>CM042039.1:59204699-64204699 GCA_023525975.1 Smallanthus sonchifolius
ACCTTTATTTATTATATAGCTAGGTTATTACCCGTGTGTTACACGGATTTAACATAAGTAATATGATAATGATAATATGAAGCAAATATTGTAAATTGTCGAAGTGTTGTATGTCTTCAAAATAAAAAATCATTATATAAAAAAATAAAAACGACAAATCATTGATTGTATATAACTACTTTTTATTAATGAATTTACAAATCATATTGCAGTACCACTTTAATTTCTTTAGTAGCTATCCGGACCAAAATCAAAGAATCACTCATCCGGAGTAAACTCAAAGGAACTCACATCCACTACCACTGCAAAGAACTTAGCACCATAGGAGACCTAGTATCTGTTCCATGATCCACTACTTCTCAAAAATTGAATCATGAATGCTCATCTTGTAATCAAATTCCTGATTATAGGTGTGATATATGTTATAAAGGAAGGGGTAAAGTTTTCAATAAAGGTGACAATGATACTCTAAATATTGTGTGAACACAAAATGATTGTGTTCACAAGGTATGTAAACTAATTTTATGAAATAACATCTTCCATCTTTGTTAACAGGACACGAACTTAAACATGACGTGAAACAGATTGACATTAACACCACTTATTTAGCCTAAAAAATTATTTTATTTTAATTTATTCTTTACATATTAATACTTTAAAATTCAATATTTACAATGAAAAATAAAAATACCTATAAAATTATTACGTTTAACTTATAAAACTTGATGCTCATTCGTCGTTTACTTTTTTAAATCTGTGACATAAAATATCCAATCAGTTTAAGTTATGACTTCAAAACATAATATAAAGCATAAAAGTAAACAGGTCAACCTGTGAACCCGCTAGAACACGAGCCATTTAGTTAAATGTGTTTGTTGGTATAACCTGGACCTGCTAACTCAACTCGTGAATTTGTCTTATGTGAGAAATTTAAACTTGATTAGTGTGTAAACTAAACTTTTGCAGCCAGAAGAAGCGACTATAATCAAAATGGAGACACCGATTTCATTGACATTTAGAATGAGGTACATGAACTTATTCACAAAGGCAACCACATTTGCTAGGCAAGTGACTGTGAGATTGGCTTTCTAAAGTGCCAATTGTAGTTGAATACAAGATTAGAAACGGGTTACTTGAGGTTCTATTTGGCTTCAAAGATTAAAGATGAAGTGATGGTTTATCATAATATTGAGACAGTGGTAAATAAGAACCAACCAAAAAAGAAGCTCAAAACTGAGCCCAAATCCAATGGAAAAATCAAACGTGGAGGTTATGAAGATTGAAAAAGTAATCCAGTTGAAGAAAAAGTTACGTCAAGAAGTGACCGAGAGAGAAATTTTTTAAAATCTTGGCTATTAACATTGATCATGTAACGGGACCGGCGCTTTGAGTATTAAAAATAAGAAAAATAAGAGGATTTTGTACTAACCGTTTTGCCACTTTTGCCTGTCACCTTTCTGCTGGGATTGGTCCGGTAATGCGTTTATTCTATAACAATCTGCACCAAAATCACTCATTAAATACGATTAAAATTAGCCCACTTAGCCATTTTTATAGATTTTGAATGATTTGAAGTTATTACTAACAAAGTAAGATAATTTGAAGTTATTAATATATTTATGCTACTTTGCCCATAAAGAAAGTCAACTTTTGACTTTGTAAACTAAAACATATATTGAGTTAGCATATTTTTTAAGATTAAACAGTTTTCTGGTGGTCATAATACATTTAAAAAACATAACATGCTTATCGTTTTTGTGTTCATAAGAAAAACAATTCTTATCAATTTTGAAGTTGAAACTTAAAAACTAAAACATTGACTTTAAGAGTCAAAGCTGACTTTAATTTGTGGATGCAAGCAAAAGATTTCATCTTGATTATGGTGTTTTTTTTTTCTTTTCAAAATTAAAGAAACTATAACATAAAAATAGGAGTGGTTAAGAAATTTTATCGGTTTTAAAGTTAAAAGCTCATCCCTTTGACTTTAGAAAAGTCAAACATTTAGGAAGAAATTAAAAAAAAATATTTCAACTTGATTATGGAGTTTTCTTCCTTTCAAGATTTAAGAAACTAAATACAAATCAGGCTTAAAAAAACTAAAATTAAGCATTCAATTCAAGATTATTGTGTATACGTAGGAGCCTTAATCTGCTTAATCACACACACAAACACATTAAAACACCATAAGTGTGTGAGGGTTTATGAAGATAGACTTGGTGACTTACAACCAAATGACAAGTGATTCTGAAGAACAAGTAACCATGTTCAGGATCCACAAAATCAGCATCTCAATTTTGAAGGACACCATGAGGGTCCAACAATGAAGCTTTTATACCCATTAAAGCATGCACTATAAAAAATTTAAAAAGCCACATCAAATTTTAGTTTTTTTACATGTTAGTTTGTTATTTACTATCTTGGTTTTTCTACATCCTAGTTATTTAACTTAAAACATGTACTTTATAGCAAATTTGTAAGAGGCAACCAGTACATAACCCCCTCAAAACTTGTAAAATTACATACATGCCTAAAACATGCTTCATACATTTATATATTAAAAACTTATGTATTAGATAAATACACACTCCTATAAGTTTTGAGGGTGATGTATGCAATCACTTTGACTTTTAAGGTCAAAACTGCTATGGACTGCCCAACCCACAAATGGTAAAATAACATGTGAAATTAGAACTAAATAATCTGCTTATTATCACTCCTTTAGAAGCAAGTAAGATTATGATGTTGTCTTTGACATTTTAAGAAGTCATAGAGTATACATAAGGTAGATAGCAATCTGTTGTTTTCAATTGTCTGTAGCAGCAGGGAAGAAAAAAGTTGACTGTAAGGAAAGAAATTGATGTCATTTTGTCATTTCAAATTCAAGTTCAATTAATATGAATAAAGTATAAATACCAACTTTGGTTATGAATCAATCTTTTCTTATCTCAATTCTAAAAACGATAAGCATGTTATGTTTTTTAAATGTTTCATAACATCTCAAATCAAGCCTGCATACATGGAAAACAAAAAAAAACTGAAAGAAAGAGGCTCTTTTATCTAAATAGTTACTCACGTTCATTATAACAAGTCTGTACCCACTTGTGTTAAAATGAACTAATTTTAATAAAAAAAACCACATAAAACATCTCAAATTTAAGCTTCTGGTATTTTAATAAAAAAAAACAAATTTACCTTCAAAATTAACACCTTTAGAATACAACAACCCATATCAACAACCCAAAATCAACAAGAAACATGGCAAAGTCATTATGTGATAAACAAAAAAATCATTCTTGTAATTAATTACGAGTCAAAAGAATTTAAAAACATAAGATTACAGAGACCAGTGGCTTAACTAACATCTCTAAACTTAAAATGTGACAGCTTCATAAAAAACTATAAGAGGTAAAAATCGATTTCATAACATCTCAAATCAAGCCTGCATACATGGAAAACAAAAAAACGAAAGAAAGATGCTCTTTTATCTAAAGAGATACCCACGTTCATTATAACAAGTATGTACCAAATTATAAAGCAAGCAGAAAGAAAGAGGCAGACTTACGTTTGTGATCCCTGGTGTGCTGATAGCTGTATCCAACTAACAACAAAACCAAACTAAAAATTGAAACGAACCGATTGGTGATTCAGATATCGTTGATGAAACCCTATAAAGCACAAATTCAAAGAATCAATGTTGTTGCAGGTACAACCAATTAAAAAAGACTTGTTTATGATAATCTAATTATTTAGATAACATGGTTTCATGTACTCTTACATTTTTTTTCTCAAACCGAGCAGTTAAAAAGCAATCCCAAACACACCGTTAGCGAAAGAATCCCGAGTCATCACCATAATACCCTGCATAAAAAAATTTCAACGGGATTAAACTCGGGTTATGTTACAATCTTCAACATAAAACAAATGTTCCCTCAAAATCCTATATCGTATGAACATCAACTAGATTATATACAACTGTGTTCTTAGCTTGAAATCAAAAAAACATATTTAATTAAAAAAAACAAATAAAAAACAGATTAACTAAAAATTGTTAAAGCATTCAACAACCCGATTCACTAATATTCTTATGTTTAATACAAGTGTCTTGGTTTAATTATCTAAAATAATTTGAGAAATTAATAGCTCATTAACTTTTAACCACGACAATGCACGAATAGATTATAGATAACTTCAAGTTTAACTATAATCAACCTTATGATTAACCATAATATAATTTGGACAGAAATTGATTCTACACTGCACAGATAAAAAATCCCCTTTTTTTGTTTTAAACCAGAGAGAGAAAATAAATAAAATTTTTACTAATCAAAGACAATACACAGACAAAGAAAAAGAAACTAAATTTAGAATACATAACCTAAAGAATATGTTAAAAAAGTGTAACCGGATCTTAAAATGAAGAGATGAAGATTAAGGTATTTGCTTCTTCGATCGATTGACAACAAGAAATAAGAATTAGAGATGTGTAACAAAGAAGAAAATAAAGAAATTTTGAAAACCTAACCTTTTGTAAATCTTCAAATCATGAAAGCATAATAGTTGCGGCGGTGGTACCTTCATCGACATCAGACAGAGATCGTGCCTTCGTCACCATGAGACGACAGCGGTTACGGTGGTGGTAAAACCATATTGTTCTGCGAGGAAGGGGAGTGGTGCAGCGAGGTGAGGAGCAAGTCAATATGAAGGGCGTATATGGATTAGGGTTCCAGTGAAATGAAAGAAAAGTCGGGTAAAGAATCAACAAAGTGGATCAAAATAAGATCCGCGTGTTACTTTAATCGGATCAGAGAATGAGCGGGAAAAATAAGAGGAGGGTGGCTGTGAGAGTGACATGTGGCACCAAAAACCTTTATTTATTAGTACGTATAGATAAAGGTTTCTCAATACATGTGTCGCATTCATATTCATTATTATAATTTTTTTCCCGTATCTCTCTTTTATTAAATACATTTTCATATTTTTAATAATAATAATAATATACTTTAAACAAATTATTAATTATACTAATAAAACACATTTATCTCTTTTTATAAGAAACTTTGTAATCTAATCACATAACTTATGTTTTCATTCAAAGAATGAAAGTAAAACTACTTTGAATAGTAATTAATTTATTTTTAAAACACAATTATAAATTAACTTTTACATATTTTGGATTTTGTTTTCTACTGTTAGTATATGTAAAAATTAACTTTTACATATTTTAGATTTTGTTTTCTACTGTTAGTATATGTAATTACATTTATAACCTATAAGATATATAAAGATTCAAAAAATTTATGTATTAATATTTTTTCACCATATGTAATACACAGTTTCTAAGCTATTGACAAATATATTAAAAATAAGTGGGTAAAATGGGCCCTCGTATTAGCTATCTTAATTCCTATGCACCAAGTAGGCAAGTATTTTTTTTTTTTTGAAAGGCTAACAAAAAATATGTTGCAAACAGGCTAACAGTAAGTTAGCCAAAGATACAGTATAGTCACGACATAGAAAAAATTAGACATTTCAACTCCCAAAGTAGTTAAATCAAAGTTACACCATTGTTCTCATGAAAGAGATTGAGCTTTGTAGCGATTCTTGAACCATAGAAAACCAAGAGCTTATATGTCACCCACGACTTTTTTTCACACCAAGTAGGCAATTATTAATTGTATATTACATTGAAACAATTGTTTTTTTTTAATCTTAGAACATACCTATGTCCTATGCACCTCCTAAATAATGAAACGACCCTCTCACGGTTTTGTTTTGTGTTAGTGTGTTACCACTATCAGACGGTGACCGATTCAGTTTAGGCATGTTTTATTACATATTAATTATTAAGTAAAATGCATTGTTTATGCATAAACAGGGGCGAAGTATAGTGAGGGCTTCCCCCCCCTTGATTTTTCGCTCAGTACTGTTAATTTATATATATTCGACCGAAAATTTTATAGTTCCGGACCCCTTGATAGGAAAAAAAATCCCGGCTCCTTGCGTTTTTCTTCAAACTTCGCCACTATGCATAAAATATATTGATTTGAACTGTTATTTTATTTTATTTTATAAGTTTCAAGACGAGGATGCGTTGTAACGATATATTCATAGTAAAAGTTATCAAAATCTGAACATGCTTAAACTAAGTTTAATTAATTAGTTATAGAGACAACTAAAGTTATATGGTTTTAAGAAACAAATGGAAAGAAAAGTAGCAAATGGGGCTGATGACTAATTGGGAGTAATGTGGGCTATTCATGAAAATCAAAATGAAACTAAGTGAGCACACTGGGTTCGCACAAAACAAGAATGCAAGAATGAAGAAAAGGAATTGTCAAATGGGCTTTATTGGACCAAATAATTAAACGATGACAGGTGTCGTAGGACGCCGTAGCCCGTAGGTATTGTGTTGTTTGGTTTGTGCTATTAACCAGTAGGTTTTGGTCCCGCGTCGCGCCTGCTTGATTTTAAATAAAATTTAGATAGGTAGACAGAAATAAGGTCGTCGCAACTGTATATTTACAATTTAAAAAAATATTAAATGGTCGTGAAAAATACAAAAAATTTGTCATTTCACTCATGGGTTGGGGTCCTGTGTTGAATAAAATCCATATCGACACGTACGTAGAAACAGCCGGGTAGCAACGGTAGATTCAAAATTTAGAAAAACATTATCTTACGGTCAAAATAACTTAAAAATATGTTATATTTACCCCGGGTCTGTTTTGAACCAAATTTATATCGAAACGTAGATAAAAATAAACACGGCATAACGATATATTCGAATCTTTTAAAAACATCATATTATAAAAGTTATAAAAGAAAATTAGAATCCATAAAAAATTAATTCTATAGATAAACTAATATTAAAGTTAAAACCTCAAAAGTAAATTGATTGGGCTCCCAATCAAGAGATTACACGTGAACCGACAAATTTCCTTATCATGAACAGTAGGGCACCGACTTTACAAAATGTTATAATTAGTAATTTGTATTCAACCTAATTTTCTATTTTATTGGATTATTGAATTTTAATTATCCCACTTTTTATCAATCGATTAATAATAATCTCAATTGATAATATTTTTACCATCGGTCTATACTTTCAACCTATTTTTTATATAGGACCCCTTGTTAAAAAAACTTAACGTCGTTAAATTTTATATGACGTTGACATTTGCAAACCGTTGGATTTTAAAAAAACTAATCCTCTTAAACAATGATTATCCTATAACCTGTAACACCCATTTCTAGAAATCCAAAATAGTATTATATACGCATTTTATGACTTTGGTAAAAGAATATCCTCCAAATTCATAATTAGTGGAAAAACTAATATAAAACTTTTAATTCCTTTATTTAATCGCACGTATAAACTCAAGCATTTCATCTCACTATGATTAAAATGCGTGACAAATTACACATAAGTATTTTCTAGGTAAAATTTTATATGAAATGGTAAAATTTCCAGGTTTTTAGCATTAAAGGATAATGATTTCCAGGTTATGCTAATTTAATAATCTTGACTCTTAACTCAAAACCATGATGTAACTGATCTTTTTATTTACTTATGCAAATGATTTAATATTTAAAACTTACCTAAAACATTTGAAGTTTTTTTCTATATATATCAACTTATAATTTGTTTGTTATCATTCGATATTCTATTTACAGATTGTGCCCAGAAACATTCTTCATGCAGAAAAAATTGAAGACATATAGATAATGCAGAAAAACCACATTCACAGATTATGTACGTCGTGACATTAGTTTGCTTAAACTTGATAAATCGTTCAACGTCGTGACATTAGTTTGGTCAAACTTGATAAGTCGTTCGCTGTCAATGTTCCCGAGTTATCGACATCCAAATTCTTGAATCCTTCCATCACATTCATGATAAGTTGTTCGTTTACTAACCCCATCTCTTTTAGCTTAAACACCACGTATTCTGCAGGACTGCACAACAAAATTCATAATATACACACATACTCTAGTCGTTATTAAGATAAATAAATGGGAAAAACACCAAAATAAACATACAAGTTGAACAAGTTTTTTTTTAAATATACATTGACTTTAGCCCACACCAAAATAAACATATCAGAAAACAACCAATCAGAAAACACCACATAAACTTAGCCTGCTAGATTTCAACTTGGAGGCTTGAATTTGTTGGTATCAAAGACCTTTAATCGATGGAATACAACAAAAAAACACAGTAATGGATCAAGAAGCAGGAAGAAAAAACAAGACTTTTCTTGAACAATAGACTGTTTGACTCTTTTAATTGATTACTTTTGGAATACAGAAACAATAATAATACGCAATTGAAAATAAAGATGTAGACCCAGTTTATTGAAAGCAAATAAAACACATGTTAAAAACTAAGTCCATGTGCTCCCCTTTAGTTAGCAACAAACCCAACGTTTACAACCCAATAAATTTGGTCAACCTAGACCAATTCCTTACCCGTGACCCGTTAACTATTTGATGACCCATTTACACGTGGCCCGTGAATAAACTATTAATCCAACAAAATTTAGCCGGCGCAAAAAAGGTTGAAAAAGTACAACAGGGTTCTCAAAAAACCAATCAAAACAGATCATGTGAAGAAAGCTGAAATCTAGCCGGGATAAAGATGTCGGCTGAGATCTAGCCTCCATGCTAGGTGGTGATTTTTTTATTGTTTTTGATTAGTTTTTTTATTGGACACATTATACTTTTCTAAGTTATTTGTGTCACTTGAAATTTTGCCTCAGGGTGTAACCTAGCCGGCTATAGAAAATGAGTCATAACTTGTGATTTTCCCTAAACAAATATAATAACAATTTCAACTAACCTGACACTGTTATCATTATCAAGATCAGCAATCTCAATATCTTGAACCGTCAGTTTCCTACCAAGTACCCAATCCACAAGCTGTCTTTGTCTACTCTCGGTCCATAATTCAACCAAGTACATAAACAGTTGAGCTAACGATATTGTGCTAGTTAAGATCCAAAAAACAGCAAACACTCGCCCTCCGGTCGTTGTAAAACTTTTGTCCCCAAAACCAAGGGTTGTTATGGTGCAACAAACACAATAATAAGCATCAATGAAACTCATGTCTTCAACTACAATCAACACGATAATTCCAACGATTACATGCACCACGATAAGTAAAAGCACGATAAGAAACTTTAACTTTAGTTTATCTGATTCTTCAGCAGCTTCACTCAGCATCTGGTCAGGATCAAATGCTTCATGAACTTGTATGGCTTTTACAAACATTGTTACCTCTTTTTCAACTATGTAGTCTGCGGCTTTACTAAGCGCAAAACCGCCAAGAAACATGCCCAAAAACACGAAAACGCAAGCCAAAAGTTTTGCGAAATTGGTTTGGGGGACTAGATCTCCGTATCCTACGGTTGTCATTGTCACGACACAAAAGTATACTGAATCTAGGATTCCGTTTGTTTTCTTACCGCTGATTTGATCGCGAACGAGAAAAAAACAAACGGTGCCTAAGGCGAGATAAGCACTCAAAAGTATCGCGACTCGTTTCAAACTGAGACGGACACCTGCGGTTCTTGGTGGGGGGGCGCGATCGTTTCGATCATCGTGATCCTTTCGATGCTTGCCTTTGCGTTTACGTTTGTGTTTTCCTTTTTTTATGAGTTTCGTGTCGTCTACGCCATCATCAGCCATTGGTTATATATATATGCAGCATATATATTACAGGTTTTCAGATGATCATGTATCTTTATTAATTGTGAAGATCAAAATTTTCTAACGGATGCAAGATATGTGATATGTGCACAATGAATAAAAGAAAAGGAACTGAATGTTCAAAAAATGTCTAATTCTCAATCTTGGGAGGATTGAAAGATCCATGAATGTAGGAACACAATTTTTTGGTGGTTGTTTGGAAATATGTAGTTGCTATCTATCATGTGGCCACTTTATTAAGGTTTATTTTTAGATCCATTTTATTGGCAACACACTTTTTGTGCACAAGTGGATTTAACAATGTGCATCAATTTTCCTTTTGAACTTTCATACTCCTTAGAGCTAACAAATTTAGTTTTGGTTGTAACAATAGAGACTTCTCTCACTCGAGCATGTTTAATCGTGGAGTTCTTATCTAATCCAGAGCCAATACGCCTGAAACACGTTGGTGACATTTAAAGTCGGACATTCCTTATGAACCCAACATTTCTCCCGTCAATAGGTCATGTGCAATTTGCCCAGCGTGTTACATTTGGAGTCATGCTTCTGAATTGCAACAAAAACGTTGGTTCTCCCTCCCTGGAGGATTTGATTCTTAGCTCGGGTTTAACATGAACCTATCATTAAAGGAGGACTTATGTTAAGGCCACTGGGGCAGCCGCCCCCCAAGAATAAAAAGAAAATATTTAGTGTTATATAAGCATTAAATTCCGATCGTCATGGGCGAAGCTTAGTGAGGGCCCAGCCCCCCCCCCCCTCCGATTTTTCGCTCAGTAGTGTTAATTTATACGTATTCGGTAGAAAATTTTATAGTTCCGGCCCCCTGGTAGGAAAAAATTCCCCTCCCCCCTCCCCCGCGTTTTTCTTCAAGCTTCGCCATTGGCGATCGCCCCACTAGTGACTTGTGTAGGCTGCTCATATAGTCATATGATCAAGCTAGGTTTCGTTTTTAAATTCTTGTATGAAACTTAAGTAACCAATTTTGAACTTAGGACGGACTACGGAACGGAGAGCGTGTTCGGATTGGTTTTAGGTTTGCCAAGTCCAAGAAACACTGGATTGGGCTTGATTTGTATGGGAGAAAATATTGGGCTCCTCTTGGCTAACAAATTTATATAAGTAATATTAAAAAGGTAATATTTGTATGTGAGGCATGATAGAAAAACGAACCGAACTGAACGAAGCCTTGTTCATGTTCGTTCGTTAAGCATTGAACTTGTTTACGAACGGTTCACGAACACTAACCGAACGAAATTTCATGTCTGTGTTCGTTCATTAAGGAAATGGGTTTGTTCACAAACGGTTCACGGACGTTACCGAACGGAGCGCTGTTAGGATTTTTGATGTCAACCCTAATGCTTACATGATTTAGGATTGAGAGAAGCTTACATTATCTAGAATTGAGAACTTAGAAGCCCTAATCGAGTAATAGTGGATAGGGAAATGACGCACAAAAATTCTAAAAATTATAGAATATAAAATGTTTAGAAAAAATATAATAGAAATATACAAAAATCTTAATGAACATCTTAAACAAACGAAAATGAACAAACATAAACGAACGTAAATGAACGAACGTTCACGAACAGCTTACCGAACGTTCACGAACAGATTACCGAACGTTCACGAACACAATTGAACGAACAAGACCTATGTTCATGTTCGTTCATTTAGTTAATCGAACGAAATTTCTTGTTCATGTTCGTTCATTTATTAAACGAACGAACGTAAACGAAATTCCCGCCGAACGGTTCATGAATTGTTCGTTAAACGTTCAGTTCGCTTACAGCCTAGTAGAAAGTGTACAAATTGGGTTGTAAATAGTATAAGTATGTGTTGCATTGTTTTTTTTCTTTTTCTTTTTTTCAGGTATAGATGATGGTTAAAAGGTAGCTTCAACAAATGAAAACACATTCATGGCTTTGGTGCAGTGGTTTCCTTGATTTACGTCGAGTATTCTACGCTGGTTTTTTGGTTTTAATGCTATTTGTTTCTCTTTTTTTTCTTGTGTTTTAATTTATAACTATAAATCTTATACGCTTTCATCGCGCATTGTGAGTTTATCTAAAGATTTTGGCTTTATTTTATAAGTTTCGATAACGTTAACTTCTTCTACGGTTTAAAACACTACAACGCGCGTGTGTAAAAGCTATCATTTTTGCCCAGAGGTCTCTGCAACGCTTTAATGAAATAAAATTGGAGTAAAGTTCGTGGAGACGTCAAATAAATGTTAGGGATTTTAAGAGGGGCGCTTGGTTTGCAAAGTTCACTGGGGTCTCGTACGTTGAAATACACTTTTCTTAGGTTACCTTTAGTCATATGTGAGGGTGACTACTTAGTTTTAGGTTGCCTCTAGGCTTAGGTTTGTTGTTAGGCGTAGAAGTGTTTTTTTTTGTGTGTCTAGGTGGGCCTCTATGTAACGAACTAAAATCCGGGTCTCGTTATAAATAAATAAATAATTCTAATAAATATTATGGTGAAAATAATATTTTAGAAATAAGTTGAAACAAGCGGGTTTCAAGTTAGTAACGGGGATATACTAGTTTTAACTAGTTATGGAAGGAAATGGAAAAGATTGAAAGTAGAGGGGCTAAAGGTGAAACATGGCAAATCTGCCATATTTGACCTTTAGAAGTCAAAATTGACTTCATTTTTGGAGTTGGGTCGTTCAAGAGAAGAGGAAGAGAGGAGAAATCGGGTTGAAGCCAAAATTCGTGTGTTTGAAGCTTGTAACTTGAAGGTGTTGGCTCACACATCACCTTTCTAACATCAAGTAAGTGATTTCTTCCTCTTTGATCCACCATTTATGGTGTTCTTGTTGGGTTTTGTTGAAAACCCGAAATTATGGTTGCATGTGGTAAAATGGTGTTAGATTATTGATAATCTAGCTAAACTAAAGGTGTAGGAAGGTGAACAACACCATGGAACCCTTTGATTTTGATTTTTGAGAGTTAGGGTTCATATGGAGGAAATTGGGGGTTTTGGGGTTTTGATGAAAAATTGATAAATTGATGACGATTAAGTGTTATAGAGGTGTTAGACACTTAAACAAACCCCAAATTAACTTAAAGAAACTAGTTTGATAAAAATTAGTGTCAAGGTATTGGAAAGAGAATTCTAGTGGTTGAGTTGAGTTCTTGATTAAAGGGAGTGTTTGGATATGGAAATAACCCAAACGGGTCAATTTGGGTTGAAAATGGAAATTTGGGTGGTAAACTCAATTGTATGTGTTTTGAATGAATGATTAGATTACTAAACTAGGTGTGTATGTTTAGGCAATCAAATTGTGGGTCTAGAAGGCGGAGCGGAGTCGTCTAACCCAAAAGGTAAGTGCCTATGCACTTACTTAGTATTGATGATAAATGGTGAATTTTATGGATTATGTGTTATGTGATTGTGTGCATACTTGTGATATGATAAATTGTGAATGATTTAGTATGTGCAATGAATGATTGTAGTTATAGTGTTAACCTATAACGGTAATGGATCATGTGTTGATCATAAATGAAACGGAGATATGGCCTTGTGTTATAATGGTAATGGATCATGTGTTGATCATAAATGAAACGGAGATATGGCCTTGTGCCATAATGGTAATGGATCATGGGTTGATCATAAATGAAACGGAGATATGGCCTTGTGCCATAATGGTAATGGATCATGTGTTGATCATAAATGAAACGGAGATATGGCCTTGTGCTATATTGAAAATGGATCATGTGTTGATCATGAATGAAAAGGAGTTATGGCCTTTGTGCCATAATGGAAATGGATCATGTGTTGATCATAATTGAAACTTGTAGTAAGGGTGCAAGAATATGTAGCCTAAATGACAATTTGGGTGGAAACGGGTCAAATGGGTGAATATAATGGAAATGGATCATGTGTTGATCATAATTGAAACTTGTAGTAAGGGTGCAAGAATATGTAGCCTAAATGACAATTTGGGTGGAAACAGGTCAAATGGGTGAATGGGTGAAACAAGTAGGAATTTACTTGTTTGTTATGAATTTATCTTCATTACTAATGGTGATATGTGTGGTGAATGTAGGAATAGCTCCGAGGTAGTCAAAGTCAAGTCCAAGGCGTTGGCGGATCCTCGTATGCATATTTTCATGTTTTGATGATTTGGTGGAATTCCCCCTTTTTGATTGTAATTTGATAAACAAAACATGTTTTTGGGTTGTGATCATGTTGTTGAAGGGGTTTTTGGTTAAAACCCATGTGTTGGGCAAATTTGTTGTCTTGTATTTTGGAAAAAGTTGGAAAAATGGCTAAGTATGAAAACCTGCTGAAAACTGGAAACATTCTGAGAAAAAGGGTCCATCGCGGGTCGCGAGAGTCCAGGAAGGATTCTCTCGCGGTACGCGAGAGGGTAAAAAAAAAAAATTTCTTGGGTTAAGACTTTCGCGCGTTAAAGTTTTGTTTTTAAAAGTGGTGTGTTTCAACTTTGTATCAGAGCAATGGTTTGAGGGATTTGGTGTGGTGGCACCAAACTCAAACCGGATGCTCTTGATATGTGGGAAAATGATACGAGAATCCACGAAGGACTTGACTAAGACTCGGATCTTGCGAAAATGAAAGGTTAGTAATGATTTAATAAAGTGGTAATATATATATATATATATATATATATATAGTGTATGTATATATGTATGATGAATGTTGTTAAGGTGTTATGTGTGCCGAAACTTGTTTTGTGACTTGTTATATGGAGATGGTAATTTCAATTGGGTATGGCGTGTTATTAAACATGTCTGGCCAATATGTTTAATAAGACGAAATGTGCAAGGGACTTTATGATAACCATACAACAATGAACATTTGCAAGGATTAGGTGAAGGTGGTTATATATGTATGTATGTATGTATATAGGTAGGTATATATATACTTAATACATATAATAGAGAACGTGTAATGGATACCTAGAGTATTGGAAGTAAAAAGGGATTAAGGTGTTTTTGGTTCATTTTCTAAGTTTAGAGATGGCAGAAGAAGCAAGTAATGAACCGTTGGATCCAAGAATCCAAGAAATGATAAAAGAGGAAGTGGCTAAGGCCTTCGAGCAAGCCACAACCTTGATGATGGAAGAAATGAGAGGGGCTATTAAGCTCACTCTAGAGGATGTCTTGAAAGAAAAGGAGAGGGTACCACAATGGTGTACTCTTAAGGAGTTCATGGTGATTAAGCCTAAAGAGTATGATGGGCAAGTGGACCCGATTCTTAGCCACATGTGGGTGGTGGACATGGAGTCTAATTTTGAGACTACTAAGTGTAAGCCCGAGGACAGGGGGATGTTTAGTGTGCCTTTACTTACTGGGAGGGCAAAAGAGTGGTTATTGAATCTCCGAAAGGAGAGGGGTGATTTGGGAGTGACCTCCATGACTTGGGAGGAGTTTAAGACGACCTTTATGAAGTATCATTGTCCTCAGGCCGCAGTGGATAGAATGATTGAGGAGTTCCTCCTCATGAGGCAAACGACTGAGTCGATTGATGAATTGGCTGGGGCTTTCTTTGATCGCGCCAAGTTCTATCCGAACGTGGTGTCGACAGAGAAGGCTAATATTGATAGATTTTATGATATGCTGACTGTGGAGTTCAGAGATAGCATATCTCCATCCTCTTTCACCACACTTGTGGACTTGATAAACAGGTGTCGGGAAAGGGAGGTGGAGTTGAGGAGGCAAGAGGCTAGGGGAGAGAAGAGGAAAAGGGAGATTGTGGAGCAAGTTGTGAAGAAGATAAAGGGCGAGAGCCCTAGTAAGAAGCCTTTTGGCAAGTTCTCTTCCCGTGGTTGTAAAGTTTGTGGAAAAGAGCATTTTGGGGAATGTAGAAAGGGTTCTTCAAGATGCTATAAATGCGGAAAGCCGGGGCATATGGCTAATCAATGCCCAAGCCAAGTCCGTATATGCTACAACTGTTACAAGCCCGGGCACAATAGGGTGGATTGTCCCGAGTTAAAGCAGCAAGGTGGAAGCGGGGTGAAGGTTGAGACGCCAAAGCCTAAGGGAAGAGCCTTCCACATTTCGGCGGAAGAGGCAAAGAACAACGCGGATGTAGTGTCAGGTACATTCAAGATTAACTCATTACCTGCACTAGTTCTTTTTTATTCGGGGGCTAGCCGTTCTTTTGTTTCCTTAAAAATTGTTAAGCATTCCTCTTTTGTAAGTAGCAAGTTAGATGAACCCTTAGAAATCGAAGCGGCTAATGATAAGAGTTTCCTTGTCTCTGACTTTTTTAGAGATTGTAAGTTGAGAGCGGGGGGTGAAACTTTCTTTATTGATTTGATTCCTATGGCTATGGGAGATTTTGATGTTATTGTGGGGATGGATTGGTTGTCAAAGAATAAGGCGAGTATTTTATGTGGACCGAAGGCGATCCAACTTGTTTCCCCGTCGGGAGAGTCCATCTACATAGAAGGTGATAAAAAGGGTAAAGTAAGGTTGTGCACTTATGTGAAGGCGACCAAGTACATGGCGCGTGGGTGCAAGGCGTTCATGGCTTGTGTCGCGGATGTGAATGAAAGAGTAAAGGAGATTCACGATGTACCGGTCGTGAACCAATTCGTAGATGTGTTTCCTGACGAGTTACCGGGGATTCCGCCGAATAGGGAGATAGAGTTTGGAATTGACTTGAAGTCCGGGTATCATCAGTTGAAAGTGAAGGAAGAGGATGTTCATAAGACAGCTTTTCGCACTCGTTACGGTCACTATGAGTTTACGGTTATGCCTTTCGGTTTGACCAACGCACCTGCGGTTTTCATGGATCTCATAAACCGGGTGTGTAGACCGTTCCTTGATCGTTCGGTCATTGTGTTTATTGAAGATCTTCTCATCTATTCAAGGAGCGAGGGTGATCACGCTTGTCATTTGCGTGAGATTCTTGAAGTCTTTCAAAAGGAGAAGCTTTATGCTAAATTCTCCAAGTGCGCATTTTGGTTGCGCGAGATCCAATTCTTGGGTCATGTGATTAATGAAAGAGGAATTACCGTTGACCCATCCAAGATTATAGCTATTAAAGAATGGTCATCACCGAAGACGCCTTCGGAGATTAGAAGTTTCTTGGGGTTAGCGGGTTATTATCGAAGGTTCATCGAAAACTTCTCTCGGATTGCTTTGCCGATGACGAAGTTGACTCGTAAGGAGACAAAGTTTGTTTGGAGTCCCGAGCAAGAATCTGCCTTTCAACTCTTGAAAGAAAAGTTGACTAAGGCGCCTGTTTTATCCTTGCTGGACGGGACCGAGGATTTTGTTGTTTATTCGGATGCCTCGCATTCGGGGTTGGGGTGTGTTTTGATGCAAAGGGGGAAAGTGATTGCCTATGCATCTAGGCAATTAAAGACTCACGAGGTGAATTACCCAACCCATGATTTAGAGCTTGCAGCCGTGGTTTTCGCGCTCAAGATTTGGAGGCATTATTTGTATGGTGCTAAGTGTACGATCTACACGGATCACAAAAGTCTCAAATATTTCTTTGACCAAAAGGACCTCAATATGAGGCAAAGACGGTGGCTTGAATTGGTTAAGGATTATGATTGTGAGATACTTTATCATCCGGGTAAAGCGAATGTTGTGGCGGATGCGCTTAGTAGAAAGTCAAGTCATTCACCTATCAAGGTGAAGTCATTTAAGATGACAATTTCATCATCTCTTATTGATGAAATCCGGGAGGCCCAAGTGTTAGCACTTGGTGGTGACTTGAAGAAAGAACGGATGATTTCTTATGTTGATAAGCTTGGTGAAAATAGCATGGGTTTGAAGACATGCTTTGATAGAATTTGGATACCTAGGTTGTCAAGTGTCTTGACAACTATTCTTGACGAGGCGCATAAATCCAAATATTCTATCCATCCGGGGGCCACGAAGATGTTTTATGATTTGAGGTGTCATTTTTGGTGGCCGGGTATGAGGCGTGATATTGTTAAGTATGTGGAGAGGTGTCTCACATGCTTAAGGGTTAAGGCGGAGCATCAAAAGCCGTATGGAAAGCTTCAACCGCTTGAAATACCGCTTTGGAAATGGGAAAATATAACCATGGATTTGATCACTAAACTACCAAAGACCCGAAAGGGTTATGATGCGATATGGGTAGTAGTGGATCGGTTGACGAAGAGTGCACATTTCCTTCCTATAAAGGAAACGTATTCTTCGGATAGATTGGCGGAAATGTGTGTGAAGGAAATTGTGTCACGTCATGGTGTGCCGGTGTCGATTATATCGGATCGTGATACGAGATTTACTTCTCGTTTTTGGAAGAAATTCCATGAGGATATGGGGACTAGATTGAATCTTAGCACCGCTTATCATCCACAAACGGATGGTCAAAGCGAGCGAACGATTCAAACGCTCGAGGATATGTTGCGAGCGTGTGCCTTGGATTTTGGTGGTAGTTGGGACGACCATTTACCGTTGACGGAATTCTCTTACAACAATAGTTACCATTCTAGTATTGGTATGCCGCCTTTCGAGGCATTGTATGGGAGAAAGTGTCGAACACCCGTGTGTAGGGGTGAGATTGGTCAACGGGAGCTTGGTAGTGTCGAAGTGGTCAAGGAAACTAATGATAGTATTGACCAAATTAGAGCACGCTTGAAGGCGGCTCAAGATCGCCAAAAGTCTTATGCGGATAATAGGAAGCGGGCGATTGAGTTTCAAGTGGGGGACTTTGTGCTTTTGAAAGTCTCTCCTTGGAAAGGGGTGATACGGTTTAGGAAACGGGGGAAGTTAAGTCCCCGTTTCATCGGGCCGTTTAAGGTGATAGCAAAGGTGGGTACGGTAGCTTATCGATTGGAGTTACCGGAGGGACTAAGTAGACTTCATAACACGTTCCATGTGTCTCATTTGCGGAAGTGTTTGGCGGATGAATCTACTTTTGTCCCTTTGGACGATATCGAATTGGATGAAAAGTTGAATTATGTTGAAGAACCGGTGTCAATCTTGGATAGGAAGGTGAAGAAGTTACGTAATAAAGAGATTAGCCAAGTATTGGTTAGATGGAAGCATAGAAAGGGGGCGGAAATGACTTGGGAAACCGAGGAAGAGATGCTCAAATGCTATCCGAACCTTTTTATGTGAAGTCGGGTTTCGGGGACGAAACCCAAATAAGGGGAGGAGATTTGTAACGAACCAAAATCCGGGTCTCGTTACAAATAAATAAATAATTCTAATAAATATTATGGTGAAAATAATATTTTAGAAATAAGTTGAAACAAGCGGGTTTCAAGTTAGTAACGGGGATATACTAGTTTTAACTAGTTATGGAAGGAAATAGAAAAGATTGAAAGTGGAGGGGCTAAAGGTGAAACATGGCAAATCTGCCATATTTGACCTTTAGAAGTCAAAATTGACTTCATTTTTGGAGTTGGGTCGTTCAAGAGAAGAGGAAGAGAGGAGAAATCGGGTTGAAGCCAAAATTCGTGTGTTTGAAGCTTGTAACTTGAAGGTGTTGGCTCACACATCACCTTTCTAACATCAAGTAAGTGATTTCTTCCTCTTTGATCCACCATTTATGGTGTTCTTGTTGGGTTTTGTTGAAAACCCGAAATTATGGTTGCATGTGGTAAAATGGTGTTAGATTATTGATAATCTAGCTAAACTAAAGGTGTAGGAAGGTGAACAACACCATGGAACCCTTTGATTTTGATTTTTGAAAGTTAGGGTTCATATGGAGGAAATTGGGGGTTTTGGGGTTTTGATGAAAAATTGATAAATTGATGACGATTAAGTGTTATAGAGGTGTTAGACACTTAAACAAACCCCAAATTAACTTAAAGAAACTAGTTTGATAAAAATTAGTGTCAAGGTATTGGAAAGAGAATTCTAGTGGTTGAGTTGAGTTCTTGATTAAAGGGAGTGTTTAGATATGGAAATAACCCAAACGGGTCAATTTGGGTTGAAAATGGAAATTTGGGTGGTAAACTCAATTGTATGTGTTTTGAATGAATGATTAGATTACTAAACTAGGTGTGTATGTTTAGGCAATCAAATTGTGGGTCTAGAAGGCGGAGCGGAGTCGTCTAACCCAAAAGGTAAGTGCCTATGCACTTACTTAGTATTGATGATAAATGGTGAATTTTATGGATTATGTGTTATGTGATTGTGTGCATACTTGTGATATGATAAATTGTGAATGATTTAGTATGTGCAATGAATGATTGTAGTTATAGTGTTAACCTATAATGGTAATGGATCATGTGTTGATTATAAATGAAACGGAGATATGGCCTTGTGTTATAATGGTAATGGATCATGTGTTGATCATAAATGAAACGGAGATATGGCCTTGTGCCATAATGGTAATGGATCATGGGTTGATCATAAATGAAACGGAGATATGGCCTTGTGCCATAATGGTAATGGATCATGTGTTGATCATAAATGAAACGGAGATATGGCCTTGTGCTATATTGGAAATGGATCATGTGTTGATCATGAATGAAAAGGAGTTATGGCCTTTGTGCCATAATGGAAATGGATCATGTGTTGATCATAATTGAAACTTGTAGTAAGGGTGCAAGAATATGTAACCTAAATGACAATTTGGGTGGAAACGGGTCAAATGGGTGAATATAATGGAAATGGATCATGTGTTGATCATAATTGAAACTTGTAGTAAGGGTGCAAGAATATGTAGCCTAAATGACAATTTGGGTGGAAACGGGTCAAATGGGTGAATGGGTGAAACAAGTAGGAATTTACTTGTTTGTTATGAATTTATCTTCATTACTAATGGTGATATGTGTGGTGAATGTAGGAAAAGCTCCGAGGTAGTCAAAGTCAAGTCCAAGGCGTTGGCGGATCCTCGTATGCATATTTTCATGTTTTGATGATTTGGTGGAATTCCCCCTTTTTGATTGTAATTTGATAAACAAAACATGTTTTTGGGTTGTGATCATGTTGTTGAAGGGGTTTTTGGTTAAAACCCATGTGTTGGGGAAATTTGTTATCTTGTATTTTGGAAAAAGTTGGCTAAGTATGAAAACCTGCTGAAAACTGGAAACATTCTGAGAAAAAGGGTCCCTTGCGGGTCGCGAGAGTCCAGGAAGGATTCTCTCGCGGTACGCGAGAGGGTAAAAAAAAAAAAAATTCTTGGGTTAAGACTTCCGCGCGTTAAAGTTTTGTTTTTAAAAGTGGTGTGTTTCACTCTAGTTTCTAGATGGGCTGGTAATATTATGTGTGTCTTAGTCTAACCTATATTATTAGAGATTTTTATGCATTATTGTTTATATATTGTCTCGATTGCTAATAATGGTTCTCTTTTACAGGTTATACCTTCTTTCAAAGAAGGTTTGGTTTTCCTAAGAATATTCATATCAGCTCCCTTATTTCTACCTTCATCTTTAAATTTTAAAGGGAACATGAAAAATCATGTAATTTTACGCTCACATCAACTCACACATCCCCATCTCCATCCTCTATATTTTCAGAGAAAGCTATAACCACCCTTTATATTTAGGGGGTAATCATTCATCCATTATTCATTATTTTATACTTATTGTAAGTGTGTGTGAGTGAAACAAAGAGAAAAAATAATAATAAAAATTAAAGAAGTATTATTTAATTGAAATAAGAGATAGATATGAGGAGTCTGATGTGAAAGCTTTTTGAAAAGTGAGATGCAATGATAATTTTTAGTTAAATTGTACGGATGAGGATGGGCGAACTAATGTGAATGCTCTAAGTCAGAGGTCTATCTGGGAATAACCTCTCGATCTATTATTTGGGATAGAGGAAGTGTTTTCATCAACTTGTAGATTATGGTGAAAAATGTGTAGAATCTCATAAAGCCATTGTTGTGTTCAGGTTGATATTTTGAAATGACAGACATGCATCATTGCAATCCAGATTGTGTTGAGGATATATGTTAACATTGACAACATTATTGCAAACAAAAAAACCTTCATAAAGACTTCACTGCAATTTCCAGCAGATAACAAGAAGACACCCGGTCCTTTACGGTAGGATCAGTCAGTCATATAATTTCTTCTTTTATCCCATAAAAGATACTGTAACAACGAATAAAGATGCATGTTTTCCCAGTCTACTGTTTAAAGAATCACGCCATATTCCTACAACCTTTTGTGCTATGTGTTTTCTTGGCAAATGTGCACCAAGCTGGATTTATGTACTACCATTAATCCACGTGGTACAACAAAACCAATTATTCTAAGGAGAGTTGTTCCACATTTCCACATTACCACACCCCTCCATATCAGCGTCACATCAGATTTTACAGTTTTTTCACATTCTCCACATTAGAGGGAAATGGTTCCACATTTCCACACTGTCACGTCATTTTATTTTTCTTATTTAATTAAGTATTAATATAATAATTTTAATAAAAATAAAAAAAAATTACATTTAAAAAAACGGTTAAGAAAAAACTTCAAAGTTTAATATTATAATAATAAAATTCCTGTATATTATTGACCCCGAATAATTAACCGAATTTTAGAACATCGTCAGCCGTTTGATCATTTCTGGATTGATCTCAGCCATGTTAATTAAACAGTTATTCAGAGGGGGCAGTTAAACTTTGCACCCACAGACCACAGCGGATCATAGTGCTACAAACTCTCCAAAATTGGCAGTTATTTGTAAAAAGGAGCGATCTGTGTTTTCCTCATGCGGATCACACACGTTCTATAACTTCCCCACTCCCCTTCCCTCCCTCAATTCCCGCATCTTCTACAATCCTACAAGTTGGTGAACGATCGGACACTACCTCCAGGTCGCAAGCCTCCGCCACCTCCGCTTCTTCACGATTTAGCTCGATTAACCTGCTTCACCATCTTCTTCTTGAAGGTAAAACCTAAATCAAATTTTCCAAATTGAAACCCTCAAAATCAAGTTCGTACCATTTATATGCTATTTTGGTGTTCTCTTTAGTTATGGGAGTTGAAGATGATGCAATTATTATAATTACAACAGGTGAGAGACTGTGTTGAAGATGTTAGTTGGCTTCATATTTGATATATTTCAGGGGGATCTAATTGCCAAATGTTTCAATTACATTCACAGAATAAAAGTCCCTCTTTTTTTTAATTCTCATTCGGTGTTTTATCGCATTGATCTTGATCCTATTTTTCACATTCAGGGAGGAGATGGATTCACTATTAGTGGGTCAATTGGTGAAATTGAAGGTACACATGATGAGTTGCTAAATCAAGCACAATTGGCAGGTGCAACTGAAGAAAAAGAAGCTCATTCATTTGAAATTGATCCTTCTCAGGTATACTTCTTAATTTATTTGGCTTTAGTAATTTGACCCATCTTTTAAGAACATTTGTGTAATATGTATAGTTGGTTTTAAGAATTGTCACTCTGTAAATTGCAGGAAATTTAGTCTCTATCTGAATTTTCATTCAGTAATATTGATTTAAGAAATTTACTTGACAGGTGGAAAATGTAAAGCAGAGATGCCTGCCAAATGGTCTAAACTATCCCTTGTTGGAAGAATATGATTTCCGCAATGATACTGTGAGTTTTCATTTGAAGTGACATGGTTTTTTTTATTGAGTTAGTATTAGTTGGTTTTTTTGTATTCTATAATTGATTTTTCATATTACAGATCAATCCAGGCCTTGAGATGGAACTAAAGCCTCAAGCACAGCCAAGGCCTTATCAAGAAAAGAGTTTTAGCAATGTACACATAATAATTAATTGATATTCGTCCCTATTACATAATGTATTTGATTACTATTTATTTGCCAATATTTTATACACAACAAACATGTACCAGTCGAATTAAAGGCCTTGAATAGCAAACAGTTTTAATAAAGAGAGAAGGCAATTTCTGAAGAAAGATGACATGACACTGTTAGTTCATAGTTAAACTTGAATAATTATTGAATGTCAACACTTTTTTCATCATTTTATCATGATCGATAATGTTAAGAAATGATGAGTTGCTGGTTTGCATTTTTCGTGTGTTGATAAGATTTTTTTTTAGTTTAAAATCTGCACTTTTAGATTGATTTTAAGAACTAATACATGTAGTTACAAAATATTAAGAAAGTTTATAAGTTATTTAATGTAGTAACTTCTTGTTTAAAAACGTGTTATATTGTTGTGTTAGATTGGACCATAAAGCACTCTTCTTCTATTTAATGCATGTATTGGAAATAGGGTTGTGTTACCCTGACTACTGTAACCACGAATAGGAATTATTCGTGAACTGATCAACCCTTCCATCAAATTTACCTGTCATCAAGAAAATTTACCATTTTAACCCTAATTAAACGAAATTAAAATCTAAACAAATAACTCTTAAGTCAAACAGAAAATACAAATTTAATAATCTTTTAACACCATTAATAACTTAAATATATATCATTAAACAGAGAGGCTAATGTTTGGAACTTTAGACGGTAAATGGGATGCAAAATCTAATGTTTGGAACTTTAGACGATAGGGACGAGAAGTATTTATCGATTGGCCCGTTAAGAGGCGTAAATGTGTCTACATCTCCCCACAGATTGAAATGAGAAATTTAATTTTTGCATCAACTGCACCGGGTAGTTGGATGCCTTTTGAAATAAAAGGTTTTTTTTGCATTGAAATAAACGTTGAATGCCTTTTGACCTGTTGACCCATTTGATTTGTTTCATATTAGCTAATTTTTTTGTAATTTATCCTATTAGTTTGTGATTCCTGCTATGTTTGCTAATTTTGAGACAGTTAGTATTTTTTGTCGACATTTTGGTTAAATTTTAATTTTATTAAATTGGAAAACCAGGAGTATTACTTGAACGATCCCAACGCAGATAGAAGAACAATATAAAAGGTGAAATGAGTAAGGTAAGTTTGAATTTTTATGCAAATCGTGTATTCATTCAGTATGATTAAATGATCATATCGACTGTTCATTATCATTTTCTTTTTGTTTTCTAAGTGTTAGTTTAAAAGACTGAACCTTTGCTCCCATATTTAATCATCTAAAGATCTGAGTGAATTCATAATTTGATTGTTAGTTAAAAAATTTATCAAATCGTGTGATAGTTAAATCAAATGATTACATTTTTAGGAGCCTATGATTCTTTGATCTTAAACTCATATGATGAAATCTAGCTTGTAATATTTGCTTCATCTTGCATAAAACTCTTGACATATTTGTTGATGATTTCATACACTTAATGATCAGTTGCAGACAATCGTTGTTAATTGTGGCATTATAATTTATAACCAGGTATGAAATGTGATGTTACAAAATATCGACAAAGTTATCGAGTGGGTGATCAGTTAGAGTCGCTACATGCAAAATAATACAATTGGCTTCAAATAGCAGTCTCGCAGATTCGGGAACAAAATGTAGTGGCAAGATGTCCAACCGGTGTATTTTCTCTCAAGTTGCAAAATGGACGGGTGAGGTAATGAGTCAAAACATGTTAAAATAGCATCAAAATGGTCAACATGAAGATTATATCAACTCTATGTCTGAGGTAAACGATGTGGTTGATGAATAAATATGTTAGGATGTATATGGTTTTGTAGATTGAAGCTACTTATGTTATTCAAGATTGTGTACTTCAATTTTACAACGATTATGATAACTTTGTTGTCTTTCTTTGTTTTGTATTATCGTAGGGTGAAGATGTGGTTGCAGTATGTTGCATATAGTTTTTATAAGTTAAATATGTTCTACAATAACTTTAACTTTTGTGTTATGATTATTAGTTTCCAAGTCATATAGTAAGTATTTCCAGGTAAATATTTTGGTAAAGTTTTAATTTAATTAATCTGAAAAACCAAATGCTTCACTAATTACAAATTACTAACCATTAAGATAATTAACATTCTTTGATTTGAAGTTTGCAGCCTTTGTTTAGCTGGTGCGAGTTTGATGAATTGAGCAATTGGAGTTTGTGTTTTCAGGCTCCAAGAGCATTGGTGGAGTTGATGTTCTGCTGATTTAGTTGAAGTTTTTTAGTTGCTTTAAAGCATAAAACTTGGTTTTTATTGTAAGAATGTTATGAAACCTTAGTTTAAGATGGGATGATATTGTCTTTAGATTTTTGCCAGATTTGATATAGGCAGCTCCAAAATGGCTTTTTAGTATCATACTAATAGTATGCATATATATTTCCATGATAATATATTTAGGATTTACAATATTTATTAATTATACTTCATAATAATCATTAATTTAGAAACTAATTGATTGTTTGAATTTATTTTTTGCATTCTTTTATAATTCAAAGAAAGTCAGTTTTACCATATTACTATGTTAATCAATTAATGTTCCCGACCACCGAACGGGTATAAAACTAGTTTAATATGGATAAAGGAAAAATATATTATATAATAAATCAATTGTCATAAATAATACAATAGTACAAAATTAAGAAGGTATATATAATAATATTTTCTACCTATGTATATCTAAGATCATCTTGAATCTCATATAACCATTGTTACACCTGAAGAAAAAGAAAAAAAGGTCAAAACTTTATCATAGAAAAAGAAAAAGGTCAAAAGCTCTTTCCTCCTCACCTAGACAGATCCACGCTCGTGGAGATATCCACGGAACCACTTCCACGCCATGACCACGCCAGACGGGTGTGGTGTTCCACGCCACCCACGCCGCCACATCACCTTCCACGGCTCTTTCACGCTACCACTCCTCTCCGCCTTATCAACCATGTCAACAAATAATTCTTTGTATATTTTTCATGAAAAATGAATATTCCAGCTTGGTTCATTGTTCCTCAAGATGCTTAAAAATGGAATCCAACTTAATAAAAAAAAATTGTAAACCGTAAAAGCAATCATAATTGTATGATCAAATGGTTAGGTTAACCAGTCTGGGAGGCATGAAAAGGATTTTTACGTCCTTTTATATGGGTGTGGGATGGTGTTCCATGCCTCTCACTCTTTTCATGCCCCATCTAAGCCAATCTCCTTCCCACGCCCCTTCCCTCTTTCCTTTCTCTCGTGAAAATTCTCACACCCTTTTCATGCCGTTGGGGGGGTGGGGGGGGGGAGGTCGTCTCACGCCCACACCCCATGACCTTATATGATTGTTTTCATTTTTAAAATCCGATGTAATTTTATCGTTAAATATTATGCTGTTGACATCTGTTTTACATAGAGATCAAATTTTGGATTTTTGGTTTAACAAACATTGTTTGAAAAGTAAATATCATTTGTCATATCCATATCTACACCTTATAACCTAGTTTTAAATCATGTTTTCATTATAATAAATAGGGAATACCGACACCGAATGTCATATAGATGTTTAATTGGTCGCTTTTTTTTGTTGGGGTTGAATTTTGTTAACGTGTCTCACTTTTGGTAGACTATACATTGTGATTCACCTTGGTTAAGTTCATGCACCCAACACTATCTGTTTTTTTAAACGGCAATTTGGATCATTGACGGGCCACTGGTTCACCTGATCATCTCCACCACCCTTAGGAGGAAACCCATCATATATGAGAAAACTCCCTAGCCCAACATGGACCCCTTTTTTTGTCACAGATGGGACTTGAACCAAGTCTTTCCTTATTTTAGTGAATTATTGGATATACACATTTGCCACTACCATATTCATCTATATATGCATTGATAACTTGTACATATTTTAGTCTGTACTTACTAACACGTTATCAAGTTTCACACGATACGACACGTATGTGACTTGTCTAAAATAGTTACATGTATTATGGAGTTGTACGCAATACATGTTGTGCTTGTCAAAATAGCGACAACCACCCTCTTGAAATAGGGACAAAGACTTATGTAAAGTCAATTTTAGATATATTAGAAAATCTTTAGTGCCGTTTCAAACTTTCATTGTGGTCAATTTAGAGTCGTAGAGGATTAGGAAAGGGTTCACGAGAAGGAATATATTAATCTATACACCTAAAAGTTAGGCTATAACTAAGAAAATCAATATAATAATGCAAATCTTGTTTGATTTAAGGTGTTTCATTTGTCTTATTTGTAAGAGTTAACCCAATTTGTGTTATTTTTAGGAAAGGGTGATAAGCCTAGTTGTTTTGAGTGCATTTTCGATAATTATTTTTAGAAGTGCTGTTTATCTTATATTTTTAAAAGAATTTGTGTTATTTTGAAAAATTAACAGAGTCAAATATACTCAAACGAACTGAACATTCAACAAACAGTTTGAAAACCGTCCGACGAGAAGTTCATTTATGTTCATTCGTTTAATAATTAACGAACATGAACAAAAATTCCGTTCGTTTAGTTAAATAAGCGAGCATGAAGATAGGTCGTGTCCGTTTATTTATGTTCATGAACGTTCGATAATGTGTTTATTTATGTGCAAGGCATAATCCATAATGTTCTCATCAAAATCAAAGGCTTGGATAGTGATACTAGAGACACATGTAATCTGGAAGGGTGAGCGCCTGTACACTGGGGGTCTTGTCAAAGGAAAGTGAGGCACGTTCGTTACGAGTCGCACTTACCTGGGGACCCTTGGAGTGAGTGCTCACTTATAGGCTAAAACACGTCTCACTAGTATCATTCATCCGAATCTTGAATTTTGACTAGTCAGTTTTGTCTTTATATTTCATTTGTAATTCAACATATATGTTTTATTTATCTCTCTTGTAAGACATTAATATTCGTTTATGTTTGTTCGGTTTTGCCTAGAAAGTTTCTTGCTAGTTGTGGTCTATAAAATCCCGTCGTTCCCAAAAAATGTCCCTTCGTTTATGTTCATTGTGTTTATGATAATTATGTCAAGTGTGTGGAGATAATTATGTTAAATGTCAAGTACTTGATATTTATTTTTGGTGGATTTTATGTAATATTAATTTGAGATGAAAATGTTGATTTTATTATCAAATGAATTTGTGTTTGTTTACGTTCGTTACATAAAATTATCGGGCGAACACAAACGAGCACGAACAAGTTCAGTTCCTTATTTAACGAACACGAATAGGAAATCTCGTTCGATTATGTGTTCATGAACAAGAAATTCCTTTAATGAACGAACACAAACAAGACATTTCTCATTGTTCCATATACGAATAAGTTGTGTATAGGCTGCAAACAAACCAAAAGAACACGAAGAATGCCTTGTTCGTGTTCGCTCGGTCCGTTTGCAACCCTATACGTGCATGACTCGTTCATAAATGAAACAATGAGAATGCGGAAAAAAAATTCTAAAGCATTTTATTATTTCTACTAGTTTATTAAAACTAGGAGGTGTTTTAGACACAAAGGGCTATTTTTGTGTGAAGTGTAGGAAGAATTTTGAACCATTAATCACACTAATTTAATGCTTAAAATTAAATGGAGATAAGATAGCAATTAGTAGTTACGTAAAAGGACCTGAAGGGAAAAAAAGAAATAGCCATCAATATTAGCTTTTTTGGGATTTAGATCCATATCCATCTACTTTTTTTTTAAATCGGATAACTTTTATGTGTTTTATTTTTTAAAAACAAAATTATACGTAAAATAGAGAATTTTATTACCTTTAATTTAAGTATATAGTATTGTTATAGTTTTGTAAAAAATGATTTTTTTTAAGATGTGTGTGAGATTATATGTATATGTTATACTTAATTATTGATGCGTGATTTCGAACAATTGTGGATTCAATCTGATACCATTTTGTTTATTTATGCATAAATTGTAAAATTGTGGTCTCTAACCTCGTATTCTTGCATTTGCCATCACGTGTTAAATCAAGTTAGTGAGACATGTTTGAATTAAAGTGTAACATCGTTGGTCATGAATGCCCAAGACATAACATGTAGCAATTATCATTGCATATATCGTACACCAAATAAAGTTAACAAGTACGCGTTAAAAACGTTTTAGAAGCAGTACCACAGTCAAGACTACACGTATAATTGTTAAAAGACATAATGAACACAAATAATCTTATTTACAAGTTTTCAAATGTAGAATCGGCATTCACTAAAAAGCCAAGAAATCCTAAAATATCTAGGAAGCGTTTTTCATCATTGATGAAGGTTAATCAAAGGTTGTGACAACATGAGTACCACGTGTAGGGGCTATTTATGAGACGAGTCGGGGAAAGCTCTCACTACTAGAAAACATATATATTTCCTATAAAAGTTTCTGACAAATTACCAACAAAAGAAATTTCCCACAAGTTAGCGATAAATTTCCGACAAAACAAAAACAAAAAAAGTAACTCTACGATTTCCTACAATTTTCCGACAAAATTATTAAATAAGTTAACTTATTTATTTACTATAATCGTCGGAATACTGTCAGAAATTACCGACGAAAGACTTTTGTCGTTAATTCGTCGGAAAATTAGCCGGGACTTTGTCGGAAAAAACATTTCCTACGGGGTTTTTTCCAACAAACACTTTTTTGTCAGAAACTTGTCGCTAACGATCAATTCCAACAAATTTCCCACGAAATCTCACCACTAAACAAATGAAAATTTTGCGACAGCGTTTATGTGGGAAATTTTTCAGAATTGGTCGTTAGCGACAAGTTTCCGACAAAAAAATGTTTGTTGGAAAAAACCCCGTAGGAAATGTTTTTTCCAAAAGCCTTTTGTCGGTAATTTCCGATAATATTCCGACGATTATAGTAAATAAATAAGTTAACTTATTTAATAAATTTGTCGGAAAATTGAAGGAAATAGTATAGTTACCTTTTTGTTTTTGTTTTGTCCGGAATTTGTCGCTAACTTGTGGGAAATTTCTTTTGTCGGAAACTTTTGTAGGAAATATATATGTTTTCTAGTAGTGTCGGGCTCGACTAGACTTGGAATTTAAACCAATATGGCTTGGCTCAAATCTAATTTAAAACGAGCTGAAATCTTGAGCTCTAGCTCGGCTCGGCACAGTTTGACTATGTTTAAAAAAAATAATAATAAACACATATTAAGTTCAATAGTTCAAGTTGCCATTAAATAGTTCAAAAAACATAATGAAAACAAGTTCAACATAATACCTAACAAGTTTAACGGAATACAAAATAAGTTCAAATCAAGTTTAACCGAGATTAAGAAATAGATTCATTAGCATCTGAAATACTATATGTGTGTGTGTTACTCTTTATACCACTCTAAAGAGCGATTTTTACTAACCTTGGTATGTTGCTAAGTGGCTAACTTAACACCCAAAGTAATATCTTGTTAAGTGAAGGAACCATTTTTAAAATCAAATAGTGTCCTCATGGACTGAACTCGCAAAAATCGTGACCCAGTGTAATTTGGTTCAAACCATAAGAACCAAAAAATATAATTTACTCACCATAATATGTTTATAAGATGATAGATTAAATTGTTCACCACCAATTTAATGCCTTTGGTGGCTCAACATGACCCGACTAAATACTATATTACACTGATAATTTATCTAATCTATACTATATAATAAATAAAGGTTTTTGTATGCCACGTATCTTCTCCATATTCATTCTCATCATTTTATTCCCGCATCTCTCTCCTATTAAAATCATCTCTATTTTTTAATAATGATATATTTAAAAAAAATACTAATTATAGTAATCAAACACATATCACATATTATAAGTAACTTTTAAATCTAATTATGTAACTTTTATTTTATATTAAATAGTAAATGAAAGTCAATTATATTAAATAGTAACTAACGTATTTTCGAAATTCAATTATATATTAATTTTTACATAATTTGAATTTTTATTTATCCTTAGTATATGTAATATATTTTTACACCTTTAAAATATATACATAAAAATTTAAGAATTTTATGTGTTAATATTTTTCAGTCTGTGTGTATTACACAAGTTCTAAGCTAGTAGAATGAATAAATTAGGGTAAAAATGGTTTCTCTAGTAAGATACCTAGTGAGGACGTTTACAAGGTAGAACCCTTTTAATGTCCATATATGTATGTGCTAAATTCATGAGTCCACTTGTGGATTGAAGTAAATAATCTCATAATCGTTATCTAGTTGAAAAATGATTAAAGTAATTTTGAGTCTTGTCAAAAGGAAAAATGAGGCATGATGTTTCAACTTTCAAGAAAAGTGGTGAGAGCACACTAGAATATTTAATCTTGTTTATCAAAGAGCATATGATCATTTAATTTGAAATTCCAAATCTGTAAGTTAGTAAAAGTTTATTATTAATGGCCTAAAGTTTATAAATGCTTGGAGTAACGATCTAATAAAAAAATCCACATGCCTTAAGTTTAAATTCTTCAAAAAGCACACTCACATTGTTTTGAAAAAGTTCAAGATACAACAATTCTAGTGAGAATTATTATAGATGTCACTTAAGCAGACAATTTAGTTTAACTCAATCCTAATGCTATAACGATGTAATTCCATTTGTTTTGCAAATAGAATGTCGTAAATGTTGAATAGTACCATAAATCGAAAGTTTCATATAATCATGATGGGGGAAAACTAAAATAACCGTTAAAGATTGCATATATTTTTACAATCCACTTGTAAGTAAAAACTACTTAAGTTTGAAAGTGTTTCAAAAGAAACAATTGATTTACGTTTTCCCGTTAAAGAATGAAAAAGTGCTTGAATTGAAAGTGTTACTTAATAGAATAGTGGGAGGACGAACCTGAACGATTACTTAACTGTTTGTGTATCACATTTAAAGCAATATGTACAAATTCATTGACATAAGACTTGAAGGTTCTTTAATCTCTATGAAACACACAATACACGTTTTACATTATTAAAGAAACATAACAACATTTAACAAACAAATCACAGGAGAGTGATTTCATATCAGCCCAATTTAAACAAGTTCGATCTCAAACTCATGTCTAGTTAAAGATTATTTAATAAATAAACTTGGTCGAAGTTCATATACTAAAATTTATTAGGCTAGTAAGGGTAGTAAGGTTAAAAGACACTATCATTTATATTAATGAACTTTTTAAATATAATGGCTTTTTTAAAAGAAAGCATATGATTCTCTCCAGAAGTCCTTAACACTTGGTCTTTAATAATAATATAAAATAATGTTAACTCCACACGCACACGTACACGTACACGTACACGTACACACGTATAGAGAGAAAAAAGGGGAATAATATTAGCATAAACATGCTTTAAAGACAATGAAACAATTTTCTTCTTAGGACTAGAAAAATGTTCACATAGGTGCAAATAAATCCATTGGCTAGTTAAAGCAAAACCTAACTCAATTAATCAAATTAAATGAATACCCTAACTAACCACATTAATATTCATAAATAAAATTAAGAGTAAATTACAATTATGTAAAAATGTTTTTGTCATATTACGGTGGTTTAGTCTTTCTAGACATCGTTTTTTTTCCAAAGATAATAATAATAGAGGCAATTACATATATTCTTTTAAAAACTTCATTAATCAAAATTTATTTACGTATATCACCTTCATTAATTACATATATACTCAACTGGATGATAGAATCGATCAAAAGCGACGCTAGATGTTGGAATCGACTGGAAACGTGAATCAGAATGTTAAGGTTGAGATTGATGGAATAAGAATAGTTGTATTTCTTGTAAGGTTAAAAGGGTAATTTTATAAAGAGGGGGATACATGTAATTTAAGTTTTAAGTTATGTATATACGTAATTAGTGTTGAAAATAGTAGGATGTATGTAAATTTACCATAATAATAATAGTAATAATAATGTTAAAATAGTCATTTTATCTAATTTTAACAGCATCAAACGGATCAGAGACTGTTTTTAAAAACAAAGTAATGTTTAAAACCAATATTTTAAATACCGGTTCAAACCTGGCCGGTAATGCCGGTTACCGGCCAGGTTTGAACCGGGTTTCAGTCACTGGCCTGGTAAATTGGAAAAACGGTTTGTAAGTTGTACCGTCGGTAATACCGGGTTATACCGTTGTATCGGTTTTAAGTTTGAATTTTAAAACAAAAAAATTGTTCAGTTCCTTTTAAAAAAAGTTAACGACCCAGTTTAGAAAAAAAATTTGTGTAACCATCGTCCTTCTGCTTGCGGTTAAATAATTGCTCGTTTACCTCAGACCCATTTTAGAAAAAAAATTACACACTTTTATTTAAAAAAAAACTTTGTTGGAAATTGAACATTTTTGGATTATTATTTTTTTTACAATGGATTACTTTTAGATTATTTTTTATTATGAAATCATTTACTTTTAGATTATTTTTTGAGTTGAAGTTATATTTTTATTGAATTATAGGGTTAACTAGTCAACCCGGTTAAACCGCTCCGTACAACCTGTTGAACCATTTTTAAGCCTAACTCGGTAAGGTTTAAAACCCGATTTTTAAAACATTGTTTAAAACGAAATCTTTAATTTGACTCGAAAAAAATGTACTTTACTCTAAAAGTAAACTAAAATTAAGGACCGAGGGTGGGTTTTCTCTAGCAAGTTGGCCTCCCTTTGGCCATTTCAATTGAAGTTATTAGTAAAGACTAAATATTTTGATGAAAGTCAAAGAAGTTAATAATGTGTTTGTAAAAAAAGTCAACAAAATAAAAATTAAACCGAGTCGAGTTGTATTAATCGTACCTTCTTTTTCTACTTTTTGCAACTAAAGTTGTTCACGAGTTGAACCGAGTCGAGTACCTTAATTTGAAAATGGCCCCCACAAGAAAAACCAAGCCATGATTTGAAAATTTTAAGCTAAACTTAATAAAAACGTGAAAAAATGTATTGATAAAACCCTACCGCATGCATGTGTTATTCCCTAAAAAGTCTAAAATTGACAATCAAAAGTAAGGGTTACCACACTTTCTAATTCACTACTGTACCCCCCTAAACTAGAACCAACAGTGACTTATGGGGTTTTAATTCTTTTTATTGGAGGTTATCAATATGAAATGGTATTTATGTAACATTAATGTTAAAAAGAGTTGTATAAATGAATAAACAAACATGTGAAAGTCCTGTCACTAATGACGCTTTCTGGTCGCTATGTCTTTATGAAATAAGTTATATCGTTCCTCATTCGCAAGTGACCTTTTATTCATAAACATATGAATCTTTCTTTGATTATGTTGTTTACACAATGTCGTGTAGTATTTAGATAAAATCATAACATCCGGATATTATAAAAATATGCGTATGAATATGGCATAATTCATACGGGATTTAATCTAGGTGTAAGATATAAGCTAAATTTATATCTATACATACTAATAAATAAATGTATTTGAGGGATGCTTGGCATAACTCTAGAGCACCTCCCTATCATTTTCCCACCTAAACTGTTTATTTTACAGAAATGGGTTCTCACGTGGATCTATGAACCCGACTTGCCCCACTTTTGTTAACCCGTATGTATTAAGGGTTCCTACTCCACTTTAGGGTTACTCCAGAGAATAGTCGCTACCAGGTATCACTCTCCTCTCTGTTGTGGTTTGTAATCGACGCTACCAGGTATTTCGCCCTCCTCTCCTCCACCGATTTATGGTCTCTCCATCAACTTCCTCTAAAAGCCCACGATTGTAATCGCCATTGTGGTTTGTAATAGCCGCCGTGTTTGTCCATCGATCTCCTCCACGGATCTGCTTTTACATCTCATCCTAATTGCCTTTACCTGGTTTGTATTTGCTTCTCTCTACTAAACATCGGATCTGATTTAAGGTCCTCTATTCCACGATCGTATTCGCAGAAGGTTTTCATCGCTACAATTATTTAGGCTTCCATCAAATGTATGTAACTCCTTGCCCCTTTTTCAATTTACAACACGATTTCATTGCAATCTATTTGTAGATCTATAAGAATTGACAAAGGATGCTTTATTAAATTTATTATTTTATAGATTGAAGTTATCCGATGTGTATTCAAATTTCAAAAGCAAACAAACAGATCAAGTTAAATAAACACAGAAATTTGACCTTACAGGTCAAACAAATAGATCTAAGTTATAAATGTACACAAATTCTTTAATAATTTCAAACAAAAAAATTCATAACTAAATGAATAATGAAAGGATACTTTAGTGACATTATATTAAGTCATATTTTCATTTCATTTTTTGATGAGTCACGTGTGAAATACAATAGTTTGAGGTGAGATGTGAAATGAAATTCAAGTCATGTGAAAGAATACATATTAAAAATATTTATTTCATTTGTAAATAAAAAGTTTATTTAAATGTGTTTTTCACGTATCTTATTACTCTTTACTAAAACCAAATGGGATGTACAGTGACAAGCTTTCATTGGTTGTTGTGGGCGGCGGTAAATTTCTTTTTTTTTTTCTATTCCAACAGAATTTATGCAGGATAGAAAATACATTGCTGAAAAATTAACACAAACTTGTCTTGGTTGGACTGGTTACCAAACGGCCAGCAAATAATTTATTACAGCCCCCCACCCGGGTTCAATCCCTGGGATGGATTTTTTTTAACATAATTTTTTTACTTTTTCGTTTGAAAATTTTTTTTCCTACGTTTCAACGTTTTGTTTTACTACCCCGCTGTGTTCGCGTAAATCTCCCTGAGTGGTCGACGTGTTTTTTTTCTTTCTAATTTACGTTTTCACCCGTTCTATTATATATAATTTACGCTTTTAACTCGCTTCCTTTTTTATAAATATCGTTTTCCTATAATAGTTATCGTTCGGATAAGTTAAAAAATTACGTTCGATGCCAAAACATATTTTTTACTTTGGTTTTCTTCTTTTTGTTTTTTTTTACATTTTCTTTCAGGGTTAAACGAATAGCTAAGAATGAGATTTGAATTTGACTGTCTCAACCATTTTAGATCCGCTTCACGCCGCATGTCACAGAAATTCGAGTTAGGCTGAGTTTCGACACCGCCGCAACGCGGGCGGGTAAAATTACTAGTTTAGAGTATAACAAATGACAAATTATTAGAACACTTAATTAATTACAAGTGTCGGTTTACTTTTTATAATTGTAATTTTTACCCCTCCAAAATAGCATATTGCAATTCTTACCCCTTCACTATTTGAAATATCATAATTCACTTTGACTTTATAAAATGTCACTTTCACACCCTAAAAATTAATAAAAATCAAAATATATAAAAATATAAAAAGTTTAAATATATAAAAAGGTATTTAATGAACGAACGTTGTTGTATATATAATAACATTCGTTCATTAAATTTTTTTCTTGACGTCTCGGTATAAATTTCATTAAAAACGGAGTCGTGACGATAACGTACTGGTACCGTGAAGAACAAGACCGACTGGAAAATATTGGTTCCGTTATATAACTGTTTTTATCTATCTTTCGATCACCACAATCGATTCGCCGTAAGTTTATACGTTTCTTCTATTTATTTAACCACGTTTCTTCTTGTTTAGCCATACCATCGCCTCAGCCGTTTAGGATTCGCCTCCCACCGTATGACACAGGCACCTACCGTTGCGGAACGCGCGACTCATTTTCTAGTTAATTTATATTGCTCATATGTACAATAGCAACCATGTACTAAAGAAAGAAGCAGGTTAAATGTGAACCAATAAATATTCTGTTAAACGATTTCACCATGTAGAATATCTTCATCAAATCTACTTGTACTTCAAATAATATTCCCCTTCATCATTTAAAAAATATTGCAATTTGACTACTTCTTGAGGTTGGATGTTTGGATTTAAGTTACTTAAATTATTACTGTTACATTGCATAATTTAATATATATTAAAAGGCAAAAGTCTTTGCTCACACAAATATTAATGTTTAATTTGTATAATTGTTTAAGCCTAATTTACTACTATTATAATGCATAGGTTAGATTTTTTAATTATATAAGCCTAAAGTAGTACTACAAAATTAATGAATTTTTATAGATTTATAGCAATTTAAAATCAATACTTTTTTAAATTCAAGTACTCACCCTGGGATGCAATTTATAAAAAAAAACGTCATTTTTTAGTTTTTTTATCTGTTTTTTACTTATAAATAATAATTTTCGAAAACTTTGGTTTATTTCACTGTTTGCTTTGTACGTTGCATTTTTTTCAAACGAGTTTTGATAATACTCATCGGTGAAGAGTAAAGGTTTTACATTTTCTTTAAAAAAATTTCGTTGTTTAACGTTTATCAACGCACCGGGTATTAAATCGAAAGGCTAGAACTATTGGTCGAAAGCCACCGCAACGCGCGGAGACTCCATCTAGCTATAATCAATAAGGAAAATTCGATTTTCTATTTCATATCATAAATGACTGTCATTTTCAAAATTTGATATATGTTTAATCTTCTAAGATATTAATAAAATGTTCTTTCTTCCAAAATACAATCTCATAATATAATTTTCTCCATCCTCTCATCGTGTCTTTTACTTAAAGTTCTCTTCTAAAATGATTATAGGATACCCTTAACTTTTTGTTTTGAACGAAACTCTCTCTCAAGGAACGCCATGATAGGTTAATATGTATTTGATCAGTGACGAAACTTGAATAATTAAAATAGAGTCAGTTGGGCCTCCTCTGGACCCTTAAATGTTCCGCAGATGAGTTTGATGATATATCAAGATAGTTTTACAATGGTTTATGTTTAATATGGTTGACGATGGTACATGTAGAGTTAAGGACAATAGTTGGATTGGTTCAACCTTTTCATCTATTTGGGACGTGGACTAACAAAGAGAATTAAGAAGCAAGTTTGCAAGACAAATAACATGAAATTGCTATCACATGGCCTCGATAGAAACTCTTTGAATTTTAGCCTCATACTTTTTTTAATTCTTCTATACATTCATGTTAAAATCTTGTAATTTATTTAATTATTTTGGGATTTGATATTTTATGATAGAGTGCATAACGGTTGGCGATGGCTCTAGGAAAAAAAAATAATGGATTGAATATTTTCTTAATGTTTGTAAACAATATAGTTTGGAGTTAATTAATATTTTGTCTTGTTTACAATTAAACCAAAGAAATGTATATTGTATTGATTGTTTGATGTGTGATTTAGGGCTACAATAGTGTCTATATGACTCTATATATAGAGAATAATGTTACACTCTATTACCCTCTAGTCTAATACAATTACATAACTTGTCTAATATTCCCTCTCAAACTAAGTACGAGAAGCAATTGTAGCTTGAAATGTAAAGATGTATATACAAATCAATGGCATGCGATGATGGTGGTTGTTGGTGAACTAAACCCTGATGAAGACAGGTTGTTTCTGCTTGGTTGTCATGAGCGACCTGTGGTGGCGTGTGACCTTAACATTTTTGTGTGAATATTGTAACACCGGGAATATCAAGCTAATTAAAACTTTCCAAACACATTTGAAAGTTGGTCCCATTTACACTTTCTAAAACAACATGAATGTTTAATACAAAAACGACACTTACATTAAACATTACATTTCAAAAACCCTACGTTAAAGTGATAGACCACCGACAATTATCACTTCACACCTTTACATTCAAACCTTTATTTTAAAACCCTCACACAGAGGCTAAGTTTAAACAAACCAAAACACCACAAAATCTTCATCAGAATCCAATCCGCTTGACTCGAGTCCCAATGCTAGACTAGAGCTTTACCTACACTTAAAACACCCCACAAAACACCATCGTCTATCAGAATCTTCCGGGTGTATCATACGCTGCTAGCGTATGATATGCTCACTGAAGATCATACACGCCAAAAAACAGTTTTTCAACTTATCCAACCCATTTGGTTCAATTCCAACATGTTTTATAATATGTTTAAATCTTAACAAGGTTTATATAACACCCAATTACACCCCCTTTAGTTTGTATGCTCCCTTTTATCCAAACCATACAAATTCCCATGAGATTCTTATGATCTCAATCACCATTTCACCCTTGTGAGGCTCATGACCTCAAGTTCACCAACAAGTAAGGTTCTAAGACCTCAATCACCCTTGTGAGGCACATGACCATAAGTTCACCAACAAGCGAGGTTCTAAGACCTCAATCACCATTTCCCCGTTATTACATTCAACACATATTTGATATCAACACAAAATCAAAATACACCCAAATACACATACATAATCACAACATTTAAATTGTATGTCATATGTGTGTAATAACAACAACGACCTCAGGTGATGATGAAGACGATGATGCCCATAAAAACACCATCGGCCTCGGGTGATGATGAAGATGATGATGATTACAACAACGATTAGTTGATTTTTTTAGATAAACAATTGGAGAGTAATTAGTCGTATTTTTTTAGAAAAAGTTTTAGAAAGTGAGAAGTATGTTAATAGTAAAATGGTTTGGGTATTTATAAGACTTTAAATTTAATTTTTATATTAATTTCTTTTAATTATAGTTTTTCAACGGCTTAATTTTCCTTGAACATGGGGATGCTTATTCTTCCATGAGTGTGACCCAGCCCATGGAGACACCATCAACGACCTGCTCACTGCACTATGACGCCGTGTTCTGTGAGTGTGAGAACTATGTGGCACTCCACCCACACTCACGGTCACGGACCATAACATATAGTCTAGCAAATATATTTTTTGACCATAACATATAGTCTAGCAAATATATTTTTTTGAAATTTGATGTTTGTTCGATCTGATATTTCAACTTCAGCAACTTGCCATATAGTAGTCAAATTTCATCCATCATTCTTCAAAGTCGATCAAATTGTTTTTATCTATTACAAAAAATATAAGTTTTAATATTGTGTAGTTATTATAAAATTCTTCACAACGTGGTAAAATTGACCTAAATATAGAACTTATGAAACCTGCTTACTAGTAATGATCTTTAAGTTTAACGTAAAGAAAAACACATATTTTTTAAATTAGCACTTTTTAATAATTGTTTAAGGTAAATCATTATGTTTATTCAATTATAAAAATTCTTAACTTATAACATATATAGTTTTTAACTTTAATTTAAGAAATAATATTAAAACCTAAAAATATTTAATAATTTAACCTTATATATTTGACTTGGCGGCTTGACCGTATCCCAAGCCCCCAAAGTTTACTATATACACTTGCATACACGGTTTTGTTTTAAATAGTATTCTTATTTTACAAATATATAACAATACATTTAAATTATATTATTAAATTGATTTTTTTTAAATAAATGAAAAAGGGTTGTTATCCACTAACTAAACGTGTTTACCAACTCAACATAACATGTTTTGACGTGCATGAATAATCTACTTATTAACCAATTAAAATTTGTACTCAATATTATAACAATATTAATTTTGACTTGTCATACAATCCACACATAATACATACTAGTGGGTTGGCCCGCACAAAGCGTCGGGTATCATCGAGACCAATGACGAAGCTTGAAGAAAAACGCGGGGGGCCAGGACTTAAGCATATATTTGAATTTTTATAAATAATTAACATCTAATATTTTTGTTTCACTTCATTTCCGTAATAATTGAAAATCCACAGTTTCAACTTCAGTTCGTGTCTTAATTTAAGCCTCAAAACCTTAACCGTTATTTCCCGTTTGGCCGGTTGGTCGTTCCGACCAACCTGGCGGGTTTGTTATGAAGATTTCTAAAACGGTAGTTAACGTTTTGTCTCTAAAACTTTACATTTTTAATCATTATACACTTTATTAAAAATGGATGACAATGAACAGTAAATCCAACCAATGGGGTGCTGTCACGTGAAAACTTTTATCTATGTATGTATGTGTGTGCGTGTATCAAAATTGATTAAGAGCAAGAATGAGCGTTAGTGCAGTTGGTTCGTGTGCCACACCCACACGTATGTGCATTAAATAATGATAATTATTAAATGTTAGGCTTTAATTGTTGGGTTAACATTTAACTGAACACATTTTATTCATTATGCACAATAATTTGTGTTAAGTGTTTTTGATTTTTTTTTGTAAATTATAAGCATGTATATATATAGTAGTATAGATTATGTAAGTAGTGTACCGACTGGAATTAGCTTAGCATGCTTAATTTCCGTATTACTGTATTAGAAAATGTTATAATGAGATTGTAGGTTCATAGTTCAACTTTCTATTAATTTACTTGACAATTGTGTCCTACTTTATGCAGTGTGATTAATTTGAAACGTTGTAATTCCTTTCCGGTCGATCTTCCTATTGAAAAACAACGTGGTAGACGAACTTGTTAATGTGTTGATGGGTTCTGCATGTGAAAATATGTCCATTTTAGCCTACGAACGAGGGAAGAGTTGTTGGTGATCATCTACGCACTACAATCAACGGGAGAGATTCTATTTTCGACAAGCATTGATCTTTCTATAATTCCCTGTCATACCTGAAAATAAATTTAAACAAAGAAAAACACGTGCCGTGAATGTAGGGGCCGGTGGCTGTTTAGGGTTTGATTTTTATTTGCAAATATAATATCATCTTTGAAAAAGAGGAAAGAGAAGAAAATTAATAAACGGAGACTTTGATGGTTAATAAGGAACACGAAAAAGTAATTATAAAAGTAAATACTTACAAGTACAAGACATTTTATAAAATTGGATTATCTTATAAATATATGTGACTTTTTTATAAATATTTGGAATTATAAAACTGAAATTTGATTTCTCAGATGAATATATAAACACTAGAAGATGCCGGATCGCCGGCACTCCGTCGTTGTCAAGCAGAATAATATCACCAGCCGTCTGTCCGGTGTCCGGACAAACTCTCTATTCCAACCCCGATCTGACGTGTCATATGACTGGTCCCCACCTGACAATCCGGAGACAGACAGGATGACATGGATGGTCCCACTTGCCTCCTCCACAGCTTACAACGTCAACACCTATGCAAAACATTTCCATGCAAACCTCCGCCAATTCCACCACCATCTCTGGTGTAGCATCTCACCACCACCCTATAAAACCCACCTCCTCCGATCCCCCAGTTTCACCAAAACACCCTTCCATCTCTAACTCATAACCACACACCACACACACACACACACCCCTAATCTCTTCTCTTCTCTCTCTCTCTCTCTACAAATGGCTGTCGAATCTGCAACCTCATCGCCGCTAGGACCTCCGGCGTGTGAGAAAGACGCCAAAGCTCTTCAGTTCATTGAACAAATGACTAAAAACTGTGATTCTGTTCAAGAGCATGTCTTGTCTGAGATTCTTGCTCAGAACGCCGGCACTGAATACCTGCAACGATGGAACCTCGACGGAGCCACTGACCGGAAAACTTATAAATCAAAAGTTCCGGTCGTCCGTTACGAAGACCTCCAGCCTTACATCCAACGTATCGCTAACGGCGACCGCTCTCCCATCCTGTCATCCCACGCCATTTCCGAGTTCCTCACCAGGTTTAATTCTTTTTCATTGTTTTAAATCCTCTTACCAAATTACACATTCCTGACGGTTCTTGACTTCGTGTCGTCGCTAATGTAAATTTGTTTTATACAACAGTTCTGGTACTTCTGCTGGCGAAAGAAAACTCATGCCCACCATTGCTGCAGAAATGGATCGTAGACAGAAGCTCTACAGCCTTCTCATGCCTGTCATGAATCTGTATGAAATTGATTCACATCTGTATTAACTGAAGTTATGTTATTGAATATAATTGATCATTTTTTTTTGACAGATATGTGCCTGGTCTAGACAAAGGCAAGGGTCTATACTTTTTGTTCATCAAGGCAGAGGCAAAAACCCCAAGCGGGTTAGTTGCTCGTCCAGTTTTAACAAGCTACTACAAAAGCCACCAGTTCAAAACCCGACCCTTCGACCCGTACAACGTCTACACCAGCCCCAACGAAACCATCCTATGCGTTGACTCTTTCCAAAGCATGTACTCCCAAATGCTCTGCGGCCTCATTTACCACCAACAAGTCCTCCGATGCGGCGCCGTTTTCGCCTCGGGCCTTGTCCGAGCCATCAAATTTCTCCAACTCAACTGGCAACAACTGGCTCAAGATATCGAAACCGGAAAGTTGTGTTCCCAAATCACCGACCAGGCGGTTAGGGAATGCGTGTCAAAGGTTCTGAAACCGAACCCGGAGCTAGCTCAGTTTGTTAGAGAAGAATGTTGTGAGGGGAACTGGGAGGGTATTATTACTCGAATCTGGCCAAACACTAAGTACCTTGACGTCATCGTCACCGGCGCCATGGCTCAGTACATTCCGATTCTTGATTATTACAGTGGTGGTTTACCAAAAACGTGTACGATGTACGCTTCATCGGAATGTTACTTCGGTCTCAATTTAACCCCAATGGTGAAACCATCTGAGGTTTGTTACACCATCATGCCAAACATGGGTTACTTCGAGTTCATCCCACACGATCCATCAAACCCAGTAACCATCTCACCCGATTCACCGCCTCATCTTCTCGATCTCGCCGATTTGGAGCTCGGAAAAGAGTACGAGCTAGTGATCTCCACGTACTCCGGTCTCTGCCGGTACCGCGTCGGCGACATTCTCCAAGTGAAAGGGTTCCACAACTCCGCCCCTCAGTTCAAATTCATCAGACGGAAAAACGTTCTACTCAGCATCGATGCGGATAAAACCGACGAAACTGAATTGCAAACTGCGGTCGAAAATGCTTCTGAGCTGTTAAAGCAGTTTAACACGAAGGTGGTGGAGTACACTAGCTACGGTGACACGAAGACGATTCCGGGCCATTACGTCATCTACTGGGAGTTGTTGGTTAAAGATCCGACGAACTGGCCGACTGATGACGTGTTGGAACAATGCTGTTTGGCTATGGAGGAATCTTTAAACTCGGTTTATCGACAAAGCCGGGTGGCGGATAACTCGATCGGGCCGTTAGAGATTCGGATCGTGCAAAACGGAACGTTTGAAGAGTTGATGGATTACGCGATTTCGAGAGGCGCGTCGATTAACCAATACAAAGTCCCACGATGCGTGAGTTTCACCCCGATTATGGAACTTCTCGATTCTAGAATCGTATCGGTGCATTTTAGTCAGGCGGCGCCACACTGGACTTCAGAGCGCCGGTTTTAAAATTAATAAAGATTTGGTTAACCTATCCACCAACCAAACATGCTCCCTAGGATTGTGGACCAAGAAAATCTCGTAGGTTTGAAAAGTGTGAAAACATGAAGGGTGTAATGTGTAAGATTTGAGATAGTGCGTACGAATAAACGTTTTCCGTTTGTCTTATGTTGGTGTTTTGGTGAAAGATTCTGTTTGTGGCAAGTCAAGTTCTTTTTACGAAAAGCAGATTTTGTGTTGTCTCGAGGAGGATCTAGGGGGTTTATTGTAAAATATTCTATTGTTAAAGGGCCTTTGTTGTTATGTATGTTGATTTGTGAGGTTTATTGTAAATTAGTTCCACACGAGAGAGGGGTGGTTGTTGCATTCTGCGGGTTTCATATGCATGGATCTTGATGCACGTGATGTTATCTTAGTTTTCGTCACTTGTTTTTGTTCTTACAAACTTTTTCAACTATTTTAGTAATACTTTGTTAGGTTATTGTTAAAATATATCTCAATTGTTTAAATAAGCAATTTACCTAATTTTAAAAGTATTACATTTTAACTTTATAATTATTTTATAATAAAACAATAAATATATCTTATTTTAAAGTTAAGAGAAGGAATAAAATAAAACAAAGAGTGAGGAGGATAAATAAATCATTGTTCTTGGATTTTATCATGTTTATTGAAATAATATGTATACGGCTTATACGGTTCTTAGCATACTATTGTTTTTTTAAAACAACACGCCACATACGTGTGTGTGTGTGTAGGAAGATCAGATACAAATTTGTTTTTGGGTGCAAAGTGTACAAAGTTAATTAAAAGCCTTGATGACAAATCAATGGCTAAGATAGAGGTGATGTCAATTTTGTAATTAACAGGAGAAAATGATGAAAAGGAAAAAAGGCACAATTGTTGATGTTTTATTAATTCCAATTTTTAAACGAATGTTTGTAGATCGAGCCATGGGTCTCGAGAACAGTTTTTCTATCCTTTGGGACAGTGGTAAGGTTTGTCTCCATCATATCGTCCCCATACCCTACCAATAACCCATCTATAAGTGGCTTTATACTTAACACATTCGTTGTTGTTATAGTTATATTTTTTTAAAGATAAATAATTTTTATATATTCTATAAATAAAAAATACTATACCATACAATCAAACATTTTCTTTTCAGTTTGAGTATAACATTGATATGTTTTAAAAAAAATACCGTTTTTGAAAAAGTCTGTTGCATCGAACATATAATATGTATGTTTATATGTGTGTGGTTGTGTGATTACATATATATATGGTTATGTGATTATAAACTTATAATGCGTAACCCTAGCCCTCACTTTGTATGAATTTTTTAAATTCCTAACACACACACCCTTCCCCCACCCCACCCCACCACACCACCACCCCCTTTTTCCCCTCACTCCGTATGTATATATATTAACAATCAAACCTTTATGCATGTTTAGTTGTTCCCGATTTCCAACTTTAACACCTAATGTCACTTACCCTTCACTTTCCTAGTAAAGCTGCATTCCCTTTTGCTTGTCACCACTAAGTTTTGGTTTTTGTTTGTTTCGAAATTATACGGAACAAAGCTTCATACTTAATTAAAGCATAGTAACTTTTTACTTCATAACATCCAGGACCAAATTTATATTTTACAGGATTATAAAGTTATAAAACATCTCTATTGTTGGATTATTATATAAAATTTTAACTTTCTGCATAAAAAAATATAACATTTTTTTAGTTGTATATCAATAATCCATGCGAAAATACGATACGTGTTCTCTTCATTGTAACAATATAGCATCAATTAGTTATGTGGTGGTTGTTGAGTAAATACTTTTTGAAAGATAAAAAGAAAAAGCAAAAAAAAAACTTTTGGATGAAAAAGAAGACTGGAATTCAAGAAAGAGGAGAACCAGTTATATGCTCTTTCTGCGTTTGGTCGGCCTCGCCCTTTCTTCACGGTCAAAATAACAATCTTTATTTATCTATATTTTTTCAAGTATATGAGTAAATTTTAGATTTTAATTAAAAACTAGGTTAAAGGGGATGAACCAAAAAAGTTTGTATAAAATGTATTAAATAACCTACAATCATTTTAATTCGATTATTAAGTACATAATTACATTATAATTTTTATATTCATTTTACGAATCATTAAGGGCTTTTAATGGTTCAACATGGTTTTTCAGCTGAACCATTAAGAAGTAAAATGAACAATTAAGATGTGGGTTGTTAGCGAAACAAACACCCCTTACCTCTAAACGATTCAGAGATAGTCTCTTAAGGGAATAATTACCAAACAGCTCCTTAGTTATTTACAAAATATAAGAAAAATACACAAGTTTTGACTATTAACGTAAGTCTATTTTGACTCGTGTAACAAAACTATCATTTACACACAGATTTAACGGTAAAATGTAGATAAAATTAGTTAGATAGATGAAAATTGCTATATTTTAAGAAGTCGGATGAAAAAACTAAAAAAAAAGTTTTAAAAAGAAAGTGACTAAAGTAGTTAAACCAATTCTAGTTTGCTCTTTTAATTTAGGGAGGTGTGAGTGGTACCCTCCTACTTCAAAGTACCCTCTTAAACCACCAATCACAAGATGACACCTTATTTTAACAAACTATCCTATCAAACTATCCTCTTAGGTGGGAGTGGTACCTTTCAAGTACCCTCCAACCCTCTTATTTTTATTTTAATTTAAAACAAACCAAATTAATAAACTAAAAACTTAATTAATTAGTTAAAATCTATACTATGTAATAAATAAAAGTTTTATATGCCATGTGTCGCCTCTACATTCATTATCATCGTTTTTCCCGCTTCTCTCTCCTATTAATTACACAACTATCTAATAATAATATATTTATATTAATAAATCTTTTGACATATTTTGACGAGTGTATGTATTAAAGATTATATTGTATTTCACAGGTTTATTCAACTTGTGTAAGACACGAATTTTTAAAAAATAATTTTTTTATTACTTAATATATAATATTATATTACAGGAGTATCCCTTCTTGTAGGGCTCAGGGACGATGAGGTTGTTGCGGGCCAGGCTGCGTTGAAGGCGGAATCAGACAAAGTTGCTAAACACGAGAAAGCTTGTTTAGAGAATCAACACGTGCTTATCCCTTTTGCTTTTCATACATTTGGTTTCCTGGCCCCGGAGGCAGTGGAATTTCTTAATAGGATTCAGCGGGTTGTGCACAGTAATATTTTGGCCCCTAAGACATAAAACTTCGTGTTTAGTAGGATCGGTTTTGCTATCCAAAAGGGGGTTGCGGCGCAGCTTGTTGTCCGTTTACCGGCCACTTTATTGTAATCATCTTTTTTATTTAAAAAAAAGTCGGTTAAATTAAAAAAAAACTATTGTAAAAAAAATATATATATATACATATATATATATAAATATTATATTTATTTAATCCGTGTAATACACGGGATTTTAACCTAGTACATAATAAATAAATAACAAATTAAAAAACACCTAAATTAAATATTTTTAATACATAGTTGATTTTAAACATAAATAATTTGGTTGTATTATCCCTTTATTTAAAATGACATCTAATAAACTAATATACATAGTTGATTTTTAAATTAAATAAACATAAATAAGTTTGTCAACTCATATATAGCAGATACGTGTTTTTGGAGGTAGAAGAAGACAAACAAGCTTCCATCTAAGGATTCAGCGGGTTGCATTATACATTTCAACGGGTACTTTTACCCGCTACCTCTACCCGCTTCTACCCGCCAAGAATGCGGCGGTGTACCCGCCAAGCCGCCGGCTACCCGGTCCTTACCCGCTGTCCACTGCGAGTCCCCTTAGTGACACGTTAAAGAGATCTGAACATGTCTCCACTTCAATAAATGGTTGCAAAACATTCACCTGTTTCTTTAGTTATTGCACACCTTTATTCTTACTTTCCACTGTGCATATGGTGGCTCAATCAACACTCATACAAAAGAAAGCTCATATATCCATAGCAGAATGGATTTGATGAGTATACATCAAAATTCCCAAGATAAAAGACTTTTTGAGTAAAGTGGGGTGTTCTTAATTAGTCGCTCGTATCTCTCATCTCGTATATTCGTATCTTGTTTCTAGCAAAAACAAAATAATCAACTTTATTTTATAGCAAGCCTAAAGAAAAATTGTTAAACGATTTTAATTTGCAATCAATGAGTTTTAATATACAATTAATCTATTTAATTGTCATTAAACATAGGAGTGTAAACGAGCCGAGCCGAGCCGAGCTTGACTAGGCTCGAGCTCGGCTCGTTTAACTTACTGTGAGCCCTAGCTTTGAGCTCTAATTTTGAAGCTCGGGCTCGGCTCGTTGGTAGTTTTATAAGCTTGAGCTCGGCTCGGGCTTGGCTCGTTTATTATATATTAATTAATTTATATATATTTACAATTATTTTTATATAAATTTTATTATAGTTTTTATATATAACATAATACATATTATTTAATTATATTTATCTTAATTTTAAATATACTAATTATTATTATTATTTTATAAATATATATTAAATATATTAAAAACATTATATAAATAAAAGGCTCGTTAAGGCTCGCGAACCGGCTCGAGCTCGATAAGGGAAGCTCGGTCTCGGGCTCGTTTATTAAACAAGCTTATTCTTAGGCTCGAGCTCGTTTAAGCTCGGCTCGTTTCGAGTTTTTAGCGAGCCGATCTCGAGTAGCTCGTGAGCGGCTTGGCTTGTTTACAAACCTAATTAAACATGTTAATAAGTCCTAGATCATTTGGTTTGGGAGGAAGCACCATGGCATTCTAATGTGAAGTTCATGGGTTCAAGATTCACTTGGTGCAATATGCTTAAGTGGGTCATGAGTTTTATCATAATGAGATTCGGGTGGGGGTTCCCCTTGGAATGGTGGGGATTCGCGGCCGTGGGTGGCCCTTTGTTTGATTACATTAAATTCTCCAATTCGATTACAATACACACCATGTAAGTTTATTGTTTTGTTTCCAAGTGTTATGTAATTATTTTGAATTCGAAAGTTGAAAGTTCATGTTTTGGCCTTTTGAGCGAATGACATTTTGCGTTTTGGAATGGCACGTGGCATCCGTGAGACCATGAGCCATCAATTTTGTTTTTATTTAAATCAATAAAGTTCACCATAATAGCCTTGTACGGAAGATCTCGGATCAAATATATCTAATGTTTTTACATATGTGTCTGTTACTTTGTATGCCCAAGTTTTTACCATTTTAGGATGTTAATATAACGAAAGTAGGAGTTTGTATATGTAGAATGAATATATTGAATCTTGGTATTTCATTGTAGACGGCTAGACGCACATAATATAAAAAGAATTTCTCGCCACAACGCGCGAAGGGGGAATACCTATTTTGGATTCTAATTCTTTGACAATTTTATAAACCAAACAAAGGTTTTATTTCATTCAAACGAATAACATATTCCAATTCCTTGAAAATTACAAGATGCCGTTTATTATTTCTAGAAAGAATTATATGATAGTTGATTAGTGGTGCACAAATCGGTTTTTTAACCCAAACCGGTTCAAACCGACCCGAACCGGTTTGGTCAACGAAAAGTCAAAACCGGTTTGAGCCCAAACCGGTTCGGGTTAAACCGGTTTTGGAGGTGGAAATATGTAAACCGGTCAAACCGGTTCGGGTAGGTTTAAACCGGTTTGGGTTAAAAAACCGGTTTAAACCGGTTTTTATTTAAAAAAAAAAATTTATATTTTTAATTTTCGATTTAATTAAATAAATCATTTAATAAATGCTGATTACTATGTTTTTTAAAAATCATTTAATAAATGCTATTTAATGCTATTTAATGATATTTAATGCTATTTAATTTATTTAATAAATGATATTTAATTATATTTAATGCTATTTAATTCATTTAATAAATGTTATTTAATGCTATTAATGATATCTAATGCTATTTAATTCATTTAATAAATGATATTTAATGATATTTAATGCTATTTAATTCATTTAAAAAAAACCGGTTCAAACCGGTTTTCTAACCCGGTTTAGCCAAAACCGGTCTCAACCCGATTTTCTTCAGAAATCCTCAAACCGGTTTCAAACCGGCGGTTTTTGGGCAACCCGAACCGGTTTTGTCCAAACCGGTTTAACCCAAACCGGTTTGCCGGTTTGGACCGGGTTAAAAAAAAAACCGGTTTTTTTGTGCACCACTATAGTTGATGACTTCATGTGCTTATGGATCTATGGGCATAAGTGAACTCGAGCAATTTGGTGGGATTGCGTGGTTTACAATATGGTCAGTTTCGTTATTCTAATTTTTGTTGGTTGATTGGGCATTGACGAAATGGACAGGCCTTTAAAAACCCAACATCAGCCAAGCCCATGACATGCTTCCTTCCAGTCCAACAAGATATAAGCCCATATACAAGACGAGAACAACTAATTATAAGAGAAATACAGATAAAAATATAAATATTGGATTATAAAGTTGAAGGGTTAATTTTAACAATATGTTGCAACTAGGGTGCCCATCGGTTCCCATCTTTTCCATTTCTCGGGTTCGATTTGGTCCTTTGGTATGCAGGCCGGCTCAACGAATCTGGTGGCTTTAAGCAAGTTAAAAGTTTGTGGCCCTTTTCTAAAAGTCATATTATAAAAGTCCTTTTTTTATCCGATAATAACAAACTAAAACGTTTATAATTGATAGAGTTAATTTTTTTTTGATGAAAAACTGAACAACCGTGCAGCCTAATCCCAGATCATTTGATGGAAATTTGACACATGCCAACATGCTTCTCAAATTACACGAACAGTTTTCATTTTCACACATGTTCCTAATTTAGTGTGCTAAATTCTTCAAAATTCCCAAATAATACATTTAACACTACAAATCAACAAATTAAAGTAATGTATATAACAAGTAAACTACTTTCCCAACTAAAAACACAAACTTACAACTGTGATACTAAAAATCAAATTTCAAGCAATAACCAAATTTCAAACAACCAAGCAAATTAGCCAAATTTCAATAATTGATACCTCACATCAGCAAGATAGCAACTCAGTTACTCAGCAAGGGCATCAATCCAATTCCAACAAGTCCAACATATCGATTGCATGCTATGAAGAACCCTAATAGAACGATTGCAACAAGAGAATAAGTGATAAGCCTAACAAAACGAATCTAATTCACCGGTTCAGTTGTGATTCGTAAAGAACTCAAGAACCCTAACAGATCGATTGCAGATTTCCCCCCCCCCCCAACCAAATCATTGCTCGTCAATTGCATATTTGCAGCAAGACAGCAAAAGAACCCTAAATTGCTCCCCCCCCCCAAAATCATCGCTCATCGCCCATCGCCGCTTGTTTCCTCTCCCCAAATCGTATTGAATATTTATTACGCATTTACACTTCAGTTTTTAACTTTCAACATGTGCCATGCGGGCTTGGAGAAGGCCCAGTTGCCGGCTAGCTTCGGTAAATCAGTACGCGCACAGTTACAGCCCGAAGTCCTTATTTGCTTTATATAAAAAAAAATTCTAATTTGGGGGCTCTTGGTTTTTTTTTTGGCCTCAAGCCCTAGCTTGGCCTAATAACTTTAATGGGCCGTCTGATGTAGGGTTTAATAACCCTGGTTTTTGTGTCGTTTTGTGTGCGTTTTAGTTGTTTTAGTATGTATTTTTGTTCGGTTTTATGTGTGTTTGTGGTTGTGTCTACCTCCCAGGTTTTATGTGCTAAAAGAGCGAGAAACGTAAGCGAAGCACGGGATTAAAAAGTCAAAAATCAAGTTTCCTAGATTTTCTGGTCTTCGCGTCTTCAATCTTCGCGACACGCGAAGAACTCCAGAGGCGCGCCCAACTAGTTTTTTCTTCGCGCCACGCGGAGGACTTTGTTTGCCATTTTCCCGACACGTGAAGAATCTATTTTACAGGAACTTTAACCTAATTCGGGTTTTAATCTCTATCAGCCCCCATTCCGACTTATCTTCGACCATAGCCGTTCCAGAGCTTCAAGAGGGCGAATTTCACTATCCTTGGGTCGATTGTTCTTAATCTTTCATGCCTGTAAGTCCTAGTACATTAGTTTTGATTGTTGTTATGAGTATGAGTGGCTAAATCTCTTGTAGTCCTCTTCGGGTCTAGGGTTTTGTTGAACACTTGTAATTTCTGAAATGATTAGCTTTGGTTTGTAATCTTGATTAGCATGTTAAGCCATATGATTTCATTTATTGATTGAATGCTTTAAACTTCATTGATTGATTTTGAATTGTTGTTCAAGTCTCAATAGTCTCGGGTTTCATTACATCGGGGACAAATTGGGGGTTGGATTAGAGTTGGTTAATCATTGATGGTTGTGTGAGAATAAATTTTATTTACAACGGGTCTCACATTATCACTGAATTCAATTGAACTGTATGATTATGTCTATGTAATTGTTTGCTAATTATCTTGAAGTAACTTGTGTTTGCATACCCGAACCCCATAGAGGATTACCTCTCCCATTATTGTTTTAAACCCAAATCCAAATCAGTTGTTATTGTTTATAGTCTTTTCAAAGTTACACTTTCTACAAACTCCTCGTGGATACGATACTCTACTTACTCTTACTAGTTAAGGTGTTTAAGGATTTTTTTTTACCTACCAAACGACATCGATCAAAATGGCGCCATTGCCGGGGAAATTTTGGGTTTTTAAAAATTACTTTGCACATCACTTTCTTTTTATGAAAATAAATCCGAAAGTCGATGGCGCCCACATCCATTTTCCATTTTGCATGAGCTTGATTAAATCAATTGAAAGCTTGAGTTTCGTCTACGTGTTACCCTCCGGGATAGTGACTTGGTTGATACACCCATGGGCGAGACTTAAGTGATAAAAAATGGGATGAATAAGTTAGGTTTAAGTGTTTCTCTTCGAGATGGCGACTTGAAGGATACACCACTATTCCGAACCTTATGAACATAATTGCATACAAACCAAAACCTACGTGTTACCCCTCGAGATAGTGACTTGGGGGATACGCCACTGGGTGAGGTTTCTTCATATAAGTGTTAATCAAAGCTCAAAACATGCATCCATCGATCCATAATTTTCAAAAACTTGTAAATTGGTGTTTATAGTGGTGGGTGATCTATGTGATTTAACCCGTGCCTAAACATGACCTTGAGATGAGATTAAACTAAGTTATAGCTTCCTGAGTGTGAGACCCATAGACAAACTATTGCTTGATAATGAATAGGATAGTAGATCACAGAATCGGGAGCTCAATAGGTCGGTGGTTGGGTTTAGTCGGATAGAAATACCAATTGTTACAGTCAATGCGTGATTATATTTGAATGATTAAATGAATGAGATTAGGAAGGCAGGTTCCAACTATGATTCCATTGCATAATTCTTTTTCGGGACGCAAAAGAGTAAGCGTGGGATGTGTTGTAGGGTTTAATAACCCCGGTTTATGTGTCGTTTTGTGTGCGTCTTAGTTGTGTTAGTATGTATCTTTGTTCGGTTTTATGTGTGTTTATGGTTGTGTCTACCTCCCAGGTTTTATGTGCTAAAAGAGCGAGAAACGGAAGCGAAGCAGTCGGACGCAAAGCACGGGATTAAAAAGTCAAGTTTCCTGGATTTTCTGGTCTTCGCGCCACGTGAAGACTTAAGCTTCAATCTTCGCGACACGCGAAGAACTCTAGAGGCGCGCCCGACTAGTTTGTTCTTCGCGCCACGCGAAGAACTTGGATGCCATGTTTGCGACACGCGAAGAATCTATTTTACAGAAACTTTAACCTAATTCGGGTTTTAATCTTTATCAGCCTCCATTCCGACTTATCTTCGACCATATCCGTTCCAGAGCTTCAAGAGGGCAAATTCCACTATCCCTGGGTCGATTATTCTTATTCTTTCATGATTGTAAGTCCTAGTACATTAGTTTTGATTGTTGTTATGAGTAGGAGTGGCTAAATCTCTTGTAGTCCTCTTCGGGTCTAGGGTTTGGTTGAACACTTGTAATTTCTGAAATTATTAGCTTTGGTATCTGATCTTGATTGGTATTTTAAGCCATATGATTTCATTTATTGATTGAATGCTTTAAACTTCATTGATTGATTTCTAATTGTTGTTCAAGTCTCAATAGTCTCGGGTTTCTTTACATCGGGGACAACTTGGGGGGTTGGATTAGAGTTGGTTAATCATTGATTGTTGTGTGAGAATAAGTTTTATTTACAACGGGTTCTCACATTATCACTGAATTCAATTGAACAGTCTGATTATGTCTATGTAATTGTTTGCTAATTATCTTGAAGTAACTTGTGTTTGCATACCCGAACCCCGGAGAGGATTACCTCTCTCATTATTGTTTTAAACCCAAATCCAAATTAGTTGCTATTGTTTTTGGTCTTTAAATATTGTAACAAAGTGACACTTTTCACAAACTACTCATGGATACAATATTCTACTTACCCTTACTAGTTAAGGTGTTTAAGGATTGTTTTTTTTGACCGACCAAACGACATCGATCATCGCCCATGCGGGCATGGACCAAATCAAACAAACGTAACGAAAATCAATCCGATTAATAATACACACTAAAACAATTTTGTGAATATTGGGTCAAGCATTTTGACCAAAAGTTTGACCGACGTACTCTTAGGGGTGTGCAAAATAACTGAAAACCGAATTGTATTCGTATTCGAAAAAAAACGAACTAAATTGTTAATTTGAATTTCGGTTTAGTTCCTAACCGTATCTGTATTGTGAATTCGGATACGTTTCAGATAACGGATATACAATATTTTTAAACTCGGTTTGTTCGGTTATCCGAATAATTAAATATCCCTTTTTGTAATTAGTAATACTTCTAGGGTCCCATACGTAAATTTATTTTTTACGTGAGTTTCAAGTTTTTTTTAGCCTCAAAAAAACCCCTAAATCACTTTCGAGAAAATCGCACAGCCGCTCCCCTCGTCACGAGACGGAAGTGCTGAACGCCTTAACCACCGATTGCACCCCACGATCGTCGCCGCCACCCCACGCCGGTGATAACGCCGCCGTTAAACTGGTAATTGTTCAGCAGTTCATATTTCATGTTTATTTGCTATTTAATTGTTCAGAAAATTAAAAAAAAAGACCAATTTTGCACTTTGAAGTTTGGATTTGTGGTTCTAAAGTCTTGGTTATGTTAAGAAGTTGTGTTGCGCACCAAGTTTTGATATTTTTCTCATTTGTGAACAAATACAGTTAAGTTAAGTACAACAATGTTAAACCATAGGAGTTTCATCATTAATGCTGTTAAGTTTACTAAAAATTTCTTGATTAGTGGTTTTTTCCTCAATGTTATGGATACTGTTTTAAATAGTTCAAATTCGAAGTGTTATGCCGAACGATGAATTAGTAAAGTAGAAAATTAGTACTTGTTGATTTCAATTCATACTTTGGTTATTGATTTATTAGCGTGTGAATGTTCATGAGATTGTGTATTTTTTCATGCTGCAGCTGATTGAAATTGCAACTGGTGCTAGGGTTTGTTCAGATGGCGTTTAGAGGAAGGGGACGTGGGCGAGGTGGTTTTGGTAATAGAGGTGGTGGTTTTGCAAAAGAAGAGAAGTATGAAGTATTTCCTGTAAGTCAAATTTTGATTATGTTTTTTCTAAATTCACACCGTTTTCAAGTAAATGGATTCAAACAGTAATCATGATAGCATCAGAAAAAAGCTCTTTTATCCCAAATTTTGTGGTTGCCATTATCATCCAAGCGATCAAAACTATATGTTTTTTGTTGCAGGAAATCAAAGAATACCCTGATGTCAATCTTAAACAAAAGGAAGAATTTAGGAGATTAATATCATGGGGAGATTCACTTGAAAAGTTTTGGATTTCATCTCCCTATCATTTGGGGGCTTCGGGTAAAGATTCTGAAAGTAAGTATTCCATTTACCGAACTGTTTTTCCTTTTAAAAATACTGTTTTTGTAGTTTTGATATTTAGTTAGGTAATCTTGTCTTGTTTATAGAAAATTTGATCTTATTTCTCTTTTAGTATGTTTTTTGGACTCCATGCTTGGATTTATCTTTTCATTCTTAGTTTAAACTTTAAAATAGTGCGCCCAAGGCGTGCCTATATGCGAGGCGCACTCAGGCGAGAGAGGCTTCGCTTCCGACAGTGTGAGGACATGAGGCGCAGGTCACTTTTACTTGAGGCAACAATATGAGGCGCGCCTCTTGTACATGGGCAAGGCTGTACATAACTACAAATAGCTTTATAGGTTATGCATAGAGGTTATATATTTATTGAATCATATATAGTGGTTATTTATGTCTAAATTTTAGGTACGCGATGGTAGAAACCTATCATAAATATAAAAATAGTATATAAATACCTTAAGCCATATGCACGTGATGCGTGCGCCTTTGCTCCCGCCTCGGCTCTGTGAACCCTATCGCAATTGTGCGCCTCACTTTTTTTAAAACCATGTTTTCATTTACAAATCTTAAAAGAATTACATTTTTAACATGCTGATAGAAAATTATTGAAGAGGACCATATTTTATTTTGATTCCTCAAAAATACTTTGTGTTATAAGATTGCATTCAATAAGGAATGTCAGAGAAGTGCCCCCAACAAAAACTATTTATACATATACTTCTGTTATCAGGGATAATCATTTTCAATACATTATATTTTTTTCTTTACCTTGTAACGGCGTGTTGCTCTCTTGCTGTATCGTCTATGGAGACTTGCATTTTGTTGTGATCTTAAGAACTTCATTTGTTCATTACATTTAAAATTTTCTTCTATCATCTACAGTCACCCAAAATGTATCAAAATTGCATAAAACCTCATAAATCGTTTCATTTCATATAAAAACTTTAGTTATTAATGAAGTTCAAGAAAAGACAAAATTGATTCTTTTTTGGCTCATTTTAAAAAATTACCCTTTTGCCATTCTGCCACCCATAGTATGTTTACATGGAAGTTGTTGTGGCAGGAAATGGAGGTATAAGAAAGGCTTCACTTTCAGATTACATGAAGATGACTGATGACTATGTTCCTGCAGAACTAGGTAAAACATTTTCATTTGAATTATGAAGTTCCTTTCATATATTATTATTAATTAAATATTATGATTATTTAAAAGTCAGATTTCATACCTTAGTTGCCACTGAGATACCTGTTTTTATTTCTGTTAAACAGTTGCAAGGAATGTGAGGCACAACAATAAGAAGATCCGATGGGATCCTCAGTCAGGTTAGATAAATATTTGTAAAATTTCAATTAAACACAAAATGATAAAGACAAAATTACCCTTCTAATATTCAATTCAAGTCACATCTCTGAGAATAATATTCTTTTGTGCAGACTTACAGAGATTGGATTTATTTGAGAAGCTAGATAAAGGGCCTCAGGTAATTTTCTACCATTTCAAACTTATTTTAAACAATGTATTACAACTCGGGCTGCAACGTGTGTATTTTTTTTTCATTTATATGTTTTTTTAAAAATTAACAAACCGTGATGTTGTCTGGTTTTTTATTGTAGGGTCAAGATGATGGTGAAAAGGAAAAGAAAGAAGATGAAGATGATGATGAGGATAATGAAAATATTGAAGAGGAAGAAGAGGACAGTGGTGATGATTATGATCAGGTATATTTTATCTTTCACCAATAGTGAAAATAATAAAATAAAGAGAATGTATATTTAGTATACATGTTATAACATGGGTTCAGGGCAAAAAAAGGTAATTTTTATGTGCGGGTCAAAACAAGTCTAGCTGTGCTGACCCACCAACACCTTTCCGCCCTTTATTTTTTAATTTGTAAATAGTTAAATGTATTAAAAATGATCACGAAAACTATAATAAATACTAGCATCTCTCTTTATTAATAAGACACAAGCATCTGTATGTAATTATGCATGTTAGGTGATATTTACCCGTTTGACCTGTTTGAAATGTTTCAATTTTAGCATTTTTTTATATTACTTCTGTTTGACCTGTTTCAATGATAGACTACCCGAATTGACTTGTTTCTATGCAAATGATTTGAAATGGCCACCTCTCTATTTGCTTATCATCCTAAATTTGTGCTGTCTAAGAGTCATTAATCAAATACAAATGCGCGCGCTACACACATATATATGTATTTTAAATTTATGAATTTTGCAGAATCCAGATTTTGATGACGATGAAGATGATTTCAACATGAATGATGATGGTGGTGGTGGTATGCAATCTTTCCATTAATTTACATATGGCTCTCTGATTATCCATTAGTTTACATCCGGGCTCTTTGATTATCGATTAACTTGTTTATTTTTTATTGCAGATGAGGGTTATTACTAGAAGCTGCTTACTCATCAGGACTTATTCAATAACTAGCCACTTATTGGTACATATCTTGATCTGCATATGAGGCTACTAGTTACTGACAATGCAATAGTAGTTCCGTAAGGTTGATTTAAAAGTTTTGGTTAAGTTTTTTTTGTTTCTTTATTTAAATGTGATGATTATTAGGCTTTGGTCGTTCTGCACCTGTTCCGGTTGGTATTTTAGCCCGAAAACGGGTTGATAATAGAAATTGCCAACCATTTCTTGTTTGGTGTTTGGCAATCATTTTGTGGTAAAATGAACCAGGTTATTGTCATTCAGAAGTTGGTCTAAAATAAGCAGTTTATTTTGATGGTTTATGGTTAAGCAGGTTTACACCAATTGCATAATGCGACCCATACACTAGCCACAAATGAACATGAGATTAAAACATGGTCAGTAGGCTCGTCCTGTTCCTCGCAAAAAGGGCAGGATGTGGGAATCAAAACACCTTTTTTACTAGGGAAAGCTTAACCAATAAACGGTTTATAGTACCCCTCCAGCAAAAAAAATTAACTTTCAAGGGAACCATTTATCCAATCGAACTTGGAAATTGAAAAATATCATGTCAAGTTAAATTGAAAAATATCTCTGTCTAAGTTAAATTGAAAAATATGCATTGCAACTTGTATTTAGATACCTAAATACCGATTAAGCCGACCCGAATAAACCCAAAAGTGAATAACTCTAAACCGATTCACCTGATTCTTATTTGAGTCGGTAAACATGTAGGATTCTTTTAACAAAAAACCCGAATGACCTGAAAACCGATTAAAAAAACTTGAAGAACACCATTAGTTCCGAGGGGTACTTTAGGCAAATCACACATCCCTGATTGAGATGGCGGGGTAAACCTCATTGAGGATGATGAGGGGGGTTGTAGCACCCTAGACGAATCTCACATCGGCCGTGGATATGAGAGATGTTGGATTTATAAGGAATGCGCTGCCTCAAATACCAACGTGTTTTGGACGCACTGGTGTGGACGAGAGAAGAATTTCATGGTTAAACATGTTTGGATGGGAGTAGTATTGAGATGGGTGACCTTGTAGGAAGTCTCCACCAGGGCAACTAAAAAATAAAGTCGTAAGCTCCTTGTAGACAAAGCGAAAAATATGGGTTGTACGAGAGGCCGGATGTTACACGAGTTCACATTGACTCAAGCTTGCCGATTTCGAGAGAGCGTCGAGAGAGCCGCAAACTTTTTGAACAACCTTAGTAAACACCTATATATTCACTTATTCACCGGTAAATACTAAATACATTCTATGAACACCGGATATTTATGTAATGAAACATAAAAACATGTATTTTTGTCTAATTTAATATTAAAAACAAAAAAAAAATTCGTTTTCATTCTCCACCGATAATATTATCATTATTTTTCTTGCATTTCTCTTTTTTTCTTGGGACATGTTTTACAGAATTCGTGAAACTTTGTATCATGTGAAAGAGATGTGCACACGTAATGACTTGAGCAATGTTCAATTATGGTAAACCAGGGTTGAGATTAGAGGTGCACAAACCGGGTTTTGAGCCCAACCCGGAACCGGTTTTTTTAGACGAGTTGAAATCGGGTCGGGTAGGGGACGAACTAGAACCGGTTAGGAACCGGGTTCTGGGTTGAAGAACCCTTACCCGTGGAACCGGGTAGGGTCGGGTCCGAGTAGGGTTTGGAACAGGTTCTGACCGGGTCCAATATTCTTTTCTAAATAATTAAAATAACATTAAAACAACATAAAATACATTTTTTTATTTTTAATACTTCTCAAACAAAATAAATACAAAAACACTCTCTTTTTATTTTTATTTTTATTTTATTCATCGTCTTAGTCATACCTATCGTCTTCGCCGGCCCAGAACTATTGCGAACGAACCGTTGTATCGTCGGTGAGTTCTTTGTCGGATATGCCGGAAGAACCGGTTTTTTGTGCACATCTACTTGAAATGGTGATGAGAGTCCTAAGGTCGACTAACGTTGTGTTCCCGAGTTTACTTAAGGGGGAAAGAAAAGAAAGGATTCCTTCCCTTTCTTTTCTTTTCCCTTTTTTTCCCCTCATTTCCTTTCTCTCCAAATCGGAAGGATAAAAATAAGTCTTATTTTCTCTTCTTTTTCCTCCATTTCCTTCCTTAAAAAAACTCTGAAACACTCTTTCTTCTTTTCCTTCCTTAAAAAAAACTCTGAAACAAGGGTTTAATTCTCCTTCTTTTCCTTTCCTTTCTTAAATGAGACTCGGGAACACAGCGTAAAGGACTCGATGTAAACCAGGGTTGAGATTAAACTCAAAATCGGTTTCTTTTTTACTGAGATAAAATTACACTTTCTGTTTTTGGTAAATTTTAGTTTGGAAAGCCCAAACAAGGATGACTTTGTGACAAGTCAATATGTTACTTTTTTAGCTTTAAGCCTTTAAGACATTCTATACTTGATTCGTGAATGAGAATAATTTTGGTACATGAACTATATTATTTATGATATTTTTAAGATCTAGAACAAGTATATTATTTTGAGTGACGGTGTTGAAAATATGATTATATTATTAGGTAGGCTACATGAATCTTTCATATATTTTGGTAACAAAATTTTACTAAAATTCTCACATATGGTTCAATATTTTATAAATATAATTTAATTATTATATAATATTATTTTTTCATAAAAATATACTTCGTATTTGTGTTTAAAGTATGGTGTGTTTATGTGTTTGTATTTGTGTTTAAAGTAGGGTGTGTTTATGTGTTTAAAGTACAATATTTTTATTGAAACTCTAAATGCAAAAAAAAAACAGACACATTTTAAGCATTTAAATAAACACTATACATTAGAGAAGACGTTGATTAGCCATATTATATGCGATTTGTAAAGAGTTAAAGTTTCACCCACAGGATTATATGAATTTTGGCATGAAAATATGCTTGTAGCTTGATAAGATTCTTGTAAGCCTGGAAAATTGTGCAAGTTCGGGTGACGGGTCAATACGGTCCAGAGCAAAATGAGTTGGGTCAAAACGGACCGTTTTAGTTAAGTATAAATTTGGTATTGAATCAAGTCTGGTTCTGCTGTTTTGGCCAAAAAATTACCAAAATATGTTTGATTGTTGTATTTACAAAATGAGTTGGATCAAAACAGACCGTTTTAGATAAGTACAAATTTGGTCCGGATCAAGGCGGTGGGCATGTCAATGGCGGTGGTAGCGCGGCAATGGAGTGGCGGTCGCAGTGCAGGTGGTGGGCGTGTCAACAGCTATGGTAAAGGGGGTCAATATAGATTTCTTCACAAAATAAACAATCAAGATTTTAAATGGGTCAATATAGATGCATCATAAAAATTAAAACTAACATGTACTTATTATTATATACATATTGTTTAAATACAAGATAGATAATCCAATCTTTTAGCCAGTCTTGTTTTAAGCACACGTATCTATCCAATGATGCTAAGCATCATAAAATGAAAAAAAGGCACATAAACACAAAACACCAATTAGATTGTCCACAAAAAAAAAGTTATAAAGTTAAAAGTAAAGGAAAGACTTGTGCAGTTTAAAAAGAACTATACCAAACACCCTGCATACCATTCAAGTTCATCACACCTTGGCAAAACAGAACTAGACCAAACACCCCTTCTATCTGCCTTAATCATCCAATTGATCATTGCTCGACGACTCACCAGCCATCCAAGCTGCATGTCTCTGTATATCATTCATGGGACGCCTCGTCGTCATCCTCATTCTCTTTGAACCATCAGAAGCCTGACCAGACCTACTTCGCCCTCTAACATTGCTACTTGAACCACCTGCTGCATCCTGGTCCAAGCCAGCGCCATCCTTGGTTTGAGCCTCGTGCGAATCAACATCTGAAAGACCATTCTCTAGTGCCCTAACCAGATTCTCAAAATAGGACCGAGTCACCGTAGTCAAATCAGATAGCTTTACCCTAAAACTATTAAAGTGTTCCTCAGAGGCGTCATCATCTTCGTTCATAATATAAGTTTGTAGTTCTTTCTCAGCACAAAGATGCAGCCTTTCTAAGCCAGACTCTGCTTCACCCTGCAAATACTCAAAAAACATTCTTTTAGCCTCTTCTGTTTTGGGAATGTAATACCCATACGTATATGTCCATTTCAGCACGCGCCTGCACTCCACAATCTGTAACCAAGCATCTATAATGAACTGCAACCGTGTCTCGGGTTGGCAGTAGTTTAAACTAAGTGTCATCAAATCAACAGTTTCAATCTTATGCAAGTCCGAAAGAGCTTGTTTTCTTGACTTCTCATTCGCAGCCCAACGTTCATAATAATGTGTGTATCTCTCAATCGCCTTTTTAGCCAACTCCCGTTTCCGTTCAGCTTCAGGAACACCACCCCCTTCTTTAGTATAAGCATTACAAGCTCTACCATCATGCCCCCTATACGGACCAAGACATAACCAACAAAACTCATACCCACAAGGCTGTCTGCAAGTCATATGCATACACCCATTATTCTTCTCGATCGACCGCTTACATTTAGGACAAGGCTTCGTGTAAGCAAGAATCCAGTTCGTGTTTTCCGCTTCAGCATTATTCTTCAACACCCATTTACCAACCGTTTCACAATCCAGAGGACGATGCGCGTCCTCCATACACTTCCAACAAAAACCATGCTTACAGAAACAAGAAACATCATAACTACCAATTTCAAAATCATCATCAAACTCAACAGCATAATCACACCCTGGACCAGGACACCATTTAATCTTGTTACTACTTTCCACATAAGTCCTAAGGCAAAAAAGGTCATACCTTTTCCTTTCGGTTACCGTAGCTAACTCGTTGATCATATCCGGACCAACCGCAGCATCACAAGACGGTTCAGGACACCTTAGAGTCAAACATCCAGGACCATCATTAACAGCAGTGGATACATAAGCCTTCCAACACATCTTACAAAAACTATGATCACATCCACATGTTGCAGTATCACACTTCCTAACTGAGTCAAAACAAATCCCACAGTCAACGATTTTACCATCCGTTTGGGGGAATTTAACGGTCGGGTCAACTTCCAACAAACCAACACTCCCGCGCACTTTAGCCTCGTCCTGAAACCACGCCTCGTGGAGCCTGATAACATCCCAGTTGTAACGGACTAACAGCATGCACGCGGAATCTCTCGGAACAGATAACACGGTGGTGACGTTAGTGATATCTTTCTCTTGACGTTGAACCAGATCGTCTTCTTTCAGTAAAAGGAAAGTTTTTTCGTTCGTGGAATTGACGCGGTTCTCTTCTAGGTCGCGATCATCGTCGTCGCTAGCAAAATCGTCGTCGTAGTAATCTTGATCATCGGAATAGAGACTGAATGTATATTGGAGAAGGCGATCGGAATCCATTGAGAAATTGATCAATTGTGAAGAAAGAATTGGGAAAAATTGAAATTGAGGAGGATCGGGCGTCGATGGAGTGGAGATCGGTTAGGAAATTTTAGGGTTTAAGAAGAAATCAGGAAAATGGCGAATAAATTGGGGATTGTGGAGGTAGGATGTTCGTGATTATCTTTGTTTAATTCGGAGAATTTATCGTTAGAAATTACGGGAAAAGTTAAGAAGAGTTTTGGGGGTTTACGGCACCGGCCTAATTGGCCCAAAAAGTGAAAACTACCGAGATTTTGAATTAGGTTAAAACAAAATAAGGAAAGTAATAGGAAATCAATGGGATGAAAATTGGCAATTTTAGTTTTATATTAACTTACCCTTAAAAAACGTGGATTTTCTGTTAGAATTAACCAAAAACTGTCAAAGCCGTTAAAGGCACCGGAAAGGAAGTGCCGACGCCGTTAAAAAGAAAACTGCAACCCTAAAATGGCTTGGATGCGTTGTGACGCAATAATAAAATGATGGCTAGCCACAACCATAGAAAAAGACATCAGTAGCAGCGTCAAATATGTAAACACAGTCGTCAAAATATGGGCAGACTTACTCGAAATATTTGGAAAAGAAAGTGCCCCACGGGCTAGTTAAAGCAATTCATCACCGTCACTCAAAATAATAGAGCTTTCAGTCTCGGCTTATTACACCAAGCTGTGAGGAGTTTGGGACGAAATACAACTGGTTCTCCCTTGATAATAAACTAAGTCTCAAATGATCTGAACAAGATACAACAAACTAAGTCTCACCTTGATAAGAAATTCATTATCAATGATCTAGGCACTTTGAAGTACGTTCGAGAGATCGAAGTGGCTCGAACAACGGAAGGATTGGTCTTGAGTCAAAGAAAATACACTTTACACATCCTTGAAGACAACGACCTTCAAAGGGGTCGACCAAGCATGTTTCTAGTGGAACGGAAATTGAAGCTCGATAAAGGTGACGAACAACACAGTGGATGCAAACCAGTATAGAAGATTGGTAGGGAGATTACTTTATCTCCAAGCTACGAGACCATATATTGCTTATTCCCTTAATGAACTCAGTCAGTTCGTGGTTGACCCGAGACAAAATCACATGGAGGCTGCCATTCAAGTGCTACAATATCTCAAGGCCACACCCGACCAAGGTATACTTCTTTCGAGAGATGGAGCACTTAGTCTCACTACTTACTGTGACTCTGATTGGGTCGATTACCCTTATACCAGGCGACCACGAACGAGCTACTGCTTTTAGGGGCGCTAGTTTCCTACTGGATAAGTTGGGCACTCGAAATTTACATGCTCCAACCTAAAGGGAATAAAGGATTCAAGATTACCTTCTAAATATTTGATCATATCTCTTTACCTTTTCAAAAATTTTGGTTCCTTTAATGTAGGAGAAAGTTACGGTTCCTCTCTACTATATTATCCCTATTATCGATCATTTGAAATCTATGAAACACAGAACGTTATATACCTTTCTTTACGTATACTCATTGGTATATGATATATTCTTTAGTTTGTTAATATTACCCGTTTGTGATATTAAAATATATTTTTTATTATTTTAATTTATATATAATTTATCACCCAAGAAAATTAGAAATATGAAGATTAAAATTTAATGAATTTATTGATTACTCTATTACACACCTTACTGGCGGGGAATGTGAAAACCGGAAATGTGGCCTAAAAAAACGGGTAAAGCCACCTTATTGGTGGTGCTCTTATTATCAAGTTACAAACGTGTTAAACTAAGCAAAAATAGGTTGGTGGGTTGTAATACATTGGTTAAATGGGTCGTAAATGGTTGACGGATTAACCTTATAAAATATCTATATCTATATCTATACTATGTAATAAATAAATGTTTTGGTTGTATGTTTTTCCGCCTCTCTCTCATATTTAATGATGATATCAAACTAATACATTTTTTAAGTATTTAATATAAATCTATTTATAGATACTTATTAACAAAAAAAAGTTAATATAAATTAACATTTATCAATTACATAAAAAAGATTAATAACCAGTTGAAAAAAAATATTTTATAAATTAACTTAAAGTAATTTATAATTGTCACGTCAAAGTACATTTTTTAAAAACATATTTTGGGGAGTGTATGAGTTAACATATTACATTTTATTCAACACGCATAATAAACGAGTTTATTCAACCCGTGAACCCGTGTAATAACAATTTTTAAAGAAATACAATTTTTATTTCTAAGTATATAACATTATATTCAAATTACTCGTGTATTACACAGGATTCTAACCTAGTACTTCTAATATATAATACTAACCGTGGTGAGTGTAACCGCTTTTTGAACAGCCCATGACCGCTGGATCAAGCCAACTTTAAATCTAGACCGTTTAAATTTAGCGATTAAAGGACTTTCAAGAAGTTAGTTATCATGGAAATCAAGTTGTTCATTTTCTTATTATCTTACCTCTTTGCTTGCTGATAATCTGACCGCCGACGTAGCGGCGACGGTGGTCTGGCTACCGGAGGTGACGATTTGGCCGGTTGATGGCTAGGGTTTGTTGAGAGATCTTGGACTAGGTAATAGATGTGATGGTGAGACTGAGCAGTTAAACATTGTACAAAATACCATTCTCTGGTGACGCTGTCATGTGTGGAGATGAGTTTAGGATTGAGTTCTGGAATATTTTCTTGAATCATGACGATTGTTCATACTAGATGCAAGGCGATTGTTCATTCTAAAGCGAATCAACGAAATTACTAAAGCATCATGGAATCAACATTCAGATCAAAATCATTTATGGTATCAATCTAAAGTTTAGATTCTATGCCAAATATTTGGACAACTGAACTAATAAATTTGAATTCGAGTTTAGATTCTATGTCCATGAATTTTGTCATTTACATTTGAGTCTTGCCCCCATGTAGAATCGTAGTTTTTAGGCTTTTAGGTTACAAATGTTACTTAATGTTGTTATAGTTCATGTGTTTCTAATGAGACAATTAGTCCATAATCAATTATTGTAATATATTGAATCTTGCACGTTCTCTTAATGTAAAACTTGGTATTTTCTTCTATACTAATCCAATTATGTACATATTATCAAACAATTGGAGCTGACAGAGCCAAAGTGAATAATTCATATTGAACCATGATTTGAAAAGATAATGACTTTAGTAGAAAAACATGTGAGTCAACTACCATGTATTACATGATCAATTTCTGCAAATAGGATTTTGCTAGGCATGGAGTGTACTATCTATGCAACAAGTTTGATGGAAACATGTAGCACCCATTAGCTAATTGCACCTCAATAGCATTTTTATTGTGTTTAAATACCTAGATTCGTTTTCATTTCATTACATTGAAATACCCGACCATTAGACATGTATAAAACAAGTTAAAATGGTTAAGCATGTCAACCTGACCCTTTTAATTAAACGAGTTACATATAACAATCCAAAATCTGATATTTTGATATGTTTAAAGAATTGCGACCACTAATTCAAACAAACCCCCCACCACTAAGAACTCCATCTACATCCAACTCTTTTGGTGTTACGCGAATGCGACGTATACTTTTTCTCTTTCTCACCCATTTGTGGACCATCAACTTCCTTTCCTGTAAATCACTTTCAAGTTTTAACTCTTTCCTTCGGTTCCATGGATTGTTCCTTTAACTTGGTCCACATAAGTTTGTTACGATGAAAATTCATTTCGTAGCGACAACACCAAAGGGTGGGTCGAACATACAACCCGAAACAGAGTAAATGTTAAGTACAAAGATATTCACAATACTCGCATCATGCTAGACTAAGAAGACATGATGGGCAACTAACCTATTAGAAAAGACACATGCAGGTCTGAGTTCACATGATATGGTAATTGTTGTCCAAGCCAATATTGTTCCATACCCGTGTAAAAATGGACATAAATAAGCAAGGGGCGTGTTATGTTTGGAGCTCGAACCTCCGGTGCTAGCGTATATCTTGTGGAATATAAAACCAAATCAACTCATTATCTATGTGGCAAGAGTACAAGACACTCCAATAATCATACGGAGGAATGATCATACCTTATCTCCTTATAATAATTAAGTTGTCACTAAAGGACATTCACAAAAACAAGAGATAGTAATAATTTGAGTAAAGTGTCATTTTCGTTTATGTGGTTTGATCATTTTAGCCACTTTCATCCAAAACTTTTTTTTAGCTTTTTCGTCACTGATTTTTCAAAAATCTAGCATTTTCATCCACATGACTATCATCGTCTACATTTAACGTTAAATCAATAGCAATTTGGTCTTTTTAAAATTCCTTTTTGATTGTCATAGAGAGTAGAAGGCGGTTCAAAAGACCAAATTGCTTTTGATTTAACGTTAAAATATAGACGGAGTTAAGTGCTGAATTATTAAGAGGTCTGAATGGTTCAGCATGGTTTTTCAGCTGAACCATTAAGAGGTAAAATGAACCATTAAGAGATGGGCTGTCAGCGAAACAAACACCCGTTACCTTTGAACGATTCAGAAGTAGCCTCTTAATGAAATCATTAAGAGGCTACCAAACAGCCCCTTAGTCGGGTGATTTAAAATAACTAGATTTTGAAAAGTTAGAGACGAAAAACTAAAAATTTTTTTTGCATAAAATTGGCTAAAATTGCCAAACCATAGGAACGAAAGTGTCACTCTACTCTAATTATTTTGATAGTACGTTGTATTATTTATTAGTACCAGTTTCTTGTTTTGTTGGTTAAGTTTTATAGTGCCTGAGGTGGTGAACGAAGGTGGGGCAGAGGAGTTGATTCCTCTTCTTCATGGTCCCCGCATCTTCATCAATATAAGAATATGCACACACTATGATTATAGTGAGAGCTAAGGCCATGTCTTCCGACCACCATCACCAATTACTCGAATACGATCCCACACAAAATGTCCTTATCGTCGGAGTAGATGACGACGACAATGAAGACTACCCGTTCTCGTGGCAGAAGCTATGGCGGTTCATAGGACCCGGGTTTTTAATGAGCATAGCGTTCTTGGATCCGGGTAACTTGGAAGGTGATCTTCAGGCGGGTGCGAATGCGGGTTATTCACTGCTATGGTTGCTTTTGTGGGCGACTGCTATTGGGCTGCTTGTTCATTTTCTTTCGGCTCGGCTTGGTGTAGCCACTGGGAGGCACTTGGCTGAGCTGTGTAGGGAGGAGTACCCGGGGAAGTTGTTGTGGGTCATGGCTGAATTGGCGCTGATATTCAAGAAGTCATTGGGAGTGCAATTGCCCTCAAGATTTTGACTAATGGGTTTTTGCCCCTTTGGGCCGGTGTTCTCATTACCAACTTCGATTGGTAATTTCTTAACCTTTTCATTATAGTTAAACTTATCTTCCACTAACCCACTTGATAGTTAAGTTGGTTAAACATTTACACAACCAACCTTACACTACTACAACTTGTCTAATAACTACTAATTACATATGACATGTACCAAGTTCTCATCAAAGTTGGATCTTTGACATTATTTTGATCAAGATTTAGGATTCTAGTTCTTTACTGTGCAATAAAGATTGGTAATTTATCTTGTGTATTGTTGCTACATCCAAATCTGGGTTGGGCATTGATGTCGGGCTGAGCTGCTAGAGCGTTCCCCAACCACTACCCAGATTAGATCCGAGTTGCAACATGTAAATTAAACACGTTAGAATGTGGCCTAGAGCCGGAGCTCCAAGAAGACCTTGTAACACTCAAGTTAGTAATTTATACAAGCTAAGGGCCGAAACTGCCTTTGGCAGGAATGGAGATGGGAGAAGCTGATCTCCAAGGAGAATGCGAGATGGAGAGTTGTCTAGTGAGAGTTTTCACTATGATAGATGGAATGATCTTCATATGGGGTTTGCCCTGAGGGAGTAAACCATAGTTGACTAGTCTGATACGGGTGTGCTCAACGCTATAACTTACCTAGCCTATGTATTTAGCTCATTTTAGGACAAACATCAATATGTGTGGTTATTTTCATCTCTCAATAACTTGCAAATTCTTTTTTTCTTGGGTCTCTTGTTCATTATTCTGTAATAAAGATGGGTAATTTATGCAATGATTAGTTTTAACTTTCAATAACTTGCAAATTTTGTTTTTGGGCCTCTTTTTTTCTGTTGTGTGTTTATAATAGACCGTAACAAATAGGGGTGTGAATTTCTAACACGACCGGAACCTAACACGAAATTCACATGTTTGGGTTTAGTCTAAACGGGTTTGGGTTACTTTCGGCTCGAACCCGCAAACAATTTTAACTAAACGGGTCGTGTTAGTGTTAACCCGGCGGTTTTAACCCTTTTAAACCCATTTTTTTTTATATAAAATGTGTTTTGTGTAATAACTCAAACTATTTGAGTATTTTTTTATACCAAAATTTAAAAGTTTAAAAATAAATTGGCGTAGTTTAAATATAACTAATTAAAATAATAATAATAATATGCAAATTTTAAATTTTAAATTATTAATATGCATAAAAAATGAAACAATTTTTTTTTGTGTTAAACATGTCGTGTTAGTGTTAACCCGTGAATACACGTGTCGGGTTCATGTGTCGGACACAATTTTCGTGTTTGGGTTCGTATAAAATTTTCGGGTTGACAGCTTGTTGATTTCGTTTAGCAGCCCTAGCAACAAACATGTTTTAACAACTTGTCGATTTCGTTATCTTTATCGATTTTTTTGTTTTCTTTCGATCTTGATTGCAGTTTTATCTTTCTGCTTCTTGAAAACTATAATGTGAGGAAGTTAGAGGCCCTTTTCGCCTTTCTTATAGCTGTAATGGCAGTTTCATTTGCATGGATGTTTGGTGAAACCAAACCCAATGCTAAAGAGCTTCTTGTTGGTATGAAACCACTTTCCCTTTTTTGTTTTACAAACTTCATATCTTATCTTTACACACAAAATAAAACCATCTTTTTTTCTTGTTTTAAAGGCATTGTGGTTCCTAAACTCAACTCCAAAACAATACAAGCAGCTGTGGGAGTTGTTGGATGCCTTGTAACACCACACAATGTGTTCTTACATTCTGCACTAGTACAATCAAGAGAAGTTGACCCCAATAAAACGGATCGGGTTTGTGAAGCCATAAGATACTACTCGATTGAATCGACTATAGCACTCACTATCTCATTTGTTATTAATCTTTTTGTAACTACTGTTTTTGCAAAGGCCTTTTTTGGTACTGCTATTGCTGATACAATCGGGCTCAAGAACGCGGGTCAGTTTCTTGAAGAGAGATTTGGTAGCGGGTTGGTACCAATTTTGTATATATGGGCTGTTGGGTTACTAGCAGCTGGACAGAGCAGTACCATTACAGGTACTTACGCGGGCCAGTTTATCATGGGTGGGTTTCTTAATTTGAGATTAAAGAAATGGACTCGGGCCTTGATTACAAGAAGCTGCGCGATCCTTCCCACGTTGATTGTTGCATTAGTTTTTGATAGTTCGGAGGACACATTGGACGTGTTAAACGAATGGATTAACGTGCTTCAATCCATTCAGTTTTCTTTTGCTCTCATTCCCTTGTTGTCTTTGGTAGCCAAAGAGGATCTCATGGGCGTTTTCACAGTCGGGCCTGTTCTAAAGGTGTGATTCTTTAACTCTGAATTAAGTTTTGATCATATGAAAATTAATGTAAATTTCGATCCTAAAATGTCTGGTTTCTTGTTATTTTTCTTACTATGACTTGCAGACATTCACGTGGCTTGTGGCTGCTTTGTTGATAACCAAAAACGGTTACCTGTTACAACAGTTTTTTGCTAAAGAAGCAAGCGGGGCAGTCTATACTTCCATAATAACCGTTTTTACAGTTGCATATGTTGCATTTGTAGTGTATCTTGTCTGGAGGGGCTTCACCGTTTCTACATTTGGGTTTGTTAAGCTGAGAAGCTAAGCAACATAATGAGGAACTAAAATGTTGTTATGATATCGAGAATGATCGCTAAAACAAGCGAGAATGATAAACGAGATCGTTAAAACAAGCGAGAATGATAAATGAGAGAGAATAATTGGGGGTAAAACTGAAATGATTTGATTGATAACTTGAATAATGTTACAAATAAGCTATTTATAAACAAAGGCTAACAAACTACTGAACCGGGTGAACTTAATAAGTTCGCCCCTATACTAAACAAGCGAACTTAGTAAGTTCGCTACTAAGTTCGCTAACACCCCCCTCAAGTTGGAGGTGTATACAACCCCAACTTGGAAATGATATCTGAATGTGGTTGACCAGTCAAACTCTTTGTGAATAAATCCGCTAGTTGATCAAAAGTCCGTGTGTGAGAAAGCAGAATCAAACCGGCTTGAAGCTTCTCACGGACAAAATGACAATCCAACTCGATATGCTTAGTTCGGTCATGAAAAACTGGATTCTTAGCAATATAAATAGCCGCATGACTGTCACATTTGAGAGGAACACGAGTAAGATTATCAAGCCGAAACTTCAAAAACAAGCGAGTCAACCAAGCAAGTTCCCGTGTGACACGGCGAATAGAACGATATCCAGCTTCAGCAGAACTAAGAGAAACAGTAGCTTGCTTCTTGGATTTCCAAGAAATAGGACTGCCCCCAAGAGAAATGAAATAGCCACTGACAGAACGCCGAGTATTAGGACAAGCTGCCCAATCAGAATCACAATAAGCAGACAAAGACATATCAGGATCATCATTAAAGAACAACCCTTGAGAACAAGTGCCTTTGACATACCGAAGAGTATGCCACGCAGCATCCCAATGAGGAACACGCGGATCACTCATAAACTGGCTGAGAAACTGAACCGCAAAAGCAAGATCAGGCCGAGTATGAGTGAGATAATTGAGTTTACCAACAAGTCGACGATAGGCCAAAGGATCATCAAGAACTTGACCTTCGTTGAGCTTGAGTTGTAAATGTAAAGGCAAAGGAGACGAAACAGAAGAAACATCGTCGGTAGGGAACTCAGTTAGCAAATCCTTCGCAAATTTGCGTTGAGTCATAATAAGACCAGAGGGAGATTTGATAACCTCAATGCCTAGAAAGTAGTTGAGAATGCCAAGATCCTTGATCTGGAAAGTGGAATGTAAGAAAGACTTCAAAGCAGATATCTCTTGATCATTATTACCAGTAAAAAGAATGTCATCAACATAGACAGTGACATGAACAACAGAATCCCCCATCGTCTTAGAGAATAAAGAATAATCATTGGGAGACCGCATATAACCTTTGGTCTTAAGAGCATCAGAAAGCTTTCCATACCACTGCCTTGAAGCTTGCTTCAAACCGTAAAGAGAATTCTTGAGCTTAAGTACATGATCAAGAGAGGATAAAGGCATTCCAGGAGGAGGAAGCATATATATGTCTTCGTCAAGATCCCCATGTAAAAAGGCATTATTGACATTCAATTGATATAAACCCTATTGTCGTTTAGTGGCAACAACAATGAAACTACGAATAGTAGTCATCTTAACGACAGGAGAAAAAGTCTCATTAAAATCAATTCCTGCTTTCTGAGTATCACCACGAACAACCAAACGGGCTTTACAACGTTCAACAGTACCATCAGCATTATATTTGACTTTATACACCCATTTGCACTTAATGACCTTTTTACCTTTATGTAAATGCATAACCTCCCAAGTTTGATTACTTTCCAAGGCATTAAACTCCTTAGTCATAGCCTCTTGCCAAGCAGGATGGTTAGCAGCCTCCTGATAAGAAGAAGGTTCTTTAACATAATCAAGATTTAAAAGGAGCTGCTGGGAATCAGGAGAAAGATCAGCAAGATTAACAAAATGAGAAGCTTGGCAAGCACTCGACAAAGTATGAAAACAAGACGAATCGACAGAAGAAGCAGAATTACAAACATAATCTTGCAGATGAGAAGGAGGAACAGAAGAACGAGTAGATCTCCTGGGCTCAGGAGGTGGACTAGGAGGAACAGGAGAAACAGGAGGAGTGGAATCAACTTCAGGAGTACCCGAAGAAGAGGAAGGAACAACAGCTGGACCTGTCTCCTCAAACATATCATTTAGAGAAGGGAACAAATAAGAAGGATCCGAAGAGTGTAAAGAAGGGAAAATGTGCTCAAGAAAAGTCACATCCCGAGAAACAAGAACTTATTGAGTGTCAAGATTATAAAGCTTGTAACCTTTCTTTCCAAAGGGATAGCCAATAAAAATACAAGCTTGTGCTCTAGGCTGAAATTTATCTCGTCCGGGTGTAGAAGTAGAAGCATAACACAAGCACCCAAAAGTGCGAAGGTGGGTGTATGAAGGAGCTTTACCAAAGAGCATCTCAGAAGGAGATTTTCCCTTAAGAACCCGTGTGGGGAAAATATTAATCAAATGAGTAGCAGTGAGAACGCATTCACCCCAAAAAGTTATTGGTAATTTGGATTAAAACATAAGAGCACGAGCAGTTTTGAGAAGATGCTTATGTTTACGTTCCACCACCCCATTCTGTTGAGGAACCCCAGGACAAGTAGTCTGATGAATAATTCCCTTTTGTTTAAAATACTCGGCATGATGAATACCGAACCAAGTTCAAAGGCATTATCAGATCAAACACGCTTCACTTTGATACTAAACTGAGTCTCAACCATTTCAATGAACCCTTGAAGAATAGGAAAAGCATTTCCTTTAGTTGACAAAAAAATGATTCCAAGTAGTTCTAGTAAAATCATCAACAATGGTGAGAAAATATTTATATCCATCAAATGTAGTAGATCGATACGGTCCCCACGTATCAATATGAATAAGATCAAACATTTGAGAACTGGATATACTACTAGATGCAAAAGGCAGTTTATGATGTCTAGCCTTAGGATAAACAGAACAATCATCAATAGAACAATCATGTGCACCAGTAAAGACATTCAATTGCTTAAGTTTGTACAAAGGTAAATGACCAAGACGAGTATGCCAAAGTTTCAAAGAAACAACAGAATTACAGTGAGAAAAATATTCAACTGTAACAGAGAAAAGTTTATTTGGATTCAAAAGATAAAGGCCGTTGAGAAGATCTCCTAGGACCAATGGACTACTCAGCGAAGGGGCATGCAAGAAACAAGTAGTTTCAGAAAACTGGACAAGACCCTTTGTATCTCTACAAAGTTTAGGAACATATAAGAGATTGTGCTTGAACTGAGGCACAAAAAAGACATTAGAAATAGAAAACGTCTTAGTAAGATTAATTGTTCCAACCTGCGTAACAGTTAAGACATGACCGTTTGGAAGAAGAACATAAATGGGTGAGTTAAGCAATTGAACATCAGAAAGTAAATTGAAATCAAAGAACATATGATTACTTGCATCGGTATCAATGATCCAAGTAGTATCGACCGTAGTCGAATTGCAAGCAATAAAACCTGCAAAATTTGCAAAGCTGAGTGATTGAACATTAGGAACACCACCCTGAATCCTAGAATTCTGCTGAAGAAGTTGCAACAAATTGTTTTACTGTTTAGAAGAAAGAGCATTAGGAGCACCAGAAGTAGGAACATTAACCCCAGCATCAGAAACAGTATTAGCAGCAGCTTTGGGTCTAGTAAATTTGAAATCTTTAGGAAACCCAATTAAACGATAACATTTGCTGCCATCATGTCTCGGCTTCTTGCAATGAGAACAAACAGAACCTTTCCAAGCACTATAATTCTTTGGTACCTACATAGAAGCATTCTGAGGAATAAACTGAGCCGATGAATACAACTCCCTTTGTTTCTCATCTTAAATGAGAAAAGCATAAGCTTCATTGATTAAGGGAAGAGGCTTCATCATGATAATATTCCCACGAATCATGTCATAACAAGGGTTAAGATCCATCAGAAATTGCATCAAACGTTGATCTGTTTTGCGCTTAGCCATAAGCTGGGAAGTACCACATGTGCAGGGAGGAATAGGCTGATTGCATTAAGCTCATCCCAAACAGCTTTGATTTTGGTAAAATACATAGCAACATCATCATTCCCTTGAGAAATAGCAGAAAGAGACTTCTGCAATTGATAATACTTGGCCCCATTACTCTGTCCATACCAGTCAGTTAACTCTTTCCAGAGTTGACGAGCAGTCTCAACATACAAAACGCTCTCACTGATACCATATGTGCAGGGAGGAATAGGCTCGCCTGCACGAACAGAAAAACATTTGAAGTTTTCACTCAAATTTTATAAATATTTGTAACCTAATTATCTAGATTGGAATGGATAATCTTCTCAACCTAGCTTTAATACGAGTTTTCTTATAAGTGATGCTAATAAATCCATTTTTTGAAGTCATATTTGATATTTCTCTCAAGCAATTCCTACGACCCGTTTTAGTGCATCTCTTTGTTTTCATATCCTCCTAATTGTATTCATTATATTTTAACTCTAATTGTAATTATGCAATGGTTCACATAGCTCCTTATTTACAAATGTAACAAAGTTAAAGTCTTCAAAGGGACATCCTGGTGGTTAAGTAGTGTACCTCATAATCAAAAGGTTGGGGGTTCGTAAGTGACAGATATGATGTATTTATTCTAGAAAATCTGGGTGGTGTTAAAAAAAGCAAAAATTTAAATATGAGAAACTTAGATTGTTTACAAATTGAGTTTTATGTAAATGATAATAACAATAACTCTAAGTGTACTTTTATAAATTCTATCACCTTTGGTCATAGACGACGGGCTCGATGATGATGATTTGATTTGATTGTGAGTCGTTAATCACCCATTGGTGACTCTTTTTGTCTAGGATGTGACGCTCGACGTTAATCTCATCATTGCATGTGTGGTGGATACTACGCCGAAGATTGAGTGTATACTCGGGCAACCCAACCAGATACTGTATCGTGACGACGATTGGACAAAGAGGAACGTTATGATTTTTGTTTATCTCCATTGATGACGATGAACATTATGACTTGCCATTTCAGCATTACCTCTAATGAAACCCATGTGTGGTATTGTTGACGAATGAACACGAGCTTGTATTTCATCTAGTAATTGGCGGAAACACTGGTCATACATTATGTTTGACGCACTGCCTCTGTCCATATAAATCAAATGTATTTTACGTTATGCCATTCTCACGGTGATTACCATTGGTGAGGTTTTTATGAAACACGATCTAGGGGTGGAAAACATATCAGTTGATTTGTCCACTAACTCATGGTAGACCTTGGTTCTTTTTTGTCTGCCCCCATCGATGGTGAGGATGGACTACTCTTTTTCTTTGTTCTTGTCAGTTGATTTGGTGTTCTTCTTATTGTCTTTGACTTCAGGGACCAAGTGAGCTAGTTTTCCGCTTTTGATTGCCGCCTTGGTTTCTTTTCCCAACCGATGACATTCATTGGTATCATGGCCCTTGTCCATGTGGAATCGTAGACGGATTTTCTGAGCAAACGTCCCTGTTAATGGACTGGGGGTTTGAAATTAAATCGAGCTTTCTCTGTAGTTAAAACTTCTTTCAGTGTTTTTGTTAGTGGTGTGTATAAGGGTTATTTTCTCTTCCAACCAACAACGATTGGCGTTGTGAGTGGGCCTCTTGTATGATTTGAATGCAGTGAAATGTCTATCCGAGTGTGTCACACGTATAATAGATATGTAAATAAAGGTATGCTCGGTGTTTGACTTAGCTTCAGCATTTGCGTAGGGTCAGAGAAGGGGCCAGATCGTTTCGTGATCTAATGCGTAGCCTTACCCTACACAAAATGTTATTTCGTGATCTAATGTACGAAATCTTACCCTACACAAAATGATGTTTCCGCGGCTCGAAGGTCTTAAACAGTTGCTCCGAAGAAATAAATTAAAAAAGAGTAAATTTCGTTTTGCGTCATGTGGTTTGGTCAAAAAATCGCTTTGAGTCCAAAGGTTTCAACTGGACTTTTTGATTCCTCGTGGTTTGTCAATTGTCCCAATCAGCTTCACGTCACTAACACCGTTAGATTTTTTCTGTTAATTTTTGTAAAAAGACAACAATACCCCTTTTAATAAAAATAAAAAAGAAAACATATAGTTTGTCCCTATCATACAACCTGACCCACCATATTCTTCACCTCAGTTCTTCTACAACTCTAACCCACCCACCACCATCACCCTTCTTGATCGCCACCAGCGTCCCTGGTGTCACACCGTGTGGTTTTTATCCGGCGCCCCCTGTTGAGTGACAGAAGCAGATGCCATCATCGGTCCGCCCTCACCATCGCCTCCTCTCTCTCTCTTGAAAACCCTAAAAACCAAACCTTAAAACCAGATCTTGAAAGAGTTCTGACAAATCTCGATCAGCAAACCCTTGACACCAAATCTCCTTTGCAAGCCTTTTATTTGGTGAAAGTGACGGATGAAGGTGAGAAATCGCATCACGAGGGAAGGGGGGGATCAAATCTCCTTTGCAAGTCAGGAATGGTGAATTGTAGTTGATAAAAGGGATCCATTATGTTAGACCCATCGGTTAATACCCAGACTCCCCTTCTGCTTCCTATTTCTCTGCATCCGTCTGAACAACAAAACCGGGTCTTCTACTCTTCTAGTAGGGGGCTGTTGTGATGATGATGGGGGTGGAGGAGAGAACAGATCTTGGTGGTTGGGGCTGTAGATTTTAGTGGTAGTGGAGACCGTTGGCGGTGAAGAGATGGCGGCGCTGCTGTGGTGGTGCGTTGGTTGGTGGTGCAGGCGTGGTGGTGGAGGCGGTGGTGGTGAGCATACGATTGACAGCAAGGGTATTTTATATTAAAGATTGGGGTGGGGTACGGTGTGGCGGGGTGCGCCGGAGAAACTCGTCCAAGTCGTCGGAACCCGCAGGTTTCAGGTGAGGGGGTGGGATTCATGCGAGGTAGCGACGGGTTCTCAGGATATGGGTGGTGGTGAGCGGATCTAGGTGGGGGTGAGGATCTGGGTGGTGGTGGTCGTGAGAGGATGATGAAACCGGATAAGAGAGAGGAAGAGAAGTGATACGATAGACTTGTGTTTTTTTAATATTTTTATGTTATTTAAATTAAAGATAAAGGGTATTTTTGTTAATTTATAGCTAGTTAACAGAATCTTTTTAATGGTGTTATAGGTTTGATTTTAATTGAAATGAAAATGAAATCATAAGGATTCAAAAAATTCAATTGAAATTTAAATTTTTGAATTCAATGCTATTTTTTGACTAAACTAAAGGATGCAAAACGAAATTTACTTTTAAAAAAATTACATATTTGAATGACTTTTAAATGTATTATTTTTTGAATAAATAAATAAATATAAATTATACATGAAGAAAGTCGTCGTTGTAGTCGTCGTTCTTGTGTCAGGAACGTCGTTTACCGCTGACACCATATCCTCCTCCCCCAAACCCCCACCCACCATTCTCTCTAATCGTCAAATTCTCCGATCGCCCAATCATGTCACATCTCCCCGTATCCCTGATCTTATCGATTTCTCTACTATTATACCATCCTTCGGCGTCGTCGCCATCACCACGGTATGTTTCCGCTGTTAAACACGATTCCAGCCATAATATCATTCTCCGTCCTCCCACCGCCGGTAGCAATCGCCACACCATGTTTCTACCTCTCTTCCCCTCTCCCCCTAACTCCTCCCGGATCTCCGGCGACGCGATGCCTCGCCGTCAACTCCAGAAATCCGGTCCTCCTCGTCCAAACGCTCGCATGGCTCTACACGATGATCTCCTCCTCAACGGGTAATTTTATTATTTTAGGGTTTCCTAGATCTATTTCCCTGACCTAATCACTTCAATTTCGAATATTTAAATTAAAATAAAATTTAGTGAATTTATATCTAGTTTATTTATGATTTAGGTATTACACTACGAGACTGTGGATTGGATCACCACCACAAAGATTTGCACTTATTGTTGACACAGGGAGCACTGTCACATATGTCCCATGCTCTACCTGTGAACAATGTGGCAAGCATCAAGTATTACAACTCATTTGGTTTATGATTCAAAGTACAATTCTTTTTGTATAAATACAACATTTCAGGTTTTTGGTTATTGTTAATTCACCAGGACCCGAAGTTTAATCCGGAGTTATCAGACACGTACAAGCCCGTTAAATGCAATATTGATTGCACCTGCGATAATAACAGGGATCAATGCATCTACGAACGGCAATATGCTGAGATGAGTTCCAGCAGTGGTGTTCTTGGTCAGGATATTGTGTCTTTTGGGAACCAAAGCGATCTGCCACCTCAGCGTGCTGTTTTCGGGTGTGAAAATAGGGAGACAGGTGATCTGTACAGTCAGCATGCTGATGGGATAATGGGTTTGGGACGTGGTGATTTGAGTATAGTTGATCAGCTTGTTGATGGTGGTGTTATAAGTGATTCTTTTTCGTTGTGCTATGGTGGGATGGATGTGGGTGGTGGTGCTATGGTGCTTGGTGGAATTACTCCTCCTGCGGAGATGGTGTATGCTTATTCGGACCCCGTACGCAGGTATGTTTTGTATCTATCTAACTTATAGATACAAAACTTTAATATTTTTTCTAACAAAATACATTTTGTACATCTCATACATTTACTCTAGTCTCGGGATGGCAACAGCCCATATTACAATATTGAGTTGAAGGAAATTCATGTTGCTGGGAAACGGTTGCCATTACGCTCGAGTGTCTTTGATGGGAAGTATGGAACGGTTCTAGACAGCGGTACAACTTACGCTTACCTGCCTGAAGCTGCTTTTGTGGCATTTAAGCGTGCTGTAAGATTTTGTTCTTTACTCATTTATTTTTATGATTTTATGCATTAAATAGTTATATCTTTTTCGGAAGGAAAGTATTGATTACTTTATCTTGCAAGCAGGTCATGAAAGAAGTCCTCGGTCTTCATCAGATCAAAGGTCCGGATCCAAGTTATGATGACATTTGCTTCTCAGGCGCTGGAAGGTATAATTTTGTGTATATATATTTACTGGTAGTTTTAAAGATTAATTTCTTTATACAAGTAGAAAAAAGTAATGTTAAATGTCAATATTTTATTTTCCAGTGATGTTTCGCAACTCTCGAAAACTTTCCCTTCTGTTGAAATGGTTTTCGGAAAGGGACAAAAGTTGTCACTCTCTCCAGAGAACTACTTGTTCAGGGTAAGTATTTAATATAATGTTAAATGTTAATCCCTTATTTCATAGATTTTTACATCTTATTTATTTACTTTTTTTTTGTGAAGCACGCAAGGGTTAGTGGAGCATATTGCTTGGGGGTTTTTCAAAATGCAAATGATCCAACCACTCTTTTAGGAGGTGTTTTATTTCTCCAATATATATTGCTCTTTTTTTTTCTTTTTGCTGTTTAAAACCAATGCATATCTGGTCAGCTAGAAATGTTTTGACGTATATATATCCACTGCAGGCATCGTTGTGCGTAACACATTTGTTATGTATGACCGTGAACATGAAAAGATTGGATTTTGGAAAACTAACTGTTCTGATATATGGGAAAGACTTCATGTTTCTGGTGGGTCCCCACAGGCCTCTTCTCCAGCAGGTGGATCCAATTCAACTGCTGATATCTCCCCTTCTTTGTCTCCAATGACGTCCCCAAAATATATCCTTCCAGGTAATACGCACTTCCATCCAAGTGTTCTACTGTTCTATAATCTGTGTTGTAATTGCTTCTTATTTGTTTAATTTATTTCTGCAGGGGAAACAGAAATTGGAAGTATTACGTTTTATTTATCAGTGTCTCTTAACGACACTAATGTGCAATCCCAAATCACAAAGCTTGCTCCACTAATTGCTCAGGAGTTGCATGTTAACAGTTCACAGGTGGTATTAACTTTTAAGTTACAATGTTGACAAGTTTTTATTTTCTCTCCTTGGCATCTTATAACTGCTTCAAAAATAATGATAACAACTTCTAAACATTCTTTCAGGTTCACTTACTGAATTTTACATCCAAAGGAAATGATTATGTTACACAATGGTCCATTACTCCACCAAATTCTGCTGACTTTATGTCTAAAGAAACTGCATCAGTGAGTTCTTGATCAGATACATCTAGTGCTTTTCCCCCAATTATAATTATGGGCTTATTATTAATTATGTCTGGTACCAGAACATTATTTCTCGGATAGCTGAAGGCCATATACACCTTCCTGAGTCATACGGAAAGTTTCAATTATCCAATTGGCAAATTTACCCCCCAGAAAAAAGGTATATTCATTCTTATGTTCTCTTTATCAATTGACATATTGAATTTTACTTAACATGTTATATTGTCATTGGAAAATACTTATGAATATTGTTAGAGTATATTAGGGTTATACATTGTATTATACAAATTATCTCAATAACAGCTCTTTACCTACACAAATATAATATGCAGAAGCTGGTGGCAGAAAAATTACTTGGTTGCAGTGGTAGCATCAATGTTAGCATTAGTAGTTGGATTATCTGGTGTGGGAATATGGTGGTTCTGGAGACGAAAGCAACAATCTAATATACAATATAAGCCAGTAGACTCCATGGTTGTGCCTGAGCAAGAACTTCAGCCACTGTGATTTCTAGTATAAATCATATGGTGCCAAAAATGTGTGGTTATGATTAACCGAGCTGTTGTGATGGATAGATGGATTTACTGCAAATGTGCACACCTTTGTTCAGGTAAAAAAATATACTGAAGATCTTTTATGCTTTGTTTATAAAGGGAAAAGTTCACATCTTACAGTTGTTGTTCGAGACATTATAATTTGTGTACAACATTTTGGGTCAAACTTCAAGCAAAATGTGGTCCTCATGTCAAAATTCACAGTTTTCTTTTGTTTTGTTTAAGGTAGCAGAATTCTTAATTGATTGATGTTGATCTTATTTTGTTTTAAAAGATTGAACCTGGAATTCTGGGAGTTGGTTGTTGGTAGTACTTTTTCCTTGGTAACTGTGTGTTTGACTTTTGAACTTGCACCAAGAGGTTCCAAGTCTCCAACTCTGGATCTTTCACCATAGGCATAGTATTGAAAATTTTGATTGCTGGTTCAGTATTTGCATTCCATGAAGTAGGGGTGGTCACGTTCTGGTTTTGACAAAAATTCTAGGCTGAACCGCTAACTACGGTTTCGAGAGATGGGTGGGTATCAGTGAAGAAAAAAATTTACTAAATAATAATCAAGTTTAATATTTGTTCAATTTAAGTCGAATTAGAAAAAAAAATCACTAAATAATAACCAGGATTCATATATGTTCACTTTAGGTCACTTAATTTTAAAAAATTCAACACTTCTAAAAAAATCTACAAGATTAGAAAGCCTAATAAAAGTTGAATGACTTTAGAGGAAAAAAAACTGAGTGACTTTGACTCTTTGGGGTAGGTTAAGTTTAGGTTGTGTATGAGATGGATCAAAGTTAGGTTGATCTTGTGTATGAAATGGGATTGGGGTTGATGGTTGACGAATTCGTTGTATGAATGTTGTATCGGAAATTGTGAGTATTGGGATTGATATTGTGGAAAGGGTGGTTGATTTTGTGAAGTCGTAGCTTTACCTATCTTTCAGCTTGAACCTGTTTTCTTAGCATTACCGCGGATTGATAATGTGGAAAGGGTGGTTGATTTTGTGAAGCCGTAGATTTGTCTTTCTTTCTGCTTGAACCCGTTTTCTTAGCATTACCACGGATTGATAATGTGGAAAGAGTGGTTGATTTTGTGAAGCCGTAGCTTTGTCTTTTTTTCTGCTTGAACCCGTTTTCTTAGCATTACCACTGGTTGAAAAACTATAATGTAAGAATGTTGAGTGACAATGGTGTGATAAATATGACGATGTTAAATGATATATATATATACTGTGGTTGTTTATTAATTACAAAATAAAAAAGCTAGCCGTTCAATGGTCACAAAAGGGATGTGGTTCGGGAGAAACCAACCGGAGGTGGGGGTATCTTAGGTGGTAACGGACATCTGCGGTGGTGTTCATGCCGTCACGGGGCGCTCCTTCGCTTCTTTCATCCACTCCTTCCATTCTCACAGAACCCCTTTTCATGTTAATTTAGTAAAATTCTTATACTACATAGTGTGTAGTAATTTGTTGTGCATATAAGAAAATTGTTTCCTATGACCATGAATGCTTCTCCCTAAAACTAAACAGGAATTTTGGTAAAATTGAGCACAACACATTAACACACTCATTAACTGTCAAATTTTGATCCCCTTTTCCCCCTTCTTTGTATTGTTAAAAATGGATATAGGTGATTTTTTCTTTTTTATAATATACTCATTAATTTCCACATCACATACTATTTTGGTTTAAGAAGGTTATCTTGACAGTTTACACTATTAAGGATGGTGTCTCCATGACTCCATATATGAGATATGTTTATTACATGGTGATTCTTTGTTTTTGATTATTTATTCTGCTATTAACGGGTTGGGTTTCACCGCTAATTTATATTAAATGTGCTTTGAGCACCCCCAACAATTTCTTCTTCGGGTGAGATGATGGTTGAGGTGTTGAAGAAATGGGTTGGGAGTGTTTCATGAATCGATCTCTTGATCGTCTTTCAACCGCAAGAGGCTCATCACCGGGCTAGACATATGTAAGTAGGGGTGTCCAATGGTTCGGTTTATATTTTTTTTATTTGAATTTTTTGTTGTTGTAACGATAAACCAAATTCCTGAAGAAAAAAAAAACATTTTCTCTTATCTCTTTCGGGTAGCCGTAACAAGTTCGGTTCAAACAACAGAACTCTTTAGCAATTTCCCATAAACAATATGCAATTCTCATAAATGATAGCTTCAAAGAAAGGCTTTTTTATTTATTAAGTGAGAAATAAGAGCAAGTTCAACCGAATAAAGAAAAAACTTTTTAAATCAGATCCAAACGTTTCTAACATTCAAAGTCTTGTTTCTTAGAAGTACTTAACCATACTCCATTGTCCAAATTTCCCCTTGAGATAGTCAACTACAGAATTTTGATTCTCTTTAAGGATCTTTGCCACTATTTTCCATGAAATTACTTTTAAAATACCAGCTCCTCTATAAACGTGCTCATCACACTAAAATAGGGATAAAGTCATAACGTAATTACTAAGTTTCATATTGTTTTAATAACTTTTTTTTAACTATAAATACTACTCAAGTTTCATTTATTGTTGCATTGTTGTGGTTTTTTTATAAATGCTTAATTTTATAAAATTAAGTGAGGTAACTTAAACATGTATAAAACTTGGTTATTATTTAGTGATTAACCTTTTCAAGTTGACTTAAATGAATTGATTATCAAATTGGTTATTACTTAGTATTTCTCTTTACAAATACCTTCTACGCTTTATGTTAAAAACTGAAAAATATAATCACTAAATAGTAACACTATCAATATGTTGTTCTCACCATTGACTATTGAGAGTGAGGGTTTAAATTTCTCTCCTGTCTGTAACACTATCAATATGACAATATATGTGTTTGTGATGGGTTTGAAGCTTGATTTGAATCAAACGAGGGTTTTTAAAGTTAGTTTTAAACTTTAAATAAGAGTTAATAGATTACGGAGTCGTGGTCTTATTTAAATGAGTTTTAAGTTAATTTTATGTTTGGGTTTATTAGAATGAAAATTAAATGACTTTAAATTTACTTTTAGCCTATTCAAATAAACATCTAATTTAAATTTATTATTTTTATTTTCAAATAAATTTAACTACTAATTATCATTACTCTTAAAAAACAAGTTTGCCACCAACAACTTATCCCCCATTTTGATCTAATGTCAAAACACGTCCCAAACTTTGTAAAATGTCAGTTTGACACACTTAAATTTTTAAAGTTTCAAGTTTAGCCCATTGTACTATATAGAATATGATTTTTCCTTAATAGCTTTTCGTGTTTGTTTCTTTATTTTTTTTCTTGACGTGTCAGTATAATTTTTTTTAAAAACAGAGTCGTATTCAAGATAACGTAACTTTTAAGTATCATGGGTTATATCTATTGACATTGACGTGCTAGTACCATGAAGAACGATCAGTACCGTTATCTAACTGTCTTTTATATATAATTCAATCTCCACAACGGACTCCCCTTAACTTCATATGTTTCTTTTAACTACGATTTTTTTGTGCTTAGCCATGTTAATATCACCGTCTTAACCGTTTAAAGTGGGGCAAAATTTATTTAACTACATTTTTTTTGTGTTTAACCACATTAATGTCACCACCTCAATCATTTAAGCTAGGGCGAAATTTCTAGTTATTATACACTAGGTTAAAAACCCCGTGTATTACACGGGTTGAATAAATGCAATATTATATAGTTAATAATAAATATTTACATATTACATATTTATGGCGCATTACATAGTTTTTTAATATAAATTTTAGAAACGTCTAATAGTTACTTTTTAAAAATGTTTTATAAAAATAATGAAAAAAATGTTCAATTTCTAAAAATGTTTCTAAAAATTATATAAATTATTATTATTTAATAAGAGAGATACGAAAAACAAAAAAATATTAATAAAACAATTAAAGAAAATTTAGGCAACTAATAAGAGAGAGAAGCGAGAAAATTTGTCCCACCAAAAGATTTATTTATTATAGAGATTATAATATTTTATGTGAAAGTAGGTATGATTTTCTGTTTGACCTAGTACCAAAACAAAATGTATAAATTGTTGAGTTTTTCCTGGTAACACACATATAATATAACTAAAATAATAAGAAAATAAAAAAAGGCGAATAAGAAAGTAGAATTGAGCTGCTTTGTGAAGATCTTCGGAGGTCGTGGGCGGATTGTTCAACTGCTGATCCTCGTGGATACTTCTCCAGGTGAACTCTTACTCTATCTGACTAGGGTTTCATTTATTATTCATCGATCGTAATGTGTTCTTCTTCATCGCTACCTGTTAAACTGGTTCAACGTTCTCGTCAGCGCGTTTTGAGTTGAATGTAGGCGAATTCAATGTCTATTTTTTCTAGTTATTCCTATATTTGTATGCTTGATTCCAACATTAGTACCTTCATTTTTGTAGAGAGATTATAAACCTCCAGGTATGTATGTATCAGTGATTTGTATGTTTGATTCCTTTATTGCTTGTTTGTAAACTGCAACGTGGTGGTAAAACTGAAAGGTTTTTCCCCAATTTGATAAGTGAGTTTTAATTGAATACAAGATTTGACATCCATGATGATTTCTATAAAGTTTTGGATACATGTTTTTCAAAAAACAGTTAGGGAGTCCAAAAAGAATATCGTCTATGATCTATCTATTTTGACTTTTCTAGGGATTACATATATGGGTAACACAAATTTGGAAACATAATTTTGGGATCTTTTTATGTGGTTTTCAATTTAGTTATTGGTCTTGTGGATTTTACAATTAATTTGATAAGTATTTTGAACCGTTTAATTTGGGACTTCGTTCCGAACAACTAGCCTACATATGAAAATGCTGAAAAAGCGTTATAGTCGGCCAAAAGTAGGAAAATTGATGGTATGTTTAAGTTGCCCTTATCCAATAATAATTCTTTGTTTGGAAATCCGTTCTTCTTTTGTTTCGTGTTCAGTTAAGCTTTTTTCCAATATCCAATAATAATTTTGTAAATGTGATCAACTTGTGGATTTCGCTTGTGATGGATCACCAAAAATGAAGTGTTCTTCTTGCTCTAGGTTGAGACAGATTGTGTTAGGTCACAGAGAAGAACCAGAGCCAGAGGAGAGGAAGAAGAACAGGTCTTGGAGGCTAGTTTGCATATTAAAGGTACCATTTTATTTTCTGTGTTAAAGTTGGCTTTTCAGTTATTTCATTACCATATTTGCTTCCTCATATGGTCTGACTGATTCATCTCTCTGGTTATTCAGTATATTTTTTGCATATTCACAACCTTATCCGCTATCTGTTTTTAGATGATGATTGGTGGATTATTATTTTTGCAGGTGTGATGGAGATATCACTTTTGAAAGTGCTTCTCAAAAATATATCTACTTTCTTCCATCTGCAGTGCCATGAAAACAGTACTTCAGAAATTGTTCAAAAGTACTCGAGTCTATTGCTGATGCAGAAGTGACATCTGATGAGTCTCTTCAGAAAAAAATTGCAGGCTTGAGTCAAAATGTTGATGAACTCAGGGAGCTTCTTGAAGATTGCCATCCATTGATGAGTAAAGTTTACTTTGTATGTCTTTGTCATCAACACCTCCTAGTTTTACACACACACACTAGAATATGGACTCGTCTGATGGACATTGTGAACATAGACATGAACACATAAAATGTTATAACTTTAGATATTTTGTAAATAAAAGAACATGTAAGGAAGAGAAATATGTAAAATGTAATATGTTTATAGTTTCAAATACAAGTAAATATAGGTTTATAAATAATGTTAAAATCCTAAAAGTTTCCATTTTTGGTTCATTTTAATCATATTGATGAGATCTGCTATAAGTATGAAATTATTTAAATATAAAAGCTTATAAGTTTTAGATAATCCAAAAAATGAAAGAAAATATAGAAAAAAGGAAAAAAAGTAAATATGTAATGCTATAGTCACGGGTGTTTAAACTTTTTTTATGTTATTTGCCAATACCTAAGGGTTGTTTTTGAAAAATGAAGGAAAATTTATGTATAATTTGGATACGAAACAGTTGTTCATATTATAATATTTAGTTTAAAGTACTAAGAAATTTACACCATATTCTTTGAGTTGCCAGTGTAATGTAGTGTCTAATACCAGTATATATGTGTGTACACACATGTATGCTTCTTGGAATCAGTTATCTTAATCAGTTGTCTGCATCGTGTAGGTTATGCAAGTTGAATCATTGTTTGCAAAGGTTCAGGCTCAAAGCTTAGAACTCTTTGAGCTACTGAAAGGTCTTCCTGATGATTTGAGTTCTTCATCACTTGAGGTATGCCAAAGCATATATCACTTGTTTTTAAATCTTGTAAGCAAGCAAAAAAAGAAATTAGGCTATAAGAGTAAAGTTTACTTATTCACCATTGATCGCATTGCAGCGTTGCGTACAGAAAATTAAGCATATGAGTTATGAAAAATCATCAGCTATTCTTTCAAAGGCTATAAAGGATCAAGCTGAAGGGTCTGGACCTAGTGCAGATAGCAGGTCAATAATTGCTGATTTTCTTAACTTAAAGTCAAATCAGGAGCTTCTAATTGAGGCTGTTGCCCTTGAAAAGTTGAAGGAAAATGCTGAACAAGCAGAAAAAATGGGAGATTTGGAGTGTATTGTGGAAATGATTACTCTTGTTACTCATATGATTGATCGGTTAATTGAAGCCAAACAGTCCCAAAACTCTAACCCTGTACCAATACCTCCTGATTTCTGTTGCCCTTTATCACTTGAACTCATGACAGACCCTGTAATTGTAGCTTCTGGACAGACATATGAGCGAGGGTATATTCGTAAATGGCTTGATCTTGGACTCACTGTTTGCCCTAAGACCATGCAAACTCTTGTCCACACTAATCTTATTCCTAATTACACCGTGAAGGCACTAATTTCAAGTTGGTGTGAATCATACAATGTTAAGCTCCCGGACCCTGTGAAGACCTTGACTTTGACTCAGCCTAGGTCACCTGATTCAACACAGGCCATAGGTTCACCCAGTGGGCCCATCCATCAGGAAGAAACTGCAATTCCTCTGGTTCATCATGCTCAATCATCTTCAGAAGATTCCCTGCTCGAACTGCCCGAGAATGGGCATGAGTTGCCTGAATCTGGAGACCACAGTGTGGAGTCAGGTATCCAGTCTTTGAACATTGGCGGGATGAATGAAAAGTCCACTGCTGGTCATCAGAGAACGGTTTCAAATTCCAGCACACATTCCGATACAAGCTTTTCTCAAGAGCTTCATGAAGCAAATGGTTTGTCTGCAACACAAGCGGCAACACCCTCCAGCAGTGATGCTTCAGGAGAGGCGGCACCGGATCCTCAGCCTGCCTCGACTGCCACCACTACCCCGCCAATCCAACTTTTCTCACCTCGGTTTGAAACCCGACACAGACATCCGCTATGGCGCAGGCCTTCAGAACGTTATGGACCGAGAATAGTTTCTTCACCCACCACTGAAACTAGGTCTGATCTAACCGAACTTGAAACCCAAGTTAAAAAACTGGTTGAGGACTTAAGCAGCGCTTCAATCGATGTAGTAAAAAACAGCGCAGGCGAACTCAGGTTACTTGCTAGACATAACATGGATAACCGAATTGTTATAGCAAGCTGTGGGGCCATCAGTTTATTAATCGGTCTACTTCCGTCAACAGACGAAAAAGTTCAAGAAAACACCGTTACAACTCTTTTAAACTTATCAATAAACGACAACAACAAAATGGCGATTGCAAATGCTGGTGCAATTGAACCACTGATTCATGTGCTTGAAACCGGGAGCTCAGAAGCTAAAGAAAACTCAGCTGCAACCCTTTTTAGTCTCTCGGTTATTGAAGATAACAAGATAAGGATCGGGAGGTCCGGAGCGATCAGACCATTAGTCGATTTATTAGGAAACGGTACTCCACGAGGAAAAAAAGACGCAGCAACAGCTTTATTTAACCTGTCAATATTTCATGAAAACAAGTCTCGCATGGTCCAGGCTGGCGCGATCAGGTACCTTGTAGAATTAATGGATCCAGCAGCTGGGATGGTTGACAAGGCAGTTGCTGTTTTGTCAAATCTTGCAACGACTCCCGAGGGGCGGGCAGCTATTGGTCAAGAAGGCGGGATACCGGTTCTGGTTGAAGTTGTTGAGTTGGGTTCAGCTAGAGGGAAGGAGAATGCTGCTGCCGCGCTTTTACAGCTGTGTACGGACAGCAGTAGGTTTTGCAAAATGGTCATGGAGGAAGGTGCAGTCCCACCGTTGGTTGCTTTGTCACAGTCTGGTACCCCAAGGGCCAGGGAAAAGGTTGGTAAAGTAGTAATTTTATATTTATAACGTATGGGTAAATCGGTTATTTTAGTTTACTGATTGTGTTGCAGGCTCAGTCACTGCTTAATTACTTTAAGAGTCGGCAGCATGGCAACAATGGTAGGGGATAAGACACTGAGGCACTGTTGGTGGTTGATATGGTAAGATTTGTACATTCATACATGTATGTATATAATGATGTTGCATATGGAGGTCGTTTTGATTTCTGACTCAAAGAATGAAACTAAAAAACCAATTTTAACGTGAGAAACTACATACAAGTGCTTATACGGAAGTTTCATACACTAAAACTAAGTAGTTTTAGGAGTAAATTTATATGATGAGTCTTTTAGGGCGGTTCTGCCATGTGGCGGTACACAATTAGTTGTATTTTTTTTATTTACCCACTTTTTTTCTTGGATTAATAGTTTTTTTGTTCTTTTAGGGAGGTTCTTCCACGTGAAGGGTTCTGCCAAGTTTCATCTATTACCCCTAATTAAAGTTATAATTACAAAACTTGGAAAACTATAATAAATAATTCAAACAATTAAGTTTTATTTAGGTTTTTAACATTTCAAGCTTAATCTCTCTTGTGTTTAGCTTGCGGGAGAATACTAGACCAATATGTATTTGCGTTAGAGTATAGGGTAGTTATATAACATTCTCTTCTATATATAGGAGACCATTTGTAACTCTAATTATAACACTCAATACAATATACAATTAAAAGTTTCGACTCTATTATAGTTTACGAGTAGGCCAGCTTAACCTTTTTTGGAGCTTAAAGCAAAACAAAAATTAAGGGCTTTTTTAAATTTCATTGTTACATAATAGAATAAATAAACACGAGTATGTTTGTCTCTTTAAACAATTTAAGGGTCGTTTCATCATTTAGTATATTATTGCTCTAACTTAGTATACTTTAGAAACTTATCCAATATTTTTATATAATGACTAGAGAACTAGAAAAGTAGAAACTTTACTAACCTTAATAAGTTACGATGGGTATTATGATGGATCATTACCAATAGAGTAGCCTACAAACGTATCCCATATATCATACCACTATCATAATATCTAAAAGCAATTAAGCCATTAGGCATCATGATCGGTTTCACAAAAGGTTGCCTTATATATCATCTTAAAAACACTAAACTACAAAGATGTCGTATGATACACATAAGAAAATGTCTGAATGAAATACAGATAAAATGTTGATTTTTTATATATTAAAGTTATTTCTAGAAAGTCATATCGATTCTTTTTTGAAATTGAGAAAATTCTAAAGTAATTATGTCTAATGATTATACTAAAGAAAAATAACATATTCATGGTCATCTACTCTTCATTATTTAAAAAAGAACATATTTCAAACACACATTAGTGTCTTAAGTGAGGCAAACAAAGAGATACAAAAAGTAAAACGGTACACAAGATTTATTCCAAATGAATACAACACTTATGATTTTATCATCACTACAAAGTACATTGTTCGTAAAACCGAACAAATTTATTCACGCAAACTCTTAGAGACTAAATAAAACATAAATATTTTTATAATTTTATAAAATATTCAAATTTAAGGGCACTTGTCTTTGCCCTTAGGGTTCTTCATATCACGGTAGCAAGGACATTCAGCTTTATCTGCGTATGGACCAGAAGGAACGCATCCATTGCATTTATCGCAACAGATCCCGCAAAACCTAAGGCATTTGTCTCTGTATCCAGATCTTGAACACCTCAATTCGCACTTCTTATCACACCCAAATTTACCTGCATTCATCATCATAATCATCAATCTATTGTCATAGGGACATAAAATAATGAATTGAGGAGTATCGATGAAATACTTGGGGAGGAGACGGGGGCGCCTGGCGGGGAAATTGCGACGGTGGTGGTGAAGTGAAGAGCAATGATGAGTAGAACGACAAATGAGAGCTTCATCTTCTTTGAATTAGCAATCAACAATGGAGTCTGCAAATTGGTTGATGATGGTCAAGAAAGAGTTCTTATAGTAGAAAGAGTATCGTCAATTATATTAATAGTTATGAATTTTATATTTAGGTCGGTGCTAATCTATAACTAACAAATAAGTAAATGGTTGTGTCACGTGTTACAATTTTATAAGCCAAATATTCTTTTTCTCGCTTTTTTCTTCATTACTAACTATTTAACATTTCTTTAATTAATTCATAAATCTTCACTACTATTTAATATTTACTTTATAATTACTAAATATTTATTTCTTACTATTTAATATTTCATTTATTCAACTCATGTAAGTTTTTAATAAATAATTATTGAAGTACTGAAGCTAGTGGTCTAGTGGTACGATGCTTGACCCCACACAAAAATGATCTGAGTTTAAATTCTTGTAAGTGTAAGGTTAGATGGTATTTAGATATAAAACAATGTTGTTATAAGGCGGTCATTTAGTATGTGTAACGGGCACTGTGAGGAGAGGGCGTGGCTGAGGTGGCGGGCGTGAGGGGCTGAACACACTGTGCCGCCCCTTAGTGAGAGGGGGTCGTGGCTGGGCTCATGGGCTTTGGGGCTTAATGGTTTATTCTTCAACCAATAAAATTAAAACATGTGTTTTTTTACCTTTTTAATACAATATTTAAAACTGGTTACACTCACTAACCACTACACACCCTTAGTAAGTGTGAGTGTGACCACTACAACTATCTATGTGACACCTATGTGCACCACCTTTTTACTCACACCCACTATCCACTATACATAGTCTTATTGCGTTAATTAATCCTCATTTTTATCATCATTAAACTCATTTATATTTTAGTTTTGATTTTACATGTATGAATTGCTTGAGATATATGAAATAGAATAAGTTTTCTCTCATAAGATGTTATCAGCATCACCCGTTTCTTTTAATCTCACCTGATTTCCCAACATAGGTTACCTTCACCTCTTGTATTGTCATCCGTTGCCGCTATTCTTTTGACAAACCGCTAGCCATCAAATATACGACACAACCGTCGTTACACCTCACGCAACCAACCAAGGACGAGGTGTCTCCCTTCTATCATTAAAAACTACATTCATAGAACTTGTGCTCATAACATAACTATACATAACCCGTTGGACACGACACGACTAAGAAGCTCCACCGTCTCTAACGCAAGGAAACCAAAAGTATTAAATGCAAATGGAATAAACATGATACATATTTAAACACTACATGCATACCATACGAACATGCATGGATTATACGGATTGGACCTCGAACATTAAAATCTAGAATTTTGATTCGAAAAGAAAAGCGATACGAATTAAGAATAATACCATAACAATTTCAAATCGTCCCTTTTCGTTTCTGCTTGTTAAATAGCATTTTTGTTCGCCCCTATTCGGAAATGTGGATGGGAAGGGATGAACACTAAACATCATATAATATGAGATTTTGATTCTAATTAAAGATAAACACATAGATATTGCGAAACAGATTCAAGAATATTATTCTGAGAATTAGTGGGCAAGGAAAATTCAACAAAACACAAGACCTCCCGATTGTTTATTAATTTAAACCACAAATATTTATTGGATGAATCTTTACATGTTCATTTTTAGAGATTTGAATATTTTTTATTCCTGGAATAGTCAAAATATATCTATTATATTATTTAACAATTTAAAAAGATGAGAGCCACAAGATTAGAAGTAAAACGTAAGTATTAATATTAGAATAAAATGAAAGATAAACATAATTTGAATATAATACATTTTAAAAAATATTTTTTTTAGTGAAAATCAATCAACACTATACCATGATACACAAGATTTATTCCAAACAAGTACATCACTTACTATTTTATCATCGCTACAAAATACATTCTTCGTAAAACCGAAGAAATTTATTTAGACGAACTTCTCAAACTAAATAAAAAATAAAACATAAACACTTGTATCATTTTATAAAAAAATATTTAAATTTAAGGGCACTTGTCTCTGCCCTTGGGGTTCTTCATGTCACGGTAGCAAGGGCATTGAGCCTTACTTGCATACGGACCAGAAGGAACACACCCGTTGCATTTGCCGCAACAGATCCCGCAATACTTCAGACATCTATCTCTCCATCCAGACCTCGAACACCTCAATTCACACTTCTTATTGCACCCAAATTTACCTACATTCATCATCACAATCATCAATCAATCAGTTGTCATAAGGACATAAAATAATGAATTAAAAAAGGATCGACGAAATACTTGGGGAGGGAAAGGGGGCGCCCATTGGGGAAAATGCGACGACGGATGTGAAGAGAAGAGCAAGGATGAGTAGAACCGCAAATGAGAGCTTCATCTTCTTAAGTGTAGCAAAAAGCTAGAGTATGTGAGTTGGTTGATGATTGTGAAGAAAGAGTACTCATTATTTATAGTAGGGGGGGGTATACACACTATCGTTGGTGACATTTACCATTTTTTAAACTTGTATTTATAATTTGTTTAAATTATAGATATAACATAAAATTTCGATATTTATTTTTGTTATTATATATTTGGACGTGATTCTTATTTTTTATGATTTTAAATTGAAAAAAAAATTGTATTTTTGAAATTAAAATATGTTGTGTGGGGTTGGGTGGGTTCATTTTAGTCCGAGGGGAGGTGTATCATGGGACTGTAAGTATCTCACGAAGCTTCCTTTACGTCGTGAATTTCATTAGAAAATGAATTACATTTCCTATTTGACTAAATACAACTTGACTCCCTATATACTTTTAAATGGATCTCATGTCTTTCATAAATAGTTTATTTACTTTTAAATTTTTTTTATATTATAGATAAACTTATTTACCTAAAAGTTGTTGAATTATTATAATATTTAGTAATCTTCACTATAAAAAGCTAAACAAAATATACAACACCCTGAAGTCGGAGTTGAGTATGACGACTTCAAGCTGAAGTTAGGATTATGTGCCCTGTTTAATTTCTAGCTTCTACCACACCAGCTACAGATCTCGTGTTTCAAGACAGTTGAAGTCGAGGCTATAGACCCCGATTCTACTAGAAATACATTGAAATCAAAACCACATCATACTTTTGAAATATCCACTTTTTTATAAAAATAAAGTTATAATCAAGATTGGTTTTCTTTCATTTAATATTGTAGGAATCAAATGGTGAGCCCGTTCTTGCCAGTTGGTACGATGACCAGCGTTTGTTGGTGAGCAAGTGCTACAATAGTACGTCCATATGAAGACACAACACAATAAATAAGGAATTGTCCTTACCACTATTTATAGCACGATCACATTAGTTTTTTTAAATGTTACTAATTTTAATATAAAGAAAACCTGTATACACCTTTATCAACACCATTATTCATATTTTTATAGGATCTTAATTTTTATTAAATTACATAATATTTCATTTATAGTTATCTTGTACAAACATCAAGGATAGAATAGAAGCCAAATAATAGCGTAATCAGGTCTTTGGTCTGGGGGTTCTGTCATAAGGATTTCCTCCTGTGGAGGTCTCAGTTCAATCCTCATAAGGTGCACTTCATAATTTCAGGAACACCCTCTGTGACAGGACTTGAACTCTGAGCTAGGAGGGGTTAACGTCATCCTAACCGACATGCCGTTCTAAAAAAAATAATAATAATAAATGAAAGCATCCATGGGTTCACCACCAATTGCATTGCATTGCAGGTGGTATCAACTCGTTATAAATCAGATATTGGAATGCGTAAAAGCAGCTGGCATCCAATGGATCCTTCAAAGGTTTCATAATTTATATTCCCCACCAACGCGTTTAGGTACTTCAAGTGGAAACTTCCTTCAATTTTTTTTAAATTAATACACAATATTTCAAGGCAAATTAAAATAACTGTGGTTACATCAGTGTGGTAAAGCATGTGAAAAAAAGTGTATAAAGTTGTGCTGGCTCGTTTTTTAATATCAAAACACAGTTTTGAATAAAATTATATCAGAATTTATATAAAAAATAAGCAAGTCGCAATAATATATTCGAATATTAAGAAAACACTATGGTTTAAAAAAATAAAAAATATATATGTTTTACTTGACCCAGCTCGATTTTAAGTAAAATTTAAATAAAAAAATTGAAAATAAGCACGTCACGATAGTAAAAAACCTTAATACTTTAAAAGTTATAATAGAATCCCAACACCTGGGGCTCCGAATACAAAGCAATGTTTGTGATCCCCTTCTGTAACAGCTCCTCCACCACTCTCTCAATCACCGCCTTCCCCAACCCAATCCCCTGGAAATTAGGATCCACCACCACATCCCATATGATGGCGTTGAACACGCCGTCGCCGGTCGCTCTCGCAAACGCCACCGGTCTTTTCGTCGTCTCGTATTCCACCCACAACAGTGAATCTATGTGCTCTAGCGCCACCTTTATCTTCTCTGTGTCTCGTTTAGGGAAACCGACGGTAACGAACACGGAGTTTAAGTGGTCTAGGTTTAGGTCTCCGATTGACTGGCGGAGGAGGAACCCTCGCGATTCGAGGTCTTCGTCGGAGATGGAGTAACTGTGCTGCGACGCGGCGAAAGAGAATTTGCGAAGGTGGTGGTGGGTGGCCGGAGATCGGAAGCGGAGGATGTTCGCAGTGGAAGGGATAAGGTGCCGTGAAGAAGCATGTTTGGGATTTGTGTGTATACAGATTTTGATGGATAGATGGGCGATATCTGTTGCTGTTGGACGTTGTGGTGGTTGTGGAAGTTTGAAAGCTCTGTGGTTATAAACATCACACTACTTTTTTACTAATTACATTATTTTGCTCAAATTATGGAATGAATTTTTTAAATTTTTGACTTTCTTTATTTAAAAAGTTATCTCATTTCTTGTCCTTTATTCTAACGGACGTTAACTTTTTTAGCTAAGTTAGCTCATGTACACTGCACATAAGGGCATATTAGTCTTTTTACATGTAAAGGTGATACTTGTAATTTAGCCTTTAAACAAAATATAAAAAATATAAATTAAACCCAAAATTAACCACACCCACTCTCCATTCTCTCTCTCACCGCTACTCTCTCTCTCTCTCTCTCTACACCAACATCAAATCCCGACCACCGGTACCCACCACCACACCGACCACCACTGCCCTCTCTTCCCAACCTAGCTTTCATCTTCATCGGCTAGAAACCCAACCTAAGTTCTCGCCCATAAATCATTCTAAACAACCACACACAAACTTAATCAAAACTCACAACATGCTACCCAAAAGAATACCAAATTTTGTGGCCACCTGCAAAAAAGTGAAAAGGAAAATAAAATTAAGGCTCAGAATTGTTGTTACAGCAACATCAGGATATGGGGCTACACATTTCAAGAGCAATTTGAGAATTCTTGAACTTGAGATTTTAAACTCCAAAAAAGCTTTCGATGAAGATGCGTTGAGCTAGGGTTGGGGATGAAGACCAAATGGTCTCTTCTAATTTCTAAATTGTTTGTATTAATTGCCGGCGATTCAATTACAAAACCATCAGATTCTTCTTCGTCGGAAACTAAACCTCGCCGGAAACCGCTGCTACTCTGGATCGTCTTTCGCAGGGAACCGCTGCTGCTCTCGATCGTGTTCTTGTGGAATCTGAGAGAGCGAGATGACCGAGGCGGTTTGCGAACTTCCCTCGGTTTTTCATTTTAGCAATATAGCTCAGTTGTTCCTAGAAACAATGTGCCAACCCCAAAAGATCTGAATTCCTAGAAACAATATTTTCTTCACCCAATACCCATCGACTTGATCTAGGACCAGTGGTGGTGGTTTTGTCTAGGTGCTGTTTTTGGTGGCTAGCTCTGCCGGTGTTCTTCTTACACAGAGAATGAGAGGAGTAGAGAGACTGAGCGCATAGATAGGGATGGTGTGGGTGGAGATGGAGACAGAGATATAACAGAGTAGCGGTGGTGTTGGTGTGGTGGTTCCGGTGCCGCTGTAGCGATGAAGACGATCGGATGGGGTGGGGTGGGGTGGCGTGGGGTGTGGCTGGGCTTCTTGTAAGAATTTATCTAAATTACAAGAATTGTCTTTTTAAGGATAAAAAAAACAAAAATGTCCTTATGTGCGGTGACTTAACTGTTGTTAATGAAAAGGACAAAATTCGTAAGTACTTCTGCAAATAAAGGACAATGAGTGAAAGTCAAAACTTTAAATGATCCAATCCATAATTTTGATAAACATAAAGGACAAAAATTATAATTTAGTCCTTTTTTTTTTAAATTCCTTAAAAAAACAAAAAAAAAATTCACTTCTCTAAAATAAACATCAAATTTTTATTGGAACATTCTTCAAACCCAACGAATTCGCGAGTTACGTGTCTCATTTTACAACTTACACGTGTAGTTTTACACGGAAACATTTACCTAACTCGACGAAATCGCCAGAATATGAATAGTTTTTTTGTTGGCATACAAACTGGATTTCGCCGAAATACCCATTCATATCCTGGCGTTTCGCCATAAACAAAAATAGGCTAAAGGTAAATGAATTTAAATCACTAGCCGTTCATATCCGGAGTTCAAACCAAAAATCAGCGAAAGGTAACTGAATTTAGTTAACAAAGGTAATTGAATTTAATTCACTAGCTACCAACAAAATCTCTGTGAAACGCTGGAAACGTGAAGCTGTCTCGGCGAAATGCCGACTTTGGTAAATGTTCCGACGAAAACGAATTAAAGTTACACGTGTAAGCGGTACACTGAGACGCGTACGCTGACTTTGAGGCATTTTCCGACGAATTTGGCTGTTTATTATTGGAAAGTTGAAAAGTCAATGTTCGTTTTGAGAAAGTTGAAAAGTAATTTGTTTATTTTAGGAATTTTCCCTAAAATGAAATGAATTTTTTTTTCTTTTAAATACTGATAAAAGTAATGTGAGACTAGCTCAATCGGTAGATGCCCTTACCTTTTAGATTGAAGGTTTTAGGTTTAAATCCATACGTGAGCTGAATTATTTAGTGTAATTTAAGATTATATAGTCTTTTCATTAAGAAAATACTACTAAAAGTATTTTATTTTGTAAGTGAAAACTTTAATGAACTTTAGATGATATGGTTTGCTATTTGTTGTTAGGTTTATTTTTATTACATCAACAAAACATATTAGAAAATTATGAGAATAAATTAACTGAAAAATTAATAAAATAGACATTAACTTTAAGTGGACTATGGAGGTGTCCGGTTATCAATGTTTGGGCTATGAACGTACCAAATTATGGGTATATTTAAACGTTGTTAAAGAGTGTTGTGTTTTAAAGAAACTAATGATTTTAAACAAGAAAAGGAAATAACACGAGTTGTTGATTTGAGAAAACAGATTAGATAATAACCATTCAGATCTTGACTGAAAAAGTAATTTATTTGGTTTTACTTATGAAAAATGTTTAAAAATTTATAATAAAGATCAAAACATTGTGTGAAGTGCTAGAACAAATGCTAACACAGACAAGGTAATTAATTTCTCAAAACAATTAGAATTTCTCAAATACAGTTGGATAGATAAACACCCTAGCTATTTACAACTTATTACCAGTTAAACTAAGAAAATCTTAACAAGTTCAAAGACCCTTTCAATTAGATTTAACTCCAAGGTAGTTTACACGTTTAACCAATTCTATCTCTGATTTATCTATTACCTGTTACAGTTTCAAGTCTTACATTATAACTGCAGTTAAACCCTAAGATATCATATATTAGACCGAACACGCATAACTTCATAGAAGAGAATAACACGACCACATAAAATCATATCCAAAATCAATACCAACATGCACCCATATGCGTCATAAGTAATCAAGAACCAAACATTACTAAAATCGCACAATGATACATAAAAACTTAACATTCAAGTCAAACCAATACAAGAACATCTTAGTCTAAATGGCTACCGAAGTTTAGCCTAGCATGCCATATGAACCAAACACAGATTTGGATAAAGACATAGATGGTACATAAACAGCAAATGAAAGCAAACCGGGTTGATCTACTCGTTTAAACTCAAACCAAATGGCTGGATCTTCAATCTTTAGGCCTCTACAACTCCGGATCTTCACTTCTAACTCTAGCAGGTCGCCTTCGTTCTCAGTCTCCAAGTCGTAATCCCCCTTCAAATGGCTGCAACTTTGCTTAAATACCCGCTAGTTTTGTTCGACGTTCGGGCCATACCTTCTTAAATGGGCTGAATTTAGGCTTTTTATGCGTCAGTCGGCATTCCGAACGTACTTATACGTTTACAGGGCGTACTAAAACGCGTTGTAGCTTTGGGAAATGTTTCCTGAATCCTTCTAGAGTGATCTCTATCATGCCAGCTACTTCAATAAAATCTTCTAGGGAGTTTGCACCTTCTTAAGAACAAGGTTATTTTCCTCTGCCATTTATCAAACACAGGAAATGCTAGTAACAAAAAAGGAAAATGAGTGAGTTTATAACAAAGGCAAACTTTTAATGGATTGAAAACGAAGCATGCCCCCACGATGGGCGCCACTTGTTCCTACAAATATTAACGGTAATGAACTTAAATGTATTAATGGAGAAAAGCTTGTCCTTAGGAAACCAAGAACTAGCTTAATGTTACAATAAATGTAGAGATATTAAACAAAAACTATGAGAGGATGAGAGAATTGAAGGTAGAGGTGTGTCTACTTGATCCGAGGTGGTCCGCATTTCTTCTTTCCGTGTGCCTGAGCCGGACCCGTGAACCTTCAAAAGGGGAAAACCTGCAGTGACCTTTCCACCTCTATCCGTCTCGATATCTCCCTTAGTCCTTAAAGAAGAGATGTTTGACTCGATGTGATACGTGACTACTCCTTTTGTCTCTTTGTTCCTCCGATATTCGTAGGTGTTGAACTCCCTTTTGCTAGGTTTTCTTGGATGTAGTGCTCTGTCTCGTTTCTTGGTCTATAAGAGAGGAGGCACCTCATTTCCTTGATATTATTTCCCTTGTTGACTTAGAGAGGAAAACAGGCGTGGCCTTACCTCTCTTATCAAGTATGGTTTAACTAATGTTGAAATTCCTTCCATTATTAAAGGCTATTCAATAAGTGGTTAGGTATTGCTGCTTGAGGGAGGTGTTATTTAAACGAGCTTTCAAGAAACAAACTTGTATAACAAAGTAATTTATAAAATGACTAAGAAATTTGATCTATGAGATTTCATTATGGATAAAATCTATGTTGGTGATTATAGTGTCATTAAACTATTTGGTATATTTGAATTTATTTGGTAATCAAATGAAAAATCACATTGAAACATCAAACAAGTTGAAAAGTATAGAGTGCACAATAATTTGAGTATCTTATTATTTCTAGTGCTAAAGACATCTTGTTGTTTCAATGGGACGAATCCCACCGAACAACGGGGGTCCAAGGGCATGCCCCTGGATAGCAAAGTCCTAGGAGCAACGCACCTATCTAGGTTTAGCTCTCTGGAGTAACTTTGGCTCTTCGAAGTAGAATGACTTGGCAGTTCATAATTGACGGTTGTGACGGTTTTCAACCAATAACCGTCATGATGCTCTCTTGCCTCCGATAACCCCTTATATACATGCGAACTTGGTTATTGTAGAAGACACGAAAATTTCCTAACATGTTATAATTTTCCGTTCTTTAATCTGAAACTGAACATCCACGATTATCAGACTATCCAGGATATCTTCAGTATATACGAAAGTAATTTTCTAACAAACTATAGTATAAATCTTAATTGTCGTTAGTTGGTCAATTTTAGTTTGATCGTATCGTTGGAGAATGAGTTCGATAATAATATCAGACGCATTAATGAAGTAATTAAATATTTTCTTCTAAAATGCATTAAAACATTACACACTCTTTCTTTCTCCTTTCATAAAATGCCCTGATTTTAAATGATTTTAGATCATTAGGCTTTAAAAATTCTGATTCAACTACTAAAACATTAGGGTTCAAAAAAGTCGTCTTTCAGTAAAAAAAAAAGAAACTACTAAAACAAGTTTGATTAGTAACTCCGGTTTTCAAAAGATCACTATGCCCTCTTGCTCAGGGGACTGAGAGTGGTAAGCGGGTAGAAGACGGGTAGGGGACGGGGTTCACGAGTACACCGCCGCAAACCCATTGGTTTCGACGGGTATCTTCAAGCAGGTAAACTTAGCGGGTTTATATACCCGCTCAAATCATGCAATCAAACCGTTGAATTTGAAAGGATTATGGAAAGTCAATTGGGGAAATAATAAACACATGAGGAGAATTGCAAGAACAGTCCTTTGAAAATGTCTCAACGTGCATATTTCTTCAAATTAGAAAAATGAATATTTTTTTGGTTATTTGGTATTTTTAATTAGAAAAATGAATACTTTTTCTTCAAATTAGAATTTTTTTTCTTCAAAATAGAAAAAAGAATACTTTTTAAATTTTTGTCTTTTAATTTATTATATGTATTTTTAATTAATTAGTTAAAATTTTAGTTTATTAATTTGATTTGTTTTAATTTTTTTTTAAATAAGAGGATTGGAGGGTACTTGAAGGGTAGTTTGACAAAATGAGGTGGCATATCCTCATTGATAGGTTTGAGAGGGTACTTTAAAGTGAGAGGGTACCACTTCCACCTCGCTAATGGTCTTTCTTTTGGTTTTACTTACATGATAATTAGGAATATTTTCTACAATAACAAAACATTGTCCTTTTTTTTGAACGGCGAACATTGAATGTTGTGACGTCGCAACCCCCCCATCACATGTGAGAGACTCGTCCAACTCCGGTCAATATGTTGTTTTAACCGGGCCCACTTGGCGTCAGAGTTGGAGAGCATCGAAGGAAAAATCTCACCCAATACGGCCCCTTTCGGGCTTGAGGGAGAGCCGAGGCTCGTATAGAAAGCATTTTTATCCACTAGCTTTATAGAAAGCAATCATCCAGAATCTAGTGGCCGTGACGAACCCAAAGTAGTCAATGTTCCTTTTCCCCCGTTTGCGCAAGTGATTTTTGATTAAATTCTGCTATTTAAACTGATATATTGGTTTATGGGTTAAAAAAACCCTTTTAAATAGAATTAAATCTTTTTGAATGGTGTACATTGGCACATTGCTTTTTAACGACGTATAAATGTTAAAAATTGGGTCCTAAAATTTATTTTGGTATTGATTAAATGAATAAAAGAATAAAATAAAGTGTTTAATGCGATATTTTTTCTTAAACAAACTAAAAATTAAAAAACTTATACACATGCCAAAGCAAAGCTCCCCCTCAGTCTGCAAACTTATTCGAACTCGAAATTTCGATTCGAATTCAATTCGTATTTGGGTTTATTTGATTCGATTTTATAAAAATATATAATTTAATTTAAAACGCTCATATTTTTAAAATTAGATATAAAATTAAAATAACAGTTATATATGTAATTCGAATTTTGAATTGAAGATCATAAATTCAAATCGATTGCTAGTTCGCTTCAGAAATTTGAAAACCGAATCTGTATAGCTAATTTCAAGTTAGTTTCTGAAGTAAACTTCAAGCGACCTTTGAACCGTAGGCTATTTAAACCCTATGTGACCTTTGAACCGTAGGCTATTTAAACCCTATGCCATGACAAGAACCAACTTTGATATTGCATATACACTTACAATATTTAGTGAACATATTAGCACTCATAATACTCATCACTGACAACCAATAAAGAGAGTATTAATATTTTTTTTAACACCACGTAGATTTTCTAGAATAAATACTTGGCAACCTGTGCCTGTAGAATTTGAACATCAAAGTTTGTGAGGCATATCACTTAACCAACAGGATGTTCTTTTGAAAACAAATATTAACATACTTAACGAAGACCACACGGTTGAAGTTTACATTTTTTTTAACAGAGAGTGAAATTTTATTACATCAAAGAACAAACAGCCACTAGCTGATCACCATTAACCCGAAGAACATGTAATTTTTAACATTAACCCGAAGAATATGTAATTTTTAACACCGCCCCATTTAAACTAATAACTTAAATGGACATTCGTAATAAACTGGATTAAAAACTTAGTCATTTAGATAATTAAACATATATTTAATTAACTCATTACTCAGTCCACGTTTAATTAACCCATGTGTTATTCGCTAATTGATATAGTGACAATGTGTGAACTAAGTGACCCGACCCGACCTGAACCGGACTGAAAAAAACATTTTTTAACGATATACAACCGATCTTAAAAATTTCTAACCCCTATGAAAAAAGTTTCTTGGTTTGACCCTACTTATTGAAATTCCTTCGTTTATCGGTTTTGCTATTCAAAAGGGGGTTGCAGCGCAACTTGTTACCCGTTTACCTGCCACTATATTGTAATCTCTTATATTGGTTTATCAGAAATTCGAAATTCAAAATGAAAAGGGTCTTCTGGGATTCCTCCATTTTGAGCTTGCAATTGGGTCCTAAAAAAAATGAACAGGTAAAATGATAAGTTGATCACCAACAACCTGTTTTCAAAACATTACATGCGCTCTTATTTGTTTTCTGTTTACTAGAATGATAATTAGGAATGTTTTCTACAATTATATAAATTTGTACTTAAACACTAAACAAACGTAAATAAATATTTACACTCATAACCCTCTTTTTGGACATTGTCATTTTATCCACAAGCTTTATTTAAATGATGTACATTACTTTTTAATATTTTAATACTAATAAAAGAATACTTATTGTTATGCATCCTTAATAGTTTTTCTCTCCAAATCTTCTATCAAGTATTATTATTAATAATATTAAATTAATATTAATACTAATACTAATATTATTACTAATTACTAATACTAATTACTAATCAATAATATAAATTATACGTAGTCAGTTACTAATACTAATTACTCAACGGTTGCTGAACCATAATTTTTCATTAATGTGCTGATGTTTACTATTATATATATTACTAATCAATAATAATACTTTTCGAAATTTATAGGAAGTGGAGGTTTCCTGAATTAGTACTAATTAGTTCTCCTAATTATTACATTTCTAAATGATCACAAATTTAAAAATTAAAACTAATCAATTTAAATATCTGTCGATATCCACATATTTTGTAATTTGATATTTTAATTTTTAAATTAAACATTTGAATTTTCCGTATTCCAAATTTTTGATTAAATAGTTTCATATTTATGTCATAAAGTTTACCAAAAATAAATTTCAAATACCGAATCACTGTATTACTACTCAATGTAACCGCAAAGACTGGTTATCTTTCCTTACGACGGATATGTTTGCTATGATTCACTCTCGTTACGCCATGAAATCATCCGATGAGAGAATTCTTACCGTTGACCGGAATTCATGTTCAATACGTTCCTTTACTTATCAATCACACATTTTATGGCCAAACACGAGTGTTCGAATTCCCTTCATATCACGTCCATGGCATTTTTGTATTTTAGCCAGCTTGGACGACATGCATGGTTGTAAAAATCGCTAGGCGCTAATCGGGCGGTGAGGTAGGGCCTAGGCCTAGGCGGGATTAATCGGATTTGAATTTTTATATGTAATTTTCAGTTTTTTTTATATATACACACATTTTTATATGTAATTTTTATAAAAATGTTCATTTTTAAACCACACCAAAGGTTTTCGCCGGAAATTTCAGGTTTTCGTCGGAATGTTCGCCGGAATCTGGCCGCCTAGGACGCGATTTGGACCGCCTAGCGACTTTTGGACCGACTAGGCCAAAATTAGTCGTTAACGAGCCGCCTAGCGACTAATCGGCGCTGATCGATGTCGTTAGGTCGGTCAAAAACAATCCTTAAACACTTAACTAGTAAGGGTAAGAAGAGTATCGTATCCACGAGGAATCAGTGGTTAGTGGAATTGCTTAGTTTGATAATTAGAATGAAAACACACAGATCAAATAAAGATGTAACCTCCTCCAAACTTTAGATTCTAGGTTTATGCAAAACTCAGTTATTTAATTGGACACCACATAGACATAGTGTTGGAAAATCAGTTAAAATAGTAATTGAAGACAGGCTGTTGTCAGCAACCTATACAACTAGTTCCGTCACAAACCAGTATAATTCAATCACCCAATTTATGAATGCCAAGTTACCCCCTTTAGTCACCCAACCCTGCTACTAGGTTTTGTCATCAACCGAACAAGATCGTAAAGCAAGCAAACTCAAAGCACTCAAATAAACTGTTTAACATAACTAATACATCAATCTACTCAGTTTTTGTCATAAACTAAATAGATCCAAAAACATAAATAAACTGAATCAAAACATGAAACCTATATGAACCGTCTGCCTGGAGGAAGCCACAAGTGAATTACCCGCTCATGGTGATGGGGATCATCTTCAATCTTCAAGTGGATGCTAGAATCCTCCAAAATCGCCCTAGGAGTGTTGTCAAAAAGATGGATTCGAATTTGGGGAAGAAACCCCCAATTAAACCTCAAAATCGGCTGTTTCCCGAAAATTCGCGTCCAGAAAACGTAACCAGCGTAGGCTTACGCTGGGAGGGCGTAGGCCTACGCCGGTCCCCTGATGCTTGCTGTGAAGAAATTACTTAGGCGTAGGCCTACGCTGTAAGGGCGTAAGCTTACGCTGGTGGCGTAGGCTTACGCCAGTAGGCGTAGGCTTACGCTGGACTTGCATTTTGCCCCGTTTTCTCCGTGTCTCTTCCGACTCTTGCATCTCTCGCCTAATATCTTCCAAAATCATACTTTAAGCTTCCAACACCTGCACATGCACGGCTACACAAAACCTTTGTATTCCACATATCAAATTGCATAAATATAACATATTGCACCTCTTAATACATGAAACATTGGTCACTTATCATATCCCCACACTTACTCTTTTGCGTCCCGAAAAAGAATTATGCAATGGAATCATAATTGAAACCTGCTCTCATTATCTCATACAATTAAAACATAATCACGCATTGACTGTAACAATTGGTATTTCTATCCGACTAAACCCAACCACCGATCTATTGAGCCCCCGATTCTGTGATCTACTATCCTATTTATTACCAAGCAACAGCTTCTCTATGGGTCTCACATTCAGGAAGCTACAACTTAGTCTAATCCCATCTCAAAGTCATGTTTAGGCACGGGTTAAACCTTATAGATTTCCCACCACTATAAACACTAATTTACGAGTTTTTGAAAATTATGGGATTATGGATCGATGGATGCATGTTTTTGAGCTTTTATTATTATTTTATGAATGAACCTAACCCAGTGGTGTTTCAATCACGCTGGAACACGATATATGACACGTAGGCTGCAGTTCTTAAGCCATGAAGTACATAAGCTTCGGAGCATGGGTGTATCCTTCAAGTCACCATCCCGAAGGGAAACACGTACTCCTAACTTAGTCATCCAATATTGATCACTTAAGTCCCGCCCATGGGTGTATCCTTCAAGTCACTATCCCGAAGGGAAACACGTAGGCTGAACTCAAGCTCTCAGTTTTGTTTAATTAAGCTCATGCAAATGGATTATGGATTGCGGGCGTCACCAATTTTCGGATTTATTTTCATAAAAAGAAAGTGGTGTGCCAAGTAATTTTAAAAACTTATAAATTTTTGCTTATAGTGGTACCTATCACCTTATGATGACAGTTTCAACCTTGCCAAAACCCCTAAGATAAGAACTCTCAAGACATCCTGAATTAATTGTCAATTAACCCTAGATACAATATCAGGATATTTAAGCTCTTTAGATCGGTTGGGCCTACCAAAACATTACAAATCAAACGCGTTTTCTATTTATTATTCAATTTGATCACACAAGCCTAGTTTCCAATTATATCTATCATTTTCCATTTAGTTACAAAAATTCTGATCCAATGACATTTTTGAAACTTTTTTAAATTTTTATGGATTTTTCAATTTTTATATATATATATATTTTTTCTATACGAACTCAGTCTCCCATCCCCACTCTTAAACTCTACATTGCCCCCAATGTAGGATGAGAGACGATGAAAATAAATATGCAGAAATAAAACTATATAAAGAATTGGAAAGTACTTAGCTGGTTGCAAGCTGCAACTGTCTTCAATTCAAACTCATACGATCGTATAGCATTTTCTTCGCGATCGCCATCAAAATCTGCTATTGGGTTGCCTTTTACATGAAAATCAAACTCGAACCATCACCACCCGAATGGAGACTGAGTACGGGTGGATCAATCCAAACCTGGAAAAATTAAACTCGAAACAAACCCAAAAACATCAAACTGACTCAATGTATAACAACATAAAACTGACTCGATATAAACCAAAAAACACACACCTCTAAAACTCTACAAACAGGCTAGCATTCATTTGAAAACACGCACACTCACTTGACAACCCATGAAATTCCCCACACTTGGCCGGCTCACACACAAAACAAAGAAAACAAAGAAATAATTTCCTAACTCACTTTCGTAGGAATCACGGATGCATTTAGCATATGCATCAAGCCTTTTAAACCCCTCGGTAGCCCGAGTGGACGAGTTGAGTCTCGTGAGGGTTTCTATTGAACACACCCGCAAAGTTCATTTAACTAGAAATGAATGTAAAACATACCTTAGGCTACCTCCTAAGAGTGCTAAGTTTAACGTCCTCAGCCCGACGCAGTGTACCTTACTTCGGTCATGGTGGTCGGGTAGGATGCTTGCAGTCCTCCTTCCCCACACTTAAATTCCTCTCATCATCCACTTTTCTCCAAGCCTTCATAAACAGAGAAAAGAGTTCTTGATCTACATCATGAACTCGCGGTTTCTTCCCTTTCCGCTTTCTCTTTCTGACCCTTTTCTTCCCATTGTCTGGAGTCTCACCATTCTTCATCTCAGCTGACCTGTCAAACACAACACAAGCATTCTCGACTGTGTGATTCACCTTTTCAGGTGATCCACATTTGTTAGCTTTCGGGGTTGGCAAGTTTGAAAATATTTTAAGACTCATTTTCTAAGCCCCAAACCTCATCCTTACCGTTCCCTCAGCACAGTTAATATTCGCCTGAGCAGTGGCCAAGAACGGTCTACCCAGAATGATAGTTGGTTCTGTGTTCTTCACACAATCCAACACCAAGAAATCCACTGGGTAATAAAACTCTCCTACCTTCACAATCACATCCTTTACAATCCCCCGAGGATGTGCGGGAGTCTGATCAGCCAACACCACGGTGGTGTTAACTCTCTGTAATGGACCAAAATCGTGCTGATCATACAGACTCCCTGGAATTATACTCACAGATGCTCCAAGATCCAGCAATGCTCTATCCATTTTAATTTCACCTATATGTATAGAAATAATAGGTGTCCCTGGATCTTGGAGTTTTGGGGGAAAGATACCCGTAAACACAGCATTCACATTAGCACTTAGCTTTACCTGTTCGGGACATTTGTGCCGTCGTTTACGGGTACTCAAACCTTTCAAGCACTCAACACTATCAGAATTTTCTTTAAGTTCTTTCAAAAATGGTAGATTAATTTTATGATTTTCAAATTTCTCCCATCTTTCATCTTGTGTTGGATCCCGTTCACTTAACACTGGTGGGAACACTGGTGGTAACAAAGCCGAAGGGAATGAAATTTTCAGAGATTTATTCACATTTTTATTTTTCAGGTTATTTTGTGAAATTAAATCCTGATTATGATCAGATTCAGACTCACTATACTCCACCACTCTCTCTACTACCAGTGGTGGAGTATGTTCAACATCAGAAAAATCAGATGAGGGTTGAAGACTTACATCATTTAGGTATGCACTGTTTGTGGTTTGGGAACTTGAAGACTGATGTGCACTGCAAGGCTTACCTACTTCTTTGATGATGCTTGCAACAACCCCAGTTAGGTTGGCAACTAGATCTACCAAAGCTTGATGAGCTTTGTTCTGGCTCTCCTGTTTCTGCATCTCTGCTTGAACCACTTTGGCCATCTCCTTCATATCTGACCGGATGACATCCAGTTCAGATTGATAGTTGTCTTGTTCAGGTGGTCCGCTCGGGTGGTAGTCTTGATTATAATTTTCCTTATAGCTTTGATGCTCAGGACCACCACCATGTGAGTTGTATCTTGGGCAATCTTGAGCCCAATGGCCAGTGATGCCACAGTTACTGCATGGCTCATAGTAATACTGGTTATCATGATAATTCCTGTCCATACCGACCTGCACAAGTGGCACACCCTAGTAGTTCTGATCGAAGAAATAAACAAAATAAACAAAAAATAAAAACAGAAGTAAAGAAAATCTTTTTGGGGTTTTGATAAGAATTAAAATCAACTAAAGACAATAGACTAAAGCAATAGGACTAAGCGCACCGATTCCCCGGCAACGGTGCCATTTTGATCGATGTCGTTAGGTCGGTCAAAAACAATCCTTAAACACTTAACTAATAAGGGTAAGAAGAGTATCGTATCCACGAGGAATCAGTGGTTAGTGGAATTGCTTAGTTTGATAATTAGAATGAAAACACACAGATCAAATAAAGATGTAACCTCCTCCAAACTTCAGATTCTAGGTTTATGCAAAACTCAGTTATTTAATTGGACACCACATAGACATAGTGTTGGAAAATCAGTTAAAATAGTAATTGAAGACAGGCTGTTGTCAGCAACCTATACAACCAATTCCGTCACAAACCAGTATAATTCAATCACCCAATTTATGAATGCCAAGTTACCCCCTTTAGTCACCCAACCCTGCTACTAGGTTTTGTCATCAACCGAACAAGATCGTAAAGCAAGCAAACTCAAAGCACTCAAATAAACTGTTTAACATAACTAATACATCAATCTACTCAGTTTTTGTCAGAAACTAAATAGATCCAAAAACATAAATAAACTGAATCAAAACATGAAACCTATATGAACCGTCCGCCTGGAGGAAGCCACAAGTGAATTACCCGCTCATGGTGATGGGGATCATCTTCAATCTTTAAGTGGATGCTAGAATCCTCCAAAATCGCCCTAGGAGTGTTGTTAAAAAGATGGATTCGAATTTGGGGAAGAAACCCCCAATTAAACCTCAAAATCGGTTGTTTCCCGAAAATTCGCGTCCAGAAAACGTAACCAGCGTAGGCTTAAGCTGGGAGGGCGTAGGCCTACGCCGGTCCCCTGATGCTTGCTGTGAAGAAATTACTTAGGCGTAGGCCTACGCTGTAAGGGCGTAAGCTTACGCTGGTGGCGTAGGCTTACGCCAGTAGGCGTAGGCTTACGCTGGACCTGCATTTTGCCCCGTTTTCTCCGTGTCTCTTCCGACTCTTGCATCTCTCGCCTAATATCTTCCAAAATCATACTTTAAGCTTCCAACACCTGCACATGCACGGCTACACAAAACCTTTGTTTTCCACATATCAAATTGCATAAATATAACATATTGCACCTCTTAATACATGAAACATTGGTCACTTATCAGGCGCCTAGGCGCGATTTTTACAACACTGACGGCATGTTGTGTGTTTGTCTTAAGAACACTTGTGAACTGATTGTTTGGAATCCATTAACCTCTTCTTACATAAACATATGCGTCTCTGAATCACAGGACTACTTTAAAATGTACCATGATTCCATTGGTTTTTATATTGATGTTGTAACAACTATAACATTTTACATATTAAACGTAGAAGAGGTACATTGGAGGTATACAATTATTCGCTCAGGTTTAACTCATGGGAAAAGGTGCTTAAAGCGACGTAAGTACCATAGCTACGCCTATGACTGGTCGTTGGGTACTTTTTGAAACAACCGGTTTTTACACATGGTCAATTGTATGTCATCTTATCCAAAGTTAAAAGTAAAGATGGAGTCAAAACTTTTAATATTAGATAAAGATGGAAAACTTAGCAACCAAATAACAAATGTTTTGATATATAAATGTTAAAATCCGGGTCCTAAATTCGTTTCAAAGTTAATTAGTATATAAAAAAAATAAAACAAATTGTTTATTTAACGTGATATTATTATGTAAACAAAGTACAACAATAAGAAAAGAAATAATGAATACAGCTCAGCTCATATGAAAAACGGAAAAAATTATATATAAAAAAATCAATCTAGAACCAATAGAAAGCAGCCAATGCCAGCGCCAAGCTCCCCACCACCATCTGCACACTCCTTAAGTTCTCCGCTCCACTCTGCAAATTTTCATTTCCACCATACTTGTTAACATAAATGTATAATTAAAATCAAAACTGTTAACTAAAGACGTTAAGAGATCGGAATTACCTCGTCGGCGACCTGATCGGTTGACGGACCAGGAGCGTCGCTAGGAGCGAGAGAACCGGAAGAAGGCGCCGGCGTCGGTGCAATCGGTTTCTTAGTCTTCTTCTTGCTCGGCGCCGGAGCAGAAGCTTCTGGAGTCGGAGAAGTCTCCGGTGCAGTAACTGGTTCGGGAACCGGAGGTGATTCAATCGCTGGAGGAGGAGAACTCACCGGCACCGCAGCAGGTAGTGTGCTCACCGGAGCCTCAGCCGGAGGAGCCGACAATTGAGGAGCCGGAACAGAAGCCGTCGGAGGAGCTGTGACAGGAGCCTTGGCCGGAGCTTTCACCGGTGGTAGAGTAACAACAGAAGGTGAGGCGGCAGGCGTTGTGATAGTTGACGGAGGCGCATTGGTCGGCGAAGAAGCCGGAGCTTGAGCTCCGACGGCGGAGACAATGGCGCAGATGAATGCTAAAACGACGACGTTCGTATTCATGTTTGAGACAAAGTGTGTGTGAGTGAGAAGAGAAGGGGTGAAGAAGTGAGGGTGGAGATGAGAGTATAAGTAGCCGTTAAGGTAAATAAGGTTCGATGTATTTTATTTTCACGTGTGGGACCACAAAGACAATCATAACACGTATTAGTTGTTCTGTTCTTTTATGTGGGGCCGCGTAACGGCTTTATACAGCTGGAATAATTTCACGTGGCCCACCGAAAGATTGGTAATGGGGTGTTTCCCAACGGAATAAGATACACAAAATATTTGAAAACTATATTATTCATTGGGTGGTTATACTTAAATGATTATATTTGTTTTTAGAAAGGCACTTGAATGATTATATCAATTATATTTACAAACTTTGATTAACCAATTATACTTTATTCTGTTTTTATATTTCAACTTTAGTCTTTTTTACTTTTTGTATATATAATACGTTTGAAATGTATTAGTTTATATACTTGTACCTTTTTGTTTTCAAAATAAAAAATATTATAGAAAATATAACTATTTTTATGATTATATTTTATAATCCAGTCAATACACTCTTTCTAATACAAATACTAGCCAATTATTAAAAAATAAATAAATTTTCTTTTGACCAATTTAGTTGAGTAAAATAATTCACGTTAAAACGAGACACTATAGAAAAGGATTAATTTTGCTCAGTCACAGCTGATTGTAACCAAAATGAATTTTGTAAAAATAAATAGTTTTAAAAATATGAAAGTATTTTTTTTTTGAAAGGTAAGTATTATATCACAGAAGAGACATCAACCACCCCACAAAAACAGGGAGGCCACAAACACAAACACGGACTACATTAAAGAAAAAGAACACCAATCCAACCATCGGATTGATTTACATTTGGACCTATTTTTAAACCATAAAAAACCCAAGGATTTGATGTCTTCAATGATAACCTCGACCTTGATATTTATGTTATTGAAAATTTTATCATTCCTCACCTTTCAAATACGCCAGCACGCAATAATGATTATACCTTGGAACACGTCTTTCTCTATAGGCCCCAACCCGAATTGGTCGCTCAGCTCCAACAAGTCTTTTACCGAGAAGCCAAAGATCTGAGGCATCTTGCACCAACCGCTGATGGCTGGCCAAACCAGAGTAGCCACCCAACAGCCAGTAAAAAGATGAACCGCATTCTCCACCGCCGAGTCGCAAAGAGTGCAGATAAGGTAGTCGCACTGGATATTTCTCAGGCTCAGAGCTTCCAAAGTTAGGAGCCTATTCAGCTCGGCTCTCCACATGAAGATGTTACATTTGGAAGGAACCCATTTGGGCAATTTAAAAACGAGCCTATCGCTCACATCGAGATTGTCATACAAGAGGTGTCTAACAGAGGCCACCGAGAAGCAACCAGAAGGATCTCCTAACCAAAGCCACGAGTCTTTGTTGTCGTCACCCCTAGCCGACCCAAAGAGCCCAATCAAGATCTCCCATTCCCGCATTTCTTCTGTGTCTTGAGGCAAGCGACTCCAACACCAAGACCATTGGATCCAATGATCAATCCATCTAATCCTGTCTTTGATCTTGCAGTGTTTATCTTTTTCTAAGTGAAATAAATTAGGGAAAGACTCCAGAAAAGACTTTTCACCATGCCAAATATCGATCCAAAACTTAATGTCAGCACCATCGCCATTAACACCTTTGATCATCTTGGAGAAACGAACATCAGCAAAAGAAATTTTTGACACTAGGGAAACAATGTTTTTCTAGACTCCCGAGTTTAAATTATTAACAGGGATTAAGCCACAACTAGATTTTTTATCATGGAAGGCATCAATTACCCGCCTCCATAACGCGTCTTTTTCCACCTTGTAACGCCAAGCCTATTTAGATAGAAGAGCCTTGTTCGAAAACAAAAGCCAGTTTATAACGAGCCCTCCCAACTTCTTAGGCATGGACACTCTGTCTCAAGCGACCCAATGTATCTTCTTAACTTCCAAAGACCCACCCCATAGAAATCTTTTCATGAGGCATTCAAGTTTATTGATAACATTAACCGGAGCTTTATACAAGGAAAAGTAATAGTTCGGGAGGCTTTCAAGCACCGATCTAATAAGGGTGACGCGCCCTCCAATAGACAGAGAGTAGGCTTTCCAAAGAGCCAACCTAGAGTTAAAAACATCAATTACCGGGCTCCAGTTATTTATTCTGTTCATGTTGGCTGAAGTGCGTGAACTATATATATTTTTGATAAAGATTTTTCACACAAATGTCGGTTTTAAAAGATGGTTTTCACCTAGACTACAATATACACACAAAGGCAAGTGCACCTATAGAGTGGTAATACAGTTTTGATAAGAACCGGATGTCAATCCATAGACACAGTTAACGTCTCAACCAAAATTTTTAATTAGATCAAGTGACTAGTGAACAAGTGATTAGATTGTTTTCTTGGTAAAATGAGGATTATCTTTTGTATTTTCTAAAAAAAGATGTAATTTGAGCAAAAGTAATAATTTTAAAAGACAACCATCTTAGTTTAAAATCCACTCATTAATGTATGTTGACCTCTTTTCATACGGCTAAAGTTTACCATTATTTTAATATTATTTGAAGTAGGAAAACCAAAATCTAATTAAAGATTATAATTCCCTAACCATTAAGATGGAATTCCATGAGTAATTTACATGTTATTCACTTAAGATTAGCTTAATTAGATAAAAGAGTGTAACCTTTTGACTTATGATATTCTAAAACAAAGTTATATAAATTTTAAGAGCGAGTCATTGTCACTTTCGATTAGTATAACTTTTATAATAGAAATAACACAACATTGTTCTTCGTTTTTCCAAATCTTGACCAAAGGATTACATGTCTTCATGTTTCCTTCACAAATAAGATTTCAAAGATCATTTCTAATTCTTAGCTATAACATTTTAACAAAAGATGTTAAGGTTATAAATAAATGTTAGTCTCAAAGGTTTTCCAACTCGATATGATTTCCTATTTATAAATCTTAATTTGCTCCATAAACATTTAGACATGCAAGACCACCAAAAGGTTAACACAAAATCATCATTACATTAACATAATAATTTATCCATAATCATGAGTTCAACATAATTAATTGAGTTTCATCACACTAAGATGATTGAAAAGATGTTTAGCTCATGATGAGCATACACACAAACATAACACAAATGAGATACATGCAAAGCATAGTGAGTTTAGATGTAACCAAAGCTTCAAGTATAAAAATGATATCTTCCAACTGGAATTATAAAGATGGAATGGTTCTTCTTGGGCCTCCAAGTGGTGTCCAACAGCTGCTACTACGGATTTGAGATAGTGGAATTTCTCCCCCAAAAAGCCAACACAACTCAAGAGCCAAATGGCTTTATTTATAGGGTCAGAGAGATGAGGCACGGCACGGCCCGTGCCTGGTGAGGCACGACCCCGTGCTGAGACATCTGACGGGCTGCTTTTGTCCTGGCCGCGTACGTACTCTGCATGTACTGGACACGGGTGCCTGGTGGGGGCATGGCCCGTGCTTGGCTGGGAAACTGTCTTTTCTGCTGGGTGTGAGCAACGGGGCGTGCCTGGTGGGGCAAGGCCCGTGCTTGGTCTTCTGTCATGGCCAATTTCTTGTATTTTCATCGTCTTTTCGCTTGTTTCTTCCTTTTGAACATAAATTTCCGTAAAACTTGAATATAAGCTAAATGAGCGACAAATTGACACAATGTACAATGAAATTGTCAACAAATGGGATGCAAATGATGTGGAATATATGTATAATTTAGAGCACATCATTGGCTCCAACCATAAGCCCAAAGTATTTGAAAGGCACGGACCCAGGTAAACAACCAATGCTAGAGGCCATACGGTTAATCTCCCCTGAATGAATACCGCAACCAAATAGATTTGATTTTTACAGATTAATCTTTAGACCTGAGCAAAGATAGAAGCATCTAAGAAGCCTAACAACATTTTTTATGTTTTCATCATATCACTCCCCAATGATAATGGCATCATCCGCATATAAAAGATGAGAGACAATAGGACCCCCGTTAGGAGTGGCAAAACCCTTCACCGCCCTAATCTCACAAGATTTATTCAAAATAAACGAAAAAGCCTCCATGACAATAATAAAAAGGAACGAGGACAAGGGGTCATCTTGTCTCATAACTTTTTGACACTTAAATTCGAAAGTAGGCGACCCGTTGACAAGAATAGAAGAACGAGCCGAAGATAAGATACCTGTAATCCATTTACACCACTTATCCGAAAACCCCATTTGGTGTAAAATAGAGATGACGAAAGCCAACTGACATTATCAAAGGCTTTCTCAAAATCAATCTTTAGCATGAACACCTTCTTATGATGTTTGACCCATGATAAGATCTCGTTGACCAACAATGGGCCGTCCAGGATGAATCAATCATTAAGAAAGGCCGACTGAGATTCGGAAATCACCGAACGAATGACCAATTTAAAGCGATTAGCCATAACCTTAGAAATAACTTTACTGATCACGCCAATCAAATTGATTGGTCGGTAATCACCTAATGTCACACCCCCAAATTCCACTAACGGAGTTTTACCGTTTGGAAGGTGACACACCAGGATCTCAGTCATTAGTTACATCAAACGACACTACATGGGAATTAAAATGTCATAACATAAAAGTTCAGAGTTAATGCGGAAGCGTAAACGTTAATATGAAATCGAAAGTAATTACACGCAATAGGCGTCAATCAATGTAAATAAGTAAACTGTTTCAAATGTTTGAAATGGATGATATGACAGTAGGACTCCATGCATGTCCTAAGTGTGCAACCTGTGCCTTAGCGACCTGAGAAACATGTAAGAAAAAGTGTCAACACAAGGTTGGTGAGTTCACAGGTTTCAAGTTTACAATAAGAGTATGTTTGCCAGATTATGTACTTTCAATATGCATATCTACAGGTAGCTAACCTATGTTCATGTTTTACTAAAGCGCTCGCAACCGAAGCTGACTGTGTTTGTATGCCTCCTGCCAGGTCTATTAACTCTGGCACATGTGAGTAGGCTAACATTTCACCCGTTCGATATCCAATCGAGTTAGCACGACTAACGCGGGTGGGATTTGTCAAACCCAGTAGTACTACTAAACATTACCTCGCTAAGATCCATATTAACGGTTCGAAATAAGATGAGGACTTTCTGTGATAGCATGTTACGCTTAGTCTCAACAGTGATATCATATAAAGTACCATAATTAAATAGTTGCGTCATGTTTTCTCCCCTGGTGGGAAAAACAATATTTGCTTGCGTACCTGTTTCTCCCCCACGGGGAAAACAAGTAAAAGTATGATAATTGGTGTTTCATGTTTGTTTCTTCCTCAACAGGAAAACAAGTAAAATACGTTTGTGTGTAAGCATGTTTCTCCCCCAATAGTAAAACAGGTAAAAAGGGGCCGTGAAACTCACCTGCGTTGCGTTGTAGGTAGTATCACACAATGGACAAGTTGGAACCACGAATGTAAGTCTCAAACGACTTACGAATGCCCTAAAATTATAAACACATAAATTAGGGATAAAAATAGGAATTGTGACAATGACACGGAAGGTTAGAACGTCTTAATGTATTCTAAGGATCAATGAGTAGACGAACGTGTCTACGGGAATATAGGGTTTCTTAATATAATTATTAAGATGAATACGTTTTGTGTCGAAGGTTTCTTAATTACGAATATAATAATAATTAAATATATCCGTGCGTTTGTACAATTCAATAATGGTTTAGGAAAATAATATAATTAATATATTATTTTTGAACTCGTATAAAATATACGATAATCATTTACGTGACAAAAATAATAAATATATTATTTTTATTCGAGAATATAAACGTGAGTAAATAATATAAACATTTATATTATTAATTTGTTTGAAACGTTAGACGAGGTAAATAAACGAGGCGAAATAATATAAAAATATATATTATTTAATAATAGAAGTCATGGGTTGAAAATAATATAAACATATTATTTTATTTGAGTTCGTGGTTTTGAAAATAATATAAATATATTATTTTAAAAGTGGGAAAAATATTAATTTTAGGTTATAAAACCAAACCCGAGCCTACGGGTCGTTTCCCGGCTAAAACACTTTATTATTTTAGTATACTTAATATAGGGTTAAGTTTTTATATTAAAATAATATTTAAAAATCTGTTTAAAAAGAAAAGGGAGTTGGAGGACTCGAACCCGAGTCTTTTGTGAACAAGCCACACGAACTAACCATCTGATCTGGGATGCAACTTGTGAACAAAACCCAGACCATATGGTTTTAATATTCACAGACACCAAGTCCCTTACCCTCAATCGCGATTCGAATCCAATCCCACTCCAAAATCACCGAATTCGATCGCTATTAGGCACAAGGATTGAGGGGTTTTGTTAGTCGCTCCATTTCGAGTTTGAGAGTAGTTTTAATTTCAATGATAACAAGTTTAAATCCGTTTAATACTCGTTTTAGAAACCGAACCCTAATTTAAAAACGTGAACTCAATTTAAACATTTCTGATGTTAGAAATCTTTGAAATGATGGGGCTTTTACTCATTTGATCATTACGAATCTAATGATATGATTTAATTTGATTAAGATAACGTTTAAGGTTGAAACCCCCAAACCGATTTTATGAAGAACCCTAGATTCCGGATTATGAACAATTCGATGTTATGAGATTGACTTAACAGAGGGCTTTAAGAGATTTGGTAATTGCGAAGCTAACCATATAAGTTAATTGGATTATGGTTACGCCTAGACTAGGGTTCGATTAAACCCAAAATAACAAGAACCCTAGAATCGGATCGCGGTCAATTCAATGATGAGAACCTCAATTAGGTTAGGGCTATTGATTAACAGATTAATACGAATCTAATGATGAGATTAATTGTTAGAGTAGGTACCGAATTGATGGGTCACAACTAAAACTCAGATTCGGCGACGGGTTCTTGATATCCGGTACCTCATGTCGTGATTCCGGTCGAATTGGGATGTGAAACACCTTCCAGGGAATTCATATACACCGTGCAGAGTGTCTGATTTCGAAGGTGTTAGACCAAATGGCCGAAGAGAGGAGTTTTGATACGGTTCTAACGGTTATGGTTTGTTTAGACGTGATTTGATTTGATTACAAATCAATGTTGGTGTTAAATGTGTTAGAGGTGCTCGTTAATGTCTTAATCGCAGTTAGCCGTTTCGAATTTGATCAATTTCGGTTATTATTCGCGAATTGGAAATCAAGAAGTCACGATTTTGACTTCCAAAAGTCAACCAGAGCAAAATTGGTTGATTTTGACTTTGGGAAGTCAACTGATTGGGTTTTAGGACTTGGCAGATTCAGTCCCTGCAGTTTAAGATACAAAACTGACAGAATTAGCCCCTGAGGTTAAATTTAACTGGATTTAGTTAACGGGGTTAAGTTTCAGTTAGGATATTTAACGAGGATTGTTAACGGCGTTAACATGAAAAGTCCGGATTGTCACACCTAAGGAAACATGATCCTTAGTCTTTGGAATAAGAGTAATAAAGGACGAACTGCACCCACAATTTATCACCCCATTCACATGGAAATCTTGCATAATGCAGAAGAAATCATTATCAAAGAAATCCCAATACCTTTTAATGAACCTGAATTTAAAACCATTAGGACCCGGAGCATGGTCATCACCACAATAAAAAACTGCCATTTTAATTTCTTCACGGGAGAAAGAGCTGTCAATCGAAGACGCATCGGCCTAAGAAAGCTTCTTAATGTTCGGGCAAAGCAGGCTAGGCCTGGACTGGAAAGAATTAAAGAACCTGATCCTGAAGAATTAAAGAATCTCTTTCTTTATCAACTTAGGCTTAGCGACCCAATCGCCGTTAATCTCTAAACCCAAAATGGAGTTCCTCATCCTCCCGTTGTTCATAATTTTGTGAAAAAAACCTGAATTCTCGTCTCCCTCAGAGGCCCATCTGACTCTAGACCTTTGTTTGACATCCTTTCTTTTATGCTCATCCAACTCCAACAGCCTTTTTTTACATTCCATCCTAGACCAAAGCTCCTCCTCATCGAGCTCTCTGGAGTCCATGATATCATCTAAAAGTTCGAGCTCATCATTTAAAATAACTTCTTCTTCCCCCTCCTTCTCGACTGTCCTTTTCCACCAGCTCTTTATATGCGATCGGATCCACTTGGATTTGTTCATCAGCACAAAATCGGGGGCGCCTGACTCCTCGAAATCAGCTAAGGCAGTCCTAATCATGCTATCAAAATCCCTACGATCGAGCCAGGAATTAAAGAATCTAAACGGCCTAGGACCGAAATTTTGATCCTTAAGAATAAGAATCAGCGGGCAATGATCAGAATGAAGGCTAGCTAAAGCTCTGAACCCAGCATCTGGCCACTTAGCAGCAACCTCTTGACAAACCAATATACGATCGATTTTACTTAACTTATTACCCACCTTGAAGGTGAATCTTCTGCCTTTCATAGCGTATTATGTTAGGATAGCCTCATAAATAAAATCATTGAAATCATTGGCGCCACGCGCGTTAAACCTGGAGTTAATGCGTTCCTTAGGCCATCGAATAGAGTTGAAATCCCCCATGATAACCCAAAACCCCGAGTGCACTTTCCTAAGATTCAAAATTTTTAACCAAAGGGATCTCTTCTCCGCAATGCTCTAGGGAGCGTACACGTTCAAAATGTTGAAGGGCTGATCAAAACCCTTGATACTCCCCTGAATCAACAAGAAATTTTGGTCTTTAATGGAAAAAATCTTCTGAAAAAGACTACTGTCCCAAAGGCAAAGCAAGCCGCCCGACCGCCCAAAAGCGACCACATAATCCATGCTTTACATCGAACGATCCTAGAAATTGGAAACATCCGACACCTTCAAATCAGCAGCAAAAGTTTCCTGGAAGGCCAAAAAGGATATGCCTTCCTCAATCTTGATACGCCTAATCCAATCCGACTTAACCTCAACCCCAATACCACGAATGTTTAAAGATATGAAATTCATTGATTAAACATGTCAATTCCTTCATCCAAAATGATATTGCAAACCTGTTTTTCGAAATTACCAAGCTAAGCTCCGACTGAAAGCCCCAAATTAAGTGTAGCGGTAGTCTCCTTTCGAAGAAAATCGCCATCCACTCCTAGATTACACACCCTCACCTGACATCTCAATCGGCACCCCCAGACCCACCCCATCTGTAGAGGTCGAAGGAAGTCACATATTGAGATCAAAATGACCGATGGCCTCGGGAGAAGGCACAGAGCAGGATGATTCCTGAGTAGAGGACTAAAGACCCAGAGTCCAAACCTAGAATCTGATTAAACCCGAAAGGGTCATCGCTTCTGGGCCTCTTTTTGGGCCTCAACTGCTCCGCTGAAAGAGAGGCTTTATCTAGGGGCTTATATTTGGATTTAAAGTTGATGGACACCTTTTTATGGCACCCCCTTTAGCCGACTCTTTTGACATGAAAAAATAAATTTTGTTCCCTTCATTAAAGCTCTTGTCATTCCCAATGGAGAGAGGATGATAGCCATGCACAGGAGATTCCCCATGCATAGGCGATCCAACTTCCACATTCAAACGGGAGGGGTCAGGCACAATCTTCCCGGCCGACTCTTCAATCTTCTCCACCCCTGGAACATCGGAATTCCCACAACCGGACTCCGCCGAAGCATCCGGAACCACCGGAGTTGACACCACCCCCAAGCAATCCGGAACCCAATCACTCATTTCTTCCGAGATCCAAACTTTGAAAGCCTTTGTCTTCCATTTCAACGTTACTTCCTCGTTTATACGATTGCCTGATCGATGTCGTTTGGTCGGTCAAAAACAATGGTTAAACACCTTAACTAGTAAGGGTAAATAGAGTATCGTATCCACGAGTAGTATGTGGAAAGTGTTACTTCGTTACAAGATTCAAAGACAGAAAACAACAATAATTGATTTGGATGTGGGATTAAAACAATAATAAGAGAGGTAATCCTCTCCGGGGTTCGGGAATGCAAATATAAGTTCTTTCAAGATAATTAGCAAGCAATTACTTAGACATAATCATACGATTCAATTGAATTCAGTGATAATATGAGAACCCGTTGTAAATAAAACTTATTCTCATACAACCATCAATGATAAACCAACTATAATCCAACCCTCAAGTTGTCCCCGATGTAAAGAAACCCGAGACTATTGAGACTTGAATAACAACTCTAAATCAATCAATGAAGTTTAAAGCATTCAATCAATAAATGAAATCATATTGCTTAACATTCCAATCAAGATTACAAACCAAAGCTAATCATTCAAGAAATTACAAATGTTCACAAACCCTAGACCCAAAGAGGATTACAAGAGATTTAGCTACTCATACTCATAACAATAATCAAAACTAATGTATTAGGACTTACAATCATGAAGCTCTAAGAACAATCGACCCAAGAATAGTAGAAATCGCCCTCTTGAAGCTCTGGAACGGCTGGAATCGAAGATGGCGAAATGGGGGCTGCTAAGGATTAAAACCTGATTTAGGTTAATTTTCCTGTAAAAACATTCCCCCGCGTACCACGAAGATCCGAACCAAGTCCCTCGCGTACCGCGAGGGACAAACTAGTCGGGCGCCCCTTTGCTTCCTCGCGTACCGCGAAAGTCATGGACAAGTCCCTCGCGTACCGCGAGGGACAAACTAGCCGAGCATTCTCCTCTTATCCCTCGCGTACCGCGAGGGATGTCTCCAAGGTTCTCGCGTACCGCGAGAGACCTAAAATCCAGAGGTGTTGACTTTTTGACCTTTTGATCCTCGTGCTTCGCGTCTCATTGTTTCGCTTTCGTAATCCGCTCTTTTAACACATAAACCTGGGAGGTAGACACAACCACAAACTAAACAAATATACAACTCAAAACAACTAAAACACACACAACGAGATATAAACCTGGGTTATTAAACCCTACATCATTGCCTTCTCCCACCAGAACTCCTAGGCAGACCACCACAAGATCGCCCTCATTCCATTGAACCTGGGCTTCGTGAACCAACTTTCCGAATCTTTCTCCTATACAATTGAACACCACATGTTCAGCGAGATGCAGAGGAACCCCTATGATTTTAATCTAAGCAATTCTTTCAAAAGCAAACGACTGACCCAACCACGGGTCAACTGAGGAGAACTAATTTCTCCACACTTCCGAGTTTCTTGGGAAAAATACAAAAATGGACATTTGATCAAGAAAATACTCAAAAATGGACATCCTTATTTAGCCTAATGTTTCATGGACATTGTTCTTGCGAAAAGGCTAAAGACGGCTAAGTTAGCCGGCTAAAATTTCCGTGCCAACATTCCATTTGTCAGAGTACGCGCCAATAAGCATGTGACACGTGGCAGACTTAGCCGTCTAAATGAACAGTTTTAGCCTTTAGCCGTCTAAATAAACAGTTATAGCCGTCTATTAGAAGGCTAAGCCTCCGAAAATTTTCAAAATTTTCAAAAAATGTTTTCAGAGGCTAAGCCGTCTAATAGACGGCTATAACTATTTATTTAAACGGCTAAAGGCTAAAACTGTTTATTTAGACGGCTATAGCCGTCCACGTGTCGTCATATTATTGGTTCGTACTCTGACAAATGAAATTTTGGCATGGAAATTTTAGTCGGCTAGCTTAGCCGTCTTTAGCCGGCTGTCATGACCAATGTCCATGAAACAGTAGGCTAAATAAGAATGTCTATTTTTAAGTATTTTTTTGGTCAAATTTCCATTTTCGTATTTTTTCCGAGTTTTCCAAGAAGGAGCTTGCTGAGACAGAGTCATCAAAAACCAGTAATACATTAAGACCTCCAAGGTATAGGATTTCCGTACCGATCAGATTTGCCGATAGTAACTGATCTTTCAGAGTCCTCAACACTTTCAGATCAAAAACCCTACCCACCAGGGCTCTTCCATGAAGGTTAACAAAAGCGTTGATATCCGGCGAGACGTCAATCACCTTCTCCGCTGGCACCGCCGGAGTGTTGTTTATCAGCATATCTTTGTTGTTTATCAGCATATCTTTGTAAGAAATACCACTACGCGGACCGAAAACGGCGGCACCATTACCGTGTCTAGCAGGAGGATGGGGTGGTGGAACATGGTGGTAATACTTCTTACCATCGTCCCGGGGGAACTCATCTTTGGATTCTGTTGCAAACTTTGCAATGTTGATTCTTAGGGTGTTCCTCCCCATTTTGATATTCCTTAATCTTTTTTCCAAATCTTTTGCATTTGAACTCCTCTAAAGGACACAAACCCAAATTGTTTCTTGTTTTTATCCCACTTTCTGGCAATGTACACCCGGGTTACCTCTCCGAATACACCGAAAAAATCGGTCACCTCCTTCCTGCTGCAAACCTTCGGCAGATATGTCACGAAAAACTTTATAATCTGGTCTGGCGCTGCTCCTTCGTCCCTACAATCCGGCTTGTCTTCGTTCTTCCTATTCTTTCTATGGCTTCCTTTTCCGACGACGTCTTGCCATCTCCCCACCGGAGGTCTTCGAGAGCCCATTTTTTTAATGGTCCAAAGCTGATAATGCATAAAAAAAAACACATGAAAGTATTAAAAAGAGTTACCTGCTATAATTTTTTTATGATGTATTGTTGCCATGTGAGACAGTTTCCTATTGGTTTCTTTTGAAAACAAATATTTAAAGAAAATTTAAAGGAAAAAAAAATCACTGACTACTTAAAGTTTTCTTTGTTAGTCAAGATGACTCTTTTGTGATTTTCCATCTTAAGCTATTTCTACATTTTATTTAGACATATTTTAACAATTGTCTAATAATAATCTCAATTGAGAATATTTCTACCATCAGTCTGTACTTTTAAACTATTTTCTTACATTAGACCCCTCGTTAAAAAAACTTAACGCCGTTAGATTTTATATAACGTGGACATCCGCAAACCGACGGAAAGTCGAGCCAAGCTAGCAGTGGTTACGTGGTGGGTTTTGAAATTGGCTCTGGTGGTGTTTAAGTCTCGTTTGTCCGACAAGTCCAAACAAAGACAACAGTGGTGTTTAACGAGACTCATTAAACATCACTAGAGCCAATTTCAAAACCTACTACGAGACCATTGCTAGCTTGGCTCGACTTTTTGGCGGTTTGCAGATGTCCACGTCATATAAAATCTAACAGCGTTAAGTTTTTTTAACGGATGGTCCAATGTAAGAAAATAGTTTGAAAGTAGGGACCGGTGGTAAGAATACTTTTAGTTGAAATTATTATTGGTCAATTTGTAAAAGATGAGATTATTATAATTCAATAATCCCTTTATTTATATATCCTGTCTTCATTTTATTTTAGGTTTTATATTTATCAATTTAAGAATTGAATTCTTTTTTATTACTTATTATATCAACTTAGTCGAAATGTGACAGCTTAAGTTGCCTTTTTTATTAATTAGTATGAAACCTTTTACTTTTACATCCGTTTATTTGTAACTAGGTTAAAACCTCGTGTATGACACGGGTTAAATAAATATAATATTACATATTTAATAGTAAAAAAATATTTTTTTAAAAACTCATGTTTTCCACGGGTTGAATAAACCCGTGAAATAAAATATAATCTGTTAATACATACACTCGTCAAAATATGTCAGAAGATTTATTAATATAAAGATTAGTATTTTCTTTAAAAATATATTATTATTTTTGAATAATGGTGTAATTAATAGGAGAGAGAAGCGAAAAAAAAATGATTAGATTGAATGTGGAAGCGACACGTGGCATAGAAAACCTTTATTTATTATATAGTATAGATTTAAGTTAATGTCATTATTTTTAAGTTTTTTAAGGACGATCTGAACCGAAGGGCTTAATAGTAATACTGGCTATGTGGATTTGAATGTACAATCATGAACCTCATGGCCCATTAGATTTAGTTTGGACCAGAAAGGTGAGCCAAGTAATCTTACACTAAAAGAAAATTTTACGATTTTTTTTAACGGCGAACATTGAATGTTGTGACGTCGCACCCCTGTTACATGGGAGAGCCTCGTTCAACTCGGGCCAATATGTTGTCTTAACCGGGTCCACTTGGCGTCAGAGTAGGAGAGCATCCAAGGAAAAATCCCACCCAATACGGCCCCTTCCGGGCTTGAGGGAGAGCCGAGGCTCGAACCCTGGATTGGCATAGGTAGAACCCAGGTGCATCAGCCTAAGCTAGGCCTCATTTACATGCCGCAGAAACTAATGTGGAGAGCAGGGATTGAACCTGGGTCACTAGGAACACCAGGTCTCTCCCTTACCACTCCACCACTAGCTTATTGACAAAATTTTACGATTTGTATAATCAAAATGAATTCTTAAATCTTTTTTTCGTGATTTTTTTGTTTTTTATGACTGTAGAAGTAAAATCTTATTGGACAAAATACAAATATACCCAGTATATAAATGGTTTTCTATTTTCTTTATGCATAAACTTACTTCTAGTTCACATTTTGAATTAATCATTCGGTTCGAATACATAGTCAATTCGAATAAACCAAAATCCAAATTCGGTTTCATTTGAATTTCGGGTTATTCGAGTCCGATTCAAATAATGAACACCCCTATTCCCTGTTTATAAGTAATAATTTTTTTAGAATGACTAACTCACACACTTTAAATCCACTTCTAAGTCTACCACGATTGTTCATCGTGAGACTAAAACCATCAACTTTTACTATATATCATGATACCATTAGACTAGAAACCATTTTATTCATAACTAAGAAGGGGTAAACAACAAATGCAATAGAACATTTCTCTGTCATTTCATCGAACATCATGCGTTAGTCCCAAAAACTTCAAACATTCACAAGACATTTATGTTTGTTTTTCTGAAGACATGAAGAAATTGCTTAATATTACCTGGCAATTTGATATTTTCGATTTAAGCAATAAATTCTTGAGGAATTAGATTCATGGTTTTAGTTGTTGGTATTCTTGGGCAACTGGATATGCAAACTTTGAAACCAACACATACATTTGAGAATGAGTTTCTCACACACGTTAACAGTAACTACTTTTAATTGGCTGTTTTGGCCGGCGTCACCACATGGTGTTGTTTGATTGGGATATTTTTATTTTACACAAACCTTTTTGCTGTTAAATAAGTTCACACACAATGAAAAACCAAATAATGGCTGCTGCCTTAGTGGTTCGACTTTCTGTTTCTCCAACTTAGCGCAAGTTCAATACCTGGGGATGCTGAATTTTTTTTATTCACTAACCTTAATTGCAATTTAAATTTGTTTCCATGTGTTGCTTTTCATCATCTATCAACAACCTCAAAACTTTTCATAGTGGAGGTCTTGAGTTCGAATCCTGACCACTGCAAAAAAGGGGTATGTGCCCAGGTCTGGAGGTTCCTCCTGGGGTGGGCTGCGCTGAATGTTCTAGGTGCTGCCCTGGAAAAACCCAATTATCCTAGAATATCTAGGTGTTGTCGTTCAAAAAAAATCAACAAGATGCACCACCAATTAAGTTCACTTTATTAGTTTCGCGGTACGATGAATCTAATGCACAATGTATGTTATGGGTTTTTCTATTTGCTTTTACAAAATATATGTATATGAATCAATTGCTACTCATACAATTCAAACCAAACTAACATCTAAACTATTTCATTCTCATTGGCTCCTTCTGTCATTTGACAGCTTGTGAGTGGTTCAATTTTTTTACCTTTTTTTATTTTCATTTCCAACTCCATCAGGTAGATTATACGCTTTCAATCCGTTTGACTTTCTAATAATTTGTTTTTCTGAAATAGTTTCGTTCGTTAACTTTAAGAAAAAAGGAATGTGCGGTTGTTTTTACTTTTTTTGTGAACGTTCCGTTCTTTTTTTTAAATGGAGTAGTATTCAAAATTGAGTACTTTTTTCGATCATATAGCGAGCGACGTTACCATTACGGTATCGTGGCAGACCCAACCGCTTATAAGCGAACATCATCGTTGTTGCTATTTTGGTTTATCATGGTTTTTAACGAGCAGAATCAATAACGACCAAACTCCTGCAGTGGGACCACGCTCCCACCATGAAGCACGGTGTCTTTGTATTTTGTATTAGAGCTTATTTGGAAGCATGTGACAAACATCTTCAGAGCTGTTGTTAAGGGGGAGTCTGTTGGATCATGTTTTGTGACAACAGCTTGAAGATTGTTTGTAGTTTATGAGAGTTGTTTGTATCTAATCGAGTTGTATATTCGAGTCCATGTTTATATATGTTTTGGTTAAGTTGCACCTGAGTACTTAGCTTGTACTCAGGAAGTTATCCCTGTGTACTTAGGGTTAAGTACGCAGGAAGGTATTCCTGCGTACTTAGGGGTAAGTACGCAGGAGCTGACAAGTGGTCCTGCGTACTTAGAGGCTAAGTACGCAGTGGGTCTGTTAGTATATATAGATGGTTCAAGTCATTTGTATGAGTGCTCTCACTTTGGTCTTGTAAGAAATATACTTTGGAGAGCAAAACTTGTAGTCGTTTGTTGAATGCTAATAGACAAGTGTTTATTTACTCGTGTTTGTTTGCGTTCATCTTAGTCGTCTTGTAGACCTAGTTAACCGAGGATTCCACACTCGTGTTTGACTAGTTACACCACCTACACGGTAGATATCCTAGACCCGAGGACCTACAAGTGGTATCAGAGCCTTTGCTCTTGATTTCGAGTGTTGTAGGAGTGTTGTTGACAAATTTCTACTAAGAAACACGACGATTTACAAGCTTTTTGGTTCAAATTGAGGATATTTTAGTTTTAGATCTACTTTTTTGTGAAGAAATCTTCAGATCTGCACCTTTTTGGTGTTTGGATTGATGATTGGATCGGTTAGGGTTGTTTAGTTTTCACTCTAGATTAATCCTAGTGGAACTATTAATCGGTTTCATCAAGTTTTGAGGATTTGAAATTTTTAGGTTGAAAAAGTGTAACAGAAGCTTAATACGCAGGTTGCTTATCTAGTTGCTAAGTATGCATGTATCATAATCTGTAAGTACGCAAGAACTGATGTTCACAAGTACGCATGAAGGATCACAAATACGCATGAAGTGTTCTCAAAGTTTGATTATTTCACTCAACTATAATATGCGTCTTATTTTACGGTGTTTTGCGGCTAGATTTCGGGACCATATCGTGTATGTTCGGGAAAACGGAAGTTATGTCAAATATCTCGGGTTTGACGCGAACTGATTCGGGAGAGATGTGATTGATTTCGAGCTTGTTTTGAACTGCTTCGGATACCTTCAAACTGAGTCATTGAAACAAAAAGTGATTTTTCGAGATTTACGGACGCTGTTTTCAGTGGTTGAACGTTGTTTTCGGGAAATACCAATTGTTTTTCTAGAGACACGAACAGGACTACTAGTTGTTCGATGAATATTAGATCATTTAGTACCTGTTCGAAGTTGTTTTGGTTCGTCTCAAAGTGTGACAAAAGTGAGATCAAAGGTTATAAATATAACTTTTCGAGTTTTTTTTTCGAACGTGATTTCAGAGGTTCAAACGACGTCGCCGGTTGAAACAACTAATTTTTCTTAAAACTAAAACGTCACTCTTAGTTGGACGGGAAAGCTTGAGATCGTTTCGATTTCGTTTTAACTCGGTTTGGACGTACTCAAAAGTGTTCTTAAAAAAAAAAAAAATCTACAATCATGATGAGTTACATTAATGTGCTTGGAGCATGGTCTCAGTCTCCTAGACTCGTATCTCTAAATGATTATACTACTTGGAAAGCTCGGCTTACTAAGTACGTTTCTTTGACCGATGAAGGTTTTTGGAAACCAATAGAGGAAGGATATACCCCTCCTACTTACACTTTCTTGGGTGATCCGAACACTCCAAAACCTTCATCAAAGTTCACGATGAAAGAAAAGAAAGAATTTGATAGAGAAAAGAAGACTAGATAGGTTCTTGAAATGGTTCTTTCACAAGAATTCAACTATAAATTTAGCAGTTACTACACTTCAAAAAGCTTATGGGAAGCAGTTCAAATGAAGTGTGAAGGATGTTTGAACGTGAAAGAAAAGACGATGAATTCTATGGATTCTCCAAAATCTCCAGTTGCTCAAAAGGATGAGAACAGTGAATGTGAAATTCCTCTTGAAGGTGTAGAAGTAATCCAGAACCAAGTTTTTGATGATAGTATCGTTTCTGAAGAAAGTTTTTGGTCAGAAGAAGCTAAGTATGATACAGAAAATGCTCAGTCAGAAGAAAGTGAAACAAATGACGAGTCTGAGAAGAAGGAGTCTACAAAGACATTTATGGTAGATGGAGCCTCATCTAGTTCATCATGTGAGGTAGATTATAATCCATTTGTTCAAATTATCTGTTCTAATTGTCAATTTATTAAATCAGAAAATGATCGTGTACATGATCAACTCGAACCTCTTCGTGTGACGGCATTACTTTACAGAGAAAATGAAAAACGTTTCAAAGAGAAAATTGAAAATCTTAAAAAGGATAAACATGATTTTTCAATTAAAATGAGTGAACAACAGTTCTATTTGGATGTTGCCTACAAAAAGCTAGAGGAAAGTAATCTTGAATTGGCTAAGTTGCAAAATGTGATATTGCAACTGAGTGGCAAACTCGAGAAGTTGAAAAACTCTTGTTTTCTGGTGGAACACTACGAGGCTGTAGTGAGATAAGTGAATGGCCAAGGTTTGGGAACAAACGCCATACCTCCACTAATAAATGACAAGTTTGTCAACGAGCCAGTTGAAATTGATCTCTATTGTTTAGATGATAAGAGTGCAGGAAAGGAAAAGTCAAAGTCTGGTGTGATTGGTGAATCTGATTCTGATAAAGTTGAGGGTGTTTTCAAAGAGGTAAATGTTGATGATGAATGTAAGGTGCAGAAGAATGTTATTACTAACCATGACAACTGCATCCTTATTGAACCGGTTGTCATTGAAACTAATGACAAACTGAAAAACATGCTTTATGGAAATTTTCAAACTCAAAAAACAACCAAAGTTGAAAATTTTGTTAACAGATTTTCAAAGGGTTATGAAGAAAATTTTCAAAAGAATTTTCAATCAAATGCTCAAAAACAATTGGTTCAAACGCCAAGTGTTATTCATCAAACACCAAGTGGTGTTCATCAGAATGAGGCATCAACTTCAAGTGTCCAAGTTCCTTACAGAAAGATTTACAAAGAGAAGAGAACTTGTTTACATTGTGGTATTGTAGGACACATTGTGGTGAAGTGTCCTCACAAGAATCGAAGTAAGAAACCAGTTGATCCACAACAAGCTAAATCATTTGTGAAGCCACCGGTCAAACTAGTGGACATATTTGTTGCTCCATAGGTTTAGAAAGATAAAAGACCACCAGTTCAGAAGAAAGGTATCTAAAAAAGGACAGCCTGGTAGAATACCAAAGGCTAGTCCAAATGTGCCCAAATCAGTTGGTGAACAAAATTTTGAGACACTTGTGGTGAAGCTTTCTAAACCACAGAAACGGAGACTGAACAAACGTTTGAGAAAATTAGAAAGATAATTTCTTGAGGGTAAATTTGATCAAAAACCTGTTTCTGGAAAACTAACTGGTGAAAGACCAAAGTTTTCAAAACCTGATTTTACAGAGTATAGCCACAAAACGGTTGTACCTGATTTTTCAAAACACCAAAGTTTTCAAAAGAAAGAGGTTCAAAACAAGAATGTTTGGAAAAGAAAAGATCTAGTCTTTGATTCTGGTTCTAACTCTAAGTTACAATCACCACAACTTAATGATGGGCTTGATTGTGAACTTAGAGAAGTGACTTATATTGGTAAAGATGGACGACCCAAGACAACGATAGCTTGGGTTTCCATTTCAAACTAATGTGTTTGTTGTTGTATGTGCAGGGTCAACCAAAAAGAACTATTACTTGAATTTTTTCTTTATTAACATTGATTTGATGTACATCGATAGTGGTTGTTTCAAGGCACATAATAGGCATGTCACACTTCTACAAAATGTCAAAAATCAGTTGGATGTGGCGACATGGCATAACCATTACACTAAATGAGTTGTTGAGATATTTCAACGACTTGATGCTTAGAGGGAGAAGTTGAAGAAGGTATCTGGATTTTGAGGTCACACAGTAGATGAGTCTAAGATGACAATGAATATTGACACAAGAAGTAGGTGAGTGGGCATCAAGCTTTTGATGTTGTACCTAGTTCTAGTGTTCAAGGGGAGTCATCTAGACAGGGGGAATCTACCACTCAGGTGATAAAGTTTTAGTTTTTATTGTGTTGACATATTACTGTTATTAGTAACTTCTGATGATATCTTCTATCTCATCTTGAACATTTTGCCCAAGTAAAAAAAATAAAATAAAACGGTTTTTTATGGAAGTGTTTATTTTTATTTTTTCTTTCATTTAAGGTCTTTTTAATTTAATTTACTTTCACATGTACAATTCCTTTTATTTTGTACATTTCTTTTAATTTTGTACGGATCTTAAAACAAAAACCCATATATATATATATAGAGAGAGAAATTTTTGAAAACAAAAATCAAGGTCGTTTGAAGTTTTAGGGGAAATGATAGTACATCAGGTGATTGTTTGACACACTAGACTATTGGATTTGACTGAAATGGTAGTTTAAGTGTTTAATTAAAGTTTACTTTGATCTAGACATCTAAGACTGCACAAATGGGAAGTGATTGTCTCATGATTACCTGATTTATTAGAAAATTATAAAAATAGAATAAAGGTGTGTAATTTGGATTGTTGATAGGCTATAAGCGTGTTTATAGCTTGAGTAGTGTGAAAATATAATTAACATGATTCATCTGTGACGTAAACCCGCGTCTAAGTATGTTTAACATCTATGGTGAGCTCTATCAGATATAGAATGTGTGATGAATCTTAGATATTTCATGAGATTACCGTCATGGAGAAGTTTTAGCACAATTGGATTGATTTCATACATATGCCACAAGCATAGAATTAGAATTTAATTCAGAGATGACCTCCTCTGCTTTGTTTACGCAATGACCTGGTGTGTTCATATCACCTAAATAAATGTGTTGATCAAGTGATCAAAACATGAGTCAATCTTTGCAAATGCAAAGTATTTGAAAAATAAAAATAAAAATATATATATATATATATATATATATATATATTAAGGTGTCATCCACTTGGATATTTTCCTGTGCTGAAACAACTTCATCACTGTAAAGATTGAATGTCTGAATGAAGTCTAGCATGTCTTGAGGATAGATAAAGACTTAGATTGTGGGTAACACGATGATATCTACTAAAAGTATCATAATCACACGAAATAGGGACTAAACATGATTTTAGTTTCAAGTCTTATAATATCGGCAACTTAAATTATATGCTATGGGGTTTAAACTGCAACACCTTGGTAATTCATGATATGATCCCATTTTCTATGATGTCTATAGTATCATTGCTATTTAATCTTGAAATAATGAATTATCTAACTGTTTGCAGTTCATGATTAAGGCTGAAATTGATACTAGAACCCATAGAAGTTAGTTCAATGTGTGTATCATTCAATTTCTATCTGGTATGATCCCATTTCTCGCGACTCTTGAACAAAACGAAGTTGCTTGGTAAATAGCTTTCTGTAAATAACTTTGTTATTTTCCTGTATATTCTAATCTCTTTCTCATTTATTAAAAAAAAATTGTTTCTAAACTTCCATGAAGTTCACATTTTTATGACTTGGGAAATTAAGTGTTTGAGAATCCTTGAATGTAGACAAATAGTTCTCTTTCTTATGTCTTGTTCGAGATTAAGTGTAGATATACTGGGCAAGGACCGCTGTCACACCCCAACCGACGGCGGAAACGTCGGGGCGTGAAGCGTGCAGACTGTTCATTGCTCATGGTTTGCTAAAGTTTGAATATTTAATAATTGTTTTCATTGCAATCAATAATGTCACACCCCGACCGATGGCGGAATCATCGAGGCGGACAATGTGATGATTGTTCAAAAGCACATGATAGCTAAAGGTTGCATAATTCATTAATTTAATTTAAAGACAACAAGATCCAAATACAATACATTCCAAATAACCTAGTCTAGTTCAAAACATTGATTTATTTAACTAGGTCCATGTTCCTTAAGTGGAGAAACCTTCGGCAAGTAGTCACATATCCAAACCTGAAACATTATTTAAATCAAGTGTCAACTAAAAAGTTGGTGAGTACATAGGTTTAGTAAATACAGTAAATAGTAGTGTAAATCGTTTTGCAACTCATTGTTTATCTTGTTAAACATAGCATAGGATGTAACATTTATTTAATCACAATTCAAACCGAGTTTGACGCGCTTGAACAGAGCACAACAGCTAAGTCCGGTATGCTTGAATATAGTTACCCACTATATCCGGTATGATTGAATATAACACGCGGTTATATCCGAGTATGCAGTAATAAACACCCTAACCGGGTGGGCTGGTCAGGCACAATAGATCTATCAATATTACAGTTGGTTGTCTTGTGTTTAAATGTATGTACATCCAAAGAATAAACATATAGTCTCATGTATAACACGTACAAACAATGTGAGTAGCATGTATAATGTTTCACCCCAAAACGTATAAAAATGTAAAAATAGGGGCTATGTAACTCACCTTGCAAGCGGGTATTTTTCCACGCGTGTAGGTGATAAGTATGTGGAAGCCTAAGCACGTTGATACCCTATGTAGACAAATGGGTATTATTGTATGTTTATATGTATGTGCGTATTCGTATTTAAATGAGTATAGGTTTTATAATAATATCCGTAATATAAAATGTGGTAGAAAATGAATATGATTTTGTAAAACTTTGACTTATAAAATTTTACATTTTTAAATAATTAATCATTATGTATTTAAACAATAATAATAAATAAAAAGATAAGTCTTTATTTGATTAATTATGTTGATGTTTTATATATTAAAATTTATTTTAACAAGTTTATTAAAATTATTGCTAGGTTCATATAAAAATAATGAGACATTTTATATATTACATGTATTTTAATAAGTTTATAAAATGTTACAAGATTTATAAAAAAATATAGAACATTTTATATTTAAAAATGTAATTAAGTGAGTTTATAAAGATATTACAAGATTTAAAAAAAAATATAGGACATTTTATAACTAAAATGTAATTAAATAAGTTTATAAAGATATTACAAGATTTATATAAATATGGGCATTTTATATCTAAAAATGTAATTAAGTAAGTTTATAAAAAATATTACAAGATTTATAAAAATATAGGATATTTTATGTCTAAAAATGTAATTAATTAAGTTTATATAAATATTGCAAGATTTATAAAAGTATGTGATATTTTATATATATTATAATGTATTTTAATAAGTTTATATATATATAAAATAAATGGGATGGTTTATAAAAATATAGTTTAATTGATTTTAAAATAAACGAACGAGTAAACCGACTCGTTTTAGTATTTATTGCATAAAAAGAGTATTAGGATAATTAAATAAAATAAATAAATGAAAACAGAATTAAAAATAAATAAAAAAAATTTGGCCGTAGGCTAACCGGGATCGAACCCGCGACCTGAGACACAAACACACACACGCATAACCAGCCGGGCTATCGCCCATCGCTGGTTATGTGTGTGATGTTTAATACTTAACCCTTACACGAATTGGTCGCTGGTTCTCGGCAATTCGCAGACCAAGTCACCGAGAACTTTGGTTTGCTCGGAAATTGTCGGAATTTGTTCGGAAATTGATATGCATTACTTAGCCATTAGTAAAACGAAGGTAAAGGAACAAAATGTGGTGATAATACCTGACTCGAAGTGGTCCGAGAAGTTGGAACAAAACTTCGAAAAAACGCACAACTGAACTCGGGTTCTGGTCCAAATTGGAACTTCTAAGGGGGCTGGGGAGCTTCGTCTGGATGTCACGAACACGGTGGTATCCTCAATTTAAAGGGAGACTAGACAGAGAGGGGGTGGCGAGCTCGGACAGGTCCGTAAATGGCCGTTTATGGAGTAGCCCAATCCTTATAATGAAATATGAAATTGAGGGTGTCTGGACATTCGTCTGGACGAGACGAAGCTAACGAGCTATCAAGCACGCGTGGAGGTTGACTGTCGGCTCGAAATCGTGGCGTGGGTTTTCGGCCACCAACCGGATTAGACGATCCGTATGTTGGGGAGACCAATTGGTCGGGGCCTTTCGTTCGCGTGGGAGAGACGAGTCCAGGGAAGCTTTTGTCGGGTGTTGAGGTGCAGGGAACAGCCCTGTCGGGGTGTTCGCCGGAGAAAGCTTCGGACCGTCGGACCATGGTTGGGGGTGACCGGAAACACGATTTGGGACTTGGCAGATTTAGTCCCTGAAGTTTGGTCTTGTTTTAATTTAGTCCTTGAATTAATTACGGATGAATCCCTGTGGTTTCATTTGACCAGAAACAGCCCCTCAACGATTTTAAATTTTAAATCCTTTTAGTTTGGTTAATTACAATATAACCCCTGAACTTTTATTTAAATAATTAATTAGATTCCTTTTTCAATTTCAATTAATTTATTTTATACTTATATATTTTATAAATCCACTTTCTTTAATAAAACTAATCTTTTTTAAATAATTATCTTTTTGAAATAATGCATTAAATTATTTATTTAAATCATTAAGTTTATTTAACTTAAATTCTTTTAAACTAAAATGAAATTTAAGTTTATAAGATTTATAAAACTTATGTTTTTATTTAAAAATCCATCTTTTTAAATGGTTAGTTTAATAAAATTGAAAACCATCGATTTATTTATATAAATTATTTAATTTAATAACATAATTTACATAGTTTATAACCTTAAAATATTTTTAAAATTTACTTTAAAAATACATAAATTGTACGCCAATTTGTATAAATTTGATTAAATATACGTGTATATGATTTGAAATAGAATGTTAATATTTATGTGACAATTATTACAACAAAAATTTTGAAAGGTCACAGTCTCCCCAAGTTGAAGAAATTTCGTCCCGAAATTCGATTAGCGAAGGTCATAGAAGCGGGAAAGAGATGTCAAAAGGTTTAGGATGGAATTACTTCACAAGAGAAATATTCAGCGGGGAAATATCGTATGATGACGGATGACGATGCTAATTCGAGTCGAGTTTTCAACTAATTGCTCTAATAGTATAAGGAGATTTATGCATACCATTGCTCATACAACGCATGAATGTAAACTACTAGAACTCAGATTTAACAATATTGGTGCCAATCACTTTGTGACATGGCATTTTCCTTTAAAACTCCATCTCACGGGTGTTCATATTTTCAAGTTTTGCAAAAACATTTTCTAAAATCCGGTCCTCCTCTTAGTACTTATGCACGGTTTATACTCGTTATATCAAGTGGGTTTATGTATAGGGTGTACCAGCGGCTAACCCACCACCCCTTTGATATACTGGGGATCCCCCGTGCATAATTACTAGGATTTAGATCATTTTAATCAAATCACCTTTCTCAATTGAAAATTGTACAATGAAATGCGTGCAATTTATAAATGTTATCACGTCTATGAGTGGTTTCATAGCACAAATATGTCTAACAATTCAAGAACCGATCCTCTTCCTAGTACTTATGCATGGTTTATACTCGTTATATCAAGTGGGTTTATGTATAGGGTGTACCAGCGGCTAACCCACCACCCCTTTGATATACCGGGGATTCCCCGTGCATAATTACTAGGATTTAGAACTTCAACAATTCAAGTAGACTTTAACAGAGCTAGCAAGTTGTATGACTAAATTTAAACATAATAGATTTGTTTCGCGAAAGTATAGGAATGAGATAGCTGTTATATGCAATCACGGATTTTAGAATTTATAGCAATGGATTTCCCATCCGCTATTACCATGATATACGAGTTATCAAAATTGGTTGGTTGTTTAGCAAATAGATGGTTAAGAGCAAGAGACACAATTTTGAATATTGAATAAAACGGATGTATAAAGATAGAGAACAAGGGACGTACCGTTGACAGTGTCGTCATTGGCCGGAGTCTTGTTAGTATTTATATTAAAGGCTCGTCCACGAGGACCACCTTGATTTTGAAGTCTTGGACATTGGTTCCGAAAGTGGTTTGGGTCTCCACATTCGTAACAGGCCCGTCCATAGGTGATAGCGAGAGGCATTGGATGATTGCCTTGAGTAGCTTGATTAACGATAGTGCGAGCACGGCAAGTAGTAACAACGTGTCCATAGCATCCACATTTTGAGCATAGACGGCATGCAGCATGCGGGGCATGGTGATACTTGCAAGTAGGGCATTGGGGAAATGAACCTACATAGTTTCTCGGAATTTGACCCGCAGGAGTAACTTGGGTCACAGGTACGGCAGGAATGATGGCCGCAAAGTTTTGGGCCTTACGCTTCCTATCATGACGGGAAGATTCGGGCTCTTTGTCTTTGTCGGACACGGAAGTAGCAGCTTTGTCGACCACTTTCTTGGTACCCTTCCTAGATAAGGTACTTGCTTTGACATGATTGTCAGTCAACACAGCAGACAAACGGATAGCGTCTTCGAGAGTGGAGGGATTACTTCCCAATACGGTGTCTTGGAGCGGCATAGGCAGTCCACCTATGTATTTCTCAATTCCCCGCGCTAAGGGAGTAACCATGTGGGGCACGAGCAGACTTAGTTCTTGAAAACGAGTGGTGTAAGCTAAATTCTCTCCGCTATCTTGGGTGAGATCCCAAAATTCAGCTTCGAGCTTCCTCATTTCGTTGCGAGGACAGAACTCGTCAGTCATAATTCGTTTCATTTCGTCCCAAGACAAGGACATAGTGGATTCGTTGCCTCGAGTACGTTTCTCACCGTTCCACCAGGTGAGTGCTCGTTTTTTGGAAGACGCTGGAAGCATAACGGACTTTGAGGTTGTCGGGACAATCGCTGTTTAGGAAGGTACTCTCCATACTTTCAAACCATTGAAGAAGGCCAGTAGCACCCTCCGTCCCGAAGAATTTGGTGGGGTTGCAAGAATTGAAATGCTTGAATGTGCAGTATGGTGGGTATGCACCATTCCCTTGCGTATTAGACCCATTACCATTGTTGTTAGCTTGGATCATTTGGCCTACTAGTTGAGTAAGTAGTGCAGCAAGGTCAACGTTGGAGTTGCTAGAGTTAGTATGTCGAGGAGGCATTCTAACACCATAAGAAAAGACAATGATATTTTAGATACGATGGATATATATGAGTTATAGCGGGAAATAATGTAAGCAGAAAAACGGGATTCATCATGACGCATGCCAGTGCATGTGTATTTATTCTAGGTTGATGGGGAAAACTAAGTCATCTATTCCGGATAGAACATGATGTTATAGATCATTATTCGCGTAATAGGAATTGCCGGGACTTGCATGCACTACAAATTGTTATTACGTGTGCACCCGTAATAATGATTTGTTTTGCATGTTCGTCTAGTTTTTTTCCTATTTTGCTATAATGTCCCCAGATTTTGAGTTCAAATTCGGATTGTATCCTTGCGAATACATTGACTTATCAACGTTAAGTAATTCCCCGAAACTCTCAAAGAGACATGCTTTAGCCTATAGGTAAACACTCACTTCAGGAATTCCCAGGAAAGCATACGGGTCCGTTTATTTAGATTTATACGAAATGCTTTCCTAGACAGAAAACCCAATGTACAGGTGTCACCCTTCCAGATTGCACGTGTCTTTTACTGGTTTCAGGAAATTAAGTCGTTGACGAGATTTTCAAGATTTTAATAGATTTGAGAGTCTATGAATATAAAATGTGTAGGAATGTTGCAATTTATAAGGATTAGGAGAGAGTATGGACAAGGATAAGTAGTGTATTTGTTTGCATAAGTTTGCTTGTCAAATGTGTATGTAAAGTATGTATCATGTATCAAAGTCTCGTATGTATGTGTATAAGTCTCATGTACCAAACTCGGGAAAATTCAAATAATACCTAACTACAAATAATTCATATAGCAATTTATCATTTAGCACATAACACATAAAAGGGAGTCCTAGGGTTATAGTCTAGGTCATTGTGTCTAATAACCTAATTCCCTATAACCATGGCTCTGATACCAATCTGTCACACCCCGACCGATGGCGGAATCATCGAGGCGGACAATGTGATGATTGTTCAAAAGCACATGATAGCTAAAGGTTGCATAATTCATTAATTTAATTTAAAGACAACAAGATCCAAATACAATACATTCCAAATAACCTAGTCTAGTTCAAAACATTGATTTATTTAACTAGGTCCATGTTCCTTAAGTGGAGAAACCTTCGGCAAGTAGTCACATATCCAAACCTGAAACATTATTTAAATCAAGTGTCAACTAAAAAGTTGGTGAGTACATAGGTTTAGTAAATACAGTAAATAGTAGTGTAAATCGTTTTGCAACTCATTGTTTATCTTGTTAAACATAGCATAGGATGTAACATTTATTTAATCACAATTCAAACCGAGTTTGACGCGCTTGAACAGAGCACAACAGCTAAGTCCGGTATGCTTGAATATAGTTACCCACTATATCCGGTATGATTGAATATAACACGCGGTTATATCCGAGTATGCAGTAATAAACACCCTAACCGGGTGGGCTGGTCAGGCACAATAGATCTATCAATATTACAGTTGGTTGTCTTGTGTTTAAATGTATGTACATCCAAAGAATAAACATATAGTCTCATGTATAACACGTACAAACAATGTGAGTAGCATGTATAATGTTTCACCCCAAAACGTATAAAAATGTAAAAATAGGGGCTATGTAACTCACCTTGCAAGCGGGTATTTTTCCACGCGTGTAGGTGATAAGTATGTGGAAGCCTAAGCACGTTGATACCCTATGTAGACAAATGGGTATTATTGTATGTTTATATGTATGTGCGTATTCGTATTTAAATGAGTATAGGTTTTATAATAATATCCGTAATATAAAATGTGGTAGAAAATGAATATGATTTTGTAAAACTTTGACTTATAAAATTTTACATTTTTAAATAATTAATCATTATGTATTTAAACAATAATAATAAATAAAAAGATAAGTCTTTATTTGATTAATTATGTTGATGTTTTATATATTAAAATTTATTTTAACAAGTTTATTAAAATTATTGCTAGGTTCATATAAAAATAATGAGACATTTTATATATTACATGTATTTTAATAAGTTTATAAAATGTTACAAGATTTATAAAAAAATATAGAACATTTTATATTTAAAAATGTAATTAAGTGAGTTTATAAAGATATTACAAGATTTAAAAAAAAATATAGGACATTTTATAACTAAAATGTAATTAAATAAGTTTATAAAGATATTACAAGATTTATATAAATATGGGCATTTTATATCTAAAAATGTAATTAAGTAAGTTTATAAAAAATATTACAAGATTTATAAAAATATAGGATATTTTATGTCTAAAAATGTAATTAATTAAGTTTATATAAATATTGCAAGATTTATAAAAGTATGTGATATTTTATATATATTATAATGTATTTTAATAAGTTTATATATATATAAAATAAATGGGATGGTTTATAAAAATATAGTTTAATTGATTTTAAAATAAACGAACGAGTAAACCGACTCGTTTTAGTATTTATTGCATAAAAAGAGTATTAGGATAATTAAATAAAATAAATAAATGAAAACATAATTAAAAATAAATAAAAAAAATTTGGCCGTAGGCTAACCGGGATCGAACCCGCGACCTGAGACACAAACACACACACGCATAACCAGCCGGGCTATCGCCCATCGCTGGTTATGTGTGTGATGTTTAATACTTAACCCTTACACGAATTGGTCGCTGGTTCTCGGCAATTCGCAGACCAAGTCACCGAGAACTTTGGTTTGCTCGGAAATTGTCGGAATTTGTTCGGAAATTGATATGCATTACTTAGCCATTAGTAAAACGAAGGTAAAGGAACAAAATGTGGTGATAATACCTGACTCGAAGTGGTCCGAGAAGTTGGAACAAAACTTCGAAAAAACGCACAACTGAACTCGGGTTCTGGTCCAAATTGGAACTTCTAAGGGGGCTGGGGAGCTTCGTCTGGATGTCACGAACACGGTGGTATCCTCAATTTAAAGGGAGACTAGACAGAGAGGGGGTGGCGAGCTCGGACAGGTCCGTAAATGGCCGTTTATGGAGTAGCCCAATCCTTATAATGAAATATGAAATTGAGGGTGTCTGGACATTCGTCTGGACGAGACGAAGCTAACGAGCTATCAAGCACGCGTGGAGGTTGACTGTCGGCTCGAAATCGTGGCGTGGGTTTTCGGCCACCAACCGGATTAGACGATCCGTATGTTGGGGAGACCAATTGGTCGGGGCCTTTCGTTCGCGTGGGAGAGACGAGTCCAGGGAAGCTTTTGTCGGGTGTTGAGGTGCAGGGAACAGCCCTGTCGGGGTGTTCGCCGGAGAAAGCTTCGGACCGCCGGACCATGGTTGGGGGTGACCGGAAACACGATTTGGGACTTGGCAGATTTAGTCCCTGAAGTTTGGTCTTGTTTTAATTTAGTCCTTGAATTAATTACGGATGAATCCCTGTGGTTTCATTTGACCAGAAACAGCCCCTCAACGATTTTAAATTTTAAATCCTTTTAGTTTGGTTAATTACAATATAACCCCTGAACTTTTATTTAAATAATTAATTAGATTCCTTTTTCAATTTCAATTAATTTATTTTATACTTATATATTTTATAAATCCACTTTCTTTAATAAAACTAATCTTTTTTAAATAATTATCTTTTTGAAATAATGCATTAAATTATTTATTTAAATCATTAAGTTTATTTAACTTAAATTCTTTTAAACTAAAATGAAATTTAAGTTTATAAGATTTATAAAACTTATGTTTTTATTTAAAAATCCATCTTTTTAAATGGTTAGTTTAATAAAATTGAAAACCATCGATTTATTTATATAAATTATTTAATTTAATAACATAATTTACATAGTTTATAACCTTAAAATATTTTTAAAATTTACTTTAAAAATACATAAATTGTACGCCAATTTGTATAAATTTGATTAAATATACGTGTATATGATTTGAAATAGAATGTTAATATTTATGTGACAATTATTACAACAAAAATTTTGAAAGGTCACAAATAAGTTCAATCAAAACACAACCAATCCATGAAACAAAAATGTAAATTACATAGAATAAACTGGTTTAATTGAATTCTAGGTCCAAAAATCCTATGTGTAGCATATCTTGATTACTTCAAACATTGGTACCTGAAACATGGTTAAAACAGGGTCAACTAAAAAGTTGGTGAGAATACATAGGTTTATTCGTGTGATAGCAAAAACGTGTTGTGTGAATACAGTTCAATACAACATGTCAATTAAGGCAATTATGGAGAGAAACTATCAGGTGACCTATACAATCAAACTTTTGTAACTTGCACTCAAAATTGTGTTGTCAGTAACAGTCACCCTACCTGGGTGGGTTTGTCAGACTCAATAGATCTACCACTGTTTACTGTCGGCTGATAGTTAATGATTGTACATGAAGAGCATAATAATTGGTCTACACACCTAGTACTCAAGCACAAAGCGCAAAATTGTATATGCATAGGATGGAACTGTATATGTGTATAATTGAAAACATGTAAATAGAACGCATGTTCCACCCCAAAAGTTTGTAAAATAGAGTAAAAGAGGGCTATGTAACTCACGTGTTATGCAGAGTGTAGGTTGCACAAGCAAATGGAAAACAGCGGTGTGTTGTGGATTGCTAGATTCGACCTAATGAACAATATATGATTACGTATTATTGAGTTGCGTTATTCGATGTCGGAAGCGGATTTGTTTAAGTTTAAACGTGTAGGGTTTGTTTTAAAATACTATTTATTTATTTAGAATATTATATATATTTATTTGTATAAGTTTTAAATAATTAATGTTGGTTTGGAAACAAGTGTAAGGAATATAGGTATTCCAGTAATTAGTTTATAAAAATAATTATATAAACTGTAATATATTTTATCCAATTAAAAGAATAAAAATAAAGATTCTGTTAAGGGGAACACGACCGTGCTCGTATCCGGCACGACCGTGCTCAGCTCGTACGCGACCGCGCTTGGTCGGTAACGCGCCCGTGGTTGATCAGGAGTCACAACAAGAGTCTGTTCATAAGACACGACCGTGCTCGTACCCGGCACGACCGCGTCTAGGGTTTGTCTAGGTCAGGATTTTGTTTGGTCGGTAAGAATGACTGCGCCACACTCGGGCACGACTGTGCTTGGTCAGGCACGACCGCGCTTTTTAATGAGCGCGACCGTGTCTGGTCCTTTTCAGACACAATTCGCCTGATTCTTGTATTAAAACTGATTAGAAACTTAGGGTTTTCATTTAGAGAGTGTTTGCGAATCGAGTGACACCATTTAATTAGATTTATCTCCTGTTTAACGTGTCGATCGTTTAAAACCATTTTTTTTATCAAAACTTATATTCAAATTGGTAATATCGTGTATTATTGATTTCAATTAGATTAGGGTTTTCGTCAGGAATGAAGAAACGAATCTATTGGACTATTACTTACCTTGGTTTGATTGGCAACAAGTGCAGACGGCTACGGTAAAGGAATCGCGGCTCTTTCTTGATCGACAGAGAATTAGAGAGGTTGTTTAGACGAATTAGGGGTTGTAGAATCTTATAGGGGTCGTACGAAGTCTGTATCGTGGTTTGATTTGTCTTGATTTGGTCTTAATTATGAGATTTGATTTAAAAAGGAAGGTTCGGTCGTAGTCGCGGGAATTCGGTCGATCAGACGTGTATTTGGTCGGGTTTTAGGTTTAATTGGTCGAATAACTTCTTCTACAAGTCCCGCGATTTCTAAAACAGATTTGAAGTTTATTTTTGGAAAAGATTTGTGTCGGTTTGACTTTTACGGAGTCAAACTGTATCTCAGGCGCGACCGTGCTTAAAGTTAAGCACGACCGTGTTCGTGGCTTAAGCGCGACCGTGCTTAGGACTAAGCACGACCGTGCTTGTGCACTTTTTGATATTTACAAGAATGGTCCCTGTAGTTTTGTAGTCTTGATGTTGTTTTGAGTTTTGGTCAAGTTTGGTCCTCGAGGTTTGCAAGATTGTAATATAATAAACGCGTGTATATTTGTTATTGCACATGAACAATGCATGTAAGGTTGGAATCGGAATCGTCTTTTATTGCACGGCATAAAATAAATAAGAAAAATATGAAAATCAGAAAGGTTACAGTATCCCCATGTTAAGGGAATTTCGTCCCGAAATTCAAATAGTTGAGGCTACTTCTTCAGCAAAAAGGTGTGGGTACTTGAGCTTCATTTGGTCTTCTCATTCCCAAGTAAACTCGGGTCCTCGTTTAGATTCCCAACGAACCTTGACAATAGGAATACGGCTGCGCTTGAGTTGTTTTATCTCACGATCCATAATCTCGACTGGTTTTTCAACGAAGTGCATCGTCTCATCAATGCGCACATCGTTAAGAGGTATATGAAGGTTCTCATCAGCAAGACACTTCTTGAGGTTGGATACATGAAATGTAGGATGTACGTTGCCAAGTGATGGAGGTAACTCGAGCTTGTAAGCCACTTTCCCAACCCTTTCAAGGATCTTGAATGGACCCACATAGCGAGGTGCTAGCTTGCCTTTCTTCCCAAAACGGATCACCCCTTCCAAGGAGACACCTTTAGAAGTACAAGATCACCGATTTGGAATTCCAAGGGTTTGCGTCGTTTGTCGGCATAGCTCTTTTGCCGACTTCTCGCAACTCGAATGTTGTCACGGATTTGAATAATCTTGTCAGAGGTTTCTTGAATTAACTCGGGACCGGTGATTTGTGCTTCACCAATCTCGTTCCAACAGATGGGAGAACGACACTTACGACCGTAGAGAGCTTCAAACGGAGCCATGTCTTATCCCTATAGTGTTTCTCCTATCCCCAGCTTCTAATCAAAAGGGATTTGAAATAATCGTTAGATTGTGTTTGCACATTTGCACAGGGGTGTGTGTTGTTTTATCGGATTACTCTTCATTATGTGTACCAATACTCCTGAATCTGTCGAATTTGTATGTTGTCGGATGAGGCTAATGGTAGAGAGGCACCACCAGTGTCTCTTAAAATAAAATGTGTATGGTGAAATTCAGGCACTATGTGTTGGGCAGAGATCCTCAAATGAGTGTCGAGCAACTCGTGCTCCAAGTCTGTATATATGCATGGATCCACATGATCCTGATGTATGTCTGGGTCTCCTGACCCTTAGAGTTATCTCCCACTTAGTCCTGCTTATCCACCTTGAATTCCCTTCTGTCTGGGCAATCCTGTCTGCCATATCTCATGGCGAGAGTCTAGGCATCCGATCCGACAACTTATGAAGGAGAGTATTTATACCGTAAATACGTTAAAAAGATATTTGCCTCCATAGCTGGAGTAGTTGTGGTGCAGGTATAGGTACAGATTCTGGCACGGGTTCAACCTGTTGTGATACCAAGATCGGTAACTGACGATCGCTGCCGTCGTTGTCCAAGCTCAGCTCGTAACTCGATCTTCTAAGGTTGAAGTATGCTGAGTACCCGTTATTCTTGACTCGTAATCCGAACAGTAACATGTCGTAGGTGTTTATTATTTCCAAATTGTTATATATGTTTAAGTGTTCATTACATGTGCCATGTAATTGTATTAGTATAGCTAATGATACCCTAGTGTAACTTCATACACTAATAGTCTACACAAATCGTTCGGCAACGGTTGGAATTTCTTTACTCAAGTCTTGGGTGTTCTTAGTGTGATGCAAGTCTTAGAAATCTTGGTCCCTAAATGAGTCCGGTTAGAGCCTAGGTATCACTAAGGAAACCTAATTCGCTAAAACCATTGGCTCTGATACCAATCTGTCACACCCCCAAATTTATTTACTTACTGAATAAATAAATAAATTAAGGTTGCAACGATTGGTAACATTACACAACAGCGGAAGTTAAAGTAAAGATTTCTGAATATTGAACACCATTACAAATACTATAATAAACTTGTACATTGTCCTAGAACCATGTATAGGTGAAAGCCATCTTGAGGTTTGACGATCATACTCCTTCGGCTTCTAGGGTTTAATCCAAAAGGCTAACCTATTCCAACCATGCCATGACTATGAATTACCTGAAAAACATACTTAAAAATGTCAACACAAAGGTTGGTGAGTTCACAGGTTTGATTGTTGCAATGTAAAGTGATTTTCCTTGAAAACATTGATATTGTGTACATGGCCATGATACGAAACTGTTTTCCTTGAAAACATTTAAAATATGTACATGGGTTTAATGTAAGGTTGTTTTCCTCGAAAACATGTGATGACTTCATAGTCATAAAACGAGTAGTTTTCCCAATGAAAACATGTGATGACTTCATAGTCATAAAACGAGTAGTTTTCCCAATGAAAACATGTGATGACTTCATAGTCATAAAACGAGTAGTTTTCCCAATGAAAACATGTGATGACTTCATAGTCATAAAACGAGTAGTTTTCCCAATGAAAACATGTGATGACTTCATAGTCATAAAACGAGTAGTTTTCCCAATGAAAACATGTGATGACTTCATAGTCATAAAACGAGTAGTTTTCCCAACGAAAACATGTGATGACGTCATAGTCATAAAATAAGTCGTTTTTCCTTAAAACATTGATAATGTGTACATGGCCATAATATGAAACTGTTTTCCTTGAAAACATTGATAAAAACATTTCCACGTAAACGAATGGCAAAACCATTGGTGTATAAGTGATTGGCAGATCCATCTGCACGAAAACGTTTCAATGAATATGATAAACAAAACAAGTAATGTTGACCCATTTGTAGACTAGCTAGGAATACAAATAATATGTACATACATGAGGCATAACCAAACCATGACACAGGTGTTTTGCCCCTCGCTCATACCTCACGAGCAATGTTTGAACACTATGCGGTCATTTGGCCAGAGGGACCCATGGTTAGCGCGACTAACCATGACCGGGGTGTCAATCCCAATAGTACTATCCATAGAATCCCAGGCTATCCTTAGCTAATGGTTATAAAATATGATGGTCAGGGGGCTTTACGAGCTCCAAACGTGTTCACTCATGCAAACATAAAGGTCGGGTCTTGTTTTCTTGTTACCATATGAAAATGTTTATAAGTATGTGTTCCATGTTTTCTAAGATGTATCAAGTAATGATGTTTCGTGTTTTCAAACGTGTTATGGAAGTATGTTTCTCCCCCGATGTTTCTAAAACATTAAAAGTTAAAAGGGGACAGTGAACTCACCTCAAGTCCAGCAAATGCGATCACAAGCTCAACTGACAACAAGTGAGCGCAACGATCCTAAACGGTTCCTATTGTTCAAACAAGTGTTGTCAATATCAACAACAATATAACTAGGATCGTGCCCTAACATTATGGTTTCAAATCTAAACCCAACCCATGTTGAGGACATCTAAGTTGTAGAAACCAAATTCTTTATTTTTAACGAAAATTGGGCAGAGTCCCGTTCGTTTTTGGCTAAACCCGACAATATCCAATTGTCCAATTACAACACCAACTTACACCAATAATCCAATAAACCGCACTTTAGATCCTAATACTAAAGTCATACTTCAATTCGACAATTATTTGATAAATATATAAAAACTATATCATTATAATACAATTTAACGTGCCCGAAAAACGTTCTCAAAAGACGTCCCCGACAAAATTTATAGGTCCCGTGCTACTACCTGACAATAGATATATAAGTTTTTCGGGTCATACCTTAGCCTACAAGCCGTTCTAAGCGGTTTTGTACGAAAAGCTGAGCACGACGCGAGAAGAAACTTGTTTCGCTCATAACTTGATCATACGAACTCCGATTGAGGTGATTCAAGCGGCCATGAACTCGTCTCGCCAAGCCCCACCAGCGCCGCCGGTCTCCTCCGCCGGCCGCCGCCGCCTCCGTCGCCGGAAAACCGGACAGTGGCCGAATTTGGTGGTTTTGGCCGGAAAGCTTCACTTTTTCGACCCAAACTTCTTCGTATGCGTAGATCGGACCTTTAGGAACCCTTTTCTAGCAAAAGCTCCATTTTTCGAGGTCGCCGGAAAAGTGTTTTTGGCCGGAATCTCCACCACCGTCGCGATCTAGTGCAAACCACCACCACCATCGGACTCAGGACGTCGAGATCTATCAGATGAGGTGGTGCACTTGCCGCCACTCGCCGGTCCGCTGTGATCCGCTGCTGTGCGCCGCCGCCTCCTGATGCCGTCGCTGCGCCACCGTGCGCCGCTGCTCTCCGCCGTTGTTCTTCCGTTCATGCTCGCCGGAGGAGGCCGCCGAAAGGTGGCCGACCCCCCCTTCCTTTCTCTCGTTCTCTCTCTGAACACACACACACAAGTGTGTGTGTTTGTTGTGCAAATGAGGAAAAAGATGAGAAGATTTTATATATATATCTAGCGTTTTAAGTGGGTAGGCTACCTACCAGTAACGCGTGTCAAACCCAAAATATCGTCATGCATTTAGTTCCCGATTAATATTTGTCGTTCATAATATAAATATTAATACTAAAATAAATATTCAAATAATTTATTTTGTTAGCTTATTACCGGAGAATATTCGAGTCGGTATGAGCTGACAACGCGTGTGTGAGTCTGTTCGTCGGATTTATCGTTTCACTCTCCGGTTATTAATAACATTTTTATTATAAACAAATATTTATAATATTTGTCGTATCGGTAATAACCGTACCGCTATCGTTAGTTTTACGAGGATCTAACGTGGTTTAACATTCGTATACACGTACTACACGTGTATTTATCCGAACAGTCTTTTCAAATGAATATTAATACTTAATATCAATAATTCATTAATTCATTTAATCGTTCTGTCGAATACCCGGTAAAAACCGTTGTTTAACACGTTTAACGTTTAGAATTTCTGCACCGCGTACGTTCTTATATCTTTTCTTAAATTCTCAGAATCGCGTAACGAGTCATTAAATGAAATCGTGTGACTAATATGATATTCGGATTGTGTAAATTTGGATTTCTAACGGGCTTGGATCCTTACCGGGCCTCAAATGGACTTGACTTCCTATTGGGCCTTATTGGGCCTAGTTGGGTTTTAGCCCAACAACTGGGTTTTGGATTCTGAAATTTTGCAGGTGTCACAGGTTAGCCCAAAAGGCATAACCATGAACTTGTAGTGACCATATCTCGTTCGGAAGGCGGTCTTGGGAATATCCTCCTCTTGCACACGGAGTTGATGATAACCAGATCGAAGATCAATCTTCGAGAAGTAGGTAGAACCTTGGAGTTGATCGAAGAGATCGTCAATCCTAGGTAAAGGGTAGCGGTTTTTTATTGTAAGCTTGTTGAGTTCTCGATAGTCGATACACATGCGGAATGAACCGTCCTTCTTTTTAACAAATAAGACCGGCGCACCCCACGGTGAATGACTCGGGCGTATGAACCCTTTGTCGGCGAGTTCTTGAAGTTGGCTTGCAAGTTCTTGCATCTCTGAAGGTGCAAGCCGGTATGGAGCTTTAGCCACCGGGTTTGCCCCAGGTACAAGATCGATGCGAAATTCCACTTGCCGAACAGGTGGAAGACCGGGCAAGTCATCAGGAAAGACTTCGGGAAAATCCCGAACGATGGGGATGTCTTGTACACTCCTCTTTTTGTTTTCTTTTTGGATAACATGGGCTAGGAAAACCATGCACTCCTTTCGTATATACTTTTGGACGGTAATGCATGACATTAGTTTGAGTCCTTTGCAAGGTTTCTCACCAAAGACCGTCAACGTTTCACCGGATGGGAGTGGTATACGGATGCATTTTTCAAAGCACATGACCTCGGCATGGTGCTTTGACAACCAGTCCATACCTATGATGACGTCAAAACTCCCTAATGGCATTGGTACGAGGTTGATTGAAAAGGTGTGTTTATTTAGTTCTAGGGAGCAATCATAAATGATGGTGTCAATTGAAACGGTGTTACCATCGGCTACCTCAACGGTAAAGGTTTTCTCTAGTTTAGACCGGGTTTTTGCAAGTAACGGTTCGAAGTCTAGTGACACAAAACTTTTATCGGCTCCGGTATCAAATAGTATAGAAGCATAACGATTATTCATAAGGAACGTACCGTTAACCACATCAGTGTTGGCCTGAGCCTCATTGGCGTTGATGTTGAAAGCACGCCCACGAGCTCCGCCTTGGTTAACATTGACCAGTCTTGGGCACTGGTTACGGAAGTGGTTCGGGTCGCCACATTCGAAGCAAGCACGTCCATTTGCAATGGCTGGGATGGCTTGGTTAGTTGCTTGATTATTGGCTTGATTTGCTGGGTTGGTTTGGTTGGCAAGTGCCTTGGCTCGACAAATATTGGCTGTGTGGCCATGTTTCCCGCAGTGGTTGCAAAGACGACAAGGTATGCCTGGAGGGTGATGATAGTTGCAGGTGTTGCAAAGTGGGTGGCTGCTCCCATAGGGTTTCTTTGCTAGGTTTTGAGCTATGGGTGCAACTTGATTCACTGGAGCAGCCGGAGTGATTACAGCACAGTTCTTGACCTTTCTCTTCCTAGTGTTGCGGTATGGTTCAGTTTGGACTTCTTTGACATGAGCGGGAGGTGTTGTTGTGTCAGAAACTTTCTTGGCACCCTTTCTTATAAGTGTACCCGCTTTAACATGGTTGTCAGTAAGTGTGGCTGACAAGCGGATAGCATCCTCCAGAGTAGCAGGATTTCCTCCTACCACAGTATCTTGAATTTGTCTAGGTAGACCACCAATTTACTTTTCAATACACCTAGACAGAGGTGTAACCATGTGTGGCACAAGTAGACTCAGGTCGTGGAAACGGGTGGTGTATGCTAAGCTTTCACCACTATCTTGAGCAAGATCCCAAAATTCCGCTTCCAGCTTCTTCATCTCATTTCGAGGACAAAATTCCTCAGTCATGATCCTCTTCAACTCATCCCACGGCAGTGCCATTGCTACATCCACTCCCCTAGTCCTTTTCTCACCATTCCACCAAGTAAGCGCCCTTTTTTGAAAGACACTAGTAGCATGACGAACACGGAGGTTGTCGGGACAGTCGCTATTGAGGAAAGTGCTCTTAATGCTTTCAAACCATTGAAGGAGTCCCGTGGCTCCTTCGTTGCCATAGAATTTGAGGGGATTACAGGAGTTGAAGTGTTTGAAGGTGCATTGTGGCGGGTTGGCACCACCACCACCTCCAGTGTTAGCACTCCCACTGGCATGACCATTAGTGTTGTTGTTGGCTTGGGTAATTTGATTCACCAGCTGTGTGAGTAGAGCAGCCAGGTCAGTGTTATTGCTGTTGTCACGACGGGGAGACATTCTACAGATTTAGACATAATAAGAGTTGTGAGAATTTCTTGGATTAAATAGAAGGATAAATAGATATAAGTAGTTCATAGTTTGGATTGTACTCAAATAGTGACATAATCACTCGAGTACTATGACATATTAAGGTTAATTTAAACTTATATAATTATCAAGAAGACGTGCTTTAGCCTATAAGTAAACACTCATTCCGGGAATTCCCAGGAAAGCATACGGATCCCTCGGTTGATTGGGATTTATATGAAATACTTTCCTAGACAGAAAGCCCAGAATACAGGTGTCACTCTTCCATATTGCACGTGTCCTTTAACAATTAAACAAAGTCTAAAAACCTTAACGGGTGTAAAAGAAAATTTTATAGACCAAAGTCTAAGAATATGATTCAAGTTATGTTGATGATGACATGGAAGCAGGCATGAAGGATATGTGGTTTAGGATATGGGTAGGGATATTGTTTATTTAAGTTGTTATTTATATATACATATAAAACATGTAGCATATATCATATAGCATGTAGCACATAGCATGTAAATCATGAAGCATGGCATAAGTGGGTATCCTAAAGTTATAGTCTAGGTCAAAGGTGTCTAATAACCTAATTCCCTATAACCAAGGCTCTGATACCAATCTGTCACACCCCAACCGACGGCGGAAACGTCGGGGCGTGAAGCGTGCAGACTGTTCATTACTCATGGTTTGCTAAAGTTTGAATATTTAATAATTGTTTTCATTGCAATCAATAAGTTCAATCAAAACGCAACCAATCCATGAAACAAAAATGTAAATTACATAGAATAAACTGGTTTAATTGAATTCTAGGTCCAAAAATCCTATGTGTAGCATATCTTGATTACTTCAAACATTGGTACCTGAAACATGGTTAAAACAGGGTCAACTAAAAAGTTGGTGAGAATACATAGGTTTATTCGTGTGATAGCAAAAACGTGTTGTGTGCATACAGTTCAATACAACATGTCAATTAAGGCAATTATGGAGAGAAACTATCGGGTGACCTATACAATCAAACCTTTGTAACTTGCACTCAAAATTGTGTTGTCAGTAACAGTCACCCTACCTGGGTGGGTTTGTCAGACTCAATAGATCTACCACTGTTTACTGTCGGCTGATAGTTAATGATTGTACATGAAGAGCATAATAATTGGTCTACACACCTAGTACTCAAGCACAAAGCGCAAAATTGTATATGCATAGGATGGAACTGTATATGTGTATAATTGAAAACATGTAAATAGAACGCATGTTCCACCCCAAAAGTTTGTAAAATAGAGTAAAAGAGGGCTATGTAACTCACGTGTTATGCAGAGTGTAGGTTGCACAAGCAAATGGAAAACAGCGGTGTGTTGTGGATTGCTAGATTCGACCTAATGAACAATATATGATTACGTATTATTGAGTTGCGTTATTCGATGTCGGAAGCGGATTTGTTTAAGTTTAAACGTGTAGGGTTTGTTTTAAAATACTATTTATTTATTTAGAATATTATATATATTTATTTGTATAAGTTTTAAATAATTAATGTTGGTTTGGAAACAAGTGTAAGGAATATAGGTATTCCAGTAATTAGTTTATAAAAATAATTATATAAACTGTAATATATTTTATCCAATTAAAAGAATAAAAATAAAGATTCTGTTAAGGGGAACACGACCGTGCTCGTATCCGGCACGACCGTGCTCAGCTCGTACGCGACCGCGCTTGGTCGGTAACGCGCCCGTGGTTGATCAGGAGTCACAACAAGAGTCTGTTCATAAGACACGACCGTGCTCGTACCCGGCACGACCGCGTCTAGGGTTTGTCTAGGTCAGGATTTTGTTTGGTCGGTAAGAATGACCGCGCCACACTCGGGCACGACTGTGCTTGGTCAGGCACGACCGCGCTTTTTAATGAGCGCGACCGTGTCTGGTCCTTTTCAGACACAATTCGCCTGATTCTTGTATTAAAACTGATTAGAAACTTAGGGTTTTCATTTAGAGAGTGTTTGCGAATCGAGTGACACCATTTAATTAGATTTATCTCCTGTTTAACGTGTCGATCGTTTAAAACCATTTTTTTTTATCAAAACTTATATTCAAATTGGTAATATCGTGTATTATTGATTTCAATTAGATTAGGGTTTTCGTCAGGAATGAAGAAACGAATCTATTGGACTATTACTTACCTTGGTTTGATTGGCAACAAGTGCAGACGGCTACGGTAAAGGAATCGCGGCTCTTTCTTGATCGACAGAGAATTAGAGAGGTTGTTTAGACGAATTAGGGGTTGTAGAATCTTATAGGGGTCGTACGAAGTCTGTATCGTGGTTTGATTTGTCTTGATTTGGTCTTAATTATGAGATTTGATTTAAAAAGGAAGGTTCGGTCGTAGTCGTGGGAATTCGGTCGATCAGACGTGTATTTGGTCGGGTTTTAGGTTTAATTGGTCGAATAACTTCTTCTACAAGTCCCGCGATTTCTAAAACAGATTTGAAGTTTATTTTTGGAAAAGATTTGTGTCGGTTTGACTTTTACGGAGTCAAACTGTATCTCAGGCGCGACCGTGCTTAAAGTTAAGCACGACCGTGTTCGTGGCTTAAGCGCGACCGTGCTTAGGACTAAGCACGACCGTGCTTGTGCATTTTTTGATATTTACAAGAATGGTCCCTGTAGTTTTGTAGTCTTGATGTTGTTTTGAGTTTTGGTCAAGTTTGGTCCTCGAGGTTTGCAAGATTGTAATATAATAAACGCGTGTATATTTGTTATTGCACATGAACAATGCATGTAAGGTTGGAATCGGAATCGTCTTTTATTGCACGGCATAAAATAAATAAGAAAAATATGAAAATCAGAAAGGTTACAACCGCACATACAAGCTGGACTTCATGATGTGAGCAGACTTGAAGACAACTTCTGAAGACTTCTGAAGCTATTGTCAAGGGGGAGTCTGTTAGAGCTTATTTGGAAGCATGTGACAAAAATCTTCAGAGCCTGTTAGATCATGTTTTGTGACAAGCAGCTTGAAGATTGTGTTGTAGTTTATGAGAGTCGTTTGTATCTGATCGAGTTGTATATTCGAGTCCATGTTTATATATGTTTTGGTTAAGTTGCACCTGAGTACTTAGCTTGTACCCAGGAAGTTATCCCTGCGTACTTAGGGTTAAGTACGTAGGAAGGTATTCCTGCGTACTTAGGGGTAAGTACGCAGGAGCTGACAAGTGGTCATGCGTACTTAGAGGCTAAGTACGCAGGAACTGGGTCTGTTAGTATATATAGATGGTTCAAGTCATTTGTATGAGTGCTCTCACTTTGGAGTTGTAAGAAATATACTTTGGAGAGCAAAACTTGTAATCGTTTGTTGAATGCTAATAGACAAATGTTTATTTACTCGTGTTTGTTTGCGTTCATCTTAGTCGTCTTGTAGACCTAGTTAACCGAGGATTCCGCACTCGTGTTCGACTAGTTACACCACCTACATGGTAGAGATCCTAGACCCGAGGACCTACATTTTTTTTATCTGTTTTTTTTACTTTCCTTTTTTATTTTTTTTTTGTTTCCTTTCGTACGGATGAACGTTTTGATTTACTATACAATACGTCCCCGGCTCGTAGCACGGGTTTTAATTTCTAGTTATGTACATAAGGAAATTGATACTTTTTTTTTAAAACAACCAATTTTGAGATTCAAGATTGACAACATCAATCCTCCAACTTTGGTCATTAAACAAACAACCCCCTTCAACTTTGACAAACTTGCTATTTCCCTTTAAAGTGAAATTAACTTTTGTTGACTTTGTTTGACACTACTTTCACACACATTTTAAAATATTAAATAATACACTTCTTGATAAATAATATATTACTATAAATCATCTCTCTTATATATTGTTTGATAACCACTTCCAAAGTGGTCTAGTGGTAAGGAGGCCTGGGCTCTCCAAAGGAGACCCAGGTTTAATCCTCACAGGCTATACTTTGGGGGGTGGTCAGCCCACGTCGATGATCGGGGAATTCAAAGTCAATTGTTTGAGCAAAAATCGATCGTGGGGCAGAGATAGCAGTTCGAACCCCACACCTTGACCTTGGTTGAGAACCGTGATCCGATTGCCCCCTGCGATATTCTTGGGCGTGGGTGTCGCAGGCCGGTTAGCGAGTCCGGAAAACTCGTTTATATATTGTTTGATCAAGCAGGTTTCTTTCAAATCTAAGCAAAACACTTATTGTTGTATATGTATTACAATAATAACATAGTTCATAAATAATAAAACTTGAAGATACTGACATACAATAAATAAATAAATACCAAATAATTAAAGAAGAAAACATACACACAATTACATGATTATTCGAAACTCATAACAAAGTTTTATCAACAAGTTACAATACACACAACCCTAAACAAACAACGTAAATATAATTACACGGCAATATCACAACGAATGTGCCTAAGAATCACTGGAATCACCACATCCGGTGAGCTCAACTGCGGAAGGTGACCGTCAGTCGACATGACCTCGACAATCGACTCACCACCAAGGTTCTGGTGAAGGTACTCGGCCACGACCACTGGAACTGCCATATCTTTCATGCTTTGTATGATGTGGCAAGGGACTGTCACATGGCACAATAGGTGCCTCATGTCGATTTGGAAAATGGTATGTAAAACGCTCAAGGCTATGTCTGGTCTCATGTTGAAGAGGGTCCGACTAAATTCCTGGACCGCCACTGATTCCATGTCCCCACCAACCGTCAGTGGAGCGAAACCAGAACACCATGCCTTGTAATTTGATTCCATTCCGTCAAATAGTTGGTCAATATCTTCTTGCTCAAATCCTCCAAAGTAATCCACATCGTTCAAATACCTATATAAATGCAAAATTATATGTATTTATTGATACTTTATGTTATTTCTATGTTAAACCGCAGATGTGAGCAGAAAAACAGAATAATCAAACCATAACCGAAATATCTAAATTAGTTGAGAAAATAGCTATTCATTTATGATAAATGGTTTTTATGGTTCGATTATGGGTACATGTATATAAATAACTGAGTTTACCGACATCTAAACCAATCTTTATATTTTTCTTTATAAATAATACATTGGAAAATTTTGTTATTTGTTTATAAATAATAACTTACTTTATCAGTTGTCATTTATTTTCCTTTTCAAGTTAATTAAAATAGTTGCCAATATTTTATTTGGCCAAAATAGATTAAATTATATTAATTGAAATTAGCTTTAATTCACTCACATCAAAGCCGGTGGTTAACTGAATTAACTGAACTGTTTTTAAGCGAAACCATCAGTTAAATGTTCCACTTTTACCTATACTTTTTTTGAACGGCTAACATAACAATTTATACTACTTGTAAACTACACTTTACCCAGGTTTGAACCTAAGTCTTCTCCAAAAAGGTATTGCTTCTTTCCACTGGGCTACAACCCAAATGGCAGGACCGATCCCGAGAATTCTCAAAATGTTTTGGGCTCGAAACACGTAAAAAAATCGGGCCCTATAATACAAACTCAATAATTATATATAAAAAAACATAATTCGGGCTTATATATAGATTTTTTTAAAACACACACATACACATATATAATATAAAAAAAAATTAAAAACTTCAGGCTCTAGGAGAGATTGAGCCCGAGACTGTCATCCTCCTTGCCCTCCCTCTAGGCCGACCCTGCCAAATGGCACCTAAAAATAAATGAACTAAACTATACACCCCTTAATTACACATGTCATGAATTATTTGAAAAATTAATTATATCAAGATAAGTATTTCTAATCTCACTCCACCAATTCCACAAAGTCCACATGATAGCACTTCCCAAATTATTTGTGTTATATGGTCATTAAGTTTAATTAACCGGCAGAAGATAATTGGCTAATTGCTTTGTTAAAACCAGATAATTATGTAATTAATAAAAATAGATCATCTTTAGTAACAGAAACGTGTTTCAACGTGTGATAACGTAAGCCCTACGTAATCACCTTGTTAGATTAACGTTTTCTTGAAAAAGTCAACTTACTATGAAATTGATACAAAAAAACAGCATCAAACAATTGTCTGACTAACCTCGGAGAACCTGAAATCATTACGATTTTAGAGAACAGATCAGGACGAGTGACGGAAGCAATAGCCCCGATCATAGCCGACACAGAGTGACCCACATATATACACGACGAAACCCTCAGTTCCTCAAGAATGCCGATTACATCGTACGCATATCCTTCCAGACTCGCATACCTTTGGAAATCGAAGTATTCGGGATTCGTGGTACCCGCCCCCATATTATCGTACACAACAACCTTGTAATCTTGGAGTAGATGAGGTATCAGATGCTTCCATACCGACTGGTCCGTACCGAAACCATGTGCCAAGACTATGGTCCGGTGACCGGAACCTAGGATCTTTACATTGTGAGCTTCTTCGACAACTCCCATAGCGATTGGTTTATGTTTTTGGTCGGAGTTGGGTTTGAATTGATTTTGTAAGTTGGTGGGTGGGGACGACTGATCACCTCACCACATATATTCGTTTTGATCAGACGGTTGATTTTGATTTGGTCAAAATGGGCTAAAGATTTTTTTTTATTGGGTGTCTTATTGCGTTTGTGACCAAAGCTTTTTTATTTACTTTATATTTATTATTTTAGTTTGTTTTTAATGGTGTCGTTTTCAGATTTAAATGTTTGTCTGTTAGGAATTATACAAAGTACAAAGTATTTACGTGATTAATTATTGACTAGTTTAAATATTATATTCATTACTTATCATACTAGTTATTGATTTTTTTTAACGAATGTGAGTATTAGTGGGGTAAACCGCAAGAAATAAAAATCTACATTTTTAACAGCCGGTATTAAATTACAAACTGATTAACTATTTTTTACTTAAGTGATGTTGTGAAGATGGTTTATTCTGTTTTAATCTGAGATGGGATTGTAAGTTCATAGACATCTTTCTGGGCTATAGAGCCTTTCAAGTTCAACTTTGTGAATTAACTATTTTCTGGATGTGACCTAGAGTGAATAACTTTTATTTCCGGAATCCAGATATATTAGTTGAAGGATATTATACCTGCTATTTGATTTTTAAGAGAAAAATGGTGTTTGTAAAATGTTATACCTAAGATTATGATAAGATGGTGCATACAAAACAACGCAAGACTGAAGAACGAAAGACAAACGAGATGAAAATGTGAAGCTCTGCTCTAGACGAAAGTTTAGATGAAACTTACTTTCGTCCGAAAGTATGGGCGAAACTTTTTCTGTCATGTATAAATAGTCGTTTTGTTTCAAGTTTTCAGGGGTTCAAGCTTTTGTCATTCTTTAAAGATATAGCCGGTCTTTAATTGTATTTTTAGTGATTTGGAACTTGTAATTGCTTAGCTAGGGTTTGTATTTCCATGAGTGTGAGCTATTATCAACAGGAATTAGTTGTTATGGCATTATGTTTGTATATGGTGGTTTTTACCTTTATTATTGATTTCAATTGATCACTTCTATTGATAAATTGTGTATTTCGGGTTACTCTACACAAAATTACTATGAGATTCGTGCGTTTTGTACTTACACTATAACTTTCCTTTGGTTACAACAACTCATCTATTGATTTTGCTTACATTTGTTCATTTTAGTTATATTCCATAACTCCTAAGCAATGTTTTTAGAATTGGACCGGGAACCGAACACAGAATCGGTCCGATTATACGTATTTGAACCACTTTCGTTTGAACCGGCCGGTTACCGATCAGACCGATGAACCTGGTGATCGGACCGGATTTTCAACATTTTATTTTTTCCTTTCAAATTTTTTTTTAACTAATTTAGTATTCAAACTTCAATATTTTATTTATTTAACTCTTCATATGTCATTAAAATTATAAATTCTCATCAAAATACAAAATATTTTTACATATCTATATATAGGGGAAGGTTCCACTAATAAGTGGTTTTTCGCTAAGAAACGTTAAGAAGTGGGTCAAACGAATTCCGATTGAGCTCATTACAGCGGCATTGGAACCGTCTTATTGAACTCTAATTCGGACCCAAAAACCTAAACCCCCCTCCACCCGCACCCCCAAAAACCTAAACCCCCCTCCAACCCCACCCCACCCCAAAAAGCCTAAAACCACAACCCTCACACCACCCCCCAAAAAAAAAACCTAAACCCACTCCCACCCACCCCCAAAAACCTAAAACCTCCACCCTCACCCCTCAGAAAAACTTAAACCATAAAATCTAAACCCTAAAAGCTAAACCATAAGGCTAAACCATAGGGCTAAAACCCTAAAATTCAAACGTAAAATCTAAACCTTAAAAGCTAAACCCTAAAAGCTATAATAATAGAGTTCGACGAGACGGTTCCAACGCCGTTGAAATGAGCTCAATCGGAGTTCGTTTGATATTGTTTCTAAGCGTTTTGGTTATTTCTTAGAGTTCTTAGCGAAAACATACTTTTTATTTGATTCTTGATCGGTGTCGGAGGGACCGGTCAAAGATAAAGAATTAGAGTGTCCTAATCACCTTAAACTAGTTAGGGTAAGAAGGGTGTCGAACCACGAAGAGTTTGTGGTCGATGCTTAACTTCAATTGACAATGCGATTTATGAAGTGACAATGGGTCTTTCTGACCAAACACAAGCAATGATTTAGGTGAAACTTATCAAACTCAACAAACAATGATTATCAACTAACAATTATGACCGATAATAATCAAGTACCAAACAAATGATTTAGATTGTAAACAATAATTAAAAAGGAATCACACCCGGGTTTCAAGTTCACAACTAATTAGGGATTATCACACCAACATATGAGTTCAAACAATCGAATGGTTATCCAAATCAAATTAACCAAATCTAACCAAGAACATCAACATTCATACATCATCGGCAAATAGTGTAAAACAATATCCACGAATGAAATCGAGACAAATGTATGCAATATAGAATTAGATTAATCAATAGATTCAACACAAATCAATGTTCATAGCAATTATCATCTAACGGGGTCAATGGTGCAAGAATTTATCGACTCCCGTGAGTTCATAACCATACTAAACACAAAGATTCAAGTATTTCAAACCAAACGATTACAAGAATTGTTTCTCAAAGCTAGCACATGATAAAAACCCTAAAAACTTACAAACATACCACCCGGGAATGATTACCGGTGGATTAGCCGCTCATGGTTGTGGAATTCATCTTCGATTCTTCAATTTCTTGATACCAATCTTCAAGAATATGGTTCCTAGCCTCCAAGCACTCCCAAAATCGCCCAAAATCGATGTAAAAACTGATCATCTCCATTTTGGGGAACAAAAACCTTATTAAACATTGAAAATCGGCTGTTTCCCTAAAGATCCGCGTCTGAAACGTAACCAGCGTAGGCTTACGCTGGGGGGCGTAGGCTTACGCCGTGTCCCTGAAGCCTGCTGTGAAGAAACTAGTTAGGCGTAGGCCTACGCTGGGCGGCGTAGGCTTACGCTGGTGGCGTAGGCTTACGCCAGGTGGCGTAGACTTATGCTGGACCCTGCATTTTTGCCCCGTTTCTTCCGTCTTCCATCCAACTCTTGCATATCTCGCATAATATCTTCTAAAATCATACATTAAGCTTCCAACACCTGCACATGCACATCTACACAAAACCTTTGTATTCCCTAGATTAATTTGCATAAATATAACATATTGCACCCTTTAATGCATGAAACTTTGGTCACTTATCACATCCCCACACTTGAGTTTTGCTTTCCCTCAAGCAAAGTCTTTTGCTTTAAATTCACATTACAAATTCTCAAATAATTGTTTTTACTAAACATAAGTTAAGGTCCAAAGTCATGCAAAATTCATAAGAATTATACTCTCAACAGATTTACAATCCAACAAACCATCGATGGATTTTTAAACAAAAGGAAATATTGAACGGGTTTAACTCACATCCAGTTATGGCTTTGCATGCATACACCCCTCACAATCAATCACTCCACTCGGCTTCATATGTGGACTAGCGTTGACGTGCTAGTATTTTTCACTCGAAACCAAACAATGAACCATATTATCATAGGCTTGCATATTGATCACATCTCCACCTACTAACACAACTAAAAAAACACAAATCAAAATGTCTTTTAAGGGTTGTAATGTAGGCTAGGGTTACGGGTATGGATAAGGATTTTTAAAGTGGCTAAAGGTGAGTGGAATTCAACTAATGAAACTACAAATCAATCTAAAACTTTCAAATCTCTACTATGGGTATGAATGACCCATCAACACTAAAGTTCTTATTTCTTCAAACTATCAAATGAAACTTGAGTTAACATCTTTTATTGTCGCTCAAACTAATAATCAAAACCTTTGGGCAAATGTTGACCCAATACTATTTTTGTATTTCTTTTTCATTCAAAATTTTTTTGTATCTCAATTGCAACCGCAACTACAACAATCTAAGTTAATTGAATTCCAACTCACGGGTTTAAAAAAGAAAAGGCTAAAAAGGTGAATGGGCTAATGTTATGAGTTTTGTCAAAAGAAAAGGTATAGGCTCAGAGTGGGCATCTAGTGGGTATTAACAGGTAAGGGTATAAAAATGGCTAAAAATAAAAACGGTTTCTCCTAATGACTTTATCATTTTTGTGCAATCAATTGGTTCAAGGTCTCAACATGTATCAACACTATGCAAGTTCTAAAATGTGAAACAAAGTGGCCAACCACTCAAATAAGCGAATATATATATATATATATATCAATTTGGATCAAAATCTCACAAAAACGGTGGAAAATAGGTTACCGACATGTGCATGCAAACCGTCACCTTCAATTTTGTTACTCCCGAATTCAACATTTCCAATTTTTTTTTCATTTGTTGGAAAGACTTAATCAAGTACTTAGTGAATTAACCATGACCAAAGACCTCTACCAAACACTTTGTAAAACAATTATCAAAAAATTTGTATGATTTCCAAGATTTCCCACATCCCCACACTTGAACCTTACATTGTCCCAATGTAAATAGTTATAAAATATAAAAGTGCGGTTAGTGGGTGCCAAAACACCCAATACCCAATATCTCTAAATATCCAACTCAAAGATTCCCATAACCAAAGCATCCACCCAACACAATCAACCGAGTTTCAAACAAAAAACACACAAAAATAAACAAAAACAAAATAGTTTAATCAAAACAACATAAATATGAGAAAGAGTACATGAACCTGATTAGATGCGATCATAGAGTGCCTGAACCACCACCAAAAATGGACTCGTAAGTCTTCCATGAGTCTTCCCCACACTTGAGTGTTGCTATGGTGACGAAACTAAAACACACAACACAAAACAAAACAAAGACAAAATAAAGACAATCACAATCCGGGTTGCCTCCCGGTTAGCGCTAAGTTTATTGTCCTTAGCCCGACATTACCTCCTTATGGAGGTTGAAACACAAACTTGCTTCTATTAGCTCCCCCACCACCTTGGTTGTTATCACTCCAACTCCAAGTCTCCTCTCTTGTAAATTCCACATCAAACAAATCCACTTTCTCGTTCGGATGTTGGACATGGTCGGGTGGCTTCTTTGCATCTTTCAATCTCTCAGTTTCCTTCTCGATTGCCTTCGGCTCATCTTTCACATTAAACCTGTCAAACATAATACCTTTCTTTTTGGTGTCACCCTCATTTGCCTTGGCACGAGGATGACACACGTTAGTAGTAACTGATTTTGAACATTTGTTTTCAACCGAATATGTAAATAAATTTGAAAAAATATTTATGTTCAACTTACGATTCCCAAAGGTCATGTCAACAGTGTCATTTCGGCAATTGATTTACGCATTTGCGGTTGCCAAAAACGGTCTTCCCAAAATCACTCGTGGCTCCTCCTTAGCAAGTGGTGTATAATCGAGCACTAAGAAATCTCCCGGATAGTAAAATTCTCCAATCTTCACAGCCACTCCCACTAATTTCCCCTGAGGACGCGTGTGTGTAGCATTAGCTAACACCAATGTGGTGTTGTATTCTTCTAATGGACCAAAATTGTATTGGTCATATACGCTCCCCGGTAAAATGCTCACCCCCACTCCATAATCTAGTAGTGCCACATTAGTTTTGAATTCTCCAATTTGAATAGGAACTAGGGGTTCTCCAAACTCAATTTCTTCTTTTTCTCTTTCTTCACCTTCTTCATTACCATGAGCCACATTAATTGTACTAACATGATGTTTTGGGTTCAATGTAGTGTCACTCAGCAATTTAACTTCATTTTGCTTGAATTGAGCTATTTCTTGTGCCAATTGCCCAACTTGTCTCTCCAATGCCACAAAAGACTTGTCTCTCACTTCATTATCCCTTTTAGACTCTTTCATCATCTCCATGATTGCATCCAATTTTGAGCTAACCGAATCATCACCCCCCGATGAGCCACCTTGTTGTTGTTGATCTTGATTATAATTCCGTGGGGGATAATTAGATTTTCGGTTGTTGTTGTAAAAATTCCTTTGGTAACCTCCCGAATTGTAATTTCCTTGTTGGCGAGGTTGGTATGACGAGGTATCTTGATTTACACCTTGGAAGTTTGGGTTTAGTTGGTTTGAAGCATCCCCATATTTGAAGTTGGGATGATTCCTTGAGCTCGGGTGATAGGAGTTTGAGTTTGTATCATATGGTTTCCTATCACCATAAACTTGGTTAACCTCTTCTTGTCTCCCTTCTTGAAAAGGGCAAATCGTGGCTTTATGCCCCAAATCCCCACAATTCTCACAAACATCAAAACGGGTTTTTACTACCGCTACTTCTTTCTTCTCACTTTTCCTCAGCAATGCTAACTCTCTTTCCATTGATGCCAACCTCTCTTTTGTTTCATAGTCTGGGACGGACTTAGAAATTGAGTGTTTGGCTCTTCGGCTAGCCGATGCCTCGGCTTTAGAACTTTGGCTCATCCTTTCTAAGAAATCTCAATCATCTTCTTCGGGATTAGACAACAATGTCCCATTACTTGTGGACTTCAAGTACTTCCTCTCCTCTTGATTCAAACCATCCACAAAACACTTCACTAGTTCCCACAACTCGATTTGATGGTGGGGGCATTTCCTCAACAACTCTTTGAAGCGTGTAAAGGCTTCATGTAAAGGTTCACCCGTTTGTTGTTGAAAGGTTCGAATCTCAATTCGGGAGTCATCTGTCTTTGCAACCGAATAATACTCATCCAAAAATACTTGTTGCATCTCCTCCCATGTATGAATGCTATTCGCTGGTAATGTGACAAACCATTGCTTCGCCCGATCTTTGAGTGAAAACTGGAAAAGTCTAATTTTGACCTCGCTTTGATCGAAGTTCTCATCTCCAATTATGCTACAGATGGCGGCAAACTCGGCTAAATGGGTGTATGGTTCTTCGGTAACCATGCCATGAAAATGTGGAAGGACGTTAATGTAATTCGGTCTTGACTTGAACCTCCTCATTCCAGGAATTGGTGGAACAATTGGAGAAGCATTCTCTGAAATAGTCGGTCGAAAGCGACCATTAACTCCACCCATGGGGGCTACCGGTTGTCTTCGGTTTTTATTGTTATAGCCCCCATTAACTCTCATCCCTTCCTGTCTAGGAGGATAACCAAATCTCTCTGGTCTACCTGTTCGACCCATTGGTTGTCTTACCCTTTGGTGAACATAATTCACCTCTTCTTCCTCTCCAAAGCCTTGCCCCTCGTTATATTCTCCAAATTGGCTCCTCTCGCCATCTTCCTATTCGTAATCTCCAAACCCATCACCATTCCCAATATCTTCATTATCATCATACCCAAAGTATTCACCATCGTCATCCTCCCAACCATCGTTATCATTTTCGTTTCTTGGTTGAGCTCCAAAGATGTTTCCAGGAGGGGTTTGATTTTGTTGTGGTCCCCTTCTTCCTTGGTACGTGGGATTGGTTCGGATGTTAACGGGTCGGTTTTGTTGAACTGGACCCGACCCACGGGGTTGGTTGTTATTGATAGGTATAGATGGGATTGGGGTTCGGTGAGGTGGAGTTGGTGGGCGGTTAGGGATAGGGCCTTTGTTTGGAGTTGGGCCACGGTTTCTCATGCTAGATCCGGAATGCCTGCTTCGACCATCCATAGATGATGGTTCCGATGAAATAGGTTGTAGATTTTATTGTTGGGTTCGGTTTTGCCTTGCTATCTTCTCAATTTTTGGTTCAAAAACAAGCGGTGAAGTCCTCCCGGATGAACGGGTACGCATGCACTAATCTGTCACCTGCACACACAAACAAACACCACGTGTAACACAAAAATAGAAGATTAACCAAACAAAACAAGTTACAAAAATAAGTAAACAAGTAATCACAAAAATCAACTAGAATAAAACACCAATCGCACACACTCCCCGACAACGGCGCCAAAATTTGATCGGTGTCGGAGGGACCGTCAAAGATAAAGAATTAGAGTGTCCTAATCACCTTAAACTAGTTAGGGTAAGAAGGGTGTCGAACCACGAAGAGTTTGTGGTCGGTGCTTAACTTCAATTGACAATGCGATTTATGAAGTGACAATGGGTCTTTCTGACCAAACACAAGCAATGATTGAGGTGAAACTTATCAAACTCAACAAACAATGATTATCAACTAACAATTATGACCGATAATTATCAAGTACCAAACAAACGATTTAGATTGTAAACAATAATTAAAAAGGAATCACACCCGGGTTTCAAGTTCACAAGTAATTAGGGATTATCACACCAACATATGAGTTCAAACAATCGAATGGTTATCCAAATCAAATTAACCAAATCTAACCAAGAACATCAACATTCATACATTATCGGCAAATAATGTAAAACAATATCCACGAATGAAATCGAGACAAATGTATGCAATATAGAATTAGATTAATCAATATATTCAACACAAATCAACGTTCATAGCAAATATCATCTAACGGGGTCAATGGTGCAAGAATTTATCGACTCCCGTGAGTTCATAACCATACTAAACACAAAGATTCAAGTATTTCAAACCAAACGATTACAAGAATTGTTTCTCAAAGCTAGCACATGATAAAAACCCTAAAAACTTACAAACAATCCACCCGGGAATGATTACCGGTGGAATAGCCGCTCATGGTTGTAGAATTCATCTTCGGTTCTTCAATTTCTTGATACCAATCTTCAAGAATATGGTTCCTAGCCTCCAAGCACTCCCAAAATCGCCCAAAATCGATGTAAAAACTGATCATCTTCATTTTGGGGAAGAAAAAACTTATTAAACATTGAAAATCGGCTGTTTCCCTAAAGATCCGCGTATGAAACGTAACCAGCGTAGGCTTACGCCGTGTCCCTGAAGCCTGCTATGAAGAAACTAGTTAGGCGTAGGCCTACGCTGGGTGGCGTAGGCTTACGCTGGTGGCGTAGACTTACGCTGGACCCTGCATTTTTGCCCCGTTTCTTCCGTCTTCCATCCAACTCTTGCATATCTCGCATAATATCTTTTAAAATCATACATTAAGCTTCCAACACCTGCACATGCACATCTACACAAAACCTTTGTATTCCCTAGATTAATTTGCATAAATATAACATTTTGCACCCTTTAAGGCATGAAACTTTGGTCACTTCTCACAAATTCGGGAGTCATCCGTCTTTGCAACCGAATAATACTCATCCAAAAATACTTGTTGCATCTCCTCCCATGTATGAATGCTATTCGCTGGTAATGTGACAAACCATTGCTTCGCCCGATCTTTGAGTGAAAACTGGAAAAGTCTAAGTTTGACCTGATCGAAGTTCTCATCTCCAATTGTGCTACAGATGGCGGCAAACTCGGCTAAATGGGTGTATGGTTCTTCGCTAACCATGCCATGAAAATGTAGAAGGACATTGATGTAATTCGGTCTTGACTTGAACCTCCTCATTCCGGGAATTGGTGGAACAATTGGAGAAGCATTCTCCGAAATAGCCGGTCGAAAGCGACCATTAACTCCACCCATGGGGGCTACCGGTTGTCTTCGGTTTTCATTGTTATAGCCCCCATTAACTCTCCTCCCTTCTTGTCTAGGATGATAACCAAATCTCTCTGGTCTACCTGTTCGACCCATTGGTTGTCTTACCCTTTGGTGAACATAATTCACCTCTTCTTCCTCTCCAAAGCCTTGCCCCTCGTTATATTCTCCAAATTGGCTCCTCTCGCCATCTTCGTATTCGTAATCTCCAAACCCATCACCATTCCCAATATCTTCATTATCATCATACCCAAAGTATTCACCATCGTCATCCTCCTAACCCTCGTTCTCATTTTCGTTTCTTGGTTGAGCTCCAAAGATGTTTCCAGGAGGAGTTTGATTTTGTTGTGGTCCCCTTCTTCCTTGGTACGTGGGATTGGTTCGGATGTTAACGGGTCGGTTTTGTTGAATTGGACCCGACCCACGGGGATGGTTGTTATTGATAGGTATAGATGGGGTTGAGGTTCGGTGAGGTGGAGTTGGTGGGCGGTTAGGGATATGGCCTTTGTTTGGAGTTGGGCCACGGTTTCTCATGCTAGATCCGGAATGAATGCTTCGACCATCCATAGATGATGGTTCTGAAGAAATAGGTTGTAGATTTTATTGTTGGGTTCGGTTTTGCCTTGCTATCTTCTCAATTTTTGGTTCAAAAACAAGCGGTGAAGTCCTCCCGGATGAACGGGTACGCATGCACTAATCTGCCCCCTGCACACACAAACAAACACCACGCGTAACACAAAAATAGAAGAAGATTAACCAAACAAAACAAGTTACAAAAATAAGTAAACAAGTAATCACAAAAATCAACTAGAATAAAACACCAAGCGCACACACTCCCCGGCAACGGCGCCAAAATTTGATCGGTTCGGAGGGACCTGTCAAAGATAAAGAATTAGAGTGTCCTAATCACCTTAAACTAGTTAGGGTAAGAAGGGTGTCGAACCACGAAGAGTTTGTGGTCGGTGCTTAACTTCAATTGACAATGCGATTTATGAAGTGACAATGGGTCTTTCTGACCAAACACAAGCAATGATTTAGGTGAAACTTATAAAACTCAACAAACAATGATTATCAACTAACAATTATGACCGATAATAATCAAGTACCAAACAAACGATTTAGATTGTAAACAATCATTAAAAAGGAATCACACCCGGGTTTCAAGTTCACAAGTAATTAGGGATTATCACACCAACATATGAGTTCAAACAATCGAATGGTTATCCAAATCAAATTAACCAAATCTAACCAAGAACATCAACATTCATACATTATCGGCAAATAGTGTAAAACAATATCCACGAATGAAATCGAGACAAATGTATGCAATATAGAATTAGATTAATCAATAGATTCAACACAAATCAACGTTCATAGCAATTATCATCTAACGGGGTCAATGGTGCAAGAATTTATCGACTCCCGTGAGTTCATAACCATACTAAACACAAAGATTCAAGTATTTCAAACCAAACGATTACAAGAATTGTTTCTCAAAGCTAGCACACGATAAAAACTCTAAAAACTTACAAACAATCCACCCGGGAATGATTACCGGTGGATTAGCCGCTCATGGTTGTGGAATTCATCTTCGATTCTTCAATTTCTTGATACCAATCTTCAAGAATATCGTTCCTAGACTCCAAGCACTCTCAAAATCGCCCAAAATCGATGTAAAAACTGATCATCTCCATTTTGGGGAAGAAAAAACTTATTAAACATTGAAAATCGGCTGTTTCCCTAAAGATCCGCTTCTGAAACGTAACCAGCGTAGGCTTACGCCGTGTCCCTGAAGCCTGCTGTGAAAAAACTAGTTAGGCGTAGGCCTACGCTGGGTGGCGTAGGCTTACACCAGGTGGCGTAGACTTACGCTGGACCCTGCATTTTTGCCCCGTTTCTTCCGTCTTCCATCCAACTCTTGCATATCTCGCATAATGTCTTCTAAAATCCTACATTAAGCTTCCAACACCTGCACATGCACATCTACACAAAACCTTTGTATTCCCCAGATTAATTTGCATAAATATAATATATTGCACCCTTTAATGCTTGAAACTTTGGTCACTTATCACAAATTCGGAAATCATCCGTCTTTGCAACCGAATAATACTCATCCAAAAATACTTGTTGCATCTCCTCCCATGTATGAATGATATTCGCTGGTAATGTGACAAACCATTGCTTCGCCCAATCTTTGAGTGAAAACTGGAAAAGTCTAAGTTTGACCTCGCTTTGATCGAAGTTCTCATCTCCAATTGTGCTACAGATGGCGGCAAACTCAGCTAAATGGGTGTTTGGTACTTCGGTAACCATGCCATGAAAATGTGGAAGGACGTTGATGTAATTAGGTCTTGACTTGAACCTCCTCATTCCGGGAATTGGTGGAACAATTGGAAAAGCATTCTCCGAAAGAGGCGGTCGAAAGCGACTATTAACTCCACCTTTGGGGGCTACCGGTTGTCTTCGGTTTTTATTGTTATAGCCCCCATTAACTCTCATCCCTTCTTGTCTAGGAGGATAACCAAATCTCTCTGGTCTACCTGTTCGACCCATTGGTTGTCTTACCCTTTGGTGAACATAATTCACCTCTTCTTCCTCTCCAAAGCCTTGCCTCTCGTTATATTCTCCAAATTGGCTCCTCTCGCCATCTTCCTATTCGTAATCTCCAAACCCATCACCATTCCCAATATCTTCATTATCATCATACCCAAAGTATTCACCATCGTCATCCTCCCAACCATCGTTATCATTTTCGTTTCTTGGTTGAGCTCCAAAGATGTTTCCAGGAGGGGTTTGATTTTGTTGTGGTCCCCTTCTTCCTTGGTACGTGGGATTGGTTCGGATGTTAACGGGTCGGTTTTGTTGAACTGGACCCGACCCACGGGGTTGGTTGTTATTGATAGGTATAGATGGGATTGGGGTTCGGTGAGGTGGAGTTGGTGGGCGGTTAGGGATAGGGCCTTTGTTTGGAGTTGGGCCACGGTTTCTCATGCTAGATCCGGAATGCCTGCTTCGACCATCCATAGATGATGGTTCCGATGAAATAGGTTGTAGATTTTATTGTTGGGTTCGGTTTTGCCTTGCTATCTTCTCAATTTTTGGTTCAAAAACAAGCGGTGAAGTCCTCCCGGATGAACGGGTACGCATGCACTAATCTGTCACCTGCACACACAAACAAACACCACGTGTAACACAAAAATAGAAGAAGATTAACCAAACAAAACAAGTTACAAAAATAAGTAAACAAGTAATCACAAAAATCAACTAGAATAAAACACCAATCGCACACACTCCCCGACAACGGCGCCAAAATTTGATCGGTGTCGGAGGGACCGTCAAAGATAAAGAATTAGAGTGTCCTAATCACCTTAAACTAGTTAGGGTAAGAAGGGTGTCGAACCACGAAGAGTTTGTGGTCGGTGCTTAACTTCAATTGACAATGCGATTTATGAAGTGACAATGGGTCTTTCTGACCAAACACAAGCAATGATTTAGGTGAAACTTATAAAACTCAACAAACAATGATTATCAACTAACAATTATGACCGATAATAATCAAGTACCAAACAAACGATTTAGATTGTAAACAATAATTAAAAAGGAATCACACCCAGGTTTCAAGTTCACAAGTAATTAGGGATTATCACACCAACATATGAGTTCAAACAATCGAATGGTTATCCAAATCAAATTAACCAAATCTAACCAAGAACATCAACATTCATACATTATCGGCAAATAGTGTAAAACAATATCCACGAATGAAATCGAGACAAATGTATGCAATATAGAATTAGATTAATCAATAGATTCAACACAAATCAACGTTCATAGCAATTATCATCTAACGGGGTCAATGGTGCAAGAATTTATCGACTCCCGTGAGTTCATAACCATACTAAACACAAAGATTCAAGTATTTCAAACCAAACGATTACAAGAATTGTTTCTCAAAGCTAGCACACGATAAAAACTCTAAAAACTTACAAACAATCCACCCGGGAATGATTACCGGTGGATTAGCCGCTCATGGTTGTGGAATTCATCTTCGATTCTTCAATTTCTTGATACCAATCTTCAAGAATATGGTTCCTTGCCTCCAAGCACTCCCAAAATCGCCCAAAATCGATGTAAAAACTGATCATCTCCATTTTGGGGAAGAAAACCTTATTAAACATTGAAAATCGTTTCCCTAAAGATCCGCGTCTGAAACGTAACCAGCGTAGGCTTACGCCGTGTCCCTGAAGCCTGCTGTGAAGAAACTAGTTAGACGTAGGCCTACGCTGGGCGACGTAGGCTTACGCTGGTGGCGTAGGCTTACGCTGGTGGCTTAGGCTTACGCCAGGTGGCGTAGACTTACGCTGGACCCTGCATTTTTGCCCCGTTTCTTCCGTCTTCCATCCAACTCTTGCATATCTCGTATAATATCTTCTGAAATCATACATTAAGCTTCCAACACCTGCACATGCACATCTACACAAAACCTTTGTGTTCCCCAGATTAATTTGCATAAATATAACATATTGCACCCTTTAATGCATGAAACTTTGGTCACTTATCAATTCTCCCCATATATATATATATAGATATATATATATATATATATATATATATATATATAGTTTTAAATTTTATATTATTTACGACGTCGTTCAGTTTCTTAAATCCGGTACGACCGGTCAGACCAGTGGATATTTAAGACGGTCGGTTCGTTGTCCGGTCGAGTTATAAAAAGATTGCTCGTAAGATAATTTTGATAATCACTTTTAACTAATAGCTGAACAAATGAGTAATAAATAGAAAAAAAAATTTAAGCAAAAATAATAAACAAATAAAGTCTTAACTAAATAATTATATAAAGTTTCATGTAAAAAGGAAAACAAACTTACAAGTTAATCAACGTGAAAAAAATTGATAGAGATTCTGGTGGCGTTGTTGATCGTTATATGTCTGCGACTTGTACTATAGATTCAAGACATACAGATCTATAATCAAAACGATTGTGTTTAAAGTTTTATAAAGAATTATTAGTTTTTAAATAATTTGATGCATAGTGCATGTGTTAGTACAGCAAGGTTAGGCTCGTGAAGATTCGTCTTATATGGAAAATGATGGAGCCTAAAATATCATATATTCCGGAACTTCCTTGAGCTTCTTGGAACTCAAGTTTGACTTGTAAGATTGAACATGGTTAGACTTAGGGGTGTTCAAAACCGAATATCCGAAATTTCAGATATCTGAATTTCAAATATCCAAAAATTTTGGATAATTGATTTATTATCCAAATCCGTATTGTTGTTTTCAGATGCATCAATATGCAGCGAGGATGATATCATGAACTATTTTTCTTTTGCGTTGACACCCGGGATTGATCTGTGCAACTCCATCAAATCTTTTCTTATTAGTTGCCTTTATGATTTGTGTAAATATTACAAATAAGACGCTATCTTAGTAAAAAAGAAATATAAGTTGCCTTTATGACTTTATATCAAAATATTTTTGTTATTGGCTTTAGTGCATAATGGAATGATGCTTATTAGTGTTTTCTTATTAGTTACAGGTCTACTATATGTTAAAATCTTTATAAATTATTTGTGAAAAAATAAAGTATGTGATTTTTATATAGCGGACACTTATTCTTTGTTTTGTGTGATAAAAACGAATAAGAAACCTAAAGTAAATAATAGAAAATAAACAAGTTGGATGGCGAAGGTTGTGTAGTGATGTATTCATGTTTTCGAATATTGTTATTAATTATAATATTTTGTTGATTTGTTCCTTAACTATTATTATTTGTAATATTTTGTGCTTTCAAATAATTATAACGGAGAGGATTGTTCAGCTAGAAACAATGAGTCCTAACACAATTTGTAGCTTATGTTTGGGGGTGGATTTATACAAAGCCCGTAAGCACTGATGTCATGTGATATAAAATTATTTGTGTATTATAATATATGATACTTATAAATACTTGTTTTTTATGTGTTATGTTTTTACATATTATATTTTTATTTTATGTGTCAGAATATATGATACTTGTTTTTATGTGTTCTAAAACACTTTGTACCTTATGTTCTAACAGGTGTACTAAATGAAACTATGAATATAATCCTATATTGTTACAAATTAACAATGATGTAGCCTAAAATATTAACTTTGAAAGTATTAGTTATAAACTTGAAATTCGTCTAAGACCTGATTTTTTTGTTCACTTGTTAAGCCTAATATGGATATGGATAGTCAATTGTACGAATAGTGAAAGATTATGGTTTTATGAGAATATTTAATGTTTTTTTAGGTTGAAAAGAAACTATTGTAAAAGTGAGAAGATAGAAAAGGTTGTTTTCAGGACTGGACAGGACGTCGAACCGGTCCACCAGACGACGTCATAAATATTATAAAAATAAATCAATCTAATAACCATTAATCCTTCAAAACCCACCAACAAGTCAATTTCTATAATCTTAAACTAAAAATTAGCTACAAAATACGAATCCAATAGCATGCTAATCCAAACTTAAAAGAGATAAAAAAAATTAAACTATCCAACAGGTCCTACCACCGGGTTTCCGGTTTAACCACGGCTGGGTCGCTGCAAGCCCGTTTCAACACACATAACCGGACCGCCCACAGTGGCGAATACAGAATTTTTTTGTAAAAGGGGCATAATACGGGTGGGTAAAAAAAGAACGAAGGAAAAAAATGAAATGACAATAAAATAATATAGTTCATCAAATATTTATAATAATCAAATAAATAAACAACCTCACTTCTAATTTAATACAAACTCCACCAAACAATTAATATTAATAATTATATTTAATCAAGATTATTTCTTCACAACCTGCTAGTTTGGAGCCTACTTCAAAAGTGAGAGATTAATCGTAAAAATGTTATATTCTAAAAAATGATTTAATAAAATATTGTTATTCAACTTAACCTTTATTTAAATAACTCATAATTCCGTATATATTTTACTGATCAACAAAATATTTATATAAATCTCTACCATGTATTCAATGTTTTTAAAATCTACACATATTTTGTAGACCCTTCATCCTTATTATTTGACTTTTTTTAGATCCCAAATAATTTATGTGCCGTTCATTTTTTTTTAAATGTGCTACATTAATTGCATGAAGAATTTAATGCATGAGGAGTTATCAACTTTTGGACCCATATGACATTTTCAGTATGGATTGGACGGTGGGTCAATGCCCACCCAAGCTTTCATGTGTATCCGCCTCTGACCGCCCAAGTCTCTGGTTCTCGGCACGACTAGCCGGGCCGGGTTTAAGCATTGTTTTCCCATTTTTTCTGAACAGTAGCACACAATCAGGTGACGTGGCCTACACGTGTAGGCCTCACAGTATTCAAACAAATATTTTTTAACGGTTTTATTTTTTATCTAAAGTTTTGGTTAATATTTTGGGCTATAATTTTGTTTTGTAATATTAAAAACATGGTATTTGTTAAAAAGCGAGTGACGAATATACTAATGACATATCATTTTTTTTCACGATGTTAATACCAGACTATGGGTCATCCGAACCTTACAAGGTTTATCTACGTTGTTCATAACCGATACGTCGCAATGCGCGCCATGGTGGAGCGCGCGGGGTACTCTTTACTACTTTATCATCAAACATCAAGAGCTAAAAGTTTTATGAAAATGCCAAATTGAAGTGGTAAAAGGAGAAGAGGAAGCCGGAGAATAAAATTCAAAAGTATATAGATATTAATAATAAAAGTACAGATTGGTCATAATGAAACGTTACGTAAAATAAGTTTTTTACTTGGTAGATCTTCCCCTAAATAACCAACCCAACAAATATGTTTAGATCTAAGCTAGCCATTCATTCAACATCAAACGACATCCATATTGCTTCACGTTGGTTATTATTATTATTTTTTTATCTGGATTAACAGATATTTTACGAGTATAATTACTTTATTATATCGTCTGAATTCTGATAGCTACTAAATATTATGGTAAAAGAGGTTGCTTAGTGATTTAGCGGACAATCCAATCTTATTTGTTATGTTCTTTATATTCTGGGCTTAAGGCCCAAGTTAAAATCCCACGATTGTCGGCCTGCTCTTTTTTTTTTTTTTTTTAAATTTGTATTTATGAAACAAATTAAATCTATTTATATATTTCTTTTTTAATTATATTTTGTTGAAAGTAAAGATGAAACAAGTATAAAGATTAATTAAATATATTTATATCTTTCTTTTTCTAACTGAAACAATTAAAAATACTGACCTTTTTATTCGGATCAGGGCCACGCGAATCATGAATCTCTTCCGCCAACTCCTTCACCGAATCAATATGAGATACATCAAAGGACACCCATCTCGAGATCTTTTGCATGGTTCCTTAGCTACTAGGCTTCGAATAAAAAGATGGTATTCATCCTCTACCTCTAATAAAGTATAAACATAGAGAACACCTGGGTGATGAAATCTTAACACCACATATAACAAAGGAAGTTGCCACCAAAATCAGATTTTTATAGAGTCAAAGCTAAATCTTATCATCTATATCAATTCAATTCACATTCTTAAGTAATATATTTTAGGTCATTTTTGGTAATGTAATTTGTTATATTATATAAAACCTAAGAATGTGCATTGTTGTATGTTTACAAATTTTTACTTAAAAATTATTTTAATAAACACTTGACATGAATCTATTCAATTATAAAATGGTAATATCCTCCTACTCTTATAAAGTTGTATATATATCACAACTCAAAGTGGAGTTATTTTTACAAATTATTATTATAGTAGTGGGTCTTGGATTGAGTAAGTTGAAGAACATTAACGTTGATTTACTTTTGAATTGGGGTTGGAGATTTAAAATGGAATCGAATCACCTTTGGAAAAAATTGGTTGAAGCGCTACACACCAGTAGAGTCAATTCGGATTTTCTTCCGGCGAGAAAAATTCTTAGCGGGGTTTGGAGCAATATTGTTAAAATTTTTGCTAGAACGGTTATAGATGGAATCCCGCTTAGAAGGTTCTTCAAAGGAGTTGTGGGCAATGGTCGTCGGATTTCTTTTTGGTTAGATCATTGGCTTTGTAATGAGCCTTTAAAAGATGTGTTCCCAAACATTTTTAAACTGGAAGCTGAAAAAAGAAGTAATATTGCAAATCGGTTAAACAATTTAGTTGATGAGTCCGTGGTTTCTTGGAATTGGAGTAGGGGACCAACATGTTTTTTAGAAATCACGGAGTTGATTGGCCTCATTAGAATGTTGGGTGCAATTTCATTGAACGCTCGAGAAGATGGTTGGAAATTGATCGGTCATAATTCACGTAGATTCTCGGTGGGGGCGATTAGAAGATTACTATCTAAACGGAGCGAATACAGTAACATCTATGTAATGCAATGGTGTAAGTGGCTTCCGATAAAGTGTAACGTGTTTGCGTGGAGGGCCGAGATGGGGAGAATTCCTACATCGGTGGCTCTTAGGAATCGGAATATTCAGATTGAAGACGTGAACTGTCCGTTGTGTGAGTCGAATGAAGAATCTATTGAGCATCTATTCTCCTCTTGTATGGTAGCTTCTATTGTTTGGCAGCACATAAGTATTTGGTGCAAGGTTCTTCCATTCTTTGTCTTCTCGTTTAGAGACATTTTGGAGCTCCATAACCATGTCGGGTTAAATGGGTCGGCTAAAGAAGTTTTCAAAGGGATTGTCATTATTGGATGTTGGTGCATTTGGAAAGCTAGAAACGGGTTGAAATTTGATAATAAACAAGCTCGTGTGGAAGATATTATAAGCGAAGTTAAAATGGTTGGGTATCTATGGGTTAGGATAGGAATAGATATGCAGATTCCTCCAATCCAGCCGATTCCGAATGGAACAATTCCGGGGTCTTTTGCAACGAAGGCCTGTCATCGAATTCTTCAAACCTGCGGATTGTCGCAAGCGCAACCTTTGACCCCTTCGTCGACAACCTCTCATTTGTTCGACTACTCGCGGGGCCTGCTGCGTTTAAAGAGCTTTCATCTGAATTCCCCTATGTTCAAGACCATTATTTCTTAGAGTCATTGAAGGAAAAAAGCTGGATAGAGAGGCCGGGTAAATGGTCCAAGGGTCCTTGTCCAAAGGCGGCTAAGCCCTTTCCAGCAACGTGGGGGAGGATGGCACTACTGGAAAAGACCGTCTAGAGAAAATGCCGCAGGCGCGAAGCGTGGTAGGCCCGCGCCGGGGGAGCATAGGGAGGAAGGGGAGCCCGAACGGTGGAAGAGCCGGGGGAGGCCGGGTCATTTGACGCTAGGGCGGGAAGAAGATAAGAAAAGGCCAAGCGTTCTCTTGGTTTCCCAACCTATTGCTTCTAAAGACTGCCCTCTCTCGGTTGGATGTTGGTCCAGCCTACTACGAGGATCCCGTATCCAGCAACCCAACCTATACAAAGGGCGTTGAAGTTCGGAGACCATCTAAACAATCGAAACAGGGAGTTCTCTATCATATTAGATTCTCGAGACCAAAGTGAAGTCCATTTCTTGGACAGATTGGTGTAATTTTGAAAATATGTAAGTTGTTTTGATTTGGCCACCCCGGTTCGTGGGTTGGTTTTTTTTTAATGAAGTTTACATTTCAAAAAAAAAAATATAGTAGTTTAAAAACAAGACTACATTATTAGTCATATGAGTACTAGGTGAGGTTTGATGGATATTTGAATTCAGTTGTAAAGATGTAGGTTAATAGGTAGTGTGGACATCATTCTGAACCATACTCAGTGGAACCATAAAGTTGTAGCCTTAGCCTGCCTGCCTCAACAGGTGGTCTATTGAGCGTGCCTTCTCATCAATGTTCCACCCCTGGCCTGAACCCCACCACTTCTCAACACCCTCTAAAATACTTCAACTTTAATTATTACCATCACCATTCAACCACCGCTTTCCCACCCGTCTCCGCCCATTCTGCCACCTCTCACATCGCCTAAATATTCAAATGCTTCAATTATGACTAACCGACCCAAGTTTCCACCGTCGTATAAACCTCATTGGATTCTTTCCTCGGCCTAAAAGGACACGTCGTGAATATTGAATACAAGCCTCTACTTTGGTTTTTAAGTTAAACGGAAATAATGGGTATCATGTTTTTTTAGGAATAATTTCATATATATCCCTACGAACTTACTAAATATCATATATATCCAAACCAAACTTTAAATATCACATATATCCCTCTTTAATAAACTTTTAATTAATGACAAGTTTACCCTTTTTAAATATACTATTATTTTAGTCTTTTTCCAATTTATCTACTAACTTTGTCGGTCACTCATCTCCAATAACTTCATCCAATTCGCTATACTGGTTAGTATTGATCGATCATCTTAATCGATTGTTGAGTAAATGCAAAATTATCGATTTTGATCCGCTGTAGGAGAAGCAATCATCTATTCTATTATCAATTGTAATTAATTTTTTATCAATTATCGATTGTAATTAATTTTTTATCACCCATTCACACCTTACATTTAATTAATTGTTTGAGTGTTTGTCACACACCAATTTTGGTTGTGAGCCTTGTGATGAATAAAACAAGAGTACCGACTTTTGATTCCAATGCTTTTATTTAATTTGATTCGTTGTAAAAGCAATAGTATTAACTTTTGATTCACAGTGTTCGCAATATTTTATTCATTTTCAAAGTAACGATAGCGACTTTTGATTCACTTCAAATTTTAACTCTTTGATATTTTGTAAACTGCAGTAAAAAAACTAATATAAATAGATATGTTGTAAACTGCAGTAAAAAAACTAATGTTAATAGAAGAAAATGTTAGAAATCACAAGCTACTTTAAATGTCTACTAGAAATCACATCAAAGTTCAGCAGTAAAAAACAAAATAAAAAATCACAGTAAAAAACGAAAAAAATCAATAAAGGGTAAAATGGTCATAATGTGATGTTTTTTTTTATGAATTATATTAGAATGGATAAATTTGATATTTTAATAATTAGATAGGGATATATATGATATTTAAAGTTTGGTTTGGATATATATGATATTTAGCAAGTTTGTAGGGATATATATGAAATTCTCCCGTTTTTTTAACAGCAAATTTATCTACCGTTTTGTTGTTATGAGACTTGAACGCTTAACTTTTTTGAATGAAAATAACTTTCGTTAACATTTTAGTATCATTGACTACAGACCCTTTGGTATAACTAGTACCGTGTACAAGGTTTAATTTTGGTTATAATATGATTTGAAATTATCGGATAAAATTATATTTAGAGTAAAGTGTCATTTTCGTCCCTGTGGTTTGGCCATTTTATCCACTTTCATCCAAAAACTTTTTTTTTAGCATTTTCGTCCCTGACGTTTCTAAATCTAGCCATTTTCATCCAACTGACTAACTCCGTTAAAATTTTAACGTTAAATCAGGGGCATTTTAGTCTTTTTCAAAAATTCTTCTTTTTAACTCTTTTTTTAATCCCTTTTGTTTCCCTTCCTTTTCAAAGCTTAAAAAAAATAAAAAATTCTCGAAGTTTTTTTTGAAGATGACGATGACTAGGGGTGTAAACGAGCCAAGCCGCTCGCGAGCTACTCGAGATCGGCTCGCTAAAAACCCCTAGTCATCGTCATCTTAAAAAAAAACTTCGAGAATTTTTTATTTTTTTTAAGCTTTGAAAAGGAGGGGAAACAAAAGGGATTAAAAAAAGAGTTAAAAAGAAGAATTTTTGAAAAAGACTAAAATGCCCCTGATTTAACGTTAAATTTTTAACGAAGTTAGTCAGTTGGATGAAAATGGCTAGATTTAGAAACGTCAGGGACGAAAATCCTAAAAAAAAAGTTTTTGGATGAAAGTGGGTAAAATGGCCAAACCACAGGGACGAAAATGACACTTTACTCTTATATTTATGTTGGCTTTAGTTAGGTTGCTACCTTTAACTTTACTGCTTGCGAAAATTAATTATTAGTCATCACTTTTCAGTGATTATTATATAGGTTACTATTTTAGTATGGTGCAAAATTACTGGGGGAAAATACGAAAATAGACATTTGATTAAGAAAATACTTAAAAATGGATATCCTTATTTAGCCTACTGTTTCATGGACATTGTTCTTGCGAAAAGGCTAAAGACGGCTAAGCTAGCCGGCTAAAATTTCCGTGCCAACATTCCATTTGTCTGAGTACGAGCCAATAAGCATGTGACACGTGGCAGGTTTAGCCGTCTAATAGATGGCTATAGCCGTCTAAATAAACAGTTTTAGCCTTTAGCCGTCTAAATAAACAGTTATAGTAGTCTATTAGACGGCTAAGGCTCTGAAAATTTTCAAAATTTTCAAAAAATGTTTTCGGAGGCTAAGCCGTCTAATAGACGGTTGTAACTGTTTATTTAGACGGCTAAAGGCTAAAACTGTTTATTTAGACGGCTAAACCTGTCACGTGTCACCATATTATTGGTTCGTACTCTGACAAATGGAATTTTGGCACGGAAATTTTAGCCATCTAGCTTAGTCGTCTTTAGCCGGCTGTCATGATCAATGTCCATGAAACAGTAGGCTAAATAATGATGTCTATTTTTAAGTATTTTATTGGTCGAATGTCTATTTTCGTATTTTTCCCAAATTATTGTCTTACTTTTATGGCATTAGCTAAATTTCATGAGTAAAAGTAGTGTGAGTAAAAAGTACATGTTATGTGAACGTCATCTCAGAGTCTAGATTTCTCACATCACTCTCACGTAAAAATGGTATACTTATCTGAATGTAAATGGTGTGAGTATCAACTAATTTATTCCTTTGTATATATATTAATTAATTAAATATATAGATTGGTTAATAACCTTAAGATTGTCCCGGTATGCCTCTCCCTATTATAATATAATTATTAGATGACTAGTCCACATGAGATAAGTAATTTATGCTTGTAAGATTGAATTAGTGTGTGAGTAGTGGAATCCACATATAACAATTTATAAAGTGAAATTAACACTAAAGTAGTAAATTGAGGTAACAATTCATAGAATAAGGTAGATAAACATGAAATTGAGATAAATCCAAGTAGTGAACAAGACGTAATGAAAGAATCATGGTTATCAAGTCTCCCCTAATTAAGGGAATTTCATCCAAAACTTAACTAGTGGAGTCTGTGTTATCCTAGATAATTGGATCTTGGTTGTTGCTGTTCATCTGATGAGTCGAAGGCAGGATGAAACTTGTAGACCCTGATCATAAACAGGATGAATTACCTGGCCCTATGGCAACCTAGGGCGCCACACGAGCTGTGTTATTTTTTTTTTATCCTTAATAAATTAGTAACATCATTTACATTTTACTTAACAAGGTTACGTTAAGCCTATCCTTATGACTATACTAATTTTGAAATTCAGTTTATTTATAAAAAAAAAACTTATTATGTAACTACTACTTTTTATAAGCGCGATAATGCTTTTTGTACCATTTGTGATATTTTAACTGGAGTAATTTTTTTTATAAATCTACCACATAAACACATATTTAGTTATTTGAACCTTCTACAAAGAGTGATCTAGTACTAAAATGTTATATATGTCACACCTCAAATTTTGTTGGGACATAAAATTTTAGATTTACAGATTATTACTTACTTAAGATTTAACTTTTACTATTTATAGCGGAAATAAATGCAAACTAGTTTTTACCCCCCGCGCTTCGCGGCGGGAGTCTGGTTGTTATTGGTTTGGCTCGTTTGCGTGGAATCACAGATTCGTTATAACGTACGATACCCAAAAACACTTGAAGTTGAATACAATTGTCTTCAATAAAATTTAAACCAGAACGTTGACAAAAGAAATTGTTAAGAAAACGGCACATTCCGTTATTTAAAAAAACATAACGAACGAAAGTTATCATAGATAACGTTGCCGGGCCCATCGTCAATAAAATTTAAACGAAAGCATAGGCACAACGGTAAAAATAATGTTAATAGAAAGGAAACATAAAACTAAATAATAAAAAAAGGGAAAACAAATTTAAAAAATTACCGGTTCGGTTCGTCGAAAACCATAAGGCGAATCGATAATACCAATATCAATAATGATGTTGTTCGCCCATAATAGGTTCGGTTCGTCATGGTACCACAACGGTAACGGCACTCGATACAGACAACGATAAAAAAAATCGATTTTGAATACAACTCCGTTTTAAAACAAATTTATATCGGAACGTTGACAAAAAAAAAAACGGCGCACCTGTATTTTGAAAAAAGTTAACGAACGAAAGTTTATTGAACTTATGTGGCAAATCTATAAAAAAACAAAGTTTTGAATAAAAAAGAAAAGAAAATTAAAGCTTATTTTGAACTTTAGTGGCCAGTTTATAAAAAAAAACTTTTGTAAGAAAAAAAAAAAACTACTATTAGCGGTGGAAGAGCTTGTGGTGTTCACTCACCGCTAGTAATGGGTCGTATGGTGAAACGATGGTGAATGAGGGAAACCCTAATTTGGTCTGGTGTGAAAGGGGAAAGAAGAAATGGGCGTAAAAAGGGGATGCTCACACGCATAAAAGCCATAAGCAAGAGTTGTACATGCTGCATTGCATCTTGTACACATTACTATTATCCTCCATGTGTTTTACCCCCCGCGCTTCGCGGCGGGAGTCTGTTTGTTATTGGTTTGGCTCGTTTGCGTGGAATCACAGACTCGTTATAACATACGATACCCAAAAACACTTGAAGTTGAATACAACTTTGTCTTCAATAAAATTTAAACCAGAACGTTGACAAAAGAAATTGTTAAGAAAACGACGCATTCCGTTATTTAAAAAAACATAACGAACGAAAGTTATCATAGATAACGTTGTCGGGCCCATCGTTAATAAAATTTAAACGAAAGCATAGGCACAACGGTAAAAATAATGTTAATAGAAAGGAAACATAAAACTAAATAATAAAAAAGTGGAAAACAAATTAAAATACAACTTTGTCTTCAATAAAATTTAAACCAGAACGTTAACAAAAGAAATTGTTAAGAAAACGGCGCATTCCGTTATTTAAAAAAACATAACGAACGAAAGTTATCATAGATAACGTTGTCGGGCCCATCGTTAATAAAATTTAAACGAAAGCATAGGCACAACGGTAAAAATAATGTTAATAGAAAGGAAACATAAAACTAAATAATAAAAAAGTGGAAAACAAATTAAAATACAACTTTGTCTTCAATAAAATTTAAACCAGAACGTTGACAAAAGAAATTGTTAAGAAAACGACGCATTCCGTTATTTAAAAAAACATAACGAACGAAAGTTATCATAGATAACGTTGTCGGGCCCATCGTTAATAAAATTTAAACGAAAGCATAGGCACAACGGTAAAAATAATGTTAATAGAAAGGAAACATAAAACTAAATAATAAAAAAGGGGAAAACAAATTAAAAAAATTTCCGGTAAAAATAAAAAATAAAAAAAAAATCACTATTCATCCCCATGGGAAATATATATATATATAATGTCTTACATCTAGAAAGGAATATATACCATGGTTGTCTAAGGCTAATCAAATTAGAGTTTAACTATGTAAATCACTTGCTAAATAGCCGGTAGCTGCCTTCAAACGCATTATCTCATTTTCCCTGATATATATGTTTAAAAACTAACATCAGCGATTGCGGGTGAGTAGATGAAACAGACAATGTTTTCAAAAAAATATATAAATATCTTGATCATGTATGAGCTATATGCATGCAATTCATATATCGCATTCTATCCAGTTTTACGTATGTATACTGTTGATATCTCCTGGTCGTCGCAAGGAATATAATCGCTATTGCATATATCTGCACGGCTATAAATACAGATATATGCATTAGCGGTTACAACACTTCAAATCATTTTTTAATAGCATGTATCCCTTTTTGAAAATGTTTACATAAGCTAAACGGTTTCGGGTTTCCTTTAGCATCTCAGGTTTCGTAATTAAGCGATAACCGACTATAGAGTTGAACCAATAATACAATAGATAATTATATACACTTATTTCTAAGGTTGGTTATTGAATACTAGTAAGTTTTAGGCTAATATTTGTCAACCAGAATTGCTTAAGTTTTAAACGTGCAAGATATTCTTAAGGAACCAATTATGTTTTTTTTTGTCAATGAACCGTACCACCCGTATGAGGTTATATGATACGTATTACATGCCTTCACATATGATCCGTATGACTGGGAACACAGCTCGGGCTGTGTTTTAAGTCATACGACCCATACAGTAAGTTATTGCTTGTATGAGAACTGTATGAGTTGGCTCGTATTAAAGAACTCCAAACCGTATAGTTTCCTACCATACCGTCAGTATACCCATACCCACCGGATAAATAGCATGCAATAACTGAGTACTCAATCCATAATAGCATGGTATTTAACATATTCATAGCCTAAATGCTAGACTAATACTGAAATTCTAAGATAGAACAAAACCTTGTTGGCTTAGGTTATAGAGTTTTACCTTCCGGTACCGGTCTTTTAGATTGCCCAGTAGTCCCTATTGCCTACATCGGGGGGCTAAGACTACTGTTAAAATTTGACTCCTCAAAACAGGCACACATGTTTTTAGCACAACACAAAGATACGTGGTCCAAAGTGTTTAAGGACTTATGTTTGTGGGAAGGACAGGAATTACCGATCGAAAGAATTGTTACGCTGAAATCCATGGTATACCGCTACAGTTCAGGACGGATCAAGCTTTCAACCAAATTGGAAACTCCTTCGGAAAACTGGCGTGGCCATCAGAATTCTCATGGAAGGACGACATTGTGGCTTATGGGGTATGTCATGTTCTTGTTAATGGAATTCGGAAAATTGATGAATTAATAAGAGTAACCTGGGAAGACAAATGCTTTGAGGTTAAGGTCATTGAGGATGACAATCACCGGTTACCGGACTTCTCCTCGGTAAATCTGGATTCACAGTCAGAGTCGGAAGATATTAGTGACGATGATATTCCCTCCTATGAAGACTCCGACGACGAGCAGGCAATGAAAAATGAACAGCCATGTGCACCGGTAAACTTACAATCGCCGACAAAGGTAGGGGATAATAATGACATTAATGAAAAATCTAGTTCCAATGGTGGCGTTTCGGATTCCAAGGTGGAGGAGTCGGTGTTTAATTCCAAACAGGTAGACACGCATGCAGGGAACACTATCTCATCTAAAACAAGATTTGAAGTTGGCTCACAATTGGGGGACCCAATAGAGGTGGATCAGGTCCATAATGCAACTTCTGATTCTAGCAACACATTGGACCAGGATTTTGTTGGGCCATTGTCAACTGGTGATGGGGAGGCCCAACTAAATTCATTTGATTTAAATAAGTCGATCAGGTCTGAGGAGTTTATCTATACGCCGATATCGAGAAATAGGATACCTGTGAAATCCACAAACTTCATAAACTCCACTGCTAGTTCTATTGGATCTATGAATTCGAGAAGAATGGGCAATTTTTGGAAGGTAAGATCTGTAATTTCGTCACATGAGAGGGAGGCGTTACGATCTGAAGGAGTCTCTTAAACCGCTCGTCCAGGTACTCAAACATATGTGACTTCGAACAGGTCCCCGACGGAGGTAGAAGCTATGAACACGATGGCGGTAGGTGAAGGAATTGGATTCCAATTGCAGAACCATGAAGCAGAGGTAAGCAAAGTAGTTATGGAGATGGGGAAAAACAAAGTTTATCAATGAATTTTTTATCACTTAACTTAAGAGGTGCGGGGAGGGAAGAGAAGATTTCTTGGGTTAAGAATCTTAAACGAGAAGGAGGTTGAATTTTTTGGTGATACAAGAAACAATGATGGTAGATTCCTCTAAAATTAATGTCAAACGCATGTGGGATAGGTCTGCCTTCGATTTTGATTTTGTAGATGCCTGTGGTAGGGATTTAATTTCAGTATGGGATCCATCGTTTTTTGTGAAAACGACCGTTATTAAATATCCAAATTTTCTTATTATCTCTGGTAGAATATTGGGCGCAAATGAGAATGTCACATTGCTAATGTATATGGCCCGCAGGATGAAATTGATAAGCGCTTCATCTGGGAGAAATTGTTGAGCATCAGAACTTCTCAACAGGGTATGTGGGTGTTATGCGGAGATTTTAATACTATGAGAAGTGCAGAGGAAAGAAAAAACTCTATTTTTTTCAACCATTTTATTTTGCAAGCTGGTCTAAATGAGTATAGAATGTGGGGTCGTAGATTTACTTATATGTCTGGGGACGGATCGAAATTAAGCAAGCTCGATAGGTTCTTAGTCTGCAATGAATTTTTCAATAAATGGCCCAACGCCTCTCTTTTGGCTTTATCACGGGACTAGTCTGATCATTCCCCAATCATCTTGTCCACCTCGGTTGTGAACTTCAGGCCATCCCCTTTTCGTTTCTTTAATTCATGGTTGGATTTGGAGGGGTTACGAGAAGTTGTTCAGGTTGCTTATAACACACCATTGGAATTCCCTAACGCCAGGGCAGACCATAGGCTAGCTTGGAAGTTGAAAAATATAAAGATTGCCATTAAACAGTGGAGAAGTCGAAAAAGCCCAGAGGAAGAAAAAGAAATATCTATTATTAAAGAAAAAATTGATGGCTTGGAGTTGGTGGCTGAATTAAGAGATCTGATAGATGAAGAAAAGGAGCAAAGATTGAATTGGAAAAAATGTATTGCAGAATCAGAAATTCGCAAGATCAAAGATTTGAGACAGAAATCCAGACAAAAATGAGCCTCATGCGGTGATGAAAAAACGAGATACTTCCACGGTATTATTAAGCATAATCAAGCCCGGAATAGAATTAATGGTTTGCAAATTCACGGTGAGTGGGTGACATGTCCATCGAGTATTAAGGAAGAAACTAAAGCGCACTTTGAGCAAAAATTCCTTGAACCCATGTCCAATAGGCCGGTTTTCTCCAGTTCGGACTTTAATGTCTTGGCGGAGTTGGATGCATCCTCCCTAATCAATACCTTTTCACTTGAAGAAATCAAGGAAGCGGTGTGGGACTGTGGTAATGAGAAAGCTCCTTGCCCGGATGGTTTTACATTCAAATTCATAAAGAATTTCTGGGATTTACTAAGTGGTGATTTCATGGAGGTCTTAACAGAATTTCACTCGACGGGTACAATTAGTGCGGGGGTTAATGCATCCTTCATTACTTTGGTGCCTAAAGCTGTTGATCCTATTTCGATAGGTGACTACCGCCCTATCAACTTAATTGGTTGTGTTTATAAGGTGATTGCAAAAATCTTATCTACTCGATTGAAAAAGGTGATTAAGTCAGTCATTAGCCCCTCTCAAAATGTGTTCTTGGAAGGAAGGAATATCATCGATGGTCCTCTAATCCTCAACGAAGTGCATTCTTGGCTCAAACACTCAAAAAAGGAAGCGATGTTTTTTTAAAATAGACTTTGAGAAGGCTTTCAACACACTTAGTTGGGAATTTTTGGTTTCTATGATGCTTCAAATGGGCTTCCCGTCACGTTGGAGAAGTTGGATTCATGGATGTTTATCTTCTGCCTCGTGCTCAGTTCTTATCAACGGTTCTCCCTCCAAAGAGTTTTTTTATAAAAAGGGGTGTGCGACAGGGTGATCCCCTTTCCCCATTCCTCTTCATCTTAGCCATGGAGGGGCTGCATTTGGCTACCAAAGCAGCCTGTGATAGGGGTTTCTTTCATGGTATAAAGATTAACAACCAAGGGCTGACCATATCCCATCTATTTTATGCCGACGATGTTATCTTCATGGGTGATTGGTCTCGTATAAATGGCTTGAATTTATCGAGGCTGCTCTCCTGTTTCTACCTTGCATCGGGCTTGAAAGTGAACTTACATAAAAGTTGTATTTATGGTGTCGGTGTTAGTACAAGTCAAGTGGAGGATATGGAAAATGTTATTAGTTGTCAAAGTGGTACGCTCCCTTTTACTTACTTGGGTTTAAAAGTAGGTGCTAATATGAACTTGGCTAGAAACTGGCAGCCTATCATTGACAAATTTAATAAAAAAATATCATGTTGGAAAGCAAATGCTTTGTCAATTGGGGCGAAAATCACTCTCTTGAAGGCAGTCCTTGGGAGCCTTCCCACATACTATTTTTCATTATATAAAGCCCCACAAAAAATCATAAGTAAACTGGAAGCAATTCAGAGAGATTTCCTATGGGGTGGGTATGAGAACCACAACAAAATAAGATGGGTGCCATGGGAGAAGTGTCTTGCTCCAAAAAAAAACATGGGGGCTTGGGAATTAGCAGCTTACATATTGCAAACATTTCTATGTTAACAAAATGGTTTTGGAGATTAAAATTAGAGCCAAATGCATTATGGGTGAAGGTTATAAAGGCCATCCATGAAGGTAAAAGATTATGGAGAAACTTTCCATTAAAAATCTCTATCCCGGGAGTGTGGTGTAGCCTAAACAGAATTAAGGTTTACTTGTTGCCTCATAATATCAACATTGAAGAACTTGTGGTGTGTCAAGTTAAAAGTGGGGGGCATGTTAAATTTTGGTCCGAAAGTTGGTTGCCAGGGGGAGTACTAAAGGAGAGATTCCCCATCCTTTTCAAATTAGAATCAGAAAAAATTGTGTGGTCGCAGATCGAATCCCGCGAGATCAATCAGGAGGTTTCATGTGGAAGTGGAAGTCGGTAAAAATGAATAGTTCGGTTGCCCAAGAATTACCCCAGTTGTTGCAAGCCCTGAATGGTCAGTCTACGCAACCAGTTCCAGACAAATGGGCTTGGGTAGGATCAAGTTCTAGTGCCTTTTCGGTTGGTATGTTCAAGCAAGCTATCGAAGCAGTATGGTTCCCCCTACAAGATTATGTGCATAAATGGTGCAAGTGGGTCCCCATAAAGGTACATTTCATGGCTTGGAGGGCTGTGTGGGGTCGACTTCCGGTCAAAGTGAAACTACAAAAAAGAAATGTCAATGTCCTTGATGATGGTTGTGCTATCTATTCCGACCAGGCAGAAACAGTGACTCATTTGCTCATGGGTTGTGACTTTTCCATGGAAGTGTGGCTTAAATCTATGGAGTGGTGCAAGTCCCCCTTGGTTGGAGATTCATGTGTGAAAGAGCTCTTAAAATCGGCTTCAGAGGTGATTGGCTCAAAGCTCTACCGGCATACTATTTTATCGATTGTGCTCTTTACGTTTTGGTTTATCTGGAAAGCACGAAACGATAAGATTTTCAACAGCTCCGGGTGGTCCTTAGATAGAGCGGTAGAAGAGATCAAGGCTTCAAGCTTTCTTTGGGTGAAAAACAGATCCAAATGACATTCGCTCACCTGGGATAATTGGTGTAATTTTTCAATTGCTTTTTAATTGTTTTGTAATGTATCTAGCAGCTTACTAGTTTTTATTTATATATATATCCTCTGTTTGCCGTTCAAAAAAAAGTAGTCCCTATTGCCGCCACCGACACACGGGTGTGATTGTATTTGCTCAACTTTAGTTTTTTTTACTTTAATCTTTATACTTAATTTTATGCATATTTTATTTTTCTCTTATAATTTTTAAAATATGATGTTTTACAAAATTTCGATTGTAGTGTTGCGATATGATTATTTTTATTTACGTTTCGATATAAATTTCAAAACCGAGTTTTCATAATAATGTATAAGTCATCGAAACAAGAACGTACAAGTCGTCGAAACTAAATCAAGGTTTCATTTTTTATAGTGTTTTTGTTTTCCTCTTACGACCTTTAAAATATGATTTTTATAAAATTCCCGATTTACCATTTCGACGAGCTTATTTTTATTAGCCTTTCGACGTGAACTTTTTCATGGTATGAATACCCATATACAAATTAGTCGAAATCAAGCATTATAAATTTTAGCACTCCATTTATATACTTTTAAAAATCTGTCAAACTTTTCATCTTAACTATACTATAAAAAATCAATACAGTTTCTGATTTTAAATGAGAAAAATATCCAACATGATTTTAATATATTATAATTTGTAAACCATCAAAAAAAATATATGAAAAAAATCTCTCAACCTAATTTTTGGATATTACTTAAAGTCAGTATGAAAAAAATCTCTTAACCTAATTTTTGGATATTACTTAAAAGTCCCTAATGTTGTTTACACAACTCTTAATTTTGAAAAATATTAAAATAACGGCTTATTATTAACTAATTATTCTCAATGCCAAGAAATAGTGCCAGGCACTTGGCACTTTCTGATTGGGCCGAATAAAATTTATTTTTCACATTTTTATTTTTAACTCTTACAGTCTATATATAAAATATATGTTTTTAACCTGTTTCATTTTTTTATTAAATTTGTTTGTTAACATTTTTCAAAATACGGGGTACGGGGTTGTTTTTAGTTTTTTTGTCAACGTTCCGATATAATTTTTTTTAAACGGAATTGTATTCAAAATTCGAGTTTTTTTTGTCGGTTCCGATAATTATCAAGCTTCCCATCTGCTTCATTTTAATCTCTCAAACTTTTTTTTGTCTCATTTTAGTCACTTAAGTTTCTTATATGTTCCATTTTAGTACTCAAACTTTTTTTGTTTCATTTTAGTCAGTTTCACATGTTGTTCCAATCTTATGAAATTAACATGTTACGAGTTACTTTTTTTATGTTTTATTCTATGAATATGTTGAAAATGATATCTAAAAAGAGTAAACAACATTTTATCCATATTCATAAAACAAAAATAAAAAAAAAAGTAACATGTTAACCTCGTAATTGTGTAATATTAGAATATGTGAAATTTGAGTGAATAAAATGATACAAAAAAAGTTTGAATGACTAAAATGAAACAGACGAGAAACTTGAGTGACTAGAATGAGACAAAAAAAGTTTGAGTGAATTAAATGGAACAGATGAGAAACTTGATTACTATTGTATGAAGTTTTTCCTATAATAAATAAATAGGTTTATTCGTAATATGTTGACTTCTAGTGAAGTATAAGTTTTTTGTTTCTTGTCTATCTCTCATATTAAATAATACTAAATTTAAATAAATAAATATTTAGAGTTTATTTATTATTTTATTAAAATTTACTAAGTTTATAAGAAGATTTCAATTATATTTTATCTTAAAATATAATTTTATAATCTTTAAATTTTCATTATTTGTTATATGTAATTCTCATTATTTGTTATTTATAATTTCTTAAATCTTAATTAATTTTAGTTTCACCAATGACTAATAAAATCCAATATACAAATCTTTATATAAACTACAACATGTTGGATTTATCGAACACGTGTAATACATGAGTATCTAATCTAGTATATTATAAATAAATATATCATTTTATCATGATATGCTAATTGGCAATAATTATAATATATAACATGATTAATAACGATATGTGGTATAATCATAAAAATATTAGGGTTTAGCCGTTTAGGTAAACACGATCATGGTTTTCCCCAATTGGGCATTCTAAACATCAAAGTCGTTCTAGTTTTACTAGATAGACCATATATTATCATGTAATATCTTTAAAAAATATTTTTATACATATGTAGGATAAGTTTGGTCCACCTTAAATTGAAATAAATCTTTTTGGTTGAAAAGCGAGACTTGCACGTTAAAACCAACAAAAATAAGACTACAAAGTTTTTTTAATTATATATGCTTAATGATAAAAGCTAAAGCTAATAGATGTTATATTAATTTATTTAATATAAATTTAGAATGATAAATTCTATTAATCATAAGTTTATAATCATATTAAGTAAAACGGATTAATCTAGTTTTAAAAAGATTCTTGTTATTTTCATCAAGCAATATAAATATATGACCACTAATTATTTGGTTCACACATATAATAATTAAAAGGACCAAAATCAACATAAAACAATATTCAAAATTAGATATTTGACTTGAATATTGTATGAAATTCAGTATAAATAATCTAAAAATTAGCAATAAATTAACAAACCTTTAGTTACAATGATTCCTAAACGACATGAGTGACTCACACTCCTAAATTACATAGATAAACTCCAATAATCACAAAAAAAAATCCCCTGAAAAAGTTAAATTAATCTTGTCCAAAAAAAGTTGTGGAAAAGAGAGATTGATGAATGATTACAACTACAAGCATGCTGAACCTTAATCATCTCAATCAATTAGCTTCACCAATTGAAAGCTGCTTTAGCCATTCGAACGTTCGATGACGTGACGCCGTCTGTTTCCCTTCCCCGATCATCGTACTTTCCTTCGACACCTGCTGCAAATTCCTTAAATGTAACATGTTTTGATCTCCTTTTGTCGTCTTCTTCTTTGGAACTGCTTCTTTTATGATCATACCATCTATTGAAACTGCAGAGCATTTACATCCACCAAAATACAACCTCTGTTTCTTCTTCGTATTCGTGTTCGTGTTCTTCCGATGATTCTTCATCTTGTTCTGGTTTTGGGTTTGGTCGTTGGTACTATTCATACTGCTGCTAGTACTACTGCTGTTGCTGCTGTTATGACTTCCGAATCTCTTGCTCCGGTTTTTTAGATCCGATAACCCGATTTCTTGCGGTTTTACAAAACCCACCTGTAAAAAGCTCCATAACGACGACGTTTTGGGGTTGGAATGTGAGAGGGTCCGGAAGGTTTGGGTTCGGATCTGTGGGGATGGACTCGGGTGTGAATGGAACTGGTTTCGGATCTTGGGTTTGTACCCGTACCCGTACTCGTTTGATCGAATTGTTCTAGTGGTAACAACACTCATGGATGCGGACCGGTTAATTTTCCGGGTGTCGGAGGTGACGGAGTGGCGTAACGGTAGAATCTGACCTTGGAAGAAGAGGTCGTCGGCGTTGCACATGTTTTCCGGCGAAAGGCAAGTGGCGGCGCCGTGATAAGAACCGAATTGGAAGTCTTCGGGTTCGGTGTCTTGTTTGTTTGAATTTGTGTGGATTTGAATGTCGTTGGTGGGAAGGTCGCGAAGAGATAAAGCTTCTTCTTCGTCGTCGTCGTCTTGGAAAGATTGGTTTTCAATGGAATCGAATTGAACCCAATTGCCGTTGGAGCGAATTGTTGCCATTGTTGGGAGGGTTTCATTTGAGAAATGAATCAATGATGGAAAAACAGGTTTTTTATAGGGGAGGTAGGTGGGGACAAAGCACAAAGGATTATAGAAGTTGAAATTTACATATCCGGTCATGTACAGTCCAGTAGCTTTTTAACCTTCAAAAATACAAAATAAAATAAAAACAGGTTTGCTAAAAAAAAGAAACTTTATATAATGGTAACTAATTTTTAAGTTTGTTTCTGATTAAGTTATTGTGCGTTTGGTTTGATGAAATTGAATAGAATTGTAATTGAGATTCCAATTCTTATTATGTTTAGTTTGCATATTTTATTAGAATTGAATCTGAATTCTATTCTTAACGTGTTTGGTGGAAAAAAAAAATTAGAATTTGAATAAATTACCTCAAATTCCAACAAATAAAAGATTTAAAATTCTTTCCAACTTATGAAGGAATTCAGCTAAAGTAAATGAAATCTCCGACTACCGACCACCGATCCCCGCCCCCATCACCGACTGACACTCAACTCGACCGCTGCCACCCCCGACCCCAATTCCCATACCCGACTGCCGCCCCCACCACCATCGACCACCATCGACCACTGCCGCCACCCCGACTGCAACCCCCGACACCTCTGTTGACCGATGCAGCCTCTGCCCATCACCAACTGCCACCGTCCACCATCGTCTGTCGACGCGGCCTCTGCTAAACTAAACACTAAAGCTAAACCAACTATTTTTTCGAGCTTTTTTTTATTTTTTATTTTTTTTAATGAAATGAGGCAAACGAAAGAAACATTTTGTTTTTTGTTTTATTATTTTTTTATATTTTTCTTTATTTTTTTAGAGGTTTTTTTTTACTTTACAAAAATGAGTTTTTTAATTTTCTCCCCAACAATAAGTTTTCTTGCTCACCACCCCTCCAGGGGGTATAGCTGATGCCCTAAGAGCATTCACATCCCATTCTTTATAATTATGTGAGTGAGTTTTGTATATTTTATGGAGTGGTTTAAAGTGGTTGTGAGTGGAAGAGAGAGAAAAGATATAAGGTTTGTATAAATATAAGGATAAAAGTAGTGTTTTTAGTATAATTATAAGGATAAGGAGAGAGAAAAGTAGAGATAAAAGGTAAAAAAATAATGTTTTTTAGTGTAATTATAAGAATAAGAATATTAAATATAAAGAACGAGCTGGGAATGCTCTAAACCCATTAAATTCATCATGCAATATCATTCTCCTAAGATTCACATCTCTTTATATATGTTCTTCACAAATACTCATTGTTATCATTACGTTAGATTTAAATATTCATTAAGATTCACAACTCTTCTTTTACTTATATACACAAAATATTAATTTATAGTTACATATACGTTTTAACAAACGTTTCTAATTAATTTAGTAATTTTTAAATATGCAGCAATTTGACTATTTGATGCTTAAAATGGAAGAGCTTAAATTTTTTACAAGTTGGGGTAAAGAAAGAGGGCGGCCTGCCGAGACCACATTCACTTGATCCTATAATGCCCATATGTTTCCTTTTCATACCATCCACCCCTATAATTAAAATTTATTTTTAAAAGTTTAACTTCTAGTGAATTAAAATGTTCCGATTCTGGGCATCGGCCACCCACATAAAAAATTTAGTCGTTTATTTGTTATTAAAAATACTTATTTGTACATATTTCATTTCATAAGTTATTGTATTAATTTTGTAAGTATTGTGGTATGTAATTGTATTGATATGTAATACCCAATATTATAAGCTATTAATCAGCTACCAAAAGCTAAGCTCAAAAAACCCTAGTTAATCTACTTATCTACACCTAAATACGCCCACACAAGAGTGCGTGTGATGACGTGAATCTTAGATTGCAAAGACGTTAATCTAGGTGTGGAAATAGGCTTGGTGAAGACATCAACAAGTTGGTTATTTGTCAAGGTGAAGTAAACTTGTAGCTCCTTACATGTACGTCGAGTCGATTTCCACATAAAAGTCATGATTGGCATGGTTGTCACAACATGGTGGTGTGAAATTAGCTTAAGGTTGTGGAGCTTCTCATAGCTAAGTTAGTTTTGTTGTAGAGCCAGCAAATACGTTATATTCAAATGTTGTAGATAGCATACAAACTGACATTATTTGCAAGACATCATATTGGCATCCAACTCAATGTATTCATAGAAAGAAAGGAGACACTTAAAATGAAGGGATCATGTGCCAATGTTCTGTTAATATATCGAAGAGTGTGTTTCACTCTCCACAAATGCTCATGAATATTGAACCTACATACCTTTTAGCTAAGGCAAGGTGGAGAGTAGTGATAATCGGATACTCAAGAAGCCCCACTTTTGTCGAGCACAAGAGGAACCTCTGAATGGAGAATTTGGCAAGAAACAATACATGTTAACATTGTCCCCTAACATGATAGAGAGTGTGAAAACTCGTACAATACCTACATGTATGGATGAAGGCGGATAAAGTTAAAGGGCTTGTTAGGGAGGTACATCTGTCTCGAAGGGGTAGTTTAAAGGAGACTATAGTATAAGGACTAAATATGTCAATCATATAAGGACTAAACACGCCAATCATGAGTGAAGATTAGTTAGAGTCATTTACAATTTGAAATTGGTATATTTGTTTCTTATTAGGATTAGGGGCCTTGCATGGCAAGTTAAAAAAGTTAAAATTAGTATAAGAGTCTAGTTTCGTTTGTTTTTCGTTTAGAAAATTGTAATTTCACTTAACATTTAATAAAGAGACGAATGTTAACTTGGTAATTAAATTACCTCAACTGGAAAACACCGAAGAAACAAAACACGTTCGACTCTTTTATTTATGTAAAACGAAATTACAATAAACAAGACTCTAGACATCTATTTATACTAAATCAAACTTGCCATGCAAGGTTACCTATTCTAATTCAACGTAATACTAAATTCGAATTCTAAATGAACTCAACAAAACATAATTCGGAAATGACATATTTAGTCCTTCATATTGTAGTCTCCTTCAAACCACCCCTTCAAGACAACCGTACCACCCTAACAAGTCCTTCAACTTTAGCTGGCTTCCATCTTGTTGGTATTGTAGGTATTTTCACATATATCAAACACGTTTAGTTCCTTGGTTGAGACTGAGATACGAGTGGAGTTCTTGATCACCAAGTTAACAGAGAGTACCTAGGCGACTAAGCATCGCTTGATCGTACACCTAACCACAAGAAGAGTTTTCTAAAAGAAGCAAATATTGGCCATATAATGTAGTAAAACAATCAATGAAGAGGTAACAAAGTTGCTAAAAGCCACTATAGTCCAAGAAATCTTCTTTAAACATGGTTGCCAACCCTATTCTAGTCAAGATGAACGACCAACACCTAGAGGATGTGTATTGGTTTCACATATACCTGAACAAAGGCATATACCCTAGGACTTCTACCTATTTCCTAAAAAGTATCTCAAAAGATGGAGTCATTGGGATGCTTTTGCCTTAAGTGGTCTTAGGTAAGGCTGTCCAAAATGCTCGACGCTCGAAACTCGCTCGAACTCGTTCGAAAAATGTTCGTTCGGATTTTGCTCGGTTTGTAAACGAGCCGATCGGCTCAGTTCGGTTCGGTTTGTAAACGAACCGAGCACGAGCAAAGGTACGCCCGCTCGTTGCTTGTTCGGTTTGGCTCGAATTAATTTTTAATTTATATATATATGTATATATATAAATAATAAATTAATATTTTATACATTTATAAATAACTCTTTTGTCCCAATCCATCATGGAACTTCTTATAGTGAGTCAAGAGTAGCCCAACTTAAACCCTAAAAATAAAGAAAAAAAACTTTATATTAATTACGTTATTTCACTACTCCACCCTGAGAGCCCCTCCTCAATTCAAGTATCAAATCATCTCTGCCTAAAATCCCTAACCCTAATCGGACGCTGCCCTCACGAGCAGCCTTTGCAACTATGCGATTCAAGTCTCAAATCATCTCTCCCTTTTGGTCAGCCAATCATCCTTTGCGGCTCACGATCAGTGGCGCCGAGCGACAAGCAGCTTTTGCGACTCTGCAATTTGAAGGGCACACTAAATAGTAGGGCTATCCAAATCGCTCGCCGCTCGCTCGAATTTTGCTCGAAAAATTAATGCTCAGATAATGCTCGTTCGATTTTTCGCTCGGTTGTAAACGAGCCGATCGGCTCGGTTCGGTTTATAAACGAACCGAGCACGAGCAAAGGTCCGCTCGGTTCGATTCGGCTCGTGAACAGCCCTAGTCTTAGGTTCCTTTAAACGACGAAAAGAAAAATAAGTTTACGCAGAAAAATGCTTGTTTTGTAACTAAAAAATGTCATCTGAATTTAAAACACATGACCCCTCGTACGAACACGTACTCGACTTATAAGTTATAAATCACCAAAAAAATCTAATTCATACACAAATAAAAAAAGTTTTTTAACTACAATTCTAAAAATTTTACAATCTAATTCATACACAAATACAAAAAAAATGAACATAAAGAGTATAACAACTAACAAGAAAACTAAAACAAAAGTCGGGTATGGTACCATACTACCATAGTAGTGAAGATGTTAGAATAAGAGTGAGGAGTCGATGTCGTTTTGAAGTTTGAACTGGTGAATTGACTTAATGTCCATAAAAACTAAATAGTCTAATACCTAAAAGTCTTAAAGACTGAAGACTTGAAGCTCATACATTATTTTTTTTTACGTATATAGTTAATTCGATTCGAATTCGAATTCAAGATATTAAATTCGGAATCGATTCGAATTCGAAATTTTCCTTCGAATTCGATTCGAATCGAATTTCGAATTATTCATTATTCAAGTCTGATTCGAATAGTTTTTCTTTAACGACAATACCTAAATACTGTAGGATAATTGGGTATATCAGGGGCAACACCTAGAATATCTAGGGCAGCCCACCCCAGGAGGAACCCACTTAACTAGGTAACCCCCCTGACCTAGTCACAAACATTTTTTTTTACTGTGGCTCGGGTTCAAACCCAAGACCTCCAATATGAGAAGTTTTAAGGCTACCATTACACTACCAAATGACCAATAGTCAATTCGAATAATTAACACTCGTAATACGAAGGTCAAGTGAATCTTGAAGGTTAAGTCTCTTGTAAAGGTTTCTTGTAAAAAAAAACTAATATTAAAATGGTTTACTATTTTGAGACAAGAGAGTAATAACTTTGTCTATTTAATTGATTAAAAGCCAGAATCAATTGAACTTACCCGGCACGACTATAAAGAAATGTTCATAGAATATGAACTTATATTTAAAAAAACTTATTCATAAAAAAAAATCCGATTATATAGAAATAAATGTAATAAAAATATAAACAAAATAAAAATATTGTAGCAAAACATATACCTAAATTAATCGGGATGCTCTTCGAGCATTCTTCAAAGCAAAGTTATTGATGAACTCGTCATAATCCAAACGGTAACATCTCGTGCTCAATAGCTAGTATTGCTAATCCATTTAGTCTTTCTTTGGCCATTTTAGATCGTAAATAATACTTCAACAACTTCAACTTTGAAAAACTTCTTTCTACATATGCCACCGTTACTGTAATTGTCAACAAAACTCTGTATGCAATTGATGCATTAGGAAAATAATCAAGATTTCAAAGCATCAATAGGGCTGGTAATTAACTAGGTAATGATGAGTCAATTGATTTTAACTCCATGTAAAGTTCATTAGCATCGATATCTGATCCTTCCTCATTGGGAAACAAGTTCAGATCTTCGTCTTCAAGTTGCCTTAACTTTAACTTTTTGGGAAACAAAAAGCCAAAAAGTTTTTCATAATCTTTATATTGTTTAAATCTGGTTTCAAGAAAAGAAATTGATTTATCAACATTAAATAAAATGCAATTAACTTTAAAGCTCTCTTCCGCCGAAAATTGAACTTCTTGCTCACTTGAATTCTCATCAAATTGCTTTTTCCTATGAACCGGGCGCTTTTGAGGCAATACCTGCTAGATATCCATTTCAACGGCAATTACCTTAGCTTCATTGATGGCATTAGGCAATCCTGTTTCTCTAAAAAAATATTGTATTTAAATTAAATTTTAATTTTAATGGGTTTAAATTTATACAAAATATAATTATATATATAAATTTAAAAACATTTAGGCCCCTCAAAATTACATGCCCGGTGGGAAACCATCAAAATTAAATGCCCTGCACGGTCACACATGCCACTAAGCCACCTCTGCTTTTAATTAAACAACTACCTCATTTAATTAGTATTTAATTGTATTTAATGATTGAGGTTTTGTGAAAGTGAAAATATTTCAAAATTCAAATGTTCTTAACGAACGATTGGATATCAAATGACATCTCAAATGTTTGACTTTCAATTAAATTGCTGTCAATGAGTGTGATGTTTTGAACTTTTAATGCTTAGCCTTTTTTTATGGTCAAATGTTCCTGATACTAACCTATCAAAATAATCAGAAAATGTTTATGGACTGTTAAGATCACGAAAGTGATCGAAATTTGACTATCTGGTGGTTCGTTTCATTTTATTTGTTTATTTAACATGAAAAACTCACTCCTTAATCTCAAATGCCCCACTTTAACCGTATTTAATTTAATTATAATGGGTACCAGGTTAGATTCTCGTGTATTACACGAGTTGAATAATTGTAATGTTATATAATAAGTCATGAAAATTTATGTCTTTAAAAACCTATGTATTACACCATCTGAATAAACCCGTGTATTACACATATAATATAATATGTTGACACATAACACGTGTCAAAATATGCCTTAAATTAAGTTAATTTTTAAAACATTTTTTACCAGTCGGGTATTTTTTTTTTATATAATTGATAAATGTTAGTTAATATTACAGTCATTTAGTTAATGTATAATAATTATTATCCATAATCAAATAATTAGTATCCATAATTAGATTAATATTTAATATGAGAGAGATGCGGAAAAAATATGATGAGAGTGAATATGGAGAAGACACGTGGCACTGAAAAACCTTTATTTATTATATAACTAGGTTAGTTCCCGTGTATTACACGGTTAATGAAAAAAAACATACATTATTCATAAGTGTCTAAATAAGAAATAGTGAAAAAAAATAAAATTACAATTACATTCACAAAACCAAATTACATAAGGTAAATTTTTTAGATTCTAGAAAGTTGATTTTGATTAATTGTTATTTGCTTAACAAAGATAAGTTGTTAATTTTTTTTAAAAATTGTCAATTTAATTCTCTAATTATAATAAATTTGCGAGAGTTAATTTATTGATTTTGTTATAATTTTAATAATACAAAGTTCAAAATTTTCAAATCAAACGGTTTTTAAGTTATAGTCAAATGATATTAAATAATTTTAACAATTATATTTGTTAAGCATTTATTATTTGTGAAAGGTTTAAAATCTTAAATTATAATTAAACTTTAGGTGGAAAACCATTTTACAAAAACCTTTATTTATTAGGGGGTATAGATTAGTATTTTTCTTTAATTAGTTATAGAATTAATTACACCGATACTCCCTGTGGTTTGGCCAAATTACGGTTTTCGTCCCTAGGAATCAAAAATTACAAGGATGGTCCAAAATAGTTTGATTTTGTTACGCCCATGGTCCCTAGAGTGGATGGGGGTTAACTTTTTCAGTTAATTTTTTATAAATGACCAAAATACCCTTATTTAAAAAATACAAAAACACGTCTCCTCCCCTCACCACCGCCGCCGCCCTTGAGCTCACAACCCCCACCCCACCTATTCTTCTTCCACCGACACCGCCGTCTCCGTCCGGCAACCGCCACCAACACCGTTGTCGCCGTCCCTTCTTCATCGCAGTGAAATCGTTTCCGGCGAGAACCCTACGGCGACCACTTATCTCCCCTTTCTGATCACCATTCCTCACATCTGCCCCCTTTCTCCACCCCCACCCACTCTCTAAACAAAACAGACGGCCACCATCTCCATCTGCCCCTTTCTCCACCTGCAACCTGCAAATCCGGCGAATTCGTTTTCTCGGTGGTGACCAACAGATCTAAAAAACGAGTGTTGCTATGGAGGAATTTTACAGTGGTGGTGGTTAAGACAAAGGAGGACGGATTTTGTGTATCCGATTGGCTATGTGTGTTCCAGTTTGCCCTAGCTATGGAAAAGGGGGAATTTGCACTCTCCTCCTCCGCCACGTCACCGCCGAGCCGACTCAAGACAAGCAACACCTCCTCCCTTTTCTTCCCCTCCCGACAATTACACCATCGATAATGGTGGCCCACCGGCAACGATTCAGGTGACTAGTTTCTTTCTCCGACGACAGATTTCCTTGCCATCACACCCATCGGCTTCATCTTCTTCCACCGCATACACCCCCGTTTGTCTCCTCCCCTGCAACCACCACCAAAACCTGCACTCGTAACAGATCTGTTTAATCGCCACCACCATTGCTGGTCAAAACCACTCTCGCTTTTTCTGTTTGATTTCAAGAAACACACCCCAGCGAAATTAATTTCAAGAAGAATGCAAAAGCAATTGCACGGTGGTGGGACGGTGGAGGAAGACGGCGGCGACAGAGGAGGAAGTCGGTGGTGGGACGGTGGAGGAAGGCGGCGACGGTGGTGGCAGCCATGGTGGTGATGGTGGCAGCCACCATCGGTGCAGCTTGGGCAAACTGGAACACACTTAGGGTTTTTACCTTTTTTAAAGGGGTGGAGATTTTTTTTAATTTATTTATGTTTTTATTATTATTTTTTTTAAAGAGGGGTATTTTGGTCTTTTCACAGTCACTTAACTGAAAAAGTTAACCCCCATCCACTCTAGGGACCATGGGCGCAACAAAATCAAACTATTTTGGACCATCCTTGTAATTTTTTATTCCTAGGGACGAAAACCGTAATTTGGCCAAACCACAGGCACTATCGATGTAATTAATTCTTAGTTATATTTTGAATTCTTATTATATATTCTTATTTAATATAATTATTATTCTTCTTTAATAATATATTTATAATATCATTATTATTTAATAAGATATAGGTGCATTTATTAGGAGAGAGAGACGGGAAAACCAATGTGAGGAGGCATGAGAGAGTGACATGTGGCATTCCAAAACCTTTATTTATTAGTATGTATAGATGTAGATTATGTTTGGAACTGTTCATTACAACAAAATTTTGGCTTTATACTTGTGTCATTAAAAAGATTTATATCAAGGTAGCTGATTTCCGGACAATAAAAGCCACGTAAACGTGACATGGACATCGTGGTACCATCATCCACACTCACTAAGGCCAAGGCTATAGTACCACATTTTTCACATCACCCTATCGTATTAGCGTCACATCAGATTGCACAACTTTTCACATTTCTCTATATACGAGGGGGTCGTTCCACATTTCCACACTGTCACGTCACATTTCCTTTGAAATCGTCGAAAATAGGCGACTGGTCAAAAACTTTGATTTGTTTTGATCTGGCAACATCAAAGAACGTATGCCAAATCCAAAGATCATGCGATGTCATAGCTTCAAGCATTATGATTGGATATGGATCGTCACCTTGTTGGTGCTGCCCTTGCCAAGCGTTGAGGTAGTTAGACCATTCCCAATGTTTGCAATCGATGTTATCAAGTTTCTCGGGAAAGCCGTGTATGCATTTCGTATATTTGTTAAACGTCACTCAATGTCGGTCTCCTTAAATATATCTTGCTTTAGAGATCAATCACACCTTTACAATAATAAAAACTAAATGTAACAACTAATTAAATAAATAATAATAAATAGTAACAATAATTAATCATACAATCACAAAAATTGTAAATACTCTTGCGATATATTTTTTCATCCCATGAGTTGGTGCTATAGCCGTACTCCAATTGACGAATTACATACGTACATATTTGTTATGTGGTGAAACCTCGTTTACCTCATGTGTAGTACCTTTGTTGAAAAACTCACTCTCGCTCAAATTCGCCAACTATCGCACGAATAGTTGTCGACTCATGCGAAAACAACACCTAAACGTTTTATCATCATTCATGGGTTCTTGAGAAAAATAATTGCGTCCCAGACGGGCATTAGCAGCCTCACGACCTGGTTAATTCAAGCTCGTCTTGTAAGTGGATGGGAATATTCGACATGATGAACTATAAATTAGGCCGCGGCTTAAACCACACCAATGAACATCAGTGGCAGATCCAAGAATTTTTTCAGGAGGTTCACCGTTTTTAAATGCTCCAAATTCATATGGCTGGACATAAAAAATTTCGTTTCATTGAAGATAAATAAACAAATTATCTACAACTAGCGATATTTATAAATGTCATAAATTAGTGATGATAACTGGAGGAACAAATCCATGGAAAAAAATAAATTATATGAATTATTTACGTATTTACTTGTCTCAATATAATGTAAAAGAGTTGTTATTTACACATGTGAATACACAAAATTGACATATTGTTTGACATCAATTATTTTTATTTTTATTTTTATTCTATAGTTATTTACTAAAAAATTTTTAGTAAATAACATTTGTTATAAATCAAAATATATTGTCTTGTCTAGTTGCTATATTTTAACTAATTTGTATCTAACACAATATACTTTACGGTCTTGATGCATATTTTCATAACACTGTTCAAAAGTAGCTTTTACGGGTTAAATATTTATAAAAGAATAAAATAGAAATATTTATTGAACATAAATGTGTGGTTTATTCATAAAATTTTATTAGAAATTGGTCTAATATTACATCAACTATATTATTTTGAAATTATTTAAGATGTGATATGGACGAACTACATCATTTGGTATACTTTATGTCTTAGATGTATTTTCTTTTTCATACTATACACAAGTAATAGAAAAATACGCACCACTACTTCAATTTTTAACATTACAAATAAAATTGTTTTTTAAAACAAAAAATATATCATATTGGATAGAATTAATTTTATAATTAACTTTATATTTAAATATAAATAAAAAGTCATTCCTGACAATGTATTTATGTTTATTTAAATTTATATACAACATTTTTTGTTGAGATAGATGAATGGGAGGGTAGGGGCGGGGGTATTGCATGTGAAATTTCAAGAGAGAGGTTGGCAAGAAGGATGCCTTTAATGTAGTATCATGGGAAGCCTGTGAAGCAGAAAAAGACCTCCCTGTTTTTATTTTGTTTTCATTAATTTATTATGTTGGAACGAACCTGTTTCCATAACCTATACAGAAGTGGATTTCATGTGACCAACATGTTAAATTCGCATACCGAACCAACACACCCAAACTTGAACAACTTCTTGTTAGACTCTTTTTATTAGAATTTGAAGATGATTACAAGTTAATTTATGAAATCAAAAAAACTAATCCCCAATTTATAACTACTCAAAACTGTTTGGGGAAGTTGTAGACTCCTAGAATACTAACTTAAGAAAATTTAATTATGTAATTCCTGTTTTGGTTGGCCGTCCCGTTTTGAGGTGGGTCTATTTTTGAATGAAGTTAGCCTTTCAAAAAAAAAAATTAATTACTAAAAATAAATAAACATAATTACTAAGTTATTATTATAACCTCTAAATAAACAGTACCGTTCTTAATGTTGCTAACTTTATGACTCCCCCTCAACATCAACTTCCATGTTTATTCGTTTGCAAAAATCAACTAGCTTCGGTTCTGGCAAGCTCTTAGTAAGCATGTCAACTGCTTGATCTTGAGTATTTATATACTCCAAGCTCATTTCTTTCTGCAACACTTTCTCCACCACAAAATGGTAATGAACCTCAATGTGTTCCGTCCTCGCATGAAAGGTTAGGTTCTAGGCTAGCTTGATTGAAGACATGTTATCACAATACAAAGTTGCCATCCTTCTATAGATCTTGCTTCAACTCTTTCATAAGTAACCTTAGCCACGTTGCTTATTGTGTAGCCATAGTATCCGCTCAATACTCTGCTTCTGTGGTAGACAACGACACATTAGGTTGTCTTTTGCTGCAGCAAACGATAGCACTACCCCAACATAAACAAGTAACCACTTAGCAGTTGTTCAATACTCTACTTTTTTGTAAAAGAGAACGACACAGTAGGTTGTCTTTTGATGCAACAAACGATAGCACTACCTCCCAACATAAACAAGTAACCACTTGTACATCTTCTTATATCCAAATCCCCGGCATACTCCGCATCAATATAACCGACAAGTTCTAGCTTCACGTGTGATGTGTGTCGTGTAATATATATATGGGATTTTTTAACACATTTATCAGGTTTTAATATTTATAAAAAGATTAATACGTTAACTAACTACACACAATATGCAGATGCACATATTGCAATGTAATATATAGTTTAGGTAAGAACCAAATATTGAACTAATGGACACGGTGGCTCTTGGTACTCAATAGTTAATGTTTAGTCTAATAATAAGGATAGCGGTTTTTAAAAGTAAAAAACAAGCGAGTCAACAAAACGAGACAGAGGTTTGTGAGATAATCAGATCAAATGTATATCACTTGGGCTAGAATCCACTTGGTAATAAAATCGATATTTTAGGATTAGATCAATGGCGTGGTAGTAAAAGGGGTTGAATAGCTCCTTGGTCGGTTTACTGTTTTGAATAACCGAGATGATGGCTATCAGACTCACGCCCCGTCACTCATCCCCTCGGGAACCATTCAGACTAAGATTACACACTTGACTTTGCTCCTGGTAAGGTTACCAAAGTCGTATGACTCATTGTAAAGTAGGAATACACAACTCATGTACAAGCCACTTCTATAAAGACCAAAACTAACTGATTTACATATTTTAGTAATAAAATGGAGGGGCTCCTAACTAGGGTTACCGCAACCCTCAATCTTTTGGAAAGCTAGAATGACAAGACACGCTAACCACCACAAGACCAGAATAATGACATTGTGACTAAAACATACTTTAAATAAAACTTATTCCACCTTAAGCCCTAAACCCCATGGCTCAAGTTAAGAGTCATACGCGACCCAAGACAAAACGATAGAAGAAATGCCGACACAAAACATAAGGTCCAGCTAAAACTCAAAATGATATTTTGATTAACGAAAAGTAAGGTGTTGTTACATTTTTAAATAGTTTTGTTATGTTGCTATTAAATTTACATAGCGTTGTTATGCGCGCAAGTCTCAAATGGTATGCTGATTTACGAAAATTAGGGTGTTGTTATCAACTTATAATGATGTTGTTATGTGACTATTGAATGCATGCAGTGTTGTTATTAGCCAAAGTTTCAAAATGGTATGTTGATTCATATTTGTAAAGAGACACAAATACCTTCCCTATAAAACTTACACTTGTACATGTGTCATCTTCTTATTTCTTACTACGTTTTGTTGGCATGAAACCACAATTGATATTGACCGGACTCAAGAACACAAACACGAACACGTTATTTTTGGGGGACTCCCGGACTCTTTTCTATATATTGATGATCAAGTTAAATTGAATTAAAAAACGCCTAAACTATTTATAAGGAAATAAAACAACTAATACTAATCATATTCTAAACATGATTGATATTTAAAATTCAAACTAACTAGACTCTATCTATTCCAAACTTGCTGCCCAAGACTTTATTTCCATGCAATGAGTATTCCAACATTCACCTCCTTACTCCTTGCTCGTACCTCCCAAATCCACCACTCCAAGCAACTTTCTCATTTCTTCAAACTTAAGTCTTGGCAATGCTTTCGTGAGTATATCCGTCTTTTGCTTACATCATTGAACATGTTCAACTTGAATCTCTTCCCTTTCAACATACTCTCTTATGAAGTGAAAGCGGGTATTAATATGTTTACTTCTACCATGAAAGCCCAGATTTTTTATCAAGGTTATTGCCGAATGATTATCTATCCAAAGTGTCACCTTCTCTTCCTTACATCTCGTTAGGTCACTTAACAATCCTTTTAGCCAAATAGCTTGGCATGCTGCCGATGCCGCCGCCATGAATTCCGACTCACACTAGGATAAGGCAACGGTTTGTTGCTTTTGTGAGTTCCAAGATATCAACGCATTTCCATAATAAAATGCCATGCCAGTAGTACTCCTACCGTTACTTGCGTCGATTCCGTGTGAGCTATCACAAAACCCTACAAGTTTATTGCAGCGTTCCTTTGTATAACACAGTCCATGACCGGTTGTTCCTCTTACATATCTAAGTATTTGTTTCAACACTTGCCAATGTGATTGCTTAGGTTGTTGCATGAACCTATTAACCATTCCCACGGAAAAATTTAAGTCGGGTCTCGTGTAGGTTAAGTACCTTAGGCTTCTCACGAGCTTTCGATATTCGGTGGCATTCACATCTTGGCATTCTTCATCTTTTGATAATTGTAATCGTGACTCCATAGGATACCGAGTAGGATTACATAAGTTCATCTCGCCAAGATTCAATATTTTCTTAGCATAACCCTATTGCTTCAGAGTTATCATTCCACCCTTTTGTAACACCTCTAGACCCAAATAGTAGGTAAGCAATCCGAGATCTTGCATCTCAAACTTATCTTTCATTTGTGATTTAAAAACTTCGATCTCCTTTGAGCTAGAGCCGGTTATAATTAAGTCATCAACATAAATTCTGACTATAATTAATTCTCCTTTTGACACTCTAGTATATACCGTTGATTCTCTAGGACATCGGTTGAAGCCAATCATCTTTAGCGTCTTATCTAATTTTTCATTCCAAGTAGACCGTGTTTTCTTTTCTGGAACCATGAAGCCTTCCGGTTGTTTCACGTAGACCTCTTCCTTCAAGTCACCATTTAGGAATGTCGATTTGACATCCAAGTGATAAACATGCCAATCGTTTCGGGCTGCCAATCCTAGAATTAGCCGAATACTTTCTACGCGGGCAACGGGAGCAAACACCTCCCCGAAGTCAATACCCTTTTCTTGGACATACCCTTTAGCACTAGTCTCGCTTTGTATTTAGACACCGTTCCGTCGGCATGTATTTTAATTTTGAACACCCATTTAAGTCCTATGGCTTTGTTTCCTGGTGGCAAAGGACATAGTTCCCACGTTTTGTTTACTTCGATCGACACCAACTCGTCTTTCATTGCTTCCATCCATTCGTTGTACACTTTAGCTTTATAATAGTTCATTAGTTCATCATTGGGTGCCATGTATTCCTCTTGTAATAGAACATAGTCTTCAAGATGTTTGGGAACATTGACCAATCTTGTCGATCATCTAACCTTAGGATTTTCGGTATCTTGTGTGTGGTCATCTCCTGGTTCGGTCACATTCTGAGGGAGTTGATCTGTAGCTCTCTGATCTGCTCGAAAGGAACTGGGATGGTCACTTCGGGCTGAACTGGACGGCCCACCAAACTGATCTGAAACAGTTATGTTTCTGGCCTCAATGTGAAATGGGCTGGGTGGCCCACTAAGCTGGTATGCACCAGGTTGTTCAGTGCCCATATTTGCATCTTCTGTTTCATTTTGATTGTTTGAAGGAATACAAATTTTTTGTTCCATGTTAATTATAAACTCAACCCATTCAGGCCCTACTCCAATGTTCATTGACTCGCCAATTCTTTCACATTCCAATGTCTTGTTTTCTTCGAACTTGACATCACGACTCACATAAATTATTTTTTGGAGTGGGTCGTATAGTCGGTAAGCTTTAGTTCCAGGTTCGATGACAAGGTGAACTACTTGCTTTCTTCGGTCATCAAGTTTTCTAAGACCAACTGTTGGGACCTTCATATGGGTTAAACATCCAAACACCCTAAGGTGTTCAATGCTTGGCTTTCGTCCTTTTAATACCTCATATGGTGTGACATTTTTTAAAGATTTAGTAGTGACTCGGCTCAAAACATAAACGGAGTGTCTCACCGCTTCACCCCATAGATTTTGAGGGAGTTCTAACGCCTTCATCATACTTCTTGTAGCATTCAACACCGTTTGGTTGCGTCGTTCCACCACCCCATTTTGTTGAGGCGAATAGGGGGCGGTGAAGAACCTTTTAATTCCCATTTGGTCACAAAATTCAGTGAACAACTTGTTTAAAAACTCACCACCCCGATCACTTCTTAAAGCTTTTACCTTCAAATTGTGTTCTAGTTCCACCTCTTGTTTAAAATTCTTGAAAACATCAAGTGAATCATTCTTGCTTTTGATGGTATAAACCCACATGTAACGAGTGTAGTCATCTACAAATAGAATGAAATAACGATTCCCTCCAAGTGTCGGAGGTGATATTGGTCCACATAGGTCGGTGTGAACTAGTTCGAATGGTTTTGAGGCTCGGTACATGGATTGTTTAGGAAACGAGTTTCTGTTTTGTTTTCCCAACATGCAAGCATCACAAACTTGTTCTCCATGCATGGTGGTTAAATTACCATGTACCAAATTTTTATTTTTCATGTCATTTATGGATCTAAAATTGAGATGACCAATTCTTGCGTGCCAAATCCAAGCTTGGTCATTGATCGAAGATAACAAACATACCGGTGTTCCCACTTTGAGAGTGATTTTGTAGAGACGGTTTGCACTTCTTTGAACCTTCATCGTCAACTTGTATCCCTCTTCATAAAGCCATAGTTGATCCTCATCTATCCATACCTTGCAACCATTTTCTATCATTTGGCCAAGGCTAAAAATGTTACTACATAGGTCGGGTATGTAGTATATGTCATCCACAATTCTTTGTTCTCCGTTTTTGCAATAAAAAACTATGGATCCTTTTCCTTCAATTCTAACTTTTGACCCGTCACCAAAACGAACCAATCCGTTTACTTTGTGGTCAATGGTTGTAAAGTGGTTTGCACATCCGGTCATGTGGTTTGATGCCCCGTTGTCTAGGTACCAAACCGAAGAGTCATGAGGATCATTAGCATAAATTTTAGGGTGGACTTTATCTTCATTCAGTAGAAGTTCATCTTCAATTTTCTCGACAGAAGTCATCATCAAGGTTGGTCCTTTATTTCCTTGATGGTTCACTTGATTCACTTGATTGAGGTGTGCTTCTTAATTCTCTTGTGACTTAGTACATTCCCATACAAAATGGCCATAGGTATTACAATTGTAGCACCTTACATTCGTCTTATCACGGTTTCGGCTTTGATTGTTGTTCCACTTTTGGTTGTCATCTTTACGAGGTTCGCTACTGTGGTTACTTCTTCCACGACCTCGACCGTTGCTTCGGCCACGGCCTCTTCCTCTTCCCCGGTTGTCATGGTTGTATGCCCCACGACTTCGTCCTTGGCCTCTTTGATTTTGATCACCATTCCTGTTGTTAGAAGAATCTGCCCTTGTGTAAAACAACTTACTGTCTTTGTCGACAAGGTCCTCGTTTCCCTTGATTCTTTCCTCATACGCTTTAAGCCGAGCAATGCAATCTTCAAAGGTTAAGGTATTTAGGTCAGCCACTTGGTCAATGGTAGCCACAATCAAGATGAACCAAGGTGGCATGGCATCGAGTAAGCGTTTAACGGCTACCTTGTCTTCCAAGTCTTCTCCTAGACTGTTGAATTTATGTACGTACTCGTACATCTTGCCGACGAAGTCTTCCACAATTTCTTTCTCCTTCATCTTAAGACTAGCAAATTCTCGCCGGAGGGTTTGTAATCTCGCTTGTTGGACACGTTCGGCTCCCAAGAATCTCACTCGGAGAGACTCCCAAATTTCCCAAGCACTTTGTGTTCTAGCTACTTGGGCCAGAATGTTTTCGGGTAATGATTGATAGATTAGTGCTCGTGCGTATTTGATCTTCTTCTCATCAGTTTGATCACCGGTCACTGGATCAACGGTTTCCCATAAGCTCTTCGCGTCGAGTAAAGCCTCCATTAGGATTGCACACGTACCATAGTTGGTGTTCGTAAGTTTGGGACAAACCAACGATGTCGGGCTGGAGTCTTGTTGAACAATGATTTGATTATGTTCACCACCTTCTGCCATGTTAATGGATCTTGGAGTTCTGTGATAAAAACTGGATCGGAAGTTGAGCGTTGCCCGTCGGTTCCGTTTCAAAGTATTCTGTGATCAAACAAACTTGATCGGAAGTTGAGCTATTTTGCTCGTCGGCTCCGGTCTTGAAGTTTTCTGTGATCAATCAAACTGAATCGGAAGCTTGAGTTTTACTCATCAGCTCCGATCTTGAAATCTTCTGATCTTCAATGTTTTCTCTGAGTCACAAACCTGTCTCTGATACCAATTGTTGGCGTGAAACCACAATTGATATTGACCGGACTCAAGAACACGAACATGTTATTTTTAGGGGGCTCCTGGACTCTTTTCTGTATATTGATGATCAAGTTAAATTGAATTACAAAAGGCATAAACTATTTATAAGGAAATAAAACAAGAAATACTAATCATATTCTAAACATATTGATATTTAAAATTCAAACTAACTAGACTCTATCTATTCCAAAGTTGTTGCCCAAGACTTTATTTCCACTTAAGGAGTATTCCAACACGTTTCTTATTTTAAAATCATTTTATATCGAAACTGGACTCTCTCTCTCTCTCTCTCTCTCTCTCTCTCTCTCTCTCTCTCTCTCTCTCTCTCTCTCTCTCTCTCTTAAACGGCATATAAATAAGATATTTAGTAGGCCATGGCTTGAGTTTCGCTGTCGACAACACCAATATATAAAAGAAGATAGTATTTCAAACTATATTTACTTTCATTGTTTCACTCATATATATTTATAAAAAGATTTACGGCTGCTACATAACAATTTGTTAATTTATAAATCTACTGACCTTTCATGAGAGTTGACAATTGACTCATGGGTTCATGTGTGTTCTTTGACCGATCTACGGGGTTAAAGCATTTTCGACTATTTTTTATTTTAGAACTAGTTAAATCCCGTGTATTATACGGGTTGATAAAATATAATATTATATACTTGGTAATAAAAAAATTGTATTTAAAAAAACTCGTGCATCGGATTGATAAAATATAATGTTATATACTTAGTAATGAAAAGTTTATATTTTTAAAAACCCGTAAATTACACGGTTTAATACATTAATTTCTATTTAATATTATTTAACTTTCATCACTATTTAGTCTAAAAACATAATTAAATTTCAAAGTTTTTTAAAATAAGAGATAATTTAAATTAAGAGAGAGAGACGGGAAAAAATGGTGAGAATAGATGTGAAAGCGATACGTGGCATAAATTATTTTTATTTATTATATAGTATAGATTTCTATACATTATAATCTATATATATTCTTCATTTTTTGATATTTTAAATTTAATTAAATATGTTTTAATTGATTTCCCATTTTCTTTTTCGATGAAGGTATCACTTGATTAGTTAAAAACACTGCATAACAATGATGCAACTACATTATAATAATAGATATCTTAAAAATATAACATTTTAAAATCGAGAGAAGTATATTTTAAATTCCCAGTCAAAATTAGTTATTGTTATCCAAATGATTTGCGACACAGATTTCTTTGGTGCAAACTTTGTATGATCCAAAAGACGTAAAGGAGTTGTTGAATTTCCCATCCTTGGAATTCTCGAAGAAAGTGCAAAAAAGGTTGTGTATCTTTTTAACAACGATATGGTGCATATGAAGATCGATGAGTGACAAAATTTTCAAAGGAAAATAGTCTTGTACGAGAAGAATTTTGGAAGATGCGAAAGAAGTGTCTTTCTTATGGATTAAACATAGGGCACGGTCTTAAATGGTTGGATTGGTCAATCTCGTGTAAGTTTGATGTAATAGGTAAATTGTAAGAGTTAGTGTTTCTTTCGAGGTAAATTAAGCTTCTAGCTATTTGCGGGTTCTTCTAAATAATGAAGTTTTTAGTAGTACCAAAAAAATACTATAAAAATAAGTAACATGCAATTTTTTAATTTGTACGAAAAAGTTATTCAATATAAATTTAACATATTATAGTGTTTGAACTTATTTAACATCACGTAGTTATGAAAATGTTTAAACATTGATTAAAATATAACCATTATCTATATGGATGTTATGTAACCTTTTGTTGATGTGAATATCATATATTCTTTTCGTAACGTAGAAATCCACGCCATCATTTTAATTGATTTATATACTAGCGCATATCATCATCTTATGTAATAAATATATATATATATATATATATATACATATATATGAGGGTTCCAGAGAAAACCACATAGTTAGGCGAAAACCGAGAAAACCACTAAAAAAACCAATTTTAACCCCTAATATAATAATATTTAATTTTTATTTTTATTTTTTTATAAGAGTATCAATGTAATATTACACATTTTTACCAAAAAATCATTTAAATATTGGCTTACGTAAACGTAACCCATAGTGTTACGTATACGTAAACAGAAAACAAAAAAATTACGGTTACGTATACGTAACTCATAGTATTACACATTGTTTTAATGGTTTTCTTGGTTTTCGCCTAACTATATGGTTTTCTCTTGATCCTTCCCCTATATATATATATATCCACGCCAACATTTTTTTACACTTAACTCTGATACATTTAAAAGGTTAAAAGTTATTTGTAAAACTTTTTGCAAAAATACATCTATTTTAAATAATTTTACGGACTTTATTATATCTAAAATTAGGTTGATTTTTTTATTAAAAATATAAAAAATATGTTCGTTTTTTTTTCTACTCTTGATTATTTTCTAAATAAAACGACCATAAATGTGGGTGAGCTTGTGAGTTGTGACAATAGCAAATGGTGTACATATGTGGATTTTGTAATGTTATTGGTTTAAATAAGAGTAGATTTCACGGTTGGTCCTGTGATTTCATATCAAAAAGTTTTAAAGATCAGGGATCATTTTTGAAAATATTAAAGAACAGGAATCAAATCCAAGATTTTCATGAAACCACAGGACCAACCACGAAATTTACTCTTTACTAATTATATTCTTTTTTAATGTGTTTGTTTATAAGTTCGATTTTCGATTTTTGTTGACAACCATGTCAACACTAGTGTCACATAATCTGAATCTCATCATGATAGATCAAACCACAAACAGGTAATTCAAGATCTGAATTAAACTCAACTATCACTTGTATAAACTGACATACAAATCAAGAACATCAATACATAAAGAACATACTAAACAGATAACAACTCGATGATATGTGAACACTCTTAATAACGGGATAAGAATGAGAATCTATGACAACAAAGAAACCCTAGAATCTCTCCAGAGATTAAAGATGATAGCATAATTTTTCAGGAGAGAAGAAAGAACCAAAATGAGAGTGTTTAAGAACAAAACAGAACCATTGTTACGGTAAAACCCTAAACGAAGACATGGAGACGATCGTGAGTTCTCTGAGAGAGGAAAAATGAGAAGTCTTTTTTTTATTTGACTCTCTCTCTCTCTCTATCTCTCTCTCTCTCTCTCTTCTTAAATAGGCTCCAAGTAAAAGAAACGGGTTGTGGATCAAGTAGGCTCGAGGTGTACAAATCGGTTTTTTAACCCAAACCGGTTCAACCTGAACCGAACCGGTTTGGTCAACGAAAAGTCAAAAACGGTTTGGCCCTAAACCGGTTCGGGTTAAACCGGTTTCGGAGGTGAAAAATGTCTAACTGGTCAAACCGGTTAGGGTTGGTTACAAACCGGTTTGCCCTGTAAACCGGTTTTTATTAAAAAAAAAATAATAAATTTTATATTTTTAATATAAAATCAAAAAAAATATATAACAAATATAAAACATAAAGTTAGACGTTTATTAATATTTGGAAAGTTCGGAAATTAAAAAACATGACAAGATAAAATTATAAAATTCTAAAACATTACAAATGATAATATATATTTTTATTTTTTGGAATATTGATTGATTATTCTTGTGCGTTGTCTTCGGAACTGGAGCTTCGTAGCCTTGCATCTTCGGCTAGTTCTTTATCGGTGACTGGTTCGGATATTTCAAGATCAACCTCGTTGTTGTGTATGATTTCTTCGGCTTGAATTTCGTCTTCGAGAGAAGTTTGGTCTTGTATCCTATCCATCGCATTCAAATGGTCCTTCAAGCAAATGCACATTTCCATCGCTAGGGGGGGTGAGTCTAGTCCTTCGTATCGATAAGACCCTGCCACTAAAAGAAAACGCAGATTCCGAAGCCACCGTGGAAGCTTGGACGGTTAGTACATCACGGGCCATGGCGGAAAGAATCGGAAACGAAGCTTCGTTTTTTTTCCACCAAGCCAAAATATCAAACTCCTCAAAAACGGTAAGAGGCGTAAACGCTAAAAAGTTTGTGCCAATATACCTTCCGAGTTCGCTACTCGGGGTGGTACCTCGAGCCCATTTACTAAATTCATTTAACATTTCGTTATATAAATTCAAATTAACTTCTCTCGAGCTACCACTTGATGATGTACCCATTGTATCATGTGGAGTCGGAGTTGTACCATATTTATGTAAATAAACATCAAATAAATCTTGTAAACATTTGTTAAAATATGTTTTTGTAACTTGTGCAAAATGGATGTCTTCACTATCCAAATTCAAAGCGTACGTAATTCTATCAATCAAAGTTTCAACCCCGTAAACATTTATGGTAGGGTTTAACGCGGCGGCACAAGTTATAACGGGAGGCATTTCTTTAAAATATTTCACTAATTTTTCTTTTATCGGTTCTATCATTTTTGTAAAAAGAGGGCTTTTATTTTCAAGTTCATACAACTTGTTAGCCATTAAATATATTTGTTTTAGAGTTAATGGACTTGTGGGATAATAAACACCGGATAAAAAAGTGGTGGCGGTTTTGAAAACTTCAAGCAATTCGGTTACGTCTTTTAAAATGTCCCAACTCGTAGAAGGAAACTTTAGAATTTTACGACGAGGTTTTGAGGCAAGCATTTCATGAAATAGTTCTAAAGTTTCTCTTTGTCGTAAAGCGCTATAAAACATAGTATAAGTCGAGTTCCATCTTGTCTCGACGTCCCAATTCGGACCTAAGCAAAGATTATTCGTTTCACGACAAAATCTAATATAATCATGGTAGTTTTTTTTGTTACTAAAAATATCTTTAAGCATTAGTCGAAAAGTATATGTTAAGTTTGAAACCTCTTCAATTGCAAGCCCGGCTTGCACCGCCAAGTTAATGATGTGTGCGACACATCGACTATGGAAAAAAACGCCGTTGCAAACCGGTTTATATTTAATTTTTAGTTTTTTAAACGCATTTGTAATTTAAATTCGGTTATAACACCATCCAATATATAAAATAAATTTTCGCCGGTGTGTGGATATTCAAACAATTCAAACGCGATTGTACGCTTCATCATTTGTCACGTATTGGGATCAACCCAATGCGCGGTAACGCAAAGGTACGAATCGGGTATACCATGTGGAGCCGACCAAACATCGGTGGTTAAGTTTACACCGGTTTTCAAATTTTCAAAATTCAAAAAATTAATTATTTTTTTGCTTTTTTCCACATTTTTATACAATCTCGTCTAAGGGTTGTACGACTTACTTGATGATAACGTGGTTGGAGTGTCTCTTGAATCATCCTTGTCCATAAAGTTGCAGCCCAACACTCTTGATCCACCAGCTATCGAATCCAAACCACACTCATTTATCATGTAACAAAAAATACCACATATTAGAGATAATTATATACAACATTTGTTTGATATTGAATTGAAAGAATACATATATGTCAACAAGTATGACCAAAATGTTGGGAGAGTATTTCGTGTTCACGATTTTGGCATGTTTTCCAAGATTTCCCACCTACATTTATTTGAACACTCTTCCCGTGATTTTGATCATTAGTCATCCAATTCACCGGATACTTTTGAGTTTCTGCGGTGAAGATGAAATCCAGAGGTAAACTAGGCGGTGGAGGGTGGTCTAGTGTCGGTTTGCCTGTTGTTTTCATCTTATGCATCTTCGTATTCTTTTTGGGATTCTTCGGTTCATCTCTATTATCTCAACAGGTCTATCTTAACTTCTTCCCTTGTAACTGTATTGATATTCATACCACCACTCTATAATATAATCTTTACGCTTTGCGGATATACTAATTATGACTAAATGATTAACAGGTTGAAACTGAATTTAGTTTACATCCAACACCTAGGGTACTTAACGAGAAAGAATATGAACCGTTGCCTCGAGGAGATTCCGGTGATGACTCCTTAACCACCATTCCTTTTCAGGTACCCTTTTCGGCGACCTTGTGGTTTCCGTTTGTTTGATCGTCTTTACATGAAGTTATTAGAGCTCCGCGTGATCCATAAAAATACTTCTTTGATTGGTTCATTTGTGTCTAGCCTGAAATGCGTTGAGGTGCATCAGTTGACTAAACATCTAGAGGTAAAACACTGGATTGATGCCGTCCACGAGGGCGGTACGCCTAAGTAAAAATAGGAATATTTGATGACTGAACAAATGACTTACCATGATTGGAGATGAGTAATATACTATAATCATTAGATAACAATATTATACATTTGGTTACTTTTTTATTCATATTACGAATATTGTTATTCTTCATATGAATAAGAATATTACGACTGAAAAAAAAAATTAAAACAAAACAAAGTCCCGAACGAAGGCTTACGCGTTATCATGAGAACACTATATACCTGAGTTAAAAAAAGTTTTTGATTCATAATATTCCTGAACGTGTCCATGTACTATGTAAGTAAAATAGATCGGATAAAAAGTTTTGGTTTTTAACATTTATGGTTATATCATGATCATTAAATTCCTGAAGGCGTGACTTTATATACTATGCAAGTAAAATAGATCGTTAATTCATGTAGGGATCATGATATAACCATAAATTTATGTACGGATCACAAACATTAGTGATGGTTGCAAAAATCCGTCATAACTATTTTGTAGTACTGTGTATGATTGGTAGGTATTAAGCTGGACACCTCGAGCACTATATTTTCCGGGTTTTGCAACAGCACAAGAATGTGAAAGCATAATCAAGATGGCCGAGGATGAACTTAGACCTTCAGGTGTGGCTTTACGCGAGGGAGCTACACTTGAAAGTATCAAGGGGGTTAGAACAAGGTATCATGTAACAATCAAGAACTATTAAAAAAACAAATGTTTATGAAAAGCTGAATTAGCAATGTCACATGTGCCAGTTCCGGCATGTTCATAAGTGCAGACGAAGACAAAACAGGTATCATAGATCTCATTGAAAAGAAAATTGAAAGGGCTACAATGATCCCTAGACGACACGGAGAGGTAATTAAACTGTTAAAACTTATCAATTATTAACATTCGTGTGAATTTTTTAGATTTATAAGGACTTATAGATTTCACGTTGGTTTCTAGTTGAAATTTGAAAAACAATTTGGTTCAACATAGTTGACTAACTATCACAGGTAGTGGAGTCAAGCAAAGCTAGCGGACTCGATGACTCCACTCGAGGACTCTTCGAGTTTGCTTGTTGAGGTAGCAGACTCTACATGGTCCTTGTTCTTCATAAGAAAGTTTTTGTTTTTCTTATCTGGGATTACATGCAAAGTCCGCTTGCCACCTCAACGTAGTCCTACCAGCTTAATTTGCTAGAGTCCGCTACCTGAAACCAAACTGCTTTTAAATTTCACCTAGAAACCAAAATCAATTATGTAAGTCACACATAAATCCAAAAAATTAACCATATGGTTTGCCTTCTTCGGTTATATATGGATCAGTGTTCATCGGCTATGTGTTAACCGTTCGACTCATTTAGTATCGGTTGTCTGATGCAAGAATGTTATTACTTTACAGTCATTCAATGTTTTAAGGTATGAGATAGGGCAAAGGTATCTTCCACATTATGATACTTTCAATCCTACTGTGTACGGTCCACAGAAGAGCCAGCGGGTACTAAACCTCGATCATTATATTAATCGGTTGCTTTAACGTACGACAATTTATGTTTGTTGGGTTGCTTACAGATGGCTTCTTTCTTGCTGTATTTATCTGATGTTGAAGAAGGTGGCGAAACCATGTTTCCATTCGAGGTAAGTTTGTATTGACCGGCACTTTTACCTAATCCGCTCATCTCCGGCCATTTACGTGTCATATTACTATGATGTTCAGAATGGTAAAAGTAAGACTGCAACCGATGATTTAAAAAAGTGTAGAGGCTTGAAAGTAAAACCACGGAAAGGTGACGGGCTTTTGTTTTATACATTGTACCCGAATGGTACCATTGACCCCGTAAGTTCGTTATACGTGTGATTGTGTGACTTTTTATTATTATTTATTTGTGTAATAAAGTTTAATGGTTCCTAACGCAGGCATCGCTTCATGGGAGCTGCCCGGTAATCAAAGGCCAGAAATGGGTTGCCACCAAATGGATTAGGAATGAAGCGGAACGTTATTAAAAATAGTTTATAACAATTAGATCCACTTATATGTTCAAAGCTTTTATTTAAAGTGGATTTTCTCTCTGTTAATTATACAGTTAAACAAAATTACAGTTATTCTTAGAGCATCCCCTTGAAAGAATGTATTTTATTAATGAAAGCTTTAATTCTAATTTACCTATGAGGCCTGGCGATCAGAGGTTGTTTCAACAGATAAGGAATAAAGATTGGAATCTATATATTTCGAATTAATAGAAATCAGATTTTGAGTCAAATAGTTTAAAGAGTTTTCTTTTCCAAGTATGTTTATTATAAAAAAAATTTTGAAAGGCGAATTTCTTAAATTCTGTTGAGAGTGAGACTTGAACTCATGGTCTGCTCAAACTTTGGTGTTCTTAGAGTATTTTCCTTTACCTGGGCCACCAACCACAATGTCATGTTTATTTTAAATAGTGATAAGAGTTTATTGTGTTTTACAACCTCTTCATATTATCCGATAAGAAAAGAGTTAAACCGATTGTTATTCGTGAGAGTTAAACCGATTGTTATTCAACAATTGGTATAAGAGCGTAGACAAAACGTTCTTAATCCACTTGAAGAGAAAAGAGAAGAGGGAAAGAGCCCTCAACCAACTTTGGGCCATCATTCGTTTTTTTTTTAGGCTGTAGAAGTGTGATCTCAGCCTAAAACAGATAAGCACCCTGCCCAAATTAGACAGGCCTCAGCCCAAAATCAGATAAGAAAATTTGCAGCCCAGAAGGATCATCCTAGGGAATTACGACCAATCCGGGGTAGAGGTGTACAAAAAAAACCAGTTTTTTTTTCTACCCGGTCCAAACCGGTTCTGGGCAAACCGGTAGAACCGGTTCGGGTTAACCTAAAACTGCCGGTTATGAACCGGTTTAAAGCATTCTGAAGTCCACCGGGTTGAGGACCGGTTAGGAAAACCGGTTTTTAAACCGGTTTAAACCGGTTTTTTCGCTGAAAAATATAGCCGTTAGGGTCGAATTTGACCCTTTTTTTTTTGCCTTTTTTCACCTATAATTCACTATAAATAGGTGGGGGTGTTTAGGTTTAATCACACCTCTTTCTACACTCTCTAATCTTATCTTCTCATGTTTTTTAATTTCCGAACTTTTCAAATATTAATAAACGTTGCACTTTATGTTTTATATTTGTTATTTTTTTTATTAAAAATATCAAATTTATTTGAATTTATTCGATTTTTTTATTTAAAACCGGTTTAAACTGGTTTAACAGACAAACCGGTTTCAACCCAACCCTAACCGGTTTAATAGGTTAGGGATTTCCTTGCCTCCAAACCGTGTTAACCCGAACCGGTTTAAGGCCAAACCGGTTTTGAATTTTCGTTGACCAAACCGGTTCGGGTCTGGTTCGAACCGGTTCGGGTAAAAAAAACCGTATTGTTCACCTCTAATCCGGGGTATATAAGATGATGGGTTAACCCCACCCACAGGCAGCTCATTCACGTTGGGCCGGGAAAAAGTTTAGAGCCCAATAAGAATCATTAAGCTAGGGAATTACGACCAATCCTGGGCAAAGTATTTATAAATAATTACACAACCTATGTTTATAATTATCCAACATAAATTACGCATGTTATCATTATTTATAAATTTTATATAATAATACTTTACTCAAATAAAAAAAATCTCAATTTTATGTTGTAATTTATTTTACAAAAAATATGTCGTATAAAAAATTTATCTACTTAAAAATAGCCAACAACGGTAAGAATATTTCCAGTTTTACCCCTCAAGGCCTTTTTCATAGGTGAAAATTGATGACCAGGGGTAGAAACGAACCAAGTCGGCTCGTGAGCTATTTGAAGTTGGCTAACTAAAAGCTCAAATCGAATCGAACTTAAACAAGCTCGAGCCTAAAAATAAGTTTGTTTGATGAACGAACCCGAGCCCGACGCTTTACTTATCGAGCTCGAGTTAGCTCGCGAGTCTAATCAAGCCTATTATTTCTATAACTTTTATTTAATATATATTTATATAATATTAATAAGTATAGAAAAAATTATGATAAAAACAACTAAATAATATATTATAATATATATATATATGTAATAAAAATTATAGAAATAGTAGGCTTATTTAGGCTCGCGAGTTAGCTCGAGCTCGATAAGTAAAGCGTCGGGCTCGGGTTTGTTTATAAAACTATGTTAAAATAACAAATGTATGTATATATATACATACATATACATATTGTGTTATATATAAAATATAATGAAAAATATATTAAATTATTTATAAATATATGTATAAATTAATTAATAAAAAAAACTAGCTTAGCCGAGCCAAACTCTAGTTTGAAAAATTACTCATGAGCAGAGCTCAAGCTATAGAAGTAGAGCTTCAAATGAGTCGAACCCGTGCTCTCGGCAAGTTAAACAAGCCGAGCTTGAGCTCGGGCTCTATTCACCTCGAAGACTCCCATGATCTCAACATTGATTCCCTACATCGAGGGCTCAGAATAATTTTACTGCTTTGTATTTGATCTAGATTAAGATAACCTTAAAAGGTAATGTCGGTGGTCAATGGAAAGGCCACCGACAAAGCCATTCCTACATGTTTACTAATTGATTTTCCATCTTTTGATCAAACATTGGCTTTAATGGACTGGTTGAGTGTGTTGTGTTTAAATTGTTTTTTTGCTCCTGATTGCAGGTTCAAATCATGTGCCCAACATTTTTTTTGGTTTTTTTATTGTTTCTTTTTCTTTTTAGATTTATTATGCTTTTAGTTTTGAATACTTTTTTTATGAACGCGCGATAACCGAGTCATGTTTGCGCCTCAAAATTCTAAAGTCTCATGTTTACCCCTATAATATATATCAGCCGACGTGGATTCGAGTCTAAGGTTTGACAAACCGGGTTTTTCGTTTTTTTATATTCGTTTGTAAAAATAGTTTTTTATAATTCTATTTTGTTTTTACTTTGTTACTAACATTTTTAACGAATTTGTCGTTTCAATGTTATCTCCTATTCGAGGCGCATTTTATCTACTTTCCAATCTCCAAAACTGTGTTACAGTAACTTCATACGTTTTCTTTTATTAGTAACCAAGTTCGAAAACTGCCACATCGCGCTATTTTAATTTCTAGTTCCTATTAAACCTATACCCATCATATGACACCAAACATTGCAGGTCATGTTAAAGGTTTACAGTTGTATTTCCTTATTTGACACACCGAAAGACAACATATACACCAAGGTTGTGGGGTTGCTCACCCAAACTCCTACTGTTTCCATCAAAATTAATGGCTTCTGGACTAGAATCAATGCAAATCTAGATATTCACTGGCAGTATACCTTGTATTTGAAACCCTAGTTGATTGAAAGATTTGAATTTGTTGTTTGGTGACAATTTAGGTTTAATGGTCCATATGCATTGAGTTTACGGTCGATTAGACAATGTGATGGTGTTTCAGAAAGATGAGCATTATGTGGTTCATAAAATGTCTCACTTGTCAATTTGAGAAACTTCTCATCTTATTGGCCAAACACTTCATTCACCACCACACACTAGCATAGTCCAACTATTTTCTTGTAATTATCTTTGCTTCTATCATATTATGAATACCAATATTATAAAACTCTAGAATGGAATTTACTATTTTGCCCTTCACCTTGCTATTTTTTGCTAGTATGTTTCTTTAAAGATGTTGATTGTTTGACATGTTACACAATCAAAGCTCACAATTAATGCTTGATAAGAAACACTCATCCCTACTTATGTTCACCTAAATTTGTAAAACCATCAAGTGAAATTAGTGTACTTTTTTATAACTTTTAACACATTATAAGATGGTTATGTTCATGATTGCTCTATAATTGCCATGGTGGATGTCCTACAAGAAAGAGTGTACTGCCCTCTACCCTTAATATGCCTGCTAAAAGACTAAGGCAAGATTATGATTGATTCCATGAAGAAAACTAGTGATTGGTTTGCTTTCATTCTTCTCCCTCTTGTTCTTCATTTTTTTTTAAAGAAATTTGATACTTAGTTTTGAAGTCCCTTTATCAAGATTTGTCTAGTCTATAGTTTAATTTGATTATGGATGCACATAAAGATTTTAAAAAAAGTTTCTTTTTTTTCGATGTTTACAGGATTTGCTCGCAGGAGATCCCGAGTGATGTTACAGTTCATGCAGGAGGTGTTTCTTTTTCATTGCACAAGGTATAATTTTTCTATGATCTTTGATAATCTTGTTTAAATGGTGATTTCATTTGGAACCATTTATTTTATGCAGTTTCCATTGGTCTCAAAGTGTGGTTACATAAGGAAATTGGTGTCTGACCCTAAAGAAACTGATGGTTTAGTAGTTGAAATCCCTGATATCCCAGGAGGGTCTGAAGGGTTTGAACTTGCAGCAAAGTTTTGTTATGGAATAAATTTCGATCTGTCGACAACAAACATTGCCATGGTGAGATGTGTAGCAGAGTATCTTGAAATGACAGAGGAGTATGCAATTGGAAACCTGGTAACAAGATCAGAATCCTATCTGAATGAAGTAGGACTTAAAACTTTGGGTAGCGCGGTTTCCATTTTACAATCATCAGCAAACCTTTTATTAATGGCGGAAAATGTGAAATTGATTAATCGATGTATAGACACTATAGCGTTTATTGTCACCAAAGAAAGCCAGTTTTCGTCTCCTAGTGGTGCAGATGGTGCTTTAGTTCCTTCATCTTATTCCTCGTCGTCATCATCTCACCCTAAAGCTGTTGTTGATTGGTGGGCGGAAGATTTAATCGATCTTAGGATCGATATCTTCCAAAGGGTTCTTCTTGCAATGATTTCAAGGGGCTTCAAACAATATGCTCTGGGTCCAATTCTAATGCTTTATGCTCAAAAATGTCTTCGCGGTTTGGTAAGAACTTATTTTTTTTCAAGCTGAATTTAAATAAAAAGTTACACAATTGTAAGCCTGTAAGGTGACCCTTTTATTAATCATATGTGGAATCTATCATCAAACAGGAAATATTTGGCCAAACCAAGAAAAAAATTGAGCCAAAACAAGAACACGAAAAGAGGATAGTTTTAGAAACAATAGTGAGCCTTCTACCACGAGAAAGGAATGCAATGTCGGTTAGCTTTGTTTCGATGCTGCTTCGAGCTGCCATATACGTTGAAACAACAATGGCATGCAGGCTAGATTTGGAGAAACGGATCGGGTTACAACTTGGGCAGGCAGTTTTAGATGACATACTAATTCCTTCATTTCATTTTGATGGTGACACATTGTTTGATGTTGATACTGTGCAACGAATCATTTTGAACTATCTTGAATATGAGTTAGAAGGCACTCGTGATCACGAAGATTATGTTTCCTGTCCTCAAAGTGACATGGAGAAAGTTGGGAAGCTTATGGAGTGTTATCTTTTTGAAATAGCTTCTGACCGCAATCTGTTGGTGTCGAAATTTATAAATCTAGCAGAACATATTCCTGAGCAAGCAAAGGTTTCAGAAGATGGAATGTATAGAGCTATTGATATTTATTTAAAAGTAAGTATTATCAATTTTTTTATTTTTTTATTTTTTTTTTAATATTTAGAGATGATATTACAGGCACATCCAATGTTAAGTGATATGGAAAGAAAAAAAGTTTGCAGTTTGATGGACTGTCAAAAGCTTTCACGTGAAGCGTGTGCACACGCAGCCCAAAATGAGCGGCTTCCTGTGCAAACAGTGGTTCAAGTTCTTTACTATGAGCAACAACGCCTGCGAGACAACATGGATGGTGGTCTGATAGCGGTTGAACAACCTGCGACCAACAAGAACCAACCATTAAATGATGAGCTCTCGCGCTTGAAAAAAGGAAACCAAGATCTCAAATTTGAACTTTTGAAGATTAAAATGAGAGTAAAAGAAGCAGAAAGATATTCATCAACGTCTGTTGACAAATCTACGGTCAGCAGCCCTGCTTCCACACGTTATTCAGCTGATAAACCGCCGTTGCCTAGAAAATCTTTTATAAATTCTGTGTCAAAAAGGCTAGGAAAACTTGCGCCGTTTCTACGTGCTGACGGGGCTTTACCTTCGATTAGTAGAGGCAAGAATAAGCCAAGTAAAAGTAGAAGACATTCTATATCTTGATCTGCATGCTTGGCAAGATGATTGGTAATTTTTATTTTTCATTTGATTCCATGGCTTTGATATATTTGTGTGATATTTTAATGTAAAGTTTGTATGCACATCATTATAGTTATATAAGATATATGATAGTGCTGATGAACAGTAAGCTAGAATTGAACAATCTGTAACTATATTTAAAATTTTGACTTCAGAAATCAAATGGGAACTGAAGTTTGATTGATGATGTTAAGAGTAGTATTGGGGATACAAGTATGAAATGATTGAAAACTTTTCTTCTGAAAAATATGAGCCACAAACTAGCGGTTTGTGGGTTGTTGACAGGAACGAGAAGCCAAAAATGTTCAGCCGTGAACCGGACCGGTTTGTAGCATGCAGGTCTCGGTATTCCTGGTTCGCCAGGGGGAGCTTAGTGAGGGCCCGGGAGGGGCCCAACCCTCCCTAATTTTTCGCTTAGTATTGTTAATTTATATGTGTTTGGCCGTAAATTTTATAGGTATTAAGTTCCTCACCCCCCTGATAGGAAAGAAAAATTATAGGATTCCGATGCGGCCCACCCTGCGTTTTTCTTCAAACTTCGCCACTGCTGGTTTGCGTCAGTCGGTTTACCATGTTAGACATGAACTAAAATAACAAATGTGCTGGTATGTTGTTGGGCTTATTCAGATTAGGGATGTTCATACTCTGGTTTGGTTGGTTTTGACGAAATTTCTAGGCCAAACAGGTAACTACTGTTTTTGGAGATGCTAAACCTAACCAGTCAGGTCGGCCGGAACATCCAAAACGGTTTATTTTGGAGGTTTGACGGTTTGGGCCGGTCTTTTTTTTAATGGAGAATCTCATCATTAGATATTCGGAAGTTCAATACTTGATAAAAACAAAGGTTTTACCTTTTAATTATTAAAGGGTAAGAGAAAAAGTGAAAAGAAAAAAAAACTTAAGTGTACAAAATCTGTTAAATAATATTTATTTTTATTAAAATTACATAGATTAAAAAAAATTAATTACTTTTTTAATATCTCGGCCTGTTTCGTTTATCCTGCCGGTTTCAAAATGTAAAACGAACAGTTTTATTCCTAACCCGCCGCCGTTTGGCGGTTAGTAACGGTTTTTGAACCTATTTAATTCAAATCGTGGGTTGATGCTATTGGGCTGGTCCAAATCATGGGTTATGACGTGATACTCTATTTGGATACATACATGATACACGTATTATTAAGAATAATAATATATTTATTATTTAGAAAAAAATATGTCTTTATTCTTGACAAATTTACCCGTAGTCACCGTCGAAATTTGTCTAGAAAATTGGTTAACTTGATTTTAGATTTTAAGAAATATCTGAAAAATGAACAATAATAAACAAGATACTAGTAAATTACATAATTATGTGTATGCAAATTTACTCGTTAAAGTTCATTTCTTTTCATGATTTTCAAATCTAATAACATGTGCATATTAAGATTTCAAACGATAGTAGTGGACAACGAAATTTTATATGAATTTAATACTACTGAATAGGGACGTCTTCGAGATTTCGGGTGTCCCAGACGAATACTAAAAATGGGCCCTTTTTTCCAAAGATCGATGATAATTGTAATAACAATAACAAAAAAACGTTATTGTAGCGATAAAAAAATGCAAAACAAAGTCAAACAATAAACTAAACAAAGTTAAACGAATCGAGAGACTCTCTTAGCATTTTTCGAAACAAAGTTGTTGATCAATTTCCTCACAATTGTAATATCTAATATATCGTTATCGATAGTTATCATTGTCAATCCCTCTTCCTCAAAAACCGTGCTTAGGCACTTCCAATTCTCAATTGCCTAAGTAACTCTGCTGGATTTCTTTTCTTTGTTCCACACCAAAACAGCCGCCACACCTCAAAAACCAATTTAAACAATTCTCGTGTGCCCTTTTTTTATTCAATATTTGCGTGGGTCTTCAACCTAAATGTATTTTTGGGTTTCTCAACAAAAATTTTCATCACATATTTTGGTTCTAATTAAAAAATAATTATTTATATATATACACATATTTTTTTTAAATTTGGGCTCCTCACGAAAACGGGCCACAAGCGACTGCTGATACCATCTTGGGCTCCGAGACACCCCTGCTACTGAACTCCTGCTAAAAGCCAAGTCTTAAACAACGTTAGAAATTGGTGTACTTCATTCTGAGACAACATCACCTTGTTTTGGTTAAAAACTTGGTGTTCTTACAATAAGCAATTTAATTGCTGAAAAAACAAAGTCGATTTGGAAAACAAATTGATAATGCATATCGTATACTCCTCAAATTCTAGAAACAAACATCAATGTCCATTCTCAATCAATGAAGAGATAACAAGCCATGGATTTAAATAGAAAAGATTAATTCTATCAATTATGGGTCAGCAAGCCAATCATGGAATAGAAAATTAGATTTCAATTATGGGTCACTTAAAAGATAGAAAAGATAATTTCAATTATGGAATTGTAAAGATGAATTCATAATAATAGCCTATGAACGACATTATTGAAAAAAGATTTACAGCAATATGAAGCTTTAAGTTGATTACAACATATAACCGATATACAACAAATAAAAGAATAATATAAGGAAGAAGACCATCACACACAATAGAACAAATAATCAATTAATTCAGTATTTTTAAAACTACACTATATTCACCGATTAATAAAATAACATCCCAAGAAATGTCAAAGCTCATTGTAACGCTCTCCGTCTGCTTTAGTCCTTTTCAAATACGTACAGTATAACGTTGTGGTTTATTCTTAAACAGTTTATCATTTCAAACCTTCCAAATACACCATAAGGCTGTTAGGTATAATGACTGGAGTAGTTTTTTACTTTTTTATGACCCTTGGAAGTAGCATTTTACTTGGGGATTTCATGAGCATCTATATGACCGGTTCGGCTTACATAACCGGGAGTTTACAACATGAATTCACAAGCCCCAAACTTGTTTAGCGACACTGTTTGTTTGGCACTTATCCTAGCAAAGTCACTTCCAAATTGTGTCCTTCATTCCCAGACAACATCACCTTTAGTTGCCTTGGTCGTCTCATTTACTTTGTTTGCACCCATATAGCTAGACACACACCAAGGACGTCTTACAATAAGTTTTGTTTCATTCAAATTCTATTTTTTATTTCCTAAAAGAAAAAAAAATATTTCATGAATCAAACACCCCAAAGTCTCTTTGAAATATTAAACTATCATTTGTTTCCACAATCGTTTATTTGTCGATTATTGTGACAGTTACAAAATTCACAAGAAAATTTGGTTGCATAGAAAAGTATCACTTGAGTTGGTAGACCGCAGTGGTAAGAATCAATATGACTTTTTTAATAAAACTAGAGTTCAAATCCTAACATTAGGTATATTTAGGAATAAGTCGTCGTTTTAAAAAAAATGTTTTTATATAGACATGTATAAAATCTATTAACTATAATAAAACAAAATGTTTTGAGACACGTGGCATGATTATAAGGCATCCCTTTCTCTGTTTTCTCGCCTAAAATTTGGATCCAATTAAAAGGGACGTGCGGATCCTATGACCCACCCGTTTTGTTGTTTTAACCCGTTTCTTTTGCATCTTCTGCTTGCTTCTATAGTTCAGATTGAACAAACCCTATTTTCAACTATCGCCACATAATCGATGCCACCACAACATACTTGCACCTCTGGCCTCTGCGGAATCCAACTCCGACTCCTCTGATTCTTAATGTGTCGCTGCTTCACCTCCCTCATCTTCTTCATCTAATCGTTGGGTAAATTTGATTTGGCTTTTAATTTGTATTCATCTTCGTATCCGTTCTCATCTAATCGCTCTTGTTGTGTTATGTATGTACAAATTCGAATGTCTGTTTTGATGATTTGTTGAATATTAATGGGTTTTGTTTATTAGGTCTGTTATTACTAGGTTTTTTCAAGGACAACATTTTAGTTCTTTGATTCTCCTCTCATGATTCTCCTCTCAAGGTCGATGAATCGCACAAATCGGTTCGGATGTTGGATTCTCCTTCAATTGGATTTATAAACAAAATTTACCACCCAAATGTCGATGAAACGTGAGCTTTTTAACTTTAAGTGAAGTTAAAACTAATGAAATTTTTTTTATGATTCTAATCAAGAACATGTATGAGTTTGTTGCAGGTCAAGATCGGTTTGTTTAGATGTTATCAACCAAACATGGAGTCCAATGTTTGGTGGATCATCTTATGGCCTTTGTCATCTTTATCTATTAATATTTTCATTTTGTTTATCAAAATTCTTGGTGGATTGATGAGGTGTTATTATTCTTTAATCTGCAGATTTTGCGTATGCGCAAAAAGTCAAAGGTGTGTCTAATTAACTTACTTTCTTAGTGGGGATGTTAAAAATCAGATAAACACTTTTGAGTGCTTAGATAAAGAAAAGCGATATGGATATTTGTTTATTGCAGGGTGAAATGAAATAAGTTGTTTTAAATAAGCAATAGTAGGGCTGTTCACAAGCAGTTAAAACATGTTTAGGCACTGCCTCAGATTTTTCTTATCTTCCTGAAGTTTGTCAAAGGAGAATTATTCATAAGGATATCAAGGCAGCTAATATTTTGCTTTCAGAAGATTTTGAACCTAAGGTAATCATATAATTATATAAATTAATCATGTTTAGATTATAGTATCTGCTTTATTTATAACCATTTTGTAATTAAATTGTAGATTTATTATTTTGAGTTTGCAAAATGGCTTCCTGATCATTGGTTGAACCTCACTGTATCTCAATTTGATGGGACATTTGGGTATATATGTGAACAAAATTAAGCATATAATTATATAAATTAAGCATGTTTATACTCTTATTTGATTTACCATGTCCTTTCTCTTGATCTGGTCAAAACTTTGTTTAGTGATTATGAAACTTTAATGGGTTGAATTTGTATTTAACTTGGCACAAACTAAAAAAGAAACATGTTTTTTTTTCTATTTTATATCTTCTCAATTTTGATGTGTGTTAATTTATTCTCTAGTAAAAGTTAAAATAATTGTAGCATTGGGGAATTGAAAGTTAGTTGATTTGACTCGTGGATATGAAGTTTTATTTCATTCCTGAATCCAACCAATTCTCTTATGAAAATCTTGATTTAGTTGGCTTTTGAGAATTGAGTTAGATCTGGTTTTGTAGTTATTTCTATTCAATTGTCTGTGGCTTACTTTTAAACATAGTACCATATTTTAGATGAAACTGGTTTATAGTTTTCATAATTTTATAGATAGTTGATTCAGTTTGTATAATGATAAATCATGTTTCTTTATAGATCATGTTATTAGGCCCGGAAAAAATGGGCGGGTCAGGTAACGGGTTAGATCAAGAACACGGTCGGACCAAAATAGATTCGGGTCAAAACGACTCGATTTGAAAATATCAAATCATCAAAATTATCAAAATATAATTAGAAATTGTTAAAGAGATCTTTCTGGCTTATGAGAATTGTTAAAAAAAAATCATTAACTTTATTAGCATGTCAGAAAAATACCAACTTTGTTAAGAACTTGCTATTCTCATAGAAACAGAATTAAAACTTGTAACTTTGTAAGTGGTATATAAAGGGTGCATTCATAAGAATAAATTTGCCAATAAGATAAGATTTTCTAATCAATTTAAATATGCCAAATGTTGATTCGATCAGAAAACTAAACTTGATTTGAGCTTGGCCCGAACCCGATCTTACAGTTTTGCCAAGCTTGATTCGAGGTTTGATCGTTAGTCAAAAAATGTCTTTTAAATTACTTGTTAAGTTAGACGTTACATCTTTTACGTTTGATAAATTTGAATTTGCAGGCTTGATCATTGTAAATGTTATTAACACCAATGAGTATTTGATAAATTTGGATTTGGATTTGGATTTGGATTTGTAGGTGAAAGATGTGATGAATAAGCAAGAAGAGCTTCCACTTTGTAAAGAAGGAGATCTAATACTGGAACAGTTAGTAGAGTTAACATTTTGTGTGTACAAATAATCACATCACATTTTGATTATAGAAATACCAGTTATGCCTATTTTACTCATCAACTCTAAATACTACATCAAATGTTTGTGGATCATAAAGCTTATTTCTGTGTTACCTGAATTACGAAAACGATAGAAGTATTTAGAGATTTATGAATTATATGGTTTTATTATTCAAACCCGTATAATACATATTGAACACTTTGTGTCATTCATTTGGAAGGGGAATCTAGTGGCGATATAGTGGCAGACAAAATATGAGGGCAAACTCTCCGTAATGTTGGAGAAGCTACGGGATTATATTATATTATATCATAGATATAATAAATAATCACCAACTTGATTTGTGAAATTTCAGGATTTATTAATTAATGAGGTATTAGCTGGGTACGCTTACCTTTAAAATTATATATAATACATGATAATTATATTGTATTTAACAGAATTCTAAACATTGAGGTTTTTTATATATAAATTAAATATATTGATTTGTATTAGATTTGAATATAAATTAGTGATTAGTTTGATAATGATGTTAAATTTTATAGAATTTAATAAACAATAGAAAGAGTAGGTTTAAGGATCAAACTTTTTATATGCGTTTGTTGTGTGCAATGGGAGAGCCAATATTTAATTATACGAGATATAATTTTATATACTATAATATTATAAATTCAATCAACCAATGGATATGCACACTAGATGCCATATTTATTTGCCTTTGGATGTGATATGATTCTTCCCCCCTTGCTTTCAAATTTTAGGTACTTCAAAAGCAATCCAATAAGAAACTCGATCCTCAACATGTCTCCATGGCTTTAAAAAATAGAGAATAATAATTGACTCAAAGCTTTATACACATGGAAGGTGATGTCTCCCCATACACCAAACATTAGTTATACGATCATCTTACCCTTATAATTCGTTATAAGTTATATATAAAATAAAGGGAAAAATACGAAAATAGACATTTGATCAAGAAAATACTCAAAAATGGACATCCTTATTTAGCCTATTGTTTCATGGACATTGTTCTTGCGGAAAGGCTAAAGACGGCTAAGCTAGCCGGCTAATGGATGGCTATAACTGTTTATTTAGACGGCTAAATGCATTAGACGGCTAAAGCTGTTTATTTAGACTGCTATAGCCGTCTATTAAACGGCTAAAACTGTTTAGCCGTCTATTAGACTGCTAACCCTGCCACGCGTCGCCATATTATTGGTTCGTAGACAAATGGAATTTTGGCACGAAAATTTTAGCCGGCTAGCTTAGCCGTCTTTAGCCAGTTGTCATGACCAATGTTCATGAAACAGTAGGCTAAATAAGGATGTCCATTTTTGAGTATTTTTTTGATCAAATGTCATTTTTTGTATTTTTCCCTAAAATAAACCTGTTAAAAACATACGATTTAACTTAAAAACTAATAAAATATGACTACCTTATGTAACCTTGCTATGTAATGAATAGTTCAAGCTTAACAAAGGAGAGACCAGGAACCCTAGACGTAAAGAAAGCACACAAGACAGGTAGTCGCGTACGATTGTTAGATTACCTATTTTACTTAAGTTGATTATATATTTATATCAACTTCTTGAATTCTTTTCATTTATAAGATTAAGACAAGTTGAACAAAAAATTTGGCCCTTTGGAAGCTTATTGATTCCACTTATCCACATCGGTGAAATCTTTTGTGTACTTGTGTTCTATCATGAGATATGGTTTAGGGGTCCCACCCCCACCATGGCCATGCATCATCCATTACCATCACCAATAATACGAGTAAAAAACACTCAGACAAAATCATCCGTTACCGCATGCCATAGATGGGACTTCAATATCACCACACCATACACATAAAGGACCCGGTTGCAAAAGAAAAAAGCCACTTTTTTCCCAAGATATGAATGGTTTTTTTTCAATTTTCACACAACCATCATTGCAAAAAGCCAAATCAGTCAATTTACATGTCTTAATGCATGAAGTACAAGTCATAGTAGCACGAGATAAAAAAAAGAGATACCTTCTAAAAAGCTAAACTCAACTCATTGAAATGAAAAAGAAAGAAAGAAAAAAGCTAGAACTTCACACAAACAAGCAATCAGTTCATAAGTAGAAACTTAAAAGTTAAAACCCTAAAAATCAAAGATCTTGTAGTATACCAAACATTTCAACTTCTGCTTTCTTAATATCAAGTCATGTTCAAGCTTAGAACTTGATACATCCATGGAGACTGTTTAAGTGATATATCTGAAGAACCATTGTTTCTTCTGTTGCCACTCAAAAAACTTGAATTCTCTGATCTTGTAATTTTCTCAATTTTCTTTATATTACTCGACCCGGTGGAAGACGATGAAAAACTCGCAATAGAATCTGATGATTCGGGATTATTAGTCGTTCTCCTCATCCTGTTAAAACTTGTTGGCGCCAACGTGAGCTCGATTTCACATTCGTCTTCCTCGATTTCTTGATCAGCATCTAATGTTTGTGTAACATGATCATACTCTTTGGTTGTTGCTGGCTGTTCCAAATCAATATTCTTGTGATTCTGTTGATAGTTATTGAAGCATATGTTTTCTTGATGATTGTGTCTGCTGCTTTGCAAGTTCTTCATCAGCATCTTTTGGATTTGATACAATCTATGAAGCTCATATACCTTAAACAATTAAAAACTAATCAATACCCATGTTCCACAATCTTTTATAAACACAAAATCTATAAATAAAAAAAAGAGAGAGAGAACAAAAATCTTGGATTTTACTCACACATATATGTATATGCATACCTGCTCTTTGAAGGTTTCTTCATGCTTTAACAAAGCCATCTTCATGCATTCTTTATCATATGGTTGAACAAACTTGTCCATTATTCTCTTCTTCGATTAAAAAACAGAAGCAAAATCGAACTTGTGTTGCTAATTAAGATTCCAAACTGCATTTGTAGAGCATAAATATATACAAATTCAGAAATTGCATGGCTCTAAATGTAACACAAAAAGGTTAAAGAAAATTTCTGAAAGATATACACATATTGTGTGATCTTATTAGAGATATATATTTATGCAAAATATATTTTGTGATTAGGGTTAGCATAGTTATAGGAATAATCATGTAAAATATATATCTCTAATAGTGATGAGAACTCATGTATCATGATAAATCATGGTCATGTATTGTGTTAGATTCAAGTCTTGAAGCAAATGATTGGCAAAGAACACAAAATCAACCATTAAAGTTCATAAGATCATATATGGTTATGACCACAGTAGTAGATAAAGAAGATGAGGTAGAAAGTTATACTATAGGAACATCAATCATATCATATTAATTAACTAGTAATTATATGAATCAAGTTTTGACCTTTTGTGGAAAATAACTTCCAAAATTGGGGAAGAACAAGAAGAATAGTTAGGATTTCAAACCTTTTTGGAAGTGGGAAAGATTGAAGCAAGTTGGTAGTGATTAGAGGTTTTCAACTAGTTTCTAGTGATTGTGTTCCAAGAATAAGAAGAAGAAATAAAGCATATTAGGAGGGGATGGGGTGGGGTGGGGGTTAGGATAGGGGGTGTCTCTTTCTTTGTGGTGCTTACAACTCAGAGATGTAATAGAGAATAACCACAAACAGCTAACTAGTTTGTTTGATACGCATGACAATAACTTTATTGTGACACCTTACAATCCGCATGTTCACATTATTTTAAATTATTGGGTAGTTAAAGTAGCATCTATTTTTATTAAAAGAAAGATTGATCGATATGATATAGTTTTTTTTTTCTTTTCTTTACATCTGCTTTAATCTATTTGCTATTGATTATTCAATCATAATCAATATAAGATTCGATTGATCGATCGATTATAAGTAAACTCGTTACGGTATGAGAATGTGAATCTATAAGATTAAGGTTAAGTTTCCCTTATAACATATATATAATCTAAGTGGTGCTTTTAGATTTTTGTAAAAGTCAGTTTGACAAGTGTTGCACCATTAAGCGGTCTGAATGGTTTAACATGGTTTTTCAGCTGAACCATTAAGAGGTGGGCTTTTAGCGAAACAAATGTTTTATACACAATATTGATTAGCATAATGTAATGTCCCGGATTTTTCGATATACTTTTTCCCTAAACGCTTACCGTATTATTTCAAATCTTAATTCTTATTCCCTTAAATAGTATTTTTTTTTTCTATTTATTTATTATGGATTTAAGGAAAACTTTCTTATATGTATATATAAATATATATACGTATGTCTATTTTTATCTTTATTAAATAAGATGTTATTAAAATTCTAAAAATATATAAGTTTATAATTATATAAAATTTATAAACTTATTTCTAAAAACATTTTCAAATCCTAGAAATTATTTCATAAAATAATAAGGGAAATAAAAACTTATAAAACTTACTTAGCTTTTATAAAAATAAAACATAATTATTTTACAAAAATTCGGGGACCAAAAGTGTCATTTTCTGAAACTTGTTTAAACTAAGAATTTAACTTTTAACATGAAATGAAACAATTGGAAACCCCAAGGACCTGTTCTGCCATGGAACCAAACCTCCGAAACAGATACCGATCGCGAGTTCGAAACCCGCTGAAACCGGTTTCACTCGCCTTTTCCTCGAAAACGCGTTTCTCGTCCAAATTCGATGAACCTCGGGTTCCTTTCGCACGCGCGACCAAAGCCCGACGAGTTCCAATGCTCGAATTCAATGCTAAGCCCGCGTATTTCGAATTCAAACTCGTTTCCGTTCAACCACCACCTCCCCAACCGTTCACGCATTGAATGCTCGAATTGCCTATAAATATCGATCGAAAAGCCTCAACAACATCACCCTCAATCTTCCTAAACACTCAATTTAAACGTTCGTCGCCTACATTGCCGATTGGAAGCTCACGGCAGCCGACGACCGCCGCAGACCCGTTCTCACTCTCTTCGACACCATTTCAGGTAATTCAAAAGCCCATCAGTTCGTTTTCATCCAACTATCAATAACCCTCTGCTAATTCACATAAACAGAGGGTTAACCGGATCGTATTTAAGGATTCTTGATCTAGGGTTCATAAGGAAATATGGCTTGATTCGGGATTCTCTTTATAAATTTTCTGCTTCGGTTAATTTAACAACGAGACCCGTAGTCGGGATGGTTAGTGTATGTGTGTGCGGATTCGACCCGGTCAGTGACCCGGGTTCGAATCCGGGTGAACCGTTTTTGGCACTTTTATTTTTTTTTAGCTTTTTCACTCAGTTTTAAATGCTGTAACTATTTTTATAAAATTCTGTAAAGTTTTATAAACATTAAAACGAATTTTATTTACAGTTTGATTTGTTGAACTATTTTATTTAATTAAATTTGGTATAAAGCTATTAGTATTTAATCCTTTAAAATAGTTTTAAATTTTTAAAACTATAAAAATACTCTTGGAACATTTCAAAACTTATAAACAAGAATTATACTAATGAATCAGAAAATATAAAGTTATTTTATATTTTCTAAAACAATCATATTATTTGGATTTTAAACATTAAAAAGACTTATAAACTTTAGTATAACATATAATTCAAGACTTATTTTTGAAACAAGTTTTAAAACTTTTATAAAACTTATAATTTCACATGAATTATTTATTTAAAACAAGAAATTTAATTCATCATTTGTTTTCTAAAATTAAAATCTTTTAAACCATGACCTTATAAATCTTTTATTCAACTTTGAAAACTTATATAAATCTTGTAAACTTGGAATTATCTATAAATTTGATATTTTATAAATGGAAAATTTAAACCATTTATACTAAGTTGAAAAGAGAATTATATACTTTATTTATATAATTATTTGTAAACGTATAAACTTTGTAAATCTTAAAACTAATAACTTAAAAATAGATATGTATCTTATTTAAACTACAAGACAATAATACTTAAAATAAATCTTTAAAGACTATTGAGGCTTTCGTCTAGCTATTACTTCAACTTCAATTACAAACACTTAGAAACTATCTTGATTATTATCATCGAACATATATAAATTATACTTGCAAAACTTTTTGAATAAGTATTTTAATATTTTTAAACATTTATACAAGGTCTTGCGTCATTCATTCAGAATCTTTATTTTAAAACTTGAATCCCGTCTCCCATTTGGAACCCTAGTCAAATCTTGAATCCTAGATCCTTTATCTTAGACTCTTTATTTGAAACTTTAGACTTATATTCCTAGGCTTATTGTGAGGATATTCTCCCTCAAGGTCTTGCAAACTTACTCTTATCAGATACTCTTCATCAATCCAAGTGAGTATACTTAGCCCCTTTTTCATTTTACATTCTTTTGGGGTGAAACATGTTCAAACTTCAAACTTACACAATTCTTGTACAAACTATGACTAGATGCTTATTCTTATGTTTAACTTGAGACTTGTATGCTTAGATTAAACTTAATTCTAGCATGTTCATTAACTTTGATCAAGCCGATAGTAACAATGATAGATCTATTTATTGGGTTAATATTGATTAGAATTATTTTATTAATTTTGGTTTATTATTTGGGGTTTTAGATAGAATATTGAGTTTGATTTATTCTGATTTTGTTTGATTTACTTTCCTAAGTTGAGTCTAATTAGGTTGCTTGGTCCCTAAGTTTGCTTAGTTATAAATGGAGGTCTTTGGTTTATTGTAATTGAGAACATTATTCTTAATAAAAGAGTCGATCAGTTGTGTTGGTCAAAAACAACCGAGTATTCCTTTTCATCTATTTTTCTGTTAGTGTTGGTGATTAAGGGCCTGTGCCAACAATTGGTATCAGAGCTCTGCTCGATTAGAGGTCTAAAAAAAAAAAAGGTCGTTAGTTTTTTTTTCTTTTGAGGCAGTAGGAGGTCTCGACTGAGACTTGGGTTACAAGGATTTCTTAGCCGGAAATCAACTGCGGGGGCGGTTTTTTTGGCAGGTAACAAGCCAACAGAATTGGTGCAAAAGAAACGATATCAGCAGGGGCTGAAGAAGATCGTTTAGCATCCAAGGAAGACAGTATAGCAGGAGCTTGTCGTGTTGGTGGTCGATAGCAGCGGGTGCAGATCGATCAAGGAGGTTCTTGGTATAATCCAGTCAAAGTTAGACGTTTCTGCTGTTTACAAAAGAAAATATGGGTGACAAACAAGTGGCGGCCGTACCAGTCCGGGAGGTGGGTTCCACGAATTATTTGTGTCATGTTTTAACTACTACAAACTACACGATTTGGGTGATGCGCATCCGGGAGATTTTCAACGTTCATGGTGTATGGGATGCCATTGAACTGGGAACATGGGTGGACGCTAAGAAAAACAATAATGACTTGTTTTGTGAGCACTGTGGTCAAGGAGGTTCGAGCCGTGAAGATCATGGACGTGGTCGGGGTGAAGGTCGCGGGGCTGATCAAGGAAAAAACGGTAAACTCCAACAAAACAGAGGTCAAAGGGAGCGGGACAAAAGCCGGGTGCGGTGTTTCAAGTGTAACGAGCTTGGGCATTTTGTGGGGGTGTCCAAAGTGGAAGGAGAAGGAAGACATGGCAAATTTGGTTCAAGATGATGGTCTACCGTTGCTGTGAAGATTAGAAGTGGTTAAATCAATATTAAAGGGGTGATTATTGGGTTAATATTGATTAGAATTATTTTATTAATTTTGGTTTATTATTTGGGGTTTTAGATAGAATATTGAGTTTGATTTATTCTGATTTTGTTTGATTTACTTTCCTAAGTTGAGTCTAATTAGGTTGCTTGGTCCCTAAGTTTGCTTAGTTATAAATGGAGGTCTTTGGTTTATTGTAATTGAGAACATTATTCTTAATAAAAGAGTCGATCAGTTGTGTTGGTCAAAAACAACCGAGTATTTCTTTTCATCTATTTTTCTGTTAGTGTTGGTGATTAAGGGCATGTGCCAACACTATTGCATTTAACCAATCCACCTTGATTGATTGACCCTTCGGGGGGAGCCCTTGGTGTTTGTTACTTAAACTATTAAACTTGATACTATAAGGGTAACTTACGGGTTATGCCTACACTTGGTTTGGAGGTTTGACATGCACAATGTTTAAGATACTTGTTTCTCATACTTACATTATAGAATGCATATATCATAGTGAATTGTAATTCTTCTCAAATACTTGTTAAACCGTGTCAAAACCTTTGTATCTCACCAACTATTTTGTAGTTGACAGATTCTTTCACATGTTTCAGGTGCTACATCATGAGACTTGTTTGTGATCACATAGGACGCCTTGGACCTAGACTACCTACTAAATAAATGTTGTATACTTGTAATTTCCTTGTATTGAACCTTTGAATTTATTATTAATGAAATATTGAAACTTTAATAGTCAACCTTGTGCTATTGAACAACCGCGTCCGCTCCGACGTATAATCCGCCGTCGGTTGGGGTGTGACACATAACACATGTTTTGTTTTATTTGACAGAAACATGATGAATTTATTAAAATAGGGATTTAATTTAAGTTTTAAAAATATATAATAGAATATTATGTTAGAGAAGATCGGCGTATTGTTGATTAAAGTTTATAGTGCACAGAAATTCAAAAGCATGCTGAAGTTTAAGGCATATACTACATCTACCAAACAAATCTTACTCCTTTGTCCAATCTCCTTCATGTTTTGTGCAACTCATGCCCCACCCCATCTCCTTTTTTTCCTCTCTGTGTAATTATATAAAAAATATGTAGCTATTTTTTTTTCATTTTAGGTAAACTGTGTCTGTTTCTAAGAATAGAATGGTTACTTAGCAATTATTCAGTTTATTTGTACTAAAAAGTAAAAACCAAATTATTTGGTTTTGCTCCAAAGCAATCCAAAATATCTAGTTAGATAATTCGATTATGTCTGAACAATAAACATCGTGACACAGAGCGCAAGCAATAAAAACACGAAAATAATCTTAAGAAAACGTTTGATACATTTCTATAGGGTGCATCTAAATATAACAGATCAAGCCAAAAAGGAAAACGGGAGTTGTCCGTTTAAATACAAAATTGACTTCATAAATAGACTTGTGAATTACCAAATCAAGGGTTCACACGTTTTTACATGTAAAATGAAACAAACTAATCCGTTCATAAAAAAATGAAACAAACTAAAATTATGAAAATTAAGGAAAAAATGTATGTTCCAAAATTGCAGCTCCAGATGATGGAATTTAGGTCCAATAGTTGGACCAAACCTCCTATGGTATTTTTCTACATGACCCATCTCATTGAGACCTTTCCATCAATTACTTATGGGCCCTGTAACTCCGAACGTATCATAAGTTGTGTATTTTTTTTACGTTAGACCTTTTTTCTTTTATTTTTTTTGCTCTGTCTAGCTAATTCAAGTATGAGTCTCTTAACCATAGAATCATCCATGTATCAGAAATTCAGACCATACTACTTGATAGCATACATGATAAATTTAATAGTTAAGGGAGTAATATTAATTTGCAATATGATCTCATATATTTAAATTTGAAGTGTGATTGATAATGAATATAGAATAAATGCTGAGGGAGTGGAGTGTAACTTTCTCCATCTAAAAGTTAGCGACGGTAGATATTATACGAACCAGTGTGGGTCAGTCCCAAACGGAATATGTGGAGGACGAATTTGGTGTCAACATTCATCTGGCCTCACTTGTAAACAGATATTTTTGGCCGTTCTTTTTATTTGTCTCGATCCAATAATTAAATCTTATTCGTCCAATTTTTTTATTTAAATTAATGAAAATTAACCTCCCTCTATAAATCTGTTTGAAAACTTCATAAAGTTATAATTGTTACTTTTCATACATGAAATGTTTTATATAAAATTGATAGTTAACATTTTTTAAATCATATATATAATGGGACATGTTCAATTGAGAACCATCATTTTGACGAGAACCAAAATAACCATACATTATTACACAAATGCATACATGCAACCTTACTTTATATATGCACAAATGCATGTATGGATCCTTATATTTATGTATAAATACATGATTATTTTGGTTTTCGCCAAAATGATGGTTGTTAATTGAACATATCCCTATATATAATAAGGAATAAAAGAGTCAATAACAGTTTTTACCGTAATCATATTTAATGATTGATAGTTAACATTCTTTAAATAAAAAACGAATACTACCGAAAGTTTGTAACAAATATTAATTAATAAAATATTTCTTTTAACCAAAGCGATTCAAATAATGTTCCCGTTGTTTCCTTCACAAATAAAACCTTTTTTTTTTGTCTAGAAGTTTATTAACATAAAAAGAACAATCCAAGAAGATTATGTTCCCGTGGTTTCCTTTGATTTGAATTAGATCCAATAAATCCGTCTTTGACATTAATTAACCATGTGGGGCAAGGGTGGACTTAACTATTCTAATTAATAATTAAACCAAACCCTTAATTATTCTTTTTTTTAACGGCTAACAAACATAGAATTACCTAGGTACTCCGTACGGGGTGACCCATTGGTAAAAGGCCACCGCCAGCTGGCTCAACCCAGCCGTACGGAGCCCTTAAGCGCCCCAAGTTATCTCCAGTTCCGGGAAAAACCCAGCCGCCCGAAAGTCCACTGGTGGTAAAACCCGGACGCCCTCGGGATCGAACCGGAGATCACAAAGATCCAGGTCTTCCTTCATTGAGCCACCATGCCCCTTCCCAAAGTGATGCTAGTGAGGATAGAACCTGGGTCTTTTTTAGATAATTCATTTATACATTTAAATATATGAGATCATATTGCAAATTAATATTACTCCCTTAACTATTTAAATATATTTATACAATAATTTTGGTTTATTGCAAAAAACTAATATTATTTTTCATTTCCACATGCGAAATACATTTATACATATATCAAAAAATAATATTAGTTTTTTAGCATATACCAAAATTAAAGAATCAATTTATGTTGTCCATCTGTCGCAGATGCGATTCTCCTAATCCATTTTTTATTTTTCTTTTATAAATATAATACTTCAAATAAAAAAATGGTTAAAACATGATAAATCTGTCTCTCTTCCCTGTATTTTCACTAGGAAATAAACACTTTATGTTTTAAACTAGTATTTGTATCTGCGTTTTGTTTTGGGAGCGCGGTCATTTTTCAAACGCATTATGCGGCAGAAGTTTGATCGTTATCAGTTCGGCTCGTTGAAAACAATAAAAGCGAGCACCGATACCGGTTGCGATAACACTAAAACAACGGCAACAATGTTGTTCGCTCATAAGCGGAGTGGTTTGTCATGACAACGCAACGTTAGTATCGCTCGCTATAGCGTACGATAAAATATATATATATATATATATATATATATATTAACTTTTTATATGATAACCGCACTAACCACTATAAAAAAATCACATAATTTATAAATTATTTTTTCTTATATTTCTTAAAAGAGTACTTAAGTATTGTGAACATATATCTCGAACATAAATACGGAAATGATTAGTCTTACATATACGTACCAAATAATGTTACATATACGTGACACATAGTGTTTACGTATGTGTAACATTATTTGGTACGTATACGTAACACTATGTTTGAGAGTGGTTATCATGGTTATCACATAAATATTGGTTAGCATTATAACCTCAACCTATATATATATATATATATATATATATATATATTTTTAACTTTTGTATCTAACTTTTGTATATATATATATATATATATATATATGGTTTCGAATAAAACAACGTTTTAAAAAAATTATGCCGGGACATAAAATGAATCTAAAATTAGCTGCGCATTTTGGTTTTTTTTAAGTTAACGAACGAAATTTATTATAGAAAAACGAATTTAATAGAAAATTTAAAGCTTGTTAAAAGCGTATATCATCCCTATTCTAATAAAAACTAATTTTTTTATCACTTATCACTCTCACATTCAACCTAATATTTTTTTTCTCTCATCTCTCTCTTATTAAATACACCTCTCTTTTTTTAATAATGATTTATATTTAAAGAAAAATATTAATATATTAATAAAACACATTTATTTTAAATTATATCTTATTTTATGAAACTTTAAAATTTAATTATGTAACTTTTGTATCTAACTAAATAGTGATGTAAGTAAAACTATAAAAATTAATGTATTCACCCCTTGTAATATACGGATTTTTTAAAATATAAACGTTTTATTACTAAGTATATAGCGTTATATTTTATCAACCCGTGTAATACACGGGTTTTTAAAATACAAATTCATTATTACTAAATATATAATATTATATTTTATCAACTCGTGTAATACACGAAAATTTAACCTAGTATCTATCCTATATAATAAACAAGTAAAACTTGGTGCCACTTGTCAGCACCACGTTTCACCTCACCTTTTGGATCCACCGGACAGAAAACGGGTTTACGCGCGGGTCGAGAAGCGGGTTTAAAAACAACCCGATTAAAACCATTTAAACCCGGTGAGACCTTTATCACATCATTCCCTTTCAAAACAAAACCTTAATCGTCTTCCTGGTCGAAGCTCTCTCTCTTTCATCTTCAACAACCGAACTTCAAAATCAAATCAAGAATCGGTATGTTATCGTTGCTTTTCATCGATCTTACCTTTACGCATCGATCACTTTTTATGAAATTATTATGTATAATCTCTTTGAATCTAGATATTTTATGAATCTCTTTTCAACTTATTTTTTAAAGCAAACAGAGGACAATCAATTGGAGCCATCGATCATCTTTTACGCTCCGTCCAGCAGATACCTTTAAGAATCCATCTGTTTTTTTTTCTAATAATTATATTTAATCTCATTGAATCTGAAGATTTTTTTGAATCTATTCTCAAATTTGTTAGATTGTGAATATTTAGAAAATTTAAGTTTTTGATGATAATCATGTTGAATCGATCTTACATTTTTATTGTATTTTGAACTTGCATCCCCTGAAATTAGTGTATTTTGACTACCTTACACCTTTTAAAGTTACAGTTATAGATTAATTTATGTTAAAGTTGAATAAGGATAAGCTAGAGAGATTGGCTACCTCAGATTATAGTAGTCAAAATGTTAAATATGAAAAGATTAGTTAAAGAAAGAATGGGATTTTATTGTTTATTTATCTTAAAATGTTGATTACTATTATCTGGATGGATAGAGGGATGATAGGGTATGGGTTATAGAAATTATACAATGTACGTCATGCTTCTCTGATGTTAATATTGTTTTTAGTTGTTTTTAGATAGTTGATGATTTTTTTATTTGTTCTACATCACAGTATGTTCGGATTTGATTTTTGGCTCGAAAGACAAGAAAATATCAAGAAATAAAAGTTTGTAATTCGTAATCATTTATTTTTAGAAAAAGTTAATGATATATATTTCACTAGTGTTAGAACCCGTGTATTACACGGTGGCTGAATAGCAAAACAAAATTTGAAAACTCGTTTGATAATCTTTCATGACACGTTTAAAGGTAAAAGACATTTTGCAAAGTTCGGTTTTTCCCTAAACATGAGTTGCATAAATTATGTATTTTTGTTATAAATATTTGTATTTTTATAATTTTCCTTATATGCAAAAAGTACAATTACAGCTATAATGTTGTATGAATTTATTATTAGTTAAACAAGTATAAAAACTACTTAAATACAAATAATATAATTAATTCTATAAATAAATAACATGCTGACATTTTAGTAAATCAAAGTGTAAATATATAACTTAAAAATAGAATAATTTCATCAATCCAGAGTAATTCACTCAAACATAAATATGAAAAACCAAATAGCTACCAACATTAAAAGACATGCAAACAAAAGAAAAACGTTCAGCAACTAATGATAATTATTTGTAAAACTGCATGATGAAATTCTACTTTGGAGTCAAAAGTTTAAATTTGCCATCTTCTTTCACACCGGCCATGGAAAGTGGGCGAGTTTTCGTAGCTTAAAAACCGACTGCTTCATCAACATCATATATATCATGAAGATTCCACTTTAATATGCCGTTATCATATTTCAATGTATCATTCAGAGAACCGAAATCAACTGCTGGAAACAACCGAACTTCATTGATACAGAAAATGAAAATAGATTAGATGAAAGATTAATCTTAAAAACCTTTTTTATTTCAATCAAAAAGTAAAGTGTTAAACATATTATGATGACATTAGCAAACATGATATATATTTTTAACTTACCTTGCCATGTGATTAGAAGAAACACTGCTTTCCGGACTTGTCATGCTATTTGAGTCGTAAAACAGGAAGTACCGGAATCAAATCAATAAAATCATGGTTTTTAAAAATCAAATAAACTGGAATGATAAATAAGATATAGTTATTGTTTTCGAAAATTATGCAATCTATTTTTAAAGTAACCGAAATCTTTTACAAATATTTTTGAAAATAATAGAAAGGTTAGATATTATATTAGGAAACAGTTAATGAAAATGAATTATCTAATCAAAATTATTGGAATAATAGTCAAAGTTTAAAATTCAAAAATCTTTGACATTTCCTAATTATTTACGAAATTTATTAAATTTTAACTCTTTTGGGGATCTTTTATATGTATCGAATGTTAGTTACAATAAATATATTATAAGAAAGGTATTAACTAATTATTTCTTATTTTATCAAAATTTTGAAGGGTGTTATTTGCACACTCTAATCTACAATGTAACAATGCCAACTTATCATCATTATAATTGATACCACACTCTAATCTACAATGTAACAATGCCAACTTATCATCATTATAATTGATACCATTATGTCAATTATGGTGTTATGTAAGCAAAAGTTGATGTAATATAATGTCAAAAAATCAGATGTGAAAGAACTTGTACCTGAATACCCAAATCTGTAAAACAGTAGCTATGAGTTCCTTGTAGATGGGAAGCACAGATAACGCAGAGTCTGTCCAATTCACGTAAACAATATCACCGCAATTAAGGAAATATGACACTACAAAAATCTTCAATTCTTTTAAGAAAAAGCAATACTTGCTCCGACAAATAAAGTAATGCAGGAGAGTAATGATTGTTTGTTGTCAATGTTCCCCGGTAAACAAAAAGAATATCTAAGTTTAGATAGCATACGCCAGTCTATTCAGTTAAACGATAATTTCCAACAAAGTTTATACTCGCAAGATGTTGTTAATGTTCTTAAACTTTCAGGATTGTCAAATCATAGTTTAGTTTTGAAGGTAGGTGTGCCTGTAATGTTGCTGAGAAATATTGATTAGAAAAATGGGTTATGTAATTGAACCATATTACAAGTCAAATCTCTTGGTAATCGTGTCATCGAGGCGGAGATCATTTCTGGAAACAATATTGGAACTCACTTTTATTCCAAGAATAAATTTGACTCATTCAGACAAAAGAGTCCCTTTCAAGCTACAAAGAAGACAGTTTCCACTCTCGGTTTGTTTCGTCATGACAATAAATAAGAGCCAGGGTCAGTCCTTATCAAGGGTTGGATTGTTCTTGAGTCAACCGGTTTTCACTCATGGTCAATTATATGTTGCACTTTCAAGAGTTAAAGCAGAGACGGGTTAAAAATTTTAGCCTTAGACAATGATAGAAAATTTTCAAACAAAACATCCAAAGTTGTATACAAAGAAATATTTACTGATTTATGAATTGTATTTATTATTTTTTTAGTATCAAATTGTATTTTGTTTTAAATTTATTTTATTTATAACCCCGTGTAATACACAAGTTCTAACACTAGTATAATATATAATATAATATTTAAAAATAAAATAAAAATAAAAATAAAATATTTAGACGTGGCCCACTGTCACGTGGACCAATCACGCAAAGCTATTGTTCATCTCAATTATTTTTTGTATAGGATATACAATATCTTAAGAGGGGTTTGGATAAGCTCCAAACACATTCGAGCAGTTTAAAATTTGAAAAAATAAAATTGGATGAATTATCTAAAAAAAAATTAATGTGAATAATCATATTTGAAAAGGCAAGTATGTAAATAGAATTGATTTATGAAGGGCAATTTTGAAATAATAAATAAAAAAGGGAGTGGGGGTGGGGCCGGGCGCACATGGCATGAGTCGGTCTGGGGATCTCTTTCTCGATCTGTGTCTCTGTGGTGTGTACTCTCCATGTACCTTATTATACAAACATCTCATCATATCTTGTAGGTAATCTATAAATCGAATTTTTTAGGAATAGTTGATATATTGTACATGGTAAGATGTGTGTTTTTTTAATCTGTAACTATAAATTAATTTACATGAAATATTTTAAATAATTTTCATTCTAAATCAAACACTTGTTTTTTATAGTTAATTAATATATAATATAATTCTTTATTTTTTTTCTTTCATATTCTTTCCTTGTAAGGTTTCCCCGTAAGTGGTCCAACGGTGAAGCCCAAAAGGTAAGAGTAAACCCAAAGTGGGCAAGCCCTCCTTGAGAGGGCCCATTTGTGACAACCCAAATTTTTGTTTCAAACAGCTAGCGACTTGGATTAATTTTCGGGACGAAAATTCTTTCAACAAGGGGATGATGTGACATCCGGCAATTTCAGGTTAACTCCGTTAACTCAAACACGTTATCTCAAACAGTTATTTCATTCAAACACGATACCACGAACAGTTATTGATTCAAACTCAGTTACCTCAAACAGTCATGCATGCATCACATTTAATTAAGATTAATTAGATGTGTCGGTTTTGCACTAACACTCACGTATCGGTAAATCGTAGAATTACCGGATCACACACGAGTCGAACCCGGAACGTTGGTGATAAGCAATAAATAATAATTCAAGCAATAAATAATTTATAATGAATATAAATTATGTGTTTTTACGTGCTACGTGAATTATCTGTGAATTACGTGAACTTTCGTTAAATCGCGTAGATTTACCGGACTGCTTATTTATCTGCTATTTTATAAAGATTGTATTTTTATAAAATAAATTAGTTAAAGGGTTTTAATTATTAATTAGTTAAAGTTAAATTAAAAGCCCGTAATTACCCAAACCCGTTAGTAAAAGCCCGTACAAGATTTATAAAAAGATTTTTATAAAAGTTTCTAACCTAAATCACTCTCTCTCTCAATCTCGCCGTCTCTCTCTCTCACCCTCTCTCACGAAATTGAACCTGCAACCAAGCAAGGATCGCTCATTCAAGCTTCAAACTTGGAATTAGACGCGTATTCGGAATCCTCGTTACGTTTCTAACATCCACACGTAAGTCGTTTCATCCGATTTGATTTCCTTTTGATTATTGCAGTTAGATCAGACCCTAAATCCATCCAAACATGATGATTTTCTTAATGTAGTTGCAAGCTTGATGTGTTTTTGTTAAATATTATTGATTTATGATGTTTTGCTAAACTCTAGCGATGTATGACTGATTAGTTGTTGATTATTGAAACTAGTAATGTTAGAATAGTGTAGAACATGATTAAAGTCGATAACTTTGCTACTGAAATCGTTGGATTGCATGAGAAACGGCTAAACCCTAATGTTTAATTTACCTTGCTGTCGAACAGGCTCTTCGCGTACCGCGAAGACCCACGGGCGAGTCTTTCGCGTATCGCGAGAGACAATTTAGTCGGGCCTGATTTTTGGTCCTCTCGCGTACCGCGAAAACCCAGGTCCAATTCTCTCGCGTACCGCGAGAGACAAGTCAACCGGGCGAGTCCTGAAACCTCTCGCGTACCGCGAGGGAGACCCCTCTCCTCTCCCGCGTACCGCGAGGGACCTCTCTTAACAGAAAGTTAATTTCAATTTTCACTTTTTCACCCGCTCACTCGTTTTGAATTCTATAGCTTCTTGATGATGGTTTTGTACTTGACATGACATGATAATGTGTGTAAACTTGATTGATGATTATATAACGCGCATGCTCATCATAGGTTGCTAAAAATAGAAACTTTATCGGAACCAAGTCAAACATGCTATGTAGAATAGAATTGTTGTAGGATATGATGATTGCTATGTGCTACTTGAATTGAAACCTGCAAGCATATGATAACAATGATGTGAAACCCGAACATGGTTACTATTTATAGAAACTTACTAATTATGGAAACCTGCCATTAATGGAAACATGCTACCTTTCTAGAACAAATAGGATTTGTTGCTACGTGCTATCGTATGATCAATTGTGTGTTATGTGTTAGGATGCAACTCAAACATTAAAACACAAACGTGTCACCAACGGGTCGTCGTGTCAAACTTGAGTCGCACTTGCAAACTATTTTCTACAACCTTTAACAACAACATTGTTTGGATATATGGGTCTATATCGAACATCACGAACACGCACTTATAGACTACGGTTATAGGTGGCAGTTAGAAGTCCAGCAGTTGCTTCTTAGCTTTCATACTTGCATACGCACTCAGGTGAGTTTCATAACCCCTATTTTACTTGTTTTCCTTTTTGGGGGAGAAAACATGCTTTCAAACATTTCAAACATTATGGGATTCTGTATTACTGTTTTACCGCTTGCGTACTGAAAGTGCACAAACATACCAAACAAGTCCTTACATTTCGAACCGTTAGTATTGGGGAATAGCGAGGGGATTTTGAGTAGTACTACTGGGTTTTGACAAAGCCCCACCCGAGTTAGTCGCTCTAACTATGATTGGAGGTCAACGGGTGTAAAATTTGCCTAAACATTAGCCAGTGTTCGGTAGACATGGCTGGAGGCATTCAAACATACAAACAGTCAGCTTCGGTTGCGAACGCTTAAAGTAGCAATGCATTAGACTAGCTATCTATCGGTAAACAATAATTACTTTATCTGACAAACATCGAGCATGGGATGCTTGCGTTAAACAATTGGATTTACTTACATTACTTTATGAACTCACCAACCATTGTGTTGACACTTTTTAGCATGTCTTTCTCAGGTCACTAAGGTATCCAAGCACGAGCATAGGGCATGCATGGAGTCTTATCACTATCGAACATTGAATTTACGTTATTTACTTAAACTGCATGGTTTTGGGCGCTTTGTTTTGCGCAACTTACTTTTACTTGCGTTGGTTTATGTTTACGCTTCCGCAACGTTTTCAAACTTGAACTTTTGTTGTCTCGTGACTATGAGCAGCATTAGTGGTTTATTTAAATTCATATAGAGTCGTTCCGTGTAACTAATGACTGAGATCCTGATGTGTCACCTTCCAAAACGGTAAAACTCCGTTAGTGGGATTTGGGGGTGTGACAGATTGGTATCAGAGACATTGGTTTTAGTGAACTAGGAATTGCATTGCATTCTAGACTTTAACCACACACTTGCATTAGTTACACAACACTTACACTCATACAGTACACTGACTCATCACACTACAGGAAATGTCTCATTCACCCAAGTCACCAGATTCCCCGATCGAGCAGGAACCCGAGGTTCCAACAGTACCTTCACCCGAGCCAAAGAGGCGAAGGATGACGCCCATTGATGATACTAGAGTGTATGGCGAGCCATTCCATGTGCGTATTAGAGACGACACGGAGCATTGGGATTGGTATCCCGACATGATTAGGAGTTGGATCCGCGAGGAGCAGGTTCCACCTCCACTTGCTGCTGACATTCCTACTTCTTCCTCTTCTACTTCGCGAACTTTGCCACCGTTGAGATATCCACCTGAGCAGGTTCTAGCTGCATTTGTAGCTAAGATGGACCGAGAGATCAGAAACATGCGCGAGGCTGCTGGTGAGATCACCGGGCTACTACAGCGTGGATACAAGACTGACCAGAGGGTGGAGAAGCTGCTTAACAACCAGGGAAGGTTGAACACTGTGCAAGACCAACTAGCAGCAGCATACTATGAGTTACGAGATCAAGTGAACGTCCAGCGCCTTAACCTCGAGGCAGCAGAGGCTAGGATTGAGCAGCTGGAGGAGCAGCTTGAGGCTGCCAATGCTGCAGAGGTTGAGCAGGAGGAGGAGCAGGGTGAGGATGAAGAGCAGGGTGATGATGAGGAACAGGATGAGGATGAGGATACTGTTTCTGATGTGACTTCAGTTGACAGTGATGATGACTGATAGACTATCTTTTGAGTTATTTTGCTTTTATTTAAACCTAGATGGGCAGGGTTGTTCCCATCCAACAGATATTTCTGGATTTTGATGTTTGATTGAAAGTACTTTGTAGCCTTTACAATTTATTTTATCAAGTATTATTATTGAAATGTTAGATGTTGTGGTTTAATTTTCTGTTATTTACTTATACTTGTATGACAATGATATGCGATGTATTTTTGCTCATGATTTTGTATTTGTGAATGTGAAGAACATGTCTGGACGAAGAGGTGGACGTAACGCCGGGCGTGGTAGCATCAATCTGACCCCAGCAGAGCTTACTGCTATGATTAACGAGCGTGTGGCTGAGGCTTTGGCAGTCAACCCGAATGGAGGTAAATCTATCATCTGTCGACTTTAACGAGTCAACATTCATTCTGAACTCACTTCCGAATCTTATTTGTCCCTGAACGCATTCTTTATATTTAATCCAGGTCAGAACAACCACCAACAGGCCTGCACTTATAAGACATTTATGGACTGTAAGCCCCACACTTTTAGTGGAGCCGAAGGAGCTGTAGGTCTACTCCGCTGGATGGAGAAGACAGAGTCTGTCTTTGCTATGTGCAACTGCCCACAAGCCAACCAGGTGAAGTTTGCATCTGGCACACTGGAGGGTCCAGCCCTCACCTGGTGGAACGCCCAGGTACAAATGCTGACTCTAGAAATGGCAAATGCTTTGCCATGGAATGAGTTCAAGACTATGTTAACAGAGGAGTACTGCCCTCGCGATGAGGTGCAAAAGCTTGAGGTCGAGTTCTGGAACCTCAAGATGGAAGGGTCAGAGATCGAAGCCTACACTACCCGCTCTCATGAACTAGCTACTTTGTGCCCACAGATGGTGACTCCAGTGTACAAGCGCATTGAGAGGTTTATCGAGGGTCTAGTCCCTCAAATTCAGAGTATGGTGACATCATCCAACCCCACCACTATCCAGCAAACCATCCGTTTGGCTCACAGGTTGACCGATCAGGCGGTCGCACAGGGTACACTTCCTCCCAGGAGAGCACTTTCTAAGCTGGCAGATAATAAGCGTAAGTTTGAAAGTCCACATTTCAAGTCTTCTCAGTCCAATCCGCCTCAACAGCAGCATCATCAGCAACGAAAGTTCGAGCCTGCTAAGAGCCATTCACAGTCTAACTCGGCTCAGCAGAATCAGGGATCTTATGCTGGTAAGTACCCTAAGTGTAATAAATGCAACTTTCATCATACTGGGGCGTGCGACAGGTACCGTTGCCAGAGGTGCGGGAAGATGGGCCATTCGGCCAAGGATTGTAGAGGGGATCTACAAGCTAAACAGGCACCGACTGGTGAGGCGCCTAAAGGGTGTTTTGAGTGTGGCAAGGAAGGGCACTACAAGCGGGATTGCCCTCAACTGAAGAAAGCTGGTAATGGGAACGGAAACGGCAACCATCAGGGTGGTAATGGTAATGGCAACGGTAATGGTGCGAAGGGTCGGGCCTTCGTAATTGGTTCAAGTGAAGCTCGTAAAGATCAAAATGTTGTCACTGGTATGTTTCCTTTAAACGATCATTTTGCTTCTGTTCTCTTTGATACTGGTGCCGATAGGAGCTTTATTTCCGAAAACTTTAGTAAACACTTAGAGCTGACCAAAACCCCGTTAGAGCACAAATATTCCATAGAAATAGCTGACGGTAAACTAATCGAGGCAACTCATATCCTCGAGGGGTGTAAGTTGGGACTATCTTGTCACAAACTCGACATCGATCTCATGCCAGTTACACTTGGCAGCTTCGACATAATAGTTGGCATGGATTGGTTGTCCAAAAACCAAGCCGAAATCATCTGTAGGGACAAAATCGTTCGTATCCCTCTACTTAGTGGAGAGATTCTTTCTGTGAAAGGCGAGAAGAGTGGTGCCGTCGTGGGCATCATATCTTACATGAAAGCGCAGAAATGCCTACGCAAGGGTCATACTGCGATACTAGCCCTTGTCGTTGACAAACCTTCCGAGGAGAAGAAAATTGCAGATATCCCTATTGTTCGCGACTTCCCAGAAGTCTTTCCTGATGACTTACCCGGTCTTCCACCCCATCGACAGGTCGAATTTCAGATTGACCTAACCCCCGGAGCAGCACCTATTGCCAGAGCACCTTATAGACTTGCACCAAGTGAGCTGCAGGAGTTGTCCACACAGTTGCAAGAACTGTTGGATAAGGGTTTCATCCGACCCAGTTCATCACCATGGGGAGCCCCAGTCCTATTTGTCAAAAAGAAAGATGGGACTTTCCGTATGTGTATTGACTACCGAGAGTTGAACAAGGTAACCATCAAGAACCGCTACCCACTTCCCCGCATTGACGATCTATTCGACCAACTTCAAGGGTCGAGTGTTTACTCAAAAATCGATCTAAGATCTGGATATCATCAGCTACGAGTTCGTGATGAGGATATATCCAAAACCGCTTTCAGAACCCGGTACGGCCATTACGAGTTTTTGGTCATGCCATTTGGATTAACCAACGCACCCGCGGTGTTCATGGACCTCATGAACCGTGTGTGTAAGCCCTACCTCGATCAATTCGTCATTGTATTCATTGACGATATCCTTATCTATTCTAAGAGTAAGGAAGAACACGAAGAACATTTGCGCTTAATCCTTGAACTGCTTAGGCAGGAGCAGCTATACGCGAAGTTTTCCAAATGCGATTTTTGGATTCGCGAGGTTCAATTCCTTGGACATGTAGTCAACGAGAAGGGAATACATGTCGACCCATCCAAAGTAGAGGCCATTAAGAATTGGGCAGCACCAACGACTCCGACTGAGGTGCGACAATTTTTGGGATTGGCTGGCTACTATCGCCGGTTTATCGAGGGATTTTCTAAGCTCGCTCAACCCCTCACCGCCTTAACTCAAAAAGGTAAACCTTATACCTGGAGCGAAACCCAAGAATCAGCATTCCAACTTTTGAAACAGAAACTTTGCAGCGCACCCATCCTATCCCTACCTGAAGGAACCGATGATTTCATAGTGTATTGCGATGCATCGATCCAAGGTCTCGGTTGTGTGCTTATGCAATGTGAGAAAGTTATCGCATACGCTTCCCGACAATTGAAAATCCACGAGAAGAACTACACGACTCACGACTTGGAGTTGGGAGCCGTGGTGTTCGCACTGAAAATCTGGAGACACTACTTGTACGGTACCAAGTGCACCATTTACACCGATCACAAGAGTCTTCAGCACATATTCGAGCAGAAAGAGTTGAACATGCGACAGCGTCGCTGGATCGAACTTCTAAATGATTATGATTGTGCAATCAAATACCATCCGGGCAAAGCTAACGTGGTAGCCGATGCCCTAAGCCGAAAGGAAACTAAACCCCGACGAGTTCGAGCGTTGCAACTCACTATTCATACAGGATTACCCGAACAAATCCGCAATGCTCAACTTGAAGCACTAAAGGAAGAGAACTTAACTCTGGAAGCCACCCGTGGTATGGAGAAACAACTAGAGGTTAAATCCGATGGTATTCGCTACTTCGCAGAGCGAATATGGATTCCAGTGTACGGAAACCTGAGAGAGCTCGTTATGGATGAAGCTCACAAATCCCGATACTCTGTTCACCCGGGATCTGACAAAATGTACCACGATCTCAAAGTTATGTATTGGTGGCCGAACATGAAAGCTGACATAGCCACGTATGTGAGCAAGTGTCTGACTTGTTCCAAGGTCAAGGTGGAGTACCAAAAACCATCCGGATTGCTTCAACAACCGGAAATCCCAATGTGGAAATGGGAGCAGATTTCCATGGACTTCATAACCAAATTACCCCGAACCCCATCTGGATGTGACACAATCTGGGTGATAGTGGATCGTTTAACCAAATCCGCTCATTTCCTTGCTATCAAAGAGACCGACAAAATGGAAAAGTTAACTCGCCTCTATCTTAAAGAAGTAGTATCCCGACATGGAGTGCCAATCTCCATCATCTCCGACAGAGACGCCCGATTCACCTCACGTTTCTGGCAATCATTACAGAAAGCTCTAGGCACGCGCCTGGATATGAGCACAGCGTACCATCCTCAAACAGATGGCCAGAGTGAGCGTACCATTCAAACCCTAGAAGATATGCTACGAGCTTGTGTGATCGATTTTAGTAACAGTTGGGAGACTCACTTGCCTTTAGTGGAGTTCTCTTACAATAACAGCTATCATACTAGCATCAAAGCCGCACCGTTTGAGGCTTTGTATGGACGAAAGTGTAGATCACCACTTTGTTGGGCTGAAGTTGGAGATAGCCAACTTACTGGTCCTGAACTTGTGCACGAAACCTCAGAGAAAATAGTACAAATCCGAAACCGTATGGCGGCAGCGCGTGACCGTCAAAAGAGTTATGCAGACAAGCGCAGAAAACCGCTAGAATTCCAAGTGGGCGACAAAGTTTTATTAAAAGTTTCACCTTGGAAAGGTGTGATTCGTTTTGGGAAACGAGGAAAGTTAAACCCCCGTTATGTTGGACCATTCGAGATAGTGAAAAGGATTGGTCCAGTAGCATATCAGTTGAACCTGCCAGATACACTCAATGGAGTGCATAATGTCTTTCATGTCTCAAACCTAAAGAAGTGCCTATCAGATGAGACTCTTGTAGTTCCACTCGAGGAGTTGGAAATTGATGAACAGCTACGTTTTGTTGAGGAACCAGTTGAGATCATGGACCGAGAGGTCAAAACCCTCAAGCGCAGTAAGATACCTATTGTCAGAGTTCGCTGGAACTCGAAGCGTGGACCGGAGTTCACGTGGGAACGCGAGGATCAGATAATGAAAAAGTATCCTCACCTGTTCAAACATTCAACGGCAAACACGAAAGGTACAAACTAAATTTCGAGACGAAATTTCTTTCAACAAGGGGATGATGTGACAACCCAAATTTTTGTTTCAAACAGCTAGCGACTTGGATTAATTTTCGGGACGAAAATTCTTTCAACAAGGGGATGATGTGACATCCGGCAATTTCAGGTTAACTCCGTTAACTCAAACACGTTATCTCAAACAGTTATTTCATTCAAACACGATACCACGAACAGTTATTGATTCAAACTCAGTTACCTCAAACAGTCATGCATGCATCACATTTAATTAAGATTAATTAGATGTGTCGGTTTTGCACTAACACTCACGTATCGGTAAATCGTAGAATTACCGGATCACACACGAGTCGAACCCGGAACGTTGGTGATAAGCAATAAATAATAATTCAAGCAATAAATAATTTATAATGAATATAAATTATGTGTTTTTACGTGCTACGTGAATTATCTGTGAATTACGTGAACTTTCGTTAAATCGCGTAGATTTACCGGACTGCTTATTTATCTGCTATTTTATAAAGATTGTATTTTTATAAAATAAATTAGTTAAAGGGTTTTAATTATTAATTAGTTAAAGTTAAATTAAAAGCCCGTAATTACCCAAACCCGTTAGTAAAAGCCCGTACAAGATTTATAAAAAGATTTTTATAAAAGTTTCTAACCTAAATCACTCTCTCTCTCAATCTCGCCGTCTCTCTCTCTCACCCTCTCTCACGAAATTGAACCTGCAACCAAGCAAGGATCGCTCATTCAAGCTTCAAACTTGGAATTAGACGCGTATTCGGAATCCTCGTTACGTTTCTAACATCCACACGTAAGTCGTTTCATCCGATTTGATTTCCTTTTGATTATTGCAGTTAGATCAGACCCTAAATCCATCCAAACATGATGATTTTCTTAATGTAGTTGCAAGCTTGATGTGTTTTTGTTAAATATTATTGATTTATGATGTTTTGCTAAACTCTAGCGATGTATGACTGATTAGTTGTTGATTATTGAAACTAGTAATGTTAGAATAGTGTAGAACATGATTAAAGTCGATAACTTTGCTACTGAAATCGTTGGATTGCATGAGAAACGGCTAAACCCTAATGTTTAATTTACCTTGCTGTCGAACAGGCTCTTCGCGTACCGCGAAGACCCACGGGCGAGTCTTTCGCGTATCGCGAGAGACAATTTAGTCGGGCCTGATTTTTGGTCCTCTCGCGTACCGCGAAAACCCAGGTCCAATTCTCTCGCGTACCGCGAGAGACAAGTCAACCGGGCGAGTCCTGAAACCTCTCGCGTACCGCGAGGGAGACCCCTCTCCTCTCCCGCGTACCGCGAGGGACCTCTCTTAACAGAAAGTTAATTTCAATTTTCACTTTTTCACCCGCTCACTCGTTTTGAATTCTATAGCTTCTTGATGATGGTTTTGTACTTGACATGACATGATAATGTGTGTAAACTTGATTGATGATTATATAACGCGCATGCTCATCATAGGTTGCTAAAAATAGAAACTTTATCGGAACCAAGTCAAACATGCTATGTAGAATAGAATTGTTGTAGGATATGATGATTGCTATGTGCTACTTGAATTGAAACCTGCAAGCATATGATAACAATGATGTGAAACCCGAACATGGTTACTATTTATAGAAACTTACTAATTATGGAAACCTGCCATTAATGGAAACATGCTACCTTTCTAGAACAAATAGGATTTGTTGCTACGTGCTATCGTATGATCAATTGTGTGTTATGTGTTAGGATGCAACTCAAACATTAAAACACAAACGTGTCACCAACGGGTCGTCGTGTCAAACTTGAGTCGCACTTGCAAACTATTTTCTACAACCTTTAACAACAACATTGTTTGGATATATGGGTCTATATCGAACATCACGAACACGCACTTATAGACTACGGTTATAGGTGGCAGTTAGAAGTCCAGCAGTTGCTTCTTAGCTTTCATACTTGCATACGCACTCAGGTGAGTTTCATAACCCCTATTTTACTTGTTTTCCTTTTTGGGGGAGAAAACATGCTTTCAAACATTTCAAACATTATGGGATTCTGTATTACTGTTTTACCGCTTGCGTACTGAAAGTGCACAAACATACCAAACAAGTCCTTACATTTCGAACCGTTAGTATTGGGGAATAGCGAGGGGATTTTGAGTAGTACTACTGGGTTTTGACAAAGCCCCACCCGAGTTAGTCGCTCTAACTATGATTGGAGGTCAACGGGTGTAAAATTTGCCTAAACATTAGCCAGTGTTCGGTAGACATGGCTGGAGGCATTCAAACATACAAACAGTCAGCTTCGGTTGCGAACGCTTAAAGTAGCAATGCATTAGACTAGCTATCTATCGGTAAACAATAATTACTTTATCTGACAAACATCGAGCATGGGATGCTTGCGTTAAACAATTGGATTTACTTACATTACTTTATGAACTCACCAACCATTGTGTTGACACTTTTTAGCATGTCTTTCTCAGGTCACTAAGGTATCCAAGCACGAGCATAGGGCATGCATGGAGTCTTATCACTATCGAACATTGAATTTACGTTATTTACTTAAACTGCATGGTTTTGGGCGCTTTGTTTTGCGCAACTTACTTTTACTTGCGTTGGTTTATGTTTACGCTTCCGCAACGTTTTCAAACTTGAACTTTTGTTGTCTCGTGACTATGAGCAGCATTAGTGGTTTATTTAAATTCATATAGAGTCGTTCCGTGTAACTAATGACTGAGATCCTGATGTGTCACCTTCCAAAACGGTAAAACTCCGTTAGTGGGATTTGGGGGTGTGACACCATTAGAGTAAATCCAAGTTTTATTATTGAAATTTAAATTTTAGACTAAATTACATAAAACAATCTTTAGGTATATATCAAATTACACCCGAATACCTTAATCTTCATTAATTACACTGCACACCCTTTATCTATATGGTTTGTATCAACTTATAACCTTTAAACTAACCGACGTTAGATTTTTCAGTTAAATGGCATATAAATGACTAATTTACCCTTCATTCTTATATTAGGTTAAAACCCATGTATTACATGGGTTGAATAAATACAACTTGTTATAAAACATCAGTTTCTATGTAAATTTGTAAATTCTAAAAGTGTTATATAGTTATTTTTTTAAATGTTTTATAGAAAAGAATGAAGAAATGTTTAAATTATAAAAATGTTTTATGAATAAACCTATTTTTTTAAAATAAAAAACGTTTTATAAAAGTAATTTTAAAAATCATTATTATTTAATAGGAAACAAAAACTATAAAAAAATTAAAAATTTTGAATAATTAATAAGAGAGAGAGGCGGGAGACAAAAATTTAAAAACTTGTATAATTAATAGGAGAGAGGCGGAAAAAAAATGTTGAGGATGAATGTGTAAGTGACAAATGTCCCCTCAAAACCTTTATTTATCGTATAGTACAACAAATTAATATATATATATATACTAGTTTAGATCCCGTGTATACACACGTGGTGAAAAATTTTAATAAATAAAATTTTTAAATCTTTATGTATATATTTTACATATGTAAAAATGTATCATATACTAATGATAGAAAGCAAAACTCAAAATATGTAAAACTAATATATAATTGAGTTTCGAAAATAAATTAAGTACTATTTTATGTAATTTGATTTTTATTTATTATTTGATTGAAAATAAAATTTACATAATTAGATTTTAAAGTTTCATAAGGGATAATTTAAAATAAATGTATTTAATTAGTATAACTAATATTTTCTTTAAATATATATTATTATTAAAAGATGGGTGTGCATTTAATAAGAGAGAGGGGTAGGGAAAAAAATGATGAGAATGAATGTAGAGGCGACACGTGGCATGGAAAAACCTTTATTTATTATATAGTATATATATATATATATATAGGAGACAGTTATCGTACAAAAAGCATAAATCGTACGAAGCGTACGAATGGCCTCCAACCGTCCGATTAATATGATCTAAGGTTGGGGATAACGAAGTGGCATAAACGTAATTACTTTGAAAAAATAGCGCGTCGTCCAGATAAAAAAGGACATAAATGTCAATTCTTTTAAAATAATCACACTTCATGTGTGCTTTTTTTTACGTAATCACGTTTTTACGTAACTTTTTTTACGTAATCACGTTTTATGTAATTATTTTTACGTGATCACGTTTTTTCATAAAAAAAATTACCGTAATCACGTTTTATGTGATTGCAACTAATTTTAAACATGAATAATGCTAATCAATACTACTGTGTTCAATCTTATCCTCTTGCTTGTAAGTAAATTATCGGCAAAAAATATTAATCAAAGTTTCTATCGAATGTGTGTGGATCTGGAAACGAAAACGGATAGGAACAAACAAACAAAACTAACTAAAAAATCTTACCTCTCTTAGTCTAAAGGTTATAATTTGATACAAACCATTTAGATAAAGGGTGTCTAGCGTAATTAGTGAAGATAAAGGTATACGGGTGTAATTTAGTATATGCTTAAAGGTTGCTTTCTGTAATTTAGTCTAAATTTTATTTGTTTCTTTTTTTAATGAGAGATTTAGTATTTAAAGTTTAGCGACATTCAGATAAAAGAATTGGTCATTACAATTTTATGTCTAAAACTTGATAAACACATTCAGATAAAAGAATTTCATTTAAATTTCAAAGAAGAAAAATATACAATTGTTGTATGTTTTGCAATGACTATGAATAAAAGTTTAGGGCAATCACTTTATGTTGGTTTGTTTAAAAGATCCAGTGTTTATTTATGTCCAGTTGTATGTTGCATTATCAAGAGTTAAAAGTATAGATTGACTCAAATTATTAATATTTGGTAAACGTGAAAAAGTTATCAATATCACGTCAAATGTTGTATATAATGAAATATGTTAAAATTTGTAAATCATCATTGTAAGATTGACTCAAATTATTAATATTTGGTAAACGTGAAAAAGTTATCAATATCACGTCAAATGTTGTATATAATGAAATATGTTAAAATTTGTAAATCATCATTGTAAGAATGACTCAAATTATTAATATTTGGTAAACGTGAAAAAGTTATCAATATCACGTCAAATGTTATATAATGAAGTATGTTAAAATTTGTAAATCATCATTGTAAAGTTTAATTTGATATGTAATTTAATGTATTATAAAAAGTACATCACTTATAAAATGTATTTTCATGTATTTTTTTTTAATATTTTGATTACTCTTATCCATATAATATTAACATTTAACAAAATAGAAAAGTTACCAATACAATATCAAATTTGTATAAGAAAACGTGTTAAATATGTATCAATACAATATTAATGCTACTAATACTTTAACTAACTACACACAATAGGCAAGTGCAAATATCACAGCGTAATATAGTTTAGGTAACAACCAAGTATCAAACCAACGGAAAGAGTGGCTCCCAATAATCAACCTTCGCTTTTTTCTGACCAAAATAAAAGGTGGATGGTTGGTGATAAAACTAAAGAAAATAAAAGATAAGAAGCAGAGATGAAAGCTAGAAATCACACAAGATATCACTTAGGTTTGAATCCGCTTGATAGTAATTTTTACTGATATTACTCATTTTTAATATTAAGTTTGCAATCGTAAGTAATGTGGATGGCACATGTGTTAGCTTTTCATTAAAACTAACTGGTGTTAACATTAGGGGCTAAAATTACAACATGTCTTAAATGTTTGTACTAAATTTGTAATTTTTAAAACCTGTAGATCAAACCCAAACCTGTAATTTGATCAAACCAGTGGATCCATTTGTGCAACTAACTATTAAATCTATTTATATGAAGTTATACATTTGTGCAATTAACTATTAAATCAACTTATATGAAGTTATGTGCATGCAAATGTAGCATATATATTGGGTGCGTGTGTGTATATATATATATGTAGTCTGTAGATGTGTAGCAGTATGGGGACATGGAAAGCACGCCTGGGCGGATGACGAGAGTATGGGTGCGGATGTGGTGGGGTTTTTTGCGGAAAAGCCTGACCTATGGGCTCGTGTTGGTCCCACGCTGGGCTCGTTATGGAATCAAACACCATTCTCAATGTTCCAGCTTAACTTTTTGCTTTATTTTTACATAAAATCACCACCACCTAAATTTGCGATCTTTTTATTATTATTATTATTATTATTATTATTATTATTATTATTATTATTATTATTATATTGGGCGTGTCATAAAATGTATACCTTTGTCATCTCTTAAGAAAAGTATAGTACTATATTTTTTGTATTTAGTGAAATTCTACAGTTAAAAAACTATAAATTAACTCTGACTCACAAACTTTGTTTTTTATTTCCTCTCATTTGATTGGTCAACATAAGTTTGCAAGTCAAATTATGTAATTTTTGACGTGTAGTTTTATTTGTTAGAATAGCATAGTTTTGTAGCGAAAAATTCATATAAGCTCAACTCGTATATTGATATATAGCATGTTTAATTCCTTCAATTGAATAAAATATCATTGTGCAGACTTGAACACCCTTTCGTTCCAAAACAATATTTATTTTTTTCCTTGTCTCCTGACATGTTTTCAAAATCTTTAGCCACAAGATAGTTCATGTTTCTACGGAATCATACTCTTTTGGACACCTATCCTTGTTTATTTTCATACTACCGAGCTAACCCTGTCAAAAATCTATAGATGTTTCTCCACGAGATTTTCATGTGCCTATTCGAAATCCTTTCAGCATCTTAATCTTGTTAAACATGTATATACATATCAACTAAAAAACATTTTGAAAATAGTACGTCAGCGAAAAGCTGGTAAATACATTTAATAGACACAAAATATCTTTGGCATAAACATGGTTAAAGCTTTTAATCAATCTACACATTTAGCAGACTATTTCATCTGAGTATAGTATCACTCTATACACAACACTGGTCTCACTGTTCTCACTGCTCACTATTGAGACCTATGTGTCAATTTTGCCTGTTGAAGGTAACTCTCGTCTTACGTCTTTTCTACTTAGTTAGAACCATGTCTCATTAACTATTACATATTATGCATTGTCTTACCGATCTGTAGGTCTATTATGGAGACCTCTATCCAGTTTCTATCTAATGCGGGTAACTCTCGTCTTACGTCTTTCCTATAGAGACAGAACCATGTCTTACTAACTAAATGGTACCATCATCAGATACACTGATCTCACTGGCCTTTAGGTCGATTACTAAGAGTTACGTCTCAGTTTTATGTCTGATACGGGTTTTCCTCTCTCGTCTTATGTCTTTCCTACAGAGACAGAATCAAGTATCATTACGTAACCTTCCCCCGTAAACGAGTACCATTTGATTCAACCATATTATAGCCCGGATACTTTTCTCATAGAAGTCATTATGCGCTAATACATGTTATGCATTTTCTTAAACGTAAATGTTTTGTATATTTTGAAAGTATTAAACGTACTCACCTTTTGAGAGTTTAAAGACTTGGAAAGATGGCTTCTTAAGAGGACAACACTATAGCTCTATTTCCTTAATCTTGATTCCTAAGCGTTAGCTCGATCTTCAAAACGTGTAAGCAGAGATACGTTATATAAGTGAAAATGCGGCAAATGCCGGGTGTGATAAAAGGGGTAGGATATCAGGTGAGATTGTAAGAATTCATATTTCATTTTGTGTGAGAATTACAAAGCTTGAAGCCGATATTTATAGAGTGTCACAGAGCCCGTAATAGGAGAAAAAGTTATTTAATATAAGATATAGCGGATAAAGTTATTCATTTATTATAATAAAAATTGAATTGGGTCTATTATATAAAATTTTAAAAATTAATATTATGTGAATAAGTAATATTAATTTTCTAATACTATTAAAAGCGCGACATCCTTTAAAAAAATGTTGTTGATGCTATTTAGCACGATTATGTATACACACACGCCACATTATTGGTGGATTTGGCGATCAGCCAACCAGCACCTGCCACTTGGCAGGCTGCTGTTTTTTTATATAAAAAAACATTTTCAGCAATATAATAAATATAATTACATTTCAATTACTCAAAAAACTGGAAATTGGATGTAGTGGTTGAGTTGCTTGCGGGACTTCAAGGGGTCACGGGTTCGAGCCTTGAGGCTTTCTCCTTTAATTTTTGTTTGCATTTTTCTTTCCCCTTTAATGCACCTATTTTTTACTTTCTTTCTCCATAAAAAAATTCAGTTTCTTTTGCTTATTTTTTTTCTAGATTTTTAGTTTTATTTTATTTTTTTTGTCTTTTTTTTCTTTATGTTAGAACTTACATTCCTGTTTTGTCAATATTATCATAACTTACGACACTGATGCAGAGCGCGGGGAGTCCTCCTAGTTTTCTACATTTTAACAAATCTTCATCTTTCCATTTTAATGAATTCCAAAAAGATATTCACTTTCAAAATAATTTATCGACATCATTAATTTGTATGCATTTTATGAATATAAAACTGACAAATAATTACTTAACTTTATATATTTCCAAAAATGTCTTTATCTATTAGATATCTTTTAGGACGGATGTATATAAAAATATAATATATTGCAATGAATCAATAATCACATAAGAAGTTAAAATCACATGGTAATAGTTTATTGCACTCGATTATTCTTTTCTTTTCTTCGTATAAAAAATAAGCATGATTCACGGGATGTAACATGAGACAAATGACAGAGACTAACTATTAGTTAATTTCCCTAATTTGGAAAATGATGACAAAGGGTGGTACCTCGAATCTAAATACTTTTTTAGGCATATGTTGCTCTTTAACTATAAATAAATAAAATAGTGTTTTATATATAATTGTAGGCAACAAGCGTGATGTTATCTTTCCCATGTAACATCTTTTGCATTTTAAATTGTCTTTTAAGAGTCATAGCCTGGCTCCAAACAAAGTCATGGAGGTCATTCGGTTTGTCTTTAAAGGTAAATGATTACTAGTACGAAGATAATGTGTAGTTGAGGTGTTTTAAAAAGTATAATTATTGGTTGAACATGTTGAGGTATATATCATATTCATAATCAGTATGTATGTTGTTACCGACATATAACTTAGGTGATTATATATATGTGTAAATACAAAACATTTTAATAATTAGTTGTAACAAAAATTTAGATGATAATAGAATGAGTTTATATTAGAACAAATTATGCGTCATAGGAAGCACATAAGTTAAGTGTTAAGTAATTTTTTCGTCCGTTTACAATGACTCATAACGCACAATTATGTATTTAATTACATAACATATGTATATAATAACGCTCAATTATATGCATAATTATGAAAATATCATGATCTCATCTTAGCTAATGATTAGTCTTAACAATAGTCCATATCTACTTCTCACAAAAAAAAAAACCTATTTTGTATTTAATCCTGAATCATGTGACATATATTATTTATGTTGTTAAGGGGGTGGGAGTGGTACCCTCCCATTTTAAACTACCCTCTCAAACCCACCAATGAGGATATGCCACCTCATTTTGACAAACTACCCTTCATGGTGGGGTGGTACCCGCTATTTACCCGTTTGTTTCTCCTTGTTTCGGCGGGTTAAAAATCATGTTTCCGCTAGCACCCTCCCAACATACCCACCCAATTCTACCCGCTTGAAGCCTCTTCCCTTGCGGCGGTGAACCCGCCAACCCGCATCTACCCGCGTCCTTACCCGCCCTCCACTCCCACCCCCCTAAGGGAGCAAGGGGCACCACTTGGGTAAGCCTTGCATGTATGTGGGTACCACAGGTACGCCGCTGCAAGGTAATCGGGTAGCTCCATCGGGTAAGCCTTTCGGGTATATGTACCCGTGTGATTTGCGTGAGAATGGTCTTGGACAACGGCTATAGAGCCGTTAAACATTAATAAAAAATATTAATTTAAATACCCAAAATCGCTATATAGATCATCTTCATTCAATATTTTTTACACACAAAATAATAATTACATACTCTCAAATTTCTATCTACAATGGATCGTAAATTATTTATTCCACTTGATTCATCGGATGAGTTCAACTTGTACTAGAGGATCTGAACGAAGAGTGGTTTGATTAAATATTTATGTTTTGTTTTTATTTATTTTATGTAATTTTTTTTTTGAATAAATAAAATTAGTTTTAAATATATAATTAGTTTTAAGTAAAAATAAGATGGCACTCCTTTATTAATTAAAGTCATTAGAGTATTTGAGGCATTAAGGCTGTGCCCCTTACTCCCTTATATTTTGAAGTCATTTACATAAAAGAAAATTAAAATTTGTTGTAATAACTACTACTTGATCCAAAAGTCTAAAACTACATAAGACAAATGATTCATATGTATAAAATACATGTTTAAAATACGCCTCATAAGAAGATTGAGATAGAGACACAAGACAACTAAGGAGACAAAAGAAAGTATCATACCATTAAAAATCACACTGAGATATTGTTAGGGTTTACGGAGGGTAAAAATCGTACCGAGCTAATGTAGACAAATCACATCTCTATCCTAGAGGAAATAGAGATTGCTTTTATAGAGACTCACAACTTTAAAAACTTTAACTGGACATGACAAGTATATTAGAACCATAGAGTTCTTCACATACAGTAGAACCTCTATAAATTAATAATGTTGGGACCGGGATATTTTATTAATTTAGCGAGATATTATTATATCGATAAATTAATAAATTATTAATTTGAAAAGTAGGCCTATATTTGTGAGCAACTCTCAAATTAATGCATCGACACTGTAAAATTCGTTCGGCTAATCCAACCAGCTCAAATGATTTAAACGATATAAATTTTGGAGAAGACATTCGTGAGCTTGAGAACTTGATTACGGGAATGCATTATCGGCACAAATTGGATGTGAATGAGTTGTTGGATTATCCAGGTGAAAATAATGAATGTTACAATGTTCAAAGCATTGAAGAAATTATGGCGGATGCCATTCAAAATCCGGTTGATGATGATTCAGTACCCTTGGAACCGATCACTCGGAAAGAAGCATTACAAGCGGCAACAACTCTTCACAACTTTTTGTTACAATACGAGAATACAGTGCCTCAACTCTTAAGTGCAATGGGGAGATTTAAAGATGAACTTAATATAGATTTGAAGTTCACAAAAAAACTAGTGCCTATAGATTCATTTTTTACTAGAAAATCCTATAATTTTGGAATATTTTAGTAATTATTAATTTATAGTTTCGCTGGGACCAATATATTTACATTGGGATTTCAAAAAAAATATTATCTTATTATTTTATCGATAGGGGTCCAATTTTATACTGGTCCCAAGTTGGGACCGGACAAATTATTAATTTTATCGAGGTTATTAATTTATCGAGTATTAAATTATAGAGGTTATACTGTAGTATACAAATAGCAAACAACTAAAAGATCTAATAATAAAGTATTAGTCAGCTATCAATAACAGGTAAAAAGTGTGAGTAGCAAAAAGTGAAATTGTACATGTAAAAGGTGATTGATATTGTGATTAGTCAGGAGTAGTCTCCTTTTATAAAAGGCATGGACATTTTTTATGGTGCTTTGATTGTGAATGAGCTAGTGGAGTGGTACAAGAAGAAACATAAGAAGTTGACGGTGTTCAAAATTGATATTAAAAAGGCATATGATTCATTGTGTTGGGATTACTTGTTTCGGGTCATGGAGAAGATAGTTTTAATGCCTCCTGGATTAGGTGAATTTCTTCTTGTTTAGCTTCTGCCAGGTCTTCTGTTTTGGTGAACGGAAGTGCGAATAAGGAGTTTGATTTGAAGCGTGGTTTGAGACAAGGGGATCTTTATCTCCTTTTCTGTTTATTATGACGAATGGAAGGTCTCCATGTTGCTTTTGGAGGAATTATAGAGTATGGTTTGCTTGGTAGTTGTAATGTTCCTAAAAGTACTTGGAAGTCTTTCCAAATGGTTAGAAACTCCGTTTCCATCACCTTGTAATCCTATGGAGGTAATTTCTTGGGCTGATGCTTTATCGATTACTAACTAGAAGAAAGAAGTCATTCATGGCATTATTCTAACGACTTGGTGGGTTATTTGAAAATTTCGAAATGATTTGGTATTTGCATATGATGATTGATGGAAAAGAAGCATTTTCTTATTTTATTCTTAATTATTCCTATTTATGGTTTGTTACTAAGAATAGGAAGTTGAACATTAGTTGGGTAGGATGGTTGCAAAACCCACTTCTTTTTGTGTAATGCTTCTTTTGTATTTGTTGCCATCAACATGCTAGTTAGTTATAAAATTTGATTGTTCAAAAAAAAACATCATCGGTACAGATCATATTCTATCTTCCTCTTTATTGATCTTTTACCCCATCTAACAAAACTAGTTTTATACCCGTCCGGTGGCCGGAGGGCGTCTTACATAATTTTTTTAACATATTTATTGTTTTTTTTTATAAAAAGGGTCGCAATGCACATTTTACTATATACAAATATCTTATATAGAAGGCTTTATTTATTTTACATGTATAAGAATTATTTTTTTGTATATATATTAGTAAACTCCTTAATCACTTATTTTATGGATGCATAATTCAGAAACATAAAATTTAATATTTTTTTGATATGCTTGCTTATATCTACACATGTAATTGGAATTAAAAAAAATACTACACAGTTATATAACAAAAATTGTAAATTAATCGTAAAATATGGTATTGCATTTCTCAAGGTAAAAAAAAATATACAAGTAAAGGAACATTTACGCAAACAGCAGCACAAATGTTGAACATATGTCTGCAATGGTATTTTTGTCACCGGCTTTTTCAGCTGCTACAATCTCTGTACAAAAGGTTAAGTTTGACTTTAAAAATAAAAAAGGAATCACTTTTAACTTTAAAAAAGGTCAGAATTGTTAATATGTATAAGGAAGTCTGATAATTATGTTTTACTAAATTACGAGGACTAAAGTATTACCAATTTCAAGATCAAGAATAGACCAACTCAACATCAAATATGAAATTGGAAATTACAAAGTTGGACTTCCTGAAGTCAACAAATGAAAAATGAACAAAGTAGCATAAGCTTAACCCTTTTATCACAAGTCAGAAACCATATATTGATTCTAGCTTGAGCAAATTTATCAATGGTCTCCGGACCTGCATAAGAAAAGATAATGCTATGAGTACAAATAAGTGGAGCAAACAAATTTGACCTGTTTACTTGTAAGTGGGTTAATTTGGGTTATCATTTATCTCAAACGGGTTGAGCACGCCTAAAGCGTATGTTTAATGCATACAATCTCTGATGGGGAATACCGAACATGAGTCTTCATAACCGGAGTTCTATCATAATCGTGATCTGCAAACATCATTTGATAAAGCCTTCTTTCTGTGAGTTCCCGCAATTGATGATGCAAAAAGTCCAAGACCCAATGTATGCCATTGCACTGGCATAATTTGAATCTGTCCATGTAACATATGATCATAGTGTTAGGAACCAAGCGGCGCAGCGGAACCAACACACACATGCACAAACGATAATAAAACAGAAAATAAATGACACAAGAATTTTACGTGGTTCAGTCCCAGTGGGGTACCTACGTCCACGGGCTGCAACTAGGTTATTTCATTAAGCTCAAAGGCACACATATTACAATTACAATATAGGGTATTTATAGATTAAAACTAGGGTTCCTAACTTGTTCTCCAAGTTAGGCCCAAACCGTAGAGATAGGCCCATTAGGGCCACCTAACCCTAATTAGGGTCGGCTGCCTCTAAACGAGACTCCACACCTAACAATCTCCCACTTGGAGGCTCGAGCAATCCTCAATCCAAGCAGACCCTATGCCAGTAACTCCAGTAATCTTCAATAACAGAAATCCTTCAAGCCTCCAGTTCTTAGAACAAGCTAACACTTTACTATTAGAAGTTTCCAAGTCTCTAGCTCCCAAGAACAAGCTAAGATTTCAAATAACAGAAGTCCTCCAAGCCTTCAGTTCCCATAAAACAAGCTATGACTTCAATTCAATCCTCCTAGTTCCCAATGCATCAACCCAGACACATTCTCAGAAGCATAATTTACTATCTTTGACATCGACTCTAAAGAATGTCCCATACCTCCATGCAGCTCCACCAAGTCAACTATGCTCAGCTCCCACTGTCCCTGTTATCCCAACCCAAGCCAAATGTTGTACCATTAATCACCACCGAACAAGAAATAGCTTCACAATTCTAGACCAGCTAACCGGCAAACGGTTATAACAGCAGCAGAGCTTTCATGAAAGCAAACGGTACCAAGGATTCCGTGATCGTACACCCGATCAGCTAACCCTAACCGAAAAATCTTTCAACCGAGTAATATCACATGACTTCCCTTTTTTTTTCACTTATGTCGTCACCAGCACACCCGCTGGTTCCATTTTCTCCAGGTTTATCCAACACCAGTACCCCATTCAAGTTCCATTTTGACAGACCCATCAACCAAAATACATAACCGATGAACATTCTAATCATGACCATTCCTTCTTCAGTTATAACATAACAAAGAGAACAAATTAGAAACAGTGAACAGACACAACAATTGCACGGGCCTGAACTTGACGGCTGTTCTACCGAACACTATCAATGACCGATTTGCCCCTGCAATAAACCTCGCAGACAAATCTAACCCGATACTGAATTTCACATAACCTGGTTCCCCAATTTATGGTTGATAATAAACAGTCAAAAAATAGAACTTAAAAAAAAACTCAAACCTTTGCCCGAAGAATCCAAGAGTTTTATAACCAAACCCTAATCGACGGCTTCAAAGAGTTTAACCCGGTACCCGAAACAATCAAACCGTTAACCCGCAACACAAACCCGAGTGAAACCAGCAACTCCAAGAGATCCACAACAGAAACTCTAATTGCAAAATCACTGCAAATCAGTCCCGAACAGCCCTGTTTTCTCCCGAAACAGTCCTTTTTTCCTCCAAAACAGCCCTGTTTTCTTTCCACTTTTGCGCAACCTAGGGTTTGAAAAAACCCTAATTCCGGCGGCCCAAAAAACAAGAAACTATGCTGCGAATCAAACCTGGAACAACAACAGCAGAAAAAATGAAAAAATTTTGCCGGTACTGTTCACGCCTGACCGAAAAACACTGTTCACGCCTGACCGGAATACAATATTCACGCAGGAATCACTGTTCACGCGCGGCACTGTAGCGGCGGCGGCACTGTAGCAGTTAGGGTTTTCCTTTGCGAATCGTTCTTCCGTGCAATACCGTGTGTAACAACGAGCCAAAGCTCTGATAGCACTTGTTAGGAACCAAGCGGCGCAGCGGAACCAACACACACATGCACAAACGATAATAAAACAGAAAATAAATGACACAAGAATTTTACGTGGTTCGATCCCAATGGGGGACCTACGTCCACGGGCTGCAACTAAGTTATTTCATTAAGCTCAAAGGCACACATATTACAATTACAATATAGGGTATTTATAGATTAAAACTAGGGTTCCTAACTTGTTCTCCAAGTTAGGCCCAAACCGTAGAGATAGGCCCATTAGGGCCACCTAACCCTAATTAGGGCCGGCTGCCTCTAAACGAGACTCCACACCTAACACATAGATGATAGAATTATATTATGATGATGATAATCAAGTGACTTAAAAGGTTATATGTTTAAATACGTTTTGGGTTATTTTAAACACTTTTGACGTTTTGGATTATTTTAAACACTTTTGACGTTTTGGATTATTTTAAACACTTTTGGCCCGCTCAACCCGACTGACTTGTTTTCATTATGGTTAAATCTTTTAGCTTATAACTCATTTGACTAGTTTGAGATAAAACATAACTCAGATAACAAAATTCACATTAATAAATGAAACAAAGATACTTATATTTGAAGTTACCCATTCAGGAAGCCATCCAGGTAAAGCATAGATTTCCGGCTTAAACAGAGGATCAAGGTTACACTGAAGCCAACCGGTTAATAGGTCCTGCAACACAATCCTATTAACTTATCATATATCCAACAATAATAACAACAATAAGTTGAATAGTCAAATTACCTTTGAGATTAACTGGGATTTCCTTGGTAGTAATCCCCCATACTTTTTTCCTAATTACTGCTTCCCGCACACAATTAACAAAAATATCATACCATGAAAACTCGAGTAGCGTTTAAGATAAGGCCTAAACCAATATCACAAAAGCGTTCTAATGATGACAATCAACATAAATTAAGATATAAAAAATTGATCAAAATAGGAAATTCTTAGAATGGAGGAATTTTACCTCCTGGGCTAGTGAGGGCATGGGATTATCCTCAGGTTTTTCTAACTGATTCGGGACTTCTTTAGAAGAAGTGTCATCATTTACTTCAACTTTTGGATCATTATCCACAATATTAATATCTTTAGAACTCTCATTTATCTCAGACATTTTGTGTGCACAAATTCACCCAATACCTGGTGGAAACACGGGCTATTTCAACATCTCCATAACAAAAAACAGATGTACAAACAAAGCAAAAGTAATCAGTCAATAATAGGTCTAGCAATTGTCATATAACTTTCATCGCATTGTAAAACTAGTTAAGTTTCGATTAGATAATTAACTACAACAAAGTTATTTAATCTAAAAAAATCAGTTTCTTTTTAAAATATGATTATTATTAAGACCTAAAAGTTATAAGATCAGAATCCCCTTTATCCCACACTCTTTTACCTACAATTTACATTGTTTTACCATGGTCCCAAATTAGCTTATGTATTTCTGCTAGAGAATGATTGATACACTAATCTCAAAGCATCAACCATATATCACATCATGAAGAGCTTATCCAAGAGTTGACAGGGCAGAAAGGGTCCAAACTTCAAACAGGTATAACTTGGGCTACGAGTGGAGTTACAGGCCCATAACCGGTGGACGATAAGGTCTCAACGAGCCGGATCATGTGGCAGACCGCCTACTTTGTCAGACCCGAAGTCCACCAATTAGGGTTCCAATTTCGTAAGCCAAGATTTATCTCCAAATTTTTCAATCTTTGATACATTCCCTTTTTAGCCTAAAAGGCGTGAATCTTTGATTGGCGTAATTTAAGCGTATAATTATGGTTTTAATTTCAATATTTATTTCATGATTTGTAATTTCTAAAAGTTTGTAAACCTGTCAAATTTATCAGCTTTTTCTTGAGAATTAGTTCGCTATGTTATTTCTTGCTTCTGCTATTAGTAATCAATGTGTATGATTAATTAGAGAAATTACACAAAAATCCTAATCAAACATCGAAACAATTTAAAGTTAATAGTTATTGATAGAACCTGAAAATTGATAGATTTAAAGAAGGAATTGTGAGGTTACCTGAGGCGATAATCAGTAGCGAAGGGAAATCACGATTTGAGGTGTTGAGAAGAAAAAGGAGAGAATCCCAGCCTGCGTAATTCAGAGACTGTTGCGTTTCATTTCCAAGGATCAAGGTCACACTGAAGCCAAACCGGTTAATAGGTTGAAGCAAAATTTGAGCTATATCGCAATGTACTCATACTCCTCCTTCGTCGTCCGACTCTGCTTCCGCTTCTCCTTTTCCACCCTCTTCAACATCTACGACAGTTCTTCATCCCTTCACTAAATCATCCCCGCCTCCGTCACCTTAGGTACCAAGATCGAAACCCTATTCTCGCTTCAATTCCTGATGGATGAATCGTCAAGAAGGATTTTAGGGATTTCCTTATCCGTTCCGATTTATAGAAACAAAAGCGTTTTAAGATCTGAGAGGAGGCGCAATAAGAACCGGGTGCACGTTCATCCTCCTCAAAATTGCCTTCTTTCTCCTCAAAACATGGAACGGAAGTGAGAATTTGAGAGATCGGGGATTAATCCTCTACAGCTGCGGCTCACGGGATCAGAGAGCAGTTATAATTAACACGGCGAGAATTAATCCTGAAATGATCCTACGGCTGATGGGATAAGGGGGAGCAGTTACATGGTTCGCGGTCAATAATATAGAGTAATAAGTCTCTAGTAGTCAACATACAACTAATAGTTAAATGCCCACTACAACTACAAACAACCGACCAAGGTGAAGGAACACATATATAGTCCATAATCATTGTTTCAAGTTTAGGACCACCTGCATTATCACATACCGCCCATTGTGTGACCACCAGAAACCTTGCAATCGTAATCTTTAGGGTTATTTCCTACACATTTCAGACGGGCTGGTGTCGGGTTCCCCATCAGGTACGGATTATGTTGCCAAACCTAGTCTCCAAGCGTCCACAAGATATCAAATTTGAGTTCTCAACAATCACATGCTTTTATGCTAGTACCCATGTCCCATTATATTCTAAATCAAACAGAGAACAGAATCCACCATCAAATATTACCGTCTTTTTTTTTTGTAAATAAGTCAACTTTCATTAGTAAAAAAAATTAAAATACATCAAGGACCACCAAATCAAAAGCTGTCTGTAAATTTGTAATGCAAAACTAACCTTAAAGAACTAAGAAAAAACATACTAATGTTCTCTGGAGCTCGCTAAAAACCTCTAAATGAAGGATTCGGTACTGCAAGTCTGCAACCATGAGCACAATATGGCAGGTCCGATGTTCAGACCTGGCGGACCAAAAAAACTTAATTAGTTTCAGCGAGTTACATTTCACCCATAATTTTAATTTAAGGCTGTGTCATACCCCACGAGTGGGGGCGTGAGAGGGCCATGTAGGCAGGTCACGAGGCTGCACACCGCGCCGCACCATCGTGAGCGGGGGTGTGAGGGCTCTTCCGTGACCAAACCCACGGCTTGATAGGGAATTGTGATAAAATGAAAGGGCCAGTCAATCCTTGACACCTCACCCTTTATATTTTATTTTTTTATCATAATATTTTATTTAGGTATTAATGTGATTTTTCTCAAATAACTTTCACTCGTTAGCTTATTTAAAAAAAAAAACAAAACACGGATGCTTGCTTTTTTTCTGAACATTCCGGTATAAATTTAACGAAAACAGAGTTGTTTTCAAAAAGACGTAATTTTTGTCTCGTAAGTGGTTTTGACACGTGTTTGGATCAACGTTTTCGGCAATGTTTTAAAAACCGGTTTTTAAATTGTACCGGATTAGGCTCAGAAATGGTTTAACCGGTTGCATCGGGTTGTACCGGGTGGTTCAACCGGGTTGACTAGTAAACCTATAATTTCATAAAAATACAACTCTAACTCAAAAAATAATCCAAAAATACATGATTCCATGCTAAAAATTAATCTAAAAGTTAATCCATAATCAAAAGAAAATCCAAAAGCAATCAATTTTTCGATAAAGTTTTTTTTAAAATAAAAGTGCATAATTGTTTTATGTCATTGAAGTGGGATTTATTAATTTCATGATTGCTTAAAAGATAAAAATTCACCACCATCGTCATCCTCATCAACAAGAGCATAGCTATTTTCGTTTCCTACAATATTAAATAAGAAGTTTTATCGCGTAAATGTTTTTAAAGGCAAGTTGAAGGATGATGGTTAAACATAGTTTTTACATGGGCCGCTATTTTCTAAAGAGGAGCATATCAATTGATTTTTTTTTTCTAAACTGGGTAGTAGGTAAGGTAATTGATTAACAAGCCTTCTTTTTGTGACTTTGTGTGTATCCCGGTAAACAATTTTTTTTTTAAGTTTAAACATAAAATTTTACTTGTAGCTAAAACCGGTACGACGGTATAACCCGGTATTACCGGTAATATCGGCGGTTCAACTAACATACCGGTTTTCCAATTTACCGGGCTAGTGGCCGAGACCCGGTTCAACCGGTATTACCGGCCGGTTTAAACCGGTTTTTAAAACATTGGTTTTCGGATGATAAGTTATAAGTAAATGTTTTAAAAAATTAATGCCAATTGTTTAAAAATATTTAATAAAATGCATTAAATTTATTTTTTTAAAAAGGAGGTCATACTCACTAACAATAACACATGTTTAGTGAGTATGAGTGTGGAAACACCTACCGCCTACGTGGCATCACTTTTTGGCTCATACTTACTAACCATAACATATAGCCTAACAACAATAAGAATATTGGTATAGTACCAACATTTAAGGCCAAGGCTAATTACCTGAAAGTCTGATTACACCCCCATTTGTTTTTGACTTGGTTGATTACAATATAAGAAACCACCCGATCAATTAACTTTAGCCTGCAAGATAGCAAATCGAGAGAGTGTTAGGTCGTTCAAATGCAAAACGGTTTAAAGGTCAAGAATTACCTGAAGATCATTATCACCAGGTTCTCTTTTTAGTATCCAACAACATAGTACTTCAACACGAACCATCTGTCAAATGTTAAAAGTTATCGTGTAGTATATGTGAAGCTTCTCCAAGAATCTTGGGATTGACCTCCATTGCCATCCGAAAATCCAACACGGATGTTGAAAACAGTGTGCCTGGGGATGACCTTTGTGAAGATCTTGAGCGGGCCAACTCCAAACTAGGTTTTATAACACTTTTTAAATAACAGTCCAACCCGTTATTCAATAAGTTAACACAATCCATAGAGATATCCAACCCTTCCATTTGCAAATCGCGGTTCAACCTGTTCTTTAAAGAATTTGTAGCAGGCAAACGACCACTGTAATGGCAAGTCTCAGTATGGTATGCATAATCTAAACCATTACTGTGTACTTTCCGTTTTTCTTTCGAGTGGATATTAATGCCAAGTGGCGCCCTGACCGGGCTTCTACTATAAACACCGGGACTTATTGCATCCTGCTCAACTTCCTCACCATCTTCAACAGAATTAACTTCTGGTGGCGGTTTGCTGCCTAAAGAAAACAACTCAGTAGCACTTTGTTGTTGTTGAACTTTTGTTGATACCAAATGTTGGGAAACAGGAACTGTTCGATCCTTAAACTTTCTTTCACGAGGATGTGGTGTTCGGCCTTTTCTAGGGGACTGAGGAAACGCACATAGGGACTGAAGGTCGGTTACTGGAAGGGTCCCGTTAGGGACCTTTAAAGACAAAGGACCATCACTTTCAACATGTTTTTGAGGAGGGATTTTCGAAACAGTCGCATTTTTCACAATACCTATGATTAGTTCATTGTGAAGGCGAAGATTTTCTCGACCTATTAAACCGACACAAAGCTTGTCAAATTCTAATTTTCTGAGCTTCAGGCTTAAAAACCTGGTGAGCAGATTGAAATACGTCTCAGCCTTTTGTGACCCGAGTCTCTTTTCGATTTGAAGTTTCAGCTCAAAAGTATCGGTTCTGGAAATACGCCGAACCGCCGGCATTATGTTGTTGTTTTCAGTATCTTACCATCATCAAAACATGTTCAGTTTCAACCATAATGATCTTTAACAGAACTCACACCCTGCATAACTAAAACTAATCCAATTTTGAATTTTCCCTTTTGACTAGTAGTCAACCGAACTAAGTTGACTTAACAATTTCTGCAACAAACAGAAGTGAATGAGCAAACCCTAGGTAGAAATTAGCTCAAACTCACTTGATTCTATCAAACAAAATATCGATCAAATCACTACGAAGATCAGAAACAGCTAATTTTATTAATCTAAAGTAAACTAATCAAGAACAAAACAGGTCTAATTGAGTATACGATTAATCGTCAGAAAAACGCGAATTGAACGTGAAATCGAAGATCGAAACGAAAACAAATGTTAAGGAAGTAAGGTTACCTGATTGATAGAAGTGGAATCATCGGAAATTGATGGATGAGATGGAGTAGATCGGAACGGTTCTGTTGAGTGGAATTGTGGGAACCTGAAAAGTGGGTCAAAGTCACACCCGTTGCATTCACAAACGAGGTGAGGTCATGTTTGGCTGCTGTCAAACAAGTACCAACAACCAAGGATACGAGGTCAGCGGGTCGGGTCTTTTTATCACGCGCTGAGAGCTGACTACTTTCTCCCCTAATTTTAAAAAATCTCAGATTCCTTTATTTACTTGTTTAATACAATTACGCAACCAAGTTATTGTTTAACTAAACCTCTCAAACAGTATGTAATAAAGTTGTAAACAGATTAAATGGTGTTGCCTGGTTGTGAACACGTTGTAAAATAGTTAAACATGTACTAAACGGGTTGAACATCAAATTTACTTTTTTCTATGTTTAAGAGGTTATTTTAAATACAACCTTAGCAGAATCTTTTTATTAAATGAACAAAACAAGTCAATCAGAACGTATTAAAGGATCATCAGCCCTAAACCATTTACTTATGAAGTCGGATTCAATTAATATGTTTGGTGCGTCAATTTCCACGTGATAACTTCTCATTGCCATTTATTATACCATCAAGAACCCAACGGTTAGATGAAAGGAAACCATCCTACTAGCAATGAACAACTCATGAATAAGCAATCCACTAAAGAAAGAAAAAGTTTCACATATGGACCTTAATAATCTCCTCGGCCGTTTATACACAACTGCCACATTTTAAAAACATAACTATATCAGCATGACATGAAACCTAAGTCAGTAATAAATAGACAGAGTACGATGATGCTGAAGAGACGGGTTTGAAATGCCATATGCCCATAACCAAAGATCCAATTCAACACTCAACACCTGTAAACAAAAACATCAAACATTGTCACACTAGTTTTATTAATATATATAATCATAAATTAACAATACCAACCTGTTTCCCAGTTCTTTTCTGGATTAAATCCCTCATTTTTTCCACTGCGTATATGGAGCAAGCTCGTAACTCAACTTCCTCCTCGGTCCCTGAACCAATTTCTTTATTACCCTTAATAATATTGTCTAAATTTGAACTATATCTCAATACTCCAAGCTGCTGAAGCACTGCAGGGACAATGTAGTCTGCAAATATAGTGATTGAACCTACATCGCTGAATTCTCCATATCCTTCACCCTTAAACGCACCCCATACGTCAGCAGCGAATATTTGAGCTCTTTTATACAAGAACACCTGGTGACCTTTGTACATTGTGTGGTCACGGAAACCTACAGCATTTTTTATAATTTATATTCATTGTTAATTCATATCCGTGCATCAAATAGTAGGTATAAAAATAGGTACCAGGAAAATGACGTGCAATTGTAGAAACAAGCTTAGCAGCCGATTTTCCACAAGACTCCACAATGTTTGATGCCTTTCCCCCAAAGCTTCTCTCCAACTCAAACCCAACCTAAAGCCATAAGCTTGGTTATTAGTCACTTCACACAACTAGTTCAGTACAGTTTCTTATAGAATCTGCAAATAGTGATGAAAGTGTATCCACACTAATATATACCTCATGCATCAAGCGAACCCGTTCGTCCTCCAAAGGGAGAGGTCTTGGCCATTTCAACAGTTCACGCAACTCAGGGCCTGACAATAACCACAAGGTTAATTAATCATTAGTGTCCATCTTGGTTTTAAAGGCGCGCCTTGTTACAATCTAAATAGTTCAAAAGGCTAGAATTGTCAATTAGTATAGTTCCAAGGACTAGAATCGTCAACTATTGATCTTGCGGGTCTTTTTTGTAATATGGTTGTAACGATCAACTAACTGATCTGTTGTATTAAACAGACATTCATTGATGGAGAAGCTAGCTACAAATTGATTGAATCTTCTTTCTTTCTTTCTTTTGGTAGCTATCACGCCTGAGGCGCAAGGCAAGCTGGAAAACACCTCTGAGGCTTGAGGCGGCGCCCCATGTACTTTTGGGTCAAAATTAGGGTGTTTAGGAGGCCGATATGTAAAAACACCTAAAGGGATGACATAGATTCTCTTTGTAAATAAAGCTTATTTGGTTGTACATACAGCAACGCCTCAGAGAGCCTCGCGCTTTTTTAAACCAAGTTGTTCATTCTTTAAAGCAATAACCACTTACTTCTAACTTTAGCCACAAGCATTGCTGAGTCAGAGTAATGAGTATAAATTATAAAAAATTTCAAAAACTGCCAGCATTTTGAAAATGGTTGGCCAAATCTGATACCTATATGCTCTATCTTAACTTATTTTTCACATTTTTGGTATTATACAACAATAGTATGTTCAAGTAGTTTGCAAATATAACACCAGTAGACATGTGAAAAGATTCCAGTTTCAGAAATTATAAAGATTGAAGCGTGTTACCGGTGTACTTCTGAAGGCGATCAGCATCAAACACAGTTTGGTCCTTTTCAAGGGCTTCTTTCAAACCCGAAGCCAAATCATCATAGTTTAACTCCTTGTCTGATATCAATTAGCAACCAAAAAGCAGTTAATTTAAGCACCTACTCTAATGCTGATCAAAAGCATATTTTGAAATGAATTGATGGTATGTGATTCCAGAATGTTAGTTACCTGGCCAAAAGCAGAAATTGAGAGTATCCAAAACAAACAAGTATTGGAGTGTCAAAGGACCATTATCGAAGTAATGAATCCCTTCGTAATTCCATTCCACTTTCGGAATTGAATTCTCCACACTTTCCACCAGTTTCTCAATGCCTGTCACGATTCACAAATGTAACTCGAATGAAAGAAACAAACATTTGGAAAACGGAAAGGTTACCTTCGGAATCGACGGTGACGTGAGAAGAATGAGAGGCGACCCAGGCGGAGGTAGCCCTAACTTCTTCCATGGCGGCGGCGGAGGGAAATAGAAACGCTCCTCAACCACCAGGTCAAGGTATGGGGGTACACGGTAAGGGTGAAGTAGGAGATGATTTGAACCCACTGGTTTTCAGCGTTTGAAATTTCGTGCGTCTTTCTCACACGTGTGTAGTGGTGCACAAAAAAACCGGTTTTTTTTAACCCAGTCCAAACTGGCAAACCGGTTTGGGTTAAACCGGTTTGGATCAAACCGGTTCGGGTTACCCAAAAACCGCCGGTTTGAAACCGGTTTGATGCTTTCTGGATGAGATCGGGTTAGGGACCGGTTCAAACAAACCGGTTTGATAAACCGGTTTTCGAGCTAGGCAAAAAAAGAGCCGTTGGGGTCGATTTTAGCCGTTTTTTTGGCTCCATTTGCACCCTTAAAACAGTATAAATAGGTGGGGGTGTTTAGGGTTGATCACACCTCTCTTTACACTCTCTAATCTCTAAAACCGCTCTTTAAACCCGTCAAAAACGCTCTCTAAACTCTAAAAAAAACATGGCAAGTTTTGGTGTTGGTGGTTCCTCAAACGAAGTTACCGTTGTGGAAATTCGAGCAACAACGAGAAATCCGGCAATTTGGTGCAATTACGATCTATGTTTGTTGTCAAACGGGAAGGAACGTGCTCGGTGCAAGATGTGTGGTGTGTTTTTGGGGAAAGATTCAAACACTAGTTTGAAAATGTATATGGAAAAATCTTGCCCGTCATTGAAGGGAATTCCAAGTGAAGGTAGCCTCCATGACAAGCGAAGGAGGAATTTGGAACTTTGATCCAAATATTGTTCGAGATCGAATGGCGAGGTTAGTGATTCAAAAAGGATTGCCGTTCAACCACTTTGACAATCCGCGCTTGACAAGGATGATTCAAGAGACACTCCAACCACGTTATCATCAAGTAAGTCACACAACCCTTAGACGAGATTGTATAAAAATGTGGAAAAAGCAAAAAAAGAAATAAATATGGTACAACTCCGACTCCACATGAAACAATGGGTACATCATCAAGTGGTAGCTCGAGAGATGTTAATTTGAATTTATATAACGAAATGTTAAATGAATTTAGTAAACGGGCTCGAGGTACCACCCCGAGTAGCGAACTCGGAAGGTATATTCGCACAAACTTTTTAGCGTTTATGCCTCCTACCGTTTTTGAGGATTTTGATATTTTGGCATGGTGGAAAAAAAACGAAGCTTCGTTTCCGATTCTTTCCGCCATGGCCCGTGATGTACTAACCGTCCAAGCTTCCACGGTAACTTCGGAATCTGCGTTTTCTTTTAGTGGCAGGGTATTATCGATACGAAGGACTAGACTCACACCCCTAGCGATGGAAATGTGCATTTGCTTGAAGGACCATTTGGATGCGATGGATATGATACAAGACCAAACTTCTCTCGAAGACGAAATTCAAGCCGAAGAAACCATACACAACAACGAGGTTGATCTTGGAATATCCGAACCAGTCACCGATGAAGAACTAGCCGAAGATGCAAGGCTACGAAACTCTAGTTCCGAAGACAACGCACAAGAATAATCAATCAATATTTCAAAAAATAAAACGTTGAACTTAATGTTTTATATTTGTTATATTTTTGTAATGTTTTACAATTTTATAAATTTATCTTGTCATGTTTTTTAATTTCCGAACTTTTCAAATATTAATAAACGTTGAAGTTTAAGTATTAATGTTGCTATATTTTTTTTGGATTTAATATTAAAAATTTAAAATTTATTTGAATTTTTTTTTTTAATAAAAACCGGTTTAAAGGGCAAACCGGTTTAAAACCAACCCTAACCGGTTTGACATTTCCCATTACTAAAACCGGTTTAACCCGAACCGGTTTGGACCGGTTTGGGTCCAAACCGGTTTTGACTTTTCGTTGACCAAACCGGTTCAGGTCGGGTTGAACCGGTTTGGGTTAAAAACCGATTTGTGCACCTCTACACGTGTGTAACCGGGCCGGGTTTGCGATGAAAAGTCACGTGGTTTTACTGATTTTTGGGCCCGCAATCCCGCAAAATAAACAATTTTGGAACTTGGGGACTAAATTATAATTTTAGTTTTTTCCTTTTTTTTTTTTAGGAAAATTTTCTTAATTAATGTGAGAGTAAGACTTTAACTCATAATATTTTTAAATCTTAGTGTTTTAAAATATTTTTCTTTAACTGCACCACCAACCCTAATAGTTTTTTTCTTTAACTGCACCACCAAAATATTTTTTTATTTATTCAGCTAGGAAATAGGAGGTGAAGAGGTATGGAACTAAAAATGGTCCAGTAACATACTTGGTTTGCTTTGGATCCTAGTAACATAGTTGTTTGGAGCGCTGAGATGGATTGTTTACCGACTCTAACAACTTTAAACAGAAGGAATATCCATGTTGAATCTCAGTTGTGTCAAATGTGCAGGGAGATAGAAGAGACGGGCATACCATCTATTATACATCTTACTATTTCGCAACTATGATTTGACAAATGATACGTAGTTTGTGCAAAATCCTCCCAATTTTCGCTTTCACGGTAAGAGATTTACTTGAACTACACAAGACATCTATAAAAAATGGAGCCAAAAACAAAATGCTAAATGGAATCGTCCTCACTACTATTTGGTGCATTTGGCGAACAAGAAACGAGGCCATTTTTTCAAACAAGTTGATAAATCTGGAGAAATTATTTGAAGACATAAAGTCGTTTGGATTCCTATGGGTAAAAAATAGATCGAAGCGTAACTATATGCTATGTAAAAACTGGTGTAGTTTCAATATAACCTAAAAGTATATAGGTTCTCATGTAATTGTCTATTATAATGCTTGTATGTTCTTCATACTGCTAGTTGGTTTGGTTTTTGGAATAAAAGTTTGCCTTTCAAAAAAAAAAAGTCGCTCACCGATCTGCGTCACGCGTGTGTCCCACCCTACAAATTTTCAATTATGTATCCTAAATCCTTTTTGCTTCTTTTAGTCGCAAATTCTCAATTTAAACCAATTAGTTTTTCAAATACTTGATTCTAAATTCTTTTGGCTTCTATTAAGCACAAATATTAAATCATTTTTTGGCTTTTCTTCTTCTGCAATTAATAGCAAAATCAATTTTTGCTTCTGCATTTATACAAGCATACCGCAATATGCTAAAGTGATAAGATAGCAGTATCTTAATTTGTGGTTATAATGTATGATCGTACTTTAACTGGCATGCTTTAAACGACCCATTTTAACAAACCTGTTTTTTTTCCCAACTGATGATACTGGTTCTACTGTTCTAGTGGTTATTTACCAGATACGATTAGGGCAGATTTTTCAGTAAAAGAAAGCACTTGTCACTAGTACATTAAATTCTCCAAACATATTACAATTCGAACTCTCAGACTCCCTTTCTGCCTCGCAAAAACATCCTAAAACACAACCGATTTACACGACATAACCTACGACAAAGAATGCCTCCTGCTCCTCGATGGTGGCGTACATGACTTCGTTTCCTCAGCATTCGTCGACCGACTCTCAGATGTATCTGAACTCCCGTTATCACTGTCCCTATCCTTGCTAGAAAACACCTTCATAAATATTCTTTTCGATATCACTGCCCCCTTCGCTTTATTCATCCTCCCGCCATCTTTCTCCACCTCTCCTTTCAGTGCCTTGAGCTCCTCGCTTGTAGGAACCGACCCCCATTCTTCTTCTGTATTAGTTCTCGAGCTCCCACCCCCGATGGCAGCTTCAGTTGGCATCACGCCAGTTGTGGTAGCTCGTAGCTGCTCAACAAAGAGAACCTGCACCACCACCCGTAAAGGGAGCCGCTCGTTTTGAACTGCGTGCCTGCAAGCATTTGGTGACAATTTCCGGCAATCCATTAGCCTGCAGATTCGTTTCTTTTTGCTCTTTCCTATCCCAGGGTGTTCCTGTAAATATATTAAACTAAAATTAGTTGTTTGACTAGCCAAACCCGAAAAACAATATGGAAATTTAATAACTAGATTGACCTTAAGATACATGTCGATTGCACGATAAATCCCATCATGTGTCGATCTTGGTAAAGTTGACACCATATCCGCAAGATCAGCAAAGTTTAACAATGAAGTATTCGGTTCCTTGGCGATTTCAGCAAGGTAACCATCGATAATCTTGGCCACGTTGACTTTCGCATCTGAGTCAACATGTTTGACTTCCAAGAACTCGTTTCCACCATTTTGATCCCGCATCATGAATATAGCAACCAGTTCTTGAACCAAATCGACATCGAGAATCACCATATCAGAAACTGCTGCATTCTGCAGCTGATTCCCAATCCTTCTCATCAATTCCTTCTTTCGAGTTCCTGCACACCCCAAAAGCACACACGTGTGCAGTAAATGAACCAAAAACCCGCAAGAAACGTTTTCTTTTTCATCAGGTAATAGTTCAGTTATCATTTCAATCAAAGAACGGGCTTTTACATCGTCCCCGTCTTTTTTACCACTTCTTTTCCCAAACCAAGGTAATCTTTTCTGCACATACAGTCTTAAAGATTCACCAACGACATCTGAACTCGTGTTCCCTTTTGCCTTAATCGCAATCATAACTCGTTTATACAAATCACTTGAAAGATCACATAAATCTTCCACCCACCAATCTTTTGGAACCTTAACTTGTTTCCTCACACCATCATAACTTAATGACTCATCCCCAGGTTTTTTTCTATTATAAGTATAAGACCATTCGACTTTAGAAGTATCAACCGAAACTTTTGAAACTATCGACTCCAAACAATGGCTGACCACCTTTAGTTCCTCAGACCATGAAACAAGACATTTTGTTGATTGGAAAACAATAATTGAATCTTTCCATGTTCTGAAAATGCTTGAGTTCAAAAACACTTTGATTTTGTAAACAAGATTTCCTTTATCCACAGTTTCATACATTTCTAAATACTCTGCTGCACATCGAGCCAAGACCACATTGTATGCATTGAGTGTGACGGTCATACCGTAACAAAACTTAGCACAGATTTCAAATGCAGTGGGCCCACCGGGGATATCGTTAATTTCAATCTCTTTATTGTTTCCATTATCTGAAACCGCAGCCAGTTTCTGCAAACGGGCGCTCTTCGACAACAATGGAAACTAAAAACAACAGAAACTAATATTTCATTCAACCATTTATAAGAAAAGTAATGTAAATTGTGAACATAATACAAAATATCAAACCTTGTGCACAAAAAATTTCACGTCTCCAACTATTACAACCATATCAGCAGCCACATCAGTTGCAACATATCTAAACATGAACAAAACCGTTCAATCATTCAGTTTAAAACATATTTATTAAATTGCTAAAAGACCACAAATTAGCATTTGAAAGTAACAGAAACAACATATGCTAAAAAACTTCATAACCATCAAATAGAAAACAGTTGAACACAAACAATAAATTTGCATAAGTTCACAAGAAAATAATGACATACTGACCGAATATTTTCGCCATTAGACTGAAACAAATCAGGTTTTGATCCAAGTTTCATGAACTTCATCTTGAACAGCAAGAACTTAGTTCACCTTCAAGATACAATCAAAAGCAAGCAACTCAAATCACCAAAGGGATATAATACTAAAGGAAATAGAGATTGGTTCAAGATTTCTTGTTAATAAACAAAATGAATAAGCTTAAGAGATTTTTGTACCTTGGATGCTATCATAAGCCACAAATGGTGGGGAGAATGTGTAAGCAAGGAGACACTGCTACAAATGAAACACAGTTTCAGAGACTTTTTAAGTAGAGATTTTCAATCTCTACACCATCAGAGGCACCTCCACTTGCCACCACTGACATCCACCACTCTCTGCCTTATTTCTTTATCTCTTTCTCTCTCCTCAAAACCACCCAAATTTCAATAATCAAACACTAGAATTCTTTCTCTTATCAATGGGAATTTGGAGGACCTGTCACACACCCAACATAATCTTGGTATCAGTTAAAATACACCACCAATTTAGTAGACAACAAACAAACATCAACTTGCTTTGGTACTTTAACCAAAAATACAACAAACCTTACACTAAAAAAACAACAAATTTTACTTCTTTAGTTAAATGTTTAACAGTCTTTTTTCAGTTCCAGACTTTCAGTATCAGGCAATAAACCTCATTATTTAATTTCACCTAACAATGCAGCAAAGAATACTATATTACCAAATATAATACAAACCTCAGTTATCTTCAAATCCCACCTGAGAATTTGAACATATAATCAAAACAAACTGTTGAAGAGTCTCAGAGGCATAAACACAAACAGTTGGTGTGCAATCTTTTTAGGATTTGAAAGAGGGACAAAACAAAAAACAAAGGGAACCCACACACCACTTAATTGACTTATCTTTTTGCAATAGATGTGAAGGCTAAAATTTGAAGGGTCTGGAGTTGATGAAAAGAAAAAGAAAAAGGGGGAAACGAGATCCCACAAATTAGAAGAAAAAAAAAAAGAAACAAAGAGACAAGGAAGAAAAAGATGAGTGGTCGTTAATCTTTGGCAGCCACTAAAGCAACAGTGTGTTATCGCAAAAGGCCAATGTGAGATCAGAATGTTCGCACTTCCCACAGTGAAATAGCTTGGCTCTTAGCTGTTATTTATCCCTTTAGAATCAGCACCACAACTCCTATCTTTTTTCGTCTTTTGTTCTATTTTATCTCCGACCCCTGTGAGCTTTTATGCTGCTTGATTCCAAATTATGGAACTTTATCTTGCACAAATCAAATTGTGGAGATTTTCTTTTTATTAATGGCTAATTATTATGTACCATTTTCTTGGCTAAATTTGATCTTATTGAACTTATCTCTATATAGTTAACAATGTTAAGACCGGACCGGACGTTGACCCGGTCTTCTTACCGATCTACAAGTCGGAGCGGTCGGACCGGATTTAAGAAACCGGACGACGTCATAAATATTATAATAATAAATCAATCCAAACAACCATTAATCCTTAAAAAACCATCAACAAATCAATTCCAATAATCATAAACTAACAAATATAAAAATACTTTTTTTTTTCTTTTGAATAGCCAACTATTCATTCCAACTTGCGCTAGCAAGAGTCTAAAACCCAATAACAAAGTAAAGAAAGAAAAAACACCAAAAATTAATTCAACACCTCAAAATAGTAGGTAAAAACAAACCTCAACGGCTCAACCCACTTCAAAAGATCGCCAAACATGCCATTGCCATTCAATGCAGCTTTTGCTCGAATGGTTTCGCACCCATAGGAAGCTAAAAGCTTTGATGTTCTCCGTGGTTTTCTCCACCGAGACCTGGGAAATTTTATATATAAATTCACTAGCTTAGAACCTGTGTACTACACAGGGTGAAAAATGTTAATACATAAAATTCTTAAATCTTTATATATATATTATAGGTGAAAAAATATATTACATATACTAACAATAGAAAACAAAATAAAAAAATATGTAAAAACTAATATATAATTGAATTTTAAAATACATTAAATATTATTCAATGTAATTTGACTTTCATTTATAATTTGATTGAAAACATAAGCTAAATAATTACATTTCAAAGTTTCCTATAATATGAGATAATTTAAAATAAATGTGTTTTATTAGTATAACTAGGTTAAAGCCCATGTTTTACATGGGTTGAATAAATACAACTTATTATAAAACAATATTTTCTATAAAGATTTGTATGTTTGATATTATTAGTCATCTGTGAAATAAGAAATAATTGATATTTTCTTATGATTTAGTATTTTTTAATAAAATATTAAAATATATGTTAAATATTTAATTATTTAACATCACCATTATTTAATAGGAGAAAGACGAAAAACAAAAAATCTAAATTTCATCATAAGTCGACACGTAGCAAATATAGTTATTCATTTATTATAATATAGGTTAGAAACCCTGTATACAAATTGAAATGCAGTGTTATATATACTTATTAATAAAGATCTAATATTACATATTACATAAATTTTTAATACAAATTTTAGAAACGTTATATAGTTATTTTTTAAAATGTTTTATAAAAAAATGAAAGAGATGTTCAAAATATAAAAATGTTTTATGAACAAAGCTATTTTTTAATTAAAAAAATGTTTTCTAAAAATAGTTATAAAAATCATTATTATTTAATAGGAGAGATAGACAACAAACAAAAATTATAATTTTTTTATGGAAACTTGTATCATTAAATAGGAAAGAGAGGCGGGAAAAAAATGTTAAAGATGAATATGAGAATGACAAGTGGTATCCTAAAACCTTTATTTATTAGTATGTATAGATTAATAATTTATTTAAAAATATTGTTATTGAAATTATAGAAATGCATTTATTATGAGAGAGGGGCGGAAAAAATTTTATGAGGATGAATATGAAGACAACACGTGGCATTGAAAAACCTTTATTTATTATATAGTATAGATTTCGAGACCTTCAAATACTCCAAACTAAAGTAAGAATAATAGCATCCACCATCTCTCTTTTGTAACTCAAGAAGATTGCGAAAAAAGAACGCATATATAGAAGGGATTTTGCACCATTGGCCAATTAAATTCCCATATTTTGGGTTGCATCCAATGTGTATAAAATTGGCATCCGATGTGTATAAAATTAATCGACTTAAGGTTGTTTGGCAAGTGTTGAACCATTAAGAGATCTGAATCGTCCAACATGGTTTTTAAGCTGAACCATTAAAAGGTTGGATGAACCATTAAGAGGCGGACTTTTGGTGAAACAAACACTCGTTACCTCTGAATTGATCAGATATAGTCTCTTAATAGAATCATTAAGAGACTATAAAACAGCACCTTAGATTACTAAGATGGACTTTTCTTCTTTATTTTTGTTTTATACATTATTTCATTACTAGTTTTATATAGTTATAATAAGTGCCCCTTCGGCCTCCTGAAACACTATTAGCAAAATATGTAACAAATCAAATATTTTACAAAAGCAAAACTTTACAAAATAAATCAATTAAACAGTCATATTCATTTTCATTATAACTTGTAACTTACAAATCACAAATATCGTTTCGGGTGGAAAACTAGTATGTAACTATGAGTTGTTTGGACATGTATATAAAATATTTTTTGCGATACGAGTTTAGCAAAAATATCATTTTTGTAGTTATTTAAAGTTAAAATAAGTAAATTCAAATAACTAACAATTACATAATTTAAAGAAATAATAACATATATTACATTATCATTTTATACCAACATAAATACGCACCTACAGTTCAAAAAGAAACATAAATACGCACCTTTTATTGAAGGCAGAGTGTGTGTGGTGGTCACGTGGTCCACCCATGGATTCTCCCTTTCGAAATAAGGACTAAAAGCATTCAGTGGTTTTGAGTTTCAAAGGTGATCAAATTGGTAAAGAAGATCACGGTAGGGTTGATTTTTTTTTTAATAGAAAAAAGATAATAAAATATAATCTTAGTGTTAGTCTGTTTTCAAGATTCAAAAGTTTTATAGTTTTACAAAAACAAACTAATTTGAAGTATAGTGGAATCATGAGGCGATACTTAAGGATAGTACGATACTCCACCGGTGACATATGTTGGCCTAGCCCATCTATAGGGATCGCGAGAAGGTAATCTTGAGCATGTGGTGCTCGTAGACACTCAAAAACAGCTCTTTGTCTAACGGTCATTTCAAACTGGACTTCCATTTCACGGACGATTTTACTAAAAAGGGCACTCGCCAATGCATGTTGTGCTTTAGGGGGGGGCGGTGTCCTTATTAGTGAAACCGCTGAAGTCAAAGCTTGAAATCGTATCACGAAGACAAGCCAAAGCACAATCATAATCAGAATCCATACCACATATGCCGCTGTCTCGTAAGATGTGGTCATGTAACGCCCAAGATTGGGCCCTCGAGGCTACAAAGGCATAAGATGAAGCCTCTACAGCGGAATACAACCCCAAACCCCCAAACCTAATAGGTAGGGAAGCAAGTCGCCATTGTAAGTCTCCAAAGAAAGGACCTCCACAAACAACTATGTCCTCAATCGCCCCACGCAATCCTTCGTCAAAGAACAGTGCTGCCTCCTCCATGTGTACGGGTTGGCACGTCCTCAAGCCAAAGAAAAGTTTGGCAATACCCATACAAGATCGAAGCAAGAGTAGCTCACTCTGCGGGTCACGAAGTTTTGGAAGAAGACGCATCAAATTAACAGCGTTAGTAGCTCTCTTCTTAGCTAACCCACTAATAAAATTTGCATCTCTGCTGACGGCCCCCCCAAGAAGTTTTACCCCGGATAACGGTCTCCCAATGTCCACAGGGAATAAACCATCATGAAACTTGCTAGGGCATAACTCGTCAACCGGGTATAGTGGGGAGCATGCGGTTCATTGTAGAGAGCTCCCGGGGTTCAAGTACCGACACGACTTGGTTAGGGATGTTCTTTTTGACATATTTAGGCGTGCCGGGGTTTCTACCAAGAAAGAGGCACCAGTGAATTTCTTGACGGACCCATTGGAAGGAAGATCAACACTTAGACCCGCTGACATTTTGGTCTTTGGGTGGATAGGTGGGAAACATGCGTGTGTAGATCTAACAGGGGTCTCCCCTCTGGTGGGCTTGGGAGTTAGTGCTTTCACGGTGAGTCAGGCTGCTCTAAAAGCTGCTTCGAGCAAAGTGACCAAACACGAGAAAGCGTGTCTTGACAACCAACACGTGTTTATACCATTTGCTTTTGACACTTTTGGTTTCCTTGCACCAGAGGCCGTGGAGTTACTTAACCGAGTACAGCGGGTCATGCATAGTAATGTTATGACCCCAAGATCTGTAGATGTAGTTTTTAAAAGAATTGGTTTTGCTATTCAAAAAGGGTTGGCGGCGCAGCTTGTTGCCCGTTTGCCTTCTATCTCTATGTAATTTCCCTTTGGGAGTTGTGAAATACTGAATTTGAAGTGAAACTTTTGAAACCGGATCGAATTTGAATATTTTAACTTGTTTATAACCAATTTCAACCGAATAGGATAACTTGTTCCAAGTATAAACCAATTCAGAAAAAAAAAATCATATTACATTTAATGTTTAAATAAGTTTTTTACATATTTTCCCCTCTTAACCTCCTTAATAACATATTTATTCAATGCTTACACATTTACCTATTTACCCTTTTATGTTTTCTAACCTAAAAATGAGTTTAGGTGAGAACAAAACTCAGAAGAAAGAACCCACAAAGTTCTTGACTTGGAATGCTAACAGCTTCCTTCTTCGAGTTAAAAACAACTGGCCTCACTTTACCAACTTCATCGACACCATTGATCCTGACGTCATCTCCATACATGTGACTTTCTGCCCCCCCCCCCCCCCAATTTTCTTTTTTTTTTATTTTACTCTAACGAAATTGGAATTCAATTTATTCGTCTTATTTATAAGAATTCGAAGAATGTTGTCATGATTTTGGGGCTTTGTGTCTTGATGGGTTGTTAAGGATGTTAATTATTTCAATTTTGGATTAATGGAACAAAAAAAATATACCTTTTCCCTGTTGTGTTAAAATTGTGGCCAATTTGAATTTTTTTTACAAGTGATCACTGATTAGCATGTTGAACCATAAGTGCATAATTTTCTTGTGTTTGTTTGGTTATTTGTGTTGTTTGACTATTTTGAAATACTTTGAAACTACGGTTGGTTTGACTATGTTGGACTTATGGTTCATATTGTTTCTATATTTTTTAGAAGCTATGTATTGTTTTTTTGATGAAAATTGGTTGGAATCTATTGTTTCTAGAACTTTATTAAGTGATTTTTAACGATTAACTGTGTTAACGATTAAAAAATTCGACTCCAGTTGAATTTATTAGCGTTCGATATGTTCGTGTTAACATCGACTTGATTTCGGTTGAAATTGGGGATATATGTAAATTGATATATTTAAGAAAGGGATATATGTAAATAATACTTTAATGAGTTCATTAAGGGTAAAATAGTAATTCAATAAATTATTTTAAATGAATTGGGTAAATATGTAATATATAGGCTTTAGGAAGGAGAAATATGTAATTAAAATTAGGGGTTGGATAAAAGTGTAATAAATGAACTTAGAAAGATGATATATGTAAATGACATTTTTTTATAGTCATTATCACTTTTATTGTAGTAAATCTTAATAACTAAGTTAAAGATAATAATAATATTAGATTTATATAATTGGATGCATATCATATCTAACCAAGATTCTGTGGATTCCCTGTCAAGAAGAACGCCAGCCAATACCTGCTATTTTAGCCGCACCAAAATCCTATTTCATAATTATATAACCCAGTGGAATATATCATGTGTTCTCAATCCAAACATCATTTTATTTAAATGATGGCCCTTAAATGAATAAGAAAAATCAAAAGGAATTCAACCCAATGATATTCAAGTATGTTGAATGATGTTGTAGGTTGTGGGTTCCGTCCCATTATGAACCTGTGATTTAAATTATGAGTAGATTTGGATTGTGTATGAGTTTATCATTCAAAAAGGAAAAAACTCTTCTACGTGAAAACAAGACACTATCATATAGGACCATAATCGATCATGTCTATATTATATGAACCGAACCTAACTAGAGACCATCACATCCACAAACATCATCTTAGTCCTGATCTAAGGACTAAAATCAAATTTACCACCACAGACCTTGACGGCTTGACCCAAACCATACTTAACTAAATATCGGGAGTGTTTAGTTTTCCATGGGAATTTGAGCAATTGAGATCCTTACACCTGCGTGAGAGTCACAATGCCCATAAGTGGATCTACGAGTACCTAGACAACCTCCCTAATCAGCATCAGAGTATGCCACAAGACGAGATGTGGATGATACATATAGTTGTAGCTCATGATCTGACATTTCTTTAATGTAAAGTAGAATATGTTTCTGCATTAAAGTGTGGTTCTCGGGGATCATGTATATATAGACAAACCTATTGAATTGCGTACGAAGTGTCTGGTCTATTAAATAAAAATATTATAAAACGCTAGCAAGACGACTTGGATATAAAAAGAGGTCCTCAACCAAGAGGCCCATAAGACTAACCTTGGAGTTTGTGTCAACGAGAGTATTGGTCAACTTACACTTAAACATCTTTGCACGATCTAAAATGTATTGAACGTACTTTGTTTGATATAGAAACATTCATTTTTTTATTACGAGTAAACAATAATCCCCAAAAAATAGCCCAACGGGCCCAGTCACTATAGCATACTCGAAACTCAGAGAACTGATAATGTGATGTATCAATTCATCAGAGAAGCATGTAAGAATAATTTCATCCACATAAAAGTAAGAGAAAAGTTGCTTCTTGGCCGTGTCGATATATAAATAATGAAGAGTCAGAGCAGTTGTCCTTATAGTCAATGGTGCCTATATATGTAGCGAACAACTTGATACAAGATACGATGAGCCTGTTTAAGGTCATGTAAAGACTTTTGAATGCGACGTATATATAATCCAGGTGATCGGAATCTACAAATCCTAGAGTTTGGTGCATATATATATTTTCTCATGAAGTGAGTCATGAAGAAAATAATTCTTCACATCCTCTATGTAAGGGATCATTGAGTTTCCTTTGAGAATGTCACCTCTATATTTGAATTTTGAAGAGTCCACCTCGGGTGGTCTTACAAAAAAAAACTAATAAATGTTCTCTAAAAAAATTTCACCTCTAATTCTCTTTTTTTATACAAAAATATAATATTATAGTCTAGACGTCTGATTCAGCCCTAAGCGGCTAAGCCCAGTTGAAAAGCCCTTGAAGGAGCCCAATTTTTTGTTACCTTTTAATATTTTTAATCGTTCTAAGTTTATTAATCTTCTGTTAACGACATTTTTAATTCTGTAATTTTCATATTTGCGTAATTTATCAAACTTTTAAATTATTTGTTCTGTGTAATCTTTTTTTTATATAAATACATTCATTACCATTCTAAAATACTTGTTGATGGTACCAGGTCGGCCCTAAGCATGTGCGGGATGAGCGACCGTTCAGGGCCCGGTTTTCTGGGGGGCCCAAAATTATAAATTATATATATTATATAAAAATATATTTAATATAAACTTAGTTTAAAATAAATTAACTGGTGAACCATGTACAAATTACAATCAATAATTTCCTTATGGGCTATATAAATTGAATTTAAAAATACATTAACAATTACTCCATCATTGGGTCACGTCCAAATTAACAATTTTAATCAAACCTATTGTTGTTACAATTTTCATCATATTAAAGATTTTTTTTCTTCATATATTTAACTTTATATTTTAAATTTTTTAGTCGATCAGGGCCCCTGAAATCTCAGGGACGGCCTGGATGGTACTATTAAACCTTCAACTTTAGTAACCAATATAAAACTCCTACAATAATTAGGTATCGATTGGTATGTTTGAACCCCAAATTGAACAAAATTAGCCATAACGTTGTTCTAGCTATGATTGTAATTACATTACAATGAGATCGATCCCGTTACCAAGTGATCAAATCAAGTTTCTTTACGACTACATACGCACGTACTCACTACTGACAGCGTTAGCATTTAGGACGACGCTGTCAATGAAAAATACGGACCACCCGTTATACTCTTCGTTCTCAAGATCTTTCTCACCAATATTCTCCACTTTATATCGTCCTTCTTTTTTAGTTTCCTAGTCCTGTCCTTAAAATTCCTGTTAAAACAAAAGTGTCTTCAATTAGTCACAGATTCACATGTGAATTATGATGGATGATGTGTGTAAAAGGTGTTTTATCACATGTTACATGTTCCCCTCATGTGGGAGTGTCATATGCATAGTTACCGAATTCGTTCATAGACACGCAATCCCCGTATTTGATCGCGCTGTACCAAATCGCAAGTCGTTTCATTCCAATTCGCTATGGTACGGCGTACCGAAATCGGGTACGGCGACCCAAATCGCTCTGGTACGGTGTATGAGCTTTCGGACGGGTGGGTTTTCCCCGGAACTGGAGATAACTTGGGGCGCTTAAGGGCTCCGTACGGCTGGGTTGGGCCAGCTGGCGGTGGCCTTTTGCCAATGGGTCACCCCGTACGGAGTACCTAGGCAATTCTATGTTTGTTGGTCGTTCAAAAAAAAGATGACAATAATAAGGGACATCGAATCGTACTTGCATAAAGGAACCCGACAAAAGTTTGGATCGATGCAGATGCGCGAGTGTAACTCCAAGAGCTGCCACATTCTTTTGCAATGAACACAGCCACCAGGGACTCTTAACTTGCATCCAGCAAAATGGCGAACGAGTGACTCTATCCCTTTGCAAGCCTCGTATTTGCACCGCTCTTGATGTTTGTTGAATGCTTTGTCGTGTGGCCCTATTGTCCTACAACCGTCTCTACATATATGAACAAGGGCTTCCATTGCCTCGTATAATTGCACATAAACCTTCCGTTCATTCGCCTTCTTCACCTTCTCCTTTTGCCTCTACAAAACACATAATAACATGTCAAATTCACACTTTCAAGTTGGCTTATTATGTCAATCAGGAAAACGAATTTAGATGGTTACATTGGCCTCGTCTGCAACGGTCTCAAGAAGTTCCTTTTCAAGAATCGGGTGACTCTCTTTCATGACCTTCCATCCGTCCGACAAAGATGTGGCTTTGAAGTTCTTTAGGATTAACCGATGACAAATGATACTAAGTCGTGGGGCGTCACATAACAGCGCAAGCTGAAATACATCTATCGCGTTATCCACATTCAAATACTTATGCTCGAGCTGACCTTCACACTCGCGTTTCAAACAAGGTACCACGAAAGAATGTGAAAGAGCCAACAAAGACAAAACATGTTTTTCCATTTGATTCTCTTCATAACTACATTAAAACAAAAAGAAAACAAACTTCTGTTTAGATAAAGAGTATGATATAAATCATTTTCTTTGAGGACAGGAGTTGTTACCATGAAGAGTACAAGAATCTGATGAACACCCGAACAGCCTCGGTTGGAACCCCTCGTATAGGAACGATAAACAACCGCTTGCGTCTACTTTGTCGCTTAAACATGCTTCTAAAGACAGGAGAAGCTAACCCCTGTTGGAGAAAACAAAGATTGACACATCAAAGACAGTCGTATTTTATTCAACACCAGATGCAATACATACTATATCACCATTGACGGTACTACATTACCGGTCATATGATGACATCATCTGGTGTTCTGACACCTATGAAAAATATGTGAAGAAATTGAGTCGAAGAAGCGTTTACAAAACTTACAAGGATGCTAGAATGCGCGTAGATGATGTCGTCACTACATGTTTGAATCGAAACATCTGCTCTGTAAGCATCATCAAATAACCGATCCCATGATTCCGTGGTGGATGCAGAGACACAACAGCCTCTCCGCCGCAACACCGGCCTGCTTGTCGTGGTTCTCGTAGGTAACGGAGGAGGGACCGGTGGTGCGTCTGTTTTGACGACCATCGGGCTGTTTGCCATGATTGGTTTCCTCGTCAGATCCAAACTTTTGATATCCTCTGCCAGGTCAATAAACAATATTAAAAAAAGTGAATTATTATTATTAAGTACAGATGGATTCACGTTCTGATTGTACAGATCATCATCGCCGTTAAATTTAGGCGAAATTGAATTACAACCATCGGATTGTAGGTAAATGATGTACGTTGAAACAAAGTTAGTTAGTTTGTTACCTTATGAACAGATTGGAGAAGAATGGGGAAATTGATCTTGAGATTTATTTAAGAATCACTTTGTAATCATTAATTTGGTTATCCGAAACGTAGACCTCGTTGTATGTGTTTTGGCTAGCTGAATTAGCCGATTGTTACAAGTTGTTCGTGGATGAACAGCACCACCACCGTCCGCCGTGGTCCGCCACCAACAGACTTGTAACAATGGGCAGATTGATTTATGAAGGAGAGAGAAATGTTGAATGATTTATATAAGAAGAAAACCATGGAAACAGTTAAAAAATATCTGGAAATTTGGTTGGTGAGATGTTTCTTTGTCAGCTCCGACGCATAGGCTAAATCGTGCGGTTTCTAAAACTAAAAATAAAATAAATAGTACTATTTTAGTCTATGTGGTTCGTACAAATTCTTTATTTTAGTCTAATAGTTTAAATTTCTCTTTTTTAGTCACCGAAGTTTCAATTTTGTCTCAATTAAAGTCAAATGATTAACACCGTTAAAATTTTCAGTTAGTTTTTATGTGAAAAGACAAAAATACCCTTATTTAACCACATATGTCTTTCTTCTACCTAAAACCCTAAAATTCACATAACTCCCTTGTCACCACCCACCACCACCTCCATGGCCACCTCCACCCAAAAAATGTTGGGCTTTTCTTATTGGGTTACTATTGTTATTGGGCTGCTGAAAAATAATGAGCTGTGACCCAAGTGGGTATTCTACACTTCGTTTTACTTGGTCTTTAGGGTTGTTTCCTGTTTTTATGTTTACTCTTTGAATTCGTCATAGTATTCGAGTCTTTAGGAAGTAGTTGCTTTCATCCTATCATTTTGGTGAACATTGGAGTCTGTAAGCCTATATAAGGCATTTGCTTTCATTGAATAATAAATTACGAGTGTTTGCATTATTGTTTGTTCTGTGATATCCTTGTACCTTACAAGTGGTATCAGAGCCAGGTTCTGGGAGAAAATCAGATTAAAAGAGGGTATCAACGGCCGAAGAGGCGACACACTTTCAAGTTCCTAGCATCCCAAAATTTGATGGAGACTTTGATCATTGGAGTATGGTTATGGAGACGCTGTTGCGGTCAAAGGACTATTGGGGTGTAATTGTTTCAGGGTTTAAAGAACCCAATCCAGGAGAACAGTTAACGCCGATTCAAAGGACAACACTGGATGCCGTGAGGATTAAGGATTTGAAGGTCAAGAATTATTTGTTTCAGTCCATTGACAAACAGATATTGAAGACGATAACACAGAAGGAAATGGCTAAGCAGATTTGGGATGCCATGAAGATGAAATATCAAGGCAACAACAGAGTGAAAAGAGCTCAACTTCAGCGTTTGAGAAGAGATTAGGAGTTGCTTGATATGAAGGAAGGAGAAGGTATCAATGAGTATTTTAGCCGTGTGTTGACTGTGGCCAATGAAATGAGAAATTATGGAGAAGAAATCACAGATGTGAAAGTGGTAGAGAAGATACTTCGATCACTAACAGAGAGTTTTAATTTTGTGGTATGTACCATAGAAGAGTCGAAGGACACAGATGCTTTATCGTTTGATGAATTGCAAAGTTCTTTGCTTGTTCGTGAACAAAAACTGAAGAGAAGAACCACTGATGAACAGGTCTTGAAGGTGGAGAATGATAACTATTTTGGACGAGGTAGGGGACGAGGAATATGGTCTCCTAATAGGGGAAGAGGACGAGGACGTGGAAGGACTCGTGCAAATTTTGACAAGTCAACCATCGAGTGCTACGGGTGCCATAAGACTGGCATTTTCAGTATAAATGCCCACAAGGAGAAAGACAGGCTAATTATGTAGAGTTTGATGAAGGGGGGGACTTACTTCTCATGGCCCATGTTGAGATTGCAAGAGAACAATAGAAAGGTATATGGTTTCTTGACTCAACCTGCTCAAATCATATGACAGGGATGATCGATGTCGTTAGGTCGGTCAAAAACAATCCTTAAACACTTAACTAGTAAGGGTAAGAAGAGTATCGTATCCACGAGGAATCAGTGGTTAGTGAAATTGCTTAGTTTGATAATTAGTTAAAATAGTAATTGAAGACAGGCTGTTGTCAGCAACCTATACAACCAGTTCCGTCACAAACCAGTATAATTCAATCACCCAATTTATGAATACCAAGTTGCCCCCTTTAGTCACCCAACCCTGCTACTAGGTTTTGTCATCAACCGAACAAGATCGTAAAGCAAGCAAACTCAAAGCACTCAAATAAATTGTTTAAAATAACTAATACATCAATCTACTCAGTTATTGTCAGAAACTAAATAGATCCAAAAACATAAATAAACTGAATAAAAACATGAAACCTATATGAACCGTCTGCATGGAGGAAGCCACAAGTGAATTACCCGATCATGGTGATGGGGATCATCTTCAATCTTCAAGTGGATGTTAGAATCATCCAAAATCGCCATAGGAGTGTGTAGCAAAAGATGGATCCAATTTTGGGGAAGAAACCCCCAATTAAACACCAAAATCGGCTGTTTCTCGAAAATTCGCGTCCAGAAAACGTAACCAGCGTAAGCTTACGCCGCAACGCTGAAGCATGCTGTGAATAAACTGGTTAGGCGTAGGCCTACGCTGGTCGGCGTAAGCTTACGCTGCATGGCGTAGGCTTACGCTGGATCCTGGGTTTCTGCCCCGTTTCTTCCGTGTCTCTTCCGACTCTTGCATCTCTCACCTAATACCTTCCAAAATCATACTTTAAGCTTTCAACACCTGCACATGCACATCTACACAAAACTTTTGTATTACACATGTTAATTTACATAAATATAATATGTTACACCCTTTAATGCATAAAACTGTGGTCGCTTATCACATCCCCACACTTACTCTTTTGCGTCCCGAAAAAGAATTATGCAATGGAATCATAATTGAAACCTGCTCTCATAATCTCATACAATTAAAACATAATCACGCATTGACTGTAACAATTGGTATTTCTATCCGACTAAACCCAACCACCGATCTATTGAGCCCCCGATTCTGTGATCTACTATCCTATTTATTACCAAGCAATAGTTTCTCTATGGGTCTCACATTCAGGAAGCTGCAACTTAGTCTAATCCCATCTCAAAGTCATGTTTAGGCACGGGTTAAACCTTATAGATTTCCCACCACTATAAACACTAATTTATGAGTTTTTGAAAATTATGGGATTATGGATCGATGGACGCATGTTTTTGAGCTTTTATTATTATTTTATGAATGAACATAACCCAGTGGTGTTTCAATCACGCTGGAACACGATATATGACACGTAGGCTGCAGTTCTTAAGCCATGAAGTACATAAGCTTCGGAGCATGGGTGTATCCTTCAAGTCACCATCCTGAAGGGAAACACGTACTCCTAACTTAGTCATCCAATATTGATCACTTAAATCCCGCCCATGGGTGTATCCTTCAAGTCACCATCCCGAAGGGAAACACGTAGGCTGAACTCAAGCTCTCAATTTTGTTTAATTAAACTCATGCAAGATGGATTATGGATTGCGGGCGTCACCAATTTTCGGATTTATTTTCATAAAAAGAAAGGGGTGTGCCAAGTAATTTTAAAAACTTATAAATTTTTGCTTATAGTGGTGCCTATCACCCTATGATGACAGTTTCAACCTTGCCGAAACCCCTAAGATAAGAACCCACAAGACATCCTGAATTAATTGTCAATTAACCCTAGATACAATATCAGGATATTTAAGCTCTTTAGATCGGTTGGGCCTACCAAAACATTACAAATCAAACGCGTTTTCTATTTATTATTCAATTTAATCACACAAGCAAAGTTTCCAATTATATCTATCATTTTCCATTTAGTTACAAAAATTCTGATCCAAGGATATTTTTGAAATTTTTTAAATTTTTATGGATTTTTCAATTTTTATATATATATATATATTTTTTCTATACAAGCTCAGTCTCCCATCCCCACACTTAAACTCTACATTGCCCCCAATGTAGGATGAGAGACGATGAAAATACATATGTAAAAATAAAACTATATAAAGAATTGGAAAGTACTTAGTTAGTTACAAGCTGTAACTGTCTTCAATCCAAACTCATACGATCGTATAGCATTTTCTTCGCGATCGCCATCAAAATCTGCTATTGGGTTGCCTTTTACATGAAAATCAAACTCGAACCATCACCACCCGAATGGAGACTGAGTACGGGTGGATCAATCCAAGCCTGGAAAAATTAAACTCGAAACAAACCCAAAAGCATCAAACTGACTCAATGTATAACAACATAAAACTGACTCGATAAAAACCAAAAAACACACACCTCTAAAACTCTACAAACGGGCCAGCATTCATTTGAAAACACGCACACTCACTTGACAACCCATGAAAATTCCCCACACTTGGCCGGCTCACACACAAAACAAAGAAAACAAAGAATTAATTTCCTAACTCACTTTCGTAGGAATCACGGATGCATTTAGCACATACATCAAGCCATTTAAACCACTCGGTAGCCCGAGTGGACGAGTTGAGTCTCGTGAGGGTTTCTATTGAACACACCCGCAAAGTTCATTTAACTAGACATGAATGTAAAACATACCTTAGGCTACCTCCTAAGAGTGCTAAGTTTAACGTCCTCAGCAAGACGCAGTATACCTTACTTAGGTCATGGTGGTCGGGTGGGATGCTAGCAGTCCTCCTTCCCCGCACTCAAGTTCCTCTCATCATCCAATTTTCTCCAAGCCTTCATAAACAAAGAAAAGAGTTCTTGATCTACATCATGAACTCGCGGTTTCTTCCCTTTCCGCCTTCTCTTTCTGACCCTCTTCTTCCCATTGTCTGGAGTCTCACCATTCTTCATCTCAGCTGACCTGCCAAACACAACACAAGCATTCTCGACTGTGTGATTCACCTTTTCAGGTGATCCACATTTGTTAGCTTTCGGGGTTGGCAAGTTTGAAAATATTTTAAGACTCATTTTCTGAGCCCCAAACCTCATCCTTACCGTTCCCTCAGCACAGTTAATATTTGCCTGAGCAGTGGCCAAGAACGGTCTACCCAAAATAATAGTTGGCTCTGTGTTCTTGACACAATCCAACACCAAGAAATCCACTGGTAATAAAACTCTCCTACCTTCACAATCACATCCTTTACAATCCCCCGAGGATGTGCGGGAGTCTGATCAGCCAACACCACGGTGGTGTTAACTCTCTGTAATTGACCAAAATCGTGCTGATCATACAGACTCCCTGGAATTATACTCACAGATGCTCCAAGATCCAGCAATGCTCTATCCAATTTAATTTCACCTATATGTATAGAAATAATAGGTGTCCCTGGATCTTGGAGTTTTGGGGGAAAGATACCCGTAAACACAGCATTCACACTAACACTTAGCTTTACCTGTTCGGGACATTTGTGCCGTCGTTTACGGGTACTCAAACCTTTCAAGCACCCAACACTATCAGTATTTTCTTTAAGTTCTTTAAAAAATGGTAGGTTAATATTATGATTTTCAAATTTCTCCCATCTTTCATCTTGTGTTGGATCCCGTTCACTTAACACTGGTGGGAACACTGGTGGGAACAAAGCCAAAGGGAATGGAATTTTCAGAGATTTATTCACATTTTTATTTTTCAGATTATTTTGTGAAATTAAATCCTGATTATGATCAGATTCAGACTCACTGTACTCCACCACTTTCTCTACTACCAGTGGTGGAGTATGTTCAACATCCGAAAAATCAGATGAGGGTTGAAGACTTACATCATTTAGGTGTGCACTGTTTGTTGTTTGAGAATCTGAGGATTGATGTGCACTGCAAGGCTTACCTACTTCTTTGATGATGCTTGCAACAACCCCAGTTAAGTGGGAAACAAGATCTATCAAAGCTTGATGAGCTTTTGCCTGGCTCTCCTGTTGCTGCACCACTGCTTGTACCACTTTGGCCATCTCCTTCATATCTGACCGGATGACATCCAGTTTAGATTGATAGTTGTCTTGTTCAGGTGGTCCGCTCGGGTGGTAGTCTTGATTATAATTTTCTTGATAGCTTTGATACTCAGGACCACCACCATGTGAATTGTATCTTGGGCAATCTTGAGCCCAATGGCCAGTGATGCCATAGTTACTGCACGGCTCATAGTAATACTGGTCATCATGATAATTCCTGTCCATGCCGACCTGCATAAGTGGCACACCCAAGTAGTTCTGATCGAAGAAATAAACAAAATAAACAAAAAAAATAAAAACAGAAGTAAAGAAAGTCTTTTTGGGGTTTTGATAAGAATTAAAATCAACTAAAGACAATAAACTAAAGCAATAGAACTAAGCGCACCGATTCCCCGGCAACGGTGCCATTTTGATCGCGGTGTCAAGGTCAATCAAAAACATTTATAAAAACTACTACTTATCTACCTTAGACTGTAGACAAGGAAGTAGGGTTGTCGAATCCACATGGAATCAGTGGAAAGTTCAATTGTTTAGATTAATAAATTAGAATGAAAACACAGATCAAATAAAAATGCAACCTCCTCCAAACTTCAGATTCTAGTTTTATGCAAAACTCAGTTATTTAATTGGACACCACATAGACATAGTGTTGGAAAATCAGTTAAAATAGTAATTGAAGACAGGCTGTTGTCAGCAACCTATACAACCAGTTCTGTCACAAACCAGTATAATTCAATCACCCAATTTATGAATGCCAAGTTGCCCCCTTTAGTCACCCAACCCTGCTACTAGGTTTTGTCATCAACCGAACAAGATCGTAAAGCAAGCAAACTCAAAGCACTCAAATAAATTGTTTAAAATAACTAATACATCAATCTACTCAGTTATTGTCAGAAACTAAATAGATCCAAAAACATAAATAAACTGAATAAAAACATGAAACCTATATGAACCGTCCGCCTGGAGGAAGCCACAAGTGAATTACCCGATCATGGTGATGGGGATCATCTTCAATCTTCAAGTGGATGTTAGAATCATCCAAAATCGCCCTAGGAGTGTGTAGCAAAAGATGGATCCAATTTTGGGGAAGAAACCCCCAATTAAACACCAAAATCTGCTGTTTCCCGAAAATTCGCGTCCAGAAAACGTAACCAGCGTAAGCTTACGCTGGTATGGCGTAAGCTTACGCCGCAACGCTGAAGCATGCTGTGAATAAACTGGTTAGGCGTAGGCCTACGCTGGTCGGCGTAAGCTTACGCTGCATGGCGTAGGCTTACGCTATTTGGCGTAGGCTTACGCTGGATCCTGGGTTTCTGCCCCGTTTCTTCCGTTTCTCTTCCGACTCTTGCATCTCTCACCTAATACCTTCCAAAATCATACTTTAAGCTTTCAACACCTGCACATTCACATCTACACAAAACTTTTGTATTACACATGTTAATTTACATAAATATAATATGTTACACCCTTTAATGCATAAAACTGTGGTCGCTTATCAAGGGACACGTGATTGGTTTGTAAGTCTTGATGAAAATTTTAGACACACGATTAAATTGGGAAATGATTTGAGATTAAGTGTTGAAGGAATTGGTGATATAAGATTCGAAGTAGAAGGTGTTGTTCAAATCATTACTCAAGTCTATTATGTCCCAGCCTTAACATCAAGTTTGTTACGTTTGTCTCAATTGCAAGAAAAGGACCTGACTATAGTTATCAAGAAGGGAATGTGCAAAATCTATCATTCACAAAGAGGATTAATTGTAAGTTCAAGTATGACACGCAACAGAATGTTCCTTGTGAATGCTACTATGAAGCCATTGGTCAATCAATGTTTGAAGATTGAGGAAGAGAATATGTCTGAGATATGGCATAAAAGGCTTGGGCATGTAAATATGAAATCACTAAGGACGATGCAGTATAGACGGCTTGTCACAGGTCTACCACATGTTGTTGAGCAGAATAAGGTGTGTGAAGTGTGTAAAGTTGGAAAGCAACAAAGAGAACCCTTTCCGAAAAGAAGTGCATGGAGAGCTACAGAGAAACTTCAGTTGATCCACACAGATTTGTGTGGACCAATCTCTCCAATTTCACCAAGTGGAAAAAGGTATGTAATGGTTTTTATTGATGATTTCTCTCGAAAGGGTTGGGTTTATTTCTTGGGTAACAAAACTGAAGGTTTTGAAACATTCAAGAAATTTAAAAGCAAGGTAGAAAATGAGGCTGGACTCAAGATCAAAGCTCTTAGGAGTGATCGGGGTGGTGAGTTTGTATCTAAAACATTTCTTGATTTTTGTGAGTTCCATGGGATTAGAAGACAACTCACAACTCCGTACACTCCCCAACAGAATGGAGTGGCGGAGCGTAGAAATAAAACCTTTATGAATATGGTAAAGTGTCTCTTAGTTGAAAAGGAGATGCCAAAGTGGTTTTGGACAGAGGCAACAAATTGGGCCTGCTACATTTTAAATAGGTGTTTTACTACAGCCTTAGCTGATAAAACACCAGAAGAAGCTTGGTCAGGGTTTAAGCCAGGTGTGGAAGACTTTAGGGTTTTTGGTTGCATAGGATATGTTCTTATTCCTAAGAAACTAAGAATCAAGTTAGATGACAAAAGCCATAAATGCATTCTAATTGGAATGAGCCACGAATCAAAAGGGTATAGACTGTATGATCCAATTCAAAAGAAAATAGTCATAAGTCGTGATGTCTGTTTTGATGAAGAAAGAAGATGGGATTGGAAAACAGAAGAATTTGGGGTAAAGGAGCTAATAATACCAGATAATGATTTCGGTACTGAACAAGCTGATGAAACTGAAACAAATGAGGCAACTGAGGAAGCTGAAACAAATGACGTCTCTGGTCAACAAAATGAAGTAGAACCAAATCAAGCGAGTCAAGACCCTGTAAATGTTCCAAATACAGGAGAAGGTGAAGAACACTGTACGACACCAAGAGAAGAAGTTGGTGAAACTTCAATAGCAAGAAATGAAAGATCAAAAAGGAGTAGCAAAACACCTATTTGGATGAGTGATTACTAAAGTGGGGAAGGTTTTTCGGATGATGAGGTGGATCTGGCAATGTTTAGTTCTTTCGGTGATCCTACAACCTATGAGGAAGCTGTTAAAGAAAATAAGTGGGTAAAGGCAATGGAGAGTGAGTTGAAGTCCATTGAACAAAATAATACATGGGAATTAGAAAAACTACCAGAAGGAATGGAGCCTATAGGAGTAAAATGGGTCTTTAAAACTAAGCTAAATGAAAGGGGAGAGGTAGACAAGCACAAGGCTAGGTTGCTGGTGAAGGGGTATGCTCAAAGAAAGGGAATTGACTATGGGGAGGTGTTTGCCCCAATAGCTAGATGGGACACGATCAGAACTCTTTTGGCAATGGCAGCAAGAAACAGTTGGTTTGTGTATCAGCTCGATGTTAAGAGTGCATTTATGCACGGAGAGCTGAAAGAAATAGTTTTTGTAGAGCAACCACAAGGTTTTGTGAAGAAGGGAGAAGAGATTAAAGTGTATCGACTTAAGAGAGCATTATATGGTTTGAAGCAGGCTCCGAGAGCCTGGTTCAATAGGATTGAAGGGTATTTCTTTAAGGAAGGTTTTAAAAGAAGTGATTATGATCACACTTTGTTCATAAAGAAAGATTGGGATAAAGTTGTCATTGTCAGTCTATATGTTGACGATCTCATATATACTGGGAATGATGATTCAATGTGTGAAGAGTTTAAGAATTCAATGAAGCAAGAGTTTGAAATGACAGATTTGGGAAAGATGAAGTATTTTTTGGGTGTGGAGGTATGTCAAGATAAAGAAGGCATTAACATTTTTCAAAGGAAGTATGCTAAGGAAATCGTTGAAAGATTTGGTATGTGGGATAGCAACTCAGTAAAGAATCCAATTGTTCCAGGGACACTGTTGACTAAAGCTGGAACTGGAGAAGAGATAGATGAAACAGTGTTTAAACGGCTAGTAGGGAGTTTGATGTATCTCACAGTAACTCGACCCGACTTAATGTATGTGGTATGTTTAATCTATCGGTTCATGTCAAAGCCAAAGGAAGAACATATGCAGATGGGGAAAAGGGTGCTAAGGTATGTAAGAGGTACTTATTGCTATGGTTTGGTTTACAAAAGGGACTCCAATCTAAGGTTGAAGGTATTCATAGATAGCGACTATGTGAAGGATATAGAAGACAGAAAGTGCACTTTCGGATATGCCTGTTTACTCAGTGAGGCTGCGATATGCTGGAGCTCAAGAAAACAAGAAATTGTTACTTTGTCCTCAACCGAAGCGGAGTACGTGGCTGCTACTGCATGTGCATGTCATACCGTATGGCTCAAAGGACTGTTGAAGGAACTGGGAGATAAGTGATCGATGTCGTTAGGTCGGTCAAAAACAATCCTTAAACACTTAATTAGTAAGGGTAAGAAGAGTATCGTATCCACGAGGAATCAGTGGTTAGTGAAATTGCTTAGTCTGATAATTAGAATGAAAACACAGATCAAATAAAAATGCAACCTCCTCCAAACTTCAGGTTCTAGGTTTTACATAAAACTCAGTTATTTAATTGGACACCACATAGACATAGTGTTGGAAAATCAGTTAAAATAGTAATTGAAGACAGACTGTTGTCAGCAACCTATACAACCAGTTCCGTCACAAACCAGTATAATTCAATCACCCAATTTATGAATGCCAAGTTGCCCCCTTTAGTCACCCAACCCTGCTACTAGGTTTTGTCATCAACCGAACAAGATCGTAAAGCAAGCAAACTCAAAGCACTCAAATAAACTGTTTAAAATAACTAATACATCAATCTACTCAGTTATTGTCAGAAACTAAATAGATCCAAAAACATAAATAAACTGAATCAAAACATGAAACCTATATGAACCATCCGCCTGGAGGAAGCCACAAGAGGATCACCCGCTCATGGTGAGGGAGATCATCTTCAATCTTCAAGTGGGTGTGTCAATCCTCTCAAAATCGCCTCAAAGTGTGGTGTAAAAGATCGATTTCGATTTGGGGAAGAAAAACCTAAATAACCTTTGAAATTCGGCTGTTTCGCCCAAACCCCGCGTCTGAAACGCACCCAGCGTAGGCTTACGCTGGGAGGGCGTAGGCTTACGCCGGGACTCTGATGCCGCTGTGAAGAAACTACTTAGGCGTAGGACTACGCTGTAAGGGCGTAAGCTTACGCTGGTGGCGTAGGCTTACGCCAGTAGGCGTAGGCTTACGCTGGACCTGCATTTTGCCCCGTTTTCTCCGTGTCTCTTCCGACTCTTGCATCTCTCGCCTAATATCTTCAAAGATCACATTTTAAGCTTCCAACACCTGCACATGCATGACTACACAAAACCTTTGTATTCCACATATCAAATTGCATAAATATAACATATTACACCTTTTAATACATGAAACTTTGGCCACTCATCAATAAGTATAATGGTGTAGTTGAAATTTTGTGCGACAATACTTCGACTATAAAGCTGGCCAAGAATCCAGTCATGCATAGGAGAACGAAACACATTGATGTGCGATATCACTACCTAAGAAATCTGGTTAATAAAGAAGAAGTCAAGTTGACGTTCTGTCCCACTACAGATCAGCTAGCTGATGTGTTGACTAAACCAGTTAAGCTGGATGCTTTCGAGAAGATGAGAATGTCACTTGGAGTTCAGAATCTTGGAGAATAAACTGAAAGGGTTAACCCTTTTTCAGTTTAGGGAAGGATATGTTGGGCTTTTCTTATTGGGTTACTATTGTTATTGGGCTGCTGAAAAATAATGGGCTGTGACCCAAGTGAGTATTCTACACTTCGTTTTACTTGGTCTTTAGGGTTGTTTCCTGTTTTTATGTTTACTCTTTGAATTCGTCCTAGTATTCGAGTCTTTAGGAAGTAGTTGCTTTCATCCTATCATTTTGGTGAACGTTGGAGTCTGTAAGCCTATATAAGGCATTTGCTTTCATTGAATAATAAATTACGAGTGTTTGCATTATTGTTTGTTCTGTGATATCCTTGTACCTTACAAAAAAATCCGGCCACCCCCCACACCACCAACGCCACTGCCACCACCGCAACCGCCACTGCCACCCTCCACCACCACCGTTATCTGAAAACCCACCACCACGTTTTTCCGATCAACGACTTCCAGATCTGAGCAACGAATCACTCACCTCTTGATGCGCCTCCGGATCATGTTTGGGTTTTGCCTCTCTTCTGTCGAGATCCGGCCAGACCACCAGCCAGAAACACCTACACATCTTCATGTTTGGTCGGGAAACATTTTTCCGACAACCTGAACCAACAAAAATGAAGTGAATAAATGAGGGCCGCCAAGAGGTTTGGAGGGTTTCAGGCTACGACGGCGACAAAGAAACCATGGCAGAATCTTGAAACTCGGATTTTCAGTCGATCCAAACTCCTAAACCCAAAACCCAGATGAGAGGCCATGTTCATACTGGTTTTTAATCGATCTAAACCCAAAACCCAGATGAGAGGCCTTGTTCATACTTAAAACCCAGATTTAATTTTGGGGTGTTCTTAGCCGACAGAGAGAGAGAGAGAGCATAGAGAGAGGAGAGAGAGATATATATATATATACAGAGAGAGAGAGTGGTGGAAGTGATGGAGGGTGGCCGAATATTTAGGGTGGTGAAAGGTGGACGGATTTTTGTGTATGGTGGTGGCAATGGAGGTGGAGGCGGGTGTATATTTTAGGGTTTTTATGAAGAAGATGATAGTGAAGTTAGGTATTTTTAGTTAGAGATGTATTTTTATCTTTTTATAAAAAGTTAATAGAAAATTTTAATAGTGTTAATCATTTGATTTTAATTGAGACAAAAATAAAACCCTGATGATTAAAAAAAATTTTAAACTATTAAAATAAAATAGAGAATTGATTCAAATCACATGAATTAAAAAGAGAAAATAAAATAAAGGGAATCTGACTAGGGTGCAATCGTCCACGCGCTTCCCTGCGGTTTGGTATCCCACGTGTTTCATGTCCACCGTTGAATTTCTCTTTGTGCCCTTTAACCCAAAGTCAAAATTTTCAAATTAAACAAATTAAACTAAACCAGGAGACGTAAAATCATTCCCTATCCCATTCCTTATATGTAACCTCATACTTCAATTTTAAGAAAAACACATAAAAAAATCACTCCAATCCATATTCCTTATCTTCATACATCAACTCCATATTTTTAAATAATTTTACACACATAACTTTACATTTATAAGGATTACCCGTTTAACAAAAAAAGTAGTTTAATTTTTATATATTACTATAAAAACATAAATATATCCAAGAACACAAAAGTCTAATATTTTTTTTTACACTTAAACTACATAACTCAAATACCAGACTCTTTATTTCTCTCTCAAGTTTGGATATAAATTCTCAACAAGTTTAAATTTTCACACAAAACGCCTGTAAATAATTATAGAAAATAAAGTAATTAGCCTCTAACCCGTCAAACTGACATGGACTCGGCCCGTTTGGCTAAACATGTTCATATATTGACCCGAAACTAACCTGAACGTGTGTTATGCTAAGCTAAAGTTTATATATTTTATGTTAGGTTTGTATATAATCGTAAAGTCACATCCCTACTGGCATGGGCGAAGCTTAGTGAGGGTTTGGGTGGCGCGGATTTATCGCTCAAAAGTGTTAATTTATACTTATTCGGCCAAAAAATTTATAAGTACTAAGTTCCGGCCCCATGATAGGAAAGAAAAATTATAGGATTCCGCCGCGACCCCCTAGCGTTTTTCTTCAAGCTTCGCCACTGCTTACTAGAGACCCACCTTCCATTCTTTATTACTACAATCCATATCTAAATTTGAGTTTTTGATGGAGAAGGCTTATACTTGGATGATTGGATCCCGTTTTTCAGACTAGGGAGTCCTAACCGATTTTAAGATCTCAAAGAAGGTGATAAGAATAATTAACTCGTAGAACAAATTATAATGTTAGTATTATGTTATTGTTTAAAATTATTACAAATTATACTTCAATGTTAGTCCATAAAAGTGTGACAAGTTTCAATATTTTCCTAATTATATCTCATCACAAAAATGGGTTGTGTGTACGTGTTTGATGTCATGTTCATCCTAAAAAGCCCCGTTGTGTGATAACTATAAACTTATGTGATTGGAATTTGAAGGTTAAGAGGTCAATATTCAAAACTACAACTACTTATTTTTCAAAGGCTATAAAAGTTTGGGGTTCAGATAAACCTAATTCAACTATAAAATGCGACTGATTCTCAATAACCTCAAGGGAGTATAACATAAAGAGAAATCACCAAATGACATTAAATGTTTTACCTAAAAATGTATCTCTTTGATCTCTTCGAATAATTACACTCCTCTCTAAAAATTATAACTCAATCAAAGTTACGCTATGTAGATATATATGATGAAAATGATGGAGTTTAGGCAAAAAGGCAATATTTTCATGACCGGGCAATCAGTAAGAAAATAACATATTAAAACTAAAGTGAAAATAAAGACTCGATATAAGAATTAAAAAGGAAAAATGACACTTCCCCTAATGATATGTGGACACCTTAGCACTAAATTTTAGCACCCTATTCACAAACTACAAAGACATATGCATAAATAGAATGAAAGAGGGAAGAAGAGCTTGAAACCGATTGATTGAGTCGAAACATGATACAAATGTGTGAATAAGAGTCATCAGAAGAATAAAAGACATGAAATCCTAGCGTCTAACCACTACACACAATTGTTTATGTAAAATAGTTCCAAGCTCATGGCGTCTAATGGCATTAGTGATTGTTTTTTATAAAAACTGTGAGTTTAAATCCTATAAATGACATGTTTAGATCGTAATTAGTAGAAAAAAAATTATTTTCAAAAAAAATCCGTAAAATAGTTCCATGTATAAACATTTTCAATTAGTGGCACTAAATTGGAACCTATCATTTTCGAGTCTTTTACACTATTTTCTTGATTTTGATATGATAAAAATTGAGTACAATGCTTACGTGGCTATCTATGGTCCGTTTAATTAACACCCTGACAAGACTCCTGCTGTATGTCATTGCCAACCGTTCTTTATGCGGTTTGGTAGTTTTTATTCCATGTGAAAGTCTCTTTGATGTGATGGTCCTACAATGCAATTTTTTTTTATAGGTGACTTTCATTTTTAAGTGACAGTCACATCTTTAAATCGGAGATCAGTTACCCCTCAACCTGACCACTACGTTGTCTGAACCGGACCCGCGGGTTCAGAACGAGAGGCTTTAGGCTATCACCGGGAAACCATGGAGTCTGCTGCCACTTGACAACAGTTGCGCCGCTACACGGGCCAAACCCCGCTAACGTAACGCACTCCGGACTAAAACCCGGGTTGGCTCGGACTCGAACCTGCGAGGGCAGGTTGAGTCTTCATCGCCATAACCACTAGACCAAAGTATCTCCTGAATTTAGTGATAGTGAAATGTGAGATACATAGAAATATCGTATATAAAGTTCAATGGAACCGGCAAAGAGGTTCTGGTGTAGTAGTTGAGGTGAGATCTGAAATCTTAAGGGACCCGGGTTCAATCCCTGCCATCACTATGAATTTCTGAGGCATGCAAATGAGGCCTAGTTCTTAGGCTGATGCACAGGGTTTTACCCACGCCGATCCAGGGTACGAGCCTCAGCTCTCCCTCAAGCCTGGAAGGGGCCGTATTAGGTGGGATTTTTCCTTGGATGCTCTCCAACTCTGACGCCAAGTGGGCCCGGTTAAGATAACATATTGGCCGGAGTTGAACGAGGCTCTCCCATGTGATGGGGGTAGAGGTGCACAAAAAACCGGTTTTTTTTTACCCGGTCCAAACCGGCAAACCGATTTGGGATAAACCGGTTTGGAGCAAACCGGTTCGGGTTAGGCTAAAACCGTCGGGTTGAAACCGGTTTGAAGCATTTAGGAGTATACCGGGTTGGGGACCGGTTTGAACCAGTTTTTGCGCTGGCAAAAAACTAGCCGTTGGGGAACGGATTTATAGCCGTTGGGGTCGATTTTGGCCCTTTTTTGGCCCCATTTGCACTCTTAAAACACAATAAATAAATGGAGGGTGTTTAGGGTTGATCACACCTCTGTTTACACTCTCTAATCTCTAAAACCGCTCAAAAACTCTCTCTAAACTCTAAAAAAAAGCATGGCAAGTTTTGGTGTTGGTTCCTCAAACGAAGTTACCGTTGTGGAAATTCGAGCAACAACAAGAAATCCAGCAATTTGGTGCAATTACGATCTATGTTTGTTGTCAAACGGGAAGGAACGTGCTCGGTGCAAGATGTGTGGTGCGTTTTTGGGGAAAGATTCAAACACTAGTTTGAAAACGCATATGAAAAATCTTGCCCGTCTTTGAAGGGAATTCAAAGTGAAGGTCAAGCCTCGATGACAAGCGAAGGAGGAATTTGGAACTTTGATCCAAATATTGTTCGAGATCGAATGGCGAGGTTAGTGATTCAAGAAGGATTGTCGTTCAACCACTTTGACAATATCCGAACCAGTCACCGATGAAGAACTAGCCGAAGATGCAAGGATACGAAGCTCTAGTTCCGAAGACAACGCACAAGAATAATCAATCAATATTCCAAAAAATAAAAATATATATTGTCATTTGTAATGTTTTACAATTTTATAATTTTATCTTTTCATGTTTTTTAATTTCCGAACTTTTCAAATATTAATAATCGTTGAACTTTATGTTTTATATTTGTTATTTTTTTATTTTTTTTATATTAAAAATATAAAATTTATTTGAATTTATTTATTTTTTTTAATAAAAACCGGTTTAAACCGGTTTACCACACAAACCGGTTTGTAACCAACCCTAACCGGTTTGACTAGTTAGTCATTCTCCACCTACGAAACCGGTTTAACCCGAACCGGTTTAGGCCCAAACCGGTTTTGACTTTTTGTTGACCAAACCGGTTCGGTTCGGGTGAACCAGTTTGGGTTAAAAAACCGATTTATGCACCAATAAATGGGGGTGCGACGTCACAACATTCAATGTTCGCCGTTAAAAAAAAAGTTCAATGGAACCATTTTTCTCTTTTTGGTATTGTTTTAAAATTGAGAATGGTTGTCTAACAAGAAATTTTATTTGATAAAACTTATAGAAATCAATTTTAAGTAATGAATTTAGATCTTTTATTTTAGTTTTTTTCCTTTTTATTGAGATCCATCATAGCCTGAATATTCTATTTAGAACCTTAAATATCTTAGATTCACAACCTCTCAAATGCATCAAACATTTGTTTTCATTATACACATGCATGCTTGATTTATTTTCAACATGTCCTTATCTTAAAACTTCGTAACGGTTTCTCCACAATACACTAAAAGGGTTTATATAGGAAGTACCAGCGACGTATCCATCACCCTTTCAATATTTCGTGAATACTCCGTTATTCCATTTTAGGGTTTGGACTCTTTCCATCATACATTTATATTTGGCATGTATTATCATACATTCACGTATTCACTATTGTCATGCATTCACGTATTCTTATACATTTGTATCATATTCATTATCTTTATTCTATACCTCTAAACCTTCGTAATGGTTTCACCCCGAGTTATCAAAGAGGCTTATATATAGGGTGTACCAGCGGCGTACCCACCACCCCTTTGACATTCCGTGACTATTCCATTATTTCAGTTTAGTATTGAGACTAATCCACCACTACCTTCCCTTATTTTCTCGTACCTTACTTCTACGTATAGCACAAAACATGTAATCACATAATTATCTAGGGTACGGGTATAGTGTACTTACTTTAACCTCATGTCGTTTCATACGCTGGTTCCTCGCTTAAACGTCTCTCTGGATCCGAACCGCACTCGCACTTTAACGCGCCTCAATAGCTTCTAACTCCTTCTCAGACTGTGTGTGCCACACCCCGCCTCAGGCAATCCCTAGACGTGTGTGAGCCATGATTGGTATCGTTTTGGTTACTTGATTTCAGAGTTTTATAAAATACAGCGGAAGTCTTTTTCAAATGATCGTTTCATCATTCTTTAAACCTTAAGGGTTGTAATTGTAAATACCAAAACTCAGTTGGGAAAACAAAAGCCTTGTATTTACTTTATAAACATAGGGTTTCAATACCCTTCTCATTTGATTACAAAACAAATTTGAAATCAAATACATGATGAGCCACTGGAAATAGTTCCAACACGGGGTTGATCAATTCCCTGGTCCTATCTCCTTTCTTTTGGATTTCCCTTTACACGAGGCATAAGAATCCTACGTGCATTCCATCCTTTACCGTGTCAGATTGATATGTGAGTGTGAAGGACAATTTGTGTTGTTATAAAATGATCAAAGTCGTCCAAATATTTATATTGGTGAACTGGGGTCCGTAGCGGACCGTTATGCTTAGGCGTAGCGTTCCGCTACCGCACATGCATGATGTCAGCCCTACATGTCCCTTTCTAATTGGACCGGACATAAGATTGCGGCTAGCGGACCGTTATCGCTAGGCGTAGCGGTCCGCCACCCTGATACTTGGCAGATTCTAAGAGTTTTGCGGCTGGCGGTTCGTTACCACGTGGCGTGGCGGTCCGCCACGAGTACGCGTGTCATAATACACGTCCATTAGTCACTATACACGTGGCATCACTGAATTTATTGCGTAGTCCCTACGTAGCGGACCGTTATGCATAACCTTAGCCGCCCGCTAAGGTCTTAATTTCCCAATTTTTCATTTTTAACCCTAAACTTTAATATAATCATACTTATAGTCCTTAGGGTTTACCTTTTGTCAAATCTCGGACATTTTTGTGGCAGTTGTTACATCCTCCTCACCTTGTTTTAAACTCGTCCTCGAGTTTACTCAAACAGGTGTGGATATTTCTTTTTCATTTCAGACTCCAGTTCCCACGTGTACTCAGGTCCACGTTTGGAGTTCCATTTCACTTTCACAATAATCAATTTCTTTCTTTTCAATTTCTATTCCTGCCTGTCCTCGATTTGCAAAGGTTGTTTCACAAATCTTAATTTCTCATCTACCTCTACATCTTGTAGAGGCATTACCATAGATTCATCTGCCAAACACTTGCGTAGATTTGACACATGGAATACATCACGTACTCCATTCATTTCATCTCGTAGTTCGAACTGATAGGCTACAGGCCCAACTCTTTTCAGGATTTTGAATGGTCCTACGAATCTAGGACTCAATTTTCCTTTCTTTCCAAATCTTACAACGTCTTTCCAGGGTAAAACTTTTAACAGAACGTTATCACTGACGTTTTCACTTGAGAACAGTTCAAACACTTTGCAACATAGATAGCGATATGTTTCTTCATTCCTATCCACCAGTAATCCACCAGTAATTGGCTTTTAGGTTTTTATACATCTTATCGCTTCCAGGATGCATTGTGTATTTAGATTTATGGGCTTCTTCTAAAATTTCTTCATGAGTATTCCCATAGATAGGAACCCAAATTCTTTTATTCATTCTAAGAATTCCATCATCTCCTTTGATCAACTGATCAATCATGCCTCCCAATCCTTCTTTCTTAAGGTTGGGTTCTTGTAAGGCAAGTTTTTGAGATTCTATAATACGAGTAATAAGATTGATTTGAAGATCGAGCCTTAAAGCAAGAACTCGTTTAGGTTTCTCATGTTCCTTTATGCTCAGAGCATCAGCTACGATATTGGTTTTTCCTTCATGATAACAGATTTCCCAATCGTAATCATTCAGGACTTCCATCCAACGTATCTGCCTCATATTCAGTTCTTTCTGACTAAATATATAGTTTAGGCTTTTATGATTAGTAAAGACAGTGAATTTAACTCCATAAAGATAGTGCCTCCATAATTTCAGAGCGAAGATTATGGCGCCAACTCTAAATCATGAGTCGTATAATTCTTTTCATGAGTTTTTAATTGACGAGAAGCATAAGCAATGACCTTGATTCCTTGCATTAATACACAACCAAAGCTGGTGTGTGAATCATCACAGTAAACTGAAAAGTCTTCATTTCTATCTGGCAAAGCCAGTATGGGTACTTGAGTCAATTTCTGTTTTAGAGTTTCGAAAGCTTCAGTTTGTTTAGGACCCCATTCATACTTAACTGACTTACGGGTCAGAGAAGTTAATGGTACCGCAATTCGAGAGAAATCTTGAATAAATCTCCGATAGTAACCAGCTAAACTGAGAAAACTCCGGACTTCAGTTGGTGACTTCGGGATTTCCCATTTAGATATGGCTTCAATTTTGACTGGGTCAACTTGAATACCATTGGCATTGATCACATGACCAAGGAATTGAAGTTCTGACAGCCAGAACTCACATTTTGAGAACTTAGCGTAAAGCTTTTCTGTTCTTATGATTTCAAGTAAGACTTTCAAGTGATTGGCATGATCTTCCTTACTTTTGGAATAGATGAGAATGTCGTCGATGAATACGATAACGAATGTATCCAAGTAAGGTTTATAGACTCGATTCATCATATCCATGAATGCTGTTGGTGCACTAGTAAGTCCGAATGGCATTATCGTGAACTCATAATGACTATATCGAGTTCTGAAAGCAGTTTTAGGAATGTCTTCTTCCTGGACTTTTAATTGATGGTAACCGTAGCGAAGATCAATTTTAGAAAAACAACAAGTTCCTTGGAGTTGATCAAAAAGGTCGTCAATTCAAGGGAGTGGATATCGATTCTTTATCGTAACTTTATTAAGTTCACGATAATCAATGCACATACGCATTGATCCGTCCTTCTTCTTTACAAATAAGACTGGTCTCCCCAAGGTGATGAGCTTGGTCTTATGAATCCTTTCTTCAATAATTCGTCTAATTGCTTCTTCAATTCTGCCATCTCATTTGGAGCTAATCTGTACGGGGCTTTTGCAATTGGTGCTGTACCGGGTACCAGATTTATTCTGAACTCCACTTCTCTTTCAGATGGAATCCCAGGCAGTTCATCAGGAAAAACATCAGGAAATTCAGCCACAACTGGCACATCTTCCATCTTTGTCTTAGTATCGGTGGTCATAGAAACAGGGTATGCTAAGCATCCTTTTCTCAAGTACTTTATGGCTTTCAGCATATAAATTATTCCAACAGAGTTGGATAATTTATCTCCATTGATTGTAAGAATATCGCCTTTTGGAAAACGAAGTTCTATTGCATTTTTATCACACAGGATACGGGCTTGGTTAGTGGCTAACCAATCCATTCCTAAGACAATGTCAAAACCTGCCAAAGTCATTGGCAACAATTTTGCAGGTAGAACATGTCCTGATAATGTGATATGGCAATCGTTAAGGATTTCGGAAATTTGAACGAGGTCACTGTTGGCAGTCTCTACCACGTATTTCTTGTCTAATTTAGCTATAGTTTTATTTAACAGTCTACAAAATCTATGATCTATAAAACTTTGGTTTGCACCAGAGTCAAATAAAACTAGAGCATAACTATCATTAACAAGAAATGTACCCGTAATAACATCGGGCATACCTGCTGCTTCGTGAGTGTTAAGAACAAATGCTCGTGCATTCTTCTTCACTCCATGGTTTGGGACCTGTCCCATCTGTTTTCTTCTACTTCAGACAGTTGAATTTGATTAGGCCGGCTTCGCCACATCCAAAGCAGGTGATGAATTTCTTTTTATAACAGTCTTCTGCTTTGTGTCCAGACATCTTACAATAATTGCAAACAATTCCAGCACGACATTATCCCAGTGCCTCCTTCTACACTTTGGACACTCAGGAATAGAAGAGTTGTTGTTACGAGGAGTAAAATTGGATTTCTTGGATCCATTTGGGCCTTGCCCAATTATTTCTTTCTTCTTCTTTCCCTCTTCTTGATTTCTTATCAGGCTAGTAGTTAATGATGCTCCTAAATCCATGGCATCATCCAGATTTTCATAATTCGCGACCTTCACCATATCATGGATTTCGCCAATCAAACCCCAGATATAATGTTTGATCAAGTTTGACTCAGGGGTTACAAGATGAGGAACTATGCGAGCATATTCCAGGATTTTTGTAGCATACTCCTGACGATTCGTTCCGATCATCCTTAAACTTAAAAATTTCCCTTAAATCTGTTCCCGTTCGTTTTTGGGAACATACTTTTTCTCCACTCTTGCCCTAAAGGCATTCCAACCCATCGCATTGGCTGCCTCTCTACCCTTGGCAGCAATGATGTTGTTCCACCATTCTAAAGCTTGAGCTTTAAATAGATTAGAGGCATATATAACCTTATCTTCCTCGGCACATTTGCTGATAGCTAGTACAGAATCGGTTTTCTCAATCCATCTCAATGTGGCAATCCCACCTTCTTTCCAGAGAAATTGTATGATTTACAATCTTGGAACATCTTATAAGTACAACCTACTATCTTCTTCTTCTTTTCTACATGACTATAGTTATTACCCATACTCTCACTTTCAGAGGAGTTATGGTAATATTCTTTTGTTTCTGTCTTCTTGGTTTTATGAGAAATAGAACCCTTTGGTTCTAAAGTAACAGCTTTAGATTAGGTCACTGTTCAAGTTTGACGAGAATGAATAGATTGAGGAACTGAGGGTTGAATAGAAATTCGGCCAGCTTGTCTCTTTTCAAGCTCTATAAAAATCATTGGAAGAGAATACTTTATTCCTTCCGTTATCATCTTTTGAAGTTCGACACGAGAATCATTATTTTCAGCAGCATTTTCTGCTTGCTTCCTTTTTCCCCTCGTGTTTGGAGATGGTCCAGTTTGTTTCGACATACTATCAAAAGAACATGAATTGATGTAAAACATAGATTTTTATTAATAGAATATTTTACAAAGATATATAAAATATATTCAGAAGTTTCTAAAGTTCTTGTCTTCAAGAGCTTGACCTAGTAGAGCATTTCGAGCTTCAACCTTAGCTTTTTCTCTTTCCAGTTCGGCTATTCGGTTTAACAACATTTGCTCTCTTTCATTTCCTGACGCATTCCATTCCTATGCGGAGAAGGAACATGAATATTCTCATAATATGGAACATAAGGTATATTAGAATCAGCGCGTTCTTCTTCTCCAGGATCATATTTATTTTCATAAGGAATATTGGCATGTCTCTTATGAAAATTTTGCGGATAAATAGGAGTGATGTTATAGCTTCCAGCAGTTGGAGCAGAATGAAAACTTATAGAATGATTATAGGGAACACTGGGGTTTCCTATATCTCCGAGGCTTCTGAAAATAGAACTTTCAGTTTCCTCATGAAGTTCTGTAGTCGTTTCATTTGTTTTACGGTCAAAGTAACTAACAGGAGCGAATTTTCGAAGGAAGTTAGGACTTTTTCCCTTTCCAACCATTCTGAAAATTAAAAACAAAAGTTGCTTTTTTTATTATCACAAAATATATTACAATATAAAAGTAAATTACATTAAGATCTCAATCCTTCATTAGTTCCTTCCCCAAGGTCTTCAGATACTTTCCATACTCATATACTTGCTTCCCATAAAACTGGGTTCTTTTCATGTCCGTGATTCTCTTTTTATTTATCTTGTCTGTTTGGCGTAACAAACGATATAAATATTCGAGATGGGAAGAAGGCATAGTATATTTATAACCATATTTAGGAGGAGGATCATGAATACCCATTAACATATCGTTATAAGCATGATGACATTCTAGTGAGGATTGAAAATAAGCTTGGTAAGGATCAATATATGGATCATAAGTGGCCAGGGATCCAGAGTCATAGGATTGATAATCGGAACTGTTTGAGATAGGGTTATTGAAAAGATAATCATTAGGGTTTTCAGAAGCGGATTGATACAGGGGATCTTCAGAAGGATCTTCTTCAGATGATTGAATCTGACTGAATTATGTTTCATTCCCTTGCATTGACTGTGCAGCAGTATTCCAGTTACTAAAATCTGATCCAACATCCATCCATTGACTGGAAGAGTGTTGGGATTGAGGGTGGTATTCGGGAGAGTTAGGGAGTACATCAAACGGGTCGTCATTATAGTAGGGAGAACATATAGGATTCTGTCTTGAACCTAAAGGATAGTATTTCGGTGATTCTTGCTTAACAGGACGATTAGGATCATAAATGTTTCCTCCAGACATCTGCAATATTAATATATTAGTGCTTATTTTTATTTGTAAGACTTAGATACTAAAGCATGTATCTTAATCTTAGCTAAAGTTCTACAAGGATAGTTATCTTTCCAGAGTAGTACCTCCAACAGTCATGTTCCCAAGTAAGAGCGACGGGTCTATGAGAGATTTATACACCGCTCTTTCCTTAGACAGAACACTTCCGTTTGTCAGATAACTACATACGGGTCAGAAGGTCACCTTGTTTTCTTAACTTAAAAGCATTATGGTTAAAGCTTAGATACTAGATCCAAGTATCTAATTCGCTAAAACCTGTGGCTCTGATACCAACCTGTCACACCCCGCCTAAGGCACTCCCTAAACGTGTGTGAGCCATGATTGGTATCGTTTTGGTTACTTGATTTCAGATTTTTATAAAATACAGCGGAAGTCTTTTTCAAATGATCGTTTCATCATTCTTTAAACCCCAAGGGTTGTAATTGTAAATACCAAAACTCAGTTGGGAAAACAAAAGCCTTGTATTTACTTTATAAACATAGGGTTTCAATACCCTTCTCATTTGATTACAAAACAAGTTTGAAATCAAATAAATGATGAGCCATTGGAAATAGTTCCAACACAGGGTTGATCAATTCCCTAGTCCTATCTCCTTTCTTTTGGATTTCCCTTTACACGGGGCCTGAGAATCCTACGTGCATTCCATCCTTTACCGTGTCAGATCTCATGTCTGCCTTTAAACACCTCTCATCATATTTTATTCATTACCTGGAAAATATTTTGAAAATAAAACGTCAGCGTGAACGCTAGTGAATACAATATCTTGACATAAAATCATTTTGGCACAAATAAGTATTAAGTTGATAATCACAACTTCATGTTCAATCTACACATTCAACAGACCCATGTTCTGACCGTATGCACCACTGTATACACTGGCGTCATAGCTTATAACAACGAGAACTCCACGTCCTTCATTTGTTATAAGATAAGCACCAGCCACAATCAGGGAATTTCACCCGAGACCCGTGTATCCCTTGCAAGTTTTACGTATACCTATGGCCTGAATGCTTTGTTCGTAGAAGAATGTTGAGCATTATTTCGTAAATATTTATTTGGCCATTTTTTCAAATAAAATATTTGACACAAGCTTTGAAAGAGATAAAGTATTCACCTTGTTTGTAGGAATGAGTCTCTAGAGTTGAAAGCTTAGCTTCTAGCTTCTTAACCTGATTTCTCTAGCGTTCCGACCTTCCTACGAGAGTTTATTCTTAAACCGAGCACTACGAGGAGCGGGAATTGGACCAGGATCGTCGGGGGTCGTCTACGGGAGTTCTGGAATGAGATGTGAGTGTGAAGGACGATTTGTGTTGTGATAAAACGATCAAAGTCGTCCAACTATTTATAGGGGTGAACTGTGGTCCGTAGCGGACCGTTATGCTTGGGCGTAGCGGTCCGCTATAACGGTCCGCTACCGCCCATGCATAACGTCAGCCCTACATGTCTCTTTCTGATTGGACCGAACATAAGATTGCGGCTATCGGACCGTTACCGCTAGGCGTAGCGGTCCGCCACCCTGATACGTGGCAGATTCTAAGAGTTTTGCGGCTGGCGGACCGTTACCACGTGGCGTGGCGGTCCCCCACGAGTACGCGTGTCATAATACACGTCCATTAGTCACTATACACGTGGCATCACCGTATTTATTGCGTAGTCCCTACGTTGCAGACCGTTACCTAGGTCATGGCGGTCCGCCACCCAACTTTGCCTCCTTAGCGGACCGTTCTTAATTTCCCAGTTTTTCATTTTTAACCCTAAACTTTAATATAATCATACTTATAGTCCTTAGTGTTTACCTTTTGTCAAATCTCGGAAATTTTTGTGCCAGTTGTTACAGTGTGACTTGTATATGGTGTTTGGTATGGGTTTTTTTTTACATTTGAACGACTCAATGAATCGATTTATAGGCAAAATTCTGAGTTCATAACGGACTGTTACCGCCGATGACGATCCGTTACCGTTTTCTTGGCCTCCAAGCACTTCCTAACCACGTAACTGACCGTCACAGCCCATGACGGTCCGTCGTGGCCTTATGGTGGGATGAGTCAGCGATACATGGCCCAAAAAGTGACTTTTCAAATGGTGTAACCGACCGCATGATCTTCGTGATGAAAGCACCGCCATACAAAAGCTCGCGCTTCTGCCGCATATAGGCAGATGCAAAATAAAGCGCCATGCACGTGGAAAGGTCGCACCGTCTTCCAGTAAGCAGGCAATAGAGAAAGAAGAGGTCTCTATCAGTGCACCACTCACGGCTTTTCAAACACGGTGCGATCGGCGTCAAAATAAGCTAGTGCAGATATCTATACAAAGGATGTCTAATCCCCGAGACCCTCCCCTTGGTACCCAACCAAGGACTATCTGAAATCAAACCCCAAAAAATAAGGAGTTCCTCCTTGTCCACCTCCGTCACCGCCTCGGTGAAAAGTGGGATGACCGTCTTAGGCTTGTGGTACAAGCCCGTCGTGACGGCCCACTGACGGAAGGTCTGACGGTAAACGGTCCCAAAAATACAAAAAGAAATATGCTCCAGCTCCATATCCGGCGCCTCCTCGGGAAGAGGCTCCAGCCCAGCCTCTGAGTAGATGAACGTCGAAAGAAACTCGACGACCACCTCTCGGTAGGTCTCCGTGAATGAAATATCAAAAAGACGCGACCATGGCGTGTCCTGGCCGATGATGGCCCTATCCCGCTCGGCCTCCTGTACCTGCTCGAGGAGCCCCCAATCGACCGCCGTCCCAAGGCCCAACCGCACCTCCCGGAGCTTCTGGCACCGGGCATACGCCTCCGAATCGACCGAAAAATCCAGAAAAGGGTAGTGCGCAAGATCGTCTAGCTGCTACATGTGAATATCATCCTGATGATCCGCCATATCTGATAATAATAAATTGTTTTTATTTTTTTATTTTAAATAATAATAAACAATTTTTTTTATTTTAACTAATAATGTATTGTTTTATTTTAAATAATAAAAATAATTTTTTATCTTAATAATAAATAATAATAATAATATATTGTTTTTATTTTAAATAATAAAAATAATTTTTTATCTTAAATAATAATAAGTAATAATAATATATTGTTTTTATTTTAAATAATAAAAATAATTTTGTTCTAAATAAATAATAATAATAATAATATATATTTTTTTAAAACCTATACGCCACGTATAGCCTTATACGTGGCGTATAGGCTGTTACCGAGTAAACAAGCCATACGCAAGGCTGTTATCGGGCAACCCAAGCCATACGAAGGCCAAGTTGTCGAGAACATGAGCCATACACAGCGTATAGCACTATACGTGGCGTATGGCTTCATCGTCTTCCTCAAATGAACTATACGCCATGTATGGTGCTATACGTGGCGTATAGAGCTGAAGTTTCAGTGATTAAAAGCCCTAATCTACCCAGTTTTACCCGCTAATCATCAATATAAACCTAACATTATTGATCGGGAGTTGAGATACGTACCTTTACGAAGTTTTTTTGAGACGACAATCGAAATCATAGAGCAATTTGGAGCTGGTCGTGTACGTGTTTGTTGTGGATCGTTTAGGACTGTACGAGGCATCATCCGGCTTAATCAGAAGGCTATACGCCACGTATAGGGTAATACATGGCGTATAGCCACCAACCTTTGGTATTCTATAAACCAACCTTTGGTATTCTATTAAATCCTTAAAACAATTTATATTGTTAACCGCATCTTTCCCCATAATCAATGGAAACTCAAGATGGGCGTTATCATCTTGTGGTTGCTTTTCTTTACCCTTCGTTGAACGACGGTTTTGAATGACCGAACTCGCTTGTATAGAGTCTTGTGACGCAATGTACGAGCTCTCGTAGGGTCACATTTGCTTTGTTGGGATCCTGTGAATGAGCTGTTTCTCGCGACATCCTATTTCCTTTGTTGTTGCTTTTTCAAAGTTGGACGACCGCGAGTATCTTCTTGTACAGTAGTTCCTCGTTTGGCTGCATACAGTCGTTCGTAAAGCCGGTTGAAGTTGTACTGGTATATATCTGGCATGGGAGACTCACACAATATCGACCATGAATACTTGAAATTTGCCCAGTCTTCGTCTGTAAATGATGCCCTGTAATGTTTTGCGATATTCTCGTGTAGAGGTGCACAAACCGGTTTTTTTCGGAACCAGTCCGGATCCGGTTCCGTCAACGTTGGTCAAGAACCGGATCCATTAGAACCGGTTCCGGATCGGATCCGGTTCCGGGTGTGGAGACTTGGAACCTATTGGGACCGGATCGGATATTTAGAACCGGACCGGATAAAAAAAACTGGTTCCACCGGTTCCGGAAATTTTTTTTTTTTAAATTAACAAAGATACACTATAAAATACATGTTTTATTTATTTTGTAGATTTTTTTAAGTTATTTAACAATAGTTCGTACAAAAAAAATACAAAAAACATAATTGAATCACAAAGCATTAATTATTTATTATGTTTTCAATATTCTTCGTCGTAGTCTTTGTAACAATCGGTTTTCATTCTTTTTCGCTTGAGATACGTTGGGCTTCATCGTAAGCTTGTTCTTCGTCCGAAAGTGGAGTCGTCGCCCCATGTTCTACTTCGAATTCATGTATTTCTTGTTCAACGTCAAGCTCGCCTTCTAGTTTTGCAACATGTTGTACACGTTCGGCGGCATCCAAATGGTCCTTCAAGCAAATACACATCTCCATAGATTCCGGTGTAAGCCTCGTTCTTCGAATAGATAAAACCCTGCAACTAAGAGAAAAAGCGGATTCCGAAGCTACCGTGGAAGCTTGGACGGTTAGTAGGTCACGGGTCATTGCGGCTAGAACGGGATATTGGGATTCCCTTCCTTGCCACCAACTTAAGATATCAAAGTTTTCAAACTCTTCGGATCTTAGAGTATAAATAAAGTCGGTTGCTTGATATCTTCCAAGCTCGCTACTTGGTGTGGTTCCACGAGCTCGTTTAGTATTTTCGTTTCTTAAAGTGTTAAATAAATTTAGCATCGGGTTCCTTGAACTACTAGAAGTTGAACCCGAACCCATTGATTCACGTATGTTTGATGGATCACCACTTCCACCATATTTGCGTAAATAATAATCAAACATATTATTAAAAGCCGAATTGAAATCCCTTATTGCATTTGATTCAAAATTTGGGTCTTCCTCAAACATATTTAAATCATCCGATATTGATCCAATTAATGTTTCAACACCGGTTACATTAATCGTTGGGTTTAAGGCGGCCGAACATGTAACAACGGGCGGCATTTCTGAAAAATATTTTTTAAATTTAGCTTTCATAGGTTTTACCATTTTTTCAAAAATAGGGTCGTGATATTCAAACTCTTTTAATTTATTACATATTAAGTATAATTGTTGAAGTATTAGCGAAGACGTGGGATAATAAACTACCGATAAACATGTAGTTGCATTTTTAAAAACCTCAAGCAAATTAGTTAGTTTCTCGATCATATCCCAACTTATATTATCAAATTTTTGTAAACAACGTTTCTTTTGTACAAGTTCATCATGGAAATGTTTTAAAGTAATTCTTTGCCTTAAGGCCGATTCAAACATTTTCCAAGTCGAGTTCCATCTAGTAGGTACGTCCCAATTCGGACCTAAAAAGATGGAATTCGTTTGTTGACATAATTTTCTATAGTTTATATATCTTTTTTTGCTTGTGCTAAAACTTCACGTAACATCACTTTAAAATTTTCTTTTACGTCTCTTATTTCTTGGACGTTTAGACCGTCTTGCACAACCAAGTTAATGATGTGTGCAACACATCGACTATGAAAAAAAAAACACTGTTACAAGGCGGTTCATATTTTATTTTTAATTTTTCGACCGCGTTTGTGTTATTTGAAGCGTTATCAAAATATATTGAAAATATTTTTGGTTGAATTTTATAAGTTTGAATTACCGAGTCTAAAATATAAAATAAGTTTTCACCGTATGTGGATATCCAAAATAATCAAACGCAATCGTACGCTTCATCATTTGCCACGACTCCGGTTGAACCCAATGTGCGGTAACGCAAAGGTACGATTCGGGTAAACCATGTGGAGCAGACCAAACGTCCGTTGTTAAGTTAATGCCGGTATTTAAATTTTCAAAACCTAAAATTAATTCTTTTTTAGCTCTTTTCCACATTTTTAAACAATCTCTTCTCAAAGTAGAACGACTTACATTTGTGTAGTAACTCGGTTGAAGCGTCTCTTGTATCATCCTCGTCAAGCGCGGATTATCAAAATGATCAAAAGGCAAGCCTTCTTGAATGACGAAATGTGCCATTCTCTCACGAACCCTCTCGACATTGTATTGCCAAACTCCTCCATCCCTACCAAATTGAGTTTGATCTTCACCTTCTTGAGTGTGTCTTGCGTGACTAGCAATATGTTTCCTCAAACTGCTATTTCCCGCCGCACCCAAAAGTCTACCATAACGTTTGCAACGAGCCTTTTGCGAACCGTTCGACATTTCACATAAATCGATATAAGCCCATATTTCTTGGTTTCAGGAGCAAGGAAGTATTGACACAACCGTAACATCGCTAGTAGAACCACCAACTGAATTTTGAGTGCTTGCGGAAGCGGAAGCCATGAGAGCGTTTTTTTTTGCTTAAAGTGAGCGTTTTTTTACGTTTTGAGAGCGTTTTTGAGTTTTGAGAGCTAGAATGTTGTGGTGAACTAACCCATACACCTATTTATACTAAATTTCAATCCTTAAAAACAAAAAAAAAAACGGGCATAAAACGGCTATATAGCCGTTTTTTTTAACCCCAACGGCTAGAACCGGTTCGGAACCGGTTCCAAAATGTCCGAAAAAAACCGGTTCCAAAATATCCGATTTTTATCCGATCCGTCAAAAAACCCAGAACCGGCGGTTCTCAAAATATCCGGACCGGTTCTAAAAAAACTGGTTCTAGCCGGATCCGGTTTCGGATAATCCATCGGATCGGTTCCGGTTCCGGTTCTTTTGTGCACCTCTATTCTCGTGTATGTGCCACCGACATAGGTTCTTGGAACAGTCCGAAAATATTTTATCACATGCGTTCATAAGAGCTTTGTTCCTGTCTGTTACTATCGCACACGGCTCCATACACTTTTGCAACATTGCTTTTATTTGCAGTAACACCCAGATGAAGTTTTCCTCCCGTTCTTTTGATATAAATGCATGAGCGACGCAAAATGACTGGTGTGTGGAGGTCACACCGACCAATTGGACAAATGGAAGTCTATACATGTTTGTTTTGTACGTCACGTCGATCATCAACAAGTGTGGGAACGCATGCCACATCTCGTACGATTTCGGATGAACAAAGAATATCTCCTCCACAATATTTGTGGCAGGATCTTACCGAGTGTAATAGATGTATTTTTTAGAAGAAAGCAGGTTTTCCAGAATTATTTAGTGGTTTTCTCGGTTTTCGTCTAACTGTGTGGTTTTCTCTGGAACCGTTCCCTATATATATATGAAGTGCCTTTTGAAAAATAATTCTTTTATTGTCTATTTATTAATGTATGTGAACTTTTAGCACCAAAACTAAAAAGCATAAACTAGCAATTTTAGATTGTTTTAAAAAAAGTTAACATTTCATGGAAGGTAGTAGATAATTAAGATTATTTTCTTTTTTAAACAGGGGACTTTTGACGTTTGATGACGGTTTCTGGGTATGAATTAAAATGCTTTTGGTTTTTAGGTGTTATGTGAACCGCATTCACGGATGTGTCCTATGTGGCACCACCGGGTACAACCTCGTCATTGGGAGTCATAGTCAATTGGAGTTCACCGAAAACCCAAAAATCAAAAGTGTTTTAATTCATACTCAGAAACCGTCGTCAAACATCAAAAGAATTTCAAAAAAAAATTAAGATAATTAACTAATAAGTTCTCTATTGACGAATAGAAGGTTAAAGTGCCATTTAATTGTAACATAAATTTTGATTTTTTCCTATTTTTATAATGCATAATGTATATTTTTTATATATATATTTCAGGCAACTCCACTTCTTTCTTATAAAAGAATAAGATAATCTATTAATAATCATCATTGCTGACGCATTTGAGTAGGTGAGATCATAAAAGCCATTGAAGTATCCAACCACACGATAATTATTTAATCAATTGAGGAGCTATTTGACTTAAATATATTATCACAGGTTCAAATGGTTGCCTTTAAAGTGTAATATCTTCGTTTGGAGGGCGAAACTTGATAGGATCCCTTCTCTTGTGACGCTAAGTAAAAGAAACATTCATATTGGGGATCAAACTTGCCCGACCTGTGAGTCCGGCCCGGAATCGGCTGTCCATATGATGACTTCGTGTTATGTCGCCTCGGTTGTATGGCAATATGTTAGTAAATGGTGCCGTGTCCCCCCTATTTATGCTTTCTCGATGAAAGATTTGCTGGAGCTACATGAGAACGTTGGGCTCGGAGAGATGGCTAAAGAGGTTTTCCATGATATTATCATGATCACTTGTTGGTGTCTTTAGCTAGCTCGGAATGACAAGAGGTTTTCTAACAAGAACATCAAGATTGAAGATATCATTCTTAATATTAAGTCTTTAGGGTTTTTATGGTTCTTAAATAGATGTAGAGTTAAGTCTATCTCTTAAGAAAAATGGTGTAATTTTAATTTGATGTAATTGGTTTGTTGCCCCCTCGTCTTGAGGTGTGGGTGTGTTTCTAATAAAAGTCGCCGTTCAAGAAAAAAAATATTGAATTTGAAACACTAAAGTTCAATAACAAGCCAACAACACTTACTCGACCCATTTGACATCTTGATTTATCCCCTAAGTGGCAATTGATTGATTTACATCCTAAAAGCTTGAAAGCAATGATCATGGTTCCACACAGGGCTTGACAAATCTTGCTTAAAATTCATGAATACTCCACTCTAAGACTGAACCTATACTGTGAAATCCGGAAGACGTGAGTCGATCCCACACCATCTCTATGTGTAACGAACTTGTCACACTAACAACTAAAGAATGTAAAACTAATATGCATAATCCAAAAATGAAGAAGAGAAAGAAGTACAAATGTTGAAAAACAAAGTATTACGCGATGACGCATAGACAATAATGAAGATATTAAAAGACGGTAGTTGATGGTTGACTGTGAAGACGAAGGACGTCATACACAATTCAAATTGACATAGGATGCTTAGGGAAACAATGATGTTTAGATATAACAATTGTTGGATAATGCGGATATCAACATAACATAACCTAACATAACGTAGTGTAGCGTAACATAATATAATGTAATTTAAAGTAATGCTGCCTAACATAACGTAACATGATACACTGTAAAGTAACATAGCAAAACCACATAACATAACATGTTCATAGCTATTGATTGTGTCATGTTTACTAATCATAAACTAAAACCCGCGCTATGCGGCGGGACGTATTTTATAGTAAAAAAACATTAAAACATACGAAAAGGAAAAAAAGTTTAAAAAATAAAACTAAAAAAAGACCGGATTAAAAAATACAAAGACCCCGCGTTTCTTCTTGCATAACACAACAAGAGTTTGGTCTTTTTATCCCTGTATTACGTGACATGAGTTTGGTCGTTATCTGTTATGTTCGTCGAAAAACATAAAAATAAATACCGATACCGGTTACGAAAACCAAAATAGCGACAACAACGTTGTTCACTCATAGGCGGTTGGGTCTGTCACGATACCGCAACGTTAACGTCGCTCACTATACAATCCAAAAAAGTACACTATTTTAAATATTACACTGTTAAAAAAACAGAACGTTCACAAAAAAAATCTAAAAACAAACGCACATTTCGTTTTATTTTTTTTAAATTAACGAACAAAAGTTATTACATAAATTTTTTTATTAGAAATCAAACGGGTTAAAAACATATATTCTACATATTGTTAGGGTTGGAAATTAAAGTTCAAAAAGTCAAAAAAACTTCCCACTCACACGCTACAACGTGACACTTGAGCCAATGGCAATGAAATACCGTTAACACAGTTTGAACCGCGCTTTACGGCGGGTGTCGAGCCAGTCGATAATAAAATCAAATGAGCGACGTTAAGTTATTGGGGATGTTGCCTTGTTATTGGGCGTGTGCGGAAGGTTGACTGTTGGAATGGTGGTGGTTTCGATGAGAAAACATGATGTGAATGCTCTTACCCACTATACTTGTTTTAAGGGTTTTTTTTACATATTTCCCTATATTAAACTTCTAAATTACATATATTCATAACCCCCTAACTTTAATTACATATTTTCCTCAATTAACTAAAATTACCCAATTGCCCTCACAAATATTTAGAAGGGGACATATGTAAATAGTACTTTAATTAGTTCATTAAAGGTAAAATGATGATAAAATAAATTATTTTAAATAAATTGAATAAATATGTAATATATAGGTTTTAAAAAAGAGAAATAAGTATTTAAATTTTAAAATTAAATAAATATGTAATAAAAAACTTAGAAAAATGATATATGTAAATCTATATATCTATCTATACTATATAATAAAGGAAAACCATTGAGAACACGTGTCATTCTCTGGTTACTCTTCACATTTATTTTCTCGTCTCTCTCTCTCTTATATTATATATTAATTTTTCTGTTTCTCTCTCTCCCATTAAATAATAATCTTTATATTAATATATAAAATTTTATGGACATGTGTCACTTTCTGGTTCATTTGTATCATTTTTTTCCGCCTCTTTCTTTCATATTGAATAATGATATTAAAAAACTTTATTTTTAGATTTTTAATATAAATCTAATTACGGATACTTATTATTTAATTATAAATAGTTCAACCGATGTAATATACCGTTTTATTCAAACCGTCTGATTTTTAAAAATATACTTTTTTTTTTTTAAATATATAAATTTTATTTATTTAACCCGTATAATAAAAATGATTTAATCTGTGTTTTAATAACAAAATGTGATACGAGCGCCATCACAAGCATTTCAAAATTTTCCACCTATAAAGGTGACAGGAGGTAGCAATCACTAAGCTGACATGTCACACGTGTTCAGTTCTCATTCGTCCTTCATCAAAACTGCATAAACTTCCTGTATCCATACACCTTCTACCCCCCCCCCCCCCCCCCCCCCCCCAAAACTAAAAACAACGGCCAGATTTGAAAGAAATCTCAGAATCAGGTTTTCAGAAATCGGCGATGGAGAAGAGACTTCGCTCGTCACTCAAGTCATCGGCCGACGAATTCCTCTCGTCGGCGGCCAAATTAGGGTTCCGTTCCGTAAAACCCTCTCTCAAAACCCTAATTTACTCCCTCAAGCCATCATCTGATGTCGTTTCTACACTTCCCCTCCCCCTCCAACGTTCCATCTCTGAATCCATCACTCTGTATAAAGATCTATCGGGATCCACCACCACCTCCACCGGTCTCTCTTCACCTGGCGCTAATTCACAGTTGACACCGCCAACTAAGCGTGTTCGCAGATCCTCACGGCGGTCGGAAAGCAACAAAAGCGACGAAAACGACTCCGTTTCAGGTACAGTAGATAGACAAACAAAACTTGAAAAAGCGAAGAATGACGTCAGCGAAAATCTTCAGATTTTTGCTTATGTGATTCACATGTGTGTTACTCATCCGGAAAATGTGTTCTCCGCGTATGATTTATTACCCTCGGTTCAGGAATTGCATGATAATTTAGTTGTTTTCGAATTAGAGTCCAATTTGTTGTCGGATATCGCGTGTTTATGCGAGGAATGGTGGAAGAGAGAGCTTCCAGGTAGGGATACTTTGATTTCGCAGTCCATACCGTTCTTATTGTCAAAATCGTTGACTCTGAAGAAGAAAGTAGATGTTCATAGGGTTTATGCTTTCCGTGAAGCTTTCACTTTGTTTGATTTTGAAGATGAGAGTATAGAGGACTTGAAATTATTGCTCATTAGGTGTTTAATATCTCCGCTGTTTCTGAAAGTGGACGAGGGGCGTCGGTTTTTAGCCTTCATGTTTGGGTTATCTAGACAGTTAGTGAAAGAATCTTTAGCAATGATTAGGTCTCAAATTCCTTTCGGACGGAAGTCGATGTTGGAGGCGTATGCTGACATTGTTTTTAGGGCTTGGAAGGCTGTAGAAGGTGAGTCAAAAGATGAGATTGAAAATGAGTTTTTGCAACAGTTGGTTGATGGCTCAATTCATGCCAATAGTGGCTCTTTTGCTGCTTCAATCAGGAGGATTTTAGGTGGTTTTATCAGCCAGCGAACTGCTGATGGTGTGGAGAAGCTTATTTTTAATCTTGCTGAGCCTATTATATTTCGTTCGTTGCAGGTGCTTTTCTTTTTTCTTTTACATTGCAAAATTGATCAATCTGATAAGCTTATGATGGTCTATTGTTTCTTTGAAGGTTGCGAACTCAGATGTTCGTCAAAATGCACTGCACTTACTGATAGATGTGTTCCCTCTTGAGGATCCTGATGCAACAAGGGAAGCTAAAGATACACTGCTTCATAGACAGGTTTTCTTGATAGAAAAATTACTCATGGATGATTGTCCTGATATAAGAGCTGTTGCTGTCGAAGGTTCTTGTCGCATTCTTCATATGTTTTGGGAAATAATTCCATCTTCCATCATCACCAAATTAATCACCAAGATATTGGATGATATGGCCCATGATGCCTGCAACATGGTTAGACTTTCAACAGTAAATGGTATCATCTATTTGCTTGGTAATCCTCAATCCCATGAGATTCTCAAAGTGATTCTGCCAAGATTAGGGCATTTAATTCTGGATCCAGCCCTTTCAATACGCAGTGCTATCGTAGATCTCCTTCTTCTTATAAAGGGTATTCAAAATTTCCAGTTTCACAAGGTACAATTTCTTTTTAAATTTATAACTATAAAAGGAATGGCTTTACTTGAGCACCTGTTGATTGAATTTTTTATCCTTTATAGGTGGTGGATCTGGATGTTCTGTTATCAACACTTGCATATGATCAACCACTTGTTAGTCAAAAAATCACTAGACTTCTTTTACCTTCGTACTTCCCCACGACCATAACTCCAGAAGAAGCATGTAATCGATGTGTGACACTGATAAAAAGATCACCACTTGCTGGTGCAAGATTTTGTGAATTTTGTTTATCTGAAGGGGCATCTCCACAGTCTCTCAATTTACTTTTCAAAATCCTCATAAATTTGGTGCTCTCACCTGCTAGTACAAGTTCAGATCAGATTGATGGCATACTTATGGCTGCTGCCAACATTTGCAGCAATTTAGCTACTGAAACCAAATATAAAGCCACTCTTAAGGACGAGTTAACTAGTAAAAAGCTTATGTCCTTGCTAGCTGCTGCAAATTCAGGCCAGGCTCAAGCATCTGTGTGCAACATTGTTTCCAATGTTCTTCCTGATGCCGCTGGTGCTCTTCGCCAAGAATGCATAAAACTGGTCAGTAGATGTGTTGGGTTATCAGTTAACACGGAAAAACAAGCACAGGTGAGGTCGGTACATAAAATGATGATGTCATGTGGTTGGATTGATTATATGCTTGAAGAGTTTACAAAACTTTTGCAAAAGGCTGCCAATGGATGTGTTGAAAAGTATGACACAGAAAGAACTAGACATAATGCTTCATCAGGAAAAAAGAGAAAAGTCAAGCATGGTATTAAAGTTTCAATTAAATCTAACCGTATGAATGGGAAGAAAACTAGTTTTCATGATGATTATACAGTTTCTGTAGGTATAGCTTGGCAATTAAAGGATTTGCTCAAATATAGTGACACCTGTAAAGCGGTGTTGGGATCAAAAAGTCTAGAATCTGCATGCAATGCTTTAAAGGTCATATCTGAGTTCAATATTATGGAGTGCATGCAGTGTGATTACATCAACAATTCTCATGTGGTGGCATACACATTGCTCCATCTTAATATGTCTGTTAAGAATTCGACAGTAAATGATAAAAATAATCATGTTTTGAAGAACTTAGAGAAGACAATTGAGCATCTTGTTAACTGTACAGAAAAAGTCTACAGAACATGTGCTTCTAGAAAGTCATGCAAGGTGACACCATGTTCTATAACAAACATGGTGATGCTGTCAACATCGATTCTCAACTTTATTATTAATTCAAGCACAGTGGATCGTACACATGAATGCCAAGAAAGATGTTTAAGTTTTACAAGAAAGTATGTAGGATTCATAATCCTTAACCTGAGGCAGCATTCACATGGCTTGCTCGAGTTTAAGGAAGAAGATTTAAAGGAAACATTTTTATGCCTAAAAAGCTCGTTCACTTATGCAGCTAAGCTACTGAACTTAGTCTTAACTAGTTCATCAGAATCTAGCCCACCTTCACCAGAAGCTCATAATCTTGCTAATGATCTGTTAGATCTCATTATTTCAGTTGAAGAACATCTGGGGTGCAGATATGGATCACTTGTTCTTTCAGCAGCAAAACTATGGTTGCCTGATTTGATCCTTGCATTGGGTTCCTTGCAAATACAGAAGCCATCATCGTCATCATCAAGTGCATTTGCTGAAACTAAGTTTGGTTTTCCTTCGTGGCTATCGATATTGGCGAAGATTGAGTTATTTGACCAACAGGAGTTAGAGTTGGATGACAATGATGAGAAAGTCATCTTACCATCAAAATTTTCTACATTTAGGAAAGTTGTAGAAATGATGGTTGAGCTTTTGAGAGGTAACCAGAGTGTGATAGATGCAGTTGGGTCTTTCCTATTGTCTGGTTCAATGGTGGGTTTGGAGAAGAAAGACTTTGAATTGTTATACGGGGTGTTGCATTTTGCGTGTAGGAAGCTAGTGAAGCATGAAAACGGGGAGTGGGTTGATTTGACACTGATGTTGGAATCTCTTCAACAAGTGTACCCTCAGATGGAAACTGTGGCTCAGGAGCTTGGAAATGGACATGAAAAGGAGCTGTTGGAAAGAGCAAGATCATTGGTTGAACCTATTTGGAGATGTTATACTCATGAAGAGATGAAGGAAAAGATGGAAACTGATTTTTGTGACACTTGATGTGTTGTAAGTTGCTTTTTATATTGCCAGCTCTTCTTTCTCTGAAATTGTATCATCAATTGTATGTTTCTGCAACTATGTTTTCCCGAAGTTAAATGAAATCTTTCTTGATAAAATTGCACTTAATGTCTTAATGTACATCATAACTTAAATTAAAAACTTAGTATTTACAATATATTGCATCCAAGTACATAAGGAACACGATATTATACTTTATGTACATATTTAGATGTCATACTGAAAACAAATTACTTTCTAGAAAAGCTAAAATGATATCTTCAAGTAGTTGCCTTGCTTCATGACTTCATGCTACCTCAAACAGGGATCCTCTTCAAGAGCACAGCAATCGGCATGCTTAAACCCCCCGTAAAAATGCTAAATAACCACTGTGCAGCTGTTAATGGCGATGTATTCGCGAAAGTACCCAGGTACTCTATTATTATAACCTGGAAGATGACAGTTGCAGCAATAACACTTGTAAAAACCTTGTTCTTCCATATGCCATCTAAAACGTCTTCTTTCTCCATTTCCCTAGAGTTAACCTCATTAAAGAGCTGCACAATTTATCAGAGAAATATAATTAGATCCAGATCTTGATATCTGAAGAACATCATCATGATTTGAAAAGTTAATTTTGTAAATGAAGTTACCTGACAAAAGACGAAGGAATTGAAGATGAGTGTGTTGAGGATAAGATCAGAATCATCTCCATCAAGGCTGAAAAATGATTTCCCTTTTGATTGAAGTAGCCAAATAACTGCAAATTGGTACACAGCCTGCCCGAATATATTCCTCCACATGACATTACTTATAAAGTTTCCCTTTCTTCCAACTGGAGCTCTCTTCATTAATTCATCATTTGGAGGCTCAGTTGCCAGTGCCAATGCACCCAATGTATCCATGATCATGTTCACCCACAACAGTTGGACAGCTGTCAAGGGAGCGGTCCCTGTAAAATATAAAACAAAATGTTAAGAAAAAGATTAAGGATATCTAAATATGTATCTAACTATCTAAGTAATTATTTGAAATTGACAGCTTTTGAATCAATGTACCTGTCAAACAAGCTGAAGTGAAGTTGACTATTAAAGCAACGATATTGACAGTTAGCTGAAACTGTACGAATTTTTGAATGTTAACATAGACTGATCGTCCCCATTTGGCCACCGTGACAATTGTGGAGAAATTGTCATCCAGAATAATAACATCTGCACTCTCTTTGGCTACCTGAGATTTAAGGATACAAAAAGTTAAAAACATTAGAACTAATTCATGTCTATTTTATGGTCACACTATGTTTTGCAGGATGAACAAAGTTCGTCTTTTTGCTGACCTCAGTTCCAGCAATGCCCATGGCAAGACCGATATCCGCTTCATGAAGTGCTGGGGCATCATTAGTCCCGTCTCCAGTAACCGCCACAACCTCACCAAATGTTGTTCTCAAGTGTTTCACCAGTGTGTGTTTATCTAGAGGTGAAGATCGAGCCATAACCTAAATAAAATGAAAAATAATATGTTTAAATATTTAATATAACCCATTATCATAGCTTAATTACTTATAATGAAATATAAAGCAAACCTGAATCTTTGGAATTATTTCGAGTAATTCCTCCATAGTCTTCTCACGGAAATCTGGACCCTCGATTGCAATCCCGTCATCTGTAAGTATCCCACATTCCCTAGCTATGGCTTTTGCAGTATTTATGTTGTCTCCTGTAACCATACGAACAGTTATACCAGCTGATCTACAAAGAGCCACTGATTCCTTGACACCTGGACGGACAGGATCTTTAATACCCACAATTCCTATACACGTATAACCCGAAGAAGGAATTGGAGTATCCGCGGACACATCACTTTCCAGGTCCATATATGCTAGACACAGAGTTCTAAGTGCTTCACCAGCAAGTGTATCAATTGTACTCTTCAAATAACTAAGCAGTTCATCATCAAGAGTAACAACTTCACCATTTTCATTAATCACTTTGTCACAAGCAGCCAAAACTATTTCTGAAGCACCCTTACAATGAGCTCTCACACCACCTTCTGGAAGCTCCAACACTACCCCCATTTGCTTCTTTGTAGAATTAAACGGTTCGACTCTGATGACTTTTGTTGACCCACGTTCGGTTTGGAAATCACCGCCAAGTGACAACCCGAACTCCAATATGGCTGTGTCTGTTGGTGACCCGAGTATTTCACGTATTCCGTCTTTACTAACCACAACTTCACCACCTGTGTTAGTGAATATTGATTGTATAAGAATCTTTTTAGCACCTTCTGGGATGTCTAAGGCGGCTTGGTTGCTGACATTCATACAAATGCATGATTTGACAACTGTCATGTGGTTGGTGGTTAGTGTCCCGGTTTTATCGCTGCATATAGTTGTAGCGGACCCCATGGTCTCGCAGGCGGCTAGATTTCTGACAAGTGCTTTGTCATTCATCATCTTCTTCATGGCAAATGCAAGACTCAATGTGACAGCCAATGGCAGCCCTTCTGGAACTGCAACCACAACAATTGTAACAGCAATAGCAAAATATTCCAACAACATTAATGCATCATCACCAGACCAACTCCATTGACTCCCTTCTATGATCTTACTAGCAAATAACTTTTGAACCAAAACCGCAAACGTCACTACAGCAAATACAAGGCCGATCTTTCCAATGATGGTTGCAACTCCGTTCAATTTAACTTGTAACGGGGTTTCATCATTTCCACCTTCACTAAGAGTTGCCATTAGTTTTCCCCATTGAGTTCTCATGCCAACTGTTACAACTAACATCTTACATGAACCATCTTGAACCTTAGTTCCAGACATCAAGTAAGGATTTTCAGTGTTGACTTTGACCGGCTCACTTTCTCCGGTCAAACTAGATTCATCAATCGAGACTGCAAACCCGGAAAGAAAAAGCCCATCTGCAGGGACTTGATCTCCAATAGCGAGATGCACTATATCACCAGGAAGCAGTTCATAAATTGACAACTTTTGTCGGTACCCATTTCTAGTAACTTGAATGGATATTTTCTTCTTCTCTTTATCCAAATCCCTAAACTGTAGAGATTGGCGATAATCACTTGTGGCGGTCACAAACACTACCAGCAAGATACTCGCCACAATCCCAAGCCCATCGTGGGCCCCCATTGGCCATCCTTCGGTTGCTATGCCAACAATCAGTGAAACAAAGGCACATACAGCAAGAACCATAAGGGTCATATCCTGGAGTGCTTCAAATACAAACACCCAAAAGCTTCGTTGTTCACGTTCAACGAACTCATTAGTTCCATACAGTTGCTGTCTGCAGGTCAACTCTTTGTCATCCATAGCAAGCCCATTGGTGGTACATGTCTTAAGCTTGGCTGCAAGACCATCCACCCCGCCATAAAGTTTTAGCTTTTCGGGGTCATGGCCTTCGACAATGGCTCCTGCATCATCAGCATTCACACCAAAACCATTTGCCTTGAATTCATCAGGTACTACGTGGCTGCTGGCTTCTGCGCCTGCACGCGTTACAATGTTCATAAGGTGACATTACATTGTGTAGGAAATGATGAAATGTATTTATTAAGATTGAACTCACCATTGAGAAGATGAATTGCAACTTTTGACACCAAAACTGCTACTCTCAAATCCTGTAATTATCAAAGGTTCCATCAGTAATTTGACAAACTTGTAAGACCATCCTCATTCACAAACCAACTAAACTCAAATTTTCACACCCATTAGCAACCCAAACCATTTTTTTTATGAAAAACAATATAATTTATGATTAGTTTTTTTCTATAAAAAATTAGTAAAAAAAATTATTTTATGTTGAACCAATAAGATAAATCACGGATGGTCAATATTTATTTTATATTAAAAAATCCATTTTTTTGGAAGAAGTTAATAAAATATATCAGAATGTTAAAAAAAAATCTAAACAAGACTAACTGTTAGAAAAATAAAGAAAATGAAAATCAAATAAAAAGAACTGTGCCAAGGTCAAAAAAAGTCAAACCCAAAAGGTTGGCCACCAAGGTTTTGACCACAAATTGATTTTTTTTAATAAAACGGAACAAAATAATGCCAATATGACCTCAAAATTAACTTCTCCAAAACCTAAAGCAAGTGCTTTTTGACGATGATCACCATGTGTTTGTGGAAATGCTCAAAAGAAACAAAGCAAATGTGTGAAAGAAAGAAGTTACTGACCTGATTTGCACGGCGCATAGCAGCAGCCTCGTTGCGTTTCTGGATGTTGGCGGTGAAGCGAAACCGTCTTTTCGGGTTCTTTACAAGGCGACACGCGTCCCTCCATCTCTGCAACACCTCCTCCAACGAATGCTTCGGCTTCACTCCAGCGAACTTCTCATTCAAGTAACTTTCCATTGACTAAAAGTCCACCTTCACTTCTCCAAAACTAATTCGCTCAAACAACTGTAAATGTAAACCTCTAATAATAATTATTAAACCAGTAATAGTTGTTGATTCTTACTTAATAATGTGTGTGTATATATACTAGAGAAATCGAAGGCAACCAAATGAAAAGAAATTGCAGAGAAATAATGTAATTATGTAAAGTAAAATAAATGTTACACGCGTAAATGGGTAACTTCGTGGAAGCTTCGTATGATTAACGTACAATAACTGAAAAAGATTTCAAATTACAGAAATAAAAGATTTATGCATATAATAAAAGAGAAAAGTGTGCATCAGCTGAAACGAAAAGAGGTTGGGACTTGGGTCCCTTCTGAACGTGTACGACATTAATACGCGTGAAACAGTGAAATGACGAGGATGTTTGTTAGAAACTTAGAATGCTTTGGTTTTAAAGTGTCAACTTCTTTATTAGGGTAGATATACAATTTTCTTTTATTCTTATTTTAATTAATTCATTAAATAAGTTTTTTTAATAATTTTTTATCATAATTATATTTATTAAAGAAAAGAGATATTTTATACAACAAACGTTCTCTATGATTTAAGATTTAAAATTTAAAATCATAAATATTTGAAAATGTATAAATTTTAATGAATCAATTTAAAAACTAAAAAAATAGACAATTGAAAAAAAAACAAAATTTTGATTTTTATGTAACATCCAAAAATTTCGACAAAATCTAACTTACAAAATAACGCGGAAAATAGGTCCCTTTTAATACTTTTGATAAAACAACACATGTTACTTACAACAAAATGACGACATAACTTCTTTTAAAACATTCGACCGACATCTCAAACAACAACAAGTTTCAATAAGTAAGAGATGACTTAAAACAAGTTAATGAAACCTAATCAAGAAGTTCTAACTCCAACCGTTAACAACAAACACAACGAACGAGAATCCAATCCATCACAAAGAGTGACCTGAGATATCGAACCGGAGCTCGCCTACAAGAAAACACCATTAGTAATGATACCAATATGTCCGAAGACCCCCCATGGCTAATACCAAAGAATACCAGAAAAATGGAAATTCTAAGGAATAAAAGTTTATGACACGGTTGTGTTCAGATTAACACAGCCATGTTCCTTGAACATGATCATGTTCAGACAAACATAACCATGTTCCCGGAACATAATCATGTTCAGATGAACACAACCGTGTTCCCTTTCAACACCAGAAAAAGCAAAGTTTTTGACATGGTTGTGTTCAGATCAACACAACCATGTTTGCTGAACATGATCATGTTCAGACCAACACAACCATGTGTCCCTGCACTTTCACCCATATTGACCACACTTCTTTGTGAGATTCTAAGGACCTCAAGCGACTACGTGAAGTTCATGACCTCATATAACTTCTGTCACACCCTGACCGATGGCGGAATCATCGAGGCGGACAATAGAATGATTGTTCAAAAGCACATGATAGCTAATGGTTGCATAATTCATTAATTAAGTTTAAAGACAACAAGATCCAAATACAATACATTCCAAATAACCTAGTCTAGTTCAAAACATTGATTTATTTAGCTAGGTCCATAGTTCTTAAGTGGAGAATCTTCGGCAAGTAGTCACATATCAAAACCTGAAACATTATTTAAATCAAGTGTCAACTAAAAAGTTGGTGAGTACATAGGTTTAGTATTTCCTGTAAATAGTAGTTGTAAATCGTTTTGCAACTCATTGTTTATATTGTTAAACATAGTATGTATGATGTAACATTTATTTAATCACAATTCAAACCGAGTTTGACACGCTTGAACAGAGCACAACAGCTAAGTCCGGTATGTTTGAATATAGTTACCCACTATATCCGATATGTTTGAATATAACACGCGGTCATATCCGAGTATGCAGTAATAAACACCCTAACCGGGTGGGCTGGTCAGACACAATAGATCTATCAATATTACAGTTGGTTGTCTTGTGTTTAAATGTATGTACATCCAAAGAATAAGCATATAGTCTCATGTATAACACGTATAAACAATGTGAGTAGCATGTATAATGTTTCACCCCAAAATGTATGAAAATGTAAAATAGGGGCTATGTAACTCACCTCGCAAGCGGGTATTTTTCCACGCGTGTAGGTGATAAGTATGTGGAAGCCTAAGCACGTTGATACCCTATGTAGACAAATGGGTATTATTGTATGCGTATAGGTGTGTATTTGTTTTTAAATGTATATAGGCTTTAATATAATTTCCCTTAATATTCATTTGTATAAAGTATGGAAATAGAACGATAATGGTTTTTGCAAAACTTTAACTTATTAGGATATATATACATATTGTTTTAAACAAGTATTATTATATTTAATGTATTTATATAATAATAACGAATAAAAGAAAAGTCTTTATTTGACTAATTATATTGATATTTAAAATTTATTTAAACAAGTTTATTAAAAATATTGCTAGGTACATATAAAAGAATGAGACATTTTATATATTAAATGTATTTTAATAAATTTATAAAAATGTTACAAGATTTATAAAAATTATGGGACATTTTATATAAAAAAAATGTAATTAAATAAGTTTATAAAATATGACAAGATTTATAAAAATATGGGGTATTTTATGTATTTAAATAATATTACAAGGTTTATAAAAATATGGGATATCTTATGTATTTAAATAATATTACAAGATTTATAAAAATGGAATAGTTTATAGATAAAAGATTGTTTAATCGATTTCAAAATAAACGGACGATCAAACCGACTCGTTTTAGTCTTTAGTGTATCAAAATAATATTAAACTAAGTTAAGAAAATAAAAAAAAATAAAAAAAATGATAACAGAAGCAAAATGGGGTTGGGCCGGAGGCCAGAAGACTCGAACCCGCGACCTCTGCTTCGGACACAAACACGCATAACCAGCCGGGCTACTGCCCATCGCTGGTTATGTGTGTAACGGATAAATTAAATACTCAAGGGCAAATCAGGTCGCTGGACCTCGGTGACCGGCAAACCGTGTCCGAGGACACTGGGTTTGCCCGGTAACTCTCGTGCGATTGCCGTGATTTCGAGTTGAATTGCTTACCAGGGATTAATAGAAGATAGGGGAATCGATTCGAGACTCGAACCAAGTTGAAACGGGTCTGGTCGGCACAGTCTTTGAACTCGAAAATGTCACAAGCGGGGATCGACTTCTGAGTGGAATTAGCTCCTGTAATCCTGGTCACAGCTTCACTCAGGGTCGACGAAGGTGATGGAGTTCTCAATTTGGAGTGAGAGTGTGTGGACGAAGGGTAGCGAGCTCGTGCAGGGCCGACAATGGTCATTTATAGGCGAGCTTGATTCCTATGCTCAAACGTGCAATTGAACACGTCCCGACATTAGTCTGGATGAGGAGAAACTAATCAGACATTCGACAGGCGTGGGGGTGGCCTGTCGGGCACGAATTTGGACATGGGTATCTCGGCCACCAACAGGATCGGACGATCCCTACGTTGGGGGAACAAATTTGTCGAGGCCTTTTGTTCGTGTGGGAGAGACGAGGCCAGAGAGACCACTTTCGGCTGTCGAGGTGTAGGGGACAGTCGTGTCGAGTGTCACCGGAAAATAGCTTGGACCGCCGGATAACGAAGGTGGTGACCGGAAACACGAATTGGGAATTGGCAACTTTAGTCCCTGAAGTTTGATTTCGTTTTAATTAGGTCCCTGCGATAATTACGGATGGGTCCCTGAGGTTTGGTTTGACCACATTTAGTCCCTCAACCGGTTTTTAGGTTAAAACCTTTTAGTTTGAAAAATTCCAATATAACCCCTCATCTTTTATAAAAATAATTTGTTAAATTTCTTTTTAATTTCATTTGTATTTTATAAACTTATATTATTTATTATTATTATAAATATTTTTATAAAAGTTAATTATTTTATTTAAATAGGTTATCTTATTTATAAATGAACCCTTTTAATTTGGATTTTTGTATAAAATTTTATATAAGTTTAAAACTTATAAAATTTTATTTATTTTAAATCCTTAAATTATATATACATTTATATATACTTGTACAAAATTTTAAATAAAACCACTTGCATTCCATTGAATAGAAAATGTCTACAGGATACATAATATAAAAGCGTGAATAAAAATCCGAAATGTCACAGTCTCCCCATGTTAAAGGAATTTCGCCCCGAAATTCAACAGTGGAGGCTATGAAAAGAGATGCGGATATTTGGTCTTCATTTGGTTTTCACGTTCCCAAGTGAACTCGGGTCCACGTTTAGACTCCCAATGAACCTTGACAATGGGGATGCGGCTACGCTTGAGTTTCTTGACTTCTCGGTCCAAGATTTCCACGGGTTTCTCAATAAAGTGCATTTTTTCGTCAATGCGCACTTCGTCAAGAGGGATGTGGAGATTCTCGTTGGCTAGACACTTTTTCAAATTAGACACATGAAAAGTCGGATGAACGTTGCTGAGTTCTGAAGGAAGGTCGAGTTTGTAGGCCACTTTTCCTATCCTATCGGCATAGCTCTTTTGCCGACTCCTTGCTACTTGAATGTTGTCACGGATAAGAGAGATTTTATCGGTGGTTTCTTGGATAAGCTCGGGACCGATGATTTGTGCTTCACCAATTTCGTTCCAACAAATCGGTGAACGACATTTCCGTCCATAAAGAGCTTCAAACGGTGCCATGTTAATGCTTGTGTGGTAGCTGTTGTTGTAGGAAAATTCAATCAGTGGTAGGTGAGAATCCTAATTGCCACCAAAGTCAATGACACAAGCTCTAAGCATATCCTCAAGAGTTTGGATTGTTCGTTCGGTTTGTCCATCAGTTTGAGGATGGTAAGCCGTACTTAAATCCAAACGAGTACCAAGTGCTGATTGTAATGATTGCCAAAATCGGGAAGTAAAACGCGAATCACGATCGGAGATGATGTTCAAAGGGATTCCGTGACGACTTACGATCTCATCAATGTAAATCCGAGCCAATTTCTCGACTCGATAGTCCTCACGAATGGGTAAGAAATGAGCAGACTTTGTAAGTCGGTCGATAATAACCCAGATACTATCGTGCCCACTAGAAGTGCGTGGGAGTTTGGTGATGAAATCCATGGCAAGGTTCTCCCACTTCTATACGGGTATTTCAGGTTGTTCGAGGAGTCCGGAAGGCTTTTGGTGTTCGGCCTTCACTTTAGAACAAGTTAGGCATTTTGCTACAAAGAGGGCAATATCCTTTTTCATGCCGGGCCACCAATATTGCTGATGGAGACCCATGTACATCTTATAAGCTCCGGGATGTACCGAATAACGAGTTTTGTGGGACTCGTTCATCAAAAATATTCGAAGATCGTCACGATCGGGAACACATATACGGTCTAAGTAATACAATAGACCGTTGGCTTTGGTTTCTAGCAAGAGTTCTACGCCACATGCCATCTCTTGGTACATGTTTCCCTCGGTAAGATTCTTAGACTTCAAATACCACAAACTACGTGTGAAGTTCATGACTTCAATAACTACCGTGTGAGGTTCCTAGACTTTAAATACAACAAAACGACGTGTGAAGTTCATGACCTCAATAACTATCATGTGAGGTTTTTAGACGTCAATCTCCTTGATATGAGGTTCTAAAAGACCTCAAACGCCACAACACAACCTTGTGAAGTTCATGACCTCATATTATTTTCGTGTAACATTTTTAGACTTTAAGCAACAACGACTTTAAACATACAAACAAGTGTACACGACACCAATCAACCATTATAACCCATCCACTACTTACCGACACGTTGGATTCAAAGATCCCAATTCCACCATTTTTCATTTGTCAAGTTCAAAGACTTCAAACCACTATTTCACCTTCCTAACCCTTGCATACAACATAGCTATATAAATTAGGTGTATGTTGTAATCAAACACGTGGTGAGGCTCAAAAGCAATGTTTTGAAAACCGGGCCGGACCGGGAACCGGGACCTCCACCGGTCCGGTTACATGCTCTGAGACCGTTTGCTGGTTGAACCAGGCGGTTCAACCGGTTCAGCGGTTGAACCGCGAACCGGGTAGTTTAATTTTAAAAAAAAAATTTACTATTTTTTTTATCTTTTTATCCTATAGTCATCCTTCTTACTTCTATTTACAATTTTAACTCAATTTGACTCTTTCCTTTTAACTTATACGCTGCCACAGGTCCTTCAAAACCCTAATCAAAATTAAAATTGAAGATTCAAAAGAATTAAAATTTATACAGACCTACAACCCTCGTCCTTGACTCAAAATTGTTTAAATGGTTGCATATGTAGTATTTGGAATTTTTATATTTTTCTATATATTTTTATGAATATTTATATTATTTATTGCGTCATCCGGTTCTTGAATCCGGTCCAACCAGTGAACATCTAAGACGTTCGGTTCGTTGTCCGGTCCGGTTCTGAAAACATTGCTCAAAAGCCACGAATAATAACTTCTCTCCGGTTACAACTCCCTCCACACCCCACACAACACATCTCTCCATCCAAAACTACTATTCTTCTTCAACACCAAATATGAACACCGGACCGGGACTCTTCTCCGACATCGGCAAGAAACCTAAAGGTAATTCAATTCAATTCACCCTATTTCTATATCATTTTCCTCTGTAACCCTAATTATATGCATAATATTCGATTCACCCTAATTTCTATATAATTTTTGTTTTCTGTTAGATCTGTTAACGAGGGATTACCTGTCGGATCACAAGTTTTCTGTTTCTACCATCAGTGCAACCGGAGTTGTAAGTATCATCTTGTTGCTGCGATTTCTCAATTTTGGTTGAATTGTGAATTGCTTATGAAAAATTGACCGCATCAAATGTTATAGACTTGATTTGATATCCTATGGAATTAGATTTAGATGTAATAGTAACTTGTATTTCTAATTTGTGAATTCATTTGTGGCATGTACATGGGAAATTAGGGGACTGATTATGCTTTAGGCAGAAATGAAATCTGTAAACATGTAAAACAAACCTTTCTGCTCTGATTGCTCATTTTCCAATCAATGAATGAAACTCAAAACTAGTTTATTCGGTGTATTAAATGGCAGTGCAAAACACCAGTCGTTATGCAATTTCATTCCTTTCTTCATATAAAGGATTAGCTTTGAGGCATCATATTGTTTCTGTTCAGGTGTAACACTTGCTCGAATGAGCTAAAAATCTAGGCGCTCGGGTGAGTCGAGCACCTTGATTCTGTTCAGGTGTAACACTTGCTCGAATGAGCTAAAAATCGAATGAGGCGTTCTCTACGCATTTCCTCCTCATCCCGTTACACGTACTCATCACATGTCCTTCTTGCAAACCCAAAACCTAAAGTTCTGTTTGACCGTCAGCTAATTTGAACTCTACCACACCATTGCCCACTAAGCCTACATTCTTTACTATTGCTGATAAATCTGTTGAGTGGCCAAGGCTATGTTGGAGGAGTACTCGTAATCGACACCTGGATGCTTGTGCCCTGTTATAATAAATATAATATATTTGATGCAAATGAGTGTACAAGTGTAAGTGCAAAACAAATGGCACTATTTAGCGTTATAAAGCGCGCCTTATTGCAAAAGGATTTCACTAACAACCGGGGTTGATTTTGGTGAGGCAGCCTTTAGTCCGATTGTCTAAGACTCTAAGTCTATTACAATAGGAACTGTTCTTTCTTTCGTTGTTTCTCAAGGTTGGGCTCTTCACCAATTAGATGTTCAAAGTGCATTTCTGCATGGAAGTGTCACAGAAACCTTTTATATGATACAACCTCCAATGTTCGTTGATCAAGAACACCTAAATCATGTGTGTTGCCTTAAACGATCTTTATGTGGCCTCAAGTGATTAAAACTGATTCCTCCTTATTTGTGTATGCACGTGGATACATGTTGATGACGTATTCGTCATGGCTTGGATGAAATGGAGTGGCTTATTTCTACACTAAGTGCGGATTTTTTGTTGAAAGACTCGGGACAAGTACATGACTTTCTCGGTATTAAGGTCATTTAAAGTGGCTCAGATATTATCTCAACCCAACAACAATATGTTCTTGATCTTTTGAAACAAGCAGATCTATCTGATGCTAAACCAACTACATCTATGATGTCTTCATCAGTGCAACTAAGTCATGAGAAAGGTATCTTACTAACTGATCTGACCAAATACTGGCAAATTGTGGATGCGTTTTGTGACCCTCTTTTGTTCAGTCATAGCATATGCTGTCAATGAAGCATGCCAATTTAGGCATACCCTCACAAACATTCATTGGACCGATGTAAAGTGCATCCTACGCTATTTGCACGAGACTAGCAAACACTGAATTCTGATATGTGCCACGATCCCATGCAAGCCGTGCCCACATTTATCTTCATTTATCAGTTCCTAATTGTTTAAGTTATTATAAGTAGTGGGGTAGTGCTTAGTTGTTTATTTACTTTCAGCACATGTTTTTCTTATGTTTGCTTCTGGTTGATTCCTGATTTGTGAGGCTATATATAAGGCCTAGTTGGATTAGTGATGGACATGAAATATTTGGATTCCCATAAACTTCTCTGATTCCTCTTCTGTTCCTTTGAATCCTTCTGTTTCTTGCTGCTCTATATCTGAGACACATTAAATTCTCATTCGTTGGAACTCTAAACTGACCACTGTGTGTCTTCTCTGATTCTAAAGTCGATGCTTTCTTTGATGCCGATGCACCTGATGAACGCCACTATACAGGCAGTTTTTCAATGTATCTTAGTTCATATTCAATATCTTCACTGTTTATTCAATAACTGGATCTTCGTCCTCCTTCCTTTTGACCATCACAACTAATGGTCATTTTCTTGGAATCAATAAAATAAATCACCTGCAGTTGATAAAAGGTAGTTTTACCCTCGGCTGAACCTTCTGAGGCCGTGACGACTTTCCGCAATGAGAAGCTAGCGAAACAGCGGTTGGTGTGCACATCCAGGTCCTGGTATTTACACGGGAAAGCTTTCAGGCTTACTGCTCTACTAGTTTCATGGAAGATCTGGCCAAAGAAGGTGATAGCCCTGTAGATTCGTTCCCATGGTTCGATCCTTCCCAGTAAAACACGGTGTGTTCGAATTCTGATCGCTTTTACGCGAGAAAGGGTTGTTGTTTGCAAGGTCTCGATTATTTACATGGACCCACTTTTCATTCAATTTGTGGGAATTTTCTGATCTATAAACCGTCCCTAACTAACGATCGGCTCCTTAATGAAATAGGAAAGCGACTGAAAAGAAGCTGCACCAAACACTGGTGATTCTTTCTTGTTGTAAGTTAATGCAACGAAAAGACCCGGAAATAACGATCCGACGGGTAGGCTGGAGGGGGCTCGTCAGGGGGAGAAAATCGAGAAGTCCTTCGAAAGAATTTGGAAGCCCTAGTAGTAAGCAGAAAATGAAAAGCTTATGAATAAGCTCAAGATAGCCAAGATGGAGTAGGGCTAGTCTAGGACAAGACAGACCGATCTATATTCTCCTTCTCGCCTTTACAAGGTTTCCTACTCACTCTATTGAGCGAGTGAAGTGCCCCATAAGCTATAAGGGCGAGCTATATGTATCAATTCCGTGAGCAGCGATTGAACTGAACGTAAAAAGTGCATCCAGCAGGAATCGAACCTACGAATTTGCCCGGTTGGGCGCTTTAACCATTCAGCCATGGATGCAAAGAGACTCAGCGAGTGAACTAGGTTTTGGTATTCCTTCTTGAGCTTCTATTTCTTCCGTTAAAGGAGATTCGAGAAAAGATGGAATAAGAAGACGTGTTTCCAGAACGAACAAGATACGGGTTGAGAAGGGGGAGTTAGCAAAGTTAGACAAGATTGGAATGGGCATAGGAACATGTATTGATGTACCATATCGGCTAATGCTCCCAGGTTGATGCGATGTTTTCCACTAGTTGACTGAAGACTTGATTATGGGTATATCGATCGGTCCAGCACAAATTGAAATAGGAGCCGGTTCGATAGGAAGCTTTTGAAAACGCAGTGCATCCATGTAAATAAGGAACGAGATTAATACAGAGGTTAAACGAGCATCCCACACCCAAAAGGTGCCCCACATAGGTCTTCCCCGAAAACCCCCAGTAACTAAGGTAAACAACGAAGAAAAAGCACCCAATTCTGTACCGGTTCCGAAAGAGCGAAGAAAAAGGGGATGGTTTGTTAATAGGAACAAGAACGTGTTTATAGCCGTAGCGATATAAACAAGAATACTCATTCGAGCCGCAGGAACGTGTACATAAGGAATACGAGAATTTCCACCTTGTTGAAGGTCTAGTGGTGCTACCCGAAGACTTAAATGAATAGCCATCGTTGTTAAGAACAACCGAGATCCAATGAAAATTTTCGCGTAGCTTCTAGTCTTTGGCATCAAAAAAGAAGGTTGTAATAATGAAAGGGACATCTGATCATTTTATCCTAGCTAGTGGAACAATAAAGACGAAGTGTCTAATTATACTTATGGTTCTTTGTTTCCAAATAGAAAGACACCAAATTCTCCGGGAAGCCCTATCTTTCGAAGGACTTCTCGATTTGCTCCCCCTGACGAGCCCCCTCCAGCCTACCCGCCGGACCACCCCTTCTATCTCTCGCGAGCGACCCCTTGTTAGTTCGTAGAGCCGACGCTGGGCGGCCAACCTCATGGATCACGCGTCTGGTCCCTCTCCCATTGGGCGAGAGCTTTCAATAAAGCATCTCTCGCTTGGAAAGCAGGAACCGGTCTGCTTTGGAGATCCCGCATAAGTTCCCGGATCTTCAAAAGCTTCACGGGGGACGCGACGTCCAATTGTAGCTTAATCTTAGTATTTTGGAGTACACTTGAGGTCACTCCCCTATTTCCAAAGGAAGAAAGAAAAGATGAAAGCTCCCTTTCTATTTCCTCTGCTGTTGGTCCCGGCAGACGCTGAGTTAAGTCCAAATCGAGTTGGGCATTTGAGGAACCCTCCTCCCCTGCACATTCTGCGTGTTCGACCAAGCACTCAGAGCAAAGGTCAAGAAGACAACACAGAGTGGAAATGGTCCAAGTGATCCCAGGTACCCATGAATTCCATTGTCTTCAAGTCTATGAACTCGACTCATCGTGAATTTCATTGAATCGTTGAACTCAGGAAAAAATGCAAATAATAATTAATACTAAAAGTTTAATCTAGTCAATTAATAATCTGGACTCTAAAGTTGACCTATCATTTTTAACATTTTTCTTCTATGCATGGAATTAATATGATGTGATGAGAATGAAGATGTTTGTTTGCCACATTTACTTGATGTGACTAGTGGTTTTGAAGGGACTCAAATAAGAACAAAGGATCAACGAAAATGGTTTATATGAATGACATCTATGCTTTATATCCCTTTATTGTAGGCATTAACCTCAACTGCAACAAAAAAGGGTGGTCTTTCAACCGGAGATGTGGGAGCAGTGTACAAATACAACAATATATTGTTTGATGTCAAAGTTGACACCGAATCTAAGGTTTGTTGGTCACCACCTTAATATTCAATAACACACAAATATAAACTTTTCTACAAGTTTCTCCTAATATCACACACATTTGGCAGATCGCTACAACATTGACTTTCACAGAGCTTGTCCCCTCAACCAAGACCATTGCATCATTCAAACTGCCTGATTTTAATTCAGGCAAGGTAAACATCCCTAAACCCTAAACAAAATTCAGGGTAGTAAAATAACAAAATGTGCTTTGGCCTTGTTTTTATTCAATATGAGAGTTTGACAATAAATTTGGTGTATTTTTGCAGCTTGATATTCAGTACTTTCACAGCCATGCTACTTTAACATCAGCAGTTGCTTTGACCAAAACCCCGACAGTTGACTTTTCAGCTACAGTCGGTACTCCAACATTTGTAATTGGTGCAGAAGCCGGTTATGAACCGTCTTCTGGGAGATTAACCAAATACACTGCTGGCATAAGTGTTAACAAACCTGACTCGAGTGCTTCCATAATATTGTAAGCAATTTCACTCCATCATAATATCAGATTATCACATTAAATCCGTTTATCAATATCTTTTGGATATTATTTTCAGGGGTGATAAAGGGGACACATTAAAGGCATCATATATACACCATCTGGATGAATCAAAAAAGACCGCCGCTGTAGGGGAGATTACTAGAAGGTTTTCATTAAATGAAAACACCTTCACGGTTGGTGGGTCTTACGCTGTCGATAGTTTGACTGTGGTCAAGGCTAAGCTTAACAACCATGGAAAGCTGGGTGCAGTGCTGCAGCATGAGATCATTCCCAAATCACTTGTGACAGTGTCTAGTGAGTTGGAGACAAATGCTTTGGATAAAACACCCAAGTTTGGTTTGGCACTTGCACTCAAACCTTGATCAGAAAAGTGGCATTTACTGGTGAGTTTATATACCTTGTTTGTTTCATTTTAAAAGACGATTTGAAGTGTGATTTTTCAACTTCAATAAATATCAGTCAATGCGTTATTCGTTTTGGTGTCTAGGGTGAGTTTCCATGCTTTCATTGCAATTTTGATGGTTTACATTTTTGTGTTAACATAAATAGTGTTGTGATTTTTGTTTGTCTAGAAATTCACAATTTTTATGAGATGAAAAATGTATAGACCAAGCAATCTTTAGATATCTTATTTATCATACATTGAAATTGTGATGCTAAAGTATTGACGAAGAGTTTTTTAATCAACAAGACAGTTTACTCCCCCCAAACAAATCCTCCTACATCTCTATATAAACGATGGTTTATTAAGAAGACGCAAGAAAAGCACTTCGAATTGTTGATCTTTAGTTATTTACTAGCTTAGAACCTGTGTACTACATAGGGTGAAAAAATATCAGTATATAAAATTCTTAAATTTGTATATATGTATCTTATAGGTGGAAAAATGTATTACATATACGAATAATAGAAAACAAAATAAAAAATATGTAAAAATTAATATATAATTGAGTTTAAAAAGTATATAACATACTATTCAATGTAATTTGACTTTCAATTACTATTTGATTGAAAACATAAGCTAGGTAATTACATTTCAAACTTTCTTATAATATGAGATAATTAAAAATAAATGTGTTTTATTAGTATAATTAATAATTTGTTTAAAAATATATTATTATTAAAATATAGACATGTATTTATTATGAGAGAGGCGGGAAAATTTTTATAAGGATGAATATGGAGACGACACATGACATTGAGAAACCTTTATTTATTATATAGTATAGATAAAGGTTTGAGAGACTTTTTACTCTTTTATATCTTCATCATTTTTTTCTCAACTCTCTCTCTTATTAATTATACAAGTTTCCTTTAATTGTTTTTCTTTTATTATTTTTTTCTCGGCTCTCTACCCTATTAAATAATAATCATTTATATAATTAATTTTTATAAAACACTTTTTATTTAAACAAAATAGGTTTGCTCATAATACATTTTTTTTATAAATTGAACATTTCTTTCATTTTTTTATAAAACATTTTAAAAAAATAACTATATAACGTTTCTACAATTTTCAATATTATGGAAACATCATTTTGAATCTTTTACTTTCAAATTATGAAAATTTATGAATTATAATTTTTTTTTCATTTTCAATATTATTGACGTATTACTTAAAGTCGTTACTTATACGTAATATCAGTCTTGAGAAATTTTTATAATTTTATAAATTTTTTTATTTTTATTGTTCAACTTGTGTAGTACACGAGAATCTAACCTAGTAATTAATTAAATATTTTATATATTGATGCATTAGGTTAGAATCCTGTGTATTACACGAATTGAATAAATTTAATGTTACATACTTGGTAATAAAAAAATTATGTTTTTTAAAAATCCGTGTATTACACGGGTTGTTTAAAATATAATGTAATATGTTAACTCATATACTCGTCAAAATGTCTTAAAAAATATATATTTTGACGTGACGGTTATAAATTATGTTATGTTTAATTTTTAAAACATTTTTTTCAACTTAGTATTATTTTTTAATGTAATTATAACTATCTATAACTAAATGATAAACATCAATAATTAGATTTATTTTAAATATTTAAAAATATACATATTCCTTTAATATAACTATTTAATAGGAGAGAAAATCGGGAAAAATATACTAATGATTCACCAGGAAGTGACATGTGTCCCAACAAACTTTTATTTATTAGTATAGATTTATATTGAATCAAATAATTATTAGTTACTCTAGTGCTAACCTAGCAATCCGAAACAAACTAAGAGAACTAGTTTAACTACATGTACACTAGTGAGTCGTTTACTCGTTTGAGGATATGGAATCAAAACCATTGATTGAAAACCATGTCGAGTATGTATAGAGATCTTTAGTAATCCTATTTTGAGATAGGCTTTTTAGAAACCATGCGTGTAGGTTAGGTGGCTTGTTTTAGTAAACATGCGTGTAGTGAAGGCTGTTCTGATTGGGTATTTTTTTTTCCTTTATAATCAATCTCTCTTGATTTGAAGGAGTTGTTAACAAGGATTGGAAAACTCTAACTTGATCGATGATGTTCGTTTCAAATTATTTGTGTTTTTGAAATGTTTGTTAGATCTCACAAACACAAAAATTCTAAGTTGACTATTAGTATGAAAGTTTGCTTTGACTTGTAATAAAGTGCTAGTAGCTTTTAATACTTGGGAGATCAACTTCTAGTACGCTATTTGTCTGTGCTCAGTTGCTCACTACCTCCAAAGCCACTTGATAAAGTTCAAACGTTGTCGCGGTAAAACCGTCTAAGGTTACCAACACACATTAAGCTTTATAAATACTAATAATTTACTATGTCTGTACGTTGATTATCTCTCAAGTGTAACTAATTAGTGAAAATGGCAAATTTGATTCACTGTGAAACTTTACATACTTTGACATTTTACTACATCATTCGTTATGCTCTAATTATTTCTGGGTATATATTACAATTTTCATCATTATTTGTACATAAAGTTGACCTAACGATCTCCCTTGTTTGTTAATGTCAAAATACTTGCTATACACGATGCTTAGAAATAGGGGTGTCTCGGAGTCCAAACTGACATCGGCGGTCGCTTGGTGCCCCTTTTCGCGGAGGGCCCAATTTAAAAAATAAGTTATGTATATATATAAATAAATTTTTTTTAAATTATTGTTATTACAATTATCATCGATCTTTGGAAAAAAATTATATTTAAGGACATACTTTTTATTACTCGTCTGGAGCACCCGAAATCTCGGAGACATCCCTGCTTAGAAATACATAAGTGGTTTTTTTTTTTTTACAAATTATAGGGTTATTTGAGTTTTTTGTGTTCGGCTTCAATTTGAGAGGTCTTCTTTGATTGAGTAGCATAGTTCATAGTTCTTTTAAATCACCATTAAATGAGTTGATAACCTCTTTGGTTATTCTTTTTTTTTATTAACGACCAACGAATAATATACTCCCGGTCACCCGGTAAATCCATTGGCGAAAGACTACTCACGCCCGTGAATGCAGACAACGTTAGTGACCAAACTCGCCCATCATTCCAGGGGAAACCCATCATCTGAAGGTCCACTGTGGTAAAACATCTGACACATCTGAGTATATTGCACTGAGACTCGAACCTATGAGCTCCATGTTAAAAGACCATAGGGTACCTCTTCGGTTATTCCAAGTGTTATAAATGTTTGATGATCTATCTATCAGACTATCACCATTAAATTAACCAAATATCAATGTAAACCAAAAGCATTATAATGTTCTCTCACTATCAAATATATCAATTGTCACTCCTATTAACATTGATTGTGATTGGTTTATAGTTAACCTTCTAATTAAAATTTTTCATAATTAACATTCTAATTAAAAAGTAAATAGAAAATATCCTCATTGGTTTATTTTAGTTTTCATAAAAAGAGAATGGTGCATGTGTGTCTCTCCCCTATTTTTTTAAACGTTAATAAATTTTATATACGTCATTATTTAAAAAAAATTATTATAAAATCGTGCGTTTTTTATTTTTAATATAAGTGTGGTCTTGCTATATACATAAATATTAAAAAATCATTTTATTTTAAAAATCCTTGTAATGTGTGTTTTTCAATCAGATGTTTTAGATCTAGGTGTCCAGTAACAAATAGCGTTTTTGTTTTTTCGTTTTTTGGCCATGGCATTTTATGATTTGAACGTTAATTTTTGACATGGTGTTCTAGATATGGGCGCCAAGTAACACATGATATTTTAACTTTTTTGGCCATGGCCTTTTATCAATTGGACGTTAATTTTCTATGCGACGCTTTAAATTGATCATTATGTTTTACATCTGGACTACGTGAATTTCAACATGACTTTTTATTTTGGTCATGACGTTTTTAGCTTTTGGTTATAATGTTTTACACATGTGCACCAATTCACATGACTTTTACCTTTTGACCATGGCGTTATGACACACATGTTTTTACCCGTTTCCCTTTCTTTTTGGGGTGTGCACATTTTTTTTATTTTGGACGCATTTGCCCTTTTCCCTTTGCCCACGTGTTGTGTCCTGATGGCTTCCTAGACTTTCTTTCTCCAACTAAATCATCAATGCCACGTACAAGTGAGAAGTTTAAGAAGCCAACAAAATGCGACACATGTATTTTAGACATAAGACATAAACAACATATATAATATACATAATTACATACCATGATACATATAACAATATAACATTATAATTGTTCAAAATCACACACCGTAATTACATACCATCTAAAAAGAATCAGTTTTAAAAACTATAACAATATTATAATCAAATGAAAGATAATTAAATTTGTCTATTTTATGGTATAGTTTAAAACAAGTATTATTAATAAAGTATATAAAAGTTGTTCGATTTAAAAAAAAAATTTGTTCGGACTAGATTTAACCCAAAAAAAATAAAGTTGTGGCTATCCTCTTTCAACCTTCCAGTTGTATTTACGTAATGATAACCTTCATTTAATAAGAGAGATGATTACAATAAAATGACCGGTAAACGGGCAACAAGCTGCGCCGCAACCCTCTTTTGGATAGCAAAACCGATCCTACTAAACACGAAGTTTTGCGTCTTAGGGGCCGAAATATTACCGTGCACGACCCGCTGAACTCTATTAAGAAATTCCACTGCCTCCGGGGCCAGGAAACTAAATGTATCAAAACCAAAAGGGATAAACACGTGTTGATTCTCCAAACAAGTTTTCTCGTATTTAGCAACTTTGCCTGATTCCGCCTTCAACGCAGCCTGGCCCGTAACAAACCCATTGTCCCTGAGCCCCACAAGAGGGGACAGTCCTGTAAGGTCCACACAAGCGTGTTTCCCTCTGTCCACCTAAACACAAGAATGTTAGCTTGCCGTGAATGAGTGTGATAAATGGTTTATTATGAACTTGCCACCATTGAATGAGTGTGATAAATGGTCTAAAATGATTCTTACACCTTTTTTTTGCATTTGAATCGACACACACAACAAAAACCCCCCAAAATTGCTCAACACGCTAATGAGACTCTCGCTCTCTCGATTTGCATAAACCTTCTCTCAATAGCAACTGATTTCGTAATTTTGTGCAATATTAACTCAGAATTTGAAGAAGTAATAAGAGGTAATGTGGCAGTGATAGATTTTCGGTCATTATTGTCACCGTTGAGATATTAATTAACACATTAACAATAACCAACTTGATGAATAGTAAAGTACAACCGAAGAAGCATACACTACAAGACACATTTGCATGGACACTCATTGTAATATCCAAGATTTTCCCAACAAAATTTCTTTTTCTAAATCCGTTATAAATACAAATATTTAGATAATCATGCTTATATATATGATTGAGACTTATTTTAATATATGTATATATATATATATACATATATATATATATATATTATGGATAAAAGGTATTAAATTCTTAAAACATTATAAATATATAATTATATAAATAATATTAGTAATAAACTTACTACTAATACTTAAACATGTAAACTATAAATCCTATCAATTATTTTATAAAATTATAAGATAATAAAAGATGACAAAACTTATAAGACTTATTTGGTTTTTATAAAAATAAAACATACTTATTCTTATATAAAATCCAGGGACTAAAATTGTCATTTTGGAAACCTATTTTAAACTTAAATTCAAGATTTTACATAAAATAAAAAAACTACAAACTTCAGGGACTTGTTTTGCAATAAACCCAAACTTCCAGCCTTGAATCCAGCCGCAAGTTCGAAACCCGCAGGAGCTGATTTTCATCCTGTTTATTCAAAAATCACGTAAATGACCAAATTCAGTGAACCTCGATCCTCCCTTCGCGCATGCGACCTTCCCCCAAGATGCATTAACACTCGATTTCAACTGTAAGCACGCGTGGTATCAGATCTTAATCCCTTTAAACCCAACCGTAAACCCCCAACTAATCCGTCATTAAATGATGAAATCAGTTATAAATACCGAAACGCCTTAAGACATCATACTCAAACTACCTGAACCCTCAATTCCTACGAATGGAACCTGCATTGGCCATTTGAACTCGTGGACAGCCGACTTCAACCCAAAACCCGTTCTCGCTCGATCCGTTATCAATCCAGGTAATTCGAATGATCATTAGCTTCGTTTTCATTCATTGATCATTAGCTTCGTTTTCATTCATAGATCATTAGCTCTCTGTCAATTTGTATTAACAAAGGGTTAATCAAGTCATATTTGGAGGATCTTGATTCTAGGGTTCATAAGGAAATTGGACGTGTTTGGAAATGTTGTTTAACCTTTTGTTTTTCCATATAAAACATCAGCGAACCCGTTGCCAGGATGGTTGTGCGCGTGTGTGTAGGACTGGGGTGACCCAGGTTCGAATCCGGTCAGCCCCATGTTTTGCCATTTATTTTCTTTTTCTTGCCTTTTATTTATTTTAATACTTATAACAATTTTTATAAATTTAGTTATACTTTTATAGACTTGAATCCGATTTTTATTTTTACTTTTAATTTTCAGAAACATCTTATTTAAAAATAAACTTAGTTAAAAGCTTAGAAAGACTTAATCTTTAAAATAATTTTAAATTTATAAAAAAAACTATAAAAATACTCTATAAAACTTACACATTCAAACTATTTTATAAAAGTCAGGAATATATTTATTTTTTGAAATGAATAAACTTATTTTGTTTAGACTTTAAATTAATTTATAAACTTTTAAATTAATTTATAAAGTTTTAATTCAAAACAGAGAACTTATAAAAATTTAGAAAATTTATAAAACTTAGATATTATTTAGGAAATAGAGAAATTTATAAACTCATACATTTTATAACATTTATGTCTATTTAAAACTTTAATCTTGGATATTTATTTTTAAACATAAATTAAATACAAATTATTTATTTAAAAATCAAAAACTTATAAAATTATAAATCTTGTAAGTTTATACATTTTATAAAATTTATATAAACATAAATTTATTTGTTTATACAAAACAAGAGGAATAATTATACTTTACTTATTTCCTAAATATTTATAATCTTATAAACTTTATAAAACTAAATGAAAACTTTAACCATTTATAAACTTGTAAACTTTATTTAAATACTTTAAGAAACTTTACTTAAAATATTTATAAACTTATGAACTTTAAAAACTTTTAATTTGAAATATAAACTTTATAAAAGTCCATTTATCATCCTTGTTAAACTTATAGGTTCACATTATTTATTTAAAACTCATAATCACATTTTAAAACTCTTATTTAATTACAAATTTGGTTGTAAGATAAATTCTTAATACTTAAAAACTTAAATAAATCTTAAATGGTTTATTTTGATTAAATAAGTAATTATTCATATAAATACTTATTTATCCTTAGTAATTGTATACTCTTAAAATAACTATTATAAATCTTTAGAAATCATTTATCCTTTAGATAATTATTATTTATCCTTAAATAACTATTTAATTATTAATCTTTGATAACTATTTATTTTTTAAAGAATTATTGTTAATCTTAAATAATTATTTAATCTTTCAACTATCTATTGTTACAACCTTATACTTGGAAAACCATCGTAGATTATTGTAATAATTATAATGTTTTCTCAATAATTACTTTAAGTAGTAATTATTCTAGACACAAACTTATTAAACTTTGATATTCAAGTTTTGTGTCAACCATTCAAAAACTTTATTTGAAACTTTGATTTAACTTTATAAAATCCAATCATTTCCGTCTCCCATTTGGAACCTAGTTATTCTTAGAATCCTAGATCCTTTGCCATAGACTTATAAGATCAAACTTAAAACTTCTAGACTTGTGTTCTTAGGCTTCTTGTGAGGAAATTCTCCCTCAAAGTCTTGCCATACTTAATCTTGTTGGACACTCTATCCTTAATTCATATGAGTATACTTAGCCCCTTTTTATTTTACATTGTTTACAAACTTGGGGTGAAACATGTACAAACTTCCAAACTTATACAATTCTTATACAACTATGCTTATATGCTTATTATTGTGTTATTATGCTTGAGACTTGCATGCTTAAATTAAATTTAAAACTAGCATATCCATTAACTTTGATCAAGCCTATAGTAACAATGATAGATCTATTGTATTTGACCAATCCACCTAGTTTGATTGACCCTTCGGGGGGAGCCCATGGTGATTGTTACTGAACTTAAACTTTAAACTTTTAAGGGTAACATTCGGGTTATGCCTAAACTTTGATGGAGGATTGATATGCACAATGTTTAAACATGTTTGTTTCTCATGCTTATACTATAGGATGCATGACACAGTGAATTGTAAACTTTTCAAAGACTTTGTTAAACTATGATAAAACCTTCGTATCTCACCAACTATTTCTAGTTGAAAGTTTACTTACATGTTTCAGGTACGCTAGCATGAGATTTGTTATGATCACATAGGATGCTTTAGACCTAGATTATTTATCAAATGAATATTGTATTCTTGTTATATGTTGTCTCATTCTTTGTACCGAACCTTTGAAAATCATAAATGAAATATTTAAACTTTAATAGTCAATCTTGTGCTTTTGAACAACCGCGTCCGCCGGGCGTATAATCCGCCGTCGGTTGGGGTGTGACACTCATCCTTCCTTCCTGAAGGCACGTGTACAAACAAGCCATGCCTCCTCCTCTTCTTTCATTTTACATTACAGGTAATCTAAGGAAATTGTCTAAGTTTCATTTGCTTCGTGGATTTTATGGTTTCCGAAGACAATGTGAGGATTTTATTTGTTTTGTTTTGGTCAAGGGTTTCATCGGTTCATGTTGAAAAAAGTAGGTTTATAAAAACTCAAAATATTGTCAGTGGCGGACCCATGAAATTTTTTCATGGGGTCGGAAATTTTCGATGTTCGAATGTTTATTAAAAGGGATTTTTTCTCAGGCCGGGTCATTTAATTCTTTTACTAGATTGAGTTGGGTCATCGAACTTTTTTCATCGGATTGAGTTAGGTCACCGAAATATTATAAGTTGAAATATTTTTGCCGGATTGAAACCCGTTCATTTTTTTAACAACAATACCTAGATTATCTAGGATAAAATGAGTAACACCTAGATAATACCGTTCATTTAAGTGTTCGTGTCCGTTCATTTGTTCGGTTACAGTTAAACGAACGAACACGAACAAGCTTCGTTTGTGTTCGTTCAGTTCATTTACAGGCCTAGGAGAGGGTTATACAAGACCGATTAATTGTTTAGAAATTAATAGAAAAGCTTAGAGTAAATGGTTATTGGGTTAAATGATTAGTGAACTAGTGAACTTAATTGTTTATAAGAATTAATGGGTGGTTTCAATTAACTAAATACTTTATAATATGTTTAATAAGTTTATATATGTAAAATTTTAAAGTTTTAAATTAATTTTTTGGGTGTCATTTTGGTCAAAAAAAAATTCATGGGGTCGGTGTCAAAATTTCATAGGTGTCGCTCGGGATTATATGGTATAAATATAACAAATAATTTTTTTTCCAACGGTGTCGGACGACCCAACCCACAAAGGGTGAGTGCAAACAATATTATATTGTTTGTTACATATGTGATATTCTTCTACATAGTTAAAGGGTGATATTATTTATAAATATGTAATGACTACATATATATGTAATTGGTATATTACTGGTTAATTTTTGCTGTGTTTTGGTGTTAACTTGATTTCGTGTGTAAACAATGTGTGAATATAATGTTGATTGTTTTGTTAAAACTAATGATATGAGATTTTGTATAACTACGGTTTTAACAGTTGATGATGAACCAAACAAACAAAAAAGTAATATTCCATATATGTAGCATGTAAATAAAATCGAACCTTTTGGTTTTCTCACTTAAAAAACTTTTATCAATCATTGATCATGTTTGGTAAAAAAACTTTCCATTTTACCTCTGTAAATAATAAAAGCTATTTTTTTTTCTTCTTTAAAATATGTGATGGTTACATAGGAGTTTTTTTGGTTTTCTTATTAATTTATAAAGTTTTCTCTATTCTTTCCATATATATATATATATATATATATATATATATTTTGGTAAGTTAGTTAGGCTTTAACTTTCTCTGCTTTGGCTTTAGCATGCTCTCCAATATATAAATGGAGGTGAGTAGATAAGTTATCATCTTGACAGTCAACTCGTTATTTAAATTCATATGTAAATTGCCTAGTAGCTTATTCAAAAAGCCAGTAGCTTAAGCCTTAATTAGTTTAAGTTATATATGTATGTATAGTACACACTACTTGCTCCTTGTCCTTGGGCTATGGTTTGTTTTTGTTCCTGATAACAAGAACCCATGTCTCCCAGCAAAAGCAAATTTTGGATTATAGTATTTTTCTGCACTTTAAACCATGGTTTACATGCACACGTCGTAGATGTTGGGATCGTCCTTGACATGGAATCGTGGGTCGGAAAATCCATTTACAGTTGCATTATGATGGCTGTTTCGGATTTCTACGCTCATAATAATGATAGTTACACAACAGAGATAGTTGTCCACGCAAGGGACTCTAAGGGAGATCCATTACAGGCTATGTCAAACGGTAATATCTCTGGTATTCTTATTTCTAAGGGAGATCCATTACAGGCTATGTCAAACGGAAAATCCATTTACAGTTGCATTTGCATTATCCACAATCGGATTGTGCATCGACCATACTCCTTGTGAGCACATCTTGACATTAAAAAATAAACTTGTTGTGTTATGTCCAAATCTCAATTTTGACTTCATTTGTGAAGTGCATCAAGTCAAGAAATCAGGGTAATAAGTTTTGGTTTGTCTTGACTAGGAGAGAAAAGGACATTAGATTGATAGGCTAAGAACCTTTACTACACAACCATAGTATGTTTTGTCTCTACCCTTATTAGTCTTCACATACCTCTTTAAAAAGGACCAATTGCCTATACTTTAGTTTTGATTTGAAAATTTGTTCTTTTAAGAAGATTCATCCACAAGATTTTGACTCATAAGTTTATATAGATTAGTTTATAAAAATTTGGGTTTTATAAACTTTTTGAAAATAAGTTTAGTAATACTTTCGAGATGTATTCATACTTCACTGTTGGTACCGAGCATGTTGACTTTATCGTTGAAGCAACTTTTTTGAATTTCAAGATTGATCTAGAGATGGTATGGCCAATGCATGGCCTGACCGTGACCGTGGCATCGAACGTGGGTCTACAGTCCACGTTGGATTTTTAAGTTTTCACGGACTGACGTACGATCGTCCGTGAACCATCTAGATTTTTTGTTTCTTTGATTGATATTAGGTATTCATGGTAGGCATATGCATGTGAACATATAAGGATCTAAGGGTAAATTTGACCTTTATGTTTGAATTTTTAACATCATCAACATAGGTGATATATGTTTAAACATGTATGCACCAACATTAATCCAATGCAGTAACTCAATTTAACCAGTGATTTCAGAACCGGACTGGAAATCTAACCGTCTGTCTTAGAGGCCCACTGGTCCTGTACCGGATTTAAGAAACCGTATGACGTCATAAATAATATAAAATATAAAACTATGCATACATATACAAAATATAAAATTACAATTTTAATAACATATGAAAGTTGAAATAAATAGAATATGCAACTTGATATACTAAATTGATCTGGAAAATGAGATTTTGAAGAAAATAATAATAATGAAGTTTGAAATCCGGTCCGGCCGTTAACTGACCGGTTCAAATGAAAACGTTTCAACTACACACTACCGGACTGGTTATGTGTTTGGTTCTAGATCCGACCGCCTGATCTGGTCCAGTTCTGAAAACACTCTAATTAACTAAAAATAAACAAAATGCCAAGTTACTAACTTTCATACATACACAAAATTAACCAAATGTAATCACTCAATAGCCAAGTTTGTAACCAAATGTAATCACTCAATTAACCAAAATTAACTAGACGTTTTGTTAGACCATGACCCTTTAATATTTAACTACGTTTTGTTAACTTGCTTGAGCAGTTCTTGATCTCTTGAATACAGTAAAGGTAAGTGCAATCATAGGCCCAGAAACATATATCGGCTCAAAACTAGTAACCTCAATTACCGATGAGACCAAAGTACCTATATTTACTTTTGCTGGTAAATCCTCAATGCAACACCCTTACATTTTCCAAATTAAAGAAGACGAATTCGCTATGACCAGAGGCATCGCTGCCCTTATAGAACTTTTTAAATGGAGGGACGTGATCTTTCTTTATGAGGACACTGATCACGGGCCCGAGATCTTAGAGCATCTGTTCGAATCGTTTCAAGACAAACGCATACGAATCACTTACAGAAGTGCCATTTCTGCGTCCACAACAAATGATCAAGTCACTGAAGAGTTGCGTAAGCTAATGAGCATCCAAACAACTGTAATCATCGTAAACGTGTCACCTATGTTAGCATCTAGCATTTTCCTAAATGCAAAGATGTTAGGAATGATGAGTAAAGAATATGCATGGATCTTAACTCATAAAACCATTGAGATAATGCATTCAACAAAATTCAAGGTTATTGAGTCCCTACAAGGAGCACTTGGTTTTAGGTCTTACATTCCAATGTCAAGTAAGATGCATAGCTTGACCAAAAGATGGCGCGACCAGTTCTCAAGAGAGCCGCTTATGCTCGCCATATGGGCCTATGACATGGCTTGGGCCCTTGCGGAGTCTGTGGAGAGGGTTGAAGTCCCACAAGATGGTTCTATGCTTTTAAGTGAGATCTTGAAAACAGAATTTAAGGGTGCAAGTGGCCAGTTTCGGCTTAGTGGAAACAAACTGGTATCCAATGGGTTTGAGATTATAAACGCGATCGACTATGGAGAAAGGAAAGTGGGGTGTTGGACAGTATTGAATGGAATTGGAAGAGCTCATTTACCATCCAATGACCATGATTCTAGTAGCATTGAAGAGGTTATTTGGCCTGGAGGATCTACTAGAACTCCAAACGGTTGGATTTCGCGAATGAGTGTTGGGAAAACGTTAAGGATTGGTGTCCGAACAGGTCTAAGTTTTAAGTACTTTGTAGATGCATATTATGATGCTCAGAAGAATAGGACAAGTGCTACTGGGTTCTCTGTTGATGTTTTCAACACTTGCATTCATGCATTACCATATGAAGTTCCTTACGAATTCATCCCGTTCGCAACAGGAAGTTATGACGATCTTATAAAGAAGGTTTATAATCAGGTAATGATACACTCAACTTCACGTTTAACACATATAAATCACGATTTTTTTGGATTTATAGATGGTTTCGAGTTTTGCTAAGTACTTATGGTCATTTTATGAAAGTTGCTATACAAACAGGCATTTCCTTACTGCTATTTAAGAGGGAAAATGGGACGATTATACCGTCATGTGTAAGACACATGTCAATATTTAACAGAAAAAGTTAACATCAGTTAGTGAAAAGAACAAAATGTGTGCAAAATTTCCAAAAAAGGACAATCTCTGTAATTATTGAAGTCGAATGACATAGAGTGTAATTTCATATATATAACTAAAGGACTTAGCAAAATTTTAAACCACCTACAAATCCAAAAGGTTCCACAAATAAGACCAAACATTTTGGTTCTCGTGTTCTACAGGAACTTGATGGTGTTCTTGGAGATTCAACTATCCTAGCAAGTAGATCTCAATATGTCGACTTCACAGCAACTTACACTGACGTTGGTATCGGGACACTAATAAGAATCAAAGAAAAAGACTGGTACTCGACATTCTTGAAGCGATTCAATGTTGACTTATGGCTAACTTATGGTGTTTCTGGCATCATCGCCTGCTTACCTGTATGGGCTATTTTAGCTGTGAATCGTCAAGAAGATGAAAACACACCATCTCAACAACTTGGGACGATTGCGTATCTAATCTTATTGAGCATTATTTTGGCTCAAAGTAACCACTCGATCTAAGATCTTTTTTACTTACAAAACAAGATTCAATCAAAATATATCTCATATAATTAACTTGTTGCGGTTGGTTTTGTAGAAAGGAGATTGGTAAATTACCTGTCAGGATTCGTGATTCTTGTTTGGGTTGCAGTGGTGTTTGTCTTCTTTACACAAAGTTACACAACAACACAGACTGCATTATCGCCAGTTGAATTAGCATCGAAACAGGGAATTGTGGGATTTCATGGTGCTTCTTTTATCAGCAACTTGAAAGTTACAGATAATATGCAAAATCCATATCATTCATACGAGGATTATGCTAATGCGTTATCAAGAGGTGGTGCAGATGCCATAGTTGATGAAGTTCCATACATCAAGATGTTTCTTAGGTGGTATTCACATGACTATGCCATGGTGTTATCTAAATCTGTTACTTCTGGTTTTGGCTTTGTAAGTGCCATGCCCTTTTTATCTTCATCACTAGCGATTTTTACTACGTTTGTCAAAGTAGTTGGGTCATCTATTGGTCTGTCAAATTGTGTTTGAATCAATGCCAGTCTATCTTCAAGTGGTTGAGGATTCTAGTCTCATGAGACGGTTTCGATTTAGGACTAAATATATACACACACATACTTCTATATTAAACAAATCTCCATGTTTTTGCAAAATAATACTTTTGACAACTTAATTTTGACTAACTTGACCAATATGGCACACTAGGGCCACTGGTCCTTGATTTTGTCTATGTGTATGTACATGAATGGTTCGGTTTCACGGTAAATCCCTTTAAGTCGGTTATGGTTTCACAATCGGGTTTTTTTATTGGTTGGTCGGTTTAGGAATTTTCAAACTGTTTAGTTTACGGCTTATACTCGAAACCGGTCAGGAAAACAAATCAAACTGTAGGATTTTGAGCTATGTAACTTTTCATATTTCACTTGAGTCTTTAGTAGTTATTTTAAGCTGCATGATACATATGATTAGATTTTGCATAACGATACAATATGTGGAGTCCGTTTTTTAAGTTTTAAGTGTTAGAACATCATCGCTTCTTTACTTTAGTTGTATTTTATGTTAATTTTAATTATAAAGGTCCAATAATCAAATTAACGGTTTGGTTTTGTTCAATTTTAATTTAAGCGGTCTAGTTTTTGTTTCCGGTGGTTAAAAACAGTTACTAACGGTTTAGCTTACGGTTTAACTCAAAAGCCATCAAAACCACGGACTGTGAACACCCTAACATTAACACACTTTTTGAGTATGAACCTGTTTATCTTATCATTCTCATACACATTCAGATCTTTGCAAAAGGCTCACCTTTGGTGATAGACATGTCGAGGGAATCGCTAAAATAAGAGAAGACGGGACTCTAATGAACCTGGAGAACAAGTGGTTCGGGAAAGACTTCTCTTCATCGTCCCAGATGATGCCTGAAACCCCAAACCTCTTTAGATTTTGGGGTCTGTTTATTGTTATCGGGGTCTCTTTGGCTTTAACCCTTACAGTCTTTGCACTCTACTTGGTTCGCGCAAAGATGGAGCTGCAGACTATTATTTCATTCCTAGCAGGACAATATCTAGTAGCCACAGTTGCAAATCTCTGGACTATTATTTCATTCCCAGCAAGACAATCTTTGATAGCCACAGTTAGAAATCTCTGGTATAGGCGTATAATTCGCATATAAACCAATAACTGTTTGTAAACTTTATGGCTTTTGCATAAACCAATAACTGTCTGTAAACTTTATCGCTTTAATCAGTCGTATTATGTACTAATGACTGTATGAAAATATGACAGACATTGATTTGAAGCATCTATCATGCTTGATTATTATCTCTCTAAAATGCACACTCAATACACAGGAATACAGCCTACCACCAGGTTATATAATAATGTACACAGAATAACTATATCATTTTTTACCACTCCATTTGTAGGGAAGCTTCCATCTTTTATGCCAATAAACCGATACTCGAGGCCACAAAGGGAACCCGAACGAGTAATCAAGAGGACGATCTACAGGTCCCCCAACCAACAAAGGCAACCAAACATACCTCGAGTCCCTTAAATCTGCAGGGTTCCATCGGTCTGCCATAAATATAAAAACACCAGGAAACCCGTGTAAAGGAAGAACAAACGTGCTTTGGGCGAAAAAAGTAGCAAGCCGGAAGACTTTGTTACCGCCAACACACGGGTTCCCCATCGTCTCCCACGGGCCCATAACAGATTCTGCTGCATGGGCCAGGGCCTCGTTTGGAGCCCACCCTGTGCAACCTGAAGTGACCATGTAATAAGTCCCTTCATGCTTGAACAGGGCTGGAGCTTCACGGTGCTGGCCCACCAGAATCCGTCTCATGACATCTGTCACGTCCAGGTAATCTTGCGTGAGGGGCCCTATATGAAGCTCACTGTTGTCTTCTGAAGAGTATATGAGATATGCCACATCATCGTCGTCTTTGAAAATGGTCATGTCTCTGCTTTCGCACCCGTGTGGTCTTGTGCTTTTGATGTAGTCAAAGGGGCCCATGGGGGAATTGCTGACCGCGACTCCTACAGAGGCTTTGGTGTAGTTGGCATCGTCGATATGCATCCACATTACATATTTGTTTGTGTTTTTATTATAGATTACTTTTGGTCTTTCTAATACATTAAACTTGTGAAGATCATGGGTTTCGTCTGTTTCTTCTGCTGCTAACACGATACCCTCGTTCTTCCATGTCCAAAGATCTTTCGAAGAATAGCAACCTACACCCATTATGTCAACCTGCAATTAAAACTATATTATTATTCTAATAAGTTTCTTAATACCGCAATTTATCAAGATTGAGATACTAACCCGAGCGGCTGCCTTTTTGTATGCATGGTAAGTGGGCCCATCTTTATATTCACCATACCAATAGTACGTCCTTGATCGATCATCATATAGAATACCTCCCCCGTGAGCTTGGATAGGATTCCCATCAGTATCCAACCAGATTCTACCAGGATGATAATAAAGACTCTCATTACCAACATCCTTAATCGGGTCAATGACAGTTCTTTGACCAGGAAAGAATATGTATCTAAGTTGAGAAGATTCATCAAGAAACTCTTCAATCAAGGTGGTTGGTCGTTTAGGTTTCCGTTTAATAGCACGTGGGGACCGCTTTCTCGGAGGTGGGATTTTTATGTTCTCATCTTCCACTTCTACAAGTTCACGATAGAACGGATGTTGACTATGCATTTGTATTATTGTGTGTTGAGTGTGTTGACTTTGGTTAAGGAAGTAAAAGCGGAACATGACTATGCATCCTATGAAGCTGCATACCACAAGGGATAACCCATATCTGCTTCCTGCATAGCAATTTAAAGTGGTTGGTTTCTTGTATTTGTTCCTCATCCTCATTTTGTTCTCCATTTAACCTTCAAAATAATTCTGCAATTAAGAAAATATAACCTATGGAGATCCAAATGCAGTGTCACAATCTGAAGGAAACTTTTCCTTTTTTGTATTGATAGATAGTAATAGTTATGCTAATTGGATTTTAATAATCCAAACTATGACACATTGGCTGATAATAATCCATACTAACAATTTGATCGACGACGGTCCTAACTTTCATTTTTGTTATCAATGACAGTTCCAGTACATAGTAAAAGTCAAAATGATGATTTTGAATGAAATGAAGAAACGTACAAACGAAAACGAGTGTAAATCGATCATTATGATGCTACCGGGACTGCGCTTAGCAAGAAAAGTGAAAGTTAAGACTGTAACCGGTCAAATTGTTAATATGGATTATCATCCGCCAATGGATCATAGTTTGGATTATTAAAATCCAATTTTTCTTATGGTTAAAGGATATTCGAGCATAATATATAAATTTGTAAATTGGATTGTAAGATGTCAAACTACCATGAAACTGTCAAATGATTACCCAGTGGCATGCTCAAAACATGAAATTGTCAAAATAGTCAATCTTGAAACCTATGGTGTACCCTTGATAAGTGAGAAATAGCAACAAAAGCTATGACTTTCAGGTCTACAAAAATGATAAAAAATTTGGTGAAATCCTTCATAAAAAAAACCCTAATTTTAAGTTTGGGAATTCCAGTCAGACCCAAAATCAGTTCAAATCGTGTAACTAACCTCGAATCCCTGCTACCAAACATCCTAAATAGAACATTTGATTGATAATTTGATATTCAATTGTGCTTAAGATATAATTAAAGATAAGAACGAACTGCAAATCGAGCAATCAGACTACCTTAAAGATTAAATAAAGGAAGATCGTTTTAGAAGAAGATTACCTGAGACCATTAATAAGAAGCATTCAATCAATCGAGAAGGTCAAGTAACCTGATCTCAATCGACCGATTACTGTTCTGAACTTTGCAAATTGGTTTGTTGGATCTGGAAGTGATGCCGGATGATAAACGATGGTGATGTTGACGTAAGACCAAAATTTGCTGAAGCTGTTTCTCTCTCTCTCTCTCTCTCTCTCTCTCTCTAGGTTGTTCAATAATCAATCTGTGGTTTTATATGTGCTGTAGAAGATGATTATTTATTTCAACGACTAGTTGCTTGCTTCTGTTCAATTATTTTATTACTTTTAATATACTGTTGCATCACCGTCTCTACTCCAACCCAAAGGTGGAATCCTATTTTACCTCGATCACAATATTATTATTAGTAAACCTTAAAAGGAAAAAAACAAGGATTAAATCCTTACGTAGGAGGGTTTTTTTAATTTACAATAACGTATTACATATTAACTTTCTTAAGTTTCGCTATGTGCTAGAATATTTTATTATTACAATTAATTTTAAAATTATTTTGTTTTTTCCCTATAACCTATTAAAATATGATTTTTATAAAATTCTGAAAACAACGTTGTGACGTGCGTATTTTTATTTACATTTCGATGTAAATTTCGTTCGAAACGGAGTTACGCATAATAATGTACAAGTTATCGAAGCACAAACGTATTAGTCGTCAAAACTGCTTCAAGGTTTCTACTTTTTCATAGTTTTTTTTTGTTTTCCTCTTACAACTTTTAAAATATAATATTTTATAAAACTTCGATTTTGACGTTGCGGCGTGCCTATTTTTGTTTACGTCTCGACGTGAATTTTCGCAACGTCATTTTTAAGTCGACCGGTTGTTTTAAACGTTTTTTAAACCGTTTACGCTCCCTTCACAACGTGGTGTTTCATCTTTTTTATATAAGGTTTCGAATGTTATCAGCAACGTCCAGGTTTCGCTTTTCTTATATAAAGTTACACATGTTATCAACGTCTCCTTCAACGCGCGAGTTCACGGCAACGTCTCGATGTTAACTTTTTTTTCGCGGCTATACGCCCCCGCCGCAACGCGGGGGTCATAACACTACTTTACCTTAAAATCTCGTTTTTTTATCGATGTTCATAGACACTCTCTATTTACTTTTAAAATCACCATAAATGCATTGTCTCACAACCATTTACTTACGGAATACGTCACTTGGGATGAAAATTTCGTATTGTTAACTGTTAGCAAAATTTATTGACATTAAAAATTGGTAAAAGTATAAAAATAATAAATCATTCCTTTTAAATCTGGTGTTATCATTTTCAAAAAAATAATAATCTTTATATACTTTATTATTTAAATATTATACTTTCTTTGATTTTAAGTATAGCATTATCATATTTTAATAAAAAATACTTAGCTAATTGTAATTGACCCGTCTTGAGCGTCAGTGGCGGAGCTTGAAAATCTAAGAAGCGGGGGCCGAAAAAAATAAGCAGGGGCCGGCTCTATACGTAAAAAAAATTTCGGACGAAAACGAAAAAATTAACACTACTAACGGAAAAAACGGCAGGGGCCGGGGCCCTCCCTGGCCCCTTCATAGCTTCGCCCATGTTGAGCGTTGTGTGGCATCTTTATTCCAATAAGGGCTAGCCTTCCGTCACGTATATGAATAAGGTTTACTAATTTCATCTTGTTTTGAACTCATAAGGGGAGTGACCTTAACTTCCGACCAATATAGAATCGAGATGAATATACACCCCTGACACGTACTACACGTTAATCCATCGTAGTGGAGTCCAAAGATGAGCAAAAGTGTCCTAAAACCCTACATTTAAGAACCAATTAATCCATGTTCCTGACAATAATGGTTAAAAATAAAATCTATATATATCCTTTATAATAAATAAAGATTTTGTTGAGACACTTGTCACTCTCCTATGCATTTGTCACTCTTCTATGCATCGTCATCCTTTTTTCCCCGTCTCTCTCTCATATTAATTATACAAATTTTCTTTAATTGTTTTTTTATAATTTTTTGTTTCCCGCCTCCCTTTCCTATTTAATAATGATTTCTACTACTCTTTTTATAAACGTTTTTATTTAAAAAAATATAGGTTTGTTCATAAAACATTTTTAGAAATTGAACATTTTTTCATTCTTTTTATAAAACATTTAAAAAAAATAACTATATGACATTTCTAAAATTTGTATTAAAAAACTATGTAATATGTCATAAATATGTAATATGTAAATATTTATTACTAAATATATACCATTACATTTATAGCAAAATGATTAGTTTATTTGAGATAATCATTAATCACGCTCACAATTATGTTGTCTTTCCTTAGGAATAAAAGTAATAATTAGTTTAAATTAAAACTAATGATTGTGTTTATAATTTTCATAAAGTTGTAATTAACAGCTTTAATATACTTAATTATTTATAATATTGACCGTTGAGATAAACGAATTCTAGGAGCATCATATATAATTTCAAAGTAGTTTTTCTATTTTTATAAATAAATATAGAAAATATTATTCCCTTTTGACTTAATAATTCCTCTCATTAAAATTGTATGTACGAAAGGAATAAAAGAGTTTGTAAGCAGTAGAATGTTTTGCATATGTGTAAAACAGAAAAACCTAAAGTCACAAGTTTGGAACCAACATCCAGCAAAGCTGGACCCACACTTGTTTTGTTCCCAACAGAGGCAAAATACTAAACAATATTCTCATCTCAAAAAAAAAATCCAAAAATTGATGGTACCAACCAATTTGTTTATCCTATAACAGATTCTTTCAAAAATGTATTAAAATGTTTTAAGGCTGATTTAATGTATACCCTCATGATGTGTCTCTGTTCATCCCCTCACCCCATAGAAGAACCATAACAATAACCGAATCAAGTCACATAACGGGTCCCACATACGATCGAATTTCTACATACGATGTTATTGATCATTTCACTGTTTATATAGTATGACAAACAAATCTATGTGATGTTATATACACGAACCTCAATGAGTCTTGCGACTTGATTATCGGGTTCATTTTGTAATTCTATAACTTTGTTTACAAATTCTGTTGAGGATTCCTAGGAACGGTTGAACATAAAGAGAAGTGTCTCCCCTTCTCTTGGTAAGCTTTAATGATCCAAAACAATGTTAGAATCATCAAATCAATTGAAAGGGTTAGAATACTAGCCCATAGCAACTTTATCGAGGCCCTGAATGGTTTGCATTGGTGTAATGCCACATCAGCAATCGCGCGTTTCACTGGCGTGCATCCAGCTAGGTTCTGCAAATCTGGATATGTAGCTATCAAATTCTCAACAGATTGAATGTAAGCCATGGTTTTTCCGTATGCTGATTCTGGAAAAAATCTCCCTTCGGCTTTACAAATGTCTGATGGTGTGTTTTTTTCACAAGTTAAGGTTGAAAGAATCTGTGCACACCCAAAAAGTGTGGAAACAAAATTTCTTGAGTTCCTTAAAAAACATGGATTTGTAAAATGAAAACTAGTTAAAGTTCATGGATATAGACACTAACACTTGGTAGATCATGAATTTGAATAGCATCTTGTTGGCAATTTCCAGGGGCATAGGTGTAATTAGGTGGGCCAGAGAAAGGGTCACAAATTTTCTGGATCATAAATGAATCATCACTTTGGTCATTTGGATGAATCATTTTGAAAGCCAGTGATGTTATTTCTGAATTGGACTGCAATGAAAAAGAATACAGTGATCATTAATCACTCTTAAATTTGGAATTTTGAAATGATGATGATGATGGTTCAAAACATAATGATGGCAAATGTACCTCAGCTATATATTTATGAACAGTGTATCCAATTTGAGCCATGAATTTATCTGAGGTTGACAAATTTGAACATGAGGAGAGAATTGACATGATACCATTGTTTTTGGAATTTTGATTTTGTTCAAAATCCTCAAAAGCTGCACATGTATCCCCTGCAAAACTGCATTGTCATCTAGTGATTTTAGTCTTCAGACATGAAATTGTTGGAATTTCATGGGGGGCTAAATGGCATAATAAGGTAACAAGTTTTCCAGATGCCATGTCAGCGCCTCATCATCGTCCCGTGAGAAGAAAAAAGTCAACTTGGTAATTTTTACCAGAAAGTTGGTTGCCTTTTGATGGTTTTTTCCAACCTAAAAAAGTCGGTTACCTTTTTTATGAAACTGACCTTTCATGGCTCAGATGGAGAACTTAGAATTGTTTAAACACATAAAACAGGACAAGGTTGATACTCACACATGAAGGAAGAAGTCAAAGCCGGTTAAAATCCAACTAACAGTTGTCAAAATCCAGCAAATGACGGTAAGGCTGTATGTGGAGAAGGTGTTAGTGCACATAGTTTTGATACAATAACTTGAAAGGAAGTTACACAAGCATGTATCATTTAACTCACATGGTAAATCCAGGGTGCCAATGCAAGAAGAGGATAACTGAACCAAATAGCAATCCATTAGTCTAAACCATTTTTATTTCGTGCAATTGTCAAAGAAAACAGTATAAAATAAGCCGGAGTAATGATGATAAATTCAATTATATTATTGACTCTATACAGATCGACCCGCAATCAAATTTCAACTCTACGTTCGTGTAAAATGGAACTAATAAAATTAAAAATTTTCACTGTTAAAGTACATCATGTAAATATCTCATCATAAAGAAATATTACCACATCCTGTGACCAAAACCACCAAGTTAGCTGTTACAAAAACAAGATTTGCAGTGTAACTGAAACATAGAAAAAGATTGTTAAAAGCATGAGGTATGGTTACAAAGCCAAAAACTATATGTAAATATTAAAAAAGAAATAAAAGATAACTGCTTACACTGCCTTCATTGCACGATTAGAAGCTTGTCGGGCTTCTTCAACAAAACTTTGAATTGAAATTGTTTCCTTCCTCATCTGGTTAGTTATCTGATTCAAAAGGTCAGACGTTTGGCGATCATAAGGCTGTAAAAGGGCCCGGATTTTTGAAAAGCCTCGCATAACAGCTTCAATTGTTTGTTGCATATTACTAGCAGCTCCAAAAATAGTATCCATAAGGGTCTTGCTTTTGTGTAAAGAGCTTTGGTTTGCTACCAAAATCAAACTTGAGAAAACACTTCAAAAAACATAAAAAAAGAAATTGAATAAGCAGATTGACTGTTGATGATATGTGTATAATGATGATGATGATAAACTTACATGGCAATTAAAATGAAGATAGCAATGAGTGCAAAACATGCAAGGAAATAAGAACTTGGATGGTCAAGAAACGGGTGGAAACCGCCATTAAAACCTTTAACCATCAAGTAACTCCCAAAACCCAAGCCAAACATCACCCAAATTCCAGCCATTGCATAGCCATGGACGCCTGTAAACGCCGCAGACTGACCATTTTATATAAAAACATACATCAATACACAAAATTAAAAACCAAGAGATTAATTGATCATTTCAAATCAAATGGATTCATTCTGGCCATTAATTCAGAAACAAAAACTTTCAAACTTCATTGGGGCATTTTAACAAACACTTACCGCCCAATAATGTTTGTTGCGAATATCATAACCCCCTTTATACAATCTCAAATGGTGAAGAGGGTCTGGCCTGTTAAATCTCCGGTTGTGAACGAACGGGGAAGCAGAGACGGATGAGTTCTGAGTAACGACGGAGGTGAAGAGCAACAGGGAGATTAGAGGAAGACGGAAGGGTTTGAAATTGGACATGGAAGAATGGGGTTTTGAAAATGGGGAAAAGAAATCAAGAAACGGGGATTAGGGGGTTGGCATGAAATTGAAAAGGGAAAAAGGAAAGGTGGCGAATGCATAATTGTTTAACTTGGTGATTAAGGTAAGGATAGCTTTGTGGTTAGTGTTTGTGTGCGTAAAGACGAGTGATGATCGGAGAATCAAGAAGGCGAAGATTTAGGTGATACACCAATCCGTTTAGGAATCGGCCGCCATTTGCGTCGGTGTTAGTGTGTAACAAGATTTTCTTTTCCCTCCTTTCTAATGGTTCATCTTTTTTAACAAATAAGATTTGCATTTTGTGTTCCAACCGATTAAATCAAATACTGAATTTGATCCCTTTTTTTTGTTTGAATCACATTTTAGAAAAGTGTAATCTCATTCGTATTAGGCCTCCGTACTGATTCCACGCTCCGTCACGTCACTGTCACATTAATACATGGACAATCACTTGACAGAATCACTAAGCTACGTAATGGTTTCACGTCCAACATTAATGAGTGAATTTTTTTTATTTCAATTTGTTAATCTTTATACGGAATAACCGCCTTTGGTCATTCATTCAATCCCTGCTTTACGAAATTGATTCAGACAAACATATTCACCTTCTACATTTCCGGTTAGAAATTTCAAGAGAACCATCGAATTGCTTCAATCTAAAAGCGTTAATCATGACTATCACAATATCCATATTACAATACTCGAATACTACATCTTTTCATTTAAATAAATAAATTAGTTAATAACAATAATAACTCTTTGTCTCCCTTTACACGCGTGAGAAATTTGTTGTATAATATCGTTTACAAATAAATTACAAGAAATGTAAAAATAGCATGGGCGTTAAAACATATTCGTTTGTCTCTAAAGCACTACTCTACAACTATATGATGTGCATCTATATTCATCCACATAACAAAATGAACAATAATTTTGATTTTTATATTCACACAAAAAAAAACCAAAAAGTCATGAAAACTGCATAACCCCACTTGTTTCTTATAGCTAAGGAAACAATATCAAAAGAAAACTCTTGCTTATAGACCACTTCAACGTTTGTTCACCCACTCATGTGGGTCAACTTTTATCCACTTATCCTTTCAAGATCCATATTGTAACACCTAGACCCAAATTGAGGGCCGACGTGACATCTTTATAGAGTCAGATAAAAAACTTAATTTCATAAATATCTAAATAAATATCTGAAGAAGTTTACATATTAATCCTAATAATAATTTAAATACGTTACTAGCTGCTAAAAGTATAATGCGCGCTATGTTGATTTTAACTTTCTTCACATTTCCTCTTTATCTTTGAAAACTTGTTGAAAAGAAAGAAGTGTGAATAAGCAAAATGGAACGAATGGATAATGAGACTGTGAAAGCAAATGTAAAGCTAGTTAACCGGTTCAACCTAGGGCTAGGGTGTTCATTATATGAGTTATACCACGAGGTAGAAAGGCTGATATTTGTATAAGATCTTTAGCCCTAGTTACACAAAAACAATGAACAATAAGATTTCAATTTTGACAACAATAGGTGCCATTTTTGTAATTCAGTGAAACTTAGAAACATAAAACACCGATACAACTCAACCCAGCCTCCGCGGCTCACCATTTAAAAAAAAAAATAAAAAATAAAAAACCGAAACTGACACATCGTACGATGGAACGTGAGCCAAAGAGATGAAGGGTGAGGTCCAGGCATCACTGATTTTGGATGACGTGCAGCCCTCATCCACTCACATCCATCGATAACAAACCGTACTCACCACGCGCTGTACCCTAGAGTAATATCACACGTGATTGGTCCACGTCACGCTAACGCAGTGAAATCAAGCTTCAAAATCACAGGTGAATTCCATTTCCCCCAATTTCAAAACCACGGCAATCGCTCATGATTTCGCTTTAAAGTTGATTGAACAGAGAGAAGATTCTTGTTGAAGAAGGTCAGAGTCAAAATCAATCGGCGTAAGCTCATACAGAGTGAGAGATCTTCGATTCGTTAGATCTCTTTCTCTCTGTGTTCATCGATTGAGAATTTAGGTTTTAGTCTTCTTAATTGAATCGCTATGGGCATATGGGAAGCTTTTCTCGATTGGCTGCGAAGGTACGAACTCTCGATCCCTTATCCTTCGATTATATTTGGTTATAATATGAATCTCTGATTGTGTGAGTTCTAGGGTTTTGTGTGTGATTACTTTTGGTCTGTTAGGGTTTGTGTTTTTTGGTTGTGGTGTTTATCTTTGAATTAAAATATTTGCTTTTTTGTATAAGGATCTGTGTATTTTTTTATCATTGATTATCTTCATGTCTGTGAAATGATTGCATGAAGTAATATTGAAATCACTTGTTGTAGCCTGTTTTTCAAGCAAGAAATGGAGCTTTCTTTGATTGGGCTCCAGAATGCTGGCAAAACTTCTCTTGTTAATGTTGTTGCTGTAAGTAAATTAAGCAGTTCTATATACATTGCATTCGCATCGTAATTTGGTTTCTTGAAAATTCATTATGTAATGTAACACGGGTCAAAATCGTTGTTTTGTGTTATTTTTGCTTGTAGACTGGTGGATATAGTGAAGACATGATCCCGACTGTGAGTTTTCTTCGAATTTTACACTATTGTATTAGAGATTTTAATCCTATCTATTGCACCTTACAACAAAAAAACCGGCTTTTAGGTGGGGTTCAATATGCGCAAGGTAACTAAAGGAAATGTGACAATAAAGCTGTGGGATCTTGGTGGCCAACCCCGATTTCGCAGTATGTGGGAGAGATATTGTCGTGCAGTTTCTGCTATCGTGTAAGTTACTTGAACTAAAACACTATTTCGAAAACAGTTGACTTATGATTTGTAAAAAGTATTAATTCTGTTGATTTTATTTTGGGTGTGTGCAGTTATGTTGTGGATGCTGCAGATCATGATAACCTGAGCATTTCAAAGGGTGAACTACATGATCTGCTGAGCAAACCAGCATTGAGTGGTATTCCTTTGCTGGTTTTGGGCAACAAAATTGATAAGGCTGGTGCCCTCTCCAAGCAAGCTTTGACAGATCAAATGTAAGACCATTTTTTATTTTTTGTGCATTGTCAGCTTAAAAATATAATCCATATGGTTATAAGCGGTTACTGACAGAAAGTGTCCCTTATGCACACTATGCTCACATACACAATACCATCTCATATCATAGATCTTTAGGAGTGTTTTATTTATGGGCTAACTGCATAAGAAGGTAACGGCTTTCCTCAAGATTTCTATTATGGGTAACCTATTATTTTCTCACTCTCAAAAAAAAATTATTTGTTTATTATAGTAGTTGGACTTGGATTTCTTTGATAAGTAAACAACTGAAAGTTGGTTAAAGTTTTTAAAGTTCTTTAGATGGAACTTTTTGAAAGTCTGTATGTTAGTGAGAAAATACAGAATACTATGTTACCAAGAGTAGAGATTTAAACCTTCAACAGGTTGCGCAGTGGTAAGCGATTGATTTCCTCTAGCAGAGGTCTCAGGTTTGAATCCAGCTTCCACTAGTTTATGAGTTTAGCCCACTTTGGGTCCTTTCCGGTCACAGGTTCTTATAAAAGAAATAGAAATTCAAAGAAAAATGGTTACATTTTCGTGCGATTAGCCTTTCATTACTATCCAAACAAGTACTTTTTTATAAGATATCTTTATGGATAGATTCAATCCTTTATGTGATGGTGTACAGGGATTTGAAGTCTATCACAGATAGAGAAGTGTGTTGCTTCATGATATCATGCAAGAATTCAACAAACATCGACTCAGTCATTGATTGGCTTGTTAAGCATTCAAAGTCAAAAAGTTGACTTTATCAAGCAAATTAGAAAGAAAAAGGACCGCCATTTTCATGTGCTTGGTTTCGTGTCGTGTTTGACAAACTTATTGTAGAATATGGAGATGTTTTGAGTGAATTTGTGTATCGGTGTGTCCTATGATGCTATACTCTATTATTGTTTTGTGTCATTCTTTCTTCCTATTCCTGATTGTTGTGTTGTATATCTATTTCGGCTGCTTTTATGATGTTTATGTGTTATCAATATTTTTTAAGATGAAGAAAAACTAGTTGAGGCATTTTAAGATGATAAATATTATTTTGTTTTAAAAAAAAACTAAAATGTTTAAGCCCCTATACACCAATCCATACATAGAAAAAGGATTGCATAGACATTATTTAATCTTTCAAGATACCTCATTTACAACCAAATCTAAATGTAATATTTCATTGGGTCGTGCTACATCTACATCCCTTTTCTTTTTGTTAATTAGAAAGGGGAAGGGTATACGTTTTATTTTATAGAAAATGTTTTTAAATTTAAAATAACAGTTTTAGAAATAATACTTTTCGAATTAGCTAAAATGACAAGTTTAAAAGTTATTTTTCCATGGGGGTGTGACAAGTAAGAGGGGGGATATATATGTCCTAACTCATTTTACTTTATAGAAAGTGTTTCTGTTAAAAAAATGGTTTTATAAATAATGATTATTCGAAGAGGGTAAAATGAAGGGGTTACAACAAGTAAGAGAGAAGGGGGGATACACAAGTAGGAGGAGAGAGAGGTATAAAACAACGGTTTTAAAAAGTAAAATTATTTGATTTATTCAGTTCGGTTAGAAAATTTTCAATTCAGTTTGATTCGATTAACGGATAACATTTCAAAAAATAAAAACCGAACCGATAAACACCAGGTGTGAAGGTGAAATGGTCATATTCACTTATAAGATGAAGGTGAAATGGTCATATTCATTTATAAGATGCATCATGAAGTTGTACTTTTGTGTTGCAGTTAGTCATTGTACTGTGCTAAAACCCCCGCCCTAAAGATTTCTGCAACAACAGACGAGTTGAACTTTGTTCTCAACAATGGAATCCTTAAGGTTAAGAGGACCTCCCCATCCACCCCTCCCCTCTCACCAACCAGACACCGAATCCATCAAACGAAACCTCCTCAAAAAAGGCCTCAATCCCACCCCTAAAATCATCCACACCCTCCGCAAGAAACAGATTCAAAAAACCAACCGCCGCCGCCGCCCATCTCCGCCCGACCAATCCCCACAAGACGAAGAAGACGCCCAATTTCAAACCCTAAAGGATGAATTCAAAACCTTCAACAGGGCAATCGTTAAAGCCACTAAAAGTAAACAGTTGGTCGGAAAGCCATGGGAGAGGCTGGAGCGAGCTGAATTGATGGAGTATGCGAGTGCGAATAAAGCGTTTGTGGGTGGGGAGAATTTGAAGTATGAACATTTGGATGAGTTGAGTGAGTTTATAGAGAAGGAGCGTGATAAATTCAGGTGGATTATGGAAGATGATATTGAATTGGAAGATGGAATGCTTGAAAACAAGAGTGCTAATTGGGTACGACCGAAAAGAACAGTTAGTGATGGTGAAGCAATTAGGTTTCTTGTTGATAGGTACATCTTTTTTCAGTTATTTTCTTTTTTATAACTTCTATGCAAATTGGATTTTAATAACTCAAACTATGACGCATTGGTATATAATAATCAATGCTGCCAATATGACGAGTGACGGTCTAACTTTCACTTTCGTTGTCAAAGCAATCCCGGTAGCATAATCATCAAGTATGGATTAATTTCGGCCAATGAGTCATACTTTGGTTTATTAAAATGGCAAATTGGTTTTTAATGATCCAAACTATGGCTCATTGACGGATAATAATCCAAACTAAAACTTTTGTTGTTAATGACAGTCCTAGTAGCATAATCATCATAAATTTACACTCGATTTCGCTTGTACGTTTCTCCATATCATTTAAAATGGTCATTATGAGCGAAAATAAGTGTAAACCGAGTGTAAATATATGATGATTATGCTACCGGGACTGTCATTGACAACAAAAGTGAAAGTTGAGATTATCACCAGCCAAACTGTTAGTTTGGATTATTATCAGCCAACCAGTCATAGTTTGGATTATTAAAAACCAATTTACCTATTAAAATCTGATATTCCTAATTTCTATCAATTTTTACATATTTCTAAGTAGTATGGTAATTTGAATGATATCTATATTGAATAGGCTTAGTGGAACAGAGATAAGTATGAAGAACTGGAAGTTTTCTAGAATGATGAAACAGTCAGAATTGCAGTTCACAGAAGATCAGTTGTTGAAGATTGTGGGTGGACTTGGTGATAAAGGTCAATGGAGGCATGCTTTATCAGTTGTCAAGTGGGTGTATAATTCTAAAGAGCATAAACACTTTAAGAGCAGGTGTAGTGTTCTTCAATTTTTTGTAACATTTTTGTTACATATTCATTTTTTGTGTTTTTTTTTTTAATTTGTAGGTTTGTGTACACAAAACTCTTGTCAGTTTTGGGAAAAGCAAGGAGACCCCATGAAGCCCTTCAAATCTTTAATTTGATGCGTGTAATGATAAAACATAGCTTGTTAGTTATATGCTAAAGTTGTCTTTTTTTTATCTGATGGAATGAATTTTTTCTTGAAACTAATGTAGGCTGATTACCATATATACCCTGATATGGCTGCATACCACTGCATTGCCATTGCACTCGGTCAATCCGGTCTTTTGAAAGAACTAGTGAATGTGATTGATTGCATGAAGCAACAGCCTTCAAAGATTATCAAGAAAAGAAAAAATTGGGATCCTGTTCTTCAACCAGATTTGGTTGTGTATAATGCTGTAAGATAGATTTAAACGGATTATGGTACAAATTGTAAGGATTCTTGTTTGTTGTAGAGATAAGGGTAATCTTGTAAATTTGTTCACAGGTGCTGAATGCTTGTACATTGTCGGGAGAGTGGAAAGGAGTGTCGTGGGTGTTTGAGGAATTGAGAAGAAGTGGTTTGAAACCAAGTGGAGCAACTTATGGACTTGCAATGGAGGTATTGGTTGGTTAAATTTGAATTTTTTTTTTCATTTAATATATATATTTCATGTTCTTGGGTTGGAGGAAAAAGAAGAAAACTAACCATTTGTACATTTATACCTTTCCGATGTAAATTATGTTAAGGGGTAGTTTTGTCATGTATAAAGTCTTAAGAGTAAGTCGTCGTTGAAAGGTAATGTTAGCATCTGGGAAGTATGAGCTTGTGCATGAGTACTTTGAGAAGATGAAGAAAAGTGGGAATCCTCCAAAAGCCCTTACTTATAAAGGTTTTTTTTACTTCCCTTTAATCATCATGACTTCATACATGTCGATGATGAATATTAATTAAGCGTTTTTTTTTTGTTGGAATTGGTTAGTGTTAGTTAAGGCCTTCTCGAAAGAAGGTAAAGTGAATGAAGCAGTTGAAGCAGTGAGGGAAATGGAACTAAATGGTATTGTTGGGGCCGCTTCTGTATATTGTGAGCTAGCATTTTGTCTTTGCTACAATGGAATGTGGCAAGAAGCTATCGTGGAGGTACGTTCTTTAGAACTTGAGTGGTTTTTTTTAGATGGTGTTTGGATGTGCGTTTTAGAAATTGATTATTGCATGTGAAGAATCGGAATTAGATAATTAGTTGATTAAAGCTTGGGATGGTAAGGTACTTTTACACGCAACTCAATAATCAAATTTCTTATGACACTCTTACTGGTTTCTCTAAATGTGATTATTTTGAATTTTTGATCCTAAATAATGAGGAAATCATATTAAGGGGAGCGTTTGGATGTGCATTTATGCGGATGTTGTTTAATCAGATTCAAATAATCAGCTATAACAAGACCAGCCGTAGAAGATAGTGTTTGGGTATGATGTTGCTGTTTGAAGTTGTGATAATGTGTTTAAATGTTCATTTCTGATTGTTTAAGAAAAAGAATAACATAAGATGATAAAAAAATTTATTTTTGTGTGAAAAAATGTTAAATCGATGCCTAGTGAAATTGAGTAAAGCTCTAAAGATAATTGTATTTTACTCTTATATAACTAGTTTTGTTGCGCATGGTAAAAAGATGATTATTGCGACTTCTTAGACGCACATTCAAAGAGGCCATTATACATGTGTGTGTATGTTTTGCTAATGATGTAAATTTAATTGGTACTCGTGAGTCGACTTCAAATGCAGATTAAGAAGATGAAAAGACTTCCTCTAACAAGACCTTTGGTGGTTACCTTCACGGGCATGATATTGTCTTCAATGGATGGAGGGCATATTGGTAATTGCATACGGATCTTTGATATCAGTAAAGAGCATTGTGATCCCGACATTGGAATTATAAACGCCATGCTTAAAGTTTACGGGCGGAGCGATATGTTTTTTGAAGCCAAGGAATTATTTGAAGATACGAAAAGATCCAACGATCATAACATCAGCGTGGGCCACGATGGCCCGTTTGTTAGTCCGGATGCATACACTTATGGTGAAATGCTTAGAGTGTCTGCTAGTTCTCATCAGTGGGAGTATTTTGATTATGTTTATAAGGAAATGGTGTTTTCTGGATATCAGCTTGATCAAAACAAACATTCATTTCTGCTTGTTGAAGCATCCCGGGCTGGGAAGGTTTGTGCTTTTTTTAATTATTCTTGAGGCTATTCAAAGATTGATATGGTTTGACATTTGAGGCCAAGCTTTACTAATTTTCAACTTCAGCATTGGTAGATGTTTCAAGATGCCTGGGTCGGGTTGATTGGATAACGGGTTTGTTTTGAACCGGCTAATTTTTTAATACGAGTTGAAACAAGTTGGGTTCGGTTGGGTTGACCTACTAACACCTTTTTGCCCATTTCTTTAAGTTTTTTTATAAATAAGTAATGCGTTATTTGTGAATATCAGAACAATAATAATCTAAGTTTTTTAATTAAAACAATAAATATGCTTTGGGTGTCTTTCAACCCATTTAGCTCGTTCCCCTTTTAGCTATTTTTCTTTTTGTTTTGACTTGATTGAGATAAAAGACTAAAACACAACTCAAATCCCCAATTTACAAGTAATTGGGTTGAAATTGGCTTCTAAGCTTTGGTGTAACTCCTTTACCATTTCTATTGGGAGATCCATTTTCTAAATTTATGTTTATGTTTATTTCAGACCCATTTACTGGAGCATGCATTTGATGTAATGCTGGAAGCAGGTGAAATACCACCTTCATCATTCTTTGTGGAAATCATATGTCGAGCTATGATCCAAGATGATTATGATCGAGCTTTGACCATTCTTAACAGCATGGCTCACGCCCCATTCCAGGTTCGAGAAAAGGAATGGAGAGGATTATTTGAGGAGTACAAAGGTAAAATTACTCGATCCCATCTACGAAAACTTCTTGACAAAATTGATACTGGTGATATAACAATGGAAGCTTCAGCCTATAAGTTATCAAGATTATTGCAATCACTTTGTGGGTCAAAGTCAAACAACTCATATCAAGTGAGTTCAGAAAGTAACATTATCCACGAGTCTGATTTAGAAGCACCGACGGATGTTAAAGGACAGAAGTTAGACGATATAATGGAGCGTTTTGCTGATGAGTTGACACTCGATGAATCTTTTGAGAGTCTTGGTTATGAGAAGTCAAAGTCGACAAATAGGGAGATGTTGGATGATGATTATGATTCAGAGGATGATTTCTTAGATGGTGAATTGGGGGAAGTGGATGAATCGAAGAGAAACAAGTTACCGTCTGCCGACGGTATACTTGAGCATTGGAAGGAAAGCATGATAAAAGATGGGATTTTTTTGCCATTTCAAATTGGAAAAAAGTGATTCCCAAATGCAATTTGCATACAGGTGCAGATTAGAGTGTTTTTGGTTGGAATGTAAAAGCTTGTATGTATAAATACTTTTTTACTACATAATATGATTAGTATTTTCTATTTGGTTTGGTTTTATTTCTGCCAAATCAAACTGCCTACTCTTTGATCAAATTTATTTGGACTGAACAGAAATAAGAAAAACATTCAATTTTTTATATCAATACATTACTTGCTCATTATTCTCCTTGTATATTAACATGCTTGTTAACATTTTATTTAACCCAAAAATTTTAGCTGAGCTACTAACTGAAATGGGATTGATGAAAATCTAAAACGAAAACATCGACTACAGGTTCGATTGACCTGTAAACGAAAACTTAGCCAAAAATGAAACACATCTGGATAGCTAACGTGTCACTATTAATGATACACAACAATCTCCTATCACTCTGTCAGCATTTTCTGCATAAAGTGAAGAGTCTGACGGCATATCATCATATTTTAGAGGTTTGAGTATAAACGATAACACGAAAAAATGCTGAATTCATAATATTTTCATGATAAATATCAATGTTATGTCAGTACAAAGTATAAACAAAAGTTTAAGACTAAACTGATGCTTGACAATCTGCAACCCATACCCAAACAAAATCAATTTGATATCCTGTAGCTCCATTATCACCTACACGATCTTGAACTTGACCCGCAGTAGCCTTTGATTTCTTGCATCATAAAGACACATTTAGGGTCTGTTTATATGGTTGAAGATTACTTCGTATCTTCATCAGAATCAAAATTTTCATCGTCTTTCATGTACTTCTCTTGCACTGCTGCTGTTGTGAAAACTATTGTTAAGTATTCCATTTATGAACCTTTTTCAGTTTATGTAACACATCACAAAAATGGTAATAGTCCAAAGCATACTTGGGTGTTTACAACCCTTACATTGCCTTCTCCAAGAAAAAAAAGATCATTTATTAATATAAGTTTTATTAAACATATTTTATATATGTGAGAGAAAAAAAAAACAAAATAAAGAGGAAGGGTAAACCCAACTAATTTTGACCCGCCCTAAAATCACCAGCTGTGACCCGCACCCTTTTTTGACTCATTGTGCAACAGACTCGACACACTTACCTGCTGCCTATATTGATATAAAACACTAGTCTTATGCATAGAGGGGCATTAACAACAGCATGCACATGTATATTATATGATTGAATGATGAAAGTATATGAACTCAGAATCAAATGCAGGCCACACAACCACACAAGCCAAATAATATAAGCAAAGATTAAGAAGAATGCAATCAATTAAAAGGATATCTGTAATAATCCCAATCTGTTTGTGCAATAGCAATTTTGCTGAACTCAACTGCACTAGCATCAATGTCTTGAAATATATATCCATTGGTCTTGTCTATTAATCTCACAAGATTTGAAACACTCTCTTTGTCCTGAAAAAAGTCGAAACGAAGTGATGCTAAGAAAGTCTACATAGCCTACTTAATAAAATGGTTAGTAGAAATTAACATGCCTGAATAGCCAAGGTAGTGAAGTTGACCAGACCAAAATCTTCAACTACTTCGCAGAGTTCTTTTGTGAGTTTTCTAACACCATATATACAGACTGATAAGTTCACTATGAGCATATGCTTCTACATGAGATGCAGAAACTAAAACCATAGAGGGGAGTATTTCAACCCATATGTATATAAGAAGAGGTAGATTCGGGTTTTGTATTTTGCTGGTAACAGATCAAACAAATAAACTACAAAAAATAAATAATATAACTATTTAAGTAATATAGTTGTTTTTGTTACCCGTTACCTAACCCACTAAACCGGCCCATTTAGCCAGCTCTAATAGAACCAGTTGAGATGTCAACCAATGACCTACCTATACTTGGAAGATCGGGGATCTTGATCTAGATGGCGCTGTAAATAAGACAAGTCTTCCACATCGGTGTAAAAATCAAGATTGAAAGCTGCAGTATACAAGAATCAGCAAGTTATAGTTTTTTCTACATATTTGATATCAGTACTTTATCTTAAACCTTGGCTTCTTTGACCATAAAAGTCAACTTTTGGAAAGAACGTAGTAATAAAAAGGTTTCCGCACCTAGCTTTCCATAGCTCTCAATAAGATCAATCTTAGACAAGACATTAACATGTGGCAGTTCCATATGCAACATTGTTGAAAGCGAAAGGAGCAATGCACTCACATATTTCGCGGGGTCACTACAAAGGTGGGCATCCACCAAATGAACTGCAGTCAACTGTAAAGGAAGCCATAACTGTTTAACACCCTTGCAGAAAAGTTTTATGAGAGTGTTTTGTGTGTGTTCAATTTATCTTTAGGGAAAATCTGCAAAAACATTAAAAGACATCACTTACCCGAAGATCCAGTTTTTTAATTAGTTTCATGATGACCTTCTTTGCATTGGAATGCAGGAAGAATAGTTCTACTTGGCCAGGGAAATCAAAGAGAAAATAGTGATCTGCAAATAATTAAATTAGAATCATAATAAAACAAAAGTATCAAGAACTCTAATATGCATAATTAATTGTATCCATCCATTATAAGTTCCTATATTCATTATGTAATTGGGGCTTAACCTTCTGTTCTTTCCAACCTTTTTTATTTTACGTTAGTATTTAATGTTCGTTAATCAAAATACACTACCTTCATCCTATGAGCACTGACACATTTGACTTGACACATAGTTTAAAAACATTGTTTTGACTATTTATCATGTATATAAAATAACAATCAATAAAAATAATGTTTCAAACCAAATCAATAAGATAAGTATGTCTGTAATGACTTTACCGCAAAGAGATAAATTAACAGGAAAAATTCCCAAAATATCATTTTATCAAATTTCATGGGACAATTTAAAGAACAATGAGTTGCCGGCTTCAATGTACACTAACCTTTCAAAAGAGGTTTCAAAACATTGTTTTGACTATTTATCATGTATATAAAATAACAATCAATAAAAATAATGTTTCAAACCAAATCAATAAGATAAGTACGTCTGTAATGACTTTACCTCAAAGAGATAAATTAACAGGAAAAATTCCCAAAATATCATTTTATCAAATTTCATGGGACAATTTAAAGAACAATGAGTTGCCGGCTTCAATGTACACTAACCTTTCAAAAGAGGTTTCAGTTTAGATTCCAACCAGTCAATATTTTTCTCCAAGTAATCCATACAATAGACAAGACCTAGAATGAGAAGAACAGATCAATAATGAAACATGAAAGTCAAGTTATTTTTTCCTATATAACGAGTAATAAATGAAACAAAGTAAGCAGGAAAGACGCTTAACCTCCATTAGGACCAAGAGAATGTTCATTCATCACATCACTGAGTTTTATAAGATCCTCAATGTTGATAGCACAATCATATCTTAAAATAAATATTAAAGAAAGCATGCATTTCATCAGTATAACATCAACCAAAAGCAAACTATATGATGATTTAATAATTGGAGTTTAAACAAACAGGATACGGCAATGAATCATTTGCAGGGTCTAAATTGATAACAGCTACTTTCCTGAAACAAAAATTACAATCACATTAACAAGATGCAGTTTGGGAAGTGAATAGTGATGAAGATTCAAACTGTACCTCCCGACGAGTTGGAGGTATTGTGACATGCCATTGCAGTAAGTGGTTTTGCCGGAACCAGGAGGACCGATTACCACCTGACCAAACACCATCTTTTCGCACAACCCTAAAATCAAACCCTACCTCTTGATTGCTTAAATTTCATAAATTAAACAACTGTAACTAGGGTTTAACTGATTACCTTGTTGGTTGAGATAAGTAATTGTGTTGTGATGGAAAGAGGAATCAGAGACCAGATAACAAGTATAGACGAAGGGACTGGTGAGGAGCAGTGGCGCGACGGTGGAGGTGCGGCGGAGCAGCTGTGCCGGAGATTGTGTGTCCGTCAAAGAGCGTGGATGTGAGAGTAATTTGTCTGGCAAGCAAAGGGCTCCTTCCTGGGTTGATTAAGAAATCTAGAAGACAGCCCAGCCCAGCCCAGCCCAACAGCAAGAGTCCAATAGGCAGTTTTCTTTTAGGCTATTAATGAAAACTAGAAAATATGACACGCGTGTGGCTGCGAGACCGTATGATAATATTAGCATGTTTAAGTACATATTTAAATTCCACGTTATACGGCGGGTTTGCGAACCTAGTTAATGAATACAAGACTGTTCTATTTTGATTGCTTCTTCTACCTTTTATGTCCCAGCTACACCAAATTTGCGGAGGACCCTTTTTTCACCTAATTTACTCCTCCATAAGTTACTAACTTTATTTTATTATGTGGCGTTTTGTATGATAGAATGGATGCTAAAACCTCAATGAAATTGGATGATGCTATACGTATATGAATTTCAAATAAAACTACATCTACTCAAGAACAACACTCTTACACACCATATGAAACAAATTGATTCCTCTCGTAACGTGTAGATGAAAAAAAGTAGTTTAAAAATAAATTTAGAAGAAAAAATAAATAATAAAATTACAATAAATATACAAAACCATAACCAAGTCATGTCAATGGATCAATAATTTTTCAATTCTTGTCCATGTTAAGTGTACCTAATTGGCCAATTTCGTCGCGTATGACACGACAGAGACCAAGAAGTGTTTAATATTCATTTTTATATCAATGCCAAGGAATAGTAAGGTCAAAATTGGTGGGCTTTCTCCACAATATCAGTCTATAAATACTACAAAGTTCTGTGCATATTTCATTGCAACAAAATCATCTCTTTTATCTTACAAAATTCCTTTTAAAATAATTCATCATGGCGTCAGTTACTCTCGAGGTTGAGGTTCCTTCTAAATTTCCTGCTGATAGGGTTTTTAAGGTTTTCAGTGATTTTGATAACATCGCACCTAAGGTTAACCCCCAAGTTTTCAAGTCTATTGAGACGGTAGAAGGAAACGGAGACGTCGGAACTATAAAGATCTTCACATTTGGTGATGGTAAGAAACCGTCTACATAACTATCCACATCTTTATTCTTTTTACATACTAAGAAAGAAATATATTTTCAAGTTAATATATTTTGTCATTATTTGTTTATTATATATTTTTTTAATACAGCCGTCCCATTCACAAGTGGAAAATATAAGGTTGATGCCCTAGATGTAAGCAACCATAGTTATAGCTACTCCTTCATTGAGGGTGACAACTTGTTCGGCATATTGGACTCAATCAACCATCATGTTAAGGTCGTGCCTTCTTCAGATGGAGGAAGTGTGTTCAAACAAACCGTTGTTTATAACTGCAAAGGTGATGAGAAACCATCCGAAGAGATTCTTAAGAAAGAGAAAGAACTATACGAGAACACATACAAAGCTATTGAAGCTTATGCCGTTGCTCATCCCGAAACTTATTAATTATTTCAGTCAATATATTTTGGTTTTCAGTATCCATGTTTAAAATAAAGGACAAGGTTCCACTTGTATAATCATTGTACCATGTTTCAGTTTGATATGATAAAAATGATGAGTTACTATAAATTCTATGCCGATTTTATAACATAGTTGTGTTCTTATAACATGTTTCATTGTACCATGTTTCAGTTTGATATGATAAAAATGATGAGTTACTATAAATTCTATGCCGATTTTATAGCATAGTTGTGTTCCTGATCGATATATTTTGTATATTCAGTTTTACTTGGTTCTTCGTGCTTCCGGGTTGAAGTTTCAAGCTCAAATGAAAAGAACTAAAACAATAGGCTTGAACTCGTTGCGGGACTTAACCCATAAAGCCTTCACTGTTTTTAAACTCGACATTAAATATTAAATATGAAATTTTTCTTCTTGATCTTGCATTTATAATTGTCATTAAAAAATTTATTAATCATTTCGTCAAGGAATTAAAAGTAAATATACAATTGAAAGTTTATAATTATTTAAAATAGTATGTAGTAGTTTTATAAACAAAATAATTAAATTAAAATAAATAACAATAAAAACATAAATTAATTAGCCTTCAAAGATTTGATGCTAAGTATAGAAGCCAAACAAGAATTGATGTAAAAAAATGTGCAACAACACGTCTTTTTACATCAAAGCATTAAGCATGTCATGTCAATGACGTTACATGTTTTGAATCGTAATGTTTAAAACAATTTTTTGAATGAACTTAACTAATCTTTAAAACCGTGTTGCTAAAATAACATACACATAAATAATTAATAATTCATATTTTACGGTAGAGATATAAATTAATCTCACTCATTTCATATTAAGTTTTTTTAAGGTTTCAATTACGGTCAGTCGTCAGAGAGTAACTATTATTCAAACTCAAATATCACATTTATCAGGTATACTTACATGTATAAAAACACGACTGGTTGATTTGTTACCTAGTTCGTGGACTGTTAGGATATTTAAGAGCAAAATACAAGAAGGGAAGTATTCTCTCAAGTTTGAGCCTTTTTTATTAATCATGGACTTATGTACAAATTGCTATCAACGACTTAATACTATATGTTTGATTATAAATTTATCAAACGGCTTAGAAAAAAGGAAAATGAAAAGAGAATAAATATTTAGGGGTACAGTTTGGGTATTCAGGTATTTATATTTCAGGTAATCAGGTTATGTCGTATAATACCTAATATCATACCCATCTTATATCCATGAAAACTTTTAAAACAAATATCATATTCGGTTTCATACCCGATACCTATCCATATATTCTAGGTTTGTCACCAGGCTCGGATTAATTTGTCATCCTAGATTTACTATTTACATTGAGTCAACCCTTAGTTTATATTTTTGTGTAAGGACATTCAAATAAAATTTCGTCTAACCAAATATTATTTAGTGATATTTATTAGAAAGAATATATACTTTTTTTAAACGAGAAAGAATATACTATTTACGTTTATTTTAATTACTAGTCTTTATCATAATTAAATTTTTATCGTAATTAAAAGGGATAACTTTACATAATAGTAATCAAGTTTTTTAAGTGTTCCATTTAAATACCTTAAAAAAAATTTGTCCCTTTAAAATCACTCAACTTTCAGTAGGTGTTCTAATCCTATGTAATATTTTTATAAATGTTTAAATTTTTTAATATTGAATGAAATATATGAATCTTGTTAACTATTTAATAATTATTTTTTTCTAATTCGACTTAAATATAACAATTTTGAAACTTGTTTATTATTTGATGAACTTTTATTTTTTCACTATTACCTCCTATTTTAAGTTAATTAAATAAAAAATTCACTTATTGGTAACTAATATTCATATATATTTCATTTGCCTCATTCAATTTTAAAAAAATTAAACATTTATAAAAATAATACATAGGACTGGAACACTTAGTGAAAGTTGAGTGATTTTAAAAGGACAAAAAAAACTTTGAGGTATTTAAATGGAACACTTGATAAACTTGGTTACTATTTGGTGAAATTTTCCCTAATTAAAATATATAATTTTATTAAGTTTTCATTTTAATTAGAATTAATTACACGGATGGTCCCTGTGGTTTGGTCAAATTACGGTTTTCGTCCCTAGGATTCAAAAATTACGATTTGGTCCCCACTGTTTGCCAACTTGTTGCACTCATGGTCCCTGACATGGATGGAGGTTAAATATTTCTGTTAAGTGGGTGTAAAAAGACGAAAATACCCTTAACAATTACATGGGCCATTTGTGTATTTACTTAAACTATATTTCCTCTTCTAAAACCCTTCCTCCCCACCCAAACCCATCATCGGCCACCACCTGCACCGCCCCTTCACCTTAAGCTACCACCTGCACCGCCGCCTTCATCTTCGGCCACCACCTGCACCATCCATGTCTCCTTCAAAACCCCCAATTTCCAAACCCTAAAAACTCGTTACTTCAACGGGGCGGAGGAGGGGACTGCAGACGGCGCGACGGGATACAGATAATGGATGCGGTGTTTTCCGGCGAGGTAAGGAGGTTCCATGTGAGTTCCTCTCTTGTTTACGTGCCATTCTCGTTTCGATCTACACACCTTTAATGTTATACTGAAGTTTTGGCCTCTGTTTCTGTCGTGAAATCACCATTGTCGCCGGATTTGCGATGTGTCCGTTCCGGATATCCACGTCCCGGATTTGTGGCCCTCACCACCGGAACGCCTTTGCCGCCCTCTCTTGTCTCCACTCGAATGCCGCTGCCGACGAAAGGGAGGGACGCCGAAAACCCTGTCGATTTTGTGTCTAGATAAAGAGCGCCATCTGATTGATCCAAATCAGTGGTTTTTTTCCCCCAATCAGATCGCTAGATATGTGGTAGACCTCCATCAGATCGAAAGGGAGGGGGCGGCAGCCTTTTGAAGAAGAAGAACCATCTCCGGCTAAGATGGCGGTGGGGTGAGTTTGTGATACCGAGTCTCCGGCTAAACCTCCATCTCCGGCTAAGACGGCGGCCACGATGGTGGCAGCCATGGTGGTGATGGTGGGGTGATTGTGGGGGGTGTCTAGGGTTTTAGAAGAGGATATATAGTTTCAGTAAATACACAAATGGCCCTTGTAATTGTTAGGGGTATTTTCGTCTTTTTACACCCACTTAACAGAAATATTTAACCTCCATCCATGTCAGGGACCATGAGTGTAACAAGTTGGCAAATAGTGGGGACCAAATCATAATTTTTGAATCATAGGGACGAAAACCGTAATTTGACCAAACCACAGGGACCATCTGTGTAATTAATTCATATAATTATTTTTGTTGTGTTCCTATAAACAGTGACCAATAATATACAATTACATTATTTTTATTATTCTGTAATATTTACTAAACTTGTGCTCAATAGTAATAACATATTAACATATACATATATATCGTTGATGTGAAAATTTTGGGTCTGAATTTAGATTTTTTCAGGCCAAAATTGAAGTTTTATAATTGATATACATTTGAATGATTATCACATTTCATATAAATATGTTTTATTAGTTTAAATCAGTTCGTTAAAAGCATGTTTCATTCTTAAGCATATTAATAATTAATTTTTATAGACATTAATACGATAGTATATATTTGAATATTATAAGCTTATCAAAGGACTTAAATTAGTCTAACTTCAATTTTAGTTTGTATGTATTATCTTATATTATTCTTTACTTAAAAAGAAGACAATATTAAAAGTACTCTGTGACTTAAGGTTCAATTGCCTGGTAATAAATAGTAAAACATAAATATAAAATAAAAAAATTATATATCACTTGAAGTTAACCCTTCAAACCTATGGCAAGGTAAAAGAAATAATTAAAGCAAGTAAAAAAAGGTTAAAATTGTTACGAAAAAGGTTAAAGGTTAAGTAAACTAAAGTTTAGCCTATGAATACTTTGAAAAGGTGAAAAGAAATTAAAATAGAAAATTAATAGAATTTTAAAATTTTAATATGTACAACAATTTATTATGTCATGATCGGCGTCTCATTGTAAGGGGTGGAAATGTAACTTAAGCGTCTTCTAGAATATCAATAGGATGCAATCTAAAAAGCCATAAATCTAGGTTGTTTAATAACTACAATTACGGAGGAAGATGGTTTTAAAATAATAGATTCTTAAAGTTATTTTTTTTAAGTTGGTTTTCAAACCATCACAATCATAATCTGATAATTAATTAGCGTACCCCAATTCATATGACACATGTTATGTCCTTAATTAAAAGAATAACAAGGGAGTCGATGAAAATAGATATTTTCTTTTTGTTTAATAGGTAAGGTTTTAAAAAACTATAAGTTCTTTTTAACTTTTGTATGATAGTGGATGGCTGGGTTTAACAAATATACAGAGATTTGTGAGTCTTTTTCTCATCATCTTTATATATCTTTTGTTTTAAAATAAATTAGTGGGCGTTTATTTTGTGTTTTAAAACAAAAAAACTTAGAAACTAAAATAAAAGAGCCTAGAACCGGACTAGGTGTGGGGGTGTGGGTGAGGGTGAGGGTGGGGTGGGGTGGGGGTGGGGGGAAGGATGCGGCTTAAAGCCAAGATTTGTGTGATCGGGGAAGTTCTGTGTGACAAAATTAGCATTAAGAGGAAGGATCATGGCTGAAGGACAAGGAGGACACGATGTTGGTGCTATAATACCATTGAGAGAACCGTTGAACATCTCTATTCAATGCCCTAAGTTAACAACCACCAGCTACACAACTTGGGCCGTTATGATAGAATCGATCTTGCAAACTAATAGATTTTGGGTGGCTATCGATCCAGTGACAGGTGGTGCAACTTAAACAAGGAAAATATGACCTCTAGAGCTTTTATTTTCCAATCTCTGCCTGAGGATATCCTATTACAAGTGGCAAAACATAAGGATGCAAAAGATGTTTGGGATTCAATATGGGTTCGTTTTCTTGGAGTCGATCGAGTGCAAAAGGCTCAACTTCAAACACTTATAAGCAATTTAGAGAAATTGCAAATGGTTGATGGTGAATCTCTAAACGACTTTACTGGGAAGATCACAAGTATTGTGGCAAAGTTTAAAGATATCGGGTCAACAACTAAAGAAGATGTCTTAATAAAGAAACTCCTTAATTCTGTCCCGAGAAAATTTATGCCAATTATGGCATCTATTGAACAATTTGCAGTGTAATATCCAGTATTTTCCGACCAAACGTTTTCCTAAACGGTTGCGCGTATTATAAATTTAAAACTTAAATTCTTATTAAAACTAGTTTTCTTAAATAATAATTATTAACTTAATTGATATGAGTCAAGGGACCAAAACTAGTTTTCAATGAAAAGTATAATTGTATTATAAAAATATATATTTATCTTCATAAAGTCAAGGGACCAAAAATGCTAATATTCGAAACTCTCTTTAAACTATTAAACATAAAATGTTAATCAGTGGAAACCCTAAGGACCTGTTTTGCCATTTCACTAAACTTCCGAAACCCAGAACTAATCATGGGTTCGAGTCCCGCATCGGCCGGTTTTCACCACTTTTAATCAAAATCGTGATTTCGGACCAGGTTCAACGAACCTCGGGCGTCGCCTCCCGCATGCGACCGAAACCCAACAGCAATCAATACCCGATTTCGAGTCTCGCAACCGCGTGAGACGCATTCAATCCGTTTTAAACCATCCGTAAACTCCCCACCTAATTCGACATTTAATGGCGAAATCGACTATAAATACCCACTCGATCACTTCGACGACATCACTATCAAACTCCTCCTACTCTAAATTCCTTCAATTCGCACCTACATTGCCGATTTGAAAGCCGTAACAGTTGACCCAAAGTCCGGACTTGTTCTCCCTCATTTCGAAACCAATCCAGGTAATTCTTAAGACCATTGTGTTCGTTACATCCTATAGATCGAAAGCCCTCTGTTTAATTCCATTAACAGAGGGCAAATCGATGTGTATTTGGGATTGGAAAAGCTAGGGTTCATACGATTTGAGGGCTGCGTTGGGTTTGTGTTCAAAAAGTTTCTTTTCCAGTTATAACACTAACGAACCCGTAGTTGGGATGGTTAGTGCATATGGGTGTGGAACTGGGTGGCCCGGGTTCGAATCCGGCCAGCCCAGTTTTGTGATTTTTAATTTTTTTCAGCTTTTTTTCAAACAGTTTAAACTTTTAATTTCTTTTATAAAATCTGGAATATTTTTATAAACTAGAAACCGATTTTTATTTACACTTTCACTTTCCAAAACTATTTTATTTAATTGAACTTGATCGAAACTTTTAATAATTAATTCTTTAAAAATAGTTTTAAAAGCTTAAAAACTATAAAAATATCTCCTAACTTTATAAAATTATTGCATACAATGGAAACTATTTTATAAACTCGGAAACTCTAATATATTAATAAGTAAATTACTTTAAACTTTAGATAAATTAATAAACTTTTATTTAAACATAAAACTTATAAAAAAATTTCATAAACCTATAAAATTTAACTATAAACAATTAGACATACATTTTTATAATCCATATTTGCTAAATTTGAAGCTTGTTTATTTATTTTAGTTTAAGAAATAAGTATACTTAAATTAAATTTCTAGATTTTGCAAACGTATAAAAGTTAAATAGAAACCTTATAAACTTATAGGATACTTATTTAAAACATTTATAAACTTATAATTTAAAACATAAACTTTATAAGAAATCCTATTTTATAAACTTATGGGAACTTGACATTTATTTAAACTTATAAACATTATTTATTACAAGATAACTTGTAAAATAAATGTTTAATACTTGAAACTTTAATAAACCTAAATGATTATATTGTTTATTCTTATAAATATCTATTTATCCTTAATAATTATTTACTCTTTAAATAAGTACTATTAATCTTTTATTTATCCTTTAAATATTATTAGAAATTCTTAAAGGCAATTTATTATCTAAATACTTATTATTTATCCTTACGATAATTATTAGTAATCTTTAACAATTATCCATACTTTAAATAATTATTTTAAATCTTTAACTAATTGGTTAGTCTTTCATTTAACAATATGTACAAATACTTAGAAAACTATTTTAATTACCTATTGTGTGTAATTAATAATTGTAAAACTTTTAAATAATTATCTTAATCGATTATTCTAAACTACAAACTTATTAAGACACTGATATCCAAGTCTTACATTCAAAGCTTTTATTTTAAACTTAATTTAAACTTCATAAACACAACCAACCCATCGCCCATTTGGAACCCTAGTCCATCTTGAAATCCTAGATCCTAGCCATAGCCTTATAGGATCATACTTTAAACTTTTAGACTTGTATTCTTAGGCTCGTTGTGAGTATATTCTCCCTCAAAGTTTTACTACACTAACTCTTGTCGAACACTCTTCATCAATCCAAGTGAGTATACTTAGCCCCTTTTTCCTTTCTATACTTTTTGGGTGAAACATGTTCAAAACTTTAAACTTATACAATTCTTGTACAACTATGACTAGATGCTTATTCTTATGTTAAACTTGAGACTTGTATGCTTAGATTAAACTTAAAACTAGCACATTTATTAACTTTGATCAAGCCTATGGTAACAATGATAGATCTATTGCATTTGACTAATCCACCTTGATTGATTGACCCTTTCGGGGGGGAGCCCTTGGTGATTGTTACTGAATTAAACTTTAAACTTGAGACTTATAAGGATAACCTGCGGGTTATGCCTAAACTTGGTTGGAGGGTTGAAGTGCAAAATGTTTAAGATACTTGTTCTCATACTTACATTATAGAATGCATTTATCATAGTGAATTGTAATTCTTCTCAAATACTTGTTAAACTGTGTCAAAACCTTTGTATCTCACCAACTATTTTGTAGTTGACAGATTCTTTCACATGTTTCAGGTTCTACATCATGAGACTTATCTGTGATCACATAGGATGCTTTGGACCTAGACTACTTATCAATTAAATGTTGTATTCTTGTTATGTTTCCTTGTATTGAATCTTAAATTATTTATTAATGAAATATTGAAACTTTAATAGTCAACCTTGTGCTATTGAACAACCGCGTCCGCCCCGACGTATAATCCGCCGTCGGTTGGGGTGTGACATGCAGATCTTAAGACTATGCCATTCGAGGAGGCCACACGAAGGTTAAACGCATTTGAATAAAAGATAAAAAGTCAAGACGGGTCTATGAGAATCAAAATAAATTGTTGTTTTTTTTTGTTAGACAACCGTGGGAAACAAACTAGTGGTAGAAATCCGTATAGCGGTCGTGGATGTGGTTACAATAACTGAGGACGGAATAATGGATCTCGTATGGAAAATAAGTAAGATGATGGAGGTGATAATCAAGAAATTCTCCAGGACAGGGTCGTGGATTTTTGGCCGAGGAAGAGGCAACGGTGGACCTACTCAGGGACCATGGGGGCAGCCGCCCTCCATAAAAAAAAATTAGTGTAAAATACGCATTAAAATCCCAATCGCCCCCCATAAAATTTTAAAATAGCCCCCCGTAGCCCCCCCAATGTTAAAATTTAGTGTTATATGTACGTTATATATCACTACTCAACCGACCCCAAAAATTTTCGATCCCCACGGGTCCACCACTGGAAAGAGGATTTGGATGTGGAAGAGGTTATTTTCGCGGAAATTTAAAAGAAATTTAAGATGTTATAGGTGCGGAAGAGTTCACTACTAGAAATTTAAGCAGTTTCGACGAGGCAAAATCGACGACACATGTCGTCGAGATAGGTGGACCAAATACGACGACATGTCGTCGGAGATCGTCTAAAAAAAATTCATTTTTTTTTCGACTTTTCTCGACGACACGTCGTCGGCGATGCTTAACCGGGAGAAGGTGAAAACTTTTGACGCCTACCTGATACTAGTCTCGACGACATGTCGTCGATATTGGTATTTTTAATTTTTTTTCCCTTTTTTTTACCTATTAAAATATTAAAAAAATTTATTTTTAAAGAAAATACCTAATCTCGACGACATGTCGTCGAGATTGGTATATAATAAAAAATATTTTTATTTAATAATTAAAATAATTAAAATAAAAGGACCCAATCTCGACGACATGTCGTCGAGACTGGTCTAACTGGGCATTTACTTGCAGAAACCCTTCTCTTCCTCATTTCTGTCCTCTTTTTCCTCTCACGATTTCTCTCGGCTACACCCACAAAATCCGGCCATTTTTCTTCAAAGTCCAACGTTTTCTACCTCCTTCTTCACCATTACTCTTGTTATTCAAGTGGTTAGACCCGATTTCGACTTTTTTTGTAATTTTTCTTTATAATCGTAAATTTCTAATATAAATCTTGTGTATGTGAAGTTTTTTGCTAAGTGGAGGGATTGGATGTAACGAACCAAAATCCGGGTCTCGTTATAAATAAATAAATAATTCTAATAAATATTATGGTGAAAATAATATTTTAGAAATAAGTTGAAATAAGCGGGTTTCAAGTTAGTAACGGGGATATACTAGTTTTAACTAGTTATGGAAGGAAATGAAAAAGATTGAAGGTAGAAGGGCTAAAGGTGAAACATGGCAAATCTGCCATATTTGACCTTTAGAAGTCAAAATTGACTTCATTTTGGAGTTGGGTCGTTCAAGAGAAGAGGAAGAGAGGAGAAATCGGGTTGAAGCCAAAATTCGTATGTTTGAAGCTTGTAACTTGAAGGTGTTGGCTCACACATCACCTTTCTAACATCAAGTAAGTGATTTCTTCCTCTTTGATCCACCATTTATGGTGTTCTTGTTGGGTTTTGTTGAAAACCCGAAATTATGGTTGCATGTGGTAAAATGGTGTTAGATTATTGATAATCTAGCTAAACTAAAGGTGTAGGAAGGTGAACAACACCATGGAACCCTTTGATTTTGATTTTTGAAAGTTAGGGTTCATATGGAGGAAATTGGGGGTTTTGGGGTTTTGATAAAAAATTGATAAATTGATGATGATTAAGTGTTATAGAGGTGTTAGACACTTAAACAAACCCCAAATTAACTTAAAGAAACTAGTTTGATAAAAATTAGTGTCAAGGTATTGGAAAGAGAATTCTAGTGGTTGAGATGAGTTCTTGATTAAAGGGGGTGTTTGGATATGAAAATAACCCAAACGGGTCAATTTGGGTTGAAAATGGAAATTTGGGTGGTAAACTCAATTGTATGTGTTTTGAATGAATGATTAGATTACTAAACTAGGTGTGTATGTTTAGGCAATCAAATTGTGGGTCTAGAAGGCGGAGCGGAGTCATCTAACCCAAAAGGTAAGTGCCTATGCACTTACTTAGTATTGATGATAAATGGTGAATTTTATGGATTATGTGTTATGTGATTGTGTGCATACTTGTGATATGATAAATTGTGAATGATTTAGTATGTGCAATGAATGAATGTAGTTATAGTGTTAACCTATAATGGTAATGGATCATGTGTTGATCATAAATGAAACGGAGATAGGGCCTTGTGCCATATTGGAAATGGATCATGTGTTGATCATAAATGAAACGGAGATATGGCCTTGTGCCATATTGGAAATGGATCATGTGTTGATCATAAATGAAAAGGAGTTATGGCCTTTGTGCCATAATGGAAATGGATCATGTGTTGATCATAATTGAAACTTGTAGTAAGGGTGCAAGAATATGTAGCCTAAATGACAATTTGGGTGGAAACGGGTCAAATGGGTGAATGGGTGAAACAAGTAGGAATTTACTTGTTTGTTATGAATTTATCTTCATTACTAATGGTGATATGTGTGGTGAATGTAGGAAAAGCTCCGAGGTAGTCGAAGTCAAGTCCAAGGCGTTGGCGGATCCTCGTATGCATATTTTCATGTTTTGATGATTTGGTGGAATTTCCCCCTTTTTGATTGTAATTTGATAAACAAAACATGTTTTTGGGTTGTGATCATGTTGTTGAAGGGGTTTTTGGTTAAAACCCATGTGTTGGGCAAAATTGTTGTCTTGTATTTTGGAAAAAAGTTGAAAAAATGGCTAAGTATGAAAACCTGCTGAAACCTGAGAAACTTTCTGAGTTTTTGACTCCCTCGCGTATCGCGAGGGAGGAAGCTTGTTTTCTCGCGCTACGCGAGATGATATTATTTATTTGAGTATTTGTATGTATTTGTGAAATGTATTATTGGTGGTGTTATGTATATATTATTTGTATGAATTGTATGATGTTATTTTTTTTTTTTAATGTATAGTTTGTATGTATTATTTATTTGGGTATTTGTATGTATTTGTGAAATGTATTATTGGTGGTGTTATGTATGTATGGTTTGTATGAGTATAGATGAATATGTGCATGTATATATGTTAGTAATTATAACACGAAACTTTCACTTGTTTTGACTCAAATACTTGTATGCATTATTTCTTTGGGTATTTGTATAAATTAAAAGAATATATTGTTGTTTTTTAATTTTTGTGAAATGTAATACATTTGTTTTTTTATATCTAATACATTTGTAACGAATTTATAGGATTTCTTGTTTAGCTTTCTCTTTCCGCTTGACTTTGACTACATTAAAAAGGTAACACATTTCTACTAAACTAAAAATTGTTTAGATTATGTAACACTTTATTAGTATATCGAACTCGAACACGATCCTTTGTTAACACAAATATCTTGGAAAATTGATTTATTATTTTAGCAAAAGATACGTAATCAGTTTAATAAAAGAAGATGGTACACCATATTATGGTGAACTTGAGAGTATCATAGAGTTGAATTATTTAAGTAATTATTCGGTTGTAGATATGGCGACTTATGCTCGATCACATGGTGGTGACGGTGGGGGTCGTGATCCACGGCGGAATTCTAAGAGGCTCCCTACTGATTGCGAGTCTTGTAAGTTACTTGTTTTACTTTGCTAATACTTCAAATTCATGTAACATCTGCGAGTCTTGTAAGTTACTTATTTTAGTTTGATAATTCTTCAAATTCATGTAACATCTGCGAGTATTAAATTCATGTAACAGCTTCCTCAAAAAAAGTAAGGGGCCGTGGTCGAATAAAATGTAATCTTCATGTAAAAGCACTGTATTTCGCAATCTTCATGTAAGTATAAAATGTAATTTAATAACATTTATAATTATTAAGTGTTTCCTAATTACCTTTTTTTTACAGAATTACTTTGATTTAGAAAGCTGGAGTAACACACCGCAGTGGCCACAAATATCTGCGAGCATCCATGATGATTGTAGCCGTAGATTTCGTGACCGCAAATCTACTTTAAAGAGACATTTTGAATCGGTTGGTGGTTACGAGGAGTTGGAAGAAGCAAGGAATAATCCTCATGAGTCCATCAGTTCCGGCAATTGGAATTCCCTCATCGACATATTGTACCTTGATCCCGCATATATTGCACGCTGCAATTAAAATTCTTCAAACCGATCTAAACAACCATACGCCAATACTAGTGGGAGCAAGTCATTTGCTCAACGGCGATATGAGGAGGTAACAAAAGTTGTTAATATTATTCTAAAAATGAATTCATAAGTTAGTCAAATATTAGTAACATTATTTTTGTTGTTTATAGGTACAACAAGGTGGAACCGTCAGCCTAATTGATGGTTGGAGACGTATGCACAGGTCTCACGGCACATGGGTCAACGATCGGGCACAAAACGATTGGGTAAGTATATATATCGATAAGGGAATTCCAAGTTTGGGAAATACACTAGAATATTAATCATATTGGTTATTGTTAATTTTTAATATTGTTTTTTATTGAGTTTTGTTAAATTATTATGTTTATTGAGTATTGTTAAGTAGGTTGGCTATTGAGTTTTGTTGAATTATTATGTTTATTGAGTATTGTTAAGTAGGTTGGCTATCAATTTTGTAGTCGTTATGCTGTCGGATTTTTGAATTTTTTTTTATATGTGTAATTTTTGTTTATTATAGAATACAATTCAAGAAGAATTGACCCGGATGCAACAAGAAGGCGGAGAAGTTGATGAGGAAGAGGTCCTAAAACGTGCCCTTGGCGAGAGACGCGGTTGGAGCCGAGGAGTTGGAAGAAAAGTTAGAAACATGCCCACTAATGTTTCGGCTCTCTCCGAGTCTCAATTCAACGAATTAAAAGAACAAATTCGTGAACTGAATGAGACCGTGAAACATATGCAACAAGACCGCAACCAATCCGGCAACCAAAATGATGACGATCAAGATGAATAAACTTGGTTGTAACTTTTATTTGAACGATTTGTAATAATTTATACAATTTGTATACTTTTTGTTAAATGTTTTAAATAATATATTGTTATGAAATGTATTAATATATAACAGGTTTGACAGGTTTTGAATTTTGTGTATTAAATTACTGGAAATTTTTAAAATTCTAAAAATATTTTTTTTTTAAATAATCCTTTCTCGACGACATGTCGTCGGGATTGAGTTTTCCAGATTTAAAAAAAAAAGATTAAATAAAATTTAAATTGATCAATCTCGACGACTCGTCGAGATTGATCAATTTAAATTTTATTTAATCTTTTTTTTTTAATTGAAAAGTTATTACCGACGGGCTAAACTCGACGACATGTCGTCGAGAAAAGTGTAATCTATCTCGACGACGCTTTCTCGACGACTTTTCAAGTAGTCTCGACGGAACTTTGCCGACGAGTCAATCTCGACGACATGTCGTCGATAAAGGCAATTTCGACGACATGTCGTCGATAAAGGTCGTTGAATCTGCCTAAAATTCTTGTAGTGGTTGAACATTTTGCATATAAATATCCTGATTTGAGAAAGAAAGAAAAATTAAGCGACTAACTTAATTCAAGGAGATTATGAGCCGACACCACTTTGACAAAGATAAGGATGTCCGATTTACCCTCAAGGTGTTCTTTCAAGATCTATTAAGTGAAAGACGAATTATGTTATGAAACAATAAAATACGAATGATCTTTAAACTTCTGATTTTAAAGAATTTTAAAAATTTAATTCTAACTCATGTATATTAGAACGTGCAAAACAACTTTTTTTTAACAATCGTAAGAATTTTAAAATACGATTATTAACAAACAAATAATAAGAAAATTAAAATCAACATAAAATTTATAAGTAAATGTAAAGAAAGAAGTATAAATAGTCATGTCAATCCATCTTTTGAGCATCCCAATATTTTCCCGTACTTGTCCATGTTTAAATGTAGCCGATTCCTAAGGTCATGACACGACAGAAACAAAATGAATATAATATCCATGTTGAACGTATCCAAAGGAATAGATATGTCAAAGTTATTGGGCTTTTTTACTCACGTATCGGTCTATAAATACTACAAAGTTGATACACATTTCATACAACAAAACCAACCATCTCTTCCTTCTTTGAAACTAATTCAATCATGTCGTCCGTCAATCTCGAGGTTGAGGTTCCTTCTCAATTTCCTACCGAAAGAGTTTTTAAGGTTTTCAGTGATTTTGACAATAAAGTGGAAACCACAATGTCTAAAAAAGTAAAATTAGTACTAATGGACTAAAATATAAAATCAGACCAAACTACATAGAATAAAACCGTAGTTTACTCTAATAATAATATTAGTAGTATTAGTAATATTATTATAAGTAGTGGTATAAAAAGGAGTATTGTCCACATCTATATATATTATTTTTATTTATAATTTTTAAAATTAAGGGTATTTTGATAATTACACACCCATCTAACAACAAAACTTGAGCTTCATCAAACTCCTTGATCAATGTTGTTAAATTTATATATAGTCCGTCTAATTTTCTCAAACTTAGAAATTATATATATGTTGTTAAAATTAGTACTAATGGACTATATATACTGAGCTGGTAATCAGAGAGGTTTTATTATATTTTCTCAAAGATACTTTTACACAGAGACAATTACACCCGATATATGGAAAACAAAGGACCCTATACATGGAAACTAAATAACCGATTGATAGGGAGAAGATTATGGACAGCTAAGGAAATCCCCAATTAAAGTGGCCAATATTCTAACACTCCCCCTCAAGTTGAGTAATGGGATCTCCAATACCCAACTTGAATAAAACTGATTCGAATGTTCTTCCAGCAACTGCTTTTGTCAGGATATCTGCCAATTGGTCTTCGGACCTAACAAACGGAAGTTCAACTGTGCCATCTTCGATTTTTTCTTTTATAAAGTGCCTGTCTATTTCAACATGCTTTGTTCTATCATGTTGTACCGGGTTCTCTGAAATCTTAATTGCAGCTTTATTATCGCACCTTAATTGAGTTGGGCACTTTAGGGGAAATCCGATTTCTTTCATTATCTTTCTTAACCAAAGGATCTCGGTAATCCCCTTAACGATTCCCCTAAATTCTGATTCAGCACTTGACAGAGATACTACTTTCTGTTTCTTACTCCTCCAGGTCACCAAGTTACCTCCAAGAAGGGTAAAGTAGCCGGCAGTTGATCGCCTGTCATTAGGATTCCCTCCCCAATCAGCATCTGTAAAAACTTCAGCATCTAGGTGTCCATTTTTCCTGAAAAATATACCTCTTCCTGGTGTGCCCTTGAGATATCGAACAATTCTCATAACTGCCTCCATATGGTCTTCTTGAGGATGATGCATGAATTGACTAACTACTCCCACCGCATATGCAATGTCGGGTCGGGTGTGTGCCAAATAAATCAATTTGCCCACCAACCTTTGGTACCTTTCTTTACTTGCGGGTTTGGCTCCTTGAAGTATTTTTAGTTTGTGATTCACAGCAATGGGAGTTTCACTTGGTTTGCAATCCACCATGCCAACTTCAGCTAATAAATCCAATATATATTTCCGTTGGGAGATATAGATTCCTTCTCTCGACCTAAGGACCTCGATCCCTAGGAAATATTTGAGCCCTCCAAGATCCTTCATTTCGAACTCCTTGAAGAGATTTTCTCGAAGAGAGCTAATTTCTTCTTCGTCACTCCCCGTTATAATCATGTCGTCAACATATATTATAAGACAAGTGACCAATTCTCCTCTTCTTTTGTAGAACAAGGTATGATCTCCATTACTCTGTTTGTAGCCATACCGATTCATTGCCATTGTAAACCTCCCAAACCATGCACGCGGAGATTGTTTGAGCCCATATAAAGCCTTTTTTAGTTTACACACCTCATTTTCTTGAAACTCATCAGAGAACCCTGGTGGAGCTTCCATATACACTTCTTCTTTCAAGTCTCCATGTAAAAAAACATTCTTTACATCAAATTGGTGGAGTGGCCAATCTCTGTTCGCGGCTATAGAAAATAAAACTCTGATAGTATCAATTTTTGCAACCGGTGAGAACGTTTCAGAGTAGTCGATGCCATATGTTTGTGTATATCCTTTCGCAACCAATCTTGCCTTGTGCCGCTCAATGGTGCCATCGGACTTGTATTTGATATTAAATACCCATCTACACCTGACCTGTTTCTTCCCTTGAGGTAACATACACTTTTCCCACGTGCCATTTCTTCTTAGAGCTTCCATTTCGAAATTCATTGCTTCATTCCATTCGGTTATCTTCTTAGCTTCTTGGACAGTATTCGGAATTTGTTCAGAAAGGATAGTAGCTGAAAAAGCCTTTGCAATCTTGGCCATTCTTTTCCTGTCAGTTTGTATCGGATATGTAGACGCACGAGGGACATGTTCCGGTGAATACCGGTTAGGAGGAACCCCTCTATTCTTTCTTGGAGGAAGAATAGAAATTTCAGGTTCATCAGGTTCAACATATGGACTCCCTGAAATGTCATGATTAGTAACATTTGATGGATTATGGTGGTGTAAATTGTTTACCTCTTGTTGTACATTTTCTTCGGCTGATTCATTGGTTGAATCGATGATAATCCTTTCTTGTTGGACATCGTTCTCGGGAGTATCATTGGTGTAAGCAGCCTCGTCAGTCTCTTCTATATTGGAAGCGAGTTCGGTGGCGCCATCTACCGACTCTGTTGGAACATCCTTAGGACAACTTTCATATAGCAACCAATCGAATGTTTCAGTAACTTTCTCCCCCTGAACATGAGATTGGTGGTCATAAAAGTAATCGGATTCTAAGAAGTCACAATCCATGGTGACATGGACCCGACGGGTAACCGGATTGTAGCACCGATAGCCCTTTTGATGGACACCGTACCCAACAAAGACACATTTCTCGGCACACGGATTAAGTTTGTTCCGACTAGTCTTGGGGATATGAACAAAAACTGAACAACCAAAGACACGAGGTGGTAAGGTCAAAACGGACGGAATGCTAACTTGGGTGGCAAAAACTTGTAATGGAGTTTTATTTCCTAGAATTTGGGTTGGAAGACGATTTGCAAGATACGTTGCTGTAGCAAGAGCTTCTGGCCAAAAATAATGAGGGACTCTAGATTCAATCATAAGAGCTCGAGTTTTTTCAAGAAGTGTACGGTTTTTTCGTTCTGAGGTACCGTTTTGTTGAGGGGTATTAGGACAAGTGGTTTGGTGGATAAGGCCATTTGCTTTAAAAAATTCTTGCATTGTGTGGTTAACGAATTCGGTCCCATTATCAGAACGAAGGATCTGTATTTTTTTCCCAAATTGATTCAAAATCATTTTGTAAAAACAAACAAAGATTTCTGGCACTTCCGATTTATGTTTCATAAAGTAAATCCAATTCATTCGTGAGAAATCATCCACAAATAACACAAAGTATCTGTTCTGGCTATTAGTGGAATTCGGTGCCGGACCCCAAACATCAGAATGAATCAACGAAAAAACAGACTCAACTCTAGTATTGCTTTGATTAAAAGAGACCCTATGGTTTTTTGCAAGAATGCAGGTTTCACATTTCTCATGAACAGAGTTATTCAAAAAAAGACTAGGAAACAAAATTTTAAGATAGCTAAAAGAAGGATGACCAAGACGCCGGTGCCATAACCAAAGTTGTCTTTCGGTTGTTCCGTGAGCAAGCATGGCATGACCCTTGTGAACCACCTCATCAACATAGTAGAGACCTCCTCGTTCAGTACCACGCCCAATGATCTCCTTCGTACGAATGTCCTGTACAATACAAAAAGTTGGATATATAAGTACCACACAGTTGAGTTGTTTCGTCACTTGACTAACAGATAACAACTTTGAGGACAATGAAGGAATGTATAAGCAATTTTTAATTTCCATTTTCTCCGAAAAAGTAATTTACCCTCCCCCTTTGACTTTAACAACTTCCCCACTAGTAGTCTCAATATAGGACTTCTTTGGAGATATTAAGTCACCAAAGTCTCTAGGATCATGTGACATGGTATCAATAGCCCCACAATCGAAGATCCAATTCACTGATTTTTTAGAGTGAGAGCAAGGATTAACATGGCAAGCTTTGGGCTTTTCATAGGTGCCACCAACACCCTCTTGGTCAATATTATCAAAGAAAGAAGCATCTGGTGGGAAGAATTTGAAATTAATAAGAGAGGGGTTTGAGATGTGATTCTCAAACCCTTTACCTCCAAGTTTGTCATCGAAGGTTGCTGCCATTCCGCCAAAACCGGTGCTACTCCCTTGCCCTTTTTCAGCCGGGTTTTCACCACCATTTGCAGCCGGGGTTCCTTTGATCTCCGATCTAGATCGCTGATTATTTTTTTCACCACGACCATCCTCCCACCATTCTGGATAGCCCACCAGTTTAAAACACGACTCTTTAGTATGTTTCTTCATCTTGCAGTGAGTGCAATACAGCTTGGATTTATCTTCTTTCTCCTTGGATCGGGTTTTAAACCTGTGTGCGGAATCTTTTGCGGCCAAACCCATTCCAATTTCAGTTGAGTTACTATCAGAAGGATCCGATTTAAGTATATTGAGCCTGGCCACTTCCCTTCGTATTGTGGCGTATGCCGTTTCTACCGAAGGAAGAGGCTCCTTTTTCAGGATATCTCTTTTGATTGGTTCCATCTTGTCATCAATCGCTGTTAGCAATTGGTAGAGTCTTTGTTCCTGAGTTTTTTTGTTGTAGATCTGGATATCTTCTGGGTCCTTCATAGGGTTCGGATCTCGCCTATCTATCGACATCCAAATATTCTGCAGTTTGTTCCACAGGTCTTCTAGGGTATCGGATCATTGCCGCAATGAATTGGCCCTTTTATGAAGATCAAATACCTGTAACGAATCCGCTCCAGAACCGTATGTGGTAGCCAACCCATCCCAGAGAGCTTTCGCTGTGGGATATTGTGACACATTATTCACCAAATTCGATTCAAGATTCTGGATAATCCAAGTGAAAACACATTGATCATCTTGTTCCCACCTTGTATATGTTTTTTCGGTTTTAGACGGGGGTGTCGGCTCCCCTGTAATGTGAGAACTTCTCCCCCTTCCTCCAATTGCTTTCTTCATCAGGGTTGCCCATAGGGCATAGTTGTCACCACCAAGCTTAATCCCTAGGGATAAGTTCTCGGGGTTTGCTGTTGTGCTCCGAGGCCATTCCGTAGAAGCGCAACGATCTGCATCGTTAATTCATCGGGGATTTTACTGACCAAGGCTTCATCATCCGCCATTGTTGTTGAAGATGTTCAACGAATTCCCAGAATCAAACCCGCTCTGATACCATACTGAGCTGGTAATCAGAGAGGTTTTATTATATTTTCTCAAAGATACTTTTACACAGAGACAATTACACCCAATATATGGAGAACAAAGGACCCTATATATGGAAACTAAATAACCGATTGATAGGGAGAAGATTATGGACAGCTAAGGAAATCCCCAATTAAAGTGGCCAATATTCTAACAGTCCACATCTATATATATTATTTTTATTTATAATTTTTAAAATTAAGGGTATTTTGATAATTACACACCCATCTAACAACAAAACTTGAGCTTCATCAAACTCCTTGATCAATGTTGTTAAATTTATATATAGTCCGTCTAATTTTCTCAAACTTAGAAATAAAATCTAAAAATTAGACATAGCACAAGCACAAGCACGATCCGTGTATTTAACTCTAACAATTATCTTAAAAGTATTAGTTGATTGTCAATTTGTCATTTGGTGTTTTTGTTTTTATACATGTGGAGTTAAAACTCATGAGTCATGATGTGTCATTTCTTTGGACTTTAAAAATAAATTTAATAATAATTAGAACACAAACAAACATACACCTAACCCCAAACCGGATCCAACACACCTCTCCATATAATACATGTCATATAAATTAAAAAAAACGGGTAAAGGTTGGATAGGATGATAAATCCATTTTAAATTAAGTGATGAAGCTTTTTTAGATTAAAGGTTTAAACACTATGACGAATTTGTTTAAATTAAGAGAAAAATACCAAAATGGACATAGTTTTCTTAAAAATATTAAAATGAACATTTAGCTTGTTCGAAGCCGACTAAAGCCAGCTAAGCATTTAGGTTTTGTCGGCTAAGCCTTTAGATTCAAAAGACTTAGCCTCCAATTTTTTTTTAGATGGACAAAATGTCCATTTTGATATTTTTCCCTTAAATTAATAGGAGGCCTCAAAATAGGTGTATGCTATTAAAAAAGTATATATAAATACTAAAAATAAAGTGGATAAAAAGTTTATAATTTCAAGGAAGGGTCAAAATTTATTTTCTATTTGTTGCATTAACACTAAATTAGATCATTACTTATATTTACTTGGGTTGTGCCAGAAAAAAAAAATACTACACGTCACATATAGACCATATTTTTAATAGGCATCAATGTTACTACTCTAATAAATGAAAATCTCTTCAGTATACGTGTCACTCTCTGGTTACTCCTTATCTTTATTTTCCCGTCTCTCTCTCATATTAAATATTAGATTTTCTATTTCTCTCTCCTATTAAATAATAATATTTATATTAATAAATCTAATTACGAATACTTATTATTTAATTATAAATATTTATTATATCATCAATAAAATGAACTTAATATGAACTAACATTTATCAATTAAATTAAAAAATTAATACTCAGTTGAAAAAAAAATGTTTTATAAACTAACTTAACAGACCTTATAACTGTCACAACAAATTACATTTTTTAAAAACATATTTTGACAAATGTGTTTGTTAACAAATTACATTATATTTTATTCAATCGATGTAATATATTGGTTTATTTTTTAAAAATATAAATTTTTTATTACTAATTATATAACATTTTATTTATTTAATCCGTGTAATACACGGGATTTTAACCTATTTATTAATAAAATAGAAAGTAAATGTATAATAAAGAGACTGTTCATCGATAAAAAATAAATAAATCAAAGCGTCTAACAATAACATTATAAGAAAAATTAAGGGAGGACGAAGAGATGCGAATTCAAATTTACCACAATCGAAATAAGTAATTTGAACTCGATTCTGAAAAACAAAAGCATGTTAGTAAATGGTGTAAAGTGTAAAATAAGGTTCTTCAAGAATATCAATGATACGCAATTTAAAAAGGTATTAGAGACTAAAGGATGTAAAGTGTAAATTGAGGCTCTTCTAGAATACAAATGGTTCGAGATTTAAAAAGGTATTCGAACCTAAAGGGTGTAAAGTGTAAATTAAGATGGTTCTATTGTAATGGATTATATTACTTTAAATTAAAACGACAATTGTTTTTATTATTATCTGAAACGTCTTTAATCTTTATTTTACCGACAATTGTCCATTTTTTTTTATTTCAGTACATATTATGATGGGGATTTATAGAAAAAAGGTACTTTTAACACCACCACTTTTAATCACATAATATTAATTAAAAGGTAACATTTTTTACTATTTTTAATTTTATAACTATGAGAAACATCACTTTTTTTAACATTAAATTTCATTGGAAAAAAAAGCAAGCCAGAAGCTTTGCAGAACAACCGGTAAAAGACAGGCCAAGCAGAGAGGCCGATTCGATTTAGAAACAGAAAGAGATAAAAGAAAATTACAGCCTAAATTTTGAATGAGCACCAGTTTTGCCATTCCAATGAGCTTATTTTAGCTATATTTTTAATCCAACGGTAACCAATAATCTTAATATCTTCAATAACTTTTGCATAAACCGGGTGCTCTTTGGATAGCATTTTGTTTTTGGCCTTCCATATAGCGCAACATGACATCAGAATTGGTCCATCTTCGAATAGTTCATTTATGGTCGTCCACGTGACACACAACAATTGGTCCATCATTTTTTTTCTAAACACACAATCTTTTGTTGTTATATAAAATTTAGTCTTCATTTAAACCAAAATAGTGGCTGGTTGACATGGTTTCAGGCGTGGACCTTGTAGCGCTGCCCTTGCTTCCCCTTTGACCCGGGTTCGATTCCCAGGATGAACTGCTATTTTGGCCTTCTCCCCCAATTTAATTAAAAAATAATAATTGTTTTACATTTAATTAAGATCGCGTTAGATTAGTTTATTCTTATTTTTTAATAGCTTATGTTTTTCGACTACGCTTTTTGATATTTTATATCTTACGTTCCTTCAACATGTGTTTAGGTATTTCATATAATGGAGCAATTTCAACCGTAACGCACGGGCTCACACCCTCTGGTTATAATATATGTTAACAGTGTGACGTTTTGTTAGGTCATAGGTGTAAGTTTTTCGATGGCAAGTTGTCATCTTTTATTTGTTTTTTCTCAGGAAGGGAGAGTGGAAACCCACTGACGACCACGAGGATCGATTTTCTTTAGTTTAATATAAAATTATAAAATCATAAAATGGACACACCTTTGTCCGTATATACTGTCTGGTTTTAAATGTTTGCCTTTTTTTTGTTTTCTTTAAGGTTTTGTGTTCTATATTTTTATTTCCAATAAATAATCTTTTTATTTTAAAAAATACTAACTTAAATAACATGCTAGAGGTATTGCAAGTACTTTCCTTTTGTAAATCATATTAAATAAATGAAATTATAAGCCTAATCTATAGCATATTATTAAATCTTTTAAGAAAAATATTCTTTCTCAATACATGACACAGACAGAAACCAAAAAAAAATATTTAATATCTTTTTTTTTACGACGAACATTAAAAGTTGTGACGTTGCACCCTCCGTCGTATGGAAGAGGCTCATCCAACTCTGGGCAATATGTTGTCTTAACCGGGCCCACTTGACGTCAAAGTTTGAGAGCATCCAAGGAAAAATCTCACCCAATACGGCCCCTTCCGGGCTTGAGGGAGAGTCGATGATCGAACACTGGATCGGCGTGAGTAAAACCCTGGTGCATCAGCCTAAAAACTAAACCTCATTTGCATGGCTCAGAAATTAATAATGATAAGAGTGATTGAACCCGAATCCCTTAAGACTTCATGACTCACCTCAACTACACCACAATTTAATATCTATCCTAAGGAATATTTAGTGATTTTAGTCAATGATGGCTTTTGATTTTTGAAAGCGATATTTAATATTTTAACCCAAAAATAAGACGATGAATAAAATACTAAAGTAACTTTTTTTTTCTAAGCGTCTTATATCTTTATATCCTTATCAGAAAAAAAAGAAATCTTTTTTTGTGACATTTTATATATAAAAGCTTTTTACCTGTCAGTTTTTGGACAAAAATCTTTTTACCAGTCAGTTTTTTTTATATCTATACTATATAATAAATAAAAGTTTTTTAATAAAAAGTGTTATCTTTATATTCATTCTTATCATTTTTTTTTTCATTTATCTCTCTTATTAAATACACATTTATATTTCATTAAATTCACATCTCTTTATTATTAAATACATCTTTATATTTTATTAATAATATTCTTTTAAACAAAATGCTAATCTTTGTATTAATAAATCTTCTGACATATTTTGACGAGTGTATGTGTTAACAGATTATATTGTATTTTACAGGTTTATTAAACCCGTATAAAACACGAGTTTAAAAAAAAATATTTTTATTATTTAATATATAATATTACAATTATATTTATTCAAACCGTGTAACACATGGGATTTTAACCTAGTTTTATATATAAAAAAGTGGGACCCTTATACTTTTTTTTTACAAAAGTCTTTTAACAATTTTTTACATATAAAAAAATAAAATATTATCTCTTTTTTTCTCACAAAAGTCTCAACAAAATTTTGCAGATAAAAATCATCGTACTTTTTTTGTTTTTTTCTAACCAAAGTCCCTCGACAACTATGGGTGTTCAAAACCGGATATCTGAAAATTTTGGATAGTGGATTCTACTATCCGAAATTTCGGATATCCAGTTAAAATTGCAGTAAGTTATCCAATTCAGAGCATCATGTTAAAATTGTACATACCTTTCAAGTTTCAGTCATGGAAGAACGGAAAGTAGAACATGAGGCGGGTTGGAAAGCAGGGACAAGCGTGTGTGAGTGCGTGAGAGGGATTTGGAGTTGGGACGGCTCACGGAACGGATGAGTGTTCATGATTACGGTAGAACAATTAGGGTTTTTAGGTTGAATGTGTTATATGTATATATATTTAGATATAATACATAATTAAAAAATAAAATGAGCTCTTTAGTTGGGATTTACACGCACAACCTTCTCCTATGAGCCTGCCTATGTTACGCGCATGCCTTTGATAACCATTCAGTTGGTTCTCTTCTTCAGCAATCTATACGGAGAATTCAATTTCACCGAGTCCATGTCGGAGACAGGGGGCAGTCGTTACACCATTCGTGAAGGTCGCTACTTAAGCGACAAGGAATTCCGCTACCTTAGGACAGTTAGAGTTACTGTCGCCATTTACCGGGGGGGGGGGGCTTCCATTCAAAGCTTATAACACTTCTACTTTCGACTTTCCAACACCGGGCATGTGTCAGACTCTATACATCGTATATAATAAATAATTAAAAAATAAAATATTTTGGATTTGGATGTCCGAATTTTTTTAATATTACTATCTGGATCCGAATCCAAAAATTAGGATATCCGAATTTTCGAATAATTCAGATTCGGATAGTTCGGTTTCAATTTCGTGTTCGGATTTTTTTGAGCACCCCTATCGACAAACTATAATCATGTTAATTTTACATTCTTTCCCTACCTTCTACTGATGCATTTGCTAGAGTAAAATAGTTGTTGAGTGATTTTTGTTAGAAAACCAAAAAATATGTTTTTTTTATATGCAAAATTTTGTTAAAAAACTTTTGTGAGAAAAAAATATATATTAGTTTTTTATGTGCAAAAAATTATTGATAGACTTTTGTGGAAAAAAACTGAAAGCATGTTGGCTTTGGTTGGTGTTTGCCCTCATTTTTTTACTATTAATACAAACTTAAACAAATGTACCCATTGATTTGTAAATGAATCGAACAAACACAAACACTTAGAGCATGTGGTATGGTTTTGTGAGGAGATTTCGTGATCCTATGTGGCACCCTCACCAAGTGAGAACACCACCCCCTCTTCAAGTGAGAAGAGCTTGAGAAATCTCACGAGAGTGAGATGAATAAGGGGGAGGAAGTGAGGCATTGTGATTGTGTGTGAGAGCCCTCATTCACTAGAAACACTATCCCCTCTCCAAGTGAGTGTTGTGAGAAGCCTCACTTACAACAAGATATACCACATGTTTTTAAAAAGAATGATTTTTTTTGTTCACATTAGTTCATTAAAAAAATAGTATTTTGTGTTCGTTCCTTAGTACTTTTAAACAAACATGAGTAAATATAAACAAACACAAACGCACTAATTGAAAGATTGTTTTAAAATAGGTAACACTCAATTTTTTTGAATAAATATGCAAACGAACTTTAATAACACGCATACTTGACACCATGAGGAAAAAAATAAAATCAATGTTAAAAGTGTATCTCAAGGAATAGTTTGGTCAAAATTGATGGCTTATTTTCCCACCGTATCGGCCTATAAATACCACAAAGTTCATGCACATTTCATTGTCACACACACTCTCTTTTTTCTTAGCAACTTCTTTGAAACTAATTGATCATGGCATTCGTTACTGTCGAGGTCGAGGTTGCTTCTCAATTTCCCGCCGAAAGAGTTTTTAAGGTTTTTAGTGATTTTGACAATATTACACCTAAGGTCAACCCACAAGTCTTCAAATCCATTGAGACCGCAGAAGGAAAGGGAGATGTCGGGACTATAAAAATTAATGTTTTCATAACCAGACCGGACAACGAATCGGACGTGACCGGTCGTACCGGATTAAAGAACCGGATGACATTATAAATAATTTCTTTACCTTTTAGTATAATAATTGATGTTGGTGGACTAAGTTGAAGCATAATGAAATACTAAGGGACTAAATATATAAAGATTAAATAAAAATTGACTAATAGTGCTTCAACTAGCAAACGTTAAGGGGCCAGATGAAACTTTGTCATCAACCCTAAATGTAAACGTGGGAGTCTGAAGAACTGCAACTTATTTTTCCTTCAAAATGCGCCGCTCGCCTCAAACTCTCTCTCACTACGAAAGTTCTTCCTCCCAGCAGTGATTCTCATCTCCAGTTGGCCTCAGATCGAACAGGCTTCACTCGACGGCTAGGGTTCTCGATGGAGATGCTTCAACCTCTTATTTCGGCAGACAAAAAAGTAATTTCCGTTGGCCGGTTCAACCTCTTATTCCCGGTCCGACCGACCGGGTCTTTGCAGGATCGTTTCAACATACTTAACCGGACCGTTCAAGCCACCGGGTCCCGGTCCGACCGGCCGGTCCGGTCCGGGTTATCATGAAAATAACTATGCCATAAACTCAATACTTTTTATTTATTACATGTTTTTCTTAAAACGCAGCTGTCCCATTCTCAAGTGGAAAATACAAAGTTGATGCCATAGACCCAAGCAACTATAGTTATAGCTATACTCCTTCATCGAAGGTGACAACTTGTTCGGCATATTAGACTCAATCAACCATCATGTTAAGGTTGTGCCCTCTTCTGACGGAGGAAGTGTGACTGGAAAGGTGATGAGAAACCATCCGAAGAGATACTCAAAAAAGAAAAGAGCTATATGAGAACACCTACAAGGCTATCGAGGCTTATGCCGTCGCTCATCCTGAAACTTATTAATTATGTCTTTCGGGGTATTTGTGTTATCAGTATGATTTAAAATAATGATCAGAGTTCCAGTTAAATAATTGTTGTATCATGTTCCAGTTTGTTATGGTATAAAATGATGAGAGACTATAAAAATAATCAAATATTGAGTTTATGGCATAGTTATTTTCATGATAAGGGTTGTAATGGCGCGTAGTGATAAGCCCTTCACTTTTAGTGATGTATTTTCCAAAATTCTTTTAATTGATCGGAAAGTTTCGAAATCTTAATGGAGTGAACTTTGATCTAAACTATTAATAGTAACTTTCAATATCTCATTTCGGGAGAAAATACCCCACATGTAAGTGTGGTGTGAAAATGTTGGAGGCCGGTGAGGTGACGTTCACGTGACGTACACTTTTACTCACATCACTTTTACTCACGCCCGGTATACCTCATGTCCTAAAAGAAACCTAATAACTAATTTAGTCATGAATTTAGTCTTTTACAATCAAGTGAATAATAAACCATAATGTTGTTTTCAGAGTTATTTTTTTATAAAAATGTGTTAGTGGAAAACTTATTTAATAATTTCGTGTTATTAAAAAAATATTTATCAAAATAGTGTTTTTGAAAAGTTATTTGCATCTCACTTTTAATCTCATTAGACAAAACTAAATTTATGATTACTTAATAATAACACTTGATGAACTATAAAGTTTGGGTTAATAATTTTAAACTCTTATTTTATAGCTTTCCTTTTTAACATTAATTTTTCACTTTAAAATTTGACGACTCTCAAAGAGTTCAATATTTTTATTAGAGAAAACTGTAGTTTTTTTATGAGGTTTAAACAAAATATCAGGTTTCGTTCAACTGTAACATATTTGATCCCCGATGTTTATTGTTTTAACATTTTGCGTCCATGATCATTAACTCCGTTAATATTACTGTTAGTTTTTGCATAAAATTACGGTTAGTTTACATAATATTTATTTATAGGTTTCGTGGAGATTTTTTAAACAATATAAACCTTTGGCAATAAATCAATGTATGATTTAAAAAAAAACCTAATAATTAATTTTTAACTTTCACTCGTTGTCATTTATTTGAAAAATTCACTCGTTTTTTATCTTTTTCAGTAACGGACGTTAAATTGTTCAGTTAAGTCATCTCATGTGCACAGCACTGGAGAACATTTTTAGTCTTTTTATCTATTTATTAAAAAATTAAGAAAATATAAATCTTTCTCATATCTCTCTCTCATGAACTAAAAACCTGTTTTCTCTCTATCCCAACCATTCAATTGCAAATCATTCAAATCAAAAAACTTATTTCAGTTCATAAATCAAAAGCCCAAATTTTCAAAATCCCTCTCTCCAAGAGTTCATGTCTTTTCTCTGTCATACATACACAAAAGCTGAACAAAGCTTTTAGAAAATGGTGGATGAAGAACCAAAATGATATTCTTCAAAACAATCTCAAAATGGAGAGAACGGGATGTGTTCATTCTGCCATGGGTTTAGATCTGTGGCAGCCATGGCCGGTTGAGATGAAGAAGCTATGTTAATGGATTTAGTTGTCGGTCACAATCTCCTCATCCTCCGTGTCTGCCGCACTAAAACCCCTCTCAGATTTATCTCCCTTCGACATCGATTTGATTCAAAGGGATTTCGGTGATTGAATCTATGAGCAATTGAATCGAATCTGTTTGAAACGATCTTGATTTTTCTACAAGATTTTGTACTTCGTGCCGTCTTGATTTTGGAGTTTCGAATCGTTTTCATCAGTTAAGATTTAGGTTACATTGTGGGTTTTTGTGGGTGAGTACTATTATGTGGTACAAAATTGATCTTGATCTTGTAATTTGTCTTGATTTTAGGGTTTCGAAATGATATATTGAACCCAAAAATCATGATTTGTTGAACAAAATTTGTTAAACCCAATTTCGGAGAACCTAAAATTTTGCGTTCCGGCGGAAAATATAGTTTATTGATTCGTGGTGGTGGTGCGTTCCGGAGGAAAAAATCAGTTTTGTGAGGTGGGTTTTTGTCGGTTAAGGGAAGTAGTGATAGAAATTCAACCTCCAAGTTTATGGTTGTGGCAAAATCAAGACAGCAAGATCAATTTCTTCGTCTCAACCGGCCATGGCTGCCACATATCAAAGCTTTGCAATTGAATGTTTGGGAAAGAGAGAAAACAGCTTTTTAGTTCATGAGAGATGAGAAAGATTTAGGGGGTGTTTGGGATTCCATTTCAAAAACTACTTTTGACTTCTCGAAGAAGTTAAAAATTCTTACTTCTTCAAAACAACTTCTTCACCCTTTTAAAATTAACTTTTTCATCAATTATCCAAACAAACTTTTAACTTATTACCTTTTTAAAAAAGGTAATAAGTAGTTTGAAATGGAATCCCAAACACCCCCTTATATTTTCTTATTTTTTTAATAAACGGATAAAAAGACTAACATGCCCTCATGTGTTGTGCATATGAGGTGACTTAACTGAACAATTTAACGTCCGTTACTGAAAATGATAAAAAACGAGTGAACTTTTTAAATAAAGAACAATGAGTGAAAGTAAAAAATTTAAAGGATCTAATTCATAATTTAATAAAATATAAAAACAAAAATTATAATTTAGTCTATCTATTTCAAATAAACAATTACAAATATTTGGATTGAATAGCATGTTAGAAGAGTTGCTATAATAGTTATTTTCGTCAATCAATCTCAAACTTGAAATGTACGGGTCCAGAATTTTTAATATATTTAGACAATACTTTAGAGCAGAAATATTATATTTACACAAACACACAAACTAAAATCAAATCATCTTCAAGGAAAGCTACTAGTTAACATGTTTACAACATGGATCGATCTATCAGGCAAGACCGAGAAGTATTATGCAGAAGCCCTAACGATTTAAGAAGTAGATCACATTCTTGTTTATTAGTTTGAACCAAATTGTTAGTTTACGTCTCTTAAATTTAATTTTACTTCTAAGACTTTTTTGGTAGACAATTTGGTGTACTTTTTATTAGATGGGTATAAAACTGATTTATATTGTTTTGAAAAATGCACGATCTTGGCTTTAGAATCAAAACACACTTAAACATGAATCCACCTTAATCTTAATACACTTAATTAAACAAACTTCTAGCCTCCTACCCCTTCTTCACCTTAATCCTAAATTAATTTTCTTTTTAGACATAATCAAACACTTAACCAGCAATCTTTCATTCGTGTCACATACAAGCCCCTCCCTTTTTATTTGATTCAGCTACTCATCAAACTTGTTCAGATTTTCTAAACATTTACAAGGGTGTTACAAAGGTAGAAAGATATAAAGAGACAATTCAACTTTCTAAAACAAAAATTACAATGAAAAGAATTTTAATATTTATTAAGAAAAATATAGATGTTCGATTTAATCGAATTTTTCAACACATGGCACGACAGAAAATAAATAATTAAAAATACTATGTCTATTCCAAGGACACATTTGTTCAAAGTTGATGGCTTTTGAAATTCAAAACTTAAAAAATATATAATCCACGATACTAGTATTACTAGATATACATAAAAAACTAAAAAGTTAATGTTATATGTACATGATTTCTGAGGACACTACACGATAGAAACAATAACGTATTTAACATCCATTTCGTTTGTATCTCAAGGAATAGTTTGGTCAAAATTGATGGCTGACTTCTTGACCATAGCGGTCTATAAATACTACCAAAGTTTATGCACATTTCATCGCAACAAACTCTCTCTTTTTCTTGACAAAATTTTTTGAAACTGATTGATCATGGCCTCAGTTACTCTCGAAGTCGAAGTTGCTTCCCAATTTCCCGCCGAAAGAGTTTTTAAAGTTTTTTGTGATTTTGATAATATCGCACCTAAGGTCAATCCTGAAATCTTCAAGTCCATTGAGACCAAAGAAGGGAGCGGAGATGTTGGAACAATAAAGATCTTCACATTTGGTGATGGTAAGAAATTGCATCATTTCGTAATTAATAAGTATCTTCTCTTAATTCTAAGTTAATAGTTGTTTGTTACTTTTTATTCACCGTGTGTTTTCTTTTAACATAGCTGTTCCATTCACAAGTGGAAAATACAAAGTTGATGCTGTAGACCCAAGCAACTATAGTTATAGCTATTCCTTCATCGAAGGTGACAACTTGTTTGGCATATTAGACTCCATCAACCATCATATTAAGGTTGTGCCTTCTCCGGACGGAGGAAGTGTGTACAAACAAACTGTTATTTATAACTGCAAAGGTGACGAGAAGCCATCCGAAGAGATTCTTAAGAAAGAGAAAGAACTATATGAGAACACCTACAAAGCTATTGAGGCTTATGCCGTTGCTCATCCTGAAGCATATTAAATGTCTCAGTTGATGTATTTTTGTTTCGAGTAAGGTTTGAAATAATGGACAATGTTCCATTTGAATAATTGTACCATGTTCTACTTTGATGTGATAAAAAATACGAGTGACTATAATAATCTATATTTACTTTATGTTATATTTCTTTTTTTATATTTTGTTTATTCAATTTTACTTGGGTTACTCGTAGATGTGTTAAATATGATCATGTCATATTTATTTTCAGAAATGGTTTTTTCTTAACAAGCTAATTTTTTTTTATCATATTCACCACATCTACGAGCAACCCAAGATTTAGTGGCTTGTAGCTCATACTACTAGTAAACTTGATCGTTTAATTTATAAACTTTTTATTTGGGATGATATCGTTACTCTTATAAAACTTATATTATCAGTTTTTATAAATAAATCCATCTCAGTAAAAAAAACACAAAATTAACGATCCAAATACACATAGTGATGGTTTTTAAAGTAAAAAATAAATAATAGGTTACAACAACAAGACGGTATTTGTTTATGGTTATTGGCTTGCTGGTATTCAGGATAAAATCGTAACTTGCCTGTTATAGCAAAATATGAACTAGTGTTATACCAGTCCGGTAGCCGGGTATTTTAGTATCATAATGACATAAGTATTTTTTTTTTTCTTTACATTCTAAATAAAAACATTATTTGTCCAAAAAAAACTCAAAATGTGTGGAATGTTGAAGGCCAATCATCATTACGTCAAACATGATGATACTCGGTATGTTTATATGGAACTCTGTATAAAATTGACCTGTGTACGCAAGTATGAAAAAGGATCAAAAGGTCAAGTTTGGTTTATCTAGTTGCCGAGTTGGCAGGTTTATGATCCAAACATACATTTCCTACTTTGTTTCTCTAAGATCACAAAAATCAACTTTCCTTGGGACTTGCAGGAAGCGACGGTATTTAGGCTCCTTTTGCTCTCTGTGTGTGGCATGTTTCTAAAAGTGAAAAATGATGAAAATAGACATACTGAAGCAAGAACGGATGACACAAATGATTGATCTGCAAAAGTTTGCCCATATCCGTCTCCCCTGATTGATCTTTTGCACCTTCTTGCGTAGATAAATTGACCTCCAAAACAAATACTACATAAAGAACAAAATTCTGGATAAGATTTATAATAAGTCAAAAATGAAAATTGAAAGCAGTACACCATTTTTTAAACATTTGTATAGAGAAATTTAGCAGTAAATGTGTAACAAAAAGGAACTTTCTAAATTCATAAACCTTGCCTGTTATTATCACTTTTATACCAACAATATTTTGGTAATGTTTATGTTCAGAGCTTTGTGGATTGCAAATAACTTGAGCCAATTTTGAATTAGGTTGATTAAAAAAAAAAGAATTAAACAGTAGGCTTTCAGAGGCATCTTCCCCAAAATTAGGGTTGAAAAGATCGTAACTTCATATACAAAGCATCCCTACATCATCATTCATCAACAACATAAACAATTGAATCAATACTTCAATGTACGGATCAAACGAATTGATGAAAATAAGGTGAAATCAATAGAAGTTACCCGTTAGTGGGATGGGAAGACGATGATGACATTGTAGGGAAATCGGACACTAATCGAAGCCTGTAGAAGAGGGCTATACATCTGGAAAGTACCACATTAAGAGAAAAATCTTTCACAACGGGAGATACAAAATCAGGGGGCGATCCGGTGGTAATTTTTGTCTCGGATGAATTCATGGTACAAATAAAAGTTTGATTACCAAATAAAAGAAGGGTCGGACGTTAAAAGGGAAGTCGGGTAGTGGCCGGTTGCAACTGGCGCGAGTGGTGGGTTCTCTCTGGCGACGTGGGGATGAGGAGGTGGAGAACATGGGGCAAGCTTGATCCGAAGAGAGGCGATAGAGTGGTCGGAGATGCCATGGTTGCTCATGTGAGTGTGAAAGTGTGAAGCAGGAGGCGGTGGTGGACTAGTTAGTATGATGGGCCAGCTATCACATGGGTCAAATTGGGTGTAATGGATCATACCATATTTTGGTCTAAACGTACATGTTAACTGTATTGGGCCTTAAGCCCATGACTGACATCCGTCCGTCATCACCAATCTTCTAAACATCTCTACTGGAATCGTTCCAAACTATATTGGGTTTTCTTCAACAAGTGCCGAGTTGCTTCTTTTCACGTCTAGCCTATCATTTGGTAGTAGTCGTGTAGATTCAGTAGCTGGCCTTTTCTTCGCATCTCAATTTTTTTTTAAATAATTTAGTATTTCAAATTACATATTTTATTCATTTAAATACTAGGTTAAAATCCTGTGATGCGTTACACGAGTTGAGTAAATAAAATTATAATATTATATATTAAATAATAAAAAATATTTTTTAAAAACTCGCGTTCTATAAGGGTTGAATAAACCCGTAAAATCCCTATTCTAATAAAAAACCAAATTTTTTTGTCATTGTCATCACCGTATTCATTATCACAACTTTTTTCCCTTAAAACCACATTTAAATCCACTATTAAATCTTTCCATGTTTTGCTTAACTTTTTCAAAAATTTTCATAAATAAAGATTTTACCAAATTAATTCATCATTATTACCATTAACTCAAATTTATTTTTAAATTATAATCAAAATTGAATATTAAAAAAATAAGAACTAAAAAATAGGAGATTTGAAGAATACTACTTTTGTATTTGAATACAAATGTGTTAAAATAAAGTAAACTAATATTTAATTAGTAGTTTTTTAATTAAGTTTAATATTTATAAATAAATTTTTTATTTTGATTTTAAAATTTTAACAGTTAGTTTTTAATTAAAATTAAGAAATTTATAAATATTTATTTTTAAAAGTGTTTATATTTTAAACTTAATTTTTTATTAAATGACGAGATTTTTTTTTTCAAAAAAATATGTTTGACTTCAATTCTATTTTATTATTTTTTACTTTTTTCATATTTAGTTCTGTAATTTTAAATTTAAATTGTGTCGATATACTATGGAGTGTGATTTTTAAATTTTGGAGTTTAAATTTTTGAGTTTAAAAGACGATATATTGTTGAAATTTAAATTCTATATTCATTTTAAATGAGAGATTAAATATTAAAGGTTTAGCGATATTTTCCGTATAAAATACGATATTTTAAAAAAAAGTAACTTAAGTTTGATACGTAAATTTAATTACAAAACAGATATCAAAACGCATAATATTTTTATATTTTGTATCTATATATATACTTTAATATTTGAAATACTTGTGATGTTATATGGTTCTTAAATTCGGTTTAACCAGTCCGACAATAAGTCCTCTAACATGGCCGGTTCAATTCTAAAATCATTGAAAGGACTTATTTTAATAATTTTATCGTTATTTATTCATCACCCTTCGAAAGCTTTACAATTACAGGTCTACTCCAACCACAAAAGCTTATCAACACCGACGCCATTATGATCATCCATCACTACATCTACTTCATCATTCAATCCTAATTCCTAAATATAGAAACTCCATGAAACCTCATTTGAAATCACCCCATATTTTCTTCAAACCTGATATCACGACACCTCATTCCATCTCCTCTGACGTCACCTTCCATGACCAGCACACAGAAAACCTCCAAACCCTTGCCATTAAAACGGCGTCAATCGAAACTATTCCATCCAAGTTACCACCATGCCAATTCGGAGAACCTCATCGCTTTCCTCCACCGGAATCCCCATCGCCGCAGGAACTATCGTAGCTCTGTCACTACTCTGGGCTTTCTGGCCAATAACCACCTTCAGTTTCACATCTCCAACCCGCACCGTCAGTTTCAGCACCGGAGTTAATAATCTCAATATTTTTTCCGGTGATGGTGCTACCATCGGTGATCACGGGTTTAACCTTACCCACGACCCACCCGAACCCACGTTTTACGATGACCCGGATCTCACGTACACAATTGACAAGCCCATCAAGAACTGGGATGAGAAGAGACGAGAATGGCTATGGCTTCACCCTTCTTTCATACCGGGTTTACAGAACCGGGTCATGTTAGTAACCGGGTCACAGTTCAACCCATGCCCGAACCCGATTGGAGATCATTTATTATTAAGGTTTTTCAAGAACAAAGTAGACTACTGCCGAATCCACGGCTACGATATCTTCTACAACAACGTTCTTCTCAACCCCAAGATGTTTACTTACTGGGCCAAAATCCCGTCGGTTCAGGCCGCAATGTTGGCCCACCCGGAAGCTGAGTGGATCTGGTGGGCCGACGCGGATGCCGTTTTCACTGACATGGACTTTAAGTTACCGTTACAACGTTATAAAAGCCATAATTTTGTCGTGCACGGCTGGCCGGAGTTGATCTACGAGAAGAAAAGCTGGACCGGTTTAAACGCCGGCGTTTTTCTGATCAGAAATAGCCAATGGGCTCTTGATTTCATGGATGTGTGGTCGGGTATGGGTCCTCAGACTCCGAATTATGAAAAATGGGGCGAGATATTGAGGGAAACGTGCAAAGATAAAACTGTACCCGAATCCGACGATCAAACGGGTCTGGTTTATTTGTTATTAAAAGAAAAGGAAAAATGGGGGGATAAAATATACGTGGAAGATAGGTATTATTTTGAGGGGTATTGGAAGGAAATTGTGGGGAAGTTGGAGAACATAACGGAGAGATATAACGGCGTTGAGAAAGGGGAGCGTAGGTTAAGGAGACGACACGCTGAGAAGGTTAGGGGCTATTCTGCGCTGTGGGAGGAGTATTTGGAAGGCGAAGGGTGGAGACGTCCGTTTATGACCCATTTCACGGGGTGTCAGCCGTGTAGTGGTACGCATAACGAGTTGTACTCTAGGCAGAGTTGTTTGGACGCTATGGAGAAGGCGTTGAACTTTGCTGATAATCAGGTGTTGCGTAGTTATGGTTTCGTGCACTCGAGTTTAGGTGATTCGGGCTCGGTGTTGCCACTGCCGTTTGATTATCCCGCTTGAAATCATATTTGTTTGTTTATTAATCGTATAAGAAATATACATGTATATATGTTTTTTAAATGAAGGTCGTACAATATGAGGCCAATGCTCTAAACCTTAATGGGCTGGCCCTGCCCAACTAGGTTGGTGTTTATGCATTCCCAAGAGACTTTAAGTGATCATAAATATTCAAATACACAATTTAAAAAGGAAAACATCATACTTGTGAATATATATTATGATAAAAATACGGTAAAAAAAAGCCTTTTTCTTGACGAAACAGACAAACAAGTTATAAATTCAATCAAATTAGGTAACATTAAGCAAATATCATACTAGTCTTATTATCTTTTTATCAAATATTAGTTTCTAATAAAATTATATAAAAGTTTGATTATCTAATTTATCTTTTCTCTATCGGAAGGCAAACAAGAAACATAATAGGAGTTGAAGTTGTTGGAGCTGCATAGATTTTATTAGAAACATGGGGAAGCTCCCGACCACAAAATACAATTAAACATATTACATAATTACACTAGATTGAAGCAAATCCAATTTTTTCAATAAAGATTTTGAATGCTTGAGCGATTTTGTTATACATGTTGATTATCATGTGTGTATGTTAATTTGGTTATGGGTAGTATATGCGAGTGAAGGGTCTTTAAGGTGCTTGAGGTCTATGAATCTCATAATTTAGTATGGTGATTAAAGTCATTGAACTACTTATGTGTTTAAGTAGAGTAGTTATATGACCATGTTGTATACAAGGGAGGGAGTAAATTGGTTGTAATTGAAGTATTTAAACTTCACAAGTTTAGATGGTGAAATTGGGATCTTTGATCCCACATGTTGGTAAATAATGTAAGGGTTATAAAGGTTAAATGGTGTCGTGTGTATACATTTGTATGTATGTTAAAGAGTCTATGTTTGAAGTCCAAGAACCTCACTCAGTGGTTAATTGAGGTCATGAACTTCACTAATGTCGTTGTCACTTGAAACTTTTAAAGTTCACAATTTGGGATATTATTTTTTTCTTTCATATTACTTCTTTCAATTTTTTATGTCAAAACTTAATAGTTAAAAGAAAAATTGGTGACAGCCCCTTTGATAGTGATTTATATTTTTTCTTTGTAAATCTGAAAGTAGTAATATGCAAAAATAATAATAATAATAAATAACAAATTTTCAGGTAAATGGGTCGTGTCCGTGTTAATCCACGGATGCACGAGTCATGTTCTTCTGGTTCATGTTGTATTCCTGTAAAATTTTTGGATTCATGACAGATTTGACCTCTCAACTCATGAACATGACCTTTTTATCGGTTTTGGGGGTTGGGTCTGTTTCTCCTGAGAATTTTCCGACTCATGACTTTGACCTGCCATGTCATGAACACGACATTTATCAGTTTTGGAAGTTGGACTGTTTATTCGACTAAAAGCAATAATCGAATTACAAGTATGAATGTTTAAAATAACAATAATCGGAACCAAACTAAAAGCAAAATGACTCACTTTTAGGTTAACCAAATTGGTTTTTTCCAAAATTGGTCCGCATCAAGAAATGTTCTTTATTTTTTTGATTTTTCGATTATGTTACAACCATGCCTTTAATCAAAGATTTTATATTAATTTCCGACCAAGCATCAAGAAAACTGAATATTCCAACCACGCCTTTAATCAAAGATCTTATATTAATTTCCGATTTCACAAAAAAAAAACATATACTTTAAAAACATTATTCCATATCCTGGAGATAATCGGTTTAGACTTTAGAGGGAATACAAAGAAACGGTTTTTTGGAGCAATGGATACTGATTTTTTATTTTTGAACAACAATTTGGATCACTGACGGGCCACTGAATCATCAGATCATCTCCACCACCCTCAGGAAAAAACCCATCATAGGTGAGAAAACCTCTGACCCAACTTGGACCTCTCATATTTTTTTTGTCACAAGTGAGACTTGAACCCAAGACCTCTTAATTTTGGAGAAGTCACCTTTGCCACTAAACTTAGCTAGTGGATGTAGCAATGGATACTGATAACAACGTCAAGTCATTAATGTTATTAAGACGTTGTCATTAAAAGGCATATTAATTTTGTAGCACTTATTCTACACAATTTTCATTTATAAGAGCACTTAATTAAAGGAAGAAAAAAACCCTAACTACCTGACATTTGCCTCCAACTCTGGCCCAACTAACTACTATGATTCTATTTCTTTCTCCCAATGGCTTGGAGAATACACACAACTTCCACATCTCTCTCACAGAATCTTTCCAACTAGCTTTTTTTTAATGGGGTGGGCTCAACTGACACGTCCTCCAGGGAAGGCTCGTACATCAATCTACCAAACAACCCCAAGGAATTTGAAATTTGCAGAGGGTGTTTCTAATTTTTATGAGGTGTACCTTACAAAATTTGAACCAATAACCTCCATGGAGGTGAAACCCTTTAAGAAAATCCCCTACCACCAAGGCAGAACCTTGATGATTTCCAATTGGCTACATCCATGTTTTTTAATACCAAAAATCCAGATTTGCAAGATAAACCACAACCTCAAACGTATAAAATTTGAATCATCAATCTTTTAGTTGTGTGACACACCACTTAAACACCAAGATATCTTTTGAGAACCTCCACCTACATTTTATAATCACATCTTTAAACTATTACTAATTAAACACGTGTATATACTATTTATTTTCAGTATTATTTTCATGTGTGTGTGTATATATATATTCAAATGCTCATCAAAGTTCTTAAAACTATCATTACTATGACTGAGAATGATTTTTTTTCTTACTATTTGAAAAAGATCGATGATTGATAGTAGCATTTATTGAAGTAATCATAACCACTTAGTGGTAGCTTTTTTTAGTGTTCGGTGATTTTATTTTATGTTTTAAAGAAAGTAGTGATAGTTTACTTTGTCACCATATAGCACAAAAAGATTACCAAGAATCTTTTTAGAGATTTTAGAAGCTTAACGTCTGTTTTCTAAACTATACCATTTATAACTTAAATAATATAATAGTGATCTAATAAACAAATATATTGTCAAATATATTCGATTTTATATTTGACATATATATCTTTTCTTTATATTTATATAAACAGTGATGTGGGTTTAAATTCTTATGAAACTAACATTTACGTGTCAAAAATATAGAAAAAAAAACATCCTTTTGCTTTTCTCCACAAAGATAAGCAACGAGTCATCGAATTAAACTCATTAAAAATATAAAGGAAAATTGAAACATCACTTCTATAATTTATATATAGAAACAAAAAAAACCAAGCAAAAAGAGAGCAATACTTGTAGAGTTATAGAATAAAAACATCTTTTTCCTTTTTTCCACAGGGATACGCTTCCATCTGCGCAATGTAAAAAAATAAATATTTATTCACCAAATAAAACAAAAAATAAAATCAGCTTCTAACCTTGGTCTTTCTTTATAATCAGATGACCTCAACATATTATTTTTTAATTTACCACTATTATCTATATATATATTTTCCATGGGAATGAATATTGAAATTTTTTTATTTTCTTTTTCATGGGAATGAAAAAAAAGTTTTTTTTTATAAACTGGCCACTAAAGTTCAAAATAAGCTTTAATTTTCTTTTCTTTTTTACTCAAAACTTTGGTTTTTATAGATTTGCCACATAAGTTCAATAAACTTTCTTTCGTTAACTTTTTTCAAAATACAGGTGCGCCGTTTTTTTTTTTGTCAACGTTCCGATATAAATTTGTTTTAAAACGAAGTTGTATTCAAAATCAATTTTTTTTATCGTTGCCTGTATCGAGTGCCGTTACCGTTGTGGTACCATGACGAACCGAACCTATTATGAGCGAACAACATCATTATCGATATTGGTATTATCGATTCGTCTTATGGTTTTCGACGAACCGAACCGGTAATTTTTTTAATTTGTTTTCCCCTTTTTTATTATTTAGTTTTATGTTTCATTTGAATTAACATTATTTTTACCGTTGTGCCTATGCTTTCGTTTAAATTTTATTAACGATGGGCCCGACAACGTTATCTATGATAACTTTTTTTTTTTCATGAGGATGAATAGTAGTTTTTTTTTTTTTTCTTACAAAAGTTTTTTTTTATAAACTGGCCACTAAAGTTCAAAATAAGCTTTAATTTTCTTTTCTTTTTTACTCAAAACTTTGGTTTTTATAGATTTGCCACATAAGTTCAATAAACTTTCGTTCGTTAACTTTTTTCAAAATACAGGTGCGTCGTTTTTTTTTTTGTCAACGTTCCGATATAAATTTGTTTTAAAACGGAGTTGTATTCAAAATCGATTTTTTTATCGTTGCCTGTATCGAGTGCCGTTACCGTTGTGGTACCATGACGAACCGAACCTATTATGGGCGAACAACATCATTATCGATATTGGTATTATCGATTCGCCTTATGGTTTTCGACGAACCGAACCGGTAATTTTTTTAATTTGTTTTCCCCTTTTTTATTATTTAGTTTTATGTTTCATTTCTATTAACATTATTTTTACCGTTGTGCCTATGCTTTCGTTTAAATTTTATTAACGATGGGCCCGACAACGTTATCTATGATAACTTTTTTTTTTCATGAGGATGAATAGTAGTTTTTTTTTTTTCTTACAAAAGTTTTTTTTTATAAACTGGCCACTAAAGTTCAAAATAAACTTTAATTTTCTTTTCTTTTTTACTCAAAACTTTGGTTTTTATAGATTTGCCACATAAGTTCAATAAACTTTCGTTCGTTAACTTTTTTCAAAATACAGGTGCGTCGTTTTTTTTTTTGTCAACGTTCCGATATAAATTTGTTTTAAAACGGAGTTGTATTCAAAATCGATTTTTTTTATCGTTGCCTGTATCGAGTGCCGTTACCGTTGTGGTACCATGACGAACCGAACCTATTATGGGCGAACAACATCATTATCGATATTGGTATTATCGATTCGCCTTATGGTTTTCGACGAACCGAACCGGTAATTTTTTAATTTGTTTTCCCCTTTTTTATTATTTAGTTTTATTTTCATTTCTATTAACATTATTTTTACCGTTGTGCCTATGCTTTCGTTTAAATTTTATTAACGATGGGCCCGCCAACGTTATCTATGATAACTTTTTTTTTTTCATGAGGATGAATAGTAGTTTTTTTTCTTACAAAAGTTTTTTTTTATAAACTGGCCACTAAAGTTTAAAATAAGCTTTAATTTTCTTTTCTTTTTTACTCAAAACTTTGGTTTTTATAGATTTGCCACATAAGTTCAATAAACTTTCGTTCGTTAACTTTTTTCAAAATACAGGTGCGCCGTTTTTTTTTGTCAACGTTCCGATATAAATTTGTTTTAAAACGGAGTTGTATTCAAAATCGATTTTTTTTATCGTTGCCTGTATCGAGTGCCGTTACCGTTGTGGTACCAAGACGAACCGAACCTATTAAGGGCGAACAACATCATTATCGATATTGGTATTATCGATTCGCCTTATGGTTTTCGACGAACCGAACCGGTAATTTTTTTAATTTGTTTTCCTCTTTTTTATTATTTAGTTTTATGTTTACTTTCTATTAACATTTTTTTACCGTTGTGCCTATGCTTTCGATTAAATTTTATTAACGATGGGCCCGACAACGTTATCTATGTTAATTTTCGTTCGTTATGTTTTATATATTTATTTCCCATGTGGATGAATAGTGTTTTTTTTTTCATTGGCATGAATAGTAGTTTTTTTTTTTTTTTTTATAAACTGGCCATTAAAGTTCAAAATAAGCTTTAATTTTCTTTTCTTTTTTACTCAAAACTTTGGTTTTTATAGATTTGCCACATAAGTTCATTAAACTTTCGTTCGTTAACTTTTTTCAAAATACAGGTGCGCCGTTTTTTTTTTTTTTGTCAACGTTCCGATATAAATTTGTTTTAAAACGGAGTTGTATTCAAAATCGATTTTTTTTATCGTTGCCTGTATCGAGTGCCGTTACCGTTGTGGTACCATGACGGACCGAACCTATTATGGGCGAACAACATCATTATCGATATTGGTATTATCGATTCGTCTTATGGTTTTCGACGAACCGAACCGGTAATTTTATTAATTTGTTTTCCCTTTTTTTATTATTTAGTTTTATGTTTCCTTTCTATTAAAATTATTTTTACCGTTGTGCCTATGCTTTCGTTTAAATTTTATTAACGATGGGCCCGACAACGTTATCTATGATAACTTTCGTTCGTTATGTTTTTTTAAATAACGGAATGCGCCGTTTTCTTAACAATTTCTTTTGTCAACGTTCTGATTTAAATTTTATTGAAAACAAAGTTGTATTCAACTTCAAGTGTTTTTGGGTATCGTACGTTATAACGAGTCTGTGATTCCACGCAAACGAGCCAAACCAATAACAAACAGACTCCCGCCGCGAAGCGCGGGGGGTAAAACACATGGAGGAGAATAGTAATGTGTACAAGATGCAATGCAGCATGTACAACTCTTGCTTATGGCTTTTATGCGTGTGAGCATCACCTTTTTACGCCCATTTCTTCTTTCCCCTTTCACACCAGACCAAATTAGGGTTTCCCTCATTCACCATCGTTTCACCATACGACCCATTACTAGCGGTGAGTGAACACCACCGGCTCTTCCACCGCTAATAGTAGGTTTTTTTTTTTCTTACAAAAGTTTTTTTTTATAAACTGGCCACTAAAGTTCAAAATAAGCTTTAATTTTCTTTTCTTTTTTACTCAAAACTTTGTTTTTTTATAGATTTGCCACATAACTTCAATAAACTTTCGTTCGTTAATTTTTTTCAAAATACAGGTGCGCCGTCTTTTTTTTTTTTTTTGTCAACGTTCCGATATAAATTTGTTTTAAAACGGAGTTGTATTCAAAATCGATTTTTTTTATCGTTGCCTGTATCGAGTGCCGTTACCGTTGTGGTACCATGACGAACCGAACCTATTATGGGCGAACAACATCATTATCGATATTGGTATTATCGATTCGCCTTATGGTTTTCGACGAACCGAACCGGTAATTTTTTTAATTTGTTTTCCCCTTTTTTATTATTTAGTTTTATGTTTCCTTTCTATTAACATTATTTTTACCGTTGTGCATATGCTTTCGTTTAAATTTTATTAACGATGGGCCCGACAACGTTATCTATGATAACTTTTTTTTTTTCTTGAGGATGAATAGTAGTTTTTTTTTTTCCTTACAAAAGTTTTTTTTATAAACTGGCCACTAAAGTTCAAAATAAGCTTTAATTTTCTTTTCTTTTTTACTCAAAACTTTGGTTTTTATAGATTTGCCACATAAGTTCAATAAACTTTCGTTCGTTAACTTTTTTCAAAATACAGGTGCGCCGTTTTTTTTTGTCAACGTTCCGATATAAATTTGTTTTAAAACGGAGTTGTATTCAAAATCGATTTTTTTTATCGTTGCCTGTATCGATTGCCGTTACCGTTGTGGTACCATGACGAACCGAACCTATTATGGGCGAACAACATCATTATCGATATTGGTATTATCGATTCGACTTATGGTTTTCGACGAACCGAACCGGTAATTTTTTTAATTTGTTTTCTCCTTTTTTATTATTTAGTTTTATGTTTCCTTTCTATTAACATTGTTTTTACCGTTGTGCCTATGTTTTCGTTTAAATTTTATTAACGATGGGCCCGACAACGTTATCTATGTTAATTTTCGTTCGTTATGTTTTATATATTTATTTCCCATGGGGATGAATAGTGTTTTTTTTTTCATGGGGATGAGTAGTAGTTTTTTTTTTTTTTTTTATAAACTGTCTACTAAAGTTCAAAATAAGCTTTAATTTTCTTTTCTTTTTTACTCAAAACTTTGGTTTTTATAGATTTGCCACATAAGTTCAATAAACTTTCGTTCGTTAACTTTTTTCAAAATACAGGTGCGCCGTTTTTTTTTTGTCAACGTTCCGATATAAATTTGTTTTAAAACGGAGTTGTATTCAAAATCGATTTTTTTTATCGTTGCCTGTATCGAGTGCCGTTACCGTTGTGGTACCATGACGGACCGAACCTATTATGGGCGAACAACATCATTATCGATATTGGTATTATCGATTCGCCTTATGGTTTTCGACGAACCGAACCGGTAATTTTTTTAATTTGTTTTCCCCTTTTTTATTATTTAGTTTTATGTTTCCTTTCTATTAAAATTATTTTTACCGTTGTGCCTATGCTTTCGTTTAAATTTTATTAACGATGGGCCCGACAACGTTATCTATGATAACTTTCGTTCGTTATGTTTTTTTAAATAACGGAATTCGCCGTTTTCTTAACAATTTCTTTTGTCAACGTTTTGGTTTAAATTTTATCGAAGACAAAGTTGTATTCAACTTCAAGTGTTTTTGTGTATCGTACGTTATAACGAGTCTGTTATTCCACGCAAACGAGCCACACCAATAACAAACAGACTCCCGCCGCGAAGCGCGGGGGGTAAAACACATGGAGGAGAATAGTAATGTGTACAAGATGCAATGCAGCATGTACAACTCTTGCTTATGGCTTTTATGCGTGTGAGCATCCCCTTTTTACGCCCATTTCTTCTTTCCCCTTTCACACCAGACCAAATTAGGGTTTCCCTCATTCACCATCGTTTCACCATACGACCCATTACTAGCGGTGAGTGAACACCACCGGCTCTTCCACCGCTAATAGTAGTTTTTTTTTTTTTCTTACAAAAGTTTTTTTTTATAAACTGGCCACTAAAGTTCAAAATAAGCTTTAATTTTCTTTTCTTTTTTACTCAAAACTTTGTTTTTTTATAGATTTGCCACATAAGTTCAATAAACTTCCGTTCGTTAATTTTTTTCAAAATACAGATGCGCCGTTTTTTTTTTTTTTTTTTGTCAACGTTCCGATATAAATTTGTTTTAAAACGGAGTTGTATTCAAAATCGATTTTTTTTATCGTGACCTGTATCGAGTGCCGTTACCGTTGTGGTACCATGACGAACCGAACCTATTATGGGCGAACAACATCATTATCGATATTGGTATTATCGATTCGCCTTATGGTTTTCGACGAACCGAACCGGTAATTTTTTTAATTTGTTTTCCCCTTTTTTTATTATTTAGTTTTATGTTTCCTTTCTATTAACATTATTTTTACCGTTGTGCCTATGCTTTCGTTTAAATTTTATTAACGATGGGCCCGACAACGTTATCTATGATAACTTTCGTTCGTTATGTTTTTTAAAATAACGGAATGCTCCGTTTTCTTAACAATTTCTTTTGTCAATGTTCTGGTTTAAATTTTATTGAAGACAGTTTTATTCAACTTCAAGTGTTTTTGGGTATCGTATGTTATAACGAATCTGTGATTCCACGCAAACGAGCCAAACTAATAACAACCAGACTCCCGCCACGAAGCGCGGGGGGTAAAAACTAGTTGTTTTTATTCTCTATATCACAGTGAGATTCTCACTTGGCGCTTGTCTTGTAGCTAGACTTGTCGGTACATGTACACGTGTCCCTCTAACTAGACAATTATTTAATTTGTTTTTAAACCAACACATAACTAGACAATTATTTAATTTGTTTTTAAACCAACACATAAAAGAACAATAACAAATAACAAAATCTAATGTTTGCAAAACATTACCGTGTTTTCAGAACCTGACAAAACCAGTCGGTCGGACAGGAAGTCGGACATACAAACAGGCAAATTATTTGTAGTTAAACCGCTTCATTTGAATCGGCCAGACCGGTAAACTGAACCAGATTTCAAAGTTTTTATATTTTTATTGTTTTTAATTCTTTGAAAATCAAAATTTTTGATTAATTTATTATTTTAGTTTATATAATTTATTTATTTAAGCTTTCATATGACATTAAACTTACAAATAAAAAATTGTTTTATATTTTGTTTCTATATATACATAGTTTTATTTTTTTGTATTATTTATAACATCATCTTTTTTTTTAACGGCAACAATGAGAATTACTCAAAGAAAGCTAGCGGAGAACTAGCAAAAAAACCCAATACAAGAACAAGGCGCAAAGAGGCGACCCCAACTGGACACACCTGTAACGAACCAAAATCCGGGTTTCGTTTTCAAATAAATAAAATATTTTAATAAATATTATGGTGAAAATAATATTTATGAAATAAGTTGAAACAAGTGGGTTTCAAGTTACTAATGGAGTTATGTTAGTTTTTAGCTAATTATAGAATGAAATGGGTGAAATGAAAGTTGAGGGGTCAAATGTGTAAATGACAAAATCTGTCATATTGACTAGCAAAAGTCAAAATTGAGCTCATTTGGGTGTTTGAGTTCGTTTGTGTTCAAGAGGAGAAAAAGGAGAAATCTCAATTGAAGCTCAAATCGTACATTTGAAGCTTGTTTGGTGGAGGTTTTGGCTCACACATCACTTTCCTGATATCAAGTAAGTATTAATCACTCTTTGATTTCATCTTTAAATGTGTTAGTGGGTGGGTGTTGGAGAAATCCGAAAATGTTGAATACATGTGGTAAATTGGTGTTATATTGTGGATAATTTAGCTTAACTAAAGTTAAAAAGTGGTGATTAACATCCTAAAACCCTTTGATTTTGATTTTGATTTTGAAAAGTTAGGGTTCATATGTTGAAAATTGGGGGTGTTTGGATCATGAAGCTAGAATGATGAATTAGTGATGGTTAAGTGTTTAGGTGGTATTAGACACTTGAACAAACACCAAATTGACCTAATAAAATTTATTGATTGAGAAATTAGTGTCAATGTATTGGAAAGAAAACTCAAGTAGGTGAGTTTGTATTGAAATGAGGTGTTTGGTTATGGGAATAACCCAAACGGGTCAATTTGGGTTGGAAATAAAAATTGAGTTGTGAACTAATTGTAATGTGTTGGTGATGAATGTTAGATTACTAAGCTAGGTGTATATGTTTAGGTAGTCAAATTGTGAACCGAGGAGGAGGCACTGGATCTTTCAACTCTAAAGCTAAGTGCCTTTGCACTTATTTAGTAATGTAGATAAATGTGTGGTGTATGTGATATGTATGCATACTATAAGTTGAAATGAATGATTATGCCTATTGGTTGAATGAAATATATGTGGAATTGTGTTAATTTGACTTTAGTGGTAGAAGGTCAAACTTGTATATTGGAATTGGTGAAATTAGACTATGTGGTTAATAGTCCAAACTTGATTGTGCAATGGAGTAAGTATGTGTAATTGACTTATATGGTAAATAGTCACACAAATATGTAAATGTGATGAAATTGGTGTAATTGACTTATGTGGTAAATAGTCAAACAAGTATGTAAATGTGGAGAATTTGATGTATTTGACATATGTGGTATATAGTCAATCATAATGTGATAATTTGGTGAATTGGTGGATAGAAGTGTGGAATACTTCAAAAGGGTGGACTTGGAGTCAAATACTCCAAGTGTGGGTAAGATGAGTTGTGGTACTCGCACTAAGAGGTTGTAAACTAAATAAAAGTGTGGAATGCTTCAAAGGATGGACTTGAAGTCAAATACTCCAAGTGTGGGTAAGACGAGTTGTGGTACTCGCACCAAGAGGTTGTAAACTAAAAAAGAAGGGCGGAATATTTCAAATGGGTGATGACACGTGAATGACAAATGAAATAAATGAAACTTGTAGTGGAAATGCAAGTGTTATGAACCTTAATTGACCAAATGGGTGTAAACGGGTCAAATGGGTCAAATTGGTGAATGGGTGAAAACAAGATATAAATACTTGTTTGTTATGTTTATCTTCATTACTAATGGTGAAATGTTCATGTGATATTGTAGGAAAAGCTCTGATGTAAGTTCAAGTCAAGTCCGAGGTATGGAAAGATTCTCTTATGCAAAATTTGGTTTTTTTTTATTTAAGAGAAAATCCTTGTAAAGTGGTGTAGATGTTACTAGAAATGATGTTTTGGTGTTAAAACTTGTTATGTAAATAGGTGTTGAAAGTTGGGTCAAAAACCCAAGTGTTTGGGATTTTGGTGAAATTATTGAATTGGTGAAAATTGACAAATTTTGGTTAAATATGGAATTGGGAGAAAAATGTAACTTTCTGTTTACAGGGTTTTTTTCGCGGTACGCGAAAGAAGGAGGGAAGTCTTTCGCGCTAAGCGAAGAACCTCTCCTACGGACAGCCAAATTTGTGGTCTTCGCGGTACGCGAAGATGGAAAGGAAGTTCTTCGCGTCACGCGAAGAACCTTTCCTGCGGATAGAGTATTTGGGAATCCCTTGCGGTACGCGAGGGGAGTTCCCAAATCTTTCGCGTTACGTGAGAGAGTAAAAAAAGAAAAAGAAAAAAAATTCTAGGATAAAAGGTTTCGCGCGTTTAAATGATTTAATAATTGGTTTTCCAATTAAGGGTGTTACAACACACAACAAAAGAGAACATAAAACACACTACAAAAGAGAAGAAAACCAAAATCAACTCCCACCTAGCGGGTTCCTGACCCAGTTCTCCCAATAAGAATCATTAACTTTCCCCCTGATCATCATCCAATTGAATGAAGTAATCTGAATTTCCTCGAACATGTTTTCCACCGACGTTCTAGCCTTCGAAAAAATCCAACCGTTCCTAGTAAGCCAAATAACCCATAACGCGCAATATAATATGAGAGTCCTAATCTTCTTTTTACCTTTGTTGCAGCCATTGGCCAAGTGAATGAATGCGAGCCACTTAGAAACCCGAATCCAAATTTCAGAAGCAACGGGGCAAGTGATAAACAGATGGTCCACATCTTCTATATCCAGTCAACAAAGAGTGCAAATTGTAGATTGAATAGGAACTCCACGAATCACAAGTGAAGAGGCAACTAGAATGCGATGTTGGAACAACCGCCACATGAAACATCGAACTTTGATAGGAACCCATTTAGTCGAGTTGATTTCGGAATTGGAAACCGAAAGCTGCTCTTTTTCCATCCAACGCCTACAAGATGAAGTCGAGAATTCCCCGGAGAGATCTCCACCCCAGACCCATTTATCCGCCCCCCACTCGAAGCCATAAGCTTTGACCATTTCCTCCAGATCCCGGATTTCGTCAGCACGAGACTGGGCCGCCCTCCTACTGCTCCAGCCCCACATAAAGGAGGTCGCAACCTGACCCGATGTGACACCCGGGAAAACATGTCACTATCCATACTATTTATAAACGCGTTTACTTATTAATACGTCCTGAAAATTTTTTTTTTGAAATGAAACTATATATAGGTTAAAGTTTAGCAAAGGTCTCATAATGCTTAGTCATGATTTAGTAATTTTTGAGAGTTACTAATATCATAACTAACGACTTGCATGACACGACCATTGATTATTATTTATAAATAACTAGAACAATACTTAGAGACTAAAAATATATGATAACATGTTGGGATAGCAAATAATGTGGAATGAAAACCCTAGCATATATGAAAACATGACAAGACTCTATTTGATATAATTACGTCATTAATAATTATATGAATTTATATTTATGACTGTGACTGTTACAAATTTCCAATGCTCGAGTCCAACTAAAAGAAACAACTCAATATATATAAGCCTCAACATAAAATAAAGGAACATTTTAATAATTCTATGGGAGGTCGCATAAAATAATGAACTACCGATTTGAACATCCAAATCACCCTATAAAATATCAACATAACTAATTACCATCCAAGCCTTCATCATTCTATATATTTGTCCTTGCATTGGAACTAAGAGCTATCCATGAGACTAGAATAATGATGGCAAGGGATGGCACAAAGGTGAAGACTACAAGCAAAACCCAACCCCCATCCCTCACCCCCACCTCACGGCTCCACCATACCCACCCCATACCAATCATTTTCCCCTTCTTCTACACTCTACTCTAACACCATACCTTCTTATGATGCTTAATGATTATGACTAAGCTAGCACTCCACCTAGATAATATATAAAGGAGTGTATGGAAGAAAAGCAAGAGCCTTGCTCTTGCTCTTTCTTCTTCTCGGCACACACAAACACACACTTACACACACACTTCTCAAGGGTAAACATCAAGGAATCAAGGGGAATTCACACCCATTGGAGATCCAAGGAGCATCAAAGAGGAGGAGTAGGTGAAATCAAGCAAGGGATCAAGAATCACCACCCAATTTACCCACCAAAAATCGTAATCTACACCATCTTTTGGTATAAAATGCTACAACTCTTTTTACATCTAATCTTTGTACAAAAAGTGCAAGTTCATCTAAAAATACAAGGGTTTTCACTATAATCTTTAAACAAATAAGAAACTAAACAAAGTGTTGGACTCGTTGGAACTAAAAATAATAATATGTATTCTATGTATGTCGAATTGCATAAATATATATGTACGCGCATGGTTTTGATGAAATATTTAAAATCTTGTTAAATATATATGTGTATGTGTATATTTTAGGTCATATAAGTAGATGGAAACTAAAAATGGAATAGTTGATATATATATATATATATATGTAAATATAACCGTATGTATACATATATACACGAACACAAATTACTTTTAGAACTTAAATGGTAACAATAACTTTATACAAGTTTTGGAAATGTGGAGACCATGATCACCGGATCTAGAGTAAAACTCATGGGATAAAACTTATATTTATATGTATGTGTAAATCAATAAGTCGTTATACGTGGATATATATAGTTACGTATTGATAAAGCAAGACTTTAAAACGTTGGATAAATAAAAAGTATAAATGCTATATACGTGACAAGGGAAAAATGGTAAAATATGTATTACATATTAAAACGATATGATTTGATTAAAAATGAAATATTAATTATCATAAACGTTTGTGTGACGATCAACGGTTTTACACTTTAAAAACTAATTAGTGAAAGAATATAGTCATATAAAAGAAAGATGTTTTTAAAAGAATCAAGTGTGGTTTTGAATATAATATTATTACAAGTCAAGCGAGATAAAAGGGTTTAACATTTGTTTGGTTATTATATAAAACTAGACGTTAAACCGATAAATAAACACTTGTTGTGTCGAACACCGGAATGATAGATATCATGGAAATATATATATATATATATATATATATATATATATATATATTGTGCTATTATTTATGGACAATATGTGTGAACCATATGTGCTATTATTTGGGAGTTATTTTGTCCATATGGTATGATAACATTACATCATAACACAAAAGGTTCGTGTTTATGGACACATAAGTAACAAAGAATAATAATCACCAACGAGTCGTAACTCAAAACACTTCTTTTTCTAAAACAAACACATCTTTGGACGGATGAACTTAAGCGGGTGAACAATTGCACTTAAGACACTTATTCTTAACATATATTACACTCGTGTGTAACTAGGGTACGAGTAGTCGAGTTTGATTAGGAACAATTATCGTTTGCTGGCATTTCACTGACAATAGGTGAGTTCACGGCCCCCTTTTAGCTTTTAATGTTTTGTAAACACCGGGGGAGAAACATACTTATACAACACATTTGCGTATGTATTTGAAAGCATGAAAAATAAATGTTTGATACATTTGAGAAAACATGAATCACATTTACAAACATTTTCATATGGTAATAAGAGAACAAGACCCGACCTTATGTTTGCATGAGTTTACGAACAAAGAGCTCGCTAAAGTCCCCTGGAACAATTTAGTAACCATTAACTGTAGCCTAGGGTCCTATGAATAGTACTATGGGGAGTGACGTCCCCCGGTCATGGTTAGTCGCGCTAACCGCAATCTGGAGGATTTATGGCCGCATAGCATCTGATAACAAATGAGAGGGGCAAATGAACAATTGTCATGGTTTGGTTACGTCTCATGTATGAACATTTATTTGTACTCCTAGCTAGTTTACAAATGGGGTCAACATCACTTGTTTTGTTTATCATATACAATTGGAACAATTTACAAACACTTGGGACAATGTACGAACAATTAGAACAATTTACGAACACATGGATTTACAAGAACTATTTGATTTAAACACATGAAACCACTACTCGTTTTGGTTAACGATCTTATCATTAAAGAGGGCTTAACACGGGTTTAAACTCATTTTATGACTGATAAGTCATCATTTGTTTTCATTGGGGAAAACGACTCACTTTATGACTAAGAAGTCATCACATGTTTTCGAGGAAAACGGTTCTATATTAAGCCCATAAACACATTTTTAAGGTTTACGAAAAAACGATTTTATAGTACGGCTATGTACAAGATATTAGTGTTTTCAAGGAAAACTACTTTACATTGAACCAACTAAACCTGTGAACTCACCAACCTTTGTGTTAACACTTTCAAGTATGTTTTTCAGGAAATTCACACCGATGATACGGTTGGAATAGGTTAAGCTTTTGGATTATGACCTTAGAAGATGAAGACGTATGGTCGCTGAACGTCAAGTCAATTTAGACTTATATGACTTTAGGTTTATGTATTCTTTTAGTTTCTGTAATGATGTTTGACACTTTAGAAGTCTTCATTTAGCTTCCGTTGTTGTGTAATGTTACCGATCGTTGCAACCCTAATTTATTTATTTATTTATTAAGTGAATTAATATAAAAGAAAGATGTTTTTAAAAGAATCAAGTGTGGTTTTGAATATAATATTATTACAAGTCAAGCGAGATAAAAGGGTTTAACATTTGTTTGGTTATTATATAAAACTAGACGTTAAACCGATAAATAAACACTTGTTGTGTGAACACCGGAATGATAGATATCATGAAAATATATATATATATATATATATATATATATATATATATATATATATTGTGCTATTATTTATGGACAATATGTGTGAACCATATGTGCTATTATTTGGGAGTTATTTTGTCCATATGATATGATAACATTACATCATAACACAAAAGGTTCGTGTTTATGGACACGTAAGTAACAAAGAATAATAATCACCAACGAGTCGTAACTCAAAACACTTTTTTTTCTAAAACAAACACATCTTTGGACGGATGAACTTAAGCGGGTGAACAATTGCACTTAAGACACTTATTCTTAACATATATTACACTCGTGTGTAACTAGGGTACGAGTAGTCGAGTTTGATTAGGAACAATTATCGTTTGCTGGCATTTCACTGACAATAGGTGAGTTCACGGCCCCCTTTTAGCTTTTAATGTTTTGTAAACACCGGGGGAGAAACATACTTATACAACACATTTGCGTATGTATTTGAAAGCATGAAAAATAAATGTTTGATACATTTGAGAAAACATGAAATAAATTTACAAACATTTTCATATGGTATTAAGAGAACAAGACCCGACCTTATGTTTGCATGAGTTTACGAACAAAGAGCTCGCTAAAGTCCCCTGGAACAATTTAGTAACCATTAACTGTAGCCTAGGGTCCTATGAATAGTACTATGGGGAGTGACGTCCCCCGGTCATGGTTAGTCGCGCTAACCGCAATCTGGAGGATTTATGGCCGCATAGCATCTGATAACAAATGAGAGGGGCAAATGAACAATTGTCATGGTTTGGTTACGCCTCATGTATGAACATTTATTTGTACTCCTAGCTAGTTTACAAATGGGGTCAACATCACTTGTTTTGTTTTTCATATACAATTGGAACAATTTACAAACACTTGGGACAATGTACGAACAATTAGAACAATTTACGAACACATGGATTTACAAGAACTATTTGATTTAAACACATGAAACCACTACTCGTTTTGGTTAACGATCTTATCATTAAAGAGGGCTTAACACGGGTTTAAACTCATTTCATGACTGATAAGTCATCACTTGTTTTCATTGGGGAAAACGACTCACTTTATGACTAAGAAGTCATCACATGTTTTCGAGGAAAACGGTTCTATATTAAGCCCATAAACACATTTTTAAGGTTTACGGAAAAACGGTTTTATAGTACGGCTATGTACAAGATATTAGTGTTTTCAAGGAAAACTACTTTACATTGAACCAACTAAACCTGTGAACTCACCAACCTTTGTGTTGACACTTTCAAGTATGTTTTTCAGGAAATTCACACCGATGGTACGGTTGGAATAGGTTAAGCTTTTGGATTATGACCTTAGAAGATGAAGACGTATGGTCGCTGAACGTCAAGTCAATTTAGACTTATATGACTTTAGGTCTATGTATTCTTTTAGTTTCTGTAATGATGTTTGACACTTTAGAAGTCTTCATTTAGCTTCCGCTGTTGTGTAATGTTACCGATCGTTGCAACCCTAATTTATTTATTTATTTATTAAGTGAATTAATATTGGGGGTGTGACACCCGACCATATCACTCTATCTCGGATTTTGCAGTGAAAGGAGGTCGAAACACCGTCTGACCACCATGTCTGTCGCCGTCACCATTTTATCTTCCTCTTCTGTAGCCCTCAGAAACCCTAGGTTACCGATACCATCATATTACCACCTCTTCTGTTCCGTAAAATCCAGCAACGGCCTTCCTCTCGCCACTCACTTATCTAAACTTTCACTTCGTTGTTTCGCTTCCGCTACTATCACCACCATCGATAAAATCCCCGTCCAGAATCCAATAGTTGAAATGGACGGTAACTATTGCACAAATACGTGTTGTTAGTTGTTGCTAATTACTCTATAACAACATCTAGTTCTTTAATCCGGTCTGACCAGTTCAACTTTTAAAACGGTTGATTAGTTGTCCGATACGATTTTAAATACATAGATGTTACCTAATAAAGTACAATAAAATTTATTACACATATAATAGACTTAAATAGCGAATTAATTAATTATTTTTAAAGAGTGAAGTATTTAATTAAGAAAAAACAAAATATTAGAAACAGTTATTACAGTACTATATCAGGAGACAGTAGTTGTACTTACAACCGGTAATCAATCATGCTGGGTAATCGAACGGCAGAGGTGAGACAGAGGCAGAATCAAGTAAATCGCGGTGCACAAACCCATAATTACGCAAAACCTGATTATCAGCATAATTCAAAACCTTCTGCATAGCGTCCCAACAACTCTGCCCGGAGTACATCTGGTTATGCTGCCCGCTACACGGCTGACAGCCAGTAAAATGAGTAATAAACGGCCGCCGCCAGCTAAACTTTCCGTAACCGGCGTCTTTCAAATACGGCTCCCACAGCGCAGAATAGCCCTCACTCACCTTCTCCGCATGCCGCCTCCTTAAACTACGCACCCCTCGCTCAGTGTTGTTATATTTGGCGGTTATGTTCTCCAACGTCTCCACAATTTCCAACCAATACCCTTCGAAGTAATACTCCCCTTCCACGTAGATTTTATTTCCCCATTTTTCTTTTTCTTTTAATAATAAATAAACCAGACCCGTTTGATCGTCGGATTCGGGGAATGCCTTGTCTTTGCATGTTTCCCTCAAGATCTCGCCCCATTTTTTATAATCCGGAGTCTGAGGGCCCATACCCGACCACACATCCATGAAATCAAGCGCCCATTGGCTGTTTCGGATCAGGAAAACGCCGGCGTTTAAGCTCGTCCAGCTTTTCTTCTCGTAGATCAGCTTAGGCCAGCCGTGTACGACAAAGTTGTGGTTTTTATAACGTTGTAACGGTAGCTTGAAGTCCATGTCGGTGAAGGCGGCGTCTGAGTCAACCCACCATATCCACTCGGATTCCGGGTGGGCCAACATTGCGGCCCGAACCGCTGGGATTTTGGCCCAGAAGGTGTGCATTTGGGGGTGGAGTAAAACGTTGTTGTAGAAGATGTCGTACCCGTGGATCCGGCAGTAGTCTACTTTGTTCTTGAAAAACCTTAATAGCAAATGATCACCGATCGGGTTACTACACGGGCCGGATTGCGACCCGGATATCACGACGACCCGGTCTTCAGAACCCGGCCCGAATGAAGGGTGTTGTTTCAACCATTCTGTTCTCTTTTCGTCCCAGTTTTTGATGGGTTTGTCGAGAGTGTACCCGAATGTCAGGTCATCGTAGAAATTCGGATCGGGTGGGTCGTGTAGTAGGTTTAACCCGGTAAAGCTGGCGGTGCAGCCAACATCATCGGAGACGGAGGGAATCGGTGGCCCAAAATCAGGCGGCGGGGGAGGTTGAGGATTTGAGAAAGTTGAGAAAGTCCAGACGAGTAGAAGTGCGGCGACGGCGCCGGAGAAGAAGATGAAAGCATCGGAGGCGATGGTAAACGAAGACCGACGCCCCCAACCGTTGTTTCGCGCCATCTGAGCAGGAAATTGGGACTCATAAACTTCAGGGGACTTCATGTTGTACCCGAAAAAGACAAATTGATATGTTGAACAGGTTATAGGAAAACGGTGAGGAGAAGAAAAGGGATTCGTCGGTGCTGGAGTGAGTAAATGGTTGTGCTAGTTGTAAAAAGGTTAGAAGGTGGCTTTTAATGGCGTTGGGGTGTGGGGCCGACTGGTTTTAAACATGATGGGTTACTTGAATCGACACGTACGTACATCTTGGTCATGTGAGAATGGTTCTGGTACTATAACTATTTACGCTTTCATCCAATTTTAAACTTTCTCGTTTACTCATGTTTTTCTTGTTGAGGGAAATTATTATTTATTATTATTTTTTTAATTTTAATCATCGTTGGTGTTTGCTATTACTGCAACTTTAACTAAAGTAAAATTGAGTACAATTAATTATATTAAATGCTAGTTAGATTACATTTTAGAGAGATTGTTTTCCTCTAAAACCAAATAAACGTTTGAAATATAATAAACGATAACAAAAGCTAAAATAGTTAATACAGACATGATTTGGTTAGTGATGTCCTATGTGATGTTTTTAAACGGCCAGGGATTTCTGTCAAAAAGGAGGCTCCTGTGAACTTTCTGACAGATCCGCTTGAAGGGAGATCTACGCTACGACCAGCTGACATTCTTGTGTTTGGGTGGGTAGGGGGAAACACGCCTGTGTGGACCTTACAGGAGTGTCCCCTCTTGTGGGGCTCAACGATAATGGGTTTGTTGCGGGCCAGACTGCATTGAAGGCGGAATCAGACAAAGTTGCTAAACACGAGAAAACTTGTTTATAGAATCAACACGTGTTTATCCCTTTTGCTTTTGATACATTTGGTTTACTGGCCCTGGAGGCAGTGGAATTTCTTAATAGGGTTCAGCGGGTCGTGCACAGTAATATTTCGGCCCCTAAGACTCAAAACTTCGTGTTTAGTAAGATCGGTTTTGCTATCCAAAAGGGGTTGCGGCGTAGCTTGTTGCCCGTTTACTGGCCACTTTATTGTAATCATCTTTCTTAGCAATCGCTTAAATGCTCGTTGACCGAAAAATAATGTATCTAATTAAATTATAATTACTTTTTGTCATCTATGATGTAAATTCAGCAAAACCATTGAGGTCGGTGGTCTAATAAAAGTGACAAAACCTCTAAGAACACCTAAGGTTTGAAGGTCATGAGTTTAAGTCTCACTAGTGACAAAATTAAAAGAAATTTGTCGTTATAGAAAAAAATGTAAATTCAACAAAAGCTTTAGGTCCTAAACATTATAATAGGGTTAACTAAAAATTAAAAATTTTAAGATGTTTATTTACAAGATGACACTTTTCCTAATTTATTAACGCAAACTGGATTTTAATAATCTAAATTATAAATTATTATTCGATAATAAATCATACGAACAGTTTGGTTAGTGACATTCATAATTTTCATTTTTGTTGTAAAGGACAGTCCAGTTGCATAATAATTACATGTTTCACTTGATTTACACTTGATTTCGCTTATATGTTTCTTCATTTTATTCAAAATCGTCATTTATAGCAACACTCACACCTATCACATCAATTCTTTCCACAGCCATGGAAATCTCCATGAAAAATCACCACACGAGGGCGGAGCAGTTTTCCACGGGTCATCTTATAAATAAATTCCACTATGGTAATTGTTCTTGGATTTTCCATATATAGAACTAATCAAAATCTAAATTCAAGCTATTTAAATACAAATAGATATTGACTACTTAAAAGTAGGCAATCTACTAAAAATTGGCATAAAACTTTCCTAAACACCGTTAGTGGTGGAAAATAATCATTCGTTTTGGGCCCTTAATTAAAAGAAACGAATTATATTCATTATATATATGTATTGTGTAGTTGAAAAATATCAACATTCAATGTAGTCAACTGTTAAGCACTCTTCTTTTCGGAAAAAAGGTCCTGTGTTCGATTCTTGTTACGATCTTTGTTTATTCTTTTTATTTTTTCTCTCTTAGAATCCTTATTGCTACTCCCCATGACCTTATATCCGGCTATTCTGCCCATTCTTGGCTCACTTTTAATAAACTAAATTAATTATAATTTTAATATGTTTTAATTTATAAGCTTGTTACATTAAACAGTAAAACTAACCTAATTTAATTTAATTAAAAACAATTATAGAAATTATTTTTATAATACTTTTATAGATTATTAAAATTAAAATGTGTACTAAATTCTATACAAATATTATAATCTTCAACAATTTTTATTGAATAGAAATTTCTAATGTATTTTACAATTTATAAACGACATATTTCATGATTTCAAAGAAATATTGTGTATTTGAGACTTAGTTGTTTAGTTGACTTGTTAGTTAAAATTTCCTATTAGTTGTTGATCACAAGCTTCGAATTTTGTAAAAGGGCGCCAAAATTTTTATTCACTTTAGGCCCCTAAAATGGTTGAGCCGCCCTACTAAACACCATATTTATTTCTTTTGGAGGATATTTCACATCATCAAAAACATTTCTTCAAAAAGAGATATTTTGTTTGCTTGTGCTCTCAAACAACCAAAGAACAAAAAAGATTTCATAGATATATCAAATTTCAAGAAGTGATTAAACTTTATTCGAGCAATCTTAAGGATGATGTTTGAAAACCGTTGGTATAACTTCTTTCTTTTTCTTTTTCTAAATTATACTTTTTGAAAGAATTTTCTTATATATTTCTTTAAAAACATTTTTAATTGAGGTTTTTAACATTAGGTTCTCTATTATGAAGCTTACATAAAGTAAAACAATTATCAATTACATGAACATTAGGTTACATTTGCGAAAGCAGCATGTACAACTCAATCAACTATTATCAACTAGGGGTGTTCAAAAAAATCCGAATCCGAATCCGAACCCGAATTATCTGAAACTTCGGATTCGGATTCGAATAGTGATTTTTGGATATTTCGGATAATTCGGATATCTGAATATCCGAAATATTATATTTATATATATTTTTAATTGTTTTTATTATTTAAAAATAAGAAAATTTGAATCAAAACCCGATATATTATACTTATATATTTTTTAATGTTTTTTATGGCTTTTAATTGTTTTTATATTTAAAATTATTATATTTATATATATTTTTTTTATTTTTTATTTTCGGATATCCGTTTCACTATCCGAATCCGTATCCGAAATTCGGATATCCGTAATTTTGGATTCGGATTCGGATAGTGAAATCCACTATCCGAAAATTTCGGATATCCGACTCTAAACACCCCTATTTTACCAACTACATGAATAGTAGGGTACATTTGCCAAAGCAGCATGTACAACTAAATCAAGCAAGGGGGGATATGTTGATGTGCAGCACCGAATAGATAGAATTTAGAGAAAACGAACCATTTGAAATGGAGAAAGTTTTTTTTCCTTCTTTTCCCATTTTTAAATTTTATTTAATGTGTAATTTAGTTCAATATATAATTTGTAAATTTGATATAAATGTAAAAGCGCAATTTTGATCTAGTTTTTATATACATTTGTATGTAAATTTTATTTAAAACTGAGTTATATTTAGCATAAATGATTTTTAGATACCGTACAAGAGCAAAATTACTTTTTTTTGTTGGATACAACTAAGTTTCTAGTAAAAGTTTTATGAAAAATATAAAAACACACCGAATAGTGAATAGCTTATATTAAATAATAAATGATATAAACTTTATAGAATGACTCAAGTTATATCTTGTTGGGCGAATCTCGTTAGTTTCATTTACGTTGGGCCAACGAAACTAGTTAGTTTCACTTGTTTAGTTAGATTCGTTTGTTAACTTCTAGTACGTAATCAATTTTGTAATAATTATTTGAGTTATCAATCAAAATTAATTTTCTTTAATTATTTATCTCTCAATATACTCTGTCATTTCCAAGTCAACGGGAGATTATGTTGTCTATGTACTTGTTTATGTGGATAGCGTTCTCCTTACGGGTAATGATTAAGAAGAGATGTATGTTTTAAAGGATTTCTTACATTCCATATTTCAGATCAAATATCTTGTCAACTTTAACTATTTTTTGGGCATTGAAGTTCTTAAGATTGTCTCTGGTTTAATTATGACTCAACACAAGTTTGGGAAAGATTTGTTGGTTGTGTTTCATACCAACGACATTTCTTCTGTTTTGTCTCCTTTGGTTTTGCATTTACAACTCAAACTCATTGAGGGTCAAGTTCTTGATATTCCTTTGGCTTATGGTAAGCTTGTTGGAAAGTTGAATTATCTCACTCATACTTGTCCCGATCTTGCTTTTGTGGTTCAGTTTCGTAGCCAGTTCATGAGTGTGATATCCAGTAATTTTACCGACGTATCACCTCCGTATTTAAAATCTATGTCCCGTGTAACCCATCTATTTCAAGGAATAAATAAACGTATCGTTAGTTTCTTTTAACGTTAAATAAATATATATATATATATTATAAACATTAGCTTCTATTTTAAATGATAAACCTACAAATTTAAATACTTAAAATAAAGAGTATAAAATATTTCAAACGTAGAAAGTATGCTAAACTTGTTTGGTCTTATAAAAAAAAAAAAAAAAAACCCTTTTTATTTAGTCTAGGGTATAAACTGTCAATTCTGAAACTTATCTTTAACTAAAACCAAGTTTTAATTTGAAATACCAAAAACCGGAAACCTCAAGGACCTGTTTTGTCATTTCCCCAAAACCCCTTTCACCCACAATCGGTCATGGGTTCGAAACCCGTAGCCCCCGATTTTGCCTCAGTTTCGACCAAACTCGCGAAATCGTCCAGGTTCACCGAACCTCGGGCTCATGCTCGCGCATGCGACCCGTCCCCAAGACACCATGATGACTAATTTCGTTTAAGGCCGCGCATGGAGTCGGCATTTACTACGAACGGCTCAACCACCCACCCTCTACCCGTTCGCGCATTTAATGCCAAAATTGGCTATAAATACCGATGTCACACCCCGACCTATGGCGGAATCATCGAGGCGGACATTAGAATGATTGTTCAAAAGCACATGATAACTAAAGGTTGCATAATTCATTAATTAAATTTAAAGACAACAAGTTCCAAATACAATACATTTCAAATAACCTAGTCTAGTTCAAAACACTGTTTTATTTAACTAGGTCCATAGTCCTTAAGTGGAGAAATCTTCAGCAAATAGTCACATATCCAAACCTGAAACATTATTTAAATCAAGTGCCAACTAAAAAGTTGGTAAGTTACATAGCCCCTATTTTACATTTTTATACGTTTTGGGGTGAAACATTATACATGCGACATTCACTTACGATTCGAGACTAATTATATTTTTGGATACAATATATTATAAGGTTTGATAAATGATTCAATACAAACATATATATATATATATATATATATATTCTTATTACTTCAAGTCTATAAAATATTTACATTTATTCGGATTAATAAACATCTACAATGTACACATCGAATATTTTTGCTACAAACGTAATTATGCACGTCACATACGATCATTTTACTTACGAGTGTATATATATATAGGTAAACATTTATATATATATAGATATATGTACAAGCAAGAATATATATTTTTTTACACGTGTACAAGTGAGAACAATTAATGTTAGCAAAGTATAATTTATTAAACCGTATTTGTTGGGATTTCAACTCGCATACGAATATTATACAATCTAACAATAATTATCGATGAGTCATAACTTTCTAACGAACCGACAAAGCTCAACCACACGTGGAACACGATATCTTGATATCATATACTTATTTAAGGTTGTTTATTAGGATTATCTGGTTGTACACATGCACATCTTGGCAAACTCAAATCATGATTTCATATTCGATTACATTGGATTACAACGTGCATAAACTACATACTTATCACCTACACTCGTGGATTAAAATACCCGCTAGCCAGGTGAGTTACATAGCCCCTATTTTACATTTTTATACGTTTTGGGGTGAAACATTATACATGCTACTCACACTGTTTATACGTGTTATACATGAGACTATATGCTTATTCTTTGGATGTACATACATTTAAACACAAGACAACCAACTGTAATATTGATAGATCTATTGTGCCTGACCAGCCCACCCGGTTAGGGTGTTTATTACTGCATACTCGGATATAACCGCGTGTTATATTCAATCATACCGGATATAGTGGGTAACTATATTCAAGCATACCAGACTTAGCTGTTGTGCTCTGTTCAAGCGCGTCAAACTCGGTTTGAATTGTGATTAAATAAATGTTACATCATATACTATGTTTAACAATATAAACAATGAGTTGCAAAACGATTTACAACCACTATTTACAGGAAATACTAAACCTATGTACTCACCAACTTTTTAGTTGACACTTGATTTAAATAATGTTTCAGGTTTGGATATGTGACTATTTGCTGAAGATTTCTCCACTTAAGGACTATGGACCTAGTTAAATAAAACAGTGTTTTGAACTAGACTAGGTTATTTGAAATGTATTGTATTTGGAACTTGTTGTATTTAAATTTAATTAATGAATTATGCAACCTTTAGTTATCATGTGCTTTTGAACAATCATTCTAATGTCCGCCTCGATGATTCCGCCATAGGTCGGGGTGTGACAACCGACCCCCATACACCAACAACATCACCCCTAACCTCCCTCCACTATCTATCTCGTCGATCCGGAGCTGCATTGCAGGATTAGAAATCGCGACCGACGACTCCAAGCCCAGTCCCAATCTCCCTCATTTTCGCATCAATTCAGGTAAACTCGATGGCCAATCGACTCGAAATCGTTTGATGATCAAAAGCCCTCTGTTTAATTTCATTAACAGAGGGCTAATCATAATGTATTTAGGGGATTAAATTTCTAGGGTTCGTCCGAGTTTGGGGATAACTGGAGCTATTGTTTAAAAATTTCTGTTTTGGTTATATTACCAGCGAAGCCCGTAGCCGGGTTGGTTAAGGCGCTGGTGTGTGAACCCGGCGACCCAGTTTTGCCATTTGTATTTTTTTAGCCACTTGTAAACAAAATAAATTTTTCTAAAATTTTTTATAAAATATGTTAAGTCTTTATACACATAAAATCACTGTTTATTTTTATTTTAGTTTCAGAAAACATTTTAATCAAATAAAAACCAAATCTAAAACTATAAAATCTAATACTTGAGATGTGTTGTGAATACAAAAAAAAACTATAAAAATTTCCTTAAGTTTTATAAAACTTAATACTTGACAGAAAATAATTTATTTTAATTAATTATTAGTTTGATTAATAAACAAAGACTATATATATTTAAACTTTAAATGATAATTACAACTTTTATTTATATAAATAAAAAAAAGAAAGTTTATTTATTTATACTTCCCTTTGAAACTTATTAAATTGTACATGTTTAAAACTAAATACTTTACTTGGTAAATACATGGGATATTTGTAACCTTGAAGGTTTTATAAAAATATTAAAAGGGTTTTATAAAACATAATTAATACTTGTATATTTAATACTTATTTAAAATGTAGCCAAAATTTTAAATATTGATTAGCAAAATTATAATTGGTAATACTTTCTTAGAAGAATAATTATTTTAGAAAGCTATGTAAATGAGTTTCCCTTTTTTATAATTAATAATTACACTAATAGTAAAACCTAAAAAACTTAATATCTTTTATAAGTATCATTCTCTAAACATTTTTTTTCACTATCAAATACTTGTTTACTACTTCCCGATATCATAACTTTAATACTTAGAAAAACTATTTAAAAATCTTGATGTGATGTATGAGTATTCGTTTAAACTTCAAATATACCAATTGGTTATGAAACTAAACTTTGTAACACGACTACTCCCACTTCCCAAACCGAGAACCCTAGTCAATCACAAAATCTCGAAATCCTTGTTCTAGAATTCCTATGAACAAACTTTAAACTTTAAACTTATCGTTTAGGCTTGTTGTGAGGATATCTTTCCTCGAAACTTCACTACATATAACCCTTGTTTGGATACTCTTACATCCGCCACAAGGTGAGTATACTTAGCCCCTTTTTGTTTTGTTTCTATTTTATAAACTTGGGGTGGAACATGTTCAAACCTTTTAGACTTATACAATTCAAACTTAACTATGTTTACATGTCTTCTACGTGTTTGAATGCTTTGAGACTTGCATGCTTAAATTAAATTTAATTCTAGCATGTTCATTAACTTTGGCCGAGCCTATAGTAACAGTGATAGATCTATTGTATTTGACCAATCCACCTTGATTGATTGACCATTCGGGGGGAGCCCTTGGTGATTGTTACTGAAATTTATACTTGAAACTTATAAGGGTAACCTTCGGGTTATGCCTAAACTTGGTTGGAGGGTTGACATGCACAATGTTTAACTTGCTTGATTCTCGCATTTATACTTAGATACATTAATCATAGTGAATTGTAAAACTTTTAAAGATTTTTGTTAAACAGTGGCAAAACCTTCGTATCTCACAAACTATTTTTAGTTGACGGTTACTTAACATGTTTCAGGTGCACAAGAGTGAGGCTTATCTATGAAAGCGTAGGATGTTTGGACTTAGAAAGACCATCAAGAATTAATCTTATGTTTATTTTCCTGCTGAACAATATGTTATTTTTACCATGTTAAACGTTTTAAATTATTAATGAAATATTTCAATATTATTAGTCAACTGTGTGCTTTTGAACAACCGCGTCCACTCCGACGTATAATCCGCCGTCGGTTGGGGTGTGACAATGAGTGATCCGTATGTTCTTCATTGGGATGTTGCGTGACATACTCTGCATCCTGTTAAGGGCACTTGTTCCCAAGGCTTGTTCTTTAATGACACTTTCAATTTGTCTTTATCTACTTATTGTGATTCTGACTAAGCGCGTTGTCCTAATACTCGTCGTTCTATGAGTGGTTATTTTATCTCTCTTGGAGGCAGTCCTATTTCTTGGAAGTCCAAGAAACAATCTACTTTTTCTTTTAGCCCTGTCAAAGCTGAGTATCGGACTCTACGGCGGGTCACACAGGAACTTGTTTGGTTGACTCGTTTCTTTGTGAAATGCTTGGTTGACTCGTTTCTTTGTGAAATTTCATATTTCCAATCTCACTCCGGTTCATCTGAAATGTGACAGTCAGAAGGCCATTCACATTGCTAAGAATCATGTTTTTAATGAACTCACAAAACATATTGAAACATACAATCACATCAAAGAATTGTACTCCCGGGCAAACATACAATCACAACAAACTTACAAATTTCCTTGGAATAACTGGATCCCAAAAAATGTTAATATATTTGTCTGACGCATAGAGATGAGTCGAATCCCCACTATGGATGCCCTATCTATACAAAACATCCAACCGGGTTCAATTTTTTGTAAATTATGTAGTGAGCTTGAAGAAACAGTTGCAAATTTTGTTTGGAATCACATTGGCAATTGGTGCAAGATTCGCCCATCTTTACTTTCACTTTCTGAGACCTGCTTGAACTACACAAGGCCCGTCCCGTGGGTGTATTAAAAAAAGAAAATGATGTTTGCTAGTATCCTTATTTATGTTGGTGCATTTGTAGAACACTTAATCCATAACGTCCATTTTAATCAATCACGTGCCTATGCCGAAAAAAATCATACAAGACATTATAAGGTTATATTTGAATAAGAAATAGGTATAAAAAAAGAAACACATTGATTGGTTCTCTTGGTACTCTTTTGAAGTTGATTAATTCTATGTTACCGTCCAATTTTGGTGTTTCTAGTTAAATTATATATCAAATGGAATAAATACGTGTTGGTTATCGAGACACGTTTTCTCATGCTTGGTTACTTTACATGAAACATCTTTTAAAACGATCTAACCTATTGTGAAAACACTACTCCCCAAGCCCACAAGAGAGGAATCTCATGTTAGATTCAAACATGTGTATTTCCTTTCTATCCAACTAAAGACCAAAATGTCAAAACTAACGATATCCCACCTCCTGTGATTCGAACCCGGGTCACCGAGTAAGTGAGCATGCACAAAGAACCACTTCAACCAGGCCACTTGAGTTATTATAACTAATATTATCATTTTAACAATATATATTTTGTTATTATAACCAATAAATATATTAATCACTCATGAAACAAAAAATAAATGAATGAGAAAATGTTAGTAAATGAATCAAAACAATATCATTTTTACTCATGAAAAATCCATCCAATTGATCATATCCACATCCGATCAAAGGTTTGTTATTGTCAGAAAGAAATTTGGTAGAGCCACAAGATGTCGATTGTATAGTACAAGTAATAATTTCGTTCACGAGACGTGTAGGGGTTTTGGATGCAGAAGCGTAATTGGGGGCTATAAATTGCCAAATCGGGCCATCGCTACAGGCCCATTAGGCCCACCAAATCACGTGGACAACAATGTTCTTAAAGGAAAACCAAATAGAAATAAATTAAAGATTTAGTTAGAGAAATAAAAGGCTCTCGTAGCTCAGTTGGTTAGAGCACCCGTTTAGTAAGCGGGAGGTCTTGAGTTCGACTCTCAACGAGAGCAAAATTTTTATTGTACTTTTTTTCGTAGAACAACCCCTGTATTTATCTGTTTTGACCACTTCTACACCTATTACTTCCGTGAACTTACACTTTTAATCCTCGTGCTTCATAAAACGACATTTAATAACATAAGAAACAATTTCATTACATTCACATTTAATCCTTTTTATTGTTATTATGTCATATGATTTGAATACAATTAAAGGGCATTTGACTTAATGGTATCTAGGTATATTGCTTGTGTCACATTTCTAAAGGGTTATGGGTTCTAGTCCCGTCGTAAACAAATGATGTAGATTAGCCGTAAGTTTAAAATAAAGTGTAGCTTTTGTTTCTTTTGGCATTGTTAAGAAAATTAAATGTGGCTTTTGTTTGTATCGATGTGTTGGTGTTTATACAAATGACGATGAAATAACTCATATTACATAATTGTCATAGGGGTGTTATGCATGAACTATATGAACAACAGAAAAAAAATTGATTAAACTCATATTAACTAGCACACCATCTACATAAATAATTATGGTGGTGCAAAATTGATATGCAGTTTGAATTTGTAGTATGTCGATGTATACAGTAGTACGTCATCTTTATTTGCGGTTTTGAGTTTTTAATGGGTGGAGAAGATATACAGTGGAGTGAAATTAGGAGATTGTTTGAAGTCAATTAATCAAACTACCTAGTTTTAATAGAAATTAACTAAAACGGCGTAGTTTTAATAAGTGTCGCATGTAAGCTTAGGTGCGTGACAACACTATATTCACTCTCGTATATAAAATAAGTTTGAAATAAAAAAGGGCTTATCTATACTATATAATAAATAAAGGTTTCTTAGTGACACGTGTCGCCTCCATATTCATCGTTATAAATTTTTCCCCGCCTCTCTCTTATAATAAATACATTTTCATAGTTCAATAATAATATATCTTTAAACAAATTATTAATTATACTAATAAAACACATTTATTTAAAATTATCTAATATTTTAATTAGAAACTTTGAAATGTAATTACCTACCTTATATTTTCAATCAAATAGTAATGAATATTAAATTACATTGAATAGTATTTTATGTATTTTTTAAACTCAATTATATATTAATTTTTACATATTTTTTTTTGTTTTGTTTCTATTGTTAGTATATGTATTACATTTTCCACCTATAAGATACATATATAGAGATTTAAGAATTTTATATATTGATATTTTTTCACCTTGTGTAGTACACAAGTTCTAAGCTAGTTTCTTACGAAGCGTACTAACGTGGATGAATATTTTTGTCATGCTACCAGTTATTACATATGCGTAATAAACTTCAGACTTGTGTTATTATGTATGCGTAATAAACCTCATACAAATCAACATGCGTCATTACGTATGCGTAATAAACCCCAGACTTGCGTTATTACATATGCGTAATAAATCTCATACAAATCAACATGTGTGATTATGTATGCATAGTAAACCTCATACAAATTAACATGCGTGATTACATATGCGTAAAAAAACACCATACTTGCATTATTACGTATGCGTAATAAACCTCAGACTTGAGTTATTACGTATGCATAATAAACCTCATACAAATCAATAACTGTGATCGTACAAACAAGGGCGAACATGATTACATACTTGAATTTGAGAGCTTGATTTATACGCTTTTATCACGTAAGGGTGAAGATGGTCGTCGACGGTGTTTTTTTATAGAGAATGGTTTTGACACATGTTGATAGAAATTGACTTGTATACCCTTTTTTACCCGGACGCTTGTTTATTGTTTTCTAGATAATTGCGCTTATGTCACCGTGTGATTTAAAGCCCTAGATCATATCAAATCAACGACTGGGGAGCCTTCCTACGCTGATAGAAAATAAGGTGACATGTGTCACCTTATTATCTATCCCCACTTTCTCTTTAAAAAAAAGAACATCCTCATGTTTTTTAAACCTTTGTAACTTTTTTAATCTTTATAATTTTTTATAATATTTGCACCATTAAACTAATCATGTTTTTCTCTTTAATTCCCACTAAAAAAAAACCATTTAATGACACATATTTTTAATGATATTTAGCTTTTGGGTCACTAATTTTAATGTTTAATGACACTAAGCATTTAGTTTTTATGTCACTGTTTGACCCTAAAATTTCACCCTAAAACTCGATTTCCCTCCTTCACTACTCCTTCAAATTAGTGGATCAGTTTTATCACAACCCTAATTTTACCAAAAACTAAACAAGCACTCGATCTACAATAGAGAAATCGAAGATTGGGAGAAGATTCTAAGGAAAAATTGCAATCGTCATCGTTCAACTCAAGGCATAGGTTTCTATATCTCTCACCGGCTTGGTTTAGAAGGCTCATCCGTCGTCATCTCCTCTCGTCATCAGGTTCATCTTCCTTCATATTCAATTTCCCCAAATTAGGGTTACTTGTTCGACCAATTTATGTTTCTGAACGTTAATTGAACGTAATTATTATTTGTTTCTGTGTTCGCTTGTTTATACGAATTGAAAAGAAGAATTCGATTGTTAAAATTGAATTGTGTTCCTTTATAAAAATGTTGATGATGTAGTGAAGAAGCTTAAGGCAGAAGGAATTGAAGGGTTTGGTTTGGTTTGGTATGCCATGTTTCTAATACATAACAGAGAAAGAATCTCATTGATCAGATTGTTCAGGTGAGGATGAACTTTGACCTAATTTTCATGAGTTTTGCACAATTTGTGGAAAAATCATTTGTTGTTTTCAACTTTCAAATCTAAGTTGTATATCTATGATTCTGTTATTTATGGTCTCATATTAATAGGATTACAAATAAATATCTATATGATGCAGTCAGTTAAGCATCTTAGATTCACCAAGAACTTGTTGGTTATGATTCAAATTGATCATGAAACTTTGTTTAATCTTTGTTTCTTTGCTTATGGCAGTGCAGAAACATGGGAATTAGATGTAGTAGTGCCAAATACTGCTGATAAAGCAAGGTGCTAAAGTTGTAAGTTAATTCGTTTATATGCTTTTAGGAGCATGGAATTCAAGATTTGATGTTGAAATTTGTTCAAATTTAGTTATTCTATACTGAGACCTCACAAGAAAACATCAATTTCCTATGGATTGGCCTTGACTATCTCATCAACATTTCTTATGTTGATAACACAGAGGTTTTCAAGGCATGTTGTTTATTATTTATTTATTTATTTTTTGTTCATAACATATAAGATACAATTTGTCTAATCTCTCAATTTTTTCAACAGGTTTGCCTAGGCTACTGGAATTCCTTAGTGTTAGAGCTTTTTGAGGTAAACCATAATCTTGAAAACCTGCAGCAACTGCTAACATGATGGGGTTGCAGGTAGGTCATGGTATCTATTTATGATTTATTTTACTGTGCGGTTGGCCAATTTTACAATTAGCCATTTAAAAAAAATTCACTTTGCTTCTGTCAATTAAGTACTAAAGATGCTGAAGTCAATATTTTGTTTTTCTGGTTGCAATTCAGATGCCACTGCTTCCTGGTATGGGTGATGGTCTTAGTATACATTGCTCAATATAAGGTAATTATTTGATGTACTTAAACTATGACAATGATACACAAATTAAATAGACCAAATATCCACAACTAACCCAAAGTTATGTAAATTATGGATTTCTTGTTGATTATACTCATAACCAAATTACTTATTAATAAATAGATGCACATATGGTACATTTGCTTATTTTGGGATATTGATGTAAATTTGTAGCTTTGCATACGACCAACTTCAGATTTAGAATTATATTTTTATTTTGTAATTTAACATATTCTGAACTTGTAACAGGTGATATGGTTACATAGGAACTCCCAAGATCTATTATTTGCAATGTTCATGGTGTTAGCCCCAAGTTTCTTAAAATTAGGATGAAAAAGAAAGACCAGTAGATCACATATGGTACATTTGCTTATTTTGGTATAATTAGTTAACTTCTTCTATTCCTTGGTGTCTATAGACTATTGTTGATTTGTTATATTTAACATATCTTTTTATATCACACGTCTCCTCTTTCAATTGCAGATTTTCAAAAACGAGTATCTTGAAACCAATCGCCTATTCGAGCAGCCATCATACGAGCCTACAAGGTTAGCAAATTGAATTATTTCTTTTTGTCGATTGGTTTAGTTGGGTGAACATGGTACATGTGTTTGGATGCATTCGTTTTATTGTTTTAGGTTATGGTAGTTCTGGCATGTTTAGTTAACTAAGTTATCATTATTTGACCCGTTTTGATAGGATTAATTTTGGCATGCTTGACCCGTTTTTTATAGGTCCATGTTTTTTCATCCATTGACCAAAAATCTTAGATTCGCTACTGATATTTAAAGATTTTTTTTTTTTTAACAGGTAACTGCTAGTATCATTGCTAAGAAGGAGTTAATACGATGATCGTATTACTCACAGGAAGATTGTGAAATAGGTTTATGAACGCAATGAAGTTTTGAGTTTTTATTCAAACATTTGTTAGTTTTGTTTTTATATGTTTGATATTTAGACTTAATTTAACACTTATTAGATATTTGTTTGTAAACATTTGGAATATGTTTGGAAGACGATCGAACTTTAATTTGAAGTGATGATATTATGATTTCTACATTTTTATAGTTTTATTTTAATTTTATATTGTAAATAAATAATGTTTTAATTAATCAAATTTAATATGATAAACGTCTCTAGTTGCATTTAATTTAATGTGATTTTGTGGCAAAAATTATGTGCCGCTAAAATTAGTATGAATATATAACTAGAAACAGTTTTTAGTGACACAAAATTTGTGCCACAAAAGCTTTTATTAATATAGTGGCAAAAAAAAGCGACACTAAAAGGCTTTAGTGGTAGCGTTTGTAGTGACTTTTTGTTAGCTTTTTGTGGCACTTTTTGTATGCCACTGAATGACATTTTTTTTGTAGTGTCCATTATAGCTTTTTTTCTTCATACGCCTGCAATTACATCAATGTAACGATACTTAATTTTTTAACTTATATATTTTTATGCGTGTATATATTACCACATTCATAATTCTGATTTTAGTTTTTGATTATCTAAGTATATAATAATCAAATGAAGAGTATGCAAATAATCAAAGTATGAGCTTAATTTAAAGGCATATTAAAATATCCAAATCATAATGATGTAACATCTAAGTCATTTAAAGGCATATTAACATGTCCAAATAGGCAATCTAAGTCATTTAGAGGCATATTACAATGTTTAAATTATACTGAGATCAAGCATAATGTATCAATTTCGTTTGTAATCTTCATAACGAATGTTGATGATTGGAGGTAATAAAAGATCCATTTGAAAAAGTTGTGTTTACATCCATTAGCGAGGAGCTCAGGGGATTCTCCTATATGGCCACATGTGAGCGTTCCATTAAAATGTTTTATTCTTGTATTAAAAAAAGTATTTATTGTTGATTCTTGATATAAAGCAGACTTGGTGAATTTACACGACATACATGAGCCTAACATGAAATTTGTGGATTCAAATTTAGTCCACTAGAGTTTGGGGTCAATTTCAAGTTGACCCAACAAACACATTGAGCTAAACATGCAAGGTTCAGTCTACCTGACGAGTCACAGGTTAAACAGGTCATCTTCGTATCAACCGTGAATAAACGTGTCATATTTGAATTCACGTTTTACATGATTTTCGGGTCCATTTCATGTCGTGTGTATACGGTTCATCAGCCCATTTAACACCATTATAATTTATAAGGGCCAAATCAATGTGGAAAGGAAAACAGAAGTGGAGAACCTGGCCCAACGGTGGGAAAGTTATGAATTTTAACAAGTTCCTAATCCTACATATGAAATATTCTAGCCCTACATTTTAATCATAAGCCCAATATAAGTCCAAGAGCCTAACAGATGAGAGACATTCTCGATCCCTAATACATACTTTTCCCCATCCTAATTTCGAAATTTTTAAACCTTAAATATGATTGATAATTTTTCTTTAGCTACTTGTTGAATCGTAAGCCCTAATTTCTAGTTTTTCTAGAATCACAGATCAAATAAAAACTTAAAGTAAGTTAAAAGGTTTATGTAATTATGTTTGAAGTAATTTGCTCTAAAAATCAAATTTTGGGACTTCTAGGGCCATGGCAGATTACACAAAAGCCTACAATTAACACTCATCTTGCAATGCCCCATGACAAATCTACTTTCTTAAACATAAATCATTTGTAAAATTAGGGTTGAAGGAATCAAAATACAATACCCCATAAATTTTACCTATAAATCTCAACAAAAAAATCACAAAATCTTAACCTCGTTTCAACAAAATAAGATCATGTCATATAAAATCTTAACCTTGTATCGATTGATTAATCTGTAAATGTATGTGCTTCAGAGTCCCCAATGAATAATGAATCCCTAAATATGGGGAATGGGTTGAATCCCTAAAATCGATCCCTACTTTGGGGAATGAGATGTAGTGTCTTATTTGATTAAAACTTAAAGTTTTTTCTAAATTATAGGGATAAGGATGATGTAGGGAACGAATGGGTTAGAATGATTTTTTAATTGATTTTCTTAAAATCTGAGTATGAGATTGAGGATGGGGAATAGGATGGGAACACTTTAGGATGCTAACCCCTCATAAAAGTAAGAGCAAATTACATTTTACGTATTTTTAGTATCGACCAAATTTCAATATACGTCCTTAATCTATAGAAATTACAGAATTTGTCCTTTATGTTTAGAAAATTTTGCACGTTACATTCTTTACACTAACGACTATTAATTTTAGACGTTAAGTGCATCCATGTGCCACCCACAAAATGAATTTTTACCCATGAACCACCCTTTCAATAAAAAAAAATATATACATATATGTTAATTAAATCTATAGGGCCCACCCCCATCTCATATCTCCCTAATTTCCTTCTTTAGACGGCTGAAACCATCAACCCATCCTCTCAATCCATCCATATCTCCGATGACTGATTTTGCATTTCCACTAAAGAAGACGAGGGAGTTGTAGGTCTCGCTTCTCCGATATGTTTTATGTTTTGCAGTTAGGTAAGCATCACGACTTCCCTGGTTCCATATATAATACACACAACTAGAAAACTGGGCTTTTACGACCAAAAAATTGCCACTGTTATTGACGGTCGCAAAATTAGCAACCGATTTGCCACCGGTTCTTCGGTCGCAAAATTAGCAACCGATTTGCCACCGGTTCTTCGGTCGCAAAACTTAAGTGGGCCTGTTTGAAGAATTTAGAATATAATGGACTGAGATTGACACATTCAAAGAAAAGCGAGGGTCTCACGTGTGCACATTTCAGCCCTAGTTTACCAAGCCTCCTTCGCCAGTACAAACCAAAACCATACGCACTAGGGCCGTCGATTTTACCCGTACCCGATTAACCCGACCCGACCCGATTTCACCCGAACCGATTAAACTCATACCCGAATAACCCGTAACCGATTAACCCGAAAACCGATCAAACCGATTGTTATTAGGGTCGGGTATCGGTTAGACTTTCAAACATCAAAAACCCGAATAACCCGAACCGATTAAACCGAATAACCCGATTAATATCCCACTATATAGTTTTCTTTGAGCTGTCGCGTTTAACCGGATTTCATCACCGTTGATATCAGAGTTCCGTTAGCTAATAACCACCACCGTCGTAGAAACACCTCTAAACACCACCGATTATCTCCACCACTTATTTTTCTTCTCTCTCAGTTATATCCACGAAACAGAGAATCACACAACTTAACCGTTAAACGGACGTTTAAGTTGAGGGTGGGTAGAAATTTGTTTGTTACGTAAACTGATAACTTGCAATCTATGAAAAACTATAGATTAACGTAAAACCCGAACTACCCGACCCGATCTACCCGACAACCGAACTACCCGAACCCGCTCTACCCGAGAACCGAACTACCCGAACCCGATCTACCCGACAAGCATACGGATCGGTTATCGGTTATAATATGAAACATGAAAAACCCGAACAACCCCACCCGATCTACCCGAAACCCGATTAACAAACCCGAAGAACACCCCTTACGCACCATCCTCCTCCGCCACTTCCTCCGCCACCAGCCTCCTCCGCCACTTCCGGATTGCTCGCATGGATCAAATTTCTAGAGACTCCACCGGCCTCCTCCGCCACTTCCGGTTTAAGACAGAGGAGAGAGAGAAATAAGAGAGAGAACAAGGAAAAGACGGAAACGACGTTCGAAATTTCCAACTTGCAAAACCTGATCGATCCAGAAACGAGACCGAAAGATCGACTTACAAAACCCTAACATATCATCACATCGCTGTTTTCGTCCCTAATTTTCCCCATTTTCATTGAACCCTAACGGTGGTAAGTCAATCGATTCATTTCTGCATTTATTTGACTTTTCAATCATGTATTTATGTAATACGGTATGAAATTGGAAGCAATTTGAAGATGTGTATGTGTTTCATTCGTCAATTATGGGATTTTGTGTTGTAATGTTAGGGGAATCGATAAGAGCGGGAGGTTTTGTAGCCCTAGAGCCGCCAGAGAGCTTGCACTGTATGTTAATTTGACCTCTAACAGATGCGATTTCATTGAATTTTATATGTGTGTAGTCTAATTGCTGTTGTAATTGTTTTGTTTGAAACGAATTGTATGTTGCTGAATGTTAGGTCAATCATATATGCTGCTTGTTTAGAAGGATCTGATCCGGTACGGCTGTTTGAGAGGCGTGTGAATGCCAGAAGAGGTGAGTGTATATCTGTGATTTGTGATTAACATTTTACTGGACTATTTGATGAGTTTGTGTAATAATCTGTTGCATGTTTTTTATATAGCTTATAATTTGTGCTTAATGTCTTTTAGAATGAGAATCATAGGAAATGCTTATAAGAATTTAAAGCAGGAGGTATTTGGATATGCAATTAAACCTATTTGGGTAAAGTTAGTAGGCAAAAGTGATTATAATCATGATTTTATAGATTATGTAGGATAACAATAAGATAAAATATGAATGTAGCCATTTTTGTAAGTGTGTTATACCTTAGAACAATTTCACGCATATAGCTATGAGATACGTGAATCTTTGGTCACGTATCTACTTGTACTCGCCTAGACCCTAAATATTTTCATTCTATATGTGAATAATAATACATACGTGACTTTATATGTGATATGGTGTCATGTATATTGTATCATGTTATTTTAAGTCACTATTACCAGGAAAAAGTCTGATACACGAGTCAAATTAGATATATGACTCTTAATCGCGTATCTCATGGCTAAATGAGAGATTTGTTTCTAACATGTACTTGAGTTAGGGGGAGTTTGGATGTATGCTTAAAATGATGATTACTATGACTTGAAGTCACAGTAATCTGGTTTGAGTATTTGGCGAGTTCAAAACACGACTCAGACCGTTTTCAAAAGTACTAGAGTATTACCTGTTTTAAACCAAACTCATTTTTATAATATTAATTCTTTGTCTGATTATTATGACTTTGAGTTTCAGAAAGTTAAAACCATATCAACTTTTTTTTTTCTTCAAACACTAAAACTGAATAATCACTTTAAATGCACATCCAAACACCCCCTTAGATGAGGCTTTTAGTTTATATAGTCTCACTTTTACTTCCTCAAATTTGCAGCCTCATTTGGTACTTGGACTAATATCTCAAATCATAAAGGTGGGTTCTTTGTCCTATATATCTTATCATATAAAGAAAAGTTCTTGTTTACTGATAGTTTGACCAATCTTGAAAAAAAAAACAAAGTTCCAGTTATAAGCCTTTGAAGCTGTATTATTTTCTTTTCTTGTTATTACTTATTAATCAAATACAACACGTTATCACCCACACACAAAACACAAACATTTGCATCGTGTACTCAATAGGGCTATGTCCAACATGTAGTTGAGTATTAGGTGGTCCTACATGGTTTGCTGAGTATGGACATGTACCCTAACTCTGTTTTGTAGTGCTGTGTAGTGTAAAAAAAAAAATTCTTTAGCAACAAATTTGGAGCAAGGCATCTCATCTTCTTATACTTTTTTAATTTAAATTCTTCATTTCTAATGTTCATAACTTGTGGATGTAATGATGGGACCTCCAGATCCAACTCCTGGCAGATCTCAGCCTTAGAAAGACACCTCAGTTTCTTGAATTGGTGGATGATGATGTTGTAATTCTTAACTTTGCTTTCTCTTTCTTGATGTTTATATTCAACATGTGGTTTAATCATATTTACATTTTTTCTAGGATATTGAGGAGCTCGTAACATTATCTCCTGAGAAAATCTTATTAAAATGGATGAACTTTCATCTTAAGAAGGCAGGTTACACTAAAACTGTAACAAATTTCTCAACAAATTTAAAGGTAACCACTACCTTATCATTGTGTTTTGACATATATGTAGTTAAATAAGGTCTCATCATGACATATCCTTATTTTGTGATGGTATTAGTGTCCATGGTTCCACATTATGATTACATAGTAATTTACACATACAGTTGGCGATTTGGTGCAATGGTAGCCCCAAGACTTACCATAGTGGAGGTTTTGAGTTCGAATCCTAGCCACATCAAAAAAAAGGTTTTTGGTCAGGTCAGGGGTTTACCCAGTTGGGGGTTCCTCCTGTGGTGGGCTGCCCTGGATATTCTAGGTGTTGCTCGGGGAAACCCAATTATCCTAGAATATATAGGTGTTGCCTTTAAGAAAAAGTAACTTACACATGAAAAAAAAATCAATCAAAAAGTAATAACAAGTTAGTGTTTAGTCTAGATGTGTAAAAAAAGTTGATTGTTTTAAAGTGTAATGATAATCTTTCAACCTAGGGGGTGTTTTCCGTTTTCAAAGTGATTGATATGACTTTATGAATCAGAATCATGTGATCAGATGATCACTTGATTTAAGTTAGGGATAGTGAGGTAATATCACTGTAATCTGAACAGTAGCTACTCCTTATCCGCTTCTCCAAAGTCCAAATCTGATTTTTTACATAAATTAAAAAAATCGTAATCACTTCTCGCCAAATACTCAAACCTGATTACTGTGACTTCAAGTCATAGTAATCATTTTAAGCATACATCCAAACTCCCTCTTAACTCAAATATCAGTCCATTTTTGGGCATTCAGGTAATATGCTAGGAGTTCAATTGAACTGTGTTTATTGTCCATTTGTTCCTGTTTGTTGCTATTTGCTTTCTGATCACCCTAATAAACAATGGAATTTGAGGTGTTTAAACATTTTGCTTCTCATCGTGCAGTGTGGTATTCGAGTAATTGATCAACTTTCTTTTCTACTAAGCAGACCTACCGCAATCTTAAGGTCAGTGTGTTAGTTGTTCTTTCGGATATTTAATTGCATTCCGTCTCTGAAGATTGTTGTTTGTTTAATTGTTTTGAGCTCATCAATCGAAGCTCATCAATCGAACAAGGTTTTACCATTGATTAGCAATGGCGTGCTATACCGATCGAAGGTGGATGTCAAAAAAGACGAACTCAAACCATGTCATTATAATAATGGATAAACCCATCTTTTTGTGATTTTAATTCTGACTTCTTGATTCTATGCATTGATTGTTTTGTAGATAGAAAAATTGAACGCAGTTATCACGGAGCTCGTTAAAGAAAAAGAAGAAGAGAAAGAGAGGTTGAATGTAATTCTTGAGGAGTTGGTGGTTGAAAAGGAAAAAGATAGCTCAAAAGGATGAAAAACAATTTAATTTGAATGTTTGGATGTGTTAGGATAACCTAATTTGAAATTTTAATTTGTAATGAATTTTTTCATATAATTTTCAAATTTTGATAACTAGTTATATTTTAAAAATATGAGCATTATTAGCATGTTTAAATTTAAAAAATTTAAAAAACATTTTTGTAACAAAACGGTCGCAACTGAAGCGGTGGCAAACTAAAGCGGTAATCGGTGGCAAACTGAAGCGGTCACAAAACGGTTGCAACTGAAGCGGTCGCAAAACGGTAGCAATTGAAGGGATAGCAAATCGGTGGCAATTTGAAGAGGTCGCAAAACCGTAGCGAAAACGGTCGCAAAACCGTAGCAAACTGCGGCGGTCGCAAAAATTAGCGACGGTTTAAACCGTCGCAAATTTGGTCGCAAATAAAATAGTGGTCGCAAATAAAATTGCGACCGTTTTGCAATTGAAAATGCGGTCGCAAATATCCAATTTTCTAGTAGTGACACATATGTGCGTAACTTTGTAATCCCATACGGTCGATTCTAAGGTTCTTTGTGTTTGATAAAGACGACGGAGGTGGGGAGGAGACAATGGCCGGTGAAAGAAGGCGGTGGGGTAAAGGAGAAAGACATGTGTATATATATACTCTGTAAAAACATTATTTTACACTCACATGCGTGGCACATGATTGTATTTAACGCCAGAAGTTAACAACCGTTAGTGTAAATTGTAACACCTTAGGCAAATCTCATATTGTTCTGTTCTGTCCTCGGGAGAGATGCTGGTTCATAAGGAATGCCCCGCCTCAAATACCATAACGCGTTTTGGGGCTTAGTGTTAGTGGATGAGAGGAGAACTCCATAGTTAAGCGTGCTCGGGTGGGAGTAATCTAGGGATGGGTGACCCCCTGGGAAGTTTTCATCCGGGCAACCAAAAACAAATTCGTGAGCTCTTACAGGGCAAAGCGGATAATATTGTTGGTACGAGAGTCCGGATGTTACAAATGATGTAACTAACAAAATCTTTTAAAAAAATATGATCAAGACACATATCCCATAAAGTTTTCTCTTATTTATATTAGATCGAACTTATTTACTCCACTTACTCATCACCCCATAATTAATTTATGAATTCTATGTCACATCTGAATTTATAAAATTGTGCTCGTTGATAAAACGTGGTGAATAGTTTAATGAATTAAGAACAGAGACAAAACAAGTGGGCACAAAATGAGTAACCAACAGCATGTCACCATCGATGGCCATTAATTTAAATACCCTCAAAATTTTTATTTGTTAACAGTTTACTACAAGATTAATTTTAATAAAAAACCACAAGAATCACTTATGTGATTTTCATGTTACTTTAACTAAAATTAGTTTTGTATTAAACGTCTTAAATATAAAAAAATCTATTTATATATATATATGAAATACGATATATATCTACTTTCCCTTTTCTTTATCTTTCTACAACTTTTGAATGATTCGTCAAATTAAGCATAAAAGTAAAACAATAATTGATCAAATAATTGAACTTGACCAAGTATTTGCATGTGGATGAATTCTTATATCATTTCACACAACAATAACTTAATTTGTATTCAATATTTTTTTTCTCCAAAACAACCACCATATATAACAATGATCTTATTTCTATCATCTTTTTACACACTTTTAAAATGCATAAACTATTATTGTTTTTATCGCCTTGAAATACATAGAATATAAATATTATTATGAAATTAATATAAACAATCATAAAAAAACAAATCTATAAGTTAAAAAATATACATAAAAAACTTTTAATTTTCAGATTAAAAGTAAGTTCGAGATAGAGATATCATATGAAATTCACAAAAGAATGTGAAAAACAACAATGATTCTTAATTAATAATCAGATTAAAATTACAAATCTAGACAGAGATATTAGAACCTGTTGTTTAGGTATACATTCTTGAAACTGCATGACTTTTACTCCTGGGAAACATCTCAGAATTCAATCTAAAATCATTCCCAAAATCACAACTCTTGTCTTCATCGATTCGACCGATAGCCACGCTTTGACTACGAGGCACCACCGGCTGTTGCGGGCTGAGAAACTCAGGACCCAACCTCTTACCCAAACTTCGGGTGGAAGCAATCCTCATCAGCTCTGCAAAATCATCGTCGGTTCTTGAAGATGCGGTGCTGTAGCTTTTGGGCAGACCAGAGGTATAGGGACCGGTCGGGCCACCCATACCCGCGGCACATTTATACATGCTAGAGACGTACAAGTCTCGGATCTTGCAGACAACTCTTACTGGTGCCTTTAAAACCCTGATTGCTATTGAAGGTTTTTTGGTCTTTTTTTCATCCATTTTGGAAGAAGATTGAAAGGGGGCAATGATATGATCGTGTTTATATTATATATAGCGTGATGTAAAATGATTGGTGAAAGGTCACTTCTTTATAAAAAAAAGGTTATTTAATTGCTTGCATATTGCCGTAATAGAGTATCCTAGAGTATAACGTAATGTTTGCCGACCATGCTACAAAAAGGTCCAACAAAGAAGTATGGTTATATATCATTTTTTTAAAACGGCTTCTAATCACCTATATCTACATTTTTTTTAAAACCATCTATACCTACATTTTAAAGGATTTAATCTTTTAAATAGAGGCAAGACGTCTTACCATCAGAATATCCTTCTAGAAACTGATCATATTCGTTTGTTATCATATTCATGTATGGTATATGACTTAACATATATTTTAGAAACTACATTGTTACGATAAAAATGTTGTTAAAAAGATGTGTATATATATAAATATACCCTATTCAAATTAAAAAAAAATAAAACATTCTTTGATTTTATAATATATATGTAAAGTATATAAAAATTATAAGGTTAAAAAAATGATGTAACTAGATTAAAAAGTCAACCATTGTAGTTTTTTCATTTTTTTTCTCTCGGTTATATGTTTATAAATAGGGGAAAGTGAATATGGGGATGTTAAGTATGTAACTTAGATGCGAAACAATCAAAACTACGTAGTTTTGATGGTTTCGCATCTAAGTTGGATGCTTAACAGCCCCATATTCATTTTCCCTAAATAAATAATGACAAGTTATTTACGGAACTATCATCACCTCATCTTAGTCAATGATTTATCTTGATCATATCAAGGGCATAAATGCAATGGTTATTAGCTCTCATCTCTTCTAAAATTAAAAAAAAAAAATACTTGATTCTTCATTTATGTATAACCTACACATCTATATCTATAGGTAAACAATACATATCTAAAATAGTTATGAACAAATTAGTTTTAACTTTTTGTATATAAACTAAACATGTATAGATAACGGTATAAAATTAATAAATGATATGAACAAATTTGTTTAATTGTTTATTTATGCATATTGTAGTTAATCGATACAAGATAAAAATACATATATACAGAAATTAGTTTGATCGTTATTTTATGAACATAAGCTATATATAATAGATATAAATTTAAAAAATGTGAACAATTAAAAAATAAATTAAGTGCCGGCACAAATTTGTTATATATTCTGAAATATTAATTTCCATGTAAATACATGTGTAGATTGGTGATATATATGTCAAAATGATGTTTTGTCAATACTATTCTTTACAGCTAATGTTCGGTCTTGATTTGTCGGAATATCAGGATATACTATTCCATATGGGTCAGATAAAAGGGGGAATATTTTGTTTACCAATTTATATATTTATACATATATAAATATAGTAGGTTAGTGACCCTTGTACTATGATGAAAATTATAACTAAATGTGTAAATGTATACAGAGATCAACATGTTAAATAAAGATGAATACATACTAAAAACATTCAATAAAATCTTTTTTTTTTATCCAGATGATCCAGCCAAATCTTTATTCACGTTTTAAAACAAAAAATGAAAAAAAAAAGATAGATGTGGAATTATCATAACCACATTTTAGTAGAGTTCCATCAATGAATATACACAAAGACCAATACATTGTGTAGCAGAATTCCAACAAATATATCAAAGCAGGGTACACATAGAGTATAAGTGGCAATCTTGACCCACTCTTTAAATAATAGGTTGATTTGGACAAAAAAAATTAATTATATATGTGTCAATTTGGGTCATCTCAAATTAGTCAATGGATCAAAATAAATAAGTATTACAAATCTTGTTAACTTAAAAATGATGCATATGGGTTACCCATCAATGTTGTCACCCCACCCTGCTACCGTCGTAACCACCGCCCGCAACCACCCCCCACAAGCCATCACCCACTCCCCTCACCACCGCCACCCTACCCCAAACCCGTTTTAACCCGAACAAAATTGATAGTTTTTTAACCGACCCTTTTTTTACCCGGAAGCATTTTTCTCCAAACTCGTTTTGACCCGAACTCATTTTCCTCCTAACCCATACCGACCCGAAAACATTTTAAATGCTTGATCTAAATGAATTACCAATCAAACTTTTGGCAGTAATCATGTTAATAGTTTTATTCTCATCGTCAACCCAAGAACCATATGACTTGATTATGTTCTCGTGTTTCATTGTCCTTAGTAAATGAACCTCTGAATAAACTCTCTCCATATGCGCAGGAGATTGCATAGCATCATCTAACAAGACTTGGTTCCAAGCAATTTTAATTCCTTCAACTTCATCAAATCCCTTATATCTGCCAATACCAAAAAATAAAACAGAAAAATTAGCATCATTATGCATAATATCTAGATGTATACAGGTATAATATAATATCGCTTTGTATAAACATAACCCAAAAAAAAAGAATTTAATTATCTCTACATACTATCAAGATCTTATCTCTAATGGTTAGGGGTGAGCAAAAAACCGAAATAACCGAACCAAAACTGAATTAACCGACCCAAACTAAAACCGACGGTTTGGTTTTATATTTTTAAAAACCGAAAAATACGGTTTGGTTTCGGTTTTGTATTTTTTGAAAACCGAAAAAACCGAACCGAACCGAACGTATATATATATATATACTTTAATTATATATTATGTGCATTAATAGTAAGTTATTATTTATATTTTATTGAATTTATAGATTATAATGTTTATTTTTTAAGCTAAGTATTTAAAAAAAAAACTAATTATTTTTGTAGTCCCCAAACTCCAAAATATTTAAGGCCAAATGTGTGATAATGTTAATAAAAACAATTTAAGCCCAAATATTTAAACCCAAGTTCATTGTTTTAGGCCCAAATTGATAAAAAAAATTCGGTATGATAAAAATACAGTTTCAGTTATAATACAAAAGTTAAACAATTTCAATCATCAAGCTGTAAAACCTTTCTAGTTTTGGTATGATCAAAATATAAGAAGCTAAAAACATAGACAAATGTTCAATAAACAGCCTTCGCATGCATCCTTACAATCAAGTTCATAAAGTTGAACAATTTCTCAAAGCTTGAAATAAAATCATATTAAACGATCTCTCGATTTAGGGTTTCAAAATCAAATAACAATTAATCGGAAATCAGAAAACACATACGCTATGCGATGGATTTCCTGAACCATTTGGGATGATAATTATTAGGAGATGAAAGATTGACAGAGAAACAGTGGCGAGAGTTATGTAGAAGAAAGATTTAAAATAAAAACATACAGTAAAAGAAGAACGAAGAGGCGATGAAACAAAAAGGAGAAGAAGAAACCTTTAACGATGTTGATTTTTCCGATAAGGTGAAGATCTTGAACGGAGGAGAGAGTGTAGCGGCAGAACGTGTATTAGGGTTTGCACAGAGAAGAGATGATTACACTATTAACCCCGTATTCTCCACAACGGGTTATAACCCGAAAAAAGCTCTGCTTGATTATCCATATTAGGATCCGTGTGATGATCCATATTTGGGTAGTGATTTAGGAGGGAATCCCATTATGAGAATGAACCACATCGTGACAAGTGTCTCTAAAAGTATTCTTTTTTTTAGAGATAAAAGATAAAAGATATACAAGGAGGTTCCCTTTATTTTGTCTAAAATGCCTAAGAAGGTATCTAAGCCTTTCATTTTCTTAGTATAGAAAAAAAATGAAGCTTGAGGAGCATTTTTGGTAATCCCACAATCGTTGACTTTATCAAATTCTCTCATTTTTTTTAAACGTACATAAATTTTACATATGACTTTATTTTAAAAAAAATAACATCATAAAATCGAACGTTTTTTACCTTTAATTCGAGTATAGTATTGCAACATTTAAAAAAGAACAGTATATGAAATTGTGTTGTTTTACTATAAACTTGTGCTGTTTTACCATAAAGCAGCACCAAACAACAGAACTAATTGTGCTTGTTTTACCATAAAACAACACCAAACAGCACAATTATCTATGATGTTTGGTAAAAGAGCACACTTACTTACAAGTGTTCTATCCAAGTGATGGTGGAGGTTTTTGACGGGATCAAACTCTATGTGGAAAGAAGTCATACATAGTATCCATGAGATCCGAGAGATATTGCACTTATACCTGTAAGAAGGGATCTCGGTGGGGTGTGGGGAAACAACAAGAAATTGGATCTTGTTTTTAAATACACGAAATTTGGACTTTAAAGAAATGGTGGAGGAAAGAGATCGAGTCTGGTCATGGTGGCCTAATGGTCAGGGACCATTCTCAATGAAATAAATACGTCATATGCTCAGTTCATCCCTTCCTCCTCCAAAGAATACGCGTTTAATGTTGGAAATCATGGTACCAGTTTTAACTTTTAAAACATTAATTATTTAAATCTTTTAAATAAATAAATCAGATGTATATTTTAGCGGAAGCGATTTATTAATACCATTGCCAGATCATATCTGGATTCCTTTCAGTGATCCGATTACACGCGTATAAACAATATTAAATAACCAACCATAGGGTGTTTAGATTTATACCTTTGGCGATAACCAGATCTGTAACACCTTAGTTCAACGAACGTCACGCTAGATGACATAGTTTGTATGAGTGACGATGAACAAAGAAAACCTCCTCGACCGCATTTGTGGAGGGATTCTGCCGGGTGTAGTAAACGTACTTGTTTTGAAGCAACATGCTCTCTAGTATCTGCATTGGAGTTCGACCGCCATGAATTCTGTGTTTAATCTTTTGTATCACGTTGTGTATGTCTCGTAGAATACACATGCTCCTTGAGTTTGTTGTCTTATGGTTAAATGTATGTTTGTTGGCTCCATGTTTTGTAAATAAAGCCTCTCCACCAAAAGTTAGGTCTGGGGTCAGCCTCCTAGCAAACGCGTGACCCTCGAGATGTTCTGCAAGTTCATGGTTATGTTTCCCTTCCTTCACCTCTAACTTACCAGTCTCTACGACTAGGCTCCCTATCAGTTTAAAAAGACAACCAATCTTTTTGATACCAGAACGTCGAACTGTGGCTGTACTAATGTGTTTGCCACCACGATCGCATCGCAAGAATATTTTTCACTGTCCTTGTTGACGGCCCTTCGCCTTTTGTGGTCGTTCGTCGGGTCACAATGACGTAACCACTATCAAGTGCTCTTTTGTAAACCCAAGCCTTCAACTCTTCAAGAGACACTAATTTCTATAACAATGAAAACACGTAAGTGACGGGAATGTTTCTCTCTCTAAAATGTCCAAATAACATCAACCTGTGACAATGAAAACCCTAATAATCTCTTGAATGTTTCTCTCTCTAAAATATGACAATGAAAACCCTAGATAATGTCACCTCCTAGACAATCAACTACACAATCTTAATTGATATATATCGAGTAAATGTAACAATTAAAACATGTAAGTGACGGTAATGTCATACCTGAGCGGTTTCAAAATAAACATCCGGGTTAGGTTCTTCATGGTTGTTAGCACCTTCCTCGTCTCCAGCACCTTGCTCGAAGTCCTTATCAACTTCCTCGAAGTCGTTAGCACCTTCCTCGTACTCATTCATATGTTGTTGTTCCACATGCGAATGGTAAGACCCGTATGCGTACTGCGAATAGTTTTGGTAAGTCCCGTATGCGTATTGCGGATTGCTTTGTGCCACGTAAGATGGTTCAGCTTCGTCTACAAACTCCTGAAACAACTTAATGGTGAGACTTTGGTAACCAAAACGGCATCACATCTTATATATATTTTTTACCTGGTTCAAATTGGGCAGCACTCTCCCGTCATCACAACGAACCACGGACAGAACCTCCTCACCTCGTTCAACCCCGGGTCAGAAAACGTTATCGGAGACGTATGACTGGTTCGAATATTCACCAAAAACATAACTAATGTCCCAAGACGACATCGTGATACGAATGGTTTGATCAGATTGGTTGGTTTGTGAAATTTCCTTTATATGAAATGGTCCCCGTATGCTTAATTTATAAAAAAAAAATTAGAGCTATACGGGCCGTATAGGGCTATACGGATCGTATAAGGCTTAATGCTTCACCAACCATAAAATTATACAGCTCATATAGCCCTATACAACGCGTATCCAAAATTTTATACGACCCATATAGGGTACACTTTTTACAGACCGACTTCTAAAAGTCAGACGCATCAAGTACAAACCTTGTACATCGTACCTATACGGCCCGTATAGGTCTATACGGGTCGTATAAGTGTTCATTTAATGCTGGTGAAACCCTATACGGGCCGTATAGGGGTTGTCCAACCATTTTTTGGGGTTGTCCAAATAACATTACCCTTAATAAATTACTAATTATACTAATAAAACACATTTATTTTAAATTATCCTTTATTATAAAAAAACTTTGAAATTTAATTATGTAACTTTTATTTTCAATCAAATAGTAAATGAAAGTCAAATTACATTAAATAGTAATTGACGTATTTTCGAAACCCAATTATATATTATTTTTTTACATAATTTAAATTTTGTTTTATATCTTTAGTATATAGTAATACATTTTTACACATGTAAAATACATAAATAAAATTTAAGAAATTTATGTATTGATATTTTTCACCCGTATGTATTGCATGGGTTCTAAGCTATTTGGATAGATATATGAAAAGAGAGTTTCTATGCATTCTGTAGTCCTTAACCTTGAAAGTTAAAAGCATTTTAAATTAGTTAAGGTCTTAAGTTCAAATCTCTATTAAAAAAATTTGTTGTAAAAAAAATCGCTAAACTTAAAATCAAATATAATACGAAGCATGCATACATAAAATAAATATATTTATATACTAGGTTAATATCATGTATATTACATGATTTAAATAAATGTAATATTATATATTAAATAATAATAATAAAAATTTAAACTCGTGTTTTACACCGGTTAGAATAACCACGTGTAATACAATATAATCTGTTAACGCATACACTCGTCAAAATATACCAGAGATTTATTAATATAAATATTAGTATTTTTTAAAAATATATTATTGTTAAAAAATAAAGGTGTATTTAATAGGAGAGAGAGACGAGAAAAAATGATGCAAAATGAATATGAAGGCGACACGTGGTATGAAAAAACCTTTATTTATTATATAGTATAGATAGAGATCTAATATTTCATATTTTTGACATATTACATAATTTTTTAATACAAATTTTAGAAACGTTATATAGTTATTTTTCAAAAATGTTTTATAAAAAGAATGAAAGAAATGTTCAAATTTTAAAAATGTTTTATAAACAAATCTATTTTTTAATTAAAAAATGTTTTATAAAAATAGTTATAAAAATCAGTATTATTTAATAGGAGAGAGAGAGACGGGAATCAAAAATTAATTTTTTTATAGAAACTTATACCATTAAATAGGAGAGAGGCGGAAAAAAAATATTAAGAATAAATATAAGAATGACATGTGACACTATAAAATCTTTATTTATTTAAAATGTATAGATTTATGAACCCTATATATTCGCATATATATGGAACATTTTGATATTTGAGTTTTTTTTTGGGTTTGGAAATGTTACGGCGTGAAAATAATCGTAATTAAGGATAAGGCGTCATCCTTACGTTATTGTTACTTCGTTGTTGTTGGTTTGACCACTAATACTCATCAAATCTAAAGTTATGTCCCACCCTAAATACTTAAATATTCAAAATTATTATTAGGCTTAAATCGTAAGTGTAAATGTGTAAGAGCATCCGGTATACCCCTCAATATCACGGTGTGATCGTATATGGCTTCACATTCACGGCGTGATTTTTAGGGGAACACCACCCCCTTGTCACGTGATGGGATGACGTGATTTTTCTTACGGTGTGAACTTGATAGACCAGAGGCAGCCATGACAAAAATAGGTAAAAAAAGAAGAAGATGGTGATGGTTAAAGACTAAATCAAAGCAAGCAACCTTCGATCAAGGCCTCGTCGGAGTCGGCGACGATGGATCAGATGGGGTATTGAAACTTGAAAGATGACGGAGCGGCGCTGCAACGATGCTTCATTTAGTCTGCAACCCCATTTAACTATTAGGGTTATAGAATTATTTCACTTTAGTCCTTTATTAGAATCCATTTAACTTCTTGGATCCTTATAAAGTTATATATTAACAAATTTAGCCCATGTCTTTCAAAAGTATTTATAATTTTTGGCCTTTTTTCTATATTATTTTTTTTAAATTATTAAGATAATTATAATTTTTGGCGTTTTTTATATATTAATTTTTAAAATTATTGAGATAATTTAAATAAAAATTAAAAAATATGCATTTAATTATCATACCATCACAATCACACGGGTATACCCCTTACCAAGTGATGGGTGGTGTGATAATGAGGGTAGTGACTTGGTGCCACGTGGTGTGCACTTTATTATCACACCACAATCACACGGGTACACCCCATGCTCTAAGTCTATCAAATATTTTCTACTTGTGTTTAAAACCAACAAATAGAATCACTTAGGAAACGACTTGTATTTTAGTAGTATGAAGATGAGAAGTAAACGTCAATCTTATCAAATAATTTGAGCACTTTAGTCTCATGATAATTAAACATTCATGTACATATTATAGTATGTTTAGAGGTTGCGTAAGTTAGTCCTTCAAAATGTAAAATACTTGATAAGGTAATTCAACTTACAACTTATGAAAAAAACAAACATTAGAATAAAATCTAAAAACATATGTTTTCTTGATTAATTTTTAAACCTTTTTTATCTTTCAACAACTCCACACGACCTCTCCTTGATAGGATTATAGCTTTTCTGAGTCGGACTAAACTTTACACCCTACCATTTTTTGATTGATCATCTTTCTATTAGGTTTGTAGATAGTTTTAGAATTTATAGAATTAATTACATGGACAGTCCCTATAGGTTTATATGGATTGCAAATTTGGTCACAAAGTATCATAAATTATGGATTATGTTTTTATTATTCAATGACTTCTAACACTGATAATCTCTTCGTCACTTAACGTTTTTTTTCTTTATCAAATTCTTTTAAAATAACTAAAATACTCTTATATAAAAAAAAATTATTCGCGGTACCGAATTTATAATAAAAAGCATATAAAATATATTAATAAGAAATATTATCTCATTTAATATTATATAAATACACACACTAGGTTAGAAATTAGTGTTTTACAAAGGTTGAATAAAGAAATAATTAAATAGTTAGTAATAAATATTTATAAATTACAAATGAACTGGGATGGGGGGGGGGTAGATTGTAAATTAACCAAATCATATTGTAATGGGAGGGGGGATTCAACACACACACACATACTCTGGTGTGTGTGTTTGTGTCGACATAAACAAGAGGAAAAGGGGGGAGAAGCTAGAAAACAGAAATTGTGTAATTGTATGTGAAATCAGTTGGATTTGGTACATTCATCTCCTCCTAATCATCAAGTAAGTAACATTTTCATCTTTAAATCCTCTATTGTTGTATTCTTGAGGGGTTTAGGGTTATGAACCCTAACTTTTGAGAATTGGTGGTTTTGAGGGGTTAATTATTGATTAGAAGTGATAATCTAGCTTATTTAAAGCTAAAAGTTGTTGATTTATATGGTTTTAACAACCAATTTAGAGTTTTGAATTCTAGGTTTCTTGCTGCGTAATTTAGGGTTTTTGATCAATTAGGTGTTTAAATGATATGTTAAGGGTTGTGGTGAGTTATATTGTCATTAGATACAAAATAAAGTGAAAACCCTAAACAGTTTGGTGAATTAAAGATTTGGGGACTTGGGTGAAAGATGGATAATCCTTAACATGTCAAATGGGTTGTTTGGGTTGAATAACAATTGTGATGGTGAATAAAGGGTTGTGGGGTTTGGTTAAGTTTGTGTTAACCAAGATAACTAGTGAATTGTAACCATAAGGTTAGGGGTGTTATGAGTCTCAATTGAGAGGTATGATGAGATCATTAGATTACTAAACAATAGTGTGATTGTTTAGGTGTTTGGGTTGCTAAGAGTGAAAACAATCGGGTTATGTTGGGGTTTCGTGCGTAGATTTTAAAACAATTTTAAAATGCGCAGCAAAAAAATAAGGCATGAAACGATATAGGCCAAAGCCCTAGATTGCCCACTAGGAGTCTAGATGCAAACCGAATATCTAATTAAGAACCTTAGAGGGTTTAGGGTTATACCTTTCGTGAATAGGAGACGAAAACCAAATCAGAACACCACGTGACAACGATCCGGTCGCTAGATCTGACTACACGAACTAAGAACCCGCAACTCTAATCACCTGTACAAACCTAGATCTTTATCCGGTTTGATCTCTAATACGCCAGATTCCAAAACGAGTCTTTATTCATTTTATATCCCGGTCACACGGTGTCACCACTACGAAACGGTGATAATCACACCAAACTGTAGTGGTGGTACTCGACGGCTCTCAGAGACGACCTGGCAACTGGGTTTCCCAATGGCGGCGCAAAAATGGCGAAATCGACGGTGGTGGCCTATTAGGTCGTTTAAGATTAACATATCAAATTAATGAAAATAAAATGCTCAGTTTTATAGTGTGATTTTTTTTAATATTTACATTTGAAAAAGTTATAGTCATTTAAATTTTGTGTGTGTGGGGGGGGGGGAATTGGTTTAAATGTCAACCACATATTTTAAAGGGCTGTAACTTGTTATTTAAAACTTGTATTTAAGTAAAACTTTTAAATATTGATGAAATTACTTTTCTTTCCTTCTAATATGTATTATAATATAGTATAGATAGGAGGGATACACTAGAAAGGACCAAAAGCACCATAGAAAGTGTAGGAAGGTAATAGGCGCAACACGTGGCCAAAGGGAAATGTTTCCAAAAGAAAAAAAATTGTGTGCCCCTCAAAAAAGCACGTGTAAAAGACCTTGAACAAAAGGTAAAACGCCATGTTGAGTTTGTGCCTAGGTGTAAAACACCATGACAAAAAATCTAAAACGCCATATTGAAAATTTGCGCTCAAGTGTAAAACGTTGTGACCAAAAGCTAAAACGTCATGTTGAAATTGGTGCCAAGTGTTTTACACAATTACCAAAAGCTAAAACGTCATGTTGAAATTGACGCCTAGGTATAAAGATCCATGACCAACCTAAAACGACATGTTGAAAATTAACATTTATATTATAAAACGTTGTGGCCGAATAGCTAAAACGTCATGTGTTACTGGGTGCCTAGATATAAAACGCCATATTGAAATAGGCACAGTTCGACCATACTCTTTTTAAAGATAAAAATGTTTGATTTTATGGTATAATTTAAAAAAAATTGTTGACGAATAAAAGAGTTTCAAACGTTAAAAAAATGAGAGAAATTGCATGTAACTCGATGTGTAGGATTATTGGTTGATGGGGAGTGTGATAAATTTCAATTTGTTTAATATTGTTTTGTAATGCATTTCAAATTCAAATTACTTTAATTAATTCCAAATCTTTTAAATTTTAAATTTTTATAAAAAAATATCAAACTCCAAATTCAATTCTAATTAATTAGTTTAAATATATCACGCCAAGCAAATGCACCCTTAAGATATATATTTAAAGGTGATTGAAAAAAGAGAATAAGATTAGATAGAGATCAGATCGTTCATGGCTCTCTTTAATATTGGGGTTGGTTTTGATGCTTTATACTATAGTCATATTTGGTGTTTCGTTGATTTCATTTGCTATCACCATGATTTCGAGTCAAGTGACTTTTTATCTACTTGGATAATGTGAACCCTAATAAAGGTATGGTTACACTTTTTATACATAGTTATATGGATGAATATTTTGTGTTTAAATATTGATTTATGAATGTTTACTTATTCTGATCATCAGTTTTCGTCATGTGTTAATTAGACAGGCTATAGCTAATGACGCCTCTACAATACAAGCAACTAAAGTAACCACTTTAGACCTCAAATTTTAAAGGCCCAAAAACTAAAAAAACTATTTTAATTTATATATTAAGTTGAAAATATATATGTGATGGTGATACTATAATAAATTCAGCCTAAACATTAATACATTTTCACGTTCTATAAAATTACATTTAAAAAAAATTCATATACTTAGAAAACTTACACAAAATATCTTAATTTTAAAGTTTGTTTTAACTCTTAAATATGTTAAGCCGCCCCTATTTGTATGTGTAGTTAATTTGTTCATATTAACTAAGTGACTTGTTAATTGATTGTTTAAGTGACTTGTTAATTGATTGTTTCTTGACATAAGCATTGTTTCTTATGGTAATTAATTAATTACCTTCATGAAATGAATGTACATGGAATTATTGAGTCAAATAACCTCTGTCACAAGTCAAAACTGATAATATTCAATCACAGAAGATTTTAGTTTTTTTTAAGGCAAACATTGAATGATGTGACATCGCATCCTTCCGTTATATTGGAGAGTCTCGTCAAACTCCGGTCAATATGTTGTCTTAACCGGACCCATTTGGCGTCAGAGTTGGAGAGCTTTTAAGAAAAACCCCACCCAATACGGCTCCTTCTGGGATTAAGAGAAAGCCGAGGCTCGAACCCTGGATCGACATGGGTAAAACCCTGGTGCATCAGTCTACGAGCTAAGCCTCATTTGCAATGGCGTGAAAATTAATGGTGATGACAAGGATCGAACCCGGGTCCCTTAAAACTTTAGGCCTTAAATCAACCATTACACCATTTGACTAAAGATTTTAGTTAACTATGAAAATATTTGATAATAAGTCTGTTTACAAATATGAAGGCTTTTGCAGGCCAAGCCTTTTTGGACCGGCCCAATACTTGATAAATGGGAGAGAGACTCTTTTATGCATATTTGGTTTGATAAAAAAAAGTATTATATTAAGGTTTTTTAAAAACAATAAACACACACTCATCTAATCTTAATTAAATCTACATCATTGCTCTAGACTCGAACCCTCATGACTAAAAAATATACACGATAAGTACGACTCTCTCAAAACGAAAGTAAATAATATAACAAAATTAAATAAATGATAAACTGGATAAACAAAGCCTTTTTAATAAATTAATATGGAAAATCTAAACGCATTTAGATTTTGCATAAATAAACATTTAAAAAAACAATTTGTTAGAGAAGGTATTATCTTTTGATTTATTATTTACTTTTAAGTTTGTTTCTAAGTCATTATTCTATCTTAGTTTAAATATTAGGATAATTATTGACGTTTTAGACTTATCTCATTATCTTCTATATCAGTTACACATCTATATTTAACGAAGGGAATCAAGGTTGATCAATATAAAAAAAATTCATATTTCTATAAACCATTCCCATTTTATATTTCTCTCAAATTTTCTTGAAACCCTATAGTGTCACCAAATCTTCGACGTCAAGTTTTCGCTAACCGCATTTTTCTAATCTTCTTAATCTCATATTTCAACGATCTTTATTGACAATGATATGCTAAATTAAAGGATGTGATGTTGACAAGAACTTGATGTTGCATGTGAATATTTAAGCAACATTATTGGGTCATCATTGGAGCTTGTGGTTTACAAAGGGAACATGAAAGTATTCTTGCAAGATTAGAGAACTCTAGAGCCATTAGCAATGAAGGTGCCATTTGCATTCAACCCGGTTTGTTAGCAACACACGACTTGAATATTCACGGTCTGCTAAAATCTTTACATGTAACTTCAAGTTCTTGTCGATCATATCTCATCACATCCTTTACAAATAATCAAAAATTTACAACTAACAAGAAGGAAATACGCTTAAGAAACCTTTCTGGTATTGTTTAAGCCCAATTCATGTTGCATCGTCTTAATACGAGGCACTGTTAACATGTTTGTGTTTATCTAATAATTGAGATATTTGTATTTAACACAATCAGATAAAAGCATGTGAACTAGAAACGAGCACTTAACTTAAAACGGACATAAGTTTTTGATATGTGAGGGGTTATTTGACCCGTCCACATACGGATGAAAATAATGTAACAAGTCGGATGTTGTGGCAAACAACATATTACCCAAATTTTAGCTTCAAAATTTCATCATCTAGAGCCGTAGGTTAAATTTGACAGTTTTTTCGAAACTCTAATTTTGATTTTTATAATTCGCTTTGAACCCTCAAAAAGATAGATCCGACCTTGTACGAGGAAGACGACTTTTTCAAAGATCTAGCAAAACGACAATTACCTTAAATAAAAAGATAACAAAATGTGACGTTATTTTTCCTATCCTTTGGCAAAAAATTTCCGTGTTCTATACATCAAATTTAGTACATTTTGAATTCGAAGGCTGCATGTATCTATATTTATTTTAGCTCCAAATAGTATATGTTGTTTATTAAACGATAAACCATTATATAATTTTGTGCGATTCCCGAAATATAAGTCTTGCCTACCAGTGGCGGATCTAGAACAAAAGTTTAGGGGTAACGAATTTTTTTTACCGTACTTTCATGTAAATGAAACAAATATTTTTTTTTGAAGGGACTTTCATGTAAACATAATTTTTTTTACCGTACTTTCATGTAAACAATTTTTTTTTTACGGTAACATGCGACTGGCGAGGCGGAGGACTGAGGTTTGCCGGAGGCGGCGCCGAGCGGTGGTCTCAGCTCAGGTCGAGTGGTCGGTCTCTAGCTCTCACAGTCTCACAGTTCCCGCTCTCTGTCTTTCTTCTTGGCCGGCCGCTTGGATAAGTTGGGTTTGATAATTGAGACTTTGATGTATTGAGTTTTAATAAAACATTTGGGCTGGCTAAAGCCCAAATGTTTTATTAAAACCTAATACCTCAAAATCTTTAATAAAATGTGGCGACTTTTTATAAAGTATTAGGTTTTTTATAAAATTTTGGACTTTTTATGAAGTGTTGAGCTTTTAAAAAAATTTGAGGGGTAACGTAATTTTTGCTCAGGGGTAACGTAAGGGGTAACCGGATACATAAAATCGTAAAAAAAAATTTGCATTGCGCGTAAAAGTTGAGAGGTAGCGGACGCTACCCCTACCCTAAGGGTAGGTCCGGCCCTGTTGCCTACGTTTATAGTTATAAGTGTGACATTATTTCCGTTTTTAGAAACTCTATTTTAAAAACCACGAACACAAAAATAGACAGCTTTCCACTTCATGGGTTTGATCAAGTCTTCACAATTTTTCCGGTTTACGTTCCCTCTAATTGAACCCTCAAAAAACAATGATTCATAAATAAAGTCCTCATTGATTTTAATCTTGTTTGTTTTAAGTATCTATGAGACAACAAACAAGAACACGGCTAATACTAATTGGGTTGCACATAACTCAAATAGCGTTACATACAAGTATTATTTATATGAAAAGTTATATCGACCATATAATGTTGATATGTCAAATTCATATAGTATTACAAGTATTATTTATATGAAATATTATATAGACCATAATCTATACTACCTGATAAATAAAAATTTTAGTGGACATATATCATGATTTTCGGTCTCATCAACTTGTGTTTTTCCGTCTCTCTCTCCTATTAAATATATAAATTTATTTAATTGTTTTTATAATTTTTTGTTTCCCGTCTCTCCCCTATTAAATGATAATGATTTTTTATAAAATCTTCTTTACAAAATGTTTTTTTTTATTTTAAAAAAAAGTTAGATTTATTCATAAGTTTATAAATTGAACATTTCGTTCATTTTTTTGTAAAACATTTAAAAAAATAACTATATAACGTTTCTAAAATTTTTATTAAAAAACTTTGTAATATGTTAAAAATATATAATATGTAAATCTTTATTACTAAATATAAATTACATTTATTCAACTCATACCGCCACCATAAAATGGAAAGAATCTCATGTCGAACCTCACGACATCATCATCCATTGACATAAATAATTAGAATTGACTAAAGAAACTCAATTTCATCATCGTAATTTGATCCACACACCAAATCTAGGCCTGACTAAAGAAACTCAATTTCATCATCGTAATTTCATAACCGTAGTTAATTTGGTTGTAGATACTGACATCAAGTTGTTTAATTAAGATTTAATAAACGTGTCGTAAGTAATGGCTAGACTATCGCCAATAGACAAGGGATGATGGCACAAATGATGTTCCTTCTTTGCATGAATCAGATATTGGATTTGTTGTGGGAATAGAATAGAAGGAACCGAGGTTTGTAAAGGGGACACTTTATGTACTTTTTACCCGAATCTTAAAATATATACCACGTGCTACAATTGTAGGTTACAAAAGAACATGTTGGTGTCATTGTGATGGATGATGATTTTGCAACAATTGTAAAAGTATCCAAATGGGGACGTGTGGTCTACATTAATATTCAAAATTACAAAAAACTAAAAAAACACCCCTTTAACAAACTCTATATAAAAAATTATAGGCTTAATATCATTACTTCAAAAAATATACTATATATTATTAGGGTGTCAATCGTATCGGTTGACCGGTTGAATTATACAACCTTAACACAACTCATATTTTTATTCGTGTAAAAAATTTCAACCCTAACCTAGATACATATAAATCGGGTCAACAGGGGCGGAACCAAGAGAGGGTCGAAAGGGTCCATTGACCCTCCAGTCACTAGAAATTGTCCAGTTTTTATACATAAAAGTTATTTTTTTAAGAAAAAACTAAATTGGACCCTTCTAATTGTAGTCGGTATAGAAGATAAACTTATGATGACCCTCCGACTAAAATGTTATGGTTCCGCCACTGTGGGTCAATAAGTGAGTATGAGTGTGGCAAATGGTAATACGGTGTTTAAAAAAATAACGTTAATACAACTAACTCTATAAATATAAAAAAATCATAAACTACGAAATCCAAAATCTAATTTATTTATGGTAAACCGGAAAATAATTATATAGTTGTTTCCAAAAAGAAAAATAAAAAATAACTTTGAAATCTAAACGGGTTGTCAACCCGTTTTAAATGGTTTAACCCGAACACGACCCATTTATTGAACGTGCCAACCCGAAGCTGGCCTATTTTTTAAATCGGGTTAAAATGACCAACCAAAAACATGATTACTTTAGTGTCGTATTTCGGGTTATGCCAGGATTTGTCCCCTAATAATATATATAGATTATTTTTTTACCGACAAACACAAAGAATATACTTTGCACCTAGTTTACTTTTAAAATTATCATAGATGTATTTAGCAGGATTTAAACTCGTGTTTAATATTAGATAAAATAGATAAAAATAACATTTTCCCCCTCTCCTCGTAATCATAAACAACAAAGTTTGAAAGTTTGGATACACAGGAAAGCGATTAATGACACGTGTGGTCGACGTTTCAGGACCACATATGGCGGCTACTCTCCATATACACTAGAAAGATACTCGCTAATAATTTATGTTTAGAAATAACTATTATTAAGACGCATTTTGAAGGTGCGACTGAAATGTTGACGCGAATCCATGTGTTGTTGCACGCTAAATAGTTAAAAATATCATTTTAAATGTAACGTATATTGAACGTAGATAAACATAAGAACAACAAAGTCACGTTGTTATAAAAACGTTTGTGACCTTTTAAGAAACTTTTTAATGAACTTAAAGAACCATTTAACGAAAAGAGAAAACCGTAAAAAAAGTAAAAAAAAAGTAAAAGAAAAGGGTAAAAAATGTTACAAAAGGTAAAAAAAGAAAAGGTAAAACAAAGTCGTCTATATGATTATTTATAATCGAACGAAAAAAAAATAAGTACGCAAATAAAATTTTAAAAAGAAAGAAGAAAGAAAGGGGAGTGAGATTCGAACCCGGGGTAGAGGTGAAGGGTAATGCGCTTACCACCACACTAAACACTGGATATACTAGCATTTTGATCACGTATAGATATTACCCTTACATTAGCATGCCCTAAAAGCATAGTCACGTAGATAAACATGGCTAATTACGGGTTCATTGTACTTACTATAACCTCAGGGCTTTGCTATACTTCTTTCCTTGCGTAAACGCTTCACTTGATCTGACCCGCACTCGCAACGCGCCACACTAATCTTTCGTATTCGAATTTAGAAGTATGACATTGGTTTTGAGAGTTGATGTCTTAAACAAAGGCCTAACTTATCTATTTATAGGCTGATTTATGGGGTCGTGACGGACCCTTATCACAGGTAACGGTCCGTCACCAATTTCTTGGTCGCCAAGCACTTTCTGACTATGTAACGGACCGTTACGCCCTGTGGCGGTCCGTCACCGCCTTAGGGTTAGGATGAGTCAGTGATACGTGGCGATCAACCGTGGTTTTTCACTAATTTGCGGCATGACGGACCGTTTCGACCAAGGGGCACTTAATTTTAGCGAAAAATCACTTTTTAATGGAACTTTCTCTATTGTCTATATATACACAATTATATTGTATCTTCAACCAAGGGGCACTTAATTTTATGATAGGATCAAAGGAGAAATATCTCAAAACAATTAACTCCAGCGTGAAATTGTATTAAACTCTTTATTTACAATTTAATTGGTTTAACTGTTTGATTAAAACTTCCTTTGTTTCAACTACTTAATACCAACTTTCTACTTTTCATTAGTAGTAATTAATAGCAGTAGGAGCTCAACACGAGCAACTGATACTCTGCTACCTTTTTTATTTTAAACGGCAATTTGGATCACTGACGAGCCACTGACCCACCCGATCATCTTCACCCCATAGGAGGAAACCCACTATAGGTGAGAAAATCCCCTTACCCAACTTGGACCCCCTTTTTATTCACAAGTGGGGCTTGAACCCAAAACCTCATCATTTTGGTGAAGTCTTGGACATACACCTTTGCCACTAGACTATAAAGACTGTGGTTGAAATGAGAACTGAACAATGCAACCCACTAGTGGAAATTGATGTTGACGCGCAACATTAGTGGAACCATCAGTGGTAACCCAACAACAACAACATGCTTAACAATGAGATCAACAGCAACTTCCGGCTGCTGAGTGACCATCTATAACAACACCCGACCCACTAGCAGTGGCAACTGACATCAATAGCAACCCATGTCCACCATTAGTAGCAACCTTTTCTAATGTCGAACCAACCTTAAAAAAATAAATTATTAATGGCAACTAGCGGTGAAGTATAACGTGCCGCATTGAACAGTCACATTGCGGCCGTCACCCACACCGTGTGCGGGTTAGGGTATCTTGTTCCTTATTGATAAGACAACGATATTTAAAGAAGACTCTCACTTATAAACCCTTCTATGTTTCCACCCCTTCCTATTTGGGACAAGTTCCTACCCATTTTTTCAAAACATTTTCATTTCAAACACACAACTGTGACCATCAATATCTTATTTGTCGTAGTTATGTTTTGGACACACTTTGGTTCATAAAACAAATCCATTTAATAATAATTATGTATACTTATTCAAGTCCGAAGTTACTAAATTGCCATATTTTTTTGATAAGTGAATATTTTTCCAAAGAACTTTTACATTTGTAAATCATTTTTAACCAGTTAAATCATATTGGTATTCCATTCTAGTACTAACACACATCGCTAATCCTATTAATAGATTTTCGATGCCTAATTGTGTAGAACAATGTTTCCAGATCTTGTTAAGAATATATATTTTATTTGAAAAAAATAAAAAGATTAGTTTTGTCATCTCCACACGCCATATTTTCCAAGTTTTTATGGAAATTGTTTTTGTGTGTTTCCTGGCTAGTTCCTAGTATTTCAACAAAAAATATAATAACAGGCTAAAAATCTATACTATATAATAAATAAAAGTTTTAGGAGAACACTTGTCATCCACAGATGCATCCTTAACATTTTTTTCTCGCCTCTCTCACATATTAATGACACAATTTTCTTTAAATTTTTTATAATTTTTGTCTCGCCTCTCTCTCCTGTTAAATAATAAGGATTTGTATAATTACTTTTATAAAACGTTTTTTATTTAAAAAAATAGGTTTTTTCATAAAACATTGTTTTTAATTTGAACAGTTCTTCATTCTTTTTATAAAACATTTTTAAAAAATAATTATATAACATTTTTAAAATCTATAAATTTTCATAAAAATTAATATTTTATAAAAAGCATTTATTAACCCATGTAATATATAAGTTTTAACCTACTATATTAATAGCGAAGACATAAATGATGTCAGTTGGTAGCAAGTCTTTTTCAATAAATAGCATAAGCACATGTGGATTCGTAAATAGACGGTGGCTCGGCGTCTTTCGTTCTTAAATAAAACATTTTCCCCTTTTTTATTTTAATTTTTGTTTCTATTTTTCTTGTATTGTTCTTTATTTTGTTTAGAAGCAGTATTATATTACTATTATTAAAATATACATACATAATAATATATCTAAAAAGTAGTAAATTAAAAAAGGTAAATTGGTTTTTATTAAACCGAGCTATGACTCATTGTTTGATAATAACTCAAACTAACGGTATGACTGGTGATAATCTTAACTTTCATTTTTGTTGTCAATGAATGTCTCAGTAGCATAATTATCATATATTTACACTCGATTTCGGCTGTACATTTCTCCTTTTCATTTAAAACCGTCATTTTGAGCTTATAAGTGTAAATATATAATAGATATGCTACGAAGACTGTAACTGACAACAAATGTGAAAATTGTAATTATCACCGGTCAAAATGTTAGTTTGAATTATTAACAAATAAGTCATAGTTTGGATTATTAAAAATCAATTTGCCATTAAAAAATATCTGTTAGTCCAATTATGTTATTGTAAGAACTCTAACAAATCTTTCCTAATTTTGAATATGATGTCTTGATCAAAGACGAGACAATAGTTATTGCTCAAAATCTGTAATTTATTTGACCTTCTACACTTTATATTTGGCTTTTCTAAGGAATTGGACTCAACAAACTTGAACTCGTAGTTGAAATTTTGTATAACCTTTTACAATTGATATCTCACTATTAAGATAATCATCTTTCGTGTATTTAGATAATGTAAAATCAAAGTTCCTCCAAAAACTATCAAAGGAATCTAGCACAATAGATAGACTTGCATTCAAGTAAATGTTCATATTATAGAAAAGGTGATTTTTTTTTAATATTGCCGTAGTTAAATTAGTATCATAAAACTCAATCAAAGATACACTTAAAATTTCGGAAAACAGTTACTATATGTTGATTAAAAACTAAAAATATAATAACTATAGTTTTTAATTGTATGTTTTCGAGTAACTCTCCGCATACTCTATATTATCAGTGAGATTTATTGAGTTTGTTTGTTTGTTTTTATTTAAAAAAGTCAACAATGAATCTTATTTTTGTTTTGTCCTTTCAACAACTTTTAGCTTATTATTTACGATGGTTCACATTTCTCATGTAAAATCCAATTTTTTATTTGATGCAGACGTATGTATAGAAACCTCAAAGGGATTAATCAACTTTTTTACTAAATACAATACGATAACTAACTACTATTAGTATAATAAAAATTGTGTCATTGTCTCATTGGTAGTTTTATTTGCTCGTATCGTTTTTTGGTTGCTTTACAAGTATATATTTGCACGCCATCTTAATTAAGAATCATAACAAATAATTCACATTTACTTACTTTTAGATATATCCATAAACTTAAAAGTCTCTAGAATATTAAATATGAGTAGAAAAACATGCCATCGGAATTAAAATCCAAATATGAGTTCTACTTTAAAAAAGTAAAGTCAAAAAAACGTTAAGATATTTACGCATCTGTATTTTTTAAAACAACTAACTTACACATTCTTCTATTTCATCTTTTTAGAACGTTCATAATATAAATCTAGCCAACAGGAAGTTGGGCAAAAAACATATACACCCACATTTGACATAGAAACTACGTTGTATTATAAGCATGCATTAGGATATAAACACCAAACAGACAAGTTTAAGAGATGTGGGCGCTTTGATCTAAATAAACTCGATTTGTTCTCCTCAATAATCTCAGAAACATATATTTGAAGTTAAACTTGCCAAACCACTTGTCTTTCTAAATTAAGGCAAAGCTACCAGATCCTACAAGTACTCTATTAAACATATCTCTAATGTTCACATCTTCTCCCATGAGATCACTCTCGATGTTCGATATATTGTACCATGGGCTACATATGGGGGTGTTCTCTTTGCAAGTTTGCTACAATCATGTAGACTAATATTGTGTATTGTCTTGATGCATTTATACTACAATGAAGTTTTTTTACAGCATACATGACACCGATAGACTACAAACCCTTTATTTATAGATTTCAAGGCATGCCTTTGTTATGTCTTTAAGCGTTTTCATTTTAGTCTCCGCATGTTCTTTTCTCTGTTTATATATGTGTGCAATTTTATTTATTTATTATGCACTTATGAGTGTGAATCTTTAATATTTGTCAAACACTTACAAACTTAAAAATACTTTTATGCTTACTTATAAGTATGGAATTTTTTTTATTATATTTATATATATACTTGCATAATTCACTAACCCTTAAAATTAGACAATGTCGATGACCAATAAGATTGTATCACATAAACTTGTCATTATTTTATATGAATAAAGGATGGAAAGTAAAAGACAAATCATCCTTGCTCCCGGGTGGATAAACTATAGGTTGAATCATAGGACAGGGGTTTAAAACCTCCTTCCTCTTTTTTTAGTAGGTGTTTTTTATAATTTCAAATATACCTCTTTAACTTTCTAAGTTTTTAAATATACCCCTTATGTTTGTAAGTTTCAAGTTTATCTCTGAATAAAATTTTTAACTTTACCCTTAAATTTCTAAACTCTCAAGTTTACTCATGTAATATATATAATATACGTTTATAACTCAGTATTTTTTTTCTGATTTAAATTTTCTCTCCGACGCGGGTTCGAGTCTAGGGTATGACAAACCGAGTTTTTCTGTTTTTTTTTTCTTTTAATTTTGGGTCATTTATATATATCCCATTCCTAAGTTTATTTATTACATATTCACACAACCCCTAATTTTAATTACATATTTTCCCTTTTTAAAACCTATATATTACATATTTATCAAATTCATTTAAAATAACTTATTAAATTACTATTTTACCCTTAATGAACCAATTAAAAGTACTATTTACATATATCCCTTCCTAAAACATATAAGGGTAATTAGGTAATTATGTAATTGATTTTTATGGTTGAGTATATATGTTATTAAGGATGTTAAGAAAGGAAAATATGTAAAAAACTCTTTAATTTTTTTATATCCGTTGTAAAAATTACCTTTTTATAATTCTATTTTGTTTTTACTTTCTTACTAACTTCGTTAATGATTTATCTATTTTTCGATCTTAAGAACCGAGTCGCGGCAAGACTTCATACGGTTCCTTTATATACTTAGTCACGTTAATGTTATCTCCACATTACACGTAACAAAATTCGCAAACCCTCCGCGCGTCACAAATCTTGTTCAAGAATATTTCATATTGGTTTGATATTATTGAAATAAAATTTTCTTTACAGGGATGTACTTACAACGCATAGAAAATACTAGCCGACAAATATGGTAGAATTTCGCAAGAAAAAGTATCGTCTAAAAACCTGGTCTAGTGTATCATATTTGACCCTGAATTAAATTGAATTGCGTCATCAAAATCTTGACGATGTTATTACTTATTTTAATCAACCTTTGAATAATGTTTAGTTTAATCAACTACTTATGTCAATAAAAATTTATTGAACTTTAACACAAAATTTAAACCCTTATAAAACAAACGATAATAAACTCGCCAGCCTTCAAACACGACGTAATGGTAAACATTTAAATCCTTTTAGAACAATTTATATTTTACTGATTCGAATTCTTCGCTTGTCAAACACAAACTGTATTTTACCTAATCTTATTGTTTAACAGGGGAATTAATTGTAATCCATAACAAATTCTCACATAAGGGCCATAAAGGAAAACAATGTAACTAACATTTGAATCATCAACATCATCATCCTCTATATATATACACTTCCATCCAAACAACCCTATCAAACAAAAGCAATACAAACAACATATCAAAAATGGATCAAATGATCACTTCTTCCTACTCTGATTCCTCATCCTCATCCTCGTACGAACAAAAACAACAACAGCATCCACAAAACACAATCAAATCGAGCAAATCATCGTACCACACTTCCCTTCATTCGGTCCGCAAGCCCCTGCCCCTCGGAAAACCCATCCCCAAGCATTTCATCGCACCTTTGCCCCCCACCCCACTCAAAATCTACAACGTCGAACGGTCCAAATTCAAGCAAGTCGTTCGCGTGCTCACAAGCACCCCGGAATTTCAATACCCGTCAGCCAGCCGCTTAAAAGACAAGGCTCCGCCACCTCTTGTCATATCTGCAGTACCTAAACCATTTTTATTTCCCAAATCAACACCACTACCACCACCGCCACTGCCACTAGATGGTGGAGGAGTGATGAGCCCTCTATCGACCTTTCTCATGTCACCGGATTTTTGCAACCTCTTGAATGAAACCATGCATACAGGTGGTTTTAGTTCATCGACTACTCCTGGGATGGATTATTTTGAAGATTTTTCTACGAAAGCAGTTGGTCATGATCCATCCAGTGGTGCGGTCATGAGTCCAAGGGGGTTCATCAGTTTGTCTCCAACTTCACTTTCTTGGTGTTCGTCGGTTCTTTTCGGTCCCGGAACCGGAACCCTTTCCGCCGTGAACCATAGCACACTCCTCTAGTTCTCTCATCCTTTTTTTTCTTTGATTATTAGTTTCTTAAAATTGTTTTTTCTATCTTATTGTTTTATTATTTACCGGTAAAAGGGAATATGCATAATTAGTTAATTAGGGTTAGAGTTATAATAAAAAAATGGATTTAATCTAAAAAGGGTAAAAAGATTATGTGCACGTATGTCTTTTATTGTTTTTGAATAAAGTCATAAAATACGTCAATGTTATATATATTTGCTTCATATTTTAAACTAACGGTGTTAGTGGATTAGAGTTAATTAACACAGATTACATACCATAGAGAACAAAAAAATAAAATTAAAACTAATTGATCAAAACCGTTATTTTTACCACACCACAGGGAGCAAAAGCGAAGTTACTCTCTTATAAAGAGCAACAATTTCATTTTTAGAGTGTGAATTTCACTACAAGAAAAATAGGCGAAAATAATACAAGGGGGAGTTTATCGGTTCGGTTCAATTTTCTTAGTTTAGGATGCTTTTTGGTTGAAACCATTCAATTTTCTTAGTTTAGAAAATATTTAGGTTGAAACCGAAAGTGTAACCATACCGAGTTCAATTGTTTAGAACCGGACTGAAAACCAAATTTGTATTCGGTTCGGAAAACGAAAAACCCGATTTTTAAAATTATCATTGGTTTATCGATATAAACCATCCCATCGACTATCGTTGCTAATTAATTGATAAGTTTGTCTCTAATCCTTGGTTAAAAGGGTTAAATATTAGTCACTAGTTGGTTGCTCTCTTCAAATTAAAATGATGGCCAAATAAAATGATTATTATACACACTCGTTTTACGACGTGTGTCCTATTTGCAGGTAAATATATATCTAGCAAATTAACCCACGCGCGTTGTTACAGGTTTTTCTACGACGATCTAGGTTACTTTAATAATCCATAAGCTGGTGCACCCATGATTTAGAAAAAATAAAGGGCAGGTAGATTTAAAAAAGAAATGTTTGGTTCTCAAACAAAAAAGACACACATGGAACTAATAATGAATTAAAAGCTTACCTCATTTATAATATTATACATGAAAGTATGCTGTATCTAGATTAGTATTTTCAGTCACGTAATCTTCTCTTCCAATCCTTCTACACTTTCAAGAGCACTTGCACCTGTAATTGGTGATTTTGAAGAAGATGGTCTATGTAAATCTCTTGTTTTTTGGGCTGACCCACTTGCAGATTTCTCTACAATTTCATAGAAATTATTATTTGAAAACTCGAATGGTGGATTATGAGGCTATGACACAAAAGAAACACAAACAGGGCCTAGATAAAAGTCCAATAAGGCATTACTATTTACTACATGCTGATTTCAAGTGCTAAGATGTAGAGGTGCACAAATCGGTTTTTCTCGGAACCGGTTTTGGTTACGGGTCTGGTTCCAGGTTCGGTTCTTTGTTGAAAAACAGGAACCTATGTACCGGTTCCGGTTCTTATCGGTTTCGGTTCTTACCGGTTCTGGTTCTTAACGGTTCCGGTAATTTAAGACGGGTCTTTCAAGAACGTATTTCTGGGTATTCGAAAAACTTAGCTAAACATATAAATACTTTAATTAAATATATAAATAACTAACTTAAAAAGTCTAATAACAATAAAAACTTAAAATGTTACAAAATAGATAAATGTTTAAAACATAAACTAATAAAAATAGAAAATTATATAAAAAACTAGATTGTCTGACCCGTTTGACTCATAAGATAAAATCTTTTTTTCACTTTTAGTTTTAACCAATTTATTATTAAAAGTTTAAGTATATACGCATCACGAATATGTAAAATATAGATGGATTAGTGTCACAAGACACAAGGGTAGAGGTGCACAAATCGGGTATTCTCAAAAACCGGTTCCGGAACCAGTTCTGGTTCTTACCGGTTCCGGTTCCATATCTGGTTCTTGGTTGAAAAACCGGAGCCTATGTACCCGGTTCCAGTTTTTCAAGAGCCTGTTCGGTTCTTGAAGAACCGGTTTTCGGGAAGAACCGGTTCCGGTTCCTTGGGCGGTTCCGGTTTTTTTGTTCACCTCTACTAAGATGGAGATAATATATAACCATGGAGGAAGAATCAAATAAAAAGTGGATTTTGTCTAAGTAGCCTAAGAAAATTTTTTAAAAATTAAATATCCGGCTCATACGAACTCCTATTGAACTCATTCTAGCGGCGTTTGAACCGTCTCGTCGAGCTTTGTCATCTTAGATTTTAGGGTTTAGCTTTAGGTTTTAGCATTTAGGGATTTTTTTTAGGATTTAGCTTTAAGATTTAGTTTTTAGGTTTAGCTTTAGGGTTTAGGGTCTAGCTTGTAGTGTTTAGCTTTTAGGGTTTAACTTTAGGTTTTAACGTTTTTAGCTTTTAAGTTTAGCTTTTATGGTTTAGCTTTTAGGTTTTAGCTTTAGGGTTTAGTTTTAAGGTTTTGGGTGTAGAGTTTGACGAGCCGGTTCCAACGCCGTTGGAATGAGTTCAATCGAAGTTCGTATAAGCCGGATATTTAATTTTTAAAATCTCTTCTTAGGAAACTTAGACAAAATCCCCTTCTTAAGGTATCCTCCCTCTGTAACCATGCAATGGTGCTTCATATATTTGTAACTGGCATTTGAACATGAGCAAATTTCACCCTTTGATTATAGCTAAGCAAAAGAAGTATCGACAATAAGACCAAATTTCCATGGAAATGGTTATTCTTATATATTAATTTGAATGTAAATATAAGTGTAACAAAATTGTTGTTTAAAAAAAACTATAAAGATTTTAAATAACTAACTAATTGTTATTGAACTTTATGGCTAATTAAACACTAGGATATAATTAATCCATGCTATATTGGCTAATACATTTAAATATATTTAAAGCACTAATTGTTGAAAGTCGGCCTTTACTCAACAACTATGTCATGGATTGGTGCAAATGGGTTCCATCAAAATGCAATATCTTCGGCTGGAGGGCTGAACTTGATCGCATTCCTTCTCTTGTTAATTTAGTGTAACATTCGGCCCCTCATACCAACAATATTGTCCGCTTTGTCCACTAAGAGCTCACGGATTTGTTTTCGGTTGCCCGGGTGAAAACTTCCCAGGGGGTCACCCATCCCTGGATTACTCCAACCCGAGCACGCTTAACTGTGAAGTTCTCCTCTCATCCACTACATTAAGCCCTAAAACGCGTTGTTTTGGGTTTCATTCATATTTTACTTCCTTCCGCGTCAGTTTTGTTAGTGGCGAGGCTATCCTTGAGAAATCTTGAATGAACCTTCGATAGTAGCCTGCCAATCCCAGAAAACTTCGTATCTCTGTTGGTGTCTTTGGGACGTTCCATTCCTTTACTGTCTCGATCTTTGCAGGGTCCACCATGATTCCGTTTGGATTTATTACATGACCTAGGAATTGAACTTCCCTAAGCCAGAACGCGCATTTGGAGAATTTTGCGTACAACTTTTCCTGTTTTAGCACCTCCAGAACCTCTCTTAGGTGACAGTGGTGATCACCCTCGCTTTTCGAATATACCAGTATGTCGTCTATAAAAACTATCACTGATCGATCCAACATGGGTCGACATACTCTATTCATCAAATCCATGAACGCTGCTGGTGCGTTGGTCAATCCGAAGGACATCACGAGAAACTCATAATGCCCATAACGCGTGCGAAACGCGGTCTTTGGTACGTCTTCTTCTCTTACTTTCAACTGATGGTACCCGACCTAAGATCGATCTTTGAGAACCAATTTGCACCTTGCAGTTGATCAAAAAGGTCGTCTATTCTAGGCAGTAGGTATTTGTTCTTTACTGTCCTCTTGTTCAATTCGCGGTAGTCAATGCACATGCGCATGCTGCCGTCCTTCTTTACGAATAGTACCGGAGCGCCCCATGGTGAGATGCTCGATCTAATAAATCCTTTTTCTGTTAGTTCCTCTAGTTGAGACATCAATTCTTTCATTTTTGACGAAGCCAATCGGTAGGGGGCTCTGGCAACGGGCTCAGCTCCTGGCAGTAAGTCAATCTGAAATTCTATTTCCCGATCAGGTGGCAACCCAGGTAGATCCTCAGGGAATACATCCGGAAAGTTGCACACCACGGGTACATCCTTGAGTTCTTTTGTTTTCTTTCTATCGTCAATAACATACGCCAGATAAGCTTCGCAACCGCGCCTCATGTAACTTTCGGCCTTGATCATCGAGATGACGTTCGGCATTGTGCAATTCCAATCCCCGTAAACCGTAATTGGACTGCCACTAGGAGCTTTGAGGTGTATCCTCTTACGCTTACATATGATTTGAGCTTCATTGGCAGCTAGCCAATCCATACCCAATACTATATCGAATCCTCCTAAGGTGAGAAGGAATAGTCTAGAAGGAAACTTATGGCCCTCTATTTCTATGATGCAATTCTCTGTTACTTGGAATACTGCCGAATTTTTACCAACGGTAGTTTGTACGCTAAAGGCCTTTACTATGGTGTTGATAGTGCAATCTAGTTTACGACTAAATGCATTGGATATAAAACTTTTATTAGCACCAGAGTCAAATAAAATAGCAGCATGTTCATCATTAATTAGGAACGTACCTGACACAACATCAGGGTTTCCCCTTGCTTCTTCCTCGGTTAGGGCGTAGGCTCGAGTCCTAGCCTGCGGCTGTTCCTTTTCCCTCTCTTTTCCCGAACTAGATTGGCCGGCCTTCCTGCAGTTCTTTGTCAAATGTCCAAACAATCCACATACTTGACACTTTACGTTTCTTACACATTCTCGAGAGAAGTGCCCCGGCTTCCCGCACTTATAGCATGTGGTGGTGCCGATTTTACATTCGCCAAGATGTTGCCTCCCACATTTCTTGCATGTTTCATATTCATCCGACCTTGGCTTCTTAGTTTCAGTTGTTACGTTCCCTCTTCCGGTGCCTCTAGACGGGTTCTCCCACTTCCTCTTTTGTGTCTCGGGTGCAGGGTCCTCATTGGCATAATCGTCGTAGACGATTCCGCTCAGATTCACTACTGACTCGAAGGTTGAGGGTAGGTTAGCTTTCACATGGACCCGGACCCTTTGCGGCAGACCCTTGACATAGTATTTGATCAGACGGTCTTCAGTTTCCACCAAGTGTGGTACTAGTTAGGCCAGCTCGTTGAATCTTGAGGTGTACTGGCGATGAGTCTTGTTGCCAGCTTTGAAGTTTAGGAACTCGTTCTCCACACGATCAATCTTGTTCTGTGGGCAGAACTTTTGGATTATGAGCTTCTTCAGGTCTTCCCATGTCATTCTGGCGATAGCGTTTGGCGACTTTGTTCTCTGAATGTTTCTCCACCAACCTAGTGCTTCGCTGGTGAAAGAATGAGCAACATATTTAACCGTCTGGTCCGGTCGACACTCGCTGATGTTGATTACAGCGTTCATCCTCTCAATCTATTCGAACGTAGCCACTGAATCCTTGCTCCCATCGAATTTGGGTGGGTCTCCGTCCTTGAAACCTTTGTAAGTACACCCACGATTGTTCGATCCCATCTTCACTTCATCCCCATCACTATCATACACTTTCTCTTCATGGTCTCCTTCATCCTCCTCTTTACTTTTCTTTAGTGCCTCAGATAGTAGATCAGGCAATACTTTCTTCAGAGTGAGCACAACTTCGCGAGCAATAGCATCCCTGACTTCGGGTTCCAATTGTATAGGCCCTGGATTGTCGTCCCTAGTTGGGGTCACTTCTGTTTCGTGCACATTTTTGGTGTGTTCTGCGTGCACACTCTCTTCTTCTTCAAATCTTTGGTTCAACGGAGGTCTACCTACTCGGCCAGTGCGACTGTCTCGGCGTCCTGTCCTTCCTCCACCAGCCATAGTTCTTAGTTTCTTAATAGTTATAAAGGGAATACATCAATGTCATTTCTTCAGATCATAGTTTGGAACAGTACGAGCAAGGTAAATTATTAATTACAGTGACTGGTTTGTGATTACTAATTTACATTGCTTTTCGGGTTCAAAACTCTTCAAATCGGTTGTGCCATTGACATCTATTTGTTCTAAGTTAAGGTATCTATTCTTATCCAAGTGCATTAACTTTAGTACTTACTTACCGTGCTGGCGTTGGTGTTGGTAACCCATGACTGACATCCGTGCGTTGGTCCCATAATCAGCTTGAGTCCAGACATTTAGGGATGTCTGAATCTCTCAAACTATTGCTCTGATACCAACTTGTAAGGCCCTAAAACCGGGTAACCTTACTTGTTGGATTTACTCATAAACATAGTCATAAATACTGAACTTAGATTAAAAACATTCATCATTCAATTACATACAATTCGTCATTCAATTACATAACATAACATAACTTGACAGCGGAAGTCTTAACACATATATTAAAATGGGATGTCAGTCTTGTGTCGGGTAACCTTCACGCCATCGCACGACCTTTTCTTCCTTTACCTGAAATGTATACTAAAAGTCAGCTAACGCTGGTGAGTTCTAGTTTAAAACGATTAGATATAAACATTTCCTTTCCTTATAATTATATAAATACGTATTCATAACTTTTTATGTGATTACATATATATGCATTCACCTTTACTTTCCTTAACATTCTTTCGTGATTACATAGATATGCATTCACCTTTACTTTCCTTAAACATTTATTGGTCATACACATAAGGGTGATCAACCCGTCTTTTAACGCGTATATCACAAAGATATACGCCCTTAAGCTACCGTCGTAGCCCTTTTACTCGTCCGGTCCTAGAAACCGCACGCCTTAACTTTTCCGTCCGGCCAACCTTCGGCCGTCCGCCTTAACCATCCTACCGTGGTAGTCCGTCATATTCGCCCGTCTGCCATAAGGCATCCGTTTCCCACTTGAACTAATTATACAGTCGAATATTGATTTAGCGACTTACTCCACCGTAGTGGACTTTATTTAGTCTACCTTTGTAGACTTTCTTTCCTAGCTGCATAATAGTCAAGTGGTCGTCCGCCTACCGTAGTAGTCGTTAGCTTCGTTTCCATCCATAACATATACATACATTCATAACATGCAATATATGTTTATAAAGCAAGATTTCATTTATTTACGTTATACCATTCTTTCATTCATTCTTTGTAAGCATACGTTTCGTTCTTTATTCATAATTCATAATTCATTTTCATATGTATCTACACATATACTTTAATATATCACGTATGATCACATTGACATTCATATTATTTATTCATTTAGTGTATACACTTCAGCCCCAAAACGTTTATAAATCATTGCACATAACATAGAAGGGGGCACATAGAACTCACCTGATAAGCTTCTCTAGGTTGTCCTAAACAAAGGTCCAACAACGTCACTTCCGATCTGGATTAGGTAGTTAAATACACATTAGACCCAACCCGACTCTAATGTTTAAATCATTCTAAACTTACTGACTTTACTTAACCAGCCTGCTGCCTGCGCATTTGCTAAGTGCGCAGGACCATACTCATGCGCACTTGACAAGTGCGCAGAGAATACTTCTTGCGCACTTGGTAAGTACGGAGGATCTTCCTCCTGCGTACTTGGTAAGTATGCAGGAAGTCCTTCTTGCGCACTTGGTAAGTACGCAATACCTGGTTCCTGGACCAAAAATCCGAAATTCTTGCATGATAACCCGATCATGCCAATCTTACAAATTTCTTTGATCAAAACGTGCGGTTTTCATTCTAGATGCTAGTTCTAGGCTTATTATCAGGTTTCATCCATAAAAACGTCTCCTATTTAGCTAAAACCCGAGAAACCCAAAAACAAACAAAGACTCAGATTGTGGTTGAATCGTTACCTGGATTGGAACTCTGATTCGGAGGTTTTGCTCACGAGCTCAGCTGTAACGTGCTCCTTCAATCTCGTTTCGATCCGTCAACTTTCTCTCTCTAGACCCGAGCTCTCCTTTCTCTCTCTAGGATGGTGAAATAAAGGTGAAGTGGAGAAAGTGGGCTGCCTTGCCCCTTATATACCTGGGCTTCCATCGGCCCGTTGGAGCCGGGCCCAAGCCCATCCGTTCTTATTTCGTTTTATGACGTTTAAATCACTATCGTATTATTATTTACTTATTTACTATTTTTAGGATGTTACATTTAGCTAATCGAAATGTCCAAATTAATTCAGTTTTTTGTCCGTTATGCAGGAACTCGCAAGAATTGGCTTGCCACCTCTTTACCTCCTGCTGTGTTGCTTTTGTGGTGTGGCAACACATTAGTATATGGTGCAAGGTAAACCCGATTTATGCTTTCTCGGTTCGGGATTTCATAGAACTTCACAAGACGGTCTTCACGGATAAGACATATAAAGAAGTCTTCAAAGGCGTCATCCTAATCACGTGCTGGTGCATTTGGAAGGAAAGAAACGAAGTTCTGTTCAATCATAAACTACCTAAGATGGAAGACATAATTGGGAGCATACAAACTTTAGGATTCCTATGGGTTCAAAATCGTTCAAGCATTCAAAATCTTTTTTAGAAAAACTAGATTAGCTTCAATCTAGTGTAATTATGTAATTAATTATATTGTTTTTTTTTTGTGGTGGGGGGCTCCCCTGTTTCTAATAAAATTCAACCTTTCGAAAAAAAAATTAAATATATTTATTTGATGAAATAAATACCACTAATGATTTGTATTTATTAAAAAGAAAACCGTGTTTTAAACTAGTTAAATATATAAGATATTAAATAATTAGTATTGAAGATTTAGGAATCATAAAGAAAATGTTAAATATTAATGAAGATTTATGAATTAATCAATGAGATATTAAATAGTTAACGATGAAAAAAATGAGTGAGAAAAAAAATATTGGGCTTAAAGAATATTAATACATGCTACAACCAGTTATTTATTTATTAGGTATAGATATTCATTTTTCTTGACTTATTTATTAATATTTATATTCATTGTATTTTGATTTTTTTACTAGAACATAAAGTTTTTAGATGCTAACAATAGAACATTTGAGTGTATATATATATTTATTTATTTATTTGAACAACAATTTGGATCAATAATGGTCATTGGCCCACCCGATCATCTCCACCATCCTTGAGAGGAAACTCATCAAAAGTGAGAAAACCCACTGGCCCAACTTGGACCTCCCTTATTTTTGTCACAAGTGAAATTTGAATCCAAAACCTCTCTATTTTAAAGAAGTCTTGATATAGCTAAGCTAGTGGTTGTAAATATATATTTATTAAACTTGAAATTTAAAGAAATGTTCTAACCATTAATAACACCAGTGATGGCCCAAGTACTAACTGCCTTCATTTTAATAATTGAAATCTAAATTATTGGTCCAACAATTAAAGAAAATGTGAAGCCCACTTGTTGGCCCATGCAATGGCCTTACTTCATTATAATAATTTAGAAAAATAATATAGGCCTAATCGAACGCACAACCACCAATTAGAACGAAACTTAAAAATAGTTTGTTGTAATTTGTGGTCTTAGAAATATATATGTGAATTTTCAAACTTAATATAAAAATTATTTTACTGATTTTTTTAGGTATTTTTTTATTAAAGTTGTGGAGCTTTATTATTAAAATTAGACTAAATTACAAAAAAACAACATTTAAGTATATACTAAGTTACACCCGTATACCTTTATATTCACTAATTACGCTAGACACCCTTTATCTAAATTGTTTATATCAAATTATAACCTTTAGATTAACAGAGGTTAGAATTTTCAGTTAGTTTTGTTTGTTTGTTCATATCCGTTTTCGTTTCCAGATCCACACACATTCGATAGAAACTTTGATTAATGTTTTTACCGATAATTTGACTTAAAAGCAAAAAGATAAGATTGAAGACATGAGTATTGATTAGCATTATTAATGATTAAAATTAGTTGCAATCACACAAAACGTGATTACGGTAAATTTTTTTATGAAAAAACGTGATTACGTAAAAACATTATTACATAAAAAAAGTTACGTAAAAACGTGATTATGTAAAAAAAGCACGCATGAAGTGTGATTATTTTAAAAAAAATGACATTTATACCTTTTTTTTATATGGACAACGTGTTATTTTTTCAAAGTAATTACGTTTATGCTACCACGTTATCCCGAACCTTAGATCATATTAATCGGACGGTTGGAGGCCCTTCGTACGCTTCGTACGATTTAGGCTCTTTGTATGATAACCGTTCCATATATATATATATATATTAATTTGTTAACCTATACTATATGATAAATAAAAGTTTTGAGGGGACACTTGTCACTCACACATTCATCCTAAACATTTTTTCCCACCTCTTTCTCCTATTAATTATACAAGTTTTTTATTTTTTTTATAATTTTTGTCTCCCGCCTCTCTCTCTTATTAATTATTCAAAATTTTTAATCTTTTTTATAGTTTTTGTTTCCTATTAAATAATAATGATTTTTAAAATTACTTTTATAAAACATTTTTTATTTAAAAAAAAATAGGTTTATTCATAAAACATGTTGTAATTTGAACATTTCTTCATTGTTTTCTATAAAACATTTTAAAAAAATAACTATATAACATTTTTAGAATTTACAAATTTACATAGGAACTGATGTTTTATAACAAGTTGTATTTATTCAACCCATGTAATACATGAGTTTTAACCTAGTATAAGAATGAAGGGTAAATTAGTCATTTACATGCAATTTAACTGAAAAATCTAACGTCGGTTAGTCTAAAGGTTATAACTTGATACAAACCATATAGATAAAGGATGTCCAGTGTAATTAATGACGATTAAGATATGCGGGTGTAATTTGCTATATAGCTAAATGTTGTTTTATGTAATTTTGTCTTAAAATTAAGTTAAGGATCTTTCTTATGAAAAATAAGAACTTATATTCATTTTTTAGTATTATATTTTTGATCCATTAATTATGGTAAATTAACATTTGACTTTGAAAAGAATTATTGGGTTCGATAATTGAATGGTCGTCGGTTGTCCTTTGAAATTGTTACAAAGACTGATCAGCTTTGTTTCGTTCTCGGCATTAATTGCCTGACCAACAACTTGCGTTTCAGCACGTGACATAAATGGGTTTTATTTAATATGGAAATATTATTTTGTGTACGTGTATATCTATTCATAATAAAGCCCAAAAAATCTTTCTTCCACAAGAAGTTGAATTAACACACTATTTTAACTCATTATAATTGATGTGCAAGATCTTGATTAATAGTACAAACTTCAGTACGTTTCCATTAAAAAACAGTTAATAACACATGCTATTTGTAATGATTTTATTAAAAAGTGAAAAACGTCTCGTACGTTACTGTCATGTAAGCATGAGTGAAACCACTAATCAGATTAAGCGTGTAATGGTTTCACTATCTATCATTAATTTACTTTTTAAATACTTTAGCCATTAACAACTTTTTATTGGTTGGAATGCCCTATCTCAGTTCCCCCCGCTCGTGATTTGCCCCACCCAATGCCCTTCACGCCCCGAAAACACACAGAGGGGGCGATGTTTCAAACTTTCATGCCATATTGGGCTGAGATGGCGGTGGACGTGAAACCATTAAGCAAATAATTTTAGAAAAATTTAAAAAAAAAAATTATCTACAGAGACCACATTTCGTCGCTATATATTCTTTTACAAATTTTTTTTCTATTAATTTACCATCTCCTTTATAAAAAATTAAAAAAAATATATATTTTCATCTATAGAGACGGCATTTCGTCTCTATAGCTTTTTCACCAAGTGCCACATTTTCCCGCTATCCCGCCAAGACTTGTAGAGACTAACTTTTGTCGCTATAGGTTCTGAATATAAAAAAAAATTGAAAACTTTAGAGACTACATTTCGTCGCAATAGGTGTATCTATAGAGACGACTCCATTTCGTCGCAATAGTTATGTTTTCTTGTACACATATATACACACAAACCTTTATAATTTTAACTATAACACTCTTATTCTTCTCCCAGAAACTTTCTAATTCTTTACAATTTTTCCTAAAAAAACGACTTTGTCACCCAACTATTCATCGGATTCAGACTTGAAAGATGAGTTGATCATTTCTGCAGTTCGAGCGGGGATCCAACCGAGACGTCACAACCATATACACCGACAAGCTACACTTAAATGACTTTGTTTTCACATATCGGTCTCCTACAACAAAATTTAGCTTTGACCCCGAAGTACATGAGGCGCACCTCATGCAAGACCCTAAGGCGCTTTCCTAATCGTGTCGTATGCCTCGTCATATGCACGACTCAGACACACTGTTCTAAACCAAGGAGGATACTTAAACGATTTGTTCAAGCTTGTGTGTAGATCAACATGAAGAAGATCTCATATTATTTTTTAACTACGCAATAGCAAAGTGTTCGGCTACATGATTATATGCAGTTTAAAGAGTATGTATATAGCACAAAAATGTGTACAATTAACTTTTTTTCTAGTGTGATATATGTTGTGATTATAGTAGTTTTGATATTAGCTTAAATGACATACATCGGTAGTTTTAGTTGGTTAATTATATAGTTCAACGGAATAAATATATTATCCTTTTACATAATTTTTAGTTTGATAAAGTAATATTTTGATTTAGTCAATCATAATTGCCATGCTTCATGTGTATAAGAAGTCAAACCATACGCATGCATTTAGTTTCTGCACGATTGGAAACATGGAAGTCAAAACTCAAAACAACCAAACAAAGTCAAATTATTATTTACGTGACACTTCTTTCTTTATTAAATTTTTTGTATCTTTTACTCCTCTTAAAATCATAATTTTATCTTGTTTCAAACTAAAGCTTGTCTAAAATAGGAAATATAAAATATTAGATATAAATTGCAGTTATGTAGAGGTAGTAGCCACCAAAGTCAATCTCACGGTATCAAGGTGTTGGAATAATATCACTTTTAAATGATTAAGAGTTCAAGTCTTATTATAGATAAATGGTGTAAATTTTGAAATAGGTTCAGTTGATGTTTGAGTTTGCCGTTCAAAAAAATTATAAAGGAAGCCTATTTTCAAGTAATTAACAGGTAATAGTTGTAATTAGTTTTATTAAATGTCAACATTAATATATAAACATGAATTATTGAATTACATTATCTATAATATCTAATAAATAAGTTTTTTTCATTACATGTGTCGCTTCCATATTCATTCTCATCATTTTTTCCTGCATATCTGTCTTATTAAATACACATATGTCTTTTAATAATAATATATTTTTAAAAGAAGTACTAATTTATACTATCTAATAAATAAAGGGTTTTTCATTCTACGTGTCGCCTCCATATTCACTCATCATTTTTTTCCGTCTCTTTCCTATTAAATACATCTCTATCCTATAATAATAATAATAATAATAATAATATCTTTTTAAGCAAATACTAATTATACTAATAACACATTTATTTTAAATTATTTTCTTATTATAAGAAACTTTGAAATATAATCATGTAATTTTTATTTTCAATCAAATAGTAATTAAAGACAAATTAAATTAAATAGTAATTAACATATTTTCGAAACTCAATTATATATTAATTTTTATGTATTTTGAATTTTGTTTTCTATCCTTAGTATATGTAATACATTTTTATACCTATAAATATATGTATAAAGATTTAAGAATTTTATGCATTTATGTTTTTCTACTCGTGTGTATTACATGGGTTCTGAGCTAGTAACATTATATAATAATATTAACATTGTTTTATGAGAAGCAGCAATAATATATGTCACGTCGGCAAAGGCTTACCTATCTTGTTGCTATGGGGGGCAGCCGTCCTCCATAACAAAAATTAGTGTTATATATATACGCGATAAAATCTCGATCGCCCCCGTAAAATTTTGCAAACACCCCCCATGAACTTTCGAAACTGGCCCCATGAATTTTGAAACCTACCCCTAAGAAAAACCAAATTAGAAATTTATAAGTTTTCAAATATAAATAATTAATTTCAATTAAACACTAATATAATAGTTTATACAAAATAATTACTTCCTACTTAAATTACATTTATGATTAAAGTTCAAATTCAAGTTTTAACTCTTAAGCCAATTAACCCACACTCAATACCAACCCAATTCTCAAATTCAAGTCTTAAGCTCAGCCTAGTTCTAATAATCAAATATTGATTTAGTCATTGAAACGACACTTATCTAAAAAAAAAGAAAACACCGTTGCACTGCTCCGAAAAATGAAATATTGTATTTGTTATATTGAAAAAAACTTGTTTAAGAATGTCTCTATAGATGATGTTATGGCTAGATTACAAAAAATGAAAACTCGTGGAAAACAACTTTAGATATATTGTATTTTCATTATGAATTTTATAATGACGTTTGACGTATTTTTTGTTGATTATATGAAATTTAGTTTCATTATCTTTTTTATATGTCCCGAACCGATTCGATCCGATTCGATTCGATCCAAATGGACTGAAAAAGTTATTATATAGTGCCTAGTCAATTGACCCCAAATATTTCCGATCTCATAAAAAAAATTTCTGAATCTACCACTGCACGTCAGTGATTCCTTAGATTCCTCAACATTTAATAATAGATAAAATATTTCATTGATACTTTAAATTTACTACTTGTTATTTCTTTGAATTCGATTTTGAGTTTTATGCTTTTATTATATCATATAAACAATCTTTAGTCATTTAGCTAATGTTAAGTTCTTGTCGGTTATTATTTTATTGTTGCTTATTTTATTGTACTTTGAATTATATAATTCATTTTTTTATATGTTCTTGGATGTCTATGTCGTCCATACATATGTTCCATTGGCCATTTTCCACCCTTCATCACCATCTATCACCACCACTATCAAAACCGACTAAACTTATTCTAATACTCTTAGGCCCTCTTTAGTAGCCTTTTAATGGTTCAAAGCTTTTTAATGGTTAAGAGCTAACCTTAAGCCTGAATGGTTAAGAGGTAACATCTTAATGGTAAGTACTCACAAGTTACATGACCCCTTACCTCTTAATCATTAACAGGTTTTGAACTATTAAGAGGTAATCTTTTAATACCCTTAAAAGACTACCAAACAACCCCTTAGTTCTTAATGTCGGTGACTAATAAAATTCTATTTTTTTTCTCTCATATACACCCATCTGTTTTCACATTTTCAAATTATAATCTTCAACTTTCTAAAAATACAAATATACCTCTAAAATAAAATTAACTTTTTTTTTTGCTTTACTTTTCTCATCACCCCTCAATTTTCACATTTTCAAATTATAACCCTCAACTTTCTAAATGCTCAAATATACCTCTAAATCTTTGCTTTACGGTATAAATTTTGTTATACTCATTTACAAGTGTCTACCACAACCTTCATGCCACATGCCACCTATCTGTTGGTCAATAATTTTATTTGGGTTTTTTCTTTGGTTTTTTTACATTTTGATTTATTGGGCTAACCGAGTTGCCGTAACTTCATTCAATTTTTTTGTGTACTTAATCACGTTTTTTTGTGCATACTCGTTATTCACTAGCTCAATTGTTTAAGGTCCGCTTCCCGTCGCAGAGCTCGGGTGCTAATGTCATTGTATTTAACGACGTTAATGTCACAGTCACAACATGTGTAGCTAGATTCACAAACACGTAGACTTAATTTTGTAGTTAACCATGTTAATGTCACTGTATGACCCCGCCATAACGCACGGGTGATAAAATCTAGTTTAATATCAAAACACAAACAAACTGATGCAGAAAAATAAGAACGTATTAAAAAAAATTAAAAATTTGATTCAAAATCTTAAAGCAATTGAGAAAATCCCGTGCTTTCTTTTTTGTGTTTTACCGACTATCTTTTATGTGTTTTACCGACTTACTTTTGACCATATCTTTTATGTGTAGTTGAAAACTCCAATGACTGAGTAGACTTTTAGTGCTACATTTTGATATTTCATTAAATGACAATTTCCTCGTATTAATTGTTATGAAATAACAAAGCTCATGACTTTTCAAATGGAAAGTTCGTTTGAGACAAATTCTATCAGATTGAGTTAGGGGATTTTCTCAATTATGAGTTTTCTTCTAGGTGAGTCCCGGGTTCGAGTCCGCTGCGATTACAACCCATTAAAAAAGACATGCATGAGTGCATGACTTAGAAAATCCTGGCTACTCTCGAAGGAAGTAAGAGTTAAAAAAATCATCTTTAAAAAAAGTTATCATGTATAAAATGTTAACTAACATTTGCGAAATCAGCAACTTATACGACATTATCATATAAAGCTTGTATCCAGTAACCAAACGAAGAGATTCAATTTTATTTTATATTTCTTTTTAAGTTCTAAAAGTTGGTTACTTTTTATAATTCACTACCTTCAACTAAAAGTATTAATATATATTGGCTTATTCGAATGTGATTATTTATGTGAGGCATAATCAAAACATGGAGCCCATTTGTGGCGGCTAGAATTTAGGCCTTTGCTATCCACATCTAACACTTTTTTACTAAATCTGCAATCTAAATTTTTTTATTATATGTTTCAATAATGTCTTCTCCAAAATTATGGGTCCTTACAGATCTATCAATATTTGAGAGAAGTTTTTAATTTCGATGATAATAATAGTAATAGTACTTATTATTATTATTTAATTAAAAATATTTACTATTTGGTTTTGTTAGTCTAGCCGAAGCCACCTATGATCGAGTATTGATGAGTTGGTTTTTTTTAACATCAATTTACTAAAAGGTTCATACAAACTAAAATATTCTCTTGAAACATTTGTTAAAAGAGTATGATTCCGTTGCTCCATTTGTTCAATGGGTTTATGATTTATCTCAATCTAAACATTGCTTTGAATTCAATTCCCTACACTTAAATGAAATGTTTTAAAATATTAAACGTCACATAGAGGTATAAAATATACTATTAAGAGATACAATAAGATTTGGTTTTAGGAAAGAACAAAACCTGGTCAAAAATTCATAGTTGACCGTATTTTACACTCACTATATTGTGTGGTTAGCCGACGTAGACTAACGAGCTATATACATTTGAATTTCTGCTGGTAGCCAGATTAATTACGAGTATTAAATAAAATTATAAAGTCTAATTCCTACCATAAATTATGCAAAGAAATAGTCATTTTGACATTCAAAATGTATATAAATTAAAATAATTAAGTTGGATTGTTCTATTCATTTTTTTGAATTTTTTTTATTCTATTCTATAAACATTTTGAAATAAATAGGTTTCGTCGCATAAACAGGTCTTAACCTGCTTAAACTGTTTAGACCCGATTATATTTACTTATATATTTAAATTTTTTAAACAATATACATATTTATATTACTAAAACCCTAGCCGCTTCTTTCAAATATGTTAAGGATTATTTTTGAAGAATATTATTGTTATGGATTTTAATTTTAGATGATCTTTATTTTATCTTGTTATTTATCAACCGTATTAAGTGTTCCGGGTTGTATCGGGTTGGGTCGCTCTATGTCGTGTCGTATCACTAAATAGGTGATATTAATCGCGTTAAACAGGCCGTGTCATGTAACATGTTTATAAAAATGTTTGTGTTCGTGTATAAAGAAAAATATACGATTAGTTAATCGTGTCGTTTTTTGTATTTTGCAATCGTATTTATCTTGTCGTGTCATGTCTGAATTGTTTAACACGTTTAAACATGTTATGACACTATCTGAAATGTTTGATACTTCCGTTAATCGGTAAGTAAAGCGTTGAACAACACACATGCCATGTGGGTATTAACAATAATTTGACTTGACACATCCTCTATATAAACACATCCACCCAAACGCACAAAACACAAATCTTAAAACATAAAAATGGTTCAAATTACATACTCCTGCACCTCATCATCATCGTCTTCTTCTTCCGACAATCATCCCCCAAAAACAATAAAAGCAAGCCGACCATCATACATTGATTCCCTCCATTCCGTCCATAAGCCCATCCACAAACCCATCACCAAGCATTTCATAGCACCATTGCCACCAGCCCCAGCTAAAGTTTACAAGGTTGAATCTTCCAATTTCAAACAAGTCGTTCGTATGCTTACCAGCACCCCAGAGTTTCAATCTCCATCCGTACGCCGACTGAAAGACATCGCTCCACCACCTCTCGCCCTTTCTTCAATACCAAAACCGTCAATATTTCCAAAACCACCACCTCCACGGTCATCAGAAAGTGATCAAGGAACGGTTAGCCCGTTATCAACTTTCACTTTGTCCCCGGGTTTTTGTAAATTCTTGAATGAAACACTTGATACAAATAGGTTTGTTTCAAAGTCACCCGTGATGGACTATTTTGGGAGTTTGAGTCCCCTGGGGCTAAACTTATCACCTTTGCCACAGTCTTATGATCCACTAGGAGTTGCACCCATGAGCCCCTTAGGGTTTCATTTCTCACCATCGTCGTTATCATGGTGTTCTTCGGCGCTCCTGAGCCCCGTGAGCCTTTCGGTGTTCAATTAAAGCCTCCTGGTGTTTAGGGTTAATTCTTCTTTCCTATTATTATATGTACTTATTATTTTTGGATTTCTTCATGTAAACCCATCTTATTTCAAGGCAGTTTTTGGTGACAATATTCCACCAGTTTGACAAGTACTTGTAGAATTATGTTGTTTATTGAATCGTACATAAGATGTCTCGCTGATGTCGTTTAGAGAATCCAAGAAGATGAAATGAGTCAGTTGTTGAACAAATATTGCCGCCTCTTATGTTTTTACTAGCATACTTTCAACGTAAAATTAAACTTGTTTATGACTTTTTATGTCAATAATATTAAAGTCAAACAAACATTTCTTATTAATGTTGTTGATCAATTTTTAAGTAAACAATTGAATAAAAAAGGTTCCCACATTTGCGCAGGTCGGCGGATATAACTTACGCGCGCAGCCTTGTGTAAAAGGCAGTTTCTCATAGATTTTTTTTTAATAATTGGACCCATTTTTTAAAGGTTCTTTACCTGGGGCCGGTTTTGGATTTCTTTTCACTTAGGGGCTTCTCGTCAATACCAATGTCCAGTTTCTCCAACCTATAGCCATATCAGGTATGTTGTAGAGAGGTGGTATAGCCTTTTCTGAATCTCGTGATTGTGTCATTACCAACGCCGAGTTTTTGGTTAATTGTCATTGCCAATGGCGAGTTACCCTTTTCCCACACGCGTAAAACTCTACCTCAACTTTAATGATAGTTTAATTTAAAAAAAAATAAATTGGTTTTTAAACTTAAGCGTACTTCCCGTCCAGAGATTCGTTACTATTCTGAAAAAGGTGGAGAAACTCGCCGGTCTCGCGGTCCCAATGGCGAGTTTCTAGTAGGAAAAAAACAAAGGTACTTTAAAGCATTCTGGAGTGAAATGACAAGAGCATGAAACTTGCCATTGGTAAGGGCGAGTTTCTGACTAGCTAAAAGACAAGAAAAATCAGAAAGTTCTAGTGTGAAAGGCGAGCTTCTTGCTTGAAATCGTCCCTCCGAATGGAGAGTTTTACGTGCATGGAAAAAAGAGTAACTCGCCACTAGCAATGACGATTAGCCAGAAACTCGCCATTGGCAATGGTGAGTTTTAGAAAAGGTTGTACCACCTCTCTGCAACATAACTGACATGGCTATAGGTCGGAGAAACTCGTCATTGGTCTTGGCGAGAAGCCCTAAGTGAAAAGAAATCCAAAACTGTACCCAAGTGAAGAACCTTTAAAAACATGGGCCCATTTATAAAATAAATTCTTTCCCATAGCTTGAACCTATGACCTCTAGGTTAAAAAGTAGCAAACTTACCGGTTGCTACAAGTCCCGTCCTCAAGTATGTTAGAGGATTTTTTGTAATTTCAAGAAGTAGAGGGACTTATCTTGTCATTCTTGTATTTCTGTTTCCTTGTATAAATATTGGATTAAGTCTGGTAGTTAGTTAACATTCTAGATAATTCAGTTCAATAAAAGTTCCTAATTCAAATTGGTATCAGAGCTATAGGAAGAAAGCTCGATCCGAAGGATTGGATCTCGATATCTTAAAAGCCGTCTAGATCCAAAGGATTGGATCTGGATTTGAGATACGGAAGAAAATACAAACGAAGGTCAAGATCGACAATGGGAGATGCAGCAAACAATGAAGCAATCATGATTAGGGATAATTTCACAACTATTTCTCTTCAATGTCCTCTTCTTACTGCTACGAATTACACAATAAGTATAAAGGGTTGTAAAATTGAGGGTCGTCTTCAATGCCCATGGTTTGTAGGAAGTAATCGAACCAGGTGCAGGCGTACAAGTTGATGCCAAGAAGAATGCTACAATAGCGTATTTGTTCCAAGCGATGTCGGATGTGCTGGTTCTTTAGGTATCGAATCTCACTACGACCAGAGAAATCTGGAATTCACTAAAGACCAGATTCGTTGGTGTTAATCGAGTCAAGAAAGCTCGGTTGCAAACACTGAAGAATGAATTCGAAGCACTAAGAATGAAGGAATGGGAGAACATTAATGAATTTGATGGGAAACTGAGTGCAATTTCATCAAGGGCTAGCGATCTTGGTGAGCTGTTTCAATAAGTGGTATTGGTAAGAAAGTTTCTTGATTCGAAGGGTAAGAAATTTTGTTCTAGTTTTGGTATGTACTATCAACAGTTAGAGGCGGCTAGAAAGGTTGTCCTTTCATATGATATATCTTTGGATTTTTTTTTGTTCTAAGATTGTATTCTATTGATTACTTATCACTGTTTGGCGTATGTTTATCTCATTATGCTATTATATTTTTCTCTTGTTTGGCTACTTTTCCTCCCTGGGATATGTCAAGGTCGTGCGTAGGCTTTGTTTGTCTTCTTTTTCTTGTTACTGATAATATTTTCCGGCCATTGCCTTTTATTCAAAGGAAAAAAACAGTGCCACATTGAACCCCCATTAATCCCATCACAATTCGAACCACCATCAACAATCACATTACGAGGTTAGAACCATGAACATGGTAAAATTTTTTTTTGTAAGAAATATGTAACCCAACCGATTTCAGAACACCCAGACATTTGACAAGTCATCCAAAACAAGACAAAAAAACTTATACGAACAAAAAGAAGAGGGGGTTAGATATTGAATGAATCGATTTCAACATTGAGTAAGATCACACTAACCCAAATAAAAAATGTAATACATTCCAAGCACACCTAACATAACTAAAATTCACATCACACCAAACCATTCATATTCTTAGAGAACAAAATACGATAGTTGGATTTTGATAGCAGCGTGTTTGTTGGGGGCGTTAGAGAAAACAAATTCCACATCCCTACGAGTTGTAGTTTTATTTTCGAGCAAAGAGAGGCGGGGGAAGGGAAGGATATAGTGGTGGTTTCAGAAGATTAATTATTATGTGGGTGCATGAGGAGTGGAGAAGAAAGAGGGAGGATGGATGGTGGTTTATGGTATTAAAAGATGACCGACGATGAAGGAAGATGAAGTAGGAAGGTGGCTTGGGAAATGCTAGTCAACGATGAAGGTTACACGGATTGAAGTAGGGCATGATAATTAGTGTTGGGGATGACCCATATTGGTACCATTTCCAACCGAACACACTTATTTGTGAGGTTCTCATCTTATCCCTAGCCAATGCGCCTAACCGTTGGTAATATTTGAGGTTCATTATTCCTTATGAATTCAACGTCTCTTATGTGCATGGCTTACGTAGAGTTTGCCTAGCTAAGGTGTTACAATATATAACAGTTATATATATATATATATATATATATATATATATATATATATTTAAAACTAGCTTAGATCCCGTGTACTACACACATGGTGAAAAATATCAATATATAAAATTCTTAAATCTTTATGTGTATATTTTACAGGTGTGAAAATGTATCATATACTAATAATAGAAAACAAAATTCAAAATATGTAAAAATTAATATATAATTGGGTTTCGAAAAAACGTTAAATACTATTAATTTAATTCGAGTTTCATTTATTATTTGATTGAAAATAAAAGTTACATAATTAGATTTCAAAGTTTCTAATAATAAGGGATAATTTAAAAAAAATGTTTTTATTACTATAATTAATATTTTATTTAAAAGTATATTATTATTAAAAGATGAAAATGCATTTAATAAGAGAGAGACGTATGAAAAAAATTAATGAGAATTAATATAGAGACGACACGTGACATGAAAAAACATTTATTTATTATATAGTATAGATTATAAGTTCATATATATAACTAATAAAAATATAGTATTTAGCTATTTTTATTATAATCTTATTTCTAATGAAATTTATAATGCAAGTATATATTTACTATGTAAATTAAAAATTATGCACTTAAATAAATAGTAACTTTGTTTAGGCTCGCAACCTAGTCAAGGATGTAAAGCTTGGTCTTGAACTCGTTTTTTAAATGAGCTCAAACTAGTTTAAGTCAGACTCGATCAAGCTTTCAACGAGCCAGTCTTGAGTAGTTAATAAATGGCTTAGCTCATTTACTCCCCCTATGTAAGTAGTGATAGAACTAAAATCATAATTTTAAAGAAGGATAAAACCACAAACATGTATAGCATATTCGATAATAGGTTTCGAAGTTGATGGGTGATTTTTGCATATTGGATATGTGTCAAATGTGCTTGGAGGTTTTTTAGTGTTGAACATTTCGTCCCTAGGTGTAACAACGTACATGCCACGTGGATTTTAACAATAATTTTACTTGAGACATTCTCTATATAAACAGCACACATCCACCCAAAAACACAAAACACAAATCTTAATTTCTTAAACATAAAAATGGTTCAAGTTACTTACTCCTACACCTCATCATCTTCTTCACACAATCGTCCTCCAAAATCAAGCCGACCATCATACATTGATTCCGTCCATAAGCCCATCCACAAACCTATCACCAAGCATTTCATAGCACCATTGCCACCTGCCCCAGCTAAAGTTTACAAGGTTGAATCTTCCAATTTCAAACAAGTCGTTCGTATGCTTACCAGCACCCCAGAGTTTCAATCTCCATCCGTACGCCGACTAAAAAAAATCGCTCCACCACCTCTCACCCTTTCTTCAATACCAAAACCGTCAATATTTCCAAAACCACCACCACCACCACCACCGTCATCAGAAGGTGATCAAGGAACGGTTAGCCCGTTATCAACCTTCAATTTGTCCCCGGGCTATTGTAAATTCTTGAATGAAACATTGGATACCAATAGGTTTGTTTCGAAGTCACCTGTGATGGACTATTTTGGGAGTTTGAGTCCCCTGGGGCTAAACTTATCACCTTTGCCACAGTCTTATGATCCATTAGGAGTTGCACCAATGAGCCCCTTAGGGTTTAATTTGTCACCATTTTCATTATCATGGTGTTCTTCGGCACTTCTGAGCCCTGCCAGCATTTCCGTGTTCAATTAAAGCTCCATATATATCCTCTAGCTTCTTAATTGGTGTTTAGGGTTAATTCTGTTTCTTATTATTATTATTTTTGGATTTCTTCATGTAAACCCATCTCATGTTTTTACTAGCATCTCTTTTCAACGTAAAATTAAAGTTGTATAATTGTATTTGACTTTTATCATGGTGTTCTTCGGCACTTCTGATATCATAGTCAAACAAACGTTTCATATTAATGTTGTTTTTGATCCATATCTATGTTTTTTTTAACGGCGAACATTGAATGTTGTGACGTCGCACCCCCCGTCACATGGGAGAGTCTCGTCCAACTCCGACCAATATGTTGTCTTTAACTGGGCCCACTTGGCGTCAGAGTTTGGGAGCATACAAAGAAAAATTCCACCCAATACGGCCCCTTCCGAGCTTGAGGGAGAGCCGAGGCTCGAACCTTGGATCGGTGTGGATAAAACCCAGGTGCATCAGCCTAAGAGCTAGGCCTCATTTGCATGCCTCAGAAACTAATGAGGAGAGCAGGGATTGAACCTGGTTCACAAGGAACACCAGGTCTCAACCTTACCACTCCACCACCAGCTCATTGGCGATCCATATCTATGTGTTATGCAAATAATGCAAGCTTTTTGCATAACAGTAGAGTTTTTCTTAATTCTTTAATAATGGAATGGCGTCTGTGAATAATACAACATGCAAGATTACAAGCATATGTGGGGAATTCATTCACGACATGCTCACTTATACCAAAAAAGAAGGAAAATCTAGTATGATTAGTGATTTGATGTGTTAGTGTTAGTATATATGTTGTATTTAGGATTTACGGATATATTTTAACACAAAATTCACGTTTTACGATTTATAAAATGATTAATACTTTAACTAAATATGCAAGCACATACTGTAGCGCAATATAGTTTAGGTAAGAATCAACTATCGAACCAATGGACACGGTGGTTTTCAGTACTCAACTGTTGTCATTGTTTAGTCGGTTAATAAGGATAATAGTTTGGTTATAAAAACATACGTAAGCATGCAACAAAACGAGACATAAGATTGAGAGATAATCAAATCAAACGGCATACCACTTGGGCTAGAATCTACTAGGTAGTAAATCAATATTTTAGAAATAGGTTAATGGCATGGCCAATTAGAAAAAGGAGGTGAACGGCTCCTTGGTCAGGTTACCGTTCTTAATGACCGGTCGGAAGTTAATAGGCTCTCACAAGTGTTAGCATTCCTTGGATCATTAACTCGGACCTTAAATGTCCAGTTGGCTTGGCTCCAGGTATGGTTATCAAATCGCATGACTCACTGGATAGCTAGAACGCATAGCCACCTTAAAGCCACTCTATGAAGACTGAAAATTGACTGATTTATGTTTTTAGTAATAAAATGGAATGACTCTCAGTTAAGGTTACCACGACCCTCAACCTGTTGGAAAGCTAGAATGTCGCCGGACACAATAACCACCACATGGCTGGAATAATTTACCAAAACAAAATTTAAATAAATATATCTTCCACCTCCAGCTTCACATTCCGTGGCTCCAGCTAAGAGTCCTACGTAAGCTAAAGACAAGAGAATGGAAGAAATACCAACACAAGACACAAGGTTTGCCTAAAACTTGAATGTTTTGCTTGATTACCCAACCCAAACCAATAAGAGTTTAAATCTTTATGAACGGGTTTTAGTGTAGTATCAAAGATTTTGTATAAAGATGTACAACTTTAAATGAATGCTCAAACTATGGTTTTTCAACATATATTACTTATAACACCCATAAGAGTTAAGACTCTAATGACCAAAGACCAAGTACTCACATCCATAAAGAATGATCAAAAGACATAAACACAATATTTAACTAAATTAAAATATTAACTTACGCTAAGTTTCATCTTCACCTAAGTGATACAAGAAGACTAGCCACTAGTTGTCATATAAACAAATGCACAAACACTTGTTGATATATAGATCATGTAATGAAAACAAATAATGAAACTAAAGACAAGTGTAGTGATTATGAAATGCTTGTTGTTCTTGGATGAAGTGATCAACTCTCTTTACTATAACTTTGTAGGAGAAACCTAGAGGACTCACCTAATTGATGCTTGAAAAATGAAGAAACATGATCCTTTTATAGGCAGAAAAGTAGTACCTCTGTACGCATGGGCATGCCTTGGTTTGCTTGCGAATCACCTTTTGTACAGAGTTCAGTTTTTTTGTCCGGTCCATTAGGATGCACGACCGTGCACAAGTACGCACGCCACTAGTTGTCATATAAATAAATGCACAAACACTTGTTGATATATGTTGGAAATCATCGTAACAGTTTTAACTTTTAAAACTAATAACATTTAAACACTTTTAAATAAATAAATCAGGTATAACTAGTAGAAGCGATTTTAGAACGATATCAAATTAGATATGGATCACGGTAAGTGAGCCGATTACATACGTATAAACAATAAAATTAAATGCAACCATAGGGTGTTCAAGGATTATACCTTCAACGATAAACCAAATCAGAAACACATTGGTTCAACGAACGTCACGCTAGATGACACGATCACATAACCCTTAAATGTTTGTTAAATAATATATAAACACAATACCAATGCTGTAATAAAAATATAAACTTGTATGTTATGCATTAATCAATCAACACATACACACGAAAATACATAGGGTGCGGTTCAAATAAAAACCACCAGGTTATGTGAAAACTAAAGAATACAAAGGAAATAAATCACATAACCTTTAAATTATTTTTTCTTTTAATTGGTAAAACGGTATTTAACTATCTATTACATGCATGTTAAATATAAATACGGAAATGATGAGTGTTACATATACATAATACCTAGTGTTATGTATATGTAACAGTATGGCAACAAAAAACAAAATGAGAATTTGTTACATATACGTAACATTATGTTATGATTTTCATTTGATCCCTATCCCAATAAACATAATAAATTATAGTTTATAAAGGATTTATAAGGTATATGATTGGGTTCATTGGTGTTCAATTCCTACCTAAAATATATTATTTTATTGTAGTAATTTTTGTTGTTGTTTATGGACTACAATTATTTGTTACAAGTAAGATTCTTCCAATCAGTGATATTCTTGATTTTTCTATTTTAAAAGTTCAATTAGATTGGTTTTTCATAAAATGATTTGAAATAGTGCTCTGTTGCTAATAAAATATTAGGCTTTTATTAGGCTATCAGATTTACTTGAAAACCACTCTTTTTGGTTGTCAAATATGTTCCAACGAAATAGAACCAATACCTACAAGTTTTGTTGCGAGAATACACTAAAAACATATATTATTAATTATTTTATTCATCAAATATTATTAAGACAAATTTACATAACACATCATTTATATTTATACGAGATTGCAGGTTTAATCTTTTATCTTTAAAAAGCGCTAGACATCATTTATGTATACATTTTGTAATAGATTTTGTCATTTTAGAATAACTGACGTTAAACTTTTCCGTTAAGTCAAAAGTAGTCTTGCCTTTCTACTTATAAAAGACTATTTATGTAATTTAAACCTAAAGGATGTTTTCCGCAATATCTTAATCCATTAAGCTAAGCAAAAAATTATAATTATATGAAAATAAAAGGCCTTAAATTTTTTTAATTAAAATATGACAAAATTGCAATTGACGTCATTTACATTTAAAATTACATAAATAATCCTTTAAGGTTGAAAGTCCAAACTTCCCTGGACTTAATAGAAAATTTTAATGTCAGTTAGTCTAAAGACGAAATCTGTTACAAAAAATATACATAAGGGATGTCTAACATTCTTTTTGAAGATAAAGGATAAAAACTACACTTTCGTATAAACGTAAATCACGTTTTTTCCCTATAATTAATTAATTAATTACTTGAAATATATCAACTTCTAAATGACAAAAATGGTGGATCCATTTTAAATAACATTAAGATCACTTCGATCATTTCAAATTCAATAATGGCATCGTGTGATGTCAATAGCAGCCAGCCTCAATCCTGGGTCAGTGTTTGACTATCTTCAGCTGTTGAAGAAACCATAGCCAATTGTTGCAACGGATCTTTTTCTTAATTTAGGCCGATTAAAATATACTTAATTACAATATATATTGTCTCTATATTATTATAATTAAATCGACAATGAAAACTGTAATGACCACATTTATATATCTATGTCAATAGTCAACAAAACCTTTGCTTCTAATAATGTGATAGCAACATCAAAATTTGACTTTTTGAAATGATCTTCTATACATAACATCCAAAGCAGAAATCAATTTGTGTGCATTTGAAGAACTTGGAGGTCAGACTTCAGATAAAGTCAAAATTATAGCAAGTTGTACGTATTTAATGTAGTTATAATACAAGATACCATTATCACCTTATGCATGTATGATGGATTGCTTCCAACAGTTCAGGTTGACTCTCTATTTGATCTGAAGACTTCAAGACTTGGAACAGTCAAAGCTTCTTGAAAGAGACGACGAAATCGATTTGCTTATGGTTAAAGAACTATGACAAACACGTGTTTAATTGAATGTTCTTCCCCCTTTTCGACTTTGTATGCGAGATTGAATGCCTCAAAGAAATCATTCGTGCCCTACTCATTCATGTCCACCTTCCTCCCACTTTTTGGGGTGATGCGCTTTATACGACTACATATTTTCATAACGTCCTTCCGACTAAGCATCTTAATTTTTACATTTCTACCTTTGCCCTATATATTCGCCACCCAATATACGATCACTTACAAGTGTTTGGGTATGCGTGTTATCCTAATACTTCGGCTATACAACCTCATAAACTCCAACCTCGATCCATTAGTTGTATATTTCTTGGATATCCACTAAACTATCAGGGAAACCAGTTAAATTCCACAATGAGCATAGTTATCCTATCTCGTCACGTTATCTTTGACGAGGACACCTTTTGGTTCAAATGAACCAATTTCCATACCATCTTATCGGTTCTTGGACGATGACCTACCTACCACTTTCCACTACCCTACACCCCCATGCGGTGCCACAGCCGACACCGTCGATCCCTACACCATGGTTGCCACAGACCACGGTTGCCCCACCCTCCACCGTGACTTTTTTTTGTCATTAAACGGTTTTTTCGCTTCCTTTTTGCATTTACACAATGTGACTTCTTCATGATTTCCCAATATATCTTCGCATGATGCATTTTTTGTCAACGTTTTTATATTCGAAACCGAGCCGACTTAACGCGTGCCCCGCTGTATCACGAAGGTTAACAGACCACTGGTTTATATTGAACCAAAGTTTGTATATGAGTCAAATCTTTATTAACATAAAGTCTAGTTTTAATAAAAATGTGATTCAATATGTTAAAAAGTGAATCTATAAATCTAATAGATAAACACATTTAATAATGCCAATACTTGGTATGGTCCATTTCGGTATCAATGAAATTATTTTATTTCGTATTAACCCATTCACTTTCAAGTCAGCTCTTGTTCCCTCCTTCCTCTCCCATCTCCAACATCCCCACATGGGCCACGGGCCACTACATTTATGATTTACCCTTCATAATCCGTCTTCTATTATTTATTTGATTAATGTTTGTTTTATAAATATTTTCAAAATTGTTAACTTTGAACTATATATTGTTTAAACGTTACTACATTATTTCAAAACGTATACCATTTTTATTTTTGTGTGAAATTGTGAATATACATTTTTAACAATGCGCTTGTCTTGTATATTTTGGTGGTTGCGAAAAAAATAAAAGTAAAAACATATAAAAAAGACAAAAAAAATAATTGAAAAAGGCTAAAAAACTGAAAAAGAAGAAGTAAAATCCAAGAAAAAAATAGTTAAAATTTGGTAAATTTGAAATTAAGTTTTAGTAAAAAATGATAAAATAGTTATTCTCTTATTTATTTTTTAATAAAATAAATCAAAATTGGTATATTTGATATTTTTAGCTTTAAGAAATGAGATATATGCAAATTGATTATTGAGATGGCCATATATATAATTTATCAAAGTGCCCCTTTAAAATATGTCTTGGTTTGATAATGAGATTTAAAAGAATTAAATAGGTGGCTTTGTTTTGTGACATATCTATTTAGATTAATTGAGTCATTAACGAGATAATGGTTCATTTATTTGGATAAGAATTTTAGTGTTTTCTCTGTGAAAGAATATATATATGTATGTGACTTTGTGTAATGTATAGCAACAAACGGGCTGCTGAGGTTATTTGGGCTAGAGAGTAGAAATGGGCTCTAAAAAGGATAAAAGCTTGAGAGAAGGTCCAAAAAACTAAAACCAACTGAGCCCAGCCCAGGTATGGCAATCTTGGGCCAACGAGTTAGGATGAAGGCCCAGTTAAACAAAGCCCGAGTCTAAGGATTCTCATCTTGGCCTGGCCTCTTGGCTCTTGGGTCAACAACCATACATTTTTTTAACTTCTGTTTATTGATGGGTTGGATTGGGACTGAATTGTGGTGACTAAAGAAGAAAACCTATTAAGATAATATTATAACATCAAACACTTAATAAATTGTCATTAAAGGAGCTTATGGGTTATCGGTACCGAGGTGTTTAAGATGTTTATTTTTTAGTAGTTGAGGGTTTAAGTCCTATGATAAGCAAAAAGATGTAAATTTAAGACTAGGTTTAGAGGATGTATTAGTTAACTATTATAAAAAAATTGTTAAACAAGTAAGGGCTTTGATATGAAACAAGTCATTTCTGTTGATAATAAATTAACAGAAAGATTTATATAATCCAAGATACATAATTATAATTAACAATTGTATCTAAAGATTATAATAGATCATCATTTTGACACGGTTAGTTAGCATTAAATTAGTGAGTCGTCAAAATCCTTTTAAAATATATGACTTTGTTAGTATATAAACTCGTTAAATGTAATTTGAACGACGATTTATGTTAATTTATAATAACACAAATGACGCTATATACAGGGAATTATAAACAATATAGAAGATAAGTACGAGAATGAGTCACTCTTAATATTATATTTCTCTTATATTTACGTTAAAAGTAGTGAGTGAATTCTATTATGAAATCCTCCCACTAACCGGATACGATGACTTGGACCAGTTGGGACCATCACGGGACGACTACATATATCAGATTTTTTGTTTCCCGCATGATATACTTCTCCTTGATGCAAAACTCTCTACACCTCTCTCACTAAAAGGCGCATTATAGATTCCAAGTAAAATCCTTTACCCGTAAGACACAATCGGGGACCATAGTCCATAGCTACGCCAACATACTTCATCTCCATCTCAGGCCAACTTTCTGAACCACCGCTTGTTATCGTTGAATTTGAAGATCAAACTAGAAAGTAAAAGAAATTTAAAAAAAAGTTATTTTTTTAAATATTGGTCACATCTCAAAGGTATATATATATATATAATATTTTGTTTTTTTATAAAAAATATTTTGGAACTAAACTCAAATTTCCCATATAATTTTGGCCTTAGTTTAAGAGTTAAGACCACCGACTCCGAATTATTAAGGAGACCGTGTGACGGTGAAGCTGCTACGTACAAGCAACACACATCCTAACCTATCCCTATTCCGGTCAAACTATAGTCGAATCACCGCCGCCGCCGGCGATCTCAATCTCCTAAAACTTTCAATTCCACAATGTCATGGTTCGCTCGATCTATCGCCAACACCTTCCAACTCGACGTCGATGACGACGAAGACGCCGAACAACGCTCTCCGAACCACACCTCAAACAAAGACATCTCAACCGATCAAAAAGGCGAAAACGAACTCGAAGAAGACGATTCTCCTTTATCTCCAGGACGAGGAGTGAAAGAAGACCTGTCAGAGATCACAAAAACCCTAACTCGTCAATTTTGGGGCGTCGCTTCGTTCCTCGCTCCTCCGCCTCCCGCTGAGCACTCGAATCAGCAGTCAGATCCATCCGATCCGGAAGATGTTGCTCCGGAGGCGATATCGGGAATACGCAGAGACTTTGCCGAGATCGGAGGGAGGTTTCGTATTGGAATTTCGAAGCTGTCTACTAATATAGATGTATCGGAGATCACAAAACTGGCTTCGAATTTTCTTCAAATCTCACCGGACGGTGACGATTATGTTTTGTCTAAGGATGCTGAGGCAATTGGTGTTACTGATGAAAGTTTGACTTTTGTTAGGGATATCACGATGCATCCTGAGACTTGGTTGGATTTTCCTCTACCTGAGGATGAAGATGACTGTGATGGTAAACATGTGATATTTGTATCAACTCATTACTGTTTAAACGTTATTATCTGTTAATATGCAATTAAATAACTTAATGGTTTGGTGAGTTGGTTTTAAACTAGAAAACTGAAAATATGTGTTTTTGTTTATAGGCACCAAATTATTTGCAGCTACGTGTCTATTATGTGAAGAAACTGATACTTGTCGCGTTCTGATGGCTAAGTTTTGTACAAGATAGAATATTTTGATTAACATGATGTGGTACTTGAATTGTGTTTTCTTTTTTTTTTCTGTTCCAGATTTTGAATTGTCTGATGCACAACAAGAACATGCTCTGACTGTTGAAAGTTTGGCACCGAGACTGGCTGCTCTTAGGATTGAACTTTGCCCGGGTTATATGAGTGAAGGTTCTTTCTGGAAGATATATTTTGTACTTTTGCATCCAAGACTTGAACCTCATGCTGCTGAACTTCTTTCAACACCTGAGGTATGTTTTCTAGGGAACGTTTATGGGTTTAGCTGATCCAGTTTCTTAGTATTTTTCTTTCAACTTTAGGGAGACTCCAATCCAGTTCTCCGGACTTGCAATTCACAAAGTACTGAATACAAGCATTACCCAGTTGTTGTTGATATTAGGATTTGAAAGTGATAATAAGTTAATAACATATATGTTATTGGTTCATATGCCATCTTCCTTAAGATAGATATATGTTTGGAGTATAAGAAAACGGACTTCAGTATTGTGTAGAATGTGTATTCATCAACTGCAATTAGTATGCATTTGTTGCTTATGATACTTGTTTACCATACATAAGATGATCTTAGGAGACATAATATTATTGGCTTGCCAGGTCTCTTATATAGGTTTATTTAACGAATGGGCATTTTTGTGGGATTTGCTTTCCATCGTTTCCAAGAAGTTGTTAAGTGTAAAACACTAGCACACCTTAAATATGACCCTGATGATTATTAGCATTACTATCTCGTATTTGGCTACTTGCTGCGTGATGGCCAACATATTTGCATAAGTGCAAAGAAGTTGAAAAACGCCTTGTAGTTGGGTTTAACTAGGGCTTTTATAGGGTTAAGTCCACCTAATATGGAAGGGACTGCTTGTATTAAAGAGAAAAGAAGGGGTGGAACTAGTTATAATTTACACTCGGCCATCTCCCCCTTTTACACTAGTTATAATAGGAAAATAAGCTGGACTAGGTGCATCAATAACTCGGATTCGGATTAGATTGATTAATGATCTGATCTAACTTATGAGGCCATAACCCATTTATCTAGGTAGATGGATCATCCAAACTCCAATAAAAAAACACCACTGACTCTGCCATTGTCTTCTTTTGTGTAAATATATTTTTGTTTTTGTAAAACATCGGTTCAAGGTTAGTCGTCTTAATATCACTCATGTTTAAAAGGTTAATTGTCATGAAAACAACCTTATTAAATAATCAAACTTTTAAGACGACAAATTTTATTCTTTATGACTTAAGTTGTCATAGAACGGTATGTTGGCATAATTCTGATCGTGATGCTTGGAGAAGAAGTTTTCTTGGAGAACGGGAATTCTTTTTGGTCAATAATATTCTTTATTTGTTTAGAGATTGATTAGGATACGTATATTAGTATAAATATAGGGCTTTGTAATCAAGTTATTGTGTGAGTTTGCTAATATCAAAGAGTCAGAGATGCGTTGTCTCCTAAACCGGTGTTTGTGGTTGTTATTCGATTCGATCCGATTATTTCTTACAATTGATATCAGAGCCAAAGATCAAGACCTGTGAGCCGAAGAGAAGTCAAAAGCAAACTCTACCAAGTGTATCAGCCGAAGGAAAACAGTCAGCAAGGAACAATCAAGTAAGTTGCAATGATTTTTTGCGGTAGTTGTTCTTGGTGTGAATATACTCACCGGTAACAACGCTTGAGTGGTGCGATTGAGCGACCAAAAGCAGCAGCAACGACGGGAGAAAGAATCTTAGGAGAATCTTGGCCGGGTGTCAAGATAACTTGGTGGTATGTCAAGGAAGAGGAACAGTGTGTTCCAAGCTGTACGAAGTGTTCTAAAGACGCAAATAACAGAAGGAGCGGCACGTTTGTTAATTGCAAAGGAGAAAGCCATACAGAAATAGCGGTGTGCTCGTGTTTTACATCAATCGGAGCAACCGGGAAGGTTGTGGACGGTAAGAAGAACAAAGTGGCATGGCTTCAAGGTGATGAGAAGATGGCTACTGGTGGTGTGCTGTTGGTTACTGGTGGTTTGGTGTTCATTGGGGATGATGAGTCAATTATGGAAACATTGAGGCATTTTCTTTTGGATATATGTGGAGTTGGAGCAGGTTGGAAAATAGAAGATGTACCAGAGGAAGAAATAAAACTGATAAGAGGCATGGTGAGGCCTCAAGATCATGTTATATGTGCATAAGCAGTTGGAGAAAAGCTTCACTGTGTTTTGTTGATAATGGTTTATTGAGACACAAGGAGCAAGAGAAAGTGATGGAAATGTTTGCAAAAGATCTTCATCTTCCAGTTACTTGTGTTAATCAAGTTATTGTGTGGGTTTGCTAATATCAAAGAGTTAGAGACGGGGTGTATCTTAAACCGGTGTTCTCGTGGTTTTTATTTGATCCAATTATTTCCACCACTGTAAATTAGTAGTCTAATGTTACAAAATAAAAAATAAACTCTTTTATCTTTATAATTTAGATCACTTATACATACATAGAACTTGATCATGCTCTTCTCATTACCTCACTAGTTGATGGGCTACAATTGAAATTACTTTCATGCAGATTGTGAAAGCCAGAGCATCATTGACACAGGGGCTGAAGGCTCATTCTAACTCTCAGACGAAAGTGGACGAAGGGTTCCCTTACTCTGAACCTAAACCTGATTCTTCTCAAGTAGAACATTCTCCTGTGCCACCTGAGATATCTACAACTAAATCAACCACATCTGTTATACCGACTGATTCAGAAACTGAAAAACATTGCATCCCAAGTCAAGAAGTTCAGATTGTAGACAAATCTGTTATTCAAGAAGAACCACGAAATAAGACTAAAGTTGAAGATCAAAACTTGCCTTCCAACATAACTTCTTCTAATGTAGTTGAAGATAAAGATGAAGATGATTGGTTGAAAGAAGACAGCTCAGAGAACATTGTCACTGCTACAACTACAATTCCCATTGACCATGACGAGGATGTTTCGTTTAGTGATCTTGAGGAGGATGAAGATGGAGATGCTCCCACAAATTATAAAAAAACCGCATCTGGTTCTGATTCATCAACAAAAGACTCACGAGATTGGGTTCGGCTGGGAAGTGATTCTTCTACTGTTGACCATACCGGACAGGTAAATGGTGCACATAGCTCGGACATGAAGGAATCTAATGGTTGGCTTGATGTTGATGACATTGATGTGGCATGATGTTTAATAGTTTATTTTTCATTATTTGTTCATGAATTATCAGTGTACGTTGCTATTGTGAATATCTTGTTTACACGTTCTGCATGTTTCAGTTATGGCTCTTGGAACCTTGTACATAAGTCTGGTTATGAATGTCCCACAATAAGATGTTTCATGCTCACCTTGTTTACACTTTCTGCAAGTTTCGGTGATGATTACAACCTCATAGCAATGTCATGATCTTAGTGTGGAGGCAGTTTCCACGGCTTGAACCCGTGACCTCAAGGCCACAAAGCAGCAACTTTATCTGTTGCCTCAAGGCCCACCCTCAAAAGCACCAATATATATAATATATGTAATGTGATAGAAAAATCATAGTAGATAACGGATAAAAAAATTGAAATTAAGCTTAACGGGTAGAAACTGATAGGCCACGGCTCGATAAAGATATAGAACCACCACTCGATCAATCCGTTGGGCAGACCACAAATACTAGATACATATTCATCACTAGCATTAACAACAGGATTCAAAGAACGCCATTCAAATTGTAAAGTTTGAATTAGCAATGGAGAATCTGGTTATTCACATTAGAGAAAACAAATAAGGGTCAGACCCGGTCATCACTACCGCGATGAGCGAGAAAGAAGCTGTGTAGACTTCGTATTGGAGATACATATACAAGCAACAAAGCCTTTCGTGCCAAAGATAACATCAACAAGTCATACCTCTGGTTAACTCTGCTTTTATATCGTTTCCTTTCTTTATGCTAGACATATATAATATAACTTATAAGTTATAACCATACAACGGCAGTTGATAGTGTATTTTGTCAATCAATACAATTTGAAGGATGTAAGATAAAATTTATCAAAGTTTGTAAATATATTATATTTGTATGAAACATCTAGGGGTATAAACGTGTAGAGCCCAACCCGAGATCGATTAGGCTAGAGTTCGACTTGTTTAACTTACAGGGAGCTCGAATTCGGCTCGTTTCGAACTCTACTTCTGTAGCTCAAACTCGGCTTGTGAGTAGTTTTTCAAGCTCGAGCTTGACTATTTTATTATTTATTAATTAATTTATTTACATTTATAGTTTTTTTTTACATAAAATTTTAATTATAATTTTTATATACAATATAAATAATATTATATATTATTTGTATCATAATTATATATATATATATATGATAGTTATTATTATGTAACTATATATTTAATATATTAAATAAAAATTATATAAATAATAGACTCGTTTAGGCTCGTGAGTCTGCTCGAACTCGTTTATTAAAAAAGCTTATTTTTATGCTCGGTTAAAGCTCAAGCTCGTTTAGATATGAGTTGATTCAAGATTTTAGCGAACAGATCTCGAGTAGTTTACGAGCTGGCTTTACTTGTTAATCGTGGCTCATTATTTGCAACGGGGTGAATAACATTTTTTACTAAGTTTAAGGGTGAATACGAAAATATTTGAACTTGTAACAATTTCAAGTGAAACTCAACACCTATAAAAGCCTTCTATTCATCGGAAAGTTCCGGTGTCGATCGCCGGCCGGACGCAACGCTCTTCAATCGCTCCTTTCCTCCCGAGGTTCGTCAATCGCACTTTCATACTTTCGATTTAGTATAATTGTTACTTGTAACTTCAAACCCTAGATCAATCGCTACAAAGAATATTCAATTGGTTCCTAGTATAATTGCAGAAGACCTCTTAAAATAAACCCTAATTCTGTTGAATTTATTAGAATTCTTCTTCTATTTGTAGCTTGTAAGAAGGTTATTGCTGGTAGTTGCAATTTTAAGGCGTATAGAGTTTGATGAAGTTTCTAGGGTTTGTAGTTGCAATTTTAGGGCGTGTAGAGTTTGATGAAATTTTAATCATGTAATTAGAGAATTTACTCCCTTATTGCTAGTGTATTCGTTATTTAGCATATGATATGCTTGTATTTTTAACATTTTAATGATCTAGAGGGTTTAGAGATGCAATTACCAGATGAATTATGGAGGTGGATACTGGAGTTAGGAGTCAAAACATCATGTTTGACCTACAAAGACCTATGTTGTCTTTCCATGAGTTGCAGGCGCCTTAATCGCCTATCAAAAGAAGACGTTTTGTGGTCAACGTTGCTATCGTTTGACTTCCCTTCACACTCGTCTTCTTCCACCAACCGCCAGTCTCTTAAATCAATCTACCAGATCAGATTCGAGAAGGATAAAGCGAAGAAGCTTTTAGCAGAACGGAGAGTCGTGCTTAGAATAGAGTCTCAGATACATGAACACACAAGAAGGTTACATGAGATTGAGGTTCAGTTAGTGAATGAAAGTGAGAAAATAAAAGCAGCAATTGATGAGTTGAAAAGGTTGAGGAAAGTGAAGGAAGCTTCAACTGCGTTGAAGGTGTGGCAGCCGGAGATCATTCGCAGTAGACAAAAGCAGATTGTTGAAAACTGTAGTGTGCCGGTTGATATCAGGATTAATGCGTTAGAGATGGAGATTAAGCTTTGTAAGCAACTCATTTCGGGTTTTCTTAATGCCCGGAAAGATGAGAACAGCAGGCTTGAAGCAGCTAAGGAACGGTTGTCGAAGGTCAAATATCATCCCCTGCAAAGTTTTGGTCTTGATGATGGATCAAGAAAGAGTAAGATTTCAGGGAAGAACTTGAAAAGAGTGAAACATGAGTGAAGTTGAAAGATTTCATTTTGATATGTTGTAGCTTCCAAATGTAATAATTTCATAGCTGGAACTTTAATAATTTAATTTTGTTTGTTAAAATAGACTAATTGTCTATAATCATTTGTAGATTATACAAACTTATTTTTTAACAACCATTCAAACTGTAACTAGAGTTGTTCAATAAATCGTTTGAGCTGAGCTAGCATCACCCCAGGGCTCAGGTTCGAGCTAATACGAGCCGTGCCAACTTGACTCGATATTCCCAATCAAGCTAGAAGCTAAGCTTGTATTCAGCTCGCCTCAAGCCAACGCTTGGCTTGACCCGTTTTTCTCGATTTTGATTCTTTGTATGCTTTTATCAAAGAATCAAATAACATAACAAGTTAATAATAATTTTCAATTATACAAGTCTCAAATAATACAATACAAAACTACCAATATATAAAAAAGACAAGCTGTCTCATGACTTAACATGTTACACAAGCCAAATCAGCTCGTGAGTTAGAGTCAAATCAACTCGTGAGCGGAATCAGGTTGAGTTTTTATACGAGAGAGGGAGCTTGAGCGGAATTAACTCAAGTAACAAGCTAATTTATACGAGCCAATAAACGAGCCACAAGCCAGTTTAACAGGCAAAACCGCAACACCAAGAAAAAAAAACTATTATGTAGTTCCACATTACACCCCTATAATCAATTACAGGACAGTTTGAATGAAAGTATGACAGTAATAAAGCTTATTAATCTGGGAACAAAACTTGCAACTTCATGTCTCCTCAACCATAACAGTGATTAATATCGTGCTTGTTTGAAGCTGTTTAAGATGAATTTGTGTCGGTTTCTTTTGCAGCTGCTTCTTCCTCCAGCTTTTTCTTCCAATACTCATCCACTGGTGGTCCAAAGATGGCTTTTCCAGATACGATACCGACACTAAAACACATACAATTAGCGACCAAAATTAGGGTTTTTTTTTTACATTCAAAGAGAAGTCTACAATTGAATGCAACCCTAGCACAGACTAATCGAAAACAAGGTGAAGATCTAACTTAGGTTATTAGGGAAACGGTATAAACTGATCAGGGGAATCGTTCAGCAACCGATTGAGGGGTGTAGATCCAGATGAATGGAGTTTATAAACAATAAGGAGAAGAACTTACGCGACAGCTCCAATTACCATGGGAAGCGACAGGAATCTTCTTCGATTGAACATTTTCTCCAATCCTGCGATTCGTTTCAAATTTTGGAGATCTTTGCGTTGATTATTGAAATCAAATGGATATGAAAGCTAGAATCTTGACCCAATAGAACCCTAGCAAGGCCCATTTGTGAAATCCAAATAATTCTTGTATCAGCTTGAATTTTACACCACCTTTTTTAAGTAAAAAATTGAATTAAATAAAATAAAATTAAATTAAATTAAAAAGTAATAATATATAAAAATAACCAGGGGTGAAAATTAGGACTGACAAACTGAGCGGGTCGGTAGGGTTCAGGTCACGGGTCATAACGGGTTCGGGTAAGAATGAGTTCGGGTCAATATGGGTTATGAGCAAAATGACTTCGGGTCAAAACGGGTTTGGAGCAAAATTAGTCCGGGTCAAAACGGGTCGTTTTAAAAAAAAACTATCAATTGGGTTCGAGTCCAAATGACTACGCCACCGCCACCACCCACCCCACCCCCAACCACCCCAACCCACACACCCCACCACCCCGCCACCGCCTGATCGCCGCCACCACCACCACCACCCACCCCACCCTACCCCCACCCCACCACGCCGCCATCGCCCGATTGCCGACAACACCGTCGCCACCCACAACACCCCTACCCAACCCCACCCCACCCACCACACCCCACCACGCCGCCATCGCCTGATCCCCGCCACCACCGTCGCCACCCACCCCACCCCGCCCCCACACCACCCCATCCACCCCCACCCCACCCATCACACCCCCGAGGAATGGGGGTGGCTGGGGTGTGATGGGTGGGATGGGGGTAGGGTTAGGGTTAGGGTAGGGTGGGTTTGGGGTGGGGGTGGGGGTAGGTGGTGGTAGGATGAGGGTAGGGTGGGTAGCGACGGTGGTGGTGGCGATCGAGCGATGGCGGCGTGGTGGGGGGGTAGGGTGGGGTGGAGGTGGGTGGGTAGGGGTGGGGTGGGTGGCGCGGTGGCGATCGAGCGATGGTGGCGTGGTGGGGGGTGGGTGGCGACGGTGGTGGCGGTGATCGGGCGATGGCGGTGTGGTGGGTGGGGTGGTTGGGGTGGGGGTGGGATGGGTGGGGGTTGGGTAGGTCGCCGCGACAGGCGGTGGCGGGTGGTTAGCGGCGAATGCGGGTGGCGATGGTGGCGGTGACGGGTGGGTGGCAGCATTGCATCGGGTGGTGTTGGCGGTGTCGGCAAAGCGTCGAACGCAGTAGGACGTCGGGTGGTGGTGGTGGTGGTGGTGGTGGTGGGAAGGGGTGGTGTTAGTGGCGGGCAGCGGTGGGGGGAGGAGTGCACCGGGAGGCGGCAGCAGCGGGGGAGGGGTGGCGAGGGGCTGATGTGGCGGTGGCGGCGGCAAGGCGGCTGTAGAGTGGGTGGTGGCGTGACGTTGGTGGGGTGGCTATCCCATTTGCATTATTTTTAAGTTAACAAGTTTTATAATACATTTTGACCCATTGACTAATTTGAGGTGAGCCAAATTGATCACATAAACTAATCTGAGGTGACCCAAATTGATCCGTTGACTAATCTAATATGACCCAAATTGATCCAAATACAATTGATTTTTACTCAAATCAACTCATTCTTTGAAGAATGGGTCAAGATTGCCACCCTAGTGAAAATGAGTTGGTTTAGTTTGGTTATGTATTAAAAACGAACCTATGAGGTCAAATGTTCGAGTCCCATCATAGATGGATTGGTGTAAATGTCAGGAGTAGTTTAGGTGGTCTAAAATGAGGTACTGTTGTTCAACACATTTGACACAACCTGATTACCTTTAAGTCTATTATGCGTTTTAAGGGCCGAAATATTACATTAAAGTCAGGGTCGGCTTAATATATTTTGTGTTGAAAAGCGAACGTTGAAATTTAGGCCTTTTATGAAAGTTTTGTAAATATATAAAAAAATTTCAAATCTTGAAAAATCTTTAATACTTATATTAAAGGGGTAACTTTATACAATAGTAACCAAGTTTCCTATCTGTTCCATTTTAGTCATTCAAACTTTTTTTGTCTCATTTTAGTCACTCAAATTTTCTTATCTGTTCCACTTTGGTCACTCAACTTTTTTTTGTCTAATTTTAGTCACTCAACTTTCACATGTTGTTCTAATCTTATGAAATTACCATGTTACGAGTTACTTTTTTTTTCGTATTTTATTCTATGGGTACGATGAAAATGAAATCCAAAAAGTGTAAACTAACATTTTTTCCATATTCATAAAACAAAATAAAAAAGAAGTAACATGTTAACCTCGTAATTGTGCAATATTAGAACAACAAGTGAAACTTGAGTGACTAAAATGAGACAAAAAATGTTTGAGTCACTAAGATAAAACAGACGAAAAACTTGAGTGACTAAAATAAGACAAAAAAAGTTTAAGTGACTTAAATGAAACAGATAAAAAACTTGATTACTATTCTGTAAAGTTTTCCCCGTATTAAAAGTTAGTTCAACTTGAGAAGATATATAATAATTGTAATACCTTTATCTATAAATATTTCAAATAAAGGTCACTTATGCATGGTATTATTTTGGTCAATCGCTTTCTTGACTTATCGTATTGGAATAGTTTTTATTTAATAAAGTAAAGCGGACACTCATATCATATTTTATATCTTTAAAGCATGTTTTTTGTTTACTTTTTGTTAATCCTAATAAAATGTCTTGAATTATTTTTAAAGAACAATAAAATAAAATTTTCCGGTAGATGTGAATTTTTAAAAAGTTTTTTTATAAAACCAACCTTCATATGAATCACATCTATATGTGAAAACTTACGGATCAGAAGTTTGTTTAGAACAAGTGTTTTAAAGATGTTAAAATGTATGCATATTCGTAATGTTATGAAGACCTATATTCATGAAGAATACTTTGAGAATACATTAGACACTTGTAAGTAACTATCATTTGATGATCGCGCTTCGCAACGAAGTTGCGGGCTCGAACCAAAATATAAGCGATAACACATTCAAAACCATATAAAAAAACCTAGGAAAGAAACAAAAAACTGTTAGAAAAAATAAAAGGTAAAAAAGATGGATTAAAAAATAAGAAAAAAGGAATTAATAACTAAATAACATGAACAAAAAAGAGGCCAAACACGGAATAAAAAACCCGCTACCCCCAGGATCGAGTTTGCCTTTTGTATTTATTCATCTCCGTTTCTGCTAGACCAGTTTGCCTTTTGTATTTATTCATCTCCGTTTACTTCTTTATACACACACTAAATCCCGAGAAATTAAAAAAAAAAAACACCGGCCAATGAATGCGGGCCACGACACCACCGTAAAAAAATGGCCAATAAAAAACGAAGATGATTAAACACATTCATGGGCCGGTATTTTTAATAACGCTATATATTTAGATTCTGTAGATGATAACACCACGACTACTTTAATATTTTATAAAATAATTGTATTATAAATAGAACTCTACAGTCAGTTGTGGCGTTATCATCTACAGAATCTGAATATATAGCGTTGACCGAGGTTGTCAACGAAGCATTGTGGGTTAAAGGGTTTGTCACTGACCTAAGAATTAAAATTGTTGATACATTGGTTTATTGTGATAACCAAGGTGTAGTCCAATTGTCTCGGAATGGTATGTTTCATGAACGAATGAAACATATAAATGTTAAACTTCATTTTATCCGTGATGTTGTAAGTTCGAAGGAAGTCAATGTCAAAGATATTGATACCAAAGACAATGCTGCTGATTTGTTTACAAAGGTGCTTCCTGGTGGAAAATTCCAAAAGTGTTTGAAGATTCTTGGAGTTGGTTAATTTTAGCTTATGGTGGAGATAGTTATGTAAGCTACAAGTTATAAGTTCAGTGGTGAATCTGCAATAAATTGATAGTTCCAAAGCATAGGGGTAAGAGTTTACAGCTTGTCAAAGATGGAGGAGCTTAGTGTTTATTTACATTCTTTTTTTTTAACGGCGAACATTGAATGTTGTGACGTCGCACCCCCCTCACATGGGAGAGACTCATCCAACTCCGGCCAATATGTTGTATTAACCGGGCACACTTGACGTCAGAGTAGGAGAGCATCCAAGGAAAAATCCAACCCAATACGGCCCCTTCCGGGCTTGAGGGAGAGCCGAGGCTCGAACCCTGGATCGGCGTAGGTAAAACCAAGGTGCATCAGCCTAAGCTAGGCCTCATTTGCATGCCGCAGAAACTAATGTGGAGAGCAGGGATTGAACCTGGGTCACTAGAAACACCAGGTCTCTCCCTTACTACTCCACCACTAGCTCATTGGCACATTCTTTGTTTGTTAATAATCTATTTGCTTCATTTTAGGGGGGTTTTAACCTTGATTGTAAACTGTAATCGATTACATAAACATATAATAAAAATAACTAACATCTCAATTGTGACATGGACCCCTTTCTCAAGGGTTTTTCTCTTGGGTATAAATATAATCAAGGTGAGCAACAAGTGTCCTTCTCGTCAAGCACTCTTCTATCCCAACTCCTTCACAAGTCTCTTCAATATCATCCTATAAGAATTAAGAAAAACAAAGATAAAATTTTATAATTGACATAAGTGATCATGCATGCAAATCAACTAGAAGTTAGTCCTACCTTGTTTTCAGATTTTGTAACTACAGTGGTTGTGGCGGTGGCAGTCTTTGGAAGAGTGACCATCGGGCGGGCGGCATAGGACAGTGTGGAGAGGAGTAGGACTACTATGAGGATGATGGTCATGACTCTAGACATTGTTCTTGAGTTTATATATTGAGATGTGTATAAATGTATATATGAAGAATTGAATTTATAGACACCAAAGTATGGTGTGAACTTGGTGAAGCAAAAGGTGAACTTTAGAATCTATATGTATAAATACATGTATGTATATGTGTATATATTGAAATATAACTCCTTAATCCATGTGGGTTATAAAGTCCAAGGGTCGTAGTGTTGATAATTAAACTATGGGGTTATAAAGTCCAAGGGTCGTAGTGTTGATAATTAAACTATGTTGTAGATTGTATTTACATGAATGTAAAGTTCAAGGGTTAGAATGATAGAAACCAAACTTGTTAACCACCAAGGACACATGTCGCGAAATTGTGGAAGAAGAATGGATGACATAGAGTTCTCGCAACTCTTCATTGTGGCGGTTATAAATTATAGTTAACAAATAATAGGTTGCAAAGTAAAAGTATTGTAATCAATCTCGTATTCAAGAAAAGGTTAGTTTGTGTTATTGCAATTGTTATTCATAATCGATCAAGGAGCCAACAAGTATATATATGTGCATGTTATGTAATACGTACACCTATATATAAATATGCCGCCGAACTAGATTTTTACGCAGTTTATTGAAGTCACGATTATCTTAGCTGAAAAAAATAATAAGTTATTTATTTTTTAGAATTGAGTAATATTCTGGTGAGTTGAATGAAATTCTACGTATGACTATGAGCCCATTTTTATCATAGCTACATGTGAAATTCTACGGATATATCCTCCATAAGACTTTAAGGGGCGAATCAAAATGTGCACTTTGCTAAAAGCACATGGGAACCAAGAAAACACACAGTGAACGGAAGGGAATAGGGAATGTTTTTAAGACTTTTACGACCACTTCAATTATCCTTTTTACAATATAATATATACGTTGGTCTTTTTAGAAAGAGAAATTATATAACCAATATAAAAATAAGCACACATCGTAACGATGCATTCAAAAGTTTATAAAACTGTATATTTTAAAAGTTATATAAGAAAAATAAAATTAAAGTAAAATTAATTATATTAATTTAATATTCAAACTCTAAAATTTTGAATTTGGTAAAAACAGTTGGACGCACTTGTTTAAAATTTAAATTCATATATTTTTTGATATGTGGCTTCTCCTGATTAGTTTAAAATACCAGCGGATCTGAATTTATTTGACCAAAATATGGGCAGAGGCGATCATATGAAGGGGACATTTTTGGAATAAAAATTTTAATGAGATATTTTAGGGTAAAACTTTTATAAAACACATTTTGAGGATTTTCCCTTATAAAAATGATCTGCCCAACCGACAAAGAAATCTTATAAGAGGACCGACTTTTGTTCATCAAAACGGATATCACATGGAAAAAGTACTTGATACTCTTCCCACTCTCCACTATTATATCATGTCTTTTTAATGGTTTTGATCGAAAAGTAATTTTGTGTGTATGCATCAGTAACATAATCTTATTATGATATTATTGAAAGAAATTTTTGATTCATCAGTGATCAGTAAAGTTCGATTTAACATCTCATATACACCATTCCATCATGGCATTCCGTGTGGAGTTGATCGTAATACTATTCTTCATACTGCCAAATGATTGTATATCTGCATCATAAGCAGGGCCGGTCCCAAGAATCCTTAAAACGTTTTGGGCGCGGGACATGTAAAAAGCGGGACCTATTGCATCATAAGCAGGGCCGGTCCCGAGAATCCTTAAAACGTTTTGAATTGGGCGTTTTAAGTTGTTTCTGAACTGGAAATTTATGGTGTTTTTGAACTGCGCGTTTAACATTCTGTTCATGGTCTTCTACACATGACGTTTTACACATGGTGTATTAGATTGGGCATGTAAAAATCACTTTTTTTTAACTTGAACTGGGCGTTTCCTACTTTGGTTTTAGATTGGTCATGGTGTTTTACACATGGCGTTTTAGATTCAGATCATGGTGTTTTACACCTGGGCATGGTGTTCTACACATGGCGTTTTAGATTCTGTTGATAGTGTTTTACACCTGGGATGGTGTATTACACATGGTGTTTTAAAACACCACGTAGAAACTGTTAAAACACAATGTAAAGAGTAAAAACACAATGTAAAGAGTAAAAACACCATATAAATACTTAAAACGTCATAACCATCAAACGCAATAAACATGTAAAACATCATGTGTAAATTGACGTCTAAGTTTAAAACACCATGTACAGACTAAAACAATAAAGTTTATATGTTAAAACACAATGTACAGACTAAAACAATAAAGTTTATATGTTAAACACCATGTACAGACTTAAACACCATGTACATACTTAAACATTAAAGTTTAAATGTTAAAACACCATGTATAGACTTAAACACCATGTACAGACGTACACACACATGTATAAACTTAAACACCGTGTACAGTTTTAAACAACACCATGTGCAAATTTAAACACGATGTACAGACTTACACACAATTGTATAGACTTAAACACCATGTACAGACTTACACAAATGTATAGACTTAAACACCATGTACAGAGTTACACACAAATGTATAGACTTAAACAACATGTACAGACTTAAACAACACCATGCACTATGTACAGACCTAAACAATGAAGTTTAAATGTTAAAACACCATGTACAGAATTACACACAAATTTATAGACTTAAACACCATGTACAGACTTAAATAACACCATGTGCAGATTTAAACACCATGTACAGACTTAAACAATACCATGTGCAGATTTAAACAACATGTGCAGATTTAAACACCATGTACAGACTTAAACATTAAAGTTTAAATGTTAAAACACCATATACAGACTTAAACACCATGTACAGACTTACACACAAATGTATAGACTTAAACACCATGTACATACTTAAACAACACCATATGCAGATTTAAACACCATGTACAGACTTAAACAACACCATGTGCAGATTTAAACACCATGTACAGACTTAAACATTAAAGTTTAAATGTTAAAACACCATGTACAGAGTTACACCCCATGTACAGACTTACACACACATGTATAAACTTAAACACCATGTACAGTCTTAAACAACACCATGTGCAAATTTAAACACCATGTACAGACTTAAACATTGAAGTTTAAATGTTAAAACATCAGACAAAACCATAGTTACGTTTCTGTGGGTAATTGCTACAGTCGGTGGACGAATTTTGTTGTGCAGTAGTGAAAAGAAACAAAAAACGCCATAAAAATACCATATACACCATAAAACAACCAGTTTAATGCAACACCCACTTCATCGGGTTTTTTTTATATATATCAATACTATACTCGTTAGAAAGATAAAAAAAATGCTCGATTTTATGGTATATTTTTTTTTTAAAAATAATGACGAATAAAAAAGTTATGAACGTTTAAAAAAATGGGGGAAATGACATGTGACTAGCGTGTGGGGTTCTTTGGCCGGATTTTACCTTTCTAACCCTCTTGGTGGAATCTAATTTGCAATTATTTATCCTTTTGCCACCGCCTCAATCTCAACCACAAACCCCAATGATCTTGTGGCTTAAAATCCTTACTACACTTTTAACACTTTTTAGTGGAACCCTATACTATATATATATATATATATATATGGGATCCGCTACAAAGTGTAAAAATTATTTTAAAACGCTCATAACCGGTTCATACGAACTCCGATTTTACTCATTACGGCGGCGTTGGAACCGTCTAGTCGAACTTTACGATCTTAGCTTGTAGGGTTTAGTTTTTGCCTTAGGTTTTAGCTTTATAGGTTTAGCCTTAGGGTTTAGCTTTTAGGATTTAGGTTTTTGGGGGTGGGGGTTTTAGGTTTTTGGGGGTGGGGTGGGGGTTAGGTTTTTTTTTTTGGGGGTGGGGGTAGGTTTTTAGACGTCATTTTTCTGCTTTTTATAGGTTTTTTTTGTTAGGATTTAGGTTTTTGGGGGGTGGAGGTGGGGGTTTTAGGTTTTTTTGGGGTGGGGTGGAGGTTAGGTTTTGGGGTGGGGGTTTTAGGCTTTTGGGGGGGGGTGGGGTTTTTAAAAGACTTTTTACACTTTTTAGCATTCGTAGAATATCCCTCCCCTATATATATATATATATATATATATATATATATATATATATATATATATATATATATATATAAACGATAATACGAGCTAATATATATATTTAAAAAAAAACATAGGCTTATATATACAGATTTTATTTATTTATTGGTTTTCAGTTTAGATTTAAAAACAATTGGGCTTATATATATATATATATATATATTGTTTTAGAGAAAACACATTTCTATTTTTTAATTTCTAAGCGAGTTAATACGATAAATGGATAATACAAGTTGGGCTTTTTATAAATATATAAAATATATATAAAAAACAAAAAACTATGGGCCTGATAGGAGACCGGGCCCCGGACGGTCGTCCTCCCCGCCCCCCTAAGGGCCGCCCCTGATCATAAGGTTGTTTTTAAGAGGATCATGAGGGATCATCCATCGGTGCTATTCTATTTAGTGAAACACAAGCCACATATATTGCAATTAATCATATAATAAAAACTAATAAATCACCCAACACATCTTAATTATTTAAAAAAACAAACGCAACGTCAATGGAACTGTTTTTTCAATTATTGAATTCAAATTTTAAACAGCCTAATAATCACATGCTCAACATATGTCCAATGCACCCCTTAAGACATGTTTACAATTGGCAGCATTCACCATGTAAAGCCACATTTGGAGTTTGGCATGTTGGATATTATGTCGGGAGGATCTTGTAATATGGATAAAGTATGGCGGTTAATTAAGGAGTTTTCTCAACCACTTGTCACGGATCCAAAATTTTAAATCATAAAGATTTGCGACTTAGCCACGGGGTCATGAACATGGAATGTTTTCACGAATCGGCTTCACATGAAAACGATTGAAGACTTCCGCTGTAACAAGTGTTTTAGGGGTTGTTTCGTTCATTAAGAGTTGAACCATTAAAAAATCTGAATAGTTTAGCATAGTTTTTGTGTTGAACCATTAATAGCCTGGATTAACTATTAAGAGGCTGACAAAATCTGAAACAAACACCCCCTATCTTTGATCTATTTAGAGGTAGTCTTTTAATGGAATTATTAAGAGGCTATCAAACAGCTCCTTAGATAGTATTTATTCTTATGCATATGATTTGTATTCGTTAGTGTGTTGAGTGATTGAAATGTAATTAAGACGAATAATCACGTGTTCCTTAATCGTGCCAACTCCACCATTAGTTTATCTATAAGGATAAGATGATCGATGAGATATTACATAAATAACGCCTAATATGATTATCGATCAAACTTTAAGTTAATGAGTAATCAACCAAACCTGATCACGATGGAGTGATTACCTTTTTTTTCCTTGTAAGTAACAAAAAGCCTTTCTTTTCTACAAGTTTGATTATGCAAATTAGTTTTAGTTAAATCCAAAATAAAAATGGAATTTACTGTTTAGCTAATCACATCCTATGATGTATTGCTTGCCCTGTTTATTATAGGTGTAAAAGCTCTTACATTTATAAAGACTGTTGGAAATCAGACCAAAAAATACTATCAAATAATTTGATCTCAACAACCGATCAGCTCTTTCTGTTTATTATTTCTTGACTTGTAAATTACATAGACTCTAACCATCTCTTTATAATAAATAAACTATACTAATCCTACTCAAATACTACTATCAATTATAATATAATAGTAACTTCAACAAACTAATAGATAAATATAACTTTATTTAAACATTCAAACTATTAATTAAATACTAATTAATTAACTAGTTTTGGATCACCCCTTCAGTTTTCATATTGTTCGAAACCGACCCCTCATTTCGTAAAATCAAGATTAACTCCTTCAAAGATTTCGACACACCATCACCCATAATACATAAACCCATCACATATGCCCATATGATGTTTCATTCTAAAACCAATTTCTGATAGGAGTACTATATATACATCCATCAAACGTCTAAGAGTGTGTATTGGTTTTTAGACGAGAACAATTAAATATTTAGAAATTACTGGCGACTGTTTTATCTTTTATTTAAATATATTGGGGAAATGCTTTTCCGACAACCCAATACCGATGACATGTCGTCGGTATTGGCTTAATCTAGAAAGTCAGCAAGTCAAGTTGTTCTAAATCGAATGTCCGATGATTAAAATAATCAGCAAGTCAATATCAGTAAGTCTTTATTTTGGAAAAGCACTGTGAACATATCTAGAAAGTCTTAAAGATAAAAATTCTGATGACGATTGAATTTATCATATTGAAGACTTTTGGTAAATCTTTGATCAACCTTTCAACCAACTCATAAAGTTCGATTACGTCAATTTCAACTTTCCTACATTCCTTCCCGATATTACTTAATAGTTTAGCACCCATTTTTTCTTCATATACTGTTAAAACTTGTGGTATTTTATTAATTAGGTAGGGTTTCAGTTACGTATGCATTTGTAAATAAAAACTCAACTGATGTTTTTTTATTAACAAACTAGGTTAATGACCCATGTTTTACACGGGTGAAAAATCAAAACTCAAACACATAAAATATATAAAAAAGAACTTATTAATGATTGATATCAAATGTTATAAAACGCACTTGTACACAACATAAAAAGAACGTTACATTGGTAATTACAAAATTACAAATACTTATTTGTATACAACATTTATTGTTTGCTTGCTAAGTTTTCTATCTTTATCTAATATTAAAAGTTTAACTCCATCTTTATCAATTTAGGAGTTAAAAGTTTCTCCTTGGCATGTAACGTGCCAACTGATCTGGGATTCACGCGTATTTTGGTTGCTGATAAACTTGTGCTTTCATCAATCTCATAAACGTCTTTAAGGTTGTGTTTCAAGTCACAATGTGTAGATTTTACGAAAGAGTTGTTTTCATTCATCATCAAACTTTTGCCTGTACTCTTCTTAAGCTCGATTATAGGTGTTGAATTATCACCGGTTATTGAAGCAACATCCATAAAATAAGCACAATAGTTTCCACAATTAAAAAATTATTATATAAAAAAATGTCATAAGTAATAACTAATTAGAAGATATTCAAACCTTTAAATGAAGGGTATCATAAGCATCAAAATCTTGGAAGGTTAGATATAAAGACTCTCAGGCTATGTTTTAAGTAGAAAGCAATATGTTATATTTAAAGAAAATATATTAATATTAATACTAATACTAATATTAATATTAATATTAGTATTAGTATTAATATTAATATTAATATATAATAAAAAAATAATATGCAATAATCTGTTCAATGTTGAACTTCTTTTGTAATTAACTCATTATTGTAGGATCATCAGTTAATTTAGAAATTCTGTAAGACTTGATTCTCGTTCCCAAGTTAAACTTCGTGAAATCTATTTTAAAGGCAAATTTCATGCCAAGCAAATAATTTAGTTCTTCAGGAAAAATACTGATATCACTTCCCTAAAGAAAAAAAATAGATAATATATATATGCTTAAATTAAAAACAAAACAAATCAAGTATCTTAAAAACTATAAATTAATTTTAAAAGCATGAAAACATACCTCATCAATATTTTCTATTAAATCTTGTGCAAATTTTTTAAAAAGTTTCCTACCATCACTGTTAAAAATAGTCAGTGATACAACTCCAGTAGCGTCTTATACTCTAATTGAAATTTTAAACCTAAAACATTTAGAACAGAATTTAAATTAGCATTCGTAGATCATACAAAATGTTAGTTTTAATTATGATAAAAAGAAAATCCCTTCAAATGTAATTAAAAATACCTTGGAACAGCATATATGATTTCTTGATTGCATTTTGAATCTTTACATTCGAAAATGTAATCTCCAAACCCAACAGAGCCATCGACATCCTCATGTGAAAGGTATTTTTTTGTTGCCTTCTTGTTACATTTTTTGCAAGCATAGTAATACTATTCATATTAGGGTTTGTGGCTCAATGGTAGATGAAAATCTTTTAAAACACTAAGGTTTGGATAGATCATGGTTCAAGTCTCACTCACAATAGGAATTAAGAAATTTACCTATAAAAAAAAGTAATACCCTTTATCATCATGACGTAAACATCTTATTGTTCCAAGAACGATTAGTGATTTAACCTATAAGAGTTGTATGTAAATTATTTTTATAATTTTTTAAGTGTTAATATACTTAATTTGAAAGGAATTTAATATACGTAATTAGTATTTGTAGTAACTATGTAGAATTTATATTATTGATTAATAATTAGTATTAATAATAATTATAATTGGTATTAGTAATTAGTATTAGTATTAATAATATTAATAATAATAATACTTGATAGAAGATTTAGGGAAAAAGTTATTGAGGATTCATTGAGAAGTTGACAAGTGTCAACAACAAGTATTTTTTATTAGTATTAAAAGATTACTAAATATGTTAGTATTTAAATATTTATCTATATATATTTTCATATACACTCATAATTCATTTCTTAGTTAATAAACTAGCTTATAAATTATATATACCTAATATTAATCTAGAATTAGTAATACCCATCTTATTTAGTTGTTAATAAATCATTGATCCATCATATCTAGGGGAGTAAAAGAGTTATCTAGAGCTCGAGATCAAGCTCAGCTCGTAGGTAGTCTTCAAAACTCGAGTCCGACTTGTTAAAAGATCAAGAGAAAACTACAAAGTTAGGCGAAAACCAAGAAAACCACTAAAACAATGTGTAATACTATGGGTTACGTATACGTAACCACATTTTTTTTGTTTTCGGTTTACGTATACGTAACACTACGGGTTACGTACGTAAGCCAATTTTTAAATTAATTTTTTGATAAAAATGTGTAATATTACAATGATACTCTTATAAAAATATAAAAACGAAATAAAATAAAAATAAATATTATTATATATTATTGGTTAAAATTCGTTTTTAGTGCTTTTATCGGTTTTCGCCTAACTATGTGGTTTTCTCTGGAACCCCCTATTATATTATTGTATATATATTTATAATTGAACTTTTTTTGTATAGAACTTAGTATATACTATTTAACTATTGTTTATCACAAGTTTATGCATTATAATAATTATTTAACTATATATTTATGCATAATAATTATTTAACTATTATATAAAATAAAAAGTTTATATAAAGTATAAGTTTATTTAGACTTGCGAGTCTAATAGAGTTTGATAAATGAAACCTAGGTTCGAGCTCATTTATTAAATGAGCTCCAATATATGCTCGATTTTGTTTAAGCGCGGTTTGAGGCGAGCTTTTAGCAAATTTATCTCGAGTAGCTAATAACAAGTCGGCTTGATTTTACTTGTACCAGTATCGAGTCTCAAGTGCCATCACGATTTACCATGTATATCCCACAAGTTTCTACAATTTACAAGCTCTTCCCGGAATGAAAACTAGTGCCTAAAACGAATAAGTGTCAAGAGAGACATAAAAATTAGTTGTTTGAGTTGTATGTCCCTTTATTGCACAACTAAACAAGTGTCTGTCACCGACAACCGATTCTATCGGTAGCGGAAGTTACGATGCACTTTCGTCGGTAAAGTTCTTCAGAGAAATGGATATGACATGAGTAATCCAATCTATGACAAATTACCGATGGAATTTATCATAGATCACTGATAGAGAATATTACCAAAAATCACAGACGATTTATGTTAGGTTGTCCTATGTGACAGATTTCCGACGGATTTGTACCGAGAGATCACCAATGACCGTCGTTCGAGTCATGCAAAATCGTAGTTAACCTAGTAGTAGGGTAAGCATCAGTGACGAATCTAGAACATAAATTCAGGGGTAGCACAATTTTTTTTACCGTACATTAAAAAACGATAATAAACACAGTAAAACATGTACCTAATAAATTTCTACTCTCTGACATTTGAAAGCTTGAAATTGAGCCATTACATTGTCTTCTGTTACTTTATCAAATGTTTCTCTTTCTACCGCACAAACTAGAGCATTGTTCAAATACTCTTCGCTCATTCGATTGCGTAAACCAGTCTTGATAAGCTTCAATTTAGACCGATTGGAGCACGGGAGCAGCGATGGCCGGCGACCGGCGGACGATGGGAAATAACTAGTGTTACATATACGTGATACATCAACAAAAAACAAAATAATAATTACTATATATACGTAATACTATGTTATGATTTTTATTTGGTCACTGTCCCTAGATATTTATATTTATATATAAACAAACATTACATTCCCGTTGCATTACCGACAATATTATAATATATACCATTTCAATTCTATGTTTATGATATCCTTATTCCTTAACATATTAGACTTCTATTGACTTGTGTAGATATAGCAGTAGCTCCGTTCCTGCCATACTTCCATTTTCACACACACTTATATGAAGTAGTTCTTTCTTAATTTAATTTAATAATAAGATAGTCTAACATTGACTTTGAACTCATTACACAGTGTACTTACCATTCTCATCATGAAATACAGAATAATTGGTTTGAATTGACGATATGGTATCTCGGTATGACAATAAGAACTTTTGTTGTAGTTTTCTTTTAAACACATGATTGTTTGACGTTTTGTTAACTAGTAGTAATAGTTGTATTCTTTTACTTTTCAGTTCAACAAAAACCATCTATATTACAGAAATTCTAGATCTCATCAAAACACTAGTAAACTTAGGCTGAATATTGTGATTCTAAGAATTTGTTAATGATGCCGGCAGGCGTGTATTAGGATATACTTCAAGTTTTGTAGTCTTGTGAATCGGTCAACAAAGGATCAATCAAAAGATTTGAAGCTACAACTTGATTTAGTTACAAGGTGTGAAATGAAAAAAACCTATAAAATGTGCATTTGCCGTCAAGATGTTTGTTTTTTTATAAATCAAAAATAATTTATTATCATGCCACAAGAATAAGATACATGTCCTACATTTGACATAAGAATGAAAAAAATATAATTATACTGTTTTAGTCTCAGTTTATGAATGTTTGTGACATATGGAGATCGATGATGACACAATGGAAACAGCCAAACTAGAATTTGTTTTGGTTCGACATTTCAAATTTTCTTTTCGCAACAGACTATTCATCGATATCGATGTTTTTAACAATTTCAGTTTGTCTGATGCAGAAAATGTATAAAAGCTTGCTTCTTGTGCCATAATTGATGTTGGACGTGACCCCCTCCCCACCCCACTATATGAATTAATTCAGTTGACTAGCTCCTTACATCAAAATCCAAAAGTCTATTTCTCTGTAACACTCTCGAACCTATTCTTCTCATAATTGAATAACACTTCAAGCTAGAAATGCATATATTTTGATTGTTCAAAGATATAATCATCATATTTGATACCATGGGTTCAAATAATTTAAGCATTGATTATTATGTGATTTATTTCTTAATTTGTTTTCTTAGAGTGTAACATAGATATTTGAGAAATAATTATGTAGTGAGACCAATAACAAATAGTTTAAATGAAGTGTTTATTTATTGGTTTAATGATAAAATATCTTATAATAAAACAAAGAAAACATAATCGATCCGGAGGCCGGCCTTTAGCCAAACGATAGTAATTGATTTCCCATTAATTTGATCTACTGTTAAGGTGTGCTAATAATTTCATCAAGCATAAGTTGTGCATACATGTTGGTAATACTACTAGAAAACTGGACATGCTCTAGTTGTCATGATCCATGGTGGTGGGATGATAGGAGTTTGGATAGGTACAATAGAGGATTGCGAATGTGAAGCAGTGGTTTGTGAGTTGGACGGGCTCAATGGTTGTTGAGATGGGGACTAGGCCATAGGTGTAACTGGTTGTGTGGTCGAAGTTCACCATTAATGGCTCTGATTGATCATCATTGACCTTAACTGACCATCAATGTCTATAATAGAATATCACTGACCCTAACTAGCCATCAATCACTTAAATTAAAAATGAATAACTGGTAAAAAACCCCTTTCGAAATAGTTAATAATGATACAAATACTTTGCTACTGTTACCACTGAAGAAGGAACTTGCCATCACATAGGCAAGTTACCACTGATGAAGATTTACAACTATTCGGGTAAATTAAAATGTTGAGTTACAATTACTCTCGTGTAATCAAACCAATCCCATTGATCGATTTGCCACTGATCAACATTCCTACATCACTCGAATCATAACCAACATATAGAAAAGAACATACCTTTTGTTGTTTTGCTTTTTCAATCAAACAACAAACGAATAAAAAGAGACTGAGAATGGAAATTAGGTTGTGGATTACAAAGGTCATCATAATTGTGGAGAACCTGTGTGACCACATGCCGAGAAGGAAAAAATGTCCCTAAATTATCATCATGACTCCCAATTGAGCATCGACTCTAATTTCTTTGTTATTTTTACAATTGAATTATGACAGAAGTTTAACAGTGGTAAACTTTGCGACAAAATTGCAACCGAAGTTTAGCGGTCGCAAAATCTGCGACTGTTCTGCATCCAAATATTGGGCGGTCACAAATTTTATAATATTGATCGCAAACCGGTCGCAAATTTTACGACCGGCATTTCAGTCACATTTATTTGGTTTTCTAGTAGTGTAATATTGTTGTTAAAAAATAAATAATACCTTATAAGTTAAAAACAGTTAACATTATTTGACACGTAGCCTTATGCAACCAAAATTAACGATAAGATTGGAATATAATAACGCATTATTTAGAACCAACGTATGATTGAAAAATTGTGTGAAAACTGTGTTTTTTCCCGTGTATAGATGGGCCATTACTACCTTGGAGGCGTGGCCAAACGACATCAGTCCACCCATGCAAGGAATAATAAGCTTTTAATTAATATACTTTTTAATTAAATAGTAAATATTCATAAGTTATTGTTTATCAAATATAAGTCGATCGAAGATATATCATATATCATATATATGAACAAACAAACTCAACACCAACAAACTTTTACCAACATGATCATATATCATCCACACAATTTTCTCAATGCTTTTTGTCATTGGTGTAAATATAATCAAGATGAGCAACAAGTGTCCTTCTTTCCAAACACTCTTCTTTCCCGACACCTGCACAACTATCTTCAACAACACCCTACAACAAAATAAACGTTTTTAATTAGAAATAAACGATAGTTTATCAGAAAATTAAATCAACTACCGGAATTGAGTGTTACCCTACCTCTTGTGTGACGGCAGAGACGGTGGAGGCGCCGGCTTCTAGAAGAGCGGGCGTCGGCCGGGCCTCGGCCGACGACATACAGAAGAGGGCAAGGATTAGTGTGAGGAAGATGATGGTGGCTCTAGACATGGTTCTTGAGTTGGAGTGAAAGATATACAAAATGATAAAGGATTGTGTGGATTTAAATAGGCCAAAAATTATGGTGTGTGTGAACACGGTGATGTATACGTATATGTATGTGTTATATCATCATGGTACATAATCTAGAATGCACATAAAAAATAATATATTGTCAAGTAACATGGTCAAACTTATATTATAGTTTATATCGTTTTCAATATCAAATATTTTCTAATATGGAAAAGGCATAAATGGTTACAAGATAGTATTAACTACGAATTATTACTCTGAACTTTTTTATTTACATATGTGTAAAAGGAGAAACTTTAACTTAAATCTTAAAACTGAATCAATAAAATATAAGAGTAAAGTGTCATTTTTATTCTTTTGGTTTAACTATTTTAGTCACTTTTATTTATCTTTTCGTCCCTAACTTTTTAAAATCTAGCCATTTTCATCCACTTAACTAACTCCGTCTACATTTTAACGTCTAAAGTTTATGTTATTTTTGTCAAGAACATATGGTATGGTTGTAATCTGTCTAAGAATGATTTTTGAAAAGACTAAATTGCCTATGATTTAACATTAAAATGTAGATGAAGTTAGTCAGTTGGATAAAAATGGCTAGATTTTAAAAAATTAGGGGCTAAAAAGCTAAAATAATTTTTTTTAGATAAAAGTGACTAAAACAAACAAACCACATGAACAAAAATAACACTTTACTCAAAATATAATAAAGATATTGATAAATAATAACTTTGTGTCTATTCCTGTTACGTGTCAACATAAAACTCATATTTAGTTTCACTTTGGGTTCATTTTATATTTATTTTTATAGAGGTTTCTATTTTCTAATTTCTTTTAAAAAAATTTTGGTAGATTCGCCGATAATACTTCCGTAGGTGATAAGTTGTAAGGTGATAATCTTCTAGTGGAGTAACTCACTTACATCTAAATTAAGTAAATATATTGATAACATGCGAGTGAGAATCAACTCTACTTATTGTTGAATCTATATATGACATAAGCTTTATACGTTAATGTCATAAAGGGAGAGAAATCGGATACAAGAGAACATTCACAAACATTCATAAAGTGGTTTGTTTATGTTCGTGTTCATAAGCTTCCATTTTTCAAGAGACGAAGAAAGCAATATTGTTGTGCGGTTATTCTTGACATTATAGGTTGTTCAAGACTAGCATCACTTGGAGTTGTTACTTGCTTGGTGTAATGTACTTTGAAAATTATACACTTTGTCTTCATCAATTAAAAAATCACTTCTCCACAAAGGTTGTTATGACAAATATCTTATGTATGTTTTCTAAAGTTTTGAGTTACTTACATTTGAATCCTTGTTGGGTTTCGTTTAAAAATTTATAAATATTAGCATGTTTAAAGCTTTCGATGCAAATGATTTCTAAAAGACATGTTAAAACCCCAACACTTGCAAGCCAAAAATATTTGGTTATCACCAACGGATTACTGACAGACCACCGACGTATGGATATTAATAATGTGTCGTTGCTTATGGGAAATGCTTTCTCGGATACAATTTTTACAACCAAATGTAACTCTGTGTATCCAAAACCAATCCACTAACACATCACAAGGCCCTTTAGTTTACTGATAACCATCCACATGTAAATCCACCAAAACTATTATGACCTATTGTGTTTCTATGTAACCTAAACAACTTACCAACACATTACAAGATCCATTAATGTCCATTAGTATATCGATCATCATAATATGTATTAACAACAAGATCACTTGATACAACCTAACTTGACTTTATGTAACCAAAATCAACTCACTAATACATTACAAAGCCCATTAGTACCTCGATCATTATGCGCGTATAATTTACCAGCAAAATAACTTGTTATAACCTACTGTGGTTTCATGTATCCCGAACAACTCACTTACACATCACAAGATCCAGTAGTATACAAATCACTCACTAACACATTACAAGATCCATTATTATACAAATTATCATATGCACGTCTTTAACAACTAGTTGACTTGTTACAGTCGAATATGACTCCAGGTGACCAAACCAAACCATATGGCTTATCTCGCCACAATTATAGCATTTGGATGGGAACTTTTTACCTTGATTGCTATGATGTCGAGCCTTTCTATCTCCTACTCATTTACCTTTCTCATAAGACATCGTAGCATTGTCACCTTCAAACTGCGTGTGTCTTTCTTGAGTATGATTACCAGACTAAGACACACTCGGTCTATATTTAGCCTTGATTTGCTCCAGATACCAAGCTGCCTCCTTAGCCTTGACTTCAACATCATAAAACTTCCTCACTAATGATTCTTGGTTAGATAACAAAATTTTGAACTCAACTATTGAAGGTTGGGTGGGCCAACCTTGCACAGCAGCCACAAAGCTATAGTAATCTGTCTTTAACCCATGGATTATGATTCTTTTCATTCGTGCCTCTCCAATCTACGCATCTGGATCTAAATCACCAATTTATCGACATAACGATTTCACTTTGTGAAAGTATTGTGAGACCGTCATGTCCTTTTGGGTGATTGACAACAACTCGTTCTCTAAATGTTGTAACTTTGCATCATTCTTTTTGGACAACAGTGCCTCCAAAGTATTCCATGTGTCTCTTGGATTTGAAGAGTCTTTAATGTGTTCCAGCATTTCTTCTTCTACACTAGTCTTTAGAATGAACATGGCGTTACTTGCCTTGATCATCCATTTTCGAATGGCTCCTTGATCGTTTTCAAGTGCTGGCTCGATTTCAGCACCTGCTACAACATCTAGGGGTGTGCAAACGGGTATACCCGACCCGTATATCTGTACCCGTACCCTTTTGATGACAAAATACATACCCGTGACCCATATAATAGTTAAAAGGTTCGGGTAAGGGTCCATGGGTAAACGGGTAAGGGTTCGCGGGTTTTGCAAAGATGGACCCGTATAATTAACGAATGAGATTATCATATTTTTCACTATATTAATTCAACAACAAATCATTGAAAAACAATTAGGGTCAAGATATATTTAAGGAAAAGGAATCACATGCAAGTTACGTGATTTTGATTAATTCAAATTATTATTATTACTATTATTATTATTATTATCATCATCATCATCATCATCGGGTATTATAATAAAATTCTAAATAATTATTAAAATATAAACTTATATACATATGTTACACTTTTAATGTTTTTCCTTTCATTTATAAGATTTGTAAATATTATAAATGAGAATTATATAGTATTTTCACTTATATAATATTTTTAATTATTAAAATAACATATCTTTTAAATTTGGTAAATATAAAAAATATATCACATATTTACATATTGATCAACACTAAATATTTAATTATGTTTAATATTTTAACGGGTATATGGGTTGTCTTCGGTTCTAGACCCGTACCCTTTTGAGGCTAAATTATAGACCCGTTTACCGTACCCTAGTTAGCTTTCACGGTTCCTCACGGGTCGGTTCCAACGGGTTTGACGGGTTTGCCGGGTAATACCCGTTAAGTGTTCACCCCTAAAACATCCCATAAATCATGTCCCTGCAAGTACATGGCTATCATAGCCTTAATTAAAATTCTCTCCCTTTTTTTACTATAGGTATATGGTAACCCTATCACTCATTTTCCTACACTACTTCGAAATGGTTCAAGTTGTTTATGGGTTAAAAACCTATATGCATTCACTTAAATTTGCTAATGTGCATAAAATGTATATTTTCAAATTCAAATTGTACATCTAAGGAAGCCAAATTCAAAAAGTAAAGCTTCAATGGAATGCTTTTGGATCATGCTTTGGGAACAAGTTGCACGATGTGGGCAAATATTTTTTGTAACAAATGCTTATTTAAATATTTATATTAAAAGTTAGGGTATTATAAGCTGATATGAGAATCGTGTTGAAGAGATTAAGGTGTTTACTAGTGGGATTTCTAGAGTCCTAGACCGACTTAAACTAGTGTTCTTAATTACGTGTCATTTATCTAATGGGACCACAAGGATAATGCCTGCCTATTTAATCCCTAATTTAAAATACATTTTTATTTTTATTTTTATAACGATAAGGATAACTGGGTTATTCTGAGTCAATACTTAAAACATCTTGGACAGTTCATCCAAAAAGAAACCCTCAACTGGTAAACCCTCTGACCTTACCTGACCACAAAACTATTTTTTATTATAGCCCGGATTCAAAACTTCAGAGTAGGAGTTTAATTTGCTTTTATGGTTGAACCAATATTTGTAACTTCCCAAATATAGATATTATGGTAACAACCAGAGTAAACATGGATAGTGCATTGAAAAACACATCCGGTCCTACACATGAGAAACAATTTCGTGGTAAAGCAAAGAAAGTTATTTAATTTTAAAAAAATAAGAACAATATCAAGGTTTTAGTTGTTGATTATCTTTACATCAAATCACAGCATATCGTGGTGTTGCAAAGGAAGTTATATCGACACTACTCCCAAATTAACAAGAATAAAATATTAGTTTTACTCGTATAACTATAAATAAGAAAATTATAGTGAAATAATAACTCGGGTAAAATTAAAAGATAAAAATAAATATCAAATTACAAAACTTTGTAAGGGCAATTCTTATGTAAGTGTGATTATTGAGAATAAAAATCATATTTCTAGTATAAGAAAGGTACTGCTATCATCTTTGCCTAAAGTCAAAAAGATGATATAACATTGTATATACTACCGTTAGCGAGTAGCGGAGTCGGTGGTGAATCCGTTGATCATGCATTTTATATAAGTTAAGTACGAGTTATATTATTATTATTACCATCATCTTTTATTATTATTATCATTATTATTATTAATATTAATTTTTTTTTGTTATCAAAGCGGGTATTACATTTTATGGATTAATACAATGACATATTCGAAACTTTTTTCCATAATAATAGCTATCATCGATGTAAAACACATCCCGATCGATATCCTTTTCATGTGTTACAACTTTTTAATAATTTGGAAATAAGCTTTTTATTTTGTACCAAACATATTTCATGGCGCATCGCGCGGGTAGAAATACCTAGTTAATTGATAAAGAAAAATAACTTTATTGATGTTGTCATCATTTTAATTTTTAATATATGCATCCTATATATTATCATCTATTATGGAGATCGAAACAAAGATAAAATACAGTTATATAACAGTATCGATGGTTTTCAGTCGGTGTCGGTCTCAATCTTCACGGTACCAGCACGTCACCGTCAGTCGATATAACCCACGATATCTAAAACATTGGGACATTAAGATCAGATTATATGTACTATAGGGGGTAAGATTGAAGTTTTAAAAACTTGAGAGAATCAAATGGATATTTTATAAACTTAAAGGGTTATTTGTATCATTAAACAAAATAGAAGGGTTTGAAGTTGCCACCGACACTTCTTTTAAATATTAGTGGGTGTAATAATTATTAACCTATTATTTATCATGGGGTGGAGGGGAATAGTAGTGGTTTTTTTTTATATTTTTTCACAAATTTTTTTTTATACATTTGCAACAATCCAAAATTTTTCTTTCTTTTTACATTTTAAACCCTTATACTATATATAATGAACGTTTTTAGCCCGTTTCATTTTTCTATTAATTTTGTTTTCCTTAATAATTTTCGCTCGTTAACTTTTTTCAAAATACGGAGTACGCAACTGTTTTTAGTTTTTTTTTTTCAACGCTCCGATATAAATTTATTTTAAACGTAGATGTATTCAAAATCGAGTTTTTTTATCGTTGTCTATAGCGAGCGCCGTTACTGTTGTCGTACCGTGACGAGGTGAACCTATTATGGGCGAACAACATCATTGTCGATATTGGTATTATCGGAACCCGTCTCGGTATTCGCCTTATGGTATTCGACGATCCGAACCGGTAATTTTTAATTTGTTTTTTTCCTTTTTTTTATTATTTAGTTTTATGTATTCTTTCTATTAACATTATTTTTATCATTACGCCTATATTTTCGTTTAAATTTTATTAACGACGGGCCCGGCACCGTTTTCTATGATACCTTTCGTTCGTTAGGTTTTTTAAAATAACGGAATGCGCCGTTGTCTTAAATTTTTTACGTCAACGTTCTGGTTTTCATTTTATTGAATACGGAGTTATATTCAAATTCGAGTGTTTATTAGTATCTTACGATATAACGAATCTGCGATTCAATGTAAATTATATCCACACAAACGAGTAAAACCAATAACTACCTGGCTCCCGCCACAAAGCACGGGGTAGAAACTACTTTTAATTATTTGAATAAAATTTAGTTGTGATGGATATAGGATTTGTATAAGGCGACTTTTTAGTGTGTGTAATTTTCAATGAAATAAAGTCACCTGGCCTACAAGTGATGGTATGGAATGTTTATACGACTCCTACTAAATAATCTGTTCATTCGTCAGTAGTGGTCATCTAACATTCCCTTACTCCCACGTGTATTAATTTTTTTTCCTAATTACTTTTAAACTATTTTTATGTATTACTACTAGTCTTAAAAGTGTCTTTTTTAAAAGAAATTTTTATTTGACTGTTTGTTCTCTCTCACCTTTAATAATCTTTAGTAGTCTGCTTTTGACTAATGTTTTAAGATATCATCTTTTCTTCTTCAATGTTTCAAAGTTTTAGTCCATGGATAAGGTTTTATGAAATGTTGTTGACACATGTTAGAATTGGATGGTTCAAAAGCTTGCGCCTTGTTTGAAAAAAAGCTTAAGAAAAGCTCGCTCGTAATTGATTCATTTGTACACGAGCCAAGCCACCGCCATTCTTTACTTTGCGTCCCTTTTCTTAGCCACCACCATCTTGGACTCGCATATATCCTGCGTATTCCTAAATGAATTTCACAGATCACATAAGTGGCTTGATCTGGGCCTACACAGGGGTTCTTAGTATGATCTTGGGTACATAATTCCTTGTTGCAACCAATACTAAGGGTGGCAATCTTGACCCATTTTTAAAAAAATGGGTTCATTTGGACAAAAATCAATTGAATATGGGTCAATTTGGGTGACCTCAAATTATTCAAAGGGTTAATTTTGATCACCTTAAATTAGTCAACGGGTCAATTTGGGTCACCTCAAATATTCAACGGGTCAATTTGGGTCACCTCAAATTAGTCAACTAAAATTTTATTAACTTAAAAATTGTGCATATGGGTCCCCCCAAACTTTGTCATATCACCCCCACCCCAACCCGCACCGCACTGCCCCACCTCCCCCAGTCGCCATGCCACCGCCGCGCCCCGCCACTGCCACCCCCCGCCACCGCCACCGCCACCGTGGCACCCCGCCGCCCCCCCGCCACCCTCACCCCCCGTATTGGCCGAACCCGTTTTGCACCGGACTCATTTTGCTCCAAACCTGTTATGATCCGTGACCCCGACCCGCCTAGCTTGGCAGGCGTGGATACTATGGCTTTGATCTGGGCCTACATAGGGGTTCCTAGTATGATCTTCGGTACATAATTCCTTGTTGCAACCGATAGTATGGCTTTGGTTTGTAGCTTGCGGGCTTTAGCCCTCTGCTTCGTCAGCTCACCATTTGTCAGGAAGTTGATGATCAGCGTCATATCACCCACATAGTATGGGCATGCTAACCTCTCGTGTATGCTCTAAAAGACTGTATTGTAAAGGTAGGGAAGTCGCTAATGGTCCATCGTAGTATAACTTCCATTGTGAAGTTATTCTTTCGATAAGCATATGTAAGAGCATCATACTCATACAACCCCTTCAACTCGTCTATTAACGACCTGAGGAACACATGGGAACGGCAGAACCGTTTTTTTATATATAAAGTCTTTAAAGTTAAGGAGCAATTGATAAATGTTAGTTAACTAAATTAGAGAAATATATGCACATAAGAGAATCATACAAATGTAAGAAAACAACTCCTAGTATGAATCTGACTACCATCCCAAGAGTTTGGGAATCCTTGTAGTTTACAAAGGACTTCCTACAGAGCTAAACTGAAACATATGCCAAGGGATCAACCTGATTTCAGGGGCGGCACTAAGGGGGGCGGGGAGGGCGACCGTCTGGGGCCCGGTCTCCTAAGGAGCCCGTAGTTTTTTTTTTAAATTACTTAAGTTTGACCCTTTAGATTGTCTCCACCAGTTACATATTTCATTTTTTATGAATATTACAAAAGCTTGAGTTAGATGGGTTGGTTTTAAATTACCTGTTAATGCTCTTCCACTCTAGGAGGTTGCAGGTTCGATTCCTGCATCCCTCCTTTTTATTTTTCTTCTTTTTAAAATAGATCATTGCTCCTCCTAACTTTAGTTAAATTACAAAAGTCAATCACAACTTTGTAATTATTAATCTGACACCCCTGACTTTGCGAAAATGGCATAACTAACCCCTAACTTGGTAATTTGACACTTCGAAATTAAAAAAAAAGCCCACTAGATTTTCAAACTTATTAAAAATTATCAAAATAATCGTTATTCGTTTGTTATAGTTTTTTATTATGGCATTATAAGTTTATATTATGGGGCCCGTTTTTTTTAAATGTCCCGGGCCCAATACATTTTGAGGAATCTCAGGACTGGCCCTACCTTATTTAAATCCAATACCACAATTCCAACAAACTTGCTAACATTGTATTAGCTCAAAAGACGGATTCAACATCACATTTGCTATATTTAACGTTTGAAACCACCAATTTCAACTATAGTATGGTAAGGGAGTATTATCGATGGACCACCGACTTTGGGATGTCAATAAGTGGTTGTTGTTTGTGGGAAACTCTTTCTGACGAATTAGTCGTGTTAATCCATTGATGATATTGAGGATAAGATTTACGTCAGACGTTTCAGTTGTTCCAATTTTGAAGACCATTTACGACGGGTTATCCAACGGTAATCCGTCACTGATATAATTTTAATATTCCTACGACGAGTCTTTTCAAAAAAAGACTACCGCCCAATTCCAAGTGTTTTCACTTGGATTTTATTTCCGATTGATCATCCGTCAGTGATCCATCGCAAAACGTCATTATAAGTACATACCAAACATTCTTCTTTTGTCAAATGTGTAAGTCTCGTGATATGTATTCTTGATGTCTTATTTTTTTCTCATTTTCTAACTTTTTAAAGGTTTTAATGGATTTCATTGGTTATCCATCAGCAATCATCGGTGAGAATATCAGGTAATTTGTCTTTGATGATGCTATTTTTATTGTAATGATCTTTGCTAATATATGCCACAACAATCTTTAGAAACGTTCTTTGCTAATATTTTTATTGTAATGATTTTGAAATAATAACCTAGAAATTTAAGTTCAGTTAACTAAAAACTAGATACCATAATTACTAAAAATCTATACATACTAATAAATAAAGGTTTTGGGGTGCCACATCTTATTCCTATGTTTATCCTTAACATTTTTTTTCCGCCTCTCTCTCCTATTTAATGATACAAGTTTCTATAAAAAAAATTATAATTTTTGTTTCCCATCTCTCTTTTCTATTAAATAATAATGACTTTTATAAAATATTTTTTAATTAAAAAAATAGCTTTGTTCAAAAAAACATTTTTATAGTTTGAACATTTCTTTCATTCTTTTTATAAAATATTTTTAAAAAATAACTATATAACGTTGCTAAAATTTGTATTAAAAAATTATGTAATATGTCAAAAATATGTAATACTAGTTCTTTATTACTAAGTATATAACACTGCATTTATTCACCCTGTATAATATACAGGGTTTATAACCTGTATTATAATAAATGAATAACTATACTTGCTACGTGTCGACTTTCTAAAGAAATCTAGATTTTTGTGTTTTCGTCTTTCTCTTTTGTTAAATAATGATGATGTTATATAATTAAATATCTAACATATATTCTAATATTTTATTAAAAATTACTAAATCATAAAAAAAATTTAAATTATTTTTTATTTCACAAATGACTAATAACACCAAACATACAAATTTTCATAGAAAATACTGTTTTATAACAAATTATATTTATTCAATCATGTAAAACATAAGCTTTAACCTAGTAAATAAATAAATAAATAAAAGATCGTTTGACTGCAACCTTCATACGTCAATTTGTAAAGGACATTGTAGTTGAATTAGAACCAAAATGGCTTGCATTTATAGGTCTCTTTTCTTGGAGAATCAAACTTTAGCAAAGATGTGATCTTTTATCTTTTACACTCACTTTATTTTCATTTTATGATATCAAATATTTAATCTATATTATATAATAAATAAAAATCATTTATGACATGCGTTGCGTTCACATCTCTTCTTATCATTTTTTTTACCACTCCCCTCTCTTATTAAATACAGTTCTCTTTTTTTAATAATGATTTATAATTAAAAAAAATATTAATTATACTAATAAAACACATTTATTTTAAATTATCTCTTATTCTAAGAAACTTTGAAATTTATTTTTGTAACTTTTGTTTAAAACTGAATAGTGATGTAAATCAAATTATATTAAATAGAAATTAATATATCCAAACCGTGTAATATACGAGTTTTTAAATATTTAAACTTTTTATTACTAAGTATATAACATTACATTTTATCAACCCGTGTAACACACGGTTTTTTAAAATATAATTTTTTTTTATTACTAAGTATATAATATTACATTTATCAACCCATGTAATACACGAAATTTTAACCTAGTTTAATACTATATAGTCTTTTGTAAGTTATAAAACATTAAAACCTTGTAATTTTGTAGTTCTGATGCTTCCTTATTCCCCTCTTATTTAAGTGAAAAAGAAAAAAAACTTAATTAGCAACACATTGAACAATGTTTTGACATAATTATTATTTCTTTTTCTTATAAACTACTTTTCTTCTGTAAAATAACTGATTGAATAAATCTTAATATGATGTTAAAACAGTTTCGAATTGAAAACCCTATGATATGGTATATGGTTATGCAAACCACTACACTCGTATAACGGAACCTATGTCTCGCTCACCTTGTAAAATTTGGATTTTATCATAGGATTCAAAAATTTATGATGATGTATAGTTTATGTGTTAATCCTCATCACCACCTGAAATACTATAGGACTAGTCATGAAAATAAACAGATTTTATGTGTTGTGATAAACATGCGGTGTTTAGGGTGGACTTGTTAATTTAAACTGTTATGTGTCGTGTCCGGGTTAATTTATTTAACATGTTTGATTAAACACGTCGACTCGTCAACCCATTTAGAATTACAATAAAAAATATATTTTATAAGTTCAACCAATTTATATAACCTATTTATAATTACAACCTATTTATAACCGGTTTATAACTCTTGTAAAATCCATCAACTCATTAACTTAAAATGATTGATACCCCTGGTTTAATTTATAGGGTTAAATTTATAAAGTAGTAATTAAGTTTCACAAGTGTTCAGTAAAGTCTTCCAAAATTTTCATTTATTTCTCTTAAATAACCCAACTTTCATTAAGTGTTTTAAATTAACTTGAAGTAAGAGGTATAATAGTGAAAAAAACAATTCCCTAAATAATAATAAAGTTTCATAATTTTTAATTTAAGTCAAACTTAAAAAAAATATAATCATTTGACACTAAGTAACTATCATTGATATATGTTTCATTTAATTCATGTAATTTAAAAAAAATAAATAAATTTTTATAAAAAAAAGTCAATTAAACAATCCGGATGTTCTAGTACAGATGAGAAGCCTATCGAAAGAGGAGAGACTTCTCGATCTCCTTGGATTGTAAAATAAGAATTTATGAACTTAAATGCTGATAAAATTAAGCAAAAATCATGCCAAATGTCATTTTGGGAGAGGGAGGGAGGGGGGGGAGGGGGGAATGGGCCTCCGATGGGGTGACGAAATACTTATTTCCATGGTGTCATTAATAAACAAGATTTTTAGAAGTCGGATAAATGGCCTTTTACTGGAAGGAGGATGGTGCTCGGATCCAAAACTAATAAAAATGGAGGTTAACAATTTTTTTGTAGGAAAATTTTCAAGAATCTATGGTAGTTCGTCAGTTTTTGGTTATTGCTCCCTTCTCGGCTAGTGAGGTAAAAAAATAGAAAAGCGGTGTGGGACTATGGGAATGATAAAGCCCTCAAACCGGAATCCCTTAGCGAGTTTAGGCCAATATCCCTAATTGGTTGCATCGGTAGAGCTATTTCTAAGGTCTTGGCAAATCATCTCAAACTTGTCATTGCATCAATGATTTCGGACATACAATCTACCTTCATTGCTAATAGGAAAATCCTCGACGGGCCTCTCAAAACAAGACGATAGCTTGGCTCAAGAAATCCGAGTTAAAATCCTTTCTTTTTAAGATTGACTTTGAGAAAGCCTTCGACACTCTCAATTGAGACCACATTGATTATGTTCTTTGTCAAATGAATTTCCCGCCTCTTTGGAGAATTTGGATCAGAGGTTTTTTTGGCCTCTTCCCGAGCATTGGTGCTTGTAAATGGGTCACCCACCGCCAAATTCCAATGCCATCATGGTGTCCGTCAAGGTGATCCATTTTCTCCCTTGTTTTTATTATTGCAATGGAAGCTTTCTCAAGCTTTATTAACTATGCATGTTCTTTGGGTATTCTAAATGGTATTGGGACACCGAATAATGGGTCGGTTCTAGCACATCTGAAGTATGCGAATGATGTGATTATCGTGGGTGATTGGTCGGCCTCCAACGTTAAAAATATTGCTAGACTAATGAAATATCTTCTCCCTTATACCCACTATGTGAAACATATCTTTACTTCACGCTAAGCTACCATAATCTGGCAAATGGTTTCAAGCTGGTGCAAAACTCCACCTATTTTCGTATTTTCAGTTAAGGATATTCTCACCTTCCATTTAAATATTTAAGCTAAAGATCTAAAGCAGAATGGTTCACTCGGTTAGGTTATGTTATTATATCTTGTTGGTGCATCTAGAAAATCGGTAACAAGGTGATTTTCTCTAATAACATGGTATCCGTCTCAAGAAAGCTCGAGGAGATAAACGACTATCGGCTTTTTATAAGTGAAAAATATGGCCACATTACTAGACTTCGAGTGGGCTATTTGGTGCAATTTTAGTTTCACAAAACATTTAGTTTCATCGTTTATTTTTTGGGGTTCCCTTGTATCTAGCTCCGGGCTAGAGTTTGGTTTTTTTTTTTCCAATATAATTTCCTTCATCGTTAGAAAAAAAAACTAAAACAGGACCAGGGAACAAAGTACAACGAACCAACGTGATCCATATAACTCCCAATAACAGAAATACCCATTAGAAAAGAGATGGGGAGCAACACCATGTGAAGCAACACAAAGCTTGATGATAATTAATTTTGGGATGGAAACTTTTTCGACCAAAAGGGGACAAAACACATAAATTAAACCTCTTTACACTTTCCTAGGACGATTGAACCAATCTTTACTTTAGTCTCATTCAACAAGAAAACTGTTGCAAAATAACATGTGATGTTAGTTAGTTTTATAATCGAATTATATAAAAAAAATTTAAAGATGAATTCTTTTTTAATCCTGTTACTAGTGAGAGTTGAACTTGTATTTGTTTTTAAAATTAACATTTGTTTGAAAAGTCACTAAATAATCTTACTTACCAAACGACTATTAAAATATTCTTGTTTTTAAAATTAACATTTGTTTGAAAAGTCACTAAATAATCTTACTTACCAAACGACTATTAAAATATTCTTTTGACCAAGTCTTTGGCTGCTAAATTTATAAATCCTTTATCCACCATGGCCACTAAATCCTAGAAAAAAAGAAATTTGAGACAAACCTTTTTTTTTTTTTTTTTTTTTTCAGTTTTCCCTTTTTCACACATTATCTTGGAATTTCTTTTCGAGATACCTCTTATTTTGCAATTCCTTTTAGATTCCCTTTTTTTCTTGATTTAACATTTTCCAGATTCTTTTTATTTTTATAGTTATCTACTGAAACACGAAATATGTTTAGATTGAAAAAAGTTGAAATCTCAACTAAAAATAAAAATAAATAATAATAATAAACGGTTAACTTCTAATCCTGTGGAGGATACTAGCAAAATTCCTCTTATTAGGATTCTAACCCATTACCTCTCCAAAAATAGATGATAAAAACTATATCTTAAAACAATTATACATTTAAAACTTTAATATTTGAATATAGATCTTTGTCAAATCAACATATAAAAAACAATATTCGACAAAATAATAATGATTTATTCATGATTTGATATAAAAGCTATGGTCGACTAACCCATGTACAGATCTCTTTACACTTTTCTCTTTACACTTTTCTAAGAGGAACTTTTACCTTTTTTTTCTCATGCAACAGAAACAACTGCATAGATGGTAACATGTGTGTGTTTATTTATTAGTTGTAGAATCTTAGTCCTAAGATTAGAACAGTAAATTTATTAACATTGATCTTTTCAAGATTATGATTTATGCATATATTACAAAAACAATGTTAAGTAGGTAAATATGTTATTTAAAATATATCAATTTTGCACACATATTTTGAAGAATCTTTTATTTCTCAGTAATAAAATAATATCCACTAATTTGTCAAAAGACCTTACAATTAAAGACCGAATTCTATCAGCTGCCACAGTAACTTACTATTGATCGCCAAAGTTACTTCTTATGCACAACAACAATTTCTTGCATTTGTTGTTGCTCACAGTATCGCTACCGGTGGGCCAGTCTCTAAAGATGAACCAAGCAACTAGGTTAGATTAAAAGCATTTTCATTTAAAAAAAATTATACATGACAATTGAATACTTTTTTGTTTATTGTGGGCGCCACTTGCTGAATGGGTAACGACACTGCCACCAGGAGCTAATAACCTTGGACACCACCAAGGGGCTCATCCCCCTTGAACCATTGGGTTTTTCGGTGTGGGAGACGAGAATAATCTTGAACGAACATACACTCTACACCTTCCTAACCTCGTAACAATGTTTTTATTTCCATTTGATCTTAAGTAGATTCAACTAACTAAAATGGCTTGATGATAATAAAATAACCATGAATAACAATGTCATTTATAAAAAAAATAGTCTTCTAATTCACAAATATATAGATCATTTGAGAAATACTAAATATTTTGAAAAACTCGCGAGAACTCGTCAAAAAACAATTAAAACCATTTTTATTTTATTATACTACCTTTATTATTATAATACAATATAAAAATGTGAATTTATATATGTAAATTAAATGTATACATATATTAAAAAAATCTACACATGTGTAAGTTTACCACTTACACATGTATGTGCTTACCATTTACACATGTGTATACATTTTTTTAAGAATAATTTAAAGAGAAGTGAAAAATTAATTGAAAAATAAACCATTTTTTATGTTGTATTTTAATAATAAATGTATAATGAAAAAAAAAAAAACTTGTTTTAATTGATTTTTTGACGAGTTCTCAAAATTTTGGAGTTCTCATTTGACCCTAACCCATATACACATTCCTACTACATTTATGTCCTCGTTGTTAGCCTTAATCGTGTTTGTTCAATATGTGCAAGCTCGGAAGGGTGATTCGTAAAGTAGTTTTAATTATTAATATTTAATTTTATAGTTTGAATGTTTATCTGGTTTTTTAGTCGCGTACGTATTAGATTAGGTTTGTAATTAGTATTTCAGTAGGTTTATATTATGTTTAGTTGCTAGGGTTATTTATATAGCCCAGGTCATCGCAAATTTGTAAGGGTATGTCGAACATAAGGAAAGTCACGTTGAGTCGATCTTCTTGTTTTTCATCATCGAAGTTTTCTGCCTTCTTCTTTAGTTCTCTGGATCACAAATCTCTTGTTCAATTGAAAGATACCTGGGTTTCACTCGTGATACTAGTTTAGAGGTTTGAGAAATGCAACATAAAGCATAGATCCGCCTATGTCCTTTGTGATATCTAATTTAGCTTTGTTAAGTTGGACATGTGATTGCTCAGTGTGTGTCGTTCTTTTTAATCTCAGAGATGGATTCTTGTTCCTCCAAGCACGCGGAACAATGTACTAAGATATGGTGAAATTTAGATGATCGATTTGAGCTATACCAAGGTTAAACATGTTTTGGTTACTTTTTAGTGATTGTGGTAGATTCTTGCATCCTAGTATAAACTTAGGGGAATCTTGAGTTTTGCTAATGGTTTTGAACACCATTTTTATGCAATTGAGATTCCAATTGTGTTCTTAATGGGTTGTGCTGGGGACACCGCTGGTTTTTTTTCACACCTGACCTAATCGTCACGTATAAGTCTACACGTGACGGTTGTGACCCTAACGGTCACGTATAGGCCAAAACGTGACGGTATGTCTCTCGTGAGTCTGGGAATAAAAAGGACACTGATGATACGAGGTTGTGCAGTCTGCAAAAAGGAACCATAACAGTCACGTATAGGCCAATACGTGACGGCTGTGTACGAGGTTGTTTTGACAGAAAGTTAACGTTGACAGTGTTGTCGGACACCTAACCTAACCGTCACCGTAGGACCTATACGTGACGGTTAGGTTGCAGATTCAGCTTATATTAAGACAACTCTCACCACTTACACACTAAACCCAAAATCAAACACAACTCTCATCACATTAAACCCACAATCCACAACTCTCACCACTCACTTTCATCACACTAAACCCACCATCATACACAAACCCGACACTACCATTTTCACCATAATTAAAAAGAACAGAAAGTATAGACGAAAGAGCGTGTTTGAGTTTTTGGTTGTGGTTATTTGTTGTTGGGACACCCAAGTAATATTTGTTTCACGCCTGACACCGATGTCGAGTTCGGGAGATCCTTATCAGAAGTCGAGCTTACGGGTGGTTTCTCGGGCTAAAACATATTAATATAATATTATAATAATACAGGGTTTGATTTTTAATAATTTAATATTATCAAAAGTGTCTCAAAAATAAAATGTGGGAGCCCAGTCTCGAACCCGGGTCTCTCCCACATATGCACAATGTCTTAACCATTCCCGCCCGCTAGGGTATCGCGTTAGATACCCGGTTCAAATGGTTTTATCAATGAGATCCAGCGTGATCTTCCCCCATATCACAGTCTGATCGAAACCAACCCCAATTTCCACGAATCTGATAACGATCGATCAAAGTGACCTAGGGGTTTTGTTAATCGGGTCCATACGCATCTGTGTGTGAATTTAATTGCAAAACCAACAAGTTTATGATCGTTAAATATTAGATTCAAAAGGCCAAAAACCCTATCCTGAATCGATTTGATTGATTCTGATATTGAAAAGTGTTGGATTCATAGGGTTTTTGTTAATTTGATGATTGCGAATCTGCTGGTATATTTTAATTTCATTTAAAACGAGTGTTGGTATGAATTCGATTAACTAGAAAGCCATAAGAACCCTAGGTTCGATCCGGTTTCGATTAGATGATAAAACCCATAGATTTCATAGGGCTTTTAATGTAGACATCAAGGCGAGTCTACTGATAAGAATTAATTGCATTTCAAATGTGTCTAGGATAGGGTTCGATTAAACCGAATGGATATGAACCCTAGAATCGATTTGAGTTCAATTCGATAGTGAAAGTCCAAATTAAGATGGGGCTTCCACAAAAAAGAGTGGTTTCGATTCTAGCCATATGGTTTAATTGAATTATGATTGAGTCTAGAGTCAAAAGCCCCAAATTGTATTTCGTATGAACCCTAGATTCTGGATTTCAATTAATTTGATATTATGAGCCCCAATACTCATAGGACTTTCAGTTAATAGACTCAAACGAAACTAAGGATGCAATTAGTTACCAGAAACGTTGACGGATTGATGGCGATCGACTAAACCGAGTGCCGACGGCTTGCGGGTTAGATTCCGGCGACTTCTGCTGTGATTCTGACGAGTTTGATGTGTGTAATTGCTTCAATGGTGTTCGAATGAAGTGCGCAGGAGTTCAATAGATTAACATCAGGTTTAATCGAATTCGAGAGTCAAATAATCATTGTCGACGGTTTTGAGTTAGTACCTATTAATTCAGATTAATTTCAGTATAATGGTGATGATTAAGTCTTAATTAAGTTCGTTAAAGGTATGTTTGTATACGACCGTTACAAATTCAGGTATAACATCGATCATGAATGCGAATTGAGATCAAAATGTTACGGGTTTGACTCCAAGAAGTCAACAGGGATCAATTTCCTTTTGATTTTGACTTTGCAAGTCAACAGGTCAAGTTTAGAGACTTGACAGGATCAGTCCCTGAAGTTTGAGATCAGAAAATGGCAGAATTAGACCCTGGGGTTAGATTCAACTGGGTTTAGTTAACAGGTTAAGTTTTAGATAGGATATTTAACGAAATTGTTAACGGAGTTAATTTGAAAAGTCCGGATTGTCACAATATGTGTGGTATATGTGTATGTATGTGTGTAATAATACGGATTTTAACAAACATTTTAATTATAAACCGTAAACCTAAACCTTAAACGTTAGTTTAACAAACATTTTAATTAATTATAAATACAGATTTATGCGCAGATATGTCTAGTTCCGATGATGAGCAGGAGTTTATTTTAGGGATTGACGACAACCTGCACCTTCTTTTTTAGGCGGGTTCGCCGACACACCAGCGGTTTATGACTCTTAGAGGGAGGATGGTGGAGCCCAACACCGTTATGTCACGGGAGTGGTTAGATGAGATGGCGAGCTAGCGAGGGCCACAACGATTATTGGAGATGATGGTCCGTGGGAGAGTCTAATCTGTCACACCCCAACCGACGGCGAAAACGTCAGGGCGGAAATGTAGACTGTTCATGAGCACAAGGTTGACTAGATTTCAATATATTAATCATCAAATTCTGTTTCAAACACAATCAACTTCAAAGGTACATAATTGAAATACAAACGGTTCTTCATTTAAGATTAACTAAGTCCAAAGCCTATGTGTAGCAAGCCTTAATAAAACATTAGCACCTGAAACATGAATAAAATAAGGTCAACTAAAAAGTTGGTGAGCATACACAGGTTTGTACATAGTTAATCTTAAATGAAGAACCGTTTGTATTTCAATTATGTACCTTTGAACTTGATTGTGTTTGAAACAGAATTTGATGATTAATATATTGAAATCTAGTCAACCTTGTGCTCATGAACAGTCTACATGTTCCGCCCCGACGTTTCCGCCGTTGGTTGGGGTGTGACAGATTGGTATCAGAGCCAGGTTATAGGGAACTAGGTTATTAGACACCCTTGACCTAGACTATAACTTTAGGACACCCATACAATGCCATGCTACTACATGTTATATTATTAGTTTCTTGTGTAAATATTTTTACATACTATCACAGGTATTTACACTACGTGATACAATACATAATGCCTTATGTGTCACACTACTTGATAACTTTTGTGCTTATACTCATTACTATCTACATGCTATATGCTTTTTTTTGTGAATATTCTTACATGTTATACTATGTAACTACATCATATGATACAATACTTAATAATCTATGTGTAACATTACCTGCCAAATTTTCCTCCTATTCATTGCTACCTATTTAATTTATTTAAAAGTGTTATCCTAAGTTTCCACACACACTCATACACACTTAGTTATTCATGCACCCCTAAACTCACATACATAATACCACACCTCTTGTGAACAACAAATTTTTAAACTATTGGGCCTAATGTCCATCGATAATAAAGTAAGAAGCACATCTATCCTCCAAGAAAAAGAAGCCACTAAAATGCATAAAACCTTACTTTTGGGCCTCAAAGCCCAGTCCACAACAATTCTCATCATGACCATGAGCCCAACAATAGTGTTATTAATACATGATGGTTGGAAGAGTGTGTAGGCCCATGAGGGATTCTGGCTAAGGAAAGACAGGGTACTTAAGTGTATCTTAGTGACCCACCCCTCTTTCCTGGGAATTATCCTCAGGGATGCATTACTTATAGGTCAAGTGTATTTCTAAAATACTATTGTGAAGACTCGGTGTTATGACTAGTCAAACTCTAAACCTATGAGAACTCCTATATTTGACACTCAGTATTTTATTATCGCTTACAACCTTTCCATTGTTTTTCCCGCTAAGCATGGACTCCTACTCTCCTACCTCCCCGGTATACCGTCCCGAAGAAGAGTCTGATTTGGGAAGAAGACATCGGATCACCCGTACATCGATCACCAACACTCGCAGCTGCTAGACCAAGGCTTGAGATAAGGGCAGATTGGATTAGGAACACCGGCCCAAGACTTCAAACACCTGGATCACCCCCACCCAGATACCCGTATCAGACACCCCATCTTCACGATTAGTTACCACCCCCCACTAAGAGACCCATATCTAATGCCCGACTCGTACCATTCTAACCCTTGGGTAAGGCATACCATGGCACCCACTAGTGTTATGGGAATTCCAACCAATGACGTTCACCAATATGTAAGGACCTCAGGGTTTGAGAGGCAAAGGATGGAGCAGGGGGTAATGCAAGACTTGCAAGGACAAAGAATGGATAGCCTAGCAAACCAATTAGAGCACCAAAAGGAGTTAATATCAATCCTCGAAAAAGAAATACTGGAGTATCGCACGGAGACAGCTAAAGCTGAAGCCAGATCGGCTACCCGAGTGACCATAGCGGTGCTCGTCTTGGGAATTATCCTCCTTCTAGTGGAAAGCTACAAGAGACATTAACAAATCTTTTTTTTATTATCTTAAAATTTTCAGTTTGAGAACCATTTACCTATGTTTTGAGTAATGTTTAACATTTCAACTTTTCAACTTTTAATCAATTTTATATATTCCAAATCTAAAGTGATTATTCATTGATTTGGCACGTTGAGTGTGAGTTACACCCATCATATTTTCATCAAGATTCTCCAAGTATCACCTTCTTCATTTACCACAATTTAGTACACTACCGGCAATCTCCTTCGTAAACAAATCATACTATTATTTGATTTAAACAACCTCGCTATTTTGTTCAAACAAAAGAATTTATCAAGCTTTTAGATAATATCTGAAATATAAATTTTCTATAAACCTTTTCACCTTATGAGAAAACTTAATACAACCTATTTTATAAAAACATTATTCCAAATTGATAAATATGACTTGTTCTCGTTAAATTAATTATTTCTGAATCTTGGCAGAATTAATATACAACTAATTGTTTAGCCATTAATGTCTCCTAAAAATATTCTCCTTATAATAATTAAAAATTTTAATAAAAAGGTTTTCCTATAAATTTCCTAATTATTTAGATTATCCAACTCATTAGTTTCACTACCTTATTTATCTACAAACAAGAACAAATTACAACCACCTACATACAAACAAAAATCAGTTATTTGCAAACACATTACTCGGAATATTTTCAGGACCTCCTCACTACCTTGCACCTTCGATAATGTATGAGTGAACTTGCCACTTCAAGAGATGACCCATTCCGCGTAGACATTAACCACCCCTACAAACCTCAACGAGATTTAATGAACTAGAATCTAACCACCACATTTTTCACAAACGCCAAACAACACGCTTCTCCGCAACATTCGATCACATGCAAAACTCGTTAGTATATGTCACAAACGAAATTCAATAACTTACGTATGCACGTTCACAAGATACACAGCACGATCACATAATACATGAAACTAGTTTATGTGCTAATCACAATTTACTGGATTGATCACATAACCCATGAAACCTGTTTATTTGCAATACATATGCTACGAGCTTGAACACATAATACATGAAACTTAGTTGTTTGCAATATACATGGTACATAACAATTGATTGTTTTATATACAATACTTGATTGACCATTAGAACATGAAACTTATTTGGTTACAAAGTACATGATACTACATTACTTACATTACATATGAAAGATTATTGGTTTACAAAATACATGATACTAGGTTTTAACACCCTACATGAAATTCATTTCTTGTAATACACATGATACTACATTGTTTACCTTACACGTGAAGGCTTGTTGATTTACAAAATACATGATGTCTAGTTGCTCACATTACACAAGAAACCTATTCGATTACAAGCTACATGACGCTAGATCATACATGAGACTTGTGTGTTTACATTATACCTGAAACTAAGTTACTTACAATCGTTGCAATTGATTGATCACAATATACATGAATCATGGTCATACACAACTTGAAAATCATAACACATTGAAGCTACTCGGGGTTGACGTATTCTTATTCAAATACGAGCAAACTATATAACTTTAAGTTATACTACCATAGTCCTCTTTAGTTGCTAATTGACCTGCCTTCTAGGGACATAGTTACTTATTAGCAACTAATATGAGAAAACAATAGACAAGAACTAAGTGAATTTGTGCCCCCTCTTGCCCCGCACACAACGGAAGGATCTATACGGACCATGCGATGATTCGAGTAATTACGGGTGCACACGTAATTATAAAAATCAATGCATGGAAAACATAGCGAATTCTATCGTGTGTGTTATGACCTAAAACCTATCGTGATGTATAGCAATGAAACTAATGTGATATGACAAGGGCATGGTGGATACGCCGATGGTACTTCCTATATATAAGTGCTCTATCATATTATCAGAAGTAGCGTTGTTCGTGTCACGTGAAGTTTTGACCCAGACCAATGTTTGTGAAATCTCTTATTTTATCCACTAACAATTCTTGAGCATATTATACTACATCTTAAACAAATCCTGATCGTCAAGTTATAAAATTCATTCCAAGTGACGCATTTCACCTTTAGATTCTTCGTAAGATCTCTCCTTAACTCTCTTGAAACTAAAATCCATTGATATCATTCATACTTAACTTAAGCTTTAGACCCAAATCTTGTTATCTATCGTACTCATCAAACCGACAATCAAAACTCAAACTCACTTCCTTCCTGATTCAATAATCTGCACTAGTTAAATTTCGGGACGAAATTCCCTTAACATGGGGAGACTGTAACATCCATGACTATCCGATATTACTTTATCTTAATTTACACAATAATGACACTCTATTCCAGCCTCGTACTTGTTCAAAACAAGTTGCCACGTTAATTGTTATTTTAACTTGTATCGAACCAAAGTTCCAACCTTGTATCTACATATTATTAATTTTTTTTTCTACTATATATATATATATATTTTGTTAAAAATTTAAAAAAAATAAAATAAAATAAAACTTATGAACTTGAATCATGTAACATTTGTTATATAAATATATGTAATTATCTATGAATAAATAAGTAATTATATATATACATTTGATTATACTAAATAAAACGTGTAATTTTATAAAAATGGAACATTTCACTTTATAAGATATTATAATTAAAAAAATGATGTTTACTTTTATAAATCTTATAAAAAAAAAGAAGTTGTTGTTATAAACAAATAAAAATGAATTAAATCACATATGTTGAGCCATGAACCCCATTTTTGCACCTCTTTGGAACCTGGAACTGATTTGAATCAACTTTGACTTCAGGAAAGTCAAACACGCGCATATTGTCATCCAATCCCTGAAATCTCGGGATTTTGATTCTCCAAAACAGTTTCCTACTCGTTCACGACTGTTATGGAAACTTTAACCATTCAAATAGAGTGAAAAAAATCAATCCCTTAGACCCATTTTAATGGTTACGGTTGCATTTCAAAAACACCCTAATTTCATACTCAAAACCCGTAATTTCCAATCAATTACCGGCTGTAACGCGTATGTTATCGTCTCAATTGTCACACCCTAACCGACGGCGGATTATACGTCGGGGCGGACGCGGTTGTTCAATAGCACAAGGTTGACTATTAAAGTTTCGATATTTCATTAAATAATAATTTAAGATTCAATACAAGGAACATAACAAGAATAAAACGTTTAATTTATAAGTAATCTAGGTCCAAAGCATCCTATATGATCACAAATAAGCCTCATGATGTAGAACCTGAAACATGTGAAAGAATCTGTCAACTACAAAATAGTTGGTGAGATACAAAGGTTTTGACACAGTTTAACAAGTATTTGGAAAGAATTACAATTCACTATGATATATGCATTCTATAATGTAAGTATGAGAACAAGTATCTTAAACATTGTGCACTTCAACCCTCCAACCAAGTTTAGGCATAACCCGCAGGTTACCCTTATAAGTCTCAAGTCTCAAATTTAAAGTTTAATTCAGTAACAATCACCAAGGGCTCCCCCCCGAAGGAATCAATCAATCAAGGTGGATTGGCCAAATGCAATAGATCTATCATTGTTACTATAGGCTTGATCAAAGTTAATGAATGTGCTAGTTTTAAGTTTAATCTAAGCATACAAGTCTCAAGTTTAACATAAGAATAAACACGTAGTCATAGTTGTACAAGAATTGTATAAGTTTAAGAATTTTGAACATGTTTCACCCCAAAAGCATAAAAGAAAAATGGGCTAAGTATACTCACTTGGATTGATGAATAGTATCCGACACGGATAAGTATTTGCAAGACTTGGAGGGAGAATATCCTCACGATAAGCCTAAGTATGCAAGTTTAAAGATTTAAGTATGATCCTATAAGTCTATGGTAAGGATCTAAGATTTCAAGATCGACTAGGGTTCCAAATGGAAGGCGGAAGTGATTGTGTTTATAAAGTTTAAATCAAGTTTTAATAAGGTTTTGAATGAGTCATACTAGGCTTGAATTTCAAAGTTAATAAGTTAATAGTTTAAAATAATTATTGTTTAAAATAATTATTTAAGATAAGGATTAAAGATAAATAATAATTATTTCAAAAGTAAAATAATTATTAAATACAAAGTATTTAAAGACTATATAGTGATTAAGGGTTAATAGTAATTATTTAAAGAGTATATAATTATTAAGGATAAATAATTATCTATAAGAATAAGTAATATAACTCGTTTAGGTTTCGCGTATTAAATATTTATTTTTCAAATTAATATGTAAATAAATATTAAGTACCTATAAGATTGTAAAATAGAATTTCTTACATAGTTTATGTTTTAATGATAAGTTTATAAATGTTTAAAGTTATCTATTTATAATGTTTATAAATTTATAACTTTATGATTTTCTAATATAAAATACGCATGTTCATTTTATTTAAATAAATAAATAAATCTTGAATTTTAAATGTTAGACTAAAGTTTATAATTTAAGTTAATGTTTAAAAAACCAATTAATATGCTTATTTCAGAAAATATAGAAAAATTTTATATTTTCTGATTCATTAAAGCTTTGTAAAGTTTCAAAAGTATTTTTCATAGTTTTCATAATTTTAAAACTATTTTAAAGAATTGATTATTATGAGTTTAAGCTAAGTTTAATAAATTAAAAATAGTTCTGGAATATAAAAGTATAAATAAAATTTAGATTCAAGTTTACAAAAGTTTTACAGAATTTATAAAAATTTTTCAAGTTTAAATCTGTCGTTAAAAAAGCTAAAAAAAAATGAATAAAAGCAAAACTGGGCTAACCGGATTCGAACCCGGGTCGCCCGGTTCACAGACACACACACGCACTTAACCATCTGACCTACGGGTCTTGTTAAGTTTAAACCAGGAAAGAAAATAGGTAAACAATATTTCCAAACACCCCCAAATCCGATATGAACCCTAGAATCTGATCGCCCAATTTCGATTCGATTTGCCCTCTGTTAATGAAATTAAACAGAGGGCTTTTGATCTATACACGAATGCGAGCACAATGGTACAAGATTTACCTCAAATGGTGTAGAATCGAGGGAGAACGAGCTTGGGTTTGGAGTCGGCGGTCGCGGCTAAGAATCACGAAATGGAGGCTCGATACTGAGAAATTGGTGTTTGAGAGAGATTTAGTGTGATGATGTTGAGCTATGGGAGTCGATATTTATAGCCGATTTGGGTATTAAATGCGTGAACGGTTCGGAGGGTGGGGGTTGAGCCGAGTGGGTTCAAATCCGACACCACGCGTAGCCTCGGTCGAAATTAAACATTAATGCACCTTGGGGAGAGGTCGCATGCGCGAGTGGGAAATCGAGACGCGATGTATCTGGACGGAAACGTGAATTTGGATAAATCGAGCTCAAAACCGTCGCTTGCGGGACTCGAACTAGCGACCGGTTCTGAAGCTAGGAGTTTGGTTGAATTATAGAACAGGTCCTTGATGTTTCACGAGTTTAACATTTTAGGTTAAAAGTATAGTTTTAGTTTTAAAACAAGTTTCAGGATTTGACTGTTTCGGTCCCTGGACTTTTTATAAAAATAAATATGTTTTATTTTTATAAATCTCTCTAAAGTTTCAAAAGTTTTATTATTTTATAATTTTATAGTATAATTCATTAGTTTATAAGTCTCAAGATAAAAATAAGTTTATTATATTATTTATAATAATGATAATTGTAAACTTTATAAAGTTTTAAAAAAATTTAACATACATGTATTTATATATATATTTTTATATAAATCTTATGTCTACATAAATATATATATATATACATACCCCAAATGTATATATTTATCAAACAAATTAAGGTTTATATATAAAAAAAAATAGATTTTAAACAAGTTTTCAAGACTTAAATTTTTTGATACGTGCAAGGATTAAGAAAAAGTATGACGGAAACTCTCGGATATTACAGTCTCCCTTACTTTAGGAAATTTCGTCCCGAAATTAAAGTAGAAGGGTTTAGTTTAGGATTTAAATCCATGATACGCACAAGGATAATGGGAAAGATGTCTTACGTTCCCAAGTGAACCTTGGGTTACGTTTAGATTTCTTAAAGAGAAGTATCTATAGGAATAAGATTTTTGCTTGAGTTTCTAAGTTTTCAAAGCATATGGTTATCAAGAGTTTCCCCAAGGAACATATAGTTTTATTGAGATAGATGAAGATTCGTTTTCAAAAGTATTGGAGAGGATAACTGCTGAATTTCCATTCAAGGTTTAAAGTGAGACGCATCACTTGGAATGGATTTGATAATAGTTTAATGATATGAGTTTGTAGTCTAATACGTCTAAGGATTGCTACGGTACCTAAGTTCCGTGGCTACTTTTTACGATAAGTCTTAGATCATAGCACACGACAGAGTTCACTATGTCTTCCCATACGCTGATTTTCATACTTACGTGTGCACCCGCAAGCATTTAAATCGTCGCATAGTCCGCATAGGTCCTTCCGTTTGTGCGTGGATCAAGAAAGAGTACCAGAATTTGTTTAACTCGTGACTAGAGTTTCCACATAAGAGTGATCATTGATTAACGAGTCCCTTAGAGAGAAACGTCATTCAATAATTAAAGAGAAGAATGTGACAAGACTTAGAGTTTCAAAGTTTCCTCGTGATTGATTAAGAATACTTCAATCATTGAGTAGTTTAAAGTCTTTACACTTTCCTCGGGTTTGATCAAGATTACATCAAACCTTGAGTAGTTTAAAAGTCTTATACGTTCATCATGTTTGAATAAGCATACGTCAAACATGGAATGGTTTAAAGTCTTATACGTCCATCGTGTTTGAACAAGCATACGTCAAACATGGAGTAGCTTAAAGTCTCATACGTTCATCATGTTTGAACAAGCATACGTCAAACATGGGGTAGTTTAAAGTCTCATACGTTCATCATGTTTGAACAAGAATACGTCAAAAATGGAGTAGCTTAAAGTCTCATACGTTCATCATGTTTGAACAAGCATACGTCAAACATGGGGTAGTTTAAAGTCTCATACGTTCATCATGTTTGAACAAGCATACGTCAAACATGGGGTAGTTTAAAGTCTCATACGTTCATCATGTTTGAATAAGAATACGTCAAACATCGGATAGTTTAAATTGTGTTTGAACAAGAATACGTCAATCATAGGATAGTTTAAATTGTGTTTGAACAAGAATACGTCAAACATCGGATAGTTTAAATTGTGTTTGAACAAGAATACGTCAATCATAAAAAAGTTTAAATTGTGTTTGAACAAGAATATGTCAAACATCGGATAGTTTAAATTGTGTTTGAACAAGTATACGTCAAACATAGAATAGCCTTAAAGTCTCTTAGTTTAGCTTCAGTGTATAGAAGTATACGATTACGTTTTGAGTATAAAGTGGTTATCTAAATACTCTAGTGTTTAAGAGACGTGTGGGACAGCGTTTGGAACAGGATTAACCGTTATACGCTTTCTCACAGAAGATTCGAGTTGTCCAGAAGATTAGTGGATCCCGATGTTTGGTTTAGATAGGAGTCAGGGGATGTACTCTGCTAAAGAGAGTAATGTCCTCCTTCCTGCTAGTGTCTAGTATCAAGAGTGAAGTTTTCTCGTATATATGGAATGTACGTTTATCAAGTCTTATAGGGTTTGGTTAAGATGGACACACAAAGTTTTCAAGAGTAAGAATCCAAGTATAAGTTTGAAAATAGGATAAGTCAGTTGAGTTTCAAGTTTCAGTATTAAGCTTTACATGATCCTTTATTGATCATGTTTAGTTTTAAGAACACGGGATTGAGTATTTGTACAAGTTTTACATGACTCAAAAGTCTCTGACCTCATAGTTGCGTATACGAAGTTTAATGTTTTAGCAACGTGTATTTAAGCTTTTAGTCCCCGTTGTGATTTTTAGTAAGTCTTCTACGTGACAAGAGTTGAATGAGGAAAGTCTCCAAGCATAGGGTGACGGGAAAAGTTTCGATAAGGTTTATGATAGTGTGTTTACAAATGATTTATCTTGATTCATAACAGAAAGTATAGTTTTCTTTTGTATAGAATGTGATTAAGATGTTCAAAAAAATGACGAGTTAGGCATCGATAAGTAGTACAAGTAAGAGATAGGTGTGATTGTCAAGCGAAAGTTGGTCGAGTTTACAAGTGTTAAGTCTATACAAGAAGTAAGGGTCATGGTTGTTTAGGGTAATGATTCGTAAGTCGTGTTGTTTTTGAAAAAGTGCTTACGAATTAGAAGATTTGTTCAAGATTTATTCTTCAAGTATGCGTGTGTCACTGAGGATTTTTATAGTTTAATGCAACGTTGTTACTTATCTCAAGTACTAGCGTGAGCTACTCTTGACGAAAGTGTTTGGGTAGAAGTGTTTTGTAGTGCTAGAAGGAAAGTCAAGCTAGTAAGTGATAACAAGATAAATTTCAAAATAACTTTCGTTAAATGTTTCAAAATTGGGACTTCTAGCCCTTACATAATACAATTTAAACGGAAGATTAAAGTGTGTAAGTAAGTTGATTAAATATGTTCAAAAGTTTTTATACATAATACTGAGTTATCACAGTAATATTTTCAAAAATAGGTTTTAATTGGAAGTTGATGGGCTAACGAGGAGGATTCCCGGAAGAAGGGGTGGGTCACAAGGACTCACTTATGTACCCTATTTCCATAGCTAGAATTTCCTCGTGAGTCTACAACTTTTTAGTTATTGTCACCGATATTTAAGGTACTATGTCGAGGTTCATTATGGGTTTAGAGTCTTAAACGTGGAGCTTGTTTATTCTATAGTAGGTTCCTTCCTCTACAAGGAAATTACTTAGGTTACAAGTTTCTTTGTTAATGTACTTTAGATTTTTAAAAAGGCGTTAAGTTTTGTTTACAGGAACGGTGATGCGTAAGTTTTAAGGATGTATTGAGGTTTTGAGATTAAAAGTGTAACAAAGTTTTTGAGTTAGTCATAAAATGAAGTTTGCTTAAGTGACGAAGAATGAAATGAGACACAAGGGTTTTCCCTTATGTGCTAAGTTTATAAAATAATGAAGTTTGTAAAAAGGACTTGTAGGATAATACATGGTTTTAAATGTGTTGGTATTACAAGAATCATGAAGTTTAAGGATGTATGAACACTTTGAGATGTATAAAAGTGTAGCAAAGGTTTGAGTGAGCTATCTAGAGTAGTTTGGTTGAGTGATGAAAATAAGATGAAAACACAAGGGTTTCCCCTTAAGTGTTATGTTCATAAAATAATGAAGTTTATAGGAGAATTGGTAGAGTAATACATAGTTTTAAGGGTGGTATTACAACGATCACGAAGTTTATTGGGTAGTATCTATAAGTATAAGTTTATGTATGTAGTTTTTAAGTATAATCTCGTAAGAATTTCCCCTTGAAGGTAACTCCTTCAGGTTATGACGAGTAAGCATGCTGTCATGTGACAAGACGAGACTTAAGAATCATAGAATAAAGGTTATAGAGGAAAGCTTTTTTTTCTTGAATCATGAATTTATGAAGCGTAAAATATTTGAGATGGCACTCATTTAGTGCATATCACTAAGTGAGTACTTTGACATATCAAGAGAAATTTGAGCTCACTAATGTTTAGAGAAGTCGTGCATTCCTATAAGTGGATACTCATCCCAAGAATTCCCAGGAAAGCATACGGGTCCAACGGTTGATTTGGATTTATACGAAATGCTTTCCTTGACAGAATTTCCTAGAATACAGGTATCCACCCTTCCGGTCCGCACAAGTTCTCACACATTATCTAGAACTTAAATATTCTTGACGAGAGTTTAGTGGTTGATTAGGCTTGAAGCCTAAGAACGTACCCTCGATGTAATAGACTCTTGTAGCACGTAGACAAGTAGAAGCATAGAATTTCCGAGCGTTCACGTATAAGATTTAAGAATAGAATGAGGAGAAAAGTTCCTAGTAAATGACATGAGATAACTCGTGTTCGGGTCTCCTAAATTATAGTCTAGGTCATGTGTCTAATAACCTAATTCCCTATAACCAAGGCTCTAATACCAATCTGTCACACCCCAACCGACGGCGGATTATACGTCGGGGCGGACGCGGTTGTTCAATAGCACAAGGTTGACTATTAAAGTTTTGATATTTCATTAAATAATAATTTAAGATTCAATACAAGGAACATAACAAGAATACAACGTTTAATTTATAAGTAGTCTAGGTCCAAAGCATCCTATGTGATCACAAATAAGCCTCATGATGTAGAACCTGAAACATGTGAAAGAATCTGTCAACTACAAAATAGTTGGTGAGATACAAAGGTTTTGACACAGTTTAACAAGTATTTGGAAAGAATTACAATTCACTATGATATATGCATTCTATAATGTAAGTATGAGAACAAGTATCTTAAACATTGTGCACTTCAACCCTCCAACCAAGTTTAGGCATAACCCGCAGGTTACCCTTATAAGTCTCAAGTCTCAAGTTTAAAGTTTAATTCAGTAACAATCACCAAGAGCTCCCCCCGAAGGGGTCAATCAATCAAGGTGGATTGGCCAAATGCAATAGATCTATCATTGTTACTATAGGCTTGATCAAAGTTAATGAATGTGCTAGTTTTAAGTTTAATCTAAGCATACAAGTCTCAAGTTTAACATAAGAATAAACACGTAGTCATAGTTGTACAAGAATTGTATAAGTTTAAGAATTTTGAACATGGTTCACCCCAAAAGCATAAAAGAAAAAGGGGCTAAGTATACTCACTTGGATTGATGAATAGTATCCGACACGGATAAGTATTTGCAAGACTTGGAAGGAGAATATCCTCACGATAAGCCTAAGTATGCAAGTTTAAAGATTTAAGTATGATCTTATAAGTCTATGGTAAGGATCTAAGATTTCAAGATCGACTAGGGTTCCAAATGGAAGGCGGAAGTGATTGTGTTTATAAAGTTTAAATAAGGTTTTGAATGAGTCATACTATGCTTGGATTTCAAAGTTAATAAGTTAATAGTTTAAAATAATTATTTAAGATAAGGATTAAAGATAAATAATAATTATTTCAAAAGTAAAATAATTATTAAATACAAAGTATTTAAAGACTATATAGTGATTAAGGGTTAATAGTAATTATTTAAAGAGTATATAATTATTAAGGATAAATAATTATCTATAAGAATAAGTAATATAACTCGTTTAGGTTTCGAGTATTAAATATTTATTTTTCAAATTAATATGTAAATAAATATTAAGTACCTATAAGATTGTAAAATAGAATTTCTTACATAGTTTATGTTTTAATGATAAGTTTATAAATGTTTAAAGTTATCTATTTATAATGTTTATAAATTTATAACTTTATGATTTTCTAATATAAAATACGCATGTTCATTTTATTTAAATAAATAAATAAATCTTGAATTTTAAATGTTAGACTAAAGTTTATAATTTAAGTTAATGTTTAAAAAACCAATTAATATGCTTATTTCAAAAAATATAGAAAAATTTTATATTTTCTGATTCATTAAAGCTTTGTAAAGTTTCAAAAGTATTTTTCATAGTTTTCAGAATTTTAAAACTATTTTAAAGAATTGATTATTATGAGTTTAAGCTAAGTTTAATAAATTAAAAATAGTTCTGGAATATAAAAGTATAAATAAAATTTAGATTCAAGTTTACAAAAGTTTTACAGAATTTATAAAAAATTTTCAAGTTTAAATCTGTTGTTAAAAAAGCTAAAAAAAATGAATAAAAGCAAAACTGGGCTAACCGGATTCGAACCCGGGTCGCCTGGTTCACAGACACACACACGCACTTAACCATCTGACCTACGGGTCTTGTTAAGTTTAAACCAGGAAAGAAAATAGGTAAACAATACTTCCAAACACCCCCAAATCCGATATGAACCCTAGAATCTGATCGCCCAATTTCGATTCGATTTGCCCTCTGTTAATGAAATTAAACAGAGGGCTTTTGATCTATACACGAATGCGAGCACAATGGTACAAGATTTACCTCAAATGGTGTAGAATCGAGGGAGAACGAGCTTGGGTTTGGAGTCGGCGGTCGCGGCTAAGAATCACGAAATGGAGGCTCGATACTGAGAAATTAGTGTTTGAGAGAGATTTGGTGTGATGATGTTGAGCTATGAGAGTCGATATTTATAGCCGATTTGGGTATTAAATGCGTGAACGGTTCGGAGGGTGGGGGTTGAGCCGAGTGGGTTCAAATCCGACACCACGCGTAGCCTCGGTCGAAATTAAACATTAATGCACCTTGGGGAGAGGTCGCATGCGCGAGTGGGAAATCGAGACGCGATGTATCTGGACGGAAACGTGAATTTGGATAAATCGAGCTTAAAACCGTCGCTTGCGGGACTCGAACTAGCGACCGGTTCTGAAGCTGGGAGTTTGGTTGAATTATAGAACAGGTCCTTGATGTTTCACGAGTTTAACATTTTAGGTTAAAAGTATAGTTTTAGTTTTAAAACAAGTTTCAGGATTTGACTGTTTCGGTCCCTGGACTTTTTATAAAAATAAATATGTTTTATTTTTATAAATCTCTCTTAAGTTTCAAAAGTTTTATTATTTTATAATTTTATAGTATAATTCATTAGTTTATAAGTCTCAAGATAAAAATAAGTTTATTATATTATTTATAATAATGATAATTGTAAACTTTATAAAGTTTAAAAAAAAATTTAACATACATGTATTTATATAAATATTTTTATATAAATCTTATGTCTACATAAATATATATATATATACATACCCCAAATGTATATATTTATCAAACAAATTAAGGTTTATATATAAAAAAAATAGATTTTAAACAAGTTTTCAAGACTTAAATTTTTTGATACGTGCAAGGATTAGGAAAAAGTATGACGGAAACTCTCGGATATTACATCAATAACGTCCCCATCTAGTAGCAACTTCAAACGAGCCTCGTTCTGTCGTTTTTCTCCTCTCAAATCGCGATCAGCACAGGGGAAACGAGTCTCAGTACTTGCGTCGAATCAAGTCCGATTTCAGGTTAAGTTTATGATTTGCAAATTCACTTGTGCTACTTGTTGCTCGTGTTATCTACACAACTAATACATGTGAGTATTACATAGCCCCTTTTACTCTTTTACACTTTTTGGGGTGAAACATGAACTCTATACACACAATTGCTTACATTTACACAAACTACACAAACACAAATCCTCTTTACATTCATGTATACAAAATTTGGGCTTGATGTTTGAGTGCTAGGTGTGTTAACTATTTATGTGCAATCATTAACTATTCAAGCCGACGGTTAACAGTGATAGATCTATTGAGTCTGACAAACCCACCCAGATTGGGGTGATTGTTACCGACAACACAATTTGCATGCTAGTTACAAAGGTTTGATTGTATTTTGGTTACACAATAGTTGCTCCCCATAAATGCCTTATTTTATCATGTTATGTAAGGATTTGATTATTCACATCTATATATACTATCTATATACAAACCTGTGTATGCTCACCAACTTTTAAGATGTTTGATCAAGGCTTGCTACACATAGGCTTTGGACTTAGTTAATCTTAAATGAAGAACCGTTTGTATTTCAATTATGTACCTTTGAACTTGATTGTGTTTGAAACAGAATTTGATGATTAATATATTGAAATCTAGTCAACCTTGTGCTCATGAACAGTCTACATGTTTCGCCCCGACGTTTCCGCCGTCGGTTGGGGTGTGACATAATTACTATGGGTTGGCCCGCACACAGAGAGCTTACCATCGAGGTGTACTCTACATTTGTGTTCCGGTCGTGTGAGCCGGGATTTCCAGAGCTGGACGAGACTGATATTGCGGAGGAACGGGAGGAGGCGGAGGTTACTTTCCGCATGTTCGGGGTTTGGTATCGTATGTCCCTTAGACGGTTTGCTGTTGTCCGCAACCTCTATACCGAGGAGGAGACTCGGGAGCCGATCTACACCACGGCTATCTATATGGGGCCAGATGACGCACACCGGGTCTGGTGGCCTGCGATTGGTGACCATGCGTTTGGGGCCTATAGCAGGGTCTCTCATATACGTGACCCTCTTTATCGTTACATGCGTCGGCTGATCGCCACATCCATCGCTGGACGTTGCAGGGGCACCGATAGGGTCACCGCCATAGACCTCTTCTATTTGCGGTGTCTGCTCACACACACACCCTACCACCTCGCTCGTGGTCTGGCAGATTACTTTGTCGGTTACCATCTCAGGTAGGCACGAGGGGCGTTGGTCGGTGGCAACATTGTGTCGCAGATCGCCAGAGGCCTGGGATACGCTCATATGATGACAGAGCTACCTATGCCTCCGGTTTTCCCGCGCGTGGCGGGCCGAGCCACGACGACCAGGATGAGGATCGCCCGGAAGTTCTCGGACGGGCAGTGGCGTTTGATGAGGAGATATGATGTTTTGGAGGCCTGGGTGGCCGAGCCGTTGGTGGACCCCAACCCACTGGTTGCGCAAGAGGTCCAGCTTGAGCAGCTTTAGGAGGTGCCCGGCGGAGGGGATGAGCCGGTTCAGCCGCTAGTCCAGCCGAAGGCCGAGCCGGTGCCGCCGCAGCATCCTCTGCGCGTGTACCATGCCGTGTGGTTGCCTGCGCGTGTACCATGCCGTTGGGCGACGACGGTGCTAGCACGTCCGGTGCAGGTGGGGTGCGGATGGGTCCGGTGCGGATGGGTCAGGTGCGGGTGGTGTAACATTTCTGATTTTTCCTACTTATTTGAAATTAATATAACTCGTTTAATTCCCAATTCTAGTACACTGGTTTTGTTTTAATCTGTAAGTTCCAAGTATTAAATCCCAAACACACATCCGCAAACCCTTTTACGGGTATACATTTACATAAATTTTCAATCAAATACTTATACGCATAGATACATTTATTCCATTAACAAGAAATTTGACGGTTAATCGGACCCCAAATCAATTAAACCCTAAATTGGAACCCCACACTCCAATTTTGACTTTCCTTGACAGTTTGACTTTCAAAAGTCAAAGGGGCCAAAAACCGTGACAATTCACTCGACCAATCGACGGATTTCTTGCGAATTGGACTCCTCATGATTTCCTAATCACGAATCGATCCATTCTCGGCCCAAACAACAACCCAAACTGACCGAATACGCGGCCATTTCAAATTTAAAAGAATTTGACTAAGTTTAGTCAAACCCGTATTATTATCCGATCAAATTGTGTAATTGACGCGTAATGAATCCCACAATTCACGCGCAGACCAGTCTCTCATGTATACAGCACCTTAACACGACTCGATTCATCCTCAATTAATCAGATTATCGCAAAATCAGCCCGCAAAACGTTTCGGTCAAAAATCGAAATCGAATTAGTTAATTCGAATAAAATTGAATGAATTAAACCACTCACCCATACGCGTATACCTCCTCTCAAACTCTCCCAACCTCTGTCGAACCTGCATTTCACCTCTGGAGCCCTCTCGATCACGAAGAACAATCGGAACCAAACTCGTAGCCGTCAGCACTTGTTGCCCAATCTCAACGTGTAAGTCTTAGGTCATTAGGATCGTAATCGAACCCTGATCAATAGCCCTATATCAATTTATGTTGAAAATACAGAATCGAACCAATTCGAATTCTAGGGTTCTTGGCTCTCGTATTGATTTGGGTTTCGATCCGAAAGTTATGTTTTAAATTTTTAGTATTCTTATAATCCAGCGAAACCACCTGGTCCGGCCGGCAAGTCACTGCGCCTCCGAACCAGGTGGCGTGGGTTCGAAACCCACCAAATCAGTCCTTTTACGCGAACACTGAATACCAGACCCGGACACCTCTCCGTAACGGGTTATCAGAAATCTGAGTGGATCTCTTACGCGAATAGCTGCTCTGGTCCAGCGGTATACATGAAATACCAACACAGGATCCACCCGGGTTCGAACCGGGTGGCCTGTTTATATTTTTAAACACCATTTCTAAAACTCCAAAAATTTTATAAAAAATATTTTTATAAACCTTGAAACATTTATAGCAGAATAAAAGCAGAATCATTAAATTTCAATATAAATTCCGATTTAATCCGAATTAAAGTGTTAATTTGCATATTAAACTTTTAAAACAAAACTTTAAATATTTAAATTTATTTCTAAATAAAAACAATTATTTTTATAAAAGTTATAAAATATTAACTTCATTAAAGAAAATCAATACTTATTTTTTTTAAAAAGGAAAAATAAATAAATGAAAGTTATTTATTACAAAGGTAAATATATTTTACCTTTTACACACTTTTATAAATAAATATTTTGTTACATGTCTTTATAAATAAATAAATAAATTATTTATTTAAATAAGATAAATCACACAACTAATGTTATAACTAAATTATTAAATAATAATTATTTAAGATTATTTAGTTATTCAAACTCAAAACCTAGTTTAATTATTTTAGAACTATTTATTTAAATTCCTCATTTTATAAAATATCTCATTCAAGTACGGACCACTAATACTTACCACTTCAACACTTGTCACACACAACCGATTCAAATCTTAGACATAGACTATTGTACCCTCTAATAATCCAAATATACATTATACAATAGGTTAACGTGGTGAGTTGCAAGGATCAAATTTCAATCTAGTCTCCCGTGTTTAGCTACACCTTGAACCAAGTGAGTAAACATAGCCCCTTTTACTCTTTTACATTTTTGGGGTGAAACATGAACACTATTCAAATTACATGTTTATATTTACACAAACAACACAAGTACAAATCCTATTTACATTCATGTGTGCAATTTGAGCTTTATGCCCGAGTGCTATGTGTGCTAACTTTTGTGAACACTTATGTGCAATCATTAACTATTCAAGCCGACGGTTTTCAATGATAGATCTATTGAGTCTGACAAACCCACCTGGTTGAGGTGATTGATACCGACAACACAATTTGCATGCTAGTTACAAAGGTTTGATTGTACTTGGTTACACAATAACTGCTCCCCATAAATGCCTTATTTATCATGTTATGTATGGATTTGTTTTTCAACTATATGCTATCTATATACAAACTTGTGTTATACTTACCAACTTTTTAGTTGACTTTATTTTATTCATGTTTCAGGTCCTAATATGTGAGATTGATCAAGATGTGCTACATATAGGCTTGGACTTAGTTAAAATAAATAAAGAACTTATGTATTTCAATTATGTTTCTTTTCTTGAAATTGGTTTTGTTTGAATGTTTGTGATGAAATTTGACAATTAATATATTTCAATTTAGTCAACCTTGTGTTTATGAACAGTCTACATGTCTCGCCCCGATGATTCCGCCATCGGTCGAGGTGTGACAGGTGGGTCCGGTGCGGGTGCGTCCGGTGCAGATGGTGATGACGAGATGGAGGGGTAGATAGATTGTTTAGATAGATTTGTACATTTGTTTTATGTATACAAAATCATTGTATTTATGTATGTAGTTTTATTTATTATGGTTATGTTGTGTTTGTTTGGTTGTTTGTAATGGTTGTATATGATGTTTATATATGTAATTTTATTTACGAGTAGTTTAACACGCGAAAAAAACTCTTAGTTTTACATCTTAAACGGAAAATTAAAAAAAAACTAGTTTTATAATAAAAAAGACGTGACCGGATTTTAAAAACTAAAACTACCGATTTTTACAAACTCTTAACGTGATAAAACCAATAGAAAAAAAAATAATCGTTATTCATTTTTTACATCTCAAACCGATAATCGAGGTAACCGGATTTTAAAAACTATAACTACCGATATTTACAAACTCTTAACGTGATAAAAACAAAAAAAAAAGAAAAAAAAAAGTCGTTATTCATTTTTACATCATAAACCGATAATGAAGGTGATCAGATTTTAAAAACTATAACTACCGATTTTTCCAAACTTTTAACGTGATAAAAACATACATATATAATTTTAAAAAAAAAATAAGAAAGGGGTGACATTTAGCCCTATATGTGACATATACACCACCAAAACCCTAAAACACAACTCAACCCTAAAAAAAACCCACCAACATATCTCGACATTTTCTAGCGTGCTGATTCCAAAGTCTGGTGGATAAGGGTGACGTATTGCCCTATACGTGACATTTGGTGCCCTAAACGTCACATTTAGCCATATACGTGACGGTTAGGGCAGGTGCAGTTCAAAAATGAGACGGTGTCTCTAAAATTCCCCTTTCTTAATATAAGCTTATAATTTGGACATGCTATAGGTAGTAGTTTAGATCTTGCTTAAAAATTAAATGAAAATGTTAAAACGTAGAGAAACATGTTGAGATATAAGAGTTTTGTATTTGAGGATGTTAGGATCTAATTTTGCAAGAAATGAGAGCTATATCCAACTAAAAACTCCACTTTTGATCATCATAAGAGTCACATGTGACTTTTTTTTCTAACGATAAGGATCTCTACTAAAAACACCACTATTGATCATTGAAATTTTTTGTAGTATAATTTCCTTCTATAAGTCATGAGGAGATTTGTAAGGTGATGAAGTTTTCTGTATATTGCTTTTCACGCTAAATACAATAAAATGGTATCCCTATATATAGGAGCCAAATATAAAAGGATACAATCAAATACGTATAGTAAAGAAAATTAATAAACAACTGATACAACAAATATATACTAGAAATAGGATAATCGGATAGATGTATATGAGTTGTCTAACATCACGTGAAACGGGTGCAACAATGTGAAGCTTCGACCTAAGAACGTCAAATCGAGTAGATGATAATTAACACTTTGGTCCGAAGATCGGCAAGCTGAGAGAAGGTAGATACTTATCTGATCGAGAGAGTCCGACCTAACACCATATCCTGAATGAAATGCAGATCAACATCCCAAATGACTGCTAAATATGTGGCATCAAGGTTGTCACACCAAAGCGTGGGTGGATATAGGATAGGAATGTGAAGCTCGTTCATGATGGACATAATCCAGCGTACCTCTCAAGCAGTTTGAGCCAAAGCTCAATACTCGGCCTCTGTACTAGAGCGGGAAACGGTGTGTTGTTTCTTGGAACTCTAACTGATAAGATTGGGTCCAAGAAAGATGCAATAACCCGTAATAGAATGGCGATTATCAGAGCATCCAGCCTAGTCAACATCAGAATACGTATGTAGCTCAAGACTAGTGAATCGTTGAATAGTCAAGCCATCGGAGATAGCACCCTTAAGATATCTTAAGATACGCTTGACTGCACCCAAGTGTCGATCAATACGTTTATGTAGAAATTAGGAAACCTTTTGGACCGCGTACGCAATCTCCGGGCGAGTCAAGACAAGATATTGTAATGGAGCGAAAGTACTCCTATATTCCTATATAGCAGTGGGTCAAAAAAAATTAATTTTTAATGATTGCTATTTGTGGTTAAATTAAATATATAATGAGTTATGTTAGTTTCATTTAATTTTTATAAGCCGCTCAAAATTAATTTTTAATTAGTAAAAAATAAATAATACAATCTCGTTAGTCCACCTAACTATTACTTGACATGCATACAATTTCTGGCCCTCAAAATTTAGGTTGATAAAGAAAACTTTACATACCTCCACATTAGTAAATTTATTGTTTTTTAATATCTTAGTTTTTTTCACAAAACTTAACGGTCTAAAAACAAGTTAGGTACTAGTCCTTTTTTAGTTTTTTTTCTTCCTTTTTTGGAATTTTCAATACTATCTCTTTCAATAAATATGTTATCTAAAACTAAAGTTATGTGTGAGGAAAAGATAGAAATTTATTGGCAAGTAAAAAAGGTAGTGTGATATTTAAGACCTAAAAGTCGATTTTGAATAAAAAATAGCCGACATCATTTACCATATTCCAGGATCTCAACAAGCCCATGGAACATGACGAAATCTGGATCCATATAAGCATTTCTCCTTCTCATTGGTCACCCACCGGGTGCAGACATGTGTCCAACTCCCTTCCCACTTTGATTTCATTTCTTCGTGAGTAAGCATGAAGAATAAATGTATAGTTCTGTATGTATATGTTTTTCATTGTTGTGTTATCATTTTATCAGTGAGAAAATGTATATATCAAACCAAACCAAACGTACCCAGTATAATCCCACACATAGCTAACGCTTCAAAAAACACGAAGTTAAGAGATTTAAAAAAAATAAAATAAAAAATAAAACAAGTTTAATAAAACACTTCAAAAAACTCAATTATTATTATTATTATTATTATATACATTTTTTTTTAGTGAGAAAATGTATATAATAATAATAATAATAATAATAATAATTGAGTTTTTTGAAGTGTTTTATTAAACTTGTTTTATTTTTTATTTTATTTTTTTTAAATCTCTTAACTTCGTGTTTTAATTTTGTAGAAAGTTTTTTATAAATATTAAAATTTATAAAATTAAGTGATTTAAATGTTTTATAAAAACAAAAAGAATTGAATAAACTTTAGTGAAAGATTTGGAAAATTTAACTAAAAAATAAATAAATAATTTAATAAATCTTATTAAAGTTTCTAGAAGGAAATATTGAGTGAGATTTCCCTTTATAAAAATAAAATAAAATGTTTTATCAATTATAGGCTTGCATCTTTTGATTTTTATTTTAACTGTGATATTAACCACTTATCAAGTTTTCTTTCTGATTCTCATTATACCTATCAAGAACAATTTAGGAGCGCATTGTATTGTTTTTGTGTTGATGTGTTTAAAATTAGTTTTGTAGTAAACATTCCAATCAGAAGGTCTTCGATTCGAATCTGGGTCACGGTAAAAAAAGGGGTCTTTACGTGGTAGATCAGAGGGTTTAATCAGTTGAGAAGTTCCTCTTAATATGGGTTGTCTTGTATGTTTTATATGTTATCTCAGAAAAACTCAATTATCCTAAAATATCTATGTCGAAAAAAAAAAGTAAACAAATTTTTTATATCAAACACGTACTTATTAAAATGAAGAGTTTTGTAGAATTTAGGTGGATGTACAATTGACCCCACCACTAACCAACTTTAATTACAAAAATGCCACTAAAACCCCACCCAAACTTCATCTTAGTTTGCCCTTAAATACCAGCATCATATCCATAGTTTCTTCCCTTTCCTCCTCCTACCTTCTTCCCATATCAACACTTTTCCAGCCATGTCAAACTCAAGCTTCCCCTCCACCGATCCTCATCTCTCCTTCAACGACTTCCTCGACAACATTCTCGTCGATTTCCCATCTCAAAACTCCGTCTTGTTGCCATCTCGATTCGACAACTCCACCAGGAACACACACAGCTCAAGCTCTGGCTCCGACGATGGTGAAACGAATAAGTCGGAAGGTAACAACCATGTTGACGAACGTAAGCGCAAACGATTGATATCCAACCGGGAGTCAGCCAAAAGGTCCCGAATGAGAAAACAGAAGCATTTGGAGAATCTAACGAACCAGGTAACACGATACCAGACCGTTAACCAGGAACTTGTGAAGCGGTTACGGTTTGTGAACCATAACGGACAAATGGTCCGGAATGAAAACCAGAGACTCCAATTAGAGGCAGTGAGGCTCCAACAAAAATTATGCAGTTTACATAAGCTATTGAACAACCCGGAACTCCACCACCCATTATTACCGTCTGCATGGCCATGCAATAATAACTTTAACGTCACCACCATTAATGGGCAAGACCAACCTACGTTAATCACATTTTAATATATATAATATATGTATTCACTATGTGTGTGTATGTGTGTAATATATTATATATGTATATCGATACATGAGGAACTTAGTAAGTAAAGAGAGTTGTAATGTTCTTTTATTATTATCTGTAATTATGGCAAGCCCCGGGATGTACGTAGTAACAATTTTTCTTAGTTTTTAATTTTATTTTGGTATATGTTATGTACGATCCCTCGTGTATTTTACTTTATTTTTTCTTAACACACATATATGTGTGTGTATGTATGTGAGTGAGATGGTGTATTTTCATAATAAAATAGGTGGCTTAAGTTTATGTGGTTGGTGCAATCCGTTCTTGTATAGTTAAAGACTCGTCTTAATTAAAAGAAATAAAGTTTGATTACAAGGGTTAAAAGAACAGCTTGTTACGTGTATAACGAGCTAAGTCACTCATGAGCCACTTAAGACTATAAAAGTTTAAATCAAACTAAGCTTAAATAAATTCGAGGAAAAAGTGAAGCTAATTTGATAAAGGAGTTTACACTACACAAGGATCATAGGTTCATCACAATACACATGGATCCTTGGAATCAAAAGTTTTGTGGTAGTGTTGATGTTGAAATTTATAATCAAAAGAAAAACCGCCCAAAAAGATTGGGTGCCTGAATCTGAACCAGGGCTCTGGTCAAAATAACCCACCTTTAGTCAACATCTTTATGAATACAATCCCAAAAAAAAACCTCATTTTCATTGACAGTTGTTAATGTAGGAGCCACAATACACTTTGAATTTTAAATGTTGCAACACTCCTTTACAAACAAAGCACATCCACAAACCTTATGATGGCTAGTTCCAAGAAATAAGCTTAAAGAGAGTAGGGAAGCAAAATATAATACTAACATCACCTAAAAATCCTTTTTTGGTAAATGGCATTCTTTTTCTAATCAATATCTATTTTCCTAACAACCAAAAGCAATTTTCTTTTTCTTTTGCCCTTATCTATTATTAAGGTTTTACTTGAACCTTAAAGATATGTATAAGCTAATACTCTAGTCAGTGAAGTACAAACATATATAACCTATGACAGTAAATGTTAAATACCAACATCATTGATCAGAGAGCCCAACAGATCTAGATCCTAAACATTAATTTTGGGCTAAAATAACATGCTTATCATCTTCAACCTTAATTGGATTGGTTATATACAACATTAGTTCTTAATTAATGAGCACAAAATTTAGTCTTTATATAATAAATAGTTAAGCCAAAATTTTGAGCTTCTTAGCAACAGTATAACAGACTGATTAACAAAAGATGACTGTATGTAAGTCTTTTTTGTGCCATATTTGTTAATTTTCTTGGTCTTAATCTTAAGCATGTGCTCAAAAGCACTCATAATGTCTTTCTTGTCAGCACAACATCCACCATCTTCTAAGCTTAATTTTATTGCAGCTTCAGTAACAAGAGGATACTTAAAAGTTAGAACCAGTTTGTGGCCATCTTATCTTTTAAGGATAATGAACCAGATTGGTTTTCCTCGGAAGAATGTGTGGTTCCTTATGATTTCCAAATTCAAGCTTAGTTTGTGCTGCCAACCTTCTCTTAAGTTGAAGTTTTTTCTCGCAGTTTATTACACTGAACTGATCAAGACCAGTTGGGATGAGTATGTCTCTATTGTCTATCCCTACATGTTCTTGCGGATCTTGTAACGAATTCATGGAAATCTTGCAAGATCAAATCACCCCAGAGTTACACCAATTCATCAGTTGCAAAGTTGTTACTGATCCCTTATTTATCACTATGCCAAATGGTCTACAAATTAGTTACACACAATGGTGCACCGTAAACAGGGTCGTCCCTGGGATTTCGGGGGCCCTGTGCGACTAAAAAAATGAGCCCCTAAAAATAAAAAATATAAAGTTAAATATATGAAAAAAAATTCATTAATATGATGAAAATTATAACACCACTGGGTTTGATTTTTCTTCAAAAAAAATCAATTCAAAAACCTCACTTTATTGAATTCATCCAATTTAATTTCGAAAGCAGAAGTGATCGACCACTTTTGAAAGTTGATTATTATTCAGTGACATTTTCCCTTTTTTTTATTAGGTAAAATTGTAAATCTGAACATGGCCTAATGATGGAAATAATTGTTAATAGGTTTTTAAACTCAGTTTATATGGCCCATAAGTTAATTGTTAATTCAGTTAATTTATTTTTTAAACTCGGTTTATATTAAATATATTTTTATATAGTATATATAATTTTGGGCCCCCTGAAAAATCGGGCCCTGAGCGGTCGCCCACCCCGCACATGCTCAGGGCCGGCCCTGACCGTAATTTATGTGTTTTCTCAGATTCATCTTGTATGCTTCAGGTGCCTATCATCAGGCAACCTCTAGTCCTTGGTAATATTATGTTGGCCATAAGTGTGTGATTAAATTTGGATAAAGTTTAACGGGTCAGAATTGTAATTAGTGTAAAGTGTATTTTAGAGTCCAATATGTAATTAGTATAAGTCAAGGGGGGTCTTTGTCCATAGTTCAAAATTAGAAACTGATTTAGGATAAAGAGACGTCATTTAGAAGGGTAGTGTCGTTTCTGTATTAGGATTATAAAACCCAGACAAAATCGAGTATGTAGTTGGTTGTTCTATCCATAAAATCGAGTTTGGATCACGGCATGAACGATCTGAACCGATGATGGTTAATCCGGTACGAACCATCACCGTCACCATATCATCACCATTGTCGTCGTCGACGTCACTCTCACTGTCACTAGGGGAGTAAAAGAGGTTGCCTGTCACCATATCATCACCATAGAGCTCTATTTTTAAAATTCAAACTTAGCTCGTCAGTAGTATTCAAACCCATATCTTCTCAACTCATTTATTATTTATTAATTATTATTATTATTATTATTATTATTATTATTATTATATATATATATGTATATAAATAATTTTTATATACAACATAATAGATCTTATATTACATATTTTTTCAATACATTAGTATAATAGAAATTAATGTGTTTGTATCATGAGTTTCTAGTAGAGAGACGGGTCGAATTCTTGTGAAGTCTATTTTTTGTTTCTCGTCTCTCTTCTATTAAAATAACTATCTTTTCTATTAATTAATAATGATTTTAAATAATTAAATATCTAAAGTTTATTCTAATATTTTATTAAAACTTACTAAATCATAAGAAGATTTCAGTTAATCTTATCTTAAAATATAATTTTATAATTTTTAAATCTTCATTATTTGTTATTTACAATTCAAAATATTCATTATTTCTTATTTCACCAATGGCTAATGACATTTAACGTATAAATCTTCATAGAAACTGCTTGTTTACAAGAAGTTGTATTTATTCAAATCATATAATATATGAATTTCTAACCTATTATTAAAATAAAGGTATTTGAATAAACTTAGTTAACCTTAATTTACCCTTAAAAGTAATAGACTATTGTTTAACAATGGGCCTAAAGCAAGGGCTTTTAACCCAAGCTCTAGGGTTACCCCGCAAATCTAAAAGATCAACCATTATCAATACTATTAAGAAAAAGTGTCGGTGGCCTATACTCACCTCAAACATTGTAAAATGTAATTTTTAACCCTCTTAAATTTCTAAAATTCGAATTTGCCCCAATTAGTAAATATAATTTGATTATCTTTAACAACTTTCGCGTTCGTTTGTATATTTTTTTTCTTGACATCCTAGTATATTTTTTTTTAAAACGGAGTCTTTTTCAAGAAAACATATTTTTTAAGTATCGTGGGTTATATCAACTAACGGTGACGTACTAGTACCATGAAAAATTATATTGACACCGACTGAAAAACATCAGTATCGTTATCTAACTGTATTTTATCTATGCTTCGATCTGCATAACTGACTCGCCATAACTTCATAAGTTTTTTTTATGTATTTAACTACGATTCTTTTTGTGCTTAGTCACGTTAATGTCACTGCCTCAATTGTTTAAGGTACGTCTCCCGCCACGGAACGCGGGCCAAGATTTATTTAACCACGTTTTTTGTACTTAGTCATGTTAATGTCACTGTCTCCTCAAAAATTTATGGTCCACTTTGCACGGGGTAAAATTTCTAGTTCTAACTTAAATGTCAAAAGTTTAGAATATAGAAAATTATGGTCTGCTTGAAATTTCATTACACTTTTTCTTACTTTGATCATTTTATTAGATGTTAGAACTTTAGACTCTATTTGTTTCATAGAATTTAATGAAATTGAAATTGGAAAACTTTCAATAAAAAATTGTGTTTAGTTAGTCAATTAGGAATTGGAATTGGAAAAAAAATTTCCAAATTCCTTTAGCTGATGGAATTATGAATTCAACAATCCTTCCATGGGGTTGAAGGAATTCTATATATTCCATTGTAATTTAGAAAGATTACAAAAAAGAAAAAGGAAATTAAGAAAAACTCTTTTTGCAAAAAATCTTTCTTTTTTTTTTCTTCTTGCCAATCAATATTACAATTAGATATTTTGCCAATCGACTGTTAACGATTAAAACCCACTAATAAACATGAACGATTTAAATAGAAGACCATGAAGAACCAAAATTAAAGATGAAGACTAGGAAGAACTATGGACCGGACTGAATTCGGATTTTGGTCTAACTTATTATTATTATTATTATTATTATTATTATTATTATTATTATTATATAAAGTAGAGTAATTCTTTTGAAACCATAGGTAACTTTGACATACCTTCTATAAAAAGTTAATTTTTTTTCTTCTAAATGTAAGGAAACAAAGAACATACATTTTTAACAAGCACATCAACAAAACTAAGTGAAATCACATTTGTGATGCATTATGATTCATGGAATTTTTTTTCAAATTAGTATTTATTTAAAAAAAAATTAGGATAACAGGGAAAGTCAAAAAAAAATTCGGATAATGGTTAAACCGCTATTAGCAATGGCGGATTAGGAGCAATATTTTCAAAAAAACTGACACCATTGGTATCCGCTATTAGCAATCGCTGATTAGGATAAAAAAACTAATAGCGGACACCAGTGGTGTCAGTAAAAAAAAAACAAGGTTACAGAGCTTGTTCCTAATCCGCGATTGCTAAACGCGGATACAGTGGGTGTCAGTTTTTTTTGTCCTAATCAGCGATTGCTAATAGCGGACACCACAGTTTTTTTGAAAATATTGCTCCTAATCCGCCATTGCTAATAGCGGTTTAACCATTATCCGAATTTTTTTTTGACTTTCCCTATTATCCTAATTTTTTTTTAAATAAATACTAATTTGAAAAAAAATTCATGATTCATGTGCTCCAATTCCTCAATCCCTTGTGGATGCTAATCAAACCCGGAACTCGTTCCGGAGCACTCACCGCCGGACCACCACTCATACCCACCGGCCTCTTCCTAAGGTTTCCTTCTTCCACATCAAATGAACATCTGCACCACAAAAAAGATTTGCTCCCCAAAATCCCAAACCTCTTCTTCTCACCCTTAACCTTATAATCTTTTGAACACTCTTTCAAAGCTGCCAGAAAAGGGTCCTCCTCCCTCCAGAATATACTCGACGCGCTTCTTTTCATGATAGGCTCTCGAAAGCACCTTGGCGGTGGTGGTGGTAGTGGCGGTGAAGCGGCTGCTGGAGAGACTAAAAGCTTTGGTACACCAGGAATCATCTCCCATGAGAAGGGTATGGTGCATAGGGTGTTGGTTTGCTTGTGGTTCATGGTTTTCATAATGCTGTGTTTAGGTTAGTGATGATTGTTATGAGGTGGTGGTTATAATATGCATGATATATATTCATGTAAATTGTAATTCACACTTTTGAACACATTGGAGAATAAAGGGTGAAGGTTTTAAGCAAATGAAACGTGAAGGAGAGAGTAGTCTCATTGCTTTTTGATGAGAAAAATGGAAGTTAAAGGAGGCTTTTGGTGTTTCATAGTACAAAATTTATCGCCCTAAAAGACTAACTTTTCTTTTAATAAATATTATTAACGATTTGGTAAGTTATAAAAAAAAGGTAAGTTTTCTAAATAGCCATACAAAAACAATTAGACAGTTTGGTCCGAAAATTGAAATAGATGGTAAAAAAAAAGAAAATTAGACGGTTTAGGTTTTAATAAGTAAATGACAAACTCGGTGTACAAGGCTCCCGAATTCGCTCGGTTTGAGGGGTGTCGCCAACAATGCGCCTGTTGTATGCATATTTATCCTACATTTCTGTAAGAGGTTGTTTTCACTTTTCACGATTTGAATATGTGACCCCATGTCATATGGCAAGGTATCACGATTTGAATATGTGACCCCATGTGGCAAGGTACAACCTTGCCATTGCTCAACTGCTCACACTTTAAGTTTGGATAAGTAAAATCGTGAAATTAAACTAGGATTAATTAAATTATATTTTTCATCCATTTAGGTATATAGGAAATTGAACCTTTTATCTTTTATCTCTATTAATTGCACAAACCATCTTTTCGTTTAGGATTTGGCGTACATTTCATGGAAATGATTTATATCTACTAAGGCTATGTGTAATATAAGGGTGAGGAAGGGGCCGTGAGCCACGTGGAAGGGGTGAGGGGCGTGAAACACCCCACCGCCCGGGCGTGAGAGGGGGCGTGGGAGGCAAGTGTGAGTGTGGTCACGGGCGCAAGGGGGAGGACCTGCAGCCGGCTGAGGTGACCCAATGAGAGTGAGGGTTGGGCGTGGGAAGTATTACGCATAGTCTAACGATTATAAATGTTAATTGGTGTTCATTAAAAACTCCATATTAATATCCTTCATATTCGTTTGTAAATTTAATGATTTTTGTAATATTATACACATAAATTGTTATATACTAAGTTTTGGGTTATTACAAATAATCATAGTCTAAAACGTACACATAATCCACGTTTAATGATTTTTGTAATATTATACACATAAATTGTAAATTTAATTATTTTTTTTGTAATATTATACACATAATCGTATTTTTTATTTAAACCCACTTTTATTTCTCTTAGCTAATACAGAGAATAAATTTCAATATAAATTCTGAATATAAACTACTGTTTAGGATTTATATAATTTACTTAGTAAAAGACACTTGTTTTATTAGAACTAACAACTAACTACTAAATGCAATATAGGTGTATATAAGTTGGGCTGAAATATAGTGTGGTACGTGGGTCGAGGGGACTTAACTGGGCTTCAAAGATTGAATAGTTGCTTGGTTTGAAAGCTTTAACAACTACTTGAGTAGTTGGGATAGGAGGCCCAACTAGTTGGGCATGGTAGGTACAACAAAAACTGAATGGGCGGGTAAAAGAATTTGAACCCCAAACCGGGTCTTTTTGTTCAAACAGTATCGGGTTGTAATCCGAGTCGGTCTGGTCAAACTTGGTTAAACCGGGTTGAAACCCAAACCGGTTCGGGGCGGGGTCGGTTTGAAGGTAGGGTGAAGCCGACGACCATATCCGTTGCAAAGTGGGTCAGGCTTTGACCGACTCAGTCGGGTTGAAAACGGTTTCTCCTAAAAGCAAAAATTGTAATAAAATACAAATTTAATACATAAACTTAGAATTTTTATTAAATATTTTAAAAATTACAAAAACATAAACTATAATACGTTACAATAAAAAAATACATAGTCGTCGATACTCGTAATAAAAAAATAAACTTTCGATATGTTATTTTTAGTCTTCGCTGGAACCCGAGCTAGCTCGTAAGTAATTGTCAAAGCGGATTCCTTATCGGTAAGTGGGTTGGTCAATCCTTCTTGTACCTCATCCTCATATATCTCACCTTCTACAAGGTATTCGCCTTCAAGTGATTATTTATCTTGTATTTGTTACGCCGCGTCCAAGTAATACTTTAAGAAAATACGCATTTCCACTAATTGTGGTGTGAGTCTTGTTCTTTGAATAGAACTAACTCTACCACTAGTAGAAAAAAACGGATTCTAAAGCTACCGTAGAAGATTGGACGATTATTAGATCGCGGGCCTCCCCTCCCTCTCCCTCCCCTGTCTCTCTCTTCACACACACTACAATCACACTATTCACACAACTCAGATGACATGACGTCCACATATAGAAAAAATAACATCATTTGAGTCTCACTCATTTAAGTATATCACATGCCCAGTGAAAACATATAAATATGGTAATTGATCAGGAAAAAAAATGAAAGAGAGAAACAAATGACGCTATCTTGCATCTACGAATTCCGTAAGTGAAACGTCTAAATTTATAGAAATCATAGAAAGGACAAGAAACTTTTATTTGCTTCCTTATCCATAAGACAAAATAAGTAAGATAAGTTTTTATTCTCTTCTCATAGAGCACAAGACAAAAATTCGACATCATTTTCTCCACTATAATTCTTCTTTCACATATCAAAAACACTGTTCTCAACGCCAATATAAATTTGTTATATCACCAACGAGTTGAGGGATAACGAGTTTGTATGTCTAACTCGTCTTTAAAATCTAACTCCAAATGATTTAGGTTTGAACTTTTCATCTAGATTTACTGAATTGGATTTTCATTTCAAAAGAAGGATAATTACAATAAAATGGCTGGTAAACGTCACGAAATTGAATTAGCAACATAAATCACACAATGTTTAGAATAAACTCTCCAATATTATTGATCCAGAAAATAAACTCAAAACTAGATCAAACTCTCATAACCACAAAACCCTAACTCGGTTGGTTATATAGAGAAAGACTTGATTACAATTAGAAAAGAATAAGGACTCCTAATTAGATTATAAACCCACATGTTTATCTACTAATTAAACCACCTATCATAAATCAAATACAACTCATTTGATTTATCTCTAATTGTATTCCTTAATTAATTATGACCCAAGATCCATATGCTCGAACCCGGCCCATCATCCAACCCATATGCTCGAGTTGGGAACTACGCCCACATCGTCCAACAAAACGGGCAACAAGCTGCGCCGCAACCCCCTTTTGAATAGCAAATCCAATCCTTCTATAAACAAAGTTTTGGGTTTTAGGGCCCGAAAAATTACCATTTATGTCCCGCTGGACCCTGTTCAGTAATTCCACAGCCTCCGGGGCTAGGAAACCAAATGTATCAAAAGCAAAAGGAATAAACACGTGTTAATTCTCTAAACAAGCTTTCTCGTGTTTACCTACTTTGCCTGTTTCCGCCTTCAACGCTGCATGGCCCGCAATAAACCCATTGTTCCTAAGTCCCACGAGAGGAGATACTCATGTAAGGTCCACACAAGCGTGTTTCCCCCCAGTCCACCCAAACAAAAGTTCCTGCCCGCTTAAGAATATCACATAGAACATCCCTAACCAAATTATACCTGTATTTAAACCCATGCATCTCTTTGCAATGGACCGCATGCTCACCAAAAGAATCCAGACAAACCTTGCGGCAAACTAGGCATGGCTCATCAGCCGGAAACAAGGGGATCATTAGTCGGTACTTAAGGATAGCCCGATACTCTATAGCCGACATATACTGCCCCAGTCCTTCAATGGGAATGACTGTCAGGAAATCCTGAGCCCGAAAAACCCGGAGATATTCAAACACCGCTTTTTGACGAGGAGACATTCAATCTAGATTTATATATGACGATTTTAAGTTTTGTGAAAATTTTCTCTTTGGTGTATCTTTGTCTTTCACAAACGTTATTTCGTAATTATAGAGGTAAAATACAACGAATTGTAATATCATTTATGTTTGCATATTAGGTATTGTGTTTTTTCTTCTAGAAAAGTAGGTGTTGTTTGGCATTGCCGGCAAAGCTCCAGAAAGCACTAATCCTTGGACCCTCCTCCCTTACATGTTATTATAATCAATAGTGAATCAAGCCATGTCAAATATGTTAATTTTTAGGGGATGCGTCAAATATAAATCCTTATTCAGGGCCGGCCCATTAGTGTATTTGGGCCAAGCTAGGGCTTGGGGCTGCCTACTTCCCTCGGAAATATCCATCCAGTGGCTGCGGGCGAGCCTTCTAGCCCTTCTCCAAGCATGTGTGTTTATCTATATTTCTCTATTAAATCTATTATTGTTGCTGCCTACTTGCCTCTGTTTGGTTATTTAGGTTATCTAGATCAAAACGATTCATACTTGTTATCTTGTTGATCTCATGCTTGTTGGTTATTCAGAGTAATTTAGTTATTTGGTTTTATACATAGTGTTTGTGTGTTTGTTATAAATTGATTTATGTTAATTGATTATCAATTCAATCACTAGGGTTCTAAATTAATTTCTTTAGAAGGGCTGTTATGATTTATGTGAGACTATCTTATTTGTTTGAGGCTCTTGCCTTTTAGATGGGAGCTCTTGCCTTTTAGATGGGAGCTCCTGCGTTCAAATCCAGGCATAGGGTGAAATATTTGGTGTAATTTAGGCGTAGAAGTAGGATAGATCTGACGTTCAAAAAAAAATGTTAATTGATTACATTTTTGTTATGTAATTTTAGATTTTTGGCTAATTGGAATTGGCTCCTTGAATCTCTGTCTTGGATCTTCAGGTTAGATATATGCATAATACCTGTTACACATAAATTGCTAATTGCCTATTAGATATTGATTGCTAATTGTCTACTATCTTTAATATTTGTTATCTTTCTAACCAATAATTTAATGTCAAATTGAAACCAAAACCTATGAATCTGGTTTTTCGAAAAGATTAAACTTTTTTTTAACAAGAAGCTTTAATTGAATCACAAAAAAGATCACTAATACTCATAACAACCACAAAATCTACAAACCTTAACAAACCTACAAATAATGATCATCCTTAAAATAATTACCTACAGGCTACAACTAACGAATCAACGTAATGAATCTACAAATAATAATCAACAAACAAATAATGAAAAGGCCCCCAAAAATATACTTCGCTTGGGGCCACCAAAACGGTTGAGCTAGCCATGTCCTTATTTATTATAAAAACTCAAAAATTCATTCTCATCCATTGATTTTTTTGATATTTTTGTTTATTTGTCATCCACCCCCCTCCCCTCTCTCAACCCACCTTTCATATCAGATCCATGTCTCTCTCTCTTTTTTCAAAATCATACCCCGATACGTGAGAATAGAAAGAAGAGAGACTACTTCCAAGACATAAGGAATAAGAGCAATAAAACTATTTCATAAGAGGAATGTTACACAATTTATCTAATAACGTTATATCGTGTTACAATCTATTATTTGTGAGCATTGCAATAATCATTCTAAAAATACCCACATAAATTTTATTAAATTATACATCAAACCAACATATTATGGTATTAAAAATAAAAGCTAATTTAGGTTTGCCACTAAGAGCATTCACATAAATATCTCTATATTCATCCTTATCTCTATAATTTAGAGTTTTTCTTATATTTTATGTTCTTTATTTTTAAATTTTATAGTTTTTGTGACATCCGGAAATTTTTTTTATTATTATTTTAATTTTCGGGACAAAAATTCTTTCAACAAGGGATGATGTGACAATCCAAACTTCGTTAGTCAAATTCAGTTACATTCTAACTCATTTAACTCAATTCTAAAACCAAGTGATCAATTTTATCAAAGCTGAAGTTGCAAGGATTGATTTTGTAATTTACCAAAAACCCTAGTAGGCACGGTCGTGTCATGTTTTGGCACGGTAACGCCTGGTGCTCTGGCACGGTCGCGCCCGGTGTGAAGGCACAGTCGTGCCTCGTGCAGTTACGACGCGAATTAAAGCAATAATTCCTCTAATTAACATATCCCTATCCAAATTTGTAACGGAATTGCACTCTAATGAAATAATCGGTCATTTATGATCAGTTTATCATCATCATGGTCGAATTCAAATCAAATAAAGAGAATTATTGTCGTAACCGTCGACCGACTTCAAGTATTCATCAAATTCGACGGATCCTCGTATTGTTTTCACAAACTATTTGAGTTCCTTATGTAAATAGAGATTCTCTAAATATAAATAAACATTTTAATCAAACTCCAGATTTTTTGTGAGTGTTTAGGAAAGAGATTTTAATCAAAAATAGTTTATCATTTGAGTCCTAGAGGTATTTTGGTTATTTCAAGAAAAAGTTAACAGAAAATCTAACAGAGTTAGTTATCTAGAATCAAATAGAAGCAAAAATGAAACGTCAGTGTTAAAAGAGACGGATTTAAACATAAGGAACTCAAATATTAAAATGGTCAAATGTCAGAAAGTAATTAACTCTTAGTTAAATTATAGATATTAAACCTTATTGATAGATTGAATATAGTTAATAAGTCCATAAATGATGTGGCGTATGAGATGACACATGCAATATGAATGACCATGTTTGTGCCGGAGACGTGATCAAATCTTTTGCGTGCAGAATAGACACACATACGACTTTACCCACGCAATTTTGACACTTCTGACCTAAAATGCTGCATCCATCACGATTTCACTTCCCCTAAAATTCTGGACTGTTCATCAATCGCAAGTTGAATTGATTTGAATTTCAAAAATGACAAATATCTTATGTTATTATACATTCAATTTCACAAAATCATGTTTGATTCAGAGGATTTCGTGTTTAATTTATGATATCGAATTATCAACCTAATTAGCTTTTTTACAGTTCCAAATCTAACTACAAATCGGAATAAATCATTTTGATTACCGAGTTACGGTAAGAACCTGTCGATTGATCCGCTCGTTTCACCGATCGTCGTAATCTGAGATCCGGCCAATTCGACGGCTGGTAGTTCACCGCATTTCTTACATCTCGGAGCCGCTGCTAAGATCTGGCGACAAGACGGACACGAGGAGTGAGATCCAAACCACGTGTCAATGCACGTGACGTGGAAACTATGTCCGCACTGCGGCAACACTCTGATCTCGTCACCGGCGGTGAATTCCGTCAAACAGATAGCACAGTCGGAGAGTTTCTCACTCATTGTTTCCGTGGAGTAGGTGAGCTTCGGAAGAGTGTTCAGGACCTTCTTCTTTAAGCCTTTGTTAGCGGCGGCAGGTACGGACTGATCCGTACGGCCGATGATTACGATGCCGGAGATCCGACGGATCCATGTGCAGCGAGCCACTGATAATAGGCCGAACACGCAGATTAAGGCGCACAAAAGAGCGGCGAGGATGACAACGAAGTCGGAATTGACATTGTCGTGTTCCGGCGGTGGCTCGGTTGCCGGCGTGGTGGATGAATTTTGACCGCCGAGCATCCTGAAACGGCGAGACATATTTGTTTCCTCAAGGGAGTGGAGACGTATCTTATTACAAGGAAATGAGCAGTAGGCTGTAATAACTATAAGAAGTCGGTTGGAACCGTTGCTAAGGAAAACAAAATACTTTTGGATAATGTAACATACAAATAAGTAGGTTTTTTTGTGGGGTTATAGCAATTTTGAATTAAAGAAAAGTTGTGCACAATTTTAATGTGTGTGGTGATGGACTCTCATACCTAATCTTTTGATACTTCATCGGTTCAATCGATTTAATCGGTTGGCCTGGTCACAAACACTGGTCGACCGACAAAGGAGAAGGATAAGTATTAACTGGTTTTTATTGGTTTTCATCCGCTTTATCTTTTTCACTTAAAACTAGTCGGATTTTACTAATTTTACTAGTAAGACGTGATTTGTAATATTACTTTTAGTGTTTTAAACCTGAGGCAGTTTTTAAGCTCTCTTATCTTTCATTCATTTACTAACTCTCTTAGGGTTGACGATTTCTGACACGGACATGTTTAAACGACACGAAACGACGCGGAGTTAACAGTTTCGTGTTTGCCCTTAACATGTTTTGTGTCTTAAATATGTCGATATGTTTAAGACATGATAAAAACAAGTTAAACACATGTCAACTTGTTAATAACCTTTTTATATTTTTTAATTAAAATAATAATATATTATATTTGCTTTTCGTTTTTGAATTTTTGTTTCACTACATATGTATTATTTATCGTGTACTTAAACAGGTTTCATAAACATATCAAAAGTCCAAATATGTTGCACAAATCCAAAAATAAATTGTTTTTTCCCTATTTTTTGCTCAAAAATATTGATTTCGGTTCACTAGGTTTATTTTATATTAGTTATACTGGTTGTCTTGTTGGGCCCTCCTAATCCAGACCAAAAGCCAAAATTTATTCCACAATTCCACTAAAAAAATTGATTTTTTATTTGTAATATTTCCGTCCCCAATTTAATTGTTCAAGTTCCGTCACTACATGTCTTAACAAGTCATGTGTGACATGTTATGTGAGCCCTAAACTCTCTTCATTGCACATATATATTGTTAAAAAAAAGTCCAACCATATTATTTTAGTGCAAGTCAAAAATAACTAAAGGGCATGGCATATCACATTTAAATCTTTAGATAACCGTCTTGATCGCACATTTATTTTGCTTAAATATTATTTACTAGGTTAAAATATCGTGTATTACACGGGTTAAATAAATATAATATTATGTAACATCCCAAAAATAAGACGACGATTAAAATAACGGGTTATACGTAAGACGAAAGGAATAAATGAACGAGGCGTGACGAGCCGGGCCAGATGGGCCGGCGAACTTGAGGGGAGGAGTCTCTTCCCCTATAAATAGCCTAAGTCACTCCACCATTCTCTCATTTGCAAGTTCTAGAGAGAGAAACCGTAGCGAGAGAAAGTTTGCGGATCGACCCGAGATTGAAGAAGTGTGTTGCTCCATAGCTCGTGAGGAGAACCTCCGAATCAGAAGCTCGATACAGGTAACGATCCAACCTAGATCTGAGTTTTTGTTTGTTTTTGGGTTTTTCGGGTTTTGGACGAAAATGTGACGTTTTTACGGATGAAACTGGAAGAAAAACATAGATTTGAGTTCCTTAATGAAAAGCAAACGTTTTGAATGTAAACAAGTTCGGGATCTTGACATGATCAAACCCGAATGCGAAAGTTAGGGTTTTTGCTGCGTACTTATTAAGTACGCATGAAGCAAAGTTCGCGCACTTATTAAGTACGCAAGAACAAGTCTCTGCGCACTTGCTAAGTGCGCAGGCATCAGGCTGTTTAGGTAAAGTCGGTATGTTTAGAAAGTTAAGCCGTTAGAGTCAGGGTTTGGTCTGATGTGTATTTAACTAATCAATTCAGATCAGAAGTGACGTTGTGGGACCTTTGTTTAGGACAACCCAGATTAGCTTATCAGGTAAGTTCTAGAAGCCTTCTTTTAAATGTTTTAAATAATATTTTTGGGCTGGTGTGCATACATACAAAATGATGTTTTACGAAACGATGTTTACAAAACGAGATTATACGAAACGATGTTTACGAAATGAAACGATTTGGAATGAACGGTTTATGGAAAGAAAGTTATATGAATGGAATGTCTACGAACGAAATGTTTATAAAGAAATGGTTTAAACTGAAGGTAAAGGGTTTTGAAAATGAATGAAAGGTTTTATGAAAAGAAAAGAAAGGGCAAAGGTTTTAAAGAAGTCATTACAAATCTAATCTGTCGAATGAATGGAATTGACGAATGAAGTCTGGAAATGTAATTCCCAGCCTTGTGGTATATTATGGATAATGAGCCATAGTTGCCATAAGAACAACAGGGGCAGTGTCCTTGTGGCCTGTCAATGGGTATGATGTTGTACAACTGGTAAGGGAGTAACGACGGTTACTCAGGGGTTAAGCCTTAGGGGCAATACAATACTAAATGACAGAACGAATGGTAATACAGATTTAGATGATAATGTATGACTTAAATGAATGTTAAATGTTAAACGAACGATCCGTTCAACGGTGTTTATGATGATGATAAATGTTTGAATGTTTTTAATGATGAACGAAAGGCTCTGTTTTCTTATACATGATGTTAAACCCTAATGAATTATTGAATGATGAACCATTTCTTAAATCGAATGAAAACTTGAACTCACCAGCGTAGCTGACTTTTTAGTATGCACATTCAGGTTAAAGGCAGATATGGACGATGGACGGTGATGCTTGGCAAGCGAGAATAGTTACCCGGTTGATCATGAAGACTGGCATCCCGTGATGATTAGTTTATGATATGTTTATGTATTAGACTATGTTACGCTTCCGCATGTTGAACAATGTTATGAGTATGTTTTAATGAAATTTTCCGCAGCGTTATTTGATATTCAAGTTTAATAACTATTTGTGAATGAGTAAACCCAACAAGTGAGGCCTCACGGGTTTGGGGCCGTACATATTATATATTAAGTAATAAAAAACTTATTTTTTAAAAACTCGTATTTTATACGGGTTGAATAAACACGTGAAATATAATATAATTTGTTAACACATATATTTGTAAAAATATGTTAGGAGATTTATTAATACAAAGATTAGTACTTTTTTAAATATTATTGTTAAAATATAGAGGTATATTTAATAAGAGAGATGCGAAGAAAAAATAATAAGAATTAATATGGAGACGACACATGAAATTGAAAAACATTTATTTATTATATAGTTAAGATTAAGATTTAACTTTTACCTTTACTTTTTCTTTAGTTTTAGTTTTTTATCTAGCTTTTATGTAAATTAATAAAAACTAGCTTAGAACCTGTGTACTACACAGGATGAAAAAATATCTATACATAAAATTCTTAAATCTTTATATATATATATATATATATATATATATATATATATATTATAGGTGAAAAAATGTATTGCATATATTAAAAATAGAAAACAAAATCCAAAAATATGTAAAAATTAAAATATAATTGGGTTTTGAAAATACAACAATTGCTATTCAATTTAATTTGACTTTCATTTACTATTTAATTGAAAACATAAGCTAAGTAATTAAATTTCAAAGTTGAATATAATAAGAGATAATTTAAAATAAATGTGTTTTATTAGTAATTTCACTAAAAATACATTATTATTGAAAAAATAGAGTTGTATTTAATAAGAAAGATATGCGGAAAAAATGATGAAAGTAAATATGAAGGCGACTTGTGTCATTAGAAACCTTTATTTATTATATAGTATAGATATAGATATTAGGGTTTATAAGAAAACTAGATAGTTTTGTGAAAACTGCGAAAACCACTCTCAACCAATCAAAAATTTTATAAATTATTTATTCTTTTTATTTGTTAAAATGATATTCTAGTAAATTAAACCCCACTATTTTAGGTACTTTTATTTTATATTTAATTTAAACTAGATGGTTATACCCGTGCTCCGCGGCGGGTGTCGTGTTCATTGTTACTAAAATTTAAATAAAGAAGTAGACGTAATGATAAAAATAATGGTAATAAAAAAAAACATAAAACTAAATAATAAAAAGGGAAAAAAACAAAATAAAAATTTACCGGTTCGGATCGTCAAAAACCATGAAATCGAATACCGATATGGGTTCCGATAATATTAATACCAACAATGATGTTGTTCGCTCATAATATGTTCGAATCGGCACGGTACCACAACGGTAACGGCACTCGCTATATACAACGATACGAAAAAACTCCATTTTGAATACAACTCCGTTTTTAAAAAAAATTATATCGGAACATTGACAAAAAAAAAAAAACAGCCGCGCACTCTTTATTCTGAAAAAAAATTAACAAACGAAAGTTATTAAAGGAAAACGAAATTAATAGAAAATGAAACGGACTAAAAGCGTACATTATATATAGTATAAGGGTTGAAATTGAAAAAAAAAACATTTAAATAAAGACGTAGACGTAATGATAAAAATAATAGTAATAAAAAAGAAACATAAAACTAAATAATAAAAAGGAAAAAAAACAAAATAAAAATTTACTTGCTCGGATCGTCGAAAACCATAAAATCGAATACCGATATGGGTTCCGATAATATCAATACCAACAATGATGTTGTTCGCTCATAATATGTTAGAATCGGCACGGTATCATAACGGTAACGGCACTCGCTATACACAACGATACGAAAAAACTCCATTTTGAATACAACTCCGTTTTTAAAAAAAAATATATCGGAACATTGACAAAAAAAAAACAGCCGCGCACTCTGTATTCTGAAAAAAAATTAACGAACGAAAGTTATTAAAGGAAAACGAAATTAATAGAAAATGAAACGGACTAAAAGCGTATATTATATATAGTATAAGGGATGAAATTGAAAAAAAAAAAACATGCATTACTTGCTTGTACTATGTCCTGTTATGCTTGTACATTTATGAATATTGGTTTTTTTGTGAGTAAACCCAATTTGGTAATTAATACAGAGTTAATATATAAACTATAACATTTTCAGTGGCAGTGGAGACATTCACTCAATCTATCGCCCTGGGTTCGAGCCTCCATTTTCCATTTTTTGTTGTGTTAATGGTTTTTATGGAGCTCTTTTTAATATTATAATTAATTGCAAACATAAATAGTTTTTAAAATGCTAAATTTAATATTTTATTTGTTTATTATATTCTTAAAATGTTAAATTTAGATAATTAGTAAACTAGATTTTGAAATGTTAAACTTAGAGTGGTTATGATTTTATCTTTTGTTATACGATATCGTCTTATGTCTTCTTATGTGTAATTAAAATAGACTTTCTTAATTTTTTTTAGTATAAACTGTTGCAAATAAAATTTTCCTGACATTTCGCCGCCACAACGCGCGGGAGAATACCAACTAATTAATAATTATGTTGTGAGATGTTCATGGAGGATTGTTAAGGTTGTTATCTATGGGTTATGTGTAACATCCCGAAAACCCGATACCTTGTCCAGGTTTGAGAGTGAAAGAGAAGGAACTAGGGGACGTGATATGGACGAGGGATAAAAACGTCAAAACGAAGGAAGGAGAGAAGGAACGAGGGGACGTGTTCCCTCACCCTTAACCCTAGGCGCCTCCTCCTCACTCTTCATTCTTCACCTTCACCCATAAGGTCTAGAGAGAAAAAGAGAGAATCTGGAGAGAGAAAATGCAAGGTATTCTACATTGTTGCTCAAGATCTTGTCCACCTTCATCCTCCATTGATTCGGAAAGAGCACACATGAAGAACATCTAAGGCAAAAATTGGCGTTCAGATTTGAGTTTTTGTTCAAAATGGGTTTTGTAGGTAAAACTAGAGTTTGATCTTAAAAACCAAGTTTTTACGTATGAAATGGTAAGAAAACTCTAGATCTAGCTTCATGGGATGTAAACAAACGATTTTAACGTAAAAAGTATCAATCTTGCGCTGAAAAAGGTTTGAAGTAAATCTTTTATGTAAAACTAAAACTCACTCAGCGAATCTGACTTTTTAGTATGCACATTCGGGTTAAGAGTAGTATGATCAGGTGCATGGATGCTCGGTTAGCGAAGAAGAATTATCCGACTAAAGAAGAGTCCGACATCCTGTTATGTATTGTGTAATTTGGTTTGGACTAAAGTACAATGTAATTAATTCCGTTTCCATTGCATGAATGAATTTTATGTGTTGCTGATTAATTCCAACAAGTGAGGCGTCTTAGGATTAGAGCGTTACATTATGTGACCTAGTATAACCTATTTAGGAAATGTTACTGTACTGTATAATTATAGATATTTCACACCAAAAGGGATTTGGTGGAGTGGTTTCAGCAATTTACAAAAGGAGCTTGTATTTTCTAGGTGGGTGGGAAGGGGGGGATTGGGTCTAATGACAAAGTCATTTGGAGTTAAACGGTGTAACTCCCCTTGAATTTAAGGGTTCGAGTTCCATTATAAACGGATTGGTGTAAATTATTAAAAAGGGCTCCAAAATTGGGTATTTGCTGTTGAATCTAATATTTCATGTGTCAACAAAAGGATCACCAGCTATTGAGAACAAATCAAATAAAATCATTCCCCTAATGTCCTTAAAAGCTTCACAAGATATCCTACTTGATTAATAACTTAAATACAAAACATTAAATCACTTCCAATATCACCGGCGGCATAAAATTGCCATTCATACATGTTCTTGTTTTCAAAACGAACCTTTGCCTAAAAACAAGGTCACAAAAACCCAACAAATTCAAAAGAAACCATTACAATGAACCAATACTCGCGAGTGTCGAAAGAAGCAAATGGTCACCACCATGTTCATCCTTGCTGTTCCCTTTAGGACTACCCCCAGAACTGCTATTCGAAAGCGACACAAATGTGGTTTTCCGTAACACCCCAGTGGGTGAAGACCCCGATCCCATATGATAATTAACAGCATCCCACACTTCACTCGTGTGGTTTGTTTCTGAACCCGACGACAGATTCTTGCACTTCACCCCACTGCTACTCGAAGTCCGATTCAACACCTCTCCCAATGGACCCCCCATGGAGTTCGAGTTCCCCCACGAAATGGGAATCCAATTTGATGCTTGTTTCTGGGTCGGGTCGAGGTCAAACTCAGGGGTCAGACCAAGTGGTGGGACAGCAAGTTTCTCTTGAGCGGGAGAGTTTGACGACGATGAGAAATCTGAAGAGGCCATGGGAATGGACATGGAGAGTTGGGTCCAGTCGGGTTTAAGTGGCTCGTCTTTGGACCATTGGTTAACAAAATTGGGAAGTGGGTTCGGGTTAGATGCACCATGGTCCAAGAAAGAGCTATAACTTGTGGGATACATTAAAGAATCCGAGGATTCGTCTATTTGATTACTTTGTTTTGGAACTGTGAACGCGTTTACAGCAAACGCTTGCGGTTCTTGTTTCCTGAATCCAAAGTCAAAAGGTTTATAAACATCTACACTTCTTGAAACAAAAAATAAACTGTTAACTTATTTATCCTCACCTGTTGACGGGAGTCTGGTGGTGCAATGTGGCACTGGTGAGGGCGGTCGCGGTCGCCAGGGTGGTGGAAACCGGTGCAGATGAGGAGGAAACAACCGGTCCCGCTTTAGCATTGGTGGGACCGGAGACAGCTTGGCCGTTTTGGCTTTCCACAGGCTTTCTTGAACGATGGCGGCCTCTGTTGATGTGTCTTTCACAGTATTTCTGATCCGGAACAGCATCTCGAGAGCACCGCCATTTCTTCCCATCTGTTCTACGACACCTCCCGGGTTCCGGATCCGCAGTACCCGAGAACCCGAGATGGAAAGTTCCCCATCCATCTTCACACCCAGCAAAAATAAACACAAATCAGATTCTGAAATAATTTCACCAATAACAAGTGTTCAACTAAAGTCACTCAAAAAAAATTATTTCCATAAAGTAAGTCAACTTTATATAACTTTTTTTTAAATTAAGTGAGATAAATGAAACATATATGAATATTTATTACACATACAGGAGCTGGGGGCGTATGAGGTCGAAGACGAAGATCCCGGGAAAAGGAAGGTATTGAGCGATTTCCTGAGCGGATTAAGCAAATTCGACGGAACAGGGACATTAGCGACGAAGTGTTTGTAGATCAAGGCTTGGTGTTCTAGCTCCATCCATTGAGAAGGGGTGAAGGGTCCTTTATACCTTGAAGCAGGCATATGCATACCTGCTTGTAACCCTCCATACCCATACCCTGCAACTGTTGTAACACCATCAAATGTGTTATAAAAAAAAATCAAAACCATAGTTAAAAAGACAAGAAAAAAAAGTTGTCATGACAAGACTCCAAGAACCAAGACTTTGCTTCCTAACAGCCTACAAAGATGCCAATGAAAAGACCCATCACCTGTTTACTAAAGGATATATATGCCTTTAATTATCAGACCAAAAATGGGGACATGCACACCTCCTACCATCACCATAGATGCCACTTGTTAGTCATGACACCAACCCAAGAGACACCAAAAAGTTAGCCCAAAATGTACAACTTTCAATGCACAAGGTACAACTCACTCTCTCTCTCTCTCTTGGAAAATATATTACCATTTACCAAATCAAAAATCCTAAAATATCATTTATTGGGTTTGCTCCTAGGATCCTATTTCTCCCCCAAATTTATTTAAAAAAATAAAAACAGAAATACCTGTGTTTCTAATGTAAGCAGGTGAGGGCTGGTAGAAAGAAAAGAGTGAGGTCTGGTTTCCATCTTTAGGTGTAGTGGAAGATGAAGAAGAAGAAGAGAAACTGAGCATAGAATCAGATCTCATGGGCATTGACTTGTTGGGTTGGTCAAAGTAATCTGTTCTGCAAGATTTGTTGGTGTGAAGAAAGTGAAGGTGATCATCAGATCTCTGTTGCTTGGTGAGCCCAGATCCACGGTTGGTTTGATCATCATGGGCTAAAACAGAAGTGTTGTCCATTGCAAAATCCATGAGGTGAAAATCTAGAGGGTTTGAGTCATGGTTTTGAAAGGTGTGAAAGAAGAAAACAAGTGAGAGATTTATGGTAGAGAGAGAGAGAGAGAGAGTTGGAACCAAAATGGATGGAATTGAAATCACTCAAAAAGGGAGATTGAAGTTTAAGATTTCATTGTAGTCCACTTTGAGAGAATATTGCAAAAGAGTCCATGTAGTTTAAGGGTTTTGCAACTTACACTTAATATTGTTGTTATTATTCTCCCTTGTTAAATCATTTAAAAAAATATATTTTCTTTATATTTTTTATAAACTTATTCTCACCGGTTCGCATTTTTTGAGTTCTCATTCCTTTTTACAAGCATGATCCTCATCTTTTTATTAATGAGAGTTTAGTCCCTCAAGTTCTTCCTATTATAAGAAACACGCTTCAAAAAAATTTATACAATAGTATCTTTATCTTGAAACATTTTTAAGGCAGACTTTAAAAAAACTAATAATTTTTTTTTTCATTTTTTTGTGTTATACGGGATACTCAAAATATTTAGTATCGTGTATAAAATCGTCCCCTAACCTATAATAACTAGATTATTGTTTTTTCTGTTGATATGGTATAGTAAATGAAGGCGTCTAAGTACCCATGTTCCAAAGTTTTTTATTACCCTAATTTTTCTTATTTAAAAAAAAAAGAAAAAATGTAACATTCGCATTTAGTAAAAATTTTAAACTAAAGAATAAGTATAATCATATAATCTATAAAACTTAATACTCTAATTTAAAATATGTTACAGAGTGCGATGAGGATACGAATGTGGATGTGATTAAGGCAGGACGTAGAAGCACTAGTATAACATCGAATAAAGATGGAGATCGTCGATCTAGTTGTCTTGTCTTGATCTCTTGCTAGCCATTTTATACGAGATCGTGTTAGTTTGATAAAAAAGAATTTTTAATGTTATTATTATTTGTGAGAGAGCAATTTAAAATGTTAGTGTTTTTTATGGGTTGCCCAAACCTAAATGAGAATTTATACATGTTCTTAATTTTGCTCCCAACTTTTTTGAAAATTGCACAATTAATCCTTAATGTTCACTCAAACTTATCAATTTTGTTTATTGCCTTTAATTAACGTCAACAAAGTAAACCGACTCTCGACAACCTATAGCGTCGCGCGGGCCACAAATTACTAATTTGAAACAAATATGAATGTACAACTAAACAGACAACCCTATATAATACTCAACATAACATATATAGTCAAATTAATCACTCTAAATATAAAATTCAAAAGGTTCTTATAGGTGGTTAAAAATAATATAGATTAGTTTATTCTATGATATTATTTATATCCCTTACTTTTATGTTTCTTTTTAATATTTTTCTTGTATCAAACTATTATTCGTATTATATATACACTGAGGATCATTTGAAAACCTAAAAATTAAAAAAAAAAAATTTTAATCACATATTTATTTTGATTTTATTTAATTCATTTCTCAAAAGTTAACATCCTATTATTTATAATACATATGTAGTACGAATTTGATTTATTGGGTTTTACATTTAAAGTTGATTTTCATTTCATCTTTTGTGTGTGCGCGTATATGGGTTGTATCATGGGTACTAAACTAAATCTGGGTCACAAATTCAGTTTTGTATTTTTTAATTTGTTGATGTCAATAAATCTGAATTTTTTCTTTATAATATACCACAAAAAAGTAAATAAGTAATCTTACATTATTTGTTTAACAAAAGTCAGCCCCCTCCCCCCCTCCCAAAACACAAGAACATTTCAAGAGCATATAACCCTCCCTCCCTCTCAAAGCACAAGAGCATATATAAATTTAGTGAAAACTGACTTTACACATGTGTAAAGAGCTTTTCAATCTATTGAAAACTATAAACACACATTCATTAGAACAAGAACAATTAAAGACATATTATTTGCACATGTGTAAAGTCAGTGATTACACATTTGTAAAGAACCTTCGAAACATGTTTTATCTATTATAAACTAAAACAGGTCAACAAGAACAATATGTGTTCTTTACAAATGTGTAAATTAACTTTACACATGTGTAAAAACTCCAAAATAAAGACAAAGAGTCTGGTACACGGTTTTAGGGTTCTTTACACAGTATACACTTGTGTAAAATCAAATACACAGTTTACAAATTTGTGTAAAAAAATCAAATACAGTTTAAAAAACTGTAAAACATAGATAGAAATGTGAAAAACAATTTACATAATATAACTAAAAACTTTTTGCATTTAATAAGGATATTTTTGATATTTTACTTATTTAAGTTACTTTATTATTAAGCTAGAAAATAATATATTTTTTTTAATTGATTAGGATGCGATGGGACTTTCTTGATTTTTGAAGGGCTTTCAAATCTTTTCATCGTAAAAGTCCGGTATTTCTTTTTTTGTTGAATAAAAAATTTCTATCACGAACTTTAATAAAATTTGGTTTCTTTGCTTGTCAATGCCTCTTTAAAAAAATATTAAACATATCTTATCTTTTATTGGATGGAGAGTAGTTTAATATATCCTGTCTTAAAAATAAATTTTATCACTATATTTTAAAATCAAAATTTATTTGCATTAAGTTGATTACTCTTACCAAACGTACCCAGTAAGTTGATTAGTCTTACAATTATGTAATAGTTCAAAATTTTTGAACATATTTTTTTTTTTTTATGGTTTTTAAGTGATAAAATTCAAAGTACATGTTTAAAGTTTTAATGAAATTGTAAAATTCATTCAGCATAACTGACTTTTAATATGTATGTCAGATCAAGGCCTAATTGGTAGTGGAAAGCTCGTGAGGTTGTGGATGTTTGGATTGCAGGGCTACTCGACGCGAAAATTGATATCCTATTAGTTGTTTTTCCTTTTAGACAATTATGTTTTACTCGGTCTGTAAGAACTTGATGTAATGTGTGAACAAAGTTTCCGTTGTGTTTGAATGAAAATTTTAGTTTAAGAACTATTATGTGGATGACTAAATCCAACGTATGAGATCCTCGGGTTTGGGGTGTTTCATATCAACGCTTCATTATTAACAATTTTATTCATTCCTATCAACTACAGATTTTAAGTGTGACCAAGTTAAGGTTGATGTATTTGACGTAGATAAATATATAGATCGTGTTTGGGTTAATCCAACCGTCAACTTGTCTTAGCCAACACGACTTACATCCTAATAATTCTATATATGTTTAAATCTTTCCAATACTTTAAAGGATAATACAAGTTCTTAAATGTTTCATTACATCATTGAAGGTGATTTCCCCTAGCACTCTTCAATATTTTTTCGTATTGTAAACATGTTGTATTATAATTACATCCTTAGACTTAATATCTTTTCCTATTGTTTGGCTGCTCCCCTCCCAAACCACCCGCATCATTTACTCCTATAGTTCTATACAAAGAAATTTTCACACATTTATGAGTTATATTTAATATTTTTTCAATTCACGTTATATTAATTATTCAGCCCCGTATAATACACATGTTTTAACACTAGTCTTCTAATATACCAATATGTAGTCCATTCCTTCCATGTCCATTAACTAATGCTTTACCACCTTTACGTATTATACTTTCATTCTTTAATTATGAAGGTGACATTCAAAATTTTACGACTTAGTTGTCATACACTAATCAAGTTAAAGGACCATGCATCGACCACATATGGTCAAATGTAATTTTCTCTTAGAAATTCTACCCGTTGTAAAAAGTCAAAATATATATTTTTAATCTTTACCTGAGGCTTTAAACACTAAAAAAACCAGAAACAAATAGGTAGCTTTTGACTCAAATAAAAGACAGTAACAAAAGCTCTTTTGGTTAAGTATCTTTCATTACAATAAGGAAAAAGTGGATTTGTTTCTTCCTAAATTAGTTGGACACCATACAATTTATTCAAACCAATGTGTTTTAGTTGTTTTTCATTTGAATTACATATATTTAGAGAATATCCATTCCAGAAATCTAACTTTATTTTTATAAAACTTAATTTCATAAAAATCTAGTTGTTTTATGAAAACTTTGGATTAATTAATTTTTTTTTCAGGAAACACATCAACGGTGAGCCTTTTTGTCCCTTTTTATGTCAACTTGACCATGATTTACATTTTTCGTTTCGTTGATGTTGAAGTAGGTTTGCGTTTTTCTTTCAATATAAACTTTAAAATATGTTCAGATGTAAGATGTTAATCCACGAGTCGAACAATGATATCAATTATGGATATGTTATTTGCTTAGGTTCCCATAAACTTTGAATATCATTGGATGGTCGATGTATGACTTGGCCGTAGCGTCAACCATGATCCTCTTTTTGTAACTGTTGGAAATTTTGGGTGAAGAACATGTGGTTTTTATTAAGTTATAAAAATGATTTTTTTGTCAACTTTGGATAGAAATAGATATATGCAAACTATGTCTTTTTGGTTATTTTTTTCTGGGTTTGTGTTCTATGTTATTAGGGTTTCACAATGAACGAAACCACGTCCAAAACGGAGATACCGATGCTCGAAGTTTGGTGTTTAGGGTTGTATAAAGCTACGGAAATTGAAATGAAAAGTGTAGAAACTTGTCCCACATAAGTTCCGGTTTAACCGGGCGGACTAGCCGGTCCGGCCTTCAAAACACCGATTAAAAAACATAATTCAAAATATGTAAAAATTAATATATAATTGGATTTCGAAAATACGTTAATTACTATTTAATATAATTTGACTTTCCTTACTATTTGATTGAAAAATAAAAGTTATATAATTAGATTTCAAAGTTTCTTATAATAATGGATAATTTAAAATAAATGTATTTTATTAGTATATTTAATATTGTCTTTAAAAGTATATTATTATTAAAAGATAGATATGTATTTAATAAAATAGGCAGGATTTTTTTTTTGATAATTAATATGGAGGCGACACATGACATGAAAAAACATTTATTAATTATATAGTAATTATTGAAAAAAATGCGGGGCGTGAAACCAATACGCCCCTTAGTGATTCTGGGCAGTGATTGCCGCTGTGCTGATGTGCAAGTGACGTGGCGGGACGTAAAAGAGGGGGGGAGTGAAACCACTACAGATTACCTTAGGGCAAGGGGTATGATCCGTGAGTCACTCACGCTTATAGAAAAACCGTTCTCCCCTCCCGTGAGCGGGTTTCGTGATGTCATTTCCATTTCTCACTCACTTGCATGGAACATCATTTTCTTCATATACAAGTGATAAATGGTTGATGAAAAGGTTAGGTGACACCAAATCTTGGTGGAATTTAATAAAGATAAATTTAGTAAAGATAAATTTAGAATGATAGGATAATTGGATAAAGATATGCTCACATAGGATGACGTGTTGCCAAAGAGGTTGTGGTGTAGTGATTGAGGTGAGGCCTGAAATCCCAAGGGACCCGGGTTCAATCCTTGCCACCACCATTAATATCTGCGGCATCGTAAATGAGGCCTTTTAGGCTGATGCTCCAGGGTTTTACCTACGTCGATCCAGGGTTGGAGCCTCGGCTCTCCCATTGGGTGGGGTTTTTTCTTGAAAGCTCTCCAACTCTAACGCCAAGTGGGCCCGGTTAAGACAACATATTGGTCGGAGTTGGACGAGGCTCTCCTATTTGACGGGGGGTGCGACGTCACACATTCAATGTTCGCCTTTCAAAAAAACATAGGATGAGGTGTTAGAAAGAAATCTTAAAGTCACGTGACATATATGCGCCACCTTCCCCCTAGGTTTACTTTAACCATTGAACCCAAATCTTGTTGTCTTCCTTGATTCAACGCATTTGTATTTGGGTTTATTGGTTTAATGTGTGTCGTGTAATAACATTTATCTTTATTTTGTGGACCACTGATTCTTTAAAGGGAATTTATTTGATGTATAAATTCACAATAAACTCGTATTAATTTGTGTCTTGTAACACGTGAATCGACAAATAAATATCAATTTATGTCTTGTAACTCAATCAGGGTTTTAAGGCTAAGATGGAATAGTTAATTTGACAATAAGACTAACAAATTGAAGAGTTATAAGGCTAAGATCGGTTACTTTTTGCTTGGCACCACAACTTATCACCATCTAATCTATTTTAACAAACCCTACTAGGGTCCAACAAGTAGTAGTGATCATTTTGAACTTCACTGTAGACTGGCGTCATCCATCTTGAACTTTATTTTAAACCGACATGGCATCTACCACAAACTATATATATATATAACAACTTATCAAAAGAAACAATTGATTAAATAAAAAGATACATATAAGATGGCATAGATGTAATTAATTATATTATATTGAAACTTAGATAAAAAATAACTTTTTGATTTATTCTAAAAATGAACATAATGTTTAGAGGTTTTTAAACTTATAAATGTCAGTTTTGAATATAAAGGAATATGGTATTTTATTATTAGACTTAAGTACACGGATGAACCCTATGATATGTCTAAAATTTTGATTTGGTTCATAAGTTTGAAAAGTTACACTAACAATCATAAATTATGCATAAACGTAACATTTTTTGTCCCTGGAGTTGATAACGGTTAACTTTTCTGTGTAATCTTTTGAAAATGACCAAAATACCCATGGATTAAAAGAATAATTTTAAAAAAATGTTAAAATAAAAAAAACCTATATTTTTACCCCTAGTTCTCAGGCGGCACCACCATTTTTTTAAAACTTTTTTTTTAAATCTAGAGTTACTTTAGTCATTTTTAAAATATTTTACAGAAAAGTTAACTATCATCCACTTCAGGGACCAAACATTTTACGTTTATCAATATTTTGGGACTGACAGTATAATTTTTTAAACTTAAAGACGAAATCAAAAATTTAACATACCACATTAAACTATCCGTTTAGTTAACTCTTATTATTAATTTTACTTACTCTAAAGTAAAATTAAAATTAAAATGATAATAACACTCTTGCAAAAGCATCCAAAGTTAAGAAGATAGGAGTGGGCGTTGGGTATGGGTATGGGTGGGGCATGGGTATTGGATGGAGTGTAGGTAAGGTTCCATTCCCATCACCATCAACAATCTTGAATATGATACTCAAAGATTGTGCTCATTTAAAGGGAACAAACTCCTACCAACTAACATGCTCCCCAAAGTTGGTGGCTAATTAACTCTCCGTTAAATAACTATGACGTCACTTCTATAATTTCTATCAAATATATATTTTTTGTTTACTATGACAATACCGCTACCAGGAAACAAGTAGTTATAGAATGATGAGAAATATGTTTAGACATTTATAACAAAGTTGCATAATAAATAATATCTTAATCTTGACAATAGAATATAACAATCATAAAAGATTACAAGATTGCTTTTTATTAAGCAGTTTGGGCCCGTGCACATGGCCACTTTACACATAGCTTAGTAAATGGTAATCTTATATTGAATTTATAACTGGCCCATTAAAAAGTAATACGTCATGCTAACGCTATTAGACAATAATATATATTGCTAGCAGAGTAATAATTAAAATATTATGTTTTTGAGTTTTTTTAAAGAAAAAAATATTCATTCTACTTAATAAACAAGTAAATGTATGGAACATGTGTTATCTTCTGGAGCATTCTTGGCATAATGTTGACTCTCTCTTCTATTAAATACTATATTAAATAAATATATTTTTAAATAATTAATATCAATATAATTATGGATACTGTTTAGTTAATTATGGAGTGTTCCTATATCATTAAACAAATTATTTAATATGTATTACCATTTATCAATTAAATTAATACCAAGTTAAAAAAATATTTTAAAAATGAACATAATATAATTTATAACTGTCACGTTAAATTAGACATATTTTGACGAGTGTATGTGTTAAAAGATTACATTATACTTTATTCAACCCGTGTAAAACACGGGTTTTTAAAAACGTATTTTTTATTACTAATTATATAACATTATATTTATTTAACCCGTACAAATTTTTTTATGTAAAGACCAATAAATTAAATCTTGATATTATATTTTTTTCTAGTATTTTTTAATTAGTGGTTGATTTTTGGGAAAACTTCAGAGAAATGTAACTAACTTTTATAACTATTTTAATTAAGTTATTCAATCTTTTTTTTACTGATTTAGTCTCAACTTGTAGGAAATGTGTTAATGCTTTATAATTGACTTGTTTAAAATGAGTTAAGCAACTAATGGACAGACCAAACAATGTGACGTGTCATTTTTTAAAATTTTCTTTTTCTAAAGTCCTATGTATTAGAAACATACATGATTACTCAAATTTTAAAACCTACTAAAAATTTAAAAAAGTTAGAAAAAATTTTACACCCAAATTCATAAGAGCATCCACATCAGGATTGGTATATATACCATATCCTTAAATTATAAAGAAAAAAAAAGATTTATGTTAAAATGGTCTTACATAAAGTTTTTTAAATCTTATCTTTAAAATTATAAGAAAATAAACACTACAATCTTAAATATACCAATTCTTTAACTATTTCTTTAAAATTACAAGGATAAAGAATGAGATGCGACAGGTTTTTAAAAAATGAACAACTTTTTTATGGAATGATGATTTTTACTTAAATTATAAAGATAATGATAAAAAATATCTGATGTGAATGCTCTAATAAGATTTAAGATCCAAATCTTAGTTGTTATCCTATCATGTTTATAGTCACTATCTCAGATCCCATTCTAAACAACCTTAAACCCTCAATTTAAGTATTTCTTGTTAAACTCTTTCTCTAAATTTACTTTATCAATTGATTATTTGCTAAAAAATATTTAAGGTTAAAATTTAGATCGTTGGTTATTTGTTATATTGTTGGTTGAATACTTTGTATTTGTTTTATTGAAAAAGAATTTCTTAGAAATGTTTCTCTAATTAATGTAATGGCTAGATTTCAAAAAATGAAAGCTCATAGAGAGCAATTGTAGGGATACTCTATTTATATTATGGGGAAAACACCACAGAATAGGAACCAAGTTTTAAAAGTGTTTCAATTAGGTCACTCATCATAGTATACCCGATGTTGTATACCGTGTAAAATGCGTATTGAATTAACTAATTGGAACACTTTTGAAACTTGGTTACTATTTTACAAAGTTACCCCTTATATTATGCATTTCTAATTACGATTGTACCGATTTCCAACCCCGAAAATATCCGACCCCATAAAAAAAAACCGATGGATCCGCCACTGATACATGATAGTTCTAAAATATTTCCAGATAGCTAAACCACCATGGACCTTGACTTAAAGTTTTTAGTGTCATATCAACTTAAAACATTAACCTTATTGTTAGTAAGAAATGAATAGGACATGGTTTTATGGACTGTCAAAAATTGTGTGGGCATGGATGTCACATAACTGATGCAATCAGTCCAGTAGAAGAAAACGAGAAACATCTAAGACAAATTAATAAGCAACCTTAAAAAGAAAAAGATAAAACATAATACAGTTCTGTAATCCATCCCTAAAATTGCAAAACGTACAGTTGTGTAATTTAGCTATACCTAGGGTCCACTAGGATCACTGTCCCATAGTCCTGCGTTTATCAGCCTTGGACTTTGGTCCCCGTTTCGATTTTACAACTCATGGTTAAAGAATTTGGGTTTAGAAGAAATAGTGTCAAAAGCAATTTCAGAGGCAGTGATTTATGGTCCTGCAGATAAGGCTAAACACTCTCAGCATTTGAACTACAAATGTGGGTAGATTTAAAGAAAAAATATTATGGAATTGGAGGCAGCAAGAAAGCAGGACCTGAAACAGAAACTTAATTGGACACTTTTGAAACTTAGTTACTATTCTGTGATGTTTCCCACGATAAATAATATCGCACGAGGGAGAATTAGTGGGCTGAAAATTAATGCGACTTGGAATACAGACCCGGAAGACATAAAAGGCTTTTATCAAAAGCTGAAGTTTTTCAATTTTTTCAATCAAAGTTTGAAGAACACAATGTAAGGCTGAAACAATTAGTAATTGATTCAAAGTCCTTTTAATACCGGATGCAACATCATTGGCTGCCCCCTTCCCTGAGGATGAAATTAAAGTCGCGACTTGGGATTGTGGTCGTGATCATGCACCAGGTCCTGATGGCTTCACATTTGGTTTTATCAAACAATTCTGGGGACTGCTGAAAACAGATTCCAAAAAGATTCTGGATTCTTTTCCGCCCCATTAGGTTAATTGGATGTATTGCCAAAGTGGTGATGGAAGTGATGGTAAATAGACAAAAAAAAAGTGGTTAGTTTGGTAGTATGGGATGTGCAATCGACTTTCATAACAGGAAGGAACATTCTTGATGGTCCGTTGATGTTAAATGAGATATACTCATGGTTGAAAAATCTAATGGTCATCCAGAATTTCCTAAAGTATTTCCCATAGAATCGGGTTTTTTTTCCGAATTTGACTCTTAGCAACTCCTATGTTCGAAGCAAGATCGCCAAGCTATGATATTCAAGGTGGATTTTAAAAAGGCCTTTGATATGCTTAACTGTGAATTTCTTGATTCTATGTTGGAACAAATGGGCTTCCCGTGCATATGGAGGGCTTGGATTTGTGCTGCCTGGATTCTGCCTGATCCTCGGTTCTTGTCAATGGCGCACCAAGTGAATTCCAGATTCAGAGTGAGGCCAGACAAGGTGATCCACTATCTCTCTTCTTACTCATATTGGCATGGAAGCCTTGAATGTAGTAAACTCCAAGGCATATGATGTGGGGATCTTTCAAGGTATCAAAACTCCTAATAATGGTCCAATTTGTTTTACGCAGATGATGTATTTTTTGGGGAGATTGTTCGCTTCTAACTTCAACAACCTTGCAAGAATCCTTAGATGCTTTTACTTAGCCTACGGCTTGAAAAGTTGGGGTTGAGTCGGATCTTATTGGCGGTATGGCTAATATTTTGCAATGTCAAAAAGGAACCTTTCCTTTCAACTATTTGGGATTCCTAATAGGTTGTGGATAACTTTGAAGCAAAACTCTCCACCTTGAAATCAAAGCCCCTCTCATTCGGTGGTCGGATCACTATCATCAAATCGGTACTAGGTAGCCTTCCAGTCTATTTTCTTTCTCTCTTCAAAGGCACCGACTCATATCATTGACAAATTGGAGAGCATAAGAAGAAGGTTTCTATAGGGTGGCAATAACTCAAACAATAAAATCAATTGGATGGCATGAAACAAGATATTGGCTCTAAACTAGATGGGAGGCATGGGAGTGGGGAGTTTAAAATCCGCTAACGTCTCTCTGTTAGCAAAATGGTGGTGAAGGTACAAGATTGATAGCTAAAAAATGTGGTCTAAAGTTGTATTATCCACCATCATAATAAAAGGGTATGGAGGATGATCTTTTAAAACTTAGTATACCATGTTGGTATGAGAGAATTCATCCGAAGAATCGAATACAATTACTAAGTTGTCCATAATCGAAATAAGAATAAGCAAACATAAGTAATGATCATGTATTCAACAGAGATTTAAAGAATATACGATTAACCATTGAACGACTTATGTTTTGACAATGGATTTATATGTGGATTGAAACGTCACAAGGAAGCGGACAAGCGGTTATATCAACCATACAAACTAGTATTATACCCGTCTGTAACACCCTTAATTAGAAAACCAATTAATAAAACATTTAAACACACACGGAAGCTTTTTGTCCCAGAAATTTTTTTTACCCTTCGCGTACCGCGAAGACCCAGGGGATCCCTTTCGCGTACCGCGAGGGAACCAAGGTTTAAACTATCCGCAAGAAGGGTTCTTCGCGTACCGCAAAGAACCTCCTTTCCATCTTCGCGTACCGCGAAGACCACAAGATTTGGCTGTCCGCGAGAGAGGTTCTTCGCGTGGCGCGAAAGACTCCCCTCCGTATTTCGCGTACCGCGAAGAAGCCCTGTAAACAGAAAGTTACATTTTTCTCCCAGTTCTATACTTAGCCAAATTTTACAAATTTCCACCAATTCTATAATTTCACCAAAATCCCCAACACTTGGGCTTTTGACCAAACTTTCAAACAACATTTATATACACTTCAAAACATTTTTTAAGTGTCATTTACACCACAATTATAGGATTTTCCTATAAATCCTAAAAACACCAAAATTTGCATACGAGAATCCTTCCACACCTCGGACTTGACTTGGACTTACATCGGAGCTTTCCCTAAATAACCACATATATAAAACACTGTTAGTAATGACGATAAACATAACAAACAAGTATTTATCACTTGTTTCCACCCATTCACCCATTTGACCTGTTTGACCCGTTTACACCAAATTGGTCAATTAAGGTGCATAACACTTTAATTTTCACTACAAGTTTCATTTATTTCATTTGTCATTCATGTGTCATCACCCATTCACCCATTTGAAGTATTCCACACTTCTTATTGGGTTTACAACCTCTTGGTGCGAGTACCACAACTCATCTTACCCACACTTGGAGTATTTGACTCCTAGTCCACCCTTTGAAGTATTTCACACTTCTATTTAGTTTACAACCTCTTGGTGCGAGTACCACAACTCGTCTTACCCGCACTTGGAGTATTTGACTCCAAGTCCACCATTTGAAGTATTCCACACTTCTATCCACCAATTCACCAACATATCACCTTATGATTGACTATATACCACATATGTCAAATACACCAAATTCTCCACATTTACATATTTGTTTGACTATTAACACATAAGTCAATTACACCAATTTCACCACATTCACATATTTGTTTGACTATTTACCACATAAGTCAATTACACATATTTACCCCATTGCACAATCAAGTTTGGACTATTAACCACATAGTCTAATTTCACCACTTTCAACATATAAGTTTACCTTCTACCACTAAAGTCAATTTAATACAATTCCCCACATATTATATTCAAGCAATAGGCATAAACATTCATTTCAACTTATAGTATGCATACATATCACATACATCACACATTTATCTACATTATTAAGTAAGTGAGAAGACACTTACCTCTTGAGTTAGAAGATCCCGCACCACCTTCTAGCTTTGCAATTTGATTACCTAAACATGTACACATAGTTTAGTAATCTAACATTCATCATAATCACATTACAATTGAGTCCACAACCCAATTTCCATTTTCAACCCAAATTGACTCGTTTGGGCTATTCCCATAACTAAACACCCCCTTTCAATACAAACTCACCTACTTGAGTTTTCTTTCCAATACCTTGACACTAATTTCTCAATCAATAACTTTTATTAGGTCAATTTGATGTTTGTTCAAGTGTCTAATACCACCTAAACACTTAATCATCACTAATTCATCATTCTAGCAACATGATCTAAACACTCCCAATTTTCACCATATGAACCCTAACTTTTCAAAATCAAAATCAAAGGGTTCTAGGATGTTAATCACCACTCTTTAACTTTAGTTAGGCAAGATTATCCACAATCTAACACCAATTTACCACATGCATTCAACATTTTCGGATTTCTCCAACACCCACCCACTAACACATTCAAAGATGAAATCAAAGAGTGATTAACACTTACTTGATGTTATGAAGGTGTTGTGTGAGCTAAAACCTTCACAATCCAAGCTTCAATTGCAAGAATTAGTTCAAAAACCCGTTTTCTCCTTCCTATGAACGACCCCAACTCACAAGTGAGTTCAATTTTGACTTCCACTTAGTCAAATGGCAGATTTTTACCATTTTACACCTTTAGTCCCTCAACTTTCATTTCACCCATTTCATTCTATAATTAGTTAAAAACTAACATAACCTCATTACTAACTTGAAACCCACTTGTTTCAACTTATTTCTAATATATTATTTTCACCATAATAATTATTAAAATATTTATTTATTTGAAAACGAAACCCGGATTTTGTTTCGTTACACCGTCCCAGTCCGGGTAGCGTAATATACTTTAAAAAAAATATAAAATAATATTTATTTATTTTACATGTTATATACGAATCTATCACATAGAGTTGATCATGTGTGAATACAGGCCTTACCAGATACACACAAACATGATTAAATGTGAAGTTACCGGCTATTATACGCCACTGTTGGTTAATTTTTAATCATGTATAAAATATATGGTTTCACATAAACAGAAATAGTAATAGAAAATTTTAGGACGTAAAACGGCTATTATAACGTGAAATTTTTATTAAAATAGTTCATAAAAGTGGTTGTTACATATCAAAATAGGATGTCAAAAAAATAGAATAATTGAATTAATTAACCTTATTGTCTTTAGTAAATAAAGTACTTGAGTTTCTTTTCCTTTCCCCTTGTTATCTTTGATCATGTTTGTGACATTTAAACACAACTCTCTACTTTCCTGCAGCCACCATTCAACCGAGTTTTTGGACAAAAAGTTAAAAAAAAAAAAAGTTTAATTTACTAAACTGTCATTCCGTCAAAGCAATTAAAAATAAATTATTGTATTGCAGCATCTGTTTGTGTTTTTTGAAAATGAACCTGGAGTGGAGATCTTTGGGGATTACAGCAGCACCATCAAAGTTAACTCCAACTAATATCATTATAACAACATACATTATTATTATTATTACTTTGTTTCATTAATTTTACAAAGAAAACAATCCATGAATTCACCACCAGATAGATTATTCTTACACTGAAATCCCAAAGTTTCTTTGCTAACTCTGGGTCTGTGCATACCTTTTTGCTTACTGAAGTTGTTGCCAGAAAAATACTGCCCGCTAATGCCCTTAACTTGAGAGTGCATTGGCACATAGCATGGCATTGCATCTCCCTAAGGTCACAGAAACCATGATAGTTTGCCTTTAATTATCTTCAAAACAAAAAAAAAAGAAAATTATCGAACCTATGGGACGTTCTTCAAGAAACTCCCTGTCGGATTAAAGAACCAAGCTGTGGCTTGGAATGGGAACTTCAACCGGAGAGGTGGAGAAAAGCTGTGGCGGTGGCGTGGATTTGTAGCCGGTGTTGAGTGGTGTAAATCGGCGGTTCTAGGTGGGAGTGGGGTTTGTAAACTGCAAATTAGTTTTAGGCTGGATTGTTGAGCAGTTTAGGAGTAAACTGCAATCAGGCAGTTGTAAAGCACAATCCGTGTGCTTTGATGCTCGATCCATGTGATTTTCTAAAAAAAATTGTAACTGCCGAAAATTACAATTTATGTGGCTAGGATCAACCAAAAAGTTAATTTTAGGTATTTTAAGTGGTTGAGATTGAGTTTCAAGAAACAAAACTGACGGTTAACTCTTCTCGGTCTATATATTTATAATGTGTCTTTGGGCTTTAAATCCGACTCGAAAGACTACCATGTTATGGGCTTTAGTATCTTCTAACCCAACACAATAAATATAACATATAAACGTTTAACAAGACCCAATTTTATGTTTGATTACCAACACCTACAACCTGATAACTAGTTTTATTGATTAGTTTAAAGCTCAAAATTAAACACAATATTTTTTTCCTTCTAATTTTAATAATAGGGGCATTACATATATCCCCTTCCTAAGTTCATTTATTACATATTTACACAACCTTCAACATTACTTACACATTTCCCTTTTCTAAAATCTATATATTACATATTTATCCAATTCATTTAAAATAACTTATTTTATTAACATTTTACCCTTAATGAACCAATTAAAGTACTATTTACATATATCCTAAATAATTGTGAGGGATAATTGAGTAATTTTAAATTAATTGAATAAATATGTAATTAAAGTTAGGATTGAAAATATATATAATTTAGAAATTTAAGAAGTGGAAATATATAAAAAAAAAGGAAAACTTATAATAAAATGCACCAAACCACATAAAAACTATATTTTTGGTGATTGAAGTTGTTACACGTCTCGGGTCTTCTTCTACATACTTTCTCCCATTCCACATGATCTAGCCTCCTTCTATTCTCACAAATTTCTTAAAACTCCATAACAATGGCGATACACATATCTTCATCAACAATTACACCATCTTTCTCTAAGTTCTCCTCAACTTCTCGCTACCGATCTCCTCCATCCATATCTTATCAGTCTCTATTAAACCCTACCACCACACGTCCCCTTAACTTCTATCAAAACAGAAACAACCGAACCGTTGTTGCCCCGAAAGCTTCTTCCACCGCCACTTTCTCCCCCGAACTCACCGATGTACTCGGGGATGTTAGCATCTTTACGGCTTCAGGAGACCCCGTCACGTTCAACGAGCTCTGGGATCAATCTGAGGTAGTTAATTCAGTTATATCAGTTTTCAACTATATTGTTTTGTAAATATTTTGTTTATCACTGTCTAGGGGATTGCTGTTGTTGCTCTTCTGAGGCATTTTGGATGTCCTTGCTGGTAATAAGTTCAAAGTTTGATCCTTTTTTATTTTGATAAGTAGACAAATGTCCCAAGAACAATGAAGTTAAATAAAATCATATTTCCATGTTTTTTTTTTGTTTTGTAACGCGTATAGTTGGGAACTCGCTTCGACTCTTAAAGAAGCTAAAGCACGATTTGAATCTACGGGTGTGAAGCTAATTGCTATTGGCATCGGCGAACCTAAAAAAGCCCGCATCCTTGCTGAAAGGGTACGCGTTTCCTTGTATTTATCTATGGGGCGTTTGGTTAACGGATTTTTTCTAAAGGAATTGAGAGTTGAAATCTGTCAAAGAAATAGGAAAATTACCAAAATATACGTTTGACAAGGAGACTTTTCTAAATAGACATTACTTTTAGCCTAGAAATACATACATATCCAGAGTGAATCGCCGGCTAAGCTAGCTAAAAATAGCCGGAAAAAAAAGTAAGCGAAGCTTAGGTTCTGCACTAATGAAATGTCGACACGTGCCAAAAATGACCGCTCAATAGCTGGCCCAGGCTCACGGCTAAATAACCGTCTTTTCCACTACGGCCGGCTAAGGGCCTTGTAACAGCCGGATAAGTGTAGAAACCCCAGGCTCACGGCTAACTAGCCTAGACGGGCCGACTATTTAGCCGTGATTTTTGCCATGTGCCGACATTTCATTGGTGCAGACCCCTGTTTTTCGGTTACTGTTTTGCCAGCTAATTTAGCCAGCTTAGCCGGCGGTTCAGTGTAAAAATATATGAATTTCTAGGCTAAAAGTCATTGTTTATTTTGTTAATTTTACCCAAAGAAATTGGATTTGGAATTGAAATCTCTCAAAAGATGAGAATTTGTGAAACATTTGGTTGACAAAATAATCATGTTAATCTACAAACCAAACATGTAATTAACGATGGAATTGAGAGTTATATTCCATTTAAATTTTGCTAACAAAACGTCCCCTTAGTTTTTTGTTTTAGTTTTGGTATATTTCCATTTAGTTGGAAGAAAAACTGAGAGGATTGAATGATATATAACAGTTACCGTTTCCATTGGATAGCCTCTATGCAGATCCTGAACGAAAGGTATTTTGGTATTCATGTGTGTTTAAATCTTTTTAAAACTACCGTCTCATTACATGTCATGAACATTTTCATTTATTTTCATGTATCTTAGGCATATAATCTCTTGGGTTTGTATTATGGAATTGGAAGGACATTTTTCAACCCCACCAGTGTAATATCCTCTTTCCTTTATCTCTTGGAAGCAACTTATATAATGAAAACTGTGTCAGTATAGAATAATGAAATACTCGTAAGGTATATATTGTATGTCATTGATATGCTATTTATAAGAGCAAAATGAGGATCGTTATAAAGGAAATTCATTCTTATTATAACTTCTAATTATGCTAAAGATAATTATAATAAATATTATCTAGGTAATAAGTCTTAACTAATATATTATATCTAATAGATTGTGAACTGACAGGCGAAGGTGTTATCAAAATCAAGATTTGAGGCTTTGAGAAAAGCTACAAAGAATTACACGATAGAAGCGACACCAGATGACAGAGCAAGTGTCTTGCAACAGGTTTGTCTAAAACGACCCCCAAATAATGAAAATAAATGCATACGTGCGTACGTGTACGTACATATACAATTATTTACATTATTACGTGTATTAGTATTAACATTTTGAATAAGATATGTTTCACTTATATGATAATGTATTGGGTTGTAGGGAGGGATGTTTGTGTTTAAAGGTAAGGAGTTGTTGTATGCATGGAAGGATGAAGGCACAGGTGATCATGCTCCTTTAGATGACATTTTAGATATATGTTCCAATGCAGCTGCTGCATGAACAACAAACTATTTGATATATGAACACAATTATGATTATAGACAAGATTTGACGCTTGAACAAAGCATTGAAATGATTATAGAGAAGATAATATATACATAGCCTTTTTTTTTCTTTTGTAAGGAATAATGTGATGTTTGTGTAGGTTATGATCTTTCTAATTCATGTTATCACTATCAGATTAAAGAGTTTTGACGTGTCACTTAAAATCTTAATTGGATAATTCAAAAAAAAAAACATATTATGAAACAATTTTCAAAAATAGGCCAAAGATTGTGTTTTATAGGTAGCGAACCATCATAATGTTCAGTTGAAACGACACAATACATCATAAAATAGTGCGTCTATACGGTTAATTGTAGTAATGGGCTGCCAACAGTCCCTATGGTTTATCTTCTACCAGTTAGGAAACTTAGCTACTACTGATGATTGTTTTTATCACCACTAATTTAGTACTAGATACTATTGATGATTGGCTTTTGTGATAACTCAATTACTATTGATCAACTAGTTATTGTTGATAGATCATTTAATATGGAGTTCCTAATGATGGACCCCGCTAAGGACACTGGTCCCTTGACTTTTGTCGTTCATTGAATTCGAAAATCATATTAGTCTCAAACATACATGCACTTCACACGTTCTAACTCGTATCAAACTTTAATTTGATTTTCCTCTTGGTATTAAGTAAATCCCAATTGCGTAAATGAATTAACGGCACTAAAATTGTCAATGTTAGTAACAATTCATACTTTTTTTAAGGTTATCTAACTATTGAAGTGGTTTTATAAATCATTTAAGCATTTATCCGGGTTTGTTTTGTTTGCATTTATCCGGGTTTGTTTTGTATTGATCTAAAAAAGACGATTAATATAATATTAAGATTTATAGAAAAAATACTCTCTCTTCTCATAGTAAGAAAATATTGAATGGTTAAAAGTTGTTATCTCATTCTAAAATGGTTGTGCATCTTATTATTTTAAGGGGACATGTTGATGATAAAGTGATGTAATATTGAACTAAAAGGAGTTTAATGTTGTGTAGTATATGTAGTCATGATTGACAAAAAAATTATTGTTAAAGACGTCACTTGCTTGTCACAATCTTCATAACTACCTATGATCACACATATGACACCATTGCACCCAATTTAACATTTCTTGATAACCAACTATGATCACACATATGACACGATTGTGCCTAATCACACATTTTAGGTGGAATGATAAATTTGTTATTAATCCACTTAATTTCAATTATGCACGTCTTGCTAGTCCTAAATGCATGTAATTATGCGAGTTTACTTTCAAAATTCAAATTCATAAACTCTTTAAAATGCGACTCATTCATAAATTCTTTAAAATAAAACCCACGTGACTTGTTTGCATTTTAACACCAAATTAGTGTTTATCAAATTGTAAACCGAACTTATATTTATCCTTGTTATAATCTACATAATGCTTATTCACTCATGTATCAAACATATCGTGTACAAATGTTGTCGACTTACGCATGGTTTACCTTATCGCGATGTGATTAAAGACAATATTTTAATTCTTAATCTAGACGGATATCAAATTAGGGTGGAGGGAATGCTCCCCAATTTCCCCAAAGTCAACCCCAATTCGGGGGGCTTTTGTTGTCGGGCCCAAAGGGGAGGGGCCGGTGTTCCTGACTAGGGGCAACCCTCCCTGAACTCCATACCATCCACGCTTAGTCATATTGTTGCTCCTACCTGAGCATGATTTAATTGAAGTTTGCTACCTTACTTTCTTATAATAAGACAAAACCGACTGTTATTTTTTAAGTGTATTATTAATGTTGTTTTTTATTAATAAAACAAACTAATCTCTTTCAGATGGCATGTCAGTTACCAATTATGTGTAAATAATCTAATATGTGAACCTGATAATCATAAAATTCAATGATTCACTCATTAAATGTGTTGTAAATTTGTAATTTAAACAAGTTCATGTGTTTCATCAACTAACCTACAAACGGATGATAATTAGTGTAACATCCGGCCTCTCGTACCAACAATATTGTCTGCTTTGCCCCCTAAGAGCTCACGAATTTGTTTTTGGTTGCCCGGGTGAAAACTTCTCAGGGGGTCACCCATCCCTGGATTACTCCCACCCGAGCACGCTTAACTGTGGAGTTCTCCTCTCAACCACTACATTAAGCCCCAAAACGCGTTGTTGTATTTGAGGCGGGGCATTCCATATGAACCCAGCATCTCTCCCGTGTACAGAACAGAACAGAACGATATGAGATTTTCCTAAGGTGTTACAATTAGCGATCTACACATGGGTATCATTGTCTATACAATATGATTATCGAATGCATAAGTAATGAACAATAACAGCCATTCTAAACACAACATCCTATTTGTATACTAAGATGAGTAATCTTACTACTCTAATAAATCAAAATCTCTTCAGGACACGTGTCAGTCTGTGGTTTCTCCTCATCTTTATTTTCCCGCCTCTCTCTCCTATTAAATATTAGATTTTCTATTTCTATCTCTCCTATTAAATAATAATCTTTATATTAATAAATTTAATTACGAAAACTTATTATTTAGAGTAAACTTCTGTTTTACTCACTGTGGTTTGATCATTTTAACCATTTTGCTTTAATAGTTTGAAAATAGTCATTTTGCTCCCTATGGTTACACTTTTTTCTCCAATATTCTCCCTACCCCTGAGCAAAATGACTATTTTCAAACTATTGTAGCAAAATTGTTAAAATGATCAAACCATAGGGAGCAAAACAGAAGTTTACTCTATTATTTAATTATAAATAGTTATTATATCATCAATCAAATGAACTTAATATGAAATAACATTTATCAATTAAATTAAAAAATTAATACTCAGTTGAAAAAAAAAATGTTTTAAAACTAACTTAGCAGACTTTATAACCATCACGACAAATTACATTTTTTAAAACATATTTTGATAAATGTGTTTGTTAACAAATTACATTATATTTTATTCAACTGATGTAATATATTAGTTTATTCAACCCGTGTATTACACAGGTTTTTAAAAATATAAAATTTTTATTACTAAATATATAACATTTTATTTATTTAACCCGTGTAAAAAACGTGATTTTAACCTAGTAGTTATATAAAAGATAACACATTGTCAAAGAAGTGCAAAGAACACACAATACAAGACCCAAAATGTATGTTTTGGTGTATACTCATCTTTTGAAATATTCTAACTCGCGCTTAATCAATTTGGGGGTCCAAGGCGGAGTAAAAATCGGGGGCCCTTTTAATGTCATTGTTAGAAAGAGTTATTGATATAAAATTTTTTGTCAGTAAGGACAAAGAATGACAAAGAATGGGTTCGTCAAAATTGATTGGACTCTGTAAGTTAAAAAAGTTTTAGGACCAATTTTTTTTTGTTAAAGTAGGATTGGATACTTTTAGGTTCAAAACAAAAAATTCAGATTGGACTATTTATGTAACTTTTTTTTTCAAATTGGGGTCCCGATAATTTAGGGACCCTAGACTCAAGCCTAAAAATCTAATACATAGAGCCGCCCATGCTCGCCTCAATGGTTGGATGGTGATCACAACCCTTTCTTTCTGCGTGGTCATCTTAATTCTAGACAATGAAATAATGACAAATACTAACAAGCTTAACCGTTTCATAATATTTTAAGTTTTATATTGTGTCCTCTACTAATTAATATCAAATATATCACACTAAGGTCTTTGAAGGCCCTTAGTAACAAGACTTGTACTAAATAAGGAAAAACTGAATGAAAACTTTATGAACACCTTAGTTGATAGTCGATATATGATACTTCAAAAATGTTTCAAAACACAAAGGTACCCTTAGGTGTCCCATATGGTCTCATGGTCCATTTTATGAGAACACATGAAAATCAATATCCCAATCTTGTTTGAAGTTTAACTCTTTATGCAAAATGAGATTTTTTTACCAGGATCCAAATTAATGATATAAAAACTTATAAATGCACCAGTTACCATTATCTACTCATATTATGCATAAGTTTATCCTACATGCATGCTCAAGAGCATTTACAAATGGGCATAGGGATGACATAAGTACCTGAATAGAAAAACCTGAAACCTGAAACTTTAAGATGGGTATTCAGGTATTAAATTAGTTATAAAAGTTTTTGTTAGTTTGAGATGAGTATGGTATTAGATGATATTTTTCCAATTACCTGAACCCATTTACCCGCATTGAAATCAAATATAATAGTATAGGGAAAAATATCAAAATGGACATAGTTCTCTAAAAAAAATACCAAAATGGACATTTAGCCGATACTAACCCGGCTAAGCCTTTGAATTCAAAACGCTTAGCCTCCGCTTTTTTTATTTAGATGGACAAAATGTCCATTTTGGTATTTTTCCCAATAGTATATTACATAATCTTAAAAATTTGTTAAAAACTTAAATTTATAAAATCAATAAAACCATTAGAAATGTAACTGGATATTTTATATTTTAAACCAGTTTTTTATGTAAGTTTACGATCATGTTTAAGGTGATGGGCATGTACGAGACATAGTTTTATGATACGGTACATAAAGAGCTTATCAAAACTTATCTCATACATACCACGACCCATTGATATCCCTAAACGGTCAAGACATATTCAAAGCGTGAAACCTTATTTATATGTAATTCAACCACTCAAATTTCAAATGTTGATACATTGTTCAAAAAGATTGAAGAAACTAGAAAATATCTTCAATGTTGCTGTGTCGATATTTTCAGTCTATCTAGACTCTCTTTACCTCATTAAAAATTAGTCCAAAAGCATCACCATTGGTTCTAATATTTATTATGTTAATCATCTAGGCATCGTCATTAATTTCCTCATGTTTCACTTTTCTAGAGGTCCACAAATGGATTTCTAGTCTAATCATGTTCGGGTTGAAACCAGGTTTTTGGCTCAATCCGGGTTAAAAGTGTTTGGTTTTGTTTAAAACTGGATTTTATCCGGTTCGGTTCAGGTTTGACCCGTTTCAACGAATGGGGTTACGAACCGATTTCCACCCTACAATTCTTTTCGGGTCCAAAACGATTTCAGTTCAGATTAAATTTTGATTCCGGTTCCTAATCGAGCCTTCTGATTGAGTGGTAGCCATGACTTTCCAAATAAGAGGTCATGGGTTCGAGTCTCGTTTGAGACAAAAATTATTCCAGATTGAGCAATGGGGTTTCCCCATTTACAGGTTCCTCCTGTGTAGTGTGGAGTGAGATTCAAACTAGGGTGATGACTTTGGACCTAATTAAGAAAGTCTCCAATCACTAAATCATCTATTGTCTAAAAGAAATGTTAGGCTTCGGCCTCCCAAGTTTCCATCTCATAATATACCCTATTGAGACGTGAAAGGATTACCGGGGCAACTCCATACGTTAAGCCCGATACGAGAAATATGTCATCAACCTCAAAAGTTGTAACTTTACTAATTTCTTCAATTAATAGTTATCAATATTCACTACGAGTATACCCAAATATCATTAAATAATGATTTTCTTTTTTGTTTTAGATTTACGAAATGTTGGGTTAAAATTTTTTGGGTTGGCAACTAGGTAGGCCTGGCCTATTATTGCCCTATTGGTTTGTTAGGTGGGCTGGGCCATTGGGATTGTGAAATGGGTTTCGACTTGAATCTATGTTTTTTTAATCATTTAAATGTTTATAAATATAGGATTAGGTTATAGTAAAAAGGGTTTTAAAAATAAGAAGGGTAAGAAGGATTCTGGGCTTGACATTTGTTTTTTTTATTGTTTTTAAAGGAATGGTATAATGGTCATTGTGTATTACACAATGAAGTTGTATTACACAATAAACTTGTATTATACAATGACCTGAGTAATTACACAATGAACTTGTATTACACAATGACCTGACTAATTACACAATGACCAAATATTACACAATGACCAGACGTGGTATTACACAATGAACTTATCTTACACAATGACCTGACTAATTACGCAATGAACTTGTATTACACATTGAACTTGTATTACACAATAACCTGACTAATTACACAATGACCAGATATTACACAATGACCAGACGTGGTATTACACAATGAATTTGTATTACACAATGATCTGACTAATTACACAATGAGCTGAAAACGTAAAACACAATTATAAATATATATAACACAATGAACTTGTATTACACAATGAACTTGTATTACACAATGAAATTGTATTACACAATGAAATTGTATTACATAATGAAATTGTATTACACATTGACCTAACTAATTACACAATTAGCTGAAAAACGTAAAAAAAATTGTTTTTGTTTATAACGACACTATACTCGTTTTAAAGATAAAAAACGCTCGTTTTATGGTGTAATTTTTAAAAAAAAATAATGTCGTATGTAAAAGTTATGAATATTTTAAAATGAAGGGGGAACTTGATAAAAAGTCAACAAAAGTGGCTAAAACTAAAATAATCTTTCAACAGCTTTTTCTCCTATAATTTAATCTCAACCATTAAATATTTTCTACAATTTGATCTAACGTGTAAGGCCCCTTTCCCGGGAGGCCTCACTTATTGGATTTACTCACCAACACATAGCACTTAAACATAAGACATACAATATCACAGCGGAAACGATTTAGAATCTCAACATACGTAGCGGAAACATAACATGTCTAAACAACTGAAACTTGTCAAATACAATTGAAACTTGTCTTAATCAACATAATCAAAAGAAACATAAACAGGATGCCAACTGCTGGTCTTCGGGTAACTCTTCTCGCCAAGCCAAGCTAAGCATCCATGTCCATCTACTGCCACCTACACTTAACTGATGTGCATACTAAAATCAGCAACGCTGAGTGAGTTCTAACGTTTACTTTAAATCAATTATACAAAAGATTTACTAAAACATATATACTGCCATTAAGGCTAAACTTAACACACTTTACTTTTCAAACAAGTTAAAACGTATAATAAACCGTCAATTCCTCTTTACTGTACTGCCCTCATGGCTTACATCCATGAACCGACAAGTACCTGGTCAATGCCCCCAAGATCAACGACCATGAACCGACAATACCGCTTATCCGTCAATTCCTTGTCACTACTGTACCGCCCCCATGGTCAACGACCATGAACCGACGAGTACCTGGTCAATGCCCCCATGATCAACGACCATGAACCGACAATACCGCTTATCCGTCAATTCCTTGTCACTACTGTACCGCCCCCATGGTCAACGACCATGAACCGACGAGTACCTGGTCAATGCCCCCATGATCAACGACCATGAACCGACAATACCGCTTATCCGTCAATTCCTTGTCACTACTGTACCGCCCCCATGGTCAACGACCATGAACCGACGAGTACCTGGTCAATGCCACCATGATCAAGGACCATGAACCGACAATACCCTGGTCAATGCCCCCATGATCAACAACCATGAATCGACAATACCGCTTAACACTACGGGGAGGTTGCGTGGACCTCCCGAGCAACCGCCGTCACTCATCCCAGTTGTACAACCGTTAGTGAACCCAAAGGTTTTTACTAATGGGTAGAACCCATATCTGACATCTTGTACAAGTAACATCTGTCTCTAGGACCTTTATAGCTGGTACACATTCCCGAAGGAAAACTGTTCACTTTACTGTTCATAAAACTTTCTGTAAATCTTGTTCATAACTTAACATATATTATGCCTTTGTTTATGTATATAAAAATATAGTAAACGCTTGCCATAAATACCTTTGCTTTTACTGAAATATATCATGCCTTTGTTTATGTATAATGAATATAGTAAACGCTTGCCAAATGATATATCTTGCTTTACTGAAAACATACTAGCACTTATTTTATGCCTTTGTTTATGTATATGAAAATATAGTAAACGCTTGCCATAATATAATCATACTTTACTAAAATGTACTTTTGCCTCTTTTAAACTTTTCACTAAAACATAGCTTTTCCCTTCAGTTTATAATATATAAAATATAATAAACGCTTTACACTAAGTATGCACACCACCCCTAAAGCAGGTAAAAAGGGGATTAGAACTCACCTGGTATCTTAGCTGCAATTGTCTACTGTATCTCACACAATCTGAACAATCATGACAATTGACACGTATAAGACTTAACTCAACGCTAAATGGTTTAACCATTCTGATTTAGGCGACTATACTGACTTTACCAGCCTGATGCCTGCGCACTTAGCAAGTGCGCAGACCCTGCTTCCTGCGCACTTAGCAAGTGCGCAGGTTCCTCTTCCTGCGCACTTAGCAAGTGCGCAGGTTCCTCTTCCTGCGCACTTAGCAAGTGCGCAGGTTCCTCTTCCTGCGCACTTAGCAAGTGCGCAGGTTCCTCTTCCTGCACACTTAGCAAGTGCGCAGGACCTGCTCTGTGCGCACGACCTGTTCTTCGTGAAAAACCCTAACTTTCGCATTCGGGTCTGATCACGTCAAGATCCCGAACCTGTTTGCATTCAAAACGTTCCTTTTCCATTAAGGAACTCAAATCTATGCTCATCTTTCAGTTTCATCCGTTCAAACATAACTTTTTCACCCAAAACCCGAAAAACCCAAAAACAAACAAAAACTCAGATCTAGGAGAATCGGTTACCTGTAATCACTTCCTTTTCGTTGCTAAACACTCAAGAGACTCTTGCTAATGATCCTTGAAGCTCTAATCCGAAAACCAGGACTTTCTCTCTCTAGGCTCTCAGTCACTTTCTCTCTCTAGAATCCGAAAATGTGTTGGAAGTGAGGGTTTTGGGCTAGTCTTGAGGCTTATAAGGGCCTAAACCCTTGCCCCTTTCAGCCCATACACCCCGGCCCAAGCCCGCTTCCCTTTTTCTTATTTTAAAATTTTTAATTCTCGTGAATTCTTTCGCGCCCTAAAACTCGGGATGTTACAAGTCTACCCTCCTTACAATAGGTTTCGTCCTCGAAACCTGCCATAAGCTAAACTGATAGCTAATCACAGAATGGGTGGCATAAACCGTAGCTATGCAAGGCAGCTTAGTCATGAAGGCCATTATGATTAACTACCACTGGGAGCTTAACCTTAGGCGATCTCAAATTCTAAGGCATCTAGACTAATAGGGCTAACTAATTTAGTAAGGAAATAATAACATAAACTTGCCATATCACGAATAAGAGCTTGCAACGTACCTTACTGAGTCATCTGGTAGACCCTCGCCTTGGCTCTGTTCATGTAGGGTTCCTTCTCTGCACCCTTTCCCTTTCCAGATCCCCCCGCTTCCGTTTCCTTGGGTTTCCTACAATCTCGGCTCACGTGTCCCTGTCCCCCACAATTGTGGCATCTTGGCCTTTCCGGGCAGTCTCGTGATTGGTGTCCAAACTTGCCACACCTGAAACATCCCACCTGACCCGCCTTACACTCACCTCCATGTCTCCTTCCACATTTCCCGCATAGACCCTCAGCTTCTACCCTTGCCCTCCTATCGTTAGGACCCTGTAGTTCCTCAGCAGTGCGCTTAGCTGCTTGTTTCTTGGGTGCTTCAGCAATGACTTCAGAGGCGATGTCATCATACACAACTCCGCTCAGGACAACCACCGACTAAAAGGTACTGGGTGTGTTGGTCTTGACAAAGGTACGGATCTTTGGTGGCAATCCTTGGACATAGTAGTGAATCCTCCTTTCCTCAGTCGTCACTAGATGGGGCACCAGACGCGCCAACTCGTTGTACTTTGAAGTATATTGCCGGTGAGTCATGAGTCCGGCTTGGAGAGTCAAGAATTCCCTTTCCACCTTATGGACCTCGTTCTTAGGACAAAACTTTTCAGTTACCAACGCTTTCAGGTCACTCCACCTCATCAATCCGACCGCTTGGTCACCCTTAGCCTGTTTCACTGTTTCCCACCAGTGTGCTGCTTCCCCTTTCAATTACTTCGCAGCGAACATGACTGCTTGCTCCGGTCGACATTCACTAAGACGAATGGTCGACTCCATGCCGTTAATCCAATCCAAAGTATCTGCTGCTTCTTTCTCCCCAGTAAGCACGGGTGGATCACAACCCCGAAACGCCTTGTAGTCGCAGCCGCGAGCAGGCGGTGCAACATTCTCTACCAGATTTGGTCCTCCCATTGTTGGAAGCACCACAGGCTCTTCATTTGTGTTAGGGCTCTCCTTGGCCTTCCTCAATGCTTCGTCTAGTATGGCCGGTAAGGTTTCCTTCAGCAGTCGGGTAAACTCACGGCCAATAGCCGCTTGCACGGCTGGTTCAAACTCAAACGGTTGGTCATCTCCTTCCACATGTTCAGCATTGTGCTGACTAATCTCTGTCTCAGTATGGGTAGTGTGAACACTCCCTTCAATCACTTGGTTTGTGCTAGCTCCACCGTGGCGGCCTGTACGCCCACCACGTCTTCCTCCTCCACCCCCTCTAGTTCCTCCACGTCTAGCCATTTCTAACTGAAAGATAGAGAACAAAAGGATTTAATTTCATCATGCTAGGGAATATGTAAAACACAATATGTAAAGTAAGATGTTAATATACACTGGCCATCTGCAATTACCATTACATCACATCTTGTTTTCTATTTATTCGCTTTCATGGTTCCACTAAGGCCTCTGTTCTTATCTTGACACTCTAAAAGGTAAACTTTACTTACTATACGCTTCTGATGCTTTGGCTTGAGTTACCCATACTGGCATCCGCTACTTGGTCCCATTCTCAGTTTAAGTCTGGACATCGGGGATGTCCAAATCTCTCAAACTATGGCTCTGATACCAACTTGTAAGGCCCCTTTCCCGGGAGGCCTCACTTATTGGATTTACTCACCAACACATAGCACTTAAACATAAGACATACAATATCACAGCGGAAACGATTTAGAATCTCAACATACGTAGCGGAAACATAACATGTCTAAACAACTGAAACTTGTCAAATACAATTGAAACTTGTCTTAATCAACATAATCAAAAGAAACATAAACAGGATGCCAACTGCTGGTCTTCGGGTAACTCTTCTCGCCAAGCCAAGCTAAGCATCCATGTCCATCTACTGCCACCTACACTTAACTGATGTGCATACTAAAATCAGCAACGCTGAGTGAGTTCTAACGTTTACTTTAAATCAATTAAACAAAAGATTTACTAAAACATATATAATGCCATTAAGGCTAAACTTAACACACTTTACTTTTCAAACAGTTTAAAACGTATAATAAACCGTCAATTCCTCTTTACTGTACTGTCCTCATGGATTACATCCATGAACCGACAAGTACCTGGTCAATGCCCCCATGATCAACGACCATGAACCGACAATACCGCTTATCCGTCAATTCCTTGTCACTACTGTACCGCCCCCATGGTCAACGACCATGAACCGACGAGTACCTGGTCAATGCCCCCATGATCAACGACCATGAACCGACAATACCGCTTATCCGTCAATTCCTTGTCACTACTGTACCGCCCCCATGGTCAACGACCATGAACCGACGAGTACCTGGTCAATGCCCCCATGATCAACGACCATGAACCGACAATACCGCTTATCCGTCAATTCCTTGTCACTACCCCCATGGTCAACGACCATGAACCGACGAGTACCTGGTCAATGCCCTCATGATCAACGACCATGAACCGACAATACCCTGGTCAATGCCCCCATGATCAACGACCATGAACCGACAATACCGCTTAACACTACGGGGAGGTTGCGTGGACCTCCCGAGCAACCGCCGTCACTCATCCCAGTTGTACAACCGTTAGCGAACCCAAAGGTTCTTACTAATGGGTAGAACCCATATCTGACATCTTGTACAAGTAAGATCTGTCCCTAGGACCTTTATAGCTGGTACACATTCCCGAAGGAAAACTGTTCACTTTACTGTTCATAAAACTTTCTGTAAATCTTGTTCATAAATTAACATGTATTATGCCTTTGTTTATGTATATAAAAATATAGTAAACGCTTGCCATAAATACCTTTTCTTTTACTGAAATATATCTTAACACATATATCATGCCTTTGTTTATGTATAATGAATATAGTAAACGCTTGCCAAATGATATATCTTGCTTTACTGAAAACATACTAGCACTTATTTTATGCCTTTGTTTATGTATATGAAAATATAGTAAACGCTTGCCATAATATAATCATACTTTACTAAAATGTACTTTTGCCTCTTTTAAACTTTTCACTAAAACATAGCTTTTCCTTTCAGTTTATAATATATAAAATATAATAAACGCTTTACACTAAGTATGCACACCACCCCTAAAGCAGGTAAAAAGGGGATTAGAACTCACCTGGTATCTTAGCTGCAATTGTCTACTGTATCTCACACAATCTGAACAATCATGACAATTGACACGTATAAGACTTAACTCAACGCTAAATGGTTTAACCATTCTGATTTAGGCGACTATACTGACTTTACCAGCCTGATGCCTGCGCACTTAGCAAGTGCACAGACCTTGCTTCCTGCGCACTTAGCAAGTGCGCAGGTTCCTCTTCCTGTGCACTTAGCAAGTGCGCAGGACCTGCTCTGTGCGCACTTGATAAGTACGCACGACCTGTTCTTCGCGAAAAACCCTAACTTTCGCATTCGGGTCTGATCACGTCAAGATCCCGAACCTGTTTGCATTCAAAACGTTCGTTTTCCATTAAGGAACTCAAATCTATGCTCATCTTTCAGTTTCATCCGTTCAAACATAACTTTTTCACCCAAAACCCGAAAAACCCAAAAACGAACAAAAACTCAGATCTAGGAGAATCGGTTACCTGTAATCACTTCCTTTTCGTTGCTAAACACTCAAGAGACTCTTGCTAATGATCCTTGAAGCTCTAATCCGAAAACCAGGACTTTCTCTCTCTAGGCTCTCTCTCACTTTCTCTCTCTAGAATCCGAAAACGTGTTGGAAGTGAGGGTTTTGGGCTAGTCTTGAGGCTTATAAGGGCCCAAACCCTTGCCCCTTTCAGCCCATACACCCCGGCCCAAGCCCGCTTCCCTTTTTCTTATTTTAAAATTTTTAATTCTCGTGAATTTCTTTCGCGCCCTAAAACTCGGGATGTTACATAACGGTACACACTTAAAAAAACATAGTATTTTTTACCTGAACCTAATACTATATATATATATATATATATATATATATATATATAATATATATACCTCTCAACCATGTTAATTAATTTAAGTTTATGTTTTTACAAATCAATCTCTAGATTTCCAATTGTTTATTTATACCATACTTTTACTTTAATAATTTTGAAATTTATATATTGGTGACTAAAAGAATTATAAGGTAATATTACCATATAGAGGTTTATTATAAAATACTAAATTCATGTGAAAATAAAAAAAACAAACATAAATCGTTTAACTTTTTTATCTATATTTTATATTTTAAAATTTTTGTACCATTCACAAATAAAATTTGTATGTTTGTATATATAAAAAGCCATTAAACTGATTTTTCATATATTTTTATTTATTTAAAAGTTTACCACATTAATTACATATGACGGAAAAAAAAGCTTTTTTTAGTCGGTGGTTTAGTGTTTTAGAAATCTTTTTGGCTGCAAAAAAAAATATTACATATGACGATATTTGTTCATATTCTTTTTTAAATTCATATAAGACGAATTAACATTGAATTTTTATTAATTTCTGACTTTTTAGAAGCTTTAAAACTAAAAAAAATAAAGCATATTTTATTTTTCCTGTTCGTGTAATGTTAATACCTACCCTTTCCTATGGTTATATCACACACAGTGACAGTGTATTATTGACGTGGCATTACGAGAAGTGTTTTTTTTTTAATTTAGTTTTATATTAATTGTGGTCCGTTGTCACTTGTCAGTCCTCTACTCCTCTGGGGGAGCTGAATCCAATTATTTTTCTCCTTTTAATTTTTAAATTTCTAAAAAGACTAAATTACATGAAATAACTTTTCGATATATATCAAATTACACTCGTACGCCTTAATTTTCATTAATTGCACTGGACACTCTTTATTTATATAGTTTGTATCAAGTTATAACCTTTAAACTAACCGACGTTAGATTTTTCAGTTAAATGGGATGTAAATGACTACTTTACCCTTCATTCTTATACTAGGTTAAAAATCATGTATTACATGGGTTGAATAAATACAACTTGTTATAAAACATCAGTTCCTATGTAAATTTGTAAATTCTAAAAATGTTATATAGTTATTTTTTTAAAATGTTTTATGAATAAACCTATTTTTTAAAAATAAAAAACGTTTTATAAAAGTAATTTTAAAAATCATTATTATTTAATAGGAAACAAAAACTATAAAAAAAAATAAAAAATTTGAATAATTAATAAGAGAGAGAGGCGGGAGACAAAAATTATAAAAAAAAATTAAAAAACTTGTATAATTAATAGGAGAGAGAGGCGGAAAAAAAATGTTAAGGATGAATGTGTGAGTGACAAGTGTCCCCTCAAAACCTTTATTTATCATATAGTATAGATTAAAAATTAATATATATATACATATAGGGGACGGTTATCGTACAAAGAGCCTAAATCGTACGAAGCGTACGAAGGGCCTCCAACTGTCCGATTAATATGAACTAAGGTTTGGGATAACGCGGTGACATAAACGTAATTACTTTGAAGAAATAACGCGTCGTCCAGATAAAAAAGGGCATAAATGTCAATTTTTTTTAAATAATCACACTTCATGCGTGCTTTTTTTAAGTAATCATGTTTTTACGTCACTTTTTTTACGTAATCACGTTTTTACGTAATTATTTTTACGTAATCACGTTTTTTCATAAAAAAATTTTACTGTAATCACGTTTTGTGTGATTGCAACTAAATTTAAACATGAATAATGCTAATCAAAACTACTGTATTCAATCTTATCTTCTTGCTTTTAAGTCAAATTATTGACAAAAACATTAATCAAAGTTTCTATCGAATGTGTGTGGATCCGGAAACGAAAACAGATAGGAACAAACAAACAAAACTAACTGAAAAATCTAACCTCTGTTAGTCTAAAGGTTATAATTTGATACAAACCATTTAGATAAAGGATGTCTAGCGTAATTAGTGAAGATAAAGATATACGGGTATAATTTAATATATACTTAAAGGTTGCTTTATGTAATTTATTCTTGTAAAAATGAAAAGCTTTTACAGTCCTCTACTCCTCTGGGGGAGCATACATTTTAATACTTTATCTCATTTCATATATTATTAATAAAATAAAAAGCTTTTACAGAATTATATTTTCTCAACATTTAAATAAAAGTTTATTATTGTTTTTCGAAAGTCACTAAAAAAAATTATTGTTGTTAATAGTACTATTATTGATATTAACAAAAAAAAACCTAACATGAGTTTATAAAATATACCTTTTCAAAACATTTAAAATAAAAAATAAAGTTGTATGTATTTATAATATCAAACTAAACTATCTTTATATTATTTTATTATTATTGTTATTATTAGCTATCCTAATTTAGTTTAATCAACTATCTACATATATTTACCAAAATATTATTATTTTTATGAAATTTTTTTATATTTTATGAGGATTCACAGAAATAATAATTTTGTATTAAAGTAATGTATGTTTGATCCGGTAAAATTTCTATGATGAGTTTCAACTTCGAGTATCTTATTTCATATTAAAAATACTCGCGTTATCTTATCAAGTTTATTATGATTGAGGCTTCATAGAGTTCCCGAAAATGCCTTTAAAAAATAACTAAAGCACTTGTGAGTCTATATATGGAGTTATGATCCAAATGGCCAAATGGAGTGATTGGAAAGATTATTAAACAAATGAGTTTGATTTTAAAAATACTCACCATCTTTTTTTTTCAAAAACTTATCATCATTTTTTTCAAAAAACTAATCATCTTATCCACAAGCCTGTAAGATGGAAATAGCGAAAATCAAGATGTTGAAGTGGATGTGTGGATACATAAGGTTGGACCGGGTACAAAATGAGGTTTTTAGAGGAAAATTAGGGGTGGCTAATATAGGGATAAGATAAAGGAAGATTGATACGGTTTGGACATGTGAAGAGGAGACAGATGATGACGCTAGTTAGATTAGTGGAAACCCTCATTGTAAAATAGAGGGGTAGAGGTAGACCCAGACTTACTTGGGATTGAGCGGACTAGACATGATTTGTTAGACTTACATCTCTTTAAGAACATGGTCGATGATAGGACGTCGTGGAGGTGTAGGATTAAGGTTAAGGGTGAATGGGGCACAACCCTCACAAAAAAATCTACCCTCACAAAACCAACTAATGAGGTTTTGCGGCCTCACTTTTACCATTTTACTACCCTAATACCCTAAAATAAAGGGGGCACAACCCTAATAATACCCTCATTATTTTAAATTAATTTTTTAAGTAAAACAAATAATAATAACAATTAAAATAAATTCATTAATAAAAAAAGTACATTAAAAATAAAAAAAGTACATTAAAAAAACTAAATTTAAAAAGTACATAAAAATAAATCTAGAAATCACAAGGCCACCCGTATCGACTAGCTATTTCATATTTTCGTTTTACAACTATTTCCAACATCGGTCCGGTCACATGATTGTGAGGATCCGTAAACATCTTTAAATCACCAACTTCTACTTCTTCCACGTCGTCATCTTCTTCTTCACCAACTTCTACTTCATCTTTCTTGTCATTAAAGATCGGGAGCGGTCGATCTTCATCGTTACGGTTTGGGTTACGGAATGATAGGTTTTGGTAGCGAGGTGCAAAAGGCTCAAAAGTAAATTGATCGTGTAATGGATAGATGTATTGACCAGGTGCAATTTGGGTAGGCATTACGGGCATTTGAGTGGGAATTTGAGCATACAGATAATATGGGTACAGTATCAGTTGTTGTATTGATTGAGTAGGTTGTTGTGTTGAGGGATTTTGGCTAGAACCGTCCATTGATTTTTTTCGAGTACCGATTTTTGCTTTTTTGGATGCCATGATTTTTAAGTAGAAATATGGTAGAAAGAAATATTTTTGGGTGTGAAAAATATGATATAATTGTATTGTATATATAGGGGGAAAAAGTTTTTTTTTGTTTAAATGCACCAACGGCTAGAACAAAAAAAGCAACAGCTATATACACAATTGAACTCGGGAAAAAGTACCCGCAAATTGGTACTCGTGAGGCTACCCGCAGTGACGTTGTGTCCCTTACCCTCTCACCATAAGGACTTTTAGGGGGAGGGTAATATATGGGTTTAGTTTTATCTTAATGGCTTAGTTCTATCTAAATTTGTTGTAGCCTAAGCATGTTGTCGTAGTCTTGGCTTTGTGTATCTATATAATGCTATCCATACTATATTCACTTTCTCATTCCTTACTTTTTTATCTTTTCTGCTATTGGTAGTTTATTAATAATCTTTTATTAGAGCTTTTGTTCTTTGCTATGTAGATTTAATGTGATAAACTATACAGTACTAATATACTTTTCAAGTCATGAGAAGGTATTTTTGGAGCTGAGAGTCTCTCTGAAAACAGTCTTCCTATCTTTTTAGATAGAGAAATAGTCTACCTACATCTCACCCTGTTAATCCTACTAGTAACTTTGTTATTTGTGTAATTTTACCGGGTATAGTTATTAGTGTTATCATATTTTTTTTATTAACTGACATATTGTTTATTACTTTCTACATCCAACTGATTTCACTAAAAAATCCTAAATGAGTGTGAATTTGTGATCATTTTCTAATAATAGTAATAATCATTGCTAAAATAATTATGTGAAATGCCGTGTCTAGAGAAAAAAAGCAAGTTGTAGATAAGTAGTATTTGGAGTATGTGAAATTTGATGCAAAGTCACGTCATATTCAAATAAGACTCTATCTCTCTATTAATTGCAGAATTGGCTTCAGTAGATTGAACCTCATTCACTTTAATGCTCCCAACATAGCTTTCTCTCTCTCTCTCACTCACTCTATCTACTTTTTTTTACGGCAAATACCCGAACACCAGGGATCATCGTGACCCTGCCTCACATCACCAGAAGAAACCAATAACTGTAAAACCTCACAGCTTAACTTGAAGTATTTTATTTTAAGCTAGACTTAAAACCATAACCTTCTATTTGAAAAGTCATGAGTCTACCATTCAACCAAAAGTCTCGATGGTTCTCTAACTCTCAACCTCTACCCCCTTCCTCTCTTTCTCTCTCTCTCTCTCTATATATATATATATGTGTGTGTATGTGTGTTGTGAACACGAGAGATACTAAGTTTATAGAAAACACTGGACATCAAAATCACTAACGCGTTTTAGTGTTTTGCCTGGGAGTGAAAGGAGTACTTCACATTTAAACATGCTAAGTGATAGCAATCCTAGGTAGGGGTGAGAAAAAAAAACGAATTAACCGAACTAAAACTGAATTAACCAAAAAAATGACCAAAACTAAAAACCGACGATGTGGTTTTATATTTTTTGAAATCCAAAAATTACGCTTAGGTTTTAAATCTTTCGAAAACCGAAAAAACCAAATCGAACCGAACGTATACATACTAACTTTAATTATATATTGTGTGCATGCACGTCAATTTCATAATATATTTTATATTTTGTTGTGTGCTTGTATGTTTAAAATGTATACATATTTGTGCTACACGTTTTTACGTTAATTAATATTAGGTTATGATTTATATTTGTTTTTTGAATTTATAGATTATATTGTTTATTTTTATATTGAGTATTTTTTTAAGAAACTAATAATTTTTGTAGCCCAAAATGTTTAGGGCTAAATGTATGATAATGAATTAATCATTAGTTAATAAAAATAAAAAGAAAATTAGGCCAAAAGTTTCAAACTCACGTTTATTATTTTGGGTCATTTTCTGTCACCCCCAAAAAATCAAGCTCAGTTTGTTTTAAAATCGAAATCGAACGGTTTTTAAAAAATCAAAAACTGAACTTTCAGTTTTGGGTTTGGTTACCCCAAAACCGACCCTAATCCCAGGATGGGTAACCTCCTATAAAGTTTTTACTCGGACAACAAAAAAATTAATGTGTAAGCTCTTATAAATGCAAATTACAAAAGAATCTATTGTGATTTCTAAGTTTTCGCGTTCTAAATTTTTATCTTGATCTTGTGTAACAACTTTTTTGAATGTTGTTGCCATATCATCATTAGTAGCAATCCTTGTAAGAATAGAAACACATATCATTTCTTGTATATAATTTAGCATACAATACAATACAACACGCATATACATTTATCATCACAAAATCTATCAAATTCTTTCACACTACAAAATGATTACACGTATACTTTAATACTCATACTCATATAAACTCATGTTTGCCCTTAGAATCATCAATTCTTAAATATCCTTTTTTCCATTTTGATGACGTCCTGAAGTCAACCATACTTCATGTCAATTATGCAAGTTTTAGGCATTAAGACAGTTTACTGAAAAAAATCACCAACTAAACGGCTAGTGTTTCATACTCGGATTGCTCTCGAAGGGGTAGGGTTTAAGAAAGTTATCTTTAAAAAAAAATAATAATAATAAAGGCTAATCCCATCCTTAATCAGTCTCTATTAAACATTTAGAGGTTACTCGAATTCATTTATCAACCATTTAACTCCTATACTTTATTTTGAGTTCCATATACTAAACTCATGACCCGTTGACGAGCTTGATGCTCATCTTGCAAAGATTTACATTCGAATGTTTTTAACCACACTCTAAACATGTTTTACTCGTTTAGTTGGTGATTTTTGTCAGGAAAACACCACAGAATAGTAACCAAAATTTAAAAGTGATCTCAATTAGGTCACTCATCATAGTATACCCGAGGGTGTATACCGTGTAAAATACGTATTGAGTGACCTAATTAAAACATTTTTGAAACTTGGCTACTATTTTTGTCAGTAAAGTTTGATACTAGCCGTTTATGCTAATTAAAGCACCAATTAACACCTTGAGTCAAATAAATAATTTTTATGGGCATTTCATTAAAAAATCACCATTTAGTTCTTTAAATACCATATTTTGAGTCAAATACAATTTATATGGTGTTTTTAACAATGTCCTCTCATATTTATTGTCTATAATACATATAACTTAAAACACCCCAAATTAAATTAAATTAGGTCAAATTCCCCTAAAAGCTACATAGCCATATGTTGAATTTGCTCTTATGAACGTGTATAGTCAGATTTCAACTATCTATATGCATCAAAAGAGATGTTTTTAACGCATCACCGTAATTTCCTCATTATTTCCAAAAATTACATATAGTTCACGCAAAACCCCAATTATTTATACATAGTTCATTCAACACAATGGGTTTTTATGGTCTTTTTCCTAGATTATATACTTATGAGATATGTATCTAACCTATTTAACAACAAATTTCCAGATTTACATGTTACAACTTTAGAAAAACTATAATAAAAAAAATTTGAGATTAACTCAAGAGATTGCTTAACAAAGCTTCTTCTTCACTTGAAGATGGTTGATTGTTCTTCAAAACTTGATTTTTAACTCTAATTTTGCAGAATTTGATCTTTTCTTTTTATGTCGTCTTCTCTCCGTCGATTTCTTTCTCAAAACCCACGCTGCAGTCTCCCTCCCTCCCTCTCTCTCTCTCACACACACACTCACTTACACGCAGACACCTCTTTGACTCTTTGAGACATTCAACTTAAATATGTAACATCTCCCCTATGTTAACGGGTTTATTTAAGTTTCCATCATTGCCACATCTAATCTATCATGTAAGCCCTCTTTTGTTACGATAAGTTAAATATTAACACTTATAACCTATTAATAAGTTTCATCTCGATTTTTAACCGTTTTTATAGGAGGTAAACACCAGCTCATCCCAATACACAAAAATGAATATCTTTATTAAATTACAATTTTTTAGAGACGTACATTGTTTTATATACAAAATTTGGGATGTTACATTTAATCTTTTTTTTTTCTTCGCATTTAAATAAAGGTAAAGTACGTTAACACTGGTTGGATCCATTACAAAAAAGGGCTTTTAAGTCAATTAGCTGTGGAATCAGAACTTCTTAGTAAGGTTTTATTTTCTACTAACTACGATTAAAAGATCCAATTCATTATTTTTTTATTAAAAACCCAGCTTTGTATATAAAAACCAATCAATTGACCCTTTTAACCGTCCCTTGGTTCCGCCCTAAAGTAAGTAAATTTAAATGGTGTTTTAAATTTAAAGGTTTTTATAGTTAGATTGGAGAACATTTTATTTAGTTTCATTTTTTCCCTCAAAGATGAGAGATGGGATACTTGTTTTATAGACGCAATTTCATTGTCTCAATAACGTGAGACGAAATATTCTTTCTTAAAATTTGTGATATTTAAATATTTTTTCTTAATTACCAATTACTTAGTAGTCTAGTGATATGGTGGTTACCCTTTATAAAAATGATACGGGTCAAATCCTTGCAATTATATGTGATATTCAGGTGTAAAAACCGCTATTAAAAAAATCACTTGAGGGATGACAAACAAAGGGATTGTTGTTTTCTTTAAAATTTTCATCAAAAGGACTCAAATTTAAAATTTTGTTTTAAAACCCAGAAAGATGTTCAAGCCACCCTACTAAAATGTTTTTGTTATATACAAATCACTTCCATTTATATACTCATTTATAGTATTATTAAAATTTATTAGGTATGGACTGGAATTTTATAAATATAATGAACCAATTAATATGTCACGAATCGAAAAGAACACACATGAGGGGTGGATCAGGCCAAAGGTATAATAGCCCAGCGGCATCTTGGTGGTGAGATAAGGCTCAGTGACCATAAGGTCATGGGTTCGAATCTCACAAGAGGGTTTTCTCAGAAAAATTAGGTTTCCTATTGAATCGGTGACTTGGTGTTAGAATATGATCAGGTGATACCATTGGTGACACAATCTCTGTCGGTGATTCAAATTTGTCGTTAAAAAAAACAAAAAAAGGGTGGATCAAGGGGGTAGGGTGTGAAGTAGCTAGAGGACAGAAAATAGTTTGAATGAATGGGTGAGATTCAGGGTTGCTTGGATTTTGTTTAGGGTTTTTATGTTCCCCAAAACCAATTCACCTGAAATAAAATTGGTTACAAGCGAAGATGGGACCACTCAGCAGTCTCCTCCTTGATTTACCATTTTCAATCTCGTGAATAATTTTCTTTAGACTAAATTACAGGTTATGTCTTTATATAAGTATGGTTCAAAGTAAAACTATTGTTATTTAACTTTAATAATTATACTATATGTATTTTTAAAATTTTTACACAGTTTAAGTTTTTTTCATTAATCTCCATCCAAATGTTCTGTTAAGTCTGAACATGTGTCCCTCACATAAAGGATAGTTACGTTTTTTTTACCCTCTTAATGTTAAATAAACAAAAGAATAAATAAATAAAACAATTAAATGTTAAGTTATATGGGACCAATCTCTCTTTTATTAAACAAAAGTCACCGTTGTTCATTTGGTGCAATGCTAGCTCCAATACTTCCCATTGTGGAGGTGTTGGGTTCGAATCGTGACCACAGGAAAAAGATGGATATGTAGCCAAGTCAGGGGGTTTACCCAGCTGGGGGGATCCTTCTATGGTGAGCTGCCCTTGATGCTCTATGTGTTGGCTCGGGGAAACCCAATTATTTTAAAATATTTAGGTGTTGCTTTGAAAAAAAAAGTCAAACCCTAATATCTACCCCTCATTTCTTCTTCCTCCTCCTTTAAGAACCAACTAGCAACATCTGTTTGTCTGGAGTTCTTGGTTTGAAGCTTCACCATATCGTTAACCTTCACCCAATTGGTTCTGTTGTAAGAGATGCAGGTGGTTATAACCTTCACCCCAGCAATGCGAATTTCATCGTCACTCACATATCTCCCCAAATTATATATACTCTTAACTACAAAGGTTGGTGGCGTTTGCCACCAACATGTTCTCCACCTAGCACTTGTCAAATGGCAAAAGTTACCCTCCACTTTATAAAGTTTAACTTTGACCCTCTTATGTTTTTTAAGTTTTAAATTTACCTCCTGTATTTAGTATATATAATCTGATTTTTTTTCTTGTTAAAAACAGAGTTGTATTTAAAATAGATTTTTTTGTTTGGTATCATGGGTTATATCGACTGATACCAGTAAAAAATGAGATCGATACCGATTGAAAAATATTGATACCGTTATCTAATTGTTTTATTTATTTATTTGGACATTCACAACCGAGTCGTCGTAACTATAAATTATTATGCGACTAAAAAACCCACAAGTTAGAGTATGTGATATAAAACAACTCAAATAGATGGTATAAGTTTTCCACGTGTAGCAAAAATCATTATAAATATTTTTTTTATGAAGGATAAGAACCGGAGAGGGTTAGTAAGAAAATCATATACTTATGTAAAAAAAGTGAAAACCACTAAGAAAATCAAATCTAATTATATATATATAATAATAATAATTTTTTATTTTATTTATAAGAGTACATTAATCATTTTAAGTATTGAGTTACGTATACGAAACACATAGTGTTACATACACGTAAACGAAAAACAAAATAATGCAGTTACGTATACGTAAAACACAATACGTAAAATGACTTTTTAGTAAAATGTGTAATATTACACTAATACCTTTAGTAATGTTATAAATTATTTGATTGTTTTTGACGGATTTCATGTAACTGTGTAGTTTCTCATGATCCTCTCATATAAGAACTTCCATAAAGTCTTTACATAAGGAGATTTATAAAAAAAGGTTTTTGATAAATACAAATCCCATGCATTTCTTGTATCAATGTTTAAAATACCTTTTGGACGTACGTGCATATAATATCAATTGATTCAAACTTTATTCCCTTCCGTTGATCCAAGTAACATCGGTTTCAATATGTAACAAAATATCTACAAAGAAACTTATCTCATAATAATTATTTCTTGATAAACATAAAAGTGGAAGTTGAAAATAAGATCGTATAACATTTCGTAGACTAAAGCGAACATTAAAATTATAGTTTTTTGTAAAAGTTTTCTAAATATATAAAAATTACTGAAATGTAATTATATGAAACGTGAAAACGTATAATGTAAATACAAAAGTTGAATGATTATCATTTCTCTCTAAAAACACAAAAGTTGATCAAATATCATATATATTTTTACGTTAAAATATAGATTGAACTAGTTTCTTCATTTTTTGAAGCCCTTCAAATTTGAGAGTCTAAATCGATTTTTTTTTGTTTGTACTGTAGAACCATCCATGCTTATTATGATTTATATTTGTTTGACAAATTTGAGAGTCTAAATAGATTGAACTAGTTTCTCCATGTCTTAGTATTTTCCTTTTTTAGATCTCAACATGATAAAATCAAGAGCAACAACCTCATGCAAACATTTAATGAATTTGGATAATTGAAGTCTGGGAGATGGAACAAGACTAGATATGACAAAACCCTGCTCAGTATGTTCTCCGGCAACAAGCAGGTGGCCTCATCAAACTGCAAGCTATGAACCCTATACTGCTTAGACCACTGAAACATGTATACTAGCATACAAAATCAGATGCTGTTGCCTCAACTCTCTTTTGTCTTTTTGTCTGCTCAAATCAAATCTATTCTACCATGCATATCTATTAATATTCAAACTTTTATTTCCAAACTCAGATCTGACGTAAAGCAATTACTTTTCCGTATTATTGTCAATTGATTACAAGTTTTTAGTTTACTTCCCACTGAAGTTCTAAAGAGAGAAAATTTTCAATTTTTAGTATACAACAATTGATTCTTCAAACTGCTAAAGATGTACTTAATCTAGGATTTGTGTTCATTATTAAGTCTACAAGAGGAAAGTTAGTTATTGGTGGTTATTTAGTTAAAGATACTTATTATCCAACCGACACATTGAAAGGGTGCGACGTATGGTTTATATGACCGTAGTATATACATCACTACTAGAAAAGAGTCGAATTTCCGATCACTGTTTTGGTAGGAATTTAGCAGGAAAATGGGCTTACCAACCAATTTCCGGTGGTTAGAAAACTTTTACGATCAATTTCCTCTGATCACATTCCAACAAAAGTTACGGTTTATGTTGGAATAATTCTGAAACTTGGATATAGAGTATGTTTTAAGAGAACAAGTTGGAATTATTTTTGGTCAATATTAGATCTAAGCTGTTTAGAGTTTGTAATATTTAGTTTATTTAAATTAGGTAAAAATATCTTTTATTGGTTTTAGAGAATAATTAGAGTTAGTATTTGTGTAGTATAAACTAGCTTAGAACCCGTGTATTACACACATAGTGAAAAATATTAATATAAAAAATTCTTAAATATTTATGTATATATTTTACAGGTGTAAAAATGTATTACATATACTAAGGATAAAAAATAAAATTCAAAATATGTAAAAAATAATATATAATTGGGTTTTAAAAATATGTTTATTACTATTTAATGTAATTTGACTTTTATTTACTTTTTGATTGAAAACAAAAGTTACATAATTAGATTTTTCAAAGTTTATTATAATAAGTATTAATTTAAAATAAATGTGTTTTATTAGTATAATTAATATTTTTTTTTAAATATATTATTATTAAAAGATAGATGTGTATTTAATAAGAGGGGGATGCGGGAAAAAAATTATAAGAATGAATATGGAGGCGACACGTGTTATAAAAAAAACCTTTATTTATTAGATAGTATAGATAATAATCTTTTGTAGAATTCTTTTTTGATATGGTGAGTTTTGAGGGTTAATGAGAGTTTGTAGGAGAGAGTTTGTGTTTTTTTGGTTTATGTGTGTTTCGTGAATGCCATTCACGGAACTGTTATGTTGCAAGACAGTGTCAGGCTTCACCCATGAAATTGCTGGGTTAATCGAGTTGTTCACAGGTCAGCGGGTCAAACGAGTCATGGGTTCATGGGTTGTGGGTTTTTGGAGATGAGTCAGATTTGGCTCATCTTGCTGAAGAAGAATTGGTAAGAGATGACCAAGTTTATAGGGTTGTGAACGTTGAAAGTAGCTGCTGAAATGGAGGAATACGTGGTCAAATTTTAGCATGTGTTTTTATTTTTAATAATAAATAGGGCAGCTGTAGCATTAGTTAAATTCCCAAGGGTGATGGGTCATTAACCCATTTACTTATTTACTTACCAAAACTACTCAATAGTATTATGCCACCTCAAACCTCTCAATTACTCATATTTTATTGGAAACACCCTACTTATTTACTCATCCACTTTTTTTATAAAAAAAACATTTAAATATGAGAGATATGTGTGGTAGTGATGGGGTCCACTAGAAGTGAGAGAGTAGAGAGAGTGAGATCACCGAGTAAAAACACTCGGCCAAACTACCCGGGTTGATGGGGGCGGTGTGCCCACTTTACTCGGATGACTTCTCTCCTACTCGGCCATACCCGAGTAAGGTGCCCCCATCACCCTAAAGGGAAGAGTGGAAGACGCAATCAAAAGAATCATGTATGCATGTACAGTAATCGTCCCGACAAGTTTAATAAGGTATGTCAAAATCGAATCCAATACTTAGAACTTTTAGTCAAGGGGACGGATGAAGGGGATTGGAACAACATTCGGTATGTAAGTTTGGATAGAAAGAGACATGCTTATGGGAATAAACATCTATTCAAGAAATTAAACAAGTCATTTAGGATTGAAACATTAGTGAGTGGGTTCATAAAGGAGTATTACCAAGGGAAATGACAAGTTTAAGTCAATTGTGGTGACACAAATTGTATGTTTGAATCGGTTTACTACATACCAACAATGAAAAAGAATATCTAGATCCTTGAACAATTTGCCTATCAAGGATTCGAGATAACCTTTGAAGGTACCATTTGTTACATCACAAGAACATTTGAGGATGAAATCAAGCCCGAAGTAAGCAGAAATATGGAAGAACAATATGCAGATAATGAAGTAAACTCAAAGGAAAGATGGGGAAATGCAAAAGAAATTAGTGCAGTTGATGATGTATGGAGGTATTTCGAAGAGATGAACAACGAATTGATGAAAAATTGGAATAGAAAAGATGGCGGTAAGAAGCATTTGGTATACCCGAACCATATTGGGTCTATTGAGGACTGTATGGTTTTCTTTGAGTTTACTTATTCTGAAATAAACATGCAATTCATATGCACAGATATTCTCTCAATCTGTTCATGTTGGTAATCTCCTATTAGTGTTTTATCAAGTGCATTGGATTCATCAAAATAAATGTTTAAAATTGCAAAGAAATGTTGATAAGATATTGTTACCAAAACTATTTCCTTGAGGAACATACCCTAAATTTCATATACATTAATTACTTGTTATACATGGGGCATCATATCTATCTATCTATCCGCCCATCACATAAAGTAAAAGAGGAAAGAAGAGAGAGAGGAAAGCAAAAGATCAAGTCTTTCTCAAACACAGATCCCAATACAATGCTGGAAGGATTCCCAACATTGTTTGCTGTAAACTCATTCTTTTTGTTTGAGTTTGAAGAAACTTGCTTTGTTCCCCTTTACCAATCTTTTCACGGAGGGAGACCACGGATAAGGACGAGTAAATATAATTGTTTTTCATTTACATTTGATGTATACATAACATTGATGTACGTTATTTAAAGATCTACATAGATTCTGCTTACTTATGAGTCTGCAACTAGACAACAACAAAAAGATATAGACTCTTGACTTCTTCCCTCCCACACCCCCATCTTATTACTTTCAAAAATGGTGAAAAACACTGCATCATAATTTACCACCACTTCACCAATCATTGACCAAAATCAAACCTTTTTTTTCCTTAGAAGCATACAACAATGAAGTCCATGAGTAGCAACAACATTAATGACAACAATGACAGCAACAAAAACAGTGACAACTGGTTGGGTTTCTCTCTTTCTCCTCACTCATCAGAGGCTACTCATCCTTCTCCTTCATCTTTTTTCACTCTCCCTACTTTCAACTACCAAAACATCTACTACGGTGGAGTTGAAGGTGTAAATGGTGGTGGGATATACTCAGTTTTTCCCACTATGCCCCTCAAATCTGATGGTTCACTTGGTTTCATGGATGCCATCACCAGATCACAATCACAAGGTCTATTCTTTTCTTTATTTTTTTATTTTCTTTTTTTGCTTGAAATGTTAACAATGGTGAGTTTCTTTTTAGGGATGGTTACTTCTACAACTCCAAAACTTGAAAACTTTTTTGGTGGTGTAACAATGGGGACCTCTGATTTAGAAAATAGTACAATGTACTACCACCAAAATTACCATAATATTCAACCTCAAAACTACCAAGATTACTCCGGGTTGTACACAACTGTACAACAACAGGAAGCCAAGATTGTTGCAGATACTACTTGTGGGCTTTACCTACCATCTATTAATGGAGATGGTTGGATTTCAAACAATTACCATTCTGGTGATGGTGGTTTACAGTCCCTTAGGTTGTCAATGAGCCCTGGTTGTTCACAGTCAAGCTCATGTGTCACTGTGTCACAGAAGCAAGTGACACCTGCTGCTACTAATATTACTGAAACTGTGGTTATGGAGACAAAGAAAAGAGGGTCTTTGAAGGTGAATCAACATAAGCAGATTGTGCACAGAAAATCTTTAGATACATTTGGTCAAAGAACTTCCCAGTATAGGGGTGTCACCAGGTTCATAATTTCTTGTTTTCTTGGAAGTAACATGTGCTGTTTTTGTTGTAAATTTTAAATGAGAAGGCTTCTGAATTGAATCTTTGTTTGCATCAGGCATAGATGGACAGGTAGATATGAAGCTCATTTATGGGACAATAGTTGCAAAAAAGAAGGCCAGACCAGGAAGGGAAGACAAGGTTAGAAGTGTTGAGTTGACTTAATTTTTCTCAAATTTGGAATTTTTTTTACCAACATAACTCTTCAGTTTCTTACCAATTTTCTTGTTTCTTGTTTCCCGGACCTTAAACTTTGCGTCAGTTTATCTGGGTAAGCCTCCATTTTCTTTTTTAGCTACAAAAAACTTGACTTTATTCCAAATCAAGATTAACTAATAATTAGTGCTTAATGTTGACTTTTAGGTGGTTATGATATGGAAGAGAAAGCTGCTAGAGCTTATGATCTAGCAGCACTCAAGTATTGGGGACCTTCAACTCATATTAATTTTCCGGTAGTTAAAAATTTTATATGAAATTTCACAATCAATTGTATTTCTTTATGGTCTTCGAGTCAATATTAATACATCCAAAGCGTTTACTTATTAGGTGGAAAACTATGAACAAGAACTTGAAGAAATGAAGAATATGTCCAGACAAGAATATGTTGCTCACTTGAGAAGGTAATGTAAATTGACAAAGATATATAGAGAATATACTGTTGGGGTTTATTATTAGAGAAATGAATAGTTATTATCAAACAAAGAAAAACAAGATAATATATAGATAAGCTACCTAGTTTAACCTAGCTAAACTCCTAAATAAAAACCCAGTACAAAAAGAGCCCAATAACTTATTTACGTAATCTTTTTCATCCAATTTTCCCATTTAAAACCATATAATATGCCAATGAACTAGTGGTGGAGTGGTAAGGGAGAGACCTGGTGTTCCTAGTGACCCAGGTTCAATCTCTGCTCTCCACATTATTTCTGCGGCATGCAAATGAGGCCTAGCTTAGTCTGATGCACCTTGGTTTTACCCACGTCGATCCAGGGTTCGAGCCTCGGCTCTCCCTCAAGCCCGGAAAAGGCCGTATTGGGTGGGATTTTTCCTTGGATACTCTCCAACTCTGACGCCAAGTGGGCCCGGTTAAGACAACATATTGGCCGAAGTTGGATAAGGCTCTCCCATGTGACGGGGGTGCGACGTCACAACATTCAATGTTCGCCGTTCAAAAAAAACCATATAATATGATTCATCACATTCCCAATTTTAACTTAAATTAATTATTCAATTCAGGAGAAGCAGTGGATTCTCTAGGGGTGCTTCAATTTACAGAGGAGTAACAAGGTCCAACTATTTGTCCCTATTACATTTATAACCAAAGAAATTATATAGTTTTGTATATATATATATATATATATTTCATGAGAAGTGAATATAAGTTTGAAAATTTTCAGGCACCATCAACATGGCAGATGGCAAGCTCGTATTGGTCGTGTTGCGGGGAACAAGGATCTTTACCTAGGGACATTTAGTAAGTCATGTTTGCACTAAAGATTATGTAAAACATTTGATTCATAATAAAAGAAACATTCCAAAAGTTTAGAGTAATATTTCAGGCACCCAAGAGGATGCTGCTGAAGCTTATGATGTGGCTGCAATCAAATTCCGCGGCATAAACGCGGTTACTAACTTTGACATAACTAGGTACAATGTGGAAAGGATTATGGAAAGCAATACCCTTTTAGCCGGGGAGCTAGCCAGGCGAACCAAAGACCCCGACCCCACGAACCAGGTCTTACCGAACCAACCTGATCAAAATGGTGAACCAAAAACCATTGAGAATGAACCCACAGGTTCTAAAGCTATGAATACATGGATCCCAACAGCAATGGAAGCAACACAAGTGAGGTCTCAGATCCCCATATTTGCTGCATGGACAGATGCATAGTAGACAATGGAGTCAAGAAAGAACTGGTGGGTCCCATGGGCGTGACCCAACCCTTAACCAGCTGACCCCAGCTAGCTCTGTGGTTGGGTTCTTTTTCTTGCTTAATTTCTTTATGGTTCAGTTTTCTTTTTGAAATAGGAAGGGTAGTTTGGGTATTATGTAGGATCTTGTAGGGTTTCTAATTACTAAAGTATTCAAACCTATGAAAAATCATTTTGATTGTTATGAAAAAAAGCCAGAAAAGGTTGAAAGGAAAATGATGAAAGTAGGCTCATGACAGAAGATCCTTTGACCATAGTTTTTCATGACTTATTTTTTGCGTTTATTGTTTTATGGTACTATTTAATAGACAAGACTAATCGCATTAGATTTAGCATTTTTATTTATTTTGAATGGTTTAAAATACATTTTTTTTACACTTCCATTGTTTCTTTTCAATATGAAAATGATCAGGTGTTATAGATTCTTATGAAAAATGCATTAAATATATTACATTAATTAACAGAATCATGATTTATGTGATGGCCTCCTAGACAGATCCTCCGCCACATTCTATCACATATGTTATATTGACATACTAGTATTATGCAATTTAACCGTTTAATGGATCATCCAACAGTTGGTTAAAGCATATATAGTACACGACACAAAATGAGAGTCCAATTTTGACTTATACGACTCAATGAATAGGTTTCCAAAATGGTTCTAGTTTAGAACTTCTAAATGGCTGCAAAATAAGCTCTAAATGGTTGCAAAAACAGAACTTATATGCGTTCTTCTTCATGGAATGGCGATCGAAGAAGAAGAGCAAAGTGAGAAAGTTGAGAAAGATTGTTGGAGACGATGAGATTGATGCTCATTTAACAATGATCCAGGGTATGAGAGAGAATGAGGGCGAGATTGCGTATGGGATGCAGGAGGGACGTGAGAGGTTTTGATAAAGGGGGGTGAGGAGTTAGAACTCCCATAAATGTTGGGGATCAGAGATGGACACAGCGGAAGTATCGATAGTGATTGGATTGAAAGAAATTGAATTAGGCTTCATGTTTGCGTATAATCGCAAGACAGAAAAACAGAGCATACAATTGGGTTTGGATATACGATAACAAGTAGAAATATTTTGATCGAATATCTTGGTAATCATAATTGTTGCAGATGGTTAACTATATACATGTGGACGATGATAGTTAGTAATTTTGGCGGGAATAACTGTCAACGACAGTTAACCGGTTCGTTAATGACCGTTACCACTATACACTGTTTCGGTCCTAATAATAATAAATATTACACGATAAATACAAATAAACAATTAAGTTTATAATCTAATAATAAAATGCAGAACATGTGTAATCTGTATGAAAAAAAATTAGTTGAAATCGTAAAAAAGAAACTGTCAGATTTCTTGAGTTTAAATGGCTGAGATTTAATCTAATGAAGGTTATTGGCAGTTACCATGAGTTTAAACGGTCCAGTTTAGAAGACCACGGTGGTTAACTCACCGTGGTCCATATATTTTATAATATGAGGAACCAATATATAGGGAAGAGTTCAAATATTAACCAACTTTTTACGTGATAACCGTACTAACCACTATCAAACAATCACATAATTTACAAATTATTTTTTCTTTTAATTTTTAAAAGAGTATTTAACTATCGTGAATATATATTTTGAACATAAATACGGAAACGACGAGTCTTACATATACGTACCAAATAATGTTATATATACGTGACACATAGTGTTTACGTATATGTAACATTAACATAATGATAATTGTTACATATACGTAACACTATGTTTGAGAGTGGGTATAATATCTCACATAAATATCGGTTTGCATTTGAAACTCACCCTATTGTTGTAAGCCGAGTATTGAAGAAAGTTGAATATCTCGCTTAAATTAAGTTAGTTTAAGGGAGGATGAAAGTCTATATAGATGTGAACTTCATAAGCATTTTGCCTGGGTGTTAAAAATTCATTGGAGCTGCTTTTCTTTGCAGGGAGATCAAAAGGTTGTGTTTCAAATACTACTTGCTTCACCAATTCAATATATAGAAAAATAAACTGACTACAATTTCAATAGTAAGATTCTACAATTATACAGTTGCAAGAATATATGTATCAACTTCTCTGCCTGTTAGTGTAGGCTATTACCTCTCTCCCCAAGTGGTTATTCGTTATGATGATCCGTTTCATCAAATATCTCATCCTACATGACATCAACACACATAACAAAGTTACAACAACAATAGAAATCTTGAAAAATGCGGTTATTAATCGACGAAAAGATTGAAGTTACCATACATTTATGAGCTCCTCCATAACATCTTCCATTGTTATGATACCTATGACTTCCCCTTCTTGTCTGAAAGAAGAAAACGGTTTGTCCGTTATATTAAGAACCTCTGGCAAGAATTTATCAGACCACCTTCTACTCTTTGAGGACTCTGCAGGCGACACATTCCCACTTCCAGAAACCGACTTAAACCTATTAAACGTTCGCCTGCTTCTTAAACCTCCATTCCCAATGCTTTGATAGCTTTCATTCAAGATATCGACTCTCACTTCACTTGACCACTTGCTTATTGACTGCTGCACTGTTTGACTTTGACTTTGACTTGGATGTTGTATCACCACAGCTATGTGACTAAGACCTTTTTGGAACTCATTTAGTATTTCATATAATGGCATTGTATCTGAAACCCTGTACATGATATGTAACGAACCAAAATCCGGGTCTCGTTATAAATAAATAAATAATTCTAATAAATATTATGGTGAAAATAATATTTTAGAAATAAGTTGAAACAAGCGGGTTTCAAGTTAGTAACGGGGATATACTAGTTTTAACTAGTTATGGAAGGAAATGGAAAAGATTGAAAGTAGAGGGGCTAAAGGTGAAACATGGCAAATTTGCCATATTTGACCTTTAGAAGTCAAAATTAACTTCATTTTGGAGTTGGGTCGTTCAAGAGAAGAGGAAGAGAGGAGAAATCGGGTTGAAGCCAAAATTCATGTGTTTGACGCTTGAAACTTGAAGGTGTTGGCTCACACATCACCTTTCTAACATCAAGTAAGTGATTTCTTCCTCTTTGATCCACCATTTATGGTGTTCTTGTTGGGTTTTGTTGAAAACCCGAAATTATGGTTGTATGTGGTAAAATGGTGTTAGATTATTGATAATCTAGCTAAACTAAAGGTGTAGGAAGGTGAACAACACCATGGAACCCTTTGATTTTGATTTTTGAAAGTTAGGGTTCATATGGAGGAAATTGGGGGTTTTGGGGTTTTGATAAAAAAATTGATAAATTGATTATGATTAAGTGTTATAGAGGTGTTAGACACTTAAACAAACCCCAAATTAACTTAAAGAAACTAGTTTGATAAAAATTAGTGTCAAGGTATTGGAAAGAGAATTCTAGTGGTTGAGATGAGTTCTTGATTAAAAGGGGTGTTTGGATATGGAAATAACCCAAACGGGTCAATTTGGGTTGAAAATGGAAATTTGGGTGGTAAACTCAATTGTATGTGTTTTGAATGAATGATTAGATTACTAAACTAGGTGTGTATGTTTAGGCAATCAAATTGTGGGTCTAGAAGGCGGAGCGGAGTCGTCTAACCCAAAAGGTAAGTGCATATGCACTTACTTAGTATTGATGATAAATGGTGAATTTTATGGATTATGTGTTATGTGATTGTGTGCATACTTGTGATATGATAAATTGTGAATGATTTAGTATGTGTAATGAATGAATGTAGTTATAGTGTTAACCTATAATGGTAATGGATCATGTGTTGATCATAAATGAAACGGAGATATGGCCTTGTGCCATATTGGAAATGGATCATGTGTTGATCATAAATGAAACGGAGATATGGCCTTGTGCCATATTGGAAATGGATCATGTGTTGATCATAAATGAAACGGAGATTTGGCCTTGTGCCATATTAGAAATGGATCATGTGTTGATCATAAATGAAAAGGAGTTATGGCCTTTGTGCCATAATGGAAATGGATCATGTGTTGATCATAATTGAAACTTGTAGTAAGGGTGCAAGAATATGTAGCCTAAATGACAATTTGGGTGGAAACGGGTCAAATGGGTGAATGGGTGAAACAAGTAGAAATTTACTTGTTTGTTATGAATTTATCTTCATTACTAATGGTGATATGTGTGGTGAATGTAGGAAAAGCTCCGAGGTAGTCGAAGTCAAGTCCATGGCGTTGGCGGATCCTCATATGCATATTTTCATGTTTTGATGATTTGGTGGAATTTCTCCCTTTTTGATTGTAATTTGATAAACAAAATATGTTTTTGGGTTGTGATCATGTTGTTGAAGGGGTTTTTGGTTAAAACCCATGTGTTGGGCAAAATTGTTGTCTTGTATTTTGGAAAAAGTTGGAAAAATGGCTAAGTATGAAAACCTGCTGAAACCTGAGAAACTTTCTGAGTTTTTGACTCCCTCGCGTATCGCGAGGGAGGAAGCTTGTTTTCTCGCGCTACGCGAGATGGTAAAAAATAAAAAATAAAAAAAATTCCTGGGTTAAGACTTCCGCGCGTTAAAGTTTTATTTTTTTTAAAAGTGGTGTGTTTCAACTTGGTATCAGAGCAATGGTTTGAGGGATTTGGTGTGCGAGACACTAAACTCAAACCGGATGCTCTTGATATGGGGGAAATGATACGAGAATCCACAAAGGACTTGACTAAGACTCGGAGCTTTCGGAAATGAAAGGTTAGTAATGATTTAATAAGTGATTATGTATATATGTTGTAAATGCATATGATTGATTGAATGACAAAGTGTTATGTGTGTCGAAACTTGTCTTGTGAATTGTTATATGCATATGATAATTACACTTGGGCATAACGTATTATTAAACATGTCTGGCCAATATGATTAATAAGACGAGATGTGCAAGAGCTTTTATGATAACCATATGACAATGAACATTTGCAAGGATTAGGTGAAGGTGATCGTATATGTATGTGTATAAGTAGGTAAATATATATATATATATATATATATATATATATATATACCCTAGGTGATTTGAAGGTATAGGAATGTTAAGGTATTTTTGGTACTATTTCTCAGTTAAGAGATGACGGACGAGGGTGACCACCACGAAAATGTTGATGTGAACGAAGAACCGTTGGATCCAAGGATCCAAGATATGATAAAGGAAGAAGTGGCCAAGGCGTTTGAGCAAGCCACAAATCTCTTGATGGAGGAAATGAGGGGAACTATTAAGCTCTCTCTTGAAGAGGTCATGAAAGAGAAAGATAAGGAACCTCGAGGTTGTACTCTCAAGGATTTCATGGTGATTAAACCGAAAGAATACGACGGTCAGGTGGACCCGATACTTAGCCACCGGTGGGTGGTGGATATGGAGTCGAATTTCGAAACGACTAGATGCAGGCCCGAGGATAGGGTAATGTTCAGTGTGCCTCTGTTGACTGGGAGGGCAAAGGAATGGCTGTTGAATCTCCGTAGAGAGAGAGGTGTTTCTGGGGTGACCTCTATGTCTTGGGAGGAATTTAAAGCGGCTTTTCTGAAATACCACTGCCCGCAAGCCGCGGTGGACAGGATGACTGAGGAGTTTCTCCTCATGAGGCAGACGACTGAGTCAATTGACGAATTGGCCGGGGCCTTCTTTGATCGGGCCAAGTTTTGTCCGGATGTGGTATCGACCGAAAAGGGCAAGATTGATAGGTTCTATGCTATGCTAACAGTGGAATTCAGAGATAGCATATCTCCATCCTCATTTACCAAGCTTGTTGATTTAATAAACAGGTGTCGGGAAAGGGAGGTGGAGTTAAAGAGGCAAGAGGCTAGGGGTGAGAAGAGAAAAAGGGAAATTGTGGAACAGGTGGTGAAGAAGATAAAGGGCGAGAGCCCTAGTAAGAAGCCGTTTGTTAAACCTTCTTCGCAAGATTGTAAGTTATGTGGAAAAGTGCATTTTGGGGAATGTAGAAAGGGTTCTTCAAGATGCTATAAATGCGGAAAGCCGGGGCATATGGCTAATCAATGCCCAAGCCAAGTCCGTATATGCTACAACTGTTACAAGCCCGGGCACAATAGGGTGGATTGTCCCGAGTTAAAGCAGCAAGGTGGAAGCGGGGTGAAGGTTGAGACGCCAAAGCCTAAGGGAAGAGCCTTCCACATTTCGGCGGAAGAGGCAAAGAACAACGCGGATGTAGTGTCAGGTACATTCAAGATTAACTCATTACCTGCACTAGTTCTTTTTGATTCGGGGGCTAGCCGTTCTTTTGTTTCCTTAAAAATTGTTAAGCATTCCTCTTTTGTAAGTAACAAGTTAGATGAACCCTTAGAAATCGAAGTGGCTAATGATAAGAGTTTCCTTGTCTTTGACATTTTTAGAGATTGTAAGTTGAGAGCGGGGGGCGAAACTTTCTTTATTGATTTGATTCCTATGGCTATGGGAGATTTTGATGTTATTGTGGGGATGGATTGGTTGTCAAAGAATAAGGCGAGTATTTTATGTGGACCGAAGGCGATCCAACTTGTTTCCCCGTCGGGAGAGTCCATCTACATAGAAGGTGATAAAAAGGGTAAAGTAAGGTTGTGCACTTATGTGAAGGCGACCAAGTACATGGCGCGTGGGTGCAAGGCGTTCATGGCTTGTGTCGCGGATGTGAATGAAAGAGTAAAGGAGATTCACGATGTACCGGTCGTGAACCAATTCGTAGATGTGTTTCCTGACGAGTTACCGGGGATTCCGCCGGATAGGGAGATAGAGTTTGGAATTGACTTGATGCCGGGTGCTAAACCGGTAGCTAAAGCGCCTTATAGATTGGCACCGCCAAAAATGAAAGAACTCATGGAGCAATTACAAGAGTTACTTGACAAAGGTTTCATACGCCCAAGTGTTTCACCTTGGGGTGCGCCCGTTCTCTTCGTCAAAAAGAAGGATGGGAGCATGAGAATGTGTATGGATTACCGGGAGTTGAACAAGTTGACAGTGAAGAATAGGTACCCATTGCCTAGGATTGACGATCTTTTCGACCAATTGCAAGGGGCGTCATGGTTTTCTAAGATTGACTTGAAGTCCGGGTATCATCAGTTGAAAGTGAAGGAAGAGGATGTTCATAAGACAGCTTTTCGCACTCGTTACGGTCACTATGAGTTTACGGTTATGCCTTTCGGTTTGACCAACGCACCTGCGGTTTTCATGGATCTCATGAACCGGGTGTGCAGACCGTTCCTTGATCGTTCGGTCATTGTGTTTATTGACGATCTTCTCATCTATTCAAGGAGCGAGGGTGATCACGCTTGTCATTTGCGTGAGATTCTTGAAGTCTTGCAAAAGGAGAAGCTTTATGCTAAATTCTCCAAGTGCGCATTTTGGATGCGCGAGATCCAATTCTTGGGTCATGTGATTAATGAAAGAGGAATTACCGTTGACCCATCCAAGATTATGGCGGTTAAAGAATGGTCATCACCGAAGACGCCTTCGGAGATTAGAAGTTTCTTGGGGATAGCGGGTTATTATCGGAGGTTCATCGAAAACTTCTCTCAGATTGCTTTGCCGATGACGAAGTTGACTCGTAAGGAGACAAAGTTTGTTTGGAGTCCTGAGCAAGAATCTGCCTTTCAACTCTTGAAAGAAAAGTTGACTAAGGCGCCTGTTTTATCCTTGCCGGACGGGACCGAGGATTTTGTTGTTTATTCGGATGCCTCGCATTCGGGGTTGGGGTGTGTTTTGATGCAAAGGGGGAAAGTGATTGCCTATGCATCTAGGCAATTAAAGACTCACGAGGTGAATTACCCAACCCATGATTTAGAGCTTGCAGCCGTGGTTTTCGCGCTCAAGATTTGGAGGCATTATTTGTATGGTGCTAAGTGTACGATCTACACGGATCACAAAAGTCTCAAATATTTCTTTGACCAAAAGGACCTCAATATGAGGCAAAGACGGTGGCTTGAATTGGTTAAGGATTATGATTGTGAGATACTTTATCATCCGGGTAAAGCGAATGTTGTGGCGGATGCGCTTAGTAGAAAGTCAAGTCATTCACCTATCAAGGTGAAGTCATTTAAGATGACAATTTCATCATCTCTTATTGATGAAATCCGGGAGGCCCAAGTGTTAGCACTTGGTGGCGACTTGAAGAAAGAACGGATGATTTCTTATGTTGATAAGCTTGGTGAAAATAGCATGGGTTTGAAGACATGCTTTGATAGAATTTGGATACCTAGGTTGTCAAGTGTCTTGACAACTATTCTTGACGAGGCGCATAAATCCAAATATTCTATCCATCCGGGGGCCACAAAGATGTTTTATGATTTGAGGTGTCATTTTTGGTGGCCGGGTATGAGGCGTGATATTGTTAAGTATGTGGAGAGGTGTCTCACATGTTTAAGGGTTAAGGCGGAGCATCAAAAGCCGTATGGAAAGCTTCAACCGCTTGAAATACCGCTTTGGAAATGGGAAAATATAACCATGGATTTGATCACTAAACTACCAAAGACTCGAAAGGGTTATGATGCGATATGGGTAGTAGTGGATCGGTTGACGAAGAGTGCACATTTCCTTCCTATAAAGGAAACGTATTCTTCGGATAGATTGGCGGAAATGTATGTGAAGGAAATTGTGTCACGTCTTGGTGTGCCGGTGTCGATTATATCGGATCGTGATACGAGATTTACTTCTCGTTTTTGGAAGAAATTCCATGAGGATATGAGGACTAGATTGAATCTTAGCACCGCTTATCATCCACAAACGGATGGTCAAAGCGAGCGAACGATTCAAACGCTCGAGGATATGTTGCGAGCGTGTGCCTTGGATTTTGGTGGTAGTTGGGACGACCATTTACCGTTGACGGAATTCTCTTACAACAATAGTTACCATTCTAGTATTGGTATGCCGCCTTTTGAGGCATTGTATGGGAGAAAGTGTCGAACACCCGTGTGTTGGGGTGAGATTGGTCAACGGGAGCTTGGTAGTGTCGAAGTGGTCAAGGAAACTAATGATAGTATTGACCAAATTAGAGCACGCTTGAAGGCGGCTCAGGATCGCCAAAAGTCTTATGCGGATAATAGGAAGCGGGCGATTGAATTTCAAATGGGGGACTTTGTGCTTTTGAAAGTCTCTCCTTGGAAAGGGGTGATACGGTTTAGGAAACGGGGGAAGTTAAGTCCTCGTTTCATCGGGCCGTTTAAGGTGATAGCAAAGGTGGGTACGGTAGCTTAGCGATTGGAGTTACCGGAGGGACTAAGTAGACTTCATAACACGTTCCATGTGTCTCATTTGCGGAAGTGTTTGGCGGATGAATCTACTTTTGTCCCTTTGGACGATATCGAATTGGATGAAAAGTTGACTTATGTTGAAGAACCGGTGGCAATCTTGGATAGGAAGGTGAAGAAGTTATGTAATAAAGAGATTAGCCAAGTATTGGTTAGATGGAAGCATAGAAAGGGGGCGGAAATGACTTGGGAAACCGAGGAAGAGATGCTCAAATGCTATCCGAACCTTTTTATGTGAAGTCGGGTTTCGGGGACGAAACCCAAATAAGGGGAGGAGATTTGTAACGAACCAAAATCCGGGTCTCGTTATAAATAAATAAATAATTCTAATAAATATTATGGTGAAAATAATATTTTAGAAATAAGTTGAAACAAGCAGGTTTCAAGTTAGTAACGGGGATATACTAGTTTTAACTAGTTATGGAAGGAAATGGAAAAGATTGAAAGTAGAGGGGCTAAAGGTGAATCATGGCAAATTTGCCATATTTGACCTTTAGAAGTCAAAATTAACTTCATTTTGGAGTTGGGTCGTTCAAGAGAAGAGGAAGAGAGGAGAAATCGGGTTGAAGCCAAAATTCGTGTGTTTGACGCTTGTAACTTGAAGGTGTTGGCTCACACATCACCTTTCTAACATCAAGTAAGTGATTTCTTCCTCTTTGATCCACCATTTATGGTGTTCTTGTTGGGTTTTGTTGAAAACCCGAAATTATGGTTACATGTGGTAAAATGGTGTTAGATTATTGATAATCTAGCTAAACTAAAGGTGTAGGAAGGTTAACAACACCATGGAACCCTTTGATTTTGATTTTTGAAAGTTAGGGTTCATATGGAGGAAATTGGGGGTTTTGGGGTTTTGATAAAAAAATTGATAAATTGATGATGATTAAGTGTTATAGAGGTGTTAGACACTTAAACAAACCCCAAATTAACTTAAAGAAACTAGTTTGATAAAAATTAGTGTCAAGGTATTGGAAAGAGAATTCTAGTGGTTGAGATGAGTTCTTGATTAAAAGGGGTGTTTGGATATGGAAATAACCCAAACAGGTCAATTTGGGTTGAAAATGGAAATTTGGGTGGTAAACTCAATTGTATGTGTTTTGAATGAATGATTAGATTACTAAACTAGGTGTGTATGTTTAGGCAATCAAATTGTGGGTCTAGAAGGCGGAGCGGAGTCGTCTAACCCAAAAGGTAAGTGCCTATGCACTTACTTAGTATTGATGATAAATGGTGAATTTTATGGAATATGTGTTATGTGATTGTGTGCATACTTGTGATATGATAAATTGTGAATGATTTAGTATGTGCAATGAATGAATGTAGTTATAGTGTTAACCTATAATGGTAATGGATCATGTGTTGATCATAAATGAAACGGAGATATGGCCTTGTGCCATATTGGAAATGGATCATGTGTTGATCATAAATGAAACGGAGATATGGCCTTGTGTCATATTGGAAATGGATCATGTGTTGATCATAAATGAAAAGGAGTTATGGCCTTTGTGCCATAATGGAAATGGATCATGTGTTGATCATAATTGAAACTTGTAGTAAGGGTGCAAGAATATGTAGCCTAAATGACAATTTGGGTGGAAACGGGTCAAATGGGTGAATGGGTGAAACAAGTAGGAATTTACTTGTTTGTTATGAATTTATCTTCATTACTAATGGTGATATGTGTGGTGAATGTAGGAAAAGCTCCGAGGTAGTCGAAGTCAAGTCCAAGGCGTTGACGGATCCTCGTATGCATATTTTCATGTTTTGATGATTTGGTGGAATTTCCCCCTTTTTGATTGTATTTGTTCAAGAATATAGGAAGTGCCTGGAACAATGAATAAAAATTAATGCATGTTTAAGCACGCTTAAAGGTACATAATTTGTGTTTAATTATGGTACATGTACATATATACCTCCATAGCAGTAGCATTGCTGATCAAGAGAGTGCAAAGAACTAAATGATGCCTCTTTACAACTGATAAAATCTTTGCTGCATTCACACAAGTTTTTATTTTTCAGATTAACTCAAGAAATCCAATATGTTCTAATTAATGTGCAGAAAAAGATGAAGCATACATGCACGAAGACGGTCAACGGGCTTCCCTGACGCAGCAAGCACTTCAAGGTCAACAAGACTCATTGACATGAGCCCGAGTGTGAGCCCAGACATCATTCCAGCGAACAGAACGATCATGGTGATCACTCCGAGGTGAAAGAAGAAATCTAGACTGCAACATGATAAGTACTTCATTCCACTTTGATAATCTACAACCCTGATCCTTCACTTTTATGTTACAAAATGTTATAGATTTGGTAAGAACATTGTAAGGAAAAGGCCAAAAGGTTTTCATTTAAGGTTGGAGACAAAGTTATTGAACTTTTTAAGCATATTCCAATGACAATCCCTCTTTTTGATCAAAACAAGAGTTTAGTTTTTGTCATTTGGTTTTAATTTTGTCCTTAGTATAGTCAAGATGCAAACCAATTGGATCATTTGGAATGACAAAAACTTTGTTGAGTTGTATGGCACAAAGCAGGCTTAGATGTCATTTTGTTAAAATGCTATCAATTCAGACATTCAAAAGTTTAGGTGATAAATGTATTAATGTGAAGTTTTTTAATTTCAGGGGAAAATGTTGATTGTTAAAAGATAAGTGTAGAAAGAGTTAAGCTGGAAGAGATCAAGGGCTATTGTGGATATATACAAAGGTGAAGGGTTGCAGTGTCATTTAACTATTCTTCTCGGTGTAAAAGTGTTCTTTTCTAGTCTCTAAGGTCATCAGGTATACTGGTGTGATCCAACGTGTGATCCAACGTGGCCAAGAAATCACGCTGTGAAAACGAAGGAACACCGCCCCCTTGTCGCATGAAGGGGGGGCATGATTTGGTCGCGTGATTTTTTTCACGGGAGAGATGGAGAAGAAAGTTGTTCAACGTGCCTGTTGTCTACATCTTTCTTGGGTTTTTGCCTTTTTCCCCTTTAAAAAGTTTTCAATATAGGATTTTGTTTTAGATAGAGAAGAAAGTTGTTGAAAGTTTATGCTTTTATCCGATACTATTTATATGAAATTGGGAGAAACACACGCAATGGAAGAGGGAAGGAAGTTGTTGAAAGTTTTCTTCTTTGTTCAGTCAAAGTATTCAACATTGGTGTGGAGAAGACCTTTTTGAAATAAAATTAAAATGAAATGCAGATGAAATACAAATTCAGATTCAGATTCCAATGAAATTGCGAATATGGTTTTCTTCTTTGTTCAGTCAATTTTTTTTAATTATTAATAAAACATTATTTATTATGTTTTATTTTATTTTTTAATGAAATATTATGTTTTATTTTATTTAAATGAAAATTAAAAAAAATAACATTTAATTATCACATCACCACAATCACACGGGTATACCCCTTGCCAAGTGATGTGTGATGTGATAATGGGGATAGTGACGTGACACCACGTGTTGTGCACTTTGTTATCACATCACACCACAATCACACCGGTATACCCCATGCTATAACGAATCATTCCACAGTGTTCCGCTTTCCATCTTTGTGTTTTGAACTTGTTAGATATGTTGTTATAATTTGTTATGGTTCCAAGGTTTTATGATCTAAATAAGTTTTTTTTTTGTGTTTAATCGTGTGCATATTAAGGACCAGTTTGGTTGGCAGGAATTAGTAGGAATTCAATGAAATTGGAATCTGAATTCCATTGGTCAATGTGTTTGAATTCATTGGAACTTGAATTCGCATTCCATTATTCTCGTGTTTGGTAGGAATTGAAATTGGAATTAAGTCCCTCAAATTTCTTTGAATAAAGGAATTCTGATACCTTTATCATTGTTTTATCACTTAAATACATTTCAAATTCTTTTCATAGATTTCTATTCTTTTTAAATTCAAAATCCTTTTGAAGAATTCAAATTTCAAATCCAATTCCATCTGATTCCAATTCCTTTGGACAAATTCCAATTCCAACGAATTTCGCGAACCAAACGCTCCCTAAGTGTTTTGAACATGGTAACAAAGCTTTGTGCTCTAGAACTGGTTTCCTAGGTGAGAAAAACCTTTTCGTATCAATTAGGGTTTTTATTTCTAGAAAAGAAATTGGTTGTGAATAAATCTAATTGTTTTACATGTCTAGGTTTATTTGTTCGTCTCGGACTAAATCCTAGGATTCTTCGTTCTTGTTAATGTTAATATGAAATGGAAAATCCTAAAACTTCTTGGTTAAGATTGTTATTGATTCCAACCGTTTTAAGTTGAAAAAACCTTATCTTCTTGTATATGGTTGTTCTTGATTCCTAGTGTTTAGTTGTGAGTTGAGGACAAATTTTGTTGGAATTGAAATACGAATTCCATTTTTAACGTGATTGGTTGATAAATGAATTGGAATGGGATTTAATTCTCACGGATTTCTTCAACTAAAAAATTCAACAATCCTTCCAAATTGTGAAGGAATTTTAGCAAAAGGAATAACTCAGCAAAATGGCGGTTTTACCCCTCACATGAGGGGCATATGACGTCAATTAACCAGGATAATGGATGAGAGTTGCTTCAAGTACAAATGGTGTGTAAAATTTTCTAAAAAGGGACACTCTTTGTAATTGTTAAAGAAAAATAACATAAAGTGTAATTTGATATATAACTAAAGGACAATGTCTATAATTTACTCTAAATAAGAATATTAAAGAGAAGGTTTTGTTACTTTTGGGCGTATTCTTACGTCTCTGTCATCATTAAAAAATTTCTTGGGACCAAAACGTTTAACATGTATACATTTATTTCGCAGATCCTAGTTTATGTTCGGTTTCAACTTCCAACTAAAATATCATGGCGATGTGGTCTCAATTCAACTCTATTATTTAAACTCAACAAAATAATAAATAACTATAAAGGATAAATTAGGATAACGAGTAAAGTTTAAATAATTTTTTTTATAAAAGGTTAATTAACTTTTCAAGAAAAAAAAAATACAAGTGTTATCTTTTCTAGTTAACCGGTTGTTATGTTGAGTTATTATTCATAAACAAGTTATACAAACACTGATATTTTTAATCAAAAATGTATATGATGACTTAAAAGAGATTCTTAGAAAAATACTAATCAGAGGCGGATCTATACGTTTTTTGTTTATGTCTATGCATAAATATTCAAGTGACGTCGACATTGTATATTTGTGAAAAAGTGATATCGTATATTTTCAGACTATAAAAAAAATATGTACGATAGTTTTAAAGTTATTTTAGTCTTTTAACATTAACATGTATTCTACATAGTTATTATTATGTATATTTTTCTTGATCTAAAATATATATTATTGTTGAAGTTTGGATAATTCTAGTCACCCATTAAAAAAACAGTGACACTTCAAAAAATTTATATCAAAAAATCCTAAAAATGTACTTTTGAAAAGTCATGTTCCTTAATATGAACATTGACTTTTCAAAGTAAACAAAATATACTTTAATATTTCGATAGAAACGTCGACAAAAGAGAACGGAAACACCGACAACATATACCAACGAGATTCGAGATTATGACGCGTGGAGTTTCATCCGACAAAGTGAACTTTTTCACCAGTGTACGCACGGTTGAACACGTTTTGTTTTCTTGTCAGACCACATTGTCGACGTTTTCATTCCTTTTGTTGACATTTTTGCTGAAATATTACAAGTACATTTTATAGAAACTGAAAATTCAAAGTTCATATAAACAAACATGACTTTTTTTCAAAACTAAATTTTATTCATTTTTCTAATTTAAAAAATATATTATTCTTGAAAAAAAAAAGATTTAAACAGCGTCGCCGACACGGGAAACAAAATAACAAGATCCACATCATATTAACGTGACCCACCCACGACCCGCGTAACTATCAGATTTCCCCAACTCCTCCGTCTTCCCATTTATTCCATCTCTTTTTCAGCCTTCAATTTTCCCACTTCCAAATCATTTACAGATCCAAGATCCACTCTCACTCCTTCCCATTAACAGATCCATTAACAGGTTTGTACTTATCTCATCTACATGGGTTTTCATAATCTTGTATCTTTATTTCACTTCTGAATCTATCTGCTTCATATTCAATTGTTTTCTGTCTTTCCATTTGTGGGAACAAGTTACTACTCATTCAAACTTCAAATCAAAATGCCATCTTTTGTGTCACTTGAATGCAGACAATCAACGTGATTTAAAATCCAGCCCTTAATTGATCACTTTATGGTTTCTTGAATCTTGATCTTGATCTTGATCTTGATTTTGATTAGATACAATAATTTATGATTTTATTCATATCCAATTGTTTACACAAGAAAGATCATAACTCAATTCTGAATATTGATTAAAAAAAATCAAAACTTGATGTTTTTTGATTGATTTTTTGGCATAGTTTTAGAGGAATAATCATGTCGAGAAGGCCGGGTTCCACGCGTCGATTTGTGGGCAGTGGGAGTAATCCACTAGGGGGAATTCTTCATTCAAAATCACAAGCTTCTCCTCTGTTGTCAATTGTGCTTGTGTTGCTAGTAAGTTCATAACTAATCTGTTATATTATTGTGTTTAATGCATATGAATTAAACTTAATTTGGTTGTTTTCTGTGGTACAGGGAACAGTTGTTGTGATTGGCTATATTTTTAAAGGATCAGGTTTGTGCTAAAATCTGATCATTGCAACTTAATATCACAATAATCAGTTTTTTGTATATGCATAAACAGATTCTATTTCTAGTTATCTGATTATTTAGGGGTTAAATAATTAGTTTCTGCAACAAAATCTAGGAGTAAAATAAAATTATTAGTTTACCCAATTTTTTTACTAAGTTGAGAAGCTTTTACTTTCATTTTACAAACACCACCTCTTTTAGCCACAGATCATTGATTTATATGTTTTTGATTATTTTACCCTTACATCGATGAAAGAAAGCATTAGTCGGTAAAGGGTAAAACAGGCAAAAATCTATAGTTTGATCGTGTACGGCTAAAAGAGGTGGTGTACAAATCACCATAGTGTCTTTTTGGTCATTTTATGTATTATTTTGTAAGTTAATCATATTTGTTAAACACTTAAACATCTTGTTATTAATTCCTAAATGTGTAAGCAATAAGCATATTGCTTCTAATATTTGACTTCACACTTAATCTTGAAATGCAGGTGGTTCTGAGGACTTAAAAGCATTTAGCAAGATGGAAGGTAAGGTGTTCCTTGTCAAAATCAATAATCAAACACAATGATTTTCATATTATTCGTGGGTTCTTGCTAAGATTCTTTAACATCTTCAGGTGACTTTAGTTGCACATATGATGTCCATACTGCACTACCACTTTTAAAGAAAACATATGGTGATAGCATGCGCAGAGTATTGCATGTGGGCCCCGATACTTGCGCGATAGTATCTGAGTTGAGGAAAGAAACAGGCACTGAAGCATGGGGTGTGGAACCGTATGATATTGAGGAAACTGATGTGGCTTGCAGAAGTCTTGTGAGGAAGGGTCTTGTTCGTGTTGCTGATATTAAGTTCCCTTTGCCATACAAGGCTAAATCGTTTTCTTTAATTATAGTTTCTGATTCAGTTGATTATTTATCTCCAAAGTACCTCAATAAAACCCTTCCAGATTTGGCAAGAGTTTCTGCTCAAAATATTGTTATATTCACAGGTAACTTTTTTATAAACAACTGTAAATCTAGGTAAATTTTGTAAGTTTTTAATCCTGTTGCCTTTGTGTTCTTGTAGGTAAACCTAGTAATTCTAAAGCTAAACTCTCACAAGCATCAAGATTTGGACGCCCTGTAAGCACCTACTTGAATTTTGTGATTGGGGTTGAATTTGAAGTTGGTCACTTTTGTACAGGTTCAAAACAAACTGGGCCGGGCCGGGCTTGGCTGGGTTGGGTTGACCCGCCAATAATTTTTTCCAATTTTGGAAATAGTTGTAATACAAGTAAATGCGTTAATTATTATTAGAAAAACAGTATTATTTATTACCATAATATACAGATTGTAGGTGTCTTTTAACCCGTTTGAGATTAACACGCCTTATATTTTATTAGTTCTTTATTATCTGAAAAATAATGACTTTAATGTACTTTTGTGAAGGCTAAAATGCGGAGCGCGTCTTGGTGGGCCCGTTTTTTCGTGCAGACAAGCCTTGAAGAGAACGAAAAAGCAGCAAAGAAGTTTGAGCAGGCTGCTGCCAAGAGTTCATACAAGCCAAAATGCCAAGTTTTCCACTTGAATTCGTATCATTAACGGTGAGATACTAACGATTCATGATCATTTTAGCTGGTTTTTTTAGCAAAAAAGAAGACCGGTGCGTATATTGATATAGTTGTATTGTTATTGGTTCAATTTGGTGGAAAATGTTGATTGCATCACCACCCTTATGCTGTTATTTATACCAATTCATTAAATTTATGGACCCAACTCAATAGTTGTATAATTATTCGTTTAAAAACGAAGAACAAGTTTTATAACGCTTTGTTCGTTCTTATTTATATAAACATATAAGTTGTGACATTATTTATCTTCTTGTCAAATTCACAACATCAAATCAGTTATTAAATATGTTACTAGTTTTTTTTAGTTGATTTCTTATTAGTTTTTAAGTATTTGATGTGTTATAGATAATATACAACACCAATTTATATATTTTTATGTACACGAAAAGTGCATTAAATGGGGAGGTGTGATTTCAGGTTTGGGTCACAATGACTTAATGTTACAAGCCAAGGGGTATTATGTTGGAATATTTACAGAAGTTGGATGCCAATATGCCATGATGTCAAATCTTGGCTGTTTGCTACAAGAATTATGTCCTGAATGGACTTCCATTATGTGCTAAAAATTAAAATGTCTACTCAATTCTTGATGGGTTGGGCCCATTTTGAAAAAAGATATAATATAGTTGGCTATTTAATTAATGGGTTTATATAACCCGGGACCAATGAGCAGAGGTGCACAAAACGGTTTTTTTAAACCGAACCGGTTTAAACCGGCCCGAACCGGTTTGGTCAACGTTTGGTCAAAACCGGTTTGGCCCTAAACCGGTTCGGGTTAACCCGGTTTATAAGCAAAGAAAACCTAAACCTATTAAACCGGTTAGGGTCGGGTTATGACCGGTTTACCCTTTAAACCTGTTTGTTTTTAATTTAAAAAAAAATCAATAAATTCGCTTGAAGACATCCATTTTTCCATACACCGTTAAACCTTTACACACTGACACACGCAATGCCCTATGCATTCTTGCTTTTCCAACTAGCATTTGACCTACCTAAAGTAAAACGCTTTATCTTTATTCATCATTGACATGGCTATATATAGCTTTACAAGAGAACGTGGACCCTTTTTAAAAAACAATAAAAATAAATTGGACAAAGCTTGTAATTTGTTCCACGGTTCACGAGACATGCAATTTGTCTCTTTCTTTTTTTTTCGCTCTGCACAATGCACATTAGGTCTGTCCTCAATTATTATATAAATTATTATATATTCTCTTCCTTCATTTTTATCTTCCAATCTTCCTCATCAATTTTGTGTATTTTATAAACCATACAGCTATTATTTTTCGTTTGATTCATTTGCAGGGAGGTTCAACCGATAGTTCATGCCTCATGGACCGTGGGGTGGTTCACATGGTGACGAATGGGTTTATTTTTTTACAGGGAGGTTCATGCGAGTTGATAATAAAGTTTCAGCTACAAACCAGTTTGAACCGGTTTGGAAGAACCGGTCGCTAACCCGATCAGATTCAGAAACATGCAAACCGGTTTGTAACCGTCGGTTCATTCCGGGTTTGAACCGGTTTAGGGTGAACCGGCTTTCGGATTTTGACCGGTTTGAAAAATCAAACCGGTTTTTTTGAACACCTCTACCAATGAGTATGGATCATGGATGCAAGTTGTAAGGGCATACGCCTACCCGGGGGTGGGTGAGGGTGGGATTATTGAGAGAAAGGAAGCAAATGGGGCATTCAAGTTGGCATTTGTCTCCCAAGTTACATATGACCACAATATTATTATATCTTTTCTTTAGTAATCAAGGATTAGATTGAGACATTAATCAGTAATATAAGTTTAAGGCTTACAGAATCTTATATCTTGTCATTAGTTATCTAAGCCTCACCTCATTTGGAATTGTCGGAGAGTAACAATCATATTTCTAAATTCTTTTTATAATAATAGTCAATTCATTTTTGAATTTCTTTATAAATGATCTAAAGCGTTTCAAAAATTAATGATCTAAAGCGTTTCAAAAATAACACACGTAGCGGAAGAGTTTGTAAAAGATTTATGTTGGTAAATATTGGTTTAAAACGATAATTTTGGACACAAGTTTATAGTGATTAGTACAATGGTGGTACGTCAAACTTGTACAACAACGCCTTCAACTTTGTAGGTTTGATACACTTTACTCAGACGTGGCTCTACACAAGAAAATGAGCAACTAAAGCAAACGTTTTAGGCCCCTAAATTTTAAGGACAATTAAAGTTTAATTTTTATTTATTTTTAAATAGTTACGACCCATTGTTTGACCGATAAATAAAATATAATATTTTATTTTTAAGGCAAACTGGTTTTAAATCCAAACTATTACTCATTAGCTGATAATAATCCAAACTAACAGTTTGGTTGATGATAATATGAACTTTTACTTTTGTTGTCAATAGCAGTCTCGTTAGCATAATCATCATAGATTTACAATCGGTCTACACTTATTTTCGCTCAAAATGATTGATTTAAATGATATAAAGAAACTTACAAGCGAAATCGAGTGGGAATCAAGTGTAAATATATGATGACTATGCTACTGGGACTGTTATTGACAACAAAAGTGAAAACTATAATTATCACCGGTCAAACTGCTAGTTCAAATTATTATCGGCCAGTGAGTAATAGTTTTTATTATTAAAATGAATTTGCCTATTTTTAAAAGTTGCGATCAATAATTAAAACTTAATTTTAGTTTACTCTTTTAAAGATTTACCATAGGTTTGCGGCTGGAAATTTGTGTTTGGTATTTATTTATTTTCTTTAAAAAACTGACTGATATTTTATTCTAATTTATTGTTTTAAAAAGTTGCGAATGTAAATAAAATTTGTATTTAAGTAAATTACATAAATGTCCTTTATATATATATACATTTTTTCAGATATTGTCCTTTAGCCCAAAAATTATCAGATGTCATCCTTTATGTTTACAAATCTTGCACTTATGTCCTTTGGTCCTAACTCAGTTAAACTTCTTAGTTAAGTCTGCTCATTTACAAGGCACATGAGGGTACTTTTTTATAATTTTACTCATTTAATTAAAAAACATGTTAATTATAATTAAAAAATATATGTGTGTATATATAATATATACTAAAATTAAAGTGAATAAAATACTAGATTTGATAGTATAATTTTTGTAAAAAAATAATAAAGTATATAAAAATTATTTACGGTTAAAAAATTATGTAACTAAATAAAATTAAAAAGTCGGGACTTTTCCTCTTTTACCATTTTAGCCATAACTAATTTCCCATTTATTACGTAGTTATCATCATCTCATCTTAACCATTTTTTCTTTACTAAAAAAATCTACATATCATTTTCTAGACTTAAAAAACACCTCTTATTTGATCTAATATATATAGACACACACTATATATGTTTTGATTTTTGGGTTGGTTTTTGAACTTAGTATTGTACAAATAGATACGTGAGGAGATCGATGTTATAGTTTGAAAGCTACACGTACGTACTCTAATTTGAATGGGCGGTCACAAGTGAAGCCATGTGGTGACTACATTTATATGAAAACTTTATGGTGATGGTGATTTAAAGTGATTCGATGGCATTAAAATTATAAACTATTTGAAACTTTAGAAAGTTTTATGATGTGAAGCTTCGTGAATTATTTGAAGATCGACTAGTTACATGACACGTATGGGTAGTGAATGTCAAATGGAATCGAAATATAGTTTGCATGGTTACGTGACTAGCTACTCATGTTCGTATTGAGTTGTGATAACTCTTGACATATAAAAGATACGGTTGTTGATAACTTTGTTTGTTCTTCATAATATAGAGGTTGATTTTATATATGCAATCTATATATTATATGTGATATTTTAATTGATTAGTATCTAATACTTAATTAAAATCTTTTTAAAAATTACTATAGTTTTTTTGCAAGTTATAACATATTTTCAGAGCTTAAATAAAAAACCTACTTGTTTTTTTTATATTGTGAAAATCACTAATGTTATTAGAGGGAAATGCTATTTTCCATGCAATTAGTTATTCATTTTCTTAATTTTTGTGTGAGTTCATAACAAAAAGTGAATGATAACTAAATAAAAGTGCCGTATTTTTTTTTAAAGACAAGATTTTATAGAAATCAGGAACCCTCAATAGATTCAAAAGAACTGAATCAAAAAACAAAGGAACCAAAACATACAAGGAACCAAAACAAAAAAAATGTTTTTAATTCTGTGAAAGTGAGACTTGAACTCATAATCTTAGTATTTTTAGAGGTTTTTGCCTCTACCATTGAGCCATCAATCCTAATGACAAAATGTGCCGTAGTTGATACACCAAATCGTTACTTGCAAGGGTGATTGAATGGTGCATTAAAAATCGAGATAAACTAAGTATGAAGACGTTTCATTAGAGATAATATTAATCTTTAATTAGTAGTTTTTCTGATCATTTAATGTGTTTTATAGAGGACGGTAAGTCCAAAATTTAAGATTTAACGTCTTTATTTTGTTCACTGGCCGGTTTTTTATAGAGGACGGTAAGTCCAAAATTTTAATAATAATGTTTATGCATTTGTAATAATTAGGGTTGAAATTTATAATTTCATTTGTTTTATAGAAGTTTTAATCTTTGTTGACAATTTAAAACTTCTTGGTCTTTTTGAAATAAAACAAAAGTTATAACTATCTTGATTTATAACAACAGAAATAATAATAAAAAACGTAAATAGGCAACATTGTTAGGTAAATGTAGAAAGTTGGTGATAAAGTTAGTTATAATGATGTGGTAGACTTGCATCCTTGTGACTACCTGCTTTTGAAGTATACGGCTCATGATTTCCTCGCCTTTCAGGATGATGATAATATACAACAAACTTATCTAAAAATATTATATATTTTTTTAACTAAGATCAGTCAAACTTTAAAGCTATTTATACCCAACAAGAAACATATTTAAATATTATGAACACAAAAAAAAAAAATCCTTTTCGCATCAAATTGTTATTCATATACCTATACAATTATATATTTTAAAATTTAACACATTTTTTTCATCAGAAATATTTTCATTTTATTTATGAAATTAATTTATTAAAAAGAATGATTAAACAAATGATATGTTCTTAAATGTAAGAAACCTTTTCTAACTAATATACTGCAAAGAAAAAATTATACATGTTTGAATTCGTTTTTTCGAACAGAGATATCATGAATTTGTTTACGGACTCTACGACACAATCCAAAAGAAGTGTACAAGTCGTCGATTACACGCCACTTCGGAGCATTTGGAAAATGAGAAACGATGTTGTTTTTGAAAACAAAAGGACGTCTATCGAATGGTTATGTGAATATTTAAATAGTACTAACTTACTATGGGTCAACAACTGTTTCAATATTGGATCACTAGATTGGTCTTAATGGTGCAAATTTCAGTTCTAGTTCTACCTGTCATTTTTTGTATATGTAATTTTCTTAGTTTGTTCCCCCACATCATTATTTTGTGGGTTGTAATCGTTTTTTTATTTACATAATTGTTCCGCCTTCTAAAAAACCAAAAGGTTATTTGGCCTAGTTACTTTGTTGCATTGTGTCATCTTTCCAAAAGGTTATGTGTGTTCTATTTCCGTCGTGGATAAGTGAAGTAGATTAGAGATAGATTTATAGCGTGTGTGAGTTTTCCGTTAAAAAACAAAACAAGGATCCTTATGTATCGTCAACATTTATAAGCCGACGACCACATATGAGTAGCTTTTTATAAGTTTTGCGAGAGCTCTATGTGACACATCAAATGTCTGGAGATCGGGTCTACTTGAGATGTGTTTAAACGTGTGGGTGTTATCCGTACCAAATGAGCTAAGATGATACGGGTGAGCTGAGATGGTACGAATAAGCTAAAATTTGATACAGAAGACAAATGTCTTGTATTTTTTGTTAGATTTGATTGATTAGTTTATTAGTTTCGCTTGTATACATATATTGAGTTTCTTTTTAATTTTATAATCATTTTTTCAATCAATGAGAAAAAAACACACAAACTCTTTCTCTCTCTTCTCATAATCATCATCGAAATATATTTTTTTAAATGTAATTTGATGTGATAATTACATATTGTATTATGTTAATTTTTAAAATATTTTTTCTCAAAATTTTATTACTATTAATTCATATTAAATTAATTTGATTAATGATATAATAAATATTCATTGTTAAATAATAAGTATTCATAATTAAAGTTATATTAAATATTTAAAAATATATTATTTTAGTATTATCTATACTATATAATAAATAAAAGTTTTTACATACCACGTGTCGCATCTATATTCATTTTCATCATTTTTTCCCGTCTCTTTCTCCTATTAAATACACATCTATATTTTAGTAATAATATATCTTTTTAAAAAAATTTTAATATTTCTAATAAAACACATTTATTTTAAATTATCTCTTATCATAAGAAATTTTAAAATATATGCAAATTTTATTTTGAATCAAATAGTAATGAAAGTCAAATTATCTCTCAAGTATTTTCGAAACCGAATTATATATTAACTTTTACATATTTTGACTATTGTTTTCTATCCTTCGTATATGTAATATATTTTTACACATGTAAAATATATATATAAAAAATTAAGAATTTTATGTATCGATATTTTTTATCCATGTGTAGACACGGGGTTCTAAGCTAGTTATTTAATAGAAGAGGGGTGAGAAAATTATGCGAAAAATGTATCAGAAAATTATACATTTTGTTTAGTATTTTTATTCATCAGTGTAAATATATAAAAGTGATTACAATTTGAGACTAAACCATAGTAGTTTGAATAGGAAAGTAAATCTTACTAACATAATAAATAAAAATCTGTTGTGCCACGTGTCACTCTCTGGTTACTCCTCATCCTTATTTTTCCGTCTATCTCTCCTATTAATTACCAATTATTCCACTTCTCTCCTATTAAATAATAATTTTTATTTTAACAAATAAAAATCTTATGGACACGTGTCACTTTGTGGTTCATTTTTCTCATTATTTTTCCGTTTATCTCTCTTATTAAATAATAATATCAAAAGAATTTATTTTTAGATGTTTAATATAAATCTAATTACAGATACTTATTATTTCATTATAAATAATTATTGTATCATCAGTTAAATGAATTTAATATGAATTAGAGCATTCCCAGCCCGTTCTTTATATTTTATATCCCTATCCTTATAATTACACTAAAAAACATTACATTTTCTACCTTTTATCTTTACTTTTCTCTCTTTTTATCTTTAACTTTATAATTATACTAAAAACCACTACTTTTATCCTTATATTTACAAAACCTTATATATTTTCTCTCTCCTCCACTGACAACCACTTTAAACCATTTTTTAAAATATATAAAATTCACTCATATAATTATACCAAACGGGTTGTGAATGCTCTTAACAGAGCTTATAACTGTTATGACAAATTACAATTTTTAAAGACGTATTTTGACGAGTGTGTGTTGACAAATTACATTATATTGTAATCAACCGATGTAATACACTGATATATTCAACCTGTGTAGTACACGGGTTTTTAAAAGTATAATTTTTTTATTACTAAATAAGTATATAACATTTTTTTTATTTTAACCCGTGTAATACACGAGATTTTAACCTAGTATTTTAAATATATTTAGTTGCACCTAATTGTATAATTAAAAAGGTGATGCTAAATTACTAGCAAAGAATATGTCGAAGCCATATCACGTGCAATACACTTGATAACGTCGATGGAGTGTGTATAAAAAAATGCGCGTGGAATGGGTGTACAACATCAAACTAATGAAAACAGCTTCAAAGTCTACAAGCCCAAAGGTCAAACAATCTGACGTGGAATTAAAGTAAAACTCAATTGTCAACGATACCTCTACACTCTACATCTATATATACCTTCCAAACACCCACCATCAAATGTGTCCTCACTTTCTCCGAATCATTTCAACTCACACAACCACTTTTTTTGCAAAATCTAACTCCAATCTTTCCACTCGTTCCTTACATATTTTTTCTGGAAAAATAAGGTTTCTAACAGGAATACGCAAGTCGTAATAATGTTGTCCACAAAGGTTACCGATTGTAACGCTCACGGGCAGGATTCTTCTTACTTTCTTGGTTGGGAAGAGTACGAGAAGAATCCCTATGATAGTGTCATCAATCCTGATGGTATGATCCAAATGGGTCTCGCGGAAAACCAGTTATCGTTCCATATTCTCGAGTCGTGGCTTGATAACAACCCGGATGCAACGGGCTTCAAGAAAAACGGGCAGTCGATCTTTAAAGAGCTTGCTCTCTTTCAAGATTATCATGGCCTCCCCTCTTTCAAAAATGTAAGCATTGTTATTTATTTCATTTATCCTTTTAGAATAATAAATTAAAAAAGAATTGAAAACCCATTCCCACCTACCACTCAATGTTAAAATATTTATTTATTTTTTTAGCAAACTCACACGCTCACTAAACCTACTACTAAATCTATTTTGATTAAATATTTAATCGTTTCATTTGATTTTTACAGGCGCTAGTCAACTTCATGTCGGAGATAAGAGGAAACACAGTTACTTTCGATCCAAACAATCTGGTACTCACCGCGGGCGCAACCTCAGCTAACGAAACGTTAATGTTTTGCGTCGCTAACCCTGGTGACGCTTTCCTCGTCCCGACGCCATATTATCCAGGGTACGTGTGAACACACATGAAATATAATATCTTTTCTTCTCATTAACTAAATCTCAAGTAACGTGACATTAACCACTTAATTATGATTCTAATCTTGTTTCCTACGTTACATAGATTTGACAGAGATCTCAAGTGGCGAACCGGAGTTGAAATCGTCCCGATTCATTCCTCGAGTTCAAACAGCTTCCAAATTACCAAATCTGCCCTTGAAGACGCCTACCAACAAGCACAAAAACAAGACCTTAAAGTGAAGGGTATTTTGGTCACAAATCCTTCAAATCCATTAGGCACGTCATTAACCTTGCATGAACTCGACCTACTCTTTAACTTCATCTCCACCAAGAACATCCACCTCATCGCCGACGAAGTCTACTCCGGCACCGTCTTCAGCTCACCGAGTTTTACAAGCATCATGGAGGTTTTAAAGAACAAAAACCTCGTCAACACCGAAGTTGCAACACGAGTTCATATCGTCTGCAGCCTGTCCAAAGATCTCGGCTTACCTGGTTTCCGAATTGGAGCGACATACTCCGGCAACGACGATGTAGTATCCGCCGCAACAAAAATGTCAAGCTTCGGATTAATCTCGTCACAAACTCAATACCTACTGTCAGAAATGCTATCAGACCGGAAGTTTACAAAAGCCTACCTGTCGGAGAATCGTCGGAGGTTGAAACACCGGCGGGAAACCCTAGTTAAAGGGCTTCAAAAGGCCGGAATCCGGTGCCTGAAAAGCAACGCCGGTTTATTCTGTTGGGTGGATATGAGGCATCTTCTGAGCTCAAAAACATTTGAAGGGGAAATGGAGCTTTGGAAGAAGATTGTTTATGATGTCCGGTTGAACATCTCACCCGGTTCATCTTGTCATTGTAGTGAACCTGGTTGGTTCCGGGTTTGCTTCGCCAACATGTCGGAGAAAACCCTAATTTTTGCCATGCAACGTGTCAAATCGTTTGTGGATTCGATGTCGAAGAAAAACAACCCGTTTCGACATGAACATATACGGCTTCATCATGCGAGGAGAACAAAGTCGTTACCCAAATGGGTTTTTTCGCTTTCGAGCAACCAACTCGAAGTCGGGGAACTACGTTAATTTTTTTTAAACAACTCATAACCACATCTGCACCTTGCAGGATTAATTTGAACTCCCTACATTTTAAACAAAGGGAAGACATCTTAACATCAGAATACTGGAAACTACGACGTTAGTTGATGAACAAAGTATTGTTTTCAATTTTTAATTGATGTTTATTTTGGTTTAATATTTTTTATTATTGTGTTTTTTGGGATTGTAGTGTATAGAAATTTGCACTCGATCCCTATGGATTAGGAGTGGCATGTGCTTCTTTGATTACTTGGTAAACCCATTGAGTAATTTTGATGTAACCTTTTTGAATTGTTTAAAAGATATGATTATATGTAGTATGGAATTAATTAATATCACATGTGTTAACTAACTTAGCACATTGGTTACCGTCAAACTAACTACGGTTAATTACATGCTAGTACAAGACTACAAGTGTCAATTTTATAATCTTGACGATCTTTTTGGAAATTAGATGAAATCTTATTGTGAATGTATAGTTACTTTGTTGTTAATAGTCTTAACACTTAAAAAATGATTCTTTTGGGAGATATATTTTATCTAAATCGGGTCTAACTATCTTACCAATTTGGATCAAACTTTCAACCTAGGAGAAAACTCACAATTGAGAAAAACCACTGGCTCAACCCAAAGAATTGCTACAGGAAATCGAGACTCGAACCCAAGACCTACACTATATGAAGTCTTGAAGTTACCATTACATCAAACGACCAAACGGTACCAGATAGTTGTATATAGTGTGTTTAGATTGTTACCATTGGGTTATAAGTGTTTGGACAAGTTGAGTGAAAACTAAAAAAACATTTACAAGATCGAGGATTAGTTTCTAGGTTAATTTAATGTTACGTAATATATAAGCACATAACATTTTGAGTACACGTATTACTTAATCTTTTAAAATCATGTTAAAGGTAAACTTGTTCTTGCTAATGTCCTCAAATTCCGAACACCCTCGTTTATAATTGGGAATTTTAAAAGAAACTAAAATTAGAGAATTATTATGATTTTATAGTTAAAAATAAGGTTTAAGAAAAAATATTCAAGCCAAACCGGAACCCTAGCCACCGCCTTCGCCGGAGGGGTGGTTTGCAAACCCTAGTCTGTCACTGTCTTCACCGTTAAACATCATTGTTGTCTCCGTTTGGACTTGCCGGAAAAACGAGACCCGTTAAGCACCACATGATCGCCAATGTCAAAACCTATCACGAGACCACTGCTAGCTTGACTCGACTTTCCGACGGTTTGCAGATGTCCACGTTATATAAAATCTAACGGCGTTAAGTTTTTTAACGGGGGTCCATTGTAAGAAAAATAATTTGAAAGTAGAGAATGGTGATAAGAAATATTACAAGTTGAAATTATTATTGACGATTAGTAAAATTTTGGATTATTAAAATTCAACTTTCTTTTTTGAGTAAAGTGCTATTTTCGTTCTTATGATTTGGCCATTTTAGTCACTTTCATCTAAATTTTTTTTTTAACTTTTCCGTCCTGACGTTTGAAAATCTAGCCATTTTTATCCACATGACTAACTCCGTTAAAATTTTAACGTTAAACCAGGGGTAATTTGGTCTTTAAAAAAAATAAAAGTTTTCTAATCCCCTTCCCCCTTTTAACTGTTGATCTTCAGCATCACTCTAACCGTTGGATTATTGTTAAGTTGCACCAATTGGAGGCGGAGGTGCGCCGTTTATGCCTCTATCACTGTCGAAAACTTTGCATTGGCGACCAATTCGACATTAGGAGAAACATGACGGAAAGTACGGAAGTGGTTGTATGTAATATCCAAGATTTTTTCGATACATCGTTATCGCCACAAAACATAGACCCATGTCCTTCTTAAATGACAAATGCTAATTTGGTCCCCATATACATATACAAGTAACAATAAATTCCTAAATATATAAATATATATATATATAAAAAAGAATCATTTAAATATACATAAAACATTTTTGAAACTTTATAAGTTTATAATTATTATAAAAATAATAATAATAATCAATAAATAAATGAAGTCTCAAAACTATGGAAATTATTTTATAAAAAATCTGAAAACAATAAAACCTATAAAATTGTGAAAGGATTTTATAAAATAAAACTTATATAATTGTTTTATAAAGTCAAGGGACCAAACTGCCATTTAGTGAAACTTACTTCAAACTTAAAACCATGTTTTAAGATAAAATAATACTAGCTGGAAACTACAGGGACTAAAGTTGTAACTCGGCCAAACTCCCTACCCAGAAACTGGCCCCGAGTTCGATTCCCCTCATCGACCGGTTTCCACCCCCTTTTTCCAAAAACCGCGTAATCGGCCAGATTCGATGAACCTCGAACTCCGACTCCCGCATGCGACCCTTGCCCGATGCCATTCAATGCTCAATTCCAACGGCATCATCGCGTGGGTTCGAATTCGGCATTAACTTCCCTCAAACGTAAACTCCCTAACCAATTGAGCATTTAACACCAAATTGGCTATAAATTCGGATATGAACTTGTAGACGACATCATCCTCAAGCTCCCTGAACTCGAAATCCTTCAAACCTGTACCTGCATTTCCGATTCGAATTCGCGACAGCCGAACGTGAAACTCGAACCCGATCTCCCTCATTACGGCATCGTTTCAGGTAATTCTTATGGCCAAGGCCTTCGTTTTCATGTGAGGATCAAAAGCCCTCTGTTTAAACGCATAAACAGAGGGTGATTCAATTCGTATTTAAACGTTTTCGTTTCTAGGGTTCATATGGGATTAGGGCCGATCCGGATTTTCGTTCAAAATATTTCTGTTTCAGGTTTATACACTAACGAGCCCGTAGTCGGGATGGTTAGTGTGTGCGTGTACCAATGACCCGGGGAGGGCGCGGGTTCGATCCGGCTCACCCCCATTTTCCTATTTCACATTTTTTTGTGTTATTTATTCAGATTAAATATCCCAAATAATTCCTATAAAATCTATTAAACTTTTATAAACTTAAAAATGATTTTTAACTATACTTTTGTATTCTGGAAATATTTTAATTAAATAAAACTTAGTTAAAACTTATTAAACTTTGATAATAAATATTTAAAAACTATAAAACCCTCCTTTAAATTTTATAAAATTTATATTCTGAATAGGAAATATTTTATAGAATTTGAAAACTTGTACCTTTGTAAAATCCATATTTTATAAAAAATAAAACACATAAAACTTGCGTATTTATTTTAAAACAAATATATATACTTTATTGATTTTGAATATCTATAAACTATACAAAACCTAAAGTAAAAAAAAAGGAAAACTTATAATTTATAAAGAATACTTATAAACTTATAAGTTTTAAACATAAACTTTATTTAAATACTTGTAAACTTTTATTCTAAATTTTATCCAAGTTTTTATAAAAATTTAGGATTTACAATTAAACTTTAATAAGCTTATAATTAAATTATAATCTTTAATTTAGATACTTATAAACATTTAATTTAAAGGAAACATTATATAACGTTTTATTTAAACTTCTAAACACTTTTCATCCATTTACATGATAAGATAAATATATAACTCTTATATACTTTAATAAATCTAAAAAGGATTTATATGAATAAATTATTTATCATAGATAATTTATTTTTCTTATAGGTAATTATTTAACCTTAATAAATAATTCACTTACCCTTAATAACTATTCTATTCTTGAGATAATGCTTATTCTTATATATTCTTTAAATAGCAAATGTTAATCTTTAATAATTATTTATTCTTTAAATAATTATTGTAATTAATAATTATTCTAAACTAAGCCTATCAAACTTTGATATTCAAAACCCTCATTTAAAACTTGTTTTGAACTTTGTAAACACAATCATTTCCATCTCTCATTTGGAACCTTAATCGCATCTTGAAATCCTAGATCCTTTGTCTTAGACTAATAGAAATAAACTTGAAACTTTAGACTTATATTCTTAGGCTTATTGCGAGGATATTCTCCCTCAAAGTCTTGCAAACTTACTCTTATCGGATACTCTTTATCAATCTAAGTGAGTATACTTAGCCCCTTTTTCCTTTCTATTCTTTTGAGGTGAAACATGTTCAAAACTTTAAACTTATACAATTCTTGTACAACTATGACTAGATGCTTATTCTTATGTTAAACTTGAGACTTGTATGCTTAGATTAAACTTAAAACTAGCATATTCATTAACTTTGATCAAGCCTATGGTAACAATGATAGATCTATTGTATTTGACCAATCCACCTTGATTGATTGACCCCTTCGGGGGGGAGCCCTTGGTGATTGTTACTGAATTAAACTTTAAACTTGAGACTTATAAGGGTAACATGCGGGTTATGCCTAAACTTGGTTGGAGGGTTGAAGTGCACAATGTTTAAGATACTTGTTTCTCATACTTACGTTATAGAATGCATATATCATAGTGAATTGTAATTCTTCTCAAATACTTATTAAACTGTGTCAAAACCTTTGTATCTCACCAACTATTTTGTAGTTGACAGATTCTTTCACATGTTTTAGGTTCCACATCATGAGACTTATTTGTGATCACATAGGATGTTTTGGACATAGACTACTTATCAATTAAACGTTGTATTCTTATTATGTTTCCTTGTATTGAATCTTAAATTATTTATTAATGAAATATTGAAACTTTAATAGTCAACCTTGTGCTATTGAACAACCGCGTCCGCCCCGACGTATAATCCGCCGTCGGTTGGGGTGTGACATATTGGTACTAGAGCCTTGGTTATTAGACACATGACCTAGACTATAACTTAGGAGACCCAAACATGAGTTATCTCATGTATTTTACTAGGAATTCTCTCCTCATTCTATTCTTAAATCTTATACGTGAACGCTTGGAGATTCTACTTACATACGTACTACAAGAGGCTACTACATCGAGGACACGTTCTTAAGCTTTAAGTCTAATCCCCCAATAAATTCTCGTCAAGAGTATTTAAGTTCTAGACAATGTATGAGAACTTGTGTGGACCGGAAGGGTGGATACCTGTATTCTGGGAAATTCTATCAAGGAAAGCATTTCGTATAAATCCAAATCAACCGTTGGACCCGTATGCTTTCCTGGGAATTCTTGGGATGAGTATCCACTTATAGGAATGCATGACTTCTCTAAACATTAGTGAGCTTAGATCTCTCTTGATATGTCAAAGTACTTACTTAGTGATATGCACTAAATGAGTACCATCTCAAATACTATACACTTCATAAATTCATGATTCAAAAACTTTCCTCTATAACATTTATTCTATGATTTCTTAAGTCCCGTCTTGTCACATGACAACATGCTTACTCGTCATGACCTAAAGGAGTTACCTTCGAGAAGAAATTCTTACGAGACTATACTTAAAGACTATATACATAAACTTATATTTATGCAGATACTACCCAATAACCTTCATGATCTTTGTAAAACAACCCTTAAAACTACGTATTGCCCTACAAACTTCCCTACAAACTCTATTATTTTACAAACATAACATCTAAGGGGAAACTCTTGTGTTTTACCTTACCTCCTTAGCACTTAACCAAGTTTCATTTGATAGCTAACTCAAACTTTTGTTACACTTTTATACATCTCAAAGCTTTCATACTTCTTTAAAACTTACGCATCACCGTCTCTTGTAAACAGAATTTTACGCCTGTTCCCAAAATACATTAACAAAGAAATATGTAACTTAAGTGTTTTCCCTCGTAAGAGAAAAAGACTACTATGGAATAGACAAGCTCCACGTTAAAGGACTCTAAGCCCACAATGAACCTCGACATAATACCATAAACCCAAACATCGGTGACAACAACCGAAAGAAGTTGTAGGCCCGTGAGGATGTTCTGGCTAGGGAAATAGGGTACATAAGTGAGTCCTTGTGACCCACCCCTTCTTCCAGGAATTCTCTTCGTTAGCCCACCAACTTCAAGCCAAAAGCCATTTTTTTATATATTACTGTGATGACTCAGTATTATGAATAAAAAAAAACCTTTTGAACATATTAAATCAACTTACTTACACACCTTAATTTTTCCGTTTAAATTGTATTATGTAAGGGCTAGAAGTCCCAATTTTGAAACATTTAACGAAAGCTATTTTGAAATTCATCTTGTTATAGCTTACTAGCTTGACTTTCCTTCTAGCATTACAAACTTAACACTTCTACCCAAACACTTTCGTCAAAGACAGCTCGCGTTAGTATCTGAGATAATTAGGAACGTGGCATTAAACTATGAAAATCCTAAGTAACACGTAAACTTGAAGAATAAACCTTGAACAAACCTTCTAAATTCGTAAGCACCCTTTTAAAACAACACGACTTACGAACCACTGCCGTAATCAACTATGATCCTTACCCCTTATATAAACTTCACACTTCTAAACTTGACCAACTCTTCGTTTGACAATCATACATACCTTTTTATGAGTCCTACATATGCTACTCATTGTTGTCTAGCTCGTCATCCTTGAACATACTAATTTCACAAAGAAAACTACGTATACTTTTAAGAACCAAGATAAATCATTTGTAAGCATACTAGTATAAAAACCTTGCCCATTACCTTTTAATAGGAGACTTCCCTCATCAAACAATTATCTTATAGAAGGTTGGCCATAAAACATGACAGGAATTAAAGACTTAAAAGCACGTTACTAAAACATTAGACTTCGTATACACAAGGTCAGAGGCTTTTGAGTCATGTAAAAACTTATACAGATACTCAAAACCGTATCTTTGAAACCAAACACCTTCTAAACCACCCAAGAAAGCATGTCCAATAAAGGATCATGAAAAAAACTTGATATTGAAACTTGAAATCAACTGACTTATCCTATTTTCAAACTCATACTTGGATTCTTAGTCTTGAAAACTTATTGTGTTCACTAAACTTTATAAGACGTGATAAACATTCATTCCAAATACACGAGCAAACTTCATTCTTTATACTAGAAACTAATGTGAATGGAGACATTGCTCCCTTTTGCAGAGCACCTCCCTAGTTTTCTCTTCAAACCCAAACATCGAGATCCACCTACTCTGCTGGACAACTCGAATCTTTCGTGAGAAAGCGTATAACGGTAATCCTGTTCCAAACGCTGTCCCACACCTCTCTTAAATACTAGAGTATTTAGATAACCGCTTTATACTCAAACGTAATCGTATACTTTTATACACTGAAGCTAAACTAAAAGACTTTAAACTATTATATGTTTGACGTATTCTTGTTCAAACACAATTTAAACTATTCTATGTTTGACGTATTCTTGTTCAAATGTAATTCTATGTTTAACGTATTCTTGTTCAAACACTATGAACGTGTAAAGACTTTAAACTACTCCATGTTTGACGTATTCATGTTCAAACATGATGAACATATAAGACTTTTAAACTACTCCATGTTTGACGTATGCTTGTTCAAACATGATGAACGTATAAGACTTTTAAACTACTCAAGGTTTGATGTATTCTTGATCAAACACGAGGAAAGTGTAAAGACTTTAAACTACTCCATGTTTGACGTATGCTTGTGTAACATCCCAAAATAAATAGAAACCCAAATAAAGGAAACAAAGTGGGCTTGGCCAAAGTTTCGGGCCCATGGGCCCGAAAAATGACAGGGAGCCTTCATAGCAGCAGCCATCAGCCTCTCCCTCATTCACCACACTTGTCACGCAAGTTTCTAGTGAGAGAAAGAGAGAGTGAGAGTTTGGGTCTAGAGAGAGAAAGCTCGGGATCAAGCTCAAAGTCTCGAGGATTGTTGCTCAACATCTCTGGAGCATAAAGAAACGAGAAGGAAGCTGTAACAGGTAATTATTATGCCTAAATCTGAGTTTTTGTAACTTTCGGGTTTCGGGTTAATAATCGAGTAAAGGTTTAGATTTTTACGTGTGAAACTGGAAACAAACCACGGGTTTGGGTTCATGGGGGAAAATGGAACATTTCGAACGTAAAAAGTTCAAAGCTTGATCGATTAGAACAAAGGGACCAGATCTAGGGTTCTGTTTGGGGAAGGAGACTGCACAGTCGAAACTACTAGTTTCGATATGGACGCATCTATCGAAACTACCTAGTTTCGACAGGGGCAGACCCATCGAAACTACCATAGTTTCAATATAGACCCAAGACCTTAACTAAGAATTTATATAAGTCATACGACTCGAAACTACTTAGTTTCGATAAGAAGCCAGGGCTCGAAACTACATAGTTTCGATAAGGAGCCAGGACTCGAAACTACCTAGTTTCGATAATGAAACCATGACCCGAAACATCTGAGTCAAGCCTAGTAATGTCTAAGTGTCCCCTAGGAACACAGCCTTACGCCTATGACTTGATTATACAGATTGTGGGTGACCATAGTGACATTCAGGAACCGGCTAGGTGTAAACAGAAACGATTCATCTGGTGAGTTCTTATTGCCCTTTTTCCTAATGGTTTTGGGCTGGCATGCATACTGGTATAGTATTTTATAAAAATGTTATTTTTATAAAATGAAAGGCAAAGTATAGTATTTTATAAAAATGTTATTTTTATAAAATGAAAGGCAAAGTATAGTATTTTATAAAAATGTTATTTTTTATAAAATGAAAGGCAAAGTATAGTATTTTATAAAAATGTTATTTTTATAAAATGAAAGATAAAGAACAGAAGAGCATAGTATTATCTTTTAAACAAGTTTTTGAAAGATAACAATGAGCTAAAGAAAGAACGATAAAGGAGCCGTACTTCGGTACAGCTCGACAGTGACAGTGACAGTGACAGTGACAGTGACAGATACCATGTTATATGCTTATGTGTTAATATGTGTTATTTGTCTATATGAAAGTTATGTGATTGCATTTCTATTTGTGTAATTGCATTGCATAATAGTTGCATAGTAGAAAGTCCTGCAGGCATGCTAAAGTAGAAGTCTCACCCTGAGGTGTGAGCAATGCTAAAGGAGTCTTACACTTCGGCGTAAGCAATGCTAAAGGAGTCTTACACTTTGGTGTAAGCAATGCTAAAGGAGTCTTCACTTCGGTGTAAGCGAGAAAGTCTCACCCTGAGGTGTGAGCAATGCTAAAGGAGTCTTGCACTAACGTGCAAGCGAGAAAGAAAGTCCCACCCTGAGGTGTGGGCAGCGCTAAAGTAAAAGTCTTACCCTGAGGTGTAAGCAAGATAGGGATCTGGTCCTTGGACCACGATCCATATGTGATAGTTAAAGTATGATAAAGTCACTTGTCAAGTATAAGTGAAATGATAGACAGAGTACAGTGGGACACCCTAACGGGTTTCCTTAAAGATAAAGTTTTAATGACAGATAGTAACGTAACAGATTTATAACTGTAACGTTGTAAAGTTTTAAAGTAATAGTTAAAAGTTTATTTTAAAGAAAGTGAAAGTAAAGCTTATTTTATTTTAATAAAACTAAGCTACCAAAGATAAAGTTTACAGTTTAAAGTAAAGAGAGAACTCACCAGCGTTAGCTGACTTTTAGTATGCATGACAGGTAGAAAGGGTAAAGCGAAAGAAAAGTGAAAGAGCCGTGGGGCTGGATAGTATGGACTTCGGGCTGCAGCACTGAAGACTGACATTTCCAATCCTGATAGTTCATGTTATAGACAATATTTCATGTTATAGTTTGATGAATGATTTGAATTAAAGACTTCCGCTGTAATAGATTCTGATTTCCGGTTTAAGAACTATGTTTGTTATGTTGTGTGCCAACTATGAGATGTACCCGTTTTTGGGGCGTTTCAAGTTGGTATCAGAGCCATAGTTTGAGAGATTCAGACATTTGCGATAATGTCTGAACTTAAACTGAGAATGGGACAAAGCAAAGGAAGGAAAGGAATGTCAGTCGGAGCAGCCCGTCCATGGAAAGATAGTAGACAGAAGGTAGTCAATGTCCTTACATAGAACATAGACAATAATGCCTTAGTACAGATAGCAGAAAGTAGATGCTTTAGCATAAATAGTACATAGTACATGCCTTAGCACAGACAGTAGACAGTAGATAGTACGTGCCTTATAGTAGAAACTCTGAACTTGGATGCAAATGTTACTCGGAAAGGAAATGTTCAGAACCCGAGTAGTAAAGTAAATTAGTAATTTCATACCGGTCTCTGTAATTAGTAATTTACAGTACTCGAGGTGTTCTAAATTGTTACCTATCTTGATAACACGAGCTATCTTTGTTCACAGTAGACACTAAATGGCTAGAGCAAAGAGAGGAGGTCGCACTGGGGGTCGTACTGGTCGTCGAGGCCGACCTCCAGGTAACCGGAACCGTCCTGAAGAAAGTGAGCACTCCCGCAACGAAGCTGAATCGGTGCATGTGGAGCTTAATGATAGTGGGAACCATGTGTCGGCTCCTAACAATGCCCCTAATGAGGAGCTTGAGTTGGAACCGATTGTGAAAGAAGCTATAGCGGCAGAGGTTACTTCAATCTTGAAGAAAGTTCTACCAGAAGCATTGGGCGAGGCCCTTAAAGAGTTTAATATAGGGAAGAAAGAAACGAAAGAGGAAAGCAGCAAGAGACTTGGAGTCACTGACAGTGATGATTCTGATTGTGAAATGGCAACCCGGGGTTGCAACTATAAGTCCTTTCGGGGGTGTGACCCGCCGAAGTATGATGGACGGAAAGATGCTGTTGCCACTTTTGAGTGGATAGAGAGAATGAATGGGGTGATCAACATTAGTGAGTGCCGTGATGATCAAGCGGTCAAGTTTGCCGCTCACTCATTCACTAATGAGGCATTAAGCTGGTAGAGATCGATCGAAAGAATCAAGTCTTCTGCTGAGATGAAAAAGATGAAATGGGACGACATGAAAAAGCTGCTAATCACTAAGTTCTGCCCGCAGAACGAGATTGACAGAGTTGAGAGGGAATTTCTGGGGCTCTGTGCTGGTAGTATGACTCATCGCCAGTATACCTCCAAATATCAAGAGTTGGCTCAGCTGGTTCCACATCTGGTGGACACTGAGGAAAAGAGGATTAAGTACTACATCAAGGGACTACCACAGAAAGTCCGTGTGCACGTGAAAGCTAATGCTCCCACGAGTTTTGAATCTGTGGTATCACTTGCTGGGATAGTTTATGATGACTTCGAATCCGCAGACCCACTGCCCACTGAGAAGAAAGTGACCAATGCCGTCAAACGGCCAGCTAAAGAGTGGGCGGGGCCGGAGACGAAGAAACTGAGGATTGAAGATGGGGTTGAATGTGCTAAGTGTGGCAGGAAGCACTCGGGCGAGTGCCGAGTTGGGTTAAATATGTGCTATAGGTGCGGAAAGACCGGACACTACTCTCGAGAGTGTCCCGGGGCACAGTCCTGTTATAACTGCGGGATACCTGGCCACATGGCCAAAGACTGTCGGAAACCCAAGGCTACTGGCACCGAGAAGGGTAAAGAACCTGAGAAGCCGAAGGCAAGGACCCGGGCGTATGCACTGACACAGGAGGAGGCTAGGGGAGACCCAGATGTTGTGTCAGGTACGTTCATCCTTGACCACACTTATGTTTCAGTATTATTTGATTCGGGTGCCAGTAGGAGTTTTATATCATCTTCTAAGTGTAAAAGAATGAAATGCAAAGTTACTAGAGTAGAGCAGGCCTTTAATGTGGAAACCGCAGTGGGCAAGACCACGATAGTAAGTGAATTGGTAGATAATTGCACGATAAAGATTCATGGCCATAGATTCCCAGTTAGGTTGTATGTTATGACCTTGGGAGGATTCGATATAGTTTTGGGTATGGATTGGTTAGCTGCCAACGAAGCCCGGATAATATGTAGACGAAAGATAGTTCAGCTCAAAGCTCCAGACGGTGGCGAGGTTTTGGTGTACGGGGATCGCGACGGTTCACTAACGAACGTCATATCAATGATAAAGGCAGAGAAGTATATAGGGCGCGGATGCGAGGCCTACCTGGCCTATGTGATAGACAATGATGTAAAGGTGAGAGAGTTAAAAGACGTACCAGTTGTATGTAATTTTCCGGGGGTGTTTCCTGAGGAGTTGCCTGGGTTACCACCTGACCGGGAGACAGAGTTCCAGATAGACTTAGTGCCAGGTGCCCAGCCCGTGGCTAAAGCACCGTACCGACTTGCACCTCTGGAGATGAAAGAGCTGATGGTACAGTTGGAAGAACTTTTGGATAGAGGATTTATCAGACCAAGCATTTCTCCATGGGGTGCTCCGGTTCTGTTCGTAAAGAAGAAAGATGGTGCCATGAGAATGTGCATCGACTACAGAGAGTTGAACAAGCGTACAGTAAAGAACAAATATCCGCTACCAAGGATCGATGATCTGTTCGACCAACTACAGGGCGCCAGATGGTTCTCCAAGATCGATCTGCGGTCGGGATATCATCAGTTAAAGGTAAGAGAAGAGGACATACCTAAGACAGCGTTTCGCACGCGTTATGGGCATTACGAGTTTCGCGTGATGTCTTTCGGCTTGACGAACGCTCCGGCAGCATTCATGAGTATGATGAACCAGGTGTGTAGACCGATGCTAGATAGGTCGGTGATAGTGTTTATAGACGACATACTCATTTATTCGAAAAGTGAAGGTGATCATGCTTGTCATCTTCGAGAAGTACTAGAGACGCTACAAAAAGAAAAGTTGTATGCCAAGTTCTCCAAATGCGCGTTCTGGCTTAAGGAAGTCCAATTCTTAGGTCACGTTATCAACGCAGACGGCATTATGGTTGACCCGGCTAAGATAGAGGCAGTACAAGAATGGGAAACCCCGAAGACGCCAACCGAGATTCGGAGTTTTCTGGGATTGGCAGGTTACTATCGAAGGTTCATTCAGGACTTCTCGAGAATAGCTTCGCCACTGACAAAGTTGACACGTAAAGAAGTAAAGTACGAATGGGGTCAGGCTCAGTCCAAAGCATTTGAAGAGTTAAAGAAGAAGTTGACCCAAGCCCCAGTGTTAGCACTACCCGACGGTAACGAGGACCTGGTGGTATATTCTGACGCATCGGGACAAGGGTTAGGGTGTGTTTTGATGCAGAGGGGAAAGGTGATCGCGTATGCGTCACGACAGCTAAAGATCCACGAAATTAACTACCCGACTCACGATTTGGAGCTCGCGGCAGTTGTTTTTGCGTTAAAGATTTGGAGGCATTACCTCTACGGGGTGAAATGCACGATTTATTCGGATCACAAGAGCTTGAAGTATTTCTTCGAACAGAAAGACCTGAATATGCGGCAAAGGCGGTGGTTAGAATTGCTGAAAGACTATGACTGTGAGATCCTATACCACCCGGGAAAGGCGAATGTGGTCGCTGATGCCCTAAGTCGTAAGGAGAATCATTCTCCTATTAGGGTAAAAGCGTACCAGTTAGTGATAACCCCAGATTTTATGACAGAGCTAGAAGCAGCACAGAAGGAAGCACTAAAGGAAGAGAACATAAAGAAAGAAAGAATGGTCGGTCAACAGACAAAGTTAGAGTTAAACACTCATGGAGTGAGGACCAGGTGTGGTCGCATGTGGGTACCGAAGGGCGGAGAGCTTAGGGCCAAAGTACTTGACGAGGCCCATAAGTCTCGATATTCCATCCACCCAGGAACCACGAAAATGTACCAGGATTTGAAGAAAGAGTATTGGTGGCCTAACATGAAGAATGATGTGACCGGATATGTAAGCAAGTGTCTGACTTGCTCACAAGTTAAAGCAGAGCATCAGAAACCGTACGGGAAGATCCAGCCTCTGGAAATACCCGAATGGAAGTGGGAGCGTATCACCATGGACTTTATTACAAAGCTGCCCCGCACAGCAAAAGGCCATGATACGATTTGGGTTATAGTGGATCGTCTGACAAAGAGTGCACATTTCTTGCCAATTCGCGAAACGTATTCATCTGAGAAGTTGGCAGAAGTATTTATCAATGAAATTGTCTCTCGACATGGCGTACCGTTATCAATTGTATCTGACCGGGACACCCGATTTACATCGAGGTTCTGGAAAAGATTTCACGAGTCAATGGGTACAAGACTGAACATCAGCACGGCTTATCATCCACAGACGGATGGTCAATCAGAAAGGACCATCCAGACGTTAGAGGATATGCTCCGCGCATGCATTATAGACTTCGGTGGCAGTTGGGATAGTCACCTACCGTTGGCAGAATTCTCCTACAACAACAGTCACCACACCACGATTGGTATGCCGCCCTACGAAATGTTGTATGGTAGAAGATGCCGAACCCCGGTCTGTTGGGGCGAGGTAGGACAGAAAGAGTTGGGGAGTTTAGAGGTAGTCACAACAACCTCTGAAAAGATTGACCAGATCAAGGCCAGAATGAAAGCTGCACAGGACCGTCAAAAGTCCTACGCGGATAAAAGGCGAAGACCAATCGAATTCAAGGTCGGGGATCAAGTACTATTGAAAGTATCTCCCTGGAAGGGGATCATACGATTCAGAAAGAGAGGGAAGTTAAGCCCAAGATTCGTCGGGCCTTTCAAAATACTAGCACGGGTTGGTGAAGTCGCTTACCGGTTAGAATTACCTGATGAGCTGAGTGGAATTCACCCAACCTTCCACGTGTCGCACTTGCGCAAGTGCCTGGCCGACGAATCGGCACACGTGACACTTGACGACATCGAGATAGATAATAGCCTCAATTACATCGAGGAACCCGTCGCCATATTAGACAGGAAAGAAAAGCGGTTACGGAATAAAGTGATACAGTTAGTCAAAGTACAATGGAAGCATCGTAAAGGTTCGGAAGCTACATGGGAAACCGAGACAGAAATGAAAGAGTCGTACCCGCACCTGTTTGACTTATAACAGGTTTCGAGGACGAAACCTTTCGTAAGAGGGGTAGACTTGTAACATCCCAAAATAAATAGAAACCCAAATAAAGGAAACAAAGTGGGCTTGGCCAAAGTTTCGGGCCCATGGGCCCGAAAAATGACAGGGAGCCTTCATAGCAGCAGCCATCAGCCTCTCCCTCATTCACCACACTTGTCACGCAAGTTTCTAGTGAGAGAAAGAGAGAGTGAGAGTTTGGGTCTAGAGAGAGAAAGCTCGGGATCAAGCTCAAAGTCTCGAGGATTGTTGCTCAACATCTCTGGAGCATAAAGAAACGAGAAGGAAGCTGTAACAGGTAATTATTATGCCTAAATCTGAGTTTTTGTAACTTTCGGGTTTCGGGTTAATAATCGAGTAAAGGTTTAGATTTTTACGTGTGAAACTGGAAACAAACCACGGGTTTGGGTTCATGGGGGAAAATGGAACATTTCGAACGTAAAAAGTTCAAAGCTTGATCGATTAGAACAAAGGGACCAGATCTAGGGTTCTGTTTGGGGAAGGAGACTGCACAGTCGAAACTACTAGTTTCGATATGGACGCATCTATCGAAACTACCTAGTTTCGACAGGGGCAGACCCATCGAAACTACCATAGTTTCAATATAGACCCAAGACCTTAACTAAGAATTTATATAAGTCATACGACTCGAAACTACTTAGTTTCGATAAGAAGCCAGGGCTCGAAACTACATAGTTTCGATAAGGAGCCAGGACTCGAAACTACCTAGTTTCGATAATGAAACCATGACCCGAAACATCTGAGTCAAGCCTAGTAATGTCTAAGTGTCCCCTAGGAACACAGCCTTACGCCTATGACTTGATTATACAGATTGTGGGTGACCATAGTGACATTCAGGAACCGGCTAGGTGTAAACAGAAACGATTCATCTGGTGAGTTCTTATTGCCCTTTTTCCTAATGGTTTTGGGCTGGCATGCATACTGGTATAGTATTTTATAAAAATGTTATTTTTATAAAATGAAAGGCAAAGTATAGTATTTTATAAAAATGTTATTTTTATAAAATGAAAGGCAAAGTATAGTATTTTATAAAAATGTTATTTTTTATAAAATGAAAGGCAAAGTATAGTATTTTATAAAAATGTTATTTTTATAAAATGAAAGATAAAGAACAGAAGAGCATAGTATTATCTTTTAAACAAGTTTTTGAAAGATAACAATGAGCTAAAGAAAGAACGATAAAGGAGCCGTACTTCGGTACAGCTCGACAGTGACAGTGACAGTGACAGTGACAGTGACAGATACCATGTTATATGCTTATGTGTTAATATGTGTTATTTGTCTATATGAAAGTTATGTGATTGCATTTCTATTTGTGTAATTGCATTGCATAATAGTTGCATAGTAGAAAGTCCTGCAGGCATGCTAAAGTAGAAGTCTCACCCTGAGGTGTGAGCAATGCTAAAGGAGTCTTACACTTCGGCGTAAGCAATGCTAAAGGAGTCTTACACTTTGGTGTAAGCAATGCTAAAGGAGTCTTCACTTCGGTGTAAGCGAGAAAGTCTCACCCTGAGGTGTGAGCAATGCTAAAGGAGTCTTGCACTAACGTGCAAGCGAGAAAGAAAGTCCCACCCTGAGGTGTGGGCAGCGCTAAAGTAAAAGTCTTACCCTGAGGTGTAAGCAAGATAGGGATCTGGTCCTTGGACCACGATCCATATGTGATAGTTAAAGTATGATAAAGTCACTTGTCAAGTATAAGTGAAATGATAGACAGAGTACAGTGGGACACCCTAACGGGTTTCCTTAAAGATAAAGTTTTAATGACAGATAGTAACGTAACAGATTTATAACTGTAACGTTGTAAAGTTTTAAAGTAATAGTTAAAAGTTTATTTTAAAGAAAGTGAAAGTAAAGCTTATTTTATTTTAATAAAACTAAGCTACCAAAGATAAAGTTTACAGTTTAAAGTAAAGAGAGAACTCACCAGCGTTAGCTGACTTTTAGTATGCATGACAGGTAGAAAGGGTAAAGCGAAAGAAAAGTGAAAGAGCCGTGGGGCTGGATAGTATGGACTTCGGGCTGCAGCACTGAAGACTGACATTTCCAATCCTGATAGTTCATGTTATAGACAATATTTCATGTTATAGTTTGATGAATGATTTGAATTAAAGACTTCCGCTGTAATAGATTCTGATTTCCGGTTTAAGAACTATGTTTGTTATGTTGTGTGCCAACTATGAGATGTACCCGTTTTTGGGGCGTTTCAGCTTGTTCAAACATGATGAACGTATAAGACTTTTGAACTACTCAAGGTTTGATGTATTCTTGATCAAACACGAGGAAAGTGTAAAGACTTTAAACTACTCCATGTTTGACATATCCTTGTTCAAACATGACGAACGTATAAGACTTTTTAACTACTCAAGGTTTGATGTATTCTTGATCAAACACGAGGAAAGACTTTAAACTACTCGATGTTTGATGTATTCTTATTCGAACACGAGGAAACTTTGAAACTCTAAATCTTGTCACATTCTTTTCTCTTTAATTATCGAATGACGTTTCTCTCTAAGGGACTCGTTAATCAACGTTCGCTCTTACGAGGAAACCTTAGTCGTGTGTTAAACAAATTCTTGTACTCTTTCTTGATCCACACACAAACAGAAGGACCTATGCGGACTATGCGACGATTTAAATTCTTGCAGGTGCACACGTAAGTATGAAAATCAGCGTGTGGGAAGACATAGTGAACTCTGTCATGTGCTATTATCTAAGACTCATCGTAAAAGGTAGCCACGGAACTTAGGTACCATAGCAATCCTTAGGCGTGTTAGACTACAAACTCAAATCATTACACTATCATCGAATCCATTCTGAGTGATGCATCTCGCTTTAAACCTTGAATGGAAATTTTACAGTTATTCTCTCAAATGCACTTCTGAAAACAAATCTTCATATGCTTCGGTGAGACTATATACTCTTAGGGAAACTTCTGACAATCATGGGTCGTGAAACTTATAAACTCAAGCAAAAAAAAAATCTTATTCTTACAGATACCTCCTCTTTGGAAATCTAAACGTAACCCGTGGTTTACTTGGGAGCGTAAAGTATCTTTCTCATCATACGTGTGCGTATCATAGACCCTCATCCTAAACTAAACCCTTCAACTCTAATTTCGGGACGAAATTTCCTAAAGTAGGGGAGACTGTAATATCCAAGATTTTTCCGATACATCGTTATCAACACAAAACATAGACCCACGTCCTTCTTAAATGACAAATGCTAATTTGGTCCCCATATACATATACAAGTAACAATAAATTCCAAAATATATAAATATATATATATATATATATATATAAAAGAATCATTTAAATATACATAAAACATTTTTGAAACTTTATAAGTTTATATATATTATAAAAATAATAATAATAATCAATAAATAAATGAAGTCTCAAAACTATGGAAATTATTTTATAAAAAATCTGAAAACAATAAAACCTATAAAATTGTGAAAGGATTTTATAAAATAAAACTTATGTAATTGTTTTATAAAGTCAAGGGACCAAACTGCCATTTAGTGAAACTTACTTCAAACTTAAAACCTTGTTTTAAGATAAAATAATACTAGCTGGAAACTACAGGGACTAAAGTTGTAACTCGGCCAAACTTCCAACCCAGAAACTGACCCCGAGTTCGATTCCCCTCATCGACCGGTTTCCACCCCCTTTTTCCAAAAACCGCGTAATCGGCCAGATTCGATGAACCTCGAACTCCGACTCCCGCATGCGACCCTTGCCCGATGCCATTCAATGCTCAATTCCAACGACATCATTGCGTGGGTTCGAATTCGGCATTAACTTCCCTCAACCGTAAACTCCCTAACCAATTAAGCATTTTACACCAAATTGGCTATAAATTCGGATATGAACTCGTAGACGACATCATCCTCAAGCTCCCTGAACTCGAAATCCTTCAAACCTGTACCTGCATTTCCGATTCGAATTCGCGACAGCCGAACGTGAAACTCGAACCCGATCTCCCTCATTACGGCATCGTTTCAGGTAATTCTTATGGCCAAGGCTTTCGTTTTCGTGTGAGGATCAAAAGCCCTCTGTTTAAACGCATAAACAGAGGGTGATTCAATTCGTATTTAAGCGTTTTCGTTTCTAGGGTTCATATGGGATTAGGGCCGATCCGGATTTTCGTTCAAAAGATTTATGTTTCAGGTTTATACACTAACGAGCCCGTAGTCGGGATGATTAGTGTGTGCATGTACCAATGACCCGGGGAGGGCGCGGGTTCGATCCGGCTCACCCCCATTTTCCTATTTCACATTTTTTTGTGTTATTTATTCAGATTAAATATCCCAAATAATTCCTATAAAATCTATTAAACTTTTATAAACTTAAAAATGATTTTTAACTATACTTTTGTATTCTGGAAATATTTTAATTAAATAAAACTTAGTTAAAACTTATTAAACTTTGATAATAAATATTTAAAAACTATAAAAACCTCCTTTAAATTTTATAAAATTTATATTCTGAATAGGAAATATTTTATAGAATTTGAAAACTTGTACCTTTGTAAAATCCATATTTTATAAAAAAAACACATAAAACTTGCGTATTTATTTTAAAACAAATATATATACTTTATTGATTTTGAATATCTATAAACTATACAAAACCTAAAGTAAAAAAAAAGGAAAACTTATAATTTATAAAGAATACTTATAAACTTATAAGTTTTAAACATAAACTTTATTTAAATACTTGTAAACTTTTATTCTAAATTTTATCCAAGTTTTTATAAAAATTTAGGATTTACAATTAAACTTTAATAAGCTTATAATTAAATTATAATCTTTAATTTAGATACTTATAAACATTTAATTTAAAGGAAACGTTATATAACGTTTTATTTAAACTTCTAAACACTTTTCATCCATTTACATGATAAGATAAATATATAACTCTTATATACTTTAATAAATCTAAAAAGGATTTATATGAATAAATTATTTATCATAGATAATTTATTTTTCTTATAGGTAATTATTTAACCTTAATAAATAATTCACTTACCCTTAATAACTATTCTATTCTTGAGATAATGCTTATTCTTATATATTCTTTAAATAGCAAATGTTAATCTTTAATAATTATTTATTCTTTAAATAATTATTGTTAAACTTTAATAGTATTTACTCTCACTTGATTTTTATTACCACTACTTCTAAATACTTAAAAAAAAACTTTTTCGATTATTATTACCTATCATGTGAAATTAATGATTGTAAAACTTCTAAATAATTATTGTAATTAATAATTATTCTAAACTAAGCCTATCAAACTTTGATATTCAAAACCCTCATTTAAAACTTGTTTTAAACTTTGTAAACACAATCATTCTCATCTCTCATTTGGAACCCTAGTCGCATCTTGAAATCCTAGATCCCTTGTCTTAGACTTATAGAAATAAACTTGAAACTTTAGACTTATATTCTTAGGCTTATTGCGAGGATATTATCCCTCAAAGTCTTGCAAACTTACTCTTATCTGATACTCTTCATCAATCCAAGTGAGTATACTTAGCCCTTTTTTTTCTATTCTTTTGGGGTGAAACATGTTCAAAACTTTAAACTTATACAATTCTTGTACAACTATGACTAGATGCTTATTCTTATGTTAAACTTGAGACTTGTATGCTTAGATTAAACTTAAAACTAGCATATTCATTAACTTTGATCAAGCCTATGGTAACAATGATAGATCTATTGTATTTGACCAATCCACCTTGATTGATTGACCCCTTCGGGGGGGAGCCCTTGGTGATTGTTACTGAATTAAACTTTAAACTTGAGACTTATAAGGGTAACATGCGGGTTATGCCTAAACTTGGTTGGAGGGTTGAAGTGCACAATGTTTAAGATACTTGTTTCTCATACTTACGTTATAGAATGCATATATCATAGTGAATTGTAATTCTTCTCAAATACTTATTAAACTGTGTCAAAACCTTTGTATCTCACCAACTATTTTGTAGTTGACAGATTCTTTCACATGTTTTAGGTTCCACATCATGAGACTTATTTGTGATCACATAGGATGTTTTGGACCTAGACTACTTATCAATTAAACGTTGTATTCTTATTATGTTTCCTTGTATTGAATTTTAAATTATTTATTAATGAAATATTGAAACTTTAATAGTCAACCTTGTGCTATTGAACAACCGCGTCCGCCCCGACGTATTATCCGCCGTCGGTTGGGGTGTGACATTGTAATCTCCGTGAAATTAAGGGGTGTTCGGTTTCATCGAAGATTAAGGGGATCCCGAAGGATAACAAAAAACAGGTTATCGTCTTGGAGAGTATTTATCATCAGTAAAATTCTTGCATTAATTATTCTGTGTTCTTGATCCCAAACCCAAAATGTTACTGCGTATTTCAATAATTTAGAGGCATTGTTTTGTATTTGACTACATGATCATGTTGTCCATGAATTTTTTTTAATCTAAATATAGATCACAAGTTGAGTATGTTGATCTGATGTGTTTAGTCTGTTTTTTCAGTGATGAGAGTGAAGAGAAGGACAATAATGAAGAAGAGGGGATTAGAAATTGGGTTAAAAAGAATTTTTGAAAATACCCAATTGTCCATTTAACGTTAAAATTTTAACGAAGTTAGTCATTTGGATGAAAATGGCTAGATTTTCAAACATGAGGGACAGAAAAACTAAAAAAAGTTTTTGAATGAAAGTGTGTCAGACGAAAATAGCACTTTACTCTTTTTTTTTTAATTTGTTTATGATACTTTAAAAACTTGTACTCATAATCTTCCATTATCATTGTTTATATATGGAATAAAATCAGAATCAGATTGTATTGAAAGTGCATTAGAGTAATATTATTTTTAGTAAGGTGGAGTGAAGTTTGAATAATAGATTGGGCAACGGCCTACTTTACATAATTAGTAGGATCGAGTAGATGTAAAGATGGCTGCGGCGGTATCCTCGGCAATCCCACAGGCGGTCATACTCGGACTGCCGACGTCGGCCACCCCTTTTCTTATTAAACTAATTAAAATTCTTTCTTCAAACCGACCATTTTTTATTTCTTTTTTCAAGACAAGGAGGCATGAGGCAGATTGGTTTCAATTTTTCAAACCAAAACCTAGTATAATATTTAAACCAAAGAAATCTTTTTTCAAAAATATATTTAGTATAATCTGCACGGGAAATGTTCACATTAAAGATACTCGGACTTAACTTTTTTTAATAATATTTCACTGTTGTCGAATTAACCATATACATTTGGAGACATCAAAATCTTTTCACATGATCTACTTTGATTTTTCTACAGACTGTTAAAGAAATTCCTACTTTGATTTTTCTACAGATAGAACTTACTGCTACTGTAATTGAATAACTGTTAACCATTATAACCGTCAATTGACTTACTCTTTCACGAAGATTTGTGTCGTTTTAATTTAAATATTGTGATGGTTAGTTAGCTATATAAGGGAGTTCTTTGTTTTGATTTCATATATGTTTTTCTTGTAAGTTTTGTCGGAACAAAAGAGGATACACATTATTGTTTTATCTTAGAATGGTACCACTGAATATTTAGATTACCACCATATTCTTTTAATTTTAAAATGGTTATGTACGTGATTCTAAGAGATATCCAGACTATTTCCAAACTTTAAATTCTACAGACAAACTATTAATATATGTTTGTAAATAGGGGCAGAGCTATGTAAAGCGGATCGGGGTCAAGTGATCCAATTGATTTAAGAAATTTATATAGAACGTATATAACAAAAATTTCGGTTGAGCCTAATCTTTTTTGAAGTGTGTCCCCATAAACATTATTTGTATGAAAAGATAGACAACAATTACATTGGTCAGTGGTACAACCTTACTTTGCTTCCTCTGCATATGCAGGGCGTAGGTTCGATCCCCACCGGCCACGATATTCTTCGTATCTTTTAATTCCTTTTTATAGACCTTTTCAATCTTCCTAGTCTTTCTCATTGGCGGATACAGCTCACGAGGAAGCCCCAAGCTCACTATCAAAATTTTCAAATTTGCTTTTGTTGTTTCATAAAGTTTGGAACGGAAAAAAAATCCTAAACTAAATCCTTTGGCCCTATTTCACAATCCATGTGCCCCTTTCAGTTTTCTACCGAGAATGAATTCGCAATAAATCCTACTATTACTCGAATAAAGAGTCTAATGGACCTAGTATGCTTAAGTAACGACAAAAGTCAAACACTCTAGACGAAGTTGATCCTAAAAAGTCACAAATAAAGAATAACATAAACTATTCGACATGTTTAAATGAGCTTAAACGAAATTGTGAATCATGTATTGCCCATTGTAATCTAAGAATAATAATTGACATTATTAAGATTAATAATAATATTTATTCTTCATTCAAAAATTAAATGATAAAATAAATGTTTATTTAGAATAAACGTTTAATCATTTAATTAAATAGTTTATATTATTATTTGTTTAACTGAGATTATAACTAATAACTAGTTATTTTTGCTTTTTAGACGAAAATTACTGGTTTAACTCATTTTTAGGGTTAAGTTTGTAATCGTAAGTCATGTGGATGACACATAAGCTAAATTTCTGTTAAAAAGTAACTGGTGTTAACACCAGGGTCTAAAGGCGCAATCATGTCTCAAAAGTTTGGGCTAAATTTACAGTTTTTAAAATCTAGGGGTCAAACATGTAATTTGATCAAATCACAGGGGCCATTTATGCAATTAAATCTTGAATTAGAGAGTGTTGCTTTGGATGAATATAACTAGGAGAATATGAGATTTGAGGATGAAGCTAAGAAAAAATGCAAAAACAAAATAGTACCTGCAAAATATGTGGTTCGGGTGAACAAAATTTTCTGCATATGCGTAACTTGGATATAAATCGACCCGACCAGATAATCCGCAAATCGATCTGACCCGGCCTGCAAAATCTATAAATGAAGTTGATAGATGTCCGAACACAAAAACGTAATGACCCGTTTAAAAAAATCATTTCCGTCACTATTTGTAATCATTCTTACATTTGTGAAAATCAATAATAAAAAAGGGTTCGGTTATTACCCAACAATTTTGATTCAACACCCCCGCCACCACCTATATGCCTCGTATAGGTCTATACGAGGTGTATAATGCATTGATTTACTCTTTGACTAAATTATTGTATATTCTCTCTCTAAAACCCTAAATAAAAAAGGCGATGCATCAGGAAAGAATCAAAGAAACGATCGACAATCTATTCAATCAAGATCAGTGGCGGACCACTTGTACGTCCACAGTGTATTACGTATCAAGATCAATATGATCAATAAAGATCAATGACGGGACATCTAATCGACAATCTGAGATCAAAGGTTGTCGGCCATGAAGTGAAAAAGTGGTGGCCAAAAACAAAGAAGGTCGATTTTGAACCGTCGACATGTTCTTCATCCTCCATTTCTAATCCTTAGCCAAAATCGGTCTTATGATGTTGTTTGACATTTCACCATCAATCAAATTATACCTTTTTTTATATAGTTGGTTTAATTACAACATTTTAGGTACGTGATTCATAGCGTTGAATATATGTGATTCATAGTATTACATATTTGTATCTTATACTGTTACATACAAATAACTTTTTTTAAATAATCTGTTATAATAGAAAAGCCTTATATCTTGAAATTAATTCATCAATTTGATGATAAAATCCATAGACGTTCTAGTGGGCTTTATTCACGAACGAGCTAAATACATATATGTAAAGGGATATTTGGTTACTTTATTTGATGAGATATATTGTGGGTGAAATACAACAATGATAGTTAGATCAATGTAACATTTTTTGTAATAATAAAAAATAATTGTTATAATAATAAAATGATAAGATAAATGATGTGACTGCATGGAGAGGGGTGACATATGGGCATCACATGCAAGGGAACATAAACCACATGCCCAAGTGCCCAACCTTAACAATGGGTCAATGGGCCCATCAATCATTCATACTCATATCATATGAGTGATCATATAATAATCATCGATAATTCTGTTTTCTCCAAAAGACTCATCTTTGCTGGCAAATTAAACTTTTCAAGTTCACACACAATATATTTTATTCGTTAGTTTTTACGTTAAGACTAGAATAGAATGTATTTTTAAGTATCTTATATAAAACCTTAGGAAAACAACATACGTGAAACATCAAGCATTCAAATACCTTAAAACTCAGTCACTTTTGTCTGTCCATATTAAATTAAGGATTAAAAATCTTTGAAACCCATATCAAATTCTTAAGAATCAAGCCCAAAACATCAAAATATATGTGTGTGTGTGTGTATATAGGTCGTGAATTATTCACTTTTATTTGAAGTGTTTCAAATGATCTTGGATCATTAATCAACTTTTATTTTTGATGGTGAAAGATGAAGACGATGATAATTTTATAATTAAAACGGTAAAAATGGCCTAAAGGGAAAAAAATAGAAAGCCCACTTTTGTTTTATAAAATATTGTTCAATGAATTTTTCTAAATGTAAATAAATTTTATATAATTCATTTTTTTCAGAAATTATTTCTCATAAATTCAGTTATTTATTATCTTCAGTTTAAGTATAATATTGCTATATGTTTATTTTAGAAAACTACATTTAAAAAAATGTTGACAACTAGTAAAATAACTTGCGTGGTTATACATATAAGTTGCGTCATTTTTACATACGCCATATACCGTAGTGTGTTACAGTTATGTTTGTGTGCAATTGAAATGTATGATTGCACAAAAACCACGATTTTTGCGTAATAATATATGTATGTCGTGTAGTTATCTCGTGTAGTTTGATTGATGGATAGACCCCTTGAGCAAGATACACGTGTCGCACGGTAGCGACGTCCTACGCTTCGCACGGATAAGAGTTTTCTTATGAGAACCGCCCTATAGTGAGAACATAATGATGAGGCATCTTGCAGAACATTATATATTGTGAGAACATAATGATGCTTCTAACTTTTTATAAGAGCGTGCCCAACTTCTTAAGTATGATTCATTATTGTAATAAGTTTTGATAAAGGTATATAACTGTGCGCTAACAGATTACAACGATGCATCTTCTTCTTATCTTCGATTCAGTTATGTAATTGGCTTTGACACACATGTATATTTTTAACCTATATGCGAACTTCTTATCGCCTCTATATGGCATAGTAATTACATCTACAATCAAGTGTTAAAAGAAACAAGAGTTGTGTATCCACTTTGGCTTGCATATGCCACTTTATTACATCAACACATGTTAAAAATCATGTCGTACGCGAATAGCCTTTCGTGTATTACATGTTGTCCGTGTATCATCAACATAATATATACTATTATCTTGCAAGACACAAAACATACAAGAACAAGACTTGCATAGTTCCCAAATTATTCGTGTATTTGACTATTAGCATTATTATTTAATGCATGAAGTTTAGACACATCCAAACATCAATTTCATAATTCGTCTAAACACATACAACCAAATAGATACCAGTGGTATTTTATCGGTGATGGTGATCCAAACATATTGCTTGGCGTTAAAATCACGAGATGAACTGATGTTTCTCGTTGTTTTATAAAATGTGAGTGGTGTTTTACAACTCCGCCAACTTATCAGAACGTCGAAGTATGAATTGTGCCATTTCATAGCCACAGACTTTCATAACCGACGAAAAGTGATATGGCATATGTCCAATTTGTTTCTCGTTAATAAAGGAAGTCTTATTACCCTTTTAAATGAATTTCTAACTACATATATGATGTTTATAGACCTCATAGTGCTTTAACTAATGAATAATACAAAGATAGCAAATAAGTTGGGGACTAGTGGTAAAACGTTGTCTTAAATTTGCCTAACAACTCATTCCAACTATCACTCATTTCTTATTGTAGTTCTCATACCTCTTTATATCATGTGAGTTTACTACAATTTATAGGTGTTTGAAATCATCTAAACCACTTCATTATACGAAGAGAGTAAAGAGGGTGGGGAATAATGGTCAAACGTGGTATTTGCACTTTTGTCATCACAGTTTGTATACTTTATGTTGTTATTGGTGTTCAAATGTTCTCGCATTTTGCTAGGTTGACATATTCTATTTTGTACCTTATTACTTTAGTGATTAGACACAAACAATATGATGCAACATTTGTAGCATATGGTGATTCTTTGTAATACATTTTTTTTCTGAGAGAGAGGTGTTGGGGAGAAAACCGTAAATAATGACATTACTAGGCGTTTATACTTTTTTTAAATAAGTCAGTACAAACACCTAGTAAAGTAATTACTTCAAGTATTTTCCCACTAAAACCCTTTCTTTTGATAAAACATCTTACATATTCAAGTATTGTTGTGCTACCAAGTCCGCATTATTGTGTTAAAACCACTAACTAAATTAATAAGATAGGAGCAACTTGTACACTATCAACCTAACATAAGGCAAAGTTGTATAGCCTTTAACAACATGCCTGCCAAGATAGTTGAACATGAGGATTAATTATAACAAAAATAACTTATGATGAGAAAAAAAAAAAAAAAAAGAGAGAGAGAGAAGATATAGTTTTTATAGTTCTTATATCCCAAATATTATATCACTGTCATGTAATGTAATTCTCATACTTTCAAGTTCAACCATGTTCACTAAAATCCATTAATATTCAAACATAGAAAAGATCCAAACAGCCAAATAAACATTACAATCTGTAAATTCCAATGGCCAAAAGATTGTGAATCAAATGACAAGAAAATAGGAAAAAGAAAAAAACAGTAAAACCAAAGAACGTCATCCATTCTACACAAATATAGTTAAACAAGCAGCATCAGTGACCAGCTGACCATAACCAAACTCCAAATATAAGCCAGCAGTAGCAGCAAACAATTTACAACTCCCAACCAAAAACCTTAAGCTGATATACATGCTCAAGTGGTTAATAAGACCGACTATTCGGGAAAGAAATCAACACCCGAAAACGAGGTTAAGAGAAACCCTCCTCTAAACCCTATAGGTATATCAGTCTACCTTAAAATATCATCAAACTTCTTAGAACACAAACCACTAAGGAAAAAAAACATTAGTACCTAAAAACCCTAAAATATATTTGTTTTATATTATATTCAAATCACAACTTCACCCTTCAACTGGACCCTTCAGCTTTTGGCTCATCAACTTATCTTTATGTGTGAGTTCCTGTTTGCCCTCCTATTCCAAAGAAGAAAATATATCATCAAGTTAAAAAGCAAAAATGCAAAGGGTAATTTTCATCTATTATTAATCATTATAAAAAATATGTTTTACCGGAGTGTTTTCAATAGCATTTTCAGTAGTAACAGATGTCACTTCTCGAACTGTAATAATCTTGTCTATGTATACAGTCGTCTCCTTGGTACCCCCTACTATACTCGCTCCATTTTCATTCTCCACATCGTTCAATAATGAAGATAGACCACTGCAAATAGTATAAAGAAAACATATTCACTACCGGAACACATGAAACTATATAGAAAACAAGAAATAGATTTACTGTACCGCGGGTTAACAGTTTCCTCAGATTGTTTTACTTCCTTTTGCTGTTTTCTTCTCTTGTTGCTATGTGTTTGTTCCAACAAGCTACTGGCACATCTTTTAAGCCAGCCAAAAGGAGTAGAGAGAGGAGGGGACCCACCGTTGGTTGTTTCATTTTTAGCAGAGGAATCCATTTCATCATGACCCGAATTCAACTTATTACCCCGATTCTTCACAACATATCTTTTTGAGTGTTTATTATAATTTGGATCATGTTCTTCAATCTCACTTGCAGCGATACAATATGGCACAACTTTCACATCTTCTAACTTCTTCAACTTTTCAATCTGACCAATAATCTCTTCCCTATCACCATGCAAAAGTTGCCTCTGTTTTTCTAATTTTTCCCTTTGAATTTTAAGTTCTTGGATGGAATTATTCAATTCTGCCCATTCTTTGTCACGTCTTTCATGGTCGATGTTAATTTCTTTTCTCTCTGCTTCAAGTCTTTGCATCTCAATTTTAACCTGTTCTGCTTCTTTTGCAGCTATTTCTTTCAAAGATGAAATATACTCAAGTTCTTTCTTCTTTTCTTCCTCAAAAGCTTTTTCTTTCTCTCTTAAATATAACTCCATTTCTTCACGCTTTTTTTCAATACAGTTCTCGACCTCCTTTTTCTGCAACTCGATATCTAACAGAAAATCTGTGCGTTCTTTCTGAATTTTACTGAACCAATCAGATCGTTCTTGTTCAATTTCTCTCATGAAAGTCTCCCGATCCCGTGAAAGTGATTCAGTCTCTTTTTTATATTGTTCACGAAATAAATTTTTCTCCAATTTTAAAACATCACGTTCGTCTTTTAAAAACTTTGAAATTACAACTCTCTCCTCTGCGATACGTTCTGCTTCTAGTCTTAATTCTTCCCTTTTTTCATCAATTGTCTCCCACTCTGCTTCAAATTCTGCTTTTGCTGTTTTCAAATGGTCTGCTTCAGCTTCAAGTTCATGTTTTTGAGCTCTTATTAAATCAATTTCTTCTTTTAATTTGGCTTCCAAAATCATTAATTCGTTTGTTTCACTTCTCATAGCCTCGACTTTCTCCTCTGCATAAGAGATCTCTTTTCTTTTTTCATCCAATAATCTCAATGACTCCTGAATCTCGTTTTTCATGTGATTCACCTCTTCTTTTTCTTTCTGCAATATTATTTTCTGCAACTCTCCCTCTTTTTCTGCAGAAACTACACTTTTCTCCTTCTCCTCCACAGCATTCAGTTTTTCTAAAAGATCATTTTCTTTATCAGTAATGGCATTTGCCTTGACCTCCAAGTCATGTTCTTTCTCTGAAATTATATCCTCACGCTGACTCAGCTCCACTTCCCTTAACTCAGCAGCCCGCCTCTTGCTCTCAATCTTGTCTTCCATTAATTTGAGTTTTGTTTCCAACTCAGCATCAAATTGAGAACTTTTTTCTTTCAAGGCAGCTTCATGTTTAGCCAACGCCTGTTTAATTCGGTCCTGCATAATTAAAAGATTATATCATAAACTCGACTTATCAAATATTTGAATTCAAACATAAAGATGCATAAATTAGAGTAATGGTGACTCACAGATTCTTTGCTTGCAATTTCCTCTTGCTGCTTACTCAACTCTTCATACTTCTTTTTTAGATCATTTTCCTTTCTGGCAATCTCCTGAAAACACTCATAAGCATAAATTTTTAGTAAAATGTATAATATTAACTAATAAAGCAATTGATGAATATTATAATGAACCTCATCTCTCGCATCCAAGGAAGCTGCTTTTAACTCCAAATTGTATTTTTCATCTTTAAGGGCCTTACACTCCTCCTCAAGGTTTAATCGTGAAGCTTGTAGCTCTTTCTCAAGGCGACTTATTTCCTGAGTCCTGCTTAATATGTAATCCTCCCGTTGATTTAACAAAGCTTGACCATCAAGTAATCTTTCTTGTGACTGTTGAAGAGATTTTTGCCTTTCAGACAAAGATTGTCTTTCAAGGAGAATTTCTTTTTCTTTTTCATCACACCTAACATATTCAAAAGACCAAAAAACTCGTAAGTTACCAAAACTTAATGAAAATCATCAATGCAATAAGATTTAGTTCTTTGCCTGATAAGGTAAAAAGAGAGAAAGGAATGAGTAATATCCATCTATATAGAGTAACCATTTTCTATTACACATTTTCAACCATCAATGCAATTGGATGTGCCAATGATGTGACATAATACTGATTGGCGAAAATCAAATCAAGATGTATCAAGTGATCAATAGAAAGCCATACTCAGATTTGAACGAATTCATCTGCCTTCTAAGATCATCTTCACGTGCTTCAACCTCATGTAACTTTCTTTCAGCAGCACGGCGGGACCTACTAGCATCTGCTTCCAAAGATTCTGCAGCTTGCATCTTTGCATTGGCCTGGGACATCTTCTTCACGGCATCATCCATCATAGTTCGTGCATCAGCTAATTTAACTTCAGCCGCAACCTTTGCCTCTGCACATTCTGCACGCATCTCATGCAATGCCTTCTCAATCTACAAAGATCATAGTTTAGAGACAAAAGTGAAATTGAAAATGAAGGTTAATAAAAAATTTATAACGCAGACACGTGCTTACATTGGAAACACATTCCTTTTCAATTCCAAGAGCCTTCTTCAGATTATCTTCCCTTATCTTTGCTTCAGATAGAGCAGACATATGCGCAGAATGGTCACGTTTTAGTGTCAATTCAGCCATTTCTGCAGTGGATTTCATCTGCTCATAATTGGCAACCCACTCCTTCTTTTCAATGATCAAAATGCCCATTTGGTTTTGAAGATTGTATATCTACAATAAATATAAATACACAAAAATGGATACATAGTAAGATGTTGATATCATAGAATAAATGCCTAAATTCTTTACCGGATGCAACAATCCATCAATCAACCCTTCAGTTTCACATAACCCTAGGGTTTTAAAATGATATTAAAAACTCAATAATAAAGACAACATTATTTCAATTTCAATTTCAATTTTCTTTATCCACGAAACGTCCTTCAATGCCCTAAAATTATCAAACCTCCCAATTTCTATCAATTGATTGAAAATTAAAAACGCAATAATCACTAAGCATTAATGCAATCCATCCGAAAAGAGAAAAAAAAAACCTAATTAACAAACAATAACATATAAAATCAAGTAATCAATCAATTGAAAGCCAAGAAGATAATTATTCGAGGAAGGGGGAAAGAGAAACAACCTCAGCTTCAAGTTTAGCAATATGAGCGATGAGTGAACCCTTATCTCTTCGCTTAATTGATTCTTCATCGAATCCTGCTTCACGGAGACGCTTCCAGATGGTTTCATCGCTCAAAGGACTTTTCGAACTCAAAACCCTAGATGAACCGTTCGTTGTTATCGGAGTAGCTGTAAATCGTCCTGAGTGAGGACTCGCCATATGATGAAGAACGCAAAAACCTCAGATCGATCCGTTGACGATTCTCTGTGGATTTTGATTTTGATTTCAAATTTGCGATCGGCTTTACTCTTTTAGTTCACAGCTGCCTTATTCATTCACGCTTTTCTTTTCTGTTTTATATTTTAAAAGAAGAAAGTATTCATTGCGAGTGACGCCTGTGGAATAGTTCCGTTTCTTTTTAATTTTCGGGTTCGGAATGTGTTAATAGCAATAATAATATTATTTTAAAATTTAAAAAACCAAAAATATAATAGAATTTAAAAATTAAACAACTATAAACTAATTACTTTCAAGTGTTAAATGAATTGAATGGTTAGCGAATCGTTTGAAAGAAAATTCGTTTGCGTTCGTTTGTTTAATAAATAAACGAACATGAACTTTAAATTTTATACACAGTTAACTAAATGAACGAACATAAAAAACACATGTCATGTTCGATTAATTGTGTTTGTGAGTGTTCATTTTTTAATTATTTTTTATTTTTATTTATCACCCCAAGTCACAAACATTTAAACTTTTTTTATTTTTTTAATTTTTCATATATACTTTATTATCCTTATTTTTATTATTTGTGTTCATTTATATAATTATGTTGGTTTGTGCTTCTTTATGTTTGTTTGTTAGGTTGTGTCTGTTTATGAAATTAACGAACGAACACTGATAAATTCATTTCCTTAATGAATGAACACGAACAAGATATTTCGTTCGGTTATTTATTCGTGAATCATTTACTAGTTCAGTAATTCTTAACAAACGAATACGAACAAGGTCACATTGGTTTCTTTGATTCGTTTATAGCCGTAGTTACAAGCTTATTTTCATGAAACTACTTTAACTAGCTTATTTTTTTAGTAAATCTCTACCCTCATTCCTTCAAACCAAAGTTTTTTTTTTCTCATATGAGAGCTTGTGTTAAAAGTAAAAGATAAAAGTTTAAGGTTTTAAAGCTTTCAAAAACAAGCACGAACTGGATTCTTTAGGAGGGTAAAAAGATTTAACCTTTTAAAAATAGCACTAAACTAGACACACATGCCCCACTTTATTTAAGATTATTATAATATAATTTAATGAATCATACATACTTTTAGTATATAATTTCTTTTTAGAGTAAAGTGTTGTTTTAGTGCACGTGGTTTGTACCAATTCCCTATTTTAGTCTAATAGTTTAAATTTCTTATTTTTAGTCACTGTGGTTTTATTTTTGTTTTAATTAAAGTCAGACGACTAACATCTTTTAACTTTTTATTAAGTTTTTTATAAAAAAACAAAAATACCATTCTAATTAAAAATATCCACCTTCACTGTGTTCTTTTCCATACAAAAAACCCTAAATGCCCAACCACCTCCACCCCACCCCCCACACAAATCCGGCCACGTTCACTCCCTTTCGAACCAGAAACGATATAAGCAAATCGAGGAACCGCTGACGAGGTGGAGGCGGTGGAAACTGGATCTGTTGTTCAGAGCGGTGCAGACTGGATCTGGAGGAGACGTGGCTGCAGGAGGGGGAGAAGCAAGGGTATGGATGAAGTGGTGTCGGTGACGGGTGGCAGTGAAGTGGTGTCGACGGCGGGATGGCGGTGAGGGAGATGAACATCATGAATATCTGAATTGTTTCAAGTTCCTGCATTGGTTTTTTAAGCCAGATTATGCAAATCATGAAAATCTGAACCATAATGAACACAGAGAATTTAGAGGAGATGAAAATTGAAGGGTTTCGTGGGCATCTAAATGAAGGAACAATGTCTGGGAATATGATTCAAACCAAATCAGGCGAAGAAGAAAAAGATGCGGGTCGGGGGCATTCTCCAAACCATAAAGGGGCTTTAATAGGGTTGGAAAGAAAGGGGAAAAGATCCGATGGCGGTACTTCTAGGTGACTGGAGGCCCACGGATATGGTCTGACATGTGACGAGAATGCCCACGGAGGGTGGCAGTGGCGGCTGCGGTGGTGGGGGTGGCGGTTGCGATGGTGGGGGTTTGCTGTGGTGGAGGGTGGCAGTGGCGGCTGCGGTGGTGGGGGTTGCGGTGGTGGAGGGTGGCAGGGGCGGTTGCGATGTTGGGGGTTGCGGTGGTGGGGGTTGCGGCGGCGGTGGTGGAGAAGATGAAGGTGCATGTTATTGTTATTTTAGTGTTTTATGAAGAAGAAAACTTAACAGAAAATCAAACGGTATTAGCTTTAATTGAAACAAAAATGAACCATATTGACTAAAAAAGAGAAATTTAAACTATTGAACTAAAATAGAGAATTTGTGCAAACCACAAGGACTACAACAGAAGTTTACTCTTCTTTTTATAAAGAAAGCGCCCCACCGATTACAAGAAGTATACAAAACCAGTTTTTGGAACAAAGTGGATCGGTTTAGAAATTGGTTTGGGTTTAGTCTACGCTAGTTAAAACAAAATCTGATTAGAAATTGGTTTTATAAGGGGAAAAACCAATATGTTTGAAACCGGTTTTGGACGGATCGGAACGCTTTTAATCGGTTTCAACGAAAATATATCAAATTGATTTCAACCTGGCAAATCGACCCAGTTTCCAAATCGGTTCGATCCGATTTCGATGTGCACCTATATCAAAGATCGCCTGCTTTTTGTTAGGCCCGACCATTAGTATCTTAAGTTTTTAACCCCAAATTCCGTTTGTGGCCCACACTTAACTGGGTTACATGATAAGCAATCTAAAAGGACCCAACCCAATATTGAAAATTGTATTAATCACGGGTATGTAATTTTGAGAACGTATAAAATATAGACGGGCAAAACAAAGCCCGAGACCCGTCCGATAAATCTTGGTCTCAACTTTCAACCTTTCTAAACGGACTGGGCCTACCCCGTGTCAACATCCGATTGAAAGACCAATCCAGAAGTATTCTTACTTCTTAGTCTAGTCTAGCACGATTAAACCATGTTTAACCCATCTTTAGCCTGTTTAACCCATCTTTAGCCTGACTCGGTTAAAGCTAGAGTTATTCAAGAAAAAAAGTTGTATTTAATAATTGTTTATCAGAAGAGGTCTCATTTTATTTCAAGTATATTATATAATAGGTTAGAAACACTTATCTTATACGGGTTAAATAAATAAAATATTAAATAGTTAGTAATAAAGATTTATAAATTATAAAGAAAATATTCATTAGTAATGAGATTTAGAAATTAATAAAAAATTATAAAATAGTTAGTAATGAATAAAAAAAGAAGCGACTAAAAGAATAGTGTGATTACAGAATTATGATATGTGACACAACCAGTTATTTTAAATAACTTATTTATTTATTATGTGTAGATTTTGAAAAGAAAAATGGTTGGACAAAAAGCCGGTTCTTCCATGAAATACAATTTCGATAAAGGTTAATATAGTCACATTTTAATTTACATTTAATCAATAACTTATCTATTATGGGGGAGGTTCAAATAATAAATAGTTTTTAGACTAAAAAATCTAAGAAATGACCAAAACGCTAAGAAACGATATCAAACGAATTCTGATTGAGCTCATTTCAGAGGCGTTGGAACCGTCTCATCGAACTCTACCATCTTAGCTTTTAGGGTTTAGATTTTACGTTTGAATTTTAGGGTTGTTAGCCTTATGATTTAGCCTTAGGGTTTAGATTTTATGCTTTAGGTTTTTTTGGGGGGGTGGGTGGGGGTTTAGGTTTTTGGGGGATGGGTGGGGGTGGGTTTAGGTTTTTTTTTTGGGTGGGGGGGGGGGGGTGTTAGGTTTTTGGAGGGGTGGGTGTGGTAGTTTTAGGCTTTTCGGTGTGGAGTTGGAGGGGGGGGTTAGGTTTTTGTGGGTGCGGGTGGAGGGGGGTTAGGTTTTTGGGTCCGGATTAGAGTTCGATGAGACGGTTCGAACGCCGCTTGAATGAGCTCAATCGGAGTTCGTTTGACCTACTTCTTAGCGTTTATTAGCGAAAAACCACTTCTTAGTGGAACTTTCCCCTATCTATTATATCATAAAAAATTAATATGGGATCTTTTTTCTATTATATCAATAATAAAATATTAATATGAGATCGTGAATAAAAGATTAATATGAGATCGTTTTTTTTTTTCTAAAATCGAATGAGTTATTGATTTTGAGTATCAAAATATCCGCAACATATAGACATGAACAAAAAGGAAGCACTGTCTTCATATACGAGATGGAATTTTCTTCTATTTACGGTGAAACTTATTGGTTGTTTGCCTTTTATTTCGCAGTAAAAAAAAGCTCATGCTGAAATGAGATCAAAGTTCAAAAAGACTAACCAGTTCTACCCTAGTTAACAAGGTTGTCGGTATTAAAAGATTGCAATATTTTAAAAGCAAGTCGCAAAACAATATCCTCGTAGAAATATCCAAGATAATAAGTATTGTACTTTAGCATAACCACCTGATAAGTGGTTAAAATACATTATTCAAATTTTACCTGGACACTGCCTTTTCAAAAAATAAAAAGAAAAAAAGTATAATATTCATACACTTGATCAACTAATGATCAAAGGTGCGAGCACAAATGTTTGAAAAAGGTAAATTCTGAAACTTATCTTATGCCAACAGCCAATCCTTGTATAAAAGTCGTGTTAGGAGTTACAGACCAACTCATATGCACCAAAAACATCAAACAATCTTTACATGTTAAAGATCGCTTTCTTTGTCGTGTAATAATCATCAAGCCAGCCCTTGATAAGCTTCACCTCGGCCGCTCGTTGCTCCACCAACCAATCAGGATCTTCAGCCGTAGCTGCTCTCAGATCCAAGTGATGCGCACCTGAAACATTGTTGCCCGGTTCATCCATCTTCAACATATCATACTCTTTGACCAAAAAAAAGTCAAAGCATATCAAACAAATATCTCATGTTAAACATTACCTTTTTCTGTCACAAGAGCAACTACACTGTCTGATATGTTCTCCACAACACTACAAAATGCACCAATTCATATGGTTTGTTTGTCACAAAAGACCAAATAGGATGAATGGCAGTTACAGAAGTTACCTGCCGCCACTCCAAGGATCTAGGAGACCGTTTGAAAAGATAATGTTGCTTCCAAATGTTTTGAAGACAGACTTATAATTCTACATACAAATCAAACACAATCATATTCATATATGTTTGCAAACAGTTAAAGTAACAGAAAAAACATGCAATTAACTAATTAAGCAACAATTGAACTATTATTATAGAAATAGTTTACATGACCGCCGAATTCTGTTGTTATCCAAGTGGGCCTTGGTATCACACCGAATTCATTCCAGCACCCCTCTGCATATGAAGTGTAATTATAATCCCACTCCCAAAACATGCTAGAGTTCTTGTTACTAGACATTGGCATAACCATTTCAGTGCATGCCTGTAACATACCAAAAAAAAAATCATACAAACTTGCATAAGTGAATTTGATAGATTTAATGACAGTTTTTTTTTAAAGGCAAATTTCTTAATTACTGTTGAGAGTGGGACTTGAACCCATGACCTCTCCAAACCTTGGTGTTCCTTTAATGACAGTTAGTTGTACATAAAAACTTGCATACCTGCCAATCCCAACCGCTCATGCCATGTGGGTCATCATCCAACTCAAAGCAATCGGCTTTTCCAGTGTAATTGTAGTACACGCTTACACCTTTAAAGATTCGATCCAAAACATTAGTCCCTTCTGCAGAACCGTCAATCTCTTTGCACACCTGTCAAACGAACATCGTTTCAAAAAATATATACACACAACAATAAGTTGTAACATAATTAGTAGACTTGGTGATCTTGACCCAAAGTAGGGGAAATGGGTTGGTTTGGATAAAAAAAATTGTATTTTGGGTTGAATTGGGTAACACCATAACACAAAACAGGTTGAAAGGGTAACACCTTAAAACAATTTGGGTCAAGATGGGTTGCCTTAAAACAATTCGAGTCAAAATGGGTCGCTAAAAACTATGTAAATTTAGAATGGGTTCAAACGGGTACCAGATTTTGGTACTTTTCTTTTCTAAGACATCTTATTTCAACCCGAGCCACTTTTTTGTTTACAACCCATTCTGATCCGAAGCAAATTGATACTTTTTTTAAACGACCCGTTTTGACCCGAACTCATTTTGGTCATACCCCATCCTTACCCAAACCCATTATGACCCGTTACCCAACCCGCCCGTTTTGCCAGGCACGATTAATTACAGACTAACCTCTTTTATCGGGTATGCAGGCAAAGGCATTAGGAACTCTGACGGGTATGGATAATCTACCATAGCTAAATAACTATACGCCGATTCCAACCAGTTAAAAAGATCATCCCTGCTCTTTAGCTTCCTACCATTTACATTGCAAATTAACAAACAATAAATGCATGATGAAAACACGTTAAGTAAATAAGTACATAACCAACCCGCATAAGTGGAAAGTCTTGGCAAGATGATCAAGCCCGTTTACTTTCCGGCCCACAAAAGTTATTACATCCCAAGACTTCTTTATAGTGTCGAAACAGCTTGTGCTTTCGCGCTATGGTAAAACAATAAAAACAAAAGGTAAACTTAACATTTGAACAGTATCATGAAACTATGAAACCAAAATAGTATTCAAGATTTACGAACTCTGAAATCATTGGAGACAATATTGTAAAATGTATCTAGTGGCACAATATCCTCAAACTGAAGAATTGGTGCTGAAGAAGCAAGTGCACCTATTGCAATATGAGGATACTTGACCCTCATCCATGCTGCCAACACTACATAAATCACATAACACAAATTTAGCATAGGTAACTTTACAAAGCAGTAACCAAGATTCTAATTTGTTCTTTTAGTCACGCAAATATAAGATTATAACATGTGAAACTTGAGCGACTAAAATGACACCAAAAAAATTTGAGTAACTAAAATAGAAATGACGTTTCTGTGAAGTTTTCCCATTTTGTTATTTAACTGAGTAAATTACAAATTATGTACTTTTAACTGTATATAAAGAAACCGCAGATATTGTCCTTTGACTTTGGCTTCACTAATCAGATATCTTTTTTTTGTTTACTTTTGCACAAATTTAGTCCTTTACATTAACCCCATCCGGCTGAGGGTTAAATCAGGTCATGTGCCCCTCACACATGAGGGGCATTATTGTCATTTTACCCAAATTTTATAAAAACTTGAAATTCTTACTTCCACCATATGATCCACCAAACAAGACAACAGGGGAAGCTTCAGCAGAGAAATTTCTTTTCAAATCCGTTATCAAAACAGCATAATCCGCAAGTGCTTGTTCGGCTGTTAAATGGGCTAAAGTTGAAGCATTCTTATATGCTTCATCCCGGCTCCCATACGGCATCGTTTCACCATAATATCGATGCTGTAAAATTATATAAAATTTAAACTCTAATTTTATAAAATCAGTATAAACTTGACGCATTCTTACTTCGGGGAAGACGACCATGGCGCCGAACAGGGGTGCGAGTTCCCAAACGAAGCCGGTGTTGACGGCGAACCATTCGATGTCGCCTTCGTTACCGCAGTAAAGAAAGATGGGGCCCATACGAGATGGGCCGGCCCAGTGATCGGTGTTGATGAGATAACGTTGTGGGAATTTGGGGAAATCATGGAAGGTAAAGTGATCAAGAGTCTGTTGAAAATATCTTATCTCGTAAGTGTAGTTGTTGGAGATAAGGTTGTTTTGGGGTTTGTGAAGGCGTGAGTGTTTGCCGAGAAATGGGAGGCGGCGAGATTCCGGCGACGGTGGCAGGAGGGCGATGAGTATTATTATGAAGAGTGGTTTTGTCATGGTGGCGATGGAGGAGAGTGGTGGTTAAAGTGGAAATTGATGAGTGTTTAATTGTGATTCATCTTTTTTGTTTTTGGCTTTTGGTGTGGTAGCCTTGTTTCCATCAAAAGTTTATTTAAAAGAAAATGAATAAATTTATACATAGAAAAAAAAAAGATTCAACAAAAGTCGAATCTTTATATCTTTTCAACTTTATATCTTTTCAACTGGGTTAGATTCCGGTGTATAATACTGTTTTAAAATAGTTATGATATTTAAAAGTCCGGCCACCGGACGGGTATAAAACTAGTTATATATGTTTTTGATAGGTTTTAAATTTGAATTCGATTTGATTGTGTAACTCTACTCTTCGTCTGTTTTTAAACTAGTACACTATAAAATAAAATTGGTATTTGACTACTTCACATCACTTTAGATATATCTTTTTGTAACCTTTGTTTCGTTAGCCTAATCATAATTTACGAAGAGAGTATGAGTTTATAATTTGAATATAAGATGTAACATAGGACGACACATTTAATGAAGCACAGATTAAAAACAGTTTTCAAATCAGTTAGTTTGAAACCGGTTAGGATATATATACATTGAATTTGGTTTTGAAACCAGTTTGGGTGAACCGCTAGTTTATATAATATGTTGAATCCGGTTTGAAACCGATACAATCCGATTTGGTATGGTTTCCATTAGAAACCGGTTTTATAACTGATCCAATTTGTGGGTCGATCCAGTTTTAATCAAAAGGGTTTGGGCCGATCCGGTTTTAAGTGCGATCCAATTTGACCCAAGCCGGTTTTGTACACCTCTAATAAAGAGTAAAATAAGAATTTTGATCAATGATGTTGAAAGTATATTTATTTTTAGGAAACTAAAATGAAAATAGGACATTTTTACCACAACACAGGGAATAAAGTTTAAAACGCATCTTATGACTGAGGTGTAAACGAGTCGGGCCGAGCCTGAGCTTGCCTAGGTTCGACCTGGACTCATTTAACTTAAGACGTCTCAAATGATTCAAAGTCACGAGAGATTTACTCAAATTGTTGGGCTATGTGTTATTCATCCGCTTCACCTTAGAGTATATTTCGCCACCTCAAAGTCACATCACCATCTTTCACCAAATGTAATGGGTTTGTTTCATTTTAATTTAACCCATGCGGTGAGAGGAATTGAAACCGTGGCGATTATCCACCGCGCTTTAGTTACATCTTTTTGCAATTTTTATTTCCTGTGTCTAGTTATAATTTACGAAGTGAGTATGAATTTATAATTTGAATATAAGATATAACATAGGACGGCCCATTTAATTAACCATAGATTAAAAACTGTCTATATCTGTCTGATTTTACATTTTAGAACACCTTTTCTTCTTATTGGGCCTTACCATCTATGTAAGCTTGTTTTTAGAAATAATGGGCCGAACTTAAATTGTAGCAATGTAAATGAACCCAAGTAGATTTTTTTTTGAAAGAAAAATTTCTTAACTTCTATTAAAACTGAGAGTTGAACCTATTACCTTTTTAAACTTTGGTGTTTCTAGAGAATTTTTCTCTATCCAAGTACATAAGTTAACCATAATATATAGATTGAAAATTTATTGAATAATATAAGACTTTTATAAGTAATACTTAAAAGTAAATAGTCATCAATCAATTAAATTTAAAATTTTCTCTCGTTTAATATGTTTCTCTTGTTTAAAACTTGCACCATCTTCTCTGTGTTTCTTCTCGAACACTTTTACCCAGAGAGATAAAGCGAGGATTGACGATGAAAGAAGTCGGAGGCTATACGCATGGTAAAAAAAGCGTTGGCAAGTAGGCAAGGTCACAAAAGCACACGTTTGTACCATCCCACGTGGCCCAAGCTGACACGTAACCACTGCAATTGTACTTCATGCAAAAACCCTTGTAAATTACTGTTAACAGGCGTTGATGTTTAAATAGGTTTAGTACTTGGCAAAAGTTCAACATACACATATCATGTGTCAACATTAGTTTAAATTTTGTTACAAAAACTCTTTATATAATTTTATTAATATGTGCAAGCAGCAAGCTAAACATATCATACTAAGCAAAAATAAATTTTGTTTTGTTTTTTAATTTATTTTCATTATAAGGATATAACACTAATTGTAGTTATTTTTTTACAATTGTAACCTCATTTACATATGTGAGTTCGTAAGTTTATTTGTTAGAGTTTGTTAATATTAGTCCTAGGGTTTGTTAGTATGACTTTTGGATTCAAATCTTCTATAAATACGGAGACTCTCCTTGTAATTGATTGAGCTACTAAATACAACTTTACATTTACATCTTGAAATTATTATGGTATCAGTCAGAGCCAAGGTTGCTCTGGCAACCTAGCTCCGATCAACTTCCAGGCACTTTTTTGGCCAGCTTCTCCTGCTAGTTTCCCTTCTTCTTTCTTCTCCGGCTAGGGTTTGTTACTTACAATTATCCTGAAGATCTAGTTATAGTCGAACTCATATGCAAGTATAATTATCCCTTAAATTAAATCAAACATACATATAACAACTGCAAGCTAATGTTGGGCAATGATTCTTCGTGTTGTATGAACACTAGAAATGCTCCTTCAATCAAGAAATCTTGGAGAAAACTTGTGACCAAAATAGCAACTACGATTTCTTTATAAGCCCTATAACCAATTTCAAAGCACCTCCCTAGAATAAGTAGTAATTTATGTATCATGGTTAAATTTTAAACTTATTATGAATAATATGATATGAATTTTAAAATAAACAAAATAATTTATTGAGAATATATACTTGATATCAAACAAAAATATCTTATTGAGTATAACTTTAATACACGTTATACAATCATGTTATAGAACTCGGGCACTATGTGGGATCTCTCTTTCCTAATTTGCTAAAAGGATCTATCAAAGGGTTGGGTAAACGTATCTCACTTCCTTAAATTTTTATGACAACTCGCACATGAAAACATTAAATTAAATTAAAGAGGATTTCATTTTGTCCTTTAGAAAATATTATTTATGTGACAACTTGGATTCTGAGTGTAACAAGTAAAATTTGATAAGAGTAGGGTAAATTCAACATAACCCTATATCTACAATATTTTTTTTAAAATACGTATGTAAATAAACCGAACGTATAGTAAACTGTTCATGAATTTGGACGGTAAATATATTTACTTAATATAAATAATTATTATTTAATAGAAGACAGACAGAAAATAAAAAAGTTTTAAAAAAATTATGTAATTAATAGGAGAGAGGTGGAAAAAAATGCTTAAGAGACATAGAAGAGAGACATGTGTCCCTTAACATTTTTATTTGTTAGGTATAGAGATAGAGATTTATTAATTAGTTATTACTAATACTAATTGGCTTACTATTTACATGTTCTTTCATTTAAATTTGTTTACATTCATTTTCAAAGTTTGTATTTGACTTAATCTTAAATCACCTGACGGTATTAGACTTTGATTAGATATTGCTTACTTATAAAATGGTGTATATTATTGAATCTTGTGACACATGGTGGTGTTAGAATCTTAAGGAACAAATTATTGAATAAGAAAAATGAAAATTCATTCATTTAATTCATTTAAGAGATCGTGGTGATTCATTTGTTCCATTAAAATTAAACTAATAAATTCGTATTTCTTGAATTCGTTTACACGCTTGTTATATAATAATAAAGAGAAAAATAAGAGAGCAACCTCTTAAATCGTTGAGGTTTATTAAATAGAGTTTTTTTTACATATTTCTCCTTCTTAACCTCCTTAATAACATATATACTCAATCATAAACATCGATAACATATTTACCCAATGTTTACACAATTACCTATTTACCTTTATATGTAAATTGATATATTTAGTAAGAGAATATTTGTAAATAGTATTTTAATTGGTTCATTAAGGGTAAAATAGTAATTCAATAAGTTATTTTAAATGAATTTGGTATATATGTAATATATAAGCTTTAGAAAGGAGAAATATGTAATTAAAATTAGGGGTTGGGTAAATATGTAATAAATGAACTTAGAAAGGGGATATACAACCACTAGCTTAGCTTAGTGGTAAAGATGTATACCAAGACTTTACTAAAAATTGTGAGGTCTTGGGTTCAAGTACTATTTGTGACAAAAATAAAAAAGGGGGGTCCAGGTTGGGCCAAGCGGTTTTCTCACTTATGATGGATTTGTTCCTGATGAGATGGAGATGATTGGATAAGTCAGTAGCCCGTCAGTGATCCAAATTGTCGTTAATAAAAAATTAAATATTATAGACATTGGATATATATGTGTTGACAGATAACTAATTAGGTTTCCGCCTAGCAGCCAACAAATTGGTCAAATTTGGGTATGTCTCCAACCACCCAATTGTTTTCTCTCACCTAATTTCAACAAACGCGCACACACACACACCTCGTCCAATGTGTGGATAGATGATAACAAGTCTCCTTTCACCACTTTTATTTTAATATCTAAGCAATCATGTTTCGTAGTTTCTAAAAGTTAGTTTTAGTGCTAATTATTGGTCATTCTTTTATATAATATTTTTTTAATTTGTTTTTGTATATTATACTATCGATGTTATAAACTTGTTTAATTAATCTATTAAGAAAGGATCCGGCGTATATTTAGAAAGAGGAAATTAAATATGGTGTTATCACACATCCAAGCTTTTATAGGAAAGATCTCAAAACTAGCTACTTTGTTTTGATTAATTTTACACTACAAAATAACGAAGTTTTAACAGGTTTAAGATATAAACTTAGGTGTAACAATATCATATTTACTTTATGCAATTAGAAAATTAATGAAAAAGAAAGCAATGTTGTTTCTTGTTTGCCCTTTTTATTTATATTCTATTATGCATGATCTGGTTTATTTTATGGTTAATATATTATGCTTTTACAAAAAAAACAAACAAATCAATCATATAATGATTCCTATCTAATCCCCTCGCTTATCCTTTTAGTTTCTAAAAGGTCGGTGGAATTAATCATGACATGTTTTTTAAAGGAAATTATATAAATTAGAAATAAAAAATATATGATTGAACAATCTGAATTTTCTCTAATTTTATATATTAGAAATAGCAATGAACGATCCAAATATCTCCAAATCCGGACCGAATCATAACAAATTGGTTGTTTTTAAATATTAAAAAAAATTATTCGACTCATAAGGTACTAACCAAAGGTCCAAAACTAATCTAGATTATTTGATTCGATACAAGTTATATAATTAACACGTGTTTATTTTTTTTACATTTGATATTTTTTATTTTTTTTTGCGTCTAAGGTTGTGGAGCTGCTTAATCGAGTCCAAAGGGTCATGCATAGTTATGTTATGACCTCAAAATCTATGAATTTTGTTTTTAAAACACTTAGTTTTGCTATCCAAAAAGGGGTTTGCGACGCAGTTAGTTGGCCGTTTCGCTTCTATTTAGATATAAAATTACATATTATATAAAAAAGCAAAAATTCAAAATAATAAAAATAATAATTAAATAATTTAATTATATTGAAATAGTAAATAGTTCTAATACATCTTCGACTTTATTGATTTATAAATGAATTGATACATAAGTCATGACTCATGATAATGAGTAGTAGTCCATTACTAGAATGGGACAGCAAGTAGGCACAAATCACCATTGGTCGGACGGCCATAAACGACGGATCCAATAAAAGGGAAAAAGAAAAAAAAGAAACCTTGGATTCAAAGGCAGCCATCATAATTGCCAACATCTACGTACTATAATCATCGATTCGAATCCAACCCAAATCATTGAATGGGTCCATCCTGTCAACTTTGACACGTGTTATTTTATCATTGGTTTAGTTTTATTTTCTGTTCATCTTTCACCTTTTTTAAGAGTAAATAAATACCATATTTTAGGACCTTCTAAGGCCATCAGAATTGGACAGCGGGTTGGCGGGTACACCGTTATAGCCTTGACGGGTTCAATGGGTAGAGGCCAGCGGGTATTGAAACCCGTCCAAATGTTGGAACTAGCAGTTAGAAATGGACCATCCAACGGCTATATTGCCGTTAAAATTAATTTTTTTAATAAATGTACCCCTATAAAGGAAAAGGACGACGACATACGGCCTTTGTTGGAGGAGCAACGAGCGGCTATCAGGTTTGAACGTATGCACCGGGAATTTAAAATATTTTCAGATCCGCACGACCATCTAACCAGACCGATGTTGAAATAATCTTAAAACGTGAAATAGGCGCAAAGTATGATTGGCCATGTGATTTTTAATTTTTTAGGTGTTTTTTAAGTTGTTTTTATTTATTGTCTTTTAATTTATTATGTATATTTTTAATTAATTAATTAAAGTTTTAGTTTATTAATTTGATTTTAAAAAAATAAAAATAAGAGGGTTGGAGGGTACTTGAAGGGTACCACTCCCACCATAGAGAGTACTTTGAGATGTTACTTTGATTAATTGAGGTGGCATCTCCTAATTGGTGTAATTTGGGAAGGTACTTTGGTTGAGAGGGTACCACTCCCACCTCCCTAAAGTTTACACCAATTCGTCTATGACAGGGTTTGAACATTTGACCTTAAAGAAAGCTTCACAACTTAACTCCAAATGACTTTACCACTGAACCCAACCCACACCCCGGTTCATCTCCCAACTAATCCTTCCACATCACCCTAAAAATACTACGGAAATCCTTCCATTTCTCAATACTAAACAAATTTGTAAATTGTAAAAATGATTTATATTCTAAAATGTTATGTCCAAAAACTTTTTTAGCCCTTTCGTCCCTAACTTTTAAAAATCTATCCATTTTTATCTATCTAACTAACTTCGTCTACATTTTAACGTTAATCAGGGACAATTTGGTCATTTAAAAAATCATTCTTGAATAGGGTTGAGCATTCGGTTAGAACCAGACCGTACGCACCGGGCCGAACCGGACCGGAACTGTGAACCGTTTGGATGGAAATATGTTAACCGAGGACCGGACCGTATTATATAAACGGTTCGGACCAGACCGGAACCGTATTAAACGGGTCGGAACCGTTTAATTGTTGGACCGAACCGATAATAGATAAAGTTTCATTATACCAAATAATGTTTCCTACAAAAAAGTTCCAATCCAACTCTACAAAACAAAAAACAAACCCAAAATACTCCACAAACGGTTCTTACGGGTTCGAATCAGAACCGTCGGGTTATTAACCGAACCGAACTGCAAAACGTTTAATGACAAAATGAAGAACCGAGGACCAGACCTGTTTAGTATTTCGCAGGTCGGTTCCGGTTCCGGTTCTAGCGGGTCTGAACCTCGAACTGTTCACCCCCATTCTTGAATGTCATAGAGAGTAGAAGACAGTTGAAAAGACCAAATAACCCTTATTTAACGTTAAAAAGTAGACGAAGTTAGTCACGTGGATTAAAATGACTAGATTTTGAAAAGTCATGAACGAAAAAGCTAAAAATTTTTTTTGATAAAAATGGCTAAAATGGTCAAACCATAAGTACGAAAATGTCGTATTACTCTCTCTTTTTATATAAAAACTATGTGTTGTGCCCAGGGCCGCCTCTTTCCCTTGTGTAGGTAAAGCATTTGCTTTATACTCCCAAATTTTGTGTGATGCACATATTAATGTCATAGAAGAAGATACCGGGGATCCAGAAAGGTGCAATTGAGACGTGGAGATTAAGATTGAGAAGCTGATTTGGATCACATTATAGGATTACTAACGAGGTACTTTCTTTCCATCCCATTTACGGCGATTTAGTTATTAAACATGTGAGTTTGATTCCTTTGATATTATGCTCTTAAATGTGATGGTTGTTAGGGCAATGTTTGCTTCGTTTTCTACATATTTAGATGATCTTAATGGTATCTATTGCAGTAGGGCTCGTGGGATAGTTGATTTCAATTTGAGGATGATGGCTATTGGCTAGGGCTCGGTAGGCATTTATGCAAATAACACAACTGGATGTTTGACTGTTGGCTTCAAGCTAGGTCTGTAACTGATTACGGATGACGCCTTTAGTTTACAGAGTTTTTTTTATAAAAATAATGTAGTTGAAAAAAATATTTATCAAATAGGTGTAATTAGATATTATTTACTAGGTTAGAATCTCGTGTATTACACGAGATTGTATATTAAAAAAGATAAAACTTATAAATTTGTAAATACGTCATCAAGTGAAAATGTGTGTGTATATAACAAATTAGTATTTTTCTTTAATTAGTTATATTTTGATTTTCTGTTATATATTCTTATTTAATATAATTAGTATTCTTTTTTAATAATATATTTATAATATCATTACTATTTAATAAGATAGATGCACATTTATTAGGAGAGAGAGACGGGAAAATCAATGTGAGGAGGCATGAGGAGGTGACACGTGTCCTATAAAAGCCTTTATTTATTAGTATAGATTAAAATGGGTGTTTTCTTGTATTTCCTTACTTTTAACTAATCTAATAACTTTTTCTTTTTATAAAAGCGTTTCTTTTTTTAAAAGTTTTTTTCGTAACATAAGTTATTCTTAAACACTTTTAACACCATTCGTTTTTTAAACGTTTTATCTCTAATCTATGTTTTTAACTCATTTTTATGACCGTTCATTTTTCTAAACATCTCTCGATTTTTTTAAACGTTCTTTTTAACCGTTCGGTTTTTAAACGTCCATTTTAAAACCAAACCCAAAATACTCCACAAACGGTTCTTACGGGTCCGAACCAGAACCGCCGGGTTATTAACTGAACCGAACTGCAAAACGTTTTATGACCATATGAAGATCGAGGACCGGACCTGTTTAGTATTTCGCGGGTCGGTTCCGGTTCCAATTGGTCCGGTTCTACGGTTCTAGCAGGTATGTACTGCGAACTGTTCACCCATATTCTTGAATGCCATAGAGAGTAGAAGACGGTTGAAAAGACCAAATGACCCTTATTTAACGTTAAAAAATAGATAAAGTTAGTCACGTGGATGAAAATGACTACATTTTGAAAAGTCATGAACGAAAAAACTAAAAAAAAATGTTGGATGAAAGTGACAAAAATGGCCAAACCATAAGTACGAAAATGTCGCTTTACTCTCTCTTTTTATATAAAAACTCTGTGTTTTGCCCAGGGTCTGCTCTTTCCCTTGTGTAGGTAAAGCATTTTAGCCCGCTTTAGGCCGCAAATTTTATGTTGTGCACATATTACCGGCATAGCAGAAGAGATTGGAGGGTGCACATATTTATGTGATGCACATATTTATAATTTGTAAACTTAAAAGATGTGTTTATAAATATGTAAAAAAGGTAATAAAAAAAAAAGCAAAAGTTGTTTTTAGTAAAGTGTATTTTTATTAATGTGTCTAGGCTATTTTAGTCCCTTTCATTCAAAAACTTTTTTTAGCTCTTTCGTCCCTGACTTTTCAAAATCTAGTCATTTTAATCCACCTAACTAACTTCGTTTACATGTTAACGTTAAATCAGGGGCAATTTGGTCATTTCAAAAATATTCTTAAATAGGGCTGAGCATTCGGTTCGAATCGGACTGGAACCATGAACCGTTTGGATGGAAATATGTTAACCGATGACCAGACCGTAAATAAACGGTTCGGACCGGACCGGAACCATATTAAACGGGTCGAAACCGTTTAATTGTTGGACCGAACCGATAATATATAAAGTTTCATTTTCATTACACCAAATAATGATTCCTACAAAAAAAAGTTCCAATCCAACTCCACAAAACAAAAATACTCCACAAACTGTTCTTACGGGTCCGAACAAGAACCGTCGAGTTATAACCGAACCGAACCGCAAACCGTTTGATGACCATATGAAGAACCGAGTACCGAACGTTTTTAGTATTTCACGGTTTGGTTCTGGTTCCAATTGGTCCGGTTCTAGCGGGTCCAAACCGCGAACTGCTCACCCCTATTCTTGAATGCCTTAGAGAGTACAAGACAGTTGAAAAGACCAAATGCCCCTTATTTAACGTTAAAAAGTAGACGAAGTTACTCAGGTCGATGGAAATGGCTAGATTTTGAAAACCATGGACGAAAAAGCTATTTTTTTTTTATTTTGAAGGAAAGTGGCTAAAATGGCCAAAGCATAAGGACGAAAATGCCGCTTTACTTTTTTTTTTAATAAAAACTATGTGTTGTGCCCGGGGATGGCTCTTTCCCTTGTGTAGGTAAAGCAGTTGCTTTGGGCCGCTTTAGACCCCCAAATTTTGTGTGATGCACATATTACCGTCATAGAAGAAGATAGTGGGGGTCCAGAAAGGTGCAATTGAGACGTGGAGATTAAGATTGAGAAGCTGATTTGGATCACGTTATAGGATTACTACCAAGGTACTTTCTTTCCATCCCATTTATGGCGATTTAGTTATTAAACATGTGAGTTTGATTCGTTTGATATTATGCTCTTAAATGTGAAGGTTGTTAGGGCAATGTTTGCTTCGTTTTCGGCATATTTAGATGATTTTAATGGTATCTGTTGCAGTAAGGCTCGTGGGATAGTTGATTTCAATTTGAGGATGATGGCTACTGGCCAGGGCTCGGTAGGCATTTATGCAAATAACACAAATGGATGTTTGACTGTTGGCTTCAAGCACTACAAGATAGGTCTGTAACTGATGACAGATGATGCCTTTAGTTTACAGATTTTTTTTATCAAAATAGTGTAGTTAAAAAAAATAGTTGGATATTATTTTATCAAAATGGGTGTTTTCTTGTATTTCCTTATTTTTAACTAATTTAATAACCTTTTCTTTTATAAAACCGTTCGTTTTCTTAAAAGTTTTTTTCGTATCAAAAGTTACTTTTCTTGAACAATTGTAACACCATTCGTTTTTTAAACGTTTTATTTCTAATCTACGTAGCTTAACTCATTTTTATGACCGTTCGTTTTTCTAAACATCTCTCGATTTTTTTAAACTTTCTTTTTAAAATCGTTCGGTTATTAAACGTCCATTTTAAAACCATTTGTTTCATTTTAAATATATTTTTTTATAACCGTTCGCTTTTTTAAATATCTTTTTTATAACTGTTCATTTTTTAAAAGTTTTTTTTTTCAAAACATTATTTTGTTCTAAAACCGTCCTTTTAAGAAAGGAACATTTTAAAAAGACGTTTAGAAAAAAAATTATTGCTTTTAAAAAAGACCATTAGGCAAAACGAACGATTTTAAAAAGACGTTTAAAAAACGAATGGTTTAAAAAAGACATTTAAACAAAACGAATGGTTTAAATAAAGACGTTTAGAAAAACGAACAGTTTTAAAAATAACGTTTAAAAAAACCGAACGGTTTTAAAAAGAATGATTAAAAACCCGAAATAAAGAAAACCGAACGGTTTTGAAAGTGAACGGTGTTTAAAAAAATGTTTAGGAAAAGCGAACGGTGTTAAAAAAAGTTGGAGAAAACAAATGATTTTTATAAAGGATGTTTGCAAATAAAAGATAGTATATTAGTTAAAATAAAAAAATAAAGAAAAACACCAATTTTAATAAATAAATTTTTAAATACACCTATTTGATAAATATTTTCTCTACATACATCATTTTAATAAAAACTCTTAGTTTACATGTTAGTTTTTGTGTTTTCTTGAGGATAAACCCAACTCCACATTTTTCTGATATATGTATTCAAATTTGTTTTTCTTGCTTGCTTGATTTTATCTTCATTGTGTTCTTGGTATCTGTGGTGATTTTACTTCCTTGATATTGATGATAATCCTTGTTCTTACAATAATTTAAGAGCGAAGTTTTGATTGTTATTTGCAATGTTTTTAGAACCGTACCGGACGTCTTAAAGTTTCACTGATCGGACCGGATTTCGAACCGGGTAATAATATAAACTAGTGACTTACCCGCCCGCGCGTTGCGCCGGGAGCCCGCCACGATCAAACGTACCAAATTCCGAATACGATACAAATAATCAAAACGTAGATAAAAAAACAAAAGAAAAAGAACATAATCTATTAACACAATAGAATAGTAAGTATAACCAAAAGCTATGTGAATGAGAAAGAAAATACATCAAAGAGGCAAACTCATTTCACTTCCAATGGTCAAAATAGGACTTTTAAACCCTTCCTTAAATCACATTTTGATAACCATTTTGAAATCCAAAATGAAGAGAACATTCAACATTACCCAAAATTCCATTATAAACAAACCTATACTTTCTGCATTATCTTCAAGAACCTCACGAAATCATAGCCTTAATCGAGTCAGTGAACATCTCGACGGTGTCCGTCGCTCCCTCCCTCTTCAAAGCTTTGCTTCCTCGACGGAGAAGCCATGTTGGGCTGTTGCAAAGCAAATTTAAAATCAAAACGAATTATTAATTTAGAATAAAAGAAATTTTACTTTCGGAACGCCGTTGGCTTCAACGGTTTCAACCAACGCCGTGGCAACCAAATCGGTAAGGCCGGACTTCCACCCCTGGTGGGACTTAAGCCTTTTCACCAAACTATAAGCATAAGAAGCCAACTCTTTCTCCTCTTTCACACCCTTACGCGCAGTCAAAATTCATTAAAAGAAAAAAAAAAACCCTAATCTTACCGTCACCACCAAATCGGCGAGACCGTTGTGAGAGATTGTAAGCAAAAGGCAAATGATAAGGTGTAAGGGGGAAAAACTGGCAATCAACCTCAAAACCCTAACAATAGTTGGGGATGGCACATCCTCTGCCTCTTTCCTTCTTCTCCCGACCCTGTTGACGAACCCCGCAGGTATGGTCGGTAGTGACCGGCGTTGTTCAGCGGCAACTTCCGGCCGTTAGACCCTCTCTCTTTTCACGGACTTTTACCTGCGTTCCTCTCAGAATCCTTTTTCTTGTTAGATATGAATGTTTCCTGAAGAGAATCAGAAGGCGCAGAAGTAGCAGAGGGTTGAAAGAAGAAGTGATCCATGATTCATAAATCATTCAATTAAGCATTTAGGGTGTGTTTGGGATTACTTATTAACCCTAAAAGTTCTTTTATCAAAAGGACTCATTAACTTATTGCTTTTTAAAAAATAGTTTTTAAAAATAGTGTTTGGATTAACTTATGTGGTGGAGAAAGTTAATAAGTCAATAAGTTATTTTTTAAAAAATGTTTGGATTAACTTATTAATGAAAAATGACCGAAACAACTTATTAACCCTAAATAAGTCATAAGTAGATTTGAAAAGTAAATAATTCTAACTTTTAAAAAAAAACTTATTAACCCTTCTCTAAAAGTCATTTTAAAAAGTCCTTTTAACATATCCAAACGAACTTATAACTTATTTACTTATTACAAAATGTTATAAGTCAATAAGTAGCCTTAATAAGTATTCTCAAACAATCATTTAACATCACTTGGAGGTGGTGACTTTTTTTATTTTTACCATGATAATCATTCATCATTAAATAAGTTAAATTAGTCTTTTTGTTAATTTAATTTAAAAAATAAAACTATTTTTTACTCTAAATTTTACCCATGATAATTTGGTTTCTTGGTTTTTTTTTTTATTTTACTCTAAATTTGTATATAAATAAACTTAATATATATATTTTTTTAATGTAAGTTAACTATTATTATTTTTTAATTTAAGTTAACTAATATTTTTTATAAAAAATTGTATGTAAATCTAAAAACAAAATTAATAACAACAATAAAAATTTCACTAACAAATAAAAAAAATAACTTAATATATTTGGATATTATATAATGTTCAAAAATATAATAAATAGTATAATTAGATTGTTAGAAACTTGAAATTGTTATAATTATATAATTGTTAGAAATAACATCATGCGATTCTAGAAACGTCTTCATGTGCCGGTGCATTTATTCTTGCTGAATAAAAAACTTTTTAAAAAGATTCTTGTAAATATTTGAGAATTTTCTCGCGTATTTTTTCGTGAGTTCAAGATATACCTAATAAATAAGTAATTGATTGAAAAAAATTTCACTTATTGTTTCTCAATTATTTATTATCTTCGTTGTGAATATTTACTTTATGAATATTTCATTTACTTAATATTTTTTTTCAACTATTTCTTTTGTTTTTTCCGTTTATTAATAACTGTTTAATATTTTATCGATCCAACTATTTCTTTACGATACCAAAATAACACTTGAATTTGAATTGAGCTTAGTCTTTAATAAAATTTAAACCAGAACGTTAACAATTTTTTTAAGTAAACGGCGTATTTCGTTATTTAAAAAACTTAACGAATGATGGTTATCATAGAAAACAGTGTCGGCTCATCGTTAATAAAATTTAAACGAAAACATAGGCGCAACGGTAAATTTAAGGTTAACAGAAATAAAAAAAATATAAAACTAAATATTAAAAAAGGAAAAAAACGAATTAAAAAAATACCGCCTCGGGTCGTCGAAAACTATAAGACGAATACCGATACGGATTCCGATAATACCAATATCGACAATGATGTTGTTCGCTCATAATAGGTTCGGTCCGTAACGGTACCACAACGGTAACGACACTCGTTATAGGCAACGAAAAAAACCTTGGTTTTGAATACAACTCCGTTAATTATTTAAAAAAAATAGGTTTTGTTCATAAAATTATTTTTAAATTGAATATTTCGCTAATTATTTTATTTGAAGTACTAAATATATATTTTAAATAATATAAAAAGTACTATAATTAACTTTTTTTTTCTTTTCAAAAAATAAAGTTTAGATATTTTAAATAATGTGAAAAAAAACCATAAATATATTATACAATTCTAATATTTTTAAAACGGCTCAAAAGTATAGAACCGGATCGCCGGTGTACACGGTTCCCGGTTGGGCCGGTCCGATTTTAATAACATTGGTTATTTGTTGCCTTGATTTGAAACAATGTGAGGCTTTAATATTGATTTATGCAACTCTAATTTCAACTCATTATCATCTATTTGAACTCAAAAGAGTATCATCTTAAATAAACCATAATTTATAACTTGTTGGTCTGGTTAAGAAGATAATAGGCATGCCTTTAGAATTCAATGTCAGAAGCTTATATGTATATGGATTTTATATCATCAGAATTTGCTCTTGTTGGCCTACAAAAGGGTTGCAAACTTAGTCGTAAATAGGGTTGTTGTGGGCCATGCTGTGTTTAAGGCGGAATCAGACAAAGTTGCTAAATACGAGAAATCTTGTTTAGAGAACCATAATTTATAACAGTATTTAGCGAGTCGTGCATAATAATTTTTCGGCCCCAAAGCTTAGTTTTTTGTAGGATCAGTTTTGTTATCCAAAGCGGATTGCGACGCATCTTGTTACCCGTTTACATGTCACTTTTATTGTAATCGTCCTTTTTTTAATGGAATATATTGTAATTATATACTAAAAAAATGGCAAACAATAGTTTATAGTTATGAGATAAACAAATACTTTTGCAATTATTTCATATTAGTACACATACTTTTATAAAACGTTTGAATTTCCTTGGTTACAATTTAGTGATTCCATTACAGGTTAACTAAAACTTTTTTTCCACAATTGTTGTCTTGCAATTCTAGATGAAAACTGGGTCATCCAATAGTTGAGCTCATTATACTGTATCGTCTAGTAGCGCATATCAACTAATAACTTTTTAAGTGGGACACGGTGGAACGTTTTGTTAACTTTGTAATTTATTATTGTCGGTCTCACACTCGGATAAAAGATGGGATTTATAACAATGAAAATTCAGAAACGGCCCCGGATTTTCATTTCGCTTTAGGCATCCAAAAAGGTTGAGACGTCCTGTGTGAGTGTTTCCTCAGTAATCCATAAGTGAAAGTCTATTTTTTCTAGTTTATGCTATCATTCACTAATCCGTCAGTAATTACCGTCAGATAATCTTAGTTTTTAATTTCTTTTGGGTTTTTTTTGGGATCCATCATTAGTTACCAACGAACAAAGTAATCTTCGGTAGGTGATACTCTAAATCAATACTAAAATTAAAAAAAAAACATTTAAAAAAATGTAAAACACTCTAAATCAGTACTAAAATAAAAAAGACATGTAAAAAAATGTAAAACGTTCTAAGGTTTGATCGAATAAATGTGTATAATACTAGTATGATCCGCCGTGAATGGATAAGCATGATTTTTTTACTAAGGTTTTGAAAATGACACATGATTGTTTTTTAACCATGAAACTCGTTATCAAAACGTAAATACCCTTCTAATTAACGGAATAAGGTAAATCGTAACTTGCGTTGGGATAGGTCGTGGCCTTTAAGAGATTATGATAGGAACCCCGTGGAAGTGGTATTAAAATCTGAGACATTTGCTTAAGGGCAATCACATGCTTAATACTACACCCCATTGAAGGTTATAATATGGAATCCTTAAACCGGAACTCAAGCATAAACTACTTATTTTGTTCTTTTTTGTTTTTTTCTCTTAAATTTTTTAAAATTAAATCCCATATGATACATTCATATCATGTTTTGTATTTTTTTTAATTACTTTATGTTTAGATAACTAATATTTGAAGCTTTTTGTGTTAATAATTATGAATCAAATTTGTTTATATTTACATAACATTATTAGTATAGAACTTATAAAGGTAAGGGGTATAACATATGAAGGAACCAAGTGATTTTATGTGAAACTATCACTTGAGAGAAACACTACTCCTCTCCAAGTGAGGGGCCACGGAGGGATTTGTTGTAGAATTTTGTAAAACCGAGGATGATCTGATAGTCGTATTAAATATTTTTAGATAAAAAACAATTTGGTGGTTCCTCAAATTCTTTGATCGGATAAAACTCAGAATCTATGAGACAAGAATCAAGTATGAATTCTTGAGAGAACTGAATGAACCAGAAGAAATTACGTATGACCAAAACCAGGGATTTTAGGGATCAACCAGATAACTGCCTTTGGCAGTTATCTTATTATTCAAATTTGAATTTTGAATTTAATTAATAAATCCGCCCAAATTTCAAAACCGATTTTATATAATAAATTATATAAAATTAATTTTTTAATGCAAATTTTATAAAGCAATTAGTGTCTCCCAGCCAGGGGCTCTGCCCCTTGGACCCCGTCAGGGGCTGTCGCCCCTTGGACCCCGCTTCTAGGGGTGCTGCCCCCGGACCCCGATAAGTATTAATTAGGTAATCAAATAAATTTAAACAAGTGTGCACTCCGCACCTCCTAACTTTTTTAATATTTAATATGATTAATTTGGTCAACTAGTTAATCCAATTACACTAAAATAGCGAACAATCCTCCCCCATTTTAGTGCAATCCATGATTAACTAAAATAATTCTCACAAGTAACAAACTAATGCATAAATGAAATATCGTGACGATTGAATTTCATATTAGTATATTACACATTCCAAATATTCGAATATTGGGGTGTCTTTACGGATTAAACTCTTTCTATTCATAATGAATACATGAAGATAATATACACAAAAGTTTACACACTTATCTATTCTTGCTTGACACTATTTTTACTAGCCCGTGTCCCATCCTTCAATAAGCACATCAAAGCCAAGTCCTAGCTTCTTGAAGCGGCTAAACTTCATGCTTATATAGGTAGTTCTTCTACTCTTGCACCTGCATATGTAATTTTTCAAAAGGACTATTAAGAAGTTAACTTTCAACCTCCTTAACTTGCAGGTCTGAACACATACATTGGGATGATGTTTTAATGTGTTCCAATTTCTAGATGTTAAGCCTTCCATATTGAATTCAGCACCTAACGTCATATTAGATGGGAATTGGGTATCTCAACATGAGAAATTTTAGGTGGACTTTAATCCCATCCCTACAGACGTCTTATGCACAAGTTCTTTACTTAACCCTTTGGTTAAATGATCGGTTAGATTCTGTTCAGTTCTCACAAACTCAACTGATATCACTCCATGCATGCTGAGTTCTCACAGCTCGATCCCAGCCAGGGGCTCTGCCCCTTGGACCCCGCCAGGGGGGCTGCCGCCCTTTGGACCCCGCTTCTAGGGGCGCTACCCCCGGACCCCCGATACTTAGGGGCTTCGCCCCTAATTATTACCTAGGTAATCAAATAAAATCAAACAAGTGTGCACTCCGCACCTCCTAACTTGTTTAATATTTAATATGATTAATTTGGTAAACTAGTTAATCCAATTACACTAAAATAGCTAACAGGATTCCCGTGAGATATTTCACGGATGGACGTGATGCAAGTGAGTGAGTGAGAGGTGAGGTGACATTAGGTGATTGGGTGTGATGGAAGTGAGGTATGTGAACACCACCCCTCTCCAAGTGAACACCACCCCTCTCCAAGTGAGGGGCGTGATGAGTTACCTCACTCAATTAAGAGTATACCGCATGCTCTCTAAGTATTGAAGTTTTAATGTTTGAATGATCTTTTTGAAGTTTAGAACTGAAAAGTTTCTTTTCTAGAATTTGTGTCTATACTTTTTATGATTTCTAAATGAATGGCCTCATTTGGTATTAGAAATAGTCCAACCAGTTAGATTATTTAAGTTTGAATAAATAAACTAGTATAATGACTGATCGAGTTAATGATGTGTTTGATTTTGAAATATGCCTTTGACCGGTATGACGAAGTCAATGTTTATCCACATTTAATGTAGTCGCATATAGTATACATATATCTATGGACTAATTTCATTTGGGTGCATGCATGTATGCATTCCTTTTCAAGCATAAGACATACTTTTGTTTTAATTCATCTACTATAATTTATTTTAAGTATTTGATTGTTAGTTAAAACTACTTTTTGGTATATTATAGCTTTTGAGATGGATGAATAAATTAAACATGCAATCGAACCCTAATACATGGATTTTTATAAACTATCATTTCAAAAGCAAAATCCATTTAGCCCACGGATAATACGGTTTTAGCAGATGTTTCAAGGATTGATTCTCCATCATAAATCCATAAATCCGTCGGTAATTATGATGTTTATTAAAGTAAGAAAATATTATTATTATTATTATTATTTAATCTTCTAGAAATAATAATACACAACAATTTCTGAAAATAAAAAATTACAAAATGCACACCAATTTCTGTAAAACAAATATATAACAATGTTGAACTATCTAGATAGAAGAGGTCGGGGAAAATCCGTAATATCAGATGCATCAGACTCGTTTTCAATGTATCTCGTGAAGTAACTAGCCAATCCAATCTTATTGTTTAACAAAAGTAAAGTGGATTAGCTTATTTACAGAAATTGTAAATTGAACATTTCAAATATTTGTTTTAAACAATTCTAAATACAATGCCATAATGCCAACAAATCAATCTAATAATCCTAATCTATGTACAAGATAGAGTGGCAGCCCACATAACATTACAATTAATTTAAGTACTTCAACAAAATATATACAATTTGAAAATTTGCCGCCACTCTACCCGATTTCGGAGAAACGGACTACTCCACACCTGTTATAAAATGACTTGTAAAAATGAAATAATCATACAAAAACAAGATGCTAATATATATTACAAACTATGTTAGAATCTCATGTATTACACGGGTTGAATAAATGTAACTTTAAATACATAGTAATAAAAAACTTTTGTTTTTAAAACCCATGTAATACACGGGTTGAATAAACCCGTGTATTACATGTGTTGAACAAAATATAATGTAATCTTTTAACACATACACTCGTCAAAATGGAACAATATGAATGTTTAAATATATGATTAAATTTTTTTTATTTAAATCATAGCTGGCTATAAAATTGTTTTCAGTTTGTAGAGTTCATAAAAATATGATTGAACAAATTAACTGATGATAAACACATTTTTAAATTAAAAAATGTGTAGATAAAAATTGAAACAAATAATTAATTTGGTTGCCTGAAATAGTAAATTTGATTATTAATAGGAGAGACATGCGAGAAAATAAGAACGAGGAAGCCTACAATTGTGACAAATGTCCTCCTTTTTTACTTGTTTATTATGTAGTATAGATATGGAAAATTACCACACACTTAGTTAATGTAATTGACGAGGAGGCCTACAATTGTGACAAGTGTCCTCCTTTTTTACTTGTTTATTATGTAGTATAGATATGTAAAATTACAACACACTTAGTTAATGTAATTGACCTTAATGAGTTATATTGAGTGATAAATTGATCATGATAAGTTTTAATGAGGTATATTGGGTGATACCTTAACATAACATGCCTCAATTGTCCTTAATAGTTAGGTAGTGTTTGGTATGCATAAATGATCGATAGAATGGAATGAGTCATTACGATGAAATGAAAAAAAAAACATGTTTGGTAAACACATATGAATGAAATGTACCATTATATAAGAAATGTGATTCCTTCCCTTTTAATGATTTTCATTCCTTGGTGGAGGGGTGTTTTTTTTTTCATTCCTTTAAGGAATGGAATAAATTTGTTTAATTAATTACCTGAACCATGGCCCAACCCAAACACTAACCCATAACCAGACCATGATACGATCTATGCCCGACCCATGACCTGATTATCCTAAGGTGTTTATTTATCTTTTTATAAATTGTATTCCATTTTTTCGTCTTTTCCCTCATAACAAACGACACTAGTAATGATTCATTTCATTCTCATAGGGTAATCAAACATGAAAACGGAATGTTAATGATCCATTTCTTTCCATCGTTCATTTCACTCACTCGTCTATTCTATTCCTTCGTCTATTCTATTATCTCATACTAAACAGATCCTTATATTGGATGCTATATTGCCTAATTGATCGTGGTGACCCTTAATGTCACTTTATGTGTTATATTGGGTGATGCATCACTTAATTTTAAATCTTATCTGTAAAAAATTCTCTTTAAATTTGCAAGCAAATTTGCGACTGTATTTCTTCGTTAATTTGATTTTGTTGAATGATAGATTTAACCAATTTAATTTTTACTTTTTTATTTTAAATTTAGCAAAAAATTACTTAATGTTGGAATAATTGTGAAATATGATTTTCACAATATTGAAAAAATGAGTTATTCTCAACTTTGAACATAAATAATTATATGTAATTACGATTAATACGTAACATTTTATAAAATTTAACATTTTCATCTCCATATGAGTTATTCCCAGCTTTAGACCAAATTTCGTCTCCATATGTAACATTTTATAAAATTAAAATAACTTATTGGGACTAAATTTCATCTTTATAGGTGATATTTTATAAAATTAATTTGTACGATCAATGTGTGATTGATCGAGGTGAACATTTAATTAAACATGTCAACACTTTAGTGACATGTAATATGGAAATTTATCACCAAGCATGTGTCATGTATACCCTTCATCTTAAGTTTAGTGGTCCCGGCCATTACATAAGAAAAAATATAAAGAAGAAAATCATTTCAGCCAATTAATCTTGTATTATTCAATATGATTCAAAGTCGACTAATGATCACCAACTAGATGTTTGCCCGTTCAACAAAATCTTAAACCTACTCCAAATTAAACAAAAAAAAGTGTATGGACCAAGTTTAATTGACTTTCATGAAGATTTGATCAAACATATTATTTTGAATTTGAAAATGTTAATGATTTGTCCATGCCTTATTCCAAGTGTCCAATTTATTTGGGTGTTCATAAAATATATTAGAAAGCAAACAATTGATAAAAAAATATTATAAAAAATGGCCGATTACAATAATTCTGTGGTTTTCTTATTCTAATGCTATATTCTATTTACTTAGTCACTGTATATTGTTTTCAAACCAATTATTTGATAAACAATAGAGCCGTACACGGTGCTTTATGACACCAATTATTTTCTTTCAAATTATAGTCTTTTTAATCAATCAACAAAATGTAACGTCAAATCCCTGTTATAATAAAAAAACTAAATCTTGTGTCACTTTTCAACATCATATTCATCTTCACATTCATTTTCCTTCTAAAACCACATTTACATCTTTCATCCAATATTTTCATATTTAGCTCATTTTTAAAAAAAAATTACATAAATAAACATTTTATCAAATCAATTTTATCATTATAACCATTAACTCATATTTTTTTTAAAATTTATCATCAAAATTGAATATTAAAAAAAAGAATAAAAAAATAGAATATTAAAAAAAAATGAGTTTTTTAAAGTTTATTATCTAAAAGCGAGTTTTTAAAATTTTATCACTAAAAAACCAAAATTTTAATTTAGATATAAAATTTAAAAATACTACTTTTGTATTTTAAATAAATGTGTTAGAATAAAGTTTGTTAATATTTAAGTAATAGTTTTTTTAACTAAGTTTGATATCAAATTTGTATAAAAAATGTGTTAACATATTTATCAATATAATCTTAACGTTTCACCCCGTGTGTTAAACGGGGTTTAATACTAGTATCATAATATATATAGGGACATGTTAATCAAACACCATAATTTTGACGAGAAGTAAAAGAATCATGTATTTTTACATAAATGTAAGAATGCATGTTTACATTTATACACAAATATAAAGTAAGGATGCATGTATGTATTTGTATAGAAATAATGTTTTAGTTTTTTTTTTTAAATTATGATTTTTATTGAACATGTCCCAATATATATAATGATGCATTTAAATACATATACACAGTTCTATGTAAAAGATCATGAAACCGTATTAGAGAGAGAATAATAATGGATTCTCTCCTTAGATAACAACCTTGTATATTTTACTATTAAAGAAGTACGTATAAATATTTATATATTACCGTTAAAGAATACGTAAAAATGTTATTTACTTAAAATTATATATTTTATTTTTATAAAACATAAATTCACACATACCATGCCTATCCGTCATTTGTCCAAACACAACGTAACAAACAAAAATGTATTTATTTATTAACATAATTTTAAAACATAAAAATATAAGGTTTTAATTGCTCAACCAAATATAATACAACCAATTAAGATATTAGTTACAAAAGCGTACATATTAGAATAACTAACCAAATAATCAACCACTTTTCCATGTTCAAATAATGTGGTGAGGCCAAAACAAACACCGGAAAAGAAATGAAGTTAACACCCAATAGAAGAAGGTTGATAGAAACATCTAAATTGTATAAATAACTAGGTTAGAATCCCGTGTATTACACGAGATTGTATATTAAAAAAAGATAACTTATAAATTTATAAATATGTCATAACTTATCAGAATATTATGATAGTCTCGAGATATATCAAGTGAAAATGTGTGTGTATATAACAAATTAGTATTTTTCTTTAATTAGTTATATTTTGAATTCTTATTATTATTCTTATTTAATATAATTATTATTCTTCTTTAATAATATATTTATAATATTATTATCTATACTATATAATAAATAAAGGTTTTTTTAGTGCCACGTGTCGACTCCATATTCATTCTCACCATTTTTTTCTCGCCCCTCTCTCCTATTTAATGCACTTCTATCTTTTAATAAAAATATATGTTTAAAGAAAATCTTATTACTCTAATAAATAAATAAAATTTCAGGACACGTGTCACTATCTGGTTACTTCTCATCTTTATATTCCTGCCTCTCTCCTATTAAATAATAGATTTTCTATTTCTCTCTATTATTAAATAATAATTTTTATATTAATAGATCTAATTATGAATACTTATTATTTAATTATAAATAGTTATTATATCATTAATCAAATGAACTTAATATGATCTAACATTTATTAATTAAATTAAAAATTAATACTCAGTTGAAAAAAAAAATTTAAAAACTAACTTAACAGACCTTATAGCTGTCACGACAAATTACATTTTTTAAAAACATATTTTGACAAATGTGTTTGTTAACAAATTACATTATATTTTATTCAACCGATGTAATATACTGGTTTATTCAACCTGTGTATTACACGGGTTTTTAAAAATATAAAATTTTTATTACTAAATATATAACATTATATTTATTTAACCCGTGTAATACACGAGATTCTAACCTAGTTATTTAATAAGATAGTGATGCATTTATTAGGAGAGAGAGGCGGGAAAACCAATATGAAGAGGCATAAGTGAGTGACATGTGACACCCCAAAACCTTTATTTATTAGTATGTATAGATTAGTAATAGGGACCATATCCACAACATTGACTGGAGACGATCTTAACAAAATCAATTGGATTTTACGTCCAAATTATGCAACTCAACAAATAATTTAATATAAAGATATTTTATTATCACTCAACATATAAATCATCTATAAACTTGGATAAATTAATTAAATATATGTTTATTGTTGTAACCAATACCAATCTGATTTTAATTTTGCTTTATTTTCACAAAAGTAGAACTTAATATTCGTACAAACAATTAGTATCATTAATATAAGAGTAAACTGTCATTTTCGTCCCTGTGGTTTGGTCAAAATTGTCACTTTCATCCAATAGTTTGTTTTTTTGTATCTGGGTCCTCGTGGTTTTAAAATATTGCCATTTTCATCCTCGTGGTTTTAAAATATTGCCACTTTCATCCAGTCAGCTAACACCGTCCGTTTTTCTCAATTAAATGAGAGGTATTTCAGTCCTTTTACATATTTGTTTTATTTCTTCATCTTTTTTACTCTCACTTTTTAATCATAGAAACAAGCGACGGAGGTGTTCCAGTGGTGCTCGTCGGAAACTGGTCAGGAAAAGAGGAAGAAGGCCAGCAGGTGGATGATTAAATTAGAGGTTAAATTGGGGATGATTAAAAAGTGAGAGTAAAAAAGATGAAAAAATAAAACAAATAAGTAAATGGACTGAAATACCCCTCATTTAACTGAGAAAAACGGACGGTGTTAGCTTACTGGATGAAAGTGGCAATATTTTAAAACCACGAGGATGAAAATGGCAATATTTTAAAACCATGAGGACCCAGATACAAAAAAACAAACTATTGGATGAAAGTGGCAATTTTGACCAAACCACAGGGACGAAAATGGCAGTTTACTCTTAATATAAATATTAATTATTGTACAATCATGTTTTAAATTTATCGGTGACCTAACTGTACAATAGATACGTCGAATTTAATAACATTTTCTTTTAAACATCGTGCACACATTCTAAATTTTACTCCTAAAATAAATTTATTGTTACTTCGATTGAGATAAACACTAGTTGTCACTTGTGAAACTTGAACATGAAATTTCAACTTAGGGTCTGTTTGGTATTGGGTAATGGAATAGATAAGGGAATAGAATGAACAAGCTAATAAAATGAACAAAGTAATGAAATGGATCATTCCATTGTCTTGTTTGGTTACAATTAGGGAATGAAATAAATCATTACTTTATGTTGTTTGGTAGGCTAGAAAAGAAGAAAAAATAAAATCGACGATGAGTGACGGTATTTGGTGGTGGTGGGGAACGGTGGATGATGGCGGCGGTGGGGAACGTTGGATGATGGCGGCGGTGGGGGACGGTGGGTGATGGCGGCGGTGGGGGGTGGTTGTGAATGGGGTGACGGTGGCGGTGGTGGGTGGTGGAGGCGACAGTGGTGGTGGTGGTGGTGGTGGTGGGAGGTGGCGGTGGGTGGTGGTGACGGTGGCGGTGGTGGGCGGTGGTGGGTGATGGTGACGGTGGTAGTGGTGGGACGTGGCGGAGGGTGGTGGTAACGGTGGCGGTGATAGCAGGCGGTGGGTGGTGGCGGCAGTGGCTGCGGCGGCGGTGGCAGTTGGTGGAGGCGGTGGGAGGTTGTGGTGGGTGGTGGTTGATGGTGGTGGTATGGAGAGTGTGGTGGTGAATGGTGATAAGGATGAAAGAGGGATGAAATGAAAAAAAAAAACAAGGGGGTGGATGAAATGAATTTGATGGATTTATAGGGAATGACATTACTTGTGGAATGAGTGATTTCATTCCATTGTCCGACCAACATTTTTTTCATTCCCTAATAATCGTCCATTCTATTTCACCTATCATTACTTAATACCAAACACTACCTTAAAGTATGTGTAAATATTTTATCATCACTTTAATAGATGCTAACTAAATTTGCTCTAGTACAAAAGATCCCGAAATTTCAACTTAAAGTTTGTGTCGATATTTTTAGGTTTCTGTTTAAATCACTCAGATTTAAATGATCAAATAATTAGTATCGTAAATTAATGGAGGTTGAATAATATTTTTTTTAATGGAGGTTGAATAATTGCTTATGTAATTAGCTATGTTAAACAATCAAATCAATTTCAATTCAATTCTATTAATTAAAGTACACTGCACATCTTTATCCAGCTAATCTCCCCCAATACCAAGGGCGGAGGATGTAAGGGGCCCGAGGGGGCCCCCGCCTCCCCCCCCCCGATTTTTCGCTCAGAAGTGTTAATATATATGTATTCGGTCGATTTTTCGCTCAGTAGTGTTAATTTATATGTATTCGGCCGAAAATTTTATAGTTCCGGCCCCCCTTATATGAAAAAAAAATTCCCGCCCCCCCCGCGAAAATTTTCAAGCTCCGCCAATACACAACTATAAATTGATAAGGTTTGCCATCCATAAACACCACCACTTTATTTAGAAAGTTGACAAAAGAAGCAAGCAAAGATGGCATGCACCCGACTACGCAAATGTAATAAATCATGGCTACGTGGTTAAGGTTTGCCACAACATATATAGAAAAGAAAATTTTAAAATAACTTTTCATTAGTTGCAAATCCAGCTCAAAACCATATTAATTGTCAAATCTCATGATGCCATAAATCGACTTATATTGTACAATTAGTTTTATTAGGCTATGAGACGTAAGTAATCACTTATGTTTAGGCAACCATTTATAAAAACAAAGAATCTATATCTATACTATATAATAAATAAAGGTTTTTTAATGTCATGTGTCATATTCATATTCATTCTCATCATTTTTTCCCGCCTCTCTTTCTTATTAAATACGCCGCAATCTTTTAATAATAATATATTTTTAAAGAAAATATTAATTATACTATTAAAACACATTTATTTTAAATTATCTCTTATTATAAGAAACTTTGAAATCTAATTATGTAACTTTTATTTTCAATCAAATAATATTTCAAAATCAAAATACATTAAATAATACTTAACGTATTTTTCGAAACTCAATTATATATTAATTTTTACATATTTTGAATTTTGTTTTATATCCTTAGTATATATAATACATTTTACATCTGTAAAGTATACACATAAAGATTTAAGAATTTTATATGCTGATATTTTTCACCTCATGTGTAGAACACGGGATCTAAGCTACTAATTGATATATAAAGATGTTCATGTTCAAAATAGGTGACATAAATATATAATTTATTTACTATACTTTTGTCTAGAAATAACTTGTATAGACGAGATGTCCCGACCAAACCTGTACGAACGACATGTCATCGGAATAGGTCAACTCATCCTATCCCGACATAGGGTGAGGTTTTTTTGTCCCTATAAGATGTTACTGTTGTAATATGTTGTAATATCTTGTAATGGGACGTGCTACAAAATAATGGACCAATAGAATTTAAACCAGAAAACATGTTTTCCAAAATGCTAAAATAATGAATATGGCATTATTAAAGTATAGCAAACGGCATAGAAATAATGAGTATCATAATTAAAGTTATTCAAGAATTTATTCATTTCATTACTACTTTGTATTTAACATTCAGTTGATCGACACTTATTTAGAATTGTTATTCTTTCTTTATTATAATTCGAATACGCACAAGTAACAACTTCCTTTATTGCTACTGTTTTTATTTTCTTTTATTCATCTAAAATTCTTTTTTGTTGCTTTCAATTTTGCTTTACAAATGTTCTGTTCTTTTATTTTATATGTGTGTAAAAGATACTTAAAAAACGTGCACAGATTTGGTTAAGAACTTTTGATCGAGTGCATGATGCTTCATGAAATGAAAATGGGTAGAGAATCATATAAGATGAAGTGAGAATATACCGTAAATAGTATTAAGATATTTTGTAAATTGTAATGGGTGACAAAAGTCGCACGAATCATGCATTTTTTTTGGTATGTTTTCTTTTGTCTAATGATGTTAAGTCCCCATGCATCATCACTCGTCCATTATGTTATTATTATTATTAGAAAGGTTCTCGTAAAAAGATGAAGTGAGAATTAAAACCGTTATTCTTATAGTGCATCAATATGATTCTTTATATTATGATATGACTCTTCATATCTTGATATGATATCTCACATTTTACACTTAATGTATGACTCTTCACACTGTTATTATCTAGAAAGAACTCTTTCGTCTTGACACAAGCAAACATTATGGTAGATTTTGTATGAACTAATCTTGTGTTCATATGAAATATCCGATGATTCCTTTGTGCAAAAAAGTAATTTTAAGTTGTTTGTGGTTCTCTATCTATTCCACATATATGTGTTCCTTTATTAGTCACATTCGATGTGATTTGAGAAGTAATCTATACTCCAAGATTCATATCTTGAATCTAGATTAACCTTAGTATGTCAATTACATACTTAGTCTCAAAGGATCTTAGCTCTCACTTACTTTCAAACGTCTCCTTTGATAACTACTTTATCAAATGGAAACCTAATTCATATCGAGTTAAAATACATATGTTACTTATACCTTTATCTGGAAACGTTATCAAACATCCAACAGACCGTCTACGATTAGATATGTTAAACTTTAAGCATGTATTCATAATGCATGCTCATCATCTCATAATCTAATAGCTTAAGACGTTTACCGATCTCATCATAGAACATCTTTAGCTATGTTTGAAGGTATGCATGTTTCTGAAACATGTTTGTCTTAGCAGACAGTTTGCTAAAGCATAATTGTGGAGTTCTAAACTTGTTGTAGTTTTTAATCCTTTAGGATTTGCAGATTTCTCTTTTAGTTTCATAAACTAAAGAAATGTGTCAGATCTTAATTTCATGTCCAAACGTGAACTTTTGTTGTTTTGGTAAGTGCGTATCAAATAACTCTTTATTTGATGATGATTCTAAATTTCTTTTGCCAAAGAGATTCCATGTTACTAGAACGTTTCTAGTTTGTCTTTAGCTTCCTCAAGTTGTTGGACATCACTTAGGAAATACCATATTTCTCAAAGATGGCAAAGTTTCTTAAAGTTCCTTTTCAACTAAGGTAGCAACACTTGCTAAGGATCATCACATCTCTACATATGCAATCATTTCTTAGTGACAAAAGATTAGATACGCAAGCACGCCACGTCCCATGTCAAAATCCAATTCCTTTAGCTGATCCACATAGCCAACCATTCTCTGAAAATGTCGACTAACACTGCCACCATCTTCTAGCTTGCAAGACGAAAGGATATTCATGTATGGCATACATTCAATCCTTATCTGTTTCTGGAACTAGAATCATGGTTTGATCACCTCAAGGGCGACTCGTGTCCATGTCAATGATTTCATTATTCGTTCTTCACCATGATGGGTCCGATTGGATTGTTTAAAGGGGCTATACCTAGGTTTTTCCGGATTGCACCACTTTGTAGGCTATGAGCTCATGAAAAATGTTATGTCAAAACCGAAGAGCAGCAGACTCTAGAACAACAAGCTGTCTAGCAACTTTCATAGTAGTAAGTTTTTATATTATCTGTGTTGATGACATGCGAATTCTACAAGGAACATTTGAACGTTTTTCATTATTAAGTAGCGACACATGGTACAATTTCTATTTTCCAGACGTTTCCATGTTGTTTTGGGCAGTCGGGTAGTCATCTTTGCAAATGTTAGGACTGCTACTCTTGGTTGTGCGTATTTAATCATGGTTTCGACATAGTTCTCCACTACTCCCACGAAAATAATGATGAAATAGAACAACTCTTTCCTATAGCCATGAAACTATCCAGAGGGTGTAGATGATGTTGGGTTTGACTTGATATGGGTCGTTTGGTAATTTAATCAAATAGATATCTAACTCTAAACTACTTGGATTTTTTTTGCTATTCTTCAAATTGACACTTTCATCCTCAATGTCATAAATGAAACGAATTTGATGAGGTGACAAAATGAGAGAGTTGGGTGACAGGTCAAAACCAAAAATTTGTTCAGGCGCGGTTGGTTGACTTCACAAGGATTGCAAATAATATATTTTTTGAAAATAATTAAATTATTTGAACTAACTGATGTTGTAGGTTGTATGTATTAAAATACACTTTGAACAACTTTTCATCCATTTTGTTAATTTGCTTTCTAACATCACATGGATACTCTCGGAATTTCAATTTCATTTTTAGTCAATAAGTTTCTTTCTCCAACTCAAACTGTTGATGTTTGATTTTCCTGGATAATCTTATAGTGTCACTAACTCTAGTCTTTATATTTTGATTGATATGATTTCTATATGAGTTTGAACTACTCGCTTCATTTTATTTAAGAAGATTTATCTTTCTAAGTGTAACTTGAAGCTATTCTTGACCACCAAGAACGGATTATGCGCTCGAAGATTATCATGTTCGAATGTTAGAACTTCGTATTTCTATCTATTTTTTATAACCCGTTTTTAATTATCAGACTAACTATCACTTATGTGAAATGATTGATTTTAGTTGACATTACATTATATTAGTATACCAGATCGAACGGATAGGTATAAAACTAGTATCTATGTATTTGATATAAAGTCAAACAAAATCTTCAAATATTAATGTTGAAGTTTCCTAGATTTTTCATGAAGAAAAAGAACAATTATTAAAGGTTCATATGGTCAACTTATAGAGAGAAAGTGAGACCTTTCTTTCCTTTCTTTCTTTCTTTATTTTTATTATTATTATTTTTATTATTATTATTATTTTTTTTGTTATTATTATCGTTATTAATTGTTATTATACACATAGTTTTCTACTTTTGTAACATAATTACAAATTTACTGGGTGAGATTTATGAGTATTTATCTAACTATGATAAAAATAAAAATAAAATTGCGTTTGCCAAAGATTCATTAGAATTTGTTCTTTTGTTTTCTATTACAATATACTTTTAAATATCCACCATATAACTAATAAACTTTTCAAACTATAAATAAAATAAAATAAAATATTTCTTGGTTTATAATTTTCTTAAACTTCATAATTTCATTCCCCACACACTATTTTTCTACCCTTTTATTATTAATCATCAAAACCCCCACCCCACCCCACCCCACCCCCAATCAACCAATTATTTCCCTAGCTCACCTTGTTATATTTCCTGTCTTTCATCTCTTCCATCCTCCCTACCTCTTCATAATATTTTTCTCAACAAAACCTTTGAAAGAAATGGGAAATGATAACAAGGGTAATATTGTCCTAGAATTAGGTCTTAATTCCTCCATGGTGGAAACCAACTCCACCAAGAAGCCTAGCAGCAGCCTGAATTTTGATCCATCCTTAACGTTGGCTCTCTCCGGTGATCACGATCATGATCACGTCTTAACCACGAAGAAACCGGCAAGTGATCATGGTGGCGGTTTGTACCGACAAAATAGTGTTAGTGTTGGATCATCACTAATCTCGGTTGCAAGTGTGTGTGTTAAGAGGGAGAGAGAGGTGAAGAGTGCAAATAATATGAGCACTACAAGTCATGAAGTTGAAGAATTAGAAGATGATGATCATGGTGTTAATTATAGGAATAAGAAACTCAGACTTACTAAAGCTCAATCTGCACTTCTTGAAGAAGCCTTCAAACATCATAGTACTTTGAACCCTGTATGCATCATCTTTAATTAATTTCAATTCTCACACACACACAACGTTAATATTAATCTAGTAATTATTTAGTTTGAGGTACTTCAAGGTTTAATAATCAATTAATTAATTAATTAAAACTAACTATTATTAGTGTTGAATATTAGCAGAAACAAAAGCAAGAGCTTGCAAGGGAGCTAAAGTTGAGGCCTAGACAAGTTGAAGTTTGGTTCCAAAACAGAAGAGCCAGGTATATCATATTGTTTTTTTTTAAAAAGCTTTGATATTTACCAAAAAAATACAAATCATGGCCGGGCCGAACTTTTATTAATTATGTAATTTCAAATTTTCTTTCTTTTAATATATATTTTTTTACTAATTAATGAAAATATCAATTATTTTTCTTTCAGTAAGATCTTTTTGTTTAATCATTTTTTTTATGTTTGAAGTTGAAAATTATGCTATTGGAATTCATTGTAGGATTGAGTACATGTTGCACAAATATTTACAAAATAAGTGTACTGATCCCAATCTGTATTCCACTACGTAATTTAGAAAGATTAAATTCAAAATAACTGTTATACTCATTTATTGTTTGCTAAATATGTTTGGTGAAGTTAATGATTTCATTTCTTTTATTAAGTAAAGATGTAAATTATGATTGAGTTGATTGCGTGTAGCTTTGCTATTCAATTGTCATGAAAGAAATAGTTTTTACGTACGTCATGATATTGCGTCATAATTGAGGTTACATGAATTCATTTAATCTCACATAATTTTAAAGAATGTTTAGTTAACATAAGATATCTTTATTTATAATAGTTAGTTGATACAATAATTTCATATTTTTCATTTATTTATTACTCTTTTGTTCTAATTAAAAATGAACTTTTAGAAAAGTAATTGATGTCAGCTGAAATTTAAGTTCTTAATGTGTGTCCGTACAAGTTAGATAAAAACTGCTTTTAGTTACCTACAAAACTCATTTGGAATTTAATGTTCATCCACTATATTATTACAATAAATTCTATTATATATCAATTATTGTAGGTAATTTCAATATTTTACATAAAACGACTTATATTTTTTATTAAACGGCAAAACACGACAGGAAATAAATAAGTGTAGAGTAAGTATAGACACAACAATTAGTATTTAATTCTTGAAAGTGTAATATATTTCTTATTTTATAAAACCTTAAAGAAGTTAATCAACAAAACATATAAAAAATAAAAAGCAAGCAATGACAAATGATGCAGCAACAACAAACAAAAAGTATGCGTGTGGGTTCTTCTGATATCTAATAATAATCTGCTTAATTATTGTTACAATTACTTTTAGGAAGATTTTAAAAAAAAATTGGATTTCTTTATTAGGTTTAATTATTTTAAATATTAATGGTTTTTAATTTTAATTAAAGGACAAAATTGAAGCAAACAGAAGTGGACTGTGAATACTTGAAGAAGTGTTGTGAAGCGTTAAAGGAAGAGAACACTAGACTCCACAAAGAGCTTCAAGAACTGAAAGCACTCAAACTGTCAACTCAGCCGTTGTACATGCAGCTGCCGGCGGCCACCCTCACCAGGTGTCCGTCGTGCGAACGCAACAGGGACACTACTTCCTCCGCCACCACTCGTCCTTTCACCATGGCTCAAAAACCACACTTCTTTAATCCTTTCAGCAATCCATCTGCTGCCTGTTAATTATTATTTATGTAATTAGTTTTTATTTTAATTTCAGTCTTAATTAATTAAAAGCATGCATGTTAATTACTACTCAAATTAATATGCACAACCCTTTGTCCCTTTTTTTAGAGTTAAGGGTTTGTCATGATTAGTAAGAGATTACTTAAATAGTATTAAGTTATATTTGTAGAAAATGAATTAGTTATATGGATTTCTACTGATTCAAATGTTGTCTGATTGTAAAAAGAATTATATATTATTGAAAGGAATATATTTGTTAGCATTACTGTTTTTCCTTTTTAGTTACAACCATCATTTTGCAACAATTTTTTAGTATTAAACGTGTGTGTATATGTATAATATTATGTTTATATTTATATTATTAAATAAGCGTGTTTAAAAGCATATTTAAATGATTATACATGATGAATCAAAGTTTAAGTTTTGTTGTGCGTGCCTTAAATGGATTTAAGTTAAGTAAATGCTAAAGTAATTATTAGGTGAAAAAGCAGGAGTGAAAATGGAATCTTGAACTCTGAAGAGTCAAAGATCCGAATGACAAGAAGCAACGCACTCAAATGAGGGCGGTGGAAGGATAATGAAAATGATGGATGAATTTGGTGTTTTCTATTAGTTACGTGTTGTTTGTGTTAAATTATTATTTTTTCTTTCCATTTTTTAAACAAATACCATTGCATTTTCCCTTTGAATATTTAAAAACTATATTTGATATTATATAGTTTCGTGTCGGTAATTTACGTCTAAACGATTGGTGGAGGGCCTGACCCGATGCACATGTGGAATTTATTAAGTGTGTTAATGGGTTTATGGGGTTCGAGGTTTAATGTTTTCTTATTTACCAAGTTTACGTGTATAACCCTATAGCGGACCGCTACCCTCAAGGCTTAGTAGTCCCCTACGTAGGGAGAAAGGAAGCAGCCGACCCTGAGAGGCGGTTGCGGTAGCGGTCCGTTACGGGTCCAATATTCAGCCTATAAATAGATTATTAAGGCTTGAGTTCTTGCACATCCAAACACACTTTCACCTTCACACAATCACACACTGAGAAAAGCTAGCCAGGTTTCCGATACGTATCTGTGAGTGTCATTAGCCATAAATCTAACCGCAAACGCAACAGATAGTCTCAAGGTAAGGTTTATCCAAACATTTAAGATTTGGTTACTACCACTAAGATAAATATACCTACCTAGGAAAAGTTAATATGATTTAGGATATTGTACGAGGTGTTTATTATAGTTGAGCAAGTTGAGATACTACCGAGGTGAGTTCCTCTAAACTGAGGTGTATCTACTTAAAACTATTTCATTACTATTTTCAAAGTTGATATCTTGGAATGTTGTGTCAAACATAATCGAATAGTTCTATGTATATGTACGCGTAACAAGCGCTTAGTACGTTCCAGAAAGATAAAACTTTGTTACTTTATTGCCAGTTGATGATGTGCAATATAATATATTAATAGCCCAATAGTTGGTGCTAAAGAGTGGGAATTATAATGTTATTATCTGATAAGCCCATAGTCATTGTTATTGGGTGGAGTCAGCCGTTGCTAATGGATTCCGGGTGATATATTTCAAGATATGGTTTTAAACAATTGTTTTGTTTATGAACTGACCAACCTATGTTGACCTAGTTTCTTATAAATCTTTTTTAGCACACGTCTCTGATGAACGCAAATTAGATGGCTTTAACATTTGGCATTTCATGTGGGCTAGTGATGAGAAAGATGAGATGTTGAATGGTTGAAGGCATGTTTTGAAGGAACAATAATGCATATGGATTTTAGCTAGTCATATAGTGTAAAAGTTATTTGTAAGAGTCTGTAATCATTTATTTTATTAATAAAGACTTGTGGTTTTAGCTTTCGCTACGTGTTTCTGTACCATTCGTCACGACTAACCACTGATGTATAAAGTGTTTTTTATGTGAAGTTTTTTATCCATCAATTTTTGTGTGAAATTTTACAAAACATGATTACTTGTCAGCTTAACCTCTTGTCTTCTCTGTGCTTATGTTAAATTTGAGCTGCTTTTATTCGGTGGTGAATACAAGAACTTTTGGGACCAGAGTTAAATAGCGGGTTGTTCAAAAAATCTATCGCGTTAAAAAACAACAAATGATGTCTACATGGTTCGCAATATCCTTCTAACCAACATTTTATTTTTATTTCATAAAAAACATAGTTATTTCACATAAACCAAACTATAAACAAATAGAGGAAGGATCATGGGAAAACCGCATAATTATGCGAAAACGAGAAACTGCCAAGAGCCAATCAAATAATTCATAATTTTTTTATTTCTAAGTGTATTAATATAATATTATAGAATTTACCATAAAATCATTTTACATATTGTGTTTTACTAAACTATATTTTTTTTGTTTTCTGTTTACATATACATAACACAGCCAATAATTAAAAGGATTTTTTGGTAACACTGTGTAATATTACATTGATACTTTTATTAAAAAATTAAAAAACATTTATTATTATATGATATGATTGGTTAAATTGATTTTTTTAATAATTAAAAAAAGTTAAAAACATACAATATGTCTTGTACTAAAATTAAAAAGTTAAATTGACTAGTGTGTGCCTTGACAACCATTTTTGGGCCCAATACTAAAATTAATCTGTAACCATTTTGGGCTAAATATTTGCAAAAATATATGTTTATGTGAAGATTACTTTGGGCCCATGGGGTGCCCCCCCTTCTTTCACCTTGGATCAGCGGCTGCTTTTATTTGTTGTTTTACTAGCTTTGAACATGTGTACTACACAGGATGAAAAACATCAATACATAAAATTCTTAAATTTTTATATATGTATCTTATAGAAGGAAAAATATATTACATATACTAACAATAGAAAACAAAATCAAAAAATATGTAAAAATTAATATATAATTGAGTTTAAAAATATATTAAATACTATTCAATATAATTATACGTATGCTTGTTAATTTTTTTTAGTTTTGAACACAAATAATTATACGATTGCTTGTTAATTTTATTGGATCATGCTTTGTTTTAATAATGGGCTAATAAGCCAACTGTTGAGTCTTGTGCGACCAGGTCCTAGTCCAAGTTCATTTAATTTAGTCCTTTTTGTTTGTTATTGTATTTTGAACATGTCTAGGTTTGACCGGTATTAGCTTCGGTATTTGATGTTCCTTCTGTTTGTTTCTGTTAGATATGTTGGACATATATTGTCTTGTTTCTATTCAATAAAGTTATCGATTCCATTTTGATTACTGATTACTATCTTGAGATCATTCAAGTGATATTAGAGTCAGGTTAAGCAATCAAAGAAAGCAGCAGCTTGATGGCGATGGAAGGGTGTTCTCAAGGTTTGATAATTTCTACTATCCGTGCTTGCATAGAGCGAGGCTCCTTTCTACTATTCGTGCTTACATAATGCAAGGAACCTTTCTTCTTGTGTAAGACAAGACTCCTTTCGAGTGTTTGCAAGTCTCCTTTCAGTGCTTGTAACAAGACTCATTTCTACATTCTATCATTTTCAATAACTTTACTTTTACACTATAAATCACACAACTTTAATATGCACATAAGTAATCCGTTCGAATAGCACATATCATCACATAGGTTCATATCACAACATCTATCACTATCAATCAGTAATATAATACTACTTTCATTATAAGTTTATTATCTATCTTTCCATTATAACTTTCATAAAAACATATGTTTACTAAAATATATCTCTGTCTTTCTTTACCTTTCGTTTAACAAATTAAATGTTTATCTTTTTAAGTATGCACACAAGCCAAAAACTTATAAAACAGGAAATAGGAACTCACTTATTTCTTAGCACTTTTCATTCTGGAGGTTCTTGACTAGGTGGAGTTCTATATGATTTGTATGAAAATTAACACGTGAAATCTATCAAAAACCGCTACTGTCGCCTATACTGACGTCGACAGTATCGCCATAACTTGACTTTCGTCAATCATTAGTGTCTCCCCTTAGTGCCTCCACTTGAATAGTGTCGCCACTTGTATATTCATCAACCAGTCGCTATATTTAATTTGATCCAAAATCCTAACTTTTTACGTCCAAACTCTATAACATCCGTTAAGCTAGATCTGTGGTTTTTAAGCAATTTCATATGTAAAAATCCAATCTTTTAGATCAAAACCCTAGTTTTACCCACTTAACCTATTTTAACCAAAAAAAGGAGATTCGGGTTCTGTCCTTACCTTAAAACGTGTATTACTTCGTGCTCTTTCTTCTACAATCGATTAAGCTTCGAGATGGTGGGTTTCGATGGTGTTTTCTTCCACTTTCTCTCTCTAAGCTCTCTCACTTTCATAAAACAATGTTTACTAAAATAAATCTCTATCTTTCTTTACCTTTCGTTTAACAAATTAAATGTTTATCTTTTTAAGTATGCACATGAGCCAAAAACTTATAAAACAGGAAATATGAACTCACTTATTTCTTAGTACTTTTCATTCTGGAGGTTCTTGACTATGTGGAGTTCTATATGATTTGTATGAAAACTAACACGTGAAATCTATCAAAAACCGCTACTATCGCCTATAGTGTCGTCGACAGTATCGCCATAACTTGCGTTATGGACTTTCGTCAATCATTAATGTCTCCCCTTAGTGCCTCCACTTGAATAGTGTCGCTACTTGTATATTCATCAACCAGTCGCCATATTTAATTTGATCCAAAATCCTAACTTTTTACGTCCAAACTCTATGACATCCGTTAAGCTATATCTATGGTTTTTAAGCAATTTCATATGTAAAAATCCAATCTTTTAAATCAAAACCCTAGTTTTACCCACTTAACCTATTTTAACAAAAAAAAGGAGATTCGGGTTCGGTCCTTACCTTAAAACGTGTATTACTTCGTGCTCTTTCTTCTACAATCGATCAAACTTCGAGATGGTGGGTTTCGATGGTGTTTTCTTCCACTTTCTCTCTCTAAGCTCTCTCGCTTTCTGTCTATAGATTTTTGGTGGGGAATATGGTGAATGAGGGAAGATGAGGTAGTGGCTAGGGTTTAAAGCTCCACCCATATTTCACGTTTTTACCTCTTTAGCCATCTATCTTATTTCTTTCGTTTCCAATCCACAAAATAGTGTCGGGTTTTTAGAATATGTTACATAAGTGTTCCAAGAAAATAATCATTTTGTGATTTTATCTTTTAATAAGCTAAGCTAAACACCTCCCTTAATTAGTTTGATTCCATGTAAATGATAAAACTGTGCTTTGTCTTGTAGCATTTATTATTTAGTTAGGTCTCTTATGCATAAAAACTTATTCTTTGTAAAACTCGATAAAAGCGTGTTAGCGGTCCTCATGAAGGACTTTATTTAACGAGTACATAGTTGATGGTCCATGTGGTTTATACGAAATTAACGGATTGGTCGTTCGGTAACATTTTTAAAATTGTTGCACGGAAGGTCCATTTAGAGATCGAGCCGTTTGATTAATTGAAGGAACATGTATGCAACAATTTTTGAAAAAAATTATGGACATAATTTTAAATTTAAGGAATTAAACCAATATTTCATATAAACCAGCGAGACAACCAAGCAATTTAATAATTAGTTAACCATATTTCGCCTTTCAGTAGCTAGACTTGTGACCACTTCTCATTCGATACTTGCCACTCATTTAAAAGTCTTAATTGCGCAGCTTTAGTTAGGGCCCTTCTAATTATTGTATTATGTTTCAGGCAACCAATGATTGTCCCATCATCTATATATACATCTGTGTAGTTAACTAGCATTGGTTTGAATGCCTAATTGAGTTGTACCGACACAACGTGGTGGTGGTTCCATAGGATGGAGTAAAGGTGGAAGTGAGGCGTGGTAGGGTCGAACCATAGGTTTAACCCTTTGTTCCCTATTGATTTGTCTAAACACGAGAAACCCCTAACCTATCCATCCACTAAGACAAGCCAATGGAAAATTTACCATATCAACATCTCATCATGCATAACTAAGGTTTCGAGGTGATATCAACACACCAAACAACACCTTACAACCACGTCTTGTACGACTAGTAATTGATTAAAATATGTTAACAGAATCTCTGAAAGCAAAACATGTCTATATATGTCATAAAGTTTAATGTCTTGATATCATAACATTCATTTAATCTAACTGTATATATGTTGTGAAAGTGTAAACAAATGAATTTGTGAACTTGATAATTAATTAAGATTAAAAGTTTAAAAGCTTTAAATACTTATAATGGACACAAATTGCCACTCGACTCCTCTCCAACAAATCAACAATACACCACTTATATAACTCCCTCAAACAACCAATGTATGCCATAAGGTGGAATGTAGAAAGTGATATGAACAGATAAAACAGATGTATAAAGATAAAGTTGATACAAAAATAATTTTGTGTGTTTTATATAGGATGTTTTTTTTTCAATTTTAAAGGACGTCATGTTAATACGTAAATTGATTCATAACTCATGATTATAGAGGTTAATTTGGTCTTGCATGTTTATTGGCGCATAATAGTACTAGGAAAATCAGAATTTTATGATTTCAACTTTCAATAAGCTAACCCGTTGCTACATCCATATCCGGGTCGGGTCTTGTTGCTAAGTTCGTCTGGGTTCTAGCATTCCCGAGTTTGGACCTGAGTTGCAACAACAAAGGAGATCTACGTTAGAGGGCCCTGGGGGGTTAGCCCCCGAGGGCACTCCGACGCTCAAGTCAGTTACTTGTACAAAGATGAATATATCAAACATTGATATAATGAATAAACATAAATATAAGAGAGAATAAGGATAAGAAGTTAAGGAACAAGAGAGATGGACTTCCTGGAGAAAAGGAAGTCTGGAGGAATGTCTTGATGGAGGATCATGTGAGAGAGTTGAGTATTTCATGCTGAGTCATTTACCTTGATAGGGTATGCTCTTATTTATACTTGTGATGTTTACACAGGGTCAGATGTCTTTTGACCCTGGGTGTTCTATTTTGGTGAGTGTCAGACCCCTTGTTATCTGGTCCCTGTCTCGTACTTGCTGAGATTCCCCTTTAAGTGTGAAACATGTTGACATAGGGCTGCTATAGGCTTCTGGCCTAATCTCCCTCTGATCGGTACTAGCCTGTCCTTTCGTGGGAAGGCAAAAAGGGGGAAACACTGTTAACTTCTGAGGGTCTGGCTCTTTCCTCTTTTGGCGCATAGTCTCTTTCATGGGAAGACCGTTGTGTGTAATGCCCAGTCTTAGGTATCTTGGCTGGGCTAAAACCTTCTTGGGCTTGACCTTTCTTGGAGATAATGGTGGTGGTGGGAGGTGGCGGTGGGTGGTGGTGACGGTGGCGGTGGTGGGAGATGACGGTGGGTGGTTGTGGCGGTGGTGGGCGGCGGCGGCGATGGGAGGTGGGGGTGGGTGGTGGCGGTGGTGGTGGTGGTGGTGGCGGCGAGAGATGGTGGTGGGTGGTGGAGGCGGCGGCAGTGATGGGTGGGTGGTGAGTGGTGGGAGGTGGTTGGAGGTGGTTGGTGGTGGTGTGGTGGTTGATGGTGGTGGTAAGAGGGTGTGGTGGTGAATGGTGATGAAGAGTAAAAGAGGGGATGGAATGAAAAAAAACAAGTGGGGTGAATGGAATGAATTTGAAGGATTTAGAGGGAATGACATTACTTGTGGAATGGGTGATTCCATTCCATCGTCCAACCAAACACTATTTTTTTCATTCCCTTGTAATTGTCCATTCCATTCCACTTCTCATTTCTGCATACCAAACGCTAGCTAAAAGAACCAAACCATTACTTTCTTCAAAACCACCAGACGATCTAAGTAATTTAATCATTAGGTAACCTGCATATTTTCAGCTCTCTAACAATAAACCATAAATACCTTGATGTGCACGTGCATAGAATTGTGAGCACTTCCTTATTCCATACTTGGTCACTCACTCACTCAAACGTCTTTACATCCCTGGTAGGACCCCATCCAATTATTATATCAAAGGACCTTTGAACTAGCGGTAAATTGGAGTGTAAATTAATGCCCGGTCCCTTGAGGCTAAGGGTTCGAGTTCCACGATGAACAATAAAATAAAATTGGCAGTGATACCATCATGCGAGTCGAGAAACGTCTTACGTTGTAGGACAATTTGCATGAAAGCTTCTCGTTGTTCTTCTATCATTGCCAATTTTGTTTCATCCATTTTCTTTCGAAATTGCTTTTTTTTCTTCTCTTTCTTTCTCTTTCGAAGTCCTATAGCCGTGTAGAGCTTCAACTAGATTTTCCTTACTCTTTCTTGATGACTTGGCCACTTTCTTTCCTTTACATGTCGGCCATGTCGGTGTTTTGTATTCGTTTGGGTCGGGAACCTTGCTAGTTAAACCGTCATTTGAACTTGTGCAATTGCCCGATTCCAACGTTTTTAATCTCTTTTGAGATTCAAACTTCGCACCCATAACCGTAACGGGTTCTCATTTGTCATGGTATTTTACAATCTTCCATGTGCTCATATGGGATAAACATTTATTCTCTTATTGTTTTTCATGCTCCTTCAACTCTTTTTTCATTATATCTTCATCATTGGTTTCATCAGCCCATCAATGTTTTTACATATTTTTTTATAAATAATAGTTATTAAGTTAAAATTAAACTAATAAAATAATATTAAAGTAAATTATACCGCTTGGATGTGTAGTCCGTTGAACAGTGACATCTTCGTATTCATGGCCAACATTCTTTTTAAAATGAGTAAGTACTCGTCTCCAAAACGATAAGCTTTTTTTGTTGATCTCTGGTTTTAGGATCCTCGGAGATTCTAATCCAATCCTTAGCTAAGGCAACTTCCTCATGATCCGACCAAATTTACGAGCCGCCCGGGTTTTAAATTTACCTTTACCTCGAACGGTGTCATCTTGCTCCTCTTCTTCTTCGTCAACTTCTTCTTCCACAAATTCGGTTTGTTCTTCCTCATCTTCTTCCTCCTAATATTCGGTTTGTGGAACGGGTTGGGGTATGTTAAGAAAGGGATTGGGTAGATTTTGGTAGAATGAAAATTAGTTGGGTGTTTCAGGCATTGACGTTTGGGTTGGAAGCACAAAAAGATCCGGCGCAATTTGGATAGGCATTGACGTTTGGGTGGTCGGGTTTTGGTAGTAATGAGGATATTGAAACGATGGCGGAGGAATCGGTTCGCTTGGACCCGAAAGGACAATTGGTTTATAGGTTTTGCGGGTTAATGACGGGTTTTTTCTTGGATCCATGATTGGAGTATAAAATTATAGAGTAGGAGAATATTTAATTGGTATAAATAATTATGTGTAGAAAGGTTTGTATTTATAGGGAATTTTTTTAATTGTAAATAGCCAACGGCTATTTTTTGAGGTTTAACGTTCACATGCGAACGGCTACAACAAGAAGATTATTCGGGTTCACGGAGCCGTCAAAACTACCCCAGGCCCATGAACCCGTGAAGCCGATTGAGGTACGACGGTGTTCCCGTGAACCCGCTAATATCCGAGCCTCTAACCCGAGACCAGCCCTTCCACCCCAACCTCCATTTTTAAAAGTTCTTTTATGGATAAAAAAATTTAGTAGATCACCAAAAATATAACTTTAGAAACTTTACTATCTAGATTTTAAACATTTAAATATATTTAGAGTCTTTTTAGACCATTATCCAATCTATCTATAGTATCTCATAAATAAAGGTTTTTATATACCATTGTCGCTTCTATATTCATTCTCATCATTTTTTTTATGTATCTCTCTCTCTTATTATATAAACCTTTATATTTTAATAATAATATATTTAAAAAAATATACTAATTATACTAATAAAACACATTTATTTAAAATTATCCCTTATTATAAGAAACTTTGAAATCTAATTATATAACTTTTATCTTGAGTCAAATAATAAATGAAAGTCAAATTATATTAAATAGTAATTAACGTATTTTCGAAACCCAATTGTATATTAATTTTTTACATATTTTGAACTTTGTATTCTATCACTGGTATATGTAATACATTTTTACACTTGTAATATATATACATAATGATTTAAGAGATTTTATGTATTAATATTTTTCACTTCGTGTGTATTACGCTGACTCTAAGCGAGTTCATTTAATATGTTTCATCTACTTAATCCTCCAAGGAAATATTCTTAATCATTTACTTTAACAAGATTTAGACTAGTGACAAAATGAAAAGAAAAATTACATCGGACAAGAAAAAAAAAAGTAACATTTCATTTTCTTAACAACGACCCCCAAGTATGTATTGTGAGAAATAAAATTTCTTTAGATTCCATCCATACATTCTGGTGGCGGAACCGGGTACCTTTGTTTATCGGTGCAGTAATCATAAACCATATGATTCATGCGCACCCATCGGTATCGACGGGCTGCGACGGAATCAAGTTGTTGGTAACCGGTTCCCTCCCACCAGTTGGCTGGGTTGGATGCACAAGCACTTGGCCCTGGTACAGGACACCCATCAATATCAAAGTCTTTATAGTATGCATAAAATGGTGCTTTGCTCCAGTCAATTTTTTCTAGCCCACCCCTTGTGGCCCAGTCATCTGCTTCCCATAATGTGGAGTAAATTCCCATTGGTTGAACTTTAGGATAAGGGGTTCCTTTAGCTTCATTGTTCTTGTACACTCTTATAGGCACTTCATCCACTGAAAACCTTCACAAATGATAACAAGCTCAGTTTGTGTAGTCGGCGAATCTGCCTAAATTTCTAGTAGTGCTAGCAAGTGGTTTGAATGTTTATTTAGTTGTACTTACACAACATGGTGGTGGTTCCACATGATGGAGTAAACGTGGAAGTCGGCGGCAGGGTCGAACCATAGGTTAATCCTTTGTTCTCTATCACCTTTTCCATGGGCGTATACATTGGTTTGGACCGTGTAGGGTTGTCCGGTCCGGTTCCCCAAGAACTCGAAATCGAGCTCATCACGTACTTGATCGGTTTCTGAATTCATCTGGCCACAAGAACCATGAAAGAACTATGAGCTCGCACCCAACATGTTAAACAACTCTGAAAGAATTCAGAGAATCGAAACAATATGTATGATATTTTCTATGTATTGAATGACTGAAAACCAGATATCTTTATATCGAGAGATTGCAGTAAAAGATGATGATAAGGCTAACCAGCTAGTTAATTATAAACTAAAAAACTAAAAATAATGATAAAAGGTTAGTAACTATCCTAATATTCAAACTAGCATAGAATAGTAACTAACAAACAAACTTAAAGATAACAGATAAGTCAAATAATAATAATTATAATAGATAATAAACTCGGTTAACAAACTCTTAAGCAAGTTTAGTTTATAATAAAAGAAAGACATACATAAAAGGCAGTGACGGTGCCAGCAGAGTCGCCTGGAATGAGCTTGATCTTCATGCTCACACGTCCAAACAAATACTTGCTCTTTGAAGCGAACCCACATCCTATAACATATCAAAATAACGTATATAAAACAATTTAGCGTGTGTTCATCACATGTCAAAATGATATATATCTACGTATAATATCATATTTTATATACAGAGCTTCTATGTAACCCTATTATACATGCATCTGCATGTCTGAACATACATACCAGAGTTTTGATCAAGGAGTAACTGAATGCCCTTCCCACCATCGAGTTGTTTAATATGAGAATCGGACCAGGATATATGAAAATCTTGAAGGAATGTTGCAGGTTTCGCCTTTTTAACGGGCAACAATGTGACGAACCCAATTAAGGAAAGAATGATAACAATGTTATTACGAAGTATGCTGGAAGAATGTGTCATTTTGGATATACAAGAATGATAAATAGTGCAGGAGTTATATATAGGAAAAGTTTAGATACAAAGATTGGAGAATATGAGGTGCTGAGGGACTATAGTGGTATGTTTGAATAGTAGGAGGGGTCCATTGTAAAGTGGGATCGCTTTCTGCACAGCTAATGACTGGTCGTCAATTGAACCCCACCGCTCTCAAACCAAACATGTCGTCGTATTCGTTTTGTTGTGTTACTGGTTTGTTATAATTGACCATAACATCCGATAGTTGACTAGTTTAGTAAAGCTAGCTTAAAGTTGAATTGAATATAACAAGTTGCGTGAATCATGAAATATATAAATTAATCTGCATGTTTTTCGATAATAAACTTCTGATAGAACCAAATCTGAGAAAACTTATTCATATACAACTAATTAAGATATCATATATAGGTTAGAATCTCGTGTATTACACGAGTTTGTATATTGAAAACGATATAAATTTAAATTTGTAAATACATTCTAACTTGTCAAAGTATTATGATCGTCTCGAGATATATCAAGTGAAAAAGTGTGTATATAACAAATTAGTATTTTTCTTTAATTAGTTATATTTTGATTTTCTATTATATATTGTTATTTAATATAATTAGTATTTCTCTTTAACAATATATTTATAATATCATTATTATTTAATAAGATCATGCATATTTATTAGGAGAGAGAGACGGGAAAACCAATATGAGTAGACACGAGTAAGTGACAAGTGTCCAAGTTAAACATTTATTTATTAGTATAGATGTGACAAATATTTTAAATTGAATGGCATGTTGTTTTCTTTTGTACTTTTGCTTTAAGTTTTTTTCTCATAATTAATATAAATGAAATCAAACTAACACTTGATGATTTATGTAGTATCTTTTAGTATTAGGATGGTTTTAGTGAACAATTTTGAATAACTAGATTGTCTATGTATATGACCGGTGTTCCATTAAAATAACATAAAATAAACTTTAATTTATTATACGCAGAGGAATGATCATATCATATAAAAAAATATCTTTTTTTAAAGAAAATTAAGTGCTTTTGAACAATGATTGTATTTAGTTAATTGTTAAGATTAAAACATTAAGAGTATTACAATTAATGAAACACACATTCCTATTCTAATAAAAAAAACTAAATGGTTTTGCCACTTAACATCACCATATTTAATTTCATAAAATTTTTCCTCCAAACCTCTATTATATCCTTCATTTAATATTTTTATATTTAGCCCTTTTTTTTTTGAAAAATTACATAAAATAACATTCAGCAAATCAATTAATTATTATTATTACTAGCTTAACATTTTTTTTAAATGAAGCAGAAAATAACGTCCAAAAAGGACATGACTAAACGTGTGGTACTCATATCCGACTCGAACCTGTTAATTATAGGTGGACCATGGTCTTAATTATCTCTCTAAATATTTTATACATCATGCCAACTTGTCCTGCTCTAGCCTTGTCTTTTCCTTTATTTACTCATAACCAAAAATTGATGTTTAAATGTTTTTCGTAAATCTCAAACTCTTTACATTTAAATTCATGAGAAGAAAATGGTCTAAGAAAATCATATGAGCAACCATTTTTCAAAACATATATTATTTAGAGTTTTCTTTTATTATCAACCTACACCAGCATCTCTATCTTTATTTATATCTTTAAATTTCAAAAGATTTTAATTAAAACGACGTAGTTTTGATAGATTTCATATACAAGCTTAGATGTATAACATCATATTCACTTTCCCCTATGTATATATAATAAGTGTATGTGAGTGATAAAGAGAGAATGAGATACGGAAGGTTAAAAGAAATTTAAAAAGATGTAACATTTAGTAAAATTATAGAGATGAGATGAATAAGCTGATGTGAATGCTCTAATACCATTAGTGATATTAATTAAAATTTATCAATTTAATAGTAATAAAATATTTTAATTAAGGAACCCAATCAATAATAGACACCTGGACTATTTTATTTAAAACTTAGCCACACATGCGATCATTAATTAGCCGTCGGCTCAAAACCTACTACTTTTACGTTGATTAAAACGACAACTAATAACACATTGCGTGTCATAACTAGCGCAAAACTTATCAAAATTTGATTAAAAAGGTTTAAAAAATAATACTTATTTTTGCTAATTTGTTTAATCAAAATAATTATTTACGTCAATAACAAACTAAACTAGTTGATTTATTTTACATTAGCGAATTTTATATGTCCTTTACAAATCTATATGTATACTATATAATAAATAAAGATTTTTTTATGTCACGTGTCGTCTCCACATTTATTTTCATCAATTTTTTTTCTGTCTCTCTCTTATTAAATGCACTTTTATCTTTTAATAATAATATATATTTAAATAAAATATTAATTATACTAATAAAACACATTTATTTTAAATTATTCATTATGAAACTTTGAAATCTAATTACGTAACTTTTATTTCCAATCAAATAATAAAAGAAAATCAAATTAAATTAAATATGTATTTAATGTGTAACGAACCAAAATCCGGGTCTCGTTATAAATAAATAAATATTTCTAATTAATATTATGGTGAAAATAATATTTTAGAAATAAGTTGAAACAAGTGGGTTTCAAGTTTGTAATGGGGCTATGTTAGTTTTGACTAACTTTAGAATGAAATGGGTGAAGTGGAAAGTTGAGGGACTAAAGTTGTAATATGGCAAAATCTGCCATTTGACTAGTTAAAGTCAAAATTAACTCATTTTTGAGGTGTTAGTCGTTCAAGAGAAGAGGAGAAGAAGAGAATTTCGGTTTTGGAGCTAAATCGCGGAATTGAGGCTTGTTTTGTGAAGGTTTTGGCTCACACAACACCTTCATAACATCAAGTAAGTGATTCTCTTCCTCTTGATTTCACCATGAATGTGTTCTTGGTGGGTTTTGGGTGAAATCCGAAATTATGTATGCATGTGATGAAATGGTGTTAGATTATTGATAATCTAGCTAAACTAAAGTTAAAGAATGATGATTAACATCCTATAACCCTTTGATTTTGATTATGAGAAGTTAGGGTTCATATGGTGGAAATTGGGGGTGTTTGGATCATGATGCTAAAATGATGAATTAATGAAGATTAAGTGTTTTTAAGATGTTAGACACTTGAACAAACACCAAATTAACTTAATAATAATTTTTTGAAAGAAAAATTAGTGTTAAGATTAAGATAATGAAACTCAAGTGGGTGAGTTTGTGGTGAAAGAGGGTGTTTGGTTATGAGGATAACCCAAACGGGTCAATTTGGGTTGGAAATGGGGAAATTGAGTTGTGGACTCAATTATAATAGAATTTTGATGTATGTTAGATTACTAAACTAGGTGAATGTGTTTAGGTAATCAAATTGCAAAGCTAGAAGGTGGTGCGGGATCCTCTAACTCAAAAGGTAAGTGCTTTGCACTTACTTAGTAATGATAGGTGGTGGTGTTGATCATATTTGAATTTCATGTTGGATGTTCAAATATCTTAATTGTGTTTATTGGTATGTTGATGAACCTAGTTAATAAACTTATATGGTGCAAAATTGACTTGTGTGGTAAAAGTCAAGCTTGTATGCAAAATGTAGAATATGTTAAATTGGTGTAGTTGACTATGTGGTATATGGTCAAACTAAAATGTGGAATATGTTAAATTGGCGTAGTTGACTATGTGGTGTATGGTCAAACTAAAATGTAGAATATGTTAAATTGGTGTAGTTGACTATGTGGTATATGGTCAAACTAAAATGTGGAATATGTTAAATTGGCGTAGTTGACTATGTGGTGTATGGTCAAACTAAAATGCAGAATATGTTAAATTGGTGTAGTTGACTATGTGGTATATGGTCAAACTAAAATGTGGAATATGTTAAATTGGTGTAGTTGACTATGTGGTATATGGTCAAACTAAAATGTAGAGTATGTTGAATTGGTGTAGTTAACTAAGTGGTATATAGTTAAACTAAAAGGTGGAATGTGATAAATTAGTGTAATTGACTTATGTGGTGTAAAGTCAAACAAAATGTGGTAATTCGAAGAAATTGACTTATGTGGAATATAAGTCAAACCATTGTGGAAAAATGGTGAAAATGGTGTAAATTGACTTATGTGGAATATAATTCAAACCATTGTGGAATAATGGTGGAAATTTGTGTAAATTGATTTATGTGGAATATAAGTCAAACCATTGTGGAATAATGGTGAAATTGGTGTAAATTGATTTATGTGGAATATAAGTCAAACCATTGTGGAATAATGGTGAAATTGGTGTAAATGGACTTATGTGGTATATAAGTCAAACCATTGTGAAATAATGGTAAAATTGGTATAAATCTACTTATGTGGTATATAAGTCAAGTGTAAGGAACCTTAATTGACCAAATGGGTGTAAACGGGTCAAATGGGTGAATCGGGTGAAAACAAGTATATTTACTTGTTGTTATGTTTATTTTTAACGAAAATGTGGTTATGGACCTATGTGCCATAATGGGAAATGGAAATGTGTTAATGTTGAATGATAAGCGAAAAGAATGATACTTGTAGGTGAAATGCAAGTGATAAGTTAGCCAAATGACTATTTGGGCGGAAACGGGTCAAATGGGTGAATGGGTGGAAAACAAGTTATATTTACTTGTTTGATATGTTTTATCTTCATTACTAATGGTGTTACATGTGGTGTTTTGTAGGAAAAGCTCCGAAGTAGTCGAAGTCAAGTTCAAGCCTTTGATGGGATTCTCGTATGCGTTTATGTATTTTGGTGGTAATTAGAAACCTCTTAAAGGGATGTAATTTTGGCACACAAATGGAGTTTTAGTGTGTTTACATGTTGATAAAGTGTTTGGGGTCAAAACCTATGTGTTGGGAAAGTTTTGGTGTCAAGCATTTTGATAAAAGTTGGAAAAATGGCTAAGTAAGAAAGCTGCTGAGGAAAACTGAAACTTTCTGGAAATCTGGTCCCTCGCGGTACGCGAAGAACCTGAGAGGTTTCTCTCGCGGTACGCGAGAGACAAGTCTCTCGGATTGCTTTCCTGACGCCCCCTCGCGGTACGCGAGAGTTGTGGGTCTGGTCCCTCGCGGTACGCGAGGACGTAAAAAAAAAAAAAAAAAAAAAAATTTTCCTGGGTTTTTACTTATGCTTCCGCGTGTTTAAGAATGGTGTGTTATAACTTGGTATCAGAGCAATGGTTTGAGGGATTTGGTGCGCGAGGTACTAAACTCAAACCGGATGCTCTTGATAAGGGGGATATGATACGGGAATCCACGAGGACTTGACTAAGACTCGGAGCTTTCGGAAATGAAAGGTTAGTAATGATTTGATAAAGTGAATATATATATATGGTGTATATGTATATTTATGAATGACAAGGTGTTATGTGTGCCGAAACTTGTTTTGCGATTTATTATATGAATATGATAATTACAATTGGGCATAGCGTATTATTAAACATGTCTGGCCAATATGATTAATAAGACGAGATGTGCAAGGGTCTTTATGATAACCATATGATAATGAACATTTGCAAGGATTAGGTGAAGGTGATTATATGTGTATGTGTGTATGTATATGAATGATTTAAAAAGAGGGTAATACATATACACATAGATAAGATTTAGTGCCGTAACAAGTGGGTAGATTAAAGACCTATAAGTAGGTAGAACATCTATAACTTAGTTAAAATTGGTGGGGGAGACTAAGGGGCGCATGTGTAAGTAGAAGAAATGGTGGATGAAAGTCATCTTAAGGACTCAAGTATGTTAGAGTCTAGATGTGTATCACCTCGTGGGTGGTGAGGATCATGGAATGGGTAGGGAGAAATAAGATGCATCAATCTAGCGGAGGATGGCTAGAGCTTTCTATCATGTTGTATCGATCTTCCTTCGAGGAAGATAGGGATCTTTGAGGCTATCCTTGTGAGGAGCCATATGAAGCCTACAGAACGGGAAGTATAACGGTTGGCGAACCGAAGTGGAAGGAAAACCTTGTTTTCACAAGGGGTTCGTGGTGTGCAAATCAAAGAAGTTAAAGGGTGAGAATTTATCATTGATTAATCAGCAATGAATCACTATAATGGTATTGGCTTTGAAGCAATCCATTGTGATTGAAAGAAGGTGCATTACTCGCGATGAGTCGACTTCGGGTCATGGCGAAGAATTGGTGGATTTCGATTCAATGATTGTAAAAGAGGTGTTCGGTTACTTTGTAACCATTTTGAAGTCAAGAGTGACAAAGGGGTGGCGTGTTGATCTGTGCTCATTAGAGACAGCAAAGCAGGAGGTATACGAATTGGTGTACACATGGATTGTGCCATTGACATCAACCGGGGATATAAAGGGATACTTAGTGTTCCAGTTGAGAAAGAGGGTTTGATTAGGTTCATTGCACCTGTGTGCTTTGTTCTAAAGCACATAAACTTTTCGGTGGAAAAGGAAAGTGGAAGAGTGCATTTTGACACTGACAGTCGGTGGTAGGATAAATCTGACAAAAGGTCTCGTGGTTTGTGGACTTTATGGTCAAGGGGTAAATGTTAAAATGTACATTTTACGCGACCGGTGATATGCATAGGTGAAATATGTATATAAAAGGGGTGAAATGTACATAGGTGGAATGTGTACATAAATGGTGGTTGAAGTCTTAGAACTTCATAAATAATGTCGGAAGTCTTTTGGACTTCACAAACGGTGTTTGAAAGCGAAGTCTTCAAACTTTAAAGGTGGATTCGGTGATTAAGATCCTTAAATCTCAAAGGAATGACTTATGATTAAGCCAATGGAGGTACTTAGGGTGTTTGGGTCGCGGATAGGAATCTTCCTTCCAGTGTTGTAAAAGAGGATTCATGTAAGGAAATTGTGGTATCCTTACTTGAGGAGGTTGCATGCTTTATCGATTAAGAATGGTTGAGTTGAAGACTCGAGCTTCAAGGGGTGTTATGTATGGGTATTGGGATCCTCGAATCCCAAGAGGTAAGAATTTGAGACCTTGAGTCTCAATGGGTGGATTGGTGAGGTAGTTTTAAAGTTTTCTTTTGAAAAGTGGTGATTCGGGTTTGAGATCATGGGATAATAGGTCCTCGTTTCGTTGGGTTGTCCAACACAGGGATTGTGAGGCGTGGTGTTGTTAAGTATGTGGAGAGGTGTCTCACATGCTTAAGAATAAAGGCGGAGCACCAAAAGCCGTATGGAAAGCTTCAATCGCTTGAAATACCGCTTTGGAAATGGGAGAATATAGCTATGGATTTGATCACTAAACTACCAAAGACTCGAAAGGGTTATGATGCGATATGGGTAGTAGTGGATCGGTTGACGAAGAGTGCACATTTCCTACCTATAAAGGAAACATACTCTTCGGATAGATTGGCGGAAATGTATGTGAAGGAAATTGTGTCACGTCATGGTGTGCCGGTGTCGATTATATCGGATCGTGATACGAGATTTACTTCTCGATTTTGGAAGAAATTCCATGAGGATATGGGGACTAGATTGAATCTTAGCACTGCTTATCATCCACAAACGGATGGTCAAAGCGAGCGAACGATTCAAACGCTCGAAGATATGTTGCGAGCGTGTGCTTTAGATTTTGGTGGTAGTTGGGATGACCATTTACCGTTGGCGGAATTTTCCTACAACAATAGTTACCATTCTAGTATTGGTATGCCGCCTTTTGAGGCATTGTACGGGAGGAAATGTCGATCACCCGTGTGTTGGGGTGAGATTGGTCAACGGGAACTTGGTAGTAAAAAGGTGGTCGAGGAAACTAATGATAGTATCGACCAAATTAGAGCACGCTTGAAAGCGGCTCAAGATCGCCAAAAGTCCTATGCGGATAATAGGAAGCGAGCGATTGAGTTTCAAGTGGGGGACTTTGTGCTTCTGAAAGTCTCTCCTTGGAAAGGGGTGATACGGTTTAGGAAACGGGGGAAGATAAATCCACGTTTCATCGGACCGTTTAAAGTGATAGCAAAAGTGGGTGCGGTAGCTTATCGTTTTGAACTACCGGAGGGACTAAGTAGACTTCATAACACATTTCATGTGTCTCATTTGCGAAAGTGTTTGGCGGATGAATCTACTTTTGTTCCATTGGATGATATTGAGTTGGACGAAAAGTTGAATTATGTGGAAGAACCGGTGGCAATCTTGGATAGAAAAGTGAAGCGTTTACGCAATAAAGAGATTAGCCAAATTTTTGGTGAGGTGGAAACATAGAAGGGGAGCGGAAATGACTTGGGAAACCGAGGAGGAAATGCTCAAATATTATCCGAACCTTTTTATGTGAAGTCGGGTTTCGAGGACGAAACCCAAATAAGGGGAGGAGATTTGTAACGAACCAAAATCCGGGTCTCGTTATAAATAAATAAATATTTCTAATTAATATTATGGTGAAAATAATATTTTAGAAATAAGTTGAAACAAGTGGGTTTCAAGTTTGTAATGGGGCTATGTTAGTTTTGACTAACTTTAGAATGAAATGGGTGAAGTGGAAAGTTGAGGGACTAAAGTTGTAATATGGCAAAATCTGCCATTTGACTAGTTAAAGTCAAAATTAACTCATTTTTGAGGTGTTAGTCGTTCAAGAGAAGAGGAGAAGAAGAGAATTTCGGTTTTGGAGCTAAATCGCGGAATTGAGGCTTGTTTTGTGAAGGTTTTGACTCACACAACACCTTCATAACATCAAGTAAGTGATTCTCTTCCTCTTGATTTCACCATGAATGTGTTCTTGGTGGGTTTTGGGTGAAATCCGAAATTATGTATGCATGTGATGAAATGGTGTTAGATTATTGATAATCTAGCTAAACTAAAGTTAAAGAATGATGATTAACATCCTAGAACCCTTTGATTTTGATTATGAGAAGTTAGGGTTCATATGGTGGAAATTGGGGGTGTTTGGATCATGATGCTAAAATGATGAATTAATGAAGATTAAGTGTTTTTAAGATGTTAGACACTTGAACAAACACCAAATTAACTTAATAATAATTTTTTGAAAGAAAAATTAGTGTTAAGATTAAGATAATGAAACTCAAGTGGGTGAGTTTGTGGTGAAAGAGGGTGTTTGGTTATGAGGATAACCCAAACGGGTCAATTTGGGTTGGAAATGGGGAAATTGAGTTGTGGACTCAATTATAATAGAATTTTGATGTATGTTAGATTACTAAACTAGGTGAATGTGTTTAGGTAATCAAATTGCAAAGCTAGAAGGTGGTGCGGGATCCTCTAACTCAAAAGGTAAGTGCTTTGCACTTACTTAGTAATGATAGGTGGTGGTGTTGATCATATTTGAATTTCATGTTGGATGTTCAAATATCTTAATTGTGTTTATTGGTATGTTGATGAACCTAGTTAATAAACTTATATGGTGCAAAATTGACTTGTGTGGTAAAAGTCAAGCTTGTATGCAAAATGTAGAATATGTTAAATTGGTGTAGTTGACTATGTGGTATATGGTCAAACTAAAATGTGGAATATGTTAAATTGGCGTAGTTGACTATGTGGTGTATGGTCAAACTAAAATGTAGAATATGTTAAATTGGTGTAGTTGACTATGTGGTATATGGTCAAACTAAAATGTGGAATATGTTAAATTGGCGTAGTTGACTATGTGGTGTATGGTCAAACTAAAATGCAGAATATGTTAAATTGGTGTAGTTGACTATGTGGTATATGGTCAAACTAAAATGTGGAATATGTTAAATTGGTGTAGTTGACTATGTGGTATATGGTCAAACTAAAATGTAGAGTATGTTGAATTGGTGTAGTTAACTAAGTGGTATATAGTTAAACTAAAAGGTGGAATGTGATAAATTAGTGTAATTGACTTATGTGGTGTAAAGTCAAACAAAATGTGGTAATTCGAAGAAATTGACTTATGTGGAATATAAGTCAAACCATTGTGGAAAAATGGTGAAAATGGTGTAAATTGACTTATGTGGAATATAATTCAAACCATTGTGGAATAATGGTGGAAATTTGTGTAAATTGATTTATGTGGAATATAAGTCAAACCATTGTGGAATAATGGTGAAATTGGTGTAAATTGATTTATGTGGAATATAAGTCAAACCATTGTGGAATAATGGTGAAATTGGTGTAAATGGACTTATGTGGTATATAAGTCAAACCATTGTGAAATAATGGTAAAATTGGTATAAATCTACTTATGTGGTATATAAGTCAAGTGTAAGGAACCTTAATTGACCAAATGGGTGTAAACGGGTCAAATGGGTGAATCGGGTGAAAACAAGTATATTTACTTGTTGTTATGTTTATTTTTAACGAAAATGTGGTTATGGACCTATGTGCCATAATGGGAAATGGAAATGTGTTAATGTTGAATGATAAGCGAAAAGAATGATACTTGTAGGTGAAATGCAAGTGATAAGTTAGCCAAATGACTATTTGGGCGGAAACGGGTCAAATGGGTGAATGGGTGGAAAACAAGTTATATTTACTTGTTTGATATGTTTTATCTTCATTACTAATGGTGTTACATGTGGTGTTTTGTAGGAAAAGCTCCGAAGTAGTCGAAGTCAAGTTCAAGCCTTTGATGGGATTCTCGTATGCGTTTATGTATTTTGGTGGTAATTAGAAACCTCTTAAAGGGATGTAATTTTGGCACACAAATGGAGTTTTAGTGTGTTTACATGTTGATAAAGTGTTTGGGGTCAAAACCTATGTGTTGGGAAAGTTTTGGTGTCAAGCATTTTGATAAAAGTTGGAAAAATGGCTAAGTAAGAAAGCTGCTGAGGAAAACTGAAACTTTCTGGAAATCTGGTCCCTCGCGGTACGCGAAGAACCTGAGAGGTTTCTCTCGCGGTACGCGAGAGACAAGTCTCTCGGATTGCTTTCCTGACGCCCCCTCGCGGTACGCGAGAGTTGTGGGTCTGGTCCCTCGCGGTACGCGAGGACGTAAAAAAAAAAAAAAAAAAAAAAATTTCCTGGGTTTTTACTTATGCTTCCGCGTGTTTAAGAATGGTGTGTTATATAATGTATTTTCAAAACCCAATGATATATTAATTTTTACATATTTTGAGTGTTGTTTTCTATCCTTAGTATATGATACATTTTTATATTTGTAAAATATACACATAAAAATTTAAAAATTTTATTTATTGATATTTTACCCCGTATGCATACACGAGATCTAAACTAGTTAGATATATATGCACTATAAGTCTAAGGATCATTTGTCGGTCCACATAAATTAAAATTTACAAAAGAGGTGATGTACAAATGAGTTTTGTTTATTTGTAAAATGGTGGCCCGTCGGGTCCAAGCCACACAATGACTTATTTTTTTATTTTTTTATTTTAGAACAGTATGTCGGTTAGGATGTCGCTAACCCCTTCTAGCTAAGAGTTCAAGTCCTGCCACAAAGGGTGTTTTTAAAATTATGAAATGCATCTTGTGATGATTGAATCTGAGACCTCCATTGTAAGAAAATCTTATGACAAAACTCCCTCACCACCGGACCAAAGACCTGATGAAGCGCGCCCACACAATGACTTATGCTTGCGTTTTGGGGTTGGTAGTTGACACAAATAGATTTGACGTGGGTACCAGTGGCAGGACAGTTTTAAAAGTTTGAGAGGTAGCCATAAATTCATGTGGGGTCTCAGGCGAGACCAATAATTGATATTTATAAATTATTCACGACCAATGGAATTATATTATTTCTTTTACCTTATGGTAACGTACATTATATTATCATCCAAATTCCAAAACCGATTTATATCAAACTAAAGAAAAGCCGGACATATGACCACCATTTAGTTATGGCTTGCTATAAACTATAAACTAAGATAATGACCTAATGAAGCTAGGTTTGATTTACATATAAGCAAGACGATTACGATAAAGTGGCAGGTAAACGGACAACAACTTGCGTCGCAATCACTTTTGGATAGCAAAATAGATTCTACTAAAAACAAAGTTTTGGAGATCTTAGGGGCGAAAAAATTATTATGCACGACTTGCTAGGTCAAACAGTTAAAACGAACTTGTTTTAAAGTAGTTTTATTGGTTATACTTCTCTCTAAATTAACGGTCGTTAGGCCAAAAAACGTAAATTTTACTGGTTGTACTATTTTAAAAACGAAAAGAGCAATTTGCCCTTACATGCAAGGCTCGTGACCAGACTTAACAGTAAATTTTAATGGTCGTTAGACCAAAGAACGTAACGTGCAAGGTTTTTCAAACATAAAGGATGTTTTCTGTAATTTTCTTACTTAAATGACGTATACTGAAATTTGGGTTATACTAACGACGTAATTTATAATTTGCTCTTTAAAAAAAGCAAGTCAGTTTGACTGATAATTCTTGATGAAACTTAGTTAAAATGATTACTTTATTTTAATAATAACCATACCATAATCAATTACAAATTAAAATTAGAAAATATGACCATCTTTTTATAATTACAGAATGTTTTGGAACTATATATAATAAGGGGCATGTTAAATGTTGTGAAGGTGGCCTGGCCATCTATTAAATTTTAGAGGTGGGGTTTGACAGCCAGATCCTACAATGACATGGCTTGAAACGTTTACAAATTATGTCGAATGACACGAAGATATATTTATTTCTCTTGAATTATAATATATTTAAAAAAAAAAGCAAATTCAATAACTGTGCCCAACTTAAAACATGCTTAAAATCCTCACCACTCAATTTCTTTAATGACGACGTGGATGATAACACTATATAATCATTATAGATCTTATGTATAAACTATTTGTTATACACTTAATACATATATACACATGCTCATACACTTAGATATATGATTATCCATGCTAACTTGACCGTAGAAAGATATTTCTATGTATCCGATCTCAGGATCCCTTCTAACAGATTTTTGTAACGTCCACAACCTAATGGCTAGGTCTCAGCTCGGTTGGATGAATAATGACCCAACAAGACCGTTAAATCGTTTGAAACCAGAAGAATGTCATTTGCTACAAAGGTCCAGGTCTTACTACCGGTGGTCTTATATTTTGCAACCACCATTATATATTAACATAAACTATATAAATATTATAAATACTGTATAGCATGATTAATAATATAAATAAAATGTGTGTATATATATAACATTTTTTTTGTTTATTCTGATTTATGATGAAACTTAAATAAAAATATTATATATTTATTTCTAGATGATGGAAGAAAAGACTTTAGTTGGCATAGTAAAGTGGGTCCGCTTGCACTTGCCGACATTCAATATCACCTTTTAGTTTTGGCCTTTTGGGATGACATAGTTGAGTTGAGTTGGGTTCCAATCTTCTATATATTTTTCTTTTTGATTTTTCATATCACCTGTAATACAAATATTAAATCTTTCATACACGTGAGATAAAAGTAAAACATAGGTGAGAGAAACATATCAAAATCATGCTTAATTAATTCACTAAAAAAACTGTTAGAAAATTAAAAATACAAGAATAATTTAACATAATTATGAAATTCAGTTTTTGTAATCCTTATTCTAATAAACGATTCCAAAAAATGACACTTGTCATTACCATATTTTTTTCTCATTAATAGCTACTATTTTTTCTTATTTTAATTAAGTTTGAATTTTGAAATTTAATTATGTTATTGTTTTTATTTTTTTTTTAAATTAATATAAAATTTAAATTCCAATTATTAATTAATTAAGAAAACAAATAATTTTATTTCTTGTTTTACACATTATTTTAATTTTTTTACACATTATTATACTTTTATTTTTTATTAAACAAACTTATTTAATACATAGGTATATAACCTAGTATGGTATATTTGGGTTTAGATCGTAAACAAAATTGATATGTATATGATTGTCGTGAACTTAAGTATGAGTTTTTCTTTTTTTTTTAAGCATGTTAATAAATTGTAAAAGATTCAATAAACCATTTTTATAAAATAAGAAAAAGTTATTGATTTGTGCTTTACGTCAATCATCCTTCTACCTTAACACATTTGTTAATAGTTTTCGGATAAATATTAACAGTGAAATGAAAACAACATAAAGAAGAAAATTAATTAGACACTTTTATTGTTGAAAAGGATATAGATTTGATTTTATTTTTTTTTTTATTTTTTTTTTTAGTTTGAGTTTCAAATCAAATATGTTTTCAACTTTATAATTATTTTTGGGACAAAATCCTTTTAAGATGAAAACGACCTTTACGTTGAAATTATGACAGTAGTTGAAATTATGAAAGAAAAAAATGTTAGAACTTTTATTGTAAATTACTAATTATCAATGTTAAACATTATATGTTTGTTTTTGTTTCTATAAATATATAAAATGAATTGCTTTGACTGGAAAAGTGGTCTTCAACAATTTGAAAATTCCTGTTATATTATGGAAAGTTTTGCTGATTTCGTATCTTATAAAATTGTGTACAAATACAAATAGAAGGGTTTTAAATTCAAATAAACATAAACTTTTAAAATTTTCGTCATCAACCTAGTATGGGTGAGATAACCAAATTGTATTAGATCCATTAATGTTTCATCATTACTTCGTGATGCCAGAGCATGTGCAATAGCCTGCAAGGACGTGCATTGGCTAAGGTGGAAGCGAAGAGTTGCTGACATGGAGGAGAGAAGCCAAGGACGTTGTGTGGTCCCGATACGAATGTCTTATCACACGAGCGTCCATGGGTGGTAGAAGGGGAAGACTGAGGGTATAGGGGTCGGGGATGAGGTCCGTGGGGGTTTTAGCTCGTTGGGGTGGGGAGGGGGGAGGGTCTCAAGCTAGTGCTCTAAGTATAAGAGTTTTACAAATCGTTTAAATGGTTTAACTATTTAACATAGATTATTTTGCTACGATAATTTTGTTTTTTTTATTGTTGTAACAATTATATTTCAGGGACCCAATTTTTTTACTTGCACAGAGCATCTGGAATCTCAATAACGGGCATGTCCATTGCCACATAACTATAAATAAAATAGCATGGTTGAAGTGTCCTAACAAAATTTAGAATTCCTCAACCTTTCGTGGCATTTAGCTCTAAAAGAAATTAACACTTTGTTTTGAAGGTCTTTGGTTGTCTTTACTTCCCGTGACTTAGGTTTTATAACTTACATAAGACGGAGTTGCATTGTCTCCACCGCATTTCAAAGGAACCGCATAAACATTTTTGTTGATCTTACCCAACACCCTCATGTTGTTGGGGCATTTACCTTGATTTTGTTGTCAAATAAGGAAAGGACTATTACTTAGTTGGAAATTTTGGAAAATAAGCTGAATTTTGAGTTTCATTAATGGTGAAAGTAGAAATAGTACTAAAGACATGGATACGTGATCAAATTATATGAAAAGATTCTAGTGATCCGGATGTAACTAAAAAATACATGCATTTGTGGGTCCAATAGTATTAAATAATAAAACTATATATTTCATTTCATTAATTTAGCTTTAACATATTATGTACCAAGATAATAAAGGCTTTTAAGCATGATTGTTTTGGGCCTCTTTAAATTATAGTAATGGGCCCATTTGACTTCACAAGCGTATTCTTGTTTCAAGTCTTCTTTATCATTTCAGGCTCAACTGAACCCGCCCATCATGGATTGAAATTGAAGCACCTCCACTAATAAAGTGATGACATTGTTGTGCTTTTATTTTTTATGGGCTGATAGATAAGAGGATCATGGGCCTTGATTTGTAATAGTTATTATTTTTTTAGTTGAATATTAAATTTTTTAGAAGTACAATTATATAAAATATAAGAATAAACTGTCATTTTTGTCCCTGTGATTTGGTCATTTCAACCAGTTTCGTTTAAAAACTTTTTTTTCGTCCCTGACTTTTCGAAATCTAGCAATTTTCATCAAACTGACTAAATTCGTCTACATTTTAACGTTAAATCAGTGGCAACTTTGATAAAATCAGGGGTAATTTAGTTAGATTTTAACCTATGAAGTTCAAACCGACCCTTGATTTAACATTAAAATATAGACGGAGTTAGTCAGTTGGATGAAAATGAATAGATTTTGAAAAATCAACGACAAAAAACCTAAAAAAAGTTTTTCGATAACCAATAAGACAAAAATAACACTTTAGTCATTATATAATAAAGATTAAAGTACAAGCAACTAGAGTATCATTCTCGTTGAGATTTTGATACTTCATCCTCTTTGGCTTTTTTCTTTTTTTTTTCTTTTAATTTTCCTTTTCACCCTTTATACTATATATATAATATATATTTCTAACCCATTTTATTTTTAAATAATTTCATTTATCTTTAATAACTTTCGTTTATTGATTTTTTTTTTAAATAGAATACATGATTGTTTTTTGTTTTTTTCAACATCCCCGAGATAATTTTTTTTTAACGGAGTTGTATTCAAAATCGAGTTTTTTTTATCGTACCCTATAACGAGTGTCGTTACCATTGTGGTACCATGAGGAACTGAACCTATTATCAGCGAACAACATCATTATCAATATTGATATTATCATAACCGACAACGAACAAGCTCCTACCACGTGGCGTTGTCAAAAAATGACCTGACTCCCGTCAGAGAGCACGGAAGGAACTATTGGAAAGTATAAGAGACTACTTATTGTATCATAATGTTATATTCCACTTATAAATGGATTCTAAATAGGGCTAAAGACTAAAAGCTTATGCGTTAAATGGCTTATTGCCTAAACTATTAGAAAGTATGATAGAATACTTTTTTTGTAAAATGTCAGTGTTCCGGTATAAATTTATTTGAAAAAAGAGTTATATTCAAAACCGAGTTTTTTTTGTGGTATCATCGTCTTTATCGAGTGACGTTAACGTTTTAGTATTGTTACCGAACCGAACCTATTATATGCGAATTAGGCAACCTGACACGTGTTGCTAAGCGCGGCTATTCAACTAGTTGTTATAAATGATAAATGGTATAAAAAAACATGTTAGCTTAAGACCATCCGTAGTTGTGACATCCCTGATTTTTATGCCTAATCCTATAATCCTATCTTGCAACCTTGATTGATTTCTTATACAATGAACCTTTTTATGCCTCATATCACTTGTGATATCATTTCATTTCAAATCTCCAAGTCTAGTCTAAAGCGAGTATTCTATTTTGCTTTAGAACGACTTGCATATTCTATTTTGATTCTATATCTGATTCTTGTGTTCATCCTAGAACTTGCTACTTATGGTAACTTTGGATGATTTAGACCTATTCAAAACAATTCAAGTTTGTAACTTCGTTTGACTAGAATAAAAATTCAAGGATAAAAGTTACACATACATAAATTTTCAAGGTTCTTATATAACGTCTTCGAAAACTCGGCTATTATCATTATGTATTAATAACAATAAATTTCAAGTTCTTATATATATTATTATTGTTATTTAATTATTAAATTATATATAACATATCTTAAATAAATAAAAATATTATTCTTTTAAACTAATCCTAAATCCTAATATCTAACTAACACATCTTTATCCAAAAATTTTGAATTTGGACGTAAATCCATTTCCCCCATAATTCGTTTTTTATTTTATTTTATTATTAAATATAATAAACTAATTTATAACATTTGCAATTCTAGCCCTAATGTAACATCCGGCCCCTCGTACTAACAATATTGTCCGCTTTGCCCACTAAGAGCTCACGGATTTGTTTTTGGTTGCCCGGGTGAAAACTTCCCAGGGGGTCACCCATCCCTGGATTACTCCCACCCGAGCACGCTTAACTGTGGAGTTCTCCTCTCATCCACTACATTAAGCCCCAAAACGCGTTGTTGATTTAAGATGCAGGACATTCCTTATGAACCAAGGATCTCTCCTGTCCACGGCCGATGTGGGATTTGCCTAAGGTGTTACAATCACCCCCCCTTTGGACTCATCGTCCTCGATGAGGTTTGCCCCACCATCCCAATCAGAGATGTGGGATTTGCCTAAGGTGTCCCTCTGAACATCCCCGGGGACTCACCATACTCGATGAGGTTTGCCCCACCATCCCGAACGGCACAGGAGTGACTCTGATACCATTTGTAACATTCGGCCCCTCGTACCAACAATATTGTCCGCTTTGCCCACTAAGAGCTCACGGATTTGTTTTTGGTTGCCCGGGTGAAAACTTCCCAGGGGGTCACCCATCCTTGGATTACTCCCACCCGAGCACGCTTAACTGTGGAGTTCTCCTCTCATCCACTACATTAAGCCCCAAAACGCGTTGTTGATTTAAGAGGCAGGACATTCCTTATGAACCAAGGATCTCTCCTGTCCACAGCCGATGTGGGATTTGCCTAAGGTGTTACACCTAATAACTAATTAATTTTTGCGAATAAGTCCCTAATCCCACCCTATAAATAGAGCCATTATTCCTCCATTATTCTTCACACCTCAACGATCATCTAGGGTTCCCTAGCTACTAAAGGTCGTTATTCTCATCTCTCGGAAGATTATAGCTTAAATCATTCCATTCTAAGTAAGTTCTTGTTGTGTTCTTACTTTTTCTTTCAAATTCTTTCATAACTAGCTAGATCTATGATTCCCTAACATGTTTGTGTTATAATCATAGACCTATCCAAGATCAAAACCCCTATTTCAATTAAACTTGTTCAAATTTTTATTTAAAAACTTGGTTTTGATCTTTCTTGTTCCTTTCAATTTCATAAATCATGTTTTTACTAAAACTCCTTATTTTCAACTAAAACCCTCTAATATTCAACTAAATTCATTTCTATCTTTACAAAACTTATATTTATAATTTAACCCTTATACTTTTCAAACTTACCAAACAAACCATAAACTTGGTCAGTATGTAGTTATCTGACAAACATTAAAGTTCTTGATAGGAAAATACGGGGTTCCGATCCAACCAACTCTTTCCTGGGAACTTTTATGTTGGAGGTACTACTCTGGAATGATAACCACTCTAGTGTATAACAACCACTTTCAACTAATTACATTGTCAACCCTTCGACTATCCTTAACTTGTTTCTAACGTAACAAACTTAACTTAGGGAGTCGTTAAGACATTCAATCCAAGTTACTACAAGTTCAAGTTCAACCCTTTCATTTGCAAGGTGAGTTCATAGCCCCTCTTTACTTTCTGCTTTGGGTTGAAAAACATGCTCCTATATCAAAACGAAATCAAATTCTGAAATCAAAACTATTCTTTTTGCAGTCAATAACATACTTTCCAATTCTAGTAAAACTAAACTGGTTTATACATGTTGCTATACTATGCCATTTTTTATTACAAAGTCTCTCTTATTTCTAAAATTGCACAACCATTAACTTCGGGGAAGCCACGGGAGTACGTAAATAGATCTATTGGCCTGACAAGCCCATCTAGTCCTTCAAGTTGTGGATACTGATCAACTTGGAAGGAGCTGGATGTTTAGAAACTGCATTCTTGACACTTACACTTAGTCTAACACCCTGACAAGGTGTTGGACGGGAGAGCTATCGATCACTAGGGTTGGTTGTTGACTCATGTATAAAGCCTAATTACTTGGAATTTGAAACTTGTTTATGACTTGCATCTTGTTATCTATTACTATATATTTACTTAAACCTATGTTCTCACCAACTTTTTAGTTGACATATTTTAGCATGTTTTTCAGGTGAAGCTAACTAGGATGTTGATAAGCTCATGCTAGGATCAAGGACTCATGCCTTAGTGGACTTAGCTAGATTTTAACAAAAGAAGAATTATTTGTTGTACTTGTTTGTTTGAACTCTTATAATCTATGTAATCAACTATTTAACCATCTTAATAGAAATTTATTTTGATCATGTTTAATGATTCAATTTCGTCGCCCGCTCGTGTTTCCGCCTTGGCGGGGGTGTGATAGTAGTGGTTTCACGCTCTGGCATGTCAGCGCCATATCAGCACAGGGGCACTTACTGTCCAGAATCACTAAGGTGTGTAGTGGTTTCACGCCTCACATTTAATTTTAAATAATTAAATGTTAAACTTAATATTTAATTAAAAAGATAAAAAGAAAAAGAATAATAAGTTGTAAAGTTTTGATTGGATGATTTTTTGGTTAATATAGTTTCTTTTTAATTAAAGAATGTAAATGATATTTAATAGGAATTTTATAAAAACATAATAGATTTTTGTAACATCGGTTAATATAAATGATTAAATGTGTGATGGGTGAGTAAACACATCTAAAGTCATATGCATAATTTCTTAATAATTTACTTTAAAAATAATTTATTCAGGAAGATAAGATTTAATTCAACTTTTACATATATTTTTTTGTTCATTGTATCAACTCCAACACAACGAAAACAAAACACCGAAAGAGAAAGAATCAAAACGCATAATTGAATTGTCTTTTGGCAGTCTAATACTGTTTCTTCCATTTACCTGTTTCATTCATTGTCTTCTTGCTGTTTTTTTCATCATTTTTCAGGTCATTTGTTTTATGTGTTCAAACGTGTGTATTATTTTTGTTACATTTCTTAAATCGCAGTTGTAATTTTTAAAAATAAGTTAAATATATTTTAAAAAAATTAAAAAGGCACTGTTACAAGGTTACTTTCTACATCAGTTGATAATGAACTATAAGTTCGTTAGGTAACTTCTTTACATACAATTTGCCCTGAATAATACGGGGAGGGCAATCGTCCGGAGCCCGGTCTCCTAAGTGGCCTGTAGTTTTAAATTTTTTATATATATTTTATATTTTTAATAAAAGCTCAACTTATATTATCCATTTATCGTATTAACTCACAAAGATATTAAAAAAGGCCCACTTAGAAATGTGTTTTTTCTAAAAAAAATCTATATATATATAAGTCTAATTGTTTATAAATCTGAACTGAAAACCAATAAATAAATAAAAAACTGTATATATAAGCCTAATTTTTTTTAAAAAAATCTATATATATAAGCCCGTATTATATTTTTTTTATATGATAACTGAGTTTATATCATAGGGCCCGCTTTTTTTACATGTTCTGGGCCCAAAACATTTTAAGGATTCTCGGGACCGGCCCTGCTTTTATTTATTTTCACTTGCAAAAAAAATGGAAAACAAAACTTGAAATTAAAATAAGAAAATTCTTAATCAGAAAACAACAAATCATCACTTCTGTAAACTCTAATGATCAAAAGGACAAAAGCCATATTTAAATATTTTTTAAGCAAACTACAAATTACTTCCTTTAATTATTAACAAAATTTTAGAATACGTCATTTAAGTATGAAAATTACAGAAAACGTCTTTTATGTTTAAAAAACCTTTCGCGTAACGTCTTTTAAACAAACGAACGTTAAATTTCACTGCTAAGTCATGTCATGTCATGTGTAAGACACATGCGGGTATTTTGGTATTTTTACGTAAAAGGGCTAATTATGTAATTCCACCCACTTAAAAGAACTATTTTTAGAATTACAGATATAGTCCTTTTACAGTAAAAAAAAAAACCAAAAATTTCTTCATGTGTTTTGCATATTATTTGACTTAACGGTGAAATTTAACGTTTTTTAGTCTAAAGGACGTAACGTGCAAGGTTTTTTTAAACATAAAGAACGTTTTCTGTAATTTACTTAGTTAAAAGACGTATTCTTAAAATTGATCAATACTTAAAAGACGTAATTTATAATTTGCTCTACTTTTTTTTAAATATACTAAGTAAAAAGGTAAAATACAGTGATGTGGCAGATGTGTATCATCCCTCTTAACTTTTATAATTAACAAGTATAGAATCCTTAGCGACAGAAAAGAAAAAGAAGAAAGAAAAAAAAATTCAGTTCGTCGACAGCAGGGTTCGAACCTGCGCGGGCGAAGCCCAACAGATTTCAAGTCTGTCTCCTTAACCACTCGGACATATCGACCTTGGCGTTTGTTATTTAGTTTATTTAATAATATTCATATTCCAGTTATTCAAAAGATCGCTAAAAACCTTTTGTTTATTTTATTTATTTTAAATGATTGAAATACTTATTTATTTATATTAGTTTTGTTCATTACTTTTCATATAATTTTATGTTTTAATAAATAAGTAAATGTCATGATAAATACCGATTTGTGTGTTTGAATTTGCATCTTATCGCTTTCGTTAATATGAAGTGTTCTAAGATTTGAAGATAAACACTCTATATTAAATTATTATGTCCTAAAAAATTACCATTCAAAGTTTTTCTTTGTTAACGAGGAAAAGCAAAGAAAAAGAACATATTTGAAATAATTACTAAAATAACACACAAATTAAAAAGTAACATTTAGTGACGAATGGTCATCTTCTTATTCACCCTTCACCCCCTCATTTTTATAATTAATAAATTGTGTTAAAAAATAGTTTTGTTCGAAAAAAATATAATGAATTAACTTTTATTCATGATTACATAACCAAAAATATTGCATAAACTGCAATAAATAATTAAAACAGTTTATTGCATGTTTATATAAGATTGTAACATAACTAGTATATTTTATCGTTATGTGAATATACATAGATGGATGCATATGTGCATAAATTTATTTGTATTCGTATCCTATAATTATCTGCGGTATACCTAACTTGTTACGAGGAAGAAAGAGACGAGAAAATAGGCAAATTAACTAATTAGAGACACAAATTATTTAATATTTTTACAGTTATACATCCTTAATTTAATTTTTATTAGTAAATGAATAATTTTGATTGATAATTACAAGTTCTTGCATTATCTATGTTATATGTACATGCAATATATATACAAACAAAAATATTAATTAAGAATCAAACGAATTATTTTTAGCCAGTGAATTATATATATTTTAATAGATAGATGAGATTGTGTTACTTATTTTATGTTTTGTTGGTCAATAATCAAAGGATTTCAGAGGTTATATCATATATGATGTTATTTCTTATTTGCATGATGGAATGAAATTGAAGAAACTGGAGTAGTATTTGCATAATTTAGTGTTAAATATTTAATTGCAAGTGATTGTTGTCATGAGAAGGATTCTAGCCTGGCCTTCCTTTTAATGTATCTTTTTGTCCTTGCTATGTTCCATCATACTCTTTTCTTTCTTTTTCTTTAAGGAAGAGACCACACACCCTATGAATGACCTCACATCTATGTACTATCCATCTACCTATGCATTTTCCCTTGGGACTTGCTTGCTACTCACCTTTTATTCTAATTCAATTCAATCTATAATCACTTTTAGCTTAATTCAAATTAATATAGATTTAAAAGATAAGGATGAGAAACAAAACTTATAATTCAAATTAGTTTGAATTAAACTCATATATTATATAGTTTTTTTAGAATAAAATGTATTATTTTTATTTTATTTTTTTTCTTTTAGTATGACCCCACTAACCAACCTAGAGAAATTTTTTATATATTATGTTTTTGTGGTATGGAGGAAATTACAAATCAGGTTACTCTTCAATAGAAAGAATGAATTATACCTATATTTCAAAGGGAAGCAAATAAATAGTGACTTTAATTTTTTTAGTCATTTTCTAATTTTTATTTTGCACCCCTTATACTATATATAATATACAAAAACAATCGCAAGTAATGTTTGAAGAGCTCTGATTTGTGCATTGTTCTGTATTTTGTGATTATGTGCTACAATTTTGACAAAATTATGTAACTGTGAAGAATCACTCACTGATCTTGGTGTTGATATTACCAATTGATATTGCAGTCTTTTGTTGTTAGATTTTTGTTGCTAATTTAATCTGCTGGTACTAGTATATATCATTACTTGTTTTATTAGATGTTATGTTGTTTTCATCATGTTTTAGAAGGTTGTGTACCTTCCACACTTGAGGTGTTTTCATCATGTTTTAAGAGTTTGTGTACTCGTGCTATTTTGTTGAAGCTGACTGAACGCACAAAACTCTTCACGTGGAGCTGGTTCTTTATTTTGTAATTGTTTTGACTAAAATACACATCAAGTGTGGAAGGTTTAACGGTGTTAATTAGTGGTATTCAAATGGATTCAAATAAAATTTTTGTGAAACCTTTGGATTCAAATGACAAGATTTAAACCATTTGATTCAAATAACAATTTTTAACAAACCATAGGGATGCAAATAGCACTTAACTCTAATAATAACAATAAATGGAAAATGCTACCTCAAAGGAAAGGCTTTTCTCGAGTATGGAATAACATCGCGAAGATGGAAGCAAAGCTAACATTTGCAGGCCTGAAATTTCAAAAATTGATCAGAGGTATGTGGGAAATGGGAAAAGCATTCGATTTTGGCTCGATGGGTTACAAATGAACCTCTTAAAGACATTCTTCCAAACTCATTTACATTACTACATCTGAGGGCAAACTTTCTTAGGTGTTTTCAAGCTTTTTGATTGCTTTCGTGATTAACAATTTTAATTTTAATACACAATTTATTTTTTTAGTTTTTTTTAACAGCAACACCTATATTATGTAGAATACAATAAAACACCTGGATAATTGAGGATGAACTTGTAACCTTCAAAACTCGAACCCACAACCTTTGGTTGGGGGTGAGATCATCACAAATAATCAATACATAAATGATTAAGAAGTTCAACATAATCCAAGTAACTTTTCACCCCGATTGTTTTTAACTTGTGCTAAGGTTACTCATACTAAAATATACGTTTTAAGCATTATACTTTGTAACATATAGTGCAAACTAATCACATTACCACTATCAAAAAATTAAAAAAATTGCGACAACAGATTTTGTGAAAAATTTGTCGGAATTGACCGTTAGCGACAAGTTACCGACGAATTAGGGACAAAATCTTTTCGTCGGTAATTCCCGACAATTATATTAAATAAACAACTTAACTTATTTAATAAACTTGTCGAAAAATTGTAAGAAATCTTATAGCTACTATTTTTGTTTTTGTCCTTTTGAAAAGTTGTCTGGGCAAACAAGTCTTTTCTAAATTCTAGGTAATCTTATAAAACTTTTTTAAAAAGTATACACGTTTTCTAATAGTGTACGCTAGGAATTATGATAGGGTGGGACGACGTGTGTCGGGGCCAAACAAGTCTTCTAAATTCTAGGTAAAAGTACCATCATTTCTTACCTACCTGTTGGTTGTTCTTGAAGTTAAAATCATAATGTAAATTAAAAAAAAAGAGTTATAGTTATAACTAGTCTATTTTGTAATGTTTCCTTTATTACAAATTCGTAGAAACCAACTTATTGAGGCCTCTAGCTATGACGTGATGTTTGTATTAATGAGACATTTAGAACCAAAAGTGTAGGTTTCAATACCATTTGGAATGTAAGTATTTATCACTTCTGCTAATCAACAAACCACACGTGTTGGGCTCCATAATAATTGACCCATCTGATCTCTGATCTGTTCTCCTGCTCTTTCTCAACACCCTCTTGATCTCACACATTGATAAACACACACAACACTACACACCCTTTTCAAGATCAACTTCACTCATTAAACCCTTCAGTTAACACACAGCATCACACTTCACTACTCTATCCACAAATGGGTTGTGGTCACCACCCCAAATTACTCCACCATTTAACCATTTCTCTGCTCTTTCTCCTCATTCCACTCACAACCCATTTCAGATCTTCTGCTCAAGGTAACTGGGTCTCACTCACTTCCTCTCAAACCACATCAAAATCCCATCTTTTTCCATCTTTTTTAACATGGGTTCACTCTCTTTTTGCTCATTTGTCACAGGTAGAATGATGGTAAAAGTAAAACCACCAACCCATTCTCAGGTAATTAATTACCCTTCAATTTGCTAAATCTTGTTGTCTTTTGCAGTTTTGTCAAGTTTTTTTATGGTCAAATTTGATGAAGATTTAGGGCTTTTGTGTAGGTGGAGGTGGAGAAGACCATACTGAGAGGGCAAATAGGATCAAGACCACCAAGATGTGAAAGAAGATGTGGTTCTTGTGGTCATTGTGAAGCCATTCAAGTGCCAACAACCCCACAAATCAAGACTGCAACAGTTGGAGTCACTGTTGAATATGCAAGAGGTGATTACAGCTCAAACTACAAGCCCATGAGTTGGAAGTGCAAATGTGGGAGCTTTATCTTTAACCCATGAGTTATTATAATTAATTAATTCTACATTGGTTAATTATTATCATTATAATTAATTAGAAGTGTACATATAGTTGGTTAAGACTAGTTCTTCAAGAATCAAGATAATCTTCCCGGAGCTTCTTTGGTACTTTTATGTTTGAGTCCTGCCTTTTTCTTGAGGGCCTGATTTTTATCCTGTTTTTCAATTATTCTGGATTAATCTATAATCAATTTGTCATAAATGTTTGATGAAAACTGTGAAAAGATTTGGTTATTAATGATGTGTGATGATAAAACATTGTCTTTTTTTAATGACAATTTGGATTACTAACGGTCACTCTCCCACCCCAGGCTCAATCTAGACCCTCTTTTTTTTTTATCACATGTGTGATTTGAACTCAATACATTCTCATTGGTAATGTTTTGGGTATACACCTTTCTCACTAGTCTAAACATTGTCTTATCTCCAAGAGAATTAATCAGAAATATAAAAATTAAAAATCGATAATAATTTTCTTAAAAGCACATACATATTTTAAAAATTGTTTAGGCTATAATTATGGATTTATTTTTTTTATTTTCAATGTTTTTTAGGTAAGCTATTTATTTTAGTATTGTGCAAATCTATCTGTTTTTTCACTTGATTTATAACATTAAATAATTACTTTAGTGTTGTAATTATAAATATTTTTAAATAACAATGTTTCGTATAATAGTATCAATTTAGTATTAACCATTTATTTGAGTATAATTACATATCAAAAAAATATAAGACGTTTATATTTCTGGGTGTTGATGGTGATAGTATTTTGGTCCCTTTTATGAGTAATATAGATGAAGGTGTTCATTTTATCATGATAACTACTAGAACTTCAATACTTGTTTTCAATTTGAAATCAAATTAATCGAAACCGTTTAAAAATAGTTTTATTTAGTTAATTGTAATGTATAATATATTTAATTTTAATTTTAAACGAAAAAGAAAATGGTGGTGTGAAGAGTTGGTGGTAAATTAAAAGAGAGTAACATGTTAATGATAAAATAAGAGAGGGTAGCGTGTAAGAATAGGAATGATGATAGATATATCACACCGTTACATCTGTATGGTCACTAAAATTTACCATCTTTTTTATTTTTTTATTCAAACATTTTTTTTATAAAGTTTATTTACTTATATGATTATTAAATTTATATTATAAACTTTTTAACTATTCATATCTCAGTATATATAGTACAGTCTTTCTGTTTACACTTAATTAAATAATATGATAAATGTCGATATAACAATAAATATGTCAAAAAACTCTTCAGAAATTTGGGGTGATGCTAAATATGCCTTACCTTTAGTTGTTTTTACGAGTTAATTACACATATAGTCTCTATGGTTTGTGAAAAATAAAAGGTTTGGTTATTAAAGGTTTAAAGGAACATGTTTTGGTTTTATCCTTTCAGTTTTGTAACAAGTTTGGTTATTAAGACAAACTTCCATTAAGTTTGAGTAAAATAACTAAAATTCCTTTTACGAAAAGTAACAGGTACAAGGTAAAAGGGTATTTTGATCATTTCACCTCAAGATATCAGAAAAATTAACGAAATTTAGCGTTAATACTTTAACTTATTACAAAATTGAAAGCATAAAATTCAAACATGTTCGCAAACCACAAGGACTCTATATGCAGTTAACTTTGTTTATATTGAATGCATCATATTTCCCATATTAAATCAGTCACATTATTTCTTTACTTTTACTTATAGGAGTACGTTTAGCCTTATCGCGTAATTGTTTTGTTGCCAATTTACCATTCCTTTAATTTAACTAATTTAAATTGTAGATCTAAAACATGATTCAAATGAAATAAATATATGTTAATTATATAAGAAAATGTTTGTTTATGTGATGTTACCTAGACCTTTGTTTCATAGGGATTAGGGTGGTTTTTGTTTACTTGTCTTGTAAGTAATTGGATCTTCTGGGGATTGGGTGAAAAACTTTTACTATTTCCTATTGCACTTTTTCATGCTTTTTAACCTTTCTAATCATACTTTCCAGTCGGATTCAATTCGTTTTAGTGTTACTTTAATGAAGTTGAATCTTATATAAGATGTATTGAATTAAAAATTGTCACATTTAGAAATTACTTAAGCTAAAATTAAACCGAATTTATTTATTTTCCTTTTCTATAAACATTATATGGAGGTATGATAATTTTAGTTTTATTTATAGGAAACAATAAGTTTTAGGACAAGTAGGAATATCCAGAAAGGCATTTCAGGAATCGGTTTGATTCTATCTCTGTTCCTTCCGTTTGAAGAAAGTAAGGATCCCATAGAATCGATCTTTCTTTTAGTTGTTGAATCTAAAGCAAAACAACTTTATAGTTTTATAAATAATTAAATAGGAATCATAAATTTTATTTATTTTTTATTATCGTGTTAACTGTATCTTATTTTATTAAACCATTTTTAGCGAGTTATGTCAATAATCATGTTAAATATGTTATGGCGTTCATGTTATTGAAATACTTATATTTAATTGTATTAAATATGTCGTGTCTTGTCATTTGCGTTGTTAAACTAGTTAAATTCAATCGTGTTAAACGTGTCATGTCAGATTGTTTGCAGGATTTTTTCTGCCGGCCGATACTATGATCGGCAAGTACGATTCTCTCTTGGCTCTGATACCAAGATAAACCTTAGGTGTGTAGAATATATTTGTATTGATAATTGTCATTACAATAAGGTTACAAAAAGAGTTATATAGGATAACCTTATTTACATAACACAACATCCTAATATAGCTATTTACAACATTACCTAATATTAAACCATCCTTTATTACATGCAGGGGCGAATTTACATTAAGGTCAGGGGGTGGGAAGGCACCCGCTCAAATAAAACTTGTTAGTTTAAACTCTTTAAGAAGTCAAGCTAAAAAAAATTAGGCACCCATAATTTTTATTTACAGGCACCAGAAAGCACCAGAAAAGCCTCTTACCAAAATGAAAATCCAACGTAATCGCTTGAAATCTGCATTGAGTTCATCGTAAAGATGAAGATATCATTATTTGAATAAGGAGGATGAAGACAGTTTCTTATGGGGAAATAGGGGTGTTTGTCTTGAAGAAAGAAAATTTTTGGGAGACTATACATTGATAATATTTGTCTTGATTGAAAGAAAATATGTGAGCTAGTAGTAATTAATAGAAATCTTTTACCTTAAAAAAAGTAATTATTAGTTACACAAACACACCTTCTGCTTTATTTTTATAATTATGATTACTTTTTTTTCTTTACCTAATGTTATTTATTAATAGACATTATTTACCATTAAATTTATTTTTGTATTTATTAAAATTATATGAAATCAAACTTTGTAAAATGTAAAAAATTAATATCATGCTCGATAATATTATGATTTATATATTTTGATTTTATAGAAAAAGTGTTTTCAAGTAAACAAGTATGACATTGTCTAGGTTTATTGTTAATCAGAGAAAAATATATTTTTTTGAAAATACTTGAGCTTATATATGTATTTATGTGTGTGTATATACATATATATATATATATATGTGTGTGTGTGTGTGTTTTTTTAGTTATATTGATGTTTTATATTTAGGTTACCACGAGTATTAAGGAGAAAAAAAGTTAACCACTTGATAGATTTAACAAATAAAGAGGTTAAACATTGCAAATGTGGCTAGTGTATATAAATTTTTTTTAATTCGGGGTTTTATCTACGTGAAGTTTTAACACGGCATCTTAATTGTAGGAGTAATATTGTATAAGTCTCCTTCAACTTGCAACCCTGTTTTGACCCATTGTAACTGTATCTGTTGTGACTGTTTTTGTTAAGCCGTTTTAACCAACCTATTTTTTACATGCGCTGACAAAAATTCATGGATTCGCCACTGATTATATGATTCAAGAGTTAAAAGCCTCAAGATTCCACGATAATAAAAGACAACAAAGTGGAAAGTCCATTCACTATGGCCGAAACAGAGGTCAAGGATAGATAAGACCTTATTGACTTTCACCACGTAGCTCCAACTCAATCAATAAATCCGAATTCACGTTGAACATACAACCTATCAAGCTTATTTGCCAACAATCGGTGTCGGAAATGTTTGGTGTTTGATTGTTTATTTTAAGGGTTTTTTTGTCTATGGGTGAAGCTTAGTGAGGGCTCCTCTGATTTTTCGGTTAGTAGTGTTAATTTATACGTATTCGTCGATTTTTCGCTCAGTAGTGTTAATTTATACGTATTCGGCCGATTCGTTCTTGCTTCTTCCACGTATGGTCCATGTGGGTTACCAAAACTTTGGATTTGGTTCATATCTTTTTCAAAAGTACAAGAATAGTCCCTGTGGTTTGCATTTTGTAACTCATTTAGTCCCCAGCAAACAAATCTATAAGTTTTAAAATTTTGAAATTAAAAACTAAATGCGTTACATATATTGTGTTTTACTTTTTCATTTTATATATTATGTTTTGTGATAGATATAAAATCTCTAAAAATAAAATAATTATAAATTCACATAAGAATTATCTGAATCTCCAGTTTTAGAAAGGGAAGAAATGTTGTGTGGACAAAAATAGGCATGGAGGAGTAAGATCGATGGGATATTTCATCAACAACCCTCCCCCTCATATTTTGTCTTTTTATGTCCTTTCCCTTTCATTCTTTATCTACACCAACATTCATCTCTTTCAACTATTCCAAAAAGAAAATTCATCACAATCTACCTTTTTAATATAAACAAGAATTGTGTCCACGCATGGTACGACGCGTAAAAACATAAAACAAATTGATTTTCTTAAAATTTTATAAAATAAATTCATATAAAAAGAAACTGTTAAAAAAATATTATTTACGAAATAAATAAACGTACCCGTAATTTTATATAAAAAAGTAAAACATTTACGTAAGTCCACGCGTTTCAGCGAAATGGTGGTAATATTCTAAAAACTTTATAAAAAAAAACGAAACCGTAGCAAATTCGGTAAAAAGAAGTTAACCGATAAAAAAACAAAAAAAGAAAACAAAATCTTTTTATGCATTGCCTCTTGTCATTTAAGAGCATTCACATCAGCATCTCTATATCCGTCTCTATCTCTATTATTTAGAGTTTTCTTATATTTTACACTGTATCAGGATCTCTATCTCCTTATTTTACAGTTTAATAAATAGAGATTCTCTAAATATTAGGAATCATTTTAATCAAACTATATATTTTTATGAGTGTCTAGGAAAAAGAAAAAAATAATATAATAAGTGTTTGTGAGTGAGATAAAGATAGAGATAGAGAATGAAATGTGGGAGGTTAAAACAAATTAAAAGATAAATTTTAAAAAATGTGATATTTAGTTAAATTATATAGATGAAAATGAAAAAGTTGATATGAATGCTTTTAAGAACCGTAAGTATTTGAATTGAATAACTAAAAGTTTTATAAATTTATTACCAAAAATATAAATAACTAAAAGTTCTATAAATATATTACCTTTTTGTACATTTTACCTTTTTTAGGTCCGAAGAAATAACATCAGTTTCAAAATTGAATAATTATCTGTTTCAAAATGAATAATCTTTTTTATTACTTTTATTTCAATGATCCATTTAAATTTATTGTTCATGTCACTCTTGGATTAGAAACGTGAGTCATGCGCGGGTGATGTGTTGCCATTCCATAATGTGCATATGATGCGGCGTGATGCAGTTTAATGCGTGTTGCGGGCTAACGCGGTGTCTTATGTATTAGACTAGTGTTTAAACAAATTAGCCCATTTATTATAATTATATGTTTTTCAAATCTGATTGAACAAGTTACAATTCTGACTATTGATTAAACAAATATGATCATCAATTCAACAATGTGTCTTAACAAATTACACCATCGATCGAACAAATCCAACCACATAAGAATATCTTAGATTTTAGCATTTAAAAACCAACAAGTTAAAATATTATCTATTAATAATTTTTTTTATCATTTTGATATGTTTGTTTCTGTGTGTTTTGGACTGAATGTTAAACGACATTTAACAAATATTTAAACAACTTATATAATAGGTTCAATGTATAATTATAATATTAATAAAAAATCAAAAACTTTAGCGTGCAATATCTTAACTTCAAATCTTATAGGAATTCTTCGTAACAATTTTTAATATTTTATATATCTTTAAGAAACTATAAAAGCAAATGGAATAAAATATAATAAGGTGTACAAATTGACCTGTAACAATCACATGGAATGATGTAGCACCATCACTCTCCAAAATCCTAGAAACCAACCACATCCATAAGTCTCTGTCTCATTTTTCTATCAATTTATCATGTAATTTTAGTTCAAGTCATAAAAAAAAAATCCATAATTAAACGGCTAATAGTTGGTTTTTATATAGAAAATTACTATCTAACTTAAAAAAAAAAGTGTCGGTGTCCCCTTGCTATAAATATGCTTTTCCCTTACTAGTTTTCGTTTGTTTGTTAATTTTTTCCCTTTACATCCTGATATAATTTTATTAAAAACGGATTTATATTCAAAATAAAATATTTTTTAGGCATCGTAGTTTATATCGACTGACGATTACGTGCTGGTACCGTGAAGATTGGGACCGACTGAAATTAAAAAAAAACGGAGTTATATTCAAAATAAAATATTTGTCTTTTATCTATGTTTCGATCTCCACAAACGAGTCGCCACACATTCGCTCTTTAGCCCTTCATTTATTTCTTTAATTTATTTTATTTAATGTTTATAATTTAGTTTTAGACAAAGTTAGTTTTTTTCTTATAATTTTGAAACGATAATATTTTATTAAATTTCGAATATATGTCATTTTATCGACATTTCAATATAACTTTTGTTCAAATCAGAAGTGGTTAAATATGATATTTTTTACTTTCTTTTGTTAAGAGCCAAGGCGTTTCGACATGAATTTTTTTCCTTGCGTCAGTACCAATGTACAGGTCGTCAAAACCGAGATTTACAAATTTTAAACCCTCACTGCAGCGCGCGAGTGAAATTCACTAGTTCATATTAAATGCATTTTTAATATTAAAAAAAAGGTTTCAACTGATTTAATACTCTATACACACAAAATATAATTAAATATTATTGGTATTTAAAAACTTATATTATTAAGGTCCAATACAAAATTACAAATATAGGCTACTCAAGGATTGGGCTTTAAACATAATTTTGGAAGATATGGGCCACAAAGGACCTACCGTAACCCAAAGTATCCAGACCCAAGAGTCTGAAAGCATTTGATATTGGAAAAGACTTGTTGGGTTCACCCATTAGGTCTTTTGAGGCCTAAGGGTTAACAGATTAACAGTCACCAGAAATATTTTTAGTTGATATTTGGATTTATTTCTTCGTATTCATATTAATTATTTAATTTTTATTATTATTTAAAGTAGTAAATAATAATTTTTATTATGGAACGTCAAAAAACTTTACTCTCTAGAGATTTAATATAATGTTAAATACATAAACTATTACATCAAACATTTTTATAGGGTAAATATAAATTTAATGATTACGCTAACTCTTGGAGGAGTTTCATATCACCTAATCTGCAAACAAAATAATGTACAATTCATTCTATTTTTTCATCGATGATTACAAAAAGGTATAAAATATAATTATGCAATAAAGGAGACAAATTTCACAACATGTAGTCTTTGTAAATAAAAAATATGCAAACCTAAATCATCTACGTCGGGAGAAGCTAAGTCATCATCGTCAGATCCATGAAAGAAAAACTCGTCATTATCGTCGAGAGAAAGTGTTTATGATGTGAAAAAATAGAAGAATAAAATAAGACGAGTTATTTTCTTATAAAGTATGTAGTTTAGAAGAAGAACAAGCAAATCTTTGTTATACTTTCCTTTCAAAGTATAAGTAAAAGAGAGAAAAATGTTCATCCTGAAAGCCTTCCTATACTTTCAACAAAAAAGTAATAGCGTTTTGAGTTAGGTTTTTACGATTTTCTTCGGGTTTATCGAACAATTAACAAGATTGAAAATGATTTTGATTTATGGTTTGGGAGGTGGTTGGATGATATCTTTGGTTCGTTGACTGATGTCTCAACGACGAAAGTAGGTGGTTTTATCATTAGTATTATGTCGATTAGAGAGAGGGTGGAGGGGGTATGCGTGTGGCTTGGTAGCAATTATAATAACATGAAATTGACATTTTGAAAGATCTAATAACTATGTTCTGTCAATAGTTATAAATTTTTGCATCAGTTTTATAAACTTATGTCTAACATGTATATATATGTCATAAACCACTTGTATACAAATGTGTTGAAAGTTGTGTATCAAATTTGTTTTATGCATCTTTGTGTTAATATTTTGGTATCAAAATTGAAAATTTATGTATCATATTCTAAAGTTTTTTTGTACCATAGTTGAAAGCTTTGTTCATCAAAGCTTAACTATGAAAGTTGACTTTTTTTAATAAATTACGAACAATCATTTTGAGAATTGCTTGCTGACATTCAAATCAGGGATTATTTTTGTATCTTTTTTATATTTAAGAATCGTCTTCATAATTTTATATAAACCATGTTTTTATCATTGAATTATCAAAGAGATTTTTTTTATAAAATCGTTAGTTTATTGGGAAAACACCACAGAATAGTAACCAAGTTTTAAAAGTGTTCCAATTAGGTCACTCACCATAGTATACCCGAGGATGTATACCGTATAAAATACGTATTGAGTGACTTAATTAGAACATTTTTAAAACTTGATTACTATTCTACAAAGTTAACCTTTACTTTATTAATCAATCTTTATATTTTAAATTTAGCGGTTTTTCTTTGACCCTTCTTTCAAGCGGATATGAATCCAAAAAAGTAGGTGGTATCGTTATTTTCCCACTCGTTTACCTAATTTCTTTTACTTTGACCCACAAAACTCTAAAGCCCTAAAATAATTATTAAATTTCACCAACAATAAAGCTATTGTTTTTGTTTTAAGTTACTTATATATTTTAATACATCTTGCTTTTATCTAATTTATTCTAAATAGGGATAATATCATTTATGTCCCTACAAACATAAGTAATATCACATATACCTAACAAAAACTAAAAATATCATATATACCTAATTTAAATAATTTGTTACTTTATTACTATTCTACCCTTATCCTATATATAGATATTTATAACCTAATTTTTTAGTTTTATCAAATACGTAAAAGATCACTTGTTTTCCTATTCTTGATGGCGACAATCACGATTCTCCAAACCCATTCAGAAGGAATGATTGCAAAAAAGTTACAAAACGCTAATGCCATAAAAGAATATTTGTAAATTTATGAAAAAACTGAAGAAAAAAAATTCAAAATAGAATTTTGAGAAAACTATTTTTATGGTTAAATATAAAATATGTGTAAATATGAACTTTCAATGATAAGAATTGGTAAATATAAAATGTTAAAGTTTAGATAAATAAGGGTAAAATGATCATCTTTTAAATGATTTTTAATTAAATGGGTATATATGATATTATTACATGTTTGTAAGGCTATATATGATATTTTTAGATTTTGTTGAGTATATATGATATTTTTCAAGTTTACAGTGGTATATATGAAATTGTCCTTTATAAATAAAACTAGATAGATACTAATAGTTTGATACAGAAACAAATAGTTTGATGGTCGCCATACACCATAACTCAAAAAAATTTACATATTTGAAAATTAACTTTACGAAAGGAATAGGAATTATTCTATAAAAATATCAGATGTTAATTGTTATAACTAAAAATCAGCTTCACATGATCTAAGAGTATTAAATAAAAAATATATAAAATCCACAATAATAAATGCTTTAAAAGAAGAAATATATGTATGTATAAATTTGTTTACTTTGTCATGCAAATTTGCAACAAACTTAGGTATAGTTGCATTATTATTATTAACTATTAACTAATAATTTCCCGTGTGGGGAATAGTAACTTTCTTTTATTTTATGATTTTACCACAAAACTCTTTGGATTTTGACATAGTTCACGAGTAATTTTTTTTTTGTTTTTTTTTTGAGGGAATAGTAACTTTCTTTTACTTTATGATTTTGCCACAAAACTCTTTTTTCTTTGTTTTTAAATTTTTTATTTTTAACCATTATACTATATATAATATACGCTTTCCCCGTTTAATTTTCTATTAATTTTGTTTTCTTTTAATAACTTTCGTTTGTTAACCATTTTTAAAATACGGAGTGCGCGGCTGTTTATTATTTTTTTTATCAACGTTATAATATAAAATTTTTTTGAAAACGGAGTTGTATTTAAAATCAAGGTTTTTTGTATATTTTTTTGTGGTACTGTGACGAGTCGAACCTATTATGATCTAACACCATTATTGTCGGTATTGGTATTATCGAAACCTATATCGGTCTTCGCTTTTATGGTTTTCGACGACTCGAACCAGTAAAGAAAATTTATTTTCCCCCTTTTTTTATCATTTAGTTTAAGTTTCTTTTTAATTAACATTATTTTTACCGTTGCACCTACGTTTTCATTTAAACTTTATTAACGATTAACCCGACACCCGCCGCGAAGCGCGGGTAGATAACAATCTAGTTAAAGTTTAAAACAAAAGAATTACATTTGTGTGCTTTATAATAAATAAAGAATATTTACATTGATGGTCTTCATACTTTGCCCATATTACAGTTTTGGCATCTAATTTTCAGAAATTACACATTAAGACCATTACGAACATAACACTAATCGTCCAATCATATATAGAACCAAACGAATCAAAATAAATTCTTAGATCCAAAAAAAATTAAACACGTGAACTTTAGAATTAATGAACACATAGGGAAAACTAAATTCCAAATTGAAACTGAAAATTGAACAGATTTCATTCTACTATCTTTTTGTTTCCTTATTTTCTTTCACATCTACACTGACCTGCGATGGCACATAAACCAACCACAATTATTCAAGATTTCATCAAGGAGTTAAAACATTGAGTTAATTCAAAGCAAACGAATTTCTTATTATTTACCTTCGGATCCCTTTCTTCTCGTCTAGTCAAAGTTAACGGTGATTGTAATATTGTATGATTCGGGAAACTTATTGCATGAGTGTCTCACATCAAGGCCGACGAACTTGTGGTATGGGGGTTGAAGGCGATCATAGAGGAGTTCTAGTCATGTCAGTCGATGAGGAGTTGATTTAGGCTAGCGAGATCACAAATGCAGACGAAGAACAAGCTAGGGATGTTAAAGGGAACAGATAATCATAACAAAGGGGAGAGGGTGGCCGGCGACGAGTTGACAGCGATGTCACAAATGAAAGTGGCAACGAGATAATAAGAGCAATGCGGGGTGAAGGAAATTTAGGGTTTTTTGTTTCGTTTATTTCTTGTTAAAAAAGATTGTGTCGATTATTATAATTTAATATTAAAAAGTATTTTGGTTATTTTTTAAAATTTTAATACTATTGTTGTTACATTAATATAAACTATTGGTCCAAATTAGGAATATGAAGATAGGAAGTGTTAGTTCATAGGGAAAATTACTAAAATGGACATTTGACTAGTCAAAGTTGAAAAATGGACAAGGTTTTTCAGTCTTTTTGGGTATGGTCATTTAGGCTATTAGCCGGCTGAAGAAGGCTAGTTCAGCTGGCTTGGATTTCCACGCCAAGTCAGTTATTTTCAGAATTTCAATCAACCAGGAATTGACACGTGGAGGTGCATATTCCCAAGACGGCTAAAGCCCACTTCCAAGTAGGCTTAGCCGACGAACTTTTTTTTACATGGCTCAGCCGGCTTGGTTCGAGATGGCTTCCTTATTGGCTTATTTAATTCGGCTAGACTTGGCTTAGCCGGCTCCGAAGGTGTTATTACACTTGATAGCGGGCTGAAGTAGTTTTACTAGCATACTTCGAGTTTTATAAATATAAATCTTCTTATTTCAACCTTCATTTTCACTTTTCAAATTTCAAATTTTGCTTTAAGTACTTATATCATGTGTATTTTTAACTGCAAGTAAAAAAAATAAATTAGAAACATTAGCATTATATATTAGTCTGCTATATCTGATAACTTAGCCTACACTATGTTATTACTTATCTTGCTATACAAAAATTGGAAACATTAGCATTATATATTAGTCTGTTCTATCTGATAACTTAGCATACAATATGTTATTACTTAGCCTGATATACAAAAGTTAGAAACATTAGCATTATATATTAGCCTGCTATATCTAATAATTTAGCCTACAATATGTTATTACTTAGTCTGCTATAATGTAAACTTATTTACTTGCTTGGTGTCGCCTGTTGAAATACAATTGTTGGACCGACTCATGAAATAATTCGATTAATTTGGTAATAAGCATTCGTCGAGCATAACGTGACAAGCGTTAATAGACTCAGCACTATTTGATGTCATAATGCCATAACATTGACCAACAAAATGTGTTTGTGCCCATTTGTGCAAACCAACAACTAGTAACGTATCCTTCACAAAGTGCATTGAAATTTTTTTCAAAAGTGTAAGAGACTAAAAACTAGTCCACTTTAGCAAAAAAAAACTAGAATTGTAAGATAAATTAAGAAAAAAATGGAGAAAATTGAAAAAATAACTTAAATAAGTGAGAGAAAAACTCGAAGCAGACTAACTAGTCCACTTCAGCCGGCTAAGTAGTGTAATAACACATTCGGCGCCGGCTAAGCCAAGCCGTGGAAACTATCTCAAACCAAGCCGGCTGAGCCATGTAAAAAAAAGAGTCCGCCGGCTAAGAATGCTTGGAAGTGGGCTTTAGCCGTCTTGAGAATATGCGCCTACACGTGTTAATTCCTGGTTGGTTAAAATTCTGAAAAAAAGCTGACTTGGCGCAAAAATCCAAGCCGGCTGAACTAGCATTTTTCAGCCTTGTCTTATTTTATAACTTTAACTAGTCAAATTTCCATTTAATAATTTTCTCAAATTCATAATTTTTTATTGAAGAGATATAATATACAGCTAAAATCGTCGGCGGAATAAACAAGATTAGAAAGTGGACGGCGTTGACTTGTAGGTCTAAATACACTTTCGTAGATCTGATCTAATTTAACACAGTGTGTGTGTGTGTGTTTCTGGAACAGAACTGAAGGAGTTATATTAATAGTTATAATATCCATGTATTTCTTCTAGGTCACAAGCCAGATTCATCATCAATCAAGCTTCGGATATTTACTTCCTACCATACACAACTTCAATCTCAAGTTTCCGGTCAATTAAACGATCGCACTTCCAATCTTCAGCTTCTGCAAGTCTGTCGACTAATTTCAAAAATTAGAACTAAGGTAAGCTTCGTTTCAACACAAGCATTTGGTTAAGTTAATGCGTTTTCATTTCTCTATTTGAATCTGTCAACGGTTATTCTCATTTTCGATCTCGATCGGAATAGATTTGTGTTTCTAATTTTGAAACTGTTACTGATTTCATATTCTAGGGTTTCGCTACTTGTATTGTTGCTTTGAAAGTTAAATTTAGATCTGTACAATTAGATCAGTGTTAAGTTAGATCTACGATTTACTTGAGTAGATTGATAATGTTTGATGCTATGTTAGACTTGGATCAAGTGTTTGATGTTTGAATTGTTACAGATTAAATAGTCATGTTTAAGCAATCGCCACGTAGAAATGGTAGAAGCAAAGGATTGAAGATAAAGCATGTGTTGCAGATCTGTGTATTGCTTGGTGTGTGTGTATGGTTGCTGTACCAGATCCAGCACACTGGTAGTAAGAAACCTGCATCTACTACAGCCATCTCTGAGAGGTTACAGGATGGTGACTCCATCAAATTAGGGAGAAAAGGGCTTACGCCGAAGGTGGAGGAGACGAATGATGACCATCATGAAGATGAAGATGTAGATGTAGATGAAAACAATTCGGAAGAACTTGCTCGGGATCATGACCATGACAGTAGCGAGGAGGATGAAGGGAACGAACAGGAGAAAATTGAAGAGGAAAATGGTGAAAATAAAGATGATGGAGATGAGAGCAAAGAAAAGGAGGATGGGACTGAGAAGATGAATGAGACTCAGGAAACAGAGAAGAAAGAAGGTGAGGATGATGAGAATGACACCAAGGAAGCGGAGAAGACTGATGAACACAGTGAAAGTGAAGATAACCACGGTGAAGAAGGTAATATTAAGGAAGTGGTAAATGATGGTGATGGCCAAAATGAAAACAGGAGTGATGGAAATGATCAAAGTGTTGTGGAGGAGAGTAGAAAAGGAGATGATGCATCAAGTGAAGTGGTTGATGAATCTCAGAAGACGGCTGAAACAGATTCAAAGGAGCAAACTGTATATACAGACTCTACAAACATAAGTTCTGACGAGAATTCAGCACAAAGCGAGTCAACAGAGCATAATGAAGGTGTGGACTCTACTAACAATGGATCAAGTTCAGATTCGAATGCAACACAAGGTGAATCTGAATCAACACATGCAGAGTCTGATGAGCAAAAAACTGGAAGTACAGACTCCAACTCCAATGGGGAGAATTCAGCAGAGACCGAGTCAAAGGAGCAAACTGAAGGTAACAGTGAGTCAACGCAGACAGAGACCAAGGCGCAAGTTGAAGATGTGAATTCAACACAAACAGAGTCCAAGGAGCAAAGTGAAACAAATTCAGACTCGAGCTTAGAACAAAATGAGTCAACACAGACCGAGTCCAACACAGGAGCAAGTTCAGACTCAAACTCAGCCCAAAACGAGTCAGCACAAACCGAATCCAAGGAGCAGATTGGGAGTAACGACTCAAATTCATCACAAAACGAGTCGACACAGGCAGAGTCTGAGGAGCAAAATGGGAGTACAGGCTCGTCAAGCAACGGAGAAAGTTCAGATTCAAGCTCCACACAAAATGAGTCAACCAAGACAGGGTCTGAAGAGCAAACTCAGACTACAGACACCAACAATGGAGAAAATTCTGATTCAAACTCGGCACAAAACGAGTCAACCAAGACAGGGTCTGAAGAGCAAACTCAGATTACAGAAACCAACAGCGGAGAAAATTCCGATTCAAACTCGGCACAAAACGAGTCAACCAAGACAGGTTCTGAAGAGCTAACTCAGACTACAGACACCAACAGTGGAGAAAATTCTGATTCAAACTCGGCACAAAACGAGTCAACCCAGGAACAGACAGACTCCACAAACAATGGTGCAAGTTCAGATTCGAACTCGACACAAAACGAGTCAACCCAGACGGAGTCCAAGGATGAAACTCAAACTATAGACTCCACCAACAACCCAGTACAAAACGAGTCAACCCAAACAGTGTCTAATGAGCAAACTCAAAGCACAGACACCAACAACAATGGAGCAAGTTCAGAAACAAATTCATCACAAAACGAGTCAACCCAGACAGAGAACAAGGATGAAACTCAAACTACAGACTCCACCAACAACCCAGTACAAAACGAGTCAACCCAGACAGAGTCTAATGAGCAAACTCAAAGCACAGACACCAACAACAATGGGGCAAACTCACAAGCAAATTCATCACAAAATGAGTCAACCCAGGCAGAGTCCAACGAGCAAACTCAAAGTACAGACACCAACAACAATGGAACCACAGAGCTTGAGAACACAAACACAACTGGCAACGAGAACAATGGAGAACATAAAACTGATGAAGGAGAACAAGCTTCAAATGAAAGCAACAATGGCGGAGATTCTTCGTCAAATAATACAGGGTCAGAACAGAATGAGGAGAGTGCATCAATACCACAAGAGGAGAAGGATGCTCGCACAGACCTGGGAACATTGCCAGAGACTGGAAATGAAGGAAACAGCAGCCATGATACTGCAGCTGCAGAGTAGAATATCCTGCTGCTTGTTTTTTGTTTTCCTTTTTACACATTATAAAATCTATTAAAGTATTATGTTCCATTCTTTTATGTTCTACTGCAAAGCTAATGTAATGTATTTATTGGTGTTTCCTCTGATCATGTTTTGTGCCATCACCATTTGAGACCTTACTTTAGAAGGTTTTGTATTAGTAGACGTTGATTCAAATAATCGAGTCAAAAGTTCTCATTTATTTCACATATTTAGTTTGCCAGCACAAAGCCAATAACAGGTTTGAGTATTCACAAACTCTTGTATTTGTAAAACCAATAGCATCTTCACATGATGGAAACGAAAAGAAAGACGATGCAAAATGAATGACACAAAAGTGAAAATCAGTTATCCCCAAAACATCCTATTGCTGCAAGCTGAAGGGTCGAGCTTTATTCTTCAATGGTGTTCCTTGACTTCAAAGAGACCATCTGGGCCTGAAAACAGATGCATAAAAATTAAAATCCGGCAGGTGACAGGTATTTACATGTTCCATACATTCAAAGAAAATATGTTTTGGCGATAAAAAACGCAAGATCCAACATTAGTTTTTAACTTCATAAGCAACCAAATTGAAAAGATTGCTTCATGGTCCTAAATTAACTTTCTTTCATCGATAAAATTCGTAACCCAGAAGCAAAATTGATCAAAAAACATTCTTTTAAGTTGATCTGATTAGAAACCAACAGTTCTTTCTCAGTGGGTACAAATTTGAGGAAAAACCTGAGAACTGTAACAGTGTGACAATTGTGTGACTCTAGAGCCCAAAACAGGGAAGCTGGGTGTGAATCATCCCATATATATAACTGACAGTTTGTTTGGTCCTATAGGAGCACAAGGGATGGATTTATGGCATGATGAAATAATGTAAGCTTGTTTGTGAGTTGTGAGACATTGAGATGTATGATAAGTAATAATAGAAACCGTACCCCATGGAGATACGAATGTGCAAGTATGGATATGGCTGCAATTAAACATAGATAAAAAAAAATCCACATAAGACCTCAATAAAAAAAACTGAAATGGAAACCTTGACATTACACATCCAGTCATCCATGCAAATGCAATATTCTTCATTATAAAGTGTTTGGTAGGAAGGAATGATGAGTGGTATTAAAACAATAATTAACTTACAGGTGGTTCGTCGAAACGAGGATGGCCCTTAGATGGGTTAACGAATGCAAGAATCGAGCAAGCAGCAATGCCTACTCCCATTTTGCAGCTTCGCCTGTGTATACTCAAACAGATCAACAAGACGTGCATAAACGAAACAAATTTATTCGAAAGTAACATTTTGAAATCGAAATATGTAAATCAGATAAATGAATCTGACGGTTGTAAATCAATGTGATTAAACAAAACATCCAAATTTAAAAATATAATAGACGATCAGATTGCAATTAATAGCGTATAAATTATTGTTGAGAGAGATCATACGAGCTTCTTCATCAGCCGATGTGCCGGGAGAAATTCGGCCTCTTAGAAGCCGGATTAGCGCGTGAACCACCACGAAGAGCCGTCGGGAGACTAGACCTTTCAATCGCCGACGACATTCTTTTGCCTTCAACAAATGCTACTTTTGTTTTTGTATGGGTTGGTTTAAATGTTTGATAGCAAGAAATCAGATTGGGTGTCATCAATTCAAATGATGGGCTTGGGCTATGTGAATATCAATATCATCCTGCTTTTCACTAACACATCCGTATTCCATACTGGTAGTGGTAGACTGGTAGCAGTCTGGTACTGCTTTTTCACTATCACAAAAGTTCATATTCGTTCATTTAACTTTACTCGAACACAAACATAAACAATTAATCGAACGAACTTTTTTGTTTATGTTCGTTTGTAAATACAATACAATGAACATGTCCGTGTTCGTTTATAGAACGAGACAAGTGTTCATGTTCGTTCGTTTAATAAATAAACGAACATAAACAAACTTCCTGCCGTACTGCTCACTAAACGTTCGGTTCATTTACAGAGCTAAAAGAAATTGACGTAGAAGAACAGAACACCCAGAATCATGAGCAACTTTAAGATGGTCCTTTCTTTCATTTTTTTATATAGAAGTGGTTCTTTTTTAAACCATTTATAAAAGTAGCGTATTTTTTTTTTGTATTTCTAGAGTAATAGGGGTCTCTAAAACCAAGTTCAACACTTGCACCAACCCTTTGGCCGTACTAGTTTATATTGTTGCTGGTCTCTAGTTCACCTTAACGATCATGTTGGCTCTGGTGCAAGTTTAGACTTTAGAGGCCCTAGAAGTTACACCAGAAATACAAACAAAAAAGAAATCGCTAGTTTTATAAATGATTTGAAAAAAACTCTTTTCTTTGATTCTTATTGTCCAATTCTGAGCTCAAACAGGTTATTGGCTATGGCTGCATCCATCCTAATATCTACAAACCATCTGACTTTGTTGATGATAAAACTGTATCAAATATCAGGCTGCTGCTATTGCTATTGCAGGAAAAATGCTCAGCCATTGAATTGTTTTCGCCAGAACCACTAGTTAAGAAATGAGAAACAAATTCAGAAAAAAACACAGTAACCTTCATATCAGATCAAAGATATCAAATACGCGATTACATATAATAGAAACAGCTGCATCCTACAACACAGATGCCATAGACACCACCACCAAGAAAGATGCCTGAAATAGTAAGTAGTAAAAACAACACACTAGTCATAGTAAAATAACAAAGCTGCCAGGTAAACCTTATCCCATCAGTATTCCTCCCCCTCGTCGTCTTCACCCTCACCTGACTCAAGGCCAACTTCTTCATAATCCTTCTCCAGTGCAGCCAAATCCTCACGAGCTTCAGAGAACTCGCCTTCTTCCATCCCCTCACCCACATACCAGTGAACAAAAGCCCTCTTTGCGTACATAAGGTCAAACTTATGGTCAATGCGGGAAAACACCTCAGCGACACTGGTAGAGTTTGAAATCATGCACACAGCCCTCTGCACCTTGGCAAGATCCCCACCAGGAACCGCAGTTGGAGACTGGTAGTTAATACCACATTTGAATCCAGTCGGGCACCAGTCAACGAACTGAATGGTGCGTTTGGTCTTGATGGTTCCTACAGCTGCGTTCACGTCCTTGGGTGCAACATCTCCCCTGTACATCAAACAGCAGGCCATGTACTTACCATGGCGGGGATCACACTTAGCCATCATAGACGATGGCTCAAATGCAGTGTTGGTGATCTCAGCAACTGACAGCTGTTCATGGTATGCTTTCTCGGCTGAGATAACCGGGGCGTACGATGAAAGCATGAAGTGGATCCTTGGGTAAGGTACAAGATTTGTTTGAAACTCGGTAACATCCACATTCAAAGCTCCATCAAACCTCAGTGAGGTGGTCAATGACGAGATCACCTGAGAGATTAATCGGTTAAGATTGGTGTAGGTTGGGCGCTCGATATCAAGAGAGCGCCTGCAGATGTCATAGATAGCTTCATTGTCAAGCAACACAGAGACATCAGTATGCTCCAAGAGAGAGTGCGTGGAAAGCACACTGTTGTATGGCTCAACAACAGAGGTTGAAACCTGAGGTGAAGGGTACACAGTGAATCCCAGCTTTGACTTTTTCCCATAGTCAACCGACAACCGCTCCAACAGAAGAGAGCCAAGACCAGAACCAGTCCCTCCACCCACAGCATTGAACACTAAGAAACCTTGAAGACCAGTGCAGTTGTCAGCAAGCTTTCGGATGCGGTCAAGGCATAAGTCAACGATCTCTTTTCCAACTGTAACAAGAGAAACTTAATCAGTAACATATAGATGGATAGATAACATAAAAAAATGGCAGGGTTTTTACTAGTATAGTGGCCTCGGGCAAAGTTGTTTGCAGCATCTTCTTTCCCGCTGATGAGTTGCTCAGGGTGAAATAATTGGCGGTAAGTTCCAGTCCTCACTTCATCAATAACAGTGGGCTCGAGATCTACAAAAATAGCACGAGGAACGTGTTTCCCAGCACCTGTTTCACTGAAGAAAGTGTTGAAGGCGTCATCACCTCCTCCAACAGTTTTGTCACTTGGCATCTGGCCATCAGGCTGTAAAACACATAAAGATGTTCAGATACAGAACATGTCCACCAAAAACACATAAAATAACAAGATATTATAGACACATTGCACCAGTTAGACAGAATATTCAACAGAGAAAAGACTAAATAGATTTTTGCAGGGAGCAAAGGCAATCGACACATCTGCTAAATGATGCAATCTATCTTTTTGAAAAAGGCAAAAATCAATCAACACATTCACATCTCCTTGTGAAGAGAAGTAACAAATACATCAATTTACCATCAGGAAGAATACAAAGCAATTACATTGACCTCCAGAACAGTAATTGGAGGCCATGAAATCTACAAGAACATCAAATGCTCATTGGATTGATAAAAATAAGCAATTGGAATCCCGTAGATCTAAACATCCATCATACATGTATCATCAAGATGCATTACCATAACATCGGATCGTTATAGATAAATCCACACAAATCACCAATTCTTCATAGGATCGTTATAAATATGATCTATGAACCCTAGATCTAAACATCTAACATGCATTTAAGATCGGAAACACTTAGCATCGCAGAATCATTTCATTCGCATTATAATTTTACAGAACATTATATACACACGATCTAAACACAGATCTAAAACTTCCACACATATCAAGTATAGATAGATTCAAAACGATGAAGAAAAACAGGCGACACATTAAATCTGACGGCGTATAGTCATAATCCATGAAAATAACACATGAAAACCGTAGATCTGGATAGAAAACGATTTATACCTGAATTCCGTGCTCGAGACAGTAGAGTTCCCAGCAGGCATTGCCGACCTGAATACCGGCCTGACCGATGTGAACAGAAATGCACTCTCTCATTGTCGTTCTCTTTGAAAAAATGGAAAACGAGCAGAAGATCTAGGAGGAAGAGATGGATAGATATTCGAAGGGGCGTTTATCAAGACGCCTCTCAAATGGATTTGAAATTTGTCATGTCGGTTTCAGGAATGGGGGTTTAAATATATAGCAGAGAACGTGGGTCTGCTGCGTCGGTTACCACAAATATAAATTCAAAATTAATATCCCAAGTTTTACTCCTTCCATGATTTTCTAAGAATATTTCAGTTTTAATATCACCAAGAAGTGAGGGGTATTAGAAAGTAACTTTAACAACGTGGGATTAGCTCACTTGGTAGAGCCTTTTGTCTTTTAGATGGGAGGTCCTGGGTTCAAATCCAGACATGGGGTGAAATATTTAGTATAATTTAGGAGTAGAAGTACGATAGATCTATCGTTCATAAAAAAAAGTAACTTTAACTAAAAGATTAAGTCCAATGGCATGACGATGATGGTCAGATTTTGGGATCTTTTGAGGTCTCATGTTTAAACCTGATTTAAGGAGGGTTTTTTCATAGCGGTGGGTTTTCCTTCATGGTGGTGTTCCTAGGTGAGTCGGGTCTGGAGCGTCAAATTCAATACGGACGGTTGAAATCACGTCTCATGAAGGCTCACTCGGGTATTGGGGTAGTACCAAACGTCGTTCTAAAAAAAACTAAAAGATTATAACAACCGTGTAAATATTTATATATATTGTTTTAATGTGATGCGCTAGACAGTTATGTAATTTTTTATGATATCTTAGGTGAGTCTCTCGTTGTATTGTTTCGTTCTGTTCACATGAGATATGCATGGTTACAAGGAAAGTATCGCCTTAAATGTAAAGTTGTTAACGCATTTTGGGTGCATTAATTGTGAAACGAATAAGAATGCTCGGGCGGGAGCTATTCTAGGATGGCTGACTTCTTGACAAGTTTCGCTCTGACAACAAAAAACAAACTCGTGCAACAAAAAACAAATTCATAAGCTTCTTGTAGACAATACGGACAATATTAGTTGATATGAAATGAATGTTACATTACCTTTCTTTCTCTTACTATTTCTAATAATTCTCTTGAATTTGCTAAGTATTACTGTATATGTAGTTATATGTCTCTCATGGTCTTTTATAAAATTGGTTTCGCACATATGTGAATTTAATCATTATAATTTTAAAACAAATAACTATAACTGAATAAATATTTGATTAAAGTTTTTTATATTTTGATAAATTTAAATGTTATGAATTGAAATATCGTTAGCGGGACCCATCTTAACCATCGAACATCGTTGATTCGATAAATTTCATCACAGTGCTTGTCGAAAGGAAGAAGGAGAATCATATCACCAACACCGTTGATCCCTTTTTATTTGATAGCCCCCATTTAGAAATAAGAATTTCACCTTTCGTAAGTTGTTGGAGCTCAAAAGATATACCAACAACCTCTTTATCTATCTGATTTATTTCTTTTTTACTTCTGCAATTCAATAATAAATAGTCACTTATAATCAGTGGCGACCCAGAAAACTTTTTCATAGGGGTCGAAAATTTTTGGGGTCGGTTAAAAAGAGATATATAACGCGTATACAACACTAAAAAAAATTCATAGGGGGGCGATCGAGGGCCTATTGCAAAAATTTATGGGAGACGATCGTAATTTTAACGTGTATATAACACTAAAGAGAATTTTTTATGAAGGGCATTTGCCCTCCCATTCCTCTTTCGTAGGTCCTGCTTATAATTGATGAGTGCATGTACCGACAACCTATCATATGTCAGCAATTATTATTACCATTATTATTTTTACTATTTTTTAACGGCATATGTTGGCAATTATACACTCTATTAAAACTGGAAGGTCATGAACCCCGAGCCAATAAGTTCTATCATGTGACAAATTTTGTTAGATCCAGGAGAGGGAGAGGGGGTGTTTCCGTTTTTATATATTCTACAAAAACAATCCAAGGAATAGTGAACGGACGAAAATGCCCTCAGGTGAGGGACACAAGACTAACATTTAACGGCTAAAATGGACGGCGTTGGCCAAAACCAAAATGATTCAAATGGTTGAAAAAAAACCCTCAGGCCATGATATAAAAAAAGTACTCAAATGGTTAAATCAGGTAAACATCATAAACGAAAAGCAAAATCAACTATAAGAAAATTAAAGTTATGAAATATCTTTTATTATATAAAATCGCTTTGTTATCATGTATTAGATCTCACTAAGACCTTTTCTAATAGAATATTATTAAATCGGTTTTAACACATTTAAAATTCTGGTTAATATCTTTCTAATGTGTTTCATTTTTGGGCTGAGAGAAAATGTCTGGTAATCTGGTTCATTCCATGTGAAGAAAAAAAGGCAAAAAAATGGTTTGGTTCTACAAAGACGACATCGATTTAAAAAAGAGACCATGTTCTCTTGAACAGTTACATACTTGAGAAAACAGACAGACGTTCTTGCTCAGGCGCCCATACCTTTTTTCAAATTATGCAGGTGCAATATTAAAAGCTGGTTGTTGAAGATACATCACCTTCATGAAACACCTAGTTTAGTGCAATTAGTTATAAGTTTATAACAGTAGACTGAGATGGGAAGAAACCCTGGAAACCAAAATGAAGCACAGTTGTATTGAATTGAAGTTAGTTACAAAAAGAATTGAATCTTCCTATTTATACAGGTGAAGTACCACCACCAACTTGTGATAGATTAGTCTCTGCACTTAAAAGTGTGTTCATATGGAGAACCAATCTTGGACATATTTATGACACTGGGTTGTGGAAACATACTCTTAAAGTTGACAGGTGTAGTAGACATGCAAGGACCTTGGGTAGGACTGTTGTGGTTCATTATCTGCCCTCTTAAGGGATCTTCACTGCAACTAGTTCCACCCTCATGTGAGATCTTGTTCCATTCATCCTGCATTTCCATAATATAAAAAATCCAGTCATTTTGGGTATATAAGTTGGCATGTAAACTGAATTCATACCTTCGGTTGAGGAGATGAGTATGAGGTCCGGGTTAGCCTCGTGTATGTAGATGGGGAATTATGTGACATGAAGTAATATGATGAATGGTGTTCCTCCCGACAATACGTGTGAGCCACGTCTCCATATTCTTGGTTTTGTGGGAATGTTCTAGAAGGATTAGCATATGACTGAGATACGCGAGTAGATCTTTCATGTCCCATCTTCCATGAATCGGTCGATCCCAACTGGGGTGTCATCGTCCAGTCTTCAATTGTTATACCTTGCTTAGCAGCAAGCTTACGCAGCTGCTTCTCGTCTAATCCTAACCCCATAAGCAGGTTCCATAGATTTCTTTGTGTTTCCCTCTGATTGTGAATCACTTGATCCCTCATTGCCATTTCAAACTGAAGCTCGGTATTAGTCATCCCCTACATTTACTTGCAATAAAACCAACTGTTATGTTCAAATATTTTATTAAAAAAAACATATCTTCCTCTAAAAATCAATATATGTGTTTACCAGGAGTCTATATTGACTGAGAATACGTAAGTAGGTTTTATTAGCATTGTTACGTATGGCCTCATCAATCATCTCCTGTAATTGACATCGGCGTTTCTCATTGGCTTCAATTTCCTGTGACGGATTAAACATTTCAAAATTGTTAGTCAAAGGCCACCTGTCTAAAACCCATGTCAAAGGGAAATGGAGGCACCTTTTGATAAATGACACCAGTCTCATCATTGTCACGGATATTGTCCAGAACAAGTTGTCGCCTTAACATTAAAGCCTGCACAACCGTTCCATCACTTTCAATCGCCTGTTTTGAAAGAAAAAAGTTGTTCAGTGTTTATAAGTTAAGTGTTTGGGAAAAAAATGGATTTATTAAAACAGTAGTACCTGCTGCTTTGCAATACCATCATCAAGATGTTGCAACTCGGTTCGATTTCTAAGATTAGTTTCCTCAAGTTCAAACACAGCTTTCTGCAAGTTTATCCGTTCTTGGACATTTTCACTGGTTTCTTGGCTCAGTGTGTTTAACCAAGATAATTCATCATCCACTGGTCTTTCACTAGGTTTGGTGTTCAGTTGTGTTTCCTTTTCAGCTAGTTGTGTCTTCAACTGACTAACCTCTGTCTGTAGGGAAAAAATGCATCAGTAAACTGCCACTAACATGTTAGGGTGCCTTAAAAATAAATAATAACTTGCACAAACTACAAAATTTAAAATGATCTAACAAAGACCTTACCTGAAGACTGTCGATCATACGTTGATAATCTGATACATGAGTATCAACTGTGCCAATATTTTTCTGAAAAAAAAAACACAAATATCACTATTATTCAGATTTTTACACGAGTATAAAAACCATACTTACAACTCTTACCTGGATGTGTGTTTTGATTTCCTTAGCTCGGTCTGCATATTTCAAGGTATTAACAGTGTGATGATATTGATTATCTGCTGGTGATATAGTTGCAATCATGACTGTTTGAGAATTGCCACTCAATCCAACTTTAAGAATTCGAGTCAACTTGCTGAAAAATATTAGTCAATTAGTCAACCGTTGCTAAGGAATTAAGCTAAGATACATGTTAACATCCTACCTATTGCGATAAGGGACATATGCTAAACCCTTTTTATGTTGTTTTCCCAAAGCATTTATACAGTTTGCCAAAGCAAGAAGTGATCGGTTAATATTGGCACCGTCTCTTAATTTCTGGCCACCACTATTTGTTTCAGAAGCCCGTTCACTGCAGCATAATTTGTATATTTCACAATCAAATGGTACTAAATTCATACAAAAGTATATAATGAGAAAGTTTATACCTCCCAGCAAGATCCACAAGTGCAAGTTTACCACGAATAACTTGACTACGATATTTCCTTTTCTGTTTTCTAAGCACGGATATTTCCAAAACTGCATGTGAGCTATTGGCAAAAGCAAAAGGTATACTCAAAACTTATAGAACAAAATATAAACTGAATATACAAGTTGAAACTTGAAAGTACAGTGCAGTCGCCACGTGTGCGTTTGACTTACCGTGATGATGTCTCGTTGGCATCTGTGCTGTCAGTTTTGCGCCTGCTGTTCCCAACATTTAAAAGCTCAAGAATCTTATCAGCTGAGTTGACCTGAAACCATTCAAACTGGTAGATTTAGAACAAACTTAAAATGAAATTAATGCATTAAGTAATACAAGTAAGATGTTTAACCTTGATACATCTTAGGCCAGCTACAATTATCCCCTGCTCCGGGTCCTCTCTGAGTTCCAAATGGGCAGATGATTTTTCAAGTAGATCATAGATTACCTATTCTCATACCAGAGAAGGTCAAATCTTTGCAACCACTTAATAAAGAAATAGATAGAATATAGTTTTAGACTTTAAGATAAGATATCAGCAGGTTAATACCTCATTGTAGACTTCAAGGTAGGAACAAGTAACTTCAAATACATCAGAGCTCTTATCATTTTTTATAAAATCAAATATTGTGTGTAGACTTAGAACCATAAGGCCCGGGTCACCTTCAGTTCCTACCATTGTATAGGTTTTTCCACTGAAACAAAGACTTATGTTATGCTTGAGGTAAATTAAATCACAAAGAATGGAAGGGAATATATGGAAACCTATTTTATACAGAAGATTTTTTTTCAAGGGGTTGGATTCCTCCCAGACTGGTAAAATGTAACGACAAATGAAGGATTCATTACTAAAATATTAACGATGATACTCATAAACCAGAAGAAACTAAACAAATAGAACATAAATACTTTAGCGAATAACAATTTTCATGGAGCAGTAAAAAGTTGCATGGAATTAAAAATAATTCATCATCAGAAATATGGACACCAAAAATAGCTGTTCCGCACCAAAAAGAAGCCTCCTATTTTCTCCTAAATTTTCCCTTGCTTCAAAACACATAGCGCATCCACACACAGGTTTGGTGCACACTCAACATAGAGTATATGAAGCAACCAGTAAAGATTAATGCTACATCCAAAACCCAACCACAAATAAAGATAGTACAGGACATGCAATAAAATTTGACTTCACTTCAATATCCTACTTATCTTTATTCGGTTCTTATAACAAATAAAATAAGTGATTCAAAAGGTTGTTTTGTAGGTGTATTCATCTTATTATGGTTTTTTAATTATATTATTCGAATTGACTATTATGTTTCAAGTCAGATGAAGGTAGCATTGAATCGACAACACAATGTACGGACAATTATAAAAAAAATGATAGGGAAAACTCTTAAGGATTAGAATAATAAACCATTTGAACAGTTCTCTTGTTAAACTTACAGGGACGAGGAAAAAACTATGAGTCTGTTTGATGATGGAGCAACCAGAGCAAAGAAAGACACAACCATCATTTAAGATAAACAGACCCAATTAATCCTTCCCTCCCTATGTATACAAATTAAGAACCCAGTCCAGCTGATATCGTTGAGACAAGAACCACCCCCAACACACTCTCTTTTACATCCATGTAATCCCGAGGAAAAATCCCAATGACACTACACCTTCTCCAAACCAAAATAACTACAGAACCCCACCCTCACTAGTGATGTGTCATTTTTCCCTAATATTTCAACCATAACCCTCTTCCACCCTTACTACTGTCACAATTCAACCATTGACATGGAAATCTGTGCAACCTTAATTATCTTTATAAACATGTGATGAGATACTTCTCAAATTCCTTGTGGTTTCGTCTTGTTACTAATTCATCACAGTTGCTCACAGGACGATATTTAACTTATGCATCTTATTAATGATTAGTGCACTGCAAGTGTTGACAAACATATCATTTTTTTATTTTTCATCCTCCATTTCTCCACATTGGGTGTGAGGTAGACTAGTCAATACTGATGAGCTAGTAATCATCCCAAGCTTGTGGGTTAACCAGTGAGATGCGAAGAATGTGTTATGAGCCACCCATCCTCTTAAGTCGGCTTTTGGTTGTAAAGTTTACACTGACATGTTGCGGAATTACCAAATCAGACCAGTAGCAAGATTCCAGATGCTTATTTCTTTTTGCATGAAACTCTATATTAACACTATCACCGCCACCTAAGTTTAAAGTTTATTATTTTCCTAAATTGTCTTATTAAGCCGAGTAGCTATAACAGTGGCATCATGGTTCAACAATGGGTACTATTAAAATAGGCATGCAAGCAACCTGGTAATTTGTATTTAATGAACTATGTACAATATGTAAGGGGGAAACTGAGTGTATTTTCTGATTACCTGCCAGTTGAGCCATATGCGAACACAGTTGCGTTTAGACCATGAACTACCCCAGCGATTGTAGAAGATATACTTCTCTCATAGACGTCCTGCATAGCATCATCATGAAATTATAAACATTATTATTAGAAACAAAAGTGAAATATAGTGAAGAAAAAAGACTTGACACAAAACAGCCAATTTGAAACTAATATGATGTTATCTGGATCAGTAAAAAAAATAGCATGTAGAACTCTTCTCGTGTTTTAATGTTAACATCTTCATGCCATTAAATGTGTGAAAGAAAACAAGGGTTGGAAATATGGATGTTTTGGAGCTTCAGCCTATTTAACCGTACACCCTAACTAATATTTGTATTTAAAACATGCCAGGTAATACACTTCCAGATGTACTGCAATTTGCAAGTGCTGCTGTGTACACTTTGTCAAGTAAGACAGGACAAGTTCAAGTATGCATTAATCACCAATTATGTTAGCAATTTACTACTGACTGTATACTTTCATATAATCTCGTTGAAGTTACAACTCAAGGACATGAGACCCAGGTTGAATACAATACGAGTAAATGAGATGTTAGTGCAACTACGTGTCGATTTCAGCAAAAGAAAATTGACAACATTATGGAAACTTGACAAATTTCATGTCCTTTATACTCTTACAAGTTATCAAGAGATCATAAATGGTCAAACACAAAAAGCTCCTACGCATTATGATGCTCAAATTGAAAAAGTAGATATTTTAATCAAGATGATGGCCATTTAGAGTAATTGGAAACATCCAAAAAGCATTGCTTCAACTCCACACTTTCTTTTCAACCTCTGGCATGTGCCCAACAATTCCTCAACAACCCATACCCCATAAATCATACCATCTCCAGCTAGACATATCCATATCAATATGGTTTTCCTTTTTAATTTTTCCTTTTCTCTAGCAAGATTTTGTATGGATTACTCAAACTAACTATGGAACTACCACAAATATGAAATCTAAATACTTGGAGTCTGGTTAAAATGTACATGCTTTCCATTCATATTATTAGCACATGAATAAGCTGTTACAGGAGTATTTTTAACTTGAGAACTTTTGCCACCAGTATAACAGCTTTTGCTGATACAAACTTTTTTGTGTAAGAATATAAGGTTCCTTGGAAGTCTCAGAAGAACCAATTGAGCATAACAACTTTCCATAGCCATAGCAATAGAAGCATATGAATAAGTAACATATCAAGTACTCAGCATATACCGCATTTTTAGAATCTGGAGCAAAGGCATAATCAAAAGTATATCTTCTCTCTTTTGTTCGATTCTGTATCCGATCTAGGTAATCCTTTGACAGGTCCGGATCCAAAATAACCACCTCCTGAGGAAAGCATCACAATATATTCAAATGATACACAGTCACCAATTTGTAAGCCCTATCTTAACAAACATCTTTAAATCTACAATCATTAGAGTCACCTTATTATTGTTAACTCGCACTATATCACGACCACGCTCTTTCTCTGTTAACGGCCTACACTTTACAGCAACCTATAAACAAACAATAGGTATAAGCTACAGCTAAATTGAACCGCAAATACCAATTCAATCGATCAAAAAACTTACAGTGAGAGTTGTAGTCTTCTTCGTCGCTGGAGCTCTGATACTTGGCATATTCAATCGAAAAAATCCGTTCAAAACCCCAAAATTCTCAATACTTCTGCTAATGTAAGCCAATTGACACTCATAAACCTAAAACCTAAGAAATTCGAATCACAATGCACTCAATTTCAATCTCAATTGTTCAAATGCAACTAAAAGTAATCAAATACTTTGTTTCTGAACTCAAAAAGCCAAAAACGTAAACCCTAGAAACGTAAAATCACATTATTGTGAGCTACGAAATGAAGTAGAAAAACGGTTTCACTTCAAGTGTGTGTATCTGTGTGTGAGAGAGTGGAGCAATGGAAGACGAATGAGATACGGCAAGACCGCGGTGAAGCCATCGGAGAGGAGTCTAGAAATACGGTGATGGACATTGACGCGGGTAATAAATATAATTGGAAGCGGAAGACGACGAAGGTGTTAATTGTTATCTTCTGCTCCTTTTGATTAGCTGGACCCTCGGTTGTCAGTGGATGATCGTGACCGTTCGATTTTATCAACGCATCATATTTTCTTACCTTTCCTTCATAACAAAAGGCCTTTCTTGGATGTTTATGAGAGAGTTTCTATTTATGTGTGTTTGTTTTCTGATTTATTTTTCAATATACCTCCGGTTTAACCACTCTTAATTAATGAAACGTTTAATTTTAATTTCAATTTCAATTTCAAATAGCATGTATATAAGCTACTGTATTTAGTTATGTTGTGTCTTGAGTTTGTTTTGAGAAAAGTGCGAACATGGTTTTAAGAAGTGAATGTGAGTAGTGAGAGTTTGTTTCGATGTTTTGAGTTAATCGTTCTTAAAATTTAGATTAGAAACCTCTCACATTCACTTCTTAAAATAAATGAACATGGTTTTTTAGTTAATCGTTCTTAAAATAAATGAACATGTTACGTGATTACATATCAAAACCTTCGTTTTTGGGGTTGGGATGGCAATGGGTCGGGTTTGAGATGGGTTTAGGTAATCCCAACCCCATACCCGGTTATAAAATCTTGTCCCATAACCGACCCAAAACCCGTCGGGTTTCTATCGGGTAATTACCCTTCGGATTTCGGGTGTACCCGTGGTTTTCGGGTAAACCCGTTAGTTTCTAAAAAATACATGTTGGGTATACTTGACCTAAACCCGTCAGGTATCTATCGGGTATACATAAATGTTGTAACTGAAATAAAAAATGAAATAAATAAAATAATATCGGGTATATACGTTTAAAATAAATATGGTATACATATACTTAAAATAAATACTTAGAATAAATAAAAAAGAATGAAAACTATGTCAGGTATATAATCGGGTAAACGAGTATACGTTATAGGGTAATCGAGGGGGGTAAACGGGTATATCACCATATCCCATACCCGTCCAAAACCCGCAAAAAAATTCAAAAGTAATCCCAAACCCGGTCCCATACCTGATTATCTGACCTCATACCCGTCACAAATGTTTCGTGTTTCGGATTTTTCCATCGGGCTCGGGTTTCATTGTCATCCCTAACTATACAATATATCACGATATGTTTAATAATTTATATTACAATATAAATAAAGATATTAACTTGAACAATTCACTAACCTGATTGTGTATGTTCTAGCACATAGAAATATAATTTCACATAATAATGTTTTTAAGAAAGAAAAAATTTACTTCTTTTTTTCCTAAACAATTTGTATATAAATATGATTTATAAAGATAACCCTCACAAGATCTTTTGCAGTTCGCCAACATTGAACATATAGTAACATGTGTAAAACCTGGAATTGAGAACGTCAATGTTAATTTTATTTATTTGATTGTATAAAGTTCTAAGAACGTTAATTTTAATTTTTTAGCACGCCGCAACGCACGCGGGTATAAAACTAGTATATATATATATATATATATATATATATATATAAGGAATGAATAGTAATTCCCTATATTTAGAGAACTCTTAAAGTTTTTCTTTGAATTTTAGGGATGAGATATGAGACTATGAGAATGAGGATCAGGATCCTGATATGAAGTGGAAAAACAAAAATTCCTTATATTCTCCCTAAATTTCAAAAAATAGGGCGAGGATATGAAATCAAATGTGAAGCTATAAATGATTTTTTCTTTATAAAATAATCAATAAAAATTTATGTAGAAGGAATAGAACGAAAATTTTGATTTATTTGATGCAATTAAATGGTCTATTGGTCAATAAGTGATTGGATCGTGCATTGATCATATGTTTTATGCCGTCAAACTCTTCAGCGTTTTACTTGTTCTTTGAGTTCTTACTTTGTTTGACTTGACTAGACTTTTAGGTCGAAGTATGTGCTAATCATCTCTCTTTTATTTATCAGTTATTTTCTACAATGTATTTGATCTTTGAACGTTTATTGTTGATACGAAGAACTGGGGATATGGATATGTAAGATTTGTATTTAACATTTATATCACGTGCTTGTATTCTTTTATCATCATCAAAATAAAAATGTATTTTACAATGCGTGATCACGTATGCACTAAGAAGTAACATTGGTACGAATATTATGAGTTTAGAGATCAATGGATGCCTCAACGGGTACAAACATTCTTTGTATTATGGGTTTAGGATCGTTTGTATTAGGGGTAGTGGCAGGTTGTTAGACGTTTACAATTGTTTGTGTCGGTATATGTGTTAATCTTATGAAAGTGAAAGATTGTTGGTTCCAATTATCCAAAACAAACATACACATATGACGGTGTGACTAATAACATATGTGTAAAACCTTTAGGTAGATATCACATCGTTCTGTTATACTATCTACCATAAAGAATGCCCTTGGCCTCAAGTATTATCAACACGTTTTAGGTGCACCAGCTATGAATTAAAGGAGAACTCCACACTTAAGCTTATTTGAGTGCGAACAATCCTTGATAGCCCACCTAGGAAGTTTTCACTCGGGCAACAACAAAAATCGTGAGCTCCTAGATTATGTATGTTCTAACACACAGAAATATAATTTCACATATTAATGTTTTTAAGAAAGAAACTTTACTTTAATTCTTCCTAAACATGATTTATAAAGTTAACATTCACAAGATTTTTACTGTTCGCAAACATGAACCTATAGTAACATGTGTAAACCCTGGAATTGAGAACGTCGATGCTAATTTCTTTATTTGATTGTATAACGTTATCAGAACATTAATTTTAACGGTTTAGCGCGTCGCAACACGTGCGGGTAGTATAGATGTATGTGTCACATTTAATTGTGATAAACTCTTTTAGAAATGATCATTCTAGTGATCATCTAAATAAATGTTTGTTTATGTTACACGTTTCAAAAGTAAGAATTATTCGTGCAAAAATAGAGCACTCTCACTTTGTCGAACGCCCAAACCCTTCGGCTCCATGAGTGCCTTCCTTCTCGTTGCAGATGCCATAAAACTTGACTAAAATAAAATCACTTTTAAATCAGACAAAACAAAATCAGAGCCCTATCTCACCAGTTTCACAAAAGTCTCTTCAACCCTTCACTTCTCAATTTCCCCCAATTTTACACGCAGATCACCTTCTTCCGCCCTTTCGCTGGTAAGATAATCAAGCTTCCCTGCATCTACGGCTATGATTTTAATTTCTCAATTTTTTTGTATGATTGATTCCTGTTATGTCTCGATCTGTGGAACGTTCATGATTTTTGTTTTTTACGGACCTGTTCGATGCAATTATTGTTTGATACGTGAAGCTACTGATAACCGATTAGAGATCAGAAGGTTGGACTGCATCTGTGTGTTGAATTTTTAGACGGAATTGATAGGGTTTGGTAGACACTACCGATGCTTGTAGTAGAACACTCTGGTGATTGTTTCCGTGGCCGAGGATGTGGTTTAAGTTTTTGTTTAAATGTTTGTTGACTTTTTTATCACATTGAATGGACAAACATAGAGAGCACTGTTGGTTTTAGAGACTGCAGCCTAGCAGTTAGATATTGCTAGAGCATTGTTTCATGTATTGCTATTGAAGCATTGTAGTGTAGTAATATTGATTTTGGATTTGGTGAACACTGGTTCAATCTCGAAATACTTTAATTCATCTCTTCATCTTCTGTGAAAGAGACGAGCAGAAAATACATGATTAGCTATTAGGTTTCCAATCCATCTCATTTATTCCTTTCTTCCTTTGATTATTGTTTAGCTTTTGTCACTTACAATTTTCTTTCTTCATTTAGTCATTTATTATTTTTTACGTTTCAGTAAACAAGTACAACATGATTGTTGTGAGTACCATTATCTTTGAGATATAGCATTTTTTACTTCATATTAGCATGCAATAAGAGGAACATGGTCTAGATATGATTTAGTGAATAGTGTTGACAGGATATTATGCATTTATGCTGCGGTTGGTATAATCAGAGTATAGGTCTTTGAATCTTTTTAATAGTTTGCTTCTGTAAACTTTGATAATTCTTAATCTGATTTTACATGTTATCATGGTTAATGTTAATTTTAATGCAAGTCCTTGTGGACATGTTTACATTACTAATTATCATCTTAGTATCCGACAGTATAACGGTGGAAGATTGCAAAATTTTGCCTTTATTAGGATATGAGGAGAATTCCTAAGGTTTTTTTCATATACGGTGTTACTTTTTTCAAATTATCTTGACTAAAACTTTGACAGACAGCAGATCACATCACTCAAGACTATTGCACGTCCTTCTACAATCAGATCAAGACCATCAGGTAATCATATTTCTCTTCTAAAAGTGATTTACGTTATTTGGTTGGTCAGTATTTAATGTGTGTTTATACAGTTGAGAATGGACCATTTTAAGTCGGTAAAATTTGAATTTGTGGAACCACTTGTTTTTCCTCTTCTAAGTCAATCTCACTCTTTTGGGGTAAAAGGCCTTAACTGTGTTTTGCATGAACGGATAAATGACATGTTGATCATCTTATGAGAAGTGTTAATACGATAAATCATTTGAGTGTTTATCGAAAATAGATCAATTAACACCCCAGTAATGTCACGTTCGAATTATTGAACAGATACATAACAAATAGGTTATCCTATGGGAATATTAACACAAAATTCAGTTGAATGGTTAACCAAATTAAGTTAATTAAAACTCGAACAATCTTGCAGTTACTAGGTAGTCTAAAGTGATCAACAATTACTAACATGAACATGAAAAACCTAGGTAAAAACAATGCACCTAACTAATGTTTAGTCATCTATCAAAGGCAACCTTGGAGCTTAGTTGCTAAAACTTCCAAGCTCTTGATTATGATCAATTTGCACAGCAGGCATCCTTTACTTTGATTGAGCTAGGGATCGGTCATATAAAAGAAACTTGATTATTTTCCCTATTTTTCTTGATGTATTTATAGGCCGGCAAGCCCTAAGCCCCAAAAACAGTCGGCGTGTAGAACTGTAGATTTTGTTCTCACAGTTATTATTATATAAGCTTTATGTTTATGAGACCTAAGTCTAATACGGCTCTTTCTGTTTTGCTGGCCATAAGTCATTGTTTGATCCTTATGTTTTATATCTTGGGAGCTGACAAAGCTTAAGGCTACTTATTCGGCATATTTCAGTAAAAAGTGGGCCTCTTAGTTTCTGGTTTACTATATAATGAGTACATAAGTTGTTGGTTCCGTCTATTTTCAAACATATGCTATGCTCTTTCATATTGATGTATTCATTATTAATAGACTGTACTGTAAGCAACAATTTGTTACTTGAAGTAGACAACTAATGATTGAATTATGAGGGAACAGCACCTAATTGATATGATCTCTTTGCACCAGATGGCTCTAGAACATCACATTTTATTCGAGGTTGTGGTCTCTAATTTATATGATCTATTTGCACTAAATGGCTGTCTTGCAGAGTTCTATGATTTGGATTCTATGCTGATTCTACCTGGCCATATTAGTGAATTCTGAATATTTTGTTAGTACACCTTTTTTTATTATGCCTGTTAAGAATTAGGTCACTATAGTTTCTTGAAAACCAGATATATACTGATACAATATGAACCTTCCAAACTACATGCCTTCAAACTGAAGCCAAAGATCCAACATAGTATGTTACACTTGTTATTTATTAACAGTTCAAATATTCAATTTGTGCATAAGAGAACTTTAATCGCTTTGAATAAATTTAAGGATGTCATCGTGATATTGTAGGTACGTATTTATCATAAACAAAACAAAGCAACAAGTGCCAGGAATTTTGATTATGGAGCTGAACTCCATCAAAGATGCATTTGATCGTGTCACAAAGAAACAAAAGGTTTCATCCTCCAAATCTCAGGAAACCATTGAACACATCAGCCAAGAAATTGAGCTAGCATTATCTGGAATCCAGTCAGCAACGCCTCAACCTGACTACAACTTAATCCTTGATGAACTAAAGACAAAGTTAAAGGAGATGGCCCCACTTGATCAACTTGAAGCCACTCAAAAGGAACTAAACCTTGCTATGTCCAAATACACTAAGCTTCTCGAGAAGCAATTCAATCCGGATATATCAAAGTCTTACAGGAACGTTGACTTTGATTTTCACACAATCAACCAGATAATCACCAGTCACCTGTACCGTGAAGGCATGTTTGATCTCGGTGATTGCTTTGTAAATGAATCCCACGAAGAACCTGTCATAGACAAGAAAGCTCACTTTCTAGAAATGTATCAAATACTCGAGTCAATGAAATCTCGAGACCTGGGCCCCGCTTTAAAGTGGGCCACCGCCAACCATGAGAAACTCCAACAAAACGGATCAGACATCGAACTCAAACTCCATCGATTACAGTTCATGGAGATTCTGAAACTTGGTCATAGAGATGAAGCTCTTAAATATATGAGAACTTGCATCTCCCCTTTCTCTAACCAACACTTCTCTGAAATCCAGAAGCTAATGGCGTGTCTTCTATGGGCTGGAAAGCTGGAGTCATCTCCGTATATCGAGCTTCTATCACCAACCCATTGGGCCAAGCTGGCCCATGAACTAGCTCAACAATTCTGCAATCTTTTGGGCGAGTCCTACCAAAGCCCGTTAAGTGTAACAGTTGCAGCTGGAGTTCAAGCGTTACCCACCCTTTTAAAGCTGGTGAGTGTGATGACAGGAAAGAAACAAGAATGGCAGTCTATGAAGCAACTACCTGTCCCTGTGGATTTGGATCAAGAGTTTCAGTTTCACTCTATATTTGTGTGCCCGGTTAGCCGTGACCAGGCTAGCGAAGAAAACCCGCCAATGCTGATGTCGTGTGGGCACGTGCTTTGCAAGCAGTCGATAACGAAGTTGTCTAAAAACAACAGCACAAGACCTTTCAAGTGTCCATACTGCCCTACAGAGGTAGAAGTGGGTCAGTGCAGGCAGCTCTATTTTTAATATGCATTATGTGTTGTATGTTACTTGTATTAAGGTACTCTCTTTCTTTTTCTCATTGCTTTTAAAAATACCCCTCTGTTGCTCTTAGTAGTATCTCTGTTTACTTGCATAATTCTTTAAAAAAACAGTGTGTAAATGGTTTAAGACGCCTCAATTATTAAAAAGTGCCACTTGCCTCTCTCTCTCTCTCTCTCTACACACACACACATATAATATATATATATATATATATATATATATATATATATAGGGGAGGGATCAAGAGAAAACCACAAAGTTAGGCGAAAACCAAGAAAACCACAACATTTTAAGCAATTTTTTTATTTACGTATACGTATCCAAAATCAATTTTTTTGATTTACGTATACGTAACCGTAATTTTTTTGTTTTATGTTTACGTATACGTAACACTATGTGTAAAAATGTTTTTTGGTAAAAATATTTAGTATTACATTGAAACTCATAAATAAATAAAAATAAAATAAAACAAAAAATAAAAATTATTATATGATTGGGTAAAATTGGTTTTTTTAATGGTTTTCTTGGTTTTCGCCTAACTTGTGGTTTTCTCTGGAACCCTCCCCTATATATATATATATATATATATATATATATATATATATATATATATATATATATATATATATATATATATATATATATATATATATATATATCTGTATATTTTGTTGAAGATTGATTCTTAGTGTAGAAAACCATGAAAGTAGCTATTTTTGTGTTTTTGTCTAAACAAGTTAGATATGTGAATATTTGGTTACCTATCTACTTTTACTAGTCTAAACCTTTAATATTTTAATAATAATGCATATATTAATAGCAATACATATGTGAATCTATACACGATATGATGTTGTGTACCATAATAATTTAACTTATTTTTGTGAGGAAAGTTGCGAATAAAAGTCTGATAAAGTCATGTAAATAAGTGATTTGTTTCTGCACATATAGCAGTGTAAACGAGGTGAGCTTGAGCTCGAGCTCGGCTCCCTTAGCTTAAGAGAACCTGAGCTCAACTCAGTTAGAGTTTTATTTCCAAAGCTCAAGCTCGGCTCCATTAATAGTTTTGTTCGAGTCCAATTCAAGCTTAGTTTGTTTATTATTTATTAAGTATTTTGTTTATATATTTTTATAATTAATTTTATATAACATAATAATATATTATTTCTATAATAAGTATATATAATAATGTACATTATATAAATAAAATTTATATAAATCTAGGGTGAGATGGGCGATTGAAGGTGATGAAAATACAAGTTATTTTCATGGGATAATCAATGCAAATACGGGAATAACAGAATTAATGGGTTTCTACTTGATGGAAACAGGGTTACTTCTCCCCCGTTAATCAAACACACGGCATTTGCATTCTTTTCGGAGAAATTTCAAGACAATGGAGTCAGACCTTCAATAGTATGTCCGAATCTGTCCCGCTTGTCTCAGGTCGAGGCTGACTCCCTAGTCCCCCCTTCTCTCTCCTTGAAATAAAAAATGTCGTGTGGGACTGCGCGGGTGATAGGGCTCCAGGGCCTGATGGGTTCAACTTCAAATTCTTAAAGGATGTTGGAATGGTTTAAAAAATGATTTCACTAAAATTTTTTAGTTCTTTCAAAATGCCACTATTAGTCAAGGCTGCTCCTCTTCTTTTTTGGCTTTAATTCCCAAGGTTAAAGACCTTGTTGGTCCTGAAGAGTATCGACCTATTAGCCTTATCGGTTGCATTAATAAGGTCATTTCTAAGGTTTTGGTTAACCGGCTAAAATCGGTCAATCAAGGAATCATTTCTGAAGAGCAATCTGCTTTCCTATCTAATAGAAGCATCCTTGATGGTCCCCTTATCCTCAATGAGCTCCTCTCTTGGCTGAAAAAATCTAAGAAGTCGGGGATGTTTTTCAAGGTGGACATTGATAAGGCGTTTGACTCGTTAAACTGGGAGTTCCTATTATCTATCATGTCCCAGATGAACTTTCCACCTAAATGGAGATCTTGGATATATGCAATCTTATCTAGTGCCCGTGCCTCAGTTCTTATTAATGGATCCCCCACTCAAGAATTCTCTTGCAAACGGGGCCTGAGACAAGGAGATCCTTTGTCCCCGTTCCTTTTCATTATCGCTATGGAAGCGATCTCGGGTATCATTAAGGAAGCATGTTCCATTGGCCTGTTCCATGGTCTCTCATGCTCCTCAGGTCCAACCTTGTCTCACTTCCTCTTCGCTGATGATGTGGTTTTCATTGGTGAGTGGTCGATGGAAAATGCACGCAACCTAAATAGACTCCTTAGGTGCTTTTATCTCGCATCAGGGCTGCGGGTTAACCTTGCAAAGAGCCGTCTTTTCGGTATTGGTGTGGATGACAATGTAAAACGGGATATGGCAGTCGTTCTCCGCTGCAAGATTGGTTCATTTCCTTTCAAATACTTGGGGTTACAAGTGGGAGCTAACATGAATCTTGCAAAGCACCAGAAGCCGGTTGTTGATACTTTTAAACAACGTTTATCACTTTGGAAGGCGAAAACTTTGTCTTTTGGGGGAAGGATCACATTAATTCGATCGGTTTTAAATTCCCTTCCCACCTTCTTCTTCTCCCTTTATAAGGCGCCCACCAAAATAATAAATGATTTGGAGCGGTTACGTAGAGATTTTTTGTGGGAGGGATCTCCGGATCGGCACAAGATTAATTGGGTTTCTTGGGAAAAAGTTTTGACCCTAGGAAGCTCGGGGGGTTGGGCCTCAGATCCTTACGAGAGGCTAACACTACTCTGCTCTCGAGATGGTGGTGGAGATTCAAAGTCGACGAGAACATATTATGGAGAAAGGTAATATGGAGCATCCATCATAACTCTAGATTGTGGAGCTTTATTCCGGTTAGAATCTCACATCCGGAACCTTGGAAACAGATTGCAAATGTCTCTAAGGAACTTCTTCCTCTCGGTCTTGATCTGGCCAGCCTCATCCGGCCCATGGCTGACCCGCTCCATCAGTCCAGCTGGCTATGGGATCTTGAATCGTCCGGCTCGTTTTCTGTGAGCAGCCTGAAAAAGGCAATGCAGTCGGCTTCGTATACGGATCTGAGACTTTCCTTCCACTGGAATAGTTGGTCTCCAATTAAAGTAAACTTCCTTTGTTGGCGTTTTTCTTTGGATCGACTCCCTACTTTTAATGCTTTAATTCGAAGAAATGTCCATTTCGCAAACACATGCTGTGTACTCTGTGGTGAAAATGAAGAAACATTGGGTCACCTTTTTGTGTCATGCCTTTTTGCACAAAAGATCTGGGATTTCATCTCCATTTGGTGTAAGTTGCCATCCTTTTTTCTATTTGAAACTAGAGATCTAGTAAATTATCATCTTCATGCTCGAGGCTCATCGACATGGAAAAGATCACGGTCATTCAAACTACTATTTGGGCGTTGTGGAGAAATTGGAATGCGTTAATTTTTGAGCAAAAACCGACTAGTGTGGAAAAAGTCGTAGGGGATATAAAAGTGCTCGGGTTCCTTTGGCTTAAGAATCGCTCAAAATCTCAAGCTTTTTCTTGGGACCATTGGTGCTCTTTTGATTTATCTAGTTTGAATATTTAGTTGGTTGGTTGTTACTCTTATTGGTGACTATTTTCTGTAACCTTTTTTGGCTAATTGAGGTTAGCCTGTGTTTGGAAATAAAATTTGTTGGCCTTTCAAAAAAAAAAAAACCTTCGTATGATTTGAGTTTTTAACGAGCAAATTTTGAGTACTTTACACCCAATGGCTGTGCATCATATTGAAGAGTTATTTTGGTGATTTTCTGCATTTATTATGTAAGATAGAGAAAATTGTGTCGATCCATAATGAGATACATGGCATTTTTTTTTGAACGGCGAACGTTGAATGTTGTGACGTCGCACCCCCATTACATGGGAGAGACTCGTCCAACTCCGGCCAATATGTTGTCTTAACCGGGCCCACTTGGCGTCAGAGTTTGAGAGCATCCAAGGAAAAATCCCACCCAATACGGCCCTTTCCGGGCTTGAGGGAGAGCCGAGGCTCGTACCCTGGATCGGCGTGGGTAAAACCCTGTGCATCAGCCTAAGAACTAGGCCTCATTTGCATGTCTCAGAAATTCATGGTGGTGGCAGGGATTGAACCCGATTCCCTTAAGACTTTAGACCTCACCTCAACCACTACACTACAACCTCTTTGGCGGATACATGGCATCTTGACGACGAAAGAGAACAGGATTTCAGGAAACAGAAACTTTATCCCACCCTTTTTCACCTTTTTAACCTTTCCTTTTTCTCGTTACAATTTCCCAGGTTTAACCTTTTAACCTTTCTTCCCCTTTTTTTCAAAAAGTTTTTCATCATAAAGTTAAATTGTCCTTTTATTATTTAATTTAACAACAGTAATATAAAAGTATATTTTGAATTTTTATTTTAATTTGAACACTAAAATGTAAACAATCCAAACACACATGAAATGAACTTTTGCTAATAAAATCTTATAATCATTTGAATAAACTAGACACTGGAACTTTAATAATTTAGAATACAATTATTGCTTTTATTTTACTTCATATTTTAACTTTACATTTGAAAACATACTTTCCCCACCACTTGAAAAAATAATTCGAAAAAGTTTTTGTATTAGAATCTACAAATCACCGTTTAACTGGGTCACAAGCTGCTCCCCATCATTGTTTTGTTTTTATTTAATTATTGTTTACACTTTACTTATTTTATTATTAATATTATATATTTTTATAATAATTGAAGTGAGAGACTAAATTTATTTAAAATTGATTATAATAATCAATAAATGCATCTTATCTAAGTAATTGAGTTCATTTTCTAGAAAGATAGTTTTGTTATAAAATCTAAAAAACAACATTGGATGGATGAATAAAACAAGTTGTGAGTTGGAGTTGCAAAAGAAAATATATAACCGTATTTACCAATCTGATTTACTTTCGCATATGAAAGATAATAATTGAGACTTAAGATTTCGAATGAAGCAAAACCCAAATAATAAAACAACATTTATGATGGCATGTTGTGATCTCTTGCTTTAATTCTAAATATCATGATACCAAATAATAACATAAAACCATAATTTCACATGTTATAAAATCATGAAAGTATAATTTTTTTTATATATTATGATTATATTATAATATTAGAGAATAACTGTGTCCACAGTCATAAGCCATATGTCTACTTTCGTTCCCGTATTTGCTTTTATTTTCATTAACTCCGATTAAAAGTCATAGCATACATCAATCATCACTCGCATATTAACTCTTCACTCTCGTATAAAAAACAAATGTACAATCATTTGGAAAAAAATCTATATATACAAATAGTTCGGTCAAAGGGATATGCATGGAATTTTAATGGACGGTGTTCTAATGTAGTTTTAATAAGAATTCAATACTTGGTCAATCGACCCGGTCTTTCCCGCCAATGATAAAAACGGAGTAACCGGGGTATGTTGTTTTTTTGCATAAGATATCCGATCGGATTTGCGGTTAGGCGGACGGGAAAAAAAGATTCATCAAAGTAGGAGACTTTGAATCTAGTCTTGCCTAGCAGGTAAAGAAGAAAAACGGTAAAAGTAGCAGGGTAGCGGACTTGTTTTTTTTCTTTGATCGGTGGTCAAGAACGGGGTTGTTCTGGTGACCCGAGAAGAGGAAGATCGATACTGGTCAAGTGGATTTGAAGTTGTGAAGAAGAGGAGATAACAATGGTATATGCAAAGGAGAAAAGAGCATGAGTGTGAACATTGTTGTTGTGGAAGTTCATGTCGGGATGATCTGAGCGAGGCCAAGAGGTCGGGATGATCTAGGACGAGGCCAAGAGAAGGGTCAGTGGTCCAGGTAGAATCAAGACGGTGAACGGGTCCAAGAGAAGTGCATGACAAGATTAGAGGGGTGATTATTGAGGTAATTTTGTCATAGTTTAATAGTCTACGGGGTGCAAAGAGAAAGTTGTCAGTTTTTAGTCCTAGTAGGAGTCTAATACTTATTTAATTTATTATTTGTTTATTGTTTGGTATTATCTTTAAGTATTTGAGTAGGATTAGATTACTTGGTTAACAATGTTTATTTAGTACAAATAGATGAGTTAGGGATCATTGTAAATGTGTCAAGATTTATAATAAGCAGAAATAGTCGATCTTGGTTAAGATCAAATTCTGTGTCCGTGTTTCTTGGTCCTGATTTCCAACATTGTGTTTGCTTATTTAATGCATAAGTTTATACACATCTAAATTCATAACTCATCTAAACAATGCATATAGAGAGATCATTACACATTATTGGTATTTTGTCGATGACGATAATTTGTCACACCCCAACCGACGGCGGATTATACGTCGGGGCGGACGCGGTTGTTCAATAGCACAAGGTTGACTATTAAAGTTGAAATAGTTTCATTAATAACTTTCAAGGTTTCAATACAAGAAAAGAATCAATACATAACAAGAATACAAGTTTAATTTAATAAGTATTCTATGTCCAAAGCATCCTATGTGATCACAATAAAGTCTTATATTGGTGTACCTGAAATATGTGAAGAAATCTGTCAACTAAAAATAGTTGGTGAGATACAAAAGTTTTGACATAGTTTAACAAAGTCTTTAAGAAGTTTTATAATTCACTATGTCATGCATTCTGTAGTATAAGTGTGAGAACAAAACATGTTAAACATTGTGCATATCAATCCTCCAACTAAGTTTAGGCATAACCCGAAGGTTACCCTTAAAAGTTTAAAGTTTAAATTCAGTAACAATCACCATGGGCTCCCCCCGAATGGTCAATCAAACTAGGTGGATTGGTCAAATACAATAGATCTATCATTGTTACCATAGGCTTGATCAAAGTTAATGGATATGCTAGTATTAAGTCTAATTTAAACATGTAAGTCTCAAGTATAACACAAGAATAAGCATATAGGCATAGTAAGAATTGTATAAGTTTGGAAGTTTGTACATGTTTCACCCCAAGTTTGTAAAGTATGTAAAAACGAAAATGGGCTAAGTATACTCACTTGGATGATGAAGAGTGTCCAACAAAGATTAAGAGTAGCAAAGTTTTGAGGGAGAATATCCTCACAACAACATAAGAATACAAGTCTAGAGTTTCAAGTTTTGATTCTATAAGTCTATGGCAAATGATCTAGGACTCTAAGTTTAACTAGGGTTCCAAAAGGTGGACGAAAATGATTTTGTTTATAAAGTTTAAAATAAGATTTTGAATGAATCATACAAGGCTTGGATTTCAAAGTTTAATAAGTTCATAGTTTAAAATAATTACTGTTTAGAATAATAATTATTCCAAGAGTAAAATAATTGTTAAGTACAAAGTATTTAAAGACTACATAGTGATTAAGGGTTACTAGTAATTATTTAAAGAGTATATAATCATTAAGGATAAATAACTATCTATAAGAATAAACAATATAAATAATTTAGATTTTTATTAAAGTTTCAAGCATTGAACATTTATTTTACAATTTAACTTGTAAACAAATAATGTTTATAAGTTTAAATAAATATCGAGGGACTATAAGTTTATAAAATAGAATTTCTTATAAAGTTTATGTTTTAATTATAAGTTTATAATTTTTTTCAATGTGTAGATAGAACTATAAGTTTTTTTATAAATGTTTTAAATAAGTTTATAAAGTTTCTTTCAATTTGCAAGCTTATAAGTATTTAATTAAAGTTTATGTTTTAAAATATAAGTTTATAAATGTTTTAAAGTTTTCATTTAATAAAGTTTATAAGTTTACAAAAGTTAGAAAATAATTAAAGCATATTTATTTCTCATGTTTTCAATTTAAATAAATAAATAAGTTTCTGTTTTTTTATAAGGTTTATAAATTCATAAGTTTATAAATTTAAATTCTTAACTAAACAATGTATATTTATTTTCTTGTTTTATTTAAATAAATAAGTAAGCTTCAAGTTAAGTAAATATAAATTTCATAAAAATGTATAAGTCTAATAGTTTATGTTTTTCAAATTAATAGATAAGTTTTATAGACTTTTCTGAGTTTATAAAATTTTTATAAGTTTTCTGTTTAAATAAAAGTTTATAAATTAATTTAAAGTTTAAAGTAAATTTACTTATTTCAGGAATAACTAATAAATTAAAGTTTCTGAGTTTATAAAATAATTTCCATTGTATGTATAAGTTTTATAAGATTAAAAAGTATTTTTATGGTTTAAGTGTAAAAACTATTTTTAAAGATTTAATTATTATAAGCTTTAACTAAGTTTTAATTAATTAAAATGTCTCAGAATGTAAAAAGTGTAAATAAAAGTCATATTTAAGTTTATAAAAGTTTAACAGATTTTATAAAATTTATTGAAAGTTTTAAAACTGAATAAAAAGGCATTAAAAAAAATAACACAGCAAAACTTGGGCTGGCCGGATTCGAACCCGGGCCACCCAAGTCAACACACACACAAACTAACCACCCGGCTACGGGTTCGCTGGTGTATTATATGGAAAAAGAAAGTGATAAACATCTGCTCAAATCAATCCTAATTCCCTTATGAACATTAGAATCAAAATCCTCTTAATACGAATCGATTAACCCTCTGTTAATGCAAATTGACAGAGGGCTATTGATCCTTGGATGAAAACGAAGGGAATGAACATAAGAATTACCTGGATTGATATCGAAACGAGGACGAACGGGTTCAAGCTTCAGAACGGCTGTTACCGGAACAAATCGGCGAATGCAGGTGTTGTATGACTGAATTGAGTGTTCAGGAAGTTTGGGTGAGGTGTCGTTGAGGTGTTCCAACTGGTTTTTATAGCCAATTTTATCATTTAATGTCATTACCGTTGGGGAGATTACGGATGAACAAAACGAGTTAAATTTTGGATTACGCGAGCGTTAAACTCGAATTTAAGCATTGAATGGCATCGGGTTATGGTCGCACGCTCGAGTAGGAGGTCGAGATTCATTGAATTTGGCTTGGAAATGCGTTTTCGAGATAAAGAGGGTGAAATCAGGCTTGGGGGGTTTCGAACCTGAGACTGATTTCAAAACTGGAAGTCGGGACGAATTACAACTTTAGTCCCTGAAGTTTCTAGCTTTTATCATTTTATGTTAAACTTAGAATTCAGTTTAAAATAAGTTTCAAAAAGTGACAGGTTCAGTCCCTGGACTTTATAAAACAATAATATGTTTTATTTATTTTTATAACAAGATTAATTAAGTTTTATAGTTTATGATAATAAGTTTATTAATTGTAGTATTTATATAATTATAAAGTTTTAAGATTTTAATACGTTTCATCTATAAGGTACACACATAATATATATATATATATATATATATATATATATCCCAAGTATGATTATTCATAAATTAGCTTAATATAAGCTTTTAACAAGTTTCCAAAGATTTACATTTATAACACGTGTAAGGATTTAAGAAAAGTTATGTTGGAAAAATACCGGATATTACATAATTCAAGCATATTAGAGGCCTTTAAAATCACAAGAAAAACATCATTGTTTGTGGTTGGTGCGTAAGATCAATCATACGGCCGGTGCAATGCAACATTTTTAACTTACTGGAATGTTAGAGCATGATTGATGTTGCGTTGCAAGTGCAAATGTTTATGCCATATGCGTAGAAAAAAGGCTGGGTCGGTCAGCACTCAAGCAGTTTGGGGCTTGTTTACAAATGGTTAATTTTTTTTTTCACTTTTAGTGAATTTAAATTGCGTTATGTCCATATTATGATGTTTATAGACTTGTTTAATGTCTTAGCAACTATATCATATATATAGAACAAATACGACAAGGACTGTTAGCCAAATAGTGTATTTACGTTGTTACTTTCCTGGCAACTTGATAATACTCCAATCCAAATATCATACATTTTAACGGGTCATTCATTTTCTACAATTTTATGTTAAACATCTTGATAGCGTTCATACCTTCTTGCTTCTACTAAAACGAAATCTTCTACAATTTAGTTTTCACCTAATTAAATTAATGTCCACTGTTAACATTGTAATACAACGATGATAGTCTACAACGCTTATTTGTAATACATTATTTTTGGTAGAGAGAAACCTAAAGTAAGGTCGTAATTATCATTTTAGTAGCAATTTATACTTTGTGAAAATAAAATGATAAAGTGTTCACTTTAGGTCTTTCTTTTCAGAAAACACGTAATATGTTCGAGCAACATGATGACACCAATGTGGTGTTACTTTGTTAGAATTGGCTGTTAAATTAGTACCTAAAACTTTAAGACGTTATCAACTTAACACAACGTATCATTAAGATATCACACATGTTTATATAGAATGTAGTTCAAGTGTGACATATAAACACGTATTAATAATATTTGTTTAAAACTAAATGAATATGAAAAATGATTTAGTATGCTAGTATCTTGTGTCTATTTACCTTAAAGATGCAAGAATATGATAGTCGATTCTTTTAGGTTAAGATACATGCACACATTTCATATATCTAATGATGATATACCCACAACATGACAACTAAAAATCAAAATTCATACTTTATAACTTATATTTATATAAAACAAAAAGACAAGAGCCCCGTCCCTTTTCATACCTCAAATCAATCAATCTCATCATCTTCTTGTTTCTTTCTACTGAAGTCAAAAAACCTTTGTCGCTATATACTCAATCTGGTCCTACATCTTTTCCAATTACACGTTTCAACATTTTCAATTCTTTCAAGATGTGAATTGTCATAACTCAAACAATAAGGACTTGAAATGTAAATTTCTCATCAAAATCTGGCGTCCTCAAACCCGTGTAAGTCGCTGACTCTGTTCAACGTCTTTCTCATGATTGCTACCTTAGCAAGCTTCTCAGCCACACGCCAAGCCGATATCGGCGTTAACGGCTCATCCTTTTCATCTAAGCAAGCCAACGTCTCTGATCTGGTTTGGGCTTGAACCTGGCGCCGTCTTTGCAATTCGTTCAGCTCGGCTTCAAGGCTGACCATGAACTCACTACAAGCCGAGCTTCTTTGGTGTAATACTGCTCGAGCCGATATGAGGATGTGGTACGCGCCGATGAGGTCGTTTCGAGCCGTTAGCAGGCGTGACTCGGCTAAAGCTCGAGTTGTGATGAAAAGGTTTCGCAGCCGTTGGATGGTGAGGGAAGATGATCTGACGGTGTGTGGGCGTGGTACAACCAGTGCAAGCTCGTTACAATAAATGACACCCTGGCTTACTGATTCCCTATAACTGCAACGCACGGATAGTACTTGGTGGGCCCCCACCGCCGTTGAGGGGACTCTCAGTTCGATCAACAATTCTCTCTCTTCGTTTGCACACATTTCTCCGATCCGAACCGTGCCGGATCCGAGAGCAACAGATCGTGGCGCGTATGAGAACACCGATGTGATTTCCGCCGGAGCTGAGCCGGAGACGAATCCTAACTGTAACTGTAGATCCTGAACCGCCACATTCAGTAAACTTCCGAAGGATTTTGCAAACGCGTGGTCGTCAATCACGGTGAGTTTCAGTGTATGTACGGCGACGTTTAGGTGAGATTGTGAGTGAGAGTAGCGCGTGGAAGATACGTATGTTGACTGATCTGGAACGTCGGAGAGAAGGAAGATGCTAGCGACGGTGTTTTTCTCCCTTCGATCTTCTAGCACTTTCACCGCCTTTTTAACGGCGTCGTTTGCGTTTGAAGAACCTTCGAGAACTGCCATCGCTTCCACTAAACGACGAGCTGCTCTTTGGCCGGTTGGCGTCATCCTTTTTAAATGTAATAATCTCTTAGAATATGAAGAGAAGGCAACGATTGATAACCGATCTGAGGATGAAAGTGATGAAATTATCATTCTCATTGTTCGTTTCATTATCTGCAGCTTTTCGTTTGACATTTTTCCACCAACATCAACGACGGCGACCAAATCGATCGGAGCTCTGCCTTGTGTTTTGGCCGGCGTAGCCGGAGCTTTCGCTCTCAGAACAATTGCGTAGGTCTCGTAACCACGGCCAGCTGAAATCACAGCTGCCTCCGGCAACAACCGTACGTCCACATCTCTTGCATGAATATCAACAGGACTGTTTCTGTTGCTGTATCCATCAATATGAAACCCTTGGAACTCTCCGATTGAGTCTTCGTCACAGTTTTCATCCGATTCCGGAATCGGATTAAATCTACCTTTCGGTGTCAAGGAAGCTAACGGTTCATCATCATTATAAACTTTCAAATCTGGCCTGAACGAATTCTGTTTTCTCAATTTACTCTTCTTCTCTTCTTCTTCCACAAACTGATTCTTCTGATTCTGATCGTTAACAGACAACATAGGCATCTCTTTCCGCATGGTTCCACAGATAGGGCAAGTTAGGCTCCCTTTCTCCTTCACGTAGCCGGCGATACACGGAAAGTGAAAACTGTGAGAACACTCCGCCGTGAAAATTGCTACGCCTCGTCCTCTCTTCACGCTCTGTAAGCATAATCCACATCTATTCTGCAAATTCAAAACAACGTGTGTATAAATTTAGATTTTTTCAATACTCTGAATCTGTGATGATTAAGATGATCATAAAAAGTAAATAAAAACAAGATAAGGAATCAATCTAATCTTACCGTGGAGATGCGAGGCGACGATGGAGTCGATGACCATTGAAACAACCTAGGGCTTTTGCTGGTCTTGCAATGAAGCTTTGGACTTACAGGAACCGATGCTGATTTCTCCGGCACGGTGGCGCTGGTGGTTCGACAACGCAGGCTTGGACCGGAATCGGTGTTCGATTGAAGCCGTGGCGTAGACGGTGTGGAGGAAGACGAGCTGAAGAAAACAAATCTGCCACCAGATTTGGGAGTAGCTTTAACTGAAGAATCAGAATCAACATCTCGAGGAACAGATGTGCAGAAAGCTTTTCGCCATCCGAACACCATTTCAGCGAATGTTACAGAAATTGATTTTGATGATGAAATTTGAAAAATAAAAATTAGTGAGATGTATGGGTGATGAAAACAGAATGGTAGTGGGGAAGATGGGAGCCAGAATATAGAAAAGGTGGATGAGTAATAAATTAGAGTCTCTGCATCTTTGTTTCTTGGGCAGAGTTTTTATTACGAGGTCAATATATTTATTTATAGGAAAAATCGGCTGCCATTAATAGTACATAATTGCTCCATCCCGTTTTTAATTTCTCAACTCTAGTAACTAGGCCTCTATATTATTTTAACCTATTGAAAATGTGTACACTAAAAAAAAAAATTCTAAAACTTGACTCATAAAATCTTATGTTCACTTAATTAAATTAACGTATTACTTTGTATTTTATGAATTTTATACAATAAAGTGTGTTTTAATTACATTATTTTGATTATTTTTAAAATATTTTACAAATGAGAGAACAAAACCTTACAAAAGAGATTTGTAAATCAAGATAACAAAACCCATTCGATTTGTTCATCCTTTAATGAGCCAGCACCCATCAATGTTTATCAACCCCAGCCCTCTTCTTGTTAACCCACCTATATCTCTCACTTTTTCGGAAACACCAACGGATGATGTGAAAGCAAAGCCCCTCCATCTTGTGGCGATTTCTGACAACACCAGTTTTATATATGTTTTTTATATTTTAAAGTTAAATATAAAAAAAAAATCAAGTTTTGTTCTATTTTCAAACCTTTAACATCTTGTGACAGTTACATTTCATTTATTTTCACTATCCGTACTTATAATAGACAGAAGCTAGCGTTTCTGTAACTCCTCCCTACATGCCCCTCATGTGGGGGGCATTCTCGTTCTTTCATCGGCCTTTTATTCAACATACATCTTCTCCGCCCCTCAAACTTGACAAGACTATCAATCTTGGTCATTGCCATCTTCAATAACACGAAACCCACCAATTTCAACCTTAAAGAACAACCAGTCAAGTATTTCAATTTGCGATGGCTAATTCATCATCCGTAGTTTGTGGTAATCATGCACACGTTGATGTCATCTTCAACAGTAAGCTTTTAGATGTCGCACTGTGTCTGTTGAATTTAAGCTTTTTGAGCAAATCAACCACAAATTTAACCTCAAATTTGACTTAGTTACAGAAAATGAACCTCAAATCGGGTCTGTTGAAGAACATACCAAAGATGAAGATGTTACTAGATCTGTTCAAGAACATGATGATCTTGATAACATGTTAGACCTTTTTTTATGTTGAGGATGATTATGAGTGGTTATATTATGAGGATGATTTGTTGGTTGATCTGGATGATGACGTTGTGCCACCATTAAAGGTGCAGTTGGATGTGAAGGTGCATGTGTAGGTTAGTGGTCTTTAAGTTTAGTGTCATGGTTAGTCTTTTGAAGAATTTGAATGGTTATGATCAGATGCCATGATATAGGTGTCAGAAATGGTAAGTTAATGGCTAGTCTTATAAAAATTTGTTTATGGTTAATATTTAGTACAATTGTAATAGTTATGATCATATACAATATGCCCAAAAACAATTGTTATGATCAGATGCAGATGGTAAGTTAGTGTAACTCGTGATAAGGGCAAAACTAGCTATTAGTGCAATGGTTATGATCAATGCAGTCACTCTTTTAGTAATAGTACCCTGCTGTGAAAGTCTGTGTGATCCAATAACATATTATGAATACAGGCAAGACCAGCCATAAGTGTAGTATCAACATTTTCATGACCCATAATGGCATCGACTTCCATAACCCACAACCATCTGTAGGGCCTTATGATTAGAACATTTGCATTTGCAGATTAGAATCAACCCTTTCAGAGATGTGCATTTTTAAACACATAATGTAGTTTCAAATGTGCATCTTTGAACAATTTTAGTGGTTATGACCCTATTAACAATTTCCATGGCCCCTTGATAAAATGTGCATCTTTGAACAATTTTGGTGGTTATGAACCCATTAACATCCGCTTGTTCTTTACATTTGCACATAAAAATAAGACCATTGTAATCCATTATAGGCAACTGCAAGAGTCCCAAAAACACCAGCAACATGCCCATAAACATCTACAGTTGGTGGTTATGTGTTTATGTTATGACCCATTTTGGAACACATAATTCACTTGGTGGTTATATGTAGTATCATTATGACCCATTTTATAACACATAATGCACATGGTTTAGTCCACACTTTTTATGCAATTGCGCTTGTCTAACCTTTTCAAACCCATAATGCACTTGGTTTAGTCCGCACCTTTTAAAACACTATTGCACTTGGTTTAGTGGTTATGGCCCATTTAGTTGACCTTTTACAACTCACAGTCTTTCAGTTGACCTTTACACATAATGCACTTGGATAACTCACAGTTGACCTTTACAAGTTAACATGACCAAAATTGAAGAACATATCTGTCACACCCAAAATTCACTAACGGAGTTTTACCGTTTAGGAGCGTGACATAATAGGATCTCAGTCATTAGTTACGTTGAACGACTCTATATGAGTTTAATAAAAACCACTAGTATTGCTCATAGTCACGATGCAACACATGAAAATACTGATTTAATGTAAGACTTGCGGAAGCGAAAAGTTAAATGAAAAACATGCGCCAAAACAGTTGCGCCAAAATAAACAATTCAACGATAATTAAAATAAATAATTCTTGAGTTTGCAAATGATAGACTTCGTATGCATGCATGCCTTAGCTCGTGCTTGTACCTTAATTACCTGAGAAAACATGCTAAAACGTCTCAACTAGGTTGGTGAGTTCACAGGTTTATATGTTTGTAAAGCTTACCAGATAATACCGTATTCAATTATATCATAGGTAGCTAACCTAGTACATGTTACTAAAGCGTTTCGACACCGAAGCTGACTGTCTGTATGTTTGAACTGCCTTCCACCATGACTATCACAATCAATGGTAAATGTTTAGGTAAATGTTACACCCGTTCGACTACCTGTCGTGTTAGCGCGACTAACGCTGGTGGGGCTTGTCAGTGCCCAGTAGTACTACTCAAGATTTCCTCGCTAACCCATATACTAACGGTTCGATAAGTAAGGACTTTCGTGATATGTTTGCGCTTAGTACACAAGTGATATAAAAGAAACGTAAGATCTAAATGTTCGTACCCATGTTTTCTCCCCCAAGTTTAAAACGTAAGAAAAGGGGCCGTGAAACTCACCTTAGAGTATGTGCGAAAGAAAGAGAATCTAAAATGCTTGACGACTAACTGCCACCTATAAACACCAGTTTATAAGTGTATGTTCGTGCAAGTTGATACAAACCCTAAGTATCCAAACAATCTCATTGTTTAAGTGTTTGAAAAGAGTTTACAAGTTTGACTCATGTTTGACCAAGTTTGACTAAGTTTGACCAAGTTTGACCCGACGACCCGTTGGTGACCCGTTTAAATGATTTAATGTTTGTTCAGTACAATACTTCTATATTATACACAAATGATCATGCTGTAACACTTAGCAACAAATCATTATTGTTCTAATCAAACAAGCAAAGTTTCCAAAAATAGAAAGTTTCCAAAAATAGCAGGTTTCTATAAATAGCAGGTTTCTACAAATGGAAAGTATGTTCGGGATTTGTGTCTCGTGAAATTATCATTGTTAATATGCTTGTAAGACTACTATAACATGTTCAAGATCATCATATCACATAACCATTGCATAGAACTTAACATGTATGTCACAAAAGTAAAGTTTCCATCTTTAATAACCTATGACTAGCATGCGTGATTTCAAACACCTAACACGTTACAACAGGTTATTGTATCTTAACTAACATGTATCAATCATTAAACCATGTCATGCATGTCTAATTAGTAAGTTCTAAACACTTTTAACAATTAAAGTTTCCTTATTTGGAAAGTTCGCAAAACCGGGTTATGTATTCAAAATCTGATTTCACAATTCATCTAACCATGTATCAACTAGCTCATAACCATCATCACATCATCCTCACCATGTCTAGCATGCAAGTTAGAAAACCTAAAAAGTTTCCTTTTTTAGTAACTTGTCCATTACACGCTCAAATCACAAAATTAACATGTCAAATCAATTCTAAATCTTTCAACTAATATAATTACAACTATACAAATCATAATCCACGTCTAGCATGCGATTCCTATCCTTCACATAATCAAAAAGTTCCAATATTTAACACGTTACCAATCACATGGATCTAGGGTTTTGCAATTAACCATAGAATCATCAAATACGTGTAAAACAATAACAAAGTTAACATTTTTATTATAAAATTTCATATTTGGATGAACTAGGGTTTGATCTAAAATTTAGGGATCAAAAAGTGACGGAATTGAACGAAACGACTTACGTAGAAACGTTAGGAATGTCGAGAGGAGTCCAAATACGCGTTCAATTGCGAGATCGGAGATCGAACGGAGACTCCTTGGCTACTTTCTTGTTTCGGTCGAGAGAGGGAGAGGTGGGTGAGGTCGACGGTTTCAAGGGGTGGTGGTTAGGGTTTATGTTTTTTTTTTTAAAAAAAAAAAACTTATCCTTATCTAATAGTTAATGGGTTTTAAGACGGGCTTCTAGCTTAATTAAAGCCCATAGGCTCTAATTAATTAATTACTAACTCAATTAATAATTAAAACATTCTATTTTTATTTTTATAAAAAAACACTAACTTTTATAAAAATACTAAATACGATTTACACACGATAAACACGTACGAAAACGATAATATTCACATAATTTACGTAATCACATAAGATTATATAAAACTCGCAATTTATATAAAATATAAATTATTAATGTTCGTAATATTAATGTTCGATTGATCACCAACGTTCCGGGTTAGACTCGAGTGCGATCCGATGTGTGTGAACTAACTGACACATTTAATTAATCCTAATTAAATGCAATGTACGTGCGACTAACTGAGATAACTGAGTTTGAAACGAATAATGTTTGAACTAACGAGGTTTGAGTTAACGGAGTTAACCTGAAAATGCCGGATGTCACAATATCAATTTCATTATAATTCCAAGTACATTCACACTCAAATTTACCTTTACAACTTAACATGTCAATTGGGAATTAGGTACACCATACATGATAAAGAGAAACCAACTAAATTCTAGCAAAAACTTTAATCTCCTAACTTCATTAGCTACTGTCCTACCTAATTCCTCATGCCTATTGATTGATCTTAATAATCCACGAATTATTTCAATTTTTCTTAAATGCATTGGAGGATCAGCCTATATCACAAAACCACAATCTGATTCTGTTCAAGAGAATTTGTAAAACCAGTTTTGAAAAAAAGAAGATAACAGAATTTGAGCTCTTAGGTTTAAATTTCTTACATAATAATGGAATCAACAACAAAGATTTGTTGGAGTTCATGAAGTGTGAATCGTTCTTCTACTCCCACAAAAGCATATTACATTGTGCTCGATCATATGGTTTATCAACGAAGAGGACGAGGATCGAGCCATGAAGGGTTGTAGATCGACGCCAAAAGGAGGATTTAGATATAACAAGGGGGAATCAGATGTTAAAGCATTTGAAAGGATAAGAATTCCCCTCACGTGAGAGGCACATGAGGATGAGTTAACAGACACGTTAGGTTCTTTCTGTTTTAGGACTCATAGTGAGAAAATAATGAAATGTAAGTCACACAAGGTTTTATAGATTTGAAAATTAGACGAAATCTGATATTTTGACAAAACCACATAAACAAAAACAACATTTAACTCTATGTTTTTTTTTTATAATTTCTCTTTCAAACATTAAAAATATCATATTTATCATTGTATACTATTTTACATTAATATAGACCATTATAGTTTTTATTTGACAGATGTCAATTCTACATTTTGATCATGTATCTAGTATTATTTTCTTATTTTTGTGATAGTAACTTGAATTTAGAGTAATATAGAAACTCAAAATTATACACACTCTATTATTAAAAAAAAGTGGATATTATTTTATAACATGTTAAAATAAGAAAGTGGAAAATAATTGAAGGACGAAAAAAGTATATGAAAGGAAAAGTTGGCCACAGTATGTATGTTTAAAACAAAACAGTGAAATTATAGAAAGAGATATACGAGTAATTATATATTTTGAAGAAAATTACACAAATTGTCTTCATGACACGTTAAAAGTTATGGATAGCATCTCGCTTTTAGTTATTACAGAAACCATTGAGTATTTAATATTTGGTTTCAAATTAATTAAACCGATAATTAAATCGAAACCGAAACCGTTTAAAACCAAACCAAAATACATATTTGGTTTAGGTTTCAAGATTTTGAATTCTGTTTGAACTGAAATAACCGAATTGTGTTATACCATTATTTTAATCCATATTTTATGGTTAACCCAATTTATTTATATCAATAACCAATACTCATACATGGATTATAAATAATTAATTTTACCTTCAATATATTTTTTTTATGAAGTTGATTATTCTAAATTGATTCCTTTGAGCCTTCAATAATCGAAAATAGAATGCGATTTATACAAACTCAAATGAAAAGAAAAAACGTATTTTTTTAGCTAACCGAAAACCAAACCAAATTATAAGTGGTTTTAGGTTCGGATTGTGGTTTCAATAAAAAAAATCAATCTGAAAAACCCAAATCAAACAAATAAAAAAAACCGTAACCCAAACTAATAAACACAACTAGAAACCATCCCTAGTTTTATTGTTTGCACTCTTCTTTCATTTAAGTAAATAACCAAATAACTATTTTCACATTTATTTATTTTCCCTTAGAGTTTTTTTTATTAGTAAACCCAGATTCATAAAACTCAATAATATTCAAAACAAACTAAATTTTTATAAGCCAGTGAATAACCAAATATTTGTAACCCCATGGTCTTTCAATATTTTAAGTAAATAACCAAATAACTATTTTCACGTTTTTTATATTTTCCCTTGAGATTTTTTTTTATTCGTAAACCTAGATTCATAAAACTCAATAATATTCATAACAAACTAAATTTCATAAGCCAATGAGTCCCAGATCAATTGGTTTGGGAGGAGGCACCCTCATGGTCTTTCAATGTGAATGTTATGAGTTCAAGTCTCACTTGTTACAATATGTTCAGGTAGGTCAAGGGTTTTACCATAACGGACATTTGGGTGATGGGTTTCCCCTGGAATGGTGGGCGAGTCAGGTCACCAGCGTTGTCTGCGTTCGAGAGCGTGTGTGGCATTTCGCCAACGAGTCTATAGTATTCGTTGGTCGCTAAAAAAACTAAATTTCATAAACCACTGCTATATGGCTATGTATATTAGGTTTTATTTCTATTTATATTCACTACAATATTTATTTTATCTCTTACTTACTTCAATTAAGTTAAACAACACAAGTTATGAAATTGAGACAGGAGAGCAAATAACGTTCGATAATTTGAGTGCAATAATAACAATTAATAATTTGATGTTTATAAAAATAAAATAGGTAATATTCAATATTCCATATTTATTTTATCCTTTAAGGTCTTTTATCATTTGGCATTTTTGAATAAAATAATATATAAAAACATGCAATGACATAATTGTGTTCATATTTTAGACGGATATGGGCATTGTGGACTGTTCATAAAACATGCCTAGGAGTTTGGTAAATAGATAATGTAGAAGGACAAGCCAACCCTTCTTTATTAAATTAAACGTGGTCGAACAAAACTCTTCAAACTTGAGGGCTACAATATCCTTATTTTAAATTTATTTTAACTATGATAATCTAAAAACCTTTTCACTGCATCATAATAAATTTGTTTATTCGTTTTATATATTTTACTACGAACAAACCAAAATTAGAGCACCTCTAATGGGTTTTGAGAGTGTATTTGTGAACTTACGTGAAGAGGATGTGCATCCGGAGGCTCTATGAAGCACAAACGTGGCCTTCTTATTAGGCCATGACTTTTTTAAAGTCGACTTTCTTAAACCGATACTTCTTTTGGAGCAGTCCGGTTGTTTATTTGAGTCATGCATGTCTTTCTCAATCTTTCATATTTTATCATTCCGTGTCATTTCAGCGTCATGCACCATTTGTTATACTCATCTTTCATCTATTGCCCTTTTCTTTAAGTTTTATAGTACAACTAATATTCATGGGACAATCACCGTTGCGCAAAGTACAATCTAAGTTTGAATTTGAATATTTACTTCTTTAATTATCTTTTTTAGTTATTTAGTTTATCGTTATATTTAGATTTTTACGAACTATTATAAATATTAGGGTTTAGCAAACTTTTATTACCAATTTTTTATTGAATTTATAAGCACTTTGTTCTTGAACCTTTTTGTTAATTTTGAAACTTTGATTAACTACTTATTCTTGAGTCATTTGATTGATTCCGTAATTGTATTACCATCTTTCTGATGGTATTAAAGCAAGGAATAATGAAGTTTAGAATAGATTGCAGGGAACGATTTTGCTATTGAATTAACTCTTAAGTGCACACAATACATGAAGAAGGCACTGCCTTAAATACATAAAGAAAGGTACGAAAAATACTGACTCCATTTCTCTTATAAAATGATATTTCAACTCGAAGTGTTTTGACCTGCTGTTTAAAACTGGGTTCTTGGACAAATTAATTGCTGATTTGTTATCACAATAAATCACAGTTGCATCTGTTTGTTACCATCCAAGATCTTCTAGCACCCTTCTAAGCCACACAGCTTGACAAGTGGCTCCAGCAGCAGAGATGTATTCCGCCTCAGTACTAGACAAGGCAACCGTTTTCTGTTTCTTTGAGCTCCAAGCAACGACCCCACTACCAATTGAGAAAACATAAGCAGATAGACTCTTAAGATCATCAACACAACTTGCCCAATCACTATCACTGTGACCCATTAACTTTATATCACTTGCTCTTTTAAACCATATTCCAAAATTCTTATAGCTTGCAACATATCGTAGAATTCTCTTGGCTGCTCCAAAGTGAATTCTCGAGGGACTTTACATAAACCTTGAGACCATACTTACTGCATAAGCTATGTCAGGTCTTGAGTGAGTTAAATAAATAAGACCACCAAATAGGCTCCTGTATGCAATTTCATTTACTTTTTCAGCTCCATCTTCAATTAGTAATTTTTCATTGTGATTCATGGGAGTGCTTTCACTTTTACAGTTAGCTAATCCAAAGCGAGTCAAAAGAGTCTCAGCATACTTTTCTTGACTCAGAAAAATTCCTTCTTCAGCTTGAACAACTTCCAACCCCAAAAAGAACTTCAATAAGCCCATATCTGTCATCTCAAAGGTAGACTTCATCCCATCCTTGAATTACTTTATCATTCTCGGGCATGGTGATGTGCAGATAATGTCATCTACATATAAACAAACACAAATAACATTACTTGTTTCATTCTTCTTCACATACAGAGTTGGCTCATTGTGACTTTGATTATATCCATTCTCCAAGAAGTACCCGTCTATTTTAGCATACCAGGCCCTGGGAGCCTGCTTCAACCCATATAGAGCCTTCCTTAACTTGTACACCATGTTAGGTTTGTCTTGTATTGTGAATCCCTCTGGTTGGTCAACATAGATCTCCTCAGTTAAGTCTCCATTAAGGAAGGCAGACTTAATGTCTAACTGGTGAACACTCCATCCCATATGCGCAGCAACTGCAAGGATAACTCGATAGTCTCAAACCGAGTTATAGGAGCAAATGTCTCTTGAAAATCTATACCTTGTTGCTGAGAATAGCCTTTGGCTACTAGTTTTGCCTTATTGTGACAATTCGACTTTTCAAATTAACTTTGTTAAACAATTCCGTTAAAATATCCTGTTAAGTCCTAACCTAGTTAACTTAATATTAAACCCCAAGGACCAATTCTGTCATTTCCTGATCTCAAACTTCAGGGACTTATTCTGCCAAGTCCCTAAACTCAATCTATTGACTATTGAAAGTCAAAATCGAAGAGTTTAGTTCCTGTTGACTTTTTGAAGTCATCATCGCAAGTTTTAACTTCGAATTCCAAGCCAAATCTGTTAATTAACTCAAGTTCGTAACGGATTCAATCTTTAATGCGTTAACCGACCCTCATCAAGCCTCTAATTACAGTCATTGATTTGCAATCAACCCAATTATGATTATTAATCTCATAACCGTCGACCCCTTCACAAGATCAATCAAATCCGATGAATTATTGTATTTTTTCACAAATCAAGCACACACTCACCTAAATCGCATCAAGCCGAAACTGTTACGTACACCAATTCAATCGGAGAAGCTGTGGGAGTCACCGGAGGCCAACCTCATCATCGTCGGTGTTAGTCGATCACCTTCAATTCAAGCCATATTCTGGTAATTGAACCTTTTCTCTGTTTCTCTTTTACTCCTAGATCGAAAGCCTTATACCAATTAGGGCTTACAACATCAAATTGTTCACGGTCCGAATCTAGGGTTTGTTCATAAGAACGATTTGGGGATTTTGATCGTAAACATTGTGTTAATCAAATTAAACCATACCATTAGCTTCGCAACTTGTCACTCCTTGAAAACCCCATATCAATTGATTCAATCATCATCGAATGTTAAATCATAATAGGAATTGGGGTTTTTGACTCTAAACTCGATCTCAATGAAATTAAAGTATATGGTCAGATTCAAAATATTATAATGAGTAAAAGCCCCATGGTTTTAACAAGATTTAACATCAAATTTAGTCGAATCGATTCTGAGTTCATATCTAGGGTTTCGATTCTTATTCCTGTAATTAAACGATCCTAAACTTGTTAGATTTGCAATTAAACTAGTCTACAGAATCGCCTATACGCGATTAGCAAAACCCCTAGACTTTCTGGTTCGATCGTGATCGGAATCTATGGGTTTGGGGTGAAAGTTGGGTTCGGTCGTGATAGAGGGAAATAGACACAGTGGGTTGCGTGTTGAAACCTTATGATCTGGATTTCTATCACGATGCAATAGCGAGCAGAGATGGTTAAAACACTAGGCTCATACGCAGGAGACCCGGGTTCGAGTCCGGTCTCCTACAATTTTTATTTTGAGGACTTTTTCATAAATTTACACTTATACAATTAGTTCCTATATTATTATATTAAGATATTAACGCGTTTTGAAACCCGGAAACAACCAAAGGCTCGGGATTGATTTTATAAAACATTTTTAGAGAATTTTAATGATTTTAAAGATAATATATTAATTATATTATTTCACAAAATTAATATTTAATTTATGAAAACCCACAATCAATGGTGTCTATATTAATGTCTGAGTTTAGTTATATAACCGTTTTAATATGGTTTTCCACTATAAAAAAAATATAATATATTTTCGTCGCATTAACGAACATTGTGGAACGCTTCGAATTTATAAATAATATATTTAATTATATTATTACTCCCGTAATTATATTCTCAAATAAAAATAATATATTATTATTTTTGCCACACAAATAGTTATCGTATTAACTATGTAAGTTTAAAAATAATATAATAATATTATTTTTTTCTAGACTACTATTTAATGACAAAACGCTCGAATCTATTTATTATATATTATTTGTCATTCATCGCGAAACGCATTCATCCTAACTTAGAAATCCGTATTCCCGTAAACACGTTCGTTTACTCTTGAATATTAGAGCGTTTCTTTATAACGTTTCTCATTCCGTGTCACTATCACAATTCCTATTTTTATCCCTAATTTATTTGTTTATAATTTTAGGGCATTCGTAAGTCATTTGAGACTTACACTCCTGGTTTCAACGTACCTCTAGTGTGAAACTACCTTCAACGCAACGCAGGTGAGTTTTCACGGCCCCTTTTTACTGTTTTAATCTGGGGGAGAAAACATGATTAAACTATTTTGAGATTTTGCAAATTCATATGTTATCAATGTTAAAGCTAAGCGTAACATGCTATCACAGAAAATCCTCAACTTATATCGGACCGTTAATATGGATCTTAGCAAGGTAATATTTAGTAGTACTACTTGGGTTTGACAAATCCCACCCGCGTTAGTCGTGCAAACTCGATTAGAGATCGAGCGGGTGAAATGTTAGCCTACTCACACCGCCAGTGTTGATAGACCTGGCAGGAGGCAATAAACAAACAGTCAGCTTCGGTTGCGAGCGCTTGAGTTAAACATGAACATAGGTTAGCTATCTATAGATACATACTGAATGAACATAAATATGGTAAACGCTTATATACATATATTGACATATTTTCTTACATGTTTTCTTAGGTCGCTAAGATAAGACACAGGTGCACATTAGGGCATGCATTGGATTCAACTACTTTGATTATGACTTATTTATATTTGTTTAGATTATTTTATTGTACTTGGTTTGGTTGGACGTTTTGGACTTTTGGACTTTGGTTTTGGGCGCGTGTGTTTTGCGCATTTACTTTCTTTACGCTTCCGCATTGAAACTCTGATTAGTATGATATTTTCATTTTGAGTCCCATGTAGAGTCGTTCAAAGTAACTAATGTCTGAGATCCTGGTTCGTAACTTCCCAAACGGTAAAACTCCGTTAGTTGAAATTGGGGGTGTGACAGATTGGTATCAGAGACAGGTTATAGAGAACTAGGATTGCATACTAGACTATAGCCTCACACATTAGTTACATGTCATTTGGATGTTTGGCACTTATACATATTGTTACAGGAACATGTCGTCAACTCCACCTCCATCACCTAAGGCACCAGGACAAAAGGCACCTATCCTATCATCCCCGGAGCCCAAAAGGCGCCGGACTAGTTCCAGTGACTATTCAGTTGACCAGGGAGAAACGAGCAGCGCGCAAGCAATGAATCCTGCTCGCAATTGGAACGCATACCCACAAATGATCCAAAGATGGATCGAAATGGGAAATGTCCCATCACCTTACTTCGGTTCTACTTCCTCATCATCTACCTTGCCTAGCTTGCCACGCACTATGGAACAAGCTTTTGCAGCCTTTGTATTTTTTATGTCTAGAGAGTTGAGTATTGTGAAAGATGCTACTGATGAGATACCTAATATTCTGAAGAGATAGCCTCAAATAGAGGAGAATAAGGTAGGGATAGAGCTTTTGACTGCTGAACTAGCAGTAACTGACCAGGTCCATAACCTTTTGGTGGATCGTGTGACACATTTGGAGACAAGGGTGGACACCTCGGACAATGACATGGAAGGAGTTCTGGAGAGAGTGGCTGCTCTGGAAGCTCAGCTACATGTAGCAAACCACACTGCTGAAGGTCTTCAAGAAAGGGTGACTCATTTGAAAGCCCAACTACAAGCCGCCCTATTTCCTAAGGAGATTCCACTTTCTGATGGCGAGGAGGAGCCCTTTGAGGAGGAGCCCTTTGAGGAGGAGCCATTTGAGTAAGAGCCCTTCGAGGAGGAGCCATTGGAGGAGGAGCCACCTGAGGAGGAACCAGTGGAGATAGACGATGCACAATCGTATGTTTCTTTCGATGACGAAGATGTTTGATGATCTTTCTATTCTATCTTCCTTTTCATGCCTGTTTTTGCTTATGTTATTTCTCTTTTCAAACCTAGATGGGTAAGGTTGTTCCCATTCAATAAAAGCATGAGAAGTTTAATGTTTGAGTTATTTAATTTGTAGCCTTACAATTTATTTAATTTTCAAAATATTAGATGTTGTATTTTCTTACTCATACATAAATAATGTTTAATATGCGATATATTTCTCATTGTTTTTCATGTGTGATTGTGAAGAATCATGTTAGGGAGAGGACGCGGAGGTCATGCCGGTGGTCGAGGTACCATTAACATGACGGCAGTGGAACTAATAAACGATAGTGTGGTGGAGGCTCTAGCAGCACAGAATGTTGCAGGTAAATGCTTTATCTATTGACTAATGATGTCAATCTATCTTTTAAAAAGCATGTCCTAAACTCTATAATCCCAATCCTATATTGTTTTTAACTCTAGGCCCGCAGAATCAACAACCAGCCTGTACATTCAAGGCATTCATGGATTGTAAGCCCCACGCCTTTAGTGGAGCTGAAAGAGCCGTTGGACTACTTCGTTGGTTTGAGAAGGTAGAATCAGTGATTGCCATGTGCAACTGCCCCGTGGCTAATCAGGTAAAGTTTGCCGCCAGAACTTTGGAGGGCCCGGCTCTCACATGGTGGAACGCACAGGTCCAAATGTTGGGTCTGGCCATGGCAAATGGACTCCCGTGGGAGGAATTTAAATCAATGATGAAGGAGGAATACCGTCCTCGCGACGAAATCCAGAAGTTAGAGGGAGAGTTTTGGAACCTAAAAATGGAGGGTTTTGAAATTAAACTCTACACCACACGTTCACATGAACTTGCTACTATGTGCCCGCATATGGTGACCCCTGATTACAAGAGAATTGAGCTTTACATTGGAGGTCTAGTGCCTCAAATACAAAGCATGGTTACTCCATTCAATCCTGCCACTATCCAACAAACTATCCGACTTGCCCATAAGTTAACCGATCAGGCGGTGACTCAAGGGACTCTACCTCCAAGAGGTTCGGTCTCTAAACCCGTCGACAATCACAAACGCAAGTTTGATCACCATTCCAACACCCACAACCACTCCAACTCTCACTCCAAAGGACCCCATCCCAACCAACCCCAGTTTAATCAACCGCAGCAGCAGCAGCGTAGGTTTGAACTTACTAAGAACTTCAACCAGTCGACCTCTTCAGGTCAAAACCAGGGTGGTTACGTGGGAAGGTCTCCGAAGTCTAACAAGTGCAACTTCCATCACTTCGGGTTTTGCAATCGTTGCCAGAGGTGTGGCAAAATAGGTCATGCTGCCAAGGATTGTAGGGGTGAGTTACAAGCTAAACAACCTTTTCAACAACCTGGATCCACAAGGGGTTGTTTTGAGTGTGGAAAGGAAGGACATATTCGGAAGAATTGTCCTCAATTGAAGAAAGGGAGTAATGGAAACCACAACCCTAACCAGAATAACAACAATGGGGGTAACAATGGCAATAATGGAGGAAATGGTGCGAAGGGACGAGCCTTCGTGCTGGGATCTGGAGAAGCTCGTTACGATCATAATGTGGTCACCGATAAGTTTCTCTTAAATAATTATTTTGCTTCTGTCCTTTTTGACACTGGAGCTTATAGGAGTTTTATATCTAAGAAACTTAGTGATATGATAAAAGGAACTCCAACTTTGCTAGAAGCTAAGTATATAATAGAGATAGCTGATGGCCAAATAATTGAAGCAACCCACATTCTTAAGGATTGTAAGCTTGAGCTAGCTAGACATGTACTTAATATCGACCTTATGCCGGTCACACTTGGTAGTTTTGATGTAATTGTCGGCATGGATTGGTTATCTAAAAACCAAGCTGAAATTATCTGTCATGAGAAAATTGTTCGTATTCCTCTCCCGAATGGAGAAATCCTTTCCGTTCAGGGCGAAAGAGTTGGTGCAGTCATGGGCATCATATCTTTTATGAAAGCACAAAAATGCCTTCGAAAGGGGCATACGGCTATTTTGGCTCTCGTTGTTGAGCAGCCATCAGAAGAGAATAAGATTGAAGATATTCCCATTGTTCGTGAATTTTTGGAAGTATTTCCCAAAGATCTGCCTGGTCTACCACCGCACCGTCAAGTTGAATTCCAAATCGATCTAGCACCCGGAACGGCACCGATCGCTCGGGCACCTTATAGGTTAGCACCTAGTGAATTACAAGAGCTATCCACTCAATTGCAAGATTTGTTGGATAAAGGTTTCATCCGACCTACTTCATCGCCGTGGGGAGCTCCGGTACTATTTGTCAAGAAGAAGGACGGAACTTTCTGTATGTGTATTGACTACCGTGAGCTGAATAAAGTCACAATCAAGAATCGCTACCCTTTTGAAACACACCACTTTTAAAAAAAACAAAACTTTAACGCGCGGAAGTCTTAACCCAGGATTATTTTTTTTACCCTCTCGCGTACCGCGAGAAAACAAGCTTCCTCCCTCGCGTATCGCGAGGGAGTCAAAAACTCAGAAAGTTTCCAGTTTTCACACTTAACCATTTTTTCAACCTTTTTCACCAATACATCTAAACATAAAATACCAAATACTTGGGCATTTGAACACACACTTATACCACCAATTTAACACCAAAAACACGATTCCTAGATTCAAAATATACATCCTTTACGGGAAAGTCAATTTACTTCAAAAATATGCACCTAAAACATATACGAGAACCCGCGATCACCTTGGACTTGACTTGGACTACTTCGGAGCTTTTCCTACAACCACATAAACATATCACCATTAGTATTGAGATATATATCATAACAATAAGTAATTTCTACTTATTTCACCCATTCACCCATTTTGACCCGTTTGCGCCCAAAGATGCATTTGGGTGCAAACACTTGCATTACACCTTGCAAGTTCCATTCTTTACTTAACATAACATCTTCACAACATTTAATAGTGCATATCATCTTATCGAATTAGCGACTACGGTTATTTTCACCCATTTAACCCTTTTGACCCGTTAACATTCAAATTGATGTTTGATTGCATACCACATGTATTTCACCTACAAGTTTTATTTACTCTTTACATTATCATTTGTAGAGTCATATATTTTGTATAAGCTGTTGTCATTTATTGTATGTTTAAACAATTTTAGACTAGTTTACTTTCTGTCATTTCATTATTGTAATTTTAGTTTTTCTGTAATTTACTGTTTGTTTTACCAAGTCTGGGCCATCGAAACTATAGTTTCGAGTGAGATTTGTTCACTCGAAACTAGTAGTTTCGATCGATAGTAGTTTCGACAGGCACTTTTTCCACTTGTAAATGTTCACTCGAAACTAGTAGTTTCGAGGAACATAGTTTCGATACTTGTGAAACTACTATAAATAGCCTAGTTAGAGAATTTCTAGGGTGTGAGTTGCGGCTGTAACCCTGAATTCTCTCTTTCAGATTTGTTCTTGAATCAATACAATTTGCATTCGTTTAATGCTTGTTCTTACACTTTCACATATTATTTGCATTGATTCTTAGTGTGTTTGGCTGTCTTCTTCACCAAGTCTGTCTCTAATCCTCTGTTACAACACCATACATACAGATTCCGCCTGCATGTGTGGGTAATCGATCACTTTCGTGATTTCCGACTGAAATCTGGACCTACAATTGGTATCAGAGCATTATGCTCGTGATTTCTGAGTATTATCAGGTTTCGTGATCGATTCTAGGTGTTTTGTGAAGTTTCTCGAAGTTTTTCTGCACTCGAGTTTTTGGAGCACTGTTTCATTGATTTCTGGCTTTATTTATTCGGGTTTTTCGGATCTGAAGACTGTTTTGTGTTTGAGAGGTTACTTGGAAGCTTTTCGCTGGATTGGATTCTTATTTCGTCATTATTAATTATTGAAACTTTTCTTCAATGGAGTCTGCTGAAGCTTGAAGAAGAAGGTATCGAAACTTCAGGGAGACATTTTCTGCTATCTGTTGATCATCGAAACTACTTGTCTGTACCTTTGTCTGTTGAAGGTACAATCGAAACTAGCATTTTTGTCCTGTTATATCGAAACTTACCCTGCAGATTTCCCACTCGAATCTAGTCTCACTTGAAGCTGAGAAGTTTCGAGCAAGATTTCTCACTCGAAACTAGGAGTTTCGAGCAAGCTTGGTCAATCGAAACTAGTTTCAATCGAAACTAGTCTCACTCGAAACTAGGTAGTTTCGAGCAAATTTTCTTCACTCGAAACTAAGAGTTTCGATCAGTGCTTCTCACTCGAAACTTGTTGTTTCGACCAAAACTGTTCACTCGAAACTAGCTACTGTTGAAATTTCTTTTTTAAGACTATGGCATCTTCAAGCACCAATGAGTATGCCGGAGGAAACAAACCACCTGTCTTGGTGTCTACCAGAGATTTTGATGACTGGACAAAGAAGATGAAGACTTTCTTCCAGTTTCATGACCACACTCTCTTGCAATCTATCACTGATGGTCCACATAAGCCAGTTACTACTACTGCTGATGTTCAACGTCCGAAACTTGTGTCTGAGTATGATGACAAAGATAATGCCTTAATTACCAGAGATAACAAAGCTTATGGATCTATTGCTATGGCACTTCCTATGGATGTTTTCAACATTTTTGCTGAGTACACTACTGCCAAAGATCTTTGGGTTGCTCTATGTACAAGATATGAGGGAAGTGCTGATATCAGAGAAAGCAAGAGGGATTTAATCAAGAAGCAGTATGAAATGTTTAGCAGTGTCCCTGGTGAACCCATGTCAGAATTAATCAACCGTTTCTCAAGTATTGTCTCCAAGTTGAAGGTTTTGGGAACTGAGTATCCCGTTCTTGAGTTAAACAAGAAGCTGCTTGATTCATTGCCTGAAGAATGGAACATGTACCGGATTATGATAAAGAAAACTGAGAAGCTAAGTGATCTGTCACAACAAGAACTCTTCAGCATCCTGGAGTCATATGAGTTGGAGATAAAAAGGGGTGCAGTTACTCCAACTAATCAGTCTGGCAACACAGCTCTTCTTGCAGGTCAAGGCTCCTCCACTTCGTCCAAATCTACAATGGCCTATTTTCAAACTGATGTTCCTCCATCTGCTGCTGCAATTCAACCAACTGGTTCCTCTGCTCCTCCAAAGACTACTACCATGATTCCTGATGAATATGTCCCGATCATGACTGCTTTCATGTCATGCTATGATGCACTGATTTCTGGAAACTTGACGCCGGTCAGTTTTCAACCTGATGACCTGGAGCAGATCAATCCTGATGATTTAGAGAAAATGGACATTGATTGGTGCATGGCAATGTTGACTCTACGGGCCAAGAGATTTATCAAAAGAACCGGAATGGACAGGTTCAAGCAAGGAAAGACTCTTGGGTTTGATATCAAGAAAGTACGATGCTACAATTGTGACCAGCTAGGTCATTTTGCCAGAAATTGCAAGGTACCGTCTTCAAAGGAGCAGCATGAACAGAAGACTTCCTCTGGAAAGCAAGCTGCTGTACCTCCCAAATCTTCTACATCTTCAAGTTCCACAGCTTTGGTCTGTCAAGCTGATGGACATTATCATTGGGGTGATCAGGAAGGTGATGCAGCTGACAAGGCACTGATGGCTGACATTAAAGAAAAGGATAAATGTGTCATGATTGAACCAGCTACAGATCTTACTGCCGTGCCTACCGAGGTAATATCTAGACTTTGTAGCGCTAAATCTTGCTTAAATGAAGTTCAGAAATATAGATTCATCAACCAGGCCTTGGTCGATGAACGAGATCACTTTAAAGTAATGTATGACTCTGTTGCCAAAAATGAGAAACTTTATTTAAAGAAAATTCGTGACATATCTGGTGAAAATCGTTCTTTAATCGTGCAACTTAATACTCAAACTATTAACAATACGATTTTAACTGAAAGAGTCCAAAAGGCAGAAAAGGCCAAATTACAGATTGACCACATGGATTTGGATCAGAAAATTTTATTTGGAATTATTGATAAACAATTTAATAGAAAAGGTAAAGAAGGTCTTGGGTATAACTCTCACCCACCTCCTTATTCTAAATCAGGGAGATTTGCTGATATGCCAACTCCACATGTTTCAACACCTTTTGTTTGCAAATTATCTCCTGATGATTATATTACATCCTGTGATTCTGACAGTTTTGCTTCTTGTGCAGAATCAAATTGTGTAATTTCCGAAGATGATTGTGATGAGAGTACTAATGATAGAACTATTTTAAAAGAACTTGAGTCGGATGATTGTAATAATATGTCCGTGTCTAAACAAAATCTTTGTGAACACGTTGAAAACTTGTATTTTGATTCTATGCCTGCTGAGCATACGGGATTGGGATGTGATGTTTCTAAGTTTAAAAATGCTTTGCCTTTTGTTCCTAAATCTTTGAATGTTGTGCCATGTGTTACCAAGTTTAAAAGTGCAGGAATTATTGTGAATGATGTGCCACGTGAAACCATGAGCAACATGGATTTTTTCAGATTAAAGGAAGCACATCGTCTTCAAGACAAAGTTATTGATGAGAGAACCGTCTCATGTTCAGATTCCTCAACATCACAATCATCTTCATCTTTTGATGATTATTATCAGGCTAAGAGACATTGTGACTTTGTTTGTTTTAGTTGTGGTGCCTCAAATCATGTTTCAAGAAGTTGTACATTGTTAACCACAAATTCTAATGAAGAATCGGCTTTCAAAAGTTCATTAAATTCATATGTGTTGCCTAAATCTTCTCACAATAGGAAATCTAGGCGTAAAAGAATTAAAAATGCTAAAAATTATTTAAAACGAACCTGGAAAATTAAAAATAATGTTCTATTTGATGACAGTGCTTCATCAAAGGATGGTTGCAATTCTGATTCCCATGAGATGTCATATCCTGACACTAAAATCTCTTGATTGAAACAATTTTGGTCAAAATGTATAAATGGTTCGTTGTGTATAGGGTCAATCAAGAAGAACCGGAGACAACATCTGGCATGTAGATAGTGGATGTTCAAGGCACATGACTGGTCAATTCAATCTGCTGCAAGATTATCATCAAGAGGATGGAGATTATGTAGCTTTTGCTGGAAATCCAAGAGGAGGAAAGATTGAAGGTCAAGGAACTGTGTCGAATGGTGTAAATAGTTTGGAAAATGTCAACTTCGTTCCACAGCTAAAGTACAATCTGATGAGCGTCTCTCAGATCTGTGATAAAGACTTTAGTGCCTTGTTCAACTCAAAAGAATGTCTGATTTTGAAGCCTGGTGTAGTAATTCCAGAAGAACTCATTCTTATGCGAGCTCCTCGAAGATACAACACTTACAGTCTGGATATGAACAATCCATCAGGAATCGAATCCTGTTTTCTTTCCAAAGCTTCAGAAGATGAATCTTTTCTCTGGCACAAGAGATTAGGACACGTTAATTTCAAGACAATGAATCGCCTTGTTCGAGGAAACCTTGTCACCGGTTTGCCTCTGAAAGACTTCTCACCAGTAGAACATTGTCTCTCCTGCTCCAAAGGCAAACAGCACAAATCATCTCACAAACCCAAAACCACAAATTCCATTGACTCTCCCCTTCAATTGCTTCACATGGATCTTTTCGGTCCTGTCAGTGTCATGAGTCATGGAAGGAAATCATACTGTTTGGTGGTAACCGATGACTTCTCACGATTTACTTGGGTATTCTTCCTGGCAAAGAAAGAAGAGACACCAGAGATTCTGAAGATTCACTTGCTTCAAATCGAGAATTTGTTCAATCTAAATGTGAAGATTATCCGCAGCGATCATGGAACAGAATTCAAGAATGTCACTCTCGATTCTTTTTGTGAAAGTAAGGGTATTGCTCGGCAATTCAGTGCACCACGTACTCCTCAACAAAATGGTGTAGCTGAAAGAAGAAACCGCACGTTGATTGAAGCTGCAAGAACTATGATCGTCGATTCTAAACTTCCTGTCACGTTCTGGGCCGAAGCAGTCAATACCGCATGTTTCGTACAAAATAGAGTTCTCATAACCAAAAGCTGTAACAAGACTCCTTATGAAATCATGTACAAGCGCAAGCCTGTTATTGACTTCTTCAGGAAATTTGGATGTGTTTGCACAATGCTGAATACTTCTGATCAGCTGAACAAGTTTGAAGCCAAAGCAGATGAATGTTATTTTGTGGGATATTCGTCTAACCAAAGAGCTTTTCGTGTTTACAACAAGAGACGAAGGATTGTGCTGGAGTCCATTGATGTCAATTGGCATGAAAGCAATCATACGGACGCTGGGGACGGTCCTGATTGGCTTTTTGATGTCGACTCATTGTTTAAATCTTTTAATCTTCCTGATGTTACTAATATATCTGTTTCAGCTAATCCTCTTTTGCCTGTAAATTTCTTAGGTACTGCTTCTGCTTCTGCTTCAAGCTCCTCTTCATCATCCACTCCAGATTCTTCAGATTCTGTAGCAACAAATGAAATTGTTGAGGAAGAAACTCCTCCAATAGTGGATGTTGCTCCACAATCTTCTGTTGACAGCTCAAGTAATGAAGAAGCCGTTATTCCTGATCACAACTTTACCAATCTGGATGAACTTGTAGAAGAAGATGAGATTCCACAGTTGAGAGTTCACAAGAATCATCCCACAGAAAATATCATTGGTCCACTCAATGTGGGAGTACAAACAAGAAGTGCCATAGAAGCAATAAATGATGGTCTTTTCACCTGTTTCATATCTCAAATCGAACCCAAAAATATTAAAGCTGCTTTGCTCGAGAACAGTTGGGTGGAGGCCATGCAAGAAGAACTGCAGCAGTTCAGCAAGTTACATGTGTGGAATCTTGTAGATCTTCCGAAGAACAAAGTCCCAATCGGCACTCGTTGGGTATTTCGTAACAAGAAGGATGAAGGTGGAATTGTAATTCGTAACAAAGCCCGCTTGGTGGTTCAGGGGTTTTATCAAGAAGAGGGAATTGATTTTGAGGATGTCTTTGCACCAGTGGCTCGCTTGGAAGCCATAAGAATGTTTCTCGCCTACGCAGCCTACATGGACTTCACGGTTCATCAAATGGATGTGAAAAGTGCATTTCTGTATGGAAAGGTTCAAGAAGAAGTTTATGTCAAGCAGCCACCGGGTTTCATTGATCCAAGCTATCCTGATAAAGTTTACAAACTTGACAAGGCACTGTACGGTCTTCATCAAGCACCTCGTGCGTGGTATGAAACGTTATCTACGCATCTGCTGGATAATGGTTTCACACGAGGGGCAATTGACCAAACTTTGTTCAAGCGTAAGGATGGTGCGGACACTATTATGGTGCAGATCTACGTGGATGATATCATTTTCGGATCCACCAATCCTCGGTTATGCAAGGAGTTTGAGGAAGTGATGCGATCTAAGTTTGAGATGAGCTCCATGGGAGAAATGAAGTTCTTTCTCGGTTTACAAGTAGATCAGTCTGAGTCAGGAATCCTTATCCATCAAGAAAAGTATGTTAAAGAAATCCTGACCAAGTTCAAAATGACTGAATCTCATCCTTACAAGACTCCCGTGGAAGTTCGTCATTGTCTATCTCCTGATTTGGATGGTGAAAGCGTGGATCAGCACCTCTATCGCTCAATGATAGGATCTCTTCTGTATCTCACTGCCAGCAGACCAGACATCATGTTTGCAGTGTGCTTGTGTGCACGCTTTCAGGCTAATCCTAAACTCTCTCATTTGATTGCTGTTAAACGTATTTTAAGATACTTAAAGCACAAGCCAAAACTTGGGCTTTGGTATCCTAAAACTAATTTGTTTGACCTTGTTGCCTATTCAGATTCAGACTACGGGGGATGCAACTTAGACCGAAAATCCACTTCTGGGGGTTGTCAGTTCCTTGGCAACCGTCTCATTTCCTGGCAATGTAAGAAACAAACCACCGTTTCTCAATCCACAGCCGAAGCTGAATACATTGCTGCAGCCCTCTGTTGTTCTCAAGTGAGATGGATCCACCACCAGATGCTTGATTACGGGATCACTTTTCATGAAACCCCCATCTTGTGTGACAACACCGCCGTTCCTCACATCACCAAAAATCCCGTTCAGCACTCTAAAACCAAGCACATTGAGATCAAACACCATTTCATTCGCGATTGTGTCGAAAAGAAACATATCAAGATCGTTGAAGTGAAAACCGACAAGCAGACCGCTGACATCTTCACTAAGGCCTTCGATTCTGCCAGATTTGAGAAACTGGTGGAGATGCTCGGCATGATAAACTTTCAATAACCCTTGTGCATACTGTTTTTCTGTTTAAACTTGTTAATCGGGAAGATTTTCAAAAAGATTTTCTGCTTTGTACAGTTATTTTCTTCTTTATTTTTGATAGCATAACTTTTGGGGGAGAATTAGATAGTTATGTCGGAAAGTAAAAGTTTTGCTTCGTATAGTTAAAAAAAAAAAAAAAAAAAAAAAAAAAAAAAAAAAAAAAAAAAAAAAAAAAAAAAAAAAATCTCTTTATTGCTTTTTGTTTGTTTCAGGAAAATCGGATCTGACCTTGTGAGAAATGATAGAGTCTGATCACACTTCTTGAACATGGAATGGACCACAAGCGATGGTGCTTACTGAGGTATAGCCGGTAGGCCCGACATATGGTTATAACTCTCTAGTAGTGTGAAAACCTAATTCTCTACCGTACACGTGTGTTTGAACCCATTCTTGAAACATCTAACCCATTTTAAGCTAAGAAAACTGATTCAATCAGATACAGGCTTACGTGTTGGATTCTGATTCATGCACCAGGTGACCGTCAAAGTAACGAAAATTACCGCCGATGACCCCGTCTGTTTTGCTTACGCAAAGATCTCGGGAGTTCATCTTTTTCCCATCCACTTGGATGATTTGACCCCGTCTGTTTTGCTTACGCAAAGACCTCGGGTGTTCAACTTTTTCCTATCCGCTTGGATAATTTTACGACTTCTTCTGTTTTGCTTACGCAAAGATCTAGAATGTTCGTACCTTTTTTAATATCCACTTGGATATTTTTCATTTTACACCCATCTTACATCCTGTTGGATTTTATTTTACTTTTGGCGGTGAATTCAACTTACCAAGATGGTACCCTGGTTAACCTGCAAGAAATGATAAGATGAATGTGGGTATGTCTTGAGGATTGATAGGCTTTCAAAACCATTTTATTTCAATATGTGGGGTACACCGTGTTTCGTGCATTAAATGGTACCTTTTAATCACATGAAATTTTTGTATAAACAAATGCTCGGGTTTATCTTGCACACATATCGGCTATCTTCAGGGATTCACAGTAGCTGAGTGCAAAAATGAAGTGTTTCAAGAGTTTGACCAGACATGATCTCACGTTGGATCTTTTCCAAGGATAAGTGTTTATATCTTATTTTGGTTATTAAAAATATCTTTATCTTCCTTATTAACTTGTTTAAATTGTACATAGTTTTTGAGTTTATGTCTTTTGCCTTTGACCCAGTTTGACCTACCTATCGAAACTATGATCATACTTGAAAGGTTTGCCCCTAAAACATTTGCTCGAAACTTCCAAGTCCCTCGAAACTACCCTGTCCACTCGAAACTTCCTCGCTCACTCGAAACTAGTAGTTTCGAGAGGGCCATTTCAGTCTTTTCACAAACTCAAATTAAATGTCTTCATAATCCATATTCATGCGGCGTGTCTTCATCACTCACCCGAAACTCTCTCACACCTTTGCTTTCACACACAAATTCTCTCAAACCCTCGGTCTAAGCTTGCGATTTCAGTGTTTCTCATCTGAATCCCTCGTCGTCTTCTTCATCAGGTAATGGTTTGTGGGTTTTTGAAAGTGATTTATGTGAATGAACAGGCCCTTGGGTTTGATTTCACAAGCGTTTACGACTAGTTTTTCATAATCTAGGTCGTCTGGTGTTCATTTCATGTTTTTGAGATCACCTTTGTTAATATCTCACTCTTTATGTGTTTAATTTTGCAGATTTAGGTTGATTCATCGGTAAGAAGGAGTTTCGACACTCTCAGGCCTTTATTAACCTTTTTCTTTGTTTTATTTTGCATTTGTTTCTTATTTCTAAGTTTGAGTCTGCATATAAGTTTCGTTTGTTTTCTGTGCTTTTTGAGTCTGTTGATAGTTTCAAGGGTTTGCCATCGAAACTAGGTAGTTTCAAGTAAAAGAGGGATTTTAAGAATTTGAAAGGTTTTTAGGTTTTGATCTGTCTTCACTCGAAACTCTGTAGTTTCGATAACCCCCTGATGCTCGAAACTCTGTAGTTTCGATACCCTTGGTGCTCGAAACTAGTACTTTCGATATGGTTTCTTCACTCGAAACTTAGTTTCGATAGTCCCTTTTTCTGATATTTTCTAAGTGTTGGAAATAAGTAGTTTCGTTCGAAACTTATAGTTTCGATAGTGTCTTTCTCAGAATTTTTCTAAGTATTGAGACTTATGTAAGAAATTTCCTTTGTGATTTTCTTGTGCAGATATGGATCTTTTATTTGCCAAGAAGCACAATATCTGTGCTTACTTGAATGCCACTGACCCCAAGAATGCAGAGTTCACACCAGTTCTCAATTTCCTAGCCAATTCTAATATTAGCTTTGCCATAAACAACAATCTGCCAGTTTTTGAGACCACTATAAGACAGTTCTGGGCTACTGCTACAAGTGTCTCCGTTAACAATACAAGACACATTAGAGCCACTGTTCACAACCAAGAAGTGTTATTTTCTGAGGCTACTATCAGAGAGGTGCTACAATTTAATGATAACCCTGAAGCCCCAATTGAATTTCCAAGTTTTTACATTCGAGAATGTTTCAGAAGAATGGGTCACCCAAATAAATTCATAGGAGGGCAAGTCATCAAGAATGCTCTTCCTCCACTCTGGAGATACATCGTGCATATTTTTATTCATTGCATCTCTATTAGAAAAGGAGGATTTGACTCAGCAAATGCTTTGATAGCTTCGGCCATTCTTGGCTTAGTCAAGGGAAGGGAGTACAACTTCTCTGGTCTAGTGTTCGGACAACTGATTGAGAACCTAACTGGGAGAGTCAAAGACAAATTTCTTGCATATCCAAGGTTCTTACAGATGGTCATCAATCATCTCCACCCAGATCTTCAACAAGATGGTCCTCTCCTGATTCTTGATCATATGAATGCAAAGACTCTGAGCTACATGAAAAGCTCCAGTTCAAGAACAAACCGAGTCATTGCCAATGTTCCTTTATTTGGACACATTCTGGGAGAAGAAGAAGAAGCCATACCTGATGTTGATCCAGAACTACCTGTTGAATCTTCATCATCATCAGCAGAAGAAGAAGAACCTCATAATGAGCAAGAAAACCAAGAGGCTGAAAATCAAAATGTTGAAGTAGAAATTCAGGAGAATGTACAACAGGAAATGGGACTAAATGAAGAAGATCTTATCTTTGAAGCTCCTATGATAGATCAAGTGTTGGAGAATTCTGAACCAATTATTCAGGAAGAACATGTTGAGGCAGAAGCTGATTCAGAAGACACCTTGGATGAAGGCATTTATGGCACCAAGTATGACGTCTCAGATTATGAAACTGAAACTGAAGATCACACTGAACCTCCAGCATCATCTTCTAAGAGACAAGCTGAGTCTGAATCTGACTATGAGCTAGAAGAACCACTGGCTAAGAAGATTAAGACTGGACTGGAGCCTTTAAGCACCTCCTCAGAGTCCTTAGATGACATTCCTGAAAACCTAACTCCTATTCATTCACCCATTCATGCTGCTACCACCCCTCAACCAACTCCACAACCATCTCCACAACAATCACCCATCCATACTTCTCCCACATCACCATCTCATAATTCAACCTCCCCTGTTCCCAGAGTTAAAACATTAAGCCTTGAACTAAAAAGGATGCAGGATCAGCTTCAAAAGAAAGATGAAGAGATTGAAGGTCTGAAATCTAACCTGCATGATGTCCAGGAAGAAGTAAAAGACTTAAAGCTGGAAGTTGGGGGTCTACATACACAGATTGACATTCAACAAACCCAACTTGAAGAACAACAGAATTTTATCTCAAAACAAAATGAAGACTTCAAGGTTTTAGCTGAAGCAGTGAAACAGCTTAAAGCTTCTATTGATAAGCCTGTGCAACAACAAGCAACCACTTCAATGGCTCTGGGGGAGATCACATCTGTGGTTGAACCTTTGTCTCCTGCCATCATCACTGATCCAGAGTCTACAATGACCATCTTTACCGGGCATGCTGAAAAGACAAAGGAGGCAGTTGAAGTTAAGGTTGAAGGACCAGAACTAGACCTTCCCTCAGCAAGTGAGAGAAGAGATGCTAGGAAGAAAGGAAAAGGGACGTCAACAGAAATAGAGACTGTTATACTAGATGAAGAAGACATCCCATCTGATGACGAGCTGAATGCCCTCTTGAATGAAATTGAAAACTTTGGGTATAACGATCTTTACCCAGAAATTCTGACTACAGAGGAAAAGGAGACTGAAAGAACAAGATACTTCACCGAAGAAGGAGAAGAAATTCAAACCTTGTCTGATGAAGAAAAAGATGAAGAAGAGGTTCTGGTTAATCTCATCAAGAAAGTCACTCCTGAACCAACCACTACAGCCTCTGAGTCTATTCCAGCACAAGATCCACCGTCTGTTGCACCTGAACCTCCAACTTCAAGAAAATCTTGGTTCAGAAAAATCATTCAGGAAGAGTCTCCTAAAACATATGAATGGATAGCTGAGCATCAGGAGCTAAAGAGGCCCCCAATTGGCTGGAAATATGATGCAGAAAGGAAGCTCTTTATCATTAGAAGATATAGAGGGGGAGTTCAGCACTTCAAAAATATGACTGACTTCCAGACACTTCCTTTCTATGACCTCAGGGATTTAGCCAAGCTTCCACTTCAAAACCCTGGGAAGGTTATGATGGCTTATGACTTCGAGAAGTTTCTGCACTCTCAAGTCAATAATGATTTCAAAGGGATGAAGCCAAGGAAAACTCAGAAGAAGATCTCAAAGACAAGGTTTCACCCTAAAACCAATAAGCCTTATGTGTTCTTGAGATACAAGCCTGCCCAAACCCACAAGACTATCACCATTCCAAAATCTGTACCTGTCCAGCTACAAACTTTCAGAAAGTGGTTCTATAACCCAGTCATTGGCAGTGCAGTGATCGAGTGTAAGGGCAAGGAAGACATCATCATCTTTGAGCCCATGGAGCTGCTGAAATTTCAACCTGAAGATCTGGAGGTGCTATTCCAGAATCACATTCAGGCATATAGTGATGAAGATGAAGCTGATGCCAAAGCCTATCAAAGGGTTGTGTCTCTACATGTAAAACCTTTCATCCCTAGGACAACTGAAGGACCAGCTGCTTGAAGAAGAGCTGAAGACAGTAATGCAACAGCTTAGGGGGAGATTGTAGAGTCATATATTTTGTATAAGCTGTTGTCATTTATTGTATGTTTAAACAATTTTAGACTAGTTTACTTTCTGTCATTTCATTATTGTAATTTTAGTTTTTCTGTAATTTACTGTTTGTTTTACCAAGTCTGGGCCATCGAAACTATAGTTTCGAGTGAGATTTGTTCACTCGAAACTAGTAGTTTCGATCGATAGTAGTTTCGACAGGCACTTTTTCCACTTGTAAATGTTCACTCGAAACTAGTAGTTTCGAGGAACATAGTTTCGATACTTGTGAAACTACTATAAATAGCCTAGTTAGAGAATTTCTAGGGTGTGAGTTGCGGCTGTAACCCTGAATTCTCTCTTTCAGATTTGTTCTTGAATCAATACAATTTGCATTCGTTTAATGCTTGTTCTTACACTTTCACATATTATTTGCATTGATTCTTAGTGTGTTTGGCTGTCTTCTTCACCAAGTCTGTCTCTAATCCTCTGTTACAACACCATACATACAGATTCCGCCTGCATGTGTGGGTAATCGATCACTTTCGTGATTTCCGACTGAAATCTGGACCTACATCATTTCATTTATGACACAAAGGTCATAACTTTCTTTTCATTCTTCATCTTGGTACATAGACCAAGATCTTACCACATTTCCATTATGGTTCTTTGACCATAACCTCCCCTTTTCCATTATGATTTTTTGATCATAACCTCCACATATTAGATATAGTATTATAACCATATTCACATTCATACATACACTTATGCATAATCAATTCATTTCATGTATCATTCATACTATGCACAACATAACACATACATCACATATCACATTACTAAGTAAGTGCAAAGGCACTTACCTTGCGGATTTGAAGATCCCGTACCTCCTTCTAGTTTAGCAATTTGATTACCTAAACATATACACCTAGTTCAGTAATCTAAACATACATAAAAATCACTTTAAAACTGAGTTCACAACCCAATTTCCCATTTCCACCCAAAATGACCCGTTTGGGTTATTCCCACATCCAAACACCCCCTTTAAACCAAGAACTCAACCTCTTGAATTCTTCTTCCAATACCTTGACACTAATTTTTCATCAAATTAGTTCTTTAAGTTAATTTGGGGTTTGTTTATGTGTCTAACATCATAAAAAAAACACCTAATCATCAATAATTCAACATTCTAGCATTATGATCCAAACACCCCCAATTTTCACCATATGAACCCTAACTTCTCATAATCAAAATTAAAGGGTTCTAGGATGTTAACCATCATTCTTTAACTTTAGTTTAGCTAGATTATCAATAATCTAACACCATTTCATCACATGCATACAAAATTTCGGGTTTCACCTAAAACCCACCAAGAACACATACAAGGTGGAATCAAGAGGAAGAGAATCACTTACTTGATGTTATGAAGGTGTTGTGTGAGCCAAAACCTTCACAAAACAAGCCTCAATTGCATGATTTGAGCTTCAAACTTGATTTCTCTTTTTCTCTCTTGATATGAACGACCCCAACAAGTCCAAATGCTGAATTTTGACTTTCATATGGTCAAATATGGCAGATTTGCCATATTTACCATTTCAGTCCCTTAACTTCCATTTTACCCATTTCGTTCTATAGTTAGTTAAAACTAACATAATCCCATTACAAACTTGAAACCCATTTGTTTCAACTTATTTATAAAATATTAATTCCACCATAATATTAAATATAAATATTTAATTATTTGAAGACGAAACCCGGATTTTTGGTTCGTTACACCTTTGCCTCGCATAGATGACCTCTTTGATCAACTCCAAGGATCAAGTTTCTATTCCAAAATAGATCTTAGGTCCGGCTACCATCAGTTAAGAGTCCGAGAGGAGGATATCTCTAAGACTGCATTCAGAACAAGGTACGGCCATTACGAGTTTATGGTCATGCCTTTCGGATTAACCAACGCACCTGCGGTATTCATGGACCTCATGGACCGTGTGTAAACCATATCTTGACCAATTCGTTATCGTTTTCATCGACGACATCCTCATTTATTCCAAGAACAAGGAAGAACATGAGGAACATCTACGCCTAATTTTAGAATTACTTAAGCAAGAGCAACTGCATGCTAAGTTTTCCAAGTGTGAATTCTGGATCCGAGAAGTTCAGTTTCTAGGGCATGTGGTTAACGAGAAAGGAATACATGTCGACCCATCAAATATAGAAGCCATCAAGAATTGGGCAGCACCGACGACTCCTACTGAGGTGCGACAATTTCTGGGATTGGCTGGATATTATCGTCGATTCATCGAAGGATTTTCAAAGATTGCACAACCTCTCACTGCCTTAACTCAAAAGGGTAAAGCCTATAACTGGGGCGATAACCAAGAGTCAGCATTCCAGCATCTTAAACAGAAACTTTGCAGTGCACCTATTCTAACTCTTCCGGAAGGAACCGATGATTTTGTGGTGTATTGTGATGCATCTATTCAGGGTCTGGGTTGTGTCTTAATGCAACGCGAAAAGGTGATCGCATATGCTTCACGTCAACTAAAGGTCCACGAGAAAAAATACACCACTCATGACTTAGAGTTAGGAGTCGTAGTCTTCGTACTTAAGATATGGAGACATTACTTGTACGGTACCAAATGCACCATCTATACCGATCACAAAAGTCTTCAGCATATCTTCGAGCAGAAAGAGTTGAACATGCGACAGCGTCGTTGGGTCGAACTCTTGAATGATTATGACTGTGCGATCCGGTATCACCCGGGTAAAGCTAACGTTGTAGCTGATGCCCTAAGTCGAAAAGAAACGAAACCCAAACGAGTTCGAGCATTACAACTTACTATTCACCCTGGATTACCTGACAAAATCCGTAGTGCTCAACTCGAAGCCCTAAAAGAGGAAAACCTATCGCTGGAAGGTACACGCGGTATGGAAGCACAGCTTGAAGTCAAATCTGACGGTATTCGCTACTTCGTCGAGCAAATATGGATTCCAGTATTCGGAAATTTAAGAGAACTAGTCATGGATGAAGCTCATAAATCTCGTTACTCTATACATCCAGGTTCCGACAAGATGTACCATGATCTAAAGGTGCTATATTGGTGGCCGAAGATGAAGGCCGATATAGCCACCTATGTGAGTAAGTGTCTGACTTGCGCAAAGGTCAAAGTTGAATATTAAAAGCCATCTGGTCTTCTCCAACAACTAGAAATTCCCATGTGGAAATGGGAACAAATATCCATGGACTTTATCACAAAATTGCCACGAACTCCTACCGGATGTGATACCATTTGGGTAATTGTTGACCGTTTAACAAAGTCCGCTCACTTCTTAGCAATCAAGGAAACCGACAAAATGGATAAGCTTACTCGTACTTACTTAAAAGAAATAGTCTCTCGGTACGGGGTGCCAATCTCTATCATTTCGGATCGTGATGCACGATTCACTTCTCGTTTCTGGCAGTCGTTACATAAAGCTTTAGGCACGCGTCTAGATATGAGCACAGCGTACCATCCTCAAACTGATGGCCAAACAGAACGTACTATCCAAACTCTGGAGGACATTCTACGAGCTTTATAAATTCAATAAAATGGTAATAAAAGTTTGCTAAACCCTAAAATTTATAATAGTTCGTAAAAATCCAAATATAACGATAAACTAAATAACTACTCATTCTTGAGTCATTTGATTGATTCCGTAATTGCATTACCATCTTTCTGATGGTATTAAAGCAAGGAATAATGAAGTTTAGAATAGATTGCAGGGAACGATTTTGCTATTGAATTAACTCTTAAGTGCACACAATACATGAAGAAGGCACTGCCTTAAATACATAAAGAAAGGTACGAAAAATACTGACTCCAACAGACTATCCGTTAGAGCTTATTCAAACAGAAAGAAATGGCCAACACTCTTAAACCCACGTGTGCACGACTCGATCATCGTTCCCATGCAGTAAACCCGGTTTGGATCATTTTTCTTCATCCTCCTTTGATTCAAACCATCTAACTCCCATCAGATGCCTGAAGTATACAAACTTCTCATTTGATAATGCCTTTGTCAGAACATCAGCTAATTGATTATGAGTACTGCAGTACTCCAAATTAACTTGACCTTCAGCAACCATTTCTGTTATAAAATGATATTTCAACTCGATGTGTTTTGACCTGCTATTCAAAACTGGGTTCTTGGAAAAATTAATTGCTGATTTGTTATCACAGTAAATCACAGTTGCATCTGTTTGTTACCATCCAAGATCTTCTAGCACCCTTCTAAGCCACACAGCTTGACAAGTGGCTCCAGCAGCAGAGATGTATTCTGCCTCAGTACTAGACAAGGCAACCGTTTTCAGTTTCTTTGAGCTCCAAGCAACGACCCCACTACCAATTGAGAAAACATAAGCAGATAGACTCTTAAGATCATCAACACAACTTGCCCAATCACTGTCACTGTGACCCATTAACTATATATCACTTGCTCTTTTAAACCATATTCCAAAATTCTTAGAGCTTGCAACATATCATAGAATTCTCTTGGCTGCTCCAAAGTGAATTCTCGAGGGACTTTGCATAAACCTTGAGACCATACTTACTGCATAAGCTATGTCAGGTCTTGAGTGAGTTAAATAAATAAGACCACCAAATAGGCTCCTGTATGCAATTTCATTTACTTTTTCAGCTCCATCTTCAATTAGTAATTTTTCATTATGATTCATGGGAGTGCTTTCACTTTTACAGTTAGCTAATCCAAAGCGAGTCAAAAGAGTATCAGCATACTTTTCTTGACTCAGAAAAATTCCTTCTTCAGCTTGAACAACTTCCAACCCCAAAAAGAACTTCAATAAGCCCATATCTGTCATCTCAAAGGTAGACTTCATCCCATCCTTGAATTACTTTATCATTCTCGGGCATGGTGATGTGCAGATAATGTCATCTACATATAAACAAACACAAATAACATTACCTGTTTCATTCTTCTTCACATACAGAGTTGGCTCATTGTGACTTTGATTATATCTATTCTCCAAGAAGTACCCGTCTATTTTAGCATACCAGGCCCTGGGAGCCTGCTTCAACCCATATAGAGCCTTCCTTAACTTGTACACCATGTCAGGTTTGTCTTGTATTATGAATCCCTCTGGTTGGTCAACATAGATCTCCTCAGTTAAGTCTCCATTAAGGAAGGCAGAATTAATGTCTAACTGGTGAACACTCCATCCCATCTGCGCAGCAACTGCAAGGATAACTCGGATAGTCTCAAACCGAGCTATAGGAGCAAATGTCTCTTGAAAATCTATACCTTGTTGTTGAGAATAGCCTTTGGCTACTAGTCTTACCTTATTGTGACAATTCGACTTTTCAAATTAACTTTGTTAAACAATTCCGTTAAAATATCATGTTAAGTCCTAACCCAGTTAACTCAATATTAAACCCCAAGGACCAATTCTGTCATTTCCTGATCTCCAACTTCAGGGACTTATTCTGCCAAGTCCCTAAACTCAATCTGTTGACTATTGAAAGTCAAAATCAAAGAGTTTAGTTCCTGTTGACTTTTTGAAGTCATAATCGCAAGTTTTAACTTCGAATTCCAATCCAAATCTGTTAATTAACTCAAGTTCGTAACGGATTCAATCTTTAATGCGTTAACCGACCGTCATCAAGCCTCTAATTACATTCATTGATTTGCAATCAACCCAATTATGATTATTAATCTCATAACCGTCGACCCCTTCACAAGATCAATCAAATCCGATGAAGTATTGTATTGTTTTCACTAGGCTCATACGCAGGAGACCCGAGTTCGAGTCCGGTCTCCTACAATTTTTATTTTGAGGACTTTTTCATAAATTTACACTTATACAATTAGTTCCTATATTATTATATTAATATATTAACGCGTTTTGAAACCCGGAAACAACCAAAGGCTCGGGATTGATTTTATAAAACATTTTTAGAGAATTTTAATGATTTTAAAGATAATATATTAATTATATTATTTCACAAAATTAATATTTAATTTATGAAAACACACGATCAATGGTGTCTATATTAATGTCCAAGTTTAGTTATATAACCGTTTTAATATGGTTTTCCACTATAAAAAAAATATAATATATTTTCGTCGCATTAACGAACATTGTGGAACGCTTCGAATTTATAAATAATATAATTAATTATATTATTACTCCCGTAATTATATTCTCAAATAAAAATAATATATTATTATTTTTACCACACAAATAGTTATCGTATTAACTATGTAAGTTTAAAAATAATATAATAATATTTTTTTCTAGACTACTATTTAATGACAAAACGCTCGAATCTATTTATTATATATTATTTATCATTCATCGCGAAACGCATTCATCCTAACTTAGAAATCCGTATTCCCGTAAACACTTTCGTTTACTCTTGAATATTAGAGCGTTTCTTTAGAACGTTTCTCATTCCGTGTCACTATCACAATTCCCATTTTTATCCATAATTTATGTGTTTATAATTTTAGGGCATTCGTAAGTCATTTGAGACTTACACTCGTGGTTTCAACGTACCTCTAGTGTGAAACTATCTTCAACGCAACGCAGGTGATTTTTCACGGCCCCTTTTTACTGTTTTAATCTAGGGGAGAAAACATGATTAAACTATTTTGAGATTTTGCAAGTTCATATGTTATTAATGTTAAAGCTAAGCGTAACACGCTCTCACAGAAAGTCCTCAACTTATATCGGACCGTTAATATGGATCTTAGCGAGGTAATATTTAGTAGTACTACTAGGTTTGACAAATCTCACCCGCGTTAGTCGCGCTAACTCAATTAGAGATCGAACGGGTGAAATGTTAGCCTACTCACACCGCCAGTGTTGATAGACCTGGCAGGAGGCAATAAACAAACATTCAGCTTCGGTTGCGAGCGCTTGAGTTAAACATGAACATAGGTTAGATACCTATAGATACATACTGAATGAACATAAATCTGGTAAACGCTTACTTACATATATTGAAACATGTGAACTCACCAACCTCGTGTTGACATATTTTCTTACATGTTTTCTCAGGTCGCTAAGATAAGACACAGGTGCACATTAGGGCATGCATGGGATTCAACTACTTTGATTATGACTTATTTATATTTGTTTAGATTATTTTATTGTACTTTGTTTGGTTGGACGTTTTGGACTTTGGTTTTGGGCGCGTGTGTTTTGCGCATTTACTTTCTTTACGCTTCCGCATTGAAACTCTGATTAGTATGATATTTTCATTTTGAGTCCCATGTAGAGTCGTTCAAAATAACTAATGTCTGAGATCCTGATTCGTCACTTCCCAAACGGTAAAAATCCGTTAGTTGAAATTGGGGGTGTGACACTAATGTTTAATTATTTCACCGTTAGGGCCTTCTTTAGTCTTGTATAACCACTTAACTCCAGCAACATTCTTTCCAGGAGGGAGAGAGACTAGATCCCATGTCTGATTCTTTTCAATTTCTAAGAGTTCTGCTCGCATAGCATCTTGCCATTTCACTTCTTGGGAGGCTTGCTGATATGTAACTGGATCAGTGATTAAGGCAAATTGGCAAGATGACATGTCCCCATCAGCAATGCCTTGTTCACAGTGGTAATCTTTGAGCCATGCAGGAGGTTTAGGAACTCTTTTTGAGGGACCGGCTGCTAATTGGTCAGTGGTGTTGGTACTAGGTGAGTTATGAGGTGAAGTGTCGGTAGGTGTAGTGATGGCTGGTGTAGGAGCAGGATTGTCATTAGGTGTAGATGTGAGGCTATCAGTAGGTGTAGGAATAGTAAGGTTATCAGGCTCATTTTCAATAGGGTAAGGGTCTATAAAGGTGTAGTCATTGTCACTGTTTGCTTTCTTGTCATTCCAGTTCCATTTTGAGTCTTCCAGAAATACCACATCCCTCTTGGTTGAAAACTTTTTAGTGAAAGGATTATATAGCCGGTACCCATGGCTAATGGTTGAGTACCCTATAAATATATTCTTTTCTGATTTAGAATCAATTTTTCTCCTTTGTTGTGATGGGATTTAAGCAAAAGCAATACACCCAAATATTTTCATATTCAAAACATAAGGCTTTTTACCTGACCAGGCTTGCATGGGAGTTTGGTTCTCGAGAGCTTGAGTTGGAGATCTGTTTATCACATAGATATCTATGGAGACAGCTTCTACCCAGAAGACTGTAGGAACTTCTTTTTCATGCAACATACTCCTCATTTGATTCATTACAGTTCTATTTTTTCGCTCCACAACACCATTGTGTTGAGGAGTGTATGGTATAGTGAGTTCACTTTTGGTCCCATTTTTTCGCTCCAAAACTCTCCACCCCTGTCTGATCTGAGTACTTTAATTGGGTGACCACATTCTTTCTCTACCATTGCCTTAAACACTTTAAACTTAACAAAAGCCTCATTTTTTGTAACATTTCTGATTTTTAGTATTCATATTTCAATTCAATGTAATGAAATTTCAAGTTCTATACTCGTGCAATGTCTCAATATTTTTCCCGCGGTAAATAAAATGCAATGATTCTATACAAGTTCGCAAGTTTTACTCGATTATATGCACATAAACGCTATACAAGTAACTATATATTTCAAATTTATAAAACCTGAAAAGTCAAGGACTAAAGTTGAAAATTTATCAAGAAACCCTAGTTAGCACGGTCGTGCTTCGTTCTAGCACGGTCGCGCCAAGTGCCTCGGCACGATCGCGCGGCTGGTCCTGGAACGATCGCGCCCGGTTCCTAAGCACGGTCGCGCCAATCTTGGCACGGTCGCGCCTGCGAAACAGTCGAAACGTAAATGTGATTTCAAAACGCTCAATCGTTCGAATTTCAAATCCGATTACGTTTCTTTTCCTTTAACGCGAGTTATACCATTTTCAATTACTCAACGCCTCAGTTTTTCTCCATCAATCTCGAATTCTCTCTCAAGCAATTCAAACAAAACTCGAGTCTTCCTCCTGGAACCCAAATTCTCCCGATCAAGAAAGGATTTATCATCTCCCGGCTCTCTCCAAGACTCTGGACTCTCTGGCCTAGCCGGAATCGCAGTCGAAGTCACCGAAAACCTTTACCTCCGTCGCCGGAACTCATCTCTGCCGTTCTTCATCGATTCGTTACGTTTCAGGGTAAGTATACTCTCCATCTCACTCATTTCAGTAACATTATCAAAAGCCCTCATTCAATTTGGGCTTCCATTATAGAATTCGATCAGAATCAGAAATCATATTTTAATAAAAATGATTTAATCGAACCCATGCTTAAACTCGATTTCCATACAATTAAGTTATATGAAAAGACTCTTAATAACCCATTAATCAAAAGCCCTAACAATTCCTGTGTTTAAAATACAAGAAACTCTCGATTCGTGTCTGATTTGGAATAGACACGGTCGCGCTAATCATCTAGCGCGGCCGTGCCTCGTTTAGCGCGGTCGTGTCGACTAGCAGCGCGGTCGTGTCATCCGTCCAGACCTTGTCATGCCCTTTGGGCTAGTCTCTGTTGTGTCTAAAAATCATAGACGCGACCGTGCCGGGCTAAGGCACGGTCGTGCCTGATGACTTGTCTAGATTGTGCTCCTGATTGATCAACCCGGTCGCGCCCCGACTAGCGCGGTCGCGCCCGTGGCTTGAGCACGATCGTGCCCTTCCGAGGCACGGTCGTGCTAGACTCAGAATTTTTAACAGAATTATAATTTTTATATTTTAATCAGTAAATGTTTCAGATTTTATAAAAATATGTTTTCTGTATTTAAAAATAGATTAAAAGTTTAATCTTGGCATAAATGTAATTTATTGAAAAGTTTATAAAAATTAAATTTATATTTATCATCTTACACTTAAATGATATTTTAAATAATTAAATTACAAAATTTATAAATAATGATGACTTATTTACTTTACATTTTAAATCAAAATCGTTTTATTTATTTATACTTAATTACAATTAATATTGACATTATTTCATAAACTATAGTTATACACTTATTTATTTAATTCAAACCTAATTAAATTGTTTCAAACATATTTTACCTCAAACTTTATATATTTTATTCAATCCTTTTTAAATACAAACCAATGGTTTTATATACAAATCCAACTTTCATTTTTAAACTTTATACATCTATGTGATTCAATGCATATTACTATTTAGGTTAAAGTGTGCTTTTCAAGGATCTTTTTGCTATCTATATTCCTTGTTAGCTTCACTTCCATACCAAGTGAGTATTCACAACCCCTTTTACTCTTTTACACTTTTGGGGTGGAACATGAACTCTATACTCATTACACATTACACATTTACATTTACACAAACTACACAAGTGCAAAAAAAATCCTATTTACATACATGTGTGCAAAAATTTGAGCTTTGTGCCCGAGTGCTAGGTGTGTTTAACCTTTGTATGCTCTTATGTGCAATCATTAACTATACAAGCCGACGGTTTTCAATGATGGATCTATTGAGTCTGACAAACCCACCCATGGTACGCGGTGATTGAAACCGACAATACACTTTGTTTTGCATGCTAGTTACAAGGTTTGATTGTACATTTGGTTACACAATAGTTACTCCCCATGAACGCCTTATTTATCATGTCATGTAAAGGATTTGTTTTCAACTATATGCTATCTATATACAACTGTGTTATACTCACCAACTTTTTAGTTGACTTTATTTTATTCATGTTTCAGGCCCCAATATGTGAGATTGATTCAAGACGTGTTTAACATAGGATTTGGACTTAGCAAAATAAATCAAGATTTTATGAATTGTTTATGTTTCTTGTTTGAATTTGATCTTGTACTTGGATTTATTGTAATGCAAATTTGACTTTAATATATTTCAATTTAGTCAACCATGTGCTATGAACAGTCTTACATGTCCCGCCCCGATGATTCCGCCATCGGTCGGGGTGTGACAGATTGGTATCAGAGCCTTGGTTATAGGGATTTAGGTTATTAGACATCTTGACCTAGACTATAACTTTAGGACACCCACTTATGTTATGCTTCATGATTTTGTGCTATGTGCTACATGCTATGTGCTACATGCTTACCATGATTAATTATTATATTTGCTACCTTCTTTGTTAGAAATGCATGACTTATTAGGATATTCTTAAATAATAATTAAATAAATAACATCCTTTCCTATGGCCTAAACCTCTTATTATTCTTATCTTCTTTTTCTATCTTTATCCTTTCTAAGCATGTGGAAAATTCTTGAAGCAAAAATCTTTAAATAAAATTTTTATTTCTTCGTTGAGGTTTTTTAAACTTGTTAAATTATTTGAGGACACGTGCAATCTGGAAGGGTGACACCTGTATTTTGGGTTTTCTGTCTAGGAAAGCATTTCGCATAAATCCCAATCAACCGAGGGACCCGTATGCTTTCCTGGGAACTCCCGAGATGAGTGTTTACCTATAGGCTAAAGCATGTCTCCTTGAAAATTATATGAGTTTAAATTAACCTTAATATGCCTTAGTATTCAAGTGAATTTTTGTCACTTTTGAGTACAATCCAAACTATGATTATCTATCTTTTATTTTGTTATCTCATTCTATTAAATCCTAGCAATTCTCATAAGTTCTTACAATCTCTCTTGTCTTGTGTTTCAAATCTGTAGAATGCCTCCTCGTCGTGCTCCCGCCGCTAACGCCAACTCCGACATTGCTGCTATCCTTACTCAATTGGTGACACAACTCACCCAAGCCAATGGTGCCACTAATGGCAATGGAAGCAATAGTGGTAATAATGGTGGTAATGGTGGAAATGGTGGTAATCCATCCCAATGCACCTTCAAGCACTTCAATTCGTGCAATCCCCTAAAGTTTTATGGAACCGAAGGAGCTACCGGACTCCTCCAATGGTTCGAAAGTATTGAGAATACCTTTCTCAATAGTGACTGTCCCGACAACCTCCGTGTTCGTCATGCTACTAGTGTCCTTCAAAAGCGGGCACTTACATGGTGGAATGGGGAGAAAAGGAATAGGGGTGTTGATGTAGCTATGGCCTTACCTTGGGATGAGGTCAAAAGGCTTATGACCGAGGAGTTCTGTCCTCGCAATGAAGTGAAGAAGTTAGAGGCCAAATTTTGGGATCTTGCCCAAGATAGTGGGGAACACTTGGCTTACACAACTCGGTTCCATGAATTGAGTCTTCTTGTGCCCCACATGGTCACTCCATTATCTCGTTGCATCGAAAAGTACATTGGTGGGCTACCAAGACAAATTCAAGATACTGTCTTAGGTAGAAATCCTGCTACTTTGGAAGATGCCATCCGCCTGTCTGCTACCCTAACCGATAATCATGTTAAAGCTGGAACTCTTACCAAAAAGGGTTCTAAGAAAGTTGCTGAAACCGTAACCCCTCCTAACCACACCAAAGAAGCTACAACCGAGCCCTCTCGCAACACTAGAAAGAGGAAGGTTAGAAATTTTGCTGTGGTTACTCCTGCTGTTCCCGTGAACCAAGCTGCACCTATGGTTCAAGCACCAGTCAAAAAGCCATATGGTGGAATTTACCCACTTTGTGCCACCTGCAACTATCATCATCCCCAAAACATCCCATGTCGCCTTTGTAGTTATTGTGGGAGATATGGTCATACGGTTAATGTTTGTAGGACCAAAGCCCTTACGGGCCAAGTCAACCCTCCAAACCAAACCGTACCTCAAGTGGCTAATCAAGGTGCTCCCGCCATTGCTAATGGGCGTGCTTGTTATGAGTGTGGTGACCCGAATCATTTTCGTAATCTATGTCCAAGGCTCGCAAATACTAGACAAGGTGGAGCTCGTGGGCGTGCTTTCAACATTAACGCCAACGAAGCTCAAGCCAACAACGACGTGGTTAATGGTACGTTCCTTGTTAATAGTCAATATGCCTCCATTTTGTTCGATACCGGTGCCGATAAAAGTTTTGTGTCACTTAATTTTGAGCCTTTACTTGCAAAGGCACGATCCCAATTAGAGAAAACCTTCACCGTTGAAATAGCAAATGGTGACTCCCTTACAATTGAGTCTATTATCTATGATTGCTCTTTAGAACTTAATGATCATGCATTCCCAATCAACCTTATTCCAATGCCACTAGGAAGCTTTGACATTATCATAGGTATGGATTGGCTATCAAATCATCATGCCGAAGTTATTTGCTTTGAAAAGTGCATCCGAATTCCGCTACCTTCGGGAGAAACCTTAAGGGTTTTTGGTGAAAAGCCTTGCAAGGGTCTTAAATTGATGTCTTGTACTACTGCTCAAAAGTACTTGCGAAAGAAGTACATCGCCTTCCTAGCTCATATTGTTCAAAAGGATGTCAAGGAGAAGAGTATCCAAGACATTCCCATTATTCGAGATTTTCCCGAAGTGTTTCCTAAAGATTTATCCGGTCTTCCTCCCGTTCGTCAAGTCGAGTTCCGTATTGATCTCATGCCCGGAGCTAACCCTGTTGCTAGAGCTCCTTATCGTCTTGCACCTTCCGAAATGCAAGAGCTCGCAAGTCAACTTCAAGAACTCTCCGATAAAGGGTTCATTCGCCCGAGTCATTCACCGTGGGGTGCACCCGTCTTATTTGTAAAGAAGAAGGATGGATCATTTCGCATGTGTATTGACTATCGCGAACTCAATAAGCTTACTATCAAGAATCGCTATCCTTTGCCTAGAATCGATGATCTCTTTGATCAACTTCAAGGTTCTACGTGTTTCTCGAAGATTGATCTTCGATCTGGTTATCATCAGCTCCGTGTTCAAGAAGATGACATTCCTAAGACTGCTTTCCGAACAAGGTATGGTCATTACGAGTTCATGGTTATGCCTTTTGGATTAACCAATGCACCCGCAGTTTTCATGGACCTCATGAATCGTGTGTGCAAACCGTACCTTGATAAATTCGTGATCGTTTTCATTGACGATATCTTAATCTATTCCAAGACTAAAGCCGACCATGAAGAACACCTTAGATTGGTTTTGGACCTTTTAAAGAAAGAACAACTATATGCCAAGTTCTCCAAATGTGAATTTTGGTTAAAAGAAGTTCAATTTCTTGGTCACATCGTCAACGACAAGGGTATTCATGTTGATCCTGCTAAGATTGAAACGGTTAAGAATTGGAATGCCCCGAAGACTCCTACCGAAGTTCGTTCGTTCCTAGGTCTTGCGGGTTATTATCGTCGTTTCATCTCAAACTTCTCAAAGATTGCTGTCCCTCTTACCGCCTTGACCCATAAGGGTAAAGCTTATGAATGGGGACCGAAGCAAGAAGAAGCTTTCCAAACTCTTAAGCAAAAGTTGTGCAATGCTCCCATCTTGACTCTCCCCGATGGAAATGATGATCTAGTTGTCTATTGTGATGCTTCTAACCAAGGTCTTGGTTGTGTCCTCATGCAACGAGGCAAAGTGATCGCTTATGCATCAAGACAACTCAAAATTCATGAAAAGAATTATACGACGCACGACCTCGAGTTGGGTGCGGTCGTATTCGCGTTAAAGATTTGGAGACACTACCTATATGGCACGAAATGTGTGGTATTCACCGACCACAAAAGTCTTCAACATATCTTCAACCAAAAAGAACTCAATATGAGGCAACGACGTTGGGTCGAACTCCTTAACGACTACGACTGCGAGATTCGTTACCATCCCGGAAAAGCGAATGTTGTAGCCGATGCCTTGAGTCGAAAGGACCATGTTATGCTTCATTGTGCCCGTATTCAATCCGATATTCAAACCCGTATCCTGGAAGCTCAACACGTCTCGGTTACCGAGGGTAACATGTATGAAGAAATGTCGTGTGGTGTTGAACTTCTTCTTGAATCTAAACCCAATGGCTTACTATATTACTTGAACCGTATTTGGGTTCCCGATCGCGATGATCTCCGTGCAATTCTCATGAACGAGGCTCATAAGACTCGTTATTCTATTCATCCTGGTGCGGATAAAATGTACCAAGATCTTCGTCAGCTTTATTGGTGGCCCGGTATGAAGAAGGACATTGCTCTTTATGTTGCCAAATGCTTAACTTGCTCCAAAGTCAAAGCCGAACATCAGCGTCCTTCTGGTTTGCTTGAACAACCGGAAACTCCCGTGTGGAAATGGGAGAATTTAGCTATGGATTTCATTACCAAGCTCCCTCGCACCTCGAGTGGTTATGATAGTATTTGGGTGATCATTGATCGACTCACCAAATCTGCCCACTTTTTGCCTATTCGTGAAGACTTCAAAGTGGAGAAACTTGCCCGAATTTACATTGATGAAATTGTGAGCCGTCATGGTGTTCCCTTGAACATAATATCTGATAGAGACGCTCGGTTCACTTCTCGATTTTGGCAATCTCTCCAATCTGCTCTTGGTACTCGTTTGGATTTGAGCACGGCTTACCATCCCCAAACTGATGGCCAAACCGAGCGAACAATCCAAACTCTTGAAGACATGCTTAGAGCTTGTGTAATCGATTTTGGTGGCAATTGGGATTCACATTTATCCCTTATTGAGTTTTCTTATAACAATAGCTACCACACAAGTATCAACATGGCTCCATTCGAAGCTCTTTATGGTCGCAAGTGTCGTTCTCCGATCTGTTGGAACGAGATTGGTGAAGCACAAATCACCGGTCCCGAGTTAATTCAAGAAACTTCCGACAAAATTATTCAAATCCGTGACAATATTCGAGTAGCGAGGAGTAGGCAAAAGAGTTATGCCGACAAACGTCGAAAACCCTTGGAATTCCAAGTCGGTGATCTCGTTCTTCTTAAGGTATCTCCATGGAAGGGTGTGATCCGTTTTGGAAAGAAAGGCAAGTTATCACCTCGTTATGTTGGTCCATTCAAAATCCTTGAAAGGATTGGGAAAGTGGCTTATAAGCTCGAGTTACCTCCATCTCTTGGCAATGTGCATCCTACATTTCATATATCTAATCTAAAGAAGTGTCTCGCTGATGAAAATCTCCATATACCGCTTGACGACGTGCGCATTGATGAAACGATGCACTTCGTTGAGAAGCCGGTGGAAATTATGGATCGTGAAGTCAAACAACTCAAGCGAAGTCGTATTCCTATCGTCAAAGTTCGTTGGGAGTCTAAGCGTGGTCCTGAGTACACTTGGGAACGAGAAGACCAAATGAAGCTCAAGTACCCTCATCTTTTTACTATTAATGTTGTTTCCTCTAGCTAAATTTCGGGACGAAATTCTCTCAACATGGGGAGACTGTAACATTTCTGATTTTTAGTATTCATATTTCAATTCAATGTAATGAAATTTCAAGTTCTATACTCGTGCAATGTCTCAATATTTTTCCCGCGGTAAATAAAATGCAATGATTCTATACAAGTTCGCAAGTTTTACTCGATTATATGCACATAAACGCTATACAAGTAACTATATATTTCAAATTTATAAAACCTGAAAAGTCAAGGACTAAAGTTGAAAATTTATCAAGAAACCCTAGTTAGCACGGTCGTGCTTCGTTCTAGCACGGTCGCGCCAAGTGCCTCGGCACGATCGCGCGGCTGGTCCTGGAACGATCGCGCCCGGTTCCTAAGCACGGTCGCGCAAATCTTGGCACGGTCGCGCCTGCGAAACAGTCGAAACGTAAATGTGATTTCAAAACGCTCAATCGTTCGAATTTCAAATCCGATTACGTTTCTTTTCCTTTAACGCGAGTTATACCATTTTCAATTACTCAACGCCTCAGTTTTTCTCCATCAATCTCGAATTCTCTCTCAAGCAATTCAAACAAAACTCGAGTCTTCCTCCTGGAACCCAAATTCTCCCGATCAAGAAAGGATTTATCATCTCCCGGCTCTCTCCAAGACTCTGGACTCTCTGGCCTAGCCGGAATCGCAGTCGAAGTCACCGGAAACCTTTACCTCCGTCGCCGGAACTCATCTCTGCCGTTCTTCATCGATTCGTTACGTTTCAGGGTAAGTATACTCTCCATCTCACTCATTTCAGTAACATTATCAAAAGCCCTCATTCAATTTGGGCTTCCATTATAGAATTCGATCAGAATCAGAAATCATATTTTAATAAAAATGATTTAATCGAACCCATGCTTAAACTCGATTTCCATACAATTAAGTTATATGAAAAGACTCTTAATAACCCATTAATCAAAAGCCCTAACAATTCCTGTGTTTAAAATACAAGAAACTCTCGATTCGTGTCTGATTTGGAATAGACACGGTCGCGCTAATCATCTAGCGCGGCCGTGCCTCGTTTAGCGCGGTCGTGTCGACTAGCAGCGCGGTCGTGTCATCCGTCCAGACCTTGTCATGCCCTTTGGGCTAGTCTCTGTTGTGTCTAAAAATCATAGACGCGACCGTGCCGGGCTAAGGCACGGTCGTGCCTGATGACTTGTCTAGATTGTGCTCCTGATTGATCAACCCGGTCGCGCCCCGACTAGCGCGGTCGCGCCCGTGGCTTGAGCACGATCGTGCCCTTCCGAGGCACGGTCGTGCTAGACTCAGAATTTTTAACAGAATTATAATTTTTATATTTTAATCAGTAAATGTTTCAGATTTTATAAAAATATGTTTTCTGTATTTAAAAATAGATTAAAAGTTTAATCTTGGCATAAATGTAATTTATTGAAAAGTTTATAAAAATTAAATTTATATTTATCATCTTACACTTAAATGATATTTTAAATAATTAAATTACAAAATTTATAAATAATGATGACTTATTTACTTTACATTTTAAATCAAAATCGTTTTATTTATTTATACTTAATTACAATTAATATTGACATTATTTCATAAACTATAGTTATACACTTATTTATTTAATTCAAACCTAATTAAATTGTTTCAAACATATTTTACCTCAAACTTTATATATTTTATTCAATCCTTTTTAAATACAAACCAATGGTTTTATATACAAATCCAACTTTCATTTTTAAACTTTATACATCTATGTGATTCAATGCATATTACTATTTAGGTTAAAGTGTGCTTTTCAAGGATCTTTTTGCTATCTATATTCCTTGTTAGCTTCACTTCCATACCAAGTGAGTATTCACAACCCCTTTTACTCTTTTACACTTTTGGGGTGGAACATGAACTCTATACTCATTACACATTACACATTTACATTTACACAAACTACACAAGTGCAAAAAAAATCCTATTTACATACATGTGTGCAAAAATTTGAGCTTTGTGCCCGAGTGCTAGGTGTGTTTAACCTTTGTATGCTCTTATGTGCAATCATTAACTATACAAGCCGACGGTTTTCAATGATGGATCTATTGAGTCTGACAAACCCACCCATGGTACGCGGTGATTGAAACCGACAATACACTTTGTTTTGCATGCTAGTTACAAGGTTTGATTGTACATTTGGTTACACAATAGTTACTCCCCATGAACGCCTTATTTATCATGTCATGTAAAGGATTTGTTTTCAACTATATGCTATCTATATACAACTGTGTTATACTCACCAACTTTTTAGTTGACTTTATTTTATTCATGTTTCAGGCCCCAATATGTGAGATTGATTCAAGACGTGTTCAACATAGGATTTGGACTTAGCAAAATAAATCAAGATTTTATGAATTGTTTATGTTTCTTGTTTGAATTTGATCTTGTACTTGGATTTATTGTAATGCAAATTTGACTTTAATATATTTCAATTTAGTCAACCATGTGCTATGAACAGTCTTACATGTCCCGCCCCGATGATTCCGCCATCGGTCGGGGTGTGACATTTTTGTTATGCAAAAAATACACCCAACACATCCTGGTTAGATTATCAATAAACAAGAGATAGTACAGACTGTTTCCTAGGCTAGGAACTTGCATAGGACCACACAGATCAGTATGTACCAATTCTAGTTTAACTTTAGCACGTCAGGATGATGATTAAAAAGGGAGTCTAGTTTGCTTACCAGTCAAGCAGTTCTCACACACAAGTGAGGTGTTAATGTTAGGCAATCCATGCACCATTTCCTTGTCATGCAATCTTTTCAGCCCATCAAAGTGAAGGTGACCAAACCTGCAGTGCCACCTCAAAACCTCAGCATCTCGTTTGTTAAGAGGAGCACTTATGGTAGTCACCAGACTTGTAGCATCCAAAAAAAAACATATTATTGCTAACCACTGCAACTTCCATGAGTTTCCTCCCCGTCTCTTTGTTCCTTACAGTGCACTTCCCATCATAAAAGCTTATGGTGTATCCCTTCTTCATAAGTTGCCCAACACTTAGCAGATTTGTCACACCCCCAAATTCCATTAACGGAGTTTTACCATTTGGTGTGTGACTAATCAGGATCTCAGTCATTAGTTACATCAAACAACACTATATGGGACTCAAATTGAAATATTATAAAAGTTCAGAGTAAATGCGGAAGCGTTTAAACAAGATAGTAATACGCAAAACAAACGCGCACAAGAAAAGTCCCAAAGTGTTCAGTCCAAACAAAGTCCAAACAAAGCACAAAGCAAATCAATAATTTATAATTTAATCATAAGACTCCATGCATGCCCTATGCGTGCACTTGTGCCTTATCTTAAGCGACCTGAGAAAACATGTAAGAAAATGTCAACACGAGATTGGTGAGTTCAGAGGTTTCATTTTGCAACAAAGTTCAATAGGTTAATGTGCATTTAATATATAAATCAATAGGTAGCTAACCCATAAGCATGTTAACTAATGCGCTCGCAACCGACAGCTGACTATTTATGTTTTTGCCTCCCACCAGGCCTATTAACCATGGTGCATGTTTAGGTCAAGACTGCACCCGTTCGACATCCAGTCGGGTTAGCGCGACTAACGCGGGTGAGGTTTGTCAAACCCAGTAGTAGTACTCAACTTACCTCGCTATGTTCATATTAACGGTCCGATGTGAGGACTTAGTGATAGATGTGTACGCATTGTTAAACAAGTGATAACATATATGAATTACATAACCAAAAATGTTTAAGTCATGTTTTCTCCCCCAAATTGTAAAACAGTAAAAGGGGCCGTGAAAACTCACCTGAACGGCATAGGTAGGTTCACACTAGAATAAGATTGAAACTACGAGTGTTAGCCTGCAACGACTTACGTATGCCCTAGAATTATACACATACAATTAGGGATATAATGAGAATATGTGACGACAACACGGAAGATTGAACGTCCTAAAGAAACGCTCTAATAATCAAGAGTAGACGAACGTGTCCACGGGAATAAGAATTCCTTAATTAATAATTAAGATATATACGTTACGCGACGAATGATAAAATAATATATAATAAATATATTAGAGCGTTTTGTCATTAACTATAAGTCTAGGAAAATAATATAATTTATTATATTATTTTTAAGTTTAGCGAAGTAACATAAATAATTAACTTGCGTGACAAAATAATAAATTTATTATTTTTATTCGAGAATATAAACGAGTGTAAATAATATAGATATTTATATTATTTATAACTTTAAAACGTTACAAAAATGTATATAATACGGAGGAAATAATATATAAAATATATTATCTTTAATTTGTGTCACGGTACAAAAATAATATGAATATATTATTTTATAAATAGATTTTAATAGTAAATACGGTTTGCAAGACCAAACCCGAGTCTACGAGTGGTTTTCGGGCTCAAAACATTTTTATATATTAATATAATAATATGGGGTTTGATTTTATATTAAATTAATAGTGGGAAAAATGGTTTAAAGAACCCGGGTCTCTCCCCTACCAGCACCAAGTCTTAACCAGTTCCGCCCGCTAGGGTATCGAGACATAGACCAGATCAGAATGGTTTTAGTCAACAGTTCCACTGTGTTCTTCCCCCCTAGTGCGAACCGAACCAAACCCAATCCCAAATTCAACCGATTTCGATTTCAATTGAACCCGATGTCATAGGGGTTTTGTTAAGTGGGATATGGCGAATATGTGGATGCCTTTAATTTTGAAAATAACAAGTTCACGATCGTTAATTGCCCGATTGAAAATCGAAACCCTAGATTATAAACGTGGGATTAAATTGATTAATTCTGATAATGAAAACGTTTGGATTCATGGGGCTTTCAATGAGTAGATGATTGCGAGTCTGACCATATATTTTAATTGGATTATAATCGGGTCTAGGATGGCGATCGACTAAACTGTAAACGCATGAACCCTAGATTCAGGTTCATGTTAAATTCGTACTGCAAGCCCTAATCAGGTTAGGGCTTTTGATCTATAGAATTAAACGAAAGTGTAGAAGGTTTCAATTACCAGAAACGACTTCGAATTGAAGGTTCCCGGCTGGAATGTGCTCCGGCGTCGACGGCTTACATCCTCTGGGTCTTCGGCCACTCCTTTGATCGAATTGATACGTGTAAAGGCTTTACAGCAGTTCGTTTGTGTCACACCCCCAAAATCCACTAACGGAGTTTTACCGTTAGCAGCGTGACATACCAGGATCTCAGTCATTAGTTACGTTGAACGACTCTATATGAGTTTAATAAAAACACTAGCATTGTTCATAGTCACGATGCAACACTAGTAAATGAAAACACTGAGTTAATGCGAAATGCAGAAGCGTAAAGGTTGAAGGAAAAGCATGCGCCAAAAACAATTGCGCCCAAAACATGCAATTCGAAAATAAATAAATAAATAAATCCTGCGTTTGATAAATAATGAAACTCCAATGCATGCATGCCCTATCTCGTGCTCGTACCTTAACGACCTGAGAAAACATGCTAAAATGTGTCAACACTAGGTTGGTGAGTTCACAGGTTTCAAATGTAAGTAAAGTTTACTAGATAAAACAATTTACAATTATATCAATAGGTAGCTAACCTAATAACATGTTACTAAAGCGTTTCGACACCGAAGCTGACTGTTTATGTTTGATCTGCCTCCTACCATGTCTATCATGAACAATGGTAAACTGTTTAGGTCAATGTTACACCCGTTCGACTTCCTGTCGTGTTAGCGCGACTAATGCGGGTGGGCTTGTCAATGCCCAGTAGTACTACTCAAGATTACCTCGCTATCCCATATATTAAACGGTTCGATAAGTAAGGACTTACATGATATGTTTGCGCTTAGTACAACAAGTGATATAAATGAAATGTAAGATCTAAATGTTTGTACCCATGTTTTCTCCCCCAAGTTTAAACCATAAGAAAAAGGGGCTGTGAAACTCACCTTAGAGTGCGTGTAGAAGAAAACTAATTAACTGCTCGACTACTAACTGCCACCTATAAACATTGGTTTATAAGTGTGTGTTCGTGCAGGTTGATATGAACCCTTAGTATCCAAACAATTCCATTGTTTAAGTGTCTTAGAAAATAGTTGTTGGTTTGACCGGGATAGACCAAGTTTGACCCGACGACCCGTTGGTGACACATTGTATGAATTTATGTTTGTTTAGCATAATACTACCACATTATACACATATGATCATGATGTAACACTTAGCAACAAATCCTTATTGTTCTAGCATCAAAGCATGGTTTCCACAAACAGCAAGTTTCCAAAAATAACCGGTTTACATAAATAGCAGGCTTCTATATATAGCAGGTTTCTATAAATAGCAGTTATGTTCGAGACTCATGTTTTCCAGAAACTATCGTTACTAATTATGTTCATAATATGAATCTAATACGTCCTAGAAGGTTAAACATGTAACACACACCTTGATCTTTAACATGTTGATCACATTACAGTTTATGGTTTCCTTTTATAGTCGGCTAAAGATAACATGCATGGTTTCTGAGATTTAACACGTTACAACACGTTATTTCATCATTCTTAACCTACAAGTATCATAATATACTAACATGCATATCAAACTAGCAAGTTATGACTACTTTAGTCGATTAAAGTTTCCTTATTTAGCAAGTTTATAAAACCGGGCTAGGTATTCAAAATCTAACTTCACAATTCACTTAAACATGCATCAAGTAACGTATAGATATTATCATATCATCCTAATCATGTCTAACATACAAGATAGAAATTACAAAAGTTTCCTTATATAGTAACTGTCGGTTCTAGACATCTAGGGTTTCACAAAATCAACAAAACCAACCAATATCATCATAATACACAACTAGTTATCAAAGTTTGCATCTTTATCGAATAGATTTTTGTTTGGATGAAAACTAGGGTTTCACATAACCATATTTTCAAAAAATATATAAATAAATATACATGAAATCTTACTTGATCCGATAGAAACGAAGATTGATGCTAGGATTGCTCAAGAACACCAACGATTTCAAGAAGGAGATCGATCTAAGAATGGTTTGGAGATGAAGAGGGGATTTGCGATCTCAAGGGGAGTGGGGGCTGATTATTTTCAAAATTTTGGAGTTATGGGGTTAGGGTTTTTATAAAATCCTTATATACTCACTCCATGGGCCCCTTCATGGATTTAAAAATTGATTTATGTGGCTCATGGAATAATTAAATGAATTTAAAACACAATTAATTAAATGTAACTAATTAAAATAGTTTCTAATAAATATTTTTATAAAAATTACTAAAACAATAAAAGTCACAATGTTCCGCGTAAACGTACGCGATTTCACGAAAGTCTACAATTTACGCATAAAATCATATAACACGTAAAAGCACATAATTTATATTAATTATAAATTATTTATTGTTCGAAATATTATTTTTAATTATCACCAACGTTCGGGGATCGACTTGTGCGATTCGGTAATTCTCCGAATTACCTTTACGTGAGTGTTTGTGCAATAACTGACACAATTAATTAACCCTAATTAAATGTAATGCACGTGCAACTAAATGAGATAACTGAGTTTGCATGAACAATGTTTGAACTAACGATGTTTGTTTTAACGGAGTTAACCTGAATTTGCCGGATGTCACAGTTTGAGATGATACAACGATCAATTGTGAGAATGGTAATCGAATTGTGTGATTTTGATAGGGATCGACGGGAGGGTCGACGTTTCAACATAACTCGCCATTAATCGGATTAATTCGGCAATGATGGAGTTTAAACGAGTTAAAGGCGGGCGTTAATGGCAATGATCGTGCACATCAGTTACGGATTTGGGTAGAAATCGGTTTTGAATTCAAATTTGGCTCAAGATGATGCGGGTTTGACTTTCTAAAAGTCAACAGGAACAATTTCAATTGAATTTTGACTACAAAGTCAACAGAATTAGGTTTTGGTTAATTACAACTTTGATCCCTTTAGTTTGAATTCAGATATTGACAGAATCAGACCCTAAGGTTTAAGATTAGGTTAACAGAGTTAGGATTTAATGGAATTTTTTAACGAGATTGCTAACGGAGTTAACTTGAAAAGTCGGATTGTCACAAGATTGTACTCAAGTTTGGGCATATAGTAAACATTTTCTAGCAACCTGAACGTATTGGAATCAGTATGGATCTTGACTGTACCTCTTCCTTTTATCTCCCAACTTCACTTCCATCATGAAGGACTAATCCAGACTATCAAAACTCTCTCTTGAACCAGTCATATGATTATAGCAACCTGAGTCAACAAACCACAAGTGATTATGATGACCAGTATGACCAGTGTTTGACATCAGAGTCAAAGGTTCAATAAGAGCCATGAATAAATGTTGATCATCTAGATTGTCCTCGTGCTCTTCATTTTCTGCCACATTCGCCTGGTTTTCTTCATTATAACAACAGTCTTTCTTTAGATGGCCATACTTCTTACAAGTATAGCATTGAGGAACCTTGCTTCTATCAAATTTTATTCTACCACAGCCTCCACTTCTGCCTTTGAAGGTTGCACGTCCACGTCCTCTCCCTCTGGGAGACCTGTTTTGTTCTTGATACACTTGTAAAGCCTGCAAATCTTGGCTACTAATAGCCTGAACATGTTTGTCAATGACACGACCATTCATCCTTTCTTCTTGGGACTGCAGAACCCCCATTAGCTTAACAGGTGTAACTGTGGACAAATCATATACCACCTCAATGGATGGCACAACATAATCAAATTTGGAGATAAACTCCTCAGTACTTTTTCTACAACCTTCTGATCTGTTAGTTCCTCACCATAGGATCGTTGTTGTCCCACATTGTTCATGACTCGAGAGAAGTACTCTCCAACTGCCTCATCATCCTTCATGGATAAGTTTTCAAACTCTCGTCACAAGCCCTGCAGTTTCACAGATTGTACATGTGAATCACCTTGGTATTCAAGCTGCAAGATTTCCCAAGTTTCTTTAGTCGTAGCAGCACTTGCAATGCGAGAGAAGAGGGCATCATGCACTCCCTGTTGGATAATTGTCATTGCTTGAGCATCTTTCTTCCTGCCCTCACGAGTATCATTTCCTCCTTTGCCAATAGCAGTAACCCCCAAGTGAACAACCTCCCATAATTCACGTGCGCGCAGAATAGTTTTTATACGCAGACTCTAGTGTTCGTAACCATCTCCTTTGAACACAGGTATGAGAGAAGCAACAATATTTGATGTTGAAGCAGGGTCAGCCATTGAAAGCTGCAACAAGAAGATAATGAATCGAGAACGTAGGGTTTTAGCGAACCTGGCTCTGATACCACAATGATGGTATTAAAGCAAGGAATAATGAAGTTTAGAATAGATTGCAGAGAACGATTTTGCTATTGAATTAACTCTTAAGTGCACACAACACATGAAGAAGGCACTGCCTTAAATACATAAAGAAAGGTACGAAAAAGACTCAACAACCCTACGAAAAATACTGACTCCAACAGACTATCCGTTAGAGCTTATTCAAACAGAAAGAAATAGTCAACACTCTTAAACCCACGTGTGCACGACTCGATCAGCGTTCCCATGCAGCAAACCCGGTTTGGATCATTTTTCTTCACTTTCACCATATGTTATACCCATTTTTTTTAATATATTAAAGGGAGAGAGGGAGAGCTATGGCAAGAACATTGTAAAGGACGGTGATAATCCACCGCATTGTATTCCGATGCACATAAAGTGTAACGGTGTTGCTTCATTTTAGCGCATGATCCACTTTACTTTTGTCGTACATATGATTAGGGTGTAACACATGCTTTAATATCGAGTCCTACGGACTTAGTTTTTATTTAAAATATTTTATAAAATATGAAAAAAATATATAATATCCGGTGATGGGAAGGGATGGAAATTGATGTGAAAACTGAGAATGGCAGGTTGCATGAATTTGGTGTGTGAGTAATGACGGAGTTTTTTATTTTGATTTGACTGATGATCCTACCTCTGCCTTGTACTGTTGGTGGGCCAGAGCTAGACCTTTTCTTTCCATTTACTCCTTTTGTCTTTTACTTTTATATATATATATATATATATATTTTTAACGACAATTTGGATTACTGACGGGTCATTGGCCCATACGATCATCTCCACCCCCTAGGAGAAAATCCATCATAGATGAAAAAACTCTCTGGCCTAACCTGGACTCCCCTTTTTTATTTTTGTCACAGGTGGGAGTTGAACACAAGACCTCATCATTTTTTAATGAAGTTTTGGTATACACCTTTACCACTAGCTTCGTTAATAATTAAACTTACTCAATCAATAATTCGGCTGTTAATTAATTATTAATTATTATTTTTTAACACTTAGAACAACTTTAACATTAATCAAACATTCAAAAGATTTAGGATCGTGATATAAAAGGTTCATGATATATAAATACATGATATTCAGCTTGGAAAAATTAGTGTTTTTTTAATTTAAGTTGTTAGGTTGTTTGGGTGGTTCTCATGTCGTCCCTGTTATTCGGTAATTTTATTTTTCTTTTGTGTGTTCTTCCTTCCCCTTTCTCTGTACTGTTTTGCTAGTTTCTAGTTAATTGGTTTTATTGGATTTTCGTCTTTTAAAAAAAATACATTTCATTAGAGTATTCATGATAGAGTCCCTATTCTATTTTTAATCCTCAAAATTTAGGGAATAAATATGGTTCTCCCTAAGAGTCCCTAAAATATGGATTAAGTTTAGGGGAGCTATAGTGATTCTCTATGCATGTGGATTCGAAGTTGCTTTCTTACTCCCCCAAACGATCCTCGCCTCCCCTATCCCTCGCAAAGCAATTGACATCTTTCCTTCGGAGAAAAAAAAGAATATTTCTTTTTAATTTTGATAATCAATTTACAGATTCAATCCTTCAGTTAGAATTATTTGATTAAAATGCATGAACATTGTTGATCAAGGGATTCATGATTCAAGTTGAATCTCTCTCCACCCGTAAAGTTATGGTTTGTTTATTTTCTTATCACCATAATGTGTGTCATCTTACAATTGATTCCAACACACATTTACCGACATTTAATTATGGGTACATCTCACTTAATAGTTTCAAGGTTCTTTAAAAAAGTTTTAGGATATTTTGTGTATTTTAAATTCATTTTAGGTGAGTTTTAAGGTTTGACCTGTTCAATCCGTTTCCACTTTTTTGCTAAGTTTTTAAAGATCAACCGTTAGTAGTTAATATTTTTAATTTTTAGTTTAAGAACTATGTTTATCATGTTTTGTGTCAACTATGAGATGTACCTGGTTTGGGGCGTTCAATTGACTTTTAAACTTAGCATGTCAATTGGTCATTAGGCACATGACAAAGAGAAAACAACTAAAACCTAGCAAAAACTTCAATCTCCTAACTTCATTGGCTCTTTTCCTATCTAATTCCTCTTGGCCATTGATTGATATCAACAATTCGTGGATTATTTCAGTTGCTCTTAAACATATTGGAGGATCAACCCAGGTTACAATACCACACTTTGATTTCTATTCATGAATTTTATAACATCAGTTCTCAAAAAGAAGAAAGTAGAATGATGTTGAAGTCTTAGCTTTGAAGATATTACACAACAATGGAATTGACGATCAAGATTTGTTGGATTCCATGAAGTGTGAATTGTTGTTTTACTACCAGAAGAGCATATTATAGTGTGCACGATCTTATGGTTCATTGACGAAGAGGAAGAGGATCGAGCCATGAAGATTTAACAAAAAGGGATGTAGATCGACGTTAAAAGGGGGAATCGGATATTAAAGGATCTGAAAGAATGATGCTACCCCTCGTGTGAGGGTCACGTGGGGAGGAGTTAACATACATGTTAGCCGCCGTCTGATTTAGGGACATATATTGAGAAAAAAAAATGCATTGTATTAAAGGTATGAAAATTGGATGAAACTTGGTTTTTTTTATTACCAAATCACAGTGACGAAAAATACATTTAACTCCAACATTAATATTAATAAATCTTTAAACTGCAGAGACTAATATATGAAAAATGAATAGTAAATAAAAATAATAATATAACACATAAAATACATGTTCTAATGATTTATACAACTATTAATTGTTTTTTAGTTCGTGTATGTAATAATTTTATCTTTTCATATAAACATCAACTCTTTAATGTATAGTGTGCCTCAACAATTTCCTCTTTGTAGTGACACACAAGTGCTAGTGTAGAAGTAAAATGTCTAAGAAAAGGAGTTAATAGTTATGTTTGAGACATTGGCCAAATAATCAATGCGTTTGTACAACCTTTTGATGCATCCTTTTAGTGGCGCTCCCTTTCTGTTGACATGTGAGGACACATTCATCTCTTTTCAAATGTGAACTTAAAAAACAAAATGCTTTTTAACCCTTTTTGTCAATCCAAAGTGCCTAGTGACTACTCACCACCACCTAATCACAACCCTTTTTTTTACCTTTTTATGAAATATTATATTTGACTTAATTATATAATGTTATCATCAGGAAAACTAAATGCTATGCTAGACTTTTTTTAATACCCTTAGTGGGAGTAGATCACGATACACATGATTTGGACCCTCATCCAAATGACAATCTTGTCCTTCATTAGATACCTACAGAGTAATAATATAGATACTTTTCCCAAATGGGAGTAATGCATTCCATAGCCTTTATCAAGCAAAGTATGTTATGGATAAACAAATCAATTTGTTAACATATAAGAATATCTATGAATGTCACTGTTTTTATAATCTGATCAGACTAGCAGGTCAGACCGGAGATCCGGCTACAAACTCGTTTGAGTCGAGTCCATTATCGTTTTTTATAGGTCTTATTAGTTGAATCAGTGAACAAATCTATAAGTGAAACTGTATTTTAAATATTTTTTACTTTTTTTTTAAACTTTATTTACCTACCGATCCATTGACTAGTTCAAGCTCTATATTTTGTTTATTCTATATAATTCATATCTTGCTAACATCGTAAATTTAAATCAAAAGATAAAGTATTTACATATTTTATTTTAAATTAGCTATATATTTCGTTATCATGTTTTTTGGAACCAACCCAAACCATAGATATGTAAGATAAGCAGTTCGATTATCGATCTGATTATAAAAATATCAATGAATAACCCCCTTGGAGCTTAGGGTAATATTATCAATTCATTATAGTGTTTTGTAATTAAGTAATAATACCAATTTAATATATTTACGATACACGTAAGATACAGAAACTGAGAAAGTAAATTCAAACTTCTCTTTAGTGCGTCCAATAACTTGTTTTTAAAGACTAAATAGATGAATAAGCTAAACAATTTTTAACCTAATGTCTAACATAGGAATCATAAAAGATTAATGATTCTTTTTTTGGTCACCAGCTAAACCTTTGACTATCTACATCATATGAATTCTTTTTTAAGATATATATTTATGTATGAATATTAAAAAAATCTCAATTTGGATTAGTTGTTTTCTGCGTTGTTCAAAAAGAAAATAATGACAAAAAAATCAAACTATCAACCAAATTTGGTGAAGTCACATGGATAAGCAGTGGGATTAGTACAAGTATTTGACCAAAACTGATAAAATAATTACAATATAAATAATTAATAGTTTATTTTAACCAAAATTAATAAAATAATGATAGATAAAAATAATTGTTAGTAGGATGGTTGTTGAGGTGTTGTTGATGGGCCACATGACATCAACTTCTTAACAACTCCAATCCTCACCAAACAGTTTTATATCATTGTTTTCTATTTTTTTTTCCTTGGAAAAATAAAGTATCTCAATGTGACCAAGAATAAGACATTGAAATTCGCAAAATCAAGTTGAGCCTTGATATCATGCTAACTGTTATGGACGTAGGGGACGTGATTGAAACTATGGCGTTGAACAACGTCCCCTAAGTGTTATCGGAGGCGTGAATCAGAGGAATGGGGCGAAATTAAAATCACGGGTAAGCAGAGCAAGTTTGTGTGTGTGTTTGTATATGTATATGTATATGTATGTGTCTATATACATGGATAGTGAAATCATTATACATTTTAGAAAGGATACCTTTGTTATACGCATTGATACCATTAGATTACAAGTTTTTTGGTACTTAGTCCATCAAACTAACATTCTTTATTCCTCTTTTATTTTAGAGGGTTGAAACTCTTTCGTGTTTAACTTTTCATATTTAAACCAATTTGAAAACAATTGCATTAAAAGGAGATGTGTTACTATGATTAAGGTGAGTCCCACACATTTATTTGTCTCACAACATAACTAATATGATAGATATAAACATTAGAGGATTTTAATTCACCACACATACCTCATTTACCACCAAACAACACCTCCTCCACCACTTTCTAACTTCGTCTCTATTACACTAGTATACTTCCACTTGTTACCAAAAACAACTTGAATTATTATTATTATTATTATTATTATTATTATTATTATTATTATTATTATTATTATTATTATTATTATTATTATATTTTTTTACGAAATGAGGGACCTAAAAGATCGAGGCCTCGCTTTAGTGCTTAGAGGTCCCTGATTTATGTTTGAATTTGTGTTTAGTGTTTAGATAATGATGATGTTGGGTATTGATTACTATTAGTGTTTCTTTGGATTTGCTTTTCTTTTCCATTTAGGTTTATATTTGATGGCCATTAACTTAGATGTTGAAATTCAATAATATAATCAAAAAATTTAAATCATTAAACATTGAGAGCCAAATTTTCTAAAAAATATTAAATAAAAAGTGAAAACTTATACTTTATAAAAATAAAAAACAAATGATGAACATAAAGAATACAAAAATAACATGTGTTAATTGGATTTCTTTTAATATAAAAAACAAAAAACAAGAATATGATGGAAAAGGAAAGAAAACTACAAGGACCAAATTCATATTTTGTAGACATGGTTTTGTTGTTTGGAAAGATGAAAATATCCGTAATAACTAATAACAGTTAACGGTTTGATGCTAACTAAAGTACCAAACTTATAATGAAAGCAAAGATTCCATAGGAGATCGAATTTGTAAATTTTGAGACGAAAAATGTAATTTATATATGAATTTCATAGATTTTATTAGAAAAGGTGAAGTGAAATTTGAGCATGATGAAATAAAAAGGTTTATAAGCTTTTTGATATTTGAAAAAATAAAGTGAAAACAAAGGTGGACCTATGTTGTAAAGATAGGGGCGGTCGGCCGCCCTTCATGAAAAAACATTGTATTATCTAGACGTTAAAATCTTGATCTCCCTCTATGAAAAAATTTAGTATTATATACGCATTATGTATTGCTATTCAACTGACCCCATAAAAAAACTTCTGGGTCCAGCACCGGTAAAATCAGTTCGGTTTCTCGGTTTTTTAGTATTTGAAAATTGTTTGATTTTGATGATTTAATTTCGGATAAGTAGGTTTTGAGTTTTGACCCATAGTTTGGTGGTTTGGTTGAAAATATGGGCTTAGGCCCAGCCCAAAGAACCTTATTTCTTTATTCTGTCGATGTATTTGGGCTTAAATTTAATAAACATAACTACAAGTCGTTTTCAATCTATAAAATAGTAAACTTTTTGAAATGTAGACATTTTTTGTTTACTAAATAAAGTACTTAATCAAAACTATAAAAATCTATACTCTATAATAAATAAAGGTTTTTGTGAGACAATTTTCACCGCCTCTCTCTCCTATTAATTGCACAAGTTTTTCTTTAATTGTTTTTTAATAATTTTTTGTGTTCCGTCTCTCTCTCATATTAAATATAATGATTTTATAGTTCTTTTTATAAACTTTTTTTATTTAAAAAAATATAGGTTTGTTCATAAAACATTTTTAGAAATTAAACATTTATTTCATTCTTTTTATAAAACATTTTTAAAAGGTAACTATATGACGTTTCTAAAATTTGTATTAAAAAATAATGTGATATGTCATAAATATGTAATATGTAAATATTTATTATTAAGTATATAACATTGCATTTATTCAACCCGTGTAATACACGGGGTTTCTAACCTAGTATATTAACAATTTAACGATATATACAGATGAGCTCGGTTCTCGTTACTTCGGTTAGGCCCGTACGGTTTATTTTTTATTCTACTACAGTTATACTGTAAATATATAAAGTTCAAGATAACTATGAAACACATAGTCTCATAGGTTAATTTTTATTACAATACGTTTATATTATACGTTTGTTATTGTGATCGTGTTTCATAAAGCAGACTTGCCCAGCATTAGCACAGACAAACATACATACCTGATAAAACTTTACTCACAGTAATGTCTGAGGAAGGTGAGATTGAGACACACCGTACATCTATCCCAAGGGATAACACCTTAACGGTAGAGAAATTACTAAATGACAACCTCAATTACGAACACCATAAAATAAAACGTCACAACTTTTTTTTTCAACAATCGTGTATGAAAACATAGCTTCCATAAACATGGGCGGAGGATAGTGAGGGCCTGAGGGGAATCCGACCCCTCCCGTTTTTCGCTCAGAAGTGTTAATATATACGTATTCGACCAATTTTTCGCTAAGTAGTGTTAATTTATACGTATTCGGCCGAAAATTTTATAGTCCCCCCTGATAGGAAAAAAATATCGGCCCCCTACGTTTCTTTTCAAGCTCCGCCACTTTCCATAAAAAATGTGTTTGAATATAACGCTCTTTTTGAGCATGCTTACAAAGGAAGGAGAAGAAAAGACCAAGAACCAGTAAGACTATAAGGGTATTCACTATTCACAGTCAGGTTTGATTGGGTTTGACAAAAATTCTAGACCCAACCGCTAATTATGATTTAAAGATGGTTGTTGACTATAATACACTAGGTTATATGTCCATGTATTAAATGAGATTGTTTGATAAAAAAAATGAAGGTATAATAATATAAAAAAAATTAAAATAATGTGTAAAACAAAAAATAAAACTTTTGTTTCCTTAATTAACTAATAATGAGAATTCAATTTTTATATTATTTTTTCTTAAAAATGAAAATATTCAGATAATTAAATTTTAAAATTCAAACTTATTTAAAATAGGAAAAATAAAAGATTTTAATGAGAAAAAATATGGTAATGACACGTGACATTTTTTTGGAATCATTTATTAGAATAATGATATATTTAACTACATATTCTAAAATAAAACTATAATAAAGTAAACATATACTCTGCTACATATATATACTATATAATAAATGAAAATCTCTTATGTCACGTGTTATCTCCATATCTTTTCTGTTTGTTTTTTCCCGCCTCTCTCTCTTATTAAATACACATTTTTTTTAATAATGATTTATTTTCAAAGAAAGTATTAATTATACTAATAAAACACATTTATTTTAAATTATCTCTTATTTTATGAAACTTTAAAATTTAATTATTTAACTTTTTTTAACCAAATAGTTAATCTAAGTCAAATTTATATTAAATAGAAATTAATGTATTTTTGAAACATAATTATATATTAATTTTTACATATTTTTTGAAAAAATCATTTGTCTATATAATACATTTTTTCACTTACAAAATGTACATAAATATTTAAAAATTTTATTCGTCCCGTGTAATACACGGGTTTTTAAATATAATATTTTTTGTATTATTAAGTAAATAACATTATATTTTATCAATCCGTGTAATACATGAGATTCTAGCCTAGTTCTAAAATAAAAGAATATATATAAATGATAAAAGTGAACGTCTTGCCCAAAATTTTGAGCTTTGGCCCAATTATCTTCTTTCATAAGAAATTTATTACTGTCATAACTCATAAGTTTTTAATGTTTAGCCTAAGCCCATAACATAATTGGAGAGCCCAATAAGGTACCACCCGACCCGGATTAGAACAGAACAATTTGGCCTTCACCGAAGCAATTATTTGGAAGAGCAATAATTAGATTCCATGACGCCACACCACACCACACCACACGTGGTGATACCAGTGTAAAATCAGAATCATATTCAGAGATAGGGTTCCAAGCAACAACTACTTGTACCTCATTTAATATGAGCTGTACGTTAAGTTAGATACCTCTTCAAATATAAACCTTTAATATACAAAGATTATTGTAAGTTTCTTTGAGCAAATACTGAATTCATTATTTATGAATTCTTAACTGCAACGGACTCGAACCCGTGACCCATCTAGGAGGAAATCTATAACTGGGAAAACCGTTTAGCTTAACCTGAAACAATTTGTCAAAACGAGACTCGAACTCATTATTTTACATTTGGAAAGTCACGAGTCTACCACTCCACCCTAAATTTAGTTATAGATTGATGTTTAGACTTTCTTTAATAGTTTAATCAGTTACTAAATTAATCTTTTATGAGAAGGAACATAACAAGATTATTATAAATATTTATGTTTAATTAATTAGCACATTTACCTTTTGTTTGTGTTATTATGTTAAAAGAAAAAAATAGTCAATCAGGGCGCCTCTATACTACAATAAAGTTGAAACCAACTAAAGCAATGGCTTTAAGTCTCAAATTTTAAGGGTTCAAAAATTGAAAAAGCGACTTTAATCTATATTTTAAACAGAAAATATATGTGATAATCTATCATTTTTGTGTTTTTAGAGAAAAATAAGAAAAGATAACAAAGTGATTAAAGATTTATTTATGGGGTTATTATGATAACATTAGGCTTAAACATTAATATTATACGTTTTGACCTTCTATACAATTACATTTTAAGAACTTTATTATATTTTTAAAATTTTGACAAAATACCTCGATTTTAAAGTACACTTTAAACCCAAAAATACATTGAATCGCATCTATATCCAATCTATTCTTTTTCAATAAAATCCATGCATAAAAAATGACCTACTAGATTACCGCAACAATACAATCCAGACTTGAATAGACAAACCGAATCTAAATTTGTTACTAAACATGAAAAAGTAAATAAGTATAAGATGAAGCGTATTAACATACATCCCTCTATTATATGACGACCGACATTTATCATATCATTGATGTTAGGTACAGATCCCCCGTGGCCGACTGTCACTAACCATATCATTGATGTGGACCTATCCACTAAATGTTGAATTTCAATATTATTTGTTGTATATATAATTATCATCCTTATCGAAAGACCAAAACATGAGGCTTGACCGTGCCTAGACATCAGGCATAACCATGTCTGGACATGAGGCATAACCGTGTCTAGGCATGAGACACAACCGTGCCTACACATGAGCGCAACCATGGCTAGGCCCTACACATGAGGCACAACCGTGCCAAGCCATGAGGCACGACCGTGTCTTAACCTAGTTTTATTTTATTTCTTTAGACCGGCAAACTCACACCACCTTTGATTCAATTCTTTTTTTAAACCTCTGATCCTACTTTTAAATTTACACATTTGTTGTTCATTATCAGAGTAAATCCTCCAACCACTTGGGGTGGGACCAATTTCAACACACCTAAACCCTAAACATATGTGTGTGTATGTACGTATATATATTATTTGATCTGTCATTTTAGTTATAAAAACTTTTCAATGTCTACGTACTACGTTGTAAGTTCTACAAGATGTGGTGAAGCTTGATTACAAAAAAAGAATGGTGTTTGTGTTGTATAAAATAAAAATTTATAAGTCAAGTACAAATTTCCAAATGTGTTCATGTTTAGAAATTAAGAAAATATTTCGTAAGGTTTTCAGGCTTGTTTTTTCGATCTAAAATGCTAGAAATTAAGCTATGTATCATTATATTTGTGAATGAAACTTAGGGCACGTTGTTGTTATACTCTCAACAGAGCAATGGATATATCACAAAAGTTCTATTTTGTAGACTTTATCCCCCAATTAAGTAGTGAAATAAAAATATATTCACCCATGATTAGTTATCTTTATTCAAAGTTATATATATCCCACAAAAGTCTTACCCAACAAAAAAAAACATTATTGAAAAGTAACATCATCCAGGTTTATTCAAAATCCTTTACAAATTATCTAATAAAAGGGTAACTTTATACAATAGTAATTAAATTTCTCATGTGTTTTATTAAAGTTATTCAAAGTTCTTTTGTTAATATGATGTGTTCCAACTTTCATTACATTTGCAATCTTGTAAACTTTTTTTATAAATGTAAAAGATTTGTAAGGCCCCTTTCCCGAAAGGCCTCACTTATTGGATTTACTCATCAACACATAGAACTTAATCATAAGACATTCATTAACACAGCGGAAACGATTTAAAACTTCAACATGCGCAGCGGAAATACATAACATGTCTAAACATAACTTGTCGACATACAAACTGAAACTTGTCTGAATCAACTAAAACAATAACATAGACAGGATGCCAGACTCTGGTCTTCGGGTAACTCTTCTCGCCAAGCCAAGCATCCACTTCCATCTACTGCCACCTACACTTAACTGATATGCATACTAAAAATCAGCAACGCTGAGTGAGTTCTAACGTTTACTTTAAATCAATTTTTACAAAAGATTTACTAAAACACATATACTGCCAATAAGGCTAAACTTAACACACTTTACTTTTCAAACATATATACTGCCATTAAGGCTAAACTTAACACACTTTACTTTTCAAACATATATACTGCCATTAAGGCTAAACTTAACACACTTTACTTTTCAAACAGTTTAAAACGTATAATAAACCGTCAATTCCTCTTTACTGTACTGCCCTCATGGCTTACATCCATGAACCGACAAGTACCTGGTCAATGCCCCCATGATCAACGACCATGAACCGACAATACCGCTTATCCGTCAATTCCTTGTCACTACTGTACCGCCCCCATGGATTCATCCATGAACCGACGAGTACCTGGTCAATGCCCCCATGGCTCACTATCCATGAACCGACAATACCCTGGTCAATGCCCCCATGGCTCACTATCCATGAACCGACAATACCGCTTAACAGGGAGGTTGCGTGGACCTCCCGAGCAACCGCCGTCACTCATCCCAATTGTACAACTGTTAACGAACCCAAAGGTTCTTACTAATGGGTAAAACCCATATCTGACATCTTGTACAAGTAACATCTGTCCCAAGGACCTTTACAGCTGGTACACATTCCCGAAGGAAATCTATTCACTTTCTTTACATGACTTTACTTTACTAGATCAAAACTTTAACATGTATTATGCCTTTGTTTATGTATATGAAAATATAGTAAACGCTTGCCATAAATACCTTTGCTTTTACTGAATTATATCTTAACACATATATAATGCCTTTGTTTATGTATATGAAAATATAGTAAACGCTTGCCAAAATATATATCTTGCTTTACCTGAAAATACTAACACATATATTATGCCTTTGTTTATGTATATAGAAATATAGTAAACGCTTGTCAATAATATAGCTATACTTTACTCAAACGTACATTTGCCTCTTTTAAACTTTTCACTAAAACATAACTTTCACATTTGTTTATAATATATAAAATATAATAAACACTTTACACTAAGTATGCACACCACCCCTAAAGAAGGCAAAAAGGGGATTAGAACTCACCTGGTATCTTAGCGGGGATGTCCTACTGGAATCTCACACAATCTGAACAATCATAACAATTCGTCACATATCAGACTCATCGAAACTACCTAGTTTCGATACCGGTAGACCTATCGAAACTCCCTAGTTTCGATACATGCAACCCTATCGAAACTTCCTAGTTTCGGTACATGCTGACCACTCGAAACTACCTAGTTTCGATACACGTTGACCTATCGAAACTACCTAGTTTCGATACACGTCCCTGACTCGAAACTACTTAGTTTCGATGCTTGCCCCTGACTCGAAACTACTTAGTTTCGATACCCTTCAGCTCAGTCATCTTCCCCACAAAACCCTAACTTTGCATGCAGATCCGACCTCGTCAAGATCCAAACTTTTTACGTTGAAAACTTGTGTTTTCTAACCGAGAGTCTAGATCTATACTTTGTTTCCATTTTTAAACGTAAAAATCTAACATTTACCCGATTTTATTTCAAAACCCAACTCATACAAAAACTCAGATCTGGAACAAATGGTTACCTGAAATCGCTTCCCTTTCGGTGATAAACACTCACGAGACTCTTGCTAATGCTCCTTGAAGCTTACTCCGAAAACCGGGTCTTTCTCTCTCTAGGCTCTCTCTCGCTTTCTCTCTCTAGAATTCCGAAAATGGTGTTGCAAATGAGGGTTGTGGCTGGTCTTGAGACTTATAAGGGCCCAAACCCTTGCCCTTTTCGGCCCATACACTCCGGCCCAAGCCCTCTACCCTTTTTTTTATTAAGTTTTAATTTCTCGTGAATTCTTCCGCACTCTAAAACTCGGGATGTTACAAGTCTACCCTCCTTACAACAGGTTTCGTCCTCGAAACCTGCCATAAGCTATACTGATAGCTAATCACAGAATGGGTGGCATGAACCGTAGCTATGCAAGGCAGCTTGGTCATGAAGGCCATTGTGATTAACTATCACGGGGCCTATCCTGGGGCGATCTCAAATTCTAAGGCATCTAAACTAATGGGGCTAGCTAATCATTTGAGGAAATCAATAATATAAACCTGCTGTAACATATATAAAAGTTTGCAACGTACCTTACTGAGTCATCTGGTAGACCCTCGCCTGGGCTTTGTTCATGTAGGGTTCTTTCGCTGCACCTTTTCCTTTTCCGAATCCCCCAGCTTCCGGTTCCTTGGGCTTTCTACATTCCCGGCTGAAATGTCCCTGCTCTCCACAGTTGTGGCATCTAGGCTTTTCTGGACAGTCGCGTGACTGGTGTCCGAACTTGCCACACCTAAAGCATCCTACCTGTCCAGCTTTACATTCTCCTCCATGTTTCTTCCCGCACTTGCCACATAGGCCCTCAGCTTCTACCCTTGCTCTTCTCTCACCAGGACCTTGGAGATCCTCACCAGTTCGCTTGACTGCTTGCTTCTTGGGCAACTCAGGGATAACTTCAGTAGAAGCGATGTCATCATACACGACGCCGCTTAGAACAACCACCGACTCAAAGGTACTCGGTGTGTTGGCTTTGACAAAAGTACGGATCTTCGGAGGTAACCCTTGAACATAATAATGAATCCTCCTCTCTTCAGTTGTCACAAGATGAGGCACCAGACGTGCCAATTCATTATACTTAGAAGTGTATTGCCGGTGAGTCATAAGTCCAGCTTGCAGAGTCAAGAATTCCCTTTCCACCTTGTGGACCTCGTTCTTAGGACAAAACTTCTCAGTTACCAATGCCTTCAGATCATTCCATCTCATTAGCTCGACCGCTTGGTCGCCCTTAGCCTGTTTCACAGTTTCCCACCAGTGTGTTGCTTCCCCTTTTAACGACTTTGCAGCGAACATAACTGTTTGTTCCGGTCGACATTCACTAAGGCGAATGGTCGACTCCATACCGTTAATCCAGTCTAAAGTATCAGCTGCTTCTTTCTCCCCAGTAAGTACAGGCGGATCACAACCTCGAAATGCTTTGTAATCACAGCCGCGAGCAGGCGGTGCAACGTTCTCTACCGAATTTGGTCCTCCCATAGCTGGAAGCACCACAGGCCCTTCAGTGACTGGGGTTGTGTTAGGGTCCTCCTTGGCTTTCCTCAAGGCTTCGTCTAGTATGGCCGGTAAGGTTTCCTTTAGCAGTCGGGTAAATTCACGGCCAAGAGCTGCTTGCACCACCGGCTCGAACTCGAATGTCTGATCATCTCCTGCCGCATGCTCAACATTGTGTTGACTGACTACCGTATTGGTATGGGTAGTGTGAACACTCCCCTCAATCTCCTGGTTTGTACTAGCTCCACCGCGGTGGCCTGTACGCCCACCACGTCTTCCTCCTCCACCTCCTCTAGTTCCTCTACGTCTAGCCATCTCTAACTGAAAGATAGAAAACAAAGGAATTTAATTTCATCATGCTAGGGAATATGTAGAACACAATAAGTAAGGTAAGATGTTAATATACACTGGCCATCTGCAATTAACCATTACATCACTTTTCGTTTTCCATTTATTCGCTTTCATGACTCCACTAAAGCCTCTATTCTTATCTTGACACTCTAAAAGGTAAACCTTACTCACTATACGCTTCTGATGCTTTGGCTTGAGTTACCCGTTACTGGCATCCGCTACTTGTCCCATTCTCAGTTTAAGTCTGGACATCGGGGATGTCCAAATCTCTCAAACTATGGCTCTGATACCAACTTGTAAGGCCCCTTTCCCGAAAGGCCTCACTTATTGGATTTACTCATCAACACATAGAACTTAATCATAAGACATTCATTAACACAGCGGAAACGATTTAAAACTTCAACATGCGCAGCGGAAATACATAACATGTCTAAACATAACTTGTCGACATACAAACTGAAACTTGTCTGAATCAACTAAAACAATAACATAGACAGGATGCCAGACTCTGGTCTTCGGGTAACTCTTCTCGCCAAGCCAAGCATCCACTTCCATCTACTGCCACCTACACTTAACTGATATGCATACTAAAAATCAGCAACGCTGAGTGAGTTCTAACGTTTACTTTAAATCAATTTTTACAAAAGATTTACTAAAACACATATACTGCCAATAAGGCTAAACTTAACACACTTTACTTTTCAAACATATATACTGCCATTAAGGCTAAACTTAACACACTTTACTTTTCAAACATATATACTGCCATTAAGGCTAAACTTAACACACTTTACTTTTCAAACAGTTTAAAACGTATAATAAACCGTCAATTCCTCTTTACTGTACTGCCCTCATGGCTTACATCCATGAACCGACAAGTACCTGGTCAATGCCCCCATGATCAACGACCATGAACCGACAATACCGCTTATCCGTCAATTCCTTGTCACTACTGTACCGCCCCCATGGATTCATCCATGAACCGACGAGTACCTGGTCAATGCCCCCATGGCTCACTATCCATGAACCGACAATACCCTGGTCAATGCCCCCATGGCTCACTATCCATGAACCGACAATACCGCTTAACAGGGAGGTTGCGTGGACCTCCCGAGCAACCGCCGTCACTCATCCCAATTGTACAACTGTTAACGAACCCAAAGGTTCTTACTAATGGGTAAAACCCATATCTGACATCTTGTACAAGTAACATCTGTCCCAAGGACCTTTACAGCTGGTACACATTCCCGAAGGAAATCTATTCACTTTCTTTACATAACTTTACTTTACTAGATCAAAACTTTAACATGTATTATGCCTTTGTTTATGTATATGAAAATATAGTAAACGCTTGCCATAAATACCTTTGCTTTTACTGAATTATATCTTAACACATATATAATGCCTTTGTTTATGTATATGAAAATATAGTAAACGCTTGTCAAAATATATATCTTGCTTTACCTGAAAATACTAACACATATATTATGCCTTTGTTTATGTATATAGAAATATAGTAAACGCTTGTCAATAATATAGCTATACTTTACTCAAACGTACATTTGCCTCTTTTAAACTTTTCACTAAAACATAACTTTCACATTTGTTTATAATATATAAAATATAATAAACACTTTACACTAAGTATGCACACCACCCCTAAAGAAGGCAAAAAGGGGATTAGAACTCACCTGGTATCTTAGCGGGGATGTCCTACTGGAATCTCACACAATCTGAACAATCATAACAATTCGTCACATATCAGACTCATCGAAACTACCTAGTTTCGATACCGGTAGACCTATCGAAACTCCCTAGTTTCGATACATGCAACCCTATCGAAACTTCCTAGTTTCGGTACATGCTGACCACTCGAAACTACCTAGTTTCGATACACGTTGACCTATCGAAACTACCTAGTTTCGATACACGTCCCTGACTCGAAACTACTTAGTTTCGATGCTTGCCCCTGACTCGAAACTACTTAGTTTCGATACCCTTCAGCTCAGTCATCTTCCCCACAAAACCCTAACTTTGCATGCAGATCCGACCTCGTCAAGATCCAAACTTTTTACGTTGAAAACTTGTGTTTTCTAACCGAGAGTCTAGATCTATACTTTGTTTCCATTTTTAAACGTAAAAATCTAACATTTACCCGATTTTATTTCAAAACCCAACTCATACAAAAACTCAGATCTGGAACAAATGGTTACCTGAAATCGCTTCCCTTTCGGTGATAAACACTCACGAGACTCTTGCTAATGCTCCTTGAAGCTTACTCCGAAAACCGGGTCTTTCTCTCTCTAGGCTCTCTCTCGCTTTCTCTCTCTAGAATTCCGAAAATGGTGTTGCAAATGAGGGTTGTGGCTGGTCTTGAGACTTATAAGGGCCCAAACCCTTGCCCTTTTCGGCCCATACACTCCGGCCCAAGCCCTCTACCCTTTTTTTTATTAAGTTTTAATTTCTCGTGAATTCTTCCGCACTCTAAAACTCGGGATGTTACAAGATTTTTTTAATTAAAGCAACATGACTAAAACATATATGATTCCTAGTTATTATTTAGTGATTATATTTTTTTAATTTGATTTAAATTTAACAATTAAGAAATTTGGTTATTTTTTGATGAACTTTTTTCTTCTATATTACATCCTACTTCAAGTTTATTAAAAATATCACTAAATACTAACTAAGATTCACATATGTTTCGTCTAGAACACTTAATTTTATAAAATTTTAACATTTACAAAAAAGTTCCATAAAATTGTAACACCAAAAAAAGTTAGCGTAACTTAAACAAAAAAAAATTGAATTACTTTAGCAACACTTACGAAAAAATATCCTTGCCAACGTATAAATATCCAAAAAAAAAAAATAGTATTTTTCTTTTGGTTAGGTTCTATTTGCGAACAAAAATGATAAATCACGGATTTTGCAACAAAAATAAAGGAATCTGAATTATATGACCATTTGAGACAAGTTGGGCTCCAAGGCCCAAGCTCTTCATTGAACTGTCATTTCGATAAAAGAAATATAATAATATTATATTATAATTTCTGAGTTAAGGATTCGTGAATAACTGTGAGATAGGATTTGTTAATTGTACATTTGTACTGTACCTAGCGACAAAGCAACAGGAGGCCCATATACAATGGACCATTTGGTTCACCAAATCAACATTCAGACTCCATATCTTCGCACGTGACTCCAACGTGAGGTCACAGTCAGTGTCACAGCTGGGAAGGTTTGTGTCACTTGTACATTATGCAGTTTAGGTTGTACATTAGGCTATATTAAACAAACACACTTTGCCACCTCTTACCCGGCCAAAAGCATGGAAACCTGTTTCTCAATTTAATGGACTGTTGGCTGGGCTTCTGCACAACACCTCTGCACCTTCACCAGGAATTTTCAACATCAATCACTATTTTACCAATAATAGTCCTTACACTTTCTCTCTTTCCATGTTTAGTCCCTCAACTACTACAAATTTAACCATAACAAAATCCATACACACAATAACATGACTGGCTGAAAATTTCTGAAATCACACACAAATTCAGGAAATACAAAAGTCAGAAAACAAAGGTTTCCTATAATAATGATAATATAACCAACAACATATATTAGAAACATTTTACTCTTACTATTCATTAAAAACATAATTAACCACAAAACACAGCACTTCCCATCCATCAAAACACAAGGATAACTGCTCTTCCTCCATGAAGCTAGTTTCTGTTCTTTGATTTTTCCATGGACCTTGGAGCTGTTCATGAAGAAAACACAAAATTGGTACATGTTCCTCGGTTTTTATCCTTAAATTGCAAGCGAAATTAGATACTTGCTAAGTGTGACTAATATGATGCTTACCTAGACCGATTGCATCGGACCCCTTCATGATCTTCAGCCTCTTGCAAGAACCGATAAACATACTGTATAAAAGAAGTAATTACAAACCGAAAATAAACAGACTAGGATTTGAGTTTGTAACTATTATATGTGTCAACAATGGGCTCACAGGGATTTCTTGACAGGGATATAAATTTTTAGCAATAACATAAATATACTGAACATTTAAAAACCATCTCAATTCACTACACATGATATTAATTACCTTTAAATACTATTTTAATTTGTTTAAGCACAAAGAGTATGAATTCAGTTAACCCAACAATGAATTTCTTCGTTTTTTGTACTACATTATATTGAACAAAACATGAAGATTGAGAAATAACAAAATTTCCCAAACGATTTGCACCCAAGATTGACATATTCATTCTCTTTATTTTGATTATAGTCCTGCTATACTTTCTTTTGAATCCAGGATTGACATATTCTTGAATATATCCGTCACCACTACACATAGGAGGCTATCATCAAAGATGGCAACAAATTTTGCTTTTTGTCAGCATTATTAATTATTCCGATTACTTGATTTAATGCCGTTCAAAACGCGACGACACTAATAAAAATCAACATAATGGAAGTGAACAAATTAAATACGGTTAAGTTGTGTGACACTTACTCCCATGGTACATCTCCAACAAGCATCCAATCACCATCCTTATCCTCATATGTAAGCACATACTCTGATCCATGCAACAGATCCCTCAACTTGCTCTCACTCAGACTTTCCCTTCCTGGAGGTCCCTGTGATCCGCATTGACCTACATTACAAAAAAAATTCACTTGTAATAATTATAATAAATGCATGAATATTACAAAAAGCCGCATTTTAATTACAATCAAGAAACAACTCACCGATAGTGAAACAGCTAAACATCTTCTCTAGGGCTGATGAAAGCTGTTGATAAGTAGTGTAACTTCTTAGATCAACCTTCCTCAGATAAGGAGCCCCATCCATGCTAACTTTCACAAATAGAGCACCAGGACCAGGTTTTCCATCCACCTCATCATTCGTCTTTGAATTTGTAGCCAAAATGTTCTTGCGAAATGATCTAACTGGAGGCCAACCAACTACCTGTGCCCTGAAAACAAGATTGGTACCAAGAAAGACAGAATCATATTAATCATGTCATCTCTTAACCCTACTCACTCATTTCTTCCAAGAAAACTAGTTTCTTGATTGCACTTACTTAGCAGCAGGAGGATTAGAAGTATTGACTTTGTTAAGGCTAGTTCCAAAGGTTGCATGAGCTTGTTCCTGTGCCACCACCTTTGATGTTGCATCTTTAATCATGGCAGGCTGAGCACCATTTGCATTACTAGTAAACTTTCCTTGGACCAAAGACTTTGAAGCATCAGAATCAGTCCCAGGTGAACCAAACATCCATTTCCCTTCATCAATGGTGTCCGAAAATCCCCTTTTATTTCCAGAAACAAAATTCTTCTGCGAACCCGAGCAAATTCCATCTTTAGATGGAAGCAGCGGAAACAACGGTTTCTCATCAAGACTCTCGGAGCTTATGAGATCAACATCCACGTCGCGCTCAGGGGATTGAGATCCTGGAAGACCAAGCCTCAGTTCAGTAGCCTTAAGGTTTAGATTGTTTCTTTTCACCTCTGAGATCCCAGAAACAGCAGAGCTATCAACCGATGAACAATCCGATAATCCAAGATAATTTCGCTCTGTTAATCCAGGATTCTTTTGAAAAATCGATTCCATAGTGGAAGCAGAAGTCATTAAGGACACGTTTCCCTGCCCATCCCCATCCACACCTAACGGCGTTGGAGTCATCAGATCCAAAACTTCTAGGAGTTCTAGTTAATCTGCTTCAATAAGTAACCATAAATATAATAACACTACTTATTACACATGCTAAATCATTAAAACAATATAATGTATTTTGTGTAATGAGTGTGTACAGAGCAGTCTATAAAAAATAAAAATAATAAAAACTCAATCAATTCCTAGATGCATATGCATATCCGGTATCTCCAAAAGCAAAACTGCCAGTTGACTAAAATCAACAGCAAAAAATACTCCACGAGATCAGCATGCGCTGAAAACTGAAAAGCACATGTTGAATCCCTAATTCAAAATCACGAGCAAATTCCGCAAGTGTTGTCAACAAAAATAGGAGCAAATTTCATCAAATTAATCAATCTAAAACAAAAAAAAAACTCATAAATAATTTAAAAAAATTAATAATAATTAACGCTTCATCTTAATCTCCCATCCACATCTCTAACCTCAAGCAATCAGCTCTAGATAACAACAAAATCAACAAAACGATTTCACAGCAAAAACTTATACAACAAACAGCAAGCTGAACACACTTCTATACTCATTTCAGATTTTGAAACGAAACGCACTCGAAACAAAGCAAATTCCAGATCTAATCGTTGAATAAACTACGATTCCAAAACCACTAAACCGAATAACAGAGCAAAAACCAGATAATTGAGGAAAACAACGAAGCATTTACCTGAAACCAATGAAAAATCACGAATTAAGCAACACCGGAAGCAAAAAACTGAAGAGGATCGGATCGACAGCAACAATCTTCAAGGAAATTGAGCGCAGATGAGGAGAGAGAAAATGAGTTTTAGAGAGAGAGAGAGAGTGAGAGAAGAGGATTTTAAGGTCCCTCCATTAAGCAGAAAGCAAACAAAAGGTCTGTGAGGTGTGTGCCGTGAAAGTCATTTTATGTGAGGAGTTGAGTATAAAAATATAAAATTAAGAAAGTGAAAAGTGGAGTGTTTTATAGGGGGGTGATGTGTAAATTTGAGAAGAGGTTGAAAACTTTCTTTTCCATCTTTTAAGCACAATTTTCCAGACGAAGATACCCCTAAAACAGGCGCTTCATTTATGCAAAATATTATTGTGGTTTTGAATCTATATTTGATTATTTCTAGTATTTTATTTTGTTTTCAGAGTAAAATACATTATTGTATTTGTACAGATGTTATGTTTATCAGAGCCGGTCTTAAAAATACTTAAAATATTTTGGGTTCAAGACATATAAAAAAACGGGTTCTATGATATAAATTCAATAATTATATATAAAAAAATATAATACGGGCTTATATATATAGAATTTTTTTAAATTAGGTGTATATATACAGATTTTTTTGATTTATTTGTTTTCAGTTCAGATTTAAAAACAATTGGGCTTATATATATAGATTAAAAAAAACATATTTCTAAGTTGGTCTTTTTTAATTTCTAGGTGGGTTAATACGATAAACGATTGGCCCCTTAGGAGACCGGGCCCCGGACAGTCGTCCTCCCCACCTCCATAAGGGCCGCCCCCTATGTTTATAGTTTTATTTTTAAGAAGTAGGTTTTAATTTGCTTTTAAATTATATTTTTACTTTTAAGAAGTAGGTTTTAATTTGCTTTTAAATTATATTTTTACTTTAAAAATAAATACGATAGTTTGTTAAATACTTTATGTTTTGAAAAAGTTTCATGCTCGTGTAATCTCCCGAGAATGTAATCCCAAAATACCCTTGTAAAGTTACGGATATGAATCCTTTTATTTTATTGTGATTTATATTTATTTATTGTTATTTAATGAGTAAATTACATGAACTGTGTATAGTTTTTAAAAGTTCACCTTCCATTCTGATTTCTTAAGTTTAAGAAATTGAATCTATTATTCCTATTGTTAACTTGAACATCACATTTTTCGTCATTAAAATGGATGACGAATAAAATTTATGCTAACTTCATGTAAAATGATCATCACACTTTTCATATCTTCCCAAATAACCAAAACCTCTTTTTACTCCTACTTTTTCGTCGTCGGCATCTCATACCACCGTTATAACAAACTCTCTCCCGTGGCCAATGCATCACAACCTACGGGAAAACCGTCAAGAAATCTAATTATTTTACGATTCTTCGAGCTAAAGCAATTATATAGATTATGGTGTTCGATTTAGACGCTACGTTGTTTCAATTTTCTCAATAGCATCGTTGGACCACCATTCTCATCTACATTGTCTTCTTCTTCATCCTCGGTTGTGTCGCGACTCTATTTGGGATTTGATTTGATGAAGTACCAACAACGAAGGTAGGTTGGGTTTTTTGGAGTAGCCGAAGTTACTGATGAAGCAAACACGCTACTAAGGGGACTTCATAATGGTGAGCAGTGGCGAAGCTTGAAGAAAAACGCAGGGGAGGCGGCGGCGGAATCCTATAACTTTTCTTTCCTATCAGGGAGCAGATCTTAATACCTATAAAGTTTTCGGCCGAATACGTATAAATTAACACTTATGAGTGAAAAATCATAAGGGGCCGGGGTCTCTCGGGCCCTCACTAAGCTTCCCCCATGATGGTGAGGACCACTTTCACAAAGTAGAAGTTCAACCTTAAGACCACGAATACCAAAAGGCTATGCAACGAATTCATAAAAGTTTTTGCACTCGAAGTTACACAATCATTATGTCAAATGCATTGAAAAATATTCACACTAGAAAACATAATGATAATCTAATCATCATAACAATGCTCTACAAATACCCTTAGAGCACATAGGACTTTGTTACTTGCTCTACTAGTTATAGCCCTTGTTGCATGAGCGAAGGGTGAACATACATCAATTATCTCAACATGCATCTCATGTTCAAGCATCCGTTCTCAGAACAAGATACAGAACATGTGGTAACTCAACTATAAGCGCTCACTTACAGGGGTGAAGCATCCTTATGGCCCAGGGGCCCCGACCCCCCTGCTTTTTCGCTCATTAGTGTTAATTTATACGTATTCGGCCGATTTTTGGCTCAATAGTGTTAATTTATACGTATTTGGCCGAAAATTTTATAGTTTCGGCCCCCCTATAGAGAAAAGAGTCACCCCCCCCGCGTTTTTCTTCAAGCTTCGCCACTGCTCACTTATGCATTCATTTTGAATAACATATATGGATCGGTCTCACTACGAGCAACAAAACCTCTTTGTTAACTATTTAAACTCAGAGCAAGACATGTCAACGAGAAAAGCATGGTAAAGCACACCTATGTGTGCAATCTAGTTTTGACAAAACTTTGAGATGATAAAAGGATGAGTATGCATAAATTACGAGTGCAACACGTTAAACTAACAGTGGGTTCGTAATTGTGGAAGTGGGATACGCTCAGAAGTCGGTAAAAATCGAGTTGTGATGTTTGTGAATTAAACGACATCATGAATCCAGTGTATAGGCCAAATTTGGACTTTTGATGGACTGGTATATGGGGGTGAGGGTCCGTCATCGCTTTAGGGTTGTGAGTCAATTTGACACGTGTCAGTTACTCGTTGTGTCTGCCACTTTGCGGCGTGACGGACCATTATGAGGCTATGATGGTCCGTCGTAGGGTTACATGCGTTAGATCACAATCATAAGTCACCGGAACACGTCTTTCTCCGGTTCATTCCTTCATGTGTCCGTAACGGACCGTTACGGGTGGTAACGATTCGTTGCCGCCATTTTCCTTCAAAATATTGATTTTTGACTCTTGAAGTTTGGTGTATTTACACTTTAAACCCTCAAGGTTTATTTCTTGCTTAATTTAGGACCATTTTTTTATGGATGTCACACATACGTAAATAATAGCACAACATATACGATAATAGCACAGCATATGTTTATAATTACGCACGTTATACACATATCACCTAGATGTACTTTCTTGAAGTCCATTTAAAAAAAGTTATAGCAAAGCTATAATAAAATTAAAAAGAATAAAATACACAATATTATGGTGCAATTTTAAAAAAAATAATGTTATATAAAAAAGTTATACGAGTTTAAAAACTTAGGAGAATTTGATATAAAAAGTCAACAATAATAGAATATTTCAATTTAGTTGTCCAAGTCTTAATCAAGTATAACATTACTAACGTGACACCACAATTTATCTTAACCTTTGATTCAATAGATCAACGATGTTGATTAATTCTTTAACATGATAACGGAAAACAAGATTAATATAAATGATCCTGATTATGATCATGTTCTGGATTAAGATGTATTATTAGGAGGGGGAAGACTTCATCATCCTAATATTTTTTCTATAGGTTTGTATATGTATGTAAAAATACTGTATGAAAATTTGTTACCTTCAAATCATATAAAATGAAGAGATGAATAGTAAAGGAACATTATTAATCTACTTTTTTATTATTTCATATTAAATTAATTATCAATATTTTAATAGATATGTTATTTTCAAAATCACACGTTTGCTTTTATAAATCTACAAGTTGGTTTCATAAATATTGCCGCATTAATTGCTGCGAAACAAAATTTCCAATCATAATTGATTAATTATCGAATCGCTTGTTTTGTTTTTTATTTTTTTTTAAATCACTTTTATTAACACCACCAAAACAAAATAACAACGGCTCTCATAAAACCCAGAGCCAACTCAACATACACTAAATCACATTAAAATCAATCCAATCATTCCAGCCAATCAACTTAAGCTTGGAACGATTCTTGAATCAAAGAAAACCTAACAATTTAATGTCTTCAATAATCTCCTCTATTTTAGTTTCTTTAAACGAAAAAATCTTCTCATTTCGTGTCTTCCATAACCACCAACACGTAATCTTGATCACAACTTGCATCACCTCCTTTTTAAGGCATCACCACCGCAGAATTTGTGAATTTCCAACAGGTCTTTCACCGAGTAACCATATATCTCGGGCACTTTGCACCAAGAACTAGCTTTGTGCCAAACCTCGGCCGCAAGCCAACAACCAGCAAAGAGGTGACTAACCGATTCCATGGCTTCCTCGTAGAACGAACACAGCACCGAATCCACTTGAATGTTCCTTCTAATGAGACCATCCAAAGACGGGAGCCGATCCATAACCGCCCTCCACATGAAGATATTGCATTTGCTCGACACCCATCTAGACCATTCCATAACATAAATGCCACTCACATCCACCTCCTCGTACATCTTCCTTCTAACGGATGCCACTGAGAATGAACCAGAAACTTCACCCCCACTCCCATTTGTCGCTTTTCCCATTTCCATTAGACTAGAGAAGAACACCCATCAATTCCTCCCATTCAACCAACTCCACCTGAGAACTAGGGGTACGGTACCAACTTCAAGACCACTCAATCCTATGATCTCTCCACCTCACCCTTTCATTAATGTTGCACCTTTTATTTTTCTCAAGCTTGAAAAAATTTGGAAATCTATCTTTTAACGGACCATTTCCACACCAGAACTTGATATTTGACCCGTTTCCTATCACCCCTTTAAACATGCTAACAAAACTGACACCTCTGATCTTCATTTTTTGATACCAACTTCCATATACTTTTCCACACCCCTGGGTTATACTTATTACACGGAATAAGATCCCAACCAGAATTACTCCAATGGAAAGTCTAGCATTTTAATTTATAAATTACTAAAAAGAATGAATTTAGGGTTAATTATTTACGAATAAATTTACTAAGATCAAATACAATTACACATCATACGTGATGATGAAAAAATATTTTAGGGAACATGTTTTTTCAAAGCTATGTTTTTAAATAACGGAATACTTCATAAAATAGTAGCTAGATTTTTTATTATTTATATTTTATCAACTCAAAAAAAAATTTATCTCATTAAAGTCACTCAAGTTTTCTTTGGGCAAAGAATAGGTCCGATATCAGGTTATTAGATTGGTCCAAATGGGGTAACTTTCGGTTTTAATCTCTTTATTTGCTTTTGTATTTGCTTCATTGTTGTACTATGTCATTCTAGTACACTGCTAGATTGGCCTTTTTATGATATTTCTTCCGCCTTCCAAAAAAAATTAAAGTCACTCAAGTTTCATATGTTCTTCCAATCTTACGTAATTAACAGATTAATATGTTACTTTTTTTTATATCATTTTATATATATGATAAAAATGTTGGTTTACTATTTTTGAATTTCATTTTCAACATATCCATGTAATGAAATCTAAAAATAGTAACCTACTAACATGGTAATCACGTAAAATTGTAACAACATATAAAACTTAAGTGACATTAATTAGATAAAAAAATTTTGAATGAAATAAAAGAGATAGAAAAACTTGTTTTAATTCTATAAAGCTACCTCTCATAAAATTCATAATCCTAGATTAAAAATATAAAAAATTATGTACCTAATTGAAGCATAAAACACTAAAAATTGATAACTCCTAAGTATAGAATTTTTTTTCTTTTTTAATTATTTTAAAAGTTCATTAACTTCATTTTAATTTTGGAATTCACTATCTTAGATTAAAAACAAAATGATTATAGATTACCAGAAACATTTTTTTATTAATAAAAAAATATCTTTGTAATCATTTGTATACTACCATATATTAATACAGCCAACATCATTATTAACAACCACATACTATCTTTTTAAACCACCACTTTGCATTATAAAGAAACTATATATAGTAAACGGATATTATATAGGTTTAATATTTGTGCTAAAGAGCGTATATTAAGATGCACATAACATCTATACTATATAATAAATAAAGATTTTTTCATGTCACGTGTCCATATTCATTCTCATCATTTTTTTTTCGCCTCTCTCTCTTATTAAATGCACCTCTATCTTTTAATAATAATATATTAAAAAAATATTAATTATACTAATAAAACACATTTATTTTAAATTATCCCTTATTTTAATAAACTTTGAAATATAATTATGTAGCTTTTATTTTCAATCAAATAATAAATTAAAATCATATTACATTAAATAGTACTTAACGTATTTTCGAAACCAATTATATATTAATTTTTACATATTTTGAATATTATTTTATATCAGTAGTATTGATACATTTTTACACCTATAAAATATACACATAAAGATTTAAAAATTTTATGTATTGATATTTTTTTCACCCCGTGTGAAATACACGGGATCTAAGCTAGTAGAATAATATTTAAAAGATGAAAATTATGGGTAATTTGATTGAAGTAATATGATATACAAATACGTTCTACATTTTAAGTAGGTGCTTGTGGGGTCATGAACATAAGTCATGAATTAATGTGTATGAATTATTATACCATCTATAAATAATAATTTGATTTCGTATTCGTACTAATGTCACTTGTTCTATAAATAATCGTTTGAATAAACGACATTTTTAATTTTTAGGTATATATCAACTTGTAATTTTAATCTTTAATTTTTATTAATTACATTGATCAACTTCAACGAAATTCATGACAAACCTTAAATGTAAAAGATGATCAGTGCAATTAATTAAAATTAATTAGGACGTAACATGCAAGTTGGTACAAATGAAAGTGTAATTTACTCTAATCTTTAGAAGTTGAATTCTAAAAAATATGTTTATCTTTTAAAAATCTCATAAACGTTTGATTCTATTATTATTATTATTATTATTATTATTATTATTTAACTCTTTTATCTTCTTTACTCTTACTTTTTTTTAAGAAAGGCTTATTATGTATTATAATAACTGTCCGACATGTTAAGTGTAAGAAACAAAGCACTTAAATCATATAATATACATCAAAAGGCAATTATATTCAAATTAATATTTGATAAGTAGTTCAACCTTAATATTACGATTATAACTCGCAAATCAACTTGCTCAAGTTGATTGAAGTTTGCTTGAAGAAGCATCCATTAGTGTTAAGTATAAATGAAATACTATAGGGACACAGATTTTTTAACAAGAGAGGTGGTTATTCATAACTATGTGCTATCAAACTAGTATTAGAAATATGTATGATGGCAAGAATTAGGGATGATAATGGAGGTAATTTTCTTCAAATACTTAACGGTATCTTATACCCGTCGGGTATCAGGTATATTTGTTACTTTGTTTATTAAAAATTATTCGTTTGATTCCCAAGTACGGCTTTTTCCTACTTTTATTGTTATATAGCTTTATTACCCAATGAATTATTATATAAAACTAAGAAGATGGTGGATCGTTATTAACGAGGGAAGAGTAAAAAATAAATAAAAAGAAAATGTTTATGGGTATGATTTGAGTAAACGAGTATATGGGTTTTGGGTAAAACTTAGGGGTGACTCTACAGTAGAAGCAACCGCTTCAGGCCCCCAATTTTAATGTTATTAACTAAAGAATAGGTCGGGCTCTCATAATCTAGATTAGACTCATTGGGGAGATCGTGTATGTACTCTGTTGTTTTGTACTAGGTTTCTCCTTAATAAAAATTCGTCGTCATAAAAAAACTAAAAATAAAAACGGTAACATATTTTTTTCTCAAATTATGAAGTTATTAAATATATTTTTAGAGTATTAATTAATAAGCATAAAAAATACTTTCTTTTTCTATATATGCTTTTACCCATTCATTTTGGTCACTACTTTTATAATAAGCATACACAAGCCAATTATACTCTATATACTTTTACCAACTCAAATGAAAGTAGAACTAACTCCTAAAGCCGTATAACTCCTTTATTATAATTACTTTTTAATATATTTTATTTTTCTTTTATAACTTTTAAATTATTTATAAAATTTTAATACACTGTTGTGATGTGTTTATTTTTATCTACGCTTCGATATAAATTTTATTTAAATTTGGTCGGGTACAACTCATTAAAACTACTATTGTTTTAGTATTATAGTTACTTTCAAACGTATTTCGTTTTTTCTCTTATAACTTTTAAATATAATATTTTACAAAACTCCGAATAAACTTTGAATATTATTTTTATTCTCACAATTGTTAGATGATAACTTTGAAATGCTTTAGAAGTCGACTTTAAAGCAAGAGATCTATGATAGAGGTATCATCTAAATTAGTGACATGTCATGTAGTGGTGCACAAAAAAACCGGTTAAGCGCTAACCGGTTCAAGGTAAACCGGTTCGGGTTACGTATAAACCGCCGGTTTATAACCGGTTTAAAGCATTCAGGGGTCCATCGGGTTGAAGACCGGTTTATCCAAACCGGTTTACAATTTTGGGGTTGAATTTAAACGTATATTATAAAATTAGAAAGGATTAACTAGCATTTATTAAAACAATACATAAGTAATTAAATAATTAAGTATTTTGACATACCTTATTTGAGTTCATTTTCATCTACGGATATATCTAAAATTGAAAAGTATTTAATTAAATTAAGAATTAGAAAGGATTAAATAGCATTTATTAAAATAATACAAAATTAATTAAAGAATTTAATATTATGACATACCTTATTTGGGTTTATTTCCATCTACGGATATATACAAAATTGGAAAGGATTTAATTAAATTAAGAATTGAAAAGGATTAAATAGCATTCTTAAAATAATACATAAATTAAGAATTAAGTAATTTTACATTCCTTATTAGGGGTTTACAAACATATATATATCTAAAATTGGAAAGGATTTAATTAGAAACCTTAAAATGAATTTTAAAAAACATAGTAATTATAAATACCCCCAATTTAATTTTATTTAATTAAGTCAAATTTTTAATTAAAAAACCGGTTTAAACCGGTTTACCATTCAAACCGGTTCAAACCCTACCCTAACCGGTTTGATAGGGTTGGGGTTTTCTCGTTTGAAAACCGGTTTAACCCGAACCGGTTTAGGGCCAAACCGGTTTTGACCAATTGTTGACCAACCTGGTTCGGGTCGGTTCAAACCGGTTCAGTTAGAAAAAACCGATTTGTGAACCTCTAATGTCATGGACCATCTTGAATGTTTTGAGAAACCAATCGTGAACATCATGGAATATATGACAATGAATATAATTAACATGAAGACGTCTAAATGTTGTGTCATATCATAAATAATAAAGAAGTATTTAAAACATTCAAAATATTATTACTCTTACGATGTATTAGTGAGCATAAATGAAATGAGGAAAGTATTTATTACGTGTCATATGGCATTTTTTTAAGTTATACATATAATTTCTCAACCGACGAATTTATCAAACATTTTCTAATATAAAACGTATACGATAAAAATAACAAGTTATGGAGTAACATATATTATTAGGGGGCTACTAACCACACACGGGAAATGCTAATCGCACTTGGTCATATACGCATCGTATAGGGCAATACGATGCGTATAGCCCTTCACAAATTCTTGTGTCCGACATTCTCTTACAACCTGTCATTCAAACCTCGTATACACATCGTATAGATCAATACGATGCAGTTTAGTATACGAGATTCCTTCTGCCACTAAACCCATCACATCGTACCTTATACGCATCGTATTGGGCTATACGATGCGTATAGGGCCCAAATTTTGTGTATTTAACAATGCAGAATTCTCATTCGAACCGAACGAACGTATGATTTCCAAAAAAAAAAAACTATAAACATGTCTTGGTGGTGGGATGGTAACTACGGTTTTCAGGTATATTCTAACGAGTCGGTGGAAAACAACCCGCAAAGTTCTGGCGTTCAAGAGGTGAACCGGGAGGAGGTCTCGTCCGACGTTTATTCTCATCAACGGGTAAGGCTTCCGGATTTGAACGAGCCACTGAGCAATCCCGAGTTCGTATACGGTGAACCGTCTTACCTTACACAGCCCACGAACGACTACGTATACGGTGAACCGTCTTACCTTACACAGCCCACGAACGACTACGTATACGGTGAAGTCTCATACCCGACACAACAAACCGACGACTACGTATACGGTGAAGTCTCATACCCGACACAACAAACCGACGACTTCGTGTCCGAAGACGAGGAACAAAACCATCAAAACGTGTCGTATAAAACTGACCAGAATTTTCAGTCTCGTGAACAGTTGGTGGATTGGGCGGTAAGGATAGGACATGAGAATGGTTACGTCCTTGTCACCCGACGATCGAGGAGAAAAGGCGACGATCCGACGGAATCGTTTATCAAGGTGTGGCTTGTGTGTGACCGTCACGGCGAACGTGCGTCTACTGCCACGGTTAGACGTGCCAGTAGCAAGAAAATAGGTTGTCCCTTTAAATTAGAAGGAGAGTACCAAGAAAATACTGGTGATTGGAAATTAACGGTGAAGGATGACAGTCATAACCACGATCCTAGTCAACATCTTGAGGCGCACTCCTTTGCGAGGAGACTGTCTCAGTCGGAACAACTTTTGGTGGCGAAGTTGTATTCGCAAAACATGTTGCCACGAAACATTCTGGCAACTATAAGGGAACAAAACCCAGAGAGTAGTTGCATTAAAAAGGACATTTATAATGCGATACAAAAGATAAAAAACGAAACGAGAGTCGGTGAAACTCCAATGCAGATTCTGGAAAACCTGCTTTCTTCTAAAAAATACGTCTACTATACTCGGGAAGATCCTGCCACAAATATTGTGGAGGAGATATCTTTGTTCGTCCGAAATCGTTTGAGATGTGGCGTGCGTTCCCGCACGTGTTGATGATCGACGCGACTTACAAAACAAAAATGTATAGACTTCCATTTGTCCAAGTGGTCGGTGTGACCTCCACACACCAGTCGTTTTGCGTCGCTCATGCATTTATATCAAAAGAACGAGAGGAAAACTTCGTCTGGGTGCTACTGCAAATAAAAGCAATGTTGCAAAAGTGTATGGAGCCGCGTGTGATAGTAACAGACAGGGACAAAGCTCTTATGAATGCATGTGATAAAATATTTCCGGATTGTTCGAAGAACCTATGTCGGTGGCACATACACGAGAATATCGCAAAACATTGCAGGGCATCATTTACAGACGAAGACTGGGCAAATTTCAAGTATTCATGGTCGGTATTATGTGAGTCTCCCACGCCAGATATATACAGAGTCGTCTTTCAAGAGTATGATATGCTACGTCACACAATAGATTGGCAGGATGTGAAAGCCGCACCAGTTAGTCGTTGGATGTCGATGCCATACACAGGACTCCTAATTGCTCAAAGATTTAGGGTGATTGTTCATCTTTTAAGCATCGCCGGTAATCAAACATTTTTTCCATTGTGGTTTGGTCCAAACGTTCACGCTCAACATCAAACTGTATCATTAGTTCACGTCAACAGGGCTCATTTCATCCACGTCAAGTTAGACGGAGATTTTCCGATTCCCAAGCCAAATGCACTTTGGAATTTGCACCGAAATGATGATGCAGCAAAATGGGAAAATATATACAGTGATCGTATTGAACGATTTAAGAAAAATAATGGTTACTAATGGATCTACATTTCCTCAATGCTTCACGACTCACGGATGATGCTTTATTAGTTTTTTATTAATTTTAAGTATAGGGTCAATTTAATTATTTTAAATTTTAATTATTTGTAATTTTAATTATTTTAAATTAATTTTAAGTTAATTATAATTAATATTTTATTATTTTTTGATTAATTTTAATTAAATATAACTAATTTTAATTTAAAATTCTATACGCCACGTATAGGGCCATACGTGGCGTACAGAATACCAAAAGTTGATTGCTATACGCCACGTATTGATCTATACGCGGCGTATAGCCACTTGATATACCAGGAAAACGCTGCGTACAGACCCAAACGACCCAAAACAAACAAACACACACCCATACGCATCCGGCAAAAAAGCTCGTTGATTAGGATTGTCGTCTCAAAAAAACTTCGAAAAGGTACGTCTCTACACCCACGATCATTAATGTTAGGTTTATATTGAATATTAGCGGGTAAAACTGGGTAGATTAGCGATTTTTAGGTTTGAACTTAAGAACTATACGCCACGTATAGGGCCATACGTGGCGTATGGTTCGTCTTAGGAAGACGATGAAGCCATACGCCACGTATAAATCTATACGTTGCGTATGGCTAGGATTACCCGGTCACTTGCCTGCGTATGGCCTGGTTTGGGTCGCGTATGGCTTGGTTTTTCCGGCAACTCGCCCGCGTATGGCTTAATTGGCCTGCGTATGGCTTATTTTGCCCGGCAACCGCCTATACGCCACGTATAAGCCTATACGTGGCGTATAGGTTTTTAAAAAATTAATAATTATTATTATTATTTATTATTTAAAATAAAAAAATTAATTATTATTATTTATTATTTAAAATTTAAACAATATATTATTATTTCAATTAAAAACAATATATTATTATTATTTATTATTTAAATTAAAAACAATATATTATTATTATTATTTATTATTTAATATTTAAAATAAAAAAAATTAATTATTATTATTTATTATTTAAAATTTAAACAATATATTATTATTATTATTTATTATTTCAATTAAAAACAATATATTATTATTATTTATTATTTAAATTAAAAACAATATATTATTATTATTTATTATTTAAAATTTAAATAATATTATATTACTATTTATTATTTAAAATTTAAACGATATATTATTATTATTGTTTATTATTTAAATTAAAAAATTAAAAACAATTAATTATTATCAGATATGGCGGATCATGATGATGATATTGAGATGGATCAACTAGACGATCTTGCGCACTACCCTTTTCTGGATTTTACGCCCGATACGGAGGCTTATTCCCGTTGCCAGAAGCTCCGGGAAGTGCAGATGGGTCCAGGTACGGCGGTGGATTGGGCCCTCCTCGAGGAGGTGCAAGAGGCTGAGCGAGCTAGGGCCATCATCGGTCAGGACACGCCATGGTCGCGTCTTTTTGACCTTTCTTTTGAGGAGACATACCGAGAGCTGGTTGTCGAGTTTCTTTCGACGTTCATCTACTCAGAGACTGGGCTGCAGCCTCTACCCGGGGAGGCGCCGGATATTGATCCGGATCGTATTTCTTTTTCTATTTTTGGGGTCGTTTACCGTCAGACCCTCCGTCAGTGGGCCGTCACGACGGGCTTATACTACGAGCTTGAGACGGTCACGCCGCTTTTCACCGAGGCGGTGACGGAGGTGGACAAGGAGGAACTCCTTGTTTTTTGGGGCTGGATTTCAGATAGTCCTTGGTTGGGTACCAAGGGGAGGATCTCGAGTATTAGAGACCCTTTGTATAGATATCTGCACCGGCTTATTTCGACGTCGATCGCACCGCGTCTGAAAAGCCGTGAGTGGTGCACTGATAGAGATCTTTTCTTCCTTTTCTGCCTGCTTACTGGGAGGCGGTGCGACCTGTCCACGAGCATGGCGCTTTATTTTGCTTCTGCCTATATGCGACAGAAGCGCGGACTTTTATATGGCGGTGCTTTCATCACGCATATCATGCGGTCGGTCACACCATTTGACGACCATGAGCCTGCGATGTTACCGCTCATTCCCCCTGTCCGATTATACCGTCGCACGGCGAGCAGCATGCGCATCACGCACCGATTCCCGCTGGGCCTTCGGTTCGTGGGGGCCGTCCAGGACCAGGTTTGGGTCCCGGTGCCGTTGCCGCAGATGCCTGGACAGGGGGACCCGCCTATGCCTCAGCCGCTACAGGGTGTGGCGATTGAGGACGAGCCGCCACACGTCGAGCAGGTCCACGAGCATCCGCCACAGCATCCCCGACACGTACGTCGGTCTGTTAGGCTGGATAGGGCTACCCAAGCATTGCTTGATGGCCTTGTTGCCGACTCACGGCGACAGGGTCGTCAACTCGATCGCATGGAGGACCTGATGATGTGGGCGGTTGGACAGCTCGTGAATCAGTCACGAGCCGACGGCATCGAGCCACCCCCACTACCACCGCCACGTCATTATCCGGACGACCCCGTTCAGGGTGAGGGCGGGGGGGGTCAGGGTGACGCCGGAGCCGGTCAGGGTGACGCCGAAGCCGGTTAGGTTTAGTTCTTTTATTTGTATTTTGTTTCTTTCGTTGTTATGTATGTAAAACATTTTGATGTATATATTTAATTTTTTGATGTAATGTATATAATTTTAGTTTATTTCTTTGGTTGTAATGTTTAATATTTTGTTTGGTTTGTAATGTTTAATATTTTGTTTGATTTGTAATGTTTAATATTTTGTTTGATTAACAAACTTATATTAACAAAATTGTATAAATTAAAATAAAAAAAAAACAAAATATAAATAAAATAAAAAATATATAATTAAATAAAAAATACATATACGTGGCGTATAGGTCAATACGCCACGTATAGGATTCATAAAACTCCCAAACCTTCCAACTTTTGAATCAAAAATATAACTCGTGCCTCATACGCTGCGTATAGGTCAATACGCCACGTATTGGACCAGCCGCCAGACAGAGAATGACACGTGGCATTCTGTTGGCAGTGACTGAACTCTATACGCCCTCGTATTGACCTATACGAGGGCGTATAAGGCGGCGGCGGGTCCATTTAGCAATATTCCGTGTGCGGTTAGAATCACCCTATTATTATTCTTATTATTAAATATTGTATTTAGCTAATTTCTTATAAAACTTTCATGTCCAAACAAGTATCTTCGTAGCTGAAGGTCTCCCTGAAAGCAATATCTCTGTTATTTAAGATATACGTATAATATGTCTACATTCCACCATTTTCAGACCCTGCCAGTGACTTTACTATTAATGAGATTTTACTGGGTATCTCGTAATAACTAATATTAAAATTTATTTATAAAAATATTATTTCAGAATTTTTCCGTCGGTGGTAATGTACTAATGTAGATTTAGGAGGGTAAAAAGGGAAATTTACGTACACATGGACATGATGGTAATAGGCATGAGAAAGGGGAGACAAAGTGTGATGCTTCAAGATTTTGCAGAAAAATGATAATTACGAAATCAACCAAATTTCAATGTGTTTAGGCAAAATTACCATAATTCAACTACTCTCCTCAAATAGCCCTTGACTTTCATGAATTGACACAAATCACCCTTGGAGTTGCGTCTACATCCGCACGTGTCTCCGTTTACACTCTACATGTCATCGCTACCGGTATTCTTTCCTTCTCAAGGCCATGTGGGCCCACCTCGTTCCCCATAAGGATAAACATGGAATTTTAAAAAAGACACCCCCATATACTAACACATGGCACCATTCCAAATATAATTTTTTTAGTCATCCTCTTCAATTAAAAAAACATTTTGGATATTTATACATAAATAATAGTGTGAATTAACTAGTCAAAACCGGAGTGGCATATTAGTTGGTATAATAATGCGATTTTCTAGTTTAGTACATGAATTATTTATGCAACAAGATAAAATATATTGAGAAAATGAATGAATATGAAATGGTTTACATTGTTAAAATGGGTCTAAAATAAAAGATTTTAAACTCTATGAGTTTGTTATCCGTCTCATTCTTCATCTCGTGAACTTACAATTTTTTATTCTTGTTGACGCTTGTAGCTTCACAAAGCTACACCTTGTGAGATTTTTATTGATATTTGATGATACCAGAACGATTCAAGGCATAATGTAACATAAAGAGTTTGGAAAATATTTATTATTATCTTAATATACAGCAACTTAATTCAACTTGACCAATCCACTTTGACTCATATTACAAGAGTACCCTATTGCTTTAAAATTATTTCGGACAACTTTATTTTGTCCATATCTACACAAAAAGTGTAATAGATCATAAAAGAGTGATGTGTATAAGTGTATTATAGCTATTAAAGCTCTAAACTATAATTTACATAATCCTCATTCGATTCTATATCTTAAATATATTTAAAACAACGGTCAATCATAATCAACCATATTAATAACTTGTAATGTTATTAGCATAAAGAGAAAACTTTTGATTAGAAATTTCCTTAAAAATATATTTACTAGCATGACGGGAAACATAATTATTATATTTGTTTTTTGTAATGGCTATATTTTAAGCAAGGGTTTTAATAACAATTAGAGTGTCTCAATATACTTAGAGGCTTAGATCGAGGTGAAAGTTAAGGTTTAAATTGTAACACTAAAAGATATAACTTTTTGCCATCAAGGTTCTGTCTTGGTGGTCAGGGGGGGTTTCCCCTCTGTGGAGGTCATGAGTTCGAATCTTGCAAGGTGTACTTCATAAAAACTAGCAACACCCTCTGCAGATTTCGAATTCTTTGGGGGATGTTCGGGTAGACTGATGTACGAGCCTCCCCTGGTGGGACGTGTCAGTTGAGCCCACGCCGTTAAAAAAAAAAGATATAACTTTTTAAAACTTTTTTTTATGAAATTCTTCATTGTATTTCATAACTTATACGTTGTTATATATCTTTTTCAGTTAATTGCATATTCAATGTATTTAATCATTTTATGACATTATTAAACTAAAAAATTTATAATATAAATCTTTACACTTTCTTTTGGCCTACGCATGTCCTGTCGTCGCATGTGGATTTTTTATATTTGATTTTTTAACTTATTTTTGATCTTTTTGTGTTCACCTTGTCACGTTAACAGTGCTTTACATTCCCATTAAGATTTTTGACCTTTTTGTTTTTTGACGTCGTTTTTACGAAGCTTAACGTGCCGTGACGTGTTTTAATGAAATTTTTAGACGATTTTATTTTACTATCTGAAGTTTATAGTTTTATCAATGTCCACGATGTAAAGCGTACGGTTTAACAACGCTATTTACGCTAAGTGTTTTAAGTTTTTATAGACTTTTGAGAAGATTAATTTTTCCACGGTTTAGCACAGCATAACGTGATCTGACATTTTACTAGTATATGTATAAAGTACTAATGTGCTTAAATGGTATTATATTCAATTTTCCAACAATTATTCACATAGAAATAAACTTTGTATCTATAGTTGATCAAATGAATTAATATGTTTAATGGTATCGTTTGAATTATTATCTAAAGACATTATTTCTTATGGAAGTTTAATACTTTTGAAGAAAACAATAGACAAAAAGTGTGATAATTTTTATATTATATAAATTAGGGTGTTAAATCTTGAAATACCTTAAGGCTTAAACAAGAAATTTTACTTTTGTTATACTCAAAAAGGTATGAAAAAGTTAAGGTTGAAAATGAGATAAGAGGAAAGTTGAAGGGGTGAAAGATATAATTGGGGTTTAAGTTACGTATAAAAGTAGAAAGGGGACAGAAGAAAACAGGCGAGGAAACTGCGATGGGGGACAAGAAAGCGGCGTTTTTAGTTATTCTGTCGGCTGCTGACCAGGACATCTAACCTCTTCTTCCCGTCTTACCCCTGGCACTATCCTCATAATTACCATCTTGCCCTGCTCACCTTCACAACATATGTGATTATGTTTTTTGCACGCCAAATTGAATTAATTTTCCCCATAAAAATATATCTTTTTATTTATCAGTTATTTTTATAAAATAAATATATATTATGTTCTTAAAAGAAAAAATAAAATGAATTTTTTTTAATAAAAAAAAGAGATTAAAGAAACAACGGTGTATTTATTTATCTATACTATATAATAAATAAAAGTTTTTTCAATCCTCGTGTCGACTTCATATTAATTTTTATCATTTTTTTTCGTTTTTCTCTCTTATTAAATGTTCATTTATATTTTAATAATTATATATTTTTTAAAGAAAATAATAATAAAACATATTTATTTTAAATTATCTGTTATTATTATTTTCAATCAAATAGTAAATGAAAGTCAAATTACATTAAATAGTAATTAAAGTATTTTCGAAACCCAATTATATATTAATTTTTACATATTTTGAATATGGTTTCTACAATTAGTAAATGATAAATTTTTATACATGTAAAATATACTTATAAAAATTTTAAAATTTATGTATTGATATTTTTCACCATGTGTGTAATACACGAAATCTAAGCTAGTCTTACTACTCTAATAAATAAAAATTTCTCCAGGACACGTGTCATTCTCGGATCACTCCTCATCTTTATTTTCCGCCTCTCTCTCCTATTAAATATTAGATTTTCTATTTCTCTCTCCTATTAAATAATAATATTTATATTAATAAATCTAATTACGAATACTTATTATTTAATTATAAATAGTTAATATATTATCAATTAAATGAACTTAATATAAACTAACATTTATCAATTAAATTAAAAAATTAATACTCAGATGAAAAAAAATGTTTTAAAAACTAACTTAACAGACCTTATAACTGTCACGACAAATTACATTTTTAAAAACATATTTTGACAAATGTGTTTGTTAACAAATTACATTATATTTTATTCAAACAGTGTAATATACTATTACACGGGTTTTTAAAAATATAAATTTTTTATTACTAAATATATAACATTTTATTTATTTAACTCGTTTAATACACGAGATTTTAACCTAGTGTTATATATATGTTAGTTACATAATAAACATCAATCAATTAGTATGTCAATTGATTAAAGATTTAAATCTTTGGGTTAGGTTATAATAAAAAGGGTTTTAAAAATAAGAAGGGTAAGAAGGATTATAAACTTGACATGTGTCATTTTATTGTTATTAAATGGAAGGCATAATAGTCAATGTGCAATATACCAGGTCAATGTGTAATACACCAGGTCAATGTGTAATACAATGTCTGATATTACACAATGATCAGACCTGATATTACACAATGACCTGACATATTTGAGCGAATTACACAATGAGTTGGAAAACGTAAAACACAATGATGAAAACATATAACACAATGATGAAAAATATTTGACACAATGAACTTGTATTACACAATGACTTGACTAATTATACAATGAATTTGTATTACATAATGAATTTGTATTACACAATGAAGTTGTATTACACAATGACCAGACGTGGTATTACACAATGAACTTGTATTAAACAATTAACTTGTATTACACAATGACCTGACTAACTACACAATGAGCTGGAAAACATAAAACATAATGATAAATACATATAACACAATGAACTTGTATTACACATTGAACTTGTATTACACACTGACTAATTACACAATGAACTTGTATTACACAATGACTTGACTAATTACACAATGAACTTGTATTACACAATGACTAGATATTACACAATGACTTGATTAACTACACAATGAGCTGAAAAACGTAAAACATAATGATAAATACATATAACACAATGAACTTGTATTACACATTGAACTTGTATTACACAATGAACTTGTATTACACAGTGACCTGACTAATTACACAATGAACTTGTATTACACAATGACCAGACGTGGTATTACACAATGAACTTGTATTACACGATGAACTTGTATTACATAATGACCTGACTAACTACACAATGAGCTGGAAAACATAAAACACAATGATAAATACATATAACACAATGAACTTGTATTACACAATGACAAGGCGTGGTATTACACAATGAACTTGTATTACATGATGAACTTGTATTACACAATGACCTGACTAACTACACAATGATAAATACATATAACACAATGAACTTGTATTACACAATGACCAGACGTGGTATTACACAATGAACTTGTATTACACATTGAACTTGTATTACACATTGACCTGACTAATTACACAATGAGTTGAAAAACGCAAAAAAAAAATTCGTTTTTGTTTCTAACGACGCTATACTCGTTTTAAAGATAAAAAACGCTCGTTTTTATGGTGTAATTTTTTTGAAAAAAATAATGTCGTATATAAAAGTTATGAACGTTTAATAATGAGGGGGGGGGTGGGACTTGATAAAAGTCAACAAAAGTGGTCAAAACTAAAATACCATTCCAACAACTTTTTCTATTACAATTTAATCTCAACAATTAAATCTTGTCTACAATTTGATCTAATGTCCCTAAATCCTTCTCACCTTTCTTACAATTAAAATCCTTTTTACTTGAACCTAATCCTTAAATCTTTATCCAAATATCATAAAATCAAATCCTACAATCTCATAAAAAATATAACAAAATATTTTTTTGAAAACACTCATTACTTACTACTTGATAAATAAAGGTTTTTCATGTCACGTGTCGCCTCCATATTCATTCTCATCATTTTCCCCCGTCTATTTCTCTTATTAAATACGTTTTTATCTTTTAATAATAATATATTTTTAAAGAAAATACTAATAATAATAATAAAACATATTTATTTTAAATTATCTGTTATTATAAGAAACTTTGAAATCTAATTATATAACTTTTATTTTCAATCAAATAGTAATTAAAGTCAAATTATATTAAATAGTAATTAACATATTTTTGAAACCTAATTAAATATTAATTTTTACGTATTTTGAATTTTGTTTTATATTCTTAGTATATGTAATATATTATTACACATCCAAAATATAAATAATACAAATTTTAGAATATTATATATTGATATTTTTTTATCTCGTTTAATATACGTTCTAAGCTACTTTTTAAATAAATAAACTAGCTTCTACTTTTAGAAACATGTTTACTGTTAATTACTCAAATATTGAATAAACCCATAATGAGGTTTGTTCAATTTAAATGCCAAATAAACTTTAACTACTGAAAATGTTTATGTTTTTTTTAACGATAATTTTTTTACACCTAAATTTCACCCAAAATAAAGTTTTTTAACGTAATTAAATAAAAAATGATTTTTTAAGGATTATTGGATTTTAATAATCCCACTTTTTACCAATTGGCCAATAATAATCCCAACTGAGAATATTCTTACCACCGGTCCCTACTTTCATACTATTTTTCTACATTGGACCCCCCGTTAAAAAAACTTAACGCCGTTAGAGTTTATATGACGTGGACATCTGCAAACCGCTAGAAAGTCGAGCCAAACTAGCAGTGGTCTCGTGGTGGCTTTTGAAATTGGCTCTGGTGGTGTTTAACTGGTCTCGTGTGTCCGGAAAGTCCAAACAGAGACAACTGTGATGTTTAACGAGACCAGTTAAACACCACCAAAGCCAATTTCAAAAGCCAACACAAGATCACTGCTATCTTGGCTCGACTTTCCGGCGGTTTGCAGATGTCCACGTCATATAAACTCTAACGGCGTTAAGTTTTTTTAACCGGGGGTCCAATGTAAAAAAATAGTTTGAAAGTAGGGACCGGTGGTAAGAATATTCTCAGTTGGTATTATTATTGGCCAATTAGTAAAAAGTGGGATTATTAAAATCCAATAAGCCTTTTTTGATAAATTAACAATAAATAAAATTGTTTTTTAATTTAATCAGCATTTAAAAAGTAAATTTACCGAAAAAAATATGGTTTGTAAAAAAAAAATTCAGAATCTTTACTTGGACCATTATGTACTTCAGTGGCGAGAGGGGTTCCCTATCAGAGGGCTAGAACTTAATACTTGTAAAATTTTCGATCGAATACGTATAAATTAACAATTGTGAGCGAAAATTCACGGGGACCGGGCCCCCGGGCCGTCACTAAGCTTCCCTCTTTGTCCTTCCTTTCTCAAAATGTGAAAAACTACGAAAGCCTACTTGAATCAACATATCTTAAACCATACTTCTTGTAAATCTGGATTGGTGTGTCAGTAGTTAACTACTTTAAAATAAACTTTCATCATAAAAAAATATACTAAAGATTTGAAAGCTAGAAATAGCAATATAAGTTTGAAGGGGGTGGTAGTGGAAACTGGAAAGCATATGAGACGTATTTGAGTTCTGAAAGTTTAAATACGGATCCTAATGATTTTTTGTTTTTAACCTCTTTAAGACTATACATTTCAGCTTGAGCCGCATTTTGTCTGCTTTAATTGGTTAGTTGAGTATTGATAATGTTTTATAAGTTCATTGATAATAAATTCCCAAGATAAAAAGAAAACACCATTTTTACAATGTAAAGCGTCATTATATTTGAGACTTTTAAAACATGTGTAAAAAGTTTATACTTTAATCGCACTTCATATGAAAAAAATATGCCAATAAAAGGTTAAAAACTATGTTCACTCTTTTCGTGTTGATATATATATTGATAAATTGGTCGTTGTTATGCTTTCGCACTTCATGAAGCTATGTTTATGTGTTTGAGTTTCATGGTGCTTAAAGTTTACAATCCATCCAACTAAATCAACTCCACTTGTCATCCACATGGCTAGGAGGCATTCTAGAAGTGATATAACTTCCCAATAGTCAATAAACCCTAGATTTTTTAATTTTGACCCATTTACTTATAGGTGTAAACTGCCAAACTCATCCACATAGAGTTGATCGATGATGGACATGTTAGACAGTTAACCATTTGCAGATTACGCCTAGCCATAAGAAAGCATTACAGGTGATGTTCATGTGCACTTTGTGGTATATTTGATGATTCAGAACCGGCTATTTATTCAACTCCAAAAGTGTGTTACTCCCCTTACCTTGAGCACACATGAGCCTCGTGCACCGGGTTTACCCTACCCCGTACCTATTATTACTTAGTACATTGATGTTTGTCAAATTTTCTTTCACGTGCAATGCAATAAATAAGAAGTTTTTTGGTTACCACAATCATAGGTCCATTGTCACCTTCTTCAGCATATGATATTAAAGAACACTCATCAACCACAAACAACACGACTAATTGTCTAATTAAAAAAACTAAATTGCTATACTCAAGAATGAAAGTTCGGAGTGCACACGGATTAAGCCGACTCGATTACTTTAAGCTAAGCTTAAAATCAACTCATAGTTCGATGAGCATTCATGATGCAGGCTCAGGCTTAGGCTCGACTCGAAGAGGATTCAAGATGGGTTTAAGCACGACTTAAAAGACTCGAATATCTATATAATTTTTTTGATAATTAAATCTTTGTACAATATAAAGTCTTTTAAAATACATATAACAAACAAACATACACAGTAAAGGTATTTCAAAATATATATGAACTTATAAAAACTTGATGATAAAAGCTCTACTTGTTTTCAACTCTACTTGCTACTAGGTTATATATTTACGTTATAAAATCAAGAAACTAAATCGTTGATATGGAAATTATAACTTGTTATTGTAAAATAGTAGAAAACTAGAAATCGTTGGCAACTACGTGAAACAAAAATTAACCAAAAGAGAAAGGACTCAATTGATTTGAAAGTTGTACCAAACTCTTACATAATTTATTGAAAATAAAAAATTATTTTTAAAATAATACAAGTTACTTTGAGATACTAATTTATAAAATTGTTAAAATTAGTCACATCTTTAGTTAATATATATAATTACACCAAGATATTGTTAATAGCCGGTTTCCACTTTAGTCATGTTATTCAACAACATTGATCACATTAAAATGATATTGATAAACAATGTTTTCATAACTGAATTGGACAACGAACCACCGCTCTAAAGGACCGTTGGTCGGACCGGTTGAACTGGATTTAACAACTTGATAGTGTCATAAATAATATAAATATTAAACTATGTAGATAGATACAAAATACAAATATGATTTTTTTATATCAATTTGCAATTTAATGACATTTGAAGACTTAAGTAAATAAAATATATAACTCAACGTTCGGTTCACTGGTCCGGTCGGTAACCAGTCGATTGAAACGAAAATGGTTCAAATACACACAATCAAACCGGTTCTATGACCGCTTCCTGGTCCGGTTCTAAAAACACCATTGATAAATGATTTCTAATTTATTCATGTTACTTTACAAACTTGATTACACAATCTTATTAGAAGAAGATAATGTTTATTATTGATTACTTTCGTTGAATTTGTATTAATTCATCATCGTCATGAAAAACACCTACAAACACTTTATGATTTCACAATTTTAATCTTTTTAGCAACATTATGATACACATGTTGATGGTATAACTTTCTTGTCTTTTGTTCAGTTAAGAACATCCACACCGTGATCTTAATAATTTAGCTACTGATATTAACAATTTAATGCAACAGTGGCAGCACAACATGACAGGTGTGCATGCTATCTAGTTTTAACAAGGAATAAACCAATGTGAAAGTGATTATTTTTATCTTTTCCATCAATTCTTCCTCTAATGGGAGATAAGGTAGCACAACCAAACTCTATATGATGTGAATGTTGTGTTACATTATTAACAATGAGCACTAAATTATTAAGGGCAAAACAACGGGTATAAAATTTTAATTTATCAAAAGATGAGAGAATGTGTGGACACCATCATATGCACAGTAAAATTGAAAAGGTACTTATCAATTAGAAAGGTATGGTCGCTGGATTGGGCATATATATGTGTTTTCTTTTGCCAAGTTAAGAACAAGGTGACACACTGTCGTCCGGGGGGGGGGAGTGTTTGGGATTACTTATTTATCCTACTTATTGACTTATTAACTTATATAAGTTAATAAGGTGTTTGGATAAGCTAACTTATTCACCTACTTATTTCATTTTTAAGAAGTAAGTGACTACTTACTTATTACTTATTGAATAAGTCAATAAGTAGTTTCAAATAAGTAATCCCAAACAAGGCCTGAGTTCGAGCATAATGTCACAAACATAATCCAATTAATAACGATAAGTCATTGACGAGGGTTAAACGATAGATTCCTCGTAATAAGACTCCAACACTTAATGCACTTTTTTTTCTTAACAATAAAGACTACGCATCTGAAATGCACCAAGCACTCATCTTCAACCAATCTATTACCAAACATTTGTTATGCGTAGAATATTAAATCTCTATAGTGTGGTTTATAGGACAAGGAAGTTCTACTAATCCCAAACTAGTAACCACTAACCATATTGACATTAACAAGTGCAAACCGTCTAATAGTTCAAAATTTCAGACGTTTTACCACTCATAACTTGATCCAGACAATATAAACTATACACGAGCAGCAATTGATCTTATGATCCAAAAACCTTCGATATTATTTAAGGTGCTTTCGGCTAAGAGAATAACCAACTAACTATCTCCGGATAACCTTTTCTTATGATACACGTGTGAAAAGTTGATACGCAACTACAGGTCACGTATCACAAGCATGCTATTAATGGAAAAATATATGATATATGACGATAATGGTAAGTGGAATAACACATATACACCTTATTTATCTGAAAAACACTATAGAAGTATAACACATACACCCCTTATTTTTTTATTTTATAATAACAATCAATCTATCCTGTGAACAATATAGAAACGAGGACATTGCAGTGTTGCTAGAAACATCATTTTTTTTGTACTCTACACATTAAATAAATATGGGTTGAAGGGATGTGATTATGAGGGACCAGGTGTACGTTATGTACATATAGTCCAGTCTATATTTGAAGAACACCTCGACAACGTGTATGGTCAGCTCACGTGCGACAAGTACGTGTGGATACATTTATATTTATTTTCAGATAAAAACAAAAAAAAGCCATTTTGGTTTGACTGTGAACTTATTTTCAGAAAAGGTTAATTGTACAGAAAATGTAAAATAATTTCTTCTCTAATATCCCAATTAATCAGAAATTTTAATTTAATATTATCATTATATTAAAAAAAATTAATGTTCATATTTGAAATGTCACATCTTTAGACTTTAAAAATGCACATTTTAAAGAATAACCTAAAAGGCTAAAATGATCAAATAAACAAATTTGAAGAGGATTTTACACTTTTAGATATGGTTTATCGGGCTCTAAAAGAAACCTAATCGCTTTATGAAGGCATTGGGCTTGATTATATAAATCGGTCATTAGAATAATTAACTTTTTAATTATAAATAGAATTGAAGATTTTTTTTTTCAAAGGCAAATATTATTAGAAAAAGGCGGACCCCAAGGAGGAAACACGAGGAGATGCCGAAAGCAACAAGAACAAATTAAACCATACTTACAAAAGATTGAAACTAAAGGAAGATTATTGAGTCTGCACCTACTTTTAAACCATAAAAAACCTAACGACTTTATATCTCCAATAATATTTTTAACCTTGGATGTTTTGTTGGAGAATTGAGCCTCATTTCTAACTTTCCAAATACACCAAAGCGCGAGGAGAATGATGCCTTTGAAGACCTCCTTATAGACCTCATCAGGGAATGCCAAAATATGAAGCTCCAATAATTCCCGAGTCAAGAAAGCGAAAATCGGGTTAACCTTGCACCAATTGCTAACGTGCTGCCAAATAACCGTGGCGAAGTAGCAAGAGGAGAAAAGATGATCAACCGTTTCCAGCGAGTCACTACAAAGAGGGCAGGAGAGAGAGGCCAAAGGGACCTTCCGAAAACGAAGGGCCACCAAAGTCTTAATACAAAAACACGAGATTACTCAACAATAGACGGGATCACCAATGTGATGAAACCCTAGAGGCTCTCGGATGAAAAATACAGAAGTAAAGACGACAGCGAAAAAAATGAGCTAATATTTTTTCTCAACACTCTCTATCTCTTCTATATATAATATCCAGCTGTAAAACGAAGTCTCCATGGATCATCCTTGACCCGTATGTTCTTCAGAGACAAAACGGGTCAAGGCTTTATCTGGTTCACATGTGTGCAAGCCCATGATCTAATGTTTACTTCTGGTCCAGCAGTCCACTGCTGGTACAAGCCCAATACTCATCCAGCCCATTATGCAAAAAACAAAGAAAGTGAATGAATAAGAAATAATATTTGAATTGCAGCAAATATGAAATGTTTTTTTTTCAACAATTCCCGAACCAAATAACCAAATCCAAGATAAGTTAATTACATGTTATAAAACTGAGAAGAAAATAAAAGTAAAATTATATATTTTCAACAACGGGCCCATGCTATCTAGCCCACACAGTCGGATTTCGGTACTGCGGACAGAGAAGCACCTGAATCCGGAGTGGGTGATCCAGGTTGAAATCGTCAGTCAATGGCGGGCCTATGACTGCAAGTTTCAGTCCGGTTTTCAGTTCTTTTCCATGAACTTGATCCGAACTGGGTATGTTATCTTGAAGAGATTTATCATTCGGCCTAAGCGCAGGGAACGTTTCTGGCCCGAATTCACAATCCAAAAACATGTGTAACTGATTTGGGGGTCCGAAAGTTAACACAGAGATCAATGTTCCCAGAAGCAAATTTTTTGGTCTTATGATCTTTTAATGCTTCAGAGTAGGGGTTAGTTTTTACCGGGAACACGAACCTTGCTTGGATTGGTTTAATATTTATCATCCTAAAACCCGATTAACACCCCTACTTCGGAGAAGAAAGTCCACATAAATCTTATGCGTTTGTGTGCGCGTTAAGCCAACTTATGTTAAAGATAGTTTTAAGTTGCAATAAGAGATAGAATTAATGGGTATTTTAGAATGAGTGGGACTTAGTTTATAACTAGTTGAGAAATATCATACACTGCATCATTAGGCACTATATAAACATGTTCAAAACCAAATCTTTACCCATCATAAGTGGGTTATTTTTTTAGTTTTTGGATAAAGGGCATAGCCAGGAAAAATATATAAACGAGTAAAAGGATTCACCCAAAAGAGGGAATACCCTCTTAAATTCCAATCCAAGTTCCCAAGGAACCCAAAAAATGGAGGCCCTAAAGCTACTATCATCACCTCATCTATTAAACCCAGTCCAAGTTCCCAAGGAACCCGATCAAAACCGCTCCTAACTAGCAAAAAACCCAGTCAAAGCCCAAACCGGCTTGAAACCGACACCGATTTTGACTTTTTGTTGAACAACCCGAACCGGTTTAGGGTTACAATTCGATTTGTGGACCTCAGTCGTAACTTTTTTCTTTGTCGGGCCTTACATGCAAATGATGAAGTATTCATGTCCAACAAAGATTGACTTTGCTAGAATCCTTCTTTCAACTCAACTGCATATATCAGACATTATCTACACATTTTATAAAAAACAACCGTTAGCCACTAGGGGTGTTGTTCGGGTAATTTAATCGGGTTTCGGGTAGATCGGTTCGGGTTAATCGGTTTTTTCGTGTGTGAAAATTTATCCGATAACCGATCCGAATAACATTCGGGTAGACCGGGTTCGGGTTATTCGGTTTTCGGTTTAATCGGGTCGGGTTTCGGGTAGGACACGTTGTTGAAAAAAATAAATGAATCAAGTTTATAAACATAAAATAAAGGCGTATGTGAAACAAAAATAAGCATATTTCTAAGAGATTAAAGCTTCAAATAACAAGTGTTTTGTCCTAGTCTAACAATAATCAATCAAAGGTATACTAGATAAAAAAATATTAAGAAATAGATTAATGAATAAGTATTAGATTATGCGAACCTATGTTGGTATCATTGTTTCTTCAACTTCATGAAAAATTAAATGTTCGGCTATAGTAATAAGATTATAATTTGTAAATAGAAAGGTATGAACAATTCCGTAATAATGATCTATTAATGTAGTAATAAGATTGTAATTTATAAACCATGTTTATAAATGTTCGGTTTATTCGGGTTAATCGGTTCGGGTTATTCGGGTTTTTGATGTTTGAAAGTCTAACCGAAACCCGACCCGAATAACAATCGGTTTAAACGGTTTTCGGGTTAATCGGTTACGGGTTATTCGGGTACGGGTTTAATCGGTTCGGGTGAAGGTTATTCGGGTCGGGTTAACCGGGTACGGGTAAAATCAACGGGCCTATTAGCCACCATTAAAAAACAACTTTTAAATTAAAGCAATGATAATTTTCTGTTTTCAGTTTTATATTATATTTAGTTTGGTAATACCTCAACATCAATTTCATTTGTGTTTCTTCTTTTTCCATATCGGCACCCAAAATTTGTGGACTTTCTTCTTTGAAAGTCGTGAGATTTCTTCCTCCAAATCATACACCTCTTCACCATTCAGCTCAAACCCAGCTTCTTGGGCAATCTTGTTTAGATTCCAATCCTGATGTGCTTAATTTGGATATGCTTCCATATGAATTTTCTTCTTCCCTATTTCACTCAACATGAGGGGTTGTAAATAATTAACGTATCTTGTTGAGTGAAACAGGGAAGAAGAAATTAATATGGAAGCATATCCAAATCAAGCACATCAGGATTGGAATCTAAACAAGATTGCCCAAGAAGCTGGGTTTGAGCTGAATGGTGAAGAGGTGTATGATTTGGAGGAAGAAATCTCACGACTTGCAGGGAAAAAGAAGGAATCAAAGAAGAAAGTCCACAAATTTTGGGTGTCGATATGGAAAAAGAAGGAACATAAATGAAATTGATGCTTGAGATATTACCAAACTGAAGATAATACAAAACTGAGAACAGAGAATTATCATTGCTTTATTTTAAAAGGGTGTTTGTCCTTTTAATGGCGGCTACCAGTTGTTTTTTATAAAATGTTTAGATAATTGTCAAATTGTCTTAGGAAAAATGATGTCAAGTCTATGAATGCCATCTACAGCTCCAGCCATAAGATTCTGGTGTTGGGTGATAATAATTTAAGGTATTCCCAATTATTGGCAGAAAAGCTTCAAACCGGTAATAACATCACAATAGCAAATCTTGTTCGTATACACGAGATGAAAGAATTTGCAAAGAGTGGAGGAGGGTACCCGTTACAAAGATTAAAAGAACTCAAAGCCAAGGTGATTTTTAACGATGTCAAGAGTTTGATCATCGATATAGATGGACTATTCACAAAGATAATCTACATACATAGAGATCTTTCAAACATCCAGTAAGTCAAAAGTTTATATTTTAATTTTTTCAATTAAATTTTAATATACATATACTGATTTTTAGTTTTTTTCAATTAAACTTTAATATACATATATTGATCTTTTTTTTAATGCGGGATAAGAAAATATACTTTGGAAGAATTCTTTGAAACAACCCCTCTCATGTTGAGTGAAACAGGGAAGAAGAAATTCATTGATCATCGTGGACCCAAGAGGTTCTTGGTTGAAAAATATACAAATACAGAGATCAATGTTCCAAGTAGCAACCTTTTTGGTCTTATGATCTTTTAATGCTTCAGAGTGGGGGTTTGTTTTTACCCGGAACCCGACCCTTGCTTGAATTGTTTTAATATTTATCATCCTAAAACCTGATTAGCACAACAACTTCGGAGGAGAAAGTCTACATAAATCTTATGCGTTTGTATGCGCGTTAAGCCGTCATATTTAACACAATCAGATCCCTTGAACAAGCGTAAGAATTATTTCAACATATTTATGCAAACTGTATATTAAAGATAGTTTTAAGTTCCAATAAGAGGTAGAATTAATGGGTATTTTAGAATGAGTGGGAGTTAGTTTATAACTAGTAGAGAAATATCATACACTGCGTCATTAGACTCTATATAAACATGTTCAAAACCAAATCTTTACCATCATAAGTGGGTTCTTTTTTTAGTTTTTCGATAGCCAGGAAAAATATACAAATGAGAAAAGGATTACACTCAAAAGAGGGTATACCCTCTTTAATTCTTCTCCAAGATCCCAAGGAACCCAAAAAATGGAGGCCCTAAAGCTACTATCATCACCCCATCTATTAAACCCTGTCCAAGTTGCCAAGGAATCCGATCAAAACCGCTCCAAACTAGCTAAAAACCCAGAATCGATTTGAAACCGACACCGATTTTGACTTACCGGTTTAGGGTTACAATCCAATTTTGGACCTCCGTCGTAACCTTTTTTTTGTCGGGTCTTACATGCAAATGATGAAGTATTCATGCATAACAAAGATTGACTTTGCTAGAATCCTTATTTCAACTCAACTGCAATCATCAAACATTATCTAAACATGTTATAAAAAACAACTGTAGCCGCCATTAAAATGATAAACACCCTTTTAAAATAAAGCATTGATAATTCTATGTTCTCAGTTTTGTATTATATTCAGTTTGTTAATACCTCAAGCATCAATTTCATTTATGTTCCTTTTTTTCCATATAGAAACCCAAAATTTGTGGACTTTCTTCATTGATCCCTTCTTTTTCCCTGTAAGTCGTGAGATTTATTCCTCCAAATCATACACATCTTCACCCTTCAGCTACAACCCAGCTTCTTGGGCAATCTTGTTTAAATTCCAATCTTAATGTGCTTGATTTCGATATGCATTCACATGAATTACTTCTTCCCTGTTTCACTCAACATGAGGGGTTGTAAATAATTAACTTATCATGTTAAGTGAAACAAGGAAGAAGAAATTCATGTGGAAACATATACAAATCAAGCACTCAACATGAGATCCTTCCACATGAAATTCTTCATCCCATGTTTTGCTCAACAAGGGAGGAGTTTTTACAAAAAAAAGTTTCTAAAGTGAATTTATCATCTTACATAATTCAAATATGAATATTAAAACTTAAATGAAAAAATTAAAACATCAATTTTTTTACTTACTGGATGTTTGAAAAATCTCAATATATGTAGACTATCTTATTGAATGGTCCACATATAAACCTTGTCAAACTCTTAGCCTCAAAAGTAAAAATAACCGACTTTGAGTGCTTCTAACCTTTGAAATCGGTACCCTGCTCCACCATTTGCAAACTTCTTCCTCTAGTATATGGGAACAATATTTGCTTTTGTTATGTTTTTGCTGGATCGTAGGTTTTCTGCCAATAGTTATGAGTACCTCAGATTGTCATCACCCACCACCAGAATCTAGTGACCGGTGATGTTGAAGGATCTCAGGTTGACATACTTCGTAGGCAATCTTGACATCATTTTTTAAGATAATTGACAATATTAGTAAAATTAGAAATACATTATGCATATAGTAAATATGATTTACTAATATTGTCAATTGTTTAGAAAAATGATGTCAAGATGGCCAATGTCTATGAATGCCATATATAGCACCAGCCACAAGATTCTGGTGGTGTGGTGGTTGACGACAATTTAAGGTATTCACAATTATTGGCAGAAAAGCTTCAAATCGGCAATAACATCACAGTAGCAAATCCTGTTAATATACACGAGATGAAAGAATTTGCAAAAAAGCGCATGAGGGTACCGGTTACAAAGATTAAAAGAACTCAAAGCCAAGGTGATTTTTAAATGTGATGTCAAGAGTTTGATCATGGATATAGATGGACTATTCACAAAGATAGTCTACGTACATAGAGACTACCTCATAAGGAAAAGCATACTTGTTTATAAAGAAAATTAATGTATTCAAATCGTGTAATATACTTGTTTATAAAAATATAAAACTTTTTATTAATAAGTATATAACATTACATTTTATCAACCCGTGTAACACACGGGTTTTTTAAAATATAAATTTTTTATTACTAAGTATATAATATTATATTTTAGCAACCCGTGTAATACACGAGATTTTAACCTAGTGTAATAGATAAAGTAATTCACAACACATTGTTTATAAAGTTATTAAAACATAATGTTGGATACTCAAAAGATAAGTTTTGATAGATACTCATAAGTTTCGTTCATTGCAACATTTACATAAAACACTTGTCTCCCAAAATTTAATACTAAAATAGCCCAAAATGAATTGAAAAAAAGAAAGAAAGAGGATTGGAAATTTGGAATCTTTTGGCCCAACATGCATTTGGTGTGGTCAAGAGTCCTTGACATAGAAGACTATTGCTTACAACATCGTAAAGGAAAAAAAATAAAAAAATAAAAAAATTAGTAATTATAATTCAGGCGGACGACATATTCATTTCCAAAATCAATTATTGAGTTAAGCTATTTGAATTTAGAGCATTCTTAGCAGTTTTTTTATTCTTATTTATATAATTAGACTAAAAATTAATACCTTTTTATCTCATTTTTAATTAAATAATATTTTTTTATACATTTATCATTATTTTTTCTCTTTCCTCCAGTCACAATCACTTTAAAAAAATATTAAAAAATTTATACAGGTGAACAGTGTTCACAAATATACAAAAAAATTATACATTTTATCTCTCCTCCATTCACAACCACGTTAAACCACTTTTTAAAATATACAAAACTCACTTACAAAAATATAAAGAACCTACTGTGAATGCTCTTATAGTTACATTGAAACATATCGCAAAATAACCAAGATTTCAACCTATGCACAAGTTATAAACATTGATGCCACCCAACCATTAACTAGTAAACATTGATGATACCCAACCAAACATCAATAATAGCATTCACAGCCTCTTTTTTAGTATATGTTTGCGAGTGAGTTTGATATATTTTAAATAGTGCTTTAAAGTGATTGTGAGTGGAGTGTAGAGAAAATGTATAATTTTTTTTTTGTATATTTATGAAAACATTGTTTATCTGTATAAATTTTTCAATATTTTTTTAAAGTGGTTGTTAGTGGAGAAGAGAGAAAAGGTAATAATAAATGTATAAAAAGTATTATTTAATTGAAAAAGGGAGATAAAATATGAGTTTAGTGTAATTATAAGGATAAGGATATGGAACCGCCTACGAATGCTCTGACACGACTAATAAAAATGATTCGCGACTATAAACAAATGATACGCAATTGAGAAACAATAAACAAAAAAAAAGGAGAGAAGAAATTGACACAAGAATAAAAATAGGTGATACAAAGTGCAGACTTACTTTAGTGTTGTGGAGACTTACTTTAGTGTTAGCGGGTCTGCCGACACCGACAAACTTTTTATTTTTTAATTTTGTTATATATATGGTATATTTTTGAGCCATCCCTATAAAATTTTGACAACGACCCCTATAAAATTTGACACCGACCCCCAGAAATATTTTTTAGGATTATATATTTTATAAATAAAAACCAATTAAACCAAACCCTTAACCGTATAACAATTGACTCATAACCCATTAATTATAAACCTATTAAACCAAACCTTTAATAGTTAACTCAAAAACCATTAAACAAAATAGGCCCAAATAACACATAAGCCTAATACCCATATAAATATTTTAAACCTAATTAACTATTGAAAAAAAATATAGCCGCGAGGGATGCATTAGGCAACCAAGCGACGACAGACAAAAACTATTATCGTAATGTTAGAGGGTGTTTGAGATTGCGTTGGAAAACTGCTTATTGACTTATTGGCCTTTTCAAAATCCAATAAGCTAAAAAAAGTGTTTGGCAAACACAAAAGCACTTTTCGTTTTAAATTTTTGAAAACTAATCAAAACACTTTTTTAAAAACTCATTTTAAAAAAGTCATAAACCAATAAACACTTTTAACAAAAAACACTTTTCAAGTTAAATAAGCAATCCTAAACACCCTCTTAGTATGCCCTTCCCCCCAAGACAAGATTGAAGATATTAGATACTTGTTAAGCTTGAATCTTTAGTGGGCAGGAAGGAATCAACTCAGGAAGCACAAACAGGTTAGTTGAATCTTTTTGCCCTCCCATTCCATTCTCTATTTGATCATTATTTGATTTGACTCGGGAGTAAATCTCATTAGTATGATAAATGTGTATACCTAAGACTTTATCAAAATGGGAAGGTCTTGGGTTCAAATCCCACTTGTGACAAAAAAAATGAGGGGTCCAAGTTGGGCCAGAGGGTTTTCTCACCTATGATGGGTTTCCTCTGTGGAGATGAAGATGATTGGGTGGGCCAGTGGCCCACCAGTGATCCAAATTGCCGTTCAAAAAGAAAAATTAGTATCAATTGAAATTATGTGTTTTAGTTAATTTATAGGTTAATTGAATTTATATGTTATGTGTGTATCTGATTAGTGATTAGTCAAAATATTGAAAGGTTTTTTAAAAGAAAATTTGGGTCTTCATCTTCTAAGACTCCCGCGTTCATAGATTTGGATAATATTTCATGCGAAACCCATAGAGGACAATTTTAGGGATATTGTTTTTTATTATACATTTCTAATGACAAATATCATATTATTATTGTTCATTTATAATTTTGTTAGTTTTCATCGTTTTATTGTGTGACCCGACCCAATCGACCCGACTCGAGCCAAAAAAACAAATATTTAATTATTGACAATTGACCAAAAAAAATATTCGATAAAAAAAAAGTTTCTGGATCCACCACTGGTGATACACGACACTGATAAACAAGAGTTTAAGTTTTGTAGTCACGCATCAAAGTGGAAGGAACCAAGACAATGAATCTGTCTTGCCAATAGTACACCTCTACCTTCTTTTGCGAACGAAAAGACAGGCTCACAACATTGCCAGGGAAATGTTGTGATGTTGATGATGAATACATGTACACATCCCGGACATAATAGTTGAGGCGGTGAAACTTAAATTTTGTTTTTAATAAAACGTTTACCATGACGTTAAAAAAAAGTAAACAAACAAACTAAAAAAGTTTTAAAAAAATCAAATTATATATATTATAGAGATAAACTTGATACTTTAAAAACTTGAGAGAGTAAAATCGACATTCTATAAAATTGAGGGATCACTTTTGATATTTAATAAAGTTAGGGGCTGAACTTATATCGAAAAAAGTTAAAGTTTAAGAATATTGATAATATAGGTGGAAGCAGAGCACTAAAAAGTCAGCTGTGCAATAGTTTAGATCTTAAGAAACCGCAATCAATCAAATTAAACGTTTTATGTATTTTCAGTAAATCACAAACCATTATTTAAATAACCCCCCTCCACTCCGTACCATTGCGGGGACAACCCGAGCTGTACCCACCTACCACTCACCCTACCTATATATAAACTCACCCACCTCTCCTCCCTTCACCTTCATTTTTCATTTCCCCATTCTTCTCATGAGACCACTACAAGGTCACTATATATCACCACCCATTCAATTAACTTCGTCTAATCAAGTTTATGGAGTCTCCGATGTACTACCCGCCTCCGCTACATCACTCATCCCGCCCAACCCTAAGCTTCCCGCTCGGCACCGCCTTGCTTTTAATCGTCATTTTCAGCCTCAGCGGCATCTTCTCTTGTTGCTATCACTGGGACAAGCTCCGTCACCTCCGCGGTTCATTTGACGATGCCGACGATGACGATGATGATCACTCCACTTCCAAACCTAAATATACCTATTCGGTAAGCAGTTAATTCAGAATACAGGGGCGGAACTAAAGGAGGGTCAGAATCGTCATTTTTTATATATAAAAGTAAATTTTCATTTTATTTTATATTTTTTTAAGAAAAACAGAAAATAGAAGATTATGACGACCCTCTGATTAAAAAGTTTTGGTTTCGTAACTGGAAACTGTAAAGTCTGTGGATCATGAAATTAAGTTGATTGATTTGATTTGTTTTTTAATAGGCGAAATTGCAAACGGAGAATGAGAGTTTGCCGGTGGTGATGCCCGGTGATCGGATTGCGAGGTTCATAGCATTGCCGTGTCCGTGTGAACCGCCGAGACAAGAAAAGGTTATCGTAGAAGTTCAGAAGACTCCAAAGCCACCGCATGTAGCTGTTACTCTTTGTTAAACTTAAACAACTAATTGATTTCCTTTGTATATATTTATATGGTATAAATATATTCGTTTCATTAAAAGTTATAAAATCACATATATGATATTATGATTCTTCTTCTATACCCTTTAATTGTAAATTTGTAATTTAGTAAAGAAATTTACCATGAATATATTTCCTCTTTCTACTTAATTTAGCTATTAATACGGTTTTCTTGTAAAGAGTTTCATCTGGGAATGCCACGAATTCGAATTCTAATACGGAGAATTTTGTTAGTACCCTCCACAATACTAAGAGTTAGCCTTTAAAAAAAACAAAGTTTCAGATATTAATACTATATGAGTATCAGCAAACAATCCAATTAGTATTTACTACTATATATATAAGAGGAAATTTCATTTCAGAACAAGGAAATTCTGGGAGAACATATGAAACAAATCTAAATCGTTTAATTTGTTTTGATCCATGGTAAATTTTTAATTTTTTACTTCCTACATACAAATATGTATGTTTATTTACATAAAAAACATTAAACTAGTTTTTTCATATGTTTTTATATATTTAAAAGTTTCTACACATGTGTAGGTTCATGAATTACCATGTGTAGGTATGTGTATAAACAAAATATGTTCATAATTTTTTGGTTGAATTTCATGAAAAACGAATAAACATTACATTTATATCATTTTATTATATTTTAAAACATTTTAAGATTGAAAAAATAAATGATTTGTTTTATTCTGCGTGCTCTCACAATATTTAGTGTTCTGAATTAAACTCTCTCCATATAAGATATTACTTTTTAATTGCCCTTTTTTATTTTAGATATTATTGTTCTGCTTTAGATCTTTTAAAGATTTTAACCAAGTGGACCACTTAACTTGTTGCGAATTTTAGTATGTTTGATTCTGTTTATTTAAGTGTTGTCTTTCGTATCTACGGAGCAAGTAATGCATAAAGGAAAAATCACTACCATTTTTTTAACTACCATCCAACAAATTGTCATATTCTTATTCGTTTTTTAAGCCAATTTTTTTTAATGAAATGAAGTTATTTGTGTTAGAAAATTTGTGGAATATAATTTTTACAATATTAAGGAAATGAGACTTACACAAATAATTATGTATATATTTTAGTCATATAATTATTTAACTATGAGTTTGTATTCTACTATGCGAGAGCATCACAACGAATCAAAACATGCCCAAAACGAAGTTAAGATAAATGGGATATCGATACTCGAAGTTGATTGGTTGGAACGAATAATATGAAACTTGAGTGATTCTGAGTAGAAATTTGTTGCATTTAAGGACACACCTAAAGCCCAACATGCTTTGGCGAGTACCCTATTTAGTATAATCGTCCAAAGTTTGGGAGTGAAGTTTGATCTATCCCTTAGCAAAAAAGCGGTGTTTTAAATGTCCCCAGGCTCCTCGGGCTTAGTATTTCCTGCCAGTCATCCCCATTGAAGGACTGCCAACATATGTCGGCTCTACCGGGCTATCCTTAATTACCGGCTGATGATCTCTCTGTTTCCGACCGAGGACTGATGAGCCCTCCCAGTTTGTCGCAAGGTTTGTTTAGATTCTTTTGACGAGCATGCGGTACATTGCAATGAGCTGCCTGAGTTTAAATAAATGGATGATTTGGTTAGGGACAGAAGCGTCTCCAAGATTTCAATTGTCCCTCGCGAGTATAGAGAAATGCCTATCGAAAACCATCAAAATATATATTTAATTATGTATATATATAATATAAAATATAATTTTATAATATATATACATATATATTATGCCCCTCGAAAACTATCAAAATTACATGCCTCGCGCAACGACACATGTTGCACATGCCACTTAGCTACCTCTGGTCAGAGATGTTCTATGTGATTAAAAGTGAACCTAGTTCCTATAATTTGTTTCACGATACTTGAGTCATCTTCGCAGAAGGATGACAAGTAATTAACTTTGAGGTCGTATATGTCAGTAACTATAGATATGAGCAGATCGAAAATGAGTACTTTGTGATTTTCTTATTTAAAAAAATATAAAATATATGTAAACAAGCAATTCTAAAGAAACAAAAATAAACAAATGATGTTACAACTATCAAAACCTTTTGAAATTGTTACAAACACGTTTCTGAATAAATAATTAAGCACACATTACTACGTTGTTAATTACATCATTATTTTGTAAAAAAACGTCTAAATTGCAGATTAATTACATCCTTAGTTGAAGAGGAGACGTAACACATTTTGCAATTAGGTACTTGTACGATTGTATCCATCTCTTCTTCCACTTATAGTACATTTAGATATTTTGTTAAATAACATTATTGTGAACTTGAATATTACGTATATGTCTCCAGGGGCGGATGTAGTGAAGCGAGGGGGGGTGCACAGGAACCCCCCGAGTTTTGAAATTTTAGTGTAACGGTAGGTAAAAAAACTAGGGTGAACCCCCTAAAATATTATAGGGTGAACCCCCTTACGACGGCGCCCACTGCTGCTCGGTTGATCCGGTTGTGAAGCTATAAAACTAAGAACTCTTTCTTGAACTAAATGTGTGTTCTTGAGCATTCATATGATTAGAGGTAAAAAATTGATAGAAACAAATGAGTAGATGACTCTTAAATACAAATTAGTTGATTTTGTGAACATTTGAAGCATAATTTTCATGTTTTTTTCTTTGCTTTAGACCTCCAAAAATGGTTGAGCCGCCCCTGCCCGACCCGACCCGACCCGACCAATCGAACCGAACCGAAAATTTTTATGTCCGGCCCTATGAAATTGGATCATCTAAAAACAGTGAACCCCCTGAAAAAAAATTCTGGATCCGCCACTGTATGTCTCGGAAGATGTATTTAATTCCGATTGATGGCGATATACCAAAATAATTAGGCACTATAATGTACTTACGATAATATCCCAATATTTATACATATTTTTTTAATAAATGACTATTTATTTAAAAGCTATATAATTAAACATGACTATCGTGTGAAGTTACCCTTTATATTAATGCACAAATTGAAATTAGGCTAATTAAGAATCTATAATACAAAAACAACATTCTAATATCGATTTCTAACAAACAAGAAGTTTTTTTTTGAACAATTTCATTCTCATATCATCTTAATCTTTGATCTCGTCTTTCTTGAATCACACTTCTAAAAATATAATTATTTCAACGCTCAATACTTTCTTATCATAAAAATTCATTCTTTAAATAAAAGCTTCTTTTAAACTCATGTTCTTTAAAATACTTTTTACTTCACAAACGTCACCAGAAATATTAATCACACAAAATTTTATAAATATGATAGTTGGAGTTTTGGGTGGAAAATGAGTTTTTTCACTAAGTTGTAAAATGATTTTTTTGTCAAATTTGGAGAGAAATAAATATATGTGTCTGATGTTAATATTCTTATTTATTTCTAGGTTTGTGTTCTCTTACGTGATGCATTCGTTAGGAAATAAACAGCGTCCAAAACGTAGCTAAGATAAATGAGATATTCATGCTTTAAATTGGGGGGGTTTAGAGCTATTAGAAGTTTAACTTTTATTGAGTAGAAAAATAAGGAAACTTTTCCTACATAGGTGGGATGACAAACCTTTGAATGATTTATAAGGAGGAACACTCCTTTAGTGTTGTTACCTTATAAGGAATGACACTCAGTAACAGTCAGGAGGGTTCGCACCCAACGCGCCCAGGGATTAGGTCGATGGGTGTTTTGATGGCGCACACTCGCATCACCGCTTATGAGCCGTCTTAGCATTTTTTACCGGCTACGAGTGGCCCGCATGGGTTCAGTACCAGGGCACGCAGATGAGGTGGCATAACATCCGATCTCAGCGCCCGGTCTCCACGACGTACACGGATTGTGTCCGGGCAATCTACACGTGACAACACTCTCCCTTCTTTCATAGTTTTTTACAATACCAAAGGGGGAGGGGCGATGTTTTTAACCCATCATGGGATAGCCTTGCCGATCCATTTTCGAAGATTTTAAACTACATTATATTATTGTTATTATTTTATTATTATAATATTTAATATTTAATTTAATTTATATCGTTAAGTTAAAAAAATAATATAAATACACAATTTTGTTTATTTTATTTTATTAATATTTCAATATGTTTAAAATAAGTATTTTTTGAGCTTGTAAACGACTTTGTAAAATGATTTCAACGGTTATGTTTAAACAACTATATTTCAAAGGCTATTTTTCAAATTAAAATAAATATAAGCCTTTATTTCACACACAAACATACACAGACAAATTCGCTTATTCTAATGGTCTTTATCCCGATTCGTGGATTCTTAGATCATTAAATGAGTACAAGTTGTCGAAAGTCTCTATAAAGACACACAACAATATATAGCCTCAAAGTTTACTATAATGGTCATTTTACGGTGATGACGGACAGAACATATTTAATTTACGTGATTTTTATTATTTTTGTAGTTAATGAAATGTTTTTTTAATAGTTATTGCATTTTTTTTAATTTCAATTATAATTGAATATATATATTTTATTATGTTTTATTTAATTAAAAAATAGTTTTGGGATTAGAAAAGGATGAAAAATCTGACATAATATTAACGTGTCTTAATGGAAGGGAGTGATGCACTTCCACCACCCTAAATGTCATTAAAGTATCTAGCACACGTAAGTACAATACGGAAGGAAAAAATAAACTACAATCACAAACCAAACAGTAGACGAGATTAAACTTTTTAACTAAATGACATCTTTCATTAATATAAAAAGTTTCTCGTTTTAGATCAGATCAGAAAGAAATGGTACCGGAACAAGTTCGAGAATTGAACTATAACGTACTACTAGAAAAGTGATTATCAATAAAATATCATCAAACGGATCAGTGACAGATCCCAAAAAATAAAAAAAAACAAAAACCACATATACCAGTTTGTAATATTTGGTGATTATCGACACACGGATTAATCCGAGGACAAAGGACTTTCATCGATGAATGTTTGTCGTCGGAACTTGTTACTAACATTTACAGGAAACCGAAAATATTTTTTTATTATACAAAATTAATCAGTGAAAGAAAAGGTCGTCGATAATTTGTTCATAACAATCCATCGATGATCCCTCAGATCTCGGTGAATTCCGTCGCTAATACGTTAATGGTATTGACATGTGAATCGACACTAAATTCCGTCGGCGATCCCTCAATAAATTATGTAACCTATCGATAAATTTTTTACTCACGCCTTGTTTTCCGACTGAGTATGACCAATACATTATCGACGTTTTTACTGAGAGATTTTCAATGGACATGTCCATCACTTACAGTCCTTGAATTATAGTGTGTATTCAAACCAAGAACGGAACATAGTATTCGATTTTATGATTTTGACCCAAGTTTACACTATCCTAATTTTTAGTGTTTACTAGACTTGAGATATTAGAATTTTCTTAAAATGCTAATTATTCATACTTGATGAAAAATCCATATACTCGTAAAAGTTAATATGATTTTCTTATTTTGTCACACTCCCGTTAAAAGGGCACTCAATTAAAAAAAATTAAAAAAATAGGTGTAGATAACATTGCAATAATGTGAATAGAACAAACCTAACATTTAGAAAAGTGAAGTCTTATAAATTCTTAAGTGGTCTTATTCCTTGACCTAATTTATGTATCAAATCAAACAAGGTGCTAGTCCTCCACCCACTCCCAGTCTCCCACCTCTTTATCTAATTTCGTCCCTTTTTTTATCATAAATAATTTTAACTTCAATTTACTTGTTTTTGATGTATAAATTTAGAGAGTGAACGTCTTCTTATATATTTAATGAAAATTTTACTAATGGTTTTCACAAGAGTTAGTTGTAATTAATACTTAAATTGCTTTAGCAAATATGTTTGGAACATCTACTTTCAGGGTACATGAGTACGTAAATACTAAATGCCCCTCTTTTTGAAAAGCATGTCATATGACACTTTTCTCCACTTCTTTCATTCCTGAGATGTTTGTCGCTATAATGAATAGGCTAAGTATACTCGTTGCTTCAACAAATACAAGTTAGAGATCTCTATTGACGTTCTCGATTGTATCAACTCCTTCAGGTACCTGCTAAGATCAAAACACCGTTAGTCTCACCGTAGGAGGGGGTCTCCTGCGATCAGCCTCCGGAGTGAGAATAAGATAACTATTCTTTGAAAGCGATAAGGTATTTAGGATCGAGAGTTGTGCATTGTATTGTGAGAATGTGTGAGTGAAGATGAAGATCGGACCTCGTTCCTAAGAGCCCAAGTCCTCTCTTTTATACTTGAGTTTGGATAGGTGTGTAGCTGTTTTGTCGCCAGCTCCTTACCACATGCGGGGGTATCCCCTTCTCTTTTCTCTCCCTGCAGTGAGACCCTTTGCTTTTTGGTGAAAGGGTTATAGTCTCAATATCCCTTTCCTCAAGGCCATTAAACCTTGTTGTCTTACAACCTTGACTTCCTGGAGATTATAAACAAGTCCTTTTCATTTATGCCATGTCACCTCGTTGTTTGGGAGACATGGTTTTGTGGTTCCGCTTGGCACAGATTTGCTTCTTGTACGAAGCTATGCTTCATGAACGTACCCACGTCATCAATCTCCCTTATGTTTGAGTTTCCCATGTGTCTATTAGGTCCGGACCATGCCGAGTGTATATGATGTTGTATTTGATATCAATTGAACAATACATTTTTTGTAAAACAAGATTAATAATAAAAACGCTTTCTTAATAAATCAATCAGTTGTTTACAAATGAACCGTCCTTCTGTCTGAGCCACGCCCGATATATAAACCAAAAGGTTTAAATAAATTTTGAGTTACAATCACCCCATACTCATCGATGGAAAGCAGAGAAGAAGGAAATCCCGTTTTTGAAATACATAGCAGGAAAGATCGGATGATCCCCGAAGATCTAACTGTACATTCGACCTCAAGTTTTACAAGAGCTTCACAACAAATATATGAATACTTTCACCGGTGGGTTTTTTATTTAGGGTATGGAGGTCGGGTTTTTATTTCCCCGAACAGAACGATGCATTATGAAGAAATCCGACGACTGTTTGGCTCTTCGGCGATGGAGGATGTGGATTTTGGCGGCTAAGAGAGGGGATGGTTGAGCTCGACGAGACGGTTCCGGTGCAGCTTGAATCACCTCAGTTGGACTCCGTTTGATATGGTTTCGAGCTACTCGTATGTGGATTTGGAGACTTTCAATTTTTGGCTTGAAAAGGTAATAACTTTATGTAAAGTTTGCATTTTTAGCAACAAGTTATGTATGATTTAGGATATATGATGATTTCAAGTCTTTTGAATAATTAAAGTTACAAGCTTTACGCATTTAAAGATCAAATTTGATTTATAAAATTTAGGGTTTCATGGATGCAAAAAACAGAGTTCTCACACTAAGTACTCGCAACGAGTACTCGTGTGTAATCTTAAAGTATACGCATGCATGTACCTAAACAAATAGTAGGAACAACCGTAGAAATAACCTGGTGCGAGTACTTAGGTATACGCAAACTCATTGTGCGTACCTTGGAGTTCTCATATGAAAAAATGAGCGAGTACTTGGGATTCCTTAGCGAGTACTCCTGTGCGAGTACTTCTGTATTCTAGCTAAAACTCATTGCGTGTACTTGTTCTTGAAACTAAGTTTCATGTATTGAACATGTACATATTTTGACATAGTTGATAGAGCCCGCAACATTCAACCAAAAACCGACCCTAATAGTCAAGTTACCACATGTGAGTTCCTATTTGACAGACATGTAGGCACTAAGATGCCACGTCATCCGTATCTGGTTATCACATTGTTGTAGATGACGATGTGAATCTGTTAAAAATATATTACTAACTTTTATAAAAATAAAAATATATTATCATACCTTCAAACCTTATTAATTTAAAAAAAAAGAGCAAAAAGTGAAGGTGTGATGTGGGAACGTACGGATGAAAAAGAAGGAGACGGGGTCCATAAAAGGTGCACCAAACTTCACATGATGGGAAGACAATGTCTGGTGGGTTAACTTATTGGGACGGTCATCTTATCTTAATACTTAGTCTAATTACGTGATAACTTTACACAATATTAATCAAGTTTCTCAAGTGTTTCATTTAAGTAGTTGAAAGAATTGAAAATTGAAAGTTGAAATTTAACTCGGATTATTTCGTCGTCGCCAAGACTCAAGATTCAAGAAGCAGTTGAAAGAAACTTAACTTGGAGTTTTGGAAGCGACTGAAATTGAAAGTTGAAAGAAACTTAACTTGAAAGCAGATAGTGATTTAGTCCCAACTCCTATTACACTCTTTATTTGTGTTTTAGTTTAATTTATATGTTAATTGAATTTATATGTTATGTGTGTATTTGATTAATGATTAGTCAAAATGTGAATTTTGTTTATTAATTTGGGTTTAATTTTTCAATTTTAGGAATATGAATATTGAAACGTTTCTTAAAAGAAAAGTTGTGTGACCCGACCCGACCAGTATTATTATTGTTCATCTTTTTTTTGTTTTTATCGTTTTATTGTGTGACCCGACCCGATTCGACTCGAGCCGAAAAAAACTATTATTTAGTTATTAATAATCGACCCTAAAAATTCTCCGACCCCAATGAAATTTTTTTTTGGGTCCGCCACTGCTTTAGATGTCTAATACATATGCACAACTAACTTATACGAAACAAAAAACAAGAAGGTGATTGAATTCAAAATACTTTGTTTTAGTTCCAGGCAGTTTTCATACATAACTAGTGGGATATTACTGTGTATTGCGGCTAGTCGGCTTTGAACATGGAAATATGAATAAAAAAACATGTGGCGATGATATATTCGGGATTCACAAAAAATATACCAAGCTACTTACTTGATTATTCCTAGAGGTATATATAAAGAGGGAAAAAATGAAAATAAAAAATAGTCAATTAAATAGTGTCACGTGACAAGTGACAATGCTCATACTAACCATTATCTTTAATGGTATATATAAATACACAATTTATTTCTCAAGTTAATTATTCATGTTGTTAAAACACATACAACACCTAATAGATTCTTCAAACATAATTATTAAGATTGTTGAAACAAAAAAATACACAATGATTCTTCATAGATTATTAAAACAAAAACAAGTGCTAAAATCCCATACGAAGATTTGTCTTCCTAAAATACAAACTTCTTCGAATAATTACGAAAGCCTAATGAACCACAAACTAAACCCTAAAAAGGTGAAGGCTTTTCTAATTTTCAAGATGTTAAATCTGGGTTCCAATGATTTCAAGCAACCTATCTGATTACTCTCTCAAGATAATCTGTGTTTTTCTTTTCAACTTTAAATCCTAGAAGATTTGTCTTCCTTTACGTGTAACACTACGTGTTTGTAAAAATGAAGAAACACGAAACTGTATTAAAAAAAAGTTAAAATATATCATGTTTAACCTGACTTGGTTTTAAATAAAATACATCGAAACGCATACTAGCTCGGTTCTGGATGAACTTTTTCGAACTTTATTGATTCATGATTTACTTTTTCTTATTTGTTTTCTCCTCCTTCAACAACCATATGTTTTTGACAATGAGATATTATCCCGTTACAAAGTACGAGTTTGAAAGAGAAAAAAAAACATTAATTGAGATACATTTATCCATGTATACATGTTGCATTCCACTAAGATATGCAATATTATAAACTCGTGTTATCAATTATAACGGCTATATGTGACAATTATAATAAATACCATTGATTTCAGATATTAACGAAAAAAACCAGTACATCTATACTACATAATAAATAAAGGTTTCTCAATGCCACGTGTCGTCTCCATATTCATCCTTATAAATTTTTTCCCACCTCTCTTTAATAATAAATACACTTCCATATTTTCAATAATAATATATTTTTAAACAAATTATTAATTATACTAATAAAATAAATTTATTTTAAATTATCTGATATTATAATAAACTTTGAAATGTAATTATTTAACTTATGTTTTCAATCAAATAGTAAATGAAAGTCAAATTATTTTGAATAATATTTAATGCATTTTTTAAACTCAATTATATATTAATTTTTACATATTTTTTATTTTGTTTTCTATTGTTAGTATATGTAATACATTTTCCCACTTATAAGATACACATATAAAGATTTAAAAATTTTATATATTGATATTTTTCACCCTGTGTAGTACACATGTTCTAAGCTAGTGATAATAAAAAACAAGAAAATAAGCATGTTGTTTTATTTTTTGTGTCTCATGTATACTATAATAAGATCATGGTGGTAAATGTTATATCGTATGGGAATGGTTCAAATAATACCAATTTTTTATATGATAACCGTGATAACCACTATCAAACAATCACATAATTTATAAATTATTTTTTCGTTTAATTGCTAAAAGAGTATTTAATTATCGTGGACATATATTTTGAACATAAATACGAAAATGTAATACTAACATAATGAGTAAACATAAATACGAAAATGAGTATTTAAGTATCGTGAACATATATCTTGTGACACCTTCTAAGTTTGCCGGCTAAACCTAAGAATATTGTTTTTTAAGACCATGGTTTTTGCTGGGTAAACATTATTTTTGCTGGCTAAGCCTTAAAAAAGCGCCGGCTTAGCCGGCCACATGTCGCGCTCTTGTTGGTTCGCACACTGCAAAAAGGAATTTGGGTACGGAATTTCAAGCCAGCTAAGTTTAACAGGCTTAGCCGGCTATTGTGAATGATGTCCTTATTTTAGGCGGCTAAATGAGGATGTCCATTTTGAATAACTTTTTTGGTCAAATGTCTATTTTGGTTTTTTTTTTTCCTTAAATGTTATATATAAATGTATTAATATTCATTTCAATAAAGTTTTAGTGGGTTAAAAATATGCTTTATTAGTGCTCATTACTCACCTCAGAAAGTGCAAGAACATTGGTACAAAATGCTGAATAATTTTTACGAGACACGCATCATTTTTCATTTAATTTAAAAATATGATTGTAATATTTTTATACGTACTTATAGGTATGAATCTTTTTATATTATTATAAACATGAAAATTTTATAACTTTTTTATATTTCATAGTACTAATAAATAAACATCTTTTTACATGTTTATAAAATATGAGTAAACTGATAATATTTATACACAGTTTAAAACATTGTTTATCACACAAGAGCCGAATATATTCGGGTTGTTTATATTATCATCATCATCAATTCATCATCCTTATACTTTTAAGTTTTATCAAATCAACTCAAATGAAACAAAGAAAGATGATTAGAATTTGAAAGAAAATTAGGTATTGGTTTGCAATTCTTGTAAAAAAGGGGTTGTAGATCAAGTGTCATTATAATCATTAATCACACAAAAAAATAAGAGCCATTGAGTGGAACCTTTTTCCTTTTGTCCAAAGAGGTTGTATGGTGGAAATCCTAGTGTGCTTAGAAAAAAACAAGTGATGTCTTTGTCTAAATGGTTATGGTTTTAAGGTTGAGTTGGAATCTTCGTACAAACTTGTACTTCATTTTCATTCATGGAGAGCCTTCTTCAAACCAAATCTTGCGATGCATAGTGTACAAGTTAGTGAAGAATCTATAGATATTTCATAGTTTATCGTGTTGGCACTTTTAGACCAACTCGATTGTAGAGTCAAAAACTTCACATATATGGGTTGGAGATGGAGGATCAAATAAAAAGTGGGTTTTGCTTAAATAGCCTAGAAATAATTTTTAAAAACTAGATATCCGGCTCATACGAACTCCGATTAAACTCATTTCAGCGGCATTGGAACCGGCTTGTCGAGCTTTGCTATTTTAGCTTTTGAGTTTTAGCATTTATGTCACACCCCAACCGACGGCGGATTATACGTCGGGGCGGACGCGGTTGTTCAATAGCACAAGGTTGACTATTAAAGTTTTGATATTTCATTAAATAATAATTTAAGATTCAATACAAGGAACATAACAAGAAATACAACGTTTAATTAATAAGTAGTCTAGGTCCAAAGCATCCTATGTGATCACAAATAAGCCTCATGATGTAGAACCTGAAACATGTGAAAGAATCTGTCAACTACAAAATAGTTGGTGAGATACAAAGGTTTTGACACAGTTTAATAAGTATTTGAGAAGAATTACAATTCACTATGATATAGGCATTCTATAATGTAAGTATGAGAAACAAGTATCTTAAACATTGTGCACTTCAACCCTCCAACCAAGTTTAGGCATAACCCGCAGGTTACCCTTATAAGTCTCAAGTTTAAAGTTTAATTCAGTAATAATCACCAAGGGCTCCCCCCCCCCCGAAGGGGTCAATCAATCAAGGTGGATTGGTCAAGTACAATAGATCTATCATTGTTACTATAGGCTTGATCAAAGTTAATGAATGTGCTAGTTTTAAGTTTAATCTAAGCATACAAGTCTCAAGTTTAACATAAGAATAAGCATCTAGTCATAGTTGTACAAGAATTGTATAAGTTTAAAGTTTTGAACATGTTTCACCCCAAAAGTATAGAAAGGAAAAAGGGGCTAAGTATACTCACTTGGATTGGACGAAGAGTATCCGACGAGAGTAAGTTTGCAAGACTTTGAGGGAGAATATCCTCATAATAAGCCTAAAAATATAAGTCTAAAGTTTCAAGTTTATTTCTATAAGTCTAAGACAATGATCTAGGGCTCAAGATTGACTAGGGTTCCAAACGGGAGATGGGATTGATTGTGTTTATGAAGTTTAAATCAAGTTTATAATAAAGGTTTTGAAGGAATGATACAAGACTTGAATATCAAAGTTTCATAAGTTTGTAGATTTGAATAATCATTAATTAAAATAATTATTTAGTAGTCTTATAATTACTCTAGTTAGGTAATAATAATCCAAATAGTTTTCTAAGTATTCGTAAATGAAATTGAAGTAATTATTAAATGAAAAACCAAATAATTATTAAAGTTTTAACAATAATTATTCAAGAAATAAATAATTATTGAAGATTTATAATAATTATAAAGACAATTAATTATTAAAGTTAAATAATTATCTATATAAAAATATAATTATTTAATTAATCAATATAGATTATTAAGATTTAATAACATGCTTGAATGATATGCATTTATTTTACAATTTAACTTGTAACCAAAATAATGTATAAAATGTAGTTATAAGTTTAATTAGTTTATATTTATAAGCTTATATAGAAAAAGTTAAATAGAATTTCTTATAGAGTTTATCTTAGTTAAAAGTGTATAAATAACTAAAGTTTAAAAGAAACCATAAGTATTAACTTCTAAGTTTATAAGTTTATATCTTTATGTTTTTCTAATCTTGCATAAAACACGTTTTTATTTTATTGTTTTATTTAAATAAATAAATCTTGGATTTAACGTTAAACTAAAGTTTATAATTTAATTTAATGTTTAAAAACCAAATAATATGCTTCTTTCAGAAAATATAGAATAATTTTATATTTTCTGATTAATTAAAATAAATTCTTATTTAGAATAAAGTTTTGTAAAGTTTCAAAAGTATTTTTCATAGTTTTAAGAATTTTAAAATTATTTTAAAGGAGTAAATATTATAAGTTTTATACCAACTTTAATTACATAAAATAGTTCTGGAATCTCAAAGTGTAAATAAAAATCAATTCCAAGTTTATAAGAGTATCACAAAATTTATTAAAAGTTTTAAACTGTTTAAAATGATAAAAGAAAAATAAAAACAAAAACCTGGGGCCAGACCGAATCGAACTCGGGTCTGCCCCGGGTCAACATCACACGCAAACACTTAACCATCCCGACTACGGGTTCGTTAGTGTGATATCTGGAAAAGGAAATTTATAAACACATTCCCCATCCAGCCCCCTTTTCATACGAACCATAGAATCGATTTTGGTCTAATACACATCGATTAACCCTCTGTCATGGCGATTTGACAGAGGGCTTTCGTTCCTATCATGAAAACGACGATTGTGGATTTTGAAATTACCTGAATTGGTTGCGAATCGAAGGAGAACAAGCTTGGGTCGTCGTCGGCTGTCGTGAGTTCAAATTCGGCAATGCCGACTCGATTAGGGCGAATTGAGGGTGTAAAGTGTTTGAGGGTGATGTCGTCTACCTGTTGGCACCCGTATTTATACATGATTCCATCATTTAATGGGCGAATTAGGTGGGAGAATTACGGTTGGGTTCGAACGGCTCGAATTTGAATTCGCGCGTGATTAGCATTTAATTCGATCATCACGCTTGGTCGGCTTTGGTCGCATGCGGAAGTAGAACCCGAGGTTCACTGAATTGGGACGGGATTTCGCGATTTCGATGAAAAAGGGTGAAAAACCGGTCCTTGTGGGAATCGAACTCGCGACCGAATTCGATTCTGGGAGTTTGGCCTTTGTGCAAAACAGACCCCTGAAGTTTCTAGTTTTGTTATTTTATGTTTAAAAGTTAAGTTTTAGTTTAAAACAAGTTTCAGAATTGACAGTTTTGGTCCTTATACTTTTATAAAAGTAATTATGTTTTATTTTTATAAAATCCAACTACGTTTCTATAAGTTTTATACCTTTATTATTTTATAATTTTATAAAATAATTTCTAAGATTTATGATTTTCAAGTTTAAATATTTTATGAAATAAGTTTATAAATTATTTATATAATTATAAACTCGCAAAGAATTTAAATGGTATTTTATTTATAAAACACACACATATAAGTATGATCGTTTTTCCTTAAATCCATATTAATTAATTTAATATTTCAAGAAAATAGTTTTAATAAGAATTTAAGTTTTTAACGTGTAGAAGTTTAGGAAAAGTTACGTCGTAAAAATCCCGGATATTACAATTTACGGTTTACTTTTTTTAGGTTTTAACTTTAAGATTTAGCTATAGGGTTTAGATTTGTGCGTTTAGCTTTTAGGATTTATCTTTTAAGGTTTAGATTTAGGTTTTAGCGTTTTAAGCTTTTAGGTTTTAACCTTAGGGTTTAGCTTTAGGGTTTAGTGTTAAGATTCAGGGTTTAGAGATTTGTGTTTAGAGTTTGACGAACCGGTTCCAACGCCGCTAGAATGAGTTCAATCGGAGTACGTTAGAGCCGAATATTTAATTTTTAAAAACCCTTTTTAGGCTACTTAGGGTACAAGTGTAAAAATCTATTGCATATACTAAGTATAGAAAACAAAATTCAAAATATGTAAAAATTAATATATAATTGAGTTTCAAAAATACGTTAATTATTATTTAATATAATTTGACTTTTATTTTCTATTTAATTAAAAACAAAAGTTAAATAATTTGATTTTAAAATTTCTTATAATAAGATATAATTTAAAATAAATGTGTTATTAGTATAATTGGTATTTTTTTAAAAATATGATTATTAAAAGATGAATATATATTTAATAAGAGAGAGAAAGACAAGAAAAACTGATAAGAGTAAATATACAGGCAACATGTGAAAAAAAATACCTTTATCTATGGTATGATGTAATATTGATAGATATTGTTTGATGATATCAAGTGGGTACCCCAACTTCATAATTAGATATTATTCATGGTTTTAATGAGCAATCCATTTCTAAAAATTAGGCAAACAACTTTTGCTATAAAAATCACACTCGTGGGGATGAACATGCATGTACACTACTGGTCGAATCTAATTTTATTATTTAAGAAATTAAAAAAAACTCTAAAAAGGCCTTTTCAAGTTCAACTGTCATTATTACTATATATTATAAAATGTTATATTTAAATGTATTAATATTCATTTCAATAAAGGTTTAGTGGCCGGGTTAAAAATATGCTTTATTAGGGTTCATATTCACCTAAGTAAATGCAATAACTAAGGTACAAAAGGTTGAATATTTGTTAGGAGACAAGTATTATTTTTCACACTTAAAAATATATTGTAATATCTTTATACGAACTTGAAATTCTTTAATTTTTTTATTTTAAGTATAAACATGAAAATTCTTTAAATTTTTATATTTCACATTACAAATAAATAAACAATCTTTTACATATTTATAATATAAAGTATGAACAAACTGATAATACTTATACACCTTTTAAAAGCTTAATTATAACAACGGAATATATTCATGTTGTTTATATTATCATCAACATCATCCTTAATCTACATACTTTTATCAAGTCAATCATAAAAAGAAGATTAGAATTTGAAAGAAAATTAGCTATTTGCTTGTACATCTTGAAACACAAGGGGTTCTAGATCAAGTGTCATTAATTATAATCATAAAGAAAACAAGAGCCATTGAGTGGAACCTTTTTCCTTTCGTCCAAAGTGGTTGTATGGTGGACATCCTATTGGACTTGGAAAAAAAAGTGATGTCTTTGTCTAATTAATAGTTATGGTTAAGTTGGATTATTCATTCAAACTTGTACTTCAATCATGCCATCGGTAATCTTCTTCAAACCAAATCTTGGGTTGGGAGTACAAACGTTAACACATATCGTACAAGTTAGTGAGGAATGTATCTTGAGTTTGAGTATGTGTTACGAACATTTCGTAACTTATGTGGTTGGCCTTTTTAGACCAACTGTGTTTGTAGAGCCAAAAACATCATATATATATATGGTTTGATGATATACAAACCAATAATGTGATATCTTTCTATTCAAAGGACTTATGGTTTAGTTTTCAATATAAAATATATTTTTTAACATGTATAATATAAGTGTGTAATTTCTAATGATACAACTAAGTGTCATATTTATCTAAATATTTATATATAATGTTTGATGACCTCAAGTGGGTACCCCAGCCTCACAATTGGATATCATTCATGGTTTATAAAGACCAATCCTTTTCTAGAAATTAGGCAAACAAGTTTTCCTATACAACCTTTCGTTTATGAACTATATATATCACTATAATCACTCACTTGTTTATGGAGGTACGGCCCTTCAAGATATTTATCAAAGTTTTTGATTGGATGATGTAATGTTGATAATTTATTATGATTAGTTAAGTGAACATAGTATCAAATTGACGGAGATGTTCGCTTTAAGTAAATAACACAAAAATATATAGTTGAATATTGTTCAAGCCTAACTCAAATATATAGTGTTAGAAATATTAAACTTAAATCAATGATACATTTGACGGCTTGGAATATGGAGAGTTTATGTTGCTTATTTCTTAGTGATATAGGAGTTAGTGTAGGTAGAGGTAAATGTTAACTCTCATTTTGTTCTAAGATGTTTAGTTTAGTGAGGTAAATGTTAAACTTTCATTTTGTTCTAATATGTTTAGTTTAATGTATAAGAATCCCCGAAGTCTAGGTTTCATGTCTTTATGTAGAGGAGTTCTAAGATTACAACAACGGATATCCGAGAGCCGCGAAACACTTTCAGATTGGAATCATTTAGTGGTTCACCCGAATAATTCAATCAGATAAAACTTAAATTAAGAAACAAGAATCAAATATGTGTGTATGAGGGAATTTTCGTGAACCAGTCAAATGACCAAATCATAAAGAAATAAGTTTTGCCGGGATTGACGCTAGAAACTGCATTTGACAGTTATCCATTTAAATTTGATTTTTAAATAAAATTGTGTCAGATTATCTCCAATTGCATGATTTAGTTTATGCATAATCCTTTAAATTTACATCTTAGGGGCTGTTTGGTAGCCTCTTAATGATTCACTTAAGAGTACGTTTGTTTCGTTGACAACTCACGTCTTATTGGTTCATTTTACCTCTTAATGGTTCAACTGAAAAACCATGTTGAACCATTCAGACCTCTTAATGATTCAGCACTTAATGGTTCAACACTTTGCTAAACAGCCCCTTAGTGTTGCTCTTACACTTCTTTAGTATTTGAAATTGTCGCCTGAAAAACATGTCTTGTTTGGTAAGAATGATGTGTTTTAATTGCATGGGTTTGTTGATTTATATTGGAGCACATATTTGAGAACAAGTTGGTATGTCAAGGTTTACGACATTTCCTTAGGATATTGTTCGGTTTCGTGGAAAAGTAAAAACCACTCTTTCTTAGTTTTTCGTAGAGCCAGTATATCGGACTATGTGTAGTAGTGAAACCATGTGGTTACTAAAAATGTTTCTGATTTAAAGTTTATTCACGATCTTCATGTAAAACTTTTTTATGATAGCAAAGTTGCAATTTTAAGTACAGCCAATCTAGCCAATCCATGACCGTACAAAACACTTCAAAATAGTTCTTTAATTTTCTAGAGAAAATTACGTCTTGAGTTTTAAAAGTTCTTAAGTGTCCTTTTTTACCCGAACCCGAATACCTTACCTGGCCCGAATTAACCCGAACCCGATTAGATGAAACCCGAACAACCCGATTAAGATGGAACCCGAACCCGAAGGTAGTATTCGGTTTGGTAATTGGGTTAAAAAAATGTTAATCGGGTTAACCCGATTAACCCGAATAATAATAAAAATGTATTTTTTATTATTTTAATATATAATTTAAACTTAGCTCAATATACATGTAACCATTTTTAATGCTTATTTTATTTGGAATTTTTTAACATATGACTGGAAACGGACGAGCGGATATGAAGGTGGCAATTCGAAAAGTGAACATTATATTTGTTGATTCGATATGACTTTTTTTAAAACTTACACGATTGGTTGATACGGTTTGGTTTTATGCTTATTTTATTTGGTGTTTTTTAGTTAATATATGTGTTTATTGCATTACGTTGAATGAAAGATCATACTGAGAGTGTTTTTATTTGATATTTTGTGTTTATTATTTGATAAATATAATGTTAAGTTAAATTGTAAAGTATGTTTTGCAACTTGTACATAGAAACCCGAATACCGATTAACCCGAAACCGAATAACCTGAAACTGATTAACCCGAAACTTATTTGGTTCGGTAAATGAGTTAGATTCTTATAACAAAAAACCCGAATAACCCAAACTAAATAACCCGAAACCCGATAAACACACTAGTGGATGTTTTACAAAGGGGTTAGGTAGGCAATAATACAACTTATTATATGATAAGTTGCAATCGTTTGATTTATTTGTTGGTTAAATCGAGGGGGTGTTCAAATTATATAATTCTACATCTTTCATAACATAAAATGGACAGTTAGAGAGCTAAAGTCTAAGATAGTTGGAACTTTTGGGAGTATGTTGCAGAGACCGGAGAATTAAGGGGGGTTGTTATGAACTTTCTATATAAAGAGAAATAGGTCAAGATGAGAGTTTTGAAATAGATATTTTTCTAAATCTCTCTCTCTTCCTCTCTCTTTATCCCGTTTCGTCCTTCTTCTGTCATTTCTTAGAATATATGTTATCTGCGTGAGCGTAAGAGGAGTGTCACGTCGGCTTAGGGTCACGAGAACACGACGTCTCTTTTGTCACCGGTCTGTGAGCGATGGCAGCTAGAGCCAAAATTCACTCTTCAAAGACCGATTAAAGTTTGACACTAAGCATATTGTTTTTTTTTTATCTTTTACTAGTTTAGATCCCGTGTCTACACAAAGGCTGAAAGATATCAATATTTAAAAAAACGAAATACACGGTTTTGATGAACATTCTTTTATAATTTTAATAAAAACAGAGTTGTTTACAAAAGTTATTTTTAGTCTTGTAAGCGGTTTTGACATATGCTTGGATCAACGTTTCAGATGATAAATAGTTGATTTAAAACAATTAAAAAATGCATTAATTTTTTTTTTTAAAAAGTCCACTCACCTCATAGTGATAAAGTAAAAGTTTTAAAAAACTAATATCAATTGCTTTAAAATATTTAAAAAAAATCCACTTTCTATGTTCGCACTTATTAACCAAAACACATGTTTAATGAATGTGAGTGTGGAAACACTCATTATCTACGTGATGAAAATGTAGTAGCACCTTTTGACTAACACTCACTAACCATAACACGAAAAAAAAACCCTTCTACCTACGTGACATATATTTTTTTCTCTTCCACTCGACCGTAACACATGGTCTTACTTTACAACAATTGGCTGCACAAAAATGGTAGATCTATTTTTGTTATAAAAAGAAACTTTGGGGATGCAATCTATCTTCTCAAAGAGTTTTTGAGAAAATAGTAGGGGTGTTCAAAAATATCCGAAACCGAACCCGGATTATTCGAAAATCCGAATCCGAAATATTCTAAAATTCGGATATCCGAAAATTCGGATTCGGATAAAGATTTTCAAAATTTTCGGATAGTTCGGATATCCGAATATCCGAAATTTTATATTTATATTAATTTTTTTAAATTAAAAATAAATTTTTTTTTGAAAACCATATATGATTTTGAGCCTTTGAGTTAACCAGTAACCATTACCACACCACACAGCCTGCCCCCATCGTATCCCACAATTGAAAAAGAAACCCTACCATCGTTCAACTCCCATCCCAGATTCGCAGTCGCACCACCGGCCGACAACCACCGCCGCTACTCCAGCCTTCCCACCGGTCGACGACCACCGCCCCACCACTGCTACTCCGCTAGTATGTTTCTTCTTCACCATCGGTAAATAAGGGGCGGCAGATCTGATTGTGGATATCGGAATTACCAGATCTAGTACGTGTTCTGTTTAATTTGAAACTTTCGTTCTTCAAGGATTTCTATTTTACATTTGTTCTGTTTGATTCTTCAAGAATTTCTAGCATATCATACATTTGAGACCTTATTTGTCTATTTCATTTAGTTTGAAGAGGAAAGTTGACTCATCTTTTTTTTTTCTCTGTGGATATTGCTTTTCAAGTTTTATCCTTTTATGTATTAACATCTTTTTTCCGTGGATATTGCTAATTTGAAACTCCTAACAAGGAAGCAAAATTTTGGATATCCGTTTAAATATCCGAATTCGTATCCGAAACTTCGAATACGGATTCGGATACTGAATTCCACTATTCGAAATTTTCGGATATCCGACTTTGAACACCCCTAGTAAATAGCACTTCTATAGTTTGGTTTTGACGATTAGTTTATCAGTGCTGCCAATGAGCCTCATATTATTTGGTTTGAGAGGAGGTACCCCATGGTCTTCGAATGTGCAGGTCATATGTTCGAGACTCACTTGGTGCAATATGCTTGGATGGGTCAGAGGTTTTACCACAGTGAGCCTTCGGGTGGTGGATTTCTCTTGGAATGGTGTGCGGGACGGGTCACCAGAGCTGTCTGCGTTTGCGGGCGTAGGTGGCCTTTCGCCAATGAGTTTACCCTGGTGACTGGGCTTTTAGCATTCGTTGGTCGTTAAAAAAAAGTTTACAAGTGATGCTACGTTTGAACTTGGAAGCGGCCATTTGACATTTTTTTATTTATTTACTTTTTTTTAATATGTAATTATGTGTATATATGTATGATATTATGAATCATCTATCTTTTTTGATAAAATTTAAGGCTTTAAAAAAATGATTTAACACATCAAAACCGGACCATCAAACCACTAGATCATTAAAATCGCCGGTCCAGGCAAACCACTTGACCTGACAGGTTTAGTTTATCGTTTTTCAAAACCGTAAACACTCTACTATATGTGATCGACATCCATAATCATTGTTTTCTTGTTATGCCGAATTTCTACAAAAATATATTTTTATTTAATTTAAATATATATAATAAATAAACTGAAATAATATATATTTTATTGAAAGTAATGCATCGCCTTAAAAGTATGCTTTGCCTTAAAAGTATGCTTTGAAAGATAATTTTACTGAAAATAATGCTGAAAAGGACTTAAATCAATCCAATTTGAGTCTTCAAAGTAATCAATACAAATATACTTAAATCAGTCCATAAAATGGCGTAGTAGAGACGTAGACCTCATGTTCTTGCCATTTACACTAGATTTGTTTTTTTTTTCCTGATATGGTTTACAAGAGTGCATTCCACAATTATATTTATTTAAATTAATACTTTTTCTTTCAAATTATGATATTAAACGTGATAAAAATTTCTAGTACAAAAATACTTGAATACAGTTTTGAAAAAAAAACTAAAAATATCATCAAAACATTACACAGGGTTAAACTTTTTGGCTAGACAACGATTTTATTTATTTAAATTAATATTTTTTCTATCAAATTATGATATTAAACGTGATAAAAATTTCTAGTACAAAAATAATTGAATACAGTTTTGAAAAAAAAAACTAAAATTATCATCAAAACATTACACAGGGTTAAACTTTTTAGCTAGACAACGACTTTAATCATTATAAAACATTTCTTGTTTTAGATCTGATCACACGGAAATAGGGGCGAAACTCGTCCAAGAATTAAACTTTGTTATACTAAAACCAAGATCTAGACCAGTAGTTGATTTAACCATAGAGGTCAATGATAGACAATAACACCCTCCGGGGCGAACACAGCTTACAATTTTCATCGTACTTTGTTCTTCAAAGAGCATCCTTTCTTAAAATCTCACTCAAAAAGTGCTGAGTTGGAATCTCATTTTAATTTTAACTAAGGATTCTTGTGGTTCTGAAGGATCCAGCGCTACAGGTGAAGCAGGAATGAAAAGATTTGAGTTTTACACAATCCTACTTTTTAGGGTTTACTAGACTTAAGATGTTTGAATTTTCTTAAAATGCGCTTATACATCCTTGATAAAAAAAAATCATATGCCCATAAATGTTAATATGATAATATCACTTTCTTATTTTGTCATACTGAAGTTAAAAGGGCACTCAAAAAAATAAATAAAGTGTTGATAACATTCTTGAGAAAGTGAATAGAACAAACCTAACATTTAGAAAAGTGCAGTCTTAAAAATTCTTAAGTGGTCTCATTCCTTGACTTAATTTATCCATCAAATCAAACAAGGTGCGACTCCTCTACCCACTCCCACCTCTTTTATCTTTCGTCACCTTTTTAATTATAAATAATTCCTAACTTCAATTTACTTGCAAAAATCTGTACTATCTAATAAATTTTTTTAATGTGATGTTTCGTCTTCGTATTTATTTTCGTTATTTTTTGGCAAACCATTATAAATAGAGAAGTTTCATTACTTGAGAAAATTGAACCATGTGTTTCATGTCCTTTTTGTCTAAGTTGGGTAAACAATGAATATTTTTTTAGTGTAAAAATTTGGATACTTAACCGAAATTCGAAGTTTGCTTGAAAAAACCTCGGCCTAAAATCGTTCTGGTTGTAAACTTGCTGACTTGGATCGACTTGGTTTGTAAACAAGCTGAGCCCGAGCTAGACACTTCTCGGCTCGGCTCGTGAGCTTGTAATAGTAATAATAAATTAATAATAATACCCAAATATAATCAGTGTTTAAGACAAGTCGTGTTAGATTGCGCTCTCAAAAAGAGCATCGGTGACAACCGTTGGTTTGCGCGGGCCAACCCACTAGTATATATATAACCAAAAAGAAAACCCACGTTGCATACTGCCCATGTTCTTCAATCTTAGGGTAAAGGGGCACCATCGGGAAAGGCAATCGGGTTCCCATACCCGCGCGGGTACGCCGCCGCCGACCCCTTACCCAAGTGAGGGACTTGTGTTTTGCGGGTATATGTACCCGAATGAAAGTTGGTGAAATGTGGCCGTTCCCTATATATAAACTAAAAAAAACTTTTTTTCCCTATATATACAATACAATTATATCATAATTTTCATACCAAAAAATATATCTTTCTACCATATTTCTTCTTAAAAATCATGAAGGGTGGCCTTGTGATTTCTAGATTTACTTTTATATACTTTTTAAATTTAGTGTTTTTTTTATTTTAATGCACTTTTTTTTTATTTTTAATGTACTTTTTTTTATTAATGAATTTATTTTAATTATTATTATTTGTTTTACTTAAAAAAATAAAAAAGAAAATAAAAAATGAGGGTATTATTAGGGTTGTGCCCCCTTCACTTTAGGTTCTTAGGGTAACAAAATGGTTAAAGTGAGGTGGCACAACCTCATTGGATAGTTTTTTAAGGGTAAGTTTTTTGTGAGGGTTGTGTCCCCTTCACCCTTAATGCTTACTTTTCGTTCCATGTTTTCTCCACAATACCCGGTCACTGGCTGACCAAATCGTATTAACATGCAAACTATTGGAGACTCATCCAAATAACTCATTCGACAGATTAATGACTTCTTTAAACCTTTACCTCTTTCCCTTTTCATTAAACATTTCCTCATTTAGACCGTTCATAAACATTCGTAAACCTTTTTGGCAAAAACACTTCATAACCTTTCCTTTCGTAAACATCGTTTCGTTAAAACATCATTTCGTTAAAACATCATTTCGTAAGTAAGCACACCAGCCCAAAACATTTAACAAAACATTTAAAAGATGGCTCTAGAACTCACCTGATAAGTAGTTTCTGAATACTCTTAGCTGGCTACTGAGCGTCACTAATGTCACTCACGATCTGTTATAATAAAGCCATACTTGTAAGGTAGTGCTCCTAGATGACACTTGACATCCCTATGCTTAAACCTAGTAGTTTCGATAGATTTGCTTATATCGAAACTTGATAGTTTCGATAGGTTGTTTATGTCGAAACTTGATAGTTTCGATGGGTCTGCACATATCGAAACTAGGTAGTAGTTTCGATGGGGTCTACACATATCGAAACTATGTAGTTTCGATGGGTCTGCACATATCGAAACTAGGTAGTTTCGATGGGGTCTACACATATCGAAACTAGTAGTTTCGATGAGGTCTACACATATCGAAACAAGTAGTTTTGATGGACCTGCACATATCGAAACTAGTAGTTTCGATGGGCCTGCACAGATCGACTTCCCAAAAATTTGAAGTTTTTGCATGCGAGTCTGATCGAGTCAGTATCTCAATTTTTCTTAGATCAAAACGTTCGGTTTTCATTCTAGATGCTATACCTAAGCTCATTTTCAAGTTCCATCCGCAAAATCGTTACCTTTTTAGCCAAAACCCGAAAATCCCAAAAACGAACAAAAACTCAGATTTAGGCAAGATCATTACCTGTATCGAGATTCTGATCTGGAGATTCTTCTCACGAGCTTAGCAGTAACGTGTTCCCTCAATTCCGGGACGATACGTCAACTTTCTCTCTCTAGACCCGAGCTCTCCTCTCTCTCTAGAAGTTGCGTGCGTGAGTGGGGGAAATGAGCAAAGAAGAGGGCTGCCCTGTCTCTTATATACCTGGGCTTCCCTCGGCCCATTGAAGCCGAGCCTAAGCCCGCTCCCTTTTGTTTAAATATTCCGACTAAATAACCGGTCTCGCTATATTTATTCGTTTTATTATTTTTAGGATGTTACATGGGTTTAGGTTTTTTTTTTTTGGGGGGGGGGGGGTGGGGTTGGGGGGTTTAGGTTTTTTTTCAATCAAATAGTAAATGAAAGTCAAATTACATTAAATTATCATTTATTATAAAAAACTTTGAAACCTAATTGTGTAATTTTTATTTTCAATCAAATAGTAAATGAAAGTCAAATTACATTAAATAGTAATTGACGTATTTTCGAAACCCAATTATATATTATTTTTTACATATTTTGAATTTTGTTTTCTATCCTTAATATATGTATAGTAATACATTTTTACACCTGTAAAATATATAAATAAAATTTAAGAAATTTATGTATTGATATTTTCACCTCGTATGTATTACACGGGGTCTAACCTAGTATATATATATATCTACATCTTTTACAAGAGGAGACATTTTCGTACAAGACCTATGCAACCTGCTAAATAATCAATGCTCCTTCAATACATTGAAATCAACATCCTCTTATGCAATTGACTCCCTTATAAAGCAACTTTCAATGATGATCATGACTATTTTCCAAAGCTCCTCCAATCCTTTGAGATCAATTTCAATTTCTTCTCTTTTGCCGATTGACTCACTTAACATCAAGGTTTCATTGATCATGACTCCTTTCCAAAAGATACGTGGATTCGTCTTCCAAGGCTATAAACCATTAGACACAAATCAAGTAATTAATATCTTGATTGGACTATCTACTTCTTTTGAGTGACCTTATAATATGTTTAAATACAATACATAACACTTTTAAGTGTATAAATATTAAACTAAGTGACACATATAAGTAAAGTGAGTGGCTCGTTTGTTTTAGTTCATTTTGTATTTTTTTTATAAAAAACTTATACAAGTTTTATTTAATTATACATGTCTAAAATGGAGTAATGAGGTTCTGTAAACATGTAGGCACTAGGATGCCACGTAATAATAAAGTGACTGGTATTTGATCATCCCGTTGGTGTAGATGACGATGTGATTATGATGGAAATATATTACTAATTTATATATAAATAAAAATATATTATCATAACTTCAAATCTTATTAAAAATTAAAAAAAATGAAGCAAGAAAAGTGCATATGTGATGTGGGAACGGTACGGATGACAAAGGAGACGGGCACCAAACTTCACATGGAAGACAATGTTTGGTGGGTTAACTTATTGGGAGGGTCATCTTATCTCAACACTTACACTTAGTCTAATTACTTAATCTGCAAGTCATTTCAATTCGACAAGGGAAATAGAAAAGTTTCTCTAATAGTTGAATTAATGTTCTTATTGTTGGTAGTATTAGAATTTTTCTTTATCTTTTTTTTTTGTATAAAATCAAAGGTTAATATATTAAAACTTAACATATTTACTCATTTTGAATGAGCACTCTTTGTTAGGTAGGAAATGAGCACTCTTTGTTAATCGGTCCACAATTACCCAGATGGTGTCATGACCTTTAGCTGTGCGAGGTAGCTTGGTTATAAAGTCCATGGTAATGTGTTCCCACTTCCATTCTGGTATATCAAGCGGTTGAATCTTTCCATACGGTTTCTGGTGCTCGGCCTTTACTTGTGAGCAAGTCAAGCACTTCATTACATACTTTGTCACTTCATGTTTCATTCCGGGCCACCAGTATTCCTTCCTCAGATTTTGGTACATTTTATTGGTACCGGGATGGATAGAGTAACGAGACTTATGAGCCTCATCCAAGATTTTGGTTCTAAGCTCGCCACTCATAGGTATCCATACCCATCCAAAACGTGTCCTAACACCAAGGGTGTTATATTCCAACTTGTCCCGTTGGCCAACCATCCTTTCCTTCTTTATGTTTTTTTCTTTAAGTGCCTCATCTTGAGCCTTTACGATTTCCCTCATCACATCCGATGTCACCACCAACTGGCAAGCTTTCACTCTAATAGGAGTAGGCACATCCTTTCGGCTTAGAGCGTCAGCCACCACGTTTGCCTTTCCACGATGGTATATTATGTCACAGTCATAGTCTTTCAATAGTTCCAACCATCGCCTCTGCCTCATATTAAGTTCCTTCTGTTCGAAGAAGTACTTCAAACTTTTGTGGTCGGAGTAAATAGTGAACTTCACCTCGTAAAGGTAGTGCCTCCAAATTTTCAATGCGAATACGACAGCAGCAAGCTCCAAATCGTGAGTCGGATAATTAGCTTCGTGAATCTTCAACTGCCGCGACGCATATGCGATCACTCTCCCGCGTTGCATCAACACGCATCCCAATCCTTGACCCGAAGCGTCAGAGTATACCACTAGGTCTTCATTGCCCTCAGGAAGGGCTAAGACTGGGGCTTGGGTTAGCTTTTCCTTCAATTCCTTAAACGCCGCATCTTGGGTCGAACCCCATTCATACTTTACCTCCTTCCGAGTCAACCTTGTCAATGGCGAAGCTATTTTCGAGAAGTCCTGGATGAATCTCCAATAGTAGCCTGCCAATCCCAAGAAACTGCGGATCTCAGTTGGCGTCTTAGGAACATTCCATTCCCTTACCGTCATTATCTTTGCTGGGTCAACCATAATGCCGTTCGGGTTGATGACGTGACCTAGGAATTGGACTTCCCTAAGCCAGAACGCGCATTTGGAGAACTTAGCATACAACTTTTCCTTTTTCAGAGCTTCCAATACCTCCTTCAAGTGACACGCGTGATCACCCTCATTCTTGGAGTAAATGAGGATATCATCGATGAACACGATTACCGATCGTTCAAGCATTGGTCGACAAACTCTATTCATCAAATCCATGAACGCTGTGGGGGTGTTCGTCAATCCAAAAGACATCACGCGGAACTCGAAATGTCCATAACGTGTGCGAAATGCAGTTTTCGGTATGTCTTCTTCCCTCACCTTCAACTGATGATACCCGGACCGAAGGTCGATTTTCGAGAACCAACTTGCGCCTTGCAATTGATCAAACAGGTCGTCGATCCTTGGTAACGGGTACTTGTTCTTTATGGTACGCTTGTTCAACTCGCGATAATCAATACACATTCTCATCAAACCGTCTTTCTTCTTCACAAACAACACCGGAGCACCCCACGGCGAGATGCTCGGTTGGATAAATCCTTTCTCAAGTAACTCGTCTAGTTGGACCATAAGTTCCTTCATCTCCACTGGTGCTAGTCGATAAGGAGCCTTAGCCACGGGCTGGGCATCTGGTACTAAGTCGATTCGAAATTCAATCTCTCTGTCGGGTGGTATCCCAGGCAAATCCTCCGGAAACACCTCCTGGTACTCGCGTACTACGGGTACATCGTCTAGTTCCTTCACTTCCTTACACTTGTCAATCACGTACACTAGATACGCCTCGCATCCGCGCCTCAAGTAATCTGTTGCCTTAATCATTGAGATGACGTTTGGCATCGGGGCGTCCCGATCTCCAAGAACCTCGACTTTGCTACCATCCGGAGCCTTGAGTCGGATTATCTTTCGTTTGCATATAATTTGCGCTTCATTGGCAGTTAGCCAATCCATACCTAACACGACATCGAACCCTCCCAAAACCATAACAAACAATCTGACAGGGAACTCATGACCTTCTATTCTTATCGTGGAGTTGTCAACTACATTGGTTACTCTCGCAGTCCTACCCTCAGCGGTTTCTACGCTGAAGGCCCTTTTTAGCTTACTAACAGTGCGCTTCACTCGTTTACAAAAAGTCGCAGAAATAAAACTCTTACTGTCCCCCGAATCAAATAGCACAGAAACAAAAGTGTTGTCAAGGATGAACGTACCTGACGCCACGTCGGGGTCTGCCCTGGCTTTTTCTTGCGTCAGTGCGTACGCACGAGTCTTTGCTCGGGGCCTCTCTTCTTTCCTTTCCGGGCCTTTCCCTTTCCTGGCTTCACCCATTCTCGGTTTCGGACATTCCCTACTCATATGACCGGCATCCCCACAATTATAGCACTTGAAGTGTTGTGGGCATTCACGGGAGTAGTGCCCGGTCTTGCCACACTTAAAGCACAAGTTAGATCCCAGTCTGCATTCACCTACATGCTCCCTTCCACATTTCTTACAAACAGTCGACTCGTTCACCCGATCCCTCTTATCACGAGTCCCAAACATCCTTCCACCACTTCGCTTGTTCGAGAAGCTCGGTCTCTTCTTCGGTTCCTCAATGGCGGCGACATTCAGCGACAGATCATCAAATACCACACCGCTCAGTTCTACTACCGAATCATAGGTCGTAGGGGCGTTTGCCTTAACATAGGTGCGGACCTGGTCCGGCAACCCTTGAATGTAGCAGGAAATTTTTCTTTCCTCCGTCGTAACAAGATGTGGCACTAGACGTGCCAGTTCATTGAATCGGGTTGTGTACTGCCGGTGCGTCATGCTCACGGCCTTCAAACCCAGAAATTCCCTCTCTACCTTCTCAATCTCGTTCCTTGGATAGAAGTTCTTGATTACCAGAGTTTTCAATTCATTCCACATCATCGAGTCAACAACCTCATCCCCCTTAGCTTGACGTACACCTTCCCACCAGTGGGATGCTTCCTCCCTCAAGGAGTTAGCAGCAAACTTTACTACTTGATTTGCTCGACACTCGCTCAGACGGATGGCGGCTTCCATACGTATCACCCAATCAAAAGTAGCCACCGCGTCCTTCTTCCCAGTCAGGACCGGCGGGTCACATGCCTTAAATGACTTATAGTCGCACCCGCGAGCAGGCGGTGCGTTGTCGGTCTCATTGTTCTGGGCACCAGTTGCCACACTAGATCCGCCTTCCCCACTAACTTTCTTTAATGCTTCAGCCAACAGACTTGGCAGGGAATTCTTCATCAACTCGGAGAACTCTCGAGCTATGGCTGCTCTCACTTCTGGTTCAAAAGTGAAAGGTTGTTCTGCAACTTGTGTCTGCTCAGTTTCATGCACACTAACCTCCGGTTCAGTGTGAACACTTCCTTCTTCACTGTGCTCTTGGCGCGCAGGAATCCTGCTACGCCCACCATTTCGACCGCCGGTACGACCACCGGTACGGCCACCACGCCTTCTGTTCCCTTTCCTCGCCATTTTGTTCTATAAGACAAGAAATCCAATGTTATCACGCTACTTAACAAATAAAATTCAATAAGTACTGTAAGATGTTAATATACATTGGCCATCTGCAATTAACCATTACACTACCTTTCGATTTCTATTTGACCACCTTTGTGATTCCATCAGAACACAAGTCCTTTCTTAACCCTTTCTAAGGCATACTACATACACATACTCTACTTTTCATACCTGATGCTGTGGCTCGAGTTACCCGTACTGGCATCCGCTTTCGGTCCCATTCAAAGTTTAAGTTCAGACACTGGGAGTGTCCGAATCTCTCAAACCTGGCTCTGATACCAACTTGTAAGGCCCCAAACCCAGGAGGCCTCACTTGTTGGATTTACTCATTCACAAACAGTTCTTAAACATGAATATCAAATAACGCAGCAGAAAATTTCATTTAAACATAACGTCATCACTGTTCATACATGCGGAAGCGTAAACATTGTTTAAAACATAAATACATCATAACTAAAACATAAAGGGATGCCAGTCTTCGTAGTCAGCCGGGTAACTCCTCTCGCTAGCCAAGCATCACCGTACATCCTCATAACCTGCCTTAACCTGAATGTGCACACTAAAAAGTCAGCTACGTTGGTGAGTTCTAGCATTTCATAAAAACTTTAACATCAACATTTTCAAAAAACATATCATTCATTCATTTAGTAAAACCTTTCACAAAAGCATGTAATAATCTAACATCTTTAAAAAAGGTTTCGTACCCATATCATCATCAACATCATTATCATAAACACCGTTGAAAGGATCGTTCGTTAAAACTTTTAACATTCATTTAAGTTATACATTATCGTTATCTAATTCTGTATCTTACTTTACGCGTCACAGTGTCCCCGAAGGAACCTTTGGTGTTGTGGGCAACCGCTACGTATCGCCGTCATTGCCACAACCATACACTACGTGGGGTCAACCGTTACGTATCGCCGTCATTGCCACAACCATACACTACGTGGGGTCAACCGTTACGTATCGCCGTCATTGCCCAACCATTCGTTACGTGGAGTCAACCGTTACGTATCGCCGTCATTGCCCAACACGCATCTTTCCTTTGGGAATCAACCGTTACGTATCGCCGTCATTGATTTCCTTTACCTTTTTCACTTAGGATGATCGTCATCACCCGAGTAACCGTCGTTACTCCCTTACAAGTTATACAACATCAAAACCATCGACAGGCCACCAAGACACTACCCTGTTGTTCTTATGGTAACTATGGCTCGCTGTCCATAATCTACCACAAGGCTGGGAATCACATTCCCAGACTTCGTCGTCAATTCCATTCATTCGACAGATTAATGACTTCTTTAAACCTTTACCTCTTTCCCTTTTTATTAAACATTTCCTCATTTAGACCGTTCATAAACATTCGTAAACCTTTTTGGCAAAAACACTTCATAACCTTTCCTTTCGTAAACATCGTTTCGTTAAAACATCATTTCGTTAAAACATCATTTCGTAAGTATGCACACCAGCCCAAAACATTTAACAAAACATTTAAAAGAGGGCTCTAGAACTCACCTGATAAGCAGTTTCTGAATACTCTTAGCTGGCTACTGAGCGTCACTAATGTCACTCACGATCTGTTATAATAAAGCCATACTTGTAAGGTAGTGCTCCTAGATGACACTTGACATCCCTATGCTTAAACCTAGTAGTTTCGATAGATTTGCTTATATAGAAACTTGATAGTTTCGATAGGTTGTTTTTGTCGAAACTTGATAGTTTCGATGGGTCTGCACATATCGAAACTAGGTAGTAGTTTCGATAGGGTCTACACATATCGAAACTATGTAGTTTCGATGGGTCTGCACATATCGAAACTAGGTAGTTTCGATGGGGTCTACACATATCGAAACTAGTAGTTTCGATGAGGTCTACACAGGACCTGCACATATCGAAACTAGTAGTTTCGATGGGCCTGCACAGATCGTCTTCCCAAAAATCTGAAGTTTTTGCATGCGAGTCTGATCGAGTCGGTATCTCAATTTTTCTTAGATCAAAACGTTCGGTTTTCATTCTAGATGCTATACCTAAGCTCATTTTCAAGTTCCATCCGTAAAATCGTTACCTTTTTAGCCAAAACCCGAAAATCCCAAAAACGAACAAAAACTCAGATTTAGGCAAGATCATTACCTGTATCGAGATTCTGATCCGGAGATTCTTCTCACGAGCTTAGCAGTAACGTGTTCCCTCAATTCCGGGACGATCCGTCAACTTTCTCTCTCTAGACCCGAGCTCTCCTCTCTCTCTAGAAGTTGCGTGAGTGGGGGAAATGAGCAGAGAATAGGGCTGCCCTGCCTCTTATATACCTGGGCTTCCCTCGGCCCATTGAAGCCGAGCCCAAGCCCGCTCCCTTTTGTTTAAATATTCCGACTAAATCACCGGTCTCGTTATATTTATTCGATTTATTATTTTTAGGATGTTACATGGGTTTAGGTTTTTTTTTTTTGGGGGGGGGGAGGGGTTGGGGGGTTTAGGTTTTTTTCCAATCAAATAGTAAATGAAAGTCAAATTACATTAAATTATCATTTTTTATAAAAAATTTTGAAACCTAATTGTGTAATTTTTATTTTCAATCAAATAGTAAATGAAAGTCAAATTACATTAAATAGTAATTGACGTATTTTCGAAACCCAATTATATATTATTTTTTACATATTTTGAATTTTGTTTTCTATTCTTAATATATGTATAGTAATACATTTTTACACCTGTAAAATACATAAATAAAATTTTAGAAATTTATGTATTGATATTTTCACCTCGTATGTATTACACGGGGTCTAACCTAGTATATATATATATATCTACATCTCTTACAAGAGGAGACATTTTCGTACAAGACCTATGCAACCTGCTAAATAATCAATGCTCCTTCAATACATTGAAATCAACATCCTCTTATGCAATTGACTCCCTTATAAAGCAACTTTCAATGATGATCATGACTATTTTCCAAAGCTCCTCCAATCCTTTGAGATCAATTTCAATTTCTTCTCTTTTGCCGATTGACTCACTTAACATCAAGGTTTCAATGATCATGACTCCTTTCCAAAAGATACGTGGATTCGTCTTCCAAGGCTATAAACCATTAGACACAAATCAAGTAATTAATATCTTGATTGGACTATCTACTTCTTTTGAGTGACCTTATAATATGTTTAAATACAATACATAACACTTTTAAGTGTATAAATATTAAACTAAGTGACACATATAAGTAAAGTGAGTGGCTCGTTTGTTTTAGTTCATTTTGGAATTTTTTTATAAAAAACTTATACAAGTTTTATTTAATTATTCATGTCTACAATGGAGTAAGGAGGTTTTGTAAACATGTAGGCACTAGGATGCCACGTTATAAAAAAGTGACTGGTATTTGATCATCCCGTTGGTGTAGATGACGATGTGATTATGATGGAAATATATTACTAATTTATATATAAATAAAAATATATTATCATAACTTCAAATCTTATTAAAAATTAAAAAAAATGAAGCAAGAAAAGTGCATATGTGATGTGGGAACGGTACGGATGACAAAGGAGACGGGCACCAAACTTCACATGGAAGACAATGTTTGGTGGGCTAACTTATTGGGAGGGTCATCTTATCTCAACACTTACACTTAATCTAATTACTTAATCTGCAAGTCATTTCAATTCGACAAGGGAAATAGAAAAGTTCTCTAATAGTTGAATTAATGTTCTTATTGTTGGTAGTATTAGAATTTTTCTTTATCTTTTTTTTTTTGTATAAAATCAAAGGTTAATATATTAAAACTTAACATATTTACTCATTTTGAATGAAAAGCCTTTAAAGTCGTAAAACTTTTTTAAAATACATGTACTTATGAATTAAAAAAAGAACTGGAGCACGGAGCAAATATTCTGGTTATCAACAAAGTGTGATGCACACTTTCACATACCCAAAAATTATTGCATTCAATTGCATTTATATATCGTTAAAATCCCTTTTTGGTTTATTCAGTATTATCCTACCATCATACAAAATATCTTAATTGACTTTAGAGTAAACTTCTGTTTTAGTATCTTTAGTTTGCATAAATTCTTTATTTTAATGTAATGGTTTAAATTTCTCTTTTTTAGTCCCTGTGCTTTCATTTTTGTTCCAACTAAATCCAGATGTTTAACACCGTTTGATTTTCTATTAAGTTTAAAATAAAAAACAAAAATACCCTTATGACGCCACTATCCTCGTCTTCATAAAAACCCTAAAAACAAAATAAACTCCACCTCCACCTTCATCTTCCCCACCATCGCAACTGCCACCCTCCACCACCGCCACTGCCATCCTCCACCACCACCGCAACCGCCACTGTCACTGCCACCCTTCACCTTCATCTTCACCACCCCCACTACCGCCACCCCAAACCACCAACGCCACCACACCCCCACCACCGCAACCGCCACTGCCACCATCCACCACGTTTTTCCGACCACACGCACAGGTGGATGCACCGCCACTGCCACTACCATGGTCTGTTTCTTCAACAAGATATGTTTCTTCACCCAGATCAGTTGCCCCACTTCTCAATCGGACCACGTCTACACCACCACCGTAACCCTCCTCCAACCTCAAACACACCAGATCTGTTTTTGGCACCAGAGATGGTGGCAGCAGGGTCGCAGACGGTGGGAGGCAGCAGTGGTCGGAGATAGACCACTATACCACCGCCATCTGAACCAACCACCCAACGCCGCTTACCACTGTCACCGGTCGGAGACACGCTAGAGCCGTCGTCGGCTCTCCTCCACCTTTATCTTTCCCGGCTCTCCTCCACCGGTCGGAGACACCACCACCACCGTCGTAAATGTGTTGCCTGATCTGGACCTGGACCTAGACCCACTGCTGTCACCGCCGTCACCCTCTTCATCTCTCGCCGGAGGTGGAGCCCGTCGGAGATGGCATGGCGGCTCCCTCCTCTCTCTTCAGTCTCTCTCTAACTTGTGTGCTAGAGTTACTCAAAAGGTGGGGTTCTTTTTATTTTATTGGTATTTTGGTCTTTTTAGTTAAATTTAATAAAAAAATTAGATAGAGGTTAGTGAATTTGTTAAAATGGAGACAAATAGTGAAACTATTAAATATAAATGAGGATTTTAAAACTATTAAACTAAAATAGGGAATTGACCCAAACCACATGAACTAAAACGGGAATTTACTCTTGACTTTATTAGAAGAAAAAAAATTAGCTTAATGAGAAAGTAAAAGTGTAAAACAAAATATCCAAGCTTTATCACCATTACTGATATCAAGCAAAAGGTATGAATTATCTTTATATAATTATATGTACTTATAGTCATGGTCTTTTTATACAATTATATATAAACATGGCAAATCTTATAACTTTTTTTTTATAGTATCGTACTAATAAATATAATCATCTTGTTACACATTTACGAAGTAGGAATAAAATAATAATTTGTGTACACTTTTAAAAGCATACATCATTATACAATATCTGTTTATATATTCTGTTTGTTTTATTATTATCAGCATCATCCTTACTCTACAGACTTTAATCATATCAAATCAAATGAAAAAAGAAAGATGACTAGAATATTCAAGAAAATTAGGTATTTGTTTATAAATCTTGGGACAAAAGAGGTTGTAGATCAAGTGTCACTATCACCAAAGTGTCATCATAACCACACAATTTTATTAGATGCATTGAGTTGAGTGGAACCTTTTTCCTTTTGTCCAAATATGTTAATTATAAAGTGTTTTGTGGGTTTTGTTATAAGCCTTTTCTTTCATGAAAGTCTCAGGTTTAATCCTTACAAGGTGTACTTTATAATTTTAGGAAAATCCTCTGTGACAGGACTTGAACTCTAGGCTAGGAGGGGTTAACGACATCCTAACCGACATGCCGTTCTAAAAGAATATATATATGGTGTAAATCCTACATGTAAAAAAAACATGGTGATGTCTTTGTCTAACTGGTTATAGATCTTCGTACAAACTCGTAGTCATTCATGCCATAGCCTTTTTCAAATCAAATCGTGCGGGTACAAACTTTAAGACATAGTTTACAAGTCAATGAAGAATCTATCTCGAGTTTGAGGAATGTGTTTCCGACGTTGATAGTTCATAACTTATCGTGTTTGCATTTTTAGACCAACTTTATTTGTAGAAACGTTGATAGTTCATAACTTATCGTGTTTGCATTTTTTAGACCAACTTTATTTGTAGAGCCAAAAACGTCACATATATGGTTTGATGATATACAAACCAATATGGCAACATTTTCTCGATTCAAAGGATATAAAACATATGTTTTAACGTGTATAATTGAAGTCTGTAAATAATAACTAAACGTTATGAAAAGTATTATTTTCATCATTACGTTATAGATATTGTTTGATGAGCTAGAGTGGGTACCCCCAACCTCATAAATGGATTATTCATGGCTTATAGTGAGCAATCCTTTTCTAAAAATTAGGCAAACAACTTTTCTTATACAACCTTCTGTTTATGGACTACAAAATAGGTTGTGCTAACATCTTTAGTTTAATGTATACGAACCCCTGACGTCTATGTTTCATGTATTTATAGGGTCTATTGGTCATATAAATTAGATATCATCATTTGATCATTTTCTTTCAAACATTTAGAGCACCTACCAAAGGGGCTTTGTCCAGGGCTCATGGCGGTACCCCGGTGACTTCCAAATAGATGGTCGTCGGTTCGAATTCAGGCCACAAAAAAAATGTATGTGACCAGGTTAGGGGTTTACCCAGTTGGGGGTTCCTCTTGGGGTGGGCTGTCCTGGATGTTTTAGGTGTTGCTCCAGGGAAACCCAGCTTTTTTTTTTAATGACAACACCTAGAATATCCAGGGTAGCCCACCACAGGAGGAACCCTCCAACTGGGTAAACCCCCTGACCTGGCCACAGACCCTTTTTTTACTGTGGCCAGGATTCGAACCCAAGACCTCCACTATTCGAAACCCAGCTTATTTTAGAATATTTAGGTGTTGTCGTTCAAAAAAAAAAATTAGAGCACCTAAATCTTCATTGATATCTTTAGCCTTCTCTCTCTCTCTCTCTCTCTCTCTCTCGTGCCAACGAAACTAGTTTGTATTAACTTCGATAAACTGAGATCAAAGTCAAGGTTAGAAAAATCCAAGTGAAAAATATAATTCAAAGCCAAGGTCAGAAAGAGCCAAAAGTTAAGAAGATTAGTTAGATCCCTTGTTATTTAGGATTGCAATAAGTGGGAAATTAAAGAAAGGGAATATATATAAAGAACAAGATGTTCAAACCTTGAAAATGATGGTGATCCTCCAACAAAGATGCGGTTGTTGATGGAGACGATGATCCTCTAATGAAAAATGAAGTTATTGTCAATGATGTTGATCTAGATAATCACATAGTAGAGATGAAGAATCTTGTTGAGGAATGGAAAGTTAAAAAAGCTGATGATGATGATCTTCCATATAAGGATAAAGATTTCAAAACATTACTTATCATTTAACAGCGTCAGCCAAACACGTTTTATATGAATATCTAAAACACTTTTATCATTTTAAATAAAAGAAGTCTCCGACTTTTTTCAGAATAAAATGGTGAGATTATAACAAGGTCTTACAAAACTTAGCATAGCTTAGCATGAGTTATTCTCCAAAAACTATATACATATAAAGACTAGAGCAATTCATATTAATGTCCTATTTCTTCAACTTGGCTTCCTTAGATATATTATTTGAAAATATATGTCAAGTACACTTTAACAAAGCTAAATGAATATATAAAGGTTTTATACCCAAAAACCAAAATGAAAACGTGTTAAAAACATTTAAAAACCAAGTAGAAAAATATTGTAAAGGGCATACGGTTAGAGTATCATAAAGCTATGATACCCGAATAACACAAAACGTACCATATACGTATCGTAGGACATGTGAAAGTTAGCCTACAATGATCCACTAGAACAATGAATCCTTTTGCTGCAACTTAGACCAAAATATTTAGACGTCCAGTGGCGGATCTAGGAAAAAAATCCAAGGGTATCTAAAATTTCGTTCAGGGGTATCTGGATACATAAAACGGTAAAAAAAAAAAATCTCGCTGCGCGTCGAAAGTTGAGGGGTATCATCAGGTACCCCTCGCCTCTTCATAGATCCGCCCCTGTAGACGTCTACGTGGATTGTTAATGAAAAACACATCAAATTAATTCCAATTTGATTACGTCGCTCCACAAGTTCAGCTCTAAAAAATTACCATATTGCCATCCAAATTATTATACTTTATTCCCCCCCCCCCCCAAAGACTTGTAGGTTGGTCACCCAAAATCACTTCCACCGTCTCATGTTGAAGTTTATTGCATCGACATTTTTTTCCTTCTTTGATTGATCAAACAAGAGCCGTTTCTGGTTCCCAATCAGCGCCAAAGAACTGGCGTAGCAGCTGCCTTCTCGACTTCAAGTTATGACTCTCAAAGCGACCTTTCACCAAACTCTGATACCAATTGTTGTAAATCAGGCTAAAAAACACGAACACGAAATTTGATCTCAATTAAGATCGAATTTTTCTATTTGTTATAATTCTTGACTTATAAATTAAATGGATCCTAACCATCTATTTATAATAAATAAATTATACTAACATCAACTCAATAACTATTAAATAATCAAATTAATAAAAACTCACTCTTGGTCTAATACAAACTCAACTAAATAATTAATAAACTAATATTAACAGTTAATTTTAATCAAGACTAATCCTTCATAAAAACTTAAAATCACTTTGATAAAAATATTATTTTGATGATTAAAAAAAATCAAAAGGTTGGATACATTAGTTAAAAGATTTGTCCCAATTCGTTTGTGTAACTTCAAGAAATAACCTGGGCCTTAAAGGACCAATATAATTATGATTTTGAGGATCGGACCTTTTTGGGCCTGATTTTTCTATTCCTTAAATCCTCTCTCTCTCGTACAAATTCGAACACAAACTTTCCCTCGTTCATCCTGATCTCATCACGTGTAACAGGTGTTTGTGAAAATGCCTCAGAGAAATAGTGACAAGAAAGACCAGCTCTCCAACGCTCTTCTTCGGAGATCTCAGAGGTTTCATCAAATTAGACCTCCTAAAAATGACTGATTAACTTTAATAGGCTCACGGGACCCACCAATACCCTGTTAATCAATGAGCTCAGGTAAAATGCGGTTTGCATTAGGCATGTCCTTCAAAGGGGTCAAAGGCATAAAACTAATGGAAGGTGGCCTCAAACCTGTGTTAAAGGGACTTAAGTGCTTACCAGTGTGGGATTAGTCTTCTTTGATATTACTTTATTGCCCATTGTATTGGTGGAAGCTAGAAGCTTTATAGGCGATGTCACACTAGTAAGCGCTTGAGTCCCTCTACCACGGGTCTGAGGATCGAATTCACCTTTCACTAGTTTTATGCCTTTAACCCCCTTAAAGACTGAAGGATTTAATCTTGATTAAAGATATTTATTAATTATTTGGTTGAGTTTGTATTAGACTAGAAGTGAGTTTGTTTATTTATTTGATTATTTAATTGAATTTGAGTTGGGTTAGGATTAGTATGTGGTTTATTATAATAGATGGTTAGAGATTAATTGTAAAGTGAGTTTAGTTTTATTAATAAAGAGTCGATTTTTGTTGAGATCAAATTCTGTGTTCGTGTTCTTGGGCCTGATTTCCAACAATTTGTATCAGATCTTGGGAAAGGAAAGCCGGTTTGAGAGTCACTTTTTCGATAAAGGGGAGAAGCCCTTGTGGCTGTAGGGCTGTAAACGAAAGTTGTTGAAATTCGACCCGTGAGAGCTCGAATTGTGAAAGCGTATGTGAAGTTCCAAAAGAAGGGTTGTGCGAGTTAACCAAGGAAGATATCGATCTTAGCAATTCAGATTGAGTGTAGGAATCTGCCAAGTGTTTACCTGTGCGATACAGGGTGATACGGTGTGATACCGGTGAAGGAGTATTAGAACTTGTGAACGGTTCGAATGAAGTGAAGAATATATTCAATCTGTGAGAGATCGTTCAAAAGGCTGTGAGAGCTACATGGAAGAAGATATGTGATGGATCAAGAAGATTCTGTGTGATACAGGATTGAAGACCGTGTGAAACGGGGAGAAGAATTTGAGTAATTCAAATTGGGTATGAAGGTGCGATACCTGTGTAGAAGAAAAGTTGTGAAGGTGATTAAACTTGAGTGATTCAAATTGGTGTGAAATATCTAAGTGATTTGGGTTATTAATATAAAAATGAAGACCATGATTGTGATTATCATGATGGTGTTGAAAGTTACGGGTCTTGTTGGAAATTCAAGATCTAGGATGTACAAATCAAATTAAGGAGGAGAATGAAAGATTTAATCTTGATTAAAGATATTTATTAATTGTTTGGTTGAGTTTGTATTAGATTAGGAGTGAGTTTGATTATTTAATTGAGTTTGAGTTGGGTTAGTATTATTATATGGTTTATTATAAATAGATGGTTAGAGATTAATTGTAAAGTGACTTGAGTTTTATTAATAAAGAGTCGATTTTGATTGAGATCAAATTATGTGTTCGTGTTCTTGGGCCTGATTTCCAACAAAGACCACACGTTAGCCCAAACTATGTTTTATCTAATCCCATTAGTTGGTAGCGGGTTCTTATTGTTACAACAAAATATATAGAATTGATTGAAGGGCATTAAAGGAATTCAAGAAGTTGGTCATGATTAGGAATGTCTCATTTCTATAGGTTAGGTTAGACATGTCTGTCTTGATTTGCTGATTGTTACTTTAAATGTACATGCAAACAACTTGTAGGGACATTTGTGTTGGAATTTTGTAGAATATAATGTACATACAAATATACCACGGGTCTGAGGATCGAATTCACCTTTCACTGGTTTTATGCCTTTAAGCCCTTTAAAGACTGAAGGATTTAATCTTGATTAAAGATATTTATTAATTGTTTGGTTGAGTTTGTATTAGACTAGAAATGAGTTTGTTTATTTATTTGATTATTTAATTGAATTTGAGTTGGGTTAGGATTAGTATGTGGTTTATTATAATAGATGGTTAGAGATTAATTGTAAAGTGAGTTTAGTTTTATTAATAAAGAGTCGATTTTTGTTGAGATCAAATTCTGTGTTCGTGTTTTTGGGCCTGATTTCCAACAATTTGTATCAGATCTTGGGAAAGGAAAGCCGGTTTGAGAGTCACTTTTTCGATAAAGGGGAGAAGCCCTTGTGGCTGTAGGGCTGTAAACGAAAGTTGTTGAAATTCGACCCGTGAGAGCTCGAATTGTGAAAGCGTATGTGAAGTTCCAAAAGAAGGGTTGTGCGAGTTAACCAAGGAAGATATCGATCTTAGCAATTCAGATTGAGTGTAGGAATCTGCCAAGTGTTTACCTGTGCGATACAGGGTGGTACGGTGTGATACCGGTGAAGGAGTATTAGAACTTGTGAACGGTTCGAATGAAGTGAAGAATATATTCGATCTGTGAGAGATCGTTCAAAAGGCTGTGAGAGCTACGTGGAAGAAGATATGTGATGGATCAAGAAGATTCTGTGTGATACAGGATTGAAGACCGTGTGAAACGGGGAGAAGAATTTGAGTAATTCAAATTGGGTATGAAGGTGCGATACCTGTGTAGAAGAAAAGTTGAGAAGGTGATTAAACTTGAGTGATTCAAATTGGTGTGAAATATCTAAGTGATTTGGGTTATTAATATAAAAATGAAGACCATGATTGTGATTATCATGATGGTGTTAAAAGTTACGGGTGTGAGGTCCCAAACCCGGGAGACCTCACTTATTAGATTTACTCATCAACACATAGCACTTTTAAACATAAGACATTCATTAACACAGCGGAAACGTTTTAAAATCTCAACATACACAGCGGAAACATACATGTCTAAACATAACTAGCCAATTACAACTGAAATTTGTCTTAATCAACATAATCAAAAGAAACATAACATAAAACATAAACGGGATGCCAGACACTGATCTTCGGGTAACTCTTCTCTCTAAGCCAAGCATCCATATCCGTCAACTAAACCTGCACTTAACTGATATGCATACTAAAAATCAGCAACGCTGAGTGAGTTCTAACGTTTACTTTAAATCATTTATACAAAAGATTTACTAATACATACATACATACTGCCCTTAAGGCAAAACTTTACATACTACACTTTTCAAAACATAATTTAATACATTCATAAAGTATCCGTCAATTCCTTGTCCCTGTTGGTACTGTCCTCGTGATCAACACCGTTTAACCGTCAATTCTTATCACTGCTGGTATTGTCCTCGTGATCAGTACCAGTTAACCGTCAATTCCTCTTTACTGTACTGCCCTCATGGCTTACATCCATGAACCGACAAGTACCTGGTCAATGCCCCCATGGCTTACACCATGAACCGACACTACCGCTTATCCGTCAATTCTGTTACATACTGGTATTGTCCTCGTGATCAATACCTTCTGGGTCCTCATGACCCAATGATGTTGTCCTTGCGGGCAACACCACATGACACGATGTTGTCCTCGTGATCAACACCGGGTATTGTCCTCGTGATCAATACCTCTTAACTGGTACATGGGGGATTGCGTAGTCCCCCGAGCAACCGCCGTCACTCATCCCAATTTTACAATTGTTAACGAGCCACCAAGACTCTTACTAATGGGTAAAACCCATATCTGACATCTTGTACAAGTAATATCTGTCCCAAGGACCTTTACAAACTGGTACACATTCCCGAAGGAAAAAACTGTTCACTTTACTGTTCATAAAACTTTCTGTAAATCTTGTTCATAACTTTCATATATAATATGCCTTTGTTTATGTATAAAAAATATAGTAAACGCTTGCCATAGAATATAACTTGCTTTCTGAAACATAGCTTATCATAAAATACATCTTACTTTCTGAAACATAGCTTATCATAAAATACATCTTACTTTCTGAAACATAGCTTACCATATAATACATCTTACTTTCTGAAACATAGCTTATCATATATATATCATGCCTTTGTTTATGTATATAAAATATAGTAAACGCTTGCCAAATGATATATCTTACTTTACTGAAAACATACTAGCACATATATCATGCCTTTGTTTATGTATATGAAAATATAGTAAACGCTTGTCAAATGATATATCTTACTTTACTGAAAACATACTAGCACATATATCATGCCTTTGTTTATGTATATGAAAATATAGTAAACGTTTGCCAAATGATATATCTTACTTTACTGAAACATACTTTTGCCTCTTTTAAACCTTTCACTAAAACATAGCTTTTCTCTTCTGTTTATAATATATAAAATATAATAAACACTTTACACTGAGTATGCATACCACCCCTAAAGAAGGCAAAAAGGGGATTAGAACTCACCTGGTATCTTAGCTGCAATTTTTCTACTGTATCTCACACAATCTGAACAATCATGACAATTGACACGTATCAGACTTAACTCAACGCTAAATGGTTTAACCATTCTAACATACTGACTTCACTTAATCAGACCTGATGCCTGCGCACTTAGCAAGTGCGCAGACACTGCTTCCTGCGCATTTAGCAAGTGCGCAGACACTGCTTCCTACGCACTTAGCAAGTGCGCAGGCTTCCCTCCCTGCGCACTTAGCAAGTGCGCAGGCTTCCCTCCCTGCGCACTTAGCAAGTGCGCAGGCTCCTCTTCCTGCGCACTTAGCAAGTGCGCAGGACCTGCTCGGTGCGCACGACCTGTTCTTGGCGAAAAACCCTAACTTTCGCATTCGGGTCTGATCACTTCAAGATCCCGAACCTGTTTGCATTCAAAACGTTCGTTTTCCATTAAGGAACTCAAATCTATGCTTATCTTTCCGTTTCATCCGATTAAACATAACCTTTTCACCCAAATCCCGAAAAACCCAAAAACGAACTAAAACTCAGATCTAGGAGAATCGATTACCTGTAATCACTTCCTTTTCGTTGCTAAACACCCACGAGACTCTTGCTAATGATCCTTGAGGCTCTAATCCAAAAACCGGGACTTTCTCTCTCTAGACTCTCTCTCTCCTCTCTCTCTAAAATCCGGAAATGAGGATGGAAATGGGGCTTTTGGGTTGTTCTTGAGGCCTATAAGGGCCCAAACCCTTCCCCTTTCGGCCCATTCACCCCGGCCCAAGCCCGCTTCCTTTCTTTTTTTATTTAAGTTTTAATTCCTCGTGAATTCTCTCGTGCTCTAAAACTCGGGATGTTACAACGGGTCTTGTTGGAAATTCAAGATCTAAGATGTACAAATCAAGATTAAGGAGGAGAATGAAGGATTTAATCTTGATTAAAGATATTTATTAATTGTTTGGTTGAGATTGTATTAGATTAGGAGTGAGTTTGATTATTTAATTGAGTTTGAGTTGGGTTAGTATTAGTATATGGTTTATTATAAATAGATGGTTAGAGATTAATTGTAAAGTGAGTTGAGTTTTATTAATAAAGAGTCGATTTTTGTTGAGATCAAATTATGTGTTCGTGTTCTTGGGTCTGATTTCCAACAAAGACCACACGTTAGCGCAAACTGTGTTTTACCTAATCCCATTAGTTGGTAGCGGGTTCTTATTGTTACAAAAAAATATATAGAATTGATTGAAGGGCATTAAGGGAATTCAAGAAGTTGGTCATGATTAGGAATGTCTCATTTCTAAAGGTTAGGTTAGACATGTCTGTCTTGATTTGCTGATTGTTACTTTAAATGTACATACAAACAACTTGTGGGGACATTTGTGTTGGAATTTTGTAGAATATAATTGTCGTGGTTTATAGTAAATTTTGCGTAAAATTAGCAAATGTTGTCCTGGAATAATTATAGCAGCTATATGCATTATTGCATTCTCATTCTCATTCTCATTCTCATTCTACACTTGGAAATAGTAAACTTACATTAAAAATTGTATCTAGTAATAACTCTGCTGTTTCTCTCAAGAAACCTTTTTGACAAATTGCTAAGCTTCCTGAAATCAAGATGAAAGCTTTGAAATCCTGCAGATTTTTTTTTTCTTTATACAATATATTAATGGGCCAAATTCTCTTCATTTATCCTTAATCCCACTCCATGTGTTTCCAACTGAAAGTTTCACCCGAACCCATTTTGACCCGTTAGCTGGCTCAACCTGACATGCCCGTTTTACAAGGTTTTCTTTTGTCATATATGCACATGTTTATATTTATAAAGTATAAACTATTATAAACTCCTCTTGTATACATGCAGCATATATTGAAAATATAACTTCACAACATTCTTTTAACTCATGGGTAGGGACCACAAATGTATTCTTAATTTGTTATAATAGTATAAAAGAATTGTTTCCTGTTGAATTGTTTGCATCTTTCTGTACTTTTCACCTTCCTTTAAATCAATGAGGGAATAATTGTCTTTCTTGTATTATTAGAAACCTAAAGATGTTGATGCTGATGACTCTGGACAATGAAATATTAATAAACTAAAAAGCATAGCAGCTTTATCACAAAACAGTCCAAAGTTTTCAAATCTGCAAAAGAATTAACAATCCATAATCACCTAAACCTTTTTACATGTTTTAAACTTTTGATCTTGATTTGCATCCATGTTTCTTCACAAACATCTGCCTCCATACCCTGCATTTCTGAACAGGATTTGCTTCAATTCTTCGCAGTTTATCATCGATCGATGCTCCGGTGCCTGAATTTTATATAAATTTAGCTAGAAATTTTTATAATTTTATGAATATAGATGCATAAAGATGTGGATTTTAATATAAACGTACCTCAGAACATGAAGCTTGAAAGGCAAAATCATTAAAACAACTGATGACACATTGCTGAATGTCTAGACCAAGTGCTTCAAGCGTGTTCACTGTCGATAACAACAATCCGGGCTTCGTTGAACAACAAATCTGGATCCAGGTATCCGTATTTCTTCGCTCTACATCAAACTGTATAATTTGTTTTTTTAACATAATTAAGCACTTTGTATGTGTGTGTTAATGGTGGAAGTTATAAATGGTGGAATAAAGTATAAAAATAGTACCTTTGGGGTGTTCCTGACTTGTGATTCATTCATGTTAAATTCCTTAAAACTCCCCACTAATTTCATATGATCCACACCAGATTCAATATCTTGATCTTTCAAATCTTGAATCTTTTCCATAAGTTCTTTCATATAATCTATTGTATCCCCAAGTATTGATGTTCTATCCATCTACTCATTTAAAAATCAAACAAGAACAAAAAGAAAAAAATATTGTTAATTAGTTAAATAACTGAAAAAACTAAATCATGGGTTATACCTTGCTTATTTTGGGGACAATTGATCTAAGCATAGAAAGCCTGCCGTTTAACCGTTTTCTCCTTCGCCTTTCGGCCATTAAATTCTTGGAAGGTTGTCCTTCAACTTTCTTAGATTTACTCTTCTTTTCCTTACTCGACCCCATGGCGAAAACAGTTGGGATTTGATCATGAGGAACAACATTTTTGTGATCCTCATCCCCATCATTGTCATCTTCTTCCACCATTAGTGGAAACATATGTTGATCAAATGATGAATAAACCGACCCGTTAACCGGCATGAAGTCATCAAAACATGGTACCGAAGAGTAGATTGATTCATCGGTGTAAGGGGATTGAAAATCAGGTTGTAAGGATGATGAAATGAGTTCTAGAAGTGAAGATGAGTTTGAGAATGATGAAGAAGAAGGTAATGGTAGTAATTCATCTTGTTGAGTGGAGAATAAGTGTGAGTCAAATGTGGTGAGTTCTTGAACATTAGAAAGTGTGGACCATGACTCAGTGGTTGGAGCCAAGAGATCTTCCAGGAGACCTTGTTGACTGATTGGTTGGTGCATCTCTCTCAATCTATGGCTAATTGGGGAAGTGCTTTTGGCTTATATAACAACTGCATTTGAGGTTAGTTTAGTGTGTATTGTTAAACTAACTTATTATATCAATTAAAAAGATTGTTTTTTTATCATTTTAAATCTTCATTTTCTAATGTACAAGTGTGTGGTGTACATGTGGCAAAATCTGTAAGGCCCAAACCCGGGAGGCCTCACTTGTTGGATTTACTCATTTACAAACAGTTCTTAAACTTGAATATCAAAATAACGCAGCGGAAAATACTTCATTAAAACATAACCATTACATTGTTCAACATGCGGAAGCGTAACATAGTCTATTACATAAACATAACATAATCTAATCATAACAGGATGCCAGTCTTCGTATCATCCGGGTAACTCATCAAGCCGCCCAGCATCACCTTCCATCATCGTAACCTGCCTTAACCTGAATGTGCATACTAAAAAGTCAGCTACGCTGGTGAGTTCGAGCTTTTACATAAAACATTAACTTCAAATATTTGCCAAAAACATAACATCATACTTCATTAATAAAAGTGTATGTAAATAATGCAAGAACAAAAAACATAACACATCATAAACATAAGTCAACTAACATATCGAATCTGCGCCTTCTCGTAACCGTCAAATCCATATGTCGCATACTAGTGGAATAACCTAAAGATCACCACCACTAGGCCCATCAACACCGTACTGTCCTTCGGGTGAAGAACTCCTAGGGCCCGATACTTAGGTTATTCAACACCAACTTCAAGCACGGCATCACAAGGATGACACGTACCAAACTTCAAGCACTGCACCCCGTAAGGCGCAAGTACCAAACTTCAAGCATGACTACCCCGTAAGGTAACTCGTACCAAACTTCAATGATCACGATAATCCCCTTGGTGACCGTCATCACCCCAGTTGTACAACAGTTGGCCAACCACAAAGGCCCCTAAAAGGTAAAGGCCCATAACATACTTTCCATACCCCTAACCTTCATTCCCTAAGGAATATTGGCAGATTCGTTCGTTTGTGACTTTCGTAAACATTCACTTCTTTTACTTCAAAACTTCAGTTAAAGCATTCGTACGTTTTATTAAAAATCATTCCTTCATTCATAAACTTCTTTTTGGCAAAATATTTCATAAACACTTCTTTCATAACCCTTCCTTCCAAAACATCGTTTATAAACATCATTTTATAAAACGTCACATACAACATTCATAAACATCGTTTTATAAAATAGTCACATCGTTACGTATGCACACCAGCCCAAAAACATTATTAAAACATTCAAAAGAGGGCTTCTAGAACTCACCGTATAAGCTAATCTGGGTTGTCCTAAACAAAGGTCCAACAACGTCACTTCCGATCTGAATTGATTAGTTAAATACACATCAGACCCAATCCCGACTCTAACGGTTTAACCATTCTAAACATACTGACTTTACTTAATCAGCCTGATGCCTGCGCACTTAGCAAGTGAGCAGGGACTTGTTCTTGCGTACTTAATAAGTGCGCAGACTTTGCTTCATGCGTAGTTGATAAATACGCAGTACCTGCTTCATGCGTACTTGATAAGTACGCATGATCCTCTTCTTGCGTACTTGGTAAGTACGCAGGATCAGCTTCATGCGTACTTGATAAGTACGCACGAACTGCTTCCTCGCAAAAACCCTAACTTTCGCCTTCGGGTCTGATCACGTCAAGATCCCGAACTTGTTTACTTCAAAACGTTTGCTTTTTCATTAAGGAACCCAAATATATGTTTTCCTTCCAGTTTCATCCGTAAAAACGTTACATTTTCATCCAAAACCCAAAAACGAACAAAAACTCAGATTTAGGCCAGATCGTTACCTGAATCGAGTTTCTGATCCGGAGGTTCTTCTCACGAGCTCTCACTTCTCAAATCTCGGGTCGATCCTATAACTTTCTCTCTCTACGGTTTCTCTCTCTAGAAGTTGCAAATGAGAGAAATGGGTGGTCACCTTGGCTATTTATAGGGGAGGCTCCCCTTCCAGCCCGCTGGCCCATCCGGCCCGACCCGACATGCCTCGTTAGTTTATTCCGTTATTTTAACTGTCGTTTTATTTTTATGATGTTTCAAGTCTACCCCTTACAATAGGTTTCGTCCCCGAAACCTATCATAAGTCAAATAGTTGAGGGTACGACTCCCTCATTTCCGTATCCGTTTCCCAAGTGGCCTCCGATCCCCTTCAATGCTTCCATTGGACTTTAACCAATTGAATAATCTTATTACGCAAACGCTTCTCCTTTCTGTCTAAGATGGCCACGAGTTCTTCGATGTAGTTAAGGCTGTTGTCGACCTCGATGTCAGTAAGTGGTACGTGAGCCGATTCATCCGCCAAACACTTTCGCAAGTGTGATACATGGAAGGTAGGATGAATCCCACTTAACTAATCAGGCAACTCTAACCGATAAGCAACTTCACCAACCCGTGCCATTATCCTGAATGGTCCGACAAACCTCGGACTTAACTTTCCTCTCTTCCTGAATCGTATGATTCCCTTCCAGGGTGACACTTTCAACATTACTCTGTCCCCAACATCAAACTTAATAGGCCTTCGTCGTTTATCCGCATAGGACTTCTGACGATCTTGTGCGGCCTTCATTCGTGCTTTGATTTGATCAAACCTTTGTGACGTTTCTCTTACGACTTCAAGACTTCCTAATTCCTTCTGTCCAATCTCACCCCAACAAACTGGGGTCTCGCATCTTCTCCCATACAACATTTCGTAAGGCGGCATGCCTATCGTCGTGTGATGACTATTGTTGTAGTAGAATTCGGCTAACGACAGATGACTGTCCCAACTGCCGCCGAAATCGATAATACAAGCACGAAGCATATCCTCCAATGTCTGAATGGTCCTTTCGGACTGACCATCCGTTTGTGGGTGGTATGCCGTGCTAACATTGAGTCTCGTGCCCATCGCCTCGTGAAATCTTTTCTAGAACCTCGATGTGAATCGTGTGTCCTGGTCAGACACGATCGTCAAAGGCATCCCATGCCGTGCTACAACTTCTTTAATAAATACTTCCGCTAACCTTTCTAACGAGAACGTCTCGCGAATAGGTAGGAAATGAGCACTCTTCGTTAAACGGACCACATTTACCCAAATGGTATCATGACCTTTAGCTGTGCGAGGTAGCTTGGTTATGAAGTCCATGGTAATGTGTTCCCACTTCCACTCCGGTATATCAAGTGGTTGAATCTTTCCATACGGTTTCTGGTGTTCGGCCTTTACTTGTGAGCAAGTCAAACACTTGCTTACGTACTTTGTCACTTCATATTTCATTCCAGGCCACCAGTATTCCTTCCTTAGGTCTTGGTACATTTTATTGGTACCAGGAACCGAGACTTATGAGCCTCATCCAAGATTTTGGTTCTAAGCTCGCCACCCATAGGTATCCATACCCGTCCAAAACGTGTCCTAACACCAAGGGTGGTGTTATATTCCAACTTGTCCTGTTGGCCAACCATCCTTTCCTTCTTTATGTTTTCTTCTTTAAGTGCCTCATCTTGAGCCTTTTGATCGGTGTCGAAGGGACCGGTCAAAGATAAAGAAATAGAGTGTCCTAATCACCTTAAACTAGTTAGGGTAAGAAGGGTGTCGAACCACGAAGAGTTTGTGGTCGGTGCTCAACTTCAATCAACAATGCAAATTATGAAGTTACAACGGGTCTTTCTGACCAAACACAATCAATGATTTAAGTGAAAACTTTATAAACTCAACAAACAAATCAAGTACCAAACAAAACGGTTTAAGTTGTAAACAATAATTAAAAGGGTATCACACTCGGGTTTCAAGTTCACAAGTAATTAGGAATTATCACACCAACATTTGAGTTCAAACAATCGAATGGTTATCCAAATCTAATTGACCAAATCTAACCAAGAACATCAACATTCATACATCATCGGCAAATAGTGTATAACAAATATACACGAATGAAATCGAGACAAATGTATGCAATATAGAATTAGATTAATCAATAGATTCAACATAAATCAAAGTTCATAGCAATTATCATCTAACGGGGTCAATGGTGCAAGAATTTATCGACTCCCGTGAGTTCATAACCATACTAAACACAAAGATTCAAGTATTTCAAACCAAACGATTACAAGAATTGTTTCTCAAAGCTAGCACATGATAAAACCCTAAAAACTTACAAACAATCCACCCGGGAATGATTACCGGTGGATTAGCCGCTCATGGTTGTGGAATGCATCTTCGATTCTTCAATATTTCGAGTATCAATCTTCACTTGCATGTTAGAATCGTGTTCCTTAGCCTCCTCGAATGACCAAAATCGCCCAAGAACTGTGGTGTAAAAAAAAGATCGATTCGAATTTTGGGGAAGAAAAACCTAAATAACCTTTGAAATTCGGTTGTTTCGCCCAAACCCTGCGTCTGAAACGCACCCAGCGTAGGCTTACGCTGGGAGGGCGTAGGCTTATGCCGGGCCTCTGATGCTGCTGTGAAGGAAATCTTTAGGCGTAGGCCTACGCTGGGAGGGCGTAAGCTTACGCCGGGCCTCTGATGCTGCTGTGAAGGAAATCTTTAGGCGTAGGCCTACGCTGGGAGGGCGTAAGCTTACGTTGTGCCTGCAGTTTTGCCCCGTTTTCTCCGTGTCTCTTCCGACTCTCTCGTAATATCTTCAAAGATCACATTTTAAGCTTCCAACACCTGCACATGCATGACTACACAAAACCTTTGTATTCCACATATCAAATTGCATAAATATAACATATTACACCTTTTAATACATGAAACTTTGGCCACTTATCACCTTTTCAATTTCTCTCATCACATCCGATGTTACCACCAACTGGCAAGCTTTCACTCTAATAGGAGTAGGCACATCCCTTCGGCTTAGAGCGTCAGCCATTACGTTTGCCTTTCCAGGATGGTATATTATTTCACAGTCATAGTCTTTCAACAGTTTCAACCATCGTCTCTGCCTCATGTTAAGTTCCTTTTGTTCGAAGAAGTACTTCAAACTTTTATGGTCGGAGTAAATAGTAAACTTCACCCCGTAAAGGTAGTGCCTCCAGATTTTTAATGCGAATACGACAGCAACAAGTTCCAAATCGTGAGTCGGATAATTAGCTTCGTGAATCTTCAACTGTCGTGACGCATACGCGATCACTCTCCCGCGTTGCATCAACACGCATCCCAATCCCTGACCCGAAGCGTCAGAGTATACCACTAAGTCTTCATTGCCCTCGAGAAGGGCCAAGACTGGAGCTTGGGTTAGTTTCTCCTTTAATTCCTTAAACGCCTCGTCTTGGGTCGAACCCCATTCGTACTTTACCTTCCTCCGAGTCAACTTTGTCAATGGCGAAACTATTTTTGAGAAATTATGGATGAATCTCCGATAGTAGCCTGCCAATCCCAAGAAACTACGGATTTCAGTTGGCGTCTTAGGAATATTCCATTCCCTTACCGTCACTATCTTTGCTGGGTCAACCATAATGTCGTTCGGGTTAATGACGTGACCTAGGAATTGGACTTCCCTAAGCCAGAACGCGCATTTGGAGAACTTACAATACAACTTTTCCTTCTTCAGAGCTTCCAATACTTCCTTCAAGTGACACGCGTGATCACCCTCATTCTTGGAGTAGATGAGGATATCATCGATGAACACGATTACCGATCGATACAGCATTGGTCGACAAACTCTATTCATCAAATCTATGAACCCTGCGGGGGCGTTCGTCAATCTAAAATACATTACGCGGAACTCGAAATGTCAATAACGCGTGCGAAATGCAGTTTTCGGTATGTCTTCTTCCCTCACCTTCAACTGATGGTACCCGGACCGAAGGTCGATTTTTGAGAACCAACTTGCGCCTTGAAATTGATTGAACAGGTCGTCGATCATTGGTAAAGGGTACTTGTTCTTCACCGTACGTTTATTCAACTCGCGATAATCAATACACATTCTTATCGAACCGTCTTTCTTCTTCACAAACAACACCGGAGCACCCCACGGCGAGATGCTTGGTTGGATTAATCCTTTCTCAAGTAACTCGTCTAGTTGTACCATTAACTCTTTCATCTCCACTGGTGCTAGTCGATATGGAGCCTTAGCCACGGGCTGGGCATCTGGTACTAAGTCGATTCGAAATTCGATCTCTCTGTCGGGTGGTATCCCAGGCAAATCCTCTGGAAACACCTTCGGGTACTCGTGTACCACGGGTACATCGTCTAGTTCCTTCACTTCCTTACACTCGTCAATTACGTACACCAGATAAGCCTCGCATCCGCGCCTCAAGTAATCTGTTGCCTTAATCATCGAGATAACGTTTGGCATCGGGGCGTCACGATCTCCAAAATCCTCGACTTTGCTACCATCCAGAGCCTTGAGTCGGATTATCTTTCGTTTACATATAATTTGTGCTTCATTGGCAGTTAGCCAATCCATTCCTAACACGACATCGAACCCACCCAAACCCATGACAAACAACCTGACAGGAAATCTATGGCCTTCTATTTTTATCATGGAATTGTCAACTACATCAGTCACCATCGCAGTTCTACCCTCAGCGGTTTCTACGCTAAAGGCTCTTTCTAGTTTACTCACAGGGTACTTTACCCTTTTACAAAAAGTCACAGATATAAAACTTTTACTGGCACCCGAATCGAATAACACAGATACAAAAGTGTTGTCAAGGATAAACGTACCTGACGCCACGTCGGGGTCCGCTCTGGCATGTTCCTGCGTCAGCGCATACGCTCGAGTCTTTGCTCAGGGTCTCTCTTCTTTCTTCTTCGGGCCTTTCCCTTTCCCGGCTTGACCCATCCTGGGCTTGGTGCATTCCCGGCTCATATGACCACTCTCCCCACAGTTGTAGCATTTGAAGCCTTGCGGGCATTCACGGGAGTAGTGTCCGGTTTTGCCGCATTGAAAGCACAGGTTTGACCCTAGCCGACATTCACCGGCATGTCTTACCCCATATTTTTCACAGACTGCCGTCTCGCCTACCCTGGCCTGTTTGTCCCGAGCCCCAAACAACTTCCCACCCGATCGCTTAGCGGAAAAACTCAACTTCTTCTTAGGCTCTTCAATGGCAACGACATTCAGTGCCAGATCATCAAATACCACGCCGCTCAGTTCTACTAACGAATCATAGGTAGTAGGGGCGTTTGCCTTAACATAGGTGCGGACCTGGTCCGGCAGTCCTTGAATGTAGCATGCAATCTTTCTTTCCTCGGTCGTGACAAGATGTGGCACCAGACATGCCAGTTCATTGAATCGGGTTGTGTACTGCCGATGCATCATGCTCCCGGCCTTCAAACCTAGAAATTCCCTCTTTACCTTCTCAATCTCGTTCCTTGGGCAAAAATTCTTGATCACCAAGGTTTTCAAATCAGCCCACATCATTGCATCCACAACCTCGCTCCCTTTTGCTTGACGTACACCTTCCCATCAATGGGATGCTTCCTCTCTCAAGGAGTTAGCAGCAAATTTCACAACTTGATCCGTTCGACACTCGCTCAGGCGAATGGTAGCTTCCATACGGATTACCCAATCAAAAGTAGCCACCGCGTCCTTCTTCCCAGTCAGGACCGGCGGGTCACCTGCCTTAAAGGACTTATAGTCGCAGCCACGGTTAAGCGGTGCGTTGATTGCCTCAGTGTTCGGGGTGTCAACCGCCGTGTTAGACCCACCCGTCTCATTAACCTTCTTTAATGCTTCTGCCAACAGTCCTGGCAAGGAAACCTTCATCAACTCAGTGAAAGGTTGTTCTTTAACCTGTGTCTGCTCAGTTCCATGCACACTATTCGCCGATTCAGTGTGAACACTTCCTTCTTCACTATACTCTTGGCGTGCAGGGGTCCTGCCGCGCCCACCGTTACGACCACCGATACGGCCCCCACCACGCCTTCCACTCTTTCGTCCCGCCATTTCGTTCTATAAGACAAGGAATCCAATGTCATCACGCTAGTTAACAAATAAAATTCAACAAGCACTGTAAGATGTTAATATACACTGGCCATCTGCAATTAACCATTACATTACCTTTCGATTTTTATTTGACCACCTTTGTGATTCCATCAGAACATAAGTCCTTACCTAACCCTTTCTAAGGCATACTATATATGTAAATATATATACTACATTCATACCTGATGCTGTGGCTCGAGTTACTCGTACTGGCATCCGCTTTCGGTCCCATTCACAGTTTAAGTTCAGACACTAGGAGTGTCCGAATCTCTCAAACTATTGCTCTGATACCAACTTGTAAGGCCCCAAAACCGGGAGGCCTTACTTGTTGGATTTACTCATTTACAAACAGTTCTTAAACTTGAATATCAAAATAACGCAGCGGAAGATACTTCATTAAAACATAACCATTACATTGTTCAACATGCGGAAGCGTAACATAGTCTATTACATAAACATAACATAATCTAATCATAACAGGATGCCAGTTTTCGTATCATCCGGGTAACTCATCAAGCCGCCCAGCATCACCTTCCATCATCGTAACCTGCCTTAACCTGAATGTGCATACTAAAAAGTCAGCTACGCTGGTGAGTTCTAGCTTTTACATAAAACATTAACTTCAAATATTTGCCAAAAACACAACATCATACTTCATTAATAAAAGCGTACGTAAATAATGCAATAACAAAAAACATAACACATCATAAACATAAGTCAACGAACATATCGAATCTGCGCCTTCTCGTAACCGTCAAATCCATACGTCGCATACTAGTGGAATAACCTAAAGATCACCACCACTAGGCCCATCAACACCGTACTGTCCTTCGGGTGAAGAACTCCTAGGGCCCGATACTTAGGTTATTCAACACCAACTTCAAGCACGGCATCACAAGGATGACACGTACCAAACTTCAAGCACTGCACCCCGTAAGGCGCAATTACCAAACTTCAAGCACGACTACCCCGTAAGGTAAATCGTACCAAACTTCAAGGATCACGATAATCCCCTTGGTGACCGTCATCACCCCAGTTGTACAACAGTTGGCCAGCCACAAAGGCCCCTAAAAGGTAAAGGCCCATAACATACTTTCCATACCCCTAACCTTCATTCCCTAAGGAATATTGGCAGATTTGTTCGTTTGTGACTTTCATAAACATTCACTTCTTTTACTTCAAAACTTTAGTTAAAGCATTCGTACGTTTTATTAAAAATCATTCCTTCATTCATAAACACTTCATAAACTTCTTTTGGCAAAATATTTCATAAACACTTCTTTCATAACCCTTCCTTCCAAAACATCGTTCATAAACATCATTTTATAAAACGTCACATACAACATTCATAAACATCGTTTTATAAAATAGTCACATCGTTACGTATGCACACCAGCCCAAAAACATTATTAAAACATTTAAAAGAGGGCTTCTAGAACTCACTGTATAAGCTAATCTGGGTTGTCCTAAACAAAGGTCCAACAACGTCACTTCCGATCTGAATTGATTAGTTAAATACACATCAGACCCAATCCCGACTCTAACGGTTTAACCATTCTAAACATACTGACTTTACTTAATCAGCCTGATGCTTGCGCACTTAGCAAGTGCGCAGGGACTTGTTCTTGCGTACTTAATAAGTGCGCAGACTTTGCTTCATGCGTACTTGATAAATACGCAGTACCTGCTTCATGCGTACTTGGTAAGTACGCGGGATCAGCTTCATGCGTACTTGATAAGTACGCACGAACTGCTTCTTCGCAAAAACCCTAACTTTCGCCTTCGGATCTGATCACGTCAAGATCCCAAACTTGTTTACTTCAAAACGTGTGCTTTTCATTAAGGAACCCAAATATATGTTTTCCTTCCAGTTTCATCCGTAAAAACGTTACATTTTCATCCGTAAAAACGTTACATTTTCATCCAAAACCCGAAAAACCCAAAAACGAACAAAAACTCAGATTTAGGCCAGATCGTTACCTGAATCGAGTTTCTGATCCGGAGGTTCTTCTCACGAGCTCTGTAGCAACACACTTCTCAAATCTCGGGTCGATCCGACAACTTTCTCTCTCTACGGTTTCTCTCTCTAGAAGTTGCAAATGAGAGAAATGGGTGGTGACCTTGGCTATTTATAGAGGAGGCTCCCCTTCCAGCCCGCCGGCCCATCCGGCCCGACCCGACATGTCTCGTTCCTTTATTCCGTTATTTTAACTGTCGATTTATTTTTGGGATGTTACAAAATCAATGTCATTATAATTTTTTTTAATTTTTTTTTAACTATTTGATATATGAGAACTGTGAAGAGATCATGTGTAATTATTTTGTGTGCTTTAAGTACTTAAACAACTAATTGTTAATCTGATAGATGTTATTGATTTGTCATAACCTTTTATGATACATGAAGTGAACGCAATTGTGCCTGGTTACTTGCAGTGACGGAACCAGAACTTCCTAGTCGATGGATCAAAAATAATATTTTATTTTCTACCGACTACAACTAAGGGTTTCAACTTATCTTCTACTTTAAAAGACTCAACTTTTATGTATAATAAATAAACAAATTTTGATAACTGGAAGGTTAATGAACCCTCTTGACCCTCTTCTGAGTTCCGCCCCTAGTTACTTCCACTTGATAAAAATGAGGATGACAAAAAGGTGTATAAATAAATGAAATTGAGTGTGAATGTGAGTTTTACTTTATGATACAAAGTCATAATAATATTAAACGCTTTTTCTATACATTTGTTTCATTACTCCCCAACAATAATTTATAGGGATTAACTACGAAACGACTAACTTTGAATTTTGATGATTTTATATGTTTTTTTATAAAACCTCAAATAATAAATTTATAATAACTTTAAAATCATATAAGTCTCAACTAACACGACATTAAACTACTAATATATATAGAAAAAATCAAAGGTGAAGATTTATTTAAACAAAATCACGGTGTGAACTACCTTTAGCACAAACTCAGCTTGAGTATTGTAAAAAAAGAATATTAAATTCATTTTATACTTACGTCATTAAATTTAGTTTTTTAATTAACTTTGTTAGAAATTTCCCTAAATTTGACTACCAACTTTGTATACATTTTCAATAGGTACAATAAAGTGTTGAAAGTACATTACTCCTACATAAAGTAGAAATGAACAAACATGAGTTTTGATAAGGAGTAATTTATTTTACTAATATATATAAAGGGAATTTCAGAAGCTTATGTTTATTGATACAACCGATAAAACAAATACTGCAATTAGTATGTCTTTTGAAAAATATATATTTCTCAAATATAAAGAAATAAAATAATGTATAAGAAGGTTAATCGAGTTTTTAATTCTTTACATTTAAAATCGTTTAAACATTAAAAATACTTTATAGATTTCTCTCACACATGCCGGCGTTCATTTAGTGAAAAAAAAATAAAGAAGTATACAGAGAACTCTAAGAACCACATAATGCACTTGTACGTAGTGCTTTGAATGCAATAAGATAGTTACATAGCCGCCCCACTTTTTCTCATTTCTTTGATTATCATCAATGCACTACGTACAAGTGCTTAAGGTGTTTATCGTAATTTTTAAATTCTAAAAATATGACATCAATCAAGCATGCTTAGATGTTGTGTTTAAATTTTAGATGCCCCTTATGGACACCCAGTTTAATATGCATTAAAAAGTTTTTTTTTTAAATATAACAATACTACACTTAAATTAAATGATGTAATTTATAACAAAATGATGATGTTTAAAAAAGTTAATTATGTTTTAAAATTTGATGGAACACTAGAGAATAAAGTCTATGTGACACTCATCCAATCATACCCCTTGATCACCAATAGACAATGGTTAAATTTATTTTCTTTTTTAATTGATAAAAAGGGCATTTTGGTAAGCATACCTTCCGTTATTTTAAGAAAATATATAATTGAGTAAACTGTTATTTTCGTCATGTGGTTTAGTCATTTTTTTACTGTTTTATACAAAAAGTTTGTTTTACTTTTATGTTTTCTCGTGTTTTACAAACTTGTCATTTTCATATAATCAGTTAACTTCATTCATATTTTAAGGTTAAGAAGGTTAAGATATGATTGATTTTAACCCGTCCCAACACTTCGGATAAACAATATAGATTTGAGAGTAAGTTATATTAAAAAAAACATATGAAAGTCTTACCTCGTATAAAATCTTTACTATTCTTCATAGTTTTAGTCCTTTTAAAATAACTAAAATACTTGATACACTCAACAACAGAAACTCAAATCCATAATTATTTAGAATATATTTAAACTACACGTAGGCGTATAAAGCATGATTCCCTTATTAATATTCTTCTAATAATTGTTTAGGCCTTAGTAGAATTCATGTCGTCTAGGTGACCGTGACATTATATTAGAAAAACGTAAACTGTGTTTCTTTCTATTTGACAACTTGTTTTAATTTATATAAAAAAATAGATATGATTCATATACGAGTTAACTTGGATAATAAAACCTTTTTACATTGTTAATTGGTCCACACACAACTAGGCCAATTAAAAAAAACCATGGATTATTCAACTTGGTGTTCAACTTCTTAGTGATATTTATGTTTTTTTTTTAAATTGTATAAAAACTCGAATAACTCGTAACCGATTTCACTAGTACTCAAATACACCAAACCCGATAACACCCAACCTAGGCCAATACCATGACCATCTACAAAGTGTCCTCTAAACTCTTAAGGGGACGTTGATTTATAGATATTTTTAAGGAACCGAGAGTTGAAATTGAATTTAAAATTAAACTATGTTAAAAGAAGTGAAATATATATAAAAGAAATAGAAGTTGTGATATATTTAGTTGATAAAATACTCATCTTCAATGTGTGTTAAAGAAATTGAAATATTAATGTTTAGTGTGGCGGTGGTGGTAGAGGACTGGAGGCTATTAGAAATTTTAATTCTTTTTGTTTAAATTCCTTAGATTATATGGACTTGATTATATTAAATGAACTAGGTTAAAATCTTGTGTATTATACGGGTTAAATAAATAAAATGTTATATATTTAGTAATAAAAATTTTATATTTTTAAAAACCCATGTAATACACGGGTTGAATAAACCAGTATATTATATCGGTTGAATAAAATATAATGTAATTTGTTAACAAACACATTTGTCAAAATATGTTTTTAAAAATGTAATTTGTCGTGACAGTTATAAGGTCTGTTAAATTAGTTTTTAAAATATTTTTTTCAGCTGAGTATTAAAATTTTAATTTAATTGATAAATGTTAGTTCATATTAAGTTCATTTGATTGATGATATAATCAATGTTTTAAAAACCGGTTTAAACGGCCGGTAATACCAGTTGAACCGGGTCTCGGCCACTAGCTCGGTAAGTTTGAGCCCGGTAAATTGGAATACCGGTATGTTAGTTGAATCGCCGGCATTACCGGTAATACCGGGTTATACCGTTGTACCGGTTTTAGTTATAAGTAAAATTTTATGTTTAAACTTAAAAAAAATTGTTTAAAAACATTTAAGCGATAAAACTTCTTATTTAATATTGTAGGAAACGAAAATAGTTATGATCTTGTTGATGAGTATGACGATGATGGTGAATTTTTACCTTATAAGTAATCATGAAATTAATACATTCAACACTCCAATGACATAAAACAATTATGCACTTTTATTTTAAAAAACTTTATTGAAAAATTGAGTGCTTTTGGATTATTTTTTGATTATGGATTAACTTTTAGATTAATTTTTATCATGGAATCATGTATTTTTAGATTATTTTTTTACTTACAGTTGTATTTTTATGAAAAACTTTATTGTCAACCCGGTTGAACCACCCGGTACAACCCGATACAACCGGTTAAACCATTTCTGAGCCTAATCCGGTACAATTTAAAAACCTGTTTTTAAAACATTGGATATAATAACTCTTTATAATTAAATAATAAGTATTCGTAATTAGATTTATTAATATAAAAATTATTATTTAATAGAAGAGAGAAATAGAAAATCTAATATTTAATAGGAGAGAGAGGCGGGAAAATAAAGATGAGAAGTAACTAGAGATTGACACGTGTCCTGGACGGATTTTCATTTATTAGAGTAGTAAATGTTAAATAGAATAATTTATTTTACATTTCAATTCACTTTATTGTTTAAACAAACATGTTATAACCGTATGTGGTAACAAAACTGAACATAAATAGCGTTATCTAAATATGTAATTTAGAGCAACTAAATCAGCTCCGACACACCTCTATGTCTCAGATGATGTTATAATTCTATAAATTTGAGGGAACACCTCTCATACAAAACTTAAAAATAAAAAAATAAAAGAAAGAAAACCTCAATTTAGCTTTTTATATTATAATTTTGTATTGTTTATTTCATTTGGTTATTGAAACATATATTCTCAATGGATAGTAGGCTAGTAGCTTCTTCTCTCATTCATATTGTATTATCTCAATCTGTGAATCAAAGGGACATCTGCTGAATAAAAGGGTTTCTAAAGTAGACTTTTAATATTCATGTAAAGATACATGTGACAAACCTAAATTTTTTGTTTCAGACGTTACGGACTGCGTTTAATTTTCGGGACGAAAATTCTTTCAACAAGAGGATGATGTGACATCCGGCATTTTCAGGTTAACTCCGTTAACTCAAACCTCGTTAGTTCAAACATGATTCATTGCAAACTCAGTTATCTCAGTTAGTCGCACGTACATTGCATTTAATTAGGATTAATTAAATGTGTCAGTCAGTTCGCACACATCGGATCGCACTCGAGTCTAACTCGGAACGTTGGTGATTAATCGAAATTAACATTACGAACATTAATAATTTATATTTAATATAAATTACGAGTTTATGTGATTACGTGAATTATGTGATTATTATTGTTTTCGTACGTGTTTATCGTGTGTAAAGCGTAGTTAGTATTTTTATAAAAGTTATTGTTTTTATAAAAATAAAAATCGAAAGTTGTAATTATTAATTAAGTTGTTATTTAATTAATTAGAGTTATGGACCTCTAGAAAGCCCGTAGCCCAACTTAAAAACCCATTAGGGACTAGATAAGGATAAAGTTAAAAAAAAAATTAAAACATAAACCCTAATCCCCACCATTGCCGTCGACCCCATCCCCACCTCACCCTCTTGCGACCGAGAAGAAGAAAGCAACCCAGGCACCTTCGTTTGAGCTCCGATCTTGAAATTGAACGCGTATTCGGACTCCCTTCGACGTTTCTAACGTCTCTACGTAAGTCGTTTCGTTCAATTCCGTCACTTTTTGATCCCTAAATTTTAGATCAAAACCCTAGTTCATCCAAACATGGATTTTTATAATAAAAATGTTAACTTTATTATTGTTTTGCATGTATTTGTTGATTATATGGTTATTTGCAAAACCCTAGATCCATGTGATTAGTAACGTGTTAAATATTGGAACTTTTTGATTATGTGAAGTATAGAAATCGCATGTTAGACGTGAAATATGATTAATATAGTTGTAAATATATTAGTTGAAAGATGTAAGATTGATTAGACGTGTTAATTTTGTGAATAAAGCGGGTAATGGACAACTTGCTAAAAATGGAAACTTTTTATGATTTCTATCTTGCATGCTAGACATGATTAGGATGATGTGATGATAGTTATGAGCTACTTGATACATGTTTAGATGATTTGTGAAATCAGATTTTGAATACATAACCCGGTTTTACGAACTTTCCAAATAAGGAAACTTTAATTGTTAAAAGTGGTTATAACTTGCTGTTTAGACATGCATGATATGGTTTGATGATAGATCTATGTTAGATAGGACACAATAACTGATTGTAACGTGTTAGGTGTTTGAAATCACGCATGCTAGTCATATGTTACTAAAGTTGGAAACTTTGTCTTGAATTATGATTTGCATGTTTAGGTTCTAGACAATTGTTATGTGATGTGATGATCTAGAACATGTTAGAGTGAGCCTACAAATATATCAATGATGATAGTTTCCAGGAAACACGAGTCCCGAACAAACTTTCTATTTATAGAAACCTGCTATTTTTGGAAACTTACTATTTATAGAAACCTGCTATTTATGGAAACTTGCTATCTTGTTAGAACAAATAGGATTTTGTTGCTAAGTGTTACAGCATGATCATTTGTGTATAATATAGAAGTATTATACTGAACAAACATTTAATCGTTAAACGGGTCACCAACGGGTCGTCGGGTCAAACTTGGTCAAACATGAGTCAAACTTGTAAACTCTTTTCAAACACTTAAACAATGGGATTGTTTGGATACTTAGGGTTCGTATCAACTTGCACAAACACACACTTATAAACCGGTGTTTATAGGTGGCAGTTAGTCGTCAAGCATTCTAAGTTCTCTTTTTTTCGCACGCAATCTAAGGTGAGTTTCACGGCCCCTTTTCTTACGTTTTAAACTTGGGGGAGAAAACATGGGTACGAACATTTAGATCCTACGTTTCTTTTATATCACTTGTGTACTAAGCGCACACATATCATGAAAGTCCTTACTTATCGAACCGTTAGTATATGGGTTAGCGAGGTAATCTTGAGTAGTACTACTGGGCATTGACAAGCCCCACCCGCGTTAGTCGCGCTAACATGACAGGTAGTCGAATGGGTGTAACATTGACCTAAACATTCACCATTGATTATGATAGTCATGGTGGGAGGCAGTACAAACATAAACAGTCAGCTTCGGTGTCGAAACGCTTTAGTAACATGTACTAGGTTAGCTACCTATGATATAAATTGTAAATGGTATTATCTAGTAAACTTTACAAACATTGAAACATGTGAACTCACCAACCTAGTGTTGACACGTTTTACCATGTTTTCTCAGGTCATTAAGGTACAAACACAAGCTAAGGCATGCATGCATTTGAAGTCTATCATTTTCAAACTCAAGAATTATTTATTTTAATTATCGTTGAATTATTTATTTTGGCGCAACTGTTTTGGCGCATGTTTTTCATTTAACTTTTCGCTTCCGCAAGTCTTACATTAAATCAGTGTTTTCATTACTAGTGTTGCATCGTGACTATGAGCAATACTAGTGGTTTTTATTAAACTCATATAGAGTCGTTCAGCGTAACTAATGACTGAGATCCTGTTAGGTCACGCCCCTAACGGTAAAACTCCGTTGGTGGATTTTGGGGGTGTGACAATATAGGTATCCAAATTCATTACGACTTCACAATCATAAAACTTGAAATTTGATCAACCATTGATTGACACTGATTTTATTAATAAAAAACAGGGATACTTGAAAACATTTATTCGACCCATATATATAAAACTTTTGACACCTATTCCGACTATGACTCAAACTCCAAATGATAGATAAATACTAAACCATAATTATCTTTTGACCCACTAGATAAACCTAGTTATCACCAAACTAGATAATTAAATAACCCAAACAATTAATCGACTCAAATACTAAATAAACAAATTTACGAATAAGTTCATCCAACTTTGTGTTATTGACAAGATTAGTACAACAATCACCCATAATCTTGTCAGCAATCTTCCCGGACTGTCTCGACCTTCACTAGACCCACGACTTCTACCACAGTCTTCGTCAACAGTCTTCTCGGTTTGAACTCCCATTTTTCCTACTCGTAATCAGATTACACACGAAAACTTTCTTCATCGATCTGCAACTGTCCTGCTATTCTGTCTTCTTGGTTGATCCACTAGATAAACCTAATTACAACCACTTGCTTAGCTTAGTGACAAAAGTTTATACTTAAGACTTGACTAAAATTGGGAGGTCTAAACTAGATCTAAACTCGTAGCTAGATAATTAAATAAACGGAACGTCCTATTAATCGACTCAAATCTATACTATATAATAAATAAAGGTTTTTTCATTTCACGTGTCACCTCCACATTTATTCTCATCATTTTTTCCCGATTGTCTCTCTTATTAAATACACCTCCATCTTTTTACAATAATATATATTTAAACAAAATATTAATTATACTAATAAAACACATTTATTTTAATTATGAAACTTTGTAATCTAATTATATAGCTTTTATTTTCAAACAAATAATATATGAAAATCAATTTACATTAAATAGTAGTTAATGTATTTTTGAAACCCAATTATATATTAGTTTTTATATATTTTGAATTTTGTTTTCGATCTTTAGTATATGATACATTTTTACACCAGTAAAATATACACATAAACATTTAAAATTTTATTTATTAATATTTTTCATCTCGTGTGTATACACAGGATCTAAACTAGTACTAGATAAAAAGATGTTACGAATTAATCCCATCAACTTGAATGTCACACCCCGACCGATGGCGGAATCATCGGGGCGGGACATGTAGACTGTTCATAGCACATGGTTGACTAAATTGAAATATATTAAAGTCAAATTTCCATTACAAATAATCCAAGTACAAACCAAATTCAAACATAAAATAATTCATAGAATTCTTGATTTAAATTGCTAAGTCCAAATCCTATATTGAGCATGTCTTGAATCATTCTCACATATTTGGGCCTGAAACATGAATAAAATAAAGTCAACTAAAAAGTTGGTGAGTATAACACAGTTGTATATAGATAGCATATAGTTGAAAACAAATCATTTACAAAACATGATAAAATAAGGCATTTATGGGGAACAACTATTGTGTAATCAATTACAACCAAACCTTTGTAACTAGTATGCAAATTGTGTTGTCGGTATCAATCACCTCCACTTGGGTGGGTTTGTCAGACTCAATAGATCTATCATTGAAAACCGTCGGCTTGTATAGTTAATGATTGCACATAAGTTTTCACAAAGATTAGCACAACTAGCACTCGGGCACAAAGCTCAAATTTTGCACACATGTATGTAAATAGGATTTTGCACTTGTGTTGTTTGTGTAAATGTAAATGTGTAATGTGTATAAAGTTCATGTTCCACCCCAAAAGTGTAAAAGAGTAAAAAGGGGTTATGAATACTCACTTGGTATGGAGGTGTAGCTAACAAATAGTATAGATAAAATGAGAATCCTTGATACGCACGAGTTAACCTAGATAGTAGTGTATATTGAATCAAATCGGTGTACAAAGTTTAAGTCTAAAAATGAAGGTTGAATTTGTGTATAAACTATTGATTTGTATTTAAAAGTATTGAATAACATATATAAAGTTTTGAAGTAAATATTTTTGAAACATTTTGATTAAGGTTGGGAATTGAATGATAAAATAGAATGTTTATATAATCATTGATTATGAAAATAAGGTATGTGTTAAATGTAATTTAATAAATAAATAAATGATTATAGTTTATGAAATAATGTAAATATTGATTGTAATTAAGTATAAATAAATAAATGATTTTTGTTTAAATATGAATTAAATAAATAATTATTATCTTTTTTATTTATAAACTTTGTAACTTAATCATTTAAAACATCATTTAAGTGTAAGATAAATATAAATTAAATTTTTATAAATTTTTAAATAAACTTTCAAATAAATAATATTTATGTCCAGATTAAACTTTAAATCTTTTCAAGTACAGAAAACATATTTTTATAAAATTTGAAACATTTATTGATTGAAAAATATAAAATATAACATTTATTGTTAAAATTTCTGAGTCACACACGACCGTGCCTCGGAAGGGCACGATCGTGCTCAAGCCACGGGCGCGACCGCGCTAGTCGGGGCGCGACCGGGTTGATCAACAGAGGGCACAAACTAGACAAGTTAGCAGGCACGACCGTGCCTTGGATCGGCACGGTCGTGTCTATGATTTTTAGACACAACAGAGACTAGCCCAAAGGGCATGACTAGGTCTGGAAAGGAGGACACGGCCGCGCTGCTAGTCGGCACGACCGCGCTACATGAGGCACGGCCGCGCTAGATGATTAGCGCGACCGTGTCTCTTCCAAATCAGACACGAATTGAACAAATCTTGTATTTATAGCGTTGGAATTGTTAGGGCTTTTGATTACTGAGTTGTTACGAGTCTATTCATATAAATTAATTATATGGAAAACGTGTTTAAGAATGGATTCGATTAAATCCTTTTTATTAAAAATAGGAATTTCGGTTCCGGATAATTTCTGTAATGGAAGCCCAGATTAACATGGGCTTTCGATATAAATACCAAAACGGATAATAACAAGTGATCAATTACCCGAAAGAGTAGGGAATCGATGGAGGTCGGTAGAAGGAGGTTCCGGCGACGGCAAGATTGCTTTCCGGCGTCTCCTGCTGCGATTTCGGCTGATCCAACCCCTTCAGAAACTTAGAGATGCTCGGAGGATTGAGTTCCTCGACTAATTGATAGCAACAGGATCGAAAAGAATGATTCGAGGCTTGGGAGCAATTTTGGACGGTTTTTCTTGAGAGAATTCGAAAAAGGATGATAATGATCGTAATTGACAATTATTTTCTTTGATACTGAAAGAGAAACGCACATCGGATTTGAATTCAAACGATCGGGCGTTTTGAAACTGCATTTACGTTTCGACTGTTACACAGGCGCGACCGTGCCCAAGATAGGCGCGACCGTGCTTAGGCACCGGGCGCGATCGTTCCAAGACAAGTCGCGCGACCGTGCAGAGGCACTTGGCGCGACCGAGCTAGGACGAAGCACGACCGTGCTAAACTAGGTTTTCTTGATATATTTTCAACTTTAACCCTTGACTTTTCAGGTTTGATAAGTTTGAATAAAATAGTTTCTTGCATAGTGTTTAAATGTATATAATCGAGCAAAACTTGTAAATTTGTATTGAATCATTGCATTTAGTTTACGGTAAGCAAAATAATAAGACAGTGCACGAGTATTGAGTTCGAAATTGCATTACATTGAATTGAAAATATGAATACTAAAATTCAGAAATGTTACAGTCTCCCCATGTTGAGAGAATTTCGTCCCGAAATTTAGCTAGAGGAAACAATAGTATCGTTAAAAAGATGAGGGTACTTGAGCTTCATTTGGTCTTCTCGTTCCCAAGTGAACTCAGGACCACGCTTAGATCCCCAACGAACTTTGACAATAGGAATGCGACTTCGCTTGAGCTGTTTAACTTCACGATCCATAATTTCCACCGGTTTCTCAACGAAGTGCATCGTTTCATCAATGCACACGTCGTCAAGCGGTATATGGAGATTTTCATCCGCGAGACACTTCTTTAGATTTGATACATGAAATGTAGGATGCACGTTGCCAAGAGATGGAGGCAACTCGAGCTTGTAAGTCACTTTCCCAATCCTTTCAAGGATCTTGAGTGGACCAACATAACGAGGCGCTAACTTGCCTTTCTTTCCAAAACGGATCACGCCCTTCCATGGAGACACCTTTAGAAGAACAAGGTCACCGACTTGGAATTCCAAGGGTTTTCAACGTTTGTTGGCATAACTCTTTTGCCGACTCCTCGCTACTCGAATATTGTCACGGATTTGAATAATCTTGTCGGATGTTTCTTGAATTAACTCGGGACCAGTGATTTGTGCTTCACCAATCTCGTTCCAACAGATAGGAGAACGACACTTGCGACCATAGAGAGCTTCGAATGGAGCCATGTTGACACTTGTGTGGTAGATATTATTGTAAAAGAACTCGATGAGGGATAAATGTGAATCCCAATTGCCACCAAAATCGATTACGCAAGCTCTAAGCATGTCTTCAAGTGTTTGGATTGTTCGCTCGGTTTGACCATCAGTTTACGGATGGTAAGCCGTGCTCAAATCCAATCGAGTACCAAGAGCCTTTTGGAGAGATTGCCAAAATCGAGAGGTGAACCGAGCGTCTCTATCGGATATTATGTTCACGGGAACACCATGACGGCTCACAATTTCATCAATGTAAATTCGGGCTAGTTTCTCCACTTTGAAGTCTTCGCGGATAGGCAAGAAATGAGCGGATTTAGTGAGACGATCAATGATCACCCAAATACTATCATATCCACTCGAGGTGCGAGGGAGCTTGGTAATGAAATCCATAGCTAGATTCTCCCATTTCCACACGGGAATTTCTGGTTGTTCGAGCAAACCAGAAGGACGTTGATGTTCGGCTTTGACTTTGGAACAAGTTAAGCATTTGGCCACATAAAGAGCAATGTCTTTCTTCATACCGGGCCACCAATAAAGTTGGCGAAGATCTTGGTACATTTTATCCGCACCAGGATGAATAGAATAACGAGTCTTATGAGCCTCGTTCATGAGAAATGTACGGAGATCATCGCGATCGGGAACCCAAATACGGTTCAAGTAATATAGTAAGCCATTGGGTTTTGATTCAAGAAGAAGTTCAACACCACACGACATTTCTTCATACATGTTACCCTCGGTTACCGAGACGTGTTGAGCTTCTAAGATACGGGTTTGAATATCGGTTTGAATACAGGCACAATGAAGCATAACATGGTCCTTTCGACTCAAAGCATCGGCTACAACATTCGCTTTGCCGGGATGGTAATGAATCTCGCAGTCGTAGTCGTTTAGGAGTTCGACCCAACGTCGTTGCCTCATATTGAGTTCTTTTTGGTTGAAAATATGTTGAAGACTTTTGTGGTCGGTGAACACCACACATTTCGTGCCATATAGGTAATGTCTCCAAATCTTTAATGCGAATACGACCGCACCCAGCTCGAGATCGTGCGTCGTATAATTCTTCTCATGAACTTTGAGTTGCTGTCACACCCCGACCGATGGCGGAATCATCGAAGCGGACAATGTGATGATTGTTCAAAAGCACATGATAACTAGAGGTTGCATAATTCATTAATTAAGTTTAAAGACAACAAGTTCCAAATACAATACATTTCAAATAACCTAGTCTAGTTCAAAACATTAATTTATTTAACTAGGTCCATAATTCCTAAGTGGAGAGATCTTCGGCAAGCAGTCACATATCCAAACCTGAAACATTATTTAAATCAAGTGTCAACTAAAAAATTGGTGAGTACATAGGTTTAGTGAATCCAGTAAATAGTAGTGTAAATCGTTTTGCAACTCATTGTTTATCTTGTTAAACATAGCATATGATGTACCATTTATTTAATCACAATTCAAACCGAGTTTGACGCGCTTGAACAGAGCACAACAGCTAAGTCCGGTATGCTTGAATATAGTTACCCACTATATCCGGTATGATTGAATATAACACGCGGTTATATCCGAGTATGCAGTAATAAACACCCTAACCGGGTGGGCTGGTCAGGCACAATAGATCTATCAATATTACAGTTGGTTGTCTTGTGTTTAAATGTATGTACATCCAAAGAATAAGCATATAGTCTCATGTATAACACGTATAAACAATGTGAGTAGCATGTATAATGTTTCACCCCAAAATGTATGAAAATGTAAAATAGGGGCTATGTAACTCACCTGGCTAGCGGATATGATAATCCACGAGTGCGGGTGATAAGGATGTTTGGAAACTAAGCACGACAAAATCCTATGTAGATAAATATGTATTATTGTATGTTTGTATGTATAAGCGCATTTGTATTTAATGAGTATAGGTTTTATAATAATGTCCTTAATATTTATTTGTATAAAATAGGGTAGAAAAAGATAACGGCTTTGTAAAACTTTTAACTCATAAAAATATATATTGTTTTAAACAAGTATTTATTATGATTAATGTATTTATAAATAACAATAACAAATAAAAGAAAATTCTTTATTTGACTAATTATATTATATAGGTTAAAATTTGTTTTAACAAGTTTATTAAAATATTGCAAGATTTGTAAGAATGGGACATTTTATACATTATAAGGTATTTTAATAAGTTTATAAAAGTTATTTCAAGATTTATAAAAATGGGACACTTTATATATTATAAAGTATTTTAATAAGTTTATAAAAGTATATAAAAAGAAAAATGGGATGGTTTATGAAAATATAATTTTAATTGATTTCAAAATAAACGAACGAGTAAACCGACTCGTTTTAGTATTTATTGTATAAAAATAATATTAAGATAAGTTAAAATAATTTAATAAAACAAAAGGAATGAAAAACAGAAAAAATGGGGTTGGGCCGGAGGCCAGGAGGATCGAACCCGCGACCTCAGTCTCGGACACACACACGCATAACCAGCCGGGCTACTGCCCATCGCTGGTTATGTGTGGATCGTTTAATTGATAACCACACTAACCATACTGGTCGCTGGTTCTCGGTAACCGGCAAACCGTGTCCGAGGACACTTGGTTTGCCCGGTAATCCTCGAGCGATTGTCTAGATTTCGACTGGAATAGGTTACCTGATGATAACAGAAGGTACAGGAATCGAATCGAGACTCGAACCTAGTCGCGAAGGGCTTGGTCGGCAGAGACTTTTGAACCGAAAATGTCCAAAACGGGAACTAGACTTCTGGGTGGGATTAGCTTCTGAATTCTTGGTCACAGCTTCTTTCAGGGACGACGAGAGTGATGGAATTCTCAATTTGGAGTGAGAGTGAGAGTCGAGAGAGAATGGAGCCCGAGAAGGACCGGTAGTGGTTTCTTATAGTCGAGCTTGATTCCGACAATGAGACAAGCAATTGAGCCTGCCCCGATACTCGTCTGGACGAGACGAAGCTGTCGAGCCCTTTTTCAGGCGTGGAGGTCTACTGTCGGGGTCAATTACGCGGCGTGAACTTTCGGCCACAAACAGGATCATACTTTCGTATGTTTAAACGACAAATTGGTCGAGGGCTCTGGTTTGCGTGGGAGAGGCGAAGTCAGCGACGCTTTTGTCGAGCGTCGAGGTGCAGGGAACAGCCCTGTCGGGGTGTTCGCCGGAGAAAGCCTCGGACCGCCGGACAATCGAAGGGGGTGACCGGGAATGCGAATGGGGAGTTGGCAACTTTGGTCCCTGGGGTTTTGATTTTGATTTAAAATAGTCCCTGAGATAATTACGGAGGAGCCCTTGTATTTTGATTTGTACACCTTTAGTCCCTTAACTGAATTCTGTTTTAAACCTTGTAGTTTGATTAAATACAAAACGACCCCTACACTTTTATTAAATAAATTAACTTAATTTCTTTTGAACTTTAATTAATTTATTATTATATTTTAAATGTTTTTATAAACTTATTTTATTAAAATAAATTATTTTATATAAAACAACTTATTTTTTTATCAAATCACTTTATTTGTTTACAAGGCCATTTATTTTTATAAAATTTAAATAAATTTATATAATTTTGTAAAATTCAAATATTTTTAATATTTAAATTAAAAATACATAATTTATATATTATTGACACATTAATTTGAACAAATGCACTTGTATATTATTGAATCTAAATTGTTTACAAATACAGGATAAATTTATACCATCATTTTAAATATTTAATTTATTAAAAATAATTGATATATTTTTTTCATATATTTTTAAGACTTTAATTTAAAAATACATAAGTTGAAATTTGTAAACACACCCTTTTGTATAAACTTGGTTAGATACACGTGTGCATATTTGAATAAAATGTTGAAATTTTTACGTGTTGATATATTATAACTGAAATTTTGAAATGTCACAGACTCCCCAAGTTGAAGGAATTTCGTCCCGAAATTCGATTAGCGGAGGTTATGGAAACGGGAAAAGGGATGTCAATAGTCTTAGAATGGATTTATTCACCAAAGAAGGACTTAGTGGAAGTAACGTATGACACGGATGACGTAAATTCGAGTTGAGTCGTCAATTAGTTGATCTAATAGTATAATGAGATTTATGTATACAATTGTTCATACAACGCATGAATGTAAACTACTAGGAAACAGATTTCATAATATTGGTGCCAATCACCTTGTGACATGGCATTTTCCTTTAAAAACTCCACCCCACGAGTGTTCGTATTTTCAAAATTTGCAAAAAACATTTCCAAAATCCGGTCCTCCTCTTAGTACTTATGCACGGTTTATACTCGTTATATCAAGTGGGTTTATGTATAGGGTGTACCAGCGGCTAACCCACCACCCCTTTGATATACCGGGGATTCCCCGTGCATAATTACTAGGATTTAGATCATTTTAATCAAATCACCTTTCTCAATTGAAAATTGTACAATGAAATGCGTGCAATTTACAAATGTTATCACGTCTATGAGTGGTTTCATAGCACAAATATGTCTAACAATTCCAGAACCGATCCTCTTCCTAGTACTTATGCATGGTTTATACTCGTTATATCAAGTGGGTTTATGTATAGGGTGTACCAGCGGCTAACCCACCACCCCTTTGATATACCGGGGATTCCCCGTGCATAATTACTAGGATTTAGAACTTCAACAATTCAAGTAGACTTTAACAGAGCTAGCAAGTTGTATGACTAAATTTAAACATAATAGATTTGTTTCGCGAAAGTATAGGAATGAGATGAATGGTGAAAGCATAGCTGTTATATGCAATCACGGATTATAGAATTTATAGCAATGGATTTCCCATCCGCTATTACCATGATATACGAGTTATCAAAATTGGTTGGTTGTTTAGCAAATAGATGGTTAAGAGCAAGAGACACAATTTTTCTATTGGCATGAATATTGAATAAAACGGATGTATAAAGATAGTGAACAAAGGAACGTACCGTTGACAGTGTCGTCATTGGCCGGAGCCTCGTTAGCATTTATATTAAAGGCTCGTCCACGAGGACCACCTTGATTTTGAAGTCTTGGACATTGGTTCCGAAAGTGGTTTGGGTCTCCACATTCATAACAGGCCCGTCCATAGGTGATAGCGAGAGGCATTGGATGATTGCCTTGAGTAGCTTGATTAACGATAGTGCGAGCATGGCAAGTAGTAACAACGTGTCCATAACGTCCACATTTTGAGCATAGACGGCATGCAGCATGCGGGGCATGGTGATACTTGCAAGTAGGGCATTGGGGAAATGAACCTACATAGTTTTTCAGAATTTGACCCGCAGGAGTAACTTGGGTCACAGGCACGGCAGGAGTGACGACCGCAAAGTTTTGGGCCTTACGCTTCCTATCATGACGGGAAGATTCGGGCTCTTTGTCTTTGTCGGACACGGAAGTAGCAGCTTTGTCGACCGCTTTCTTGGTACCCTTCCTAGATAAGGTACCTGCCTTGACGTGATTGTCAGTCAACACAGCAGACAACCGGATAGCGTCTTCGAGAGTGGAGGGATTACTTCCCAATACGGTGTCTTGGAGCGGCATAGGCAGTCCGCCTATGTATTTCTCAATTTCCCGCGCTAAGGGAGTAACCATGTGGGACACGAGTAGACTTAGTTCTTGAAAACGAGTGGTGTAAGCCAAATTCTCTCCGCTATCTTGGGTGAGATCCCAAAATTCAGCTTCGAGCTTCCTCATTTCGTTGCGAGGACAGAACTCGTCAGTCATAAGTCGCTGCATTTCGTCCCAAGACAAGGACATAGCGGATTCGTTGCCTCGAGTACGTTTCTCACCGTTCCACCATGTGAGTGCTCGTTTTTGGAAGACGCTAGCAGCATAACGGACTTTGAGGTTGTCGGGACAATCGCTGTTTAGGAAAGTACTCTCCATACTTTCAAACCATTGAAGAAGGCCAGTAGCACCTTCCGTCCCGAAGAATTTGGTGGGGTTGCAAGAATTGAAATGCTTGAATGTGCAGTATGGTGGGTTTGCACCATTCCCTTGCGTATTAGACCCATCACTGTTGTTAGCTTGGATCATTTGGCCTACTAGTTGAGTAAGTAGTGCAGCAAGGTCAGTGTTGGGATTGCTGGAGTTAGCATTAGCTGCGCGACGGGGAGGCATTCTATAAAATACCACGAGAAAAGGCAAAATTTTATGAGACTTAGGATTAAAATAGGCATGCATGTGCTACAGTTGGTAGACTGTTCACAATAATGTAAGCAGGAACGCGAGATGACACTCATCATGTCGCATGATAATGTATGTAAGTTCTGACTAAAACTGATCACATAATTCATTCAAAATTTATAACACTAAAGAATAGGGGAAATAAGCCATGAAATCTATTCCTGGGAGGATATGATAACATGGATCATTATTCGCGCGATAGGAATGGCCGAGATTCGCATGCACTACAAATTGTTATTACGTGTGCACCCGTAGTAATGATTTGTTTTGCATGTTCGTCTAGTTCTTCCTATCTTGCTATAATGTCCCCGAATTTTGAGTTTAAGTTCGGATCGTATCCTTGCGAATACATTGACTTATCAACGTTAAATAATTCCTCAAAACTTTCAAGGAGACATGCTTTAGCCTATAGGTAAACACTCACTTCAGGAATTCCCAGGAAAGCATACGGGTCCGTTTATTTGGATTTATACGAAATGCTTTCCTAGACAGAAAACCCAATGTACAGGTGTCACCCTTCCAGATTGCACGTGTCCTTTACTGGTCTTAAGAAATTAAGTTGTTGACGAGATTTTCAAGATTTTGAGAGTCTATGAGCATAAAACGTGTGGGAGTGTTGCAATTTATAAGGACTAGGAAAGAGTATGGATAAGGATGGGTAGTGTATTTGTTTGCATAAGTTTTGTTGTCAAATGTGTATGTAAAGTATGTATCATGTATTAAAGCCTTGTATGTATGTGTATAAGTCTCATGTACCAAACTTGGGAAAAATTCAAATAATACCTAACTACAAATAATTCATATAGCAAATAATCATTTAGCACATAACACATAAAAAGGGAGTCCTAGGGTTATAGTCTAGGTCATTGTGTCTAATAACCTAATTCCCTATAACCATGGCTCTGATACCAATCTGTCACACCCCGACCGATGGCGGAATCATCGAGGCGGACAATGTGATGATTGTTCAAAAGCACATGATAACTAGAGGTTGCATAATTCATTAATTAAGTTTAAAGACAACAAGTTCCAAATACAATACATTTCAAATAACCTAGTCTAGTTCAAAACATTAATTTATTTAACTAGGTCCATAATTCCTAAGTGGAGAGATCTTCGGCAAGCAGTCACATATCCAAACCTGAAACATTATTTAAATCAAGTGTCAACTAAAAAGTTGGTGAGTACATAGGTTTAGTGAATCCAGTAAATAGTAGTGTAAATCGTTTTGCAACTCATTGTTTATCTTGTTAAACATAGCATATGATGTACCATTTATTTAATCACAATTCAAACCGAGTTTGACGCGCTTGAACAGAGCACAACAGCTAAGTCCGGTATGCTTGAATATAGTTACCCACTATATCCGGTATGATTGAATATAACACGCGGTTATATCCGAGTATGCAGTAATAAACACCCTAACCGGGTGGGCTGGTCAGGCACAATAGATCTATCAATATTACAGTTGGTTGTCTTGTGTTTAAATGTATGTACATCCAAAGAATAAGCATATAGTCTCATGTATAACACGTATAAACAATGTGAGTAGCATGTATAATGTTTCACCCCAAAATGTATGAAAATGTAAAATAGGGGCTATGTAACTCACCTGGCTAGCGGATATGATAATCCACGAGTGCGGGTGATAAGGATGTTTGGAAACTAAGCACGACGAAATCCTATGTAGATAAATATGTATTATTGTATGTTTGTATGTATAAGCGCATTTGTATTTAATGAGTATAGGTTTTATAATAATGTCTTTAATATTTATTTGTATAAAATAGGGTAGAAAATGATAACGGCTTTGTAAAACTTTTAACTCATAAAAATATATATTGTTTTAAACAAGTATTTATTATGATTAATGTATTTATAAATAACAATAACAAATAAAAAAAAATTCTTTATTTGACTAATTATATTATATATGTTAAAATTTGTTTTAACAAGTTTATTAAAATATTGCAAGATTTGTAAGAATGGGACATTTTATACATTATAAGGTATTTTAATAAGTTTATAAAAGTTATTTCAAGATTTATAAAAATGGGACACTTTATATATTATAAAGTATTTTAATAAGTTTATAAAAGTATATAAAAAGAAAAATGGGATGGTTTATGAAAATATAATTTTAATTGATTTCAAAATAAACGAACGAGTAAACCGACTCGTTTTAGTATTTATTGTATAAAAATAATATTAAGATAAGTTAAAATAATTTAATAAAACAAAAGGAATGAAAAACAGAAAAAATGGGGTTGGGCCGGAGGCCAGGAGGATCGAACCCGCGACCTCAGTCTCGGACACACACACGCATAACCAGCCGGGCTACTGCCCATCGCTGGTTATGTGTGGATCGTTTAATTGATAACCACACTAACCATACTGGTCGCTGGTTCTCGGTAACCGACAAACCGTGTCCGAGGACACTTGGTTTACCCGGTAATCCTCGAGCGATTGTCTAGATTTCGACTGGAATAGGTTACCTGATGATAACAAAAGGTACAGGAATCGAATCGAGACTCGAACCTAGTCGCGAAGGGCTTGGTCGGCAGAGACTTTTGAACCGAAAATGTCCAAAACGGGAACTAGACTTCTGGGTGGGATTAGCTTCTGAATTCTTGGTCACAGCTTCTTTCAGGGACGACGAGAGTGATGGAATTCTCAATTTGGAGTGAGAGTGAGAGTCGAGAGAGAATGGAGCCCGAGAAGGACCGGTAGTGGTTTCTTATAGTCGAGCTTGATTCCGACAATGAGACAAGCAATTGAGCCTGCCCCGATACTCGTCTGGACGAGACGAAGCTGTCGAGCCCTTTTTCAGGCGTGGAGATCTACTGTCGGGGTCAATTACGCGGCGTGAACTTTCGGCCACAAACAGGATCATACTTTTCGTATGTTTAAACGACAAATTGGTCGAGGGCTCTGGTTTGCGTGGGAGAGGCGAAGTCAGCGACGCTTTTGTCGAGCGTCGAGGTGCAGGGAACAGCCCTGTCGTGGTGTTCGCCGGAGAAAGCCTCGGACCGCCGGACAATCGAAGGGGGTGACCGGGAATGCGAATGGGGAGTTGGCAACTTTGGTCCCTGGGGTTTTGTTTTTGATTTAAAATAGTCCCTGAGATAATTACGGAGGAGCCCTTGTATTTTGATTTGTACACCTTTAGTCCCTTAACTGAATTCTGTTTTAAACCTTGTAGTTTGATTAAATACAAAACGACCCCTACACTTTTATTAAATAAATTAACTTAATTTCTTTTAAACTTTAATTAATTTATTATTATATTTTAAATGTTTTTATAAACTTATTTTATTAAAATAAATTATTTTATATAAAACAACTTATTTTTTTATCAAATCATTTTATTTGTTTACAAGGCCATTTATTTTTATAAAATTTAAATAAATTTATATAATTTTGTAAAATTCAAATATTTTTAATATTTAAATTAAAAATACATAATTTATATATTATTGACACATTAATTTGAACAAATGCACTTGTATATTATTGAATCTAAATTGTTTACAAATACAGGATAAATTTATACCATCATTTTAAATATTTAATTTATTAAAAATAATTGATATATTTTTTTCATATATTTTTAAGACTTTAATTTAAAAATACATAAGTTGAAATTTGTAAACACACCCTTTTGTATAAACTTGGTTAGATACACGTGTGCATATTTGAATAAAATGTTGAAATTTTTACGTGTTGATATATTATAACTGAAATTTTGAAATGTCACAGTTGCCTTGATGCATAAGCGATTACTTTGCCTCGTTGCATGAGAACACAACCAAGACCTTGGTTAGAAGCATCACAATAGACAACTAAATCATCATTTCCATCGGGGAGAGTCAATATGGGAGCATTGCACAGCTTTTGCTTGAGGGTTTGGAAGGCTTCTTCTTGTTTCGGTCCCCATTCATAAGTCTTACCCTTGTGGGTCAAAGCGGCAAGAGGGACAGCAATCTTTGAGAAGTTTGAGATGAAGCGACGATAATAACCCGCAAGACCAAGAAATGAACGAACTTCGGTAGGAGTCTTCGGGGCATTCCAATTCTTAACCGTTTCAATCTTAACAGGATCAACATGAATACCCTTGTCGTTGACAATATGACCAAGAAATTGAACTTCCTTTAGCCAAAATTCACATTTGGAGAATTTGGCATATAGTTGTTCTTTTCTCAAGAGGTCCAAAACCAATCTAAGGTGTTGTTCATGATCGGCTTTAGTCTTGGAACAGATTAAGATATCGTCAATGAAGACGATCACGAATTTATCAAGGTACGGTTTGCACACACGATTCATGAGATCCATGAAAACTACGGGTGCATTGGTTAACCCGAAAGGCATAACCATGAACTCGTAATGACCATACCTTGTTCGAAAAGCAGTCTTTGGAATATCGTCTTCTTGAACACGAAGCTGATGATAACCGGATCGAAGATCAATCTTTGAGAAACAAGTAGAACCTTGAAGTTGATCAAAGAGATCATCGATTCTAGGTAAAGGATAACGGTTTTTGATAGTAAGCTTGTTGAGTTCGCGGTAGTCAATACACATGCGAAATGATCCATCCTTCTTCTTAACAAATAAGACGGGTGCACCCCACGGTGAGTGACTTGGGCGAATGAAACCGTTGTCGGAGAGCACTTGAAGATGACTTGCAAGCTCTTGCATTTCGGAAGGTGCAAGACGATAAGGAGCTCTAGCAATGGGGTTAGCTCCAGGTATAAAATCAATTCGGAACTCTACTTGACGAACGGGAGGAAGACCGGATAAATCCTTAGGAAAAACTTCGGGGAAATCCCGAATGATCGGAATGTCTTGGATACTCTTCTCCTTGACATCCTTTTGAACAATATGAGCTAAGAAAGCAGTGTACTTCTTTCGTAAGTACTTTTGAGCGGTAGTACACGACATCAAATTAAGTCCCTTGCAAGGCTTTTCACCAAAAACCCTTAAGGTTTCTCCCGATGGTAGCGGAATTCGGATACACTTTTCAAAGCAAATGACTTCGGCATGATGATTTGATAGCCAATCCATACCTATGATAATATCAAAGCTTCCTAGTGGCATTGGAACAAGGTTGATTGGGAATGAATGGTCATTTAGTTCTAAGGAGCAATCATAAATAATGGACTCAATGGTAAGGGAGTCACCATTTGCTATTTCAACGGTGAAGGTTTTCTCTAATTGGGATCGTGTCTTTGCAAGTAAAGGCTCAAAATTAAGTGACACAAAACTTTTATCGGCACCGGTATCGAACAAAATGGAGGCATATTGACTATTAACAAGGAACGTACCATTAACCACGTCGTTGTTGGCTTGAGCTTCGTTGGCGTTTTTGTTGAACGCACGCCCACGAGCTCCACCTTGTCTAGTATTTGCAAGTCTTGGACATTGATCACGAAAATGGTTCGGGTCACCACACTCATAGCAAGCACGCCCCTTAGCAATGGCGGTAGTACCTTGATTAGCCACTTGAGGTACGATTCGGTTTGGAGGGTGGACTTGGCCCGCAAAAGCTTTGGCCCTACAAACATTGATAGTATGACCATATTTCCCACAATGAGTACAAAGGAGACATGGGATAGTTTGAGGATGATGATGATTGCAGGTGGCACAAAGAGGGTAGATCCCAACATATGGCTTTTTAACCGGCGCTTGAACCATAGGTGCAGCTTGGTTGACGGGAACAGCAGGAGTAACCACAGCAAAATTTCTAACCTTCCTCTTTCTATTATTGCGAGAGAGCTCGGTTGTGGTTTCTTTGCTGTGAGTAGGAGGGGTTACGGTTTCAGAAACTTTTTTAGAACCTTTTTTGGTAAGAGTTCCAGCTTTCACATGATTATCAGTTAAGGTAGCGGATAGACGAATAGCATCCTCCAGAGTAGCAGGATTTCTACCTAAGACCGTATCTTGGATTTGTCTTGGTAGCCCACCAATATACTTTTTGATACAACGGGACAAAGGAGTGACCATGTGGGGCACGAGAAGACTCAACTCATGGAACCGAGTTGTATATGCTAAGCTTTCCCTACTATCTTGGGCAAGATCCCAAAATTCAGCTTCTAACTTTTTCACTTCATTTCGAGGGCAGAACTCCTCGGTCATAAGCCTTTTGACCTCATCCCAAGGTAAGGCCATAGCTACATCAACACCCATATTCCTTTTCTCCCCATTCCACCATGTAAGTGCCCGTTTTTGTAGGACACTTGTAGCATGACGAACACGGAGGTTGTCGGGACAGTCACTATTGAGAAAAGTATTCTCAATGCTTTCAAACCATTGAAGGAGTCCAGTAGCTCCTTCGGTTCCATAAAACTTGAGGGGATTGCACGAATTGAAGTGCTTGAGGGTGCATTGAGATGGATTGTTACCACCATTATTACCAATATTGCTTCCATTTCCACCATTGTTGCCATTGGTGGCACCATTGGCTTGGGTGAGTTGTGTCACCAATTGGGTAAGAATAGCAGCAATGTCGGTGTTGGCGTTGGCTGCGGGAGCACGACGAGGAGGCATTCTACAGATTTTCACAAGACAAGAAAGATTGTAAGAACTTATGAGATTTGATAGGATTTAATAGAATGAGATAACAAAAATAAAAATAGATATTCTTAGTTTGGATTGTACTCAAAAGTGACAAAATCACTTGAATACAATGGCACATTAAGGTTAATTAAACTTATATAATTTTCAAGAAGACATGCTTTAGCCTATAAGTAAACACTCATCTCGGGAATTCCCAGGAAAGCATACGGGTCCCTCGGTTGATTGGGATTTATGCGAAATGCTTTCCTAGACAGAAAGCCCAAAATACAGGTGTCACCCTTCCAGATTGCACGTGTCCTCAAATAATTTAACACGTTTAAAAACCTTAACGAAGAAATAAAAATTTTAGAGATTTTTGCTTCAAGAATTTCTCCACATGCTAAGGAGGATAAAGATAGAAAAGAAGATAGAAATATTATGAGATTTTAGAATATAGGAAAGGATATTATTTATTTAATTATTAAGAAAATCCTAATAAGTCATGAATTTTTTAACAAGTAAGGTATCAAATAGAATAATAATTAATCATGGTAAGCATGTAGCACATAGCACAAAAATTATGAAACATAGTATAAGTGGGTGTCCTAAAGTTATAGTCTAGGTCAAGGTGTCTAATAACCTAATTCCCTATAACCAAGGCTCTGATACCAATCTGTCACACCCCGACCGATGGCGGAATCATCGGGGCGGGACATGTAGACTGTTCATAGCACATGGTTGACTAAATTGAAATATATTAAAGTCAAATTTCCATTACAAATAATCCAAGTACAAACCAAATTCAAACATAAAACAATTCATAGAATTCTTGATTTAAATTGCTAAGTCCAAATCCTATATTGAGCACGTCTTGAATCATTCTCACATATTTGGGCCTGAAACATGAATAAAATAAAGTCAACTAAAAAGTTGGTGAGTATAACACAGTTGTATATAGATAGCATATAGTTGAAAACAAATCTTTTACAAAACATGATAAAATAAGGCATTTATGGGGAACATCTATTGTGTAATCAAGTACAACCAAACCTTTGTAACTAGTATGCAAATTGTGTTGTCGGTATCAATCACCTCCACTTGGGTGGGTTTGTCAGACTCAATAGGTCTATCATTGAAAACCGTCGGCTTGTATAGTTAATGATTGCACATAAGTTTTCACAAAGATTAGCACAATTAGCACTCGGGCACAAAGCTCAAATTTTGCACACATGTATGTAAATAGGATTTTGCACACATGTATGTAAATAGGATTTTGCACTTGTGTTGTTTGTGTAAATGTAAATGTGTAATGTGTATAAAGTTCATGTTCCACCTCAAAAGTGTAAAAGAGTAAAAAGGGGTTGTGAATACTCACTTGGTATGGAGGTGTAGCTAACAAATAGTATAGATAAAATGAGAATCCTTGATACGCACGAGTTAACCTAGATAGTAGTGTATATTGAATCAAATCGGTGTACAAAGTTTAAGTCTAAAAATGAAGGTTGAATTTGTGTATAAACTATTGATTTGTATTTAAAAGTATTGAATAACATATATAAAGTTTTGAAGTAAATATTTTTGAAACATTTTGATTAAGGTTGGGAATTGAATGGTAAAATAGAATGTTTATATAATCATTGATTATGAAAATAAGGTATGTGTTAAATGTAATTTAATAAATAAATAAATGATTATAGTTTATGAAAGAATGTAAATATTGATTGTAATTAAGTATAAATAAATAAATGATTTTTGTTTAAATATGAATTAAATAAATAATTATTATCTTATTTATTTATAAACTTTGTAACTTAATCATTTAAAACATCATTTAAGTGTAAGATAAATATAAATTAAATTTTTATAAATTTTTAAATAAAATGTCCAGATTAAACTTTAAATCTTTTTAAGTACAGAAAACATATTTTTATAAAATTTGAAACATTTATTGATTGAAAAATATAAAATTATAGTTCTGTTAAAATTTCTGAGTCACACACGACCGTGCCTCGGAAGGGCACGATCGTGCTCAAGCCACGGGCGCGACCGCGCTAGTCGGGGCACGATCGGGTTGATCAACAGAGGGCACAAACTAGACAAGTCAACAGGCACGACCGTGCCGATCCAAGGCACGGTCGTGTCTATGATTTTTAGTCACAACAGAGACTAGCTCAAAGGGCATGACTAGGTCTGGACAGGAGGACACGACCGCGCTACATGAGGCACGGCCGCGCTAGATGATTAGCGCGACCGTGTCTCTTCCAAATCAGACACGAATTGAACAAATCTTGTATTTATAGCGTTGGAATTGTTAGGGCTTTTGATTACTGAGTTGTTACGAGTCTATTCATATAAATTAATTATATGGAAAACGTGTTTAAGAATGGATTCGATTAAATCATTTTTATTAAAAATAGGAATTTCGGTTCCGAATAATTTCTGTAATGGAAGCCCAGATTAACATGGGGCTTTCGATATAAATACCAAAACGGATAATAACAAGTGATCAATTACCCGAAAGAGTAGGGAATCGATGGAGGTCGGTAGAAGGAGGTTCCGGCGACGGCAAGATTGCTTTCCGGCGTCTCCTGCTGCGATTTCGGCTGATCCAACCCCTTCAGAAACTTAGAGATGCTCGGAGGATTGAGTTCCTCGACTAATTGATAGCAACATGATCGAAAAGAATGATTCGAGGCTTGGGAGCAATTTTGGACGGTTTTTCTTGAGAGAATTCGAAAAAGGATGATAATGATCGTAATTGACAATTATTTTCTTTGATACTGAAAGAGAAACGCACATCGGATTTGAATTCAAACGATCGGGCGTTTTGAAACTGCATTTACGTTTCGACTGTTACACAGGCGCGACCGTGCCCAAGATAGGCGCGACCGTGCTTAGGCACCGGGCGCGATCGTTCCAGGACAAGTCGCGCGACCGTGCAGAGGCACTTGGCGCGACCGTGCTAGGACGAAGCACGACCGTGCTAAACTAGGTTTTCTTGATATATTTTCAACTTTAACCCTTGACTTTTCAGGTTTGATAAGTTTGAATAAAATAGTTTCTTGTATAGTGTTTAAATGTATATAATCGAGCAAAACTTGTAAATTTGTATTGAATCATTGCATTTAGTTTACGGTAAGCAAAATAATAAGACAGTGCACGAGTATTGAGTTCGAAATTACATTACATTGAATTGAAAATATGAATACTAAAATTCAGAAATGTTACATTGAAGTTATCGACAAAATTAGTCAATCCAATGCTAGTGTCGCTAAAATATTAATAGCGTTTTGTAGATGAATCATGTTGCGGTTTGATTTTCTATGTTTTTCACAGTTAAATGCCACATAAGACCTCTCTTGCACGCGATCATCGATAATGGAATCCAGATTCAGATGTTTGGCCGCCGTTTTGTGTTGTAACCTATTAATATTTAATTAAATTGATTGATTCGATTTAGTGTGAAATTAATTAATTAAAAATTGTGAAAAGAAATCCAGGAGGCTGGTTTAAGTTTAAGCCCACAATATTGGAGTGGAAAGCGGTTTGAGTGGGTTCGGGTTGGTCCTATTAACATGTGATTCTTGACACTGACTACTCTTGTCCTTGTATCCTGTGCATCCATCATTGTACCATCAAATCATTACTTCATCTATTACTTGTTTTCTCTCCAAATATATATATTTTTTTTGAAAGGCGAACATTGAATGTGTAAGGTCGTACCTCACGTCATATGGGAGAGCCTCGTCCAACTTCGGTCAATATGTTGTCTTAACCAGGCCCACTTGACGTCAGAGTTGGAGAGCTTTCAAGGAAAACCCCACCCAATACGTCCCCTTCCGGGCTTGAGGGAGAGCCAAGACTCCAACCCTGGATCGGCGTGGGTAAAACCCTGATGCATCAGCCTAAAAGGTCTCATTTGCGATGCCGTAGAAATTAATAGTGGTGGCAGGGATTGAACCCGGGTCACTTGAGACTTCAGGTCTCACCTCAACCACTACACCACAAGCTCTTTGACTCTATCTAAATATTACTCCACCTTTCTTTTTACATTCAAGAACGTATTCAAGGGCTAAAAAATTGGATCTCTAATAAACAAATATTAATTTTAAGGGACAAAGCCTTTGGTAGGAGTGTCGGTAATAACTTTGTTACTATTGTGTATTAGTAATAACCAAGAAAGTGAGTAACAAATTTGCCTTGTAGAAACTAAGGGTCAGTCGTAACGGAAGTTACTACTTATAAATATGATCTAATAATCAGTAGTGACTCTGTTACTACTGCTGATGGTGTTTTCTACTGATGTAATTGCGGTAGTTATAAACGGTCATAACCATCAACCACCATAACTGTTATGAAACATTGCGATGATTCGTGGTGATTTTTTGACCCTTATATAAATAAAGTCAATTAGTCTGTTTTCTAAAACGAAGTCATACCTAGTTTTCCCAAAAATTTAAGTATTCATCCACCTGACTAACTTCGTCTATATTTTAACATTATATCTGGGGCAATTTGGTTTTTCAACTGTCTTCTACTCTTTATGGCATTCAAGAAGGATTTTTTTAAAAGGCCAAATTGTCCATGATTTAACATTAAAATGTAAACGGAGTTCGTCAGGTGGATGAAAATGGTTAAATTTTGAAAATTCATGTACGGAAAAGTTAAAAAAAAAAATTTTGGATAAAAATGACTAAAATGCCCAAAGTGCAAGGACGAAAATGACATTTTACTTTAAAAAATGATTTTAATTTTATAAATTTTTAGTTTTAACCCTCAATTAGTTTGTGAATACACTATTATTTACATTTTTTTTAAACAAGCTAATGGAAAACAACACCAGTTTAGCCAAATTATAGATTTTTAAATCAGACATGTATTTAATCCAAAAGAAGGCTTGAAAATTAATTTCATCAACTTGAAGTCGGTACTTCAATCGAGTTGAATGCAATGAATTCCTACCTTATTCCTACCTTTGCAAATAAGCAAAGAAAAGCATATAGTATCACATCAATTCATCAAATGTTATAACCATTAATTATTTGGTCTATGTCAAGTTTTTTTGATTTTTTATTCATGAAAACAAATAAAATTACATTTTATTCATTTTCTTAAGATTGGTCGAAATGAAAAAAAAGTAATTTCCGGAATTTTATAAACTAATTAAATATGTTTATCTATTCTATATTATAATATATTTGATTAGGATGAAATTATTTTTTTACATTAATTTTTAAAAGTTTAAGGTGCAAAATTGTTTTTTTTATGAATTATGTGATTAAATACAATAAAAGGTAAATGAAATCTAATTATTTAAACAATCAATTTCATGTTTAACTAAATTCTAAAAATCGTTTTATTTTATATAATTTCATATTTACTTTATTTTATAAAGTTTTATTAAACCTTCAACTCATGTTTAACTAAATTCTAAAAATCATTTTATTTTATATAATTTCATATTTACTTTAGTTTATAAAGTTTTATTAAACCCTCAAATCTATAGATTACTTCACCAATTAATTATTAAAGCGTTTTACCTGTGTTTTGTTTTCTTCAACGCATTACATGGGCACCCCTCTATATAAAATTACGAGACATGATTAGGGTTTGATTTTTTTTTTATTTCTTCGATTTCTTACTCTTTTTTTTAATTTCATTTTAATAACTCATCTGCAATAATTTGATATTGGTGTTTTATGATTTTGTTATCTTCATAATAAACATATTTTAACTTTATATTGATTTTAAGGAAACAGTTAATCATTAAACAAACTCGTAGTTAATTACTAAACAACCCCATATATTATACAAATCAATAAATTAGCACAAAAATTAATGACTATCAGTACCAGTAACAAGTTTTGCAATTAGGGTAGACCTTAAAATCAAAACCAAGTCGACGATACGATGGGATAATCACATCGCATCAAGACGATATGTTTGGCAATCACCACCGCAATTATGCGATGTTTTGGCTCGATTAAGTGAATATACCGGGTTAGTGTCTCCTTATCTAAATAAAAAAATTATATAAAAAGGTCTAAGAAGTCAATTTAATAACATATACTGATATACATCACATAAAATTTAATATAAATTTTACAATAGCCATAAAGTGGTTAAAAACTAAAAAGTTAGCATGCTGACTCATAGCAAATCAAAACATTTAAAGCCTAAACATATATGACTTTACATTTGATGAGAAAAAAAAAACATTTAGGCAAAATCTTCGGAGCAAGTACAACCATTAGCTTAGTATAGTGATAAATGTGTATATCAAGACTTCTTTAAAATGGAGAGATTTTAGGTTCAAGTCCCACTTGTGATAAAAAAAATTGGAAGGTCCAAGTTGTGCTAGGGGGTTTTCTCACCTATGGTAGGTTTCCTTCTGAGGATGGTGGAGATGATCGGGTGGACCAGTGACCCGTCAGTGATCCAAATTGTTGTTAAAAAAAAAGAAAAAAAAGTACTTCAAGTACATAGCGGTTGGCAAATGATCACCGTATAAGTTTTCAGGATTAATTACGGAGAAAATCACTAAAATAAGATTTTAATTATGGATGAGGATTTGGTACCAAGTACCGGTACCGTTATAATACCGATGCCATCCAGAGTTGATCATTTGGTAACGTGTACCGTCGAACCGGTACCTACCGACAGATTCCTTACCCACTTTTCCAGAAATTCAGTATCTGTATTTTTAGTACATGTGCGATGTCGATCTCATGCCTAGTTTTAACCTTCTAAGAATTTAGTTTTTTTGGATCACTGACGCCCACCCGATCATCTCCACCTATTTAAGAGGAATATGTGAGAAAACCCCTGACACAACCTGAACCTTTTTTTTTTGTTACAGATAAAACTTGAACCCAAGATATTATCATTTTAATAAAGTCTTGATATAAATCTTTGTTACTAAAGTAAGCTAGTGATTATTTCTAAGACGTTAGTACAATGAAAAGGCAAGTGTACTCATGAGAGTAAATTACCCGACATCATGAACCAATGAAATCGTGACATGTGGCATGACTTGCCACAAGAACGACAATCTAGGCGTAAAAATTAAATGTAGGCATAAAAAGTACACTCTATGCACAATATTATTCCAAGCATCCACGTACCGTTTCCGTTGATCTACACAAAATGTTAATTTACTTTCACTAGTACATGAACCAGTTTTAAAAAGTTTATGGTGAAAATGTTTTAATCAGTATTCATTTTGGTAATTATCACGGTCCAAATGTTTATTTTATTTTGAAAATAAATGTCACTTAAATCAATGGAATACTTAAAGAGGACCATACTGATATATCGTATTTTTTCTAGAAATAATATTTTTTTTACTATTACATAAATTCTCCACATGTGACACTGACCACTAAGTTTTCCATTTGTACGGTCTATGTTAATATCGTACCTCAATATATTTTCACATTCTTTTACTTAAATTATTTCATATAAAAGTTGGTTTTATGGATTGTAAGATTAAAGTTGGTTTGATTCTTTCTATAAATACTTTTACTATTCTAGTGAACATACACAAATGCTTAGCTTAATCATTCTGCTTACCAAATGGACTTTATACTAACGATACCTCGGTGACTTTCAAATGAAAGGTCGTCGATTCGAATCTGGGTCATAGCAAAAAAGGGGTGTGTGGCTAGGTCAAGGGTTTACCCAGTTGTGGAGTTCTTTCTGGGGTGAGCTGCCCTAAATGTTCTAGGTGTTGCCCCGAGAAAAATCCAATTATCATAGAATATCTAGATGTTACCGTTTAAAAAAAACCATTCTGCTTTCACAACAAATAGATGGATCTTAAAGAATCTTGATCTATGATCAAGATAGATACGAATTAAAAAAAAACAATTTTTTTACTTCTAAACACTACCTAAACCTGTACTTGCAGAGTTTTAACTTACACATTTTTATAGAAGATCTAATTTTATTCAACTTGAATGACTAGTTACAATACTTAAAATAAGATAACTTTGTTAAAATACTATCAAACATATCAAATTATGGATTAACGGCTCAAAAGAATAAAATTTATGAAATCGATCGACTTCAACTGTTTGAAATACAAACGTTAAACCCTCAATAACATTTTTTTTCTTTTATTTAAATCTTTATAAGTCATATTACACTTTGCTATAATGTTTAAACTCTAAACATGTAATAAAATTACAATTTACTTGGTCTTTAACATGAAAAATATAAACCACATGAAAACAACTATAACATCTAACTAAGTAGTATCTTCCGGTATCCAATCTTTAATTATAATTAAGTGCAAGTTTATATAAGTTTTAAGGAAGAGGTGCACAAAAAAAACCGGAACCAGAACCAGTTCTTGAATACTCGGAAACGGGAACATTGGGTACGGTTTTGCAACCAAGACCTGGAACCGGTTCCATCTAATACACGGTTTTCCGGAACCGATTCCGAAACCGGTTCTTGAGAATACCCGAAATGTGCACCTCTAACCCTAAACCCTAAAACCATACCCGGTTCTGAAAACAATCTAGTTTTTTTTATACAATTTATCTATGTTTTATCACTTTATGTTTTAAACATTTATCTGTTTTGTAACATTTTAAGTTTTGATGTTATTGAACTTTTTAAGTTTGTTATTTATATGTTTAATTAATGTATTTATATGTTTAATTAAGTTTTTCGAATACCCAAAAATAGGTTTTTGAAATACTCGCCTTGAATAGCCGGAACCGGTTCTTGAATACACGGAACCGGGTATATAGGGTATGGTTTTTCAACCAAGAACAAGAACCGGTTCCTTCTAATACCTGATTTTCCGAAACCGATCATAACCGGAACCGAAACCGGTTCTTGAGAATACCAAAATTTGCACCTCTATTTTAAGGCTTTCAAAAAGTACTATTGAGTTCCAATCTACCGCCTTTATTCCGGTCCAAATTGAACTACAAATTCATGATACATGAATGAATTTCGGGGTCCATTTAGATCAACTAGGCCTCAACTTCTGGACAGTTGAACCATTGGGCCACACGAGTGTTAAATCCACAATACTAAATAAATGATAAAAAAAAGTTTTTTATTTTGTAAAAAGAAATTCTGACCAAACACATATCCCGCCTTTTAAATTGATCTTAACATTGTGTTCCCGACCTTTTTAAAAAGAGATAAGTGAAAATAAGTGAGAAATTAGAAAAAGTTTGTTTTCGTGAGTTTTTCTAACAGAAATAAGTGGAAAGAAGAGAGATGGAGATTTTTAACAATCTTATCTCTAAACTTTCCTTTTAGAATGGACGAATTTGGAGAAAAAAATAATAAAATTCACAAAATTACATTATTTCTTTCACGTCTTTCTCTTTTTTTACTCGGGAACATATAAAATCTTTAATTTCATATATCATTCCTTCGAACTCTGGAATACAAAATATATTTTTCTTTCCCTCCCTTTTTCTTCTCTCCTTAATTTTATGTTTCTTATTTTTCTTTCATTTATTAAAATCGCGAACAAAACTTAAATCAATGACTTCTCTTCTCTCGGTTTCTTACATCACATGGTTTCCTCTTAACGACTCCCTCCAAGGAGCAGATAATTATGAGTTTGCAGTTTAGATTAGCTTTTGAAATCTACGATCACGATGAATGTGGTTAGAGTTGTTTATCTAGATGTTTTTTTATGGTTCTGAAATTTGTCCTTTCATGGGTTAATGTCTATTGATGTCAAACAAACAAATTACAATGTTTTTTGTTTTGACACAGAAGAAAACTAGTTAATAAAATCTGAAATTACGACTTGATCTAGAGTGAAATCATGCAATTTGTTTGGAATAATTATGTTAATATCGGCCGGTTTGGTTTACATGGCTCACACCAAACCATAAACTGTCCAAACCGATTTCCCAAACCAAAAACCGTAAACCAAACTGTGATACTTCTAAACCGGTCGATTTAACTCAGTTTGTACGGTTTCGACAGTTTTTTTTAAACACTCCTACTGTCAACAAAGGTACAAGTTGTGAAATAAGAAGCAAATAAATGAAGTATATGTACAAAAATATTGTTACATTTACCTTGTAATCCCAACAAATTTATTCTCTTATTCTTATTCTTAGTTTAAAGTTATCAAGTATAGCATGAAACCTACTTATAAACGGGTGAAATGGATCGATTTAGGTTTATGTTATTTTTTAACATGTTAAATGGAATAAAAAGACATTACTAAGACTATGTGTAAAGAAATAACTAAAGTGATTCAAGCTCCGCCAAATCACTAAGAGGGTAATCATTAAACAAAACCACTAAAGTATATAATGGTTTTACTATTATTAATTATAATTTAAAATTTGATTTTTTTTTAATTTATATTAACTTGCTTGGTTATCTGCAAGTGAAATGGTGTCCAACACATGTGATCCGCCTCACCTTCCCCCTGCCCCATGCCCCTAATCACCCCCGAAGGGGCTGTGTTTCACACCTATTCACGAGCCACGTGGTTCACGCCCCCATTACACGTAGCTTCATAGAGAAATGGGTAGAACGAGCCATATGTCCTCCAAAATATATTTTAACACATACAACCTATTAAGTTGATTTACTCAAAAAAGCATATTAACTTTATAGTTATGGATATTTTGTAATTATATTCAAACACAAATTATTTTGGGTCACCCGTACCAAAATCAACCTTTTTTTACAGTCTCAAATGAGTCAAATGAAAAAATTTAACTCGAACTAAAACATGTAAAAAATCATCTTAATTTAATTCCAATGCTAAAGCGTCATGAATCATTTAACCAAAAGAAAAAAAATCATATTGTGATTTTATAGATTTTGTAATTATATTTTACATATTAGTTATTATAAAATCCAACAAATTGAATCAAAAGAGCTAAGAGGAACTGTTGTTTACCATATCATATCACTGATTTTATAATCATATTCATAAAAAAAACATGATGAAACTGTAACTTCATCTCTGTGGATCATAGATGAAAATAATGTATAAAATAAAAAATGTATATAATGGATTAATACATGAAAGGCTTGATGAATGATGGCACCTCCAAAAATGATTGATATGGAGCAAAGATAAGAACACAGTTCTCAAAAAATATAATGGATTTAGTAAGAAAGTTCTGGAAGTATCTGCTTCAATGAAGTTATGGTGATCCAATCAGAAGTAATGGCCGCCACCATAAAAGCACAAGCATGAAAAAAGATGAAGGGTTCATTTTGATAGGTTGTGAGAATTAAAGGATTTGTTGTGGCTGAGAGTTTGAAAAAGAAAAACAAGTCGAAAGATAAAATTAGTTTAATTATTATGTTTAAAAGTTTTTTGGTTAATTTTAATTAGTTTATTCAGTTTTAATTTCTGTTTTGAGTATAATGGTTCAAGAATTAAGCTAAGAATTTTATTATAAATAGATGTTTAGGTTATATAATTGGCATGTTTTTTTTTCAAGCTAGTTCGATATTAATAAAAGAGTCGTGCCTTATCACAAACACCGACTATTCTTGCTTGTTTGTGTACCGATTGCAACTATAAAAACAATATTTTACAGTTAACATGAAAGAGAGAGGGAAATGACACTTAGAAAAACTTAACACAATAAGAAGATATTGACATTGAGGCACTTTATCAAACACATAATCTGCATGCCAAATTGTTACATGCAATCCCTCTCAAATCGTATACTACATCCATATCAATCATGACATTCATACATCTTTTGAATTCCCTAAACCTCGAACCTACTTTAATTTTCATGGACTTCACCTGAATTCAGTTTCTAAAAATGTTATTGAATCGACACTAGTTGTGAAGGCTGAAAGCAATAAAATCAAACGATCGATAGAGTACTCAAAAACGATAAGTAATCTGTGCAAAAATTATTTAATTACTTTTCTTTAATTTGTGTAGATAGTTTATTTGGCTGATGTGTAAGAGGGTAATGTCCACTACACATGGTCTGAATGATCTAAAACTATGTTTAATGATACATGCCAAGTTGATCGACATCAATTTTTACATACTCGAACAATCCACTAAGGTTTAGCAAATTCTTTCTAAATGATAAATACAATTTTTCATCTTCAAATCTCTACCAGAATTTGTGTTTACCAGGAGTTCATGCATCGATACGTGACTCTTTTCATTATCTTTCAGTTGTTGAAAAAGATTAAGAGTAACTTTGTATCTTACATAATACACATTAACATCATATCTTATAAATCTTTGAATGAATTATACTTGGCGCATGTTTGAGATTATTTTTTGAGCTTCTTATTAACTTTTTTTAAAAATTAATAAATTAAAAGTTTGTTCGGATAAACTAGAAGGAGATAGAAAAATAGAAGGAAAAATGTAGTTTTTAAAAAGTAAGTTTCACTTGCTTTTCAAAACTACTTATTAACTTTTTACAAAAATTAATAAGGAGTTTTCAAAAGTAATCCAAACATGCCCTTAATGTTACCTGGCTTATGTGTCAAGTGACTAAATACGTTTTTAGATGTTTTAAAAACCAATTTTCACATGGTATAAGCAAGACATTTGAGACTCTGAAAACTTGGTTGATTTTATTTATTTATTTTATTTTCCAAATTGATTATTAGTCTCAAATGTTTTATCTTGTTTTGGTACATTTTTTTAGACAATTTTTTTTCTTTAGTGAAACTTGAATCCATGACCTTCAAGTTGTTTAGATGTTTAAAATCATTTGTCTTTATCATTCGACCACAAATTCAATGACAACATTGTTTTGGTACATCATATTTTAATTTAATGCTTAATAAATACGAGATGAAATTATAAAGATTTTAAATTGAAAAAGGAAAAAAACAGAAGTAATGATGACGAACTGTAACTGATGAATGATGATAGTGTAATATCACATGTTCCTAATTGCAACAAAATATTCAAACTATTAAACATTAATTAGCTAAAATTCCAACAACAAAAAAAAGAAACTAAAATTCCAACAAGAATAAATAAATTCCTTTAAAAGGAAAAAAGAAAATAACATTAAAAAGTCAAAATTGGTCAAATTGATCTGCATGCCAGACCAGTCTTTTACTCTTTTAGCCATGGTCCCACCCATTGGGCTATTCCAAACCCGCGTGGACCCCACCCACGTTGTTTAGTTACATTTCCAGATCACAATGGACGGTCACGATCACATCATAATTGATACTGACGTTTCGTTATAACATACAAAACCCTACTGAAAAGTGATGAAAACCGAAAACCTTAATTCCGATTCCTGCTCTTCAATGGAGAAAGTGAAATTGATGTGCAGTTATGGCGGAAAAATTCACCACCGTCCTCATGACCGGAAACTCTCATACGTCGGCGGCGACACGAAGATCCTGACCGTCGATCGCAACGTCAATTTCTCCAACCTGCTCTCCAAATTGAACGCTCTCTGTGAGTATAATTCCGAAATTCGATTGAAATATAAGTTGCCTGGACAGGATCTGGACGCTTTAATTTCTGTTTTTGATGATGAGGACTTGGAGAACATGTTGTTTGAGTACGATCTCCTCCGTCGCATTTCCGCCACACCGATTAGGTTACGTCTGTTCGTTTTTTTTCCGGCGGCGGTGTCGACGCCTGTTACGGCGAGGTCAGTGAATCCGGATTTTTTGTTTGGATTTGATAAGGAGTATCCGGTGAATATTGTGTCCGCCGATAACAATTATGAAATTACTGAGACGGTTGTGTCACCACCGGGAAATGCCGGTCTAATTGACGTCACTCCGATGCTGATTCAGGAAATTCAGGCGCAATTGCCGGATAACGGTACGGAGACACGTGGCAGCTACGTTTCTCCGACGCCGCTTGTGTATCAATCGTCTATGGCTTCAGCCGGATATTTCCAGGCTGGATTGCACAGAGGAGGTGGCAACCGGGAACAGCCGGTGGTTTATGGTTTTATTCCCGGTGGAAACAGGGAACAGCCGGTGGTTTATGGTTTTGTTCCGGTTATGCCCTCGGTTTCTCAGGAAGCACCGAATATTCCAATGAGTGGCAGTCCACTAAGCTACGACGCAACGCGGGGGGAGTTGCAACTTTCTACGGCGATGATGACAGCCACGTCAAATCATCATGAATCTAAGTTTGCTCCTGGGCCCCAGCATGATGCTTGAATTTATGGTATATCGTGTTTATATCATTTTGGTTTGGTTTTGGCTGTGTTTAAAAATTTTGTGTTTTATGTTTTTAGTTGTTGAATTATAGTTCTTGGGTTCAAAATTTTGGCAATATCTTATTATATGATTCAATTTATTTTATTAATCGTAAGAACCGGTTATCAGAAAACTCGTGAGACGATAGAAACACCATGTTTAATCAATTTATTACTCTTTTAAATGTTTGAAACACTGGTTACGTATTCTATCGGTTTAACGTTTTTTTAGTATTTTTTGGCATATTTGTTAATGGACGACATAAGTTAAAACTTTAAAATACATTAGGTAATGTTAAATGGTTTATACGAGTATAAAATTAGATATTTTATTAAAATAAAAAATGATAGTGCAAATATGCAATTGTGAAGAAACTTATTTTAGTTGTACAAGCCGAATAATTAAGGTGATGAAAGGATGACATGGTCCAAAAATTGAGTTCAAATGTGAATTGATGGGGGATTCACTTCTTTTTGTACTCTTGTAGCACTATCACTTCAAGAGATTAATAATATCTCTCCCTAAATATCTTATATAGTTATATTAAATGAATTACAAAGATATTTCTAATATAAACATTTTTAATTTTTTAAATTATAACAACATACATATTCTTAGCACCTTAAAGAAATTATATATCTATTTATGTCATAGAAAGATTAATGTAATTATAGAGGGATGCATATTGTCATGCAATTTGATATTCAATTTCTTAAATGTAATCAGTGACAAATTTGATATCGATTATGTTTATCAATTAGCTCTTCATATTTGTGTAATGTACTAATCATCTTAAAAGACCTACTTCAAAGTTATTTAAAAAAATTTCAACGACTTGAATGGTTGTCTAGTAACATCAAAAACGTGTTTCATGTCCTTAACTGTTTTTTCCTTGTCTCCAGTCTGAAGATTTATCTTCAAAAGACGCGGCTTTTTGGTGTGGGTGTTCATTCGACTCAAGTGAATCTTTTGCTAATATCAATGGGGTAAATCTGATAAGCTTCCCTTCTCGTACCTTAGTCTTCCGGTGGCTGCTAATATGAAAAAGTCTTCTTGTTGGAAGCCAATAACTGATAAGTTTGGCGAAGCTTTCTCTTTGGAAAGCGAACATGCTTTCCATTGGGGGTCGACCCACTCTTTGCTCCTCTGTTCTTGGCTCTTTGGGTATTTATTACATGTCCTTATTCCCTATTCATTTTCATTTAATCATTCTCTTAAATGCTATCGAGCTAGATTTTTTTTAAGGGAGGGGGTGTCTCGAGAATCGGAATATGCATTGGATTAATTGGAAGGTTGTTTTAGCTTCTAAGGAGAACGGGGGTTTAGGTATTGGTTCATTGAAGGCTCTTAACCTTGCGCTTCTTCAAAAAATGGAGGTGGCGGTATGTTACCTCCTCGGAAAGCCTTTGGACTCAAGTGATCAATTCTATTTATGGTCAAAATGTGGGTTTGTTTGGTCGTATTCGGCCCTTAAATGGTACTAGTGTGTGGTATGAAGGCATTTAAGAAACCTGCATGATATGGGTGTTTAATCCATGAAGGATTGATGGTTTGAACATTCCGTGTGACGCGTAAAAAGAAGTAGTTAATTCGTCAAGGATCGAGAAGAACTGAAATGTGATTGATCAAAGTGGGAAATTGAGTGATATGTGTGAAGAAGCGAGAAGTTGATCCATGTGAAACAGATCTAACGAGAAGAAACCCGTGTGAAATGGAAGAGTGATCGAAAGGCTTGATATCGAGATAGAAGAAGGCGGTATAAGGTGAAGGTGCAAGAGCGATTGTTGTAATAGCTCGTGAGCCAACCTATGCGAGATTGCAATGTTTGAAACTAACTACAACAAACTACACTGCATGGTCTATTGTGATGAAAACAGTCTTAGCTGCACATGGTCCGCGAGAAGCCATAGATCCCATGAAGGGAGGCGTAGTGGAGGAGAGAAGGAAGTTTATGGCAAAAGACATGATATATCAATCGATACCTGAAGATGTTCTTATTCAAGTATCAAAGCATAAGGACCCGAAGGATGTGTGGGATGCACTATGGGTTAGATATCTGGGAGCCGAGAGGGTACAAAAGATTCATTTGCATACGCTTAGGAGTGAGTTGGAAGTGATGAAGATGACGAAGATGACAACGATTGATGAATCTGCTGGAGTGTTAAGTGGACTACAACCAAAGTACAAAAGTCTCGGGTTTTCACTTAATGACGAGATAGTAGTGAGAGAGTTTATGAATTCCATGCCAAAGAAATATCGGCCTATAGTTCACTATTGTTCATGCCAAGACTCAACCCAAGATGTTCGTGCCAAACTATTGTTCACTAGTGATAATGAACCAGCTAAAGGGAAGAATGGTGGTTGTGGTAGTTGTGATTGTTACCGTGGAAGATGGAATCGTTGAATGGGAAAAGGGCCTAGAAGGAAAGTCTGGTTTGAAAGGTAAGGATCAACAGGAACAAGTTGAAAGATGAGGGCCAAAAGGAGGACGTGATAAGTCACGAGTCAAGTGTTTTCGATGTGAAGATTTTGATCACTATGCATGGGAATTTCGAAAATCAAAATCAAAGCCAAAGCACGAGAAGGCCGACTTGATTCAAGAGCGTGATGAGCCAACCCTATTCTAGAAAAGAAGCAAGTCCACATTAGAATTAATGGGGGTGACAGTTAAAAGTAAATCCTAATTGTGGTTCACATGTGAAGTGGGAGTTAGTTGATATCGACGGTTGTTTTAGCCTTCGAGTCGGTTAGCTTAAGTTGTGTTTACCCATAAAAATAGCATGGTGTTTTTGTGTTTTGCGATCCAATTATCACATTTTGAATGTTTGACAACCCGGCCTCAACTGGGCCGTTTCTTTGGGCTTTTTACCCGTCACGGCCCATGATTCTTTCCACGCAAAATATTGTAAGAACTTTCTGATACTTTTATTTCATTGATGTTAACTGATGAGTGCTAATTATATGGACCCTAAACAATAACAGTCCAAACACTTAAAACTAAACTATACATCCTACTCTGAGTTTCCAAGATCGAACATACTATTATATTTTTTTTTATATAATGTATATACAAATTTACAATAATGATCAAGCGAATAACAAATTCATTAAAGAATCAAACTTTAAGTATGATAACAATAACATAATGGCTCAGTGAGTCGGAGTACAAAATTAGGAATTTACATTCTAGGTGTTAAACTTAAACTTTACACACACGAATCACTTTAGAGGTAAGTTTATATGTTGCTTTTTTATTTAAAAAAAAAACTAGACTGTTTGTAGTTTTCTATATCACTAGATCGGATAGGGATCTTACCTCGAACATATACTTACAAAGATCTTATGCCGGATCGACCCTTTTTCGCTGGATATCATACAATCCTAAGACCAATCAATTTACAACCTCCTTATATTCTTCCTTTGTGAAAGTGTTTTGTTGCTATAAAAGCTGAAACTATTCCAGCCAATGCAAACCAATCTTCTTGCAACTGAGCATATTAATATTATTAGCAAGTCCACAAAAACTGTGAGCTAACTCTAAATGGTTAAAAAATGAAAAGGTGAACGTACCGTCAAAACTCCAGATTTGAGGTCAAACAATGCTACTGCTTTCCCATACGGGTGGTCAGCTGAGAACTCAACTGCTGTCATGAAATTGCGCTCGTTTGTTTGCTTATTAACGTGTTTTGGTTCATAATCGAGCTTTCTACCAGTAACGAGTTTAACCTTATATTATAATAACAATAAAGAGTTGTTAGATATGCCAAGAGATGTAGATATGACTAAATGTAGAAACAAATGATGCTCACCATGTGTGGGCCAGTGAGCAGGAGGGTGGAATCTTTGTTGTTGCTCTCAGGCTTAAGGGACCATAAAGAATCTAGTAAAGACCACTCTTGCCCTACAAATTGACCAACAATAAGTGTTTCTCCTGCTTTGGTGAACCCATATATCTCTTTAGTCACTGACTTGTCTTCTATACTTTTTGTTTTTTTCAATTCCCTGTCAAACAAAGTAATTTAGTTTCATCTTGTATTGTTTTCCACCTTTATTCATTCGTTGAGACGCACAAGATTTTTTTCATGTCTTTTCAACCATATAATTGTGACATGAAAAGTCAAAACGTTAAACGGAAAACAGTATGAAGAGATATTAATAGTATCTTTCTATAGTCTAGATGTTGACCCATTTGTTTATGAATGAGTCGATTTGAGTTCTGTTTTATCTCAGATGAGTTTGATTGGTCGAACAAAAGAGAGAACGGGTCCAATTGGTTGAACAGGTTGAAAAAACCACTTAAATCATTTTATTTGTGATCATGTTAACGCATTAATTATTTATAAAAGAAATTAGAAAATGGAAAACAAAATTGTTGGTTGAGAATGCTAAATATGACCTCTTTCAACCCCAACACTTTTTGACTTAACCCAGTCCTGTCCATCTTCCCAGCTCAAGTTAATTTTCTCAAATACAGGGTTTTGATGAACATTGCAGTAAAAAAAGAATTACCTCATTTGAAGTCTAATAATCTCATCACCAGCTGCATCTATAATCCAAGTCCAACTCTTGGTGAACCGTACCGTAGCAGGAAGTGGAAAAAAGCAAGATCTTTTTGCAAGACGGGAAGTTTGTAACATCTGAACCACATGTGGTGCAGGAATTGGCAAGGTACATGATGCTGCAACTCGTAGACTGATTGGTTCAGAGCTAACAGTGCCTGAACTAGGAGCCAAATCCAACCATTTTTCCACTGAGAGTTTATAAATAGGGCCAAAAAATTCTTCCATAGAAATATAACAAGAGCCAATAGTTTTGGCCTTTGTTGATTGAGAGACAAGTTCAAACAACAAATACCCGCTAGGTTGACACTGGAATATAGCAACCTGTTTCTGGCCCGATTCGGATTGGATGTTGTGTTTCCTTTTCACATTGAATATTCCATCAGGTTGTGCCTTGCTAAACAAGACACTGACTTTTCCCTTATGACTCTCTGGTAAGTTCTTAATTTCTACAAACTCCAAAAGGACCTGCAAAATTAACACAGGCCAACACAACTTTTTAAGCAACAGATATGTGAGTGGATCAGATAAGAAAAGATGCAAGCTTAAATGTTTTGTCAAGCATAAAAAAATTCATTATTAAACATCACCAAGAAGAATGTTCGTCTGATATGGAAGTAGCAGATAAAAGATAAATCAATTTTCAGGCATAGAAACTACAATAAAGCACATCAAATAACAAAAGTACCTCAAAGTTAAATAAAAAAACTAAAAAACTAGAAGGGGCAATTTTGGACCAAAAAGACAATTTGGTCCATTTGGGCTTTTCCGTTAATTCGTTGGGTTTGTTTGGGCAAACCAGCATTGCTACAAGAAAAGAGTGCTAAAGAACTTATGGGTCCATATATATGGATAGTAAAAGCAATCAGGGTATTGACTATTAAGTATGATTACAGAAACAAATGTAATAATATAATCATATACTTATTTGGAATAAAATGCTTAGGAGAGGTTGTAAGCAATTAATACTTTTGGAACCATTAAATCGCTGTTGTAATTAGTTTAATACGTTTAATGCTGCTCTTTATCATCTTTAGTAATAAATAATACATTTTCAAATTGCATTTAATATATTTGTTTTGAAAAGAGAACGAAATGTTAGCGAGTCATCCCACCCAACCCAACCCAGATCTGTTCAAAAGCTCATTTTTATCTTACCACGTTTAAAAACGTTGAATCTTCCAATAAAAAAACAAAGTAATTACCTCAATATAACTTGTTTTAGGGCCATCAATCAACCTCTCAAATCTACTAGTTGAATCAGATTTACTGGTGGTAATCTCTGGTATGCAAGGAGCGGTAGTTACAGGAGATGGGGAAGCACCCCTATACATTGCCCCTGCCCTCCAATACCTTGAACCAAATGTTTCCTCCCATTGTTTTGTAGTTCCAGAAAACCCAGTGTCCAGTTTCTGACCTTTTGCTCTGTTTTGATCAGTGTCATCATGTTCTAGAACCTTTCCAAGTAGTTCAGTAAGGTCTTTGCAGTAAGAAGCAGGATGTAACTGGTGAGTATGCCAAATCAGATCAATATCATAAGTTGGAACACAAAACTGCTTTATGGATCTCTCTCTGTTTCTCCTAATGAGATGCAAAAAGCCCTTATATCTTGCAACAGCTGCTTCCAGAAACAGATCACTCTTCACATGGGGTCTGGATACCTTTATTAATAAACAAATGTGTTGTATAAATTAGTCTCCAAATAATACATGATAAAATCGGTTATCTTCACCAACAAAGCATCTCATGGTTACCTGATAAAAGAACGGGCTTTGTCTTTCAATAGCCAAAGTAAAATCATACTTGGAAAAGCTTTGAGTATTATATATAGCTTCAGAAAACTCAGTTGAGGAAGCACGTGTCATGTCAAAGTCATATGGCTCATCAGGGTATAGTTTGTTCCATATTTCTTCTGTTTCTCTTTCCGATATTCCTTGAATAGAAGACACAACGTTGCAATTGTCAAGAATCTTTCCATAAAATTCTTCACAATCAGATTTGTATCTAACCTGACAAAGATATCATGAACAAAATAATTTTAGTCTTGAAAAACAAATAACCAACGAAGAACAAGTACTAAAATAAGGAAGATTTCAGTTCATAATCATACTGGATTGAGCCTGTGGCAATGCCAAACCCATTCACAATCAAGAGGAACAACCAATGGTCCTTCAGTGACCGGAGACTCAGAATGTTTAGCAAGCAAGGGAAGCCAACATGCATTGTACCTGAAATTGAGTTTACCAAGATTATGATATTTCCTAAAGAGAAGATCACACTTACATGCAAAATATTAAATATACTTTTAACACATCAAAACTGCATAACTCCTTACAATAAGGAATTAAGCAGACAGAGTAAACCTCATAATCGTGTGCTAACCACAGAAGGGTAGAAACTCATTTATTCATCATACTTAGTAATTAAAAACATATTTTGGTACCAGATACCTAACTTATTGATTTACCTATAGATTGCCCATTGCACGGCCTGGCCTTCATAAAGCCAACGGTTTCTGTCCACAGCTGCAAGAAATTGCAGTTGACGCTTGACAGCAGCCAAGAGATTTTCACTTATTGAGATATTCTGTGCTGCATTCCACTCTGACTCCTGTTCCATGTCCATTTTGATTCTCACCTACAAAAATCCCTGCCACCAGTCACAATATAAATATAATCACCACCAAAAGTCAAAAACCGAAATTCAGTTTAAAAAAATATTGACAGTCAAAAGTAAAGAGAAATTTCAGTTCAGTATTTACGACTAAACAAGAAAAATAACTTCTTAATAAGCCATTAATATACACAAAAATTTCTGGTACTAAGTTACTAATCGTAGGACATGCGATTACTAGCCACTTTAATACACAATTACATTGATGAATGCAAGAACCACAGGCATGGTCGAAACGAACCATCCACTCCGCCCGGCCCAGAGCTCAAGCGCAATTCTACTCCCTAATTTTCTAGTTCTCAAGCAAAATATTTTATAGACTCATCCTTTATTGTTGTAAATACAAATACAACTGGAGATATTTATATCCATTAAGAACCCTAAGGATGTGGATTTTGATTCATACAACTCAAAACATGTCTTCTCAATTTTTAAGAGACCAGAACTACAGAATTTCTTTCATATCCTTTCCCTAGATAACTAAATTGAAGACCTAACGGCCTTGTACTGAAAATTCTGTATAGGTATAGCGAAACTTCAAATTTTGTTCGATGAAACATTGAAGGAGAAGCAGGAAGATATCGAGCGATTACATCAAAGATGAATATACAACTCTACGCAATTTAAACTAATAATCGGCTTAAAATAAACTGATATCGTGATCAAAGCAAGCAGGTGAATTAAGTAAAGGATGTTACCAGCAGAAGTTAATAGTCGTGTGTGTTTGACCACGTCGGAGAAGAGTGCCGGTGACGGATTAAGTTTTCAATTGTCTGATCGTAGCAAAGGCGGTTATGTTTAATTTTCGATTGATTGGAAGATTTTTTGGTGGAAATTTCTGTGAAATTGTTATGTGATTTTATAATTTCCCCCAAAACGCGATCACGCGGTTACTTACCCTCTCCACGCAACAGAAATTTTATTTTATTTTATAAAAATCAAGGGTTGAAATAGATGGGATAATAGGATATTTTAAATCAAGTTTATTTTTAATAATATTTATTTATTTTTTTAAATCAAGTAGATGAAATAACTATAATACATCATGTATAATATATGAAAAATATATATATTACTAGTTTGTATCACTTGGTACGTGTGAAAAAATTAGGGCGGACTTAATGAAGGGCCGGCGTCACGTGAAACCAGTAAAAATAAAATTTTCTGTTATATTTGTATCTAACGTTTAAGAGAGACTATGTATTTTCATCCGGTTACACATATAAGGAAGTCGGATATCATAACTTAACATAACTAATACTCTTGGTCTAATGGTTACTCTATGATAAACTTTTTGGTTTTTTCTTAAGTTACTATAAGCTTTTTTAATAGATATTTTCTTCAAACATTTCTTAGAAGGTTTTTTCATAGTTCCTCCACGTAAGTATGTTTCATTCGCTTAGTATAACGTTTTGAGGTTGTTTTGACTTTTAAAATGAGTTTAATTGAGTAATTGTCAATTTAATTAATAGTAATGTATTTCTTGATTATGACATGACATAATAAAACTGATGAAAAAATTTCTAAGTTCATCGGTATGGATTAACTAAATAAAAACAAGAATTTAACAGAGAAATCATATTTCTGACAAAACTGGAAACAATGCAAAAATTAGTCCAGATTTTGGGTTGACTAATATAACTCATTTATTAAACTGGTCAACTAAAACACAGCCCGTTTAATAAATAGGTTGACAGTTAACATTTAAATTATTTAGATTTTAAAGGTTATTTTAAATGTGTTAACATTTAAATACTTTGATTATTACTTTTTCAACTACTTGTTTCCTAAGCACTTCATCCGCTCTTCATTTCTAACAACTTTATTTATTAAGAATGGTCCATCATACTTAAAATTATGAGATCTGCCATCAGCACACATTCTATGATGAACTTGCTTAATGGAGTGTACACAATAAGTATATGTATATGATAAATAGGTAATATTGCAAGCTATTAGCAAATGTATACCAACCTTCTCCCCCTGTTCCTTACAACCACAAAACTCAACTTCTAACGATCGAATCACACGACGCCTATTACTTGGCCGCCTCTTCGTATTTGGCTTCGGGCATCTCATCAGAACCAACACGCCCACTCCCCTTATTTGTATGCCCGCCAATCTTAGCCAGTGCCTTGTTTGCAGCATCAAGTTTCGATTGTATCTCATCACTATTCTCACCATCTCTTGCTTTTTTTAATTCTCCGATAGCAGATTCGATCTCAGCAGCCACCTCAGACGGAATCTTGTCTTTATACTCATTCAAACTATTCTCCATACTATATATGTTAGTGTCAGCATTGTTTCTAAGATCCATGATTACTTTCCTCTCTTCATCTTTCTGTGCATGGAGCTCCGCGTCTTTCACCATTTGTTGGATTTCATCCTCCGACAGTCCACCAGATGACTTTATGGTGATATGTTGTTCATGGCCACTGGATTTGTCTTTGGCGGATACAGTAACAATACCATTTGCATCAATGTCGAATGTGACCTCAATTTGAGGTAGGCTTCTTGGGCAGTTGGAATGCCAACAAGACCGAATTCTCCAAGAACCTTGTTGTCTGCTGCCATTGCGCGCTCACCTTGAAGTACTTTGATTTCAACTTGTGTTTGGTTGTCACCTGCTGTTGAAAATACCTGCACCAAAGGTGGTTTAAAAATCCGATCACTAAAAAATGAATTTTTTTTTCTGTAACTTTACACAATAGTAACCAAATTTCCATAGTGTTCCACTAAAATCACTCAAAGTTTTTTATTTAGGTGTTCCAATCTTCTAAAATGTTTTTATACATGTCAATATTTTAGATTAAGTAACCTAAACGGAACATATATGAATCCTAATGACTATTTAGTGATTATATTTGTTTAAATTAACTTAAAGTAAGAGGTAACAATGAAGAAAAAAATTCACTAAAGTAATAACCACGTTTCATATTTTCAATTCAAGTGCGAAATAATCACTAAATAGTAACTAGAATTGATATATGTTCCATTTAGGTCAATTCAATTTAAAAAAAAATAACATTTATAAAAAAATTTCACAAGATTAGAACAACTACTGAAAGTCGAGTGAATTTAGAGGAACAAAAAACTTTGAATGATTGTAGTGGAACACTTCAGAAACTTGTTTACTACTGTGAACTTTTCTCGTTTTTTTAATGACTATGGGCATGAAAATGAAATGGTACAAAGTTATAAACTGACCTGAGATTTCTTTGTAGGAATAGTTGTATTCCTGTTAATCAACTTTGTAAAAATGCCACCAAGAGTTTCAATACCAAGTGACAGAGGAGTCACATCTAATAAAAGCAACTCCTTCACATCTCCCCTAAGAATCCCACCTTGAATTGCAGCACCCATAGCAACCGCCTCATCAGGATTAACACCCTTACTCGGGTTCTTTCCAAATATATCACTAACCACTTGTTGCACCTTTGGCACACGGCTCATGCCACCAACAAGCAAAACTTCATCAACTTCATTAGCCGAAAGACCAGCATCGTTGAGACAGTTTAAACACAGGTTTCTGGTTCTTTCAATCAGTTTACCTACTAAAGTTTCAAATTTTGATCTTGTTAAGGGTATGTTTAGATGTTTTGCACCAGAAGCATCTGCTGTTATAAATGGTAAGTTGATGTCAGTTTGAGATGTTGATGAAAGTTCAATTTTCGCCTTTTCTGCTGCTCCGCGAAGCCTTTGCAACGCTAACTTGTCTTTTGACAGATCAAGATTCTCAGTTCTCTTGAACTCGTTTACTAAATAATCTAATAATGCATTATCAAAATCTTCTCCTCCTAAAAATGTATCTCCATTTGTTGCTTTTACCAGTTGAATCAAGTTTGTAACACTAAGTTAGTAATTTAACATCTCACATTAAAAAAATTTGTTCTAAATAGTGTATATATGTGTACATTACAATTAGTTCTTAATTTCTACCATATATAAAATTTTCTCTGATAATTCAGAACTAATAGAATTTATACTAATATAGTTATTAAATAAATAATAATAGAATCCTTGGATATAATATTACTTGTCATTTTTTTTTAGTTGAAGGTAAAAATATGATGAAAACACAGGGATTTTTTTTGTGTTTACATCGAAATAGAAGGCAAACGGGCAACAAGTTGCGCCGCAAGCCCTTTTTGAATTGCAAAACCAAGTCTTTTAAAAACTATATTCATAGATCTTGCCATCTTAAGGTCATAACATAACTATGCATAACCCGTTGAACACGACTAAAAAGCTCCATTGATGTGTAAGATATTAAAATAATTCAACTTCGTGTGAAATTAATTAACTATCAAATGAATCATGGAATTAATTATCATTTTGATACTTAAAATGTAGGAATATATAAATGATATGCTATTTAATTGAAGGGAAAATGAAAAGAAATTAGCTCAAAGTCAACTGAATTTAGTTGATAAATTAAAAAATGGGAAAATGTTATAAAAACCCTTAAAGATATGAAGTTTACAAATGAAATTCAGTTGCAAAGAACTAACTAATGGGTTAAATTCAATGCTCTATAAACTGTAAGTCACCCAGAAGTTTTGTTGACAAGGATTGAGTACCAAAAGATATATTATATTGGTAGTAAATATTTTTTAAAATATGATTTACAAAATAACATAGGTATTCTAATATTCTGGAGTGACAGATAAGATGCAAGTTTTGAGGTAAATACTTACCAAATTAATTAACTGTGATAACTGTTTATCAAATTAGTCAATGGCTTAATATGAAGGCATACCTCAAAGACACCACCGCATATTTCAAGAATAGAAACATCAAAAGTTCCTCCACCAAGATCAAAAACAGCGATAACACCTTGTTTATCATTTGCGCCATAAGAAAGTGCAGCAGCAGTTGGTTCATTAATAATTCTCAACACATCTAAACCAGCAATCCTCCCTGCATCTTTTGTAGCCTGTCTTTGTGCATCATTAAAATAAGCTGGAACTGTAATCACAGCTTTATCCACGCGTTTATTAAGATAAGACTCGGCTGTTTCTTTCATCTTAGTAAGAACAAATGCCTCAACTTGACTTGGTGAATACTGTTGTCCATTAATTTCAACCCATGCATCACCATTGGGTGCTTTGACTATCTTATATGGAACCATGCCCATTTCTTTTGTGTCTGCGGGTCATCAAATCGTCTCCCTATTAAACGCTTTGTACCAAACAAAGTATTTGTTGGGTTCGCTACTGCTTGACGTTTAGCTGTTGTTCCAATAAGTAAATCCCCTTTTTGACTAAAAGCAACGACGGATGGTGTGGTGCGTGCACCCTCACAATTCTCAATCACTTTAGCAGTCTATAAAATGAAACATAATCTCAAAAAAGACGGAATTAAATATAAAGAAACGTGAGAGACTGAGAGTAACGATAGAGGTGAACTTTTCCTTCCATGACTGCAACACATGAGTTATTGGTGTCGATTTGGGTACCACTAACTGCAACACATGAGTTAGTGGTACCCAAATCGACACCAATAACATCATTCCCCAATGCCCTTGAGCTGTTAAAACAGAGGAACATTAGTAAATTGAGTATATATGTGGAGAAAATGCTGATAAGAAGTGTGTCTACCTGAAGGGTCTAGCTGCAGTGGACCATTTGTTGCCCAAAAATGAGGGAATAGACGGTTTCGCATTTCCTGATAACTGGAAAAAGAAAAAGACTAAAATTCAGATGATGTTAACAAAAACAAGAGGTGTTTGACACTTAAAATTGATCTGCATGTTGTTATGTGCCTACTACTATTCAACTAGCTGACATTTTGAGCAAAGGGTTGTCATCTGCTAGGTTTGACACTATTAGGTCCAAGCTTCACGTTGTTGAGCCCGTTCATCTTGAGAGGACATATTAGAACATATAGATATAGAGCTATGACCTTTGTTGTCAAAAGTAACGAACATGAACATTTAAACGAACGTATTTTCTTGTTCGTGTGTTCATGTTCGTTCATTAACATTCTAAATCAAACGGTTCACAAACCAAAACAAACATAAATGAACAACAATTAAAAGTACCGTGAATATCTAAATTAATCTCTAAAATATCATTAGTAAACATAAATATCAAATTAACTTAATATTAAATTAGGCTTAAGGGTTCTAAAATATGAAAAATAAACTAATTTAAACTAATAATAGTATAAATAACTTTGAACGAATATTCAAAGAAACGTAAACAAACAAACATAAGTGGACGAATATAAACGAGCATACCGATCTGTAAGCGGAAAGTGAAGCAGATTGAAAGCCACGATGCCTAGTAGATCGTAGGAAAATGGAAGCAGCCATTTTAATTGATATATTAAGTTGAAATGCAGAGAGAAAGGAACAATGAAGAAACAAAGTTTTTAGGGTTTATGAGGGTTTAGAAGAGTATACAACTTTGCTTGGTGAAGAAGTTGCATGTGATTTCACTTCACGGGCAGCATACGTCTGGCCAACGTAAGCAGTGACTTGTAAAATCATCTAAGTCATATGTTGTAATAATGTCTATGTTACCAGTCACATAATACTTTTATAAATAAATTATTTATTTTAATAAACTAAATATTTTTAAATATAATGTTAAAAAAATTAATAATTTCTATTTAATATATTTCATAATATCGTATAAAAATTTATAACACTTTAAAAAAGATACTTTAGTTTTCAAATTTTAAATAAAATACAAAATATACAACCAATTTAATAAAATATAAGTTTTATGAGTTATGTAAATTGTTGTTTCATGTTGCGAGTACTTGATGGTCTTCCACAATCCAAAGTCATCCTTGGAGTCATATTTGCAGATGAGGATGACAATAAACCCTGATCTAACGGATAGGTAAATTCAAAACTTAAAACATGTCCGTCAGGTAATGAGACGAGTATTAAGGTATAAGATCCGTTATGAAATTAGTTTCAAAATTTTTTACATGTTTGGGACAGACATGAGATCCATTATGGAATTAGTTTCAAAAAGTTTCGCATGTTTGAGACGGGTATGTATTAGATGATACCCACACGATTACTTGAACTGGTGTATTCGCGTCGAAACTGGATGTATATTAATATATTGTATAGTCTTAAAAAAAATAATAAATAGTATGTTAGAGTTCTTATAAACTTGAAATTATTAAAATCGTAGAATTGCTAGAAGTATAGTTCAAAGTTTTACATTTCAATTCGGTTCTTTTAGGTGAGTTTAAGACTGGAATTCGGGTTATGGATATCTCAACGACTACTTTTTAATTACATAAGACCATAAACAGGTATACATAGTAGCCGTGGGTTTATTTAGAAACAAGATGGTTATTGAATATCGGAACCCGACGAATATGAGACATGGCTTTTATAATCTCGTAATAATTGAGATTATCAAAAACCGTCTCATACCTGGTCCATTTTCATCCATATTGGGAGGATATATATTTGAACATTCCACATCTTTTTTTCAAAACAAATACACAAAAACCAAAGACTATGTTTGTTAATGCTCTAAGTAATAGCCCGAAATTTTGACACGATTTGTTAACATAACATATTATGATTCAACACAAAGTTAAAACACTTAATATGTTTTAGGTAAACAGGTTCGATTGTTAATGGATCAACACGTTAATGAGACGATTAATAACGTGTCTAAACGTTTCAACCCGCTTAATTCCTTCATGACACGTGTAACAAGTTTACCACTTTAGTTTATCATATTACATAGGTTAACCAGTTAACACGACACATTAATGACCCAAAATGACATAGTTTTATAAATAATTAAATATGAATTTTAATTTTTGACAACTTTTAATATCATGTTAATTGTGTCTCACTATTTTTTAACCGTGTTTAGTGAGACGATACAATAATCGTGTTAAACGTGTTGTGTCATCGTGTTATTGAAATGTTTGTTTTTAATTGCATTAAACGTATAGTGTTGTGCCGTTAGTGCCATCGTCGTCTTATGTTAAGTTAAAAACGTTCACAAATTAAGTATTTTACACCAACCTATTTTAACAGAGTATAGACTCATACTAAAGTGATTATTTCTGGTCTACACCTATAGAGTGAACCACCTGGTTCTTTCATCTACTACACGAAAAAGTCTCCCAAATTCCATAAGGTTTGATTTTGCTACACACGTTGTGGTTGTTCTTGTTTTCACGGTTTTTACAAATGGACCCTATTTGGAAATTTATAATAGGATTTTATTATAAATCGTTATAAGTTCATGACTTCCACTACAAAAATTAATATACAAAAATAAAAATTAGTTTAAAAAATATACTAATGAATCCAACACTCTATCACTATAGACGTAATTGTTTTCTGACATGAATATAGAGGTATAACACATCTATTAAAACGAACACCTTCATGATTTTCTCATAAATTTTATCAAGTATAAACTTAGTGTTTGTTGAGTTGAATGCTCTTGATTTGTCATCTGTTAAACATTCGAAATGATATCCGTAAAAGTTTTGGGTTACTAAAAATTCGTAGAGGCTTTATGATATTTACGAAATGATTGAGAAGAACGAAAAAAATCCATCAAGTTATAATCATCTAGTTTTGAAAAGTGAACAATTATTTTGAAATAAACTAAAAGTAGAGACTAATGAAATACTATTTTATATGATAATATGATTTCATAAATAAATACAATTTTAAAAGAAAGATGGTATATGTTCAAAAAGAATTTTGACTTGTTGAATCAATTTCAATCTTAATTATTTTTAAAATTTTACATGTAAAACTATAGCCAAATCAACTATTGAAATTGTAAAATCAAAGATTTTGATAACAAAAAAACTCATTGCACAAAACAATGCAATTTGTACGGCTGTACCGTACCATCTTTGTAACTGCCTCCATTCCAACTGTCACAGTAAACAATTTAATAACTAAATCTCCTACTTATATTCCATTTCCAGCTTCATCTTATGAAATTTTATAACAAAATAATCCACAGAAACTAAGAAAAAGAAACCCAACCCGTCAAACGAGTCACGTCATGAGAAGGTAGCTTCGCAGAATCGCAGGTGGGTTAGAGTTCTAAAACATAACTGTTAAACATCGAGTAGATAATATAAATAAAACAAGAAAAATGAATAACCGAGTTATGATGTGTATTCAATGTGTATATGCATTTGATCTATATACGCGGATTTCGTTATATATACAGGTGTGTATTAAAGAAATTATTTATCCTAAAAAATTAATTTTCAAAATTTGTTACATACACATGAACGTCACAAAAAAAATGTTTTGCTAGAAACTTGTTACAAAAGAGGCAAGAAATTAGAGAAATAAAAATTAAAAGAAACAATAGATCAACTAAAGAGAAAAACAAAACCAATTAATATTTTATAATTATATTTTTTTCTTTTAAGTATAAAATTAAAAATATAAATAAATTAAATCAGTTCAAGAGTTCTTTGATTCTTATTTAAAACTCCCCCTTTTATATATTTAATTATTCATTTTACTTGGCTTTTTATGATTGGCTGCAACTCTAGAAGAATATTTCTTATTGGTAGATAGAAACTAAATAATTTATATGCCCCTTGGTTGGCATATTCTTGGGAGGAAAGAGCAAAAAAGTGAGACAAACCTATGGTCTCTTATGCTATAAATAAGACTTTATCATCCAAATAAACCTAACACAAATTATAGCACCAAAATTTTATTTTGTTAGCAACTAACCTCCACAATAATATTTGCTTCAGTTATTTAAATAACATTCAAAACATATATTTTGGATATCAAACCACCAAAAACATAACAACTTTATATAGCTATTGATATATTTTCTTTCCTACATTGAAACTTAGGGTTTGAAACAAATGTTGACTTTATTGGTCAGCCATCATCATTTTTTTTTATCAAACTGACAAATGACTTATATATTTTTTTTTGTGGAAAATAATGTTAATGAAATATTAAATAGACAGTCCTAACACCTAACTTACCTGGGAATTCATTATCTTACAGCTGCTCAATTTTCTAGTCTTATGCGAAACTGACCCGTCAAACATTTTAACTCGTCACAGGGTCCGTTTTCATGTTGTAAGACTTGCATACAAGTAGGTCCCACATATGAAAGAATCATAAATACAAACGGTGGTTAAGGGTGTCTAGTCGGAGAGAGATGATTGGTGGTTGAAGGTCACTATCGATGAGCGTTTTTTGAATAAGCAAAGTTTTAACAATGTTGGATTCTAAGGTAGCAGACAAGGGGAGAGACGGAAGATCCACCAATACGAAGGATTGATCCGCCTTAACCTTACCCTAGTTAGCGTAATCATTAAACATTAGTTTAAACTAAACAATGCCCACCTTCATCACTAAAACTAACAAATCCTAATTAAATATTACTAATAACTGGAAAAATCAAGCAAACTGATTGAGAAATTTATGTTAAATTATTCTAAATCATGCATTTACCTATCATCTTCTGTTCAGGCACCTGCAATACTTCAAATCTGAAAGTCAAACCCCTATTCTACCCATACCTTCTCCCTCCCAAGAACCCTATTATTTCATGCTATTTTGTCCTCAAAATCACCAAAGATTCATCCTTTATTGACAAAGTCAAAAGGGTTTCTCACAAATTTGAAGTTATAAATCACAATATTTTTTATTTTGGCTTTTGATCTAAGATGCTGAAGGAACCTCAATCAGTCAACAGTTTGTGATAATTTTGAGAGGCAAATAATGGATCGGATTCATGGAATAAAGCAAGATTTTCATTTTTTAAGGCAAGGTGAAAAGTTAGAACTTTAACTCAGAGTTATGAATTTGATCATCAGATGGGGAAACTTAAATTGATAATAAGATGGTAATGGAAGGATTGGATTACCAGTATTCAAGATTGGTTTCATGTTGTATTATTCTCTGCATCTTCATAGCCATCCAACCAACCTGGTCACAAAAAGGTATGCTTAGTTATCTCAAAATTCAATTAATAACAACTTGTGTTGTAGAATTATAAGAATTTCCGGTGCATCACTCTTGTCAATATATTTGGTAGGATAGTCATGTGCATAATTCCCATATTTCCTAAATGATATGCAGATCATATATATGATAATATTGATCGAGAATACTAATCAGAACTTGTGCAAGACTTGATCTTGCTAAAGGATATTTTGGTCAAACAGTAGCTTAGAAAACTAATAATCCTGATCAAAGGTTAAAGATATTATATTACACGGATATCTTCAATTTTGCTATTTTAAGTAAGTTGATCTTTGCCCATGACTCGATTTAACGCAAAAATATCAAATTTATGCAGATTTTGTAAGTATACAATGTTGTGCTGATTCGAAATTCACAGATCCAAATAACAATATAACATGGATCCCAGATGATAAATGGTTCTCTGACAACAGACAATGTCAAGACATAGTGAGACCATTACAAAATGGTACAACGTATGATCATGCTCGATTCTTCAACTCAAATTATGGTACTAAATGGTGTTATGACCTACCAACTAAAAAGGGTCAAAATTATCTGATTAGGGGTACATTCCCTTATGAAGATATCAATGCACCACCTACAGGGACATTTTTTGATGTTCTGATTGGTACTACACCAATAGGCCGAGTTAACTCAACAGATGAAACTGAAATTGAAGGGAATTTAAGGGCTGCTAATGATTATATCAGCTTCTGTTTATTACCAAAACAAGGAAATCCTTATGTTTCCAAGATCGAACTAAGACCGTTGGATTTGGATTATGGAGATACTTCAACAGTACTAAAACTTGTGCATAGAGTTGATGTTGGGAACACAAAAGGAGAAATCAGGTATGTTTCTAAAACTTTACTCGCGGAAAAAAGGTTTAAAATTACCTGCACGCCTTTGTAATATTTAAATATGCAATTTCAGGTATCCACAAGACCCATATGATCGAATCTGGAAACCTGATTCAGATTTGAACCAAAATGGCAATTACACATCACTAGAAAACAAGAATATCATTGGTCCAATTGGCACAAAAGCATTACCGCCTATTACAGTGCTACAAACAGCTCGAACACATTCAGATCATTTAGAATTTTGGCATAATTTTCACTCGGGATACAATGATTATATTCTTAATCTTTATTTTCTTGAACTTGATGGATCTGTGCAAACTGGGAAACGAGTTTTTGATATTTATATCAATGATAAACCAAGGCAGCAGATTGATATTATATCTGGTGGTTCAAATTACAAGGCTATATCTATAAACTTCACAGCCAGCCAATTTCTTAATTTAACTATGGCAAAAGCTACTGGATCTCAGTGGGGTCCAATTTGCAATGCTTATGAAATTTTGCAAGTTCGCCCATTGCTTCAAGCTACCGATCAACAAGATGGTAATTAAGTACTTAAATTTGCCTACTTATATACCCTTAACATGAGAACTAGTTTATTAACGAGTTTAATTAATTTCCTGCAGTGGAAGTCATTTTGATCATAAAAAACGAGCTGTTGGTGGACAACCAAGATAATGAAAAATTAGAAAGTTGGACAGGTGACCCGTGTCTCCCATACAACTGGGATGGAGTGAAATGTAATCGATCGGATGGGAAAACGGTCATAACTAAGCTGTATGTTTTTTAAATTATAGGATATCATATTAGCATGAATAAAAGATGAAGAACATATATCTTGCAGGGATTTATCTAATGGAAAATTTAAAGGACCACTTGCACAGGGCATCAGTATGCTGAGTCATCTTAAGGAACTGTAAGAGATGCTAATTGCTTAAATCAAAAATCAAAATAATTGAATTCCGAAAACTCAAAAGATGTTAACTGCTTACCTCTTGATTGTGAACTATAGGAACGTTAGCAATAACCGTTTTACCAGCAGCATTCCCATATTCCCATCCTCTTCAGTTCTCACTTCAATGTAATCCTTCCTTTCAAAATCAATATTTAGCAGTTAAATATTATTAATCATCGTTTTAACAGAAGCCATTAGTTATTGATTACAATATGTTAGGGACCTACGAAACAATAATTTCATGGGAAGGATCCTAGACTCACTTACCTCCCTTCCACACTTGAGCCAGCTGTGAGTTCTCTGATCCGTTTGATGCAAATTATAATGTTAATATATACTCAAAAATCCAACTAATATTATGGTATTTACATCTAGATACTACGGCTGCAATAAGAATTTCAACAAAGAACTTCCCACAAATCAAAATTCATCTAGGCTTGCTACAGAGTAAGGACTTCAACGTTATAAAATATGCATAAATGTTATACATAACATATAATTGTTCTGGTTTTAGCAATGGAATGTGCAGCGGAGAAAAATCATCACATCCAGCAAAGGGTGTATTTATAGCAGCAATTGCAGGTGCTGCCCTTTTAGTTATTGGAATACTTGCTTGCCTAATTTGCATTTACAAGAAAAGGAGAGTGGTCAACAAGAGATCAGAAGGAAAAAGAAATACAATGACCAAGAGTGAGTATAGTAATGTTTTCTTTCAAGGCTTTATATTTCTTTCAAAAAAATTAAGCATATGTGACACAAAAACCTGAAATGCAGATGCCATTTATGCCATGCCTAGCAGTAAGGATGATATCAGTTTAAAGGAGATATCCATAGAGAGTTTTACTCTTGAGCAGATAGAAAGTGCAATACAACATTATAAAACATTAATAGGTGAAGGAGGGTTTGGATCTGTTTACCGTGGGACCCTACCAGATGGCCAAGAAGTAGCCGTAAAAGTCCGGTCAGAAACTTCAACACAAGGAACCCGTGAATTTAACAATGAGGTGAAATAACTATTCCTTTTTTTACCATTTTAACCGCGTTCTTTTCAGCAATGTGATATAAATATAGACATTAACAAGGTTGTCTACAGTTGACACTTTTATCAGCTATTCGGCATGAAAATTTGGTGCCACTTCTTGGTTATTGCTGTGAAAATGATCAACAAATTCTTATTTATCCATTTATGTCTAATGGGTCCCTACAAGATAGGCTTTATGGTATGTCTTCTACATTACTTTCCCATTTTTATTGTCTACATTACTATTTTGGTATGCCCCCCAAAATCATTGTCCACTTTCACAAAAGGACAGTTATGATTTACTAGTTTTCCTGTTTTGCCCTTAATTCATTATTGTAAACTGTAAATTTTATATGTCCCCAAATTATAAGTGTTTTAAATGCAAGGGTAAAAATGACATTCTATCAACTTAAAACGGTATTAATTGCACCTATCTTAAAATAAACTTTTTTTGTTTGTGGACATAAAAGTGGGATAAAGGGAGTATTATTCTTAACGGTCTCATTGTGTCTTAACTCTTGAAAAAGGTGAAGCATCTAAACGACGAGCTCTAGACTGGCCAACAAGACTTTCAATAGCTTTAGGATCTGCTCGAGGTAAGTTAAACTTATATTGTATTTAAATATATTAACTAAAATTATGTGCAGGCAGAATATTATATTGATGTGCACTAATCTACCATTGCACTAATAATCTAATAATTAATCAAATACATAAAAAGCTAATCAAAGCAATCAGCAATATTAGGGTGCCGTTAAACATAACCAAGTTAGATAGTAACTTCAAAAAAAACAAATATAAACAATTATGCAATCATTTTAATAGAAGAAATAAAAGGAGGATAAGACACTAACACAAGTTTCATCCTCCAGGTTTAAGCTATCTTCATACATTCTCGGGACGTTCTGTTGTACACAGGGATGTGAAATCAAGTAACATACTCCTAGATAATAGCATGTGTGCCAAGGTGGCAGATTTCGGCTTTTCAAAATATGCACCTCAAGAAGGTGATAGTAATGCCTCCCTAGAAATAAGGGGAACAGCTGGATACTTGGATCCAGAGTAAGTATAACCTTTTCAATTCCCAAAGAAATCCCCATAAACTAGACAGTAACAAACTAAAGCCTTTGGATTTTTCAGGTATTATTCAACCCAACATTTGTCTGCCAAGAGTGATGTCTTTAGCTATGGAGTTGTGCTGCTTGAAATCATCACTGGTCGAGAGCCTCTTAACATACACAGACCACGAAACGAGTGGAGTTTGGTCGAATGGGTATGCTTCAAGTCCAATCCAAATTCAAAATTTGACAAATTATGTACAAGATTATAACTACTATTCATTATGTAGGCAAAACCTCATATAAGGAACTCACGAATAGAGGAAATAGTGGATCCAAGTATAAAAGGAGGATATCACACAGAAGCTATGTGGAGAGTTGTGGAAGTGGCATTAGCATGTATTGAGCCATTTTCAGCTTATAGGCCATCTATGACAGACATTGTCCGTGAGCTAGAAGATGCTTTGATTATTGAAAATAATGCATCTGAATACATGAAATCAATGGATAGCTTCGGGGGATCTAATCGGTTTTCCATTGAGAGACCAATAGTTATTTTACCTTTACCTACTCCAACTCCATCAGAACCATCATCTCTTCTTTCACAACCTGCTCCTCCCCAACCAAGATAAACTTGTGTTTAAATGTAGCACATGATGTATGATAATAAGTAAATATGTTTACTTTCAGTTGATTCCAATTTAGTAAATTTAATCAGAGAAAAGAACCGAAGAGTGTTAAGATGTTGAGAACCTGTACTGTGTAAATTTCAGCTACTGTAAGAATGGCAGGTGTATGAAGAGGGCATATTTTGGAAAAGTTATATATTTTTTCTGTTGTAAAACTTCATGTTGTGGATATGATGGTGAAAAGCCAGAAATGGAATTAAGAGATTTAATATAGTGGCATTGACGAGACTGTTTATAAAACGTGGATAAGAGAAGAACAGAAAAACAGTGAAGACAAGTGAACGACAAATGGCAAGAGTTAAGTTAACTAGGAGTGCCCCTATTTGACGAAGGAAATGACAAAATAAGTATGACAAATACATTGGGACTAAAAGGACCAAACATCACAGCTCATAAGAGCTTAAAATAGATGATATGTCTACAGTAACACTATAAATGCTGCACGTCTTGTTCAGCCAACCAAATCATTCTTATCAATTCAAAATTCTTTGAGGACTCCTAATTCTCTTATTTTCATGGCAATTGATCTCTTGTAAGTGGCCAATGTTGGCTCAAAAGATAACGAGGATCATAAATTGGTGTATTGATTTAGTTACTAGAGTAAAGGTAACCTTAAGAAACTCAGCAGCAGAACTGAGTTTTAATATACATGTTGTTCTATGCAGCTACTGCAACATTTAAACTCACCAAAGTATCTTAACCGCAGATTAAGCCTTATACTACCACTGCAATTTGTTGATAATTTAACACTACAAATCAATTGTTTATCAATTAAATAGGGTATATAAGTCAATATCTCGGTTGTCTACATCAATGAATCTACTACCATCATGCTAAATTTCTTCAATATCATACTATTACAAGAAAAGGGGACTTTATCATGTCACATCAACAGAAGTTCCCATTTTCTTTATACAAATTCGAAGTATCAACAATATATATTGCTTTTCCTAGACGGATCAAAGTTGAAGTTGGTATCTCTTTTAGGTTCTATAAACAAGGTATACAATTCTGATAAACAAATATAATATATAAAGTTTTCAAAAGAAGCATTCGCCAGTGCTTATACTCACAGTCCTATTGCAATACCTAGCAATTCTTATATGTTGGTCTATTCCAAAGATCACGCATCCACATGACAATAATTGACACACAACTAAACTAAGGATTTAATAATGCAAAAAACTCACAATAATAGTGTTTGCAGAAGCTTTATCCATTTAAAATCTAGAGATGTTCTTGTAACTATCGTGTTAGAATGAAACTCGGTTGTTAAGGAATCCTGAGGAGGCAGTAAAAAATAATGATCTATATTAGACATGGATGGAGAAGACGGAGTCAAATCTGATGCAAAATATGAAAGTTTTGTATAAATAACAGTGTTGTAAAAATCGCGCCTAGGCGCCGATTAGTCGCTAGGCGGGCATTGAAGGATTAATTTTGACCTAGTCGGTCCAAAAATCGCTAGGCGGTCCAAATCGGGCCTAGGTGGCCAGATTCCGGCGAAAACCTGAAATTTTCGGCCAAATTCCGGCGAAAACCTTGGATTTTCTAGCCAAACCCTTCAAATTCCAGCCAAATATGTGTATAAATATTTAAAAATGAACATTTTTATAAAAATTACATATAAAAATGTGTGTATATATATAAAAAACTGAAAATTACATATAAAAATTCCAATCCGATTAATCCCGCCTAGGCCTATGCCCTACCCCACCGCCCGACTAGCGCCTAGCGATTTTTACAACAATGATAAATAATCAGAAATCTTGAAAAGGTAGACTTGGATTATTTGTTGATTTTCTGAGTGTTCTTTTCAGTCAGTGATATGCAGGTAGGCACAACAAGCTGCAGTCAAATCTTCATCAAGACCGAATGTAAATGAAAACAAAAAGAAGAGAACTCTTCCAATTACAAAATGCACATATATAAATATATGAAAAGCAGTCAAACAATCTTTATCACACTGGAATTTGAACAAGCTAAACAGCTCACAATCTGGAAGACAGGCTCTTACATGTAGGCCTTAACTTTTTTTTTCTTTTTTTCTAAAATGTCACGGTCTAGTAGAATCATCAATCAAGTCTTGAATAAATTCGGATTGGCTGTAGCAGTACTAACTTGTACTTCAAGCAATTCTAGACGACGCTCTAGTGTATCAAGTTTCTCATTCAGAGATGCCAATTTGCTCTTTGATGTAGCCTCTGAAAGACAAAATATCTTTTGTAAATACAAGTTCTAGCATATCTACAAGATGTGAAGCATGTAAAAGACAACCATTCTACAATACTTATCATCAAATCCAGAAAATGCATAACTGTTTGGTGCCTCAAACATATCAAATGATGATATCATTTAATTCTTATTATTGGGAACAGATGACTCAGAAAATAAGTTGTAAATTATATTAGAGTGTCAGATACTCAGATCTACTGATATATTGCTACAGGGACACGTCCTTTTCAAAATCAATAATATGCTAAGAATTGCAAGAACCACATAACGCACTTGTACGTAGTGTATAGACAATAATTAAAGTAGTGGGACATACCGTCTTGTGTTTCACATACAAAGCAGTAGATACAAGCACAATATTCGGTTCTCACAGTTCTCGATATATTATTGGTTCTGAAATGAACTCCCCTCTATTGCTACGTAGCATATTCATACAATCTTCACTATACAAAGTCCATGAACCCTAACTTAACTTGTTACAACTCACAATCAATAAAATATCACTAGGTCAGTTAATGAAAACTCACACAGTATTCAGAATTCAACTAAATAACCAGTAGCTCTATAAATGTTAGTTCATACAACTGTTAAAAAAACTAGTATAAAATCATAACCTAAGGAATTATCTCCTAAAGGAAACTTAAAATCAATTAGTAAAATCCGTAATCCTTCCAATATCTTCAGCTTTAAGCACATAATTTACACAGAAAATACAGAGTTATCAACAGCACAAATCGGAACCACCGCACTACAATCTTCGATGCATATTCGTCGTATAGATCACAATCACAAGTATATTACGAACTCCAATTAAGTAACAGGAAACCGGAAACATCGAGATCAAGTGAGGATTTACCGAATTGAACGAGGAAGTCAAAGAGTTGACGAACGTTGAGCGAGATGTGAGAAATGAATTCTCGATTCTCCCAATCAGCTTGTACTGCTATCCCTACGTTTACTGCATTTGTTATTCCACCTGCTCGAGCCATTTTTATCGATGTTGATTCTGATTTCTCGATTTAAGTCTTCCGCAGATGAATCGGTGAGGATGATTTCTTCGTCTTGTGGATTGTGTGGTTTAAGCAACGGATTCGGAAGCAAACATGATGGTGATATATATTGCCCGTCAAAAGGGGGGATTTTTATTTTAAAGAAAGCCCTTCAACTTTTGCAAAGTTTAACAAACACCCCAAACTTTTTCCAAAAGACACTTAACACCCGCAATGAGTAACTCACAAACTTACATGGCATCATCCATGAACACTCGATGGGCGTACTCATTGCTTGACTTAGCTCATGTATTTGCACAAAGGTCGGATCATTTCGCGGTTTGATGCACGCAGCCTTACCCTACACTTTGTGTAGGAAGTTGTTTCGACGGCTTGAACACATGACCTTAAGGTCACAAAACAACAACCTTACCAGTTGTTCAAAGGTCCAGTGTCCACTGAATGATGGATGGTTAATTGTGACGTAAGGTTTTGGAAGAGATTTCCTAGGTTTGTTTGTATGGGTGGATGGCTTGGACTAATAAGAGGGCCCATCTAAATTTAACAACAAGCGATATTATGAAATATTAGTTTAAAAAGTGATACATTGTAGTGTTTTGTTTATAAAAAACGGAAATAATTAATAAATGATGTGAGTTACATGAGAGTAATATAGAACATGCATTAGAGCATATGCAATGCTATACATAGCGATAGCTTTATCATGTCATACAATATTAGATTTTAAATATTACAATTATTCATACATTTTATCCTTATTTATATTTGATAAATGAGTTGTGAGTGAATGGGCCCACATACCCGTTTTTTAGCATCCCATGAGAAACCAACTCCTATCGTCAATAACGAAGTTGCAATGTTGTGTCCTTACCACAAATGGTATCATAGAAACTTGTATTGTTTACGATGAGTCCCTATCACCTTAGGCAAATCATTATCTTTTTAGAACGACTAACTCGCATACCCACTAACTGTAGTCCTAAATCTACAGCATTGTCCACAATGAGACTTAAACTCTCAACTTCTTAAGGAGGGATACCACTCCTTACACACATTGGTATCACTAGGCCACGTGCTCTTTCGTAGAAAAATTAAGTATGATCATGGATATGAGATATGTTGGGTTCATAACAAATGTCTGACATCAAATACCATCAACATGGATAGGATAGGGGAGGCAACCATGTCGGCTTGACGGGTTGAATTGATAACCTCGGTCCTAGTCCAATTTTTGACCCATGACCAGTCCTATGTGTGATTCACGAATCAAGTTTCCTGTCTTTATAAAAATTATAAAAAGGAGAAATTGTTAAGAGAGTGAGCCAAATAGAAAGTTTTATTGGTTTATATCCGTTGATTACATGTACAGAAGGTTACAACTTGATTTCATACACAAAAGCCTTATAATCACATACATTCTAGATACATGGCTCCCTACTCCAAATGGAAGCATTTTCTTCACTTCACCTCCACCTTCATGATACCTGTTTCACTCATGCATCATGCATAACGATTATCATGCCATTAAACAAACACCCACAAACAAATCCATACCTGGCTTGTATGATTCCTTAGTTTTTGTATTTCATGGTTTCTTTCTCAAACCCGATTGTTGGGAATTGTTTGGCATACTCCTCCACGTCGTGGCGTAGCTTTGAAATTTCTGATTGGAAGGCACTGGACTGCATTGCAGCCACAAAGTCCTTCAACTTTGTCCCTAATTCACAAAAACAACACCATCATTTAAAATTCAGAACAAATTTCATCACATAATATAATCATGATGAATATTGATACAGAGTTGATCCAGCCATTCGGGGGCATAACTTGGGCTACGTCTGGAGTTGCGAGGCCCATCTGGGGCCTCGATTTTAGACTCAACGGTTTTTCCCCAATTTTCATACGCATTTATTTAGGAAGTTAATTTCATACTTACAGAGTCAATTTCGGTTTTCTAAAATTTGAGTCCATCTGCCATATTTAAATTTACCCTATAAAAGAGGGTCTCGTGTATAGCATGTAATAGTTTGGATATTCAATATTATATCAACTTTGTGTTCTTTGTTTATTTCTGCCGCTTTGAGTCAAATATGGAGGTATGAAAGTATACCTTGGGCTTCACCCTTGATCTTCACAGCCAACTTTACAGCAAGGTCAAAGAAGTATGCAACTTTAGCAAAATCCTCTTCAACAAATCCCCTAGAAGTGAGAGCAGGAGTTCCTAAAACAATGAATTTATGGATTATTGTAAGCTGATACCAATTAAATGTGTTCTAAATTAAAAAGGATAAATTTAACTAAAAAGTGTTCCTAACCCATTCTGATGCCACCAGGAACCATGGCAGACACATCACCAGGAACAGTGTTTTTATTGGCTGCAATGTGAACAGCTTCCAACACCTTTTCAACCCTTGAACCATCAATTCCCTGGTAAAAACATATACGGTAGATACTTTGTGATTTTATATCTCTGAGAATTATTGGTCAAATGAAATTCTGAATAAGAAAATTATCTAAATTACCTTATTTTTCAAATTGACCAACACTAAGTGGTTCTCTGTTCCCCCAGAAACAAGTTCATATCCACTCTTAACTAGAGTCTGAAAAGAATGTGTATATGACTTAAAATGATGCTTAAACTTGAAGAAAAAACACCATATATTCATGAAGTTTTACAAAAACTAGAAGCGGCTTAGTCTATCATACCTCTGCAAACTTGGCACTATTACTCATGACTTGCTCTTGATATGCCTTGTATTCTGCTGTTGTTGCCTATATTCATATAAGGGCAATATATAAAGGTCAAAAAAAGATTTATTATTTTCTGGAAGAATTATTATGAACCTACACTTAAATTGTCAAATTATGTAAAATCTTGAAAGCATTGCTACCTGTTTCAATGCAACTGCCAATCCAGTGATTGTATGATTGTGTGGGCCACCTTGAAGTCCAGGAAAGACAGCCTGGTTGATTTTGTCTTCATAATCATAGAAAACCTTTCAGAAGAAAGTGTTAATATTTGTATCATTAATATGCATCCCCAAGCAATCAACTATATAAACAAATGTACCTCTTTGCCATGTTTGTTGACTTCTTTCAGCCCTTTCCTATAGAAAATCATGGCGCCTCGTGGGCCCCGAAGTGACTTGTGGGTGGTTGTGGTCACAGCATCTGCATAGTCAAATGGGGATGGGATAACACCAGCTGCAACCAACCCGCTAATGTGTGCCATATCTGCTAACAAAATGGCTTTTTGCTTGTCACAAACCTGTTGAACATATGATTGGTGTGAATCTTTCCGCGGATGTAATCATATAAGACTTAACCATGCTCATAATATCATTAAATTTAAAACTCTAATTTAATAGTGCACACCTTGCGAATACGTGCATAGTCATATAATCTAGCATAAGCACTTGCACCAGCAACTATCAGTTTTGGCCTGAAGAGTGTGGCACTTTTCTCCAACTGCAATTTCAGAAATAGAAATCAAATACGTCAAAAGTTTATATAACTTCAAATTTATTATCTAAAATGATAAGAAGTTAGGTGTACCTGGTCATAATCAATATAGCCTGTGCTTTCATTCAATCTGTAAGGCATAGTCTCAAAAAATATGGATACTGCAGATATCTTCTTTGTATCGGTCTGAGATAGGACGAGAAGTATAAAATTAGATTACTAGGCGAGACTAGTTAAAAATAATAAATTGATGTAATAAGTAAGCAAAGATGCCCAACAACTGTGGGTTATCCCAAAACTAAATAGATAAACAGCACCCTAAAGCAAGCAAAAGATCACAATGAAGTAGCAGGAAACTAACATCATCAGATTTAGTTAACCAAATCTGTTTTATATAACGTACAGAGGTTAAAAGTTTTGGTTGGTTCTATTAAATGGAGTATCATACAAATCACCATAGAAGCTTCGAGTAGAATGTGCATTATGCTAGATGAGAATGAAAGAATGTTTCTAGAACCTGATAACCATGTGACAGATGACCACCATGAGGAAGATCAAGTGCCATGATTCTCTCATGAGCCTTCAATAATGCAGTATAGACCTGGAAATTTGATGGTGACCCTGAAAGAGGCTGCACATTCACTGCATCATAAATGATAATTAGACATTTTGCAAACTCAAAGAGCAAGAATTGCATGTTCAGATCATTTAACAAAATTAAGTAAAATGTATATACCTCCCCATTTTGCAGGATCTAACCGAAAGGCTTCCAGGGCACGCTTCTGACACAAGGTTTCTGCCATGTCAATGTACCTAGAAGCAAAAAAAGTTTAACATCATTAAATCAAAACAGACAGAAGATATCTAAACTTGAATCTGACGGAACCATCAAAACCAATTTTTAAAATAGATTAGATATCAAACTCAGCTCATAACAAACTACATGATATAAAAACTAGTTGTTTGCTTACTCATTCCCACCATAGTATCTAGCACCTGGATACCCTTCACTGTATTTGTTAGTCATCACAGACCCAACTGCTTGCATCACTGACAGAGAGGTAAAGTTCTCTGAGGGTATGAGTTCAAGACCCTTTTATATGCACAAAAAAAAATTACATCAGTCAGAGAATGTAACATTGAATCCAATGTACATACACCATCACAGTTTTATGCATACAAACATGGAAATCAAACTGGAGAAAAGAACAGAATCATCCGAAACCCTAGGAAGCTAGAAAGAATATTTACCTTCAAAAGTTAACCTTCATAAAAATTAGAAACTGTAACATGATCATAATTTGTTTTCTGATTATTTATGTGGTGATCAAGTTTATTCATATATCAACCAGAAATCCACTATGATATTTTATATATTTTGTAATCATCAATTGAACCTTTTCATATATCAAACAGCATCATGATTTCCAATTTTCAAAAAGTATAACCTATCTATACTTCTGAAATATTAGTCCAATGTTCTAAGTTGCATCCCCTACATCTGTATATAAAAAAAATAATACACAAAATAAGAGTGGAGAGAGAAAGAGAGATAACCTTCCATTGTCGAGCTTTTTCGAGCTCAATAATGTCCGCAATCTCAGGATCCACGACCTCGAGTGGAGCATTCAACTGCTTTGGCCACTGCAATTTCACAAATACGTACGCCTCCATGAAAAAGCACAAAATCAACGACGAACAATAAAATAACTATAACGAGTAAATTAAACTCACAGTGACGCCAGGCCTTTCTTTCTCGTACACGGCTTCGCTAGGCAAAGACGACTATCAAACAAATCACACCGCAAAATTCGAATCACTACGAGCCTACTCAAACAAAAACACGATTGAAAAAAGTAAGAGCAGAAACAGACCATGGAATATAGATGACCGCCGCTGAACAGACTCCGCAAAGGCTTGTCTGAAGAAGACGATAACCTACGAAGAGCCGATGCCATCGCCATTGTTACTCTCTCTCTAACTTTCTCTCTCTAGAAGAGATAACGCAGGGTGGAGTCCAGAGCTTTGGCGCGCACAATTTGTTTTGGTGCGGATTGGATGCGTCGGGTTTGGGTGAGATTTTGGTGGTTGAGGATAATTGGCGTAATATTTCTGGTGTTCGTTTCATATTGTTTTAGGGGGTGTTTGGGATTACTTATTAAGCTACTTATTAACTTTTTTTTTAAGTTAATAAGTTAAAAGTTTGTTTGAATAAATTAAAATGAGATGGAAATATAGAAGAAATAAGTAGTTTTTGAAAAGTAAGTCCCACTTATTTTTCAAAACTACTTATTAACTTTTTGCAAAAGTTAATAAGTAGTTTTGAAAAGTAATCCCAAACACCCCCTTAATCATGATTCATAACGTTATCCGTTTCCTCACCGGACCCGATCCGATTTCCAGCCACCTATAAGACTATCAGTAGTACACCCGTGAGAAAGAGGTGTGGTGTCACCTCACCCCACCTCACCATGGGCGTGGAAAACCGCGCCAAGTGGGCGTGGTGGGGCTGGGTGATGGTGTTCCCGGTGGGGGTTGAAAACATTCAATATTTGACCGTTTAGGGGTATATATCCGTTATTTCGCATTTAATAAAAAAAATATTTTTAATTTTAATCTATATAAATACTAACCTAAACAACCAATTTTATACACAATATTTTCTTCATTCTCCTATTTATACCAAAACAACCAATTTTTACAAAAATGTTTCCATGGCAATTTGTAAACAACCCGAACCACCCAAACAACCCGAACCGGCCGAACCACCCGAACAACCCGATGGGGGGTACGTTCCACAACCCCCCGGACAACACGAACCCGTTGTATGAACTGGCGGAAAAACAAAAGGCAAACGATATGAGACTTTATTTCATGAACATCAATCATTTAGTCGAAGACGAGCGGGAGAAATTCCTTAAATTGAAGAAAAATATAATGTGTAGTTTAGTAGTTTTTTTTAGTATTATGTTGTTTTTTTAATATTATGTTGGGTTTATGTTGTTTATTTAATATTAAAACAATAATTATGTAATTATTACAAAACTGGTCACCCTCACCCCACCATTACACACATGGCTGAATGTGAGGGTGAGTTCTGGCATAGTTTACGTGGCGCCTACGTATCGTGGGGTGTGTTGTCACCTTCACACTAATACTACGGATAGTCTAACGGTAGCCGACAATGGTGATGATGTCATACGAGACACTTTTTTTTAAAGACAAATTTCTTTATTACTGTGAGAGTGAGACTTGAACCTATGATCTTCTTAAACTTTAATGTTCCAAGAGGATTTCCTCTACCACTGGACCATCAACGCCAATTATTGTAATACGAGACACTTGATTTGTAAAAGTCGTTAAACTATATTCTATTACTTCTAATAAAAGAATAATAAATAAGACGCGTGTTACTCTAAGATGCATCTTCGGTCTCTTTTTTCCGGCTAAATCCATTTACTCATTTCTATTTTTTACGCGGATCCTTTATGACCCGTTTCATTTTAACTGGAAACCCTAATCAAATGATCTCCAACAATCGTCGTTTCTTTCATTAGGCGATTCTCAATCAATCATCATTAGAAGATTTCCTCCTGATTATCTCAATCCCCGTTCTTCTATTCTCACTCGCCTCCATCGATTTTTGTCTACAATTTAGGTATGAATACTTCTTATCTTTACATGTTTTGCATCTCTTGTGAGCGGCCTACAAAATACACTCACTGGTGAAACATCCCTGATGTACGTGAAATGGAGGGAGAGGTAGAGATGGCCACCGCAGAAGATGTTGTCGTGAAGGTTTTGATTTTCTTTACTTATTAGTTCGTATTCGTAAACCCTAATTGCTTTATTTTTTAAATATTTTCTTGTAGGAGTTGGATGAGATGGAGAAACGATTGAAGGAAATGGAAGAAGAAATTGCCGCTCCTCGCGAAATGCAAGCCAAAGTTGAGAAAGAAATGTGTGTTGTTCAATGTCAATTTTTCATTCCTTTTCTGTATTTTGTTCAAAAAGCTTTTAATATTTGAATTCACCTGACTTAATAGCTCAAAATTCTTGGCTTATAATGTTGTCCATTAAGCTGCAACTATGGTTGCTTAGATAATATAGTAATCTTTATTCATGTTGATCCTGGAGTTCAATGATTCCTAGTTTAAGAAATCTGATGTGAGGAGAGGATTCAATTTTTATGTTGATGAACTGCCTGTAAAGGTACCTAATGGCCAGGTTGAATCTGTCTTTAATCAGTTTTATTATTAAACTAGGGTTTTTTTAACGTTCAAACTTCTAATAAGATATAGGAAAATGGAAATAGATCCGGCAATTAAATCATTGCTTTTCAAGATCCAAATAAGTATGTTTTAATTTATGTCTTAAAATATGTTGAGCCGCCCCCGTAAGAGAGCGCTAAAGGCCGGAAGAAGTACCACATCTTCGGCTTTGAGGCCGGTCACGATTCCTACTATGTTATTACTTGTGATGTCAGTACTTCTAACACCGCAATACCTTACACTCTTGGTCCTTATGTAACACGTATGAAATGGTTTTCTAATTAATTTTATGCCGATGTTTACTTAAATTACTATCTATGCTATGCAATAGGTTACACTAATATAAACCATTCACATAACTTCTATATTTAAAACTTTAAAAACCAAATAAGTAACTTTATACAAACCAGTTTACCATCCAAAATCCTAAAACCAAAAGGTTACAAAAAGACAATCGTATCGACAAGATGGAACAAGCCAACACATGTAACGCCAATAATATTGTGGGGTCCATGGATGACGAGGAACAGACGGTTAGAAATGGGTGGTTTGCAGGCTAAAGTGATGGTTGGTATTGTTTCTTTTTCATTCCATGTACTTTTTTTTTATTTCTCTCTGCATATATGAGATTTTATTTTGGTTTTGGGTTCTCAAATTTTGTTATGTTTGTAATTAATTGTTTTGTAATCACCATCGATTTTAATTTTAATTTTATGCTCCACTTAATGGGTGAAAAATATCCTTGATTTTATATTTTCAATCAAGTGTAATTTGGATTATTGTTTTAAATAAAATTGGTGGTTGTACCAAACTCACATGCATACTCATGTTGTCCCTCTCCTCCCACTTACTTCCATAGTGCTATGTAACGTTCCATTTATGCAAAGCAATAATACTCCTTTTCTAGCTTTAATTTTCTTTTAAACTTATTAATATCAACCTTTTTCAGTTTTTCAAGTCTATTAGGAACCGGTATATAAATTAAACTAGTGGGTGAAACCTGTGTGTTGCGGCAATGGTGTTAAAGATTGTAAGACTGAGTGACCTATACACTTGTATTCATTCGTGAAAAAATTCCATAAAAATAAACACATCATGGCAGATACGAATTTTATAAAACATCACATTTTATAAAAGTAAGTGTATATATATATATATATATATATATATATAATTAAAAAAAATGTTAATTGTCAAGGTTGTTTTTTAGATATATAAATGAGCTCTCACTCCAACTCCTTTATAAAAAAAAATAATTGCATGCATAGATACTCAACTTGAGACCTCTAGGCATCAGGTATGGGTTGCTACTCACGCCTCTCATACAACAGGGGTCGTGTTCTTACACCCTCACACCTTACCTCAACCAATCTAATGTAAAAAATAGAGGGGTTAGGCTTGCTCCCGTGAGTCTACTCACGCCACTACCTAAAGCCCTTCTCACGTCATCGAGGGGATGGGGTGTCACGCCCTTCATGCACCTTCACACCCCTTTCATGAGGGTATACCTGATACCCTTATTAATATATGAAAGTACTTACAGACTTATCTAAAAAAAATCAATGTTATATTTTTAGGTATCAAAATACAATACTCTCTCAAATCTCTTATCTTTTCTTTTAAAAAGCTCTTATTTATTGCTTTTTATTTTCTAAATAAAACCAAAATAATTATATTAAACTTTAATTTAATATAACATTTAAATCTTATCAAATATTTTAATAATTTTTTTAAAATTAATTTTGACATCATGAGGTCCTTAAGCCTCCTTCAACTTTCAAGAGTTCGATCCATCTAACCAATGAACCAATAGTATATCGTTTCTACAAATTCTGCAGTTTTTAAAACATTGCTTTTGAAACTCCGTTTTAATCATAGCTAATATTTTAAAATAAAATAAACATTTTGTGAAAAACACTATAGTAAAATACCGTTTACATTATATCAAACAAACATAAAATAAGAGGATAGTAGTAACACAATTGTAGCTTTTTCATTGACTAGTCTCTATCTCTCCTTTCTGTTATATCGCATAATACAATATACACGTCCTTCACACACTATTGGTACACGACCACACACTCCCAACGTACCTTAAATTACCAAACTACCCCCCAATAACCAACCATAAAATCTGCACATTATCCCTTCCGATTTGCATCACCAAAACAAACTCATCTCTCCGGAAAAAATGGCCACCACAACAACAACCAGTCACCGGCGATCACCATACCTCGTCGGATGTATGTCTCCGTCGTGCGTCCCCGTCCACGAAGAATACGCACTTATAAACAGCGGCACTCGCGGCGGTAATAGGCGGAGCCGGCGGTGGAAGAAGCTGATGAAGAAGATGGTTGAAGAAAGTAAGAAGAGCATTTATGGATCCTCGAAGCCTGTGGTATTTAGGTACGATGCCGTTAGCTACTCGCAGAATTTTGATGAAGGCAATAATAGTGATGAACATTATCTATACGGAAGTAGATTTACGCAAGCTTTACGAGAATGCTAGTAGAATCAGTTAATTAGAAATTTAGATCTCGTTATGTACAGGAAGAGTTTAAGTAGTGTTGGTAATTTAAGCAGGTTTTTTAATTAATTACGATTAGTTAGAGTTTAATTCGTCCTTTATGTAAGTTTTTTTCTTTTTATATTGATTAGTAAGATCCGTATATATTTTGAGTAAGATTTTGTATTTATTTATGTATTTACAACTGTTGATTAGTTATCGGTTAAAACTGAACATATAACATATATTTTGGTTTTTAGATTTTTTCAAGTGATCGGGTTTGATTGTAAACGGTTAATTATTGAATTATTGGATAACATCAACTCTTGACGTTAACTAAATCAAATCTATTTCCGTTAATAAATTCAATCAAGGGTTGTAGAGTTGGGTGCTAGTGGTAAGATAGAGTCTCATAATCAATAGGTTGTGTGTTTAAACTTTGTCAGAATGGTAAAAAAAAAAAATTCGGTCCAAAAAAAAATAATTTAATCAAGCTTGAGTGAAATAAACATATATGTTATTAGAAGAATGATAGTTAACTAATATGTTATTTTTGAAAGATTGTTTAACATATATTATTTATATAAAAACTGGATTTAGAGGTGATTTGGTTGATTATTTCAGTTATTTATACGCATATATCAATAACTAAACCATAAAACCTAGTTATAATTAAAGTCATGACCGAACTATTGATTTTAGAATTGATTAAGTTATTTTAGTTTGAGTATTTCAATTATAATTTGGTTTTCGGTTCACTTCGACCATAGTCATATTAGCTTTATTAGTTTATGTTTCAACCGATTTAATAATACAATTCAAATGTAATATTTATCAATAATAATTTAGACATTAACATCATCTTCATTAAATTATCATGTAATTGAGCCGTTGTCCTAAATATCATTTTATTTAGGTAGTTGAATTCAAGTTAAAAAAAGAGAATATTAATGGTATGTAATTAAAATAATATATTTTGTAAATGTAGAAAGAAAACATATACATTTTAGATACTCGTTAGTAGAGGTGCACAAACCGGGTTTTTTGAACCGAACCGGTTCTAAACCGGCCCGAACCGGTTTGGTCAACGCGAACGTTAAACCGGTTTTGACTAAACCGGTTCGGGTTAAACCGGTTTATTAAATATAAAATCTCGAACCTGTTGAACCGGTTCAGTTCGGTTCTGGACCGGTTCGGGTTGGTGAACCGGTTTAAACCGGTTTTATTAAAAAATAAATATTTAACAAATAAAAACATAAAGTTCAACGTTTATTCATATTGTACGAGTTCGGAAATCACAAAACATTACAAAATTAAACATTACAATTCAACAAAAGGAAAAATATATATTTTTTTTGGAGTTTTTTTGTTTAATTTTCGCCGTCATTCTCGGAGTTACTAGTGGATCCTCGTAGTCTATCATCTTCGGCGAGTTCTTCATTTGTAAGTGGGCTCGCCAATCCTTGGTTGACCTCAGATTCGTGTATGAATTCTTCAACTTCAATTTCGTCTTCAAGCGAACTCCTATCTTGTCTCCTATCTACCGCATCCAAATGGTCTTTCAAGCAAATGCACATTTCCATTGCCGCGGGAGTGAGTCTAGTTCTTCGAATAGATAAAACTCTGCCACTAAGAGAAAAAACAGATTCCGAAGCTACCGTGGAAGCTTGGACGGTGGTTAAGTTCACACCGGTTTCCAATTTTTCAAAACCTAAAATTAATTCTTTTCTTGCTTTTTTTCACATTTTTAGACAACCACGTCTAAGAGTACTACGACTTACTTGATGATAACGTGGTTGAAGGGCTTCTTGAATCATCCTCGTCACGAGCGGGTTGTCAAAGTGGTTGAACGCCAAACCTCTTTGAATAACTAATTTCGCCATTCTATCTCGAACAATATTTGGATCGAAGTTCCAAATTCCACCCTCGCTTGTCATAGATGCTTGACACTCACCCGGAATTTTCTTCAAACTCGGGCACGATTTTTCCATATGAGTTTTTAGAGTAGAATTTGATTCCTTTTTAAAAAAACCACCATAATTTTTGCAACGAGCACGTTCCAACCCGTTAGACATCTCACATAGATCGTAGTTTGACCAAATTGCGGGGTTCCTCGTTGTTGGTATGATTTTCACAACGCTAACTTCGTTAGAGGAAACACCAAAACTTGAATCGGTCATAGCGTTTTTTTGAGCGTTTTTTTATAAACGAGAGTGTAGAGAGCGGGTTTGAGAAGTGTGATTTAACCAAAACACCTACTACCTATTTATAATGTGTTTGGGGGTTAAAATAGGTCAAAAAAAGGTCAAAAATTGGTTCTAACGGCTATATAGCCGTTTTCCAACGGCTAGTTTCGAAATCTTACCGTTAAACCGGTTTACAAAAAACCGGTTGTAAACCGCTTGTCGTGCAAAATACTTAAACCGGAGGTTCCTATCGGTTTGAAACCGGTTCACCAAAAACCGGTTCTAGGGCGGTTCGGGTTTCGGTTCCGAACTGGTTTGGATTTCCATGAGAATAGATAAAGTTAATGGGCCATTAAAAGATCCATCAGGCCCAGCACACACAACTTTTAATTCTTTTGTGCTCTTTTTCAACGTTGACATAAGTGGATAATACTTGTAACGTGTCATGTTAATTGAAACAAAAGACAATTGTGCTTTTTTATTTTATCCAAAAAAACAAAGTGGTGTAGCTTTCTTTTCTCAGTAATGTATAATTTAATATCTAATGTTGAAAAACTAAAGGATAATATAAGAACTTTTAAGGTAAATTGTATGAAAAGAAAATTATATGACATTTATTTGATTTTTTTATGAATAAAAGTTAAAACAATAAAATATAAGATCAAATATTTGATATTTTACATGTTTAAACAAGGATATATTAATATGATTCTATTTTTTATAAAATTTTACATAAACACTATTTATAGCATCTTTTTAATGTTTAGTACTTTATCAGTTTTAAAATTATGGTAAAATTTTCATATCAAATTTCATAACTAGGTTAACATGTTTCTATCAATTCTGAAGATGTTTTTTTATTGATGTTTATAACATATAATGAACGTTTTAATAGTTTTCTATAATATTGTAATTTGTTATGATATTTTTTATTGTCTTGACGATATTTATTGATTTTTACCTTGAGAACCACCAATCAATCACCATCGTAAACCATTAGACTTGGGCCCTTGGCTAGTTGGCTACCACCACAACCATCCCCCATTCCCACCATCAAAACTAATAAAATCAAAAGCAAAATCCTTTTAAACCCATAAAATTTGAAATCAAATCCATGAAACCATGAAAAAATATCGTTGAAAAAGACTCTCAATTTGAAATCAATCATGAAAACCCAAAATTGAAACCTAAAGATTCAACTCAAAATTGAAATAGAACACAAAATTCTAAATGAAACTCAAATGACCGTGAAATGGAAGGATTAAAGCTAAAGCTGGAGACGACGGTGACACGGAGGCTAGAAATATCGTCGGAGGAGCACTTATTTTTAAATTTACACGCGCCTCCGCCGATGTTGTGCCACGTGAGCTATTATGATTAGGAGAGATTACCGTCGGCCCATGTGTTTATACACCCAAATTATAAAAAAAAATATGATACATGAAGAAAATGGTAAACCCAAATTATAAAAAAAGACATTTTAGGAATTTACTCTACTTTAATAACAAGAAGCACCTATTATGTGTTTTATATACATTGTTTAAAATCTAATAAAAAATTAACAAGTTCTAATCCTACCCATGCATTTTATTTTTGGTTTGTTTTTTTCTTTCTTTTTATTAAGTTTTTTTTTAATTATTAGGCCGCGTAGTACCTTTTTTATATCTATGGTTCCGATCCACCTTAAATTTGCACGTTTTTTTACGTACTCAAGTACGTTTGTGTGGTTCAATCTCCAAAACCAATCCGTCTCAAATTCATACATTTGATTTACGTACGTTAGTGTTAATGCAAAAAAAAGTTTTTTACTTTGTTTTTTTTTTCTTTTTTACATGTTTTTTTAATTCAGTAACTTCATATGTTTCTTTTATGTAGTTAATAACTTTTTTTTATGCCTAGTCACATTAATGTAATCGACTCAACCATTAAAATTCCGGGCTGGGCTAAATCCTCGTTTTTCCCAATTAATAGAGTGACCGTGAAAACGACCTTTTGCTTTCTACACTTGGAATTAATAAAAAAGAAAAAGCGTTGCGTCTCTATATGGAAATTTACCAAACATCCCCCCATCAACTAACCATAAGAGCAACACATTATCTCTAAACAATTATTCCTGATCACAGCACTCTCTTTCTTGAAAAAATGGCCACTACAACCGACTTCATCACCTCCCCAAGTCAACGCCGGTTTTCTTACTTCTCCGGCTGTATGTCGCCGTCATGCATTCCCGTCGACGAACAATACACGAGGATCAAAAGCAGTGATCGCCAGAGGCGGAAGTTGAGGAAGTTGGTGAACAAGGTAGTTGAAGAAAGCAAGCGGAGCATTTACGGATCGTCAAAGCCGTTGGTATTCCGTTATGACGCCGTTAGTTATGCACAAAACTTCGATGACGGCAATCATCGTGATGCTTTCTAAGTTTGCCTGATACTGTATTTGATCATTTCAGGAATTAAATTTTGTTTTGTTTATGTGAATTTATCAGATCCACAAGTATATTTGAATTGGATCATTGTCTAAATGCTCAAGAATATAATTCAGTCATGTAGATATATTTGGTTAATATCATTCATGCTATATATGATGCTTTCACTGTTATCAAATATTTACACTTGTTTTCGATCACAATGATGATCATGAGCGAATTGAGTGAAAATTAAAAGTGAGAGTTTTTGTCATTCGTTAAATTGTCAGTATGACAGTATGGATTATTATCAGTCAGTCACTCATAAAAAGAAAGTGGATAATTTGTGGTGAAGAAGAATGTTTGTTGGTGGTGTCTGCTGGTGGTGGGACGGAGGAGACTGACAGTCATGTGGCGAGAGGATGATCGAGTACGACTCACGTTAACATTTACGTTAGGGTCAGTATCACTGTCAATATTCAATAATGCTGGATCGAGCTGGCCGGTAGGTTGTTGGTTTATCAATGTTACATAAAAGGTGACCAACTTCTAAATTTTAATTATTATTTCATTTACTCATTTTTAAATATTTAAAATAAATACTTCTTAAAAATATTTTTCACCATTATAATTAAGTTGGTATATCATGAAGCCACAACATAATCATGCATGTTATGACTGCTGTCGCACTTTAAAAGTAACTGTATTTCTTTGGGGAAAATATGACAGTAGTAATAGTTGACAGAAATTGAGGCTGTGATGCAACCGGATGTTCACAGATTCTTTTTTATACCATGATGACTTTACAGTTGTTGTACTGTTGTAGTTAAAGAGGTTGGTTAATTTTTTTTCACTAGTACGATTAGTTGCCTTAAAATCAAATATAACACTCAGAAGTATCAAAGGAAAATGAGTGTATTGATAGCAACGTACGTACAGGAAAAGAAACGTCTAAAACTAGAAAACCGGATGTTATTCAACTCACTACCACTAAACCTAAAAAGAAGATAGTTCTAAGGTCCACAAACAAAATACAAGTACTGCTTCCAGCTCTAAGTTATCTAAGGAGAAATCTCACTGCAAAACTATGTCATTATACTAGGCATAAGCAATGAGACCATCCATAAGCCAATGGACTAGCTGGCTAAGATAAAGTAGTCACTAGTTAATGATTTTTGAGTCCGCTAATATTAATATTCCAATCAACACATGATGAGTTGAGCCTAGTTCTATACGTTTCCTTACCAGAATTTAACTAATAAGATGTGGAGTTAGTGGTGGATTTAAATGTTAAGGTTACATAGAACCATTAAATAATTGATCTTTGTATTAGACTTTATGATACCTTACATATTCTGAAGAATACTCAGAATTTAGTATCAATAATAAAGCTACACTTTGACAGTTATAAGGTTTGCGTGGCCAAAACAAAGTCACCGTTAACGTAAACTCTGATATTATTGGTTATCATTATCTGGATAGAAACATTTATGACATAGAATTAGCTGATACAATAAACGTTCACAACTTTTGTTATCATGAAAATGAAAATTTAACAAAAGATAAATGAGACATATGCACTTTATCCATTAAGACCAAAGTTTATGAGAAATCATGACCAGTTCAATGCAGGATGAATTGTTACCAAGTCTCATTTTCAGTGACTTTAAATCATGTGTTAAACACCCTAAATATCAAATGGCTAAGGGAATAACTGAGGGTCCACCAGATGTTATCCCAAATGGAATATTCAGACATAATTCATTTATCATTTATAAGAATATTTACCTGTATCTAATCTGTTTCCTATGACCCAAAACTTTAAAGATGTCAATTTATATACACTTGATAGAATTCCTTCTAAATTTGTTTCTAAAATTTCTTATGAAATTTTGGACGATAAGGAAATCAAGTCTAAAATATATGAAAGGTTCCCACGTTACGCGCATCATTGAAACTTGTTATGTGTAGTTTCTAGAAACCTCAAAGATCAGTGGGAGCACCAAGTGTCCTAATAATAGCTTGTAAAAGTTGCAAAAGGTGGGGGAGTAACATCTTGATCTTACCTTAAATTACACGACACTGCTCCATCACATCTTGTCTCCTTAGAATATAATACTACTCCTAACAAAGTCTCATAGATGCTACTATGTGGGCAGACCTAGATTTCTTACCAAAACTAAAGTAATCCTTAATAAGAGAAACTAACATAAACATCATTAAGTTGTTTCTCTATTAGAATGTATTGGTCTTCAAAAGTTTGATACATTGTTGACCCTAAACATGCTGAATTACTTATAATATCTAAGCTAAGTGGGAGCAGTAAAAGTCCTTATCATGACTTGCCAGGAGTACAAGAGGCGGGGGGAGAGACTCGTTAAATTTAACTCCAATTACATCTCTTGTACACCATACTGCATCAACTCCCACACACTTAGAAACCAATGTTGCTCCTAATATACCTGAAAATGAAAGTACCTAACCAAGAGCTACTATATAAACTTGAAACTCCTAATAAATCCAATAATCAACTCAGGAGGTCATCTAGGTCTAAAAGGCCTACTAAATTTGATGATTATGTATCCTACCTGACTGAATTTAAAATGGATGTTGGAAAGTTTACCAATCCTACTTCTTCTAATTAAGCCATTAGCATCAATCAATATTCTAAATGGAATAAAGCTATTATTAGCAAGCCTAACTCCATGAATTAGAATAACATTTGGGATTTGGTTGAATTACCCAAAGGGTGTTCATAACTAAACTAAATCCGAATGGAAACGCACGATTGGTTGTTAAAGGTTATACTTAAGAAGGAATAAATTATCAAAGAACCTTCTTACCTATTTTACAAAAGGTTTATTTAAGGATCATTACTGTTCTAGTAGCTTACAATAACTTAAAGCTACATTAAATGGACATTAAAACAACTTTCCCTAACGTTGACCTACATGTTCATAAAATAACCTAAAAATTCTGAACTGAAGGTGAAGAACACATATTTTATAAGTCAATGAAATCCATGCATGAGTTAATTGAAATCATAATGCAACTCTCTTCATCAACAATTAAGTGAATTTGTACACATACCTCAAGATGAGTGGGAGCAACTAATGTAAACTTGTCCTTATATAGATGACATTTTGTTGACAAGTATATGTTACATGAGTCAAAGCATTGATTACTCATATTTTGACATGATGGATCTCAGGGATACTTCTTATGTGATAAGTATCACAATACACCGAGATAGATCCAATGGGACATTAGTTTCGTCCCATAAGCTTTACACTAAGCGGATCCTTATACGTGTAACATTTAAAATTGTTCTTCTTTAGAGGCTAATAGGATAAATGAAAATTATTTCCTTATGCTTCATTAATTAGAAGCCTTATGAAGGTTAAAGTCTATACTCGTTTATATATTGCTCATATTGCTGAACACTAGACTAGTCTAGATTATTGTGAAGCATCTAAAGAAATATTACAATATCTTTAAGAACGAGAGACTATAAGTTAAAGAAGAAGTGAGAACTTAAAACATTTGACTACTCTTATTCTAACTTTGTTGTATTCAAAGGTAACAAAATGTCAATTTGTGGGTTTATCCTTATGTCAGTAGACAGACCTATGTAGTGAAGGATTCATAAGGAACTGTTAACAACAACCTAAGTTTAAATGACATAATATGTTGCTGATCACAACATAATTGTCACTAAATGTTGTTGGAAAATTTATCAGTAGACTCATAATTTATTAACTCCACATAAATATAATATCGAAGACTTACTGTGATAAGTTAGCTACCCTTACTTCTCGAACAGTAACAGTTTGAGCGGAGCTGCATTAATGTTCGATACAAAACTATTGTTCATTTATGAATTATGAACAAGTTGAGGAAACTAAATCTTTGTATCGAATACATTCATGATATGCAAATGGATCCATATAACTAAAGGTCTATCACCCATAAGTCTTATGTAAGCGCTTATAATTAAGACGGGTTTTACTAATGACCATACATAATTGCATATCGTACTATGAATGATTAATTATTAAAATTTCCTCACTTATTTGAATTTGTTTGTCTCTAAATACGTTCATGCATGTCTAAAGACGTATACACAAGTAACTATACAAATCAAAGTTAAAGGGCTTATTTATCAATTTGATCCTAAGTTTACTTAAGTTTTAAGTTGGGATTGTAGTATGATTAATGGGGGTCTTGAGTTGCATACTGATCCAATGACTGTATTTCTCTGCTACAGTTTTGGTTTAAAACTAAAATGAGTATTAAATCTGCGCATACTTACTAATGCTCATAATAAATGATTACTCAGCCAAGTGAGAGAATGTAAGACACAATTTATTATGTGGCTCTTATAATCATTTATCTTATTATTAAATGATCAAATATTTTATTATTAATCTATGGCTAGTAATTAGTCGATGGGCCTAACTACTCTTAATGGGCCATTAATTGGTTTTTTCCTTGGGTGTACATATATATAGAGAGATAATTAGAGGGAGTTGACTAGTGAATGAATCAATTACCAACACCATAATCGTCCCTCTTTCTCTTGTAACCGTGAGTTCCAATGAACTCACCTTAGCCATCCTAACTGTACACCCTAAACGGGAACCCGATCTTCCTAGCGGATCATGACGTCTTCCCTATCTCTGCGGTTAGCTTAACAGATATAATTTACTTTATTGTTTTCCATTATCATGTTACAAGAACTGATCAACATATGCCACTTAAAAATCAAAAGTCGAAAATATAACGCCTTTTGACTTATACGTTCTTTTTTTTACGAGTAGACATTATAAGATAAGAGTTTTGACGTATATTGTGATCTTATAGAAAATTTGAATAAAACAGAATAGAAAAAGCTACTTTGTTGGTTGAAGATTGTTTTTTACTACGATTGTTACAAACTTTTACATTAGTTGTTCAAATGAAAATTATTTATTTTACTAGATTAGTTAAAATAGAAAAATAAATATTATTTAATTAAAATTAAATTACTACCTTCATGAAGTTAACAAAATAACTAAAATAAATTCATTGAACCAAGAAAAATGAAATTATAACATATTTGGGCTTAGGAGGTTGGGACTAAAAAGGCTAGCTGAACCAAAGATGGGTCCGGTATTAGGGTTTGAATGCAACTAGACCGAAGAAGGTCCGATCGTCCGCAACTTAAATCCGGAAGCAACTTTCAGATGATTAAGGAAAAATAAATGCTCCAATGAGCCATATAGATTTTCTAAAACTACATGTCAAAAGTATTTTTTTTTTCCAGTAAATTACATTATTTTAAATAATGTAATTTTACATCTATTGTTGTATATATTAATCTTTAAACTTTGATACATTAAAAAATTAATGTATATTATAATAATTTGTTGGTGATTTTAGTGTCATCTAGGTATTTAGTATAATTGGATTTACTATAAGTGAGAAGTTATAATGAAACATCAAACAAGTTGGTAAGTGTGGAGCGCACACTTTTTTGATGATCTTATAATTTTTTGTGCTAAAGAGGTTTTGTCGTATCAAGGGAGAAACCCACCGACAACGGGGGTCGGGGGCAGCGCTCCTGGTTAGCAGGGTCTTATGGGCGTCAACCCTTAGTGGGGTTTAAGGGGCAACACCCTTGGCTGAGGTTAAGCTGATGAAAGCAAGTCATCTGGATCAAATTGATATAGTAGTTAAGGATTGACGGTTTTCAACCAATAACTGTCATGTTTCATTACATATGTTTACCCCATAAATAAAAGCTAATTTGGTTAGTTTTATATACACGAAATTTTTATCAGTATTTCACATTTTTCATTCTTGTAATATATGATTCTTATCCGATTGAATATTCGTGTACTATCGAAATAATTCAATCGAAAGTGAACTCTCATGATGACTAGACAATCCCTCTTATCACAAACACACTAATCATTTAGAATTTCTTCATAACTGATATGAAGATAGATAATTTTTTCTCTTTTTATAATTTGAAATAGCAGGAAAGGCAGGTCATTGATATTAAACTTTAGTATTTAAAACTTAATAAATGTTCTTAACTTAATAAATTTAGTATTTCTTACATGTCCCCTTTTAATTTGTCACAAAATGTTCTTAAGTTAATAAATTCGTAGGAATCTATATATACAATTTCTAATAAAATATAAAATTTAGTATTTAAAACTTTATGATATTTTATTCACAAAGATTTGACAAGTATGCACATAAGATGTCTTTCTTTATAGAACAAACGAATTTTTTACATCCAGATTGTGAATGACATTGAGCCCACAACATGCACGTCATAAAGAATCAACCAAAGATTTTGTGGATATCCTTTTTCGTTTTTTGGTTTTTGTGGTCCTTGTACAAAAGATAAGGCTTTATAAATCAAACATTTTAAAGTGCATTAAAGGTTGGTTTGCTTTTGTATTTGACGTAGACCAAAAGCATACACAAGTTGTTGTGACAAGCATACTAAGGAAGGCTCTTTAATTATTATTTTTTTAAATCTTCACTTGTAATATAGTGTGTCATGATAAATACACGTAGTTTAATATAATCATATCAAAATAGATGAAATAACCTGAAAAACACCTTGATCTTTACAGTTTAAGAATTATACAGGTAAGCCATGTAGTATATATGTTTAATAAATTTGATTATTACCAAGAACCTTAAATGGTAAGATCGGTGACCAATCAAGGGTCACCAACAAACCATTTTATTATCTGTTTTCTATTTGATTTTCTATCTTTTATTCACCAACAACCTTTGGTGTAGTGGTTAAGGCAGGTTGTGTTACTTCTTTAAGTTAGTATTGGGACGCAGGTTCAAACCCGTTAATATTACCGTACAGCCCCGCCGTAACGCGCGGGGTCAAAAATTCTAGTTAGATATAAGAAATAACATATATGGTCCAATTACAGCTTGTTTTTGGATATGGAGAGTGGATGCTCGTTTGCAATGGCAAAGTTTGAAGAAAAATGCAGGGGGCTGCGGCGGAATCCTATAATTTTTTTCCTATCAGGCCGCCGGAACTTAATGCCTATAAAATGTTCGGCCGGGTACGTATAAATTAACAATTTTGAGTAAAAAATCGGGAGGGGCCGGGCCCCCCAAGCCCTAATGAAGCTGCGCCCCTGCTCGTTTGCATTTAAAATTAAATCTTAATAAAGTGATGAATATATGCTTATCAAAAAATAGTTTTTCTTTTCACCGTATGTAATTAACCTGGTAATTATGCAAGACTAAAGAAAATTAAATATAAAAATTGCGTGATTTTATAATATAAAAAATGTTTAAGTGACTAAAATATAACATATGAGAAATTTGGTTATTATTATGTAAAATTATTTATATTTATCTTTTTATTAAATCATGTTTTATCATGATTTTTGATTAAGTTTTTGATGCTCTCTATGATTTTATATCCTTTTCAAGATATATCGAAATCTCTTATTTTAAGAAACTTTGAAATTTAATTATTTAAATTTTGTTTTTAACTAAATAGTGATGTAAGTCAAATTATATTAAAATTAAATTAATGTATTCAAAATGTGTAATATACGACGGGTTCTTAAAGATATAAACTTTTATTACTAAGTATATAATATTATATTTTATCAACCCGTGTAACACACGAGTTTTTTAAAATACAAAATTTTTTATTACTAACTATATAATATTACATTTTATCAACCCGTGTAATACACGAGATTTTAACCTAGTATATAATATATAATAAGAAAGATTTAAAGTAAGACTTAAAAGATTGTCACCTACCATGTCGGTACAGAAACTTTGGTCCAACCTAAACCAGTTTTACTTTAACTTTATCAATGAGTCCAGTTTTACAGGCACTCCCAATTGTCATTATATTACTTTTTCTTGATTTGTTAAAAAATATTACAAAGACCCACAGCCAAGTGTAAAGATAGTATAACTGACGATCCAAACCACCCTTTCCTTCCACGTCCTTCATTCAATCTACCCGCTCTTCTATCTGGTGTAAATTTACCAAATAACCCCTCATACAGTCATGCACCAACTATAAAATCTGCACTTAAACGATTTAAACTTCAAAACCCATCCTCATCACAACAAACAAGTAAACAACTTTGGTGTCTCTCTCTTCTGATAAAATGGCCCTTGCAACTGACCTCATCTACATCACTACCGCCATCGAAGGACAGTTATCTAGCTGCTCAGAATGTTCTTCCCCTTCTTCCAGCTCCGACCAGGAAGAGAACTCACGGCGGAGCTGGAAGTGGAAGAAACTGATGAAGAAGGTGATTGAAGGAAGCAGGAAAAGCATCTATGGATCTTCTAAGCCTTTGAAATTCCAGTACAATGCTGTTAGTTACGCGCTCAATTTCGATGAAGGAAATCAGTGTGATGAATATTATTCGTATAGATCTCGATGCTCTCAAGTGTTAAGTGAATGCTAGTAATTAAGATGAGTTATTAGAGTGGCGTCAAGATCAACTAATTTAGCCATAGTAAATTAGGCATGTATGTATTTCACATTTTATATTTTGTTCCTAACTGTTTAGGGTACGTTGTTTTCTAGAATTATACATTTCATGTGGAAATTCTTACAGGTTGTTTCTCAACATTTTCTAAAATAGTTGATTTAATTGAATGTTATATTTTATGATATATGGTCATCATTTTATGGATGTTTATTTTTTCAAAACAAAGTAAAGTAAATGTTTAAATTTTGTTTTAACTAAGTGATCACTAAGGGGCTGTTTGATAGCATCTTAATGATTAAGAGTCTACCTCTGAATCGGTCAGATGTAAAATGTGTTTGTTTCAGATTTTACCAGCCTTTTAATAGTTCATCCAGCCTCATGGTTCAACTCAAAAACAATGTTGAACCATTAATAGCTTTTAATGGATCAACTCTTAATGAACCAAACAACCACTAAATAATAAACAAATGTCAAAATTGTTATAGTTAAGTTGAATTGGAAAAAAATATAATTGTTAAATAATAACCAAGATTCATATATGTTTCATTAGCTCACTTAGTTAAAAAAACATTTTAAAAAAATTATATAGGATTGAAACAATTAATGAAAGTTAATTGCTTTTAAAAGGACAAAAAACTTAGAGTAACTTTAACAGAATACTTGAAAAACTTGATTAGTACTGTTATGTAAAGTAACCTTTTTTACACAATACATGCAATATATATAAGAAAATTATTTTTCTCAAACAAAACAATCATGATACAAGATTCCACTGTGTTCATTTCCATAACCATGAATCATTCACATGTTGATGTTCATTTAACTTGAGGTATTATGAAAAAGGCAAAACATAAGCCAAAGCAAATTAAATTGCTTGAAAAGCTTAAAAACAATTAACAAGGAGATGTCACAACATTTAAAGATAAAGATGACATAATATATACCAACCATGTTTCGATATTGAGTTCATTGGTAATAGACACTTTTATAAAAGACGTTGTGCAAAGCAACGGTGATTGATTGATTGATGGGTTAGATTAACTAGTTATTTTTTGTTAAATAATCTCATGACTCAAATCTTAAAATTCAAGTATAGCTTCATTTGAAACTTTTGTGTATGCAAGTGGATAATATATAGTACAAATGAAGATCCTAAAAACTAAAGATGAAGCTGCCATGCTCTTTTGGTATAGGATATGAATAATGTTCTCTATCCATGAAACATTATTTGTTGGATGTATTTAAGACTAGACAATGATCATGTAAATTCAAAGTGTAGTCCCCTATGCAAACTTTTGTGTATGTTAATAGCCACACAAAGATCCAAAAAAGTTGAAAATAAAACACATTTTGACTTCTATGTTCTTTTGTAAACATTACAATAAGAGGTTTGATGCGTAGTGTAATATTATGAAAAAGGCCTAAATCTGTAAACCGTCAAAACCAAACCTTTTTAGCCGGTTTGACCGGTCAGCCCGACCAAACTTGGCCACTTTAGTTTAGTTTCTCCAAAACAGTGACAATCTGTTTGGTTAGAAATTTCGTCAAAACCGAACCTTTTCAGCCGGTTTGACCGGTCCGCCCGACCAAACTTGCCACTTTAGTTTAGTTTCTCCAAAACAGTGATAATCTTTATGACTAGAAATTTCATCAAACCCGAACCTTTTTAGCCTGTTTGACCGGTCCGCCCGGCCAACTAACTTGGCCACTTTAGTTTAGTTTCTCCAAAACAGTGATAATCCGTTTGGCCAGAAATTTTGTCAAAACCGGCCGAATCGGACCGTGAACATCCCTAGTCGGTAATACATTGGTGATATCCGTCGGTAATTTATCTACAATCAAGTCACCCACACAATAAATTATAACGGAGTATTATCAGCGGGTTTTTATCGATAACCACCTTCATCTACAGATACGGCCACGGGTGAAGGTTATTTATTTGTTTTATAGGGTTACTGATTAAAAATAAAATATAAAACAAACATATTTGTATAATGAATCGAGATTGACGTCTTTAGCTTACTTTTTCTTGATTTGTTGGTTTAATAATAATAAACAAGTTTAAATGGCAATATATATATGATTCGAACAAAAGATATCACATAAGCATCATTTTATTATTATAGAATAAAGTGAAAATGAAAATATTATAAAACCCAAAACCATGTGTAAAGATATTAAACTGACGATCCAAACCACCCTTTACACGTCCTTCACTCAATCCACCCGCGCTTCTATCTACTCTAAATTTACCAAATAGCCCCTCATACACCAACTATATAAAATTCACACTTCAACTAATCAAACCATAAAAAAAACATCCTCATTACTCATCTGATAAAATGGCCCCTGTAACTGACCTCAGCTACACCACTATCGCCATTGAAGGACGATCATCTGGCTTCTCAGAATGTTCTTCGCCGTCTTCCGTCTCCGACCATGAGGAGTACTCACGGCGGAGCTGGAAGTGGAAGAAGCTGATGAAGAAGGTGATTGAAGGAAGCCGGAAAAGCATCTATGGGTCATCTAAGCCTTTGAAATTTCGATACGATGCTGTTAGTTACGCGCTCAATTTCGATGAAGGAAATCATTGTGACGAATACTATTCGTATAGATCTCGACGCTCTCAAGTGTTAAGCGAATGCTAGTTATTAAGATGGAGTTATCATGTACAGTATATAGAAGCAAGTTTTATTTAGTTACAGTAGTTGAATTATCGATAGAGATTCTCAATATGTAATTTTGGTGTGTAAATGAAATCTTTCTATTTTACATTTTATGTTTTGTTACTGCTGTTTAGGGTTATTATCAAGAATATTGTATTAGCATTGGGCTAGTGGTCTAACGATACTGGAAAATTCTCCTTAAATATCAAAGTTTAAGTAGATCATGAGTTTAAGTCTTACTTCCATACAAATAAATAAATTTGCATTTCAAAAAAAAAAATCAAGAATTGTATTGCTTGGTGGAACTTCTAAAATTAATTGACTTAATTAATCTAACTGAAGTTTGTTTTTATTGATTATTTTGAATATCTATTCCTGATATTATGAAGTATGTATTAATAGAAAATTACTAATTATGAAGATTTAATTAGTAAAAATATTTTTTCAACACTCAAAATAACACTTATTATAGATATATTATTAACGTTTAATATTTTATGATTTAGTTGTTAGGAAATAATACATTAATACTTCTACTTTTAAATTTTATTATAATATATACTTCTTCTATAATCAGTTAATTAATTATATCACTTACATCATTAAAAATTAAATTTAGTATATGTACATATTAGAAACGTAAAAGTAAATCATTATAAATATAAAAGGTAAAAAAAAAAAAGCATTTAAAAATGAAGATAAACATGTTATTGACACATCTTTTGATAAATCTAAGAGTATTTGTAATGGGTCTATCGACTGTCAAGGACAGGGACAACGAGATTGTTTATGTGGAAAAGAGAGGCGGGAGGCGTAGAGGAGAGAGAGAGAAGTTTGTGTCCATGGACTCTCCTTAATTAGGATATCATCTTGTTTGTGAACTTTAATCCAGGATCGTCATCACCGTAAAGGAGAGATGGTGGTTTGTAAGAGCATGTACAACGCAAGGAGAGATGCTCACCCGGATCCAACTTGGCAAAAGCAAAAGAACAAGAGAGCGTTGGAGGGAAGGCGTTTGTGTGCGTTTAGAGGCCAAAATCTCTCACATACCTATATTTAATATAGTTTTATATGAACAAAAAGTGAATGTTTGAAAGAGAATGTAGACATGTACTGTTAGTGTAAAAATGAGTGTTTTTTAAAGGATAAGTGAAAATCTGTTTTGACATCTAACGTAACATGTTTGGTTATGATTTTTCATATGTCATTTTGGATCCTCTAAGCCACGTCCGTACTCTAACGAAATTGCAGTGAAGAGATGAACCAATGTATCACAATATTTTCTTTTTGATATAAATCAAAGTACTTAACATAAATAACTAGCATTAATTAAATGATTATGATATTCGTGACATATTATTTATTTTTTCTTCGTTTCATTCCACATGAATCCTGTGTATGACTTAATTTAATAATGTTAGAAAAATGAAAATAAAATATGATAGGATGAACAAAATTATATTTGTGACAGAATATGTAATAAAATATTAAAATTGGTAGCAGACAAAGTGCTGACTTTGCAAAATAATATATAACAAAAAGATCGAAACAGGGGGCAAAAACCAGGAAATGGTTGGAGTCTGGGGTCAATAGTCAAAGATAAGATGCATCCCAGGTGGCACCCCACGGTCCTTAAAATAAAGCCCAGGATATATTTATTATTTTTTTTGCATGGATAAGAGTGGTGACGTGTAATGCAAATGAACAAAACTTTATTTTATATTATCCGTATAATTACGCTACCTTTATTGTATACTGGACGGTTCACTTCAGCCAACCAATTATAATTGTGAACAACCTAAACAAACGACTCAGATTCAAATCTTTCGAATCCACGCCCAATTAGATAGTGTTCTGAGACATGCTAGATTAGTGAAATGTTGTCATGTTTATATGGGGGAAATTAGAAAGATTTTTTTTTTTTTGAAATTATCATCAATAGAATAATTATATATTCATACAAAATGCACTCACGAGACAAAAAAAATATTTTATTTAGTAACGTGGACAGTATTAGTATTTTTTGAAAAAAATTAAATATTACAAGTTATTGGAGAAAACCAAATTATTAGTTAAATAAATTATATATTGAAAAAAATAAAAAATCATTCCTACCGTTCGACAAGTGTGAACCATAAACCTCATACCGGCTCACACCGCATGTGGGTGTGGCCGCTCGATGCTGCAAGGCCATGTCGGCCATCTCGCACCGTGCGGTCTCCACTCCCGCTACCTTAAAAGCACAAAACAATTTTTTTTTCTTCTTTTTGCTTTTAAGATCTTTTGTTAAAGTAAATGCATTAGCATAGGATTTATCATTTTAATTTATGACATGTATCCAACGATGTTCCCTCACATTGACGATGATGTAAGTTCACTTCCTTTACAACTGTTCGTGCATGAGATCGAATGGATAGTGGATGACATGAGGATCTTAAAAGCCTGAATGCAAATGCTGCTTTTATATTGTTTTGTAAAAGTTGACGTCATAAGATAAATTTTGTCTTTTGAATAACATTGTCGATCTCTGGAAAGATGGCGTACAGCATTTAAAAAAAAAAATATTAACGTAGTCAAAAATATTATGGGACCCAAAAGTATGTGTAAAGATTAAAAACTGACGATATAACACCCCTTTACACGATTTATCTAAAGTAATCGCACTTCGAGCCAATGGAAATTACCAGATTGCCCCCATGGCACATCTTTAAAACCCTCCCTCGTCAATTCAAACTTCCATATCTCAAAAAACAAACTACTCACTTGTGACTTATCTCTCTTCAATTCTTAACAAATTAAATGGCATTTGCAACCGACCTCAACTGCACCATAACCGCCACCGAAGGACGACTATCTAACTTCTCTCAATGTTCGTCACTTTCATCTGTGTCCGACCACGAAGAGTCGTTTAGACGGATGAACAACGATAGAGGCAGCATAAACCGGAGCCAGAAGTGGAAAAGGTTGATGAAAAAGTTGGTGAAAGAAAGCAAGAAAAGCTTCTATAGATCTTCGAAACCTTCGACATTCTCTTACGATGCCGTTAGTTACTCCCTCAATTTTGATGATGGAAATCATAGGAACGAATGTTATTTATAACAATCTAGTGCTCGTCTCAAGTTTTAGGTGAATGCTCGTAAACTTAGTCAGAGTAGTGGCATCGTGTACAGGAGAGTTAGGGGCTGTTTGGCAAGTGTTGAACCATTAAGTACTGAAGAGGTCTGAATGGTTCAACATGGTTTTTTAGCTGAACCATTAAGAGGTCAAATTAACCATTAAGAGGTGGGCTGTCAGCGAAACAAACACCCCTTACCTCTGAACGATTCAGAGGTAGCCTATTAATGGAATCATTAAAAGTTATGTGAATTAATTTAGAGCTTGTTCATGCGGATCTATGTAACCGTGGATATTAGATATCGTCCATTGTTGGGTTTTAGGTGTGTAAATGAAATGTAAGGATTTCATATTTTACTATAATGCAATTTAAAATTTAATATGTTGTTTACTTTATGGCTCGATCGAATAAGATTGATATACTTTACCCTTACTAATTAAATTCTTATGATTTGATACATAGAACTATTACATTTTATCAGATGTCTTTACCTTTTGAAAATGAAAGATTTGATTGTATTTTTTTATATAAAAAAAGGGTAACTTTGCATAATATTAATCAAATTTTAAAAGTGTTTCAATTAGGTCACTCAAGTTTAAAAAAATGTTTCAATTAAGTCACTCAGTTTTCATGTTTTATTTAAATTATAGGTTTTAACATGTATTTTAGCATGTTTTTCTTTTGTTTCAACTAGGAGTATTTTTTTTTCTTTTTTTTTGATGCTGATGTGGAATGGTGACGTGGAGTTTAGGTTATTTTTTTATTTTTTAATATAATTAACATGTGTTTTTTTATTTTTAATAAAATTACATATATTGGAAATCCCGACTCACACATCTTCTCCTCTATTTCTTTCTTGACACATTTCATGTTTCGATGATGGCTTGATTTGAAGGTTTAGTGACCCAATTTGTATAAAAAAAATGCATGAGTGAGCTAAATAAAACACTTTTAAAACTTGATTACTATTTTGTGACATTTTTTCTAAAAAAAATAAGGCATTGAAAACCAAATTTGTCATATTTTTACTAGACTTTAATTTAGAATTAATTACTCGGATTGACCAAATTAATTTAGAACTATTACACAGATTTCGCAGCCATTTTACAAGATACACAGGGTATATAACATATTTTTATTTTTAATCTAACTTTTTATGGACACCGATTTGCAACAGGTATGCGACCGATTTTTATTTTTTTATTTTTAGTTTAGGGGTTGTTTGGTAGCATCTTATGGTCATTAAGAGGCTACCTCTTAATGGTTCAAAGCCTTTTAATGATTAAGAGGTAAGGAGTCATGTAATTTGTGAGGACTTACCATTAATATGTTACCTCTTAACCATTCAAACTTAAAGTTACATGTTAACCATTCATACTTAAGATTACCTCTTACCATTAAGAGCCTTTGAACCATTAAAAGGTAGTCTCTTAATGACCATTAACATGCTACCTTTTTACAACTTTTTTTGCGACCTATTTGAGATCGAAATGAGACGGTTGCAATTTTACGACCGTTTTTTGACCGGAATGAATTCGGTCGTAAATGCCCATTTTTGTGATAGTGATGTATTCTCTTAATGTTTCAGTGGCCACTTATACTAGTCAAACACAACTATTAACCTTCTAATAACTAACTTACTAACTAATGTAATTAACTTTATTTATTGTAACCGTATTCGTAATTGTTTTCACAAGTGATTTATATTTCATTTAATTTTAGCTGATACCTAAAAATGCAAAACCAATAAAACATGTATGATCCTTGATATATACGGGTTAAAATATTCCAATAGTAAGTTATATAACTTAAAATCGTTGGATTCTAAAATTAGTTTAGTTTGTTACCGGCCATATTAAATTTTGAACTTTCCAAAGTAGGCTATTGAATAATGTTTAAATTGACGGAAAAAATGTATAAATAATCACACTATCTTTGCGCATTCATGCACAAAATACTAACATTATTGATACATAAAAATAAAAATATAAAGAGAAAATCCTTAAAATGTCCTTTTAACCACTTAATTCCCACATTATGTCCTTTGGTCTTTTTCTTTAAAAAATGTCCCCTCGAATGCGGGCGGACCCGACGGTATAACAACGTCAAACGAAAGTGTTCTAAACCACTCAAACCACGCCACGTGTGCCAATATGGTCGGGAAAGACGCCGGACAACGGTATAACAACATGTCTCCCTTAAACTACATTGTCCATGTTCAAATATGAGCGGTTCCAATCATAATTAAAAAAATCATAATAAATAAATATAACATCGTCGACCGACAGTGACATAACTGTAAGATCTACGGGACCGCCAGAGAAATGAACGGAGCAAATACCATCGTGTCCGCCAATGTTTCTATCATGTTCAAATATGGGTATTTTCGACCTTACAGGGACATGTGGTGGGCTTTATTAGTTTGGAACACCGTCGTCCGACGTTGTTAGTAGAAGTGACAATTTTGGAAGAAAAAGTGAAAAGTGACATAATGATAGAGAATTGATTATAAGTGCACTTTATGAAATTTTCAAATATAAAATAACAATTAAAGAAGCTATTGACGCCATTCAAAAGACAAATTACGGTTTCAATACCCACCCTTAAATTCTTAATTAATTAAGGTTTCTTCTATCATGCCTAGTCAAATTCTTATCTGATGACGTTAACTTTTACAAAACAACATAAAAGCATCGACAGGTTCTTAATTAAGATCGTCGTGTCATCCATTCGATCTCATGCACATGCAAACACTTGTAAAGGAAACTACATCACCGTTTATGAGAGGGATGGTCGTTGGTTACAGGTCATAAATCCTATCCTAATACATATATATACTTTAACAAAAGAACATAAAAGCAAAAGAAAAAAAAAAGTTATTGTAGTCAAAATAATATGGGACCCAAAAGTATGTGTAAAGATTGCAAACTGACGATCTACGACCCCTTTACACGATTCATTCACTCTTGATCGAGCTGGTTGAAATTACCAGACTGCCCCCATGGTACATCTATAAAACCCTTCCTCATCCATTCAAACTTCCATACTTGTTTCAAAAAACAAACTACTTTCTCAACAAATGGCATTTGCAACTGACCTTAACTGCACAACGACCAACACCGAAGGGCGACTATCTAACTTCTCTGAATGTTCGTCGTTTTCATCCGTCTCCGACCACGAAGAGTCGTTTACAACGATGAACAGCATAAGCTGGAGCCAGAAGTGGAAAAGGGTGATGAAAAAGTTGGTGAAAGAAAGCAAAAAAAGCTTCTATGGATCTTCGAAACCTTCGACATTCTCTTACGATGCCGTTAGTTACTCTCTCAATTTTGATGATGGAAATCATAGCAATGAATATTATTTATAACAATCTAGTGCTCGTTAAGTTAGTGAGAGTTAATTTATATGAATTGATTTAGAGCTGTGTATGTAACGGTGGATACTAAAGGTATTTTACCTACGTTGTTGATCCTCCATAGACATTGTCGGTTTGTGTTTTAGGTGTGTAAATTAAATGTAAAGATTTCTAAATTTACCATATGCATTATGTAAGTTAATTACGGGTGTTTACGGTCCGGTTTTAACAATTTTTAGGTAAAACCGTTAGTGACGGTTTTTGATAATCAAAACCAAAACTAAAACCGAACGGAGCCGTTATCTACGGTTTGGTTTCATGATTTGAGCTTTATGGACCCTTGTGGCCTTTCACAGGTTGTACAAAATAAACTATGAAATATGAACAAGAAATGTTCAAAATAAACTTTTCAATACAAGAATAAAAAAATGTCAAATACAAGATCAACTTCTTTGAATCAGAAGAACGAATAAGATGAGTCAAAAAGGTAAATGAAGACAATAAGGGAATTTTGATAAATATAAATCTCCCTGGAAAATCAAAATTTTGGAAATCTCCTAACATTGCTATTGAAACATGTAACATCTTGAAAAATGCATGACGAAATAATAAACGGGTTTAAATCAGATTAAATGGAATGAAAATGGTGGGGGGCCTTTGGGCCAGGAGTTGGGCTGATTTGGAGGAAAATGATGGGCTTAAAAACCCTAGCATCACCCTCATTTCAGCCTCAAAGCTCTTACACCGAATCCTAGATTCACTGTTCGGGTGAAGATCAGCTGAAGAATGATATCACTTGTGGTAAGAAACCGATCCAAACATTAGTTTTTAGTTTTGATGGGTTTTATGGGTTTTTCGGATAAACGGTCGTGTTTTTACGATTCAAATGAGAAAACGATAAAAGGTTGGGTTTTTACCTATCCAAATACACGTTTTGAACGTAAAAAGGTAGAAACTTGAACATAGAAAGCATGAGCCGTCATCTCCATGCAGAAACTAGGGTTTCTGCTGGAGAAGACGACCAGGCGACACTAACCCGGAAAGCGAAATTATCATTGTGGCGAAAATGCTTAGTGTCGCTAAGATAAAAGAAGGCGAAATTGACTAGTATCGTTTGACCCAAAGAAGCGAAACTAACCTAATGTCACCTAGCCAAATGGGGCAAAATTCACTTAGAGGTCAGAAGCAAAATGGAGCTAGTTTCGCCTGATAACTTAGGAAGCGTAGATTGATGTGTTATTTATTAATTCAGATTGAAGGTAACGCTTTCAGACCAAGTGGTAAGACGAATTTGAAAGCGTAACAGGTTAGTCAAAAGTCCCTATTTATTTGTTTCTAGGGTGATATGTGTACTGGTGAAATGTTTATGAAACTATTGCTAAACGGAATGTTTATGAAATGATGTTTTCTAAAGGAACGATATTTGAAACAAGAAACGTTTATGAAATGAAAAGTTTACGAAAAGAATGTTTATAAAGAATGTTTTGAAACGAAAGAAAAGGGTTTTGAAATGAAAAAAAGGTTTTATAAATGAATGGAATGTTTTATGAAAAGAAACGAGCAAAATGTTTTAAAGAAGTCATTACAAATCTAATATTAGAATTAATTGAAGTGGAGAAAGAAATCTAGGAATGTAGTTCTAGGAATGTAATTCCTAGCCTTATGACACATTTGGGTCATAAGTATAACAGGGATAGCGCCTATGTGGTCTACCAATGGTATTATGGTTACACAATCGGGAATGGCAGTTGCAACGGTTAGGGGTTTTCAAAAAAATTCGAATCCAAAACCGAATCCGAACTATCCGAAATTCCGAATCCGAAATATCCGAAAATTCGGATATCCAAATTTTCGGATTCGGATATTGGTTTTAGAAATTTTCGGATATTTATTTTTTGATTTTTTATTATTTTTAAAAATGTATACACATAACACATCCAATTCAATGACTCAAAAGTCAAACTAAAAAGCCCTAATGTTTAAACTGTCGTTCTCCTCTCCCAACTCCAACTCACGCTCAATCGCTCATCCCTATTCCAACCGGAGATTGCCGCTTCCGCCTGCCACCTGCGTTTCGACAGGCTATCGCTTCCGCCCAACTCCAACACGTACTACGGTCAAACAGTCGGTTAGGATTGGAGATAAGATTTCATTAGGGTTCGGTACACCGCCGTGGGGCGCCGAAGAAGGTGGCGGCGGTGGGATTTCTTGACAGTGAAAGCAAAGGAAGATGACGATGATGTTAAAGGTGGGATTTCTTGACAGTTAAGAAGGTGGCGGCAGTGGTATCCAACAGATATCCAAAATTTCGGATACGGATTCGGATTCGGATATTAGAATCCACTATCCGAAATTTTCGGATTCGGATATCCGGTTTTGAACACCCCTAGCAACGGTAACTCGGGTTAACGTGACCCGTGAATGGAATCGCCTTGGTGACTTACGGGTCCTAATAGTGATGAATGAATGAATGAATGGAATGGAATGGAATGGAATCACGTTGGTGACTTACGAGTCCTAAAAGTGATAAATGAATGAAACGGAATGGACGGCAATACAGTTTTGGATACTTATTGTATGGCTTGAATGGATTGTTAAATGATTTTCTGAACGAATGTTTGAATGAATGGAAAATGAATAATAAGCCATATTTCACTTATGAATGATATATAAAACCCTAATAAATGAACGAACAGTATTACGGTAAGCCATTTTCTTAAAATGAAAGACTTGAACTCACCAACGTTAGCTGACTTTTAGTACACACGTCGGGTTAAGGATAGATGAACATTGAATGGATATTGCTTGGCTACTCGAAAAGTTACCCGACGATAAGTAGAGACTCAAGGATAAGAGACTAGTGTATCATTAAGGAAATCTAGCGGGGTAAGGATAGGATTGCTTTGGTTATAAATATGGATGTAATTGCATGAAGGAAATTAATCAATTCATTTTGCAAGTTCACGTTTTCTTTGTTCCACACCAAAACAAAAGCCGTAACTTTTTCCTTTTCTTCTTGGGTTTCGGTTTGGGCTATTTGACTTGGGCTTGGGTTTGTTTGAAAGTAAAAGCAAGAAAGAACCATTAGTTTTGAAATCTTTTTACAACTTGATCAAGAGCCATGCTTCAGTAATGGTCTTGTTTATGAGTATGGCAACCTTTTAAAAAATGTGTGTGGACTCAAACAAGTGGATTAAGATTGATCTAGGTCCTTCCCAGTTTGAATTTTAATCTTCTAATCAAAGAAGAAGTCATCTTAAGTTCAGTCTAAACCAGTTGAACAACATACATGGACTCGTAAGAAATAGATAAGACTGCTAAAAATACATATATGTTATATTAGCTCTAAAAACTTAAAAAACATTTAATAAAAAACATCAAGAACTCACCTAAGATGTAGCAAGTCAAATTACACAATTAAAGCACTATCAACAGAGGTGTTGGTGTACCCACTCTATGAAGAGTGGATCGTCTGACACCCATAAAAAGCTTTTTTTGTTTATTACATATACGATCCAATCTCGACCGACCCAACAAATTTTTATTTGTTTTGACCAAAAGGACATAAAAAAGTTTAAAATTTAAAAATTAGATTTTTTATAAGTATAATCTTATTAATTGTTACAAACTAATTAACAAATATATGTCCATTATAGTTAGTTAAATTGACATACCCATCAATCCTTATGACAATTAAGCCCAACTAACAATTTAATCAAATAACCTTTCATCCTAAGCTCATCTATTCACTTCTAAGCAATTAACCAGTCTTAACAATCCCTTTGAATGTGTCCCTCATTGCCGCACTAAAAACATCCTCTTGTAAATCCATGTGGTCGAAATGGTTGCTTGTTCGAAAGTGCAACCCTACAGTCTTTCGCAGCGTGGCTCATCTTATCACATCGTTGGCAACGCTGTCGGTCACAAGTGCATGTGTGGTGATAGCCACATTTGTTGCACTTGGGATACCTCCCAGCATATTCACATTGATTCGGACCTGAAGAGGTCGTCTGATTGAAGTTCTTAGCAGGCTCAAACTTTCGCTGATGCTGATGAGGTTGATTAAACTGGGGTCCCTTGGAGTTGGAGTGAGAGTTGGAGTTGTGATCAAACTTGCGCTTATGATTGTCGGTGAATTTAGATATTGAACCCCTCGGAGGTAGAGTCCCTTGAGTCACCGCCTGACCGGGTAACTTGTGAGCGAGTCTGATAGTCTGCTGGATGGTAGTAAGGTTGGATGAGGTGACCATACTCTGAATCTGAGGCACTAAGCCTCCAATGTACAGCTCAATCCTCTTGTAATCAGGAGTCACCATGTGTGGGCACATGGTAGCAAGCTCATGAGAGCGAGTGGTATATAGCTCAATTTTAGAACCTTCCATTTTCAGGTTCCAGAATTCTCCTTCCAACTTCTGAATCTAATCCCGAGGACAGTACTCCTCCTTCATCATCGTCTTAAACTCCTCCCACGGGAGTACATTGGCCATAGCTAAACCCAACATTTGGACATGTGCATTCCACCATGTGGGAGCCGGGTCCTCCAAAGTACCAGAAGCAAATTTGACCTAATTGGCCAGGGGACAGTTGCACATGGTAAATACCGACTCTACTTTCGCGAACCACCGGAGTAGTCCGACAGCTTCTTCAGCTCCACTAAAGGTGTGGGGCTTACAGTTCATAAATGTCATGAATGTGCATGTTGGTTGCTGATTCTGTTGACCTGGATTTAGAAACATAATATAGGATCGAGATTATAAAGCTTGGGAAAGACGCTTTGAGAGATGAATTGACCTCACTAGTCAATGGTTATAGCATTTACCTGCAGCATTCTGTGCTGCTAGAGCCTCAGCCACACTAACGTTGATTAGTGCCGCCAGCTCAGCTGTTGTCATGTTGATGGTACCTCGGCCACCAGCACGACCTCCACGTCCTCTTCCCGACATGATTTTCTTCACATTCACAAATACAAAATAATGAGAAATATATCGCATTTCAAACATTATATGTACAAGTAAGGAAATGATAACACAATGTCTAATATTTCAAAATTAAATAAATTGTAAAGCTACAAAATAAATAACTCAGAACATCAAACTTCTCATGCTTTTATTGAATAGGAACAACCTTACCCATCTAGGTTTGAAATAGAAAAAACATACTCAAAGCATAAATGAAAGGAAAGATAAGATATAATAGTCGTCAAACATCCTCGTCATCGGAGGAAACACATGATAGTGCATCGTCAATCTCCACCGGTTCCTCCTCGGGTGGCCCCTCCTCTAAGGGCTCATCCTCAAACGACTCCTCCTTGTCGTTAGAAAGTGGGATATTCTCCGGCCAAAGTGTTGCTTGCATTTGGGCTTCCAGATGGGTCACTCTCTCCAGAATCCCCTCAACAGCATGGTCCGATGTGTCCACCCTCGTTTCCAAATGTTGCACCCTATCCACTAGATGGTCATGGACCTGGTCCGTTTCTGCTAGTTTAGTGGTTAGATGCTCAATTTGTTACTTGTTCTCTTCCATTTGCAACTCCCGTTGTAGAATGTCGGGTATCTCATCAGTAGTATCTTTCACAATGCTTAACTCTGTATACATGTAAAATACAAAAGCCGCAAAAGCTTGTTCCATGGTACATGGCAAGCTAGGTAAAGTAGATGATGAGGAAGTGGAACCAAAGTAGGGTGATGGGACTTTTCCCATTTCGATCCATCTTTGGATCATTTTCGGGTATGCATTCCAATTATGTGCAGGATTCCTTGCTTGCGCGCTACTCGGTTCACCCTGATCAACCGAATTGTCACTAGAACTAGTCTTGCGCCTTTTGGGCTCCGGGGATGGTAAGATAGGTGCATCATGTCCTGGTGCCTTAAGTGATGGTGGTGGGGTTGATGACATTTTCCTGTAACGTAATATATAAGTGCCAAAACAAAACGTTTATGACGCGTAACTAATGTGTGAGGTTATAGTCTAGTATGCAATCCTAGTTCTCTAAAACCTATCTCTGATACCAATCTGTCACACCACCAATTTCAACTAACGGAGTTTTACTGTTTAGGAAGTGACAAACCAGGATCTCAGTCATTAGTTACATTGAACGACACTATATGGGACTAAAATGAAAATATCATAAACGATCAAAGTAAATGCAGAAGCGTATAAAGAAAGTAAATGTGCAAAACAAACGCGCCCAAAAAGTCAAGTCCAAACATAAACGAGAACAGTCCAAACAAAAGTAAAAACAGTCCGAATGTAATAAAATAAAATTTAAAATTAGGACTCCATGCATGTCCTATATGTGCACATGTGCCTTATCTTAGCGACCTGAGAAAACATGTAAGAAAAAGATGTCAACACGAGGTTGGTGAGTTCAAATGTTTCAATATATAAATAAACGTTTACCAGATTTATCGTACAATCAATATATATATCAACAGGTAGCTAACCCATGTTCATGTTTGATATTACGCTCGCAACCGTAAACTGACTGTTTGAATGCCTCCCACCAGGCCTATCAACCATGGTGCACGTTTAGGCCAATATTGCACCCGTTCGATATCCAATCGAGTTAGCGCGACAAACGCGGGTGAGGTTTGTCAAACCCAGTAGTACTACCCAACATACCTCGTTATACTCATATTTAAACAGTTCGATGTGAGGACTTTCATGATAGAGTTTACGCATAGTCATAACAAGTGATACATAATGAAGTACAAAAATCAAAAAGTGTTTACGTCATGTTTTCTCCCCCGGTTTAAAAGCAGTAAAAGGGGTCGTGAAAACTCACCTGATGGCGTAGAAAGTAATCACACAAGTAGTAGACTTGGTACACAAGTGTTAGCCCGCAACGGCTTACGTATGCCCTAGAATTACAAACAATAATTAGGGACTCATTGGGATTTGTGACGACACACGAAAGATTAGAACGTCTTTAAACATTCTAAGGATTAACGGGTAACCGAACGAGTTTACGGGAATACGAATTTCTAAATTAGGATGAATGCGTTTCGCGATAAATGACAAATAATATATAATAAATATATTCGAGTGTTTTGTCATTAAATAGTAGTCTAGGAAAATAATATAATTTATTATATTATTTTTAAGTTTAGCGAAATAACACAATAATTAAATTGTGTGTCAAAAATAATAAATCTATTATTTTTATTCAAGCATATAAACGTGAGTAAATAACATAAATAATTATATTATTTATTAGTTTGAAGCGTTTCACAAAAATTAGAAACGTGACGAAAATAATATATCTAAATATATTATTTTAACAAGAGTCACGGATATATTATATATATTATTTTATTCAAAATTGCAAGTTAAATATATTATTATAAAAGCAAGAAATAATAATAAAAAAATAGTTTATAAAATCAATCCCGAGTCCACGGGTGATTTTCCCGGTTTAAACATCTTAATATAATATTATCATAATTTAGGGATTGATTTTTATTTGAAAACAATAATTAAAAATGGTTTAAAAAACAAAAACAGTGTGGGGAGACTCGAACCCGGGTCTCTCCCACACATGCACACTGACCTAACAATCTCCGCCCGCTAGGGATTCGCATACGGATCCGGACAAAAACGGTTTTAATCAACAAATCCACCGAGATCCCCCCCTTAGCGTGAACCGATCCAAACCCACTCCATTCCCCCATCGATTTCGATTCAGATTTAGCAAAGGAACATAGGGGTTTCGTCAATCGATCCAATTCGAGTCTGAGGGTGGTTTTAATTCCAAAAACAACAAGTTTAAACATGTTTAATTTCGATTACAAAGTCCGGGAACCCTAGGTTTGAATACGAAATCAATTTGACCAATTGGGATGTTAAAAGTGAATGAAATCATAGGGTTTTTGACAAACAGAGGGTTGCGAATCCAACCCTATGATTTAATTAGATTGAGGTAATCGTTAGAATCAAAACCCCCAAATTCGTTTTCGTATGAACCCTAGGTTAATGATCTTGAACAATTCGATGTTAACAGCTTAAATTAACTTAGGGCTTTCAATCTACAAGCAAAAATGAAAGTGTGGATGAAAACAATTACCAGAAAGGAGTTCGAATTGAAGGTGCTCGATCAAAACCGACACCGACGATGAAGAGGTTGGCCTCCGGTGACTCCCGCAGCTTCTCCGACCGAACTAGCATATGCAAAAGCTTCTATGAGACTCGTATAACGTATGCAAAGGATCGATTTGTGAGAGAAATAACAGGAATGGACGAATTTGATAGTGGTGCGATTGTGGTCGACGGTTACGGCTTTATTAGCCATAATTGAGATTAATTCGAACGTAATGTCGATGATTAAAGACTCCATGATGGTCGTAATTGCTATTAAGGTTTATTTCAGTTACGAATTCAAACAGAGATCGGCTAAAATTCGCGGATTAAGCTTAAGAACATACGATTTGACTTTCAAAAAGTCAAACATGAACTAAATCATAAAATCTTGACTTGTAAAGTCAACCGAATCAACTTTGGGTTAATTACTGAATTAATCCCTGAGGTTTCCATGTATTTGAGTTTAAATATAGGCAGAAATAGTCCCTGAGATTTGAATTTAGTTAAATAAGTTATGATTTAACGGAGTTTACTAACGGAGTTAGTCTAAAAAGTCCGGATTGTCACATCGTATTTAGCACCTGACCCTACCCCAATGGCTAGGCATGCCGGGACACCTGCTGTGGCAATGGAAATCCCGGTACCTAATATTCCCCAGTTTGTGGGAACCGATGAATTTATGAGACGAGAGATGGAGCACAGGATACGACATGACCTGCTAAATCAAAGGATCGACGACCTAGCGAATCAAATATGGATCCAGGAAAAGAAGATCACGACCTTGGAGGAAGACAGGGAAATCCTTGAGTGTCGTACCGAAACCACCAGAGACGAGGCTAGGTTTGCCATTCGAGTAACCCTAGCAGTTCTCGTCGTAGTACTCATCTACTTCCTAGTGGAGAGTTATCTAAGGCGTTGAATGAAGTTTCTATTTTCTTTGTTTTGTTTTTCCGTTCAAGAACCAATGTCTTATGTAAGGACTAGAAGTCCCAATTTTGAAATATTTAATGAAAGTTTATTTTGTAGTTCAATTGTTATTACTTATTGACTTGACACAAATCGTACAAAAAACCTTCCTTTTCCCTTACAACTTTCATCCAACACATTCATCGGAAACCATCCACCGTAATATCCAAGTTAACTAACAATGAGATATTAAATTATCAAAACCTAAGTGATGCATATAATTGAAGGATAAACTTTGAAGAAAACTTTCTGTTTTGGAAAAGTTCTTTTAAAAAAACATGACTCATGAACCATTATTTTGATCAACTATGACCCTTACTTCTTAAAAACTTACCATTTCTAAAGCCTTGGCTAAACTAACTACTTGTCAATCATACTTGTGTAATGTCCTGGATTTTTTGACCCATTCTTATCCTAAACCTTTACGCATAATATAAATTTAAATCTTGAAAACTTATTTAAAATCTATTTTTTTTTCTTATAAAATTTATTTGGTATATAGTTTAGAAAGAAAACAGTTATACTAGAAATATATATATATACGTATATGTTTAAAAATATGGGTTATAAATGTGTTTAAAACCTTATAAGTTTATAATTACATTTATAAACTTATTCTAAATACTAAAATCCATAAACTAATTTCATAAATTATTTTATAGAATTAAAATAATAGAACTTCTAAAACTCATTTGAATTTTATATAAATAAAACATATTATTTATAAAAATCCAGGGACCAAAACTGTTAGTTCTGAAACTTATTTAAACTAAATCCTAACTCTTTGCATAAAATAATAAAAACTGGAAACCTCAGGGACCATTTGGGCATATTCACCAAACTTCCAACCCAGAAACCGGTTCCAAGTTCGAATCCCGTTTCAACCGATTTGGAACCCGTTATAGCCAAATCGCAAATCCGTCCAAATACGGTGCACCTCGGGCGTCGCCTCGAGCGTGCGACCGTAACCCAATGCCTCCCGCTACCCAATTTCAACCATAATGACCGCGAATTCGAATTTAATCTTCGTCCCGTTCAACCACCAACTCCCACCTAATCCGGCATTAAATCGTGAAATCGGCTATAAATACCCACCGAAACACCTTAACAACATCACCCACAATCTTCCTAAACTCTCAATTTCGTCGTATCATACCTGCAATTGCCGATTTAGTCTCGTGGACAACAGTTCTGAAGCTTGAACCCGTTCGTCCTCATTTCGATATCAATTCAGGTAATACTCATGGCCATTCCCTTCGTTTTCATCCGATGATCAATAACCCTCTGTCAATTTGCATAAACATAGGGTTAATCGGGTCGTATTTAAGGATTCTTGATCTAGGGTTCATAAGGGAATCTGGGTTGATTTAGGAACCTGTTTATCAATTTCTTTGTCCGTATAAAACATCAGCGAGGCCCGTAGCCGGGTGGTTAGATGTGTGTGTGTATGCTCGACCCGGTCAGTGACCCGGGTTCGAGCCGGGTTTTACCCTTTTATTTTTCTTACCATTTTTAAACAGTTTGTAATACTTTAATAAATTTTATAAATTCTGTTAAATCTTCATAAACTTAAAAATGAATTTTGTTTACACTTTTACCTTTTGGAAACATTTTATTTAATTAAACTTAATTAAAACTTATAATAATAAATGCATTAAAAATAGTTTTAAACACTTGAAGGCTAATAAGAATACTTCAAAATTTTATAAAACTTGAATAGAAATCATTTTTATAGAATTTGAAACTTGATTCCTTATTTCTTTTTTTATAAACTTATTTTGTTTGAAACTTTAATTAAGTATTAAACTTTAATTAACACAGAAAACTTATATTAATTCTATAAACTCAGAAAAAGTTTATAAAATTTATATAGAAACAGAAACTTATACATTTTTATAAAAGTTATGTATATATTAAAAAGGGAATAAGATTAGAAAGTTATAAACTTATGAGTTTATAAACTTTATGAAAACAAAGACTTTAACTTAATAAATTTTAAACTTATACACTTCATATTTCATATAAACATAAATCTATTTGTTTATATAAATCTAAAACATGAGAAAACAAATATACCTTATTTATTTTCTTTAAATATTTACAAACTCATAAACTTTATAAACTAAAATAAAGACTTTAAAACAATTTTAGACTTATACTTTTAAAACATAAACTTTAATTAAATACTTATGCTTATAAACTTACCATTTGAAGGAAACTTTATAAACTTATAATTTTATTTGAACTTAAAGACTTATAACCAAAATATAAACTTTACAAGAAATCCTATTTAACCTTTTATGAACTTATAATTAGGTATTATTTATTTAAACTTTGATATCCAATCTTAGTATTTGAAACTTCAATCTAAACTTTGTAAACCCAAATCATTCTCGTCTCCCGTTTGAAACCCTAGTCGATCTTGAAATCCTAGATCCTTACCATAGACTTATAGGATCATACTTAAATCTTTAAACTTGCATACTTAGGCTTATCGTGAGGATATTCTCCCTCCAAGTCTTGCCAATACTTATCCGTGTCGGATACTATTCATCATCCAAGTGAGTATACTTAGCCCATTTTTCCTTTCTATGCTTTTGGGGTGAAACATGTTCAAAATTCTTAAACTTATACAATTCTTGTACAACTATGACTACGTGTTTATTCTTATGTTAATCCTGAGACTTGTATGCTTAGATTAAACTTAAAACTAGCATATTCATTAACTTTGATCAAGCCTATGGTTACAATGATAGATCTATTGCATTTGACCAATCCACCTTGATTGATTGACCCTTCGAGGGGAGCCCTTGGTGATTGTTACTAAACCAAACTTTCAAACATGCGGGTTATGCCTAAACATGGTTGGAGGATTGAATGTGCACAATTTTTAAGATACTTGTTTCTCATACTTACATTATAGAATGCATATATCATAGTGAATTGTAATTCTTTTCAAATACTTGTTAAACTGTGTCAAAACATTTGTATCTCACCAACTATTTTGTAGTTGACAGATTCTTTCACATGTTTCAGGTTTTACATCATGAGACTTATTTGTGATCACATAGGACGCTTCGGACCTAGACTACTTATTAAATAAATGTTGTATACTTGTTATTTTCTTTGTATTGAACATTTGAATCCATTATTAATGAAATATTGAAACTTTAATAGTCAACCTTGTGCTATTGAACAACCGCGTCCGCCCCAACGTATAATCCGCCGTCGGTTGGGGTGTGATAGATTGGTATCAGAGCCTTGGTTATAGGGAATTAGGTTATTAGACACATGACCTAGACTATAACTTAGGAGACCCAAACATGAGTTATCTCATGTCCTTTACTAGGAATTCTCTCCTCATTCTAATCTTAAATCTTATACGTGAACACTTGGAGATTCTACGATTCTACTTACCTACGTACTACAAGAGGCTACTACATCGAGGACACGTACTTAGGCTTTAAGTCTAATCCACCACTAAACTCTCGTCAAGAATATTTAAGTTCTAGATAATGTGTGAGGACTTGTGCGGACCGGAAGGGTGGATATCTGTATTCTGGGAAATTCTGTCAAGGAAAGCATTTCGTATAAATCCAAATCAACCGTTGGACCCGTATGCTTTCCTGGGAATTCTTGGGATGAGTATTCACTTATAGGAATGCATGACTTCTCTAAACATTAGTGAGCTTAGATCTCTCTTGATATGTCAAAGTACTTACTTAGTGATATGCACTAAATGAGTGCCATCTCAAATACTTTACGCTTCATAAATTCATGATTAAAAAACTTTCCTCTATAACCTTTATTCTATGATTCTTAAGTCCCGTCTTGTCACATGACAACATGCTTACTCGTCATGACCTGAAGGAGTTACCTTCAAGGAGAAATTCTTACAAGATTATACTTAAAAACTACATACATAAACTTATATTTATAGATACTACCCAATAAACTTCGTGATCGTTATAATACAACCCTTAAAACTATGTATTACCTTACAAATTCTCCTATAAACTTCATTATTCTATAAACTTGGCACATAAGGGGAAACTCTTGTGTCTCATTTCATTTTTCGTCACTCAAGCAAACTTCATTTTATGACTAACTCAAAAACTTTGTTACACTTTTAATCTCAAAACCTTCATACGTCCTTAAAACTTACGCATCACTGTTCCTTTAAACAAAACTTAACGTCTTTTTAAATCTAAAGTACATTAACAAAGAAATTTGTAACCTAAGTAATTTCCTTGTAGAGGAAGAAGCCTACTATAGAACAAACAAGCTCCACGTTTAAAGACTCTAAGCCCACAATGAACCTTGACATAGCACCATAAACCCAAACATCGGTGACAACAACTGAGAGAAGTTGTAGGCCCATGAGGAAGTTCTGGCTAGGGAAATAGGGTACTTAAGTGAGTCATTGTGACCACCCCTTTTCTTCCGGGAATCACCCTCGTTAGCCCATCAACTTCCAATTAAAACTGTTTTTGAAAATATTACTGTGATGACTCAGTATTATGTATAAAAAACTTTTGAATATATATTTGATCAACTTACTTGCAACCTTTCTTTCTACTCTCCCTCTTGCTAGGTAATGGGCTCCCACTCACACTCTTCACCAGTGTATCGTCCAGGAGGAGAGTCCGACCGCGAAGAGAGTATCAAGTCACCGGTGTATCAACCAAGTCCTTACCCTAATGCTAGGGCAAGAGCTGAGCTCAACACCAATTGGATCAGAAACCCTAGGACATCACCACCGAGAAATCCTTATCAACCACCTCATCTTCACCACCGGTTCTCATCGCCACCAAGGGACCCGTACCTAGCACCTACCCCTACCCTAAGGGCTAGGCATACCGGAGTACCTGCCGTGGCAATGGGGATCCCGGTGTCTAACATTCCTAGGTTTCTGGAAACCAAAGAATTTATGAGGAGGGAGATAGAGCATAGGGCACGGCACGACCTGTTAAACCAAAGGATCAACGACCTGGCCAATCAAATCTGGATCCAGGAAGAAAAGATCGTAACTTTGGAAGAAGACAGAGAAATCCTCGAGCACCGCACCGAGACCACTAGGACAGAGGCTAGGTTTGCCATCCGAGTAACCCTAGCAGTACTTGTGGTAGTACTAATCTGTTTCTTAGTGGAGAGCTACCTAAGGCGTGCATGAAGCCTCCATTTCTATTAAATTTTAAATTTTGTCTTATGTAAGGGCTAGAAGCCCAAATTTTGAAACATCTAATGAAAGTTATTTTGAAATTTCATCTTGTTATCACTTGTTAATTTGACACTTCTTTCATCCTTACAAACTTAACCCTCTTACCCACACACCTTCGTCAAGAGCAGCTCACATTAGTACTCGAGATAATTAACAACGTTGTATTAAACTATAAAAATCCCAAGAGACGCACGCATACTTGAAGAATAAACTTTGAAAAAACCTTCTAATTCGTAAACGCTCTTTTAAAAACAACTCGACTTACGAACCACTGCCGTAATCAACTGTGATCCTTACCTCTCATATAAACTTCACACTTCTAAAACTTGACCAACTTTTCGTTTGACAATCATACATACCTTTTCATAAGTCTTACTTGTACTATTTATCAATGTCCAACTCGTCATTTTTTTTAATTACACTTTATATAAAAGAAAAACTATACATGCTGTTGTGAAACAAGATAAATCATTCGTAAACACACTATCATAAACCTTATCGAAACTTTTCCCGTTACTCTATGCTTGGAGACTTTCCTCATTCAACTCTTGTCACGTAAAAGACTTACTATAAATCACAACGGGGACTAAAAGCTTAAATACACGTTGCCAAAACATTAAACTCCGTATACACAACTATGAGGTCAGAGACTTTTGAGTCATGTAAATCTTGTACAAATACTCAATCCCGTATTCTTAAAACTAAACATGATCAATAAAGGATCATGTAAAGCTTAATATTGAAACTTGAAACTCAACTGACTTATCTTATTTTCAAACTTATACTTGGATTCTTAGTCTTGAAAACTTTGTGTGTCCATCTTAACCAAACCCTATAAGACTTGATAAACGTACATTCTAGATATACGAGAAAACTTCACTCTTGATACTAGACACTAGCAGGAAGAAGGACGTTACTCTCTTTAGCAGAGTACATCCCCTGACTCCTATCTAAACCAAACATCGGGATCCACTAATCTTCTGGACAACTCGAATCTTCTGTGAGAAAGCGTATAACGGTTAATCCTGTTCTAAACGCTGTCCCATACCTCTCTTAAATACTAGAGTATTTAGATAACCGCTTTATACTCAAAACACAATCATACACTTCTATACACTGAGACTTTAAACTACTCCATGTTTGACGTATTCTTGTTCAAACATGATGAACGTATAAGACTTTAAGCTACTCCACGTTTGACGTATGCTTGTTCAAGCACGATGGACGTATAAGACTTTAAACTATTCCATGTTTGACGTATGTTTATTCAAACATGATGAACGTATAAGACTTTTAAACTACTCAAGGTTTGATGTATTCTTGATCAAACACGGGGAAAGTGTAAAGACTTTGAACTACTCGATGATTGAGGTATTCTTATTTCATCACGAGGAAACTTTGAAACTCTAGATCTTGTCACATTCTTCTCTCTTTAATCATTGAATGACGTTTCTCTCTAAGAGACTCGTTAATCAATGATCACTCCTATGTGGAAACTCTAGTCATGAGTTAAACAAATTCTGGTACTCTTTCTTGACCCACACACAAACGGAAGGACCTATGCAGACTATGCGACGATTAGAATGCTTGCGGGTGCACACGTAAGTACGAAAATCAGCGTATGGAAAGACATAGTAAACTCTGTCGTGTGCTACGATCTAAGACTTATCGTAAAAGGTAGCCACGGAACTTAGGTACCGTAGCAATCCTTAAACGTATTAGTCTACAAACTCCAATTCTTGAACTATCATCGAATCCATCCTAAGTGATGCATCTCACTTGAAATCCTGAATGGAGATTTAGCAAATATCCTCTCGGATGCATTCCTGAAAACGAATCTTCCTATATTTCAATAAAACTATATGCTTCTTAGGGAAACTCTTGATAACCAAAGGCTTTGAAAACTTAGAAACTCAAGCGTAATCTTATTCATGTCATTTCTCCTCATTTAGAAATCTAAACGTAACCCAGGGTTTACTGGGAACGTAAGATACCTTTCCTCATTATCCGTGTGCGTATCATAAGACTTAAAACAGAAACCTTCTACTTTAATTTCGGGACGAAATTTCCTAAAGTAGGGGAGACTGTAATGTCCTGGATTTTCCGACCCATCCTTATCCTAAACCTTTACGCATAATATAAATTTAAATCTTGAAAACTTATTTAAAATCTATTTTTTTTTCTTATAAAATTTATTTGGTATATAGTTTAGAAAGAAAACAGTTATACTAGAAATATATATATACGTATATGTTTAAAAATATGGGTTATAAATGTGTTTAAAACCTTATAAGTTTATAATTACATTTATAAACTTATTCTAAATACTAAAATCCATAAACTAATTTCATAAATTATTTTATAGAATTAAAATAATAGAACTTCTAAAACTCATTTGGATTTTATATAAATAAAACATATTATTTATAAAAATCCAGGGACCAAAACTGTTAGTTCTGAAACTTGTTTAAACTAAATCCTAACTCTTTGCATAAAATAATAAAAACTGGAAACCTCAGGGACCATTTGGGCATATTCACCAAACTTCCAACCCAGAAACCGGTTCCAAGTTCGAATCCCGTTTCAACCGATTTGGAACCTGTTATAGCCAAATCGCAATTCCGTCCAAATACGTTGCACCTCGGGCGTCGCCTCGAGCGTGCGACCGTAACCCAATGCCTCCCGCTACCCAATTTCAACCATAATGACCGCGAATTCGAATTTAATCTTCGTCCCGTTCAACCACCAACTCCCACCTAATCCGGCATTAAATCGTGAAATCGGCTATAAATACCCACCGAAACACCTTAACAACATCACCCACAATCTTCCTAAACTCTCAATTTCGTCATATCATACCTGCAATTGCCGATTTAGTCTCGTGGACAGCCGTTCTGAAGCTTGAACTCGTTCGTCCTCATTTCGATATCAATTCAGGTAATACTCATGGCCATTCCCTTCGTTTTCATCCGATGATCAATAACCCTCTGTCAATTTGCATAAACAGAGGGTTAATCGGGTCGTATTTAAGGATTCTTGATTTAGGGTTCATAAGGGAATCTGGGTTGATTTAGGAACCTGTTTATCAATTTCTTTGTCCGTATAAAACATCAGCGAGGCCCGTAGCCGGGTGGTTAGATGTGTGTGTGTGTATGCTCGACCCGGTCAGTGACCCGGGTTCGAGCCGGGTTTTACCCTTTTATTTTTCTTACCATTTTTAAACAGTTTGTAATACTTTTAATAAATTTTATAAATTCTGTTAAATCTTCATAAACTTAAAAATGAATTTTGTTTACACTTTTACCTTTTGGAAACATTTTATTTAATTAAACTTAATTAAAACTTATAATAATAAATGCATTAAAAATAGTTTTAAACACTTGAAGGCTAATAAGAATACTTCAAAATTTTATAAAACTTGAATAGAAATCATTTTTATAGAATTTGAAACTTGATTCCTTATTTCTTTTTTTATAAACTTATTTTGTTTGAAACTTTAATTAAGTATTAAACTTTAATTAACATAGAAAACTTATATTAATTCTATAAACTCAGAAAAAGTTTATAAAATTTATATAGAAACAGAAACTTATACATTTTTATAAAAGTTATGTATATATTAAAAAGGGAATAAGATTAGAAAGTTATAAACTTATGAGTTTATAAACTTTATGAAAACAAAGACTTTAACTTAATAAATTTTAAACTTATACACTTCATATTTCATATAAACATAAATCCATTTGTTTATATAAATCTAAAACATGAGAAAACAAATATACCTTATTTATTTTCTTTAAATATTTACAAACTCATAAACTTTATAAACTAAAATAAAGACTTTAAAATAATTTTAGACTTATACTTTTAAAACATAAACTTTAATTAAATACTTATGCTTATAAACTTACCATTTGAAGGAAACTTTATAAACTTATAATTTTATTTGAACTTAAAGACTTATAACCAAAATATAAACTTTACAAGAAATCCTATTTAACCTTTTATGAACTTATAATTAGGTATTATTTATTTAAACTTTGATATTCAATCTTAGTATTTGAAACTTCAATCTAAACTTTGTAAACCCAAATCATTCTCGTCTCCCGTTTGAAACCCTAGTCGATCTTGAAATCCTAGATCCTTACCATAGACTTATAGGATCATGCTTAAATCTTTAAACTTGCATACTTAGGCTTATCGTGAGGATATTCTCCCTCCAAATCTTGCCAATACTTATCCGTGTCGGATACTATTCATCATCCAAGTGAGTATACTTAGCCCCTTTTTCCTTTCTATGCTTTTGGGGTGAAACATGTTCAAAATTCTTAAACTTATACAATTCTTGTACAACTATGACTACGTGTTTATTCTTATGTTAAACTTGAGACTTGTATGCTTAGATTAAACTTAAAACTAGCATATTCATTAACTTTGATCAAGCCTATGGTAACAATGATAGATCTATTGTATTTGACCAATCCACCTTGATTGATTGACCCTTCGGGGGGAGCCCTTGGTGATTGTTACTAAACCAAACTTTCAAACCTGCGGGTTATGCCTAAACATGGTTGGAGGATTGAATGTGCACAATGTTTAAGATACTTGTTTCTCATACTTACATTATAGAATGCATATATCATAGTGAATTGTAATTCTTTTCAAATACTTGTTAAACTGTGTCAAAACCTTTGTATCTCACCAACTAATTTGTAGTTGACAGATTCTTTCACATGTTTCAGGTTCTACATCATGAGACTTATTTGTGATCACATAGGACGCTTCGGACCTAGACTACTTATTAAATAAATGTTGTATACTTGTTATTTTCTTTGTATTGAACCGTTGAATCCATTATTAATAAAATATTGAAACTTTAATAGTCAACCTTGTGCTATTGAACAACCGCGTCCGCCCCAACGTATAATCCGCCGTCGGTTGGGGTGTGACAACTTGTCTCTTGAGAAACCCTTCTTATAACTACTCCTCCTTTGCCTAACTCATTATCCTTTGAACATCCCATTCGTACACAAACAAGGATAGACTACAAACTACCTCCACAAAACAAGGTTAGTGATTCATGAAACATACTTCTATAAATACTATCGGGACTTCTTCCGTTACCTTACACTAGAAGACTTTCCTCGTTAAAGAAAGAAATCATGCTACATAAAGAGATTCGCCATAAACCACAACGAGAGTCAAAACCCAAGCACACTTTACTGAGGAAAAACAATAAACTTACGTATACACAAAATACACTTTACTATAAAATCAAAACTTTAAGCCAAGAGGGAACCACCTTACTACGTGATAAAAAAAAATGAACGACATTCAAACCCATAACTATAAAGCTAAACACCTTTTGGTTACCAAAAGTAAGCATGTACACCGAAGTATCATGACTTCAATCTAAGCTATATAATCTGTCTTACTAAATCATACCTAAATTCCTGATTTCGACAATCGGGGTACTTTCATCTTGAATAAAACTTATAAGATTTGTTACTCGTTTCATCCTAAATGCACAAGAAACTTCATTTTTAATACTAGAAACTAGCATGAAGAAGGACATTGCTCTCTATAACAAAGAACCTCACTTGCCTTCAAATCAAAAACCAAACATCGACATCCATCTGGTCTCCATGAACGACCAGAATCTCCTATATATGAATAATGAACGTATAATAATTGATCCTATTACGAAAACTTTCCCACACCTATCATGAGCACCAGAGTATTTAAGTGATCATCTTATACTCAAGGCGTGATCACACACTCTATTCACTACAGTTGAAAAATGGAAGACTTTGAAATTACTCGGAATTTGACATATTCTTGTTCAAACACGAGGAAGATGTGAGACTTTAAACTACTCGGAGTTTGAAGTATTCTTGTTCAAACACGAGGGAAATGCGAGACTTTAAACTAGTCAGGGACTGACGTATTCTTGTTCAGACCACGAGGAAGCTTTGAAACTCTAAACTATGTCACCTAATTACCCTTTAGTTACTGATTGACGTTTCCCTCTAGGGACTCCGTTAATTGATAACTAATCTTACGCGAAAACAATAGTCATGCACTAATCAATCTATGTGCGCTCTCTTAATCCACACACAAACGAAAGGATCTATGCGGACTATACGACGATTCGAATACTTACGGGTGCACACGTAAGTATGAAAATCATCGCATGGAAAGCCATAGTAAACTCTGTCGTGTGCTATGACCTAAAACCTATCGTAATAGATAGCAAGGGTAGTGTGACAAACTCTTAGGCCTATTAGACCATATTCTGAGCAAACTTAGACCATCAAACTGTCATCAAATTCATTCCAAGTAATGCATTTCACCTTTAGAATCCGAATGATTATTCGACAGTTCTTCTCTTTAGGTTCATTTCCAAAAATTAAATCAACATATCCCTCGATGAGACTCTATGTTTCTTAGAGAAACTTCTGGCAATCATGGGCTGTGAGACTTAGAAACTCAAGCGTAATCTTATTCCTATCATTACATTCCATTTAGAATTTTAAACGTGACCCAGAGATTACTTGGGAACGTGAGTTATTTTTCTCATTATCCTTATGCGTACTATAGATGAGAATCCTGAACTAGATCCTTCAACTTTAATTTCGGGACGAAATTTCCTAAAGTAGGGGAGACTGTAATATCCAGGGTTTTCCGACCTGCCGTTCTAAAAAAAAACCTTTGCACGTATTATTGATTTAAAACTTTAAAATCTATATCCTTAAATATTAATCTATATTCTTAAATATTAATTTATGCTTGAGTCATACATATAAATGTAGATAGGTATGGGACTTATTTAAAAATATATGTATTCACATATTCTTAAAACATTATAAATCTACCTTTATTTTAGATAAATAATACGGATAACAAACTTATAAATCTTAAATATTCAAACTTATAAATTGAAAACCTTATAAATTAATAAGATTATAAATTAATAAAACTTATTGGATTTTATAAAAATAAGACATAATTATTTTATAAAAGTTCGAGGACCAAAACTGTCAATTTTAAAAACTTATTTAAATTACAACCTAAGTATTAACATAAAATAACAAAAGCTCCAAACTTCAGGGACCGGATGTGTATTTAGCCCAAACTCCTGGAACCTAAACCGGTCTCAGGTTTGAACCCCCCTGGAACCGGTTTTGATCCGTTTTATTCAAAAACGCGTTTCCCGTCCAAATTCGATGAACCTCGGGTACCCTTCACGCATGCGACCACTACCCGAGGTGAATCAATGCAACAATTCAACCGTAATCACGCGTAACGACGAATTCTAATCCGTTTAAGCTCAACCATAAACCCTCACCTAATCGAGCATTAAAAACTTGAAATCGATTATAAATATCCCTTTAATCACCTAGACAACACCACACTTGAACTATCTAAACTCTCAATTCAGTCGTTCGTCACCTACATTGCTCGATCGAACTCTTGGACCGTCGTTTCTGAAGCTTGAACTCATTCATCCTCAATCCGATATCAAAACAGGTAATTCAAAAGCTCATCTTCTTCGTTTCCATACAAGGATCAAAAGCCCTCTATCAAATTGCAATTATAGAGGGATATTCGATTCGTATTTGACGGATTTCAATCCTAGGGTTCATCCGGAGAGTGGGGACGATTAAAGCTTGTGTTTTTAAATTTCTTTTTCCGTATAAATCAATAGCGAACCCGTAGCCGGGATGGTTTGTTCACTTGTGTCCGGACTCAGGCGGCCCGGGTTCGAATCCGGCCAGCCTGAGTTTTGATATTTGATTTTTTTTTTATGCTTTTCACTCAATTTTAACATTTGTAATTATTTTTATAAATTCTATAAAGTTTTTATAAACATAAAAACGATTTTTATTTACACTTTGGTATTCTGAGATTATTTGTAATTAAATAAAACTTAGTTTAAAACTATAAAAACTTAATCTTTAATCCTTGTTTTAAATTCTTAAAAACTATAAAATACTTTAAAACTTTATAAAACCTATACATTTAACAAGAACTATTTTATAAAATCAGAAATTTAATTTATTATTCCTTTTTCTAGAATAATAAACTTGTTTATTTAAAACTTTAAATAAATCTATAAAATTTAAGTTAAAACAGAAACTTATATAATATTTATAAACTCAGAAAAGTTTATAAAATTTATATATTTATTTGGAAAACAGAAACTTATAAACTTATACAATTTGTTTTTAATTAACTTGAAGCTTATTTATTTACTTAAATAAAACAAAAGAATAAATATACCTTGTTATATAAGGTTAAAACATTTATAAAATTATAAATTTTATAAAACAGAAACATAAACTTTAACTTAATAGAATTCCAAACTTGTACATTTGATAAACTTATAATTTCTTGTTTATATAAAAAAAGAGAAATAATTATACTTTATGTATTTCCTAAATATTTATAAGCTTATAAACTTTATAAAATTAAATGGAAACTTTAAACAATTATAAATTTGTAAACCTTATTTAAGTACTTTAAAGAATCTTATTTAAGACAATTATAAACTTATAAACTTTAAAAACTTATAATTTAAAATATAAACTTTATAAAAAAAATTCTATTTTAACCTTTTATAAACTTATAGTTACATATTATTTATTTAAACTTGTAACTACATTCTAAACATTATATATTACAAGATAATTTATAAAATAAATATCTAATAAACCCTAAATACCTTATATTGATTATTTAATTAGATAAAGTAATTATTTTTTTAAATAATTATTTTCCCTTAACAATTACTAGTTATTCCTTAATAATTATTTATTCTATAAATAGTTATTATAAACACTTAATGATTATTTATTAATTAAATATTCATTCTTAGTCATTATTTCTTCATTTAATAATTATTATGAAACCTTAATAATTATTCATACTTTAAATAATTATTATTAATCTTCGATAAGTATTTATTCTTTCACTTATCTATTGATACAACTTAATTTATACAATACTTAGAAAACTATCTTAAGCTATTATCACCTAATTTGTGTAATTAATCATTATAAAAATTTTAATGATTATTATAATTAATAGTTATCCTGTACTATAAACTATTTTAACTTTGATATCCAAGTCTTGTGATATTCCTGGTTTTTAACTTTATAAATACAATCATTCCCATCTCTCATTTGAAACCCTAGTCAATCTTAGAATCCTAGATACTTACCATAGACTTATATGATCAAACTTGAACTTTAGACTTGTATTACTAGGCTCGTTGAGAGGATATTCTCCCTCAAAGTCTTGCTACACTTAATCTTGTCGGACACTATTTCCATCATCCAAGTGAGTATACTTAGCCCCTTTTCGTTTTACATTCTTTATAAACTTGGGGTGAAACATGTATCAAAAACTTATACAATTCTTGTACAACTATGCTTATATGCTTATATGTTTATTCTTGTGTTATGCTTGAGACTTGCATGCTTAAATTAGACTTAATACTAGCATATCCATTAACTTTGATCAAGCATATGGTAACAATGATAGATCTATTGTATTTGACCAATCCACCTAGATTGATTGATGATGTGTTAGTATTTACACATCTTTTTGGCACAAAACTTCGTTCATTTAATGATCAATTCTTGGTTATATTCAACGTTTAGACACTTATTTGCTTCATTTCCTGTTTTGTAGGTTTTTGTGTTGGTGAATAAACAAGAAGATTCCAGGATAAACAAGTGAAGTTTTAGGGTTTCTGTGATGGAGGCACAGTCGTGCCCCTATTTGGCACGGTCGTGCCAAGCTCCAAAACCCTAGGCACGGTCGCGCCCACATCTGGCACGACCGCGCCAAGCCAAATTCCAAGGCACAACCGTGCCTTGGCCGCCCACTGTCGCATGTCATCTCGTGAGTCTGAACAGCCGTACGTCCTCGATCAGTGGTACCCAATGGAAGCTACGGATCGGTCAAACCTCTGTCACACGGTCGCGCCAAGACCTAGACACGATCGCGTCCATGTCTTAGGCACGGTCGTGCCTTCTCTCCTGGCACGGTCGTGCCTCCCCTTTTCTACTTAAACAGAACTTAATTCTCATTCAGACATTCAGCAACCCAGTGGAGAAACCTACTGTTCCAGCTCGAGTTTTCTTTGTTTCAGCCATATTTCAAGATTCTTGGAGAGGATACAACACCAAGAGGATCACCATACATCAACAACAACATCTAGGCTTGGAGGAGTGGTTTGATTCTTGTTTTCATATCATGTTTCTCTCTATTTTTCCCTGCTTGTAATTTTGATGCTCATGATGAGCTAAAACTCCTGTTCACTTTGGTTTAGATGAAGTTTAGATACATTTGACAACATTCATGGATTATTGGCAATTATTGTGTTAATGTTATGACAACCATATGATTATTCTTTGATGAAATTATGTATTCAAGTATTTTAAGTTGTTTACAAGACTTGTATTTGTGTATGTCATATTATGTTGGAAAACTTATGATTTATGCTTATATTCATGGATTGGTGTATGTAATTATACTAGTTTATGGCATTTGACTAGGAATGGTGAATGAAGTCTTGTTTATGAATCATTATATTTGTATGTGTAACCTTATGCTTATGTTTGGAAAGACAAAGTATTTGTTATGATATGTCATATTTAGTATTGTGTTTATCTAGGAATTGTTGACACATCCTCCTAATTTATATAACCTTTATATGAACATTGTATGTTGAAGAAATGCATATTGTTGTCTAAATTAATCAACTTAAGGTGGATAGTGTGTTATTCATATTATCTTTCCAACTAGTTGTTGGATTAGTGTACCTTAATCGGAAGCTAGTTCAATCTTTATAAACATTGACATGATTATTAAACACGTGAGCCTCGTTGTATGACTTTAGGTGGTTGGTTTGTGTAATTCATGCTAGCTTTCCGAATAGTCATTTGATTAGATATCTTTGACGAGAATTTAGTCAATTTATGTATCGTGTATTTGCCATATTTCTATGAATGTATTGAATGTATTCTAAATGGATTCGACACCGAAGTGATATTTTCTCCTTGATTGTTTGATTTGTGACTTTAGTCTAGTTTTATATTCTCACATATTAGTTTAGTTAAAAATCAACTTAAACATCTTTTACCCATATTTGATTGAATCTTAGTCCCGGTTTATTATCGCATCCCACCGTGTCCACAGATTGATATCCGGTTCTTACCTTTACTATATTGTTATCCAACGGGTACACTGCCCGGTGTGTGTGATTAGTATTTGGTGAAAACCCTTTTTAAAACTAATTGTGTAAAACACTTATAAATATATATATATATATATAGTTTACACGCATCAATTGACCCTTCGGGGGGAGCCCATGGTGATTGTTACTGAATTTAAACTTTAAACTTTTAAGGGCAACCTGTGGGTTATGCCTAAACTTGGTTGGATGGTTGATATGCACAATGTTTAAACTTGTTTGCTCTCATACTTACACTATAGAATGCATGACATAGTGAATTGTAATACTTTTCAAAACTTTGTTAAACTATGATAAAACCTTCGTATCTCAGCAACTATTTTTAGTTGACAGTTTACTTACATGTTTCAGGTACGCTAGCATGAGACTTGTTATGATCACATAGGATGCTTTGGACCTAGATTATTTATCAAATTAATATTGTATTCTTGTTATATGTTGTCTTATTCTTTGTACTGAACCTTTGAAAATCATAAATGAAATATTTAAACTTTAATAGTCAACCTTTTGCTTTTGAACAACCGCGTCCGCCCCGACGTATAATCCGCCGTCGGTTGGGGTGTGACAAGAAATAGCTCTAAACTAAGATAATAGTAAACAGGTCGGATGACTATTTCATACACCTTTCTCACTGATCATCGACCTTACAAGTTGTCTGAAGATGATTTTCATCGATTGTGTCATGTACCACACAAAAAGGTTAACCTTTTGTCAGACACAAAACTGAATCCGAACCCTAATTTCCGGTTAATGAGTTATGACTTAACCGAACCATCAGTTGATTGGTCGGTTCAGTAAAATAGTTAATTTGGTTGTCATTTGATTAGTTCTACTATTTGCTCACCCTTAACTATACATAAAAATAATAAGCAAATTGATTTATACATTATAAAAATGATTTTGCATGATATTTATGCGTTTGTTAACATTAAACATTTACAATGTATAAAGCAACTTAGTGATATATAAACCATCACCCCTTCTAAAACAATCAACAAATTAGAATAACATACATTACATAAACTTAAACTACAAAAGGTAAATTGGCAACATGTAATACGTCTGGTACAACAAATAAATGCACAGCTGAAGTCAGCAGACACATGAATGAATTTTTTATGAGCTTCATTTGCAATTAATGGGCCGACTGTTCTATTTTGCAATAAGTATTTCAGTATTTGTATGTCGGTAAATTTATACGTATTAAATTTTGGTTCTCACTCGATATTTTACTCAAAGTTTAAAAATTATAGGACTCCGTTGGCCCCCCTCTCCCCCCCCCCCCCCATTTTTTTCAAACTTCACCAGTGAACATATTTAACTGAAAATATAATTAAGTTTTTCACTTTAGGGTTTTTTAGTAACGTTTCAACGCTAATTTTTTTTTGGGTCAATAACAATGTACGGATCGTTAATACGGAACCAGGGGCGGCCCTAAGGGGGGGCGGGGAGGGCGACCGTCCGAGGCCCGGTCTCCTAAGGGGCCTGTAGTTTTAAAAAAAATTTACTTGAGTTTGACCCTCTAAATTGTCTTCACCAGTTACATATTTCATGTTTTAGAATATTACAAAAGCTTGAGTTAGATGGGTTAGTTTTAAATTACCTGTTAATGCCCTTCCACTCAAGGAGGTTGCAGGTTTAATTCCTGCAACCCTCATTTTTATTTTTCTTTTTTTTAAAATAGATCATTGCTCCCCTTAACTTTAGTTAAATTACAAAAGTCACCCACAACTTTGTAATTATTAATCTGACACCCCTGACTTTACGAAAATGACATAACTAACCCCTAACTTTATAAATTGGTAATTTGACACTTCTCCTCCCACTTTGGTAAAATGGCAAAAATCACCCCTAGCTTTGTAAATTGTTAATTTTACCACCTCAAGTTTAACGAATTTATCGTTTCAATGTTAACTCCTATTATTTTTCGAACTTCATGACCGAGTCGTGCCAACTTCATACGTTTCTTTTATGGACTATTAACCCACTTACAAATAAAAAAATGCACATTACTTGTATTATCCATTTATCTTATTAACCCATTTAGAAATTAAAAAAGCCCACTAGACTTTCAAACTTATTAAAAAGTAACAAAACAATCGTTATTCGTTTGTTATAGTTTTTTATTATGCCATTATAAATTTATATTATGGGGCCCGTTTTTTTTAAATGTCTTGGGCCCAAAACATTTTGAGGAATCTTAGGTCCGGCCCTGTACGGAACATTACAAATTTTAACACTTCCGTCACAACGCACGGGTTTAAAAACCTAGTTAATTAAAAAAAACAAAAAAAGGCAAATGGTGATGGGTTAAGCAAAGGCGACCACGCATTTCAAATTAAGTAATAAAGTCGGTGAATCATTTGCATACAAAAATGCATAATTGTGAAAAATATGCTTGTAATTCCTCAAATAATGGTTGAAATCGATTAGAATATATGCACTAACTACCTCCATCCATCCTTTTACAAAAAGAAACTATAATTTTGGCCACATAATCTGTCTGTATAGTGACAAATAAAATGATATAAAACTATCTTTTACGTAATTCAAATGACCATTTAGTGTAATAGTAGCTTCAAGACTTTCCATAGTGGAGGTCTTGGGTTCGAATCCTGGCAACAGCAAAAAATGGGTCTGTGACCAGGTTAGGAGGTTTACCCAGTTGGGGGTTCCTCCTGTGGTGGGCTGCCCTAGATGTTCTAGGTGTTGCCCAGGGGAAACCCAATTATCCTATAATATCTAACGTTGCCGTTAAAAAAAACGTAATTCGAATTTGACCTATTCCCAACCATTTTTTCATATTTAAGAAATGTAGCATATTTATTAAACCGGTACACAATGTGCACAACTTTTTATACAAGCTTTATGATATATTTTATAGAAATTCTAAAAGGATAAAATAAAACAAGAGGAGTAAGTATGATTTTAAAATACAAAAGTAAAAAATAGGAACGTAATTTCTAACATGACTCGAAAAGGTCTTGTTTAATTAAAAGTTGTTTACGGTTTGACCAATTTAATACATTTAATTAAACGAGGCAACCCGTCAGCCTGTTCAATTAAATCTGTCAAGTTCTTCGGCCCATTTGATGTCAACAGTTCAACCTGTTTAGCACGATAGTAACTATCGCAAAATACAAATAAGTATTATATATATTATAGGAGCCTTCAACATATTTAATGACAAGAACAAAATTTTGATTTGCACACTTTCTATAAAGTAGCCTAACAACTTCTTTTTTATTTGGACTTGGGACCAAAGATAAGTTATATTTGTTGGAGCTAAAAAAAATATTTTTCATAGTTTATTTGATGCAAATTATTTAATAAAACATTTCTGCCATCTGCTTTTTTTTGTAATAAATCCTTTTCGATTAACAAAAAAAAAGTCTATTCATTTAATATTTTTGTGACAATAGGGATCTTAAATATAACTTTTATGGAATTTAATTTGATGTGATTTGGATTTTTTAACAGTCGTGATAGTTTATTATCAGATTGAATTATATCGTGGCTACACGAATATTCAGAAACTTAAGAGCAGAAAATGTGAAATAATGTTAAAAAAAATTGTATATTTGATATTGAACAAATCCGCATGTATATATAGGGTAAACATATGAAATGGATCCTCATGACAGTTATTTGCTGAAAACTAATACAACCGTCATTTCATGACTGCTAAGTCATTCTACTTCGGAAGACAATCTACTCCAAATGAACAATCAACTCCGGAGAGTCAATCTACTCCGCAGTAGTAAACTAGTCAGCATTAGGGATCTTAAATATAACTTTTATGGAATTTAATTTGATGTGATTTGGATTTTTTAACAGTCGTGATAGTTTATTATCAGATTGAATTATATCGTGGCTACACGAATATTCAGAACTTAAGAGCGGAAAATGTGAAATAATGTTAAAAAAATATTGTATATTTGATACTGACCAAATCCGCATGTATATATAGGGTAAACATATGAAATGGATCGTCATGATGATTATTTGTTGAAAACTGATACAACCGTCATTCCATGACTTCTAAGTCATTCTACTTCGGAGAGACAATCTACTCCAGATGAACAATCAACTCTGGAGAGTCAATCGACTCCGCAGTTGTAAACTAGTCAGCATTACCAAACTGTTACTGATGACAATCTTTTAGCTAGGGGTGAGAAAAAACGGTTCCGGTCCTCAAGAACCACGAACCTGCCTCTTAGAACCGTGGGTTAGAACCTTTCTAAGAAAAAGTGTCGGTTTAAGGTTATGAGATTTCCCGTATTAAAGGGTCCGGGTCGATTTCGAGTAGAACCATGAGTTCTAACCTTAAAGAACCTTGAGATTTTAAATGAATTAAAAAAAAACCTAGATTTTGTAGGGTCCTACAGACATCTTTTTGTATCAAGAGGCGAAGCCCCCTGGACAACCCGTCTGGTTACTAACCTAGTGGGATCCAAAGGGCAACGCGTCTGTTTTAGTAGTTTTCACTTCAAGAAACATTTTTTGATGCTTAAACCTAGCCAGGCTTTGGATCCCACTAGGTTAGTAACCAGACGAGTTGTTTAGTGGGCTTCGTCATTTGATACAAAAAAGTGTCTTTAGGATCAGAAGTAATAAAATCATCAAAAAGTCTACACTCAACACTTTCCAACTTGTTTGATATTTTATAATTACTTTTCGTTAGGTCATCAAGTAAATCTAACTATACAAAATAGCCAGATGAAATTAAAATCACCAACATTACAATAATATATTACATAACTAGTTTAGAATCCCGTGTAATACATGGGTAATATGAATATAATGTTATATACTTAGAAATAATTTTTTAAACGAGTTGAATAAAATGTAATATGTATACACTCGCCAATATATGTTTTTAAAAATTGTACTTTGACGTGACAATTATAAATTATATTAAGTTGATTTTTAAAATATTTTTTCAACTGGATATTAATTTTTTTTTATGTAATTGACAAATGTTAATTTGTATTAAATGTATTTGGTTAATAAGTTTCCATAAATAAATTTATATTAAATACTTAAAATAGTATCATTTTAATATTGTTATTAAATAGAAGAGAGATAAGCGGGAAAAATATATTGTGGATGAATCAGAAAGTGACACGTGTCACCCTAAAACCTTTATTTATTATATAGTATAGATATATATAGATAGTATTTAGTTTATCCCCATTTTGGTTAGGAAAATGTCATTTCCATATACTATAGATCACAATTTGGATATTAGGGAGATTATATCTTGAACCATGCCTTCCAACCACGGCTCCAACGGTGGTGAGTTATCATATCCGACCGAGCTTCTGTCATCTGAGGATGAGTCTGCTTCTTGCACATCACAAAACTCCTTTCAGCACAACACCCTACTGCTTCATTTGCTTCCATTGCTGCCAACAAACATTAGAAAAAAATACTTAAAGTGAGAAATTAAATATAAATTCTATTCCTGTTACTTTTCTCACATAATACAACATATATATGGCATGATATGTTGTATCATATTATATACACCTTCCTTGTATTTATTGTCCAAAACAACTAGTGAAAACAATGTAAACTAGCTATAGGTCGGAACCAAATGCAGCAAGATGTCTTTTATTTACAAGAAATGGCATCTATGCAACATGAAAACTTAAATGTGTATAAAAATATTGAAGTTTGTTAACTTAAAGTAATAGAAAGTTTTAATATATATACATATACTAGGTTAGAAACCCATGTATTAGACGAACTAAATCATTAAAAAAATACAATTGATGATGCACTGTATATTAATTAAGATGTTGTTTGGGATTGCGTTGGAAAACTGTTTATTGACTTATTGGCTTTTTCAAAAGCCAATAAGCTAAAAAAAGTGTTTGACAAACATAAAAGCACTTTTGTTTTAACTCTTTGATAAAGCTAAAAAATTGTTTTTTAAGAAGCCACAAATTCCTGGTTTTTCAAATGGCTTTTGGCTTTTGTAATAAAATATTATCAATCTATCCCTAAATTTTTTTAACAAATACATATATAAAATATAAAAATGTTTTTTTTGTCATTTTACGTGAATAACCTAAGCCAAACACTTTTTAAAAAATAATTTATTAACTTATCGACTTTTCCAACCACAAAAGTTAATCCAAACACTTTTTTAAAAACTCATTTTCAAAAAGTAATAAGCTACTAAGCACTTTTAACAAAAAAAAAACACTTTTTAAGTTAAGCAATCCCAAACACCCTCTAAGGTTTCACGTTTGACTGGTTCAAAAAATATATCACATTTTGAATACAATTGATAATGCATTGTACATTATTGTGAGTTTAGAAACATAATTTGTAATCAAACAAAGTTGTTAACTAATTGATATAGACAATAATCAATTACAAAACTATAAAGTTTGTACCGTACTCTTTTTAAATCATTTGGGTGTATTGAAAAAGAAGGAAACGAAGATTTAATATAATTTAATTAATAAAATTATGAGAGTAATTTTAAGAATAAAAGTGATTGATTATAAGGATCAGAGAGACGAGAAAACTCATAATTGGGTGTAAAGAAAAATGACACGTGGCATAAAAGCTATTGATTTATTAGAATAAGGATATAGATAAGGAGGTGGGACGACCTTTCTAACCATGTGTTAGAGGAGAAGGTTGTCCTCGTCCGCTATCAATACCCGACTATGAGTGAGATTTTATTGCGTATGTTTCTTAATTTATTTGTTTTTTTATATATAGAGTATTTAGGAAATTATTCGTATTAAAAAAGAGTATTTCACAAACCATACGGATACAAAATATTTGATATTCATTAAAAGTTTCTAAAGCTTGTTATAAAATAAATTATAATATTTTTAAAAATTAATAAATTATAAAATCAGTTAAATATTTTGATTAAACTATGCCTGATTGAAAGAACAGGTTACATGAAACAACAACAAAAAAACATGGATTCTTTGATGATCAAACAACAACAAATTAACATAAAGAAATTTTCTTACCTTCAGATTCCGCATTTGATGGATAAAGCAAGAACTTATTGAAATCAGAGCCAAGAACAGGAAGCCGTCCGCTGCGAGCATACATCTTCAGAGACGAATCAATAACTTCCGAAACTTTATCATCATCGTTCACCACAAATCGCAACGGTCCTGAACTTCCCAGCACATTCACAGTGATCAAAAACCTCTTCTTCTTCTGCTTTACGTGTCGGTTATCATGGTTCTCCTTCTTCTTCTTAATCAACATCTTCTGATCAGTTTTTTATACAAAATTGGATTTAGGGGAAAAAGAAATGAAATTGTTAGTTAGTTAGTTAGTTCAAGGATCAAGACCGACACATCGGAAGTACCAAGAAGACATCGAGGAATATAAGAAGTTAGGAGTGCGGTAAAGAAGCATGAAACAGCAAATCATGTGAATCATCCAAAATCTTTCTCCCGTTTGATATAGATATACACACGTAATAAATACTACTACATATTGCAAGTCGTTTTAATCAATGATAATATAAAATATAATTGAGTAAATTGTTTACTTTTTTTGAACGACAATAATTGAGTAAATAGGTGTTGGTTTTCTAAATTAATAAGTATTTAAAGTGAGATTTAACTAAGGTGATATAGTTTTAAGGTGGATATGTGAAAACTAGGGGAGGCGTACCTACTATCCACGAATAACGTGCGACTTTTACGATTTAATTAGGACATTAGGTGATAACTAGATTTAAGTATTCATTGTTTTTTAGTTTGAATTCTTTTATTTTTAAATTGAGATAGTAAGTAGAATTTAAAGAAATCAACGAATTTCGGGGAAACAAAATGATTCCTATGGAATAGATGTATGCGATTTTATACTTTACTTCTTTTTAATGTATATATTTTTTAATTTCTTTAGTTTAAAAAAAAAGTAAAGGAAAAAGAAACCTTTTAGTAAACAAGAAGCCCTCTTTTTAACTGAAACTGATTTCTTCAATAAACAGTATGAAATTGTTTTTCCATCAAATAACTTAGGAAAATATATAAAAACCTTTTAGTAAAAAGGGGCAATTACATATATCACTCTAAAACTTTATTAATTATGTATATACCCAACTCAAAATTTTATTTACGTATATTCACTTCATAATTACAAATATACTCAACTAGATGATGAAATCGATAAGAAACGACGTTAGATGTTGAAATCGAACGGTAGCGGGAATCAGAAGGTTAGGGTTGGGATCAACAGAATAAGAATAGTCGTATTTTTTGTAAGGTTAAAAGGCTAATTTTATAAAATAGGGGATATATGTGATGTAAATTTCGGGTTGGGTATATATGTTATTAGGCTTGAAAAGAGGGTGATGTGTGATTCTACCTAGTAAAAATATGTGTAAATTAATCATTCAATAAATTAATTTTAATGAAATAAATAAATATGTAATATATATTTTAGAAAGGAGAAATATGTAATTGATTTTTTTGGCTTTGCAAAAATGTAATTAATGATTTTAGCAATGGGAAATATGTAAATGCCCTATATAAATATATGAAACTGCATTGTGTATCCTTGCACTTCAATAATCACAATGGATATCATTTTTAACAAATTTCACACATTTTCTCAATTCTACTAACTGATTAGCTTTTTCTGTTAATTACAGTAATGTAATTTGCAAATGAGGGCAGTATTATTATTTTATCATATAAAAGACAAAAAGTGTAATTACTTACAAATAGTCAAATATCACCTCATTGTGTAACCCTAATCACCCATTCTACTATAATCACATTTACAAGGTTCACTTGGTATCAGAGCTAAGGAGCACTTTCGCCGGAGATATCGTCGGAGGAGCAGCCGGCCGCCACCGCCCTATCCACCACCACAACACAAACAACGCTCATTCTTCTCTTATACATCTCCCTCTGCCATCGTCAACCACTACCATCCCAACATCACACCCACAACATCACCACCGCCGCCTTCACCTATTGTGAAACCCTAGTCGCCAAACACCCATGTCTACTGCCGATGTTCGCCACCACAACACCGTCGTCATCACAAACCTTATATCTGCCACCACCGCCGAAACCCTAAATCGGTCGTCCTTTAAGTCGTCGCTGCCTCCACAGGCAGCCGCCATTCCTCCTCGCGTCTAGGGTTAGCAGATACAACCTGCTTTTGTTACCCCTAGATGTCGTCGCCGCCACCATACAACGTTGGCCGTTTTTTTCCGGCAACATGCACTTTACGAAAGCCACAATACTTTCGGTTCTATGTTTGTGAGGGTTGCAATATTCAAGTTATACAACCGAGGGAGAAGAAGAGGGTAACAAACCCTGTGGAGTTGAAGTCTCCGGCAGTAGTTTTGTTGTCAATCATGAGTACATGAAATTAACGCTTTACGCTAACTTTTGATTTGATTTTTTAGAAAATAAGAGATTTTTCCTAACACAGACAAACATCTACGAATACATAATCTTACTGAATCATATAAATCAAATTACAATTGATCGCACGTGTTAACGGAAATATATCATCTTATATATGTTTATTGTGCTAAACAAACTATACATGACTTCCAACGTCCACTTTTGTGTCGTGTAATCATCCTTGACCTTGCTTCCGGTACTTGATTGTTCTTCTTCCTGTATAAAACGAAATTTCTCCCGCCACAAGATCCTATTTCTTCACTTGCATTCATTGCTAAAATGTAAACAAATAAAAAAAAGTATGTTCTAACATATCTATCTATATATATATATATATATATATACATAATAGAAACAACATAACAACATTTTTGTTGTTACCATCCACTGAGATTTTATCAGAAAAGAAAGGATGAAATAATTTATAACCCTACCTGATCCTGCATCCGACGCATAAAGTATAAAATTCTTGAAATCCGATCCAAGAATCGGAAGCCGCCCACCACGAGCATACAACTTTAGTGATGAATCTATAACGGTCGAAACCTTATCATCATCGTTCACCACAAATCTCAAAGGCCCAGAACTTCCAGCTACATTCACAGTGATCAAAAACCGCTTATTCTCAACGTTCACATCGCGTTCATCTTTATTCTTTTTGTTCCGCGGTAAAATCATTCTCAACGAAACGCTTCTCTTCATGTTCTTTTCGGTCTCCATACTCAAATCTTAGGAAACTAATTAAGGCACCAAGAACTATAAAAAGGTCGGCAACTATGAGATTCTAGGAAACGAAAACCAAGATTCGAATGTTGGAATTTGTGTTTGTTTGAAGGTGACTGAATTAAATGATTTTTTTAAAACATAGTTGGTATCAAGAATTCCAAGGTTTGTTTGTGAAGAACAATGTAGTGTGTATGGTGTATACGTATATGGATCTAACGAAAAACAAATATATTTATAGCTAAATCTACATCACACAAGAACATTTTGACTTGTCGCTTATTTTTAAACTATAATAACCAATATAAAAACCAAATGATTAACAGAAAAATTAACACATAGTCACATAGCATCCATTATTATTACTTTCTTAGTTAAATGGCTTCTTATTAAACTTCGTTAATTGACTTCGTATAGAATTATAAAAATGCCATACACTACCAGGCTTTTGCAGTCGTTTGTCTGTGTGGGTTCTTTGCCGACTAACAATGTGCTGGTAATTTTTTTTATAAAAAGCTAAAAAAAACGAAAACCCAATATCAACCAAACTAGTAAATAGGGACATGTTATTATAAAATCAAATTTAAGTAGATAATCGATATACTCACTTCTTTTAAAGCTATAGTGACAGAGAGAAAGAGTAAATGTTGCATTGTTACATAATAGTTTTTATATATCATAATTAAAGTAATATGTACAAATGTTTACACTTTATAAGGTTTTACTTTGAACCGACTAAAACTGCATTTAATTCGATGAAAACGTTCAATAAAAATTTCCCATGAAAGTAGATTTTTTATATAATTACCCAAATCAGTTTCACTATCGGTTTCGGATCCCGAAATGTTTGAATGTGCAATTGGTCCAGTCCTTGGTCCCCAATTTACCCTGTTAACGGTCCCGGTCCCGGTCCGGTCCAGGTTGGTCCGGTTAAAGCCCGATAATCACCCCTAGAGGTAGTGGTCCGATCTCTAAACTGGACCTTGAAGAAGTCGTTCTAAACCAAAAAAATGAAAACTTTTGTCCTCACCAACTTTTGCCCACCCTTCATATCTTCATATCTTATTGACACGGCCACACAGGCAAATTAGAGTAACTTTAAAAATGAAGCTTTCAAGAAAATGAAAAGTTGCAATTGTTTTAGTACAACAAAAAACACAAAAAAAATGTTTATCTTTTTGGACAAAAGTTAGTAGATTTTTTTTCATAACGACTAAAATGCCCCTCATATTTGTATCAGTAATAACCAATACAGTATTTTGGAAGACATTACCAACTCTATGCTTAAACCAATGTATTTATACAACATCATTAAAAGTTGCATACCATTGGGGTTGGTGGCCTAGTGGTAGAGGAAAATCCTCTAGGAACACCAAGGATAGAGGAGGTCATGGGTTCAAGTCCCACTCCTAACAGTAATTAAGAAATTTGCCTTTCAAAAAAAAATAAAAGTTGCATATTTAGGATACCGGAAAGATTCATATGCATACAGAATGTTTGGCAGAGTGTTCAACTTTCAGTTATATATACAATGTTGGTAAGATAGTAAAAGACTGTCATGAAACCTTAACACACTATTCAACTATCAACAAGTTGTTCTCCATTAACCCCTCTCCAACAGTTGGTAATTCGGTTGACAGAAGCCACTCTCCATCCACCAAGAACTTAATTTCATACCTTCATTGATTAGTATGTCAAATATTATAATCAAAACGAAAAAGACGCAGTCGTTACAGACTATAATTTACTTTTGTTTTACACTACACCGATTTCATACTTTCCAGGTCTAAGCATTATTGATGTGGAGAACCTGGTGTAAGAACCATTATACTCTGCGGATAAGTATTCTCATGACTCCAGCCATCAAATGAGCCCATTACCTGGACACTCTGAAACCAAAATGTGCATATCAGGCATCAGTTCTTAACTTGAAAGTCAAAGTCAAATTCAAAGTCAACACACCTCTGCCATGCCAGACCAGAATAAGGTCACCTCTTTGGACTGTGCAAGTTCTACATCCTTAATTTGTTTCTGTAGTTTTTCTTGGATGCCTTTTGGTGATCATTATAAGACGATAAAAGATATGATTTGTTAGACGGTCAATGATTGGAACTTTAATCGTTTGTGATCAGGGGGAGACTTGTAAAATGCCATCATCATACCTTGTAACTGTAATAGAAGAAGAGACTGGATGTATTTCCCATTTATTTTTTTTGAACCGGCTGGAATGCCATAACTTGCAATTTCTTTTGCCATATTTACCAGTGCCTGCAGGAAAAAGGTCAAAACATTTTTGAACATGTAAAGTATTGAAATAAACATATAATTAAGTATTCAATTATTAAACTAGAGAATATAATGGAGATAACCTGTATCTCAAGTTCAGTGACAGCAAGTTCACTTTTAAACTGAGCCATTGCATCCTCCCTTACAAGCAACTGCAGATAAAAGTAAATTCAATTATCAGTCAAAAGATGTTTATGCATGTTCAAACATACTCAAACAGAATAATAATGGAAAAATGGTAGTTAAATACCTGACGCTTGAGATACCGATTGTGCTGATTGGCCTCACTCAGTTTCTTCAAGAGTTTTGCCCTCTCAGCATCAGCAATAAGTGACTTTAGCTATCCATAAAAAATATCTTAAGTATAGCACTAAGCAAAACTAAAATTATGTAAATCAGAATTAAATAACATGAGTTAAAAAAAAACCTGTTCGCTGTCAACCAATTGTTCAGAAACGTCTCTTGAAAATGAATCAGAAGCATGTTCATCATCCTTTGAGTAATTCTTTGACTGCATAGATGAAAATTCTTCCTCAAGTGTGGTAGGCAAACAAAGTACTCTCCAATGGGGATAGTGTCTACCATTTTTGAGATAATAATCTTGATTTATATAAGTTAACTTCCAAATATCCTTCCTCAAACACAAAGGAACCAAAGATATGTGTTTCTTGCCACGTTGACTGTGAAGAAAATAGCAGAAGAAAAATCATCAATCGCAGCATTGGCAGTTAGTGTTTGACGATTTTTGGATTCTGGAAGTAGAACATGATGAAAACTTTGGGAGTTGGAAATCACAGGACGTAAACTATATTACCAAATATCTTTCAAGAAAAACGGAAAAGTTAAAGCAAATAATTCTTGAAATATCACACATCCAGAAAATAAGAACATGGTTACTGTTGCCAAAGTTGAACCAATATAAAATCTTACCAAGAAAACAATCCTTGTATTGAAGTGCTCATTGTATGACACTCCATTGTGTTGGTGCCCTAATATACACAAGCATCAGTAATAAATAACAGTAGCTGAAAATAACGAATAGAACAAATCTTGCTTCATATCCATAGCCTTGAGCTTATTACACACCAACCAATCTGAGATCAAACTTTCATGCAATGTATTATGGAAACTCCTTGAACTAGCTTACATTAATGATTTGACTAACAAAAGGTTCCTAACATGAAAATTAAGGTGACTTGGTATGCGTGAGCATTTAACATACGATGATAAATAGAAATCAAATCTAGAATCCTACCGCCCACCGATAGAAGATTTAGAAGAAGAAGAAGAACATGGTTTTAAACTAGAAAAGAAAATTAACATGTAAAAAATTGCAAACATGCTACTCTCAAATTCTATTAATCCCCACGATAATATGTTATTAAAGGCATCATTATAACCAGTAAATGACAGGTGAAGTAGCAAGGACTTAAATTCTATTAATCCCCTCTTTTTTTTTACTGTGAAATTAATTCACAAGTCAAACCCTAACTATTTTGGGACAAAAGCTTGTTGATGTTCTGGTAACTAAGTAACTAACAAACCAAACAACAAAAGAACACAAATATACAATTAAGGCCCATTTGTGGTGTTAGTGTTGGTGATTTTAGTGTCATCAATGTCATTTTTGTGTAATTGGATTTCTTTTAAACCAAATCAGAAATTAAAATATACATTGATACAAATGAGAAGGTGTGGAGTGCACACACGATTAAGGTGCTATTCTAGTTTCAGGCACTATGGAAACTTTAAGGTTCATAGGGGCGAAGCCCCTAGACCATACAGGGGTCCGGAGGCAGCGCCGCCTTGCAGGTGTTGCGCTGACCAGTGTCCAGTAGAAAATGATGATCAGTTGGAACTGATCATTGGTAGCAAATCAATGACAGATCAGTAGCAACTATGTTGTGCATTAGCAGCAACTGCTTCAACAACAAGATGTAACACTATACCTGAAAAACGGTTATAACCGCCATCTGTTGCACTCTTTCACGAAGAGTTGCAAAGTTCCACCCCGACGATTCAACCACAATATCAAGGATTCATTTGGTCAAATCAAAATACATCTTTTGGTCAAATTTTCACAGGAATTCACACTCGTTCTTTGAAATACACTTGTCTTATCTGAAAGTGAACTCTATGCACGATTCAAAAAGCTATCCAGGGAATTACGAAATCCAAAAAACCTACAGTTAGGATGATCATTTCCCACAATTGTACCCAGGATGCAAATCCTGAAAAATGCACCTCCAAAACCCCAACTGTGGAATTTTCATATACAGCAAAAGGAAAGAAATCAGTCCTCAAGCTACCAATATTCTGGGAAGCTTAAAGATTCGTCAGGTATTGCGTTAATTAGATTGGAATACGATCCTAATTTGGGGGAATAATTTGGGGGGTTGCAAATAAACGTCAATTATAGGAGCAAGCAACAGTGGGAATGTTGAACTGGTTGTACATTCACATGTTCGAATCCCTGTTGCATCTAGTCTAACTGGCTGGGCTTCCTAGTGGTGCGTTCGAAGGGTATCGCACGACTTACAAGAGGCCACGGCCGGCCGATAAAAGGGTTGCATTTCCGTATCTTATGAGAATAAAGTTAACAGGAAGCAAATACAATCTACACATTGTCATGATGAATTAGCTAAGCGAAAGAAGCTCACTCGGGCATTTTATCAAACACCTTCAATGCACTCGTGTACTGAATCGATAACCCAGAAATCAATATTGAACATCATCAATTGGAAACAGAAAATGAATTGAGATGTAGAACAAACTCACCTAGGAGCAGAAAGATGTTCAATAACTCAGCTGGTCAAGTCTTCGTATGAATGGCCTGCGTCGACTGGTTAGATTTTCCGGTGTGAAGATTATGTGTGGCAGAGGAGGAATGGTATGACACGTGTTAGGATTTTTGTGGGTCATCTGATTACAAATATCTTTTTTTTTAAGTCGAATATTAAATGTCGTGACGTCGCACCCTCGTCGTATGAGAGAGCCTCGACCAACTTCGGTGTCACACCCCCACCGATGGCGGAATTTGCGCGAGGGTGACGAATTGAAATCATCACAATGATTAAAAAAATACTATTAAATTAACCGAATAATTGCATTACATTGTTTTAAAAACACACAACCAAACAAAATAGATAAACAAATAGTCTTTATTAAACTTTATAAATAGCTAAATCTCCTAGAGCCAAGTCTCGAAGTCCTAGCGTGATTGTAACAGCAACCTAGTTATTAGTACCTGAAAAACATGCTAAAATATGTCAGCTATAAAGCCGGTGAGAACATAGGTTTAAGTAATTACATAGTATAGATAATGAAGATTTGTGCAATTCATAAACAAGATTCAATAACAAGTAAACCAACTTTTATACATCGATTCAACCAAACCTAATGACAAGATTGGGTTCCCATAGAATTAATATAGCATGAATAACAAGTTTTGCAGTTTCTGTATATCTAGTCTCAAGTTGATATCGTATCTCGTCAACTCAAGAAGTAGATCGGCATGTCAGGCCCATAGATCTATGACTTACTCCCGTTGGCTTATCCCAAGTTAATGGTTGTAGAGTGTGTATAAAACCGTTTAAGTTTACAAGTATAGAAAGTTGTTATTGAAATTGCAAAAGTAGTATTTGAGTTTGATATAGTTTGAACAACCTTTGATATACGAGCATGTTTCCACCCCAAAGATAAAAAGTAAAAGGGGCTATGTATCTCACCTTGCAAATGAAAGGGTTGAACTTGAACTTGTAGTAACTTGGATCAAATGCCTTAACGACTCCTTAAGTTAAGTTTGTTACGTTAGAAACAAGTTAAGGATAGTCGAGGGGTTGACAATGTAATTAGTTGAAAGTGGTTGTTGTACACTAGAGTGGTTATCATTCCAGAGTAGTACCTCCAACATAAAAGTTCTCAGGAAAGAGTTGGTTGGATCGGAACCCCGTCTTTTCCTAGCCAGAACTTTAATGTTTGTCAGATAACTACATACTGGTTTGAAAGTTACCCTATTTGTATACTTGACCAAGTTTAGGGTTTGTTTGGTAAGTTTGGAAAGTATAAGGGCTAAAGTGAAAATATAAGTTTAGTAAAGATAGAAATGAAATAAGTTAATTATTAGAGGGGTTTAATTTGAAGATAAGGAGTTTTAGTAAAAACATGATTTTTGAAATTGAAAGGAACAAGAAAGATCAAAACCAACTTTTTAAATAAAAGTTTGAACAAGTTTAATTAAAATATGGCATTTGATCTTCGATAGCTCTGTGATTATAACATAAACATGCTAGGGAATCATAGATCTAGCTAGTTATGAGGAATTTTTGAAAAGAAAAGTATGAACAAGCAAGAACATAAGAAGAACTTACTTAGAATGGAAGGATTTAAGCTAGAATCTTCCAAAAGATGAGAAGGACAACCTTTAGTTGCTAGAGAGCCCTAGAGGATTGTTGAGGTGTAAAGAATGAATGAGGTTTAAATCTCTATTTATAGGGTGGGTTTGAAAGGAAAAAGGGGAAAAGTTGGTTAGGTTTTTTTTTATTAGGATAACAAAGGTGATAAACATAGGTTTATAAATCTTAGAATTTTTTATAAAACTTTTGAATAATGGATATAGGGGTTAGTTCACGAAATTTTGAGGATATGGATGATAGGATTGAGTTCAAAATTAGTTAGTTAATGGATGGAATGGATTAGGATAGGATTTAAGAATAAAAATAATGGTTTTAATTCATTTTGGATAAGTTTAAAGGAATTAATTGATTTTATTAATTTAAATAATAAATAATAATATATAAACTTAAAATTTCTAAAATTATATTAATAATAATGATATATGATTGAATTTACAAAAATTAACCAGATTTCGAAGACGTTACAAAAGAAACCCTGAAATTTACGTATGTGTAACTTTTACCCTTGAAATTATATTTTAGTCAAACGAAGTTATAAACTTGAACTGTTTTTATTAGGTTAGAGTCTAAGGCATCCAAAGCTACTATAAGTAGCAAGATTAAGAATGAATACTAGAATCAGATATAGAATCAAAATATAATGCGCAAGCCGTTCTATGCGCAATAGAATACTCGCTTTAGACTAGACTTGGAAATTTGAAATGAAATGATATCACAAGTGATATGAAGCATAAAAATGTTCATTGTATAATAAATCAATCAAGGTTACAAGGTAGGATTATAGGATCATGCATAAAAATCAGGGATGTCACAGTCTCCCCTGTTTAAGAGAATTTCGTCCCGAAATTCAACTAGTAGAGTTTGTGCCATCCTGAAATAGATGAGGGTATTTGAGTTTCATCTGGTCTTCACGTTCCCAGGTGAACTCAGGACCACGCTTAGAATTTGAATGAACTTTAACAATTAGAATATGGCTTTGCTTCAGTTTCTTGATGTCACGATCCATAATCTCAGTAGGTTCTTCAACGAAGTGCAGTTGGTTATCGATGCGGATCTCATCCAAAGGAATGTGCAAAGTGTCGTCAGCTAGACACTTCTTCATATTAGACACATGAAAAGTGTCATGGATAGAGTTAAGTTGTTGCGGTAGCTGAAGTTTGTAGGCTACTGGACCAATCCTTTCCAGGATCTTGAATGGTCCAACATACCTAGGAGCTAGTTTACCCTTCTTCCCGAATCGGACAATTCCTTTCCAAGGGGAAACTTTAAGTAGAACACGATCACCAATCTGGAATTCAAGAGGTTTTCTTCTATTGTCCGCATAACTCTTCTGACGATCTCGTGCGGCTTTAAGTCTATCTTGAATTTGAAATACTTTATCTGAAGTCTCTTGAATAAGTTCCGGACCAGTTATCTGACTGTCTCCGATTTCAGTCCAACAAACAGGGGTGCGACATTTTCTTCCGTATAAGGCCTCAAATGGTGCACACTGAATGCTGGTGTGATAACTGTTATTGTACGAGAACTCTATCAAAGGTAAGTGATTATCCCAACTTCCACCAAAGTCGATGACACAGGCTCGTAGCATGTCCTCAAGAGTTTGTATGGTTCATTCGCTTTGGCCATCAGTCTGAGGGTGATAAGCCGTGCTAAGATCCACACGTGTTCCTAAGGATTTCTGTAAAGATTTCCAGAACCTGGACGTAAACCGACTGTCTCGGTCAGAGATGATGGATAGTGGAACACCATGACGAGCTACGATTTCATTGATATAGATCTTGGATAACCTCTCCATTTTATAGTCTTCTCGGATCGGTAGAAAGTGAGCGGATTTAGTCAGGCGATCGACTATGACCCAAATTGAGTCATGCCCACCGGAGGTTTTAGGAAGCTTAGTAATGAAATACATGGAAATCTGATCCCATTTCCATTGAGGGATTTCGGGTTGCTGGAGTAGGCCTGATGGTTTTTGGTGCTCAACTTTGACTTTTTGACAGGTCAAACATCTTCCAACATACAGAGCTATGTCTTTCTTCATTCCAGGCCACCAATAGCATTTCCTCAGATCTAAGTACATCTTATCGGAACCTGGATAAATAGAATAGTGAGACTTGTGAGCTTCATTTAGGATAAGTTCTCGGAGATTATCAAAATTAGGAACCCACATTCGACCCATGAAGTAAAGAATTTCATCGGTCTTGGATTCCAATTGATGTTCAGCAATACTTGCCAATTCATCCTTTAGATCCGTCCTGACAAGTGCTTTCCTTTGGGCTAGAAGGATTTGGGCTTTGAGACTAGTATGTATAATCATTCCCATCGCACGAGTGCGTGAGGATTTGATTCTTTCCTTTCTGCTGAAAGCGTCGGCTACTACGTTAGCTTTACCCGGGTGATAGCGAATCTCGCAATCATAGTCATTTAGTAGTTCCACCCAACGCCTCTGTCTCATATTTAACTCCTTCTGATCGAATATGTGTTGTAAGCTTTTATGATCGGTGTAGATAACACATTTCGTACCGTATAAGTAATGTCTCCAGATCTTTAAAGCAAACACTACAGCACCTAGCTCAAGATCATGAGTAGTGTAGTTCTTTTCATGGATCTTAAGCTGTCTCGATGCGTATGCAATGACCTTTTCTCGTTGCATAAGGACACAACCTAGGCCTTGGTTGGATGCGTCACAGTACACAACAAAGTCCTCGTTGCCATCTGGTAAAGTCAGAATGGGTGCATCACATAACTTCTGCTTAAGCAACTTGAACGCATCTTCCTGTTTTGGTCCCCAGTCAAAAGTATGGTTTTTCTGAGTCAGAGTAGTGAGTGGCAGAGCAATTCTCGAAAAGTTCGTGATGAACCTTCGATAGTACCCCGCTAGACCCAGAAATGAGCGAACCTCTGAGGGAGTCTTTGGTGCATTCCAGTTCTTGACTGCTTCAATCTTGGCAGGATCAACATGGATACCCTTGTCATTGATCACATGACCTAAGAATTGAACTTCACTAAGCCAAAACTCACACTTAGAGAACTTAGCATAGAGTTGCTCTTTCTTTAGAAGCTCAAGGATAAGTTTGAGGTGTTTCTCATGATCGGTCTTGGTTCGGGAATAGATCAAGATGTCATCTATGAAAACAAGGACGAATTTATCTAGGTAAGGTCGTGTAAGGCCCCAAACCCGGGAGGCCTCACTTGTTGGATTTACTCATTCACAAACAGTTCTTAAACATGAATATCAAATAACGCAGCGGAAAATTTCATTCAAACATAACGTCATCATTGTTCTTACATGCGGAAGCGTAAACAATGTTTAAAACATAATTACATCATAACTAAACATAACGGGATGCCAGTCTTCATGATCAACCGGGTAACTCTTCTCGCTTGCCAAGCATCACCGTCCATCATCCATACCTGCCTTAACCTGAATGTGCATACTAAAAAGTCAGCTACGCTGGTGAGTTCTAGTTTTAACATAAAACCTTAACTTCAAATAATTTGCCAAAAACATAACTTCATACTTCATTTAATAAAAAGCGTACGTAAAATAATGCAATAACAAAACATAACACTTCATAAACATAAGTCAACGAACATATCGAATCTGCGCCTTATCGTAACCGTCAAATCCATACGTTACATACTGGTTGAATAACCTAAGGATCACCACCACTAGGCCCATCATCACCGTACTGTCCTTCGGGTGAGGAACTCCTAGGGCCCGATACTTAGGTCATCCAACCCTTCAAGCACGGCGTCCCAAACTTCAAGCACTGCACCCCGTAGGGCGCAAGTACCAAACTTCAAGCACGACTACCCCGTAAGGTAAATCGTACCAAACTTCAAGGATCACGATAATCCCCTTGGCGACCGTCATCGCCCCAGTTGTACAACAGTTGGCCAGCCACAGAGGCCCCTAAAAGGTAAAGGCCCATACTTCCCATCCCTTAACCTTCATTCCCTAAGGAATATTGGCAGATTCGTTTGTTTGTGACTTTCATAAACCTTCGCTTCTTTTACTTCAAAAACTTCTGTTAAAGCATTCGTACGTTTTATTAAAATCATTCATCATTCATAAACACTTCGTAAACTTCATAAACTTCTTTTGGCAAAATATTTTCATAAACACTTCCTTCAAAACCTTTCCTTCTAAAACATCCTTCATAAACATCATTTTATAAAACATTACATACAACCTTCATAAACATCGTTTTATAAAATCGTCACATCTTTACGTATGCACACCAGCCCAAAAACATTATTAAAACATTTAAAAGAGGGCTTCTAGAACTCACCTGATACGCTAATATGGTTTGTCCTAAACGAAGGTCCAACAACGTCACTTCCGATCTGAATTGATTAGTTAAATACACATCAGAAAAATCCCGACTCTAACGGTTTAACCATTCTAATATACTGACTTCACTTAATCAGTTCTGATGTCTGCGCACTTGGCAAGTACGCAGACCCTGCTGCCTGCGCACTTAGCAAGTGCGCAGACCCCTCTTCCTGCGCACTTAGCAAGTGCGCAGGTCCCTCCTCCTGCGCACTTAGCAAGTGCGCAGGACCTGCTCCGTGCGCACTTAGCAAGTGCGCACTACCTGTTCTTCGTGAAAACCTAACTTTCGCATTCGGGTCTGATCATGTCAAGATCCCGAACCTGTTACATTCAAAACGTTCGTTTTCCATTAAGGAACTCAAATCCATGATTATCTTTCAGTTTCATCCGTTTAAACCTTACCTTTTCACCCAAAACCCGAAAACCCCAAAAAAGAACTAAAACTCAGATTTAGGTCGGATCGTTACCTGAATCGAGCTTCTGATCCGGAGGTTCTTCTCACGAGTGCAAGAGACACGAGCGGGTGCAATCTTGTGCGATTCCGACACTTTCTCTCTCTACGGTTTTTCTCTCTCTAGAATTGCAAATGAGAGAAACATGTGGTGACCTTGGCTATTTATAGGGGAGACCTCCCCAAGCCCGGTTCGCGACTGACCCGGCCCGACTTCGGCCCGCTTGAACTCGTTAACTTTATTTCTCGACATTTTGGGATGTTACAGGTCGACAAACACGGTTCATGAGGTCCATGAATATCGCGGGTGAATTGGTTAGTCCAAATGGCATAACTACGAACTCATAGTGTCCATAGCGGGTTCGAAAGGCGGTTTTGGGTATGTCTTCTTCATTCACTCGAAGTTGATGATAACTAGAGCGTAGATCAATCTTTGAAAAACAAGCGGCTCCTTGTAATTGATCAAACAAATCATCAATCCTCGGTAGTGGATACCGATTCTTGACGGTTAGTTTGTTGAGCTCTCTATAGTCAATGCACATCCGAAAGGATCCGTCTTTCTTCTTGACAAATAAAACCGGAGCTCCCCAAGGTGAGAAACTCGGTCGGACAAATCCCTTGTCTAATAATTCTTGAAGCTGACTGGATAGCTCCTTCATTTCTGATGGGGCTAAGCGGTAAGGGGATTTGGCAACAGGCGTTGCACCAGGTACAAGGTCAATCCGGAACTCGACTTGTCGGATAGGAGGTAGTCCGGGCAAATCATCAGGAAAGACCTCCGGGTAGTCTTTAATGATAGGGACATCTTGCAGTTTCTTTCCTTCGGTCTTCTTTTCCACAACGTGGGCCAAGAATGCCATAGTAGGGGGTTTTCTCAGCAAGCTACGGGCTTTTCATAGATGAAATGATCTTTAAGTTTTTCCCAGACCTCTCTCCATGGATAGTCAAAGTATCTCCAGATTTAAGGGGAATACGGACTAGTTTCTCAGCACAAATGATCTCAGCATGGTTGGTGGATAGCCAATCCATTCCTACCACTATGTCAAAGCTTCCAAGTTGGATAGGGATAAGATCGATTGAGAACGGATGATCGTCAAGTGTTAAAGTACAACCTCGGAAAATAGTATTGGCATGTATTAGATCTCCATTAGCTAACTCAACAGAATAAGTAGTATCTAGTTTAACAAAGTTAGAGCTAAGCAAAGATTCGAACTCGGTTGAGACAAAAAAATTTGTCCGCTCCGGAGTCGAATAGGATAGAAGCATAGTGTTGATTGATGAGAAACGTACCCGTAACAACGTTTGGATCCTGGCGAGCTTCGGTTGCTCCAATAGCAAAAACTCATCCATTAGCAGTTGGGTTGTTGGCATTGTTCGGATGCAGCTTAGGACAACGATTCCGGAAATGACTTGGGTCACCACATTCATAGCAAGCTCGAACAGTGTTATTTCCAGCAATAGCAGCAGTGGTGGCTGCCACAAGAGTATTGTTGTTAGCCGTGGCAGCTGGAGCTTTGCAAGTCTGGAATACGTGACTAATTCGGCCGCAGTTAGTACACTTGTGGCACTCTCCGAAGTGATGAAAAGGGCATTTAGGACACTTAGGCATATTCCCGGTATATGGCTTCTTCACATAGGCCTGAGGAGCAAGAGCAGCTTGGTTTACCGGTGTAGCAGGAGTTATCATAGCAAACCCTTTGGCAGTCTTTTGTTTCTTATTATAGTTACGGTCAGGCTTCTTGCTTTCAGCATTCACCTTCTTAGAACCCTTCCTAACCAGAGTTCCCGACTTAACCAGATCGTCGGTGATAGTAGCAGACAATAGGATTGCTGCCTCTAAAGTAGTGGGTGAACTAGATAAGGTAGGGATTCGGACTAGAGGGCTCAAACCAGTAATGTACCGGTCAATCTGTCTGCTAACCGGTGTAACCATATGTGGCACTAGAATACTGAGCTCATGAAAACGCTCGGTGTAGGCTGTATGCTCACCACCATCCATCTCATGGTTCCAAAACTCAATCTCTATCTTCTTGAGTTCATTACTCGGGCAAAATTCCCTAATGAGCAACTCCTTAAACTCATTCCAAGGCAAGGCTAGAGCTATGTTTCTTCCCCTGGCCCTGATTTGGGCATTCCACCAAGTAAGAGCCCGTTTCTGAAATGTGCTTGCGACAAACTTCACTTTCATATTTTCTGGACTCTCAGCCATGTCCAGAGCAGATTCAACTTTTTCAATCCATTGGAGCAGCCCAGTTGCTCCTTCAGTACCATTATAATCAGCGGGCTTGGAGTTGGTGAACTTCTTATAGTGGTCAGTGTTGTTATTATCGGCTCTAGAACCGCCAGTGTTACGTAGTGAGTTACTGACTTGGGTAACCATTTCAGGAAGGACATCCCTTAGTTGTCGAGTGATGATAGCAGCAATCTCATTGATCTCGGTAGTGTCACGACGAGGAGGCATTCTACAAGATAGAGTATAGCTAGATAAGTTGATAAATGATAGATAGAGTCGCAAGATAATCAAAATAGGAATTTTATTCATAATCAAGTTGTTTAATTACAAATAAGGAAAGATAAAGACATAAGCACATATAACCACTTAATGTCCCGAATTGAAAATAAAAAGAATTAATTGACTAATCAAAACTCTAGATCTGCATGGTAGATGGTAGGAGAGTGTGTTTTAGCCTATAAGCGATTCTCACACCAAGATTTCCCAGGAAAGAGTGACAGGTCCAAAGGGATTTATGCGTCACGCCTTTCCTAGACAGAGCCCTTCGTGTACAGATACCCACTCTTCCAGATTACACATTGTCCTTCGATCCACCAATTAGATCCTTGGTCTTGAAGAGAGTGATTTAGGAATCGTCTCAGCTACGTCTTCTATGTCTCGGATGATCGAAGACTTGGTAGTTCCAGCTCTACTCTCCTTAGGTTCCACCGGTCGTGTAAAGCGTACGTTCTCCGGGCGGTAACGACTAGTTGCGTCAGACCGCAGCTCCGGGTTGTTCATGTCTCGAGCTTCTTGTGTCCACTTGATTGAGCTTGGGGTTGCTATACTTTTCCTTGTTAGGTCGATGAATTTATCCATGGCTAGAAGAAGGGAGGTTAGAGATAAGTTAAATACATAAGGTTAGACACAAAGAAAAAGTAACTTCTTAATAGGGAAATTCTAGGGTTATAGACTAGGTTTATTCTAAAGCAACCTAATTCTCTATAACCTGGCTCTGATACCAATCTGTCACACCCCCACCGATGGCGGAATTTACGCGAGGGGTGACGAATTGAAATCATCACAATGATTAAAAAAATACTATTAAATTAACCGAATAATTGCATTACATTGTTTTAAAAACACACAACCAAACAAAATAGATAAACAAATAGTCTTTATTAAACTTTATAAATAGCTAAATCTCCTAGAGCCAAGTCTCGAAGTCCTAGCGTGATTGTAACAGCAACCTAGTTATTAGTACCTGAAAAACATGCTAAAATATGTCAGCTATAAAGCCGGTGAGAACATAGGTTTAAGTAATTACATAGTATAGATAATGAAGATTTGTGCAATTCATAAACAAGATTCAATAACAAGTAAACTAACTTTTATACATCGATTCAACCAAACCTAATGACAAGATTGGGTTCCCATAGAATTAATATAGCATGAATAACAAGTTTTGCAGTTTCTGTATATCTAGTCTCAAGTTGATATCGTATCTCGTCAACTCAAGAAGTAGATCGGCATGTCAGGCCCATAGATCTATGACTTACTCCCGTTGGCTTATCCCAAGTTAATGGTTGTAGAGTGTGTATAAAATCGTTTAAGTTTACAAGTATAGAAAGTTGTTATTGAAATTGCAAAAGTAGTATTTGAGTTTGATATAGTTTGAACAACCTTTGATATACGAGCATGTTTCCACCCCAAAGATAAAAAGTAAAAGGGGCTATGTATCTCACCTTGCAAATGAAAGGGTTGAACTTGAACTTGTAGTAACTTGGATCAAATGCCTTAACGACTCCTTAAGTTAAGTTTGTTACGTTAGAAACAAGTTAAGGATAGTCGAGGGGTTGACAATGTAATTAGTTGAAAGTGGTTGTTGTACACTAGAGTGGTTATCATTCCAGAGTAGTACCTCCAACATAAAAGTTCTCAGGAAAGAGTTGGTTGGATCGGAACCCCGTCTTTTCCTAGCCAGAACTTTAATGTTTGTCAGATAACTACATACTGGTTTGAAAGTTACCCTATTTGTATACTTGACCAAGTTTAGGGTTTGTTTGGTAAGTTTGGAAAGTATAAGGGCTAAAGTGAAAATATAAGTTTAGTAAAGATAGAAATGAAATAAGTTAATTATTAGAGGGGTTTAATTTGAAGATAAGGAGTTTTAGTAAAAACATGATTTTTGAAATTGAAAGGAACAAGAAAGATCAAAACCAACTTTTTAAATAAAAGTTTGACAAGTTTAATTAAAATATGGAATTTGATCTCCGATAGCTCTGTGATTATAACATAAACATGCTAGGGAATCATAGATCTAGCTAGTTATGAGGAATTTTTGAAAAGAAAAGTATGAACAAGCAAGAACATAAGAAGAACTTACTTAGAATGGAAGGATTTAAGCTAGAATCTTCCAAAAGATGAGAAGGACAACCTTTAGTTGCTAGAGAGCCCTAGAGGATTGTTGAGGTGTAAAGAATGAATGAGGTTTAAATCTCTATTTATAGGGTGGGTTTGAAAGGAAAAAGGGGAAAAGTTGGTTAGGTTTTTTTTTTATTAGGATAACAAAGGTGATAAATATAGGTTTATAAATCTTAGAATTTTTTATAAAACTTTTGAATAATGGATATAGGGGTTAGTTCACGAAATTTTGAGGATATGGATGATAGGATTGAGTTCAAAATTAGTTAGTTAATGGATGGAATGGATTAGGATAGGATTTAAGAATAAAAATAATGGTTTTAATTCATTTTGGATAAGTTTAAAGGAATTAATTGATTTTATTAATTTAAATAATAAATAATAATATATTAACTTAAAATTTCTAAAATTATATTAATAATAATGATATATGATTGAATTTACAAAAATTAACCAGATTTCGAAGACGTTACAAAAGAAACCCTGAAATTTACGTATGTGTAACTTTTACCCTTGAAATTATATTTTAGTCAAACGAAGTTACAAAATTGAACTGTTTTTATTAGGTTAGAGTCTAAGGCATCCAAAGCTACTATAAGTAGCAAGATTAAGAATGAATACTAGAATCAGATATAGAATCAAAATATAATGCGCAAGCCGTTCTATGCGCAATAGAATACTCGCTTTAGACTAGACTTGGAAATTTGAAATGAAATGATATCACAAGTGATATGAAGCATAAAAATGTTCATTGTATAATAAATCAATCAAGGTTACAAGGTAGGTGTAACATTTCTGATTTTCATCATGTAATCGTCTGATTTCAATAAACAAACACATTTCTGTTTCGATTCGTGTACAAACAAACTACGATGCAGTTACATATACAAACTATTCTATTACAATAACAAATTAAACAAAAACACCATTATCTCACAAGCCCCGAGGACCAAATCTGACAAAACTCAAAAACTACAAAACTAGGCAAGCACGGTCGCGCCTAGGACTAGGCACGGTCGCGCCTGCAGACCTAAGCACGGTCGCGCCTAAAGTAGACACGGTCGCGCTGATGAACCCACTTGACTCTGCAGAAGTCAAATCATACCATACCCGCTGAATTCGCGAAATTTAAAATGGAGAAAAGCCGGTCTTGCGCGTCAGACCATACTCGACTGAAATTCGTCTGAAACACGCATCAATTGTCGTCCAATTTGCACAATTAATTAATCCCATTCACACCACAACCGAGTCTCTCAAATTCGTCGATATAGAGCCAGTTGCACGCTTCCTACACCCTCATATACACCCACTCAATCTCTCAGAACTCTCACTCGACACTCATACAACCTCTGTCGTCCGATTGATCGCCGAGAAGCAAAGCCGTCGACCCGTAGCCGACTGCATTAAATTGCCCTATTATAACAAGTAAGTAATACACCATTAGCTTCGTATCACCCTCTACTACGAAAGCCCTATGCCAATTCGTAGTAGAAACACTCAAATCGGCCCGATTGTTGAACAAAAAGTCGAAACTACACTTTTAGTCGAACTACCACTTAAACACGATGTAAATACAATTAAAATATATAGATAGCTTCGCAATCATCCACTAAACGAAAGCCCTAAGAATCCAGAAGCTATTAATATAAGAATCGATCGAATTGTGTCTGAAAAAGGCCCGACACGGTCGCGCTCATCCACGAGCGCGGTCGTGCCTGACCAAGCACAATCGTGCCCCAGACGTGGCCCGGTCGTGCTTACCGAGCAAACAAGTCTTGACCAAAAACAAAACACTAGACGCGGTCGTGCCAGATACGAGCACGGTCGTGCTCCATGTCCAGAACCTCTGTAGTGCCTTCTGACTCGACCACGGGCGCGCTCTGACCACCACGGTCACGCCCGGCAACGAGCGCGGTCGTGCCCTACTTGAGCACGGTCGTGCTCCTTGACCAGAAATCAATTATTTTTCTGTTTTAAAGTCTATTTAACATATTTTAGCTAAAAATTTCAAAATGTAATTATAAAAATTATTTTATAAAATCCCAAGACCCGGGAATCATTTATAAACCAAATCCTTGATTTAGAAATTTAAAACGATTAATTCCCGATAGTTCGAAACCGATGAAATCGTGAGTTTATGTAATCACCTTTATAAAACCATTTATACAAATATATATTTTGACTTAAACAAATATTATTTATTTAAATCTATATTTAAATAAATATAAATATATATCAGTTATTTAAATTTACATTTTAAAGAATATATATCACTACTATTTAAAATGTACTAAATAGATAAATAAAATTACTTATTTATTTATTTCAAACAAACCCTAAACGTACAAATCCATTTTTTTGACATAAAAATAACACAAACAATGACACGCGTTATACATTTATCCAATAGGTCAAACGTAGCGACCTACAACACGCTTGGTATTTTTGTCGATCTGTGCAAACTACACGCTCCAACACAAGTGAGTTACATAGCCCCTCTTGTACTCTATTTACAAACTTTTGGGGTGGAACATGTGTTCTATTTACTATGTTTACAAACTACACAATATACAATTCCACCCTACAATCATGTGTTACAATTTTGAGCTTTGTGCTTGAGTACTAGGTGTGTAGACCAACACGCAGTTTGCTATTCACGTGCAATCATTAACTATTTTATAGCCTACAGTAAACAGTGATAGATCTATTGAGTCTGACAAACCCACCCAGGTAGGGTGACTGTTACTGCCAACACGCGTTTGTTTTGCATGCTAGTTACAAAGGTTTGATTGTACTACCAGGTCACACGATGGTATCTCTCCATAAATGCCTTAATTTCCATGTTTGTATGAATTGTATGCACACGACACTATATTCTATTACATGACACGAAAACCTATGTATTCTCACCAACTTTTTAGTTGACTTTGTTTTTAACCATGTTTCAGGTGACAATGTTTGAAGTATTACAAGCTGCTACATATAGGATTTGGACCTAGCAATTAATCTAAACTATCTGTATTTTGTAATCGCTACATTTGGTTCTTGTATGGTATGAACTTTCTATGAGTAATGAAAATGAATGTTTAAATTATTCAAACTTTAGCAACCATGAGCTATGAACAGTCTGCACAGCTTCACGCCCCGACGTTTTCCGCCGTCGGTTGGGGTGTGACAGTAGGATTATAGGATCAGGCATAAAAATTAGGGATGTCACATTCGGCCAATATGTTGTCTTAACTGGGCTCACTTGGCATCAGAGTTGGAGGGATTTCAAGGAAAACCCCCACCCAATACGGCTCCTTTCGGGCTTGATGGAGAGTCGAGGCTCGAACCCTGGATCGGCGTGGGTAAAACCCAAATGCATCAGCCTAAGAGTTAGGACTCATTTGCGATGCCACGGAAATTAATGGTGGTGGCAGGGATCGAACCCGGTTCCCTTGGGACTTCAGGCTTTACCTCAACCACTATACTACAACCTCTTTGACGATTACAAATATCTGATTTTACAAAACAAGGTCATTTATTTGTTTGCTAAATAATTTTCATATCCTATATTTTTTTTGTCATTCAACACAATAGTTTAGATTGCCAAATGTTGTTCAAAATTTGTCGTCACGGAGTCATTTATTATATCTGATTTAATGTTAAAAAGTTTTGATATATTATGGTTCATCACATTGTGAAGTGACCCGGTTCCTGTGTAGATGTGAGAGCTAAGTCAAACACTGGATACGCATAATACTGTGGTACATGTTTTTTAGTTTACCGATGCCGGTTCCTAAATATGAGTCTAAATTTACTTTGTAACTTTTAGTGTAATTTGCACCCCTGTGGTTTATACACACTGACACTTTGCAACCCTGTTATAAAAGAGTGCAATTTGCACCCTTGTGGTATACTTTCTCTTTCTTAATGAGTCCCTCCATCAAAATTCCGTCTTAATACCCGTTAATGAGAAGGGTATTTTAGTACATTTGCCGATTAGCTAAGAAAAAAACATTTCTGGATGTTATTGGTGTAAAGGACCGTTCGAAAATGGTGTTGGCCTTCATCGGAACCCAATTTGATCTGCTCTGCTTTGAAGTCTCAACATATGACATGATTTTCTTGTCCTTCATCGAAACCCGGAAAGGTAACATCAAGAAAATCAAGAAAGAATACAACCACGCCGTCGTGGCCATCTCTCGTGACTCCTGCGTCTGTTCGCCTGGAAAGTGGAAACACTTCAGGAGTACCGGTGGTGTACAGAGAAAGCTCTCGATTGAGGACCTGTTGGCAGACCTGATTTAATCGTTGATGACGGTGGCGATGCGACGCTTTTGATCCACGAAGGAGTGAAAGCTGAAGAGGAGTTTAAGAAGACCAGGAAATTTCCGGATTCGAGTTCAACTGATAACGCTGAGTACCAGATCGTGTTTTCGATTATCAAGGAATGGTTACAGAGTGATCAGAAGAAGTACCACAAGATGAAGGATAGGTTGGTTGGTGTATCTGAGGAAACTACCACCAGTGTTAAGAGGCTGTACCAGATGCAGCTAATAGTACATTGCTTTTCCCCTACAATTAACGCCAATGATTCTGTCACCAAGAGCAAGGTATGATGATTAACTGCTATATTATTTTTTTACTGGATCCAATTGATTAAGACGATTATTTGTATGAATTGAGACTACTGCTGAAGGAGATGTAAAATTGCAAAGGGAATTTTTCAGCCGTGCCGGTGGCGGCTAAACAGCAACAGCCGCCGAGGAACTCCAATTGGGAATTGTTCTAGGAACTCCACATTGTGCCTTGATTTTTTTGAAGATGAAAATGACTAGAGCCAGCAGCAGATGAATATGACGAGGCTTGATTTTTAGAAAATGAAAATTAGGGCTCAAATGTCTGATGTAAAGGAAACAAGGGCAAAAATGACTTTTAACACATAAATAGACGGAGATACTGACGGAATCTTAACGGAGGGACTCGTTAAGAAAGAGAAAGTATACCACAGGGGTGCAAATTGCACTTCTTTTATAACAAGGTTACAAAGTGTCAGCAGGCATAAACCACAAGGGTGCAAATTGCACTTTACTCTTACTTTTACTATCTTTTTCTTTGTTTTTTATTGATAAGTTTCTTTTTTTTTCATGTTACACTAAATAATATCTCAAATTAAAAGATCTTCATTGACTCGTACTCGTAGCTTGTTGATACGTAACGTGCACATCTTCATGCACACGTGGGTCAGGATATGGAGTCTTTTGAATTAACATTTGAACTGTATTTGTAGTAAGGGTTACTAAGTTGTTATTTATTTTATTTTTTACCCATGATCTAGTGGTCTATTGATATGTTATTTGTCTCTTATAAAAGTGCTATAGGTTTAAATTTTTACAAATACAATGTTACGTGGAATTTAGATGTAAAAATTGTTGTTAAAAAAAGTCATTTCCTTCCATAAGCCTATATTATTGCTAAGTATGTTTCATTTTGGTTATGCATGAATATGAATAGAAATTAAGTCCAAATCTCCCATTCTTCTTCTAGGCTAATTATAACTAGGTAGTGTTTGGTATGTATGAATGAATAGTGGAATGAAACAAGTTATTGCGTTTGAATGAAACAAAACATGCTTGATAATCATATGGGAATGGTAATGATTCATTTCTTTCCCTTGTCCATTTTATTCATGCGTCCATTTCATTCATTTGTTCATTACATTACCTTATACAAAAAAGACCGCTTATTCTTCTCCAAAAAATGATACACGTCACTTGTTTAAAATTACCTTCAGAAAAGCTAAGTAAAATCAACTTGGGCTTGTTCGGCTTGAGTCAATTGACCTAGGATGCCGGCATGGCCCTCGCACAAATTATGTATGAAGGTTTTCACCAAGAGGAGAGAGGAGACGTTATCATCATTCGATTAGGATTTGTAGAGATAAGATTCCCTACATAACCTATAAATACCAATGACCTCACATGAATAAGGGAACGCAAGATATAGAGAAGACTGAGAGATCATCACTGATGTAATTCAATAATCCAATCCATCAATAAAAATAGTGATTTCCTCTTTATCATTCTCCATGTTGAGTTTTAATACTCTTCACATAGCATTAACCCATCATCAATAACAAACAATCTTGAAGTCTAAACAAGGTTTGTATGGTGACATACAAACACCCTAATTAATGCCTTATCATATTCTAATTTTATTTTATCTTAAATCCTGTTATATTTTTCATATCCTTATTCTAATAAACGATTTCAAAAAATGCCACGTGTCATCATATTTTTTCTCATCAAAATTTTCTAATTTTTTTAATTTTAAGTAAGTTTGAATTTTGAAATTTAAATATGTTAATACTTTTATTTTTTTAAAAAGATAATATAAAATTTTAATTCTAATTATTACTTAATTAAGTAAACAAAGAATTTTATTTCTTGTTTTATACATTATTTTAAAAAAATTTACACATTATTATACTTTTATTTTTTTTTACTAAACAACTCTATGTAATACATGGGTATATAACAAAGTCATTTAATACGTAGAGGTGTGCATCAAAGAACAAAGTGAAGCAATGTCCACCACCACCGACTAAGTGCAAGAATATAAAAAAGCATATCACCATTAACATCCTAGCAAAGGAGCCGCATTTTTGTTCACCCTTGGTCTAGTAGAAAGTACTTCTAGAATATGACCAAGACACACTAACAAACATGATTATCTAAAAATCATGTAACATTGACATATTTTGAATAATAGACACAACTTTAGATAATTTCAGTTACTAATATGTGTTTACATGAATCATGATCAGTCACGTCACACCACCAAGGTGCAACCCCCAAATAGAAACTTCCTTAGGAAACAAACTCTAGTATTTTCATCACTAAACTAAACTTGTGTTTAGATGTCCGATGATTCCCTGGTATATCTCGAATAAGAGTGTGAATTTTTGGAGTGAGAAATTAATTCTCAAAAGTCAGACATGACCACTTGTTATTCCTGTGTGGGCCAAATCTAGAATGGGCCTGAGATGGTGTTGACGACAGGCCTGCTTAATATATCTCATGTTTTCAGTCGAGACAAATTAGTCTGAAAAACTTTCTAATATGTAATTTTAGTCACAGTTTAATACATTTTAACTTTTCAAAATTTAATAAACGACCACTAAATTCATAAAATTTAAGATTTAATGGCCTATTTCATTTATTTTAGTTTCATGAAATTTTCCCTTTAGAACTTTATAAAATTGTGTGCTTGCAATTAAACTATACTTTTATGGTATGACAAACTACACATTGGTTAAAAATACACTTATTATAAGAGTAAAATAATTAATTTACATAAGTTCATATCTATATTATGAAGGTTTAGAGATGTAATGGCTGAATGATTCTCATTTATACATGATTCAAAATATATAGATAAGATACAAAGACAATAGAGAAATTACAGGACATATCTTTGAAAATCTACAACCACCTTTGACTATTTGTCTATACAGCATATTTTAATTGATTTGATATAAATGCTAAATATTTGTCGTACTGTGCATATTTGTGTCTTATTGTACGCATCCTTAACATCCTCCTACAAGATGGACGGTCGAGAGATGAAGCCAATCTTGAAAACTAGTAAAGTGAACTTGGGGCGAACAACGGTTTGGTGAGGACATCAACAAAACCTGTCATCACTGGTAATAAAATTAAAAACCTAGAAACATAAAAAAATAAAAGACGTATAACTAAAAATTAAAAAAACTAGAAAATTAAAAATAAAAAAAAGCTAGATAATAAAAATAAAAAACCTAAAAGGTGCATTACCATCCATATTTTTTAATTTTACAAATTTTTTTAGAAATATAAAACATATAAAAACATAAACCTGAAAATTCAAGAATATTAACCATTCAAACCTGGAATGGCGTCGTCGTTTGTAGTGACAAGAACTTTATATTATCATTTATTCAAGCTATGTATTATATTTATAAGGGGAGTATCAAATAATAAGTAAGTTTTCGTTTAGAAATCTAAGAAATGACAAAAACGCTTAGAAACGATATCAAACGAACTCCGATTGAGCTCGTTTTAGTGGCGTTGGAACCGTCTCGTCGAACTCTACCATCTTAGCTATTAGGGTTTAGCTTTTAAAGTTTATATTTTACGTTTGGGTTTTAGGGTTTTAGTCTTATGGTTTAGCCTTAGGATTTAGCTTTTAGGGTTTAGATTTTATGGTTTTGGTTTTTTTTGGGGGTGGGGGTTTAAGTTTTTGGGGGTGGGTGGGGGTGGATTTAGGTTTTTGAAGGGGGTAGGGTGGGGGGTTTAGGTTTTTGGGGAATGGGGGTGGTGGTTTTAGGCTTTTTGGGGTGGGGTTAGATGGGGTTTAGGTTTTGGGGGGTGCGAGTGAAGGGGGGTTTAGGTTTTTGGTCCGGATTAGAGTTCGATGAGACGGTTCTAATACTGCTGGAATGAGCTCAATCGGAGTTCGTTTGACCCACTTCTTAACGTTTTTTAGCGAAAAATCACTTATTAGTGGAACCTTCTTCTATATTTATATATAATTAATATATCAGCCATTTACTTATTAAACTGAAAATCAAAAATATTTTTCAAAACATTTACAAATTAAAATCATTTATTTTTCTTTGAAGCTCGAGAGTAGAGGTAGGCATTATAACCGGATCCGATCTGATGGATTATCCGAAATCAGTTTTTTAACCGGATTTTTTGGAACCGTCGGATCTGGAACCGGTTATATGGTTTTCCAAGGGACCGGATAAAACCGGACAAAATCGGACAAATTTGGAACCGGACAAAAATCGGACACAAAAAATCCGGACAAAATCGGATAAAACCGGATAAAAGGTTCCAAACCTCACACCCCAAAACCGGATCCGATCCGGAACCGGTTCCACCGGATCCGGTCCTTGACCAACGTTGACTTATCCGATCCGGATCCGGTTCCAAAAAAATCCGATATGTACACCTCTACTCGAGAGATTGGGGGTGGTGTTCCTCGTTTATCCGGCTTGTCTCTTTCTTACTCGACCCAAACCAGGTTAGACGCTCCCTTTATCCTAACCCAAATGACATGTTGATATAAATGCCGGATATAAATCACGTCAATTATTAATGGAGACGTTGACCAGCCCAACTCCCCAAGTCCTAGTCCAACATGCCTTCAACTCTTCCACCACTTGTGACTTCAATTATTTTAAAATCAAAACAAACAAAAATATAAAGTTCTGACCTTCCAAATTGACGTCTTATCTTATCTATCTTAATAGCTAGCGAGTCTTCTTTTCTCTCTTCTTATTTTCAAAATGTTAAGTAACATTTGCGTTTTAAATATGGTGGATTTCATTAATTAACATTAGTTATTATAAAGGTAGAATTATATATATTTATCTATTTTCAAGTATAATCTATACTATATAATAAATAAAGGTTTTTAGTGTCACTTTTTACCTTCATATTTATTCTTATCATTTTTTTCTCGTCTCTCTTTCTTATTTAATACACTTCTATCTTTAAATAATAATATATATTTAAATAAAATATTAATTACACTAATAAAAATATTTATTTTAAATTATCTCTTCTTATAAGAAACTTTAAAATTTAATTATGTAATTTTTATTTCAATCAAATAGTAATTGAAAATCAAATTACATTAAATAGTAATTAATGTATTTTCGAAACCCAATTATATATTAATTTTTACATATTTTGAGTTTGTTTATATCCGTAGTATATGTAATATATTTCTACACCTGTAAAATATATACATAAAGATTTAAAATTTTTAAATATTGATATTGTTCACCCCGTGTGTAGACACAGGATCTAAACTAGTCTATATATATAATAAATAAAGATTTTCTAGTGCCACGTGTCGCCTCCATATTCATTCTCATCATTTTTTCCCGTCTCTCTCTTATTTAATGCACTTCTATCTTTTACAATAATATATATTTAAAAAAAATATTAATTATACTAATAAAACACATTTATTTTAAATTATCCCTTATTATAACAAACTTTGAAACTTAATTATGTAACTTTCATTTCAATCAAATACTAATTGAAAGTCAATTACATTAAATACTAATTAACGTATTTTTGAAACTCAGTTATATATTAATTTTTACATATTTTAGGTTTGTTTTTATCCTTAGTATATGTAATATATTTTTACACATGTAAAATATATACATACATATTTAAAATATTTATATAATGATAATTTTTAATTTTCACCCCGTGTGTAGACACGGGATCTAAACTAGTTATATATATATATCTAACTCAAAACTTAAATTACATATATCATCTCTTTTATAAAACTACAATTTTAAGCTTATAAAAAATACAACTATTTTTATTACATAGATTTCAACCCTAACTTTCTGATTCCCGCTTATGATCAATTCCAACATCCAGCGTCGTTTCTGATCGATTTCATTATCCAATTGGGTATATATATGTAACTAATGAAGAAGATATATGTAAATAAATTTTTTATTAATTACAATCTAAATATGAATAATTTTTATTTAATTATGGATTCGTATATCATTAAACAAATGAATTTAATATGGATTATCATTTATTAATTAAATACAAAAAAAATTAATACCAAGTTAAAAAAATGTTTTAAAAATTAAATTAATATAATTTATAATTGTCACGTTAAAGTAGACATATTTTGACGAGTATATGTGTTAAGAGATTGCATTATATTTTATTCAAACGTACTTTTTTTATTAAAGTAGATATATTATAACTACACATTAAAGTAGACATTTTTTAAAAACGTAAATTTTTATTACTAATTATATAACATTATATTTACTTAACCTGTATAATACAGTGGATTCTAACATAGCTATATAATATCTTCTTAAAATAAAAACAACATACAAAATATACATATAATAAAATCAACCATAAGATGCAAGGAGCACAACTCTAATTACCCCAAGTATCTAATTACCCCAAGTATTTAATGTGATCACACCAATGAGAGACTTTCCCCTATCTTTTACCTAAATCACTTACAAAACTACCCAAATTGGTAGGGATACAACCCAAAATACTATTTTTTTTCTTTTTTTAAATAAAACTTATTATGTATTTCAAACTAGTTTCATTAATTCAAAATTTTTTTACATAACAATAAATAAATAAATAAAATTTACATAAAAATAAAACACAATTAAAATCTAAAAATCACAATGTCATCCATACCGTTTCGATATTTCACGTTTTCGTTTAAGAATTATTTCCAACAACGGTCCGGTCATATGGTCGTGCGAATCCGTAAACATCTTCAAATCCCGGTCCATTCAATCCTTCGGGATAGCCTCCCGTTACTCCTCCACAAAGTTAACAATTTATTCGCCTTTTTTTCTTTCTTGATTCCACGAGCTCTTTTATAATATCCTCCTTCATCGTTGTGTAGCGTGCAACAGCGGCAGTGACCATTCTTCATTACAGGTTGGGTTACGGTATGATAGGTTTTGACATATAATTAAACATGATTAATTATTTAATTTAAAAAGTCAAAATATTAACAAGTCATAACAGAATTGATTAAAAAGCATAACAAAATAATTAGTCTAATTTGATCCTTTTAATACTATTCACCAAACGCGAACACACGGACAAAACCAGACCTCGTCGTCTTCTTCCTCTCTATATAACCCTAACCCACACATCCCCAAATCACATATTCATTTCAAATTCAATTTCTCTGTACATCTCTTCATCATCTTCTTAATTCCTGTGTTCTTTTGCCTATTGAAGTTGCAGAATAAGCTAATCCAGTTATTGATGGAGCACTTGTTGGGATTGCTTAGGGTCCATATCCACAAAGGCGTAAACCTTGCTGTTCGAGATGTCACCACCAGCGATCCGTACGTTATTATCCGTATGGGCAAACAGGTGATTGTTTATTTCTGATTTACTTGATCTGCTGTACCATACTTGACTGTTGAGTTGATCGGTGATCGTGTGTGTGTGTGTTCGCCGGCGGTGGAGTTAATTTGATCGTCGTGGTTACCTACCCTAGGTCCGCCTTTCACGGCGTCACGATTTGATTTATTTTAGTAAATTAGTGCTCAATAGGAACCGTGGTTTGACTCAAAATAATATTATATTTTCTCTCTCTAGAAGATTGCCGTGTACACTTGTTGTGGCCGGCGATAGGAAGTAGACAAATTAACAGCTAATTTTAAGCCGTGTTTTCACCGGACATATAACCGGTCCGGTCGTGTTTAGTAGGACCGCTTTTCATTTGAATCAGCTGGTTACCGCTTGGACTCGTGAACGGTCGAGCCACGAGCCGAGCCACGAGTCTTGCTTGAGCCGAGCCAACCCTAGCTCAAGCTCGGCTCGATTACAATTCGAGTCAGCTCGGCTCGTTTACAACCGAGCTTTTTCCGAGCGAGTCGCAAGCTTTATGAACAACCCTACGTGAACCAGACCGGAGGTTGGACAGAATATAAAAAAAAAATGTTTTTTTTTCTTCAAAATCTAATTTTTTTTAATTTAATTTAGAATTCAAGTTGTATATTTTATTTATTTAAGACATTAAAATTGCAAATTCACATCAAAATAAAAAAATATTTTATATTTTGTATCTACATACATAGTTTTAAATTTTTATTATTTATACCGTCATCCGGTTCTTAAATACTATCGGACCGGTTCGACCTGTAAACCTTTAAGTCGGTCGGTTTGATGTCCGGTTCGGTTATGAAAACATTTTTACGTTTGTTTTTTGGAAAAATGAAATTTACTTGTTATTAATTCCTTGTTTTTTGCAAATTTATTATGAAGAAATTGAAAACTCGAGTGGTGAGGAAGAACATCAATCCGGTGTGGGATGAAGACCTGACTCTCTCCGTGGCAGAGCCTCTCCCTGTCAAACTTGTAAGTTTTTTTTTTATAAAATCTAATAAATTGTTATGAATTTATTTATTACGTAGCTTATTTGTGCATATTTTGAGTTGAAAGATTAAACAAATTAAATAGATAATGCTTGACATGTCTATAAACTATTTCCAAACCAACCAGTTAAAAATGGACCAGAGATAATAATCTCATACTCCATCTAACTTAGCCATCGATAAAATAAAAGTGTTACATCAAATTAAATATAAAAAAAAAATATATTATAGTTGACCTAACTAATAAAAGAAGAAAGTAAAATAATATTATTTTCTTTGATATTTTTTTTCCTTATCAATCAAATATATGGATGATTTTAATTAACTAATTATCGGGATTTTGTTACCATTATAAAAATGGTAATCAGTACTAGTTTTTAAAATGAATTGGATTTTGAAAAATAAATTCAGAAAATATATTGAAGAAAATGATCACCATCAATAATGAACTGAAATCATAATCAAAACATTACGTGATATATGTTTTGTTTGGTTCACTTTACAACTTACCATGACTTCACATGTTACACAAAACACACATGTGACTTGTACTTGGATAATATTCTTTTTGATGTTTTAACTTTATTCTAAAAAAAATAAAAAATTGACCCTCATGGTTTCAACAATTGCAAACTATGCAGGAGGTTTATGACAGGGATACATTTAGCATGGATGACAAGATGGGGGATGCTTTGTTCGACATCCAACCGTTCTTGGAAGCGGTTAGGATGCGTTTAGGGAATCTACCAAATGGTACGATCATAACGACTGTGAAACCAACGAGGACTAACTGTTTGGCTGAGGAAAGTCACGTGACATGGACCGATGGAAAAGTTGTTCAAAGCATGGTTCTTAGGTTGCAAAATGTCGAGTGTGGGGAGGTTGAGATTCAACTATTGTGGATCGACATTCCCGGCTCTAGAGGTCTCTAATTAATTAGTTTATGATAGTTATTCTGAAACGTTTGTCGTGTAAATTCATCCAACCGAACTAGCTTTTATGATTTTATCTCTCTAGGTTGGGAATGTTTGGTTTTTGATCTTGTTGAGATATTGTTTATGTAAAAGAGTTAGAAAGTCCATTTTTTTTATTAAATCTTAATCATCATTTATTGAAAATATGATTTACTTTAACAAGGTCAAAAGCTGACATTAATTAATTTTACTTTAAAAAGGTCAAAAGCTAACATAATATTAAGATTTAATGTTTAACCACTGTATTATCTTTACTTTTTAATATATATTGTAATTAAAAAAAGTTCTAACTCTTTAAGTGACGGTTGGTCCTAAACAAACTACCAGTCGATTAAAGCCTCCGATGGCATCAACTCAAATTATATTTCCTTGAACTAGTTTTTTTAATTAGGTTTAAAAAATATTTAATTTTTTTAATTTGGGCCCCGAGAAACCAGGCCCTGTGCGATCACACACTGTGGATATTAATTATGCCTACGTAACTGAAAATGGCTTAAAGCTGCAATAAAAGGCCCGGGCCAACATTTGCCGGCTGGATAGATAACGACACCATTAGACTTTTTGATGAATTGGTATTAGTCATCTGAGTTATCACATTTAGTAATTTAGTGGAATATAAATTATTATTATTTCAAAAAATATAATATAATGATTTTTTTTTTGTTTTTGGTCTGGATTATGAGATACAAACACTATAATTAATATGAAATAAATATAATAGGCCGAAATCAATGTTTCTGAGCAAAAAAAAATAAGAAGATGGGGGTCTCGGCCTCCCTGGCCCCTAATAAGTTCCGCCCATGCAATGCAAGTATCCAACAAATATAATTCAAATTTAAAAATCCAACAAATATAATATAAAGTGGGGACTTTTGGAACATGAAAAACCGAAAAAAAAAATTCTTCAAAAAACCGGTCCACAGGTTCAACCGGAAAATCTCGCCGACAGGCCGGTTATTTTACAAACTGTTTTAAACTATTAACCGAACCGCTACAATGACCGAACCCCGGTTGCACGTTAGACCGGCTGATCCGGTGGGGTTTTTTAAAAATATTGCTAAGGAAAACAATTTAGCAAGCAGAGTATTTGGATGATAAACGTTAAAGCTGACTTTTCTACATTTGCATTTATGGAAATAGAATACGCCCACATGCCCCTTGTGTCACGGAATAAAGTTTCCTTCTTTTTTAGCATAGTCAGTTGATTACGGTCTCGCCGTTGATTTCATGAGCAATTCCACTACAAGTCTACAACGATCCAATGAATATTTTGTTAGAAAATTAGTTAACAAATGATTTTTTATTAAGTATGGACACACCTAATAACATTTATATATGATTTATATAAGGAAAACTTCATACAAATGTAACTAACTTTCTAAACTGTTCTAATTAAATCACTCATTGTTTTTTTTGTTATAATTAGGTCACTCAACTTTCAGTTGATGTTCTAATAATATGTTTTTTTACCTGTTTAACAAGTTACATGTCTATGTGACATTTTTTTTTTCTTTTTTACTTTGATGACATGGAATAAAATTAAGAAAATTTCAAAAGACATAGAATTAACAATTATTAATTTTTTTAATATTAAAATTAAGAAAATTACAATATTCGATATAGTGTTTAAAAAAATTAATTGGCGATAAATTCTCTACTAAAAAATGAGTATTTCATTTTAATATTAAAAAATGGACTTAAATTTTTTTTGAAACACTGTATCGATCAGTGTTTGAAGGTTTTTTTTATGTGTTGAACTAATTAATTTGACATTTATAGAGTTTAATTTTTTTTAAATACTGTATCGGATGTTGTATGTAACAATTCACAGTTTCTTAATTTTAATATTAAAAAAATAATAATTGTTAAGCCCGTGTCGTGAATTTTTTTTTAATTTTAATAGTAAAAAAATTAATAATTGTTAATTCAATGTCATCAAATAAAAAAAAATGCCACATAAGCATATAACCTGTTAAACAGGTAAAAAAACATAGTATTAGAACATCCATTAAAAGTTGAATAACCTAACTGAAACAAAAAAATATTTAGTGACTTAATTGGAACAATTTAAAAAGTTGGTTACATTTCTACGAAGTTACCCCTTTATATAATTGATAATCACATATTTTCTCCTTTATAAGAGATTCTTAACAAGTTAAAGTGTGTTTAAAATAAAGCTTAAATGAATGAGTATATCAATACTAAAAAATTAGTGAGTTTGATACGAAACTTCAAAGAAGTAAATGAATGAAAGTTGTCCTACATATGTGGGTGGATAAACTTTAAAATGATATATATATATATAACTAGGATATTATTTCATTGACAATAATGAATAAGTGGGGAAGTGTGAAGCACTTTCACGCCCATCGTAACCATTGACGATAGACGTAAGAGCATGTGTTATATTAATTGAATTGTGAGAAATAAGTAGCGTCACGTAGGCGGAGTAAAGACTCAACTCATTCAAGGAGTGTTATGTCTAGTTATGGTGAGTGATGAGTAATATATACAAATCAAGAAGCTTACAAAAATTATTACACCGTTTTCTACGTGTAGGACCTATGTTATGTTAATTAACTTTCATATTGGGATAACTTTGATAATAACTACATAATTTTGTCCATTTTATAAGAAGCCAAATACGAAGTCATAGTAGTGGGACTTCAATAATAAAGTATAAGTTTGGAAATTTGATATTAAAATGAGACAAATTTACAATAATCGTTTAGAATTATAGCTTTAGTCCTAATGCTTTGTGACTTTGTCTTCGTTTTGATTTATAGTACTAACATGTGTTTTTTGAATTATCCACCTCACTTAAACTTATCCACCTTAACTAATTAAGTTTTAATTAATTAACACATACACTGATCTATATAATTTATATAAATTTTCAGCCCCACATAATATATATACATATACACGGCACGCACAATTCACATGGTTCACATGTGAAACACATACTTAATTAATTAAATTTAACAGCCTATAAAACCAGGTGTTACAAAAATAATACAAAGTTAAAAAGGTTTTGTTTTTAAAAAGAATATTTTTTTTCATATACTCATAATCATTTACATATTGAGTACGGAACTTCTACGAATTTTTTCAAAAACTTAAGTTTAAAACTTACTATTATTAGTAGGTTAAGTTTAGTTAATCTTTAAGAAATTTGATGTCTTACAATTTTTTTAAAATAATGTTACTAGCTTACTATATTGCAAATTATATATAGAATGTATAGTTTCCATTATACATCATAATATGATCGAGCAACGACTAGCCTAGTAGGCTGCTGAACTTCAGTCTACATAATCTTTTTTTTCACCCCTTATACTATATATAATTTATCATTCTAACCCATTTAATTATGTATTAATTTAGTTTTTCTGTAATAACTTTTGTTCGTTAACTTCTTTTAAAAAACAACTTTTTTGTCAGCGTTCCGATATGACTTTTTTGAAAACAAAGCTGTATTTAAAATCGAGTGTTTTTTTGGTATCGTAGCATATAGCGAGTGTCGTTACTGTTGTGCTATTGTGATGACCCAGACCTATTATGAACGAACATTATTGCCGATATTGGTAACATTGGAACTGGTGTCGGTATTCGCTTTTATGGTTTTTGACGGACTAAACTCCTGTCGCGTGACATTGGTGAAAAACAACCAGACTACTGCGACGAAGCGCGAATTATACAAGCATGTTCAGGTTTTTTTTTCATGTAGATACATCCGCCGCGAAACGCGGGGAACCAACTAGTTTATTATATACTAAAGTCTAAACCGCTTAACAAAATACAGATATTGATCCGGGCCAGCGTTTGAAAACGTTTTACTGGGTTGTTGGGTGTTAGCGGCCCAAGAAGAGACTGGCCCAGGGCTATATTAGTTGTTACTCGTGCGTGAGAATGTGAGATTACTTAGAGAGCTAATCACTGAGACAGATAAACTGCTGGCCCATTTTTGGATAATAAAAGGAGGAACATCTTAAAAGTTAAAATTTCCATGTGTTATATAAAAACTAGTGGGGAGCCGTGCGTTGCGGCGGTGCATAAACTTAGGAGTTTTACGGTGGGTTTGAGATGTGGCGACAATACTGTTAGTATTATTAGGTTTCAGTTTTACACTTCCCGCATTCTAAATTTTGGTGATACTATGACGACAATATTGTTGATATTATTAGGTTTCAGTTATGTAGCAACGACAACTTGCGATGCAATACTTGTTGCGGTGGGTATTTTGTACACATACATTTGAAATCCGACCTATTCCAACAAAAATAGTGCATAAAATAAAAATAGCTAAACAGGTCAAAATGTCAAATGGCTCAATCATGGTGGAAGTCGTCCAAAGTGTAATGTTAGGGGCATGTGACCTACCAAAAATTGATTTGTTTAAAACAAATTAATCACTGGTAAAATATTTGATTGAAAATAAACTAATGAAAAAAGAGAGTAACAGGTCAACCCAACCCAGTCCGTTTTGACTGAACTCATCTTGATATGAAATCCTCCCTCTCCATGGTGTAACCTCTAGTAATTAACAATGGTGTGTGTGTATGTTGGGGGGAGGGGGTATGTTGAAAATAAACTAAACTTGTTAGTATAGGGGTCTATATGTTATTGTTGTAAACTATGTTTAGAGTTAAAGTGTCATATTGTAAATATTAGGGGTTTAGATTGTAAAAGTTTGTTTAGGGTAACCGGTGTTTTAGGGAAACGTCGTGTTGTTTGGATTACACCGGTTCAAAAAGTACAAATAGGACCGATGTCTATCATTTGTGAATGTTGAACAAATTGTAAACAAGATTCGTTTGTATATATATATATTTCTATCAATTTCGTTCTTCCAGTTTCAATTAGGGCTTGATATTCAACAGGGCATGAGAGGGGGCAATTTTAAACCAGCTATTTGGAAAGGAGTCAATTTCAACCAAATATTAGCTATTTTTTACATGACACATTTGGGATAGAATATAATTCAAATCGGCCTATTTAAAAGTAAACATGTCATAACATCTACATAAGTAACAATTATCAACCATGATTTCCAAATGAAATTGCAATTTGTTTGCTAACTATAATGCTTCCGGCTAATGAGTATGAACAAGGATTGTACTGTAATTCAAGGGGGGCATGAGTATGTAATTCCCAAAAATAGATCCTTTGGCCCATCCTAGGGTTGTAAACAAACCAAACTTTTAGTGAACCAATGGCGGGAAGATTGTTTATGTTCATTTAAAAAAAATTAACTGGCATAGCGGCATGAACATGTTTTATTCATTTAACTAATAGAACCAACAAACACACGGATATCATTCTTTCATCAAGTCCTGGTTTATAAGTTCATTTGCTGAAGGATAACTGCTTAACACCTTTCTCCACTGCATTTCTTCATAACTTGTATCTTACTCCTAACTCGTCACATGATACTGGCCACGTTCGCCCCATTGATCATCCTATCCTGGTGCCCAAGCACAAATCTTAAATCCTCATTTAGAATCTGTAATGTTAAAATTATTAATTGAATCCTTGAGTATTTCGTAATACATGGAATTTGACGAACCTTGTCTTATTTAGAAAAATGGAAAGCATGTTGTTACAATAAAGGTTGCAATTTTTACCCATCTACCTGTCAATGGGTCGATTTGGGTCATGTTTTATCTCATATGAATCAAATAAAAAATTTGCTAGAAGAGGAACAGTTTAAATGTGTAGAGTGGGTTGAAAGTTGCCCAACGTGGCCATTTCAACACGTGCTAAAAAAGGATCTATTTTTCAATCGGAACATTTTTTGACCTGTAATATGGCCAATATGTACCAATAAGAAAAATATTAACATTTTTAAGGTTGTAAGTGATGTTACCTTTTCTGCAAAATGCCTCCATAGGTAATGCATAAAAGGAATGTGTTGCAAAACATGAGCAAAATCAAGTGACATTGAGTACAGTAGCCTAGTCTTATTTCTTGATGATGGTAAACAGACATGTAGCTGATGAAGATGTGTTGGACCTGAGCAATTGTAACCTAACTTATAAGATGTGTTTGACGAACCTTGTCTTATTTAGAAAAATGGAAAGCATGTTGTTACAATAAAGGTTGCAATTTTTACCCATCTACCTGTCAATGGGTCGATTTGGGTCATGTTTTATCTCATATGAATCAAATAAAAAATTTGCTAGAAGAGGAACAGTTTAAATGTGTAGAGTGGGTTGAAAGTTGCCCAACGTGGCCATTTCAACACGTGCTAAAAAAGGATCTATTTTTCAATCGGAACATTTTTTGACCTGTAATATGGCCAATATGTACCAATAAGAAAAATATTAACATTTTTAAGGTTGTAAGTGATGTTACCTTTTCTGCAAAATGCCTCCATAGGTAATGCATAAAAGGAATGTGTTGCAAAACATGAGCAAAATCAAGTGACATTGAGTACAGTAGCCTAGTCTTATTTCTTGATGATGGTAAACAGACATGTAGCTGATGAAGATGTGTTGGACCTGAGCAATTGTAACCTAACTTACAAAAGTAAATCTGGTCTAAATCTGGTCCAAATTAACAAAATTTAGATAATAATTGTAATGATATCACTTTTGTAATCATAACTAATTAGTTAACTACTTATAAATTTTCCAAAAGTATTGACAGTTTGCAGATCAAACGAACTGGCATGTTTTGATCATTGCTAAAGATGACCCGGGACCATTTGACCCGTTACCTGATTCACCCATCTTGTCACATTGTGTTTTCAAAATGGGATATATGTAATTCCGCCTTAAAACAAAAAATAAACCATTACATGTTGTTCAAAATATCATAATACATACCGACCTGATTGTTTTTGTTATCGTATTCTGCTTCAATTCGAGCAGTTACATCCATCTGCAATTTAAAAAGAGAATCCTAATTAGTTTTGTGTGAATAAAAAATAACTTTTTGGCTAAGTTAAACTTGACTTTACATCTTCAGCGAAGGGTTCCCAATATTCTATGACAGCAGGTGTCCGTACGCGTTGAGGATCAGTTAGAGCATTCTGCACAAGTAACAAATGAAGTCTCATTACAAGACTAGTTAAAATTGGCAAATAATAATGAAAAATAGTTTGACCTTTGAAGTCAAAATTAACATTTCAAATTCCAATTTCTATTGATTTTGACTCTAACTTGTCACCACCTAATTAAAAATAATAAATAATCTAAAATAACATGGAAACATAAAGTTATCACTAACCATTGTTTCAGATGGCAAATCGTTGTCGGTTTTCCCAGGGGCCCAAAACAATAAGTAAACCATGAGGTTTTACTATATATACCAAGATTGTATGAAACCATGAACCGAAAAATATTCTTTTAATGATGCAACAAATCAGTGTTTCTTAAATGATATTAATTGTATAATATTATATAAGCCAAAACAAAAATGAGAATCTTTACCCTTCCTTCAATGAAATCATGTGTTCCTATGTTAACCACAATGCATCATATTGCCTTGGCAGAGGCATAGGGTAATGAATCAACAACAATATAAACAGACATATTGCCATAACTTCCACATTAAAATGGGATCAAAAAGAAAATACTGGCAAGAAAAACATACCCATGTTCCATCTTTGATTAAAGATACCTTCTTTAGCTTCATCTAGCCTCCCAGCCTTCACAAACAACACAGTCAATGAAAACAAGGCATGAGTCTTGAGAAAGATCTTATAAGAAACTTCTTAAAATAAAGATAATTACACAACAAAATCTGATCATTTGAAGAAGTGGTAATCACGAACTAACCTTCAGCAACACCTGAAACCCTAATCGCCGTCATCGGGGACTACCGTGAAGCAGTTAAGCGGCGCTACTCGTTGTCCTGAATTAACCCTAAGGGCTTTTTTCATCATCAGGCATCAGCCATGTTCGTCGGAGGAAAGGGGGTGGGGAGGGAGAGGCAGAGAGCGACCGTGTTTAGGGTTTCTGATAAGATCTTTCTAAAGACTGGCGTTTGATGGTATTTGAATGGTCTCAAGCTTTCATTGAATGAGGTTTTTATGACGTATTCGGTTAGGATGATGAAGGGTCTCCGGCGGATGATGAAGGGGCTCCGGCGAGGGAGGCAGCGTCTTAAAACCGGTGTCTTAAACTCCCTCTTTATAAAGGAGTATAGATATAGATATATATAAATGAATTAATTGTAATTATTATTTATTAATTCACTTAAATCATTAATTAAGTGAATTTATTTGACTTGCTAAAAGACATGTATACCCTTTAAACATGTTTTAGAGGGTGTTTGGGATTACTTATTTACTCTACTTATTAACTTATTAACTTATATAAGTTAATAAGGTGTTTGGGAAAGCTACTTATTTAGCCTACTTATACCATTTTTCAAGAAGTAAGTCCATCCTTACTTATTACTTATAACTTATTAACTTATAGCATAAGTCAATAAGTAGTTTTCAAAGAAAATCCCAAAGTTTTTGAGAAGTTACAAATTGTGACTTATGACTTATGACTTATTACCTTTTTGAATAAGTCATAAGGAGTTTCAAATAAGTAATCCCAAACACAGCCTTAGTTAAGGTTTAAGAGAATGAGTTAAATGGTACCTAATATGTTTTAATTATAAATAGGGGTTAGAAGGTAATTATACTCATTTGAGGCTTTATATAATCCCTCTAAAAACTTCATTAATTATATATATACATAGCTCAAAATTTTATTTACGTATATCCCCTTCATTAATTACATATATACCCAACTGGATGATGGAACCGGTCAAAAGCGACGATGAATGTTGAAATCGACCAGAAGCGGGAATCAGAAGGTTAGTGTAGGGATTGATTGAATAAGAAAATTCGTATTTCTTTTAAAGTTAAAAGAGTAATTTTATAAAAGATAAGTATATATGTAATTTAAGTTTTAAGTTAGGTATATATGTAATTAGGGTTATAGTTTTTCTTTTTATATTACTCCACTCCATATTTTAAGTGAGACTAGAACCTAACATCATTTAGGGGCTGTTTGATAGCCTTTTAATAATTCTATTAAGAGGCTGCCTCTAAATCGGTCAAAGGTATGAGTGTTTGTTTTGGATTTTTCTAGCATTTTAATGATTTATCCAGCCTCTTAATAGTTCATCTAAAAAACCATACTAAATAATTCAGATTTTTTAATGATTCAACACTTAGGTAGCGTTTGGTATGCAGGAATGGGAGGTGGAATGGAATGGACGATTACAAGTGAATGAAAAAAATGGTGTTTGGTTGGACGATGGAATGGAATCACCCATTCCACAAGGAATGTCATTCCCTCTAAATCCCTCAAATTCATTCCATCCACCCCCCTTGATTTTTTTTCATTCCATCCCCTCTTTCACCCTTCATTACCACCACACCCTCCTATCACCACCACCAACCACCACCCACCACCACCAACCACCACCTCCCACCACCCACCACCGCCTCCACCACCCACCACCCACCACCACCACCACCGCCGCCGCCGCCTCCACCACCCACCGTCATCTCTCGCCGCCACCACCACCGCCACCCACAACCACATCACCGCCACCACCAACCCCCACCTCCCACCTCCGCCACCACCACCGCCGCCACCACCCACCGCCACCTCCCACCACTGCCACCGTCACCACCACCCACCGCCACCTCCCACCACGGCCACCGTCACCACCACCCACCGCCACCTCCCACCACCGCCACCGTCACCACCACCCACCGCCACCTCCCACCACCGCCACCGTCACCACCACCCACCACCACCTACCCACCACCACCACCTCCTACCACTGCCACCCCCACCCACCACCACCCACCACCACCGCCATCACCCACCGTCACCCACCACCACCCAATACCGCCACCCACCACCACCACCGCCACTCACCATCGATTTTATTCCTTCGTCTTTTCTAGCCTACTAAACAACATAAAGTAACGATATATTCCATTCTCTCATGGTAACCAAACAAGACAATGGAATGGAATGGTCCATTTCATTCCTTTGTCCATTCCATTACATCGTTCATTCCATTCCCTCGTCCATTCCATTACCTCATACCAAATGATTCAGATTTTATAAAATATTCATTTAGATGAAAGACATATATACCTTTACTTATCAGTAGACCAAGCTAGTGGTTCTGAAAGTATTAAAGTAATATAATCATTTCTCAAGTGAGACTAGAAAGTACTATGCTCCTCTCCTTTTTAGCTTCTGGCTAAAGGCTTCGTGTGAGTTTGTGGTTCTAATAAAATGTTTTCTTGGCTGTTCAAAATATATATATAATCATAATCATAATAACCATTAATTAATTACCGACCCTCCTACCATCCCATCCCCTAACTAGATGGAGACCCTTTCCCCTTCGCAGCCGCTCTCTGAGAATCACGGCGCACATATGTCTCAACCGGCGCCGGAGAATGCTGACTCTTCCTCTCATCCCTCCGCGGCTGGTAAGTTCATATCCTTTTCTCTCTTATCTCCACAAACAAACTTTCATCACCAATTTTGCTTGTTTCTCTTCAAAAATCAACTCACCGATCTTCTAAATCCTTCGATTTTCCTCCAAAAAGTAACCTCAAACACAGCGTAACAGTGAATTAGTAATATTTTACCTACTTTATTCGTTTGATTTTGTTCATGTTTTTTCCAATTTGGTAGCTAGTATGCGAGTTTATAATATTACGATTCAATTCTGGACGTATTTTTTTTTTTTTTTAATTTTATGATAACTTTTAGCCCTAATTATGCAAAGTTGATATTGATTAATGATTATTTGTAGTATATGATACAAAGGTTGATTTAATCACAATTTATTGGAAGTTTGAGGCTTGAATTTAAGATTTAATTTGACTTTTCAAAACATCTTGTTTCATATCCATGGGTATGGTATCATAAAGGAAGAAGGGATAAATATTTTTAGTTTCAAAATCTCATGTTTTGAAAGATCATAAATGAGAAACTGGTAAAGAATCAGAAGAGGAGGTTGCTTTGAAAAATGAATATTTATCTCATCTAACTTGTGCCTTTTGTGGTTCAAGTTTAATCGTGATCGTTTTATGGCTGCTTCTCACGATAGACGTGATGTCTTGCTTATGATTAACTTTTTAGGTTCAAAGTCACATTTGCTGTACAAGTGTCTTCTCAACCAACTTGTTCAAAAGTTGAAGAAACCATCCCCGGTATATCAAACACAAAATGAAGGATCTGATCATCTACCTAGGTTCAGATCCACTGTTTGGGTAGATGGTTTGAGCTACACATCTTCTAGCACATTTCAGCAACGGAAGATGTCCGAGATGGATGTTTCCAAACTTGCATATATTTCCATAATACAGAAGGCAAAGACTGACGCATTGCATTTTATACAAGAGGTTTGATGCTCACAAACTATAGCTTTGCTTTGTATATGATAAGTTCTGTTATTCAATGGAATAATTACTTTAGCATTAGGGTAATTAGTTGTTATGATCGATTTTTAGAGATAGATGTTATGATTCAATGGAATAATTACTTTAGCATTAGGGTAGTTAGCGTTTCAACACCCTATGGAGATGAGTAATGGTATAATAGTAAGTGAACGTATATGAAAATGCATGTTATACTGCAAGGCATACTCTCAAGGTAATTAGTTGTTATGATCGACTTTTAGAGATAGAAGAAACACGGAGAAAAAAGGAGTTTTACTTGAAACCATCGATACCCATTCTCATTCTTCGCTTTGATTAAGTAACGCTGATGAACTAATTGTATGTTAGTTCGTTCTTTACAACAGACCCCTTACCTATTCACACTGACAAGTCTAGTCCTTACACTATTATCACATATTGACACTTTTTATCCCTCACATTATTATTATCACAACAATACATACCTAATTAAAGATTCTTGACCTCAAGAATCAAGAATCACAAAAAAGAAAAAAAAAACTCAACTCAATTAGAGTAATTTTTTCTATGTTGCGTTTGGTAATAGATTGATCCTTCTAATGTGAAGATGTTCATCCCATGGACTCACACAATTGATGGCCAGTTTTAAACTTTTCCACAACTCATCATCACCAACTGCAGAAGCATCCAAACTGTAAACATCACCTTCCGTTTCAGTTTGTTGAGTGTGAAAACCTTGGAAGCCTGGTAATAGAGAATCCCCGGTATGTTAGTCATAATTGAGCTTGTAGCAGCTATCATGAGCCATGACTCACTGAATTCAGAAATCTTGGTGTTAATGTTTTCATCTCTAGCCACATCTTTTGCTACTTGCATTCTTGTTAGCCAATTTACGTGTGATTTGGGTTCTCTAGCATGACAAAGTCTAGTCCTTACACTATTATCACATATTGACCCTTTTAGTCCTCACATTATTATTATTATCATAACATTAGTTATGTGATATGTCAAATCCTATGTATGACAACGATAATGATATCTAATTTTTATTGAAGATAAGTATTCATTAGTTGTATGTGGTAATGTCATTAATACATGAGTTTTGTTAAAAATATCCCGAGGGCTATGTTTAAGAGGTAACAGTGTGCGTAAATTATTGTCCTTTAACCACTTATCATCTATCACCTTGAGGTGCTTATGTCTAAAGTAGAATAATTATGTGTCCTTACCCTTAAACATACCCCTAGGCCTAAGGGCTATGTTTAGCAAAACTGTTAATTTTTATCATATTGATTTTCTGTTTTCTATTTTATATGATCAAAACGCGTTGTGTTTCCTACTTTTATTTAGAGTTTTTTTTTTTTTTTTTTTTGGGGGGGGGGATAGTTGGTTATGCTAACTACACCTAGATTGTTAATACGTAAACTTAATAGTTCTTTTTGCCTTAACACCACCTAAGTTAGGTGATGTTAACATCATAGATCAGTTCCCCTTTTCTATATCAAGTAGTTATATGATCAAAGATCTCTCTCTCTCTCTCTCTCTCTCTCTATATATATATATATATATATATATATATATATATATCTGATGTATGTCTGTGGATAAGTTTTAAAACTAAGTTAAAATGTGTGGATCAAAGGGTCGACGTCTTGCAAAACGTATCCAATTTCTTACTTTAGCTATTGCAGTTACATTCACTATTAATTGTTATCAACATTTACAGGAAATAGACAAAAAAAAGACTTGCCGGGTCCAACCCAATCTGGTGATAATCATATACTTGTTTTGTATGAGATCATGACTCTTATTACTTGTTGCTGTTGTCCAGGATAAAATCTCTTGCAAGGCTATAATGGCTGAATTTGCAGCTAAGAAGAATATTGGAACACCTGTATACGAGACAACTCAACTGGAGGCGCCGCTTCCTCTTTTCCGTTCTAATATGCTTTTGAATGGTGGTACTTATGTTGGAGATATTGGCAAAACCAAGAAAGAAGCCGAACAATTGGTGGCACGCTCTGTCATTATTAGATATTTAAGTATTTTTCAAAACCCGAGAGCATATTATTATTTTCTATGAGGTGACTTGCTTTCATCTTATGTAATTTGTCTTCATTTCAGATTCGGAATCTGGAAATGACATGGCCTTCGTAGTTATTTGCAAGCTCAGGCAATTTCATGAAATGAATAAAGTTCAGGAAATCAACAGTGTTCAGAATGGCTCAAGTGTTTTGAATGAGGCAGGAACCAGCATCATGGCTGAATCATCTGCAGCACCTGAGTTAAGCTTAGCTCAAGGCACCATGGTTCCAGACACATTTCCATCTTCAGGTGTACCTCAACCAATTATTCCACAACTGTCGGTTGAGCCAATCGCTCCAGTTGCTCCTATTGTAATTCAACCACCAGGACAAGTATCAACTGAGCCAGTCAATCCGATTGTTCCTGTTGCAACTCAACTCCCTGCTTCACAAGTATCAGTTGAATTAATCAAGCCAGCTGTTGCTGAACCTCAGGTTTTGACCCCGGTCACATCTGCTATGGTCAACGATTCTTGTACTCCGCTGATTGGAACCTATCTTTCTTCTAAGGTAACTCAACAACCAAAGCCACAAGCTTCAGTTGAACCAATCAAGCCGGCTGTTGCTGAACCTCTGGTTTTGACCCCGGTCCTATCTGCTGTGGTCAACAACTCATGCAGTCCAGTTGTATCAGCACCATTGGTAGATATTCCAGCAACCAATCTCTCTTCCAATGTAATTCAACAACCAAATCCAGAAGCATCGCCTGATCAAGCACTGGAGTACATACCACTTATGGGTCAAACATCAGACAAGAAACGAAGCAGGAATAGCAGGAAAAATGCCCGAAAGAAAATGCGTGCTGCTGCTCAGTAAGTGTTATTGTTAAATTAAACTTGTGTATCTAATTGGGTTCATATAAAGGTCGTTCCTTTTTGCATTTTTTTGTATTTTGATGTTAAAAAAATTTCAGCATCCCTGTGGTACCTGCAAATCAAGTTCTGCCATTTTTGTCTCCCCAATGAATAGCTCCAGTTCTGTGTACTTCTGTAACAAAGGTGAGCAAGTTTCTTCCTGTGGGGTTGAGCTCTGAATCGTTAAGCGGTGAACGGTTCTTTTAGTTGGAAGAAGTGGATGGATGGATGTTAGTTTTAGTTATGCAGATGTTTGTATTGTTGGTTGTAGGTGGTCATTACAATTTATGTTTTCTGTTTTTGTATCTGTAAGATGCACAAGACTTGTTATGTTTAATAAGTGTTTTAAAATGGTGAATTCTTGACATTTGCCGACACTTTTGAGAATGCAGGTATAACGTTTCACTACTACTTTCAGCATGAAAATGTTGGGTTTATCTGATAGATCCTTACAAAATAGTAAGTTATGGTATTACTTGCAATTTTTATTCAGTTTTATAGCATTCAAAGCAACATTTCCATCTTTATTTTTATAATCTAATTAAATATATTTTTTTTCAAAGTTATCTTTAAATTAGTTTAACATCTCACATCTTATTCTCTATCTCCTCAGAAACACTTATTTTATTATTATTTTTTTCTTTCCTAAACACTCAGAACAAAATATAGAGATTGATGAAAATGGATCTCTATATTTAGATAATCTCTATTTACTAAACAATAAAATTTAAAGATAGAGATAGAGATTCTGATGACGATGTAAAATAGAAGAAATCTTTAAATAATAGAGATGGAGATAAAGAGTTGCTGTGAATGTTCTAAGGAAGCTAATAAAAAAAGAATAAAAAATTTTGCCTTTAAAAAAAGTTTAAGTTTGTAAATAATGTTCAAGTATAACATAACCCTGTAGACTAGACAGAGAATTTGGAAGTATGACAAATGACTCTAAATAATCTAATATTAGTAATAGTAAAACATTCTAGAGGCAGTGAATAAGTAATTTTTTTTTTTATTTTTACCAATTTCAGAAATCTTAATTTGTTAAGAGAATATTTCTTGTAAAAAGCTTGTATGTTACAACACGACATGTAAAAGTTTTAGGGCATGATAGATATCGTTACATGGACACGATAGTTTGTAGTGGCTCAGGTTGATTACGCTCACTCATTGGTCTTGTACCAAAATTCATCTTTCACTAAGGTGATGTCACTAAGCACATAGAGATTACGGCTACAACGTCTCACTAATAATGTAGGTATTGTATCAGGCACGAAACAAAACAGGAATAGCAGGAAAAATGCCTGAAAGAAAATGCATGCCGATGCTCAGTAAGTGTTGTTCTTATATTAAACTTCTGATGCGTTTTGTATAATACACATATCTAATTGGTGGTTTATATGTTTTTCTTCATTTTTGTAACTTAGTAAAAAACCCATCTAATTAGATACACGTATTATAGAAAAAACATCATAAGTTTAATATAATAATAACACTTACTGAGCATCAACACACATTTTCTTTCGGGCATTTTTCCTGCTAATCCTGTTTCGTTTCTTGTCTGATGTTTGACCGACAAATGCCAAGTGCGCCATCAAAACATCATATTATGTTCATGCCACGCGCGCGCATGTGCGAGTCAGTGCTTCCCACCCTATAGGGTTCCACTAGTGTTTAACTTAAAGGAAACAAATTAATTAGGAGTGTTCCACTAATATATCACTCCAAGATTGGTCCCCCCCACCTCTGTGGGACAAATTTCTACAATTTTCCTTCCAATTTTCGAAACTTTACACAACCCTAAACATCCAACTTTGAGCATCGATATCTCATTCATCTTAGCTTCGTTTTGGACGTGATATTGTTCGTTGCGAAACCCTCACAACATAGAATACAAACCCAAAAAGAAATATGCAAAACTACATCGTTTGAATTTATTTATTTCTATCCAAAGTTGACAAAAAAATTATTTTTGTAACATGGTGAAAAACCCATATTTTCACCCAAAATTTCCAACAATAACATCTTTACTTTTTGAGATGTAGTTTTATTGGGAAAAAATAGTTTACAATCTATCTTAGTTATACAAATATTTTACCCAAGGCAAAAAAACATACACGGTCAAAGCAAGATTAAAAAAAAGAATAAAAAATCCATTTAGCACTCTTCGTGATCGTTAATCCTTATTCTAATAAATAATTTCAAATAATGCCATGTGTCATCACCATGTTTTTTCTTATTAAAATTTGTAATTTTTCTTATTTTAAGTAAGTTTGAATTTTGTAATTTAAGTATCTTAATTTTTTATTTTTAGAAAAATAATATAAAATTTAAATTCTAATTATTACTTAATTAAAGAAACAAATTTTTTTTTTGTTTCACACATTATTTTATTTTTTTATTATTAAACAACTCTATTTTTATTAGTGCTTAATATAGAGTATCGTTTTTTATTATCCATTTTTATTAAACAACCCCATTTTTATTAACCTACCCCATTATACTTTTATTTATTTTTATTAAACAACTCTATTTTTATTAACCTGGTGCTTAATTTACTCAGGTTTTGAAAATGAAAAAGAAAAACATATGAACCATCATGGTGTCAGGCTGATTTGAATTGTTTCCATGTTCAAAATGTATATTTAAACAATTATTTATTAGTCTCCATGCAAGTTTTTAAAACCCAAATTAAAAACAAGACTTAAATAGACAGGAGAGCAAGAATGGTGAGCATTGAGCAAGAATGGAGATGGGAGCTGATCAGGTAGATTTTCATGTGAACAACTTGAAAAACCTTATGAAATGAATACTAACTCTTTTTTATTTTTTTAAAAACGATCGAACTTACGCCGCCGCAAAGCGTAGAAGAAAAACTAGTTTTAACAACTATCGTTAGGAAAGTTTAAAGTTGGTGGGCCAGTTTCTTTTTTATTAAAAAAAGAAAAACAATAAAACTTTCTTATAAGTATAATTTTTTTGGCAAATTATTTTTAGAGTAAACTGTCATTTTCGTCCCTGTGGTTTGGTCAAAATTGCCACTTTTATTCAATAGTTTGTTTTTTTGTATCTGGGTCCTCGTGGTTTTTAAAATATTGCCATTTTCATCCTCGTGGTTTTAAAATATTGCCACTTTCATCCAGTCAGCTAACACCGTCCGTTTTTCTCAGTTAAATGAGGGGTATTTCAGTCCTTTTACTTATTTGTTTTATTTTTTCATCTTTTTTACTCTCACTTTTTAATCATCCTCAATTTAACCTCTAATTTAATCATCCACCTGCTGGCCTTCTTCCTCTTTTCCTGACCAGTTTCCGACGAGCACCACTGGAACACCTCCGTCGCTTGTTTCTATGATTAAAAAGTGAGAGTAAAAAAGATGAAGAAATAAAACAAATATGTAAAAGGACTGAAATACCCCTCATTTAATTGAGAAAAACGGACGGTGTTAGCTGACTGGATGAAAGTGGCAATATTTTAAAACCACGAGGATGAAAATGGCAATATTTTAAAACCACAAGGACCCAGATACAAAAAAACAAACTATTGGATGAAAGTGACAATTTTGACCAAACCACAGGGACGAAAATGGCAGTTTACTCTTATTTTTAATAATCTAAAGTATGAGTTATTGACTGATAATAATTCGAACTAACAGTTTGATTGTGATAATCCTAATTTCACTTTTGCTGTCAATGGCAGTAAAAGTAGCATAATCATAATATATTTACACTCGATTTCCCACTCGATTTTGCTTGCACGTTTCTCCATATCATTTAAATCGGTAATTTTGAACGAAAATAAGTGTAAATCGAATATAAATCTATGATGATTATACTACTGAGACTGTCATTAACAACAAAAGTAAAAATTAAAATTATCATCAACCAAACTGTTAGTTTGGATTATTATCAGCCAACGAGTAATAGTTTGGATTATTAAAAACCAATTTGCCTAATTTTTTAATTCAAACTTAAAATAATTTTAATTAATCTTATTAATAGTTATATTTTTATTTTATAATTAGTTTAGCGAACACTTCATAATTAATTCATTTCATATTTATCGAGTTTATTAAATATTAAATTATTTAAAATATGATGATATTTTACTTCAATCTATTTTAGTTTGTATTTACATTATATTTAAAAAGGCATACGGTTTATTAAAGTAAGAGTAAACTTCGATTTTGCTTTATGTGGTTTGGTCATTTGAACTCTTTTACTCTAATAATTAAAAATGGTCAAAACACTCCTTGACGTTACCATTTTGCTCCCTGACATTAACTCTGTTTAATATTTCAGTTAAAATTAAGGGCATTTTGATAATTTCACGATGTAAGATTATATATACATATGCCAAAATGCCCTTAATTTTAACTGAAATATTTAACAGAGTTAATCTTATGGAGCAAAGTGACAATAAAATGGTAACCTCAACGAGTGTTTTAATAATTTTCAAACTATTGGAGCAAAAATGTTAAAATGGTCAAACCAAATTGAGGAAAAACGAAGTTTACTCTTAAAGTAATTTGGCATATTGTAGCTTGCCTTAGAAATGAGGGTGACTGACGGGTGGTTAAAAACAGAATTAAAAACTGAACTGTAATGACAAAGTTATAAACTTGTGACCGGAGATTAATTTCTTTCTAAATCAAGAGAAGAAAATTAAAAAAAAAACGTAATCTTTATTGTTTATCATAAAGAGCAAACATTAGGAAGACAAACAGCTTAACAATGTGTCATTTTCAATTACGAATCTTAATCTTGATTACGTTATTATTCAGAACTTTATGCCCGAATCCGATGCTTTCTATTGAAAATATATTCCAAAAGAGGAGCATAATAAATACTAACAAGGTGTAATACAATTAACTTTTTTTTTCAATTTTATACTGTATTTATTGGTGGTTAAGCGATTTTTTAGAAAGCGGTGGTGGACAACAATTACTTTTTCACGAATTTAGAAAAGGTTAAAAGGCTACTAAAAAAGATATATTAATTCCAATGGTTTATCATGTCATCATTGATAGAGTTACTGGTTGTTTGGTAGCTTATTAATGATTTAATTAAAATGCTTATCTCTGAATCGGTCAGAGGTAAAAGTGTTTGTTTCGCTAAAAATCACATCTTAATGGTTCTGCAAGCTTTTTAATAGTTCAGCTATACAACCATGCTGTTCAGAGCTCTTAATGCTTCAGCACTTAATGGTTCAGATTTTGCTAAACAACCTCTTAATCAAACAACTTAAATATTTTGGTTTAATATATGGAAGATTTAGAAAGTAAAATTACTAGTAATCAATGTTTTGTAACTTAACTGATAATTGAACCGACCATCTTACGAGTCCATTGGTAGGATTGTGTTGACACGGGTTTGGGGTTCCGATGAATGGCTCTTCAATCAGCATCCATGTTAACGAAAGCTCCTCCAGTCAGGCCCACGATTAACTTCTTATCTTTTCTAGTAGTTTTCCTGCACCAAAACAACGCGTTAAGGCGTCTCATGAAGGGGATAATCCCTGTAACCACTCTCCAACGTGAGAATCAGTCTCTCTGGTGAATGAAAGAGGTGATCAGAGTAAGGGATGACTGAAAGTATACAGATGATGTGAGAGTGAATGTGCATACCTGCGAAACACAAGTGATGTCGGAATTTTTTGCCGAAACACAAGTGATGCCTCACCGAAGGTCCTGCAAAAAGAAACCCACACAAACAACAAACGTGCAGACCACGAGGAAGTTGGATCCAGATGAGAAGTTGAAATTGGCAAGGTCGTTTATCAATATGTCGGAGTATCCGGTGATTGGTGTTTATTTTTAAAAAATACAAATTTAGTAGTTAATTATTAATACTTTATTATACTAATTGCATAAAATTTGTAGGTAACACTAAAACACCCCAAGCCCTATGGTCCCGTATAAATGTAAAATTTCATAATCTAATGGACGAACCCGAGTACCGAGGGTTGGACCAACTAAGTTCTAAATGAACCCATATAAACAAAACGGTTCTAAAGTTTAACGGGATCTATCAACAATGTGAGAGGAGCTGGCGAAGCGGTTGTAATGATACCGACGTTTTGATATAAGAAACAACTTGCTTCCAAGACGATCATGGCGGTGAAGCTCCAATATCGATTTGGAAAGTTTTGAGGAATTCGCCGAAATGGCAATCATTGTATGTTACCTCAGGTGGTGGATCGTAAAAAAAACGATCATCAACCGAGATGAATGATAATCCGGTTGGATTCGAGGGAAGAGATTTCTATGATCTCAACCAAAATATAGCGGATGATGTGGAAGAGATACCACGCCCGATCGAAAAGAAAAAAAAACAAAGGATAAAGCATCTGGCTCGGCTTCCACTCAGATCGACATCGGTCAATAAATGGTCGAGCAAATGAAAGAATTTAACATGAGTCAAAGAGGGAGGATGAAATGAAAGAGAGAAATAGAAGAGTTGAAAATTCTCTCGTTTAACTTTGATCATCACCATGGAGCGTAATGAACATATATTGAGAACAAATAAAACACTATCAAGGAAAAATAAAATATTGTGTAATTTTATTTATGTATATATTTTTTACTTATGTAATTTTATTAATGTTTATTTAATTAATATTAATCTTTTTATGTTATTTTAATTAATATTAATTTTAAAAAATAAATAATGCTCACATAATCACATCACCCTCACGGTCTCGCTCATTTGAATAATATACCCCTTGCTAAGTGCCGTCACATGACATGCACTTTTTTCTTTACTTGACACTCATTCACTTAAGTATACCACGTTCTGTTAGTCAATGAACTTAAAAAAAAACAAAAAAAAAGATAAATAACACGCCGACCGGAACAATTTATTTGGCCATTCAAAAGTAAAACATGTCTTAACTCGCATTTGTTCATGTCCATCCACATTTAGCTTGTCCCTTCCGTTCATTCAAAAATCAACAACCAACCAACTATGATAAATGTGATCTAGACCGTTACTTATTGGATTCGTGGTATCTCTTTTCACTAGATGTCGATTATAATAATTAATAAGTGTCATTATTGGCAAGGATAGTTGAAATTAACTTAAGAAAACACAAAACAGCCAACCAATAAAAGGTTTATTTGCTATTATGGTTGCAAATTATGTGAGGCGCTCGTTAACTAATTAAAATCAACTTATTAAAAACTCGAACTGAGTCAAGTTTAAACGAGTTCGAGTCTAAGACGAGACGCATTTAATAAATGAGCTTGAACCCAAGTTTCATACATCAAGCTTGCCTAGTCCACAAGTCTAAATGAGCATATTATTTATATGATATAATACATATAATTACATAACAAATATTATAATATGTATTATGTAAAAATATAATTATGTAAAAAAATACATAAAAAGTAATTAAAAACATATAAAAATAATTCAACAATGAATAAAGAATAAATGGGTCAAGTCCGAGCTTGTAAACTATTCACGAGTCAAGCTTAAACGCGTTCGAGTCTAAGAAGAGACTCTTTTAGTAAACTAGCTCGAGACCAAGTTTCATGCATCGAGCTTGCTTAGGCTCACGAACCTAAACGAGCATACCATCTATATAATATAATTGTAGGAGAACCGTTCGTGAAATAATATATAAAACCCTTTGAAACTGAATTACACTACATAAACAAAAGGAAATCATATCACAATACCGGTTATGACAGAAATAAACGAAAAAGAATAAGAATATGAAGAACAATGTGGTTGAAGATTCGTGTTCAACACGAATCTATTAAAACAGATTGTGAGTTTCAAAAAGAATTCACATGTTTTTCAGGGTAACAGAAATAATATGTATTGCAGGGGAAGACTAGAGCACCAAAATTGTACGTGAATCAAGTAGCAGGAAAGAAACAATTGCTGGAAAATTGTGTGTCTTTTTCTATGAATTAAAAGTTTTTCAAAATGCATCTCTTACTAAGGTTGAGTCTTAGCTTAATAATCACTTTATAAGAGAAATCTGTCAAATCATTTAACATCGTTAAACGAAAAATTAAATTACATTAACCGTCTTTAATAATAATTTTAAAATTGGTTTAGTGATTGGTTTCAAACTTATCTAACGATAGTCTTAACGGCTTATCGTTTCACTTTCAGAGACATGCGAGTGCTTTTGATTTTTGAAGTGTGCCTTTAGAGACCAGCGAGTGCTTACCCTACTTCTAAATAACACCAGGGACCAACACCGCTAGCTTATGAACATAAGCCTCCGAACCCCTCTACCCACATTCCATCATCGCCCACGCCGTGTGCGTGTGAGAGTCCTTTGCATCTTCTAGGGTCTCCACTTATTCCTTATGACTAAGAAATTTCCTTAAAAGTGCATATTTCTTCCCCCTCCATATGAGACAAGTTCTCGATTTTTTCCATACTTTATTTATTTCAAATATACAACTTTGACCGTATATATTTCAGTCTTTAACTTCATTTTGGGCACGGTTTGGTTTGTTACGAAGTTCTCACATAAAGAACGTAAACCCTATAATTAATGATTTCATTAACAATTACATATAATTATTTGTGCCCAAAGTTAGTGAAAGACCATATTTAAGAGTTGCTCGCGACTCTCAAATTTGATTTTACATGTATATCCCCTTCATTAATTACATATATACCCAACTGAATCATGGAATCGATCAGAAGCGACGTTGGATGTTGGAATCGATCGGTAGCAGGAATCGGAAGGTTATAATTGGGATCGATGGAATAAGAATAGTCGTATTTCTTGTAATGTTAAAAGAGTAGGTTTATAAGGAGAGGGATATATGTAATTTAAGTTTTAGGTTGGGTATATATGTAATTAAGGTTAAAAATAGGGGATATATATAACTCTACCATTTCACGATTTTGCTATAATTCATAAATGAATTTTTGAAGCATTCACGGTTTATTACTGTTAGATATTGTGTTAAAAGGGGCTTATAGTGTCAATACCGATAGTTTAGAGTCTATTTTGTAACTTTTCTTAATAGCTCCATTTCTCATGGTTGTTAGAGTGAGTTGATTTCCATCCTAATTTGAGGTTTTTCTTCTATAATCCATATTGATGCTAGACATTAATCATTTAATTCTTTCTGTATTATGTATAGTTTCGATCTTAATTTCTTAGTTCTTTGGTGTTTTGAGTTCCAACTAGATACTACCGATAAATGTCTCCGCTAAAATATTATTTTTAAAAACAATGTTAAAATAAACTTTTCATATATCATGGTTGTTACCTGTATTATTCACCTTTTCATGACTTACCATTTTTTCACCATAAATTATTTTTAGTAGGCTACTAATATTATAATAATATATTATTTTATTGTCTGCTTGCTTAAATCTTATGTGTAAAAGTGTAGAACTCTTTTGCTCTAACCTTCTTTGTTTGTCCTGATATGTTTTTTAGAGTTGAGATTCTCTTTAGAACTTTGGTAGCAGTATCTTTAATCATTGAGATGGAGCTATAGTTTGCCTACATCTCACACTCTGTAGATGATAAATCCTGTCAATAATTTTTTTTATCGATAAGATTTCTACCGGGTATGATTGTTATTAATGATGGTTATAATATTCTTGTTAAATTAATATATTATATGTACAAAAGGTTTAATATACGGTGGATAATTTTTCAAATATAATTTAAAGCCATAAATATTTTCTAGAAAAAGAAAAAGAAAATAATTGTTGCTTAACGCCACGGCACCACTTCTCACGTTACCTCTCCACCTTTTACACCCTCTCCTCCCGTTTTAAACCCACTACTTCACTCGTATTCGCTCTCGTCGGTGCTACCTCCACATGGATCCCCCCACCACCTCCGCCGTCGTCACCGGAGATCACACTCCTACAACCCCTACCATCACTCGCACCCTCCATCTCATCCAAGACGACAACCACGACCCCTTTTCAAAAATCCAAGCCGCTAAAGACATCCGTCGCCTCACCAAGACATCACAGCGCCTCCGCCGCCAGTTCTCCGACGCCGTACCTCCGCTTGTTTCCATGCTCCGGTATCCATCTCTCGAAGCCAAATCGGCGGCTCTTCTCGCTCTCCTTAACCTCGCCGTCCAGGACGAAGCGTAAGTTAATAATAATAATTACTATTATTATTAATTGAATTCACTAATTCAGAAAAAAAGACAGGACAATAATGTTAAAAGTGCTCTGTTTTGGTTCTACTTTTTTACCAATCACTATTCTGATTTTGATGATAATTGGTTTGATTGATTTACAAGTAATCACTATTGATTGCTTCAGTTTATAGTTAATGTGTTGTTGAAGAAATCTTGAAAGGTATATGTTTGTGTTCTGTGATCCTTTTCAAATATGGTTGGTTTTAAAACAGAGAGAATCTTTATCATGAAAAAATTAACAAACAAGAAAAATTGTTCTGTAATCATTGAATTTAATATCTACGCAGAAGATAAGCAAGAAGTATAGTTAGTCAGTTCTTTATAATTGGGCACATAGTATCTGGTGCCTTTTATGATTTGGATAATGTTTAATTTATTTATTTATTATTTTTTATTAACATAAAAATCCGAGTAATCTGCAGTTTTAGTTTATAAGATTTGAACACATTTGATTCCCAACGTTTGATGTTTTAACACATTGCGTCCAGGTCTTTAACTCCATTAACTTTTCTGTCAGTTTTTGTGTGAAATTACTAATATACCCCTCCCCTTCTTCTTCAAACATCAAACCACCCACCAAAATCAGTAGTTTCACACAAAAAAAATTAACAGAAAAGTTAACGGAGTTAAGGACCAGGGACGCAAAGTGTTAAAACATCAAACGTCGGGGATCAAATGTGTTACAGGTGCACGAAACCTGATCTTTTGTTGGGACGAAAACTGCACTTTACTCTAAAAATCTGTTATAGAAAGTTACTTTGCTAAACAATAATATCAGGCAAAAGACTGATAAGTGATGAACAGTAAAATAATAATATTTTTTTGTGCAATATGTACAGAAACAAGATTAGCATAGTGGATGCTGGTGGATTGGAACCAATTGTGACTTTTTTTGAGTTGGGGAATATAAATATGCAAGAACACTCAACGGCATTATTAGCCACACTATCTGCATCACCTGTGAAAAGGTCAACCATTGGTGCATCTGGTGCCATCCCCTTTCTAGTTGAGGTTCTTGACCAAGGGACCCCACAAGCCAAGATGGATGCAGTCATGGCTCTATCCAATCTCTCATCAGAAAAACAAAATCTTAACCTCATCCTTCAATCCCAACCTGTTCCTTACCTAGTAAACATCCTTAAAACCTCCAAAAAATCCTCAAAAATCTCGGAAAGATGCACTGGTCTTCTTGAATCTTTAATCGGTTTCGAAGAAGGTAGAGTTTCGTTAACTTCGGAAGAAGGCGGTGTGCTTGCGGTTGTCGAGGTTCTCGAGCGTGGGTCCCCGCAAAACCGTGAACACGCGGTGGGTACGCTTTTAACTATGTGTCAAAGCGACCGGTGTAGGTATAGGGAACCGATACTTAGAGAAGGTGTTATCCCCGGGCTCTTAGAGCTTACGGTTCAAGGCACGCCGAACTCCCAAACGAAAGCCCACACTTTGCTTCGGTTGTTGCGGGAATCACCATACCCAAGATCAGAACTCGAGCCCGACACCCTTGAAAACATTGTGTGCGGTATTATATCGCAGATCGAAGGTGAGGAACAATCTGGGAATGCAAAACAGATGCTAGCAGATATGGTGCAAGTTAGTATGGAACAGAGTTTGAGACATTTGCAGCAAAGGGCTTTGGTATGCACTACATCTGAAGTCTCGTTGAAATAACGATTCATTTGGGTCTGTGAATTTACTGGTAACGGGTTCTCACGATTAAAAAAAAAGTGGTTAATATGTTGTTTTTAATTGTGGGTTTTCTTGTTGATTTTAATGTTCCATGAATATATTGTGGATCAAAGTTAGTTTGATAGTAAGGAAGCCAGTCCAGGCCTTTTGTGTTTGGTAGGTATCATGTGACTGGTAAATTTGCCAAAAGTGGTGATGTTGATTGTAAATGTTGTGGCAGATTGAATAATAATATCAAGGTTGATAAAATATCCTACTAACCTTTTTTCAAATAAAACAAAAACATTTTATCAATTACATATCTCACTTATCCATCATTATATGACGGAAGCAGTTGGATCAATAATGATAGTCCCACCCACGTATTTAAGTTCATTTAATTTGAAAGAAAATCTATATTTATACTATCTAATAAATAAAAGTTTTAAGTCGTCTTTCTAAAAAAAAAAAAAAAAAAGTTTTAGTGGACACATGTCACTCTTTTATTCATCTTTAACATTTTTTTTTCATCTCTCTCCTATTAATTATATAAATTTTCTTAATTGTTTTTTATAATTTTTTGTTTCATTCTCTCTCCTATTAAATAATAATGATTTCTATAATTAATTTTATAAAACATTTTTATATAAAAAAATAGGTTTGTTCATAAAACATTTTTATAAACTGAACATTTCTTTCATTTTTTATATAAACATTTTTAAAAAATAACTATATGACGTTTCTATAATTTGTATTAAAAAACTATATAATATGTTAGCTTTTTAGTAAGTATATAATATTTAATTTATTTAACTCGTGTAATACACGCGGTTTATAACCTAGTTGGTTATATGTTTAAGTAAAGAGTAAATTATTATTTAAGTTCATGACATTTGACTATTTTAACTGGTTGAGTTTTTTATTTTTAAAATCGTCGATTTGAACCATGACGTTTCATTTTTACATATATTTGAGTCTTTTTGACTAACTACGTTAGATTAAACAGTTAACTTATTTATGAAATAACCAAAACACCCCTAGGGACTTAAATGGTTAAAAAATATTATATATTCTACCGCCGCCACCATCACCACCGATCTTTAAGTTTGTTTGTTAGCCATTATTCTATTTTTAGTATGATTATTAGGCTATTATGATCTAATCATTAGTTTGTTAGCTTTACTAAGGAGATTTGGTCATCAATTATCATATATACATAAAATATTATTCATTAAGTTTGATTTTGAAACTTTTGTGCATCAAACGCTCTTCATTTTATTGTGCTTCTTATAAAATTTGATATTGTTATAAAAATAATTGACCGTCTAACAAGTTAATATGCACCTTATTTTGGCTTATTTCAAGCACCATACAAAAAAATTGAAATAGTATTTGTTTGGTAAAACCATATTTCAATCAAAATTTAATCAGATGGAGTTGTTTTTTTACCGTTTTATTTTATGTTTTCTGTTGTTCAGGTGAGCTCTTACGTCTGAGAGGCCTTCAAGGTCGAAATGGTTTCAAGATGTTACAGCAGATGCTACACAGAAAATAGAAAGTTTAAATTTTGCTACAACTGACATTGTTCCATCTTAAAACTCATCTTAGTGCTCTAATACGGTTTTAGACCGATTCATTGATGGTGAACACCAAGAATGGACTTCTAGACTAGTCATCTTTGTTAACCAAATAGAGCACCAACATCACTAATTGATGGTGGTTTGACCTAGAAACCAAAAGCACATTCTTTTAGAGACTCGAGTCGAGAATCTTATCTCTAACTAGTATCAAATATGATAACAAAAGTAATGGTAGAAAGATAATATATATTTCACATTTTTCGTTCTTTTAAAATAAGTTTTGGTTGAAACGGGTCGGTGGATTGACTCATAACACTTTTTGTCTAAATCTTTGACATTTTTAAGTAGTTAGCGTATTAAATATGAGTATTTAGATAATTATGAACTGCATCGTTTTCTTTATTTAACTCGTACAATACACGGGTTTCTAACTTATTTATTTAATACTTTATTGATTCAATCCGTGTAATACACAGATTTCTAATATGTGTTGTAATATTTGAAGTTACGTAAAAAAACACTTCCGCGCATGTGTGTATATAAAATAAACAAAATGTTTGATTCTAATATAAACTAGTCGCTTCGCGGCAAGATGTATATACGTAAAACAAAAGGAAAGAGTTGAATAAGCATGTGTAAACAAACAACCGTGCTTCGTGGCTGGAGTCTGTTCATTTTTCGCCAACACCACGTGTAAGGAGTTTGGTCATTATCGGTTCAGGCCGTCGAAACCTATAAAAGCAAATACCGACATTGGTTTCGATAATACCAATATCGCCAATGATATTCACTCATATAAGGTTTAGGGTCGCACGATACCATAATGGTAAAGACACCCACGATGGGCTACAATATTAAATAATACTCGACTTTGAATACAACTATCTTTTAATATATATATCACAGGACGTTAACGGAAAAAAAACATCAGTACATCCCTTTTTTAAGTTAAGGAACAAAAAATATTATAGAAAAATAAAATTAACACATAATTAAATTAGTTAAAATTATATATAGTAGAAGGGATGAAAATAAAAAAATCAGCAAGATGTTTGATAGGTTGAACAACCTAAATAAGATATTTGGACTATTCATAATAGAGTTGTTGCTTCATATACTTAGTAATGTATAATAATAAGTTATAGATCAATTGGTTTTGTAGGAGATATTCTATGACCTTTTAATGTATAGGTTATGGGTTTGATACTCACAGTGAGCCTTCAGGTGATGGATTTTCTCTGAAACAATGGGCGGACCGAGTCATCAGGCATCTGTATTTGTAAACTTAGGTAACCTTTTTACCACTAAATTTACCCGAATGATCAAGCTTATATTATTCGTTCGTTGTTAAAAAAAGTAAGGTATTCAAGGGCATCTCTTCAACTTTTAGCTCCTCATACTTGACCTTGACTTTGTTCTGTTTTTGGACCAGTGATTTATTAGTGGGCCTGAAGCTATATCACTTTATAGAGGGGGCAGGGGGCCTAATTATATATCATAAAGGCTTGATTTTTAAAAAGGGATTTCCACAAACACAAACCTTTTTTTTTCAAACAACTATTATTGTAAAATTAGTTTTTACACCTTGCTTTTCGGTAGGAGTTTGGTCATTATTGGTTTGACTTGTTTATTTGTATAAAACTTACATCGAATGGATCATGTTTAATCAGACATATGATATGTTTAATCATGTTTGGCATGAGCTAATGGAATGAACAAATGAATGAAATGAACGAGTGAATGGAATGGACAAGAAAAGAAATGGACCATTACATTCCCTTGCCGTGTTTGGTTACCCTATAGAAAATAAAATAAATCATTACTTCGTGTTGTTTGGTAGCCACGAAAATATTATATGAAAAATAGAGTATTTGTAATTAATAAATTTATACTATGGGTCGGGTCATGGGTCACGAAATAGGTTGGGTCATGGGTCGTGTCACGGCACAGGTGATGGTTTAGAGGCATGGTTCGGGCCATAGGACGGGTCATGGGTCCGGGCATGGGTCGGGTCATGGGTCCAGTCATGGGTCAGGTTATGGCCGGTCCATGGTTCAGGTCATGTGTCGGTCATTGGTTCGGGTCATGAGTCGGTCCTTGGTTCGGGTAATGGGTCGGGTTATGGTTTTAGTCATGAGTCGGGTCATCGTTCGGTTATTAATTAAACAAAATAATTTCATTGAAAAAAATACACATCCTCCCAGGAATGAAAATCATTTGAAATGAAAAAATCATATTTCTTATGTAATGGTCCATGTCATTCCTATATGATATCAAACATGTTTTGTTTCATTCCAACGTAAACACTTATTTCAATCCACCATCCATTCATGCATACCAAACACTACGTAAGTATTCAAATTTTTTAAAAATTCTAAATCATATCTAAGATCCAAATTCGGTTGCTAAATAGTCAAGGATATTCTTAATTTAAAAGTATTTAAGATTGCTTACTTTTTAACCCTTCAGGGATACCAAACACAATAAAGTCAACTACAAGGAGCCAAGTGGTCCTCCGAACTTCCGGAGTCTATGGAGCGGTGGTCGATGCCTCGGTGATAGAAGGACCTTAGTTTAGAAAAACATGCCTATGCCCGAGCCGCAGTCAGGCGAGAAGGCATCACTTACAACGGTGTGAGGCGACAGATGTGCACGAGGAGCATTTGAGGCACGCCTCTTGTACATAGGCAGATTTATGCATCAAGATGTTGTACGTGTTACTTCTTAGGTTGTACAACGAGACTATTTATATATTAAAGTGTATATAAGGGTTATTTATATCTAAATGTTAGATACGTGGTGATAGAAATCTATCACAAATGTAAAAAAAAGTATTATATAAATACCTTACGCCACATAGTGATGTGCGCACCTTCGCCTCTTGCCTTGGCTCTGTGACCATGTCGTCTTGGTGCATCTCGCGCTTGTTAAAACAAAGCCGACCACCACCAGTTTTGATATGTTATTACAGCAGGCTGGTTCAACAGGTAAGTAATACCGCAAATGTGTTTTTTGAAATATAAACATAGTGGCTTTGTTTATTTGGTTGGCTAAGGAGTGGGCCTATAACATGTTTATTTGAGAGTTCACTAATAGAACTTTAAAGGATACACTATTAAAACTTAAACCTAAGTTGAATGGGCCTCTTCTATTGGGCCTTTCATATGTTCTGCTGCTGCATATTCTGAACAAATAAAAAGGTGTTCCATTCCATATTTGTGTATTGATAACAAGATGTTCTAAAATCTTTATCAGAGATGGTAAAGTTAGTGGATAATCACAAAAACACTAAGAGTAAAGTACACACATGTCCCCGTGGTTTACCAAAATTTTGGATTTGGTCCTTAGTTTTTCAAAAGTACATGGATGGTCTCTGTGGCTTGGACTTTGTAACGCATTTAGTCTCTGGTCAACAAATCTAAATGTTTTAAAAGGTCTAAGTTAGAGACTAAATACATTACAAAGTGCAAACCACAGGGACCATACATGTACTTTTGGCAAAGTTTGGAGACTAAATACGTTACAAAGTGCAAACTCCATGGGCCATCAGTGTATTTTTGAAAAACTAGGTACCAAATCCAAAATTTTGGTAAACCAAAGGGATCATCCGTGTACTTTACTCTAACACTAATATTGTCTAATTGTCAATACATTATATATAGTTACAAAATATGCATTGTTTACACTAGGTTTGCATTCATTGTAAACCAATTTTAAATAGAGAACCACGAGAACATAGTCATCTTATTTATTACAGTTAAAGCAATATGCATAGTCGTATATACACTTCTCGGTTTTGTATTGGGTTATATTGAACGACCCTCCAATGCGTTGATCATGTGTTGGTATGTACAAAGTAATACTTATTACGCTTACTACTACAAAAATACTTCAATTAAAGTTGAAGATTAGATTGAATGATAGAAATTGTGTCTTGAAAGAATAATTAGTTTACAAGTGAACATAAGAGTGTCTTTATGATATGTAACATAGGGGAAGGTTCAATTCAGAACACTAAATATTGCTATAACATATGGAACAAAATAAATCCTTCATTTTTTCAATACTAAAAAGTTTTTAAATACGAGAAAATGATAGAAATGCAATGTTTATTTGTCTCTCATAAAATTTATAAAAAAATATGAAGAATTTCGTTTATTTGTACAACCTACACATGTGTAATTCATGTGTAGGATGTGTATGTTATTTTGTCTACACATAATCTACACTTGTGTAGGTAAACTTTAAATGTATAAAAACATATCAAAAAATTTGGTAAATTGTTTTTTATGATTATAAACATACATATTCGTTTGTATGAAGTAAAAACATTTAAAAATATATACAATGGATGAAGAAATTAAACGATTTAAGTTTATTTTTTTTGTTCTCACAGTAATTTAGTGTTCTGTAATGAACTTATATGTAGCATATAACTAGAGTTTATATAACAATAGTTGGATCGCACTTCAACAAATGATTATGTGATTAATATTTAATAGTATTTATTGTATGATAATCAAAATTACTTAGCTTTTATATTAACAGTAACTAGAAATAAACAAGAAGTCAGTATGGCCGACTGGTCTAAGGCGCCAGACTCAAGTTCTGGTCTTCGTGAGAGGGCGTGGGTTCAAATCCCACTTCTGACATCTATTTTTCATTTTTTCGTCATTAAGTTCCATTTTAATGTATTCCATTTAAACCCTTCTGTTTTTATTAAATTCCACTTGTGCACCTGCTCGTATTACATTGTTCATGTTAGTTTTTTTTATCAGCTTAAATATTCTTTTCATAAATATATTTTTTATTACAAAAACCTATATACTCAAAATATCCTTTTAATATATACATCATTCATCTTTATATAAACACACACAATATATATTAAAATTTCATTTGTTGGAAAAACTCTACTTTTTTTTTATTAAATCAGTTATATATCTATCATTTACCATTTTAGTTATTTTTAGTCACATTTTTTAATTATTTTGATTGATAATTAAACATCATTGTAAATTATATTAAACTAGGTATTTTCCCCGCGCGACGCGGCTGGAAACCTGAATATTATAAAATGTAAGTTTTTTTTTTCAACAATGTTAGGTTAATTAATATAAAACATGACACCATATTACGTATGGACTCACGTATGTATTATTATTTGCTTATAGATTCGCGTAGCGTATATTATCCGTGTACAGAATGAATTTAGATGAATAAAAGTAGATATATGTAACTAAATATTGTGTATCTCATAGTTAGACGCTTGAAGTTACTTTGACATGACCAAATATGTGTATAACATGAAGAAAATGGCTACTTTCGTCATTTTATCTTAATTTTTCATCCTCCATATTTGAAAATTTAAGATATTTTATTAACTTTTTTTGACACTGAACGCATATAAATCTATACTCTATAATAAATAAAGGTTTTGGTGAGAAAATTTTTCCGCCTCTCTCTCCTATTAATTGCACAAGTTTTCCTTAATTGTATTTTAATAATTTTTGTTTTATGTCTCTCTCTCCTATTAAATAACAATAATTTCTATAATTCTTTTTATTTAAAAAAATACAGGTTTGTTCATGAAACATTTTTAGAAATTGAACATTTATTTCATTCTTTTTATAAAACATTTTTAAAAAGAAACTATATGACGTATCTAAAATTTGTATTAAAAAACTATGTAATATGTCACAAATATGGAATATGTAAATATTTGTTATTAAGTATATAACATTGCATTTATTCAATTATATAATAACTACAACATACTAATGACTTTATTTTGAACCATAAATGTTCTCACATCTCTAACAATTGAAGATCCATTTTGGCATTTTTTTGCTAGCAAAGTATACTTAATAATTACATGTCACGTAGGCTTCTTAATTCGTAAATTGTTCGGATATTTTTCTGAATCGTATGGAATTTACTTTTAGAATGTATATGAAATCAATAATTAGATAAGACATAAAGTTTTTACAAGCACAAAAATGTAACTCTCTGTAAAAACTAAGCTCTAATTTCATGTATGAAGCTGTATGTAAAGCATACCAAATATCGTCCTTTGTAGATGGGAAACCAACACAACAAACCGTTGCAACTCCGTGTGAAAGAGTATGACAGTTGACGGTTTACCCGTCAGTAGTTGGACAATTATAACCGTCAACAGTTAGATAGTTACATTAATGGAAATCAATAGTAGAAACTCTATCAGCAGTCACTGAGTTACCACTGATAACCAATTTACGAGTGCTGCTCAGTTACCATTGTTGCGAGTTGCCATTGATGCATAGTCGCCACTGATGACAGTTCCTAATGATCCTCAATTTCCCCTGGCCATCATCAGTTCCTAACTTTTCACCAATCTAGCAGATTCGAACAACTTTAGTGTATAATCAATAAGGAAAATAAAAGTTCCCACTGACCATCATCGGTTCCTAACCTTGGACTCCCTTTTGCTACAAGGGGCTTTGCCCTTTACAAACCCTGAGATTCCTTCATCATTGGTGCATGAAATAAGAACAGAACGAGCATGTATTCCACACCTGCTAAACTAGTATTAATGTTTACTCATATTTCTCTTTGGTTTTAGGTAAACGTTGATTATTTAAAATGACTTGATGATACTAAAATTATCAACATGCTACCACGTGATGAGAGATGTTATGTGTATTTGTATATATGATTTATGCGACTATTTTATCAAAGAATGACGCATATGAAAGATAACTTAAATGATTATGTGTGACATCTTGGAGTATCAAAGTGGAATATGATGTGTAGAAAAGTAATTGAAGTATTATATAGTTGTTCTTATAGAAATTACTTAAAATAGATTTAATATAAATGAAAGAAGAAATGGATGGTCAAATGGACAAGCGGAAAACTTGTAGATATGCCAAAAGGGATGTTGTAGGGTAATTCGACACTCAATTTTAAAAAGAAAGAAAACGGGTCAAGCTTTCCCATTCATATATATATATATATATATATATATATATATATATATATATATATATATATATATATATATCTTACTACTCTAATAAAACAAAATGTTTGATGCCGCATATCATCTTCTTAGACTCTCTCATTAATGTTTTTTCGCTCAAAATTTTTACTTTTAATTTTCACAGTAATAAATGGTTTTGAAGTTATTAAGGTATTAATTTATGAAAATACATTACTAATTGTGTTAATACATTTTAAGTTAAATTTTTTTAAAAGTCAAAATATTTTAAAGTCAATGAATATATTTTTGAAACCAAATTAAATGTAAATTTTAACTCATATAGGAAAATTTAAAATCCTTATATAAAATTTAGTTGAAAAAGTAAATAATGTTAATTTAGTTTTGTTACTATGATATTTTTTAATCCGATTTTAAAAACCTATTATAAATTCATGTTAAATTGTAATAAATCTTATATTACCAATCTTTTACACGGGTTAAATAAATGCAGTGTTATATACTTAGTAATAAAAATTATGCATTACATATTTTTGACATGTTATGTGGTTTTTTAAAAAGAATCAATAGAAATTCGAGGTAGGCTTTCTTGACCCGTTTAAGATGTTCTTGAGCATGCATGTTGTTAGGTTGATTTCGTGTATCAAAGAAAATAAAATGATGCTTACATGGGTATTTGTTAAAAGACCAAAACACCCTCTCATGTTAAAAGACTAAATGACGTATCGTGCAAGGTTTTTAAAATATAAAAAATGTTTTTAGTAATTTCCTTAGTTAAAAAATGTATTTTAAAATATAGGTAGTAATTAAAGGATATAATTTGTAATTCGCTAAAAAAATAATAAAATATGAGACTTTGTGAGGCCACTTCTCATTCTCACCACTTAGAACCATATTGAATCCATGGTGGGACCAAAGTTCCAAACCACACTCCAACAACCGACCCATGACCCACCCACATAGAGAAACAAACAAACAAACTTCATATAATTTCAAAACACGCATTTCATTTGTTTTTTGGCAATTTGCTTTTACCTAATTTTGGCCTCATTGAACCTAGCTGAGGAGATCAAATCAAACACACAATTTAGTTTTTACAGAAAACTCGTAATAGCAAGGTGTTTAATAACTAACATATATTTGTCATAAACGTAGTGAAAGAGAACAAATCAAACACGTTCTTATGAATAAAAAATAGAGCAAAAAATTCAGACCTTAAAGTGATCTCATTAGTGTAATTACAAATTTTCCTTTGTAGTTTTATAAAAAACTCTGTTATGCATCTTTAATCTTTATCATCATTGTTGTTGCCGTTTAAAAGAAAACCTAATGGTCAATGACTTGATGAAGTTGACCAATGGTTGAAGTGGCATTTTTGGAAATTCCACAAGTTTACATGAACGAAAATTGACGAATTATACGTCCTCCTGATTGACTCGATTTCCTCAGTCGCCTCCGATCTCTCTTTTTCATCCCACAAAAACCTCTGCCATCGCCGTTGCCGTTGCCGGAGTTAGCACCAACCGCAGTTCTGCGGCTCATACAGATCACTAGCTACTAGGAATTCATATTGAGGAGATGGAGGACTCATCGGAGAGATCGGAATCGGAGTCGTTGGAAATGAAGGATGAACCGTCTATGGAAATCGATCATCCGTTCAAAGAGAACCATGCGACCGCTGAGGATTGGAGGAAAGCGCTGCACAAGGTTGTTCCGGCGGTGGTGGTGCTTCGTACGACGGCGTGCCGAGCTTTTGACACCGAATCCGCGGGTTCAGGCTACGCTACAGGGTTTGTTGTTGATAAGCGTCGTGGAATTATACTGACTAATCGTCATGTGGTCAAACCAGGTAAGTTGACTTTTTCCGTACATGCATTATGGTGAGAAATGAGAATAACTTTAAGTAGTCTGATTGATTATATCGTTTTGTAGGTCCTGTGGCAGCTGAAGCTATGTTTGTAAACCGTGAAGAGATTCCGGTCTATCCGATATACAGAGACCCGGTGAGTTGCTTCATAATCATGGATTTGACAATTTGGGCAGATTATCAGTTTATCATATATAATAAACCAGTAATTTTGCCCAGTGTGATGCGGCGGGTAACATGTATATTTGGTTTGATTAATAAAGGTGTAACATATCTTAAAAAAAAGTATCTGCACGTGTTTTACATCGACGGTAGCTATGTACAAATGTCATTCTATTGATCAGTTAAATATAATAAATATTATGGTTATGCAATTTCAGGTTCATGATTTTGGATTCTTTCGTTTTGATCCTGCTGCAATACAGTTTCTGAGCTATGAAGAGATCCCTCTTGCTCCTGAAGCTGCTTGTGTTGGACTGGAAATTAGAGTTGTTGGTAATGATAGTGGAGAGAAGGTATATGAATGTGATGATTTTCTGTTTAATTTCTTTTACTATTTACCATCTTCATTATATTTATACTTTGAAACTTGCAGATCTCTATTTTGGCTGGTACTCTTGCTCGTCTGGATAGGGATGCACCACATTATAAGAAGTATGTTACTTCATAATATTTTCCTTATTTGTTTGATTTATGTGATTGGTTTTGCTTCCATATATGTTTTCTGGATTTTATAGTATGTAATAATAGCAAAAAGGAAAAAAAAAGAATAAAGGATTTGCTCCCCTTCTTCACATGTTAACATTTAACACTAAGACATTTTCTTGCTGCAGCGATGGCTACAATGATTTCAATACATTCTACATGCAGGTGAGCTTCCTGCTACTAATGCTTTTACTTTTGGGTCCAAATGGTCGAGAAAATGTAATGTTGCATAATTATAGATGGTAACATGGACAGGTCGTCAGGTGGGTCAGTTAAAATGGGTAGGGCCGGGCTGACCCGCTAACATTCTTTATCCTTTTTTTTCTCTCGAATTTAGTAAATAATTATTATATTCAACATGACTACAAACAATAAGCAATTGACATTAAAATTCAGTTTTTAAAACTAGAGACCCATTGGACCAGTTTCATTTTTAGCCAAGGTTTTAGATTTGAACTTTGGAGATTAAATATAGTTCTAATCAACCTTTTTAGGTAAATGGGTTAAAATTGCCACCTCAACTTGATACTCACTTCTGCAGCACTGCTGAGCATTGTTTGTTTATGTGTTTTAATCTTCTAATCATTGTTGGGCTTGATTAAGTAGTTTTATTTTGATTTCTTTGTCTTCCCTCCACAACAGGCAGCTTCAGGTACTAAAGGCGGTTCGAGTGGGTCTCCAGTCATTGATTGGCAAGGAAGGGCAGTTGCTTTAAATGCAGGCGGAAGAAAGTCTTCTAGTTCCTCAGCATTTTTCTTTCCTTTAGAACGAGTAAGTACAAACAAGGCTTACTTATGTTGTGACAAAATGTTAGAATTAATTTTGTTGCGGCTGTCCTTCATGAGGAAAAATAGCCTAGAAATGATCTTGTGTTTTGGATTTTTAAAGTTCAAAATCATATGTTGGAACAAGAAAGGGAGCTTTTAAAAAGATGAATAAAATTCTGAAGTTGGAATTTGCAGGTGGTGAGGGCTTTAAATTTCTTGCAAAAGGGAAGAGATTCTTGTCAAGATAAGTGGGAAGCTGTTACAATACCTCGCGGTACAATCCAGGTTTGTTGGTTGCATTATTATTAAACTTAATGTTATTGCTATTAATCTCTTGTTTATGTTAGGCAACCTTTGTCCACAAAGGATTTGATGAAACCCGTCGGCTTGGTTTGCAAAGTGAAACAGAGCAGGTCTGTAGTTTCTACTCAACTTTATTAGTTAGTTCAGTTATAAAAACAAATGTTAAAGTTCTCCCATTGGCTTATTTGATTTATTTCTGGATTAGTTGGTTCGCCATGTATCTCCACTAACTGAAACCGGGATGCTTGTAGTTGATTCTGTGGTAAGTCTTTCAATTTCTGTTGTGAAATTGCTATCTACAGGTTCAGCTGTATGTTTATGCCTGACATCATCATGGGCATGCTGTAGGTGCCAGGTGGCCCAGCTTATAAACATATGGAGCCAGGTGACGTGCTTGTTCGCATGAATGGGGAGGTATGTGTTATTTGACCATATTTCATATTAATCAGTTAAGTAATTTCTTATATCCTTAGTTCTACTTGACCACTGATGTTATTTTTAAACAATATCAGCACAGTTGGGGTTATTCATCTATGCTGCAATTGAAACATTCAGTTCATATGAATATACGATAGATGATCTTTAATATTTAATTTAGGCGCTGTTTCTTAAAACATTGTTTGTGAAATTGTGGTTAAATGAATAAGCCTTTCTGCAGGTGATTACTCAGTTTCTGAAGATGGAGACTTTACTTGATGACAGCGTGGGCCAAAATGTCGAGTTAGAGTTTGAAAGGGGTGGCACATCTTTGACCGTTCAGTTGGCGGTGAGTGACTGCTCTCTTACATCATGCTTTATAATATTTCTTCGCGCCAAGATATTAAATAACTCTCGAGAGTAGTCAATACCTGCCCCCTGTCCCCTTATACTATTTGCCATACATATGAAACTAGGTTGTTACTGAATGTTACCTTCATATATTTACATAGATTTATCGTTGCAAAATTTAATCTGTTCTCCGTATATTTTTTTTTTTTTTCCAGGTTGAGGATTTACATTGCATAACTCCAAACTACTTTTTGGAAGTTAGTGGTGCGATTATACACCCGCTTTCCTATCAACAAGCTAGGAATTTTCGTTTTCACTGTGGTCTTGTATATGTATCAGAACCTGGGTAACTTCTTTGAAAAATCTGCATAAGTTCTTATTACTCAAATTTTGGCCCAACAAAAATGGGTTCAGCCCTGACCCAAGCCATGGTCTAACCTCCCCGAGTTAACCTGAAAAGACCGAGAACGACCCATCCTGTACCGATCTGGTCTTCGGTTTTGACTTTTCAGAGATTTTGGGTTAGGTCCAGTTTGGTTTCGACCCAACGCACACTCCTGCATTAATATGACACTTCTTGGTTTTGATCATCAATCTCTAGACTAAATGTGTGGGCAAATAACACGGTTTCTTTTTGGTTTTGACCATCTGCAGTTACATGCTTTATAGAGCTGGGGTCCCACGGCATGCGATTATCAAGAGATTAGCCGATGAAGACATTTCCAATCTTGAAGACTTTATTAATGTTCTATCCAAGCTCTCTAGAGGAGCTCGGGTTCCATTGGTATACATAAACTACAATGATCGCCATAGGAAGCAGGTATACAAATATATACCCGAGATGACAGTTCTGACTTTAGACTTTTGACTTTCTTTTGGTTACAGTCTGTCCTTGTTACAGTGGACCGCCATGAGTGGTATGCTTCACCTCAAATATATACCCGTGATGACGGTTCTGGTATTTGGATAGGAAAGCCAGCTCTGCCACCCAATTCTCAACTTATATCTTCTGGCGCTATACAAGTTGGTAATGGTGTTGCCAGCATGGACACTAGCACCTCTGAACATGTTCAAGAGGAATCCAACAATGGAACAAAAACGAGTAGAGTGGGTGAAGAAGATGCATCTGCTGATGGTACCATGATTGCTGAGGTGGAAGATTCAACATCTCCAGGAGATACAGTCGTGAGTGATGATCATGACACATCACCAGATTCTGGTAATGCTTCTGTTGCTGAGCGGGTAATAGAGCCCACTCTTGTCATGCTTACGGTAATTTCTTCATAATCGAATCATTGTTCATTTATTATTAATTTGATGGGATTGCTGTACAATGTTTGGAATATTTCCTGGTGTATGACTTGTCAGGTTTATGTACCATCATCATGTATGGCTGATGGTGTCCATGTGCAACATTTTGTTGGAACTGGTGTGATAATATTTCATTCAGAAGAAATGGGGTTGGTTGCGGTTGACAAGAATACTGTTGCCATATCAGCATCTGATATCATGCTTTCTTTTGCTGCCTTTCCAATTGAAATTCCTGGGGAGGTATGCATAGATACTAAAAATGAAAAAGAAGAAAAAAGTGGACTATTTACTTCTGTTATTTTCGGGTACTTAGCAGATGAATGCAACATCGTTTGACTTTACAGGTTGTCTTTCTCCATCCTGTTCACAACTTTGCTATTGTTGCTTATGACCCTTCTGCCCTTGGACCTGCTGGTAGTTCAGTAGTGAGGGCAGCCCAACTTCTTCCAGGTGGAAAACTTGTACTAAATCAATTATTGAGATGTTATTCCAATTTTAGTTATACTGACCGGATTTTTAATTTTTTTTTCTGATTTTGTGACAGAACCTGCATTGCGGCGTGGAGAGAGTGTATATCTCGTGGGATTAAGTAGGAGTTTACAAGCAACATCTAGAAAATCTGTTGTTACAAACCCGTGTGCAGCACTAAACATAAGTTCAGCTGATTCACCGCGCTACAGAGCAACCAACATGGAAGTTATAGAGCTTGATACTGGTACATACTACACTGTCATTATCCACCTTTTAAAGAATCTTAAACATATTAATATTAATTAATTACTTGTTGATGCTGCTGGATGCAGACTTCGGTAGCAGTTTTTCAGGAGTACTAACTGATGAGCATGGAAGAGTTAAAGCTATATGGGCGAGCTTTTCAACTCAGGTTTGTACTAATCATCGATCAAAAAAGAAAAAGGTCGGTTCTGTTTAGTTCTTTTGAGTCGATAGAAGGTGGACTAAAATCTGATGACTAAATCTCGGTTGCAGCTCAAATATGGTGTGAATTTATCTGAAAATCATCAGTTTGTGAGAGGTATTACTATACACTCAATTAGCCAGGTTCTTAATAAAATAATATCAGGCGCGAAAGGACCGTCGCATCTAATAAATAGTATCAAAAAACCAATGCCTCTAGTTAGGGTTTTAGAGGTTGAGTTTAATTGCACTTTACTATCCAAGGCTAGAAGTTATGGGCTCAGCAACAACTGGATCCAAGTATGATTCTCATATATTTTTTTCACTCTGGTTCATTTTTTCCTATGTGTACAGAAATCTGGTAATATTTGCACATGATATTTTTATAAATTTGCTGTTCACAGGCTCTTGCAAAGAAAGATCCTGTTAGACGACAAGTTCTAAGGGTCAAAGGTTGTTTAGCAGGATCTAAAGCTGAGAATCTATTGGAACAAGGTGATATGGTTCTTGCAATCAATAAAAGGCCAATTACATGTTTTAATGATCTTGAAGATGCATGCTATGCCTTGGATATGCATGATGACATGGATGCAAAGCTTGAATTGACCATCTTCCGTCAGGTTAATCACTACACGCAGACTCTTCATCTACATATTCAGGAAGTAATGTGGGGAATATTAATGAATCTTGTTTTATGGTTTGCTCTCAGGGAAGTGAAATGGAGATTTGTGTAGGAACAGATGTAAGAGATGGCAACGGTACCACACGTGTAATTAACTGGTGTGGATGTTTTGTACAAGATCCTCACCCAGCAGTACGCGCCCTTGGGTTTCTTCCACAAGAGGGCCATGGTGTATATGTCACAAGGTACGGGTTTGACCCTTTTCTGCAAAATTGCAGTCTATAGTCGCACAGTCAGCATCAATTTCAATGTGTCAAACCCTAAAGGATTTACTCTCTTGCAGGTGGTCATCCGGGAGTCCTGTGCATAGATACGGTTTATACTCTCATCAATGGATTGTGGAAGTTAATGGAAAACCAACTCCTGACTTGGATGCTTTTGTCAATGTCACAAAGGTACAAATGTTCTTAGTGTAATGACAGTTGTTTAAGACACTTTCATATTTTGTTTTTGTGCTTCATTTATTGTTTGTTTTTTTATTCCAATGGAAAAGTCGTTTATTCAAGTAATGTGTGTGCATACAGGAAATTGAAGACGGAGAGTTTGTTCGTGTAAGGACAGTCCACTTGAACGGGAAGCCACGGGTGCTGACGCTGAAACAGGACCTGCACTACTGGCCCACATGGGAGCTCAGCTTTGATCCTGAAACCGCCATGTGGCGCAGAAAGACCATTAAATCCTTGGAAACTGGAGATAGCCTATGAACACCGGATGCATATTGCCTTGATTCATACAAGATTAAGATTATGTAGACTCGTTTTGGAGGGTATCTAGCTGTTGTATTCAAGATTCTGATCTGCAATAAATGGGTTATATAAGGGCAGATAAAATCATTGTAACATGTATATATGATATCAAATACTTATAGCAATGTATAGTATTCTAAACATGTGACAAAACTGAATGCATAATAAACGTTTGGGTTTTTCTGGCATTTTTTTATCATGGTTTTTATTTTTCAGTCCACTTAGTTTCACTAGGAAAGAAGATATTATAAACAAGTAAACCGGTATCTGAATCAAAAGACTGAACTGTATCATAAAATTGCATTATAAACGGTTAAAAAAATCAATTATTTTCCATTAATCAGTTACTGACAACAGAAATTTGTAACAGATATTTGAGCTTTAACAAAACTATGTATTACGTAAGTTACCCCTTAAATCATTTTCCACCTTCAATACTTGTTCATCACTAACTTTGCGTCTCAGTTTCTGTTCATGAACGAGTAGGGACTTTCGGAGCTCATCAACCGAAAGGGTGTCAATATCTTTTGATTCCTCAATCGAACACATGACAAAACTGAAGTTTTCTGTCAACGTTCCAAGGATCTTCTACGCGATCTTGACATACGGCCAGCATGTCCTCTCCACAGTTATGCATTTCATTAGTAGTAACCATGATTCTTCTCGGTCACCGTTTCCCCATCTTTCATCCCTAGAGTTTCGAAATCTCTTCTAATCCGCTGCAACTGGGCTCGTTTTACCATCGCATTTCCTTAGTACTTCACCTTCATGGCGTCCCGTAATTGTTTTGTTGTCTCCTTATGAGTAATGGTTTTCAAGATGTGTTTATCGATGGATTAAAACATGTTCAAGTCCTTAAGCTTCATTCCCTCCTATGTTTATCGTTGAGTTGGTGTCACTTGCTCACCCTATCTCGATCATAGACTAAAATTCTTTGGATCGGAGTAAGTTTTCCATCACCAAACTACAGTGATCATAATCGCCATCAAACCGAGAAACAAAAGGGGTTTGGAAATCATTTGCTTCTTTTGCTATTGAGCTCTTGTCTCTCTCTTGGTTGAACGCTTAGTATTTTGCTCTGATACCACTTGAAAAAACTCAAGCATGTATCAATTGACTCCTCAATACTATAATATGTTATTCAATGAAAATAATGGTTATAAATAAATAGCCTACATGATTCAACGAAAAATACTCACCGTAGATCATAAAATAAGGAGCAAATTGAAGAACCATTCAAACACACTAGACTCCACAACTAACTCCTAACCGCAGGCTTAATGCCCTTTTTTCGATAAGACTAACTTTTGAATTGAAACCGGATGACCTCTTCAACCAGTGGCGCACCCATCCTTTGGGGATAGGATCGTCTGACACCTATGAAAAAAATCATTTATTATATATAAGATTGAATATCGGGCGGCCCCCAAGAGATTTTGACACCGACCCCATCAACTTTTTTTTATCCAAAACGATAACCAAAAAATTAATTTAAAACTTTAAAAAATTAACAAATATAAACTTATTAATTGTTATAAACTAATTAATAAATATAAAACTATTACAATACCTATTAATCATTATAAATAAGAGTTAATTGTATAAATAGCCCATGTGATTTGATCAAGTTGCATGTTTGGCCTCAAGGTTTTAAAAGTCACAAATTTAGCCCAAACATTTCCATGCTGACATGACAGGTTGATCCCAGGTAGGTGCATTGGGGCTGCCGCCCCAAGGACCCTGACCTCGGACCCCGTTGTTCAGTACTTTGCCTTCTTGACACACTAAGGTCTTTAGCATCAGAAGTCATAAGATCATTAAACAAGTGTGCACTCAACACTGACCTACACGTTTGATGTTTCACTAGACTTCTCATTTGATTATTAAGTAAACCCACTTACACAAAATCCGACATTCAATATTTTGAAAGAAACTCGTTCCCTTGGTTTCTTTCCATTTTTTCATATTTGTAGCTGTTGCTTTATGGAGTGGCTTACAACAAATTCTTTTAACCAAACCATATATATATATATAATTCACCGAAAACTGAAGCTACAACAAAAAAAGTTTTTATCATATCTTTTTTTAAAGACAAATTGAGAATAACTTTAAGTAGGCTGATTGATTATATCGTTTTGTAGGTCCTGTGGCAGCTGAAGCTATGTTTGTAAACCGTGAAGAGATTCCGGTCTATCCGATATACAGAGACCCGGTGAGTTGCTTCATAATCGTGGATTTGACAGTTTGTGCTGATTATTAATTTATCATATATAATAAACTAGACTATTGGGGTTGGTGGTCCAATGGTAGAGGAAAATCCTCTACGAACACCAATGTTTGAGGAGGTCATGGGTTCAACTCCTAACAGGAATTAAGAAATTTTCCTTTCAAAAAAAAATATATAATAAACTAGTTATTTTGCCCCGCGCGCAAAGCAGCAGGAAACATGTATTAATAAAAGGTGACCGTGTAACCAAAAGATAAAGCTGTAACATTCTATTGATCAGTTAAATATAATAACTATTATGGTTATGCAATTTCAGGTTCATGATTTTGGATTCTTTCGGTATGATCCTGCTGCAATACAGTTTCTGAGCTATGAAGAAATACCTCTTGCTCCAGAAGCTGCTTGTGTTGGACTGGAAATCAGAGTTGTTGGTAATGATAGTGGAGAGAAGGTATATGAATGTGATGATTTTCTGTTTAATTTATATTACTATTCACCATGTTCATTGTGTTTTTACGTTGAAACTTGCAGATCTCTATTTTGGCTGGTACTCTTGCTCGTCTGGATAGGGACTATGCTACTTCATAATATTTTCCTTATTTGTTTGATTTATGTGATTGGTTTTGCTTCCGTAATGTTTTCTGGATTTTATAGTATGTAATAATAACAAAAAGGAAAAAAAAAGAATAAAGGATTTGCTGCCCTTCTTCACATGTTAACATTTAACACCAAGACATTTTCTTGCTGCAGCGATGGCTACAATGATTTCAATACATTTTGCATGCAGGTGAGCTTCCTGCTACTAATGCTGTTACTTTTGGGTCCAAATGGTTGTGAAAAAGTATAGATAGTAACATGGGCGGGTCGTTAGTTGAAATGGGTAGGGCTGGGCGGACCTGACAATATTGTTTTATCCTTTCTTCCCATAATTTAATAAATAATTAGTATATTCAACATAACTACAAACAATGGGTAGGGCTGGGTTGACCCGAGCAGTTTCATTTATAGCCAAGTTTTTAAGTTTAAACATTGAAGGTAAAATACAGGCCCTAATCGACCCATTTCTAGGTAAATGTGTTGAAACTGCCACCTCTATTTGATACTTGAACACTTCTGCAGCACTGCTGAGCATTGTTTATTTATGTGTTTTAATCGACTAATCATTGTTGGCTTTGTCCAAGTAGTTTTATTTTGATTTCTTTTTTACTCCCTCCACAACAGGCAGCTTCAGGTACTAAAGGCGGTTCGAGTGGGTCCCCAGTCATTGATTGTCAAGGAAGGGCAGTTGCCTTAAATGCAGGTGGCGAAAGGTCTTCTAGTTCCTCAGCATTTTTCTTTCCTTTAGAACGAGTAAGTACAAACAAGCGTGCAGGCTTACTTATGTTGTGACAAAATGCTAGAATTTACTTTGTTGTGACCGCCATTCATGAGGAAAAATAGCCCAGAAATGCTCATGTGTTTTGGATTTTTAAAGTTCAAAATCATATGTTGGAACAAGAAATGATATGGCGGTAAAAAAGGAATAAAATTCTAAAGTGTGGTGAGGGCTTTAAATTTCTTGCAAAAGGGAAGAGATTCTTGTCAAGATAAGTGGGAGGCTGTTACAATACCTCGCGGTACAGTCCAGGTTTGTTGGTTGCCTTATCTGAAAGTTGGTTGCATTATTATTAAACTTAATGCTATTATTATCAATCCCTTGTTTCTGTTAGGCAACCTTTGTCCACAAAGGATTTGATGAAACCCGTCGGCTTGGTTTGCAAAGTGAAACAGAGCAAGTCTGTAGTTTCTACTCAACTTTATTAATTGGTTCAGTTATAAAAAGAAATGTTAAAGTTCCCCCATTGTCTTATTTGATTTATTTCTGGATTAGTTGGTTCGCCATGCATCTCCACTAACTGAAACCGGGATGCTTGTAGTTGATTCTGTGGTAAGTCTTTCAATTTCTGTTGTGAAATTGCTATCTACAGGTTCAGCTGTATGTTTATGGCTGCCATCATCATGGGCATGCTGTAGGTGCCAGGTGGCCCATCTTGTAAACATATGGAGCCAGGTGACGTGCTTGTTCGAATGAATGGGGAGGTATGCGTTATTTGACCATATTTCATAGCAATCTGTTAAGTTGTTTCTTATATCCTTATTCTGCCTGACCACTGATGTTATTTTAAACAATATCAGCATATGTTTGTTAGATATTGTAACCCAGTTGGGGTTATTCATCTATACAGCAATTGAAAATTCAGTTCGTATGAATATACGATAAAAGATCTTTAATATTCAATTTAGGTGCTGTTTCTTTAAATATTGTGAAATTGTGGTTAAATGAAAAAGCCTTTCTGCAGGTGATTACTCAGTTTCTGAAGATGGAGACTTTACTTGATGACAGCGTGGGTCAAAATGTCGAGTTAGAGTTTGAAAGGGGTGGCACATCTTTGACCGTTCAGTTGGTGGTGAGTGACTGGTCTCTTACATCATGTTTTATAATATTTCTTGTTGGGATTAAACACGATCACACACGAACACACACACACACACGTCGAAAGAAGTAAATAACATGGGGTTTAACGTGGTTCGGTCTAAACTGACCTACGTCAACAGGTGATAACTAAGAATTCTTTATTATGAGGTGATACAAATTACAAGTACTAAGCATTGTATTTATAGAGACTAAGCTAGGGTTAGGAAACTTAATGCCCAAGTGAACCCAATTGGGGCCCAAACTGAATCAGGCTTAGCAACCGGGCTAGGGGCCTAGGGCCAGCTGCCCTTGACCCGTGCCTGCCCCAAAAAAGGCCTACATACCAACATTTCTTCGCACCAAGATATTAAATAAATCATAAGCCTAGTCAATAACTCAATACCTATGAAATTAGGTTGTTAATGACTATTGCAAAATTTAATCTGTTCTTCATATGTTCTTTTTTTTTTTTCAGGTTGAGGATTTACACACTATAACTCCAAACTACTTTTTGGAAGTTAGTAGTGCGGTTATGCACCCGCTCTCCTATCAACAAGCTCGGAATTTCCGTTTTCACTGTGGTCTTGTATATGTATCAGAACCTGGGTAACTTCTTTGAAAAATCTGCAGAAGTTCTTATTACATATTACTCAAATTTTGGCCCAACAAAATTGGGTTCAGACCTGACCCAAGCCATGGCCCAACCTGCCCAAGTCAACCTGAAAAGACGGGGACCGACCCATCCACTGGTCTGGTCTTCGGTTTTGACTTTTCAGAGATTTTGGGTTAGGTCCAGTTTGGTTTCGACCCAAAGCACACTCCTACATTAATATGACACTTCTTGGTTTTGATCATCAATCTCTAGACTAAATGTGTGGGCAAATAACACGGTTTCTTTTTGGTTTTGACCATCAGCAGTTACATGCTTTATAGAGCTGGGGTCCCACGGCATGCGATTATCAAGAGATTAGCCGATGAAGACATTTCCAATCTTGAAGACTTTATTAATGTTCTATCCAAGCTCTCTAGAGGAGCTCGGGTTCCATTGGTATACATAAACTACAATGGTCGCCATAGGAAGATGGTATACAAATATATACCCGAGATGACAGTTCTGACTTTAGACTTTTGACTTTCTTTTGGTTACAGTCTGTCCTTGTTACAGTGGACCGCCATGAGTGGTATGCTTCACCTCAAATATATACCCGTGATGACGGTTCTGGTATTTGGATAGGAAAGCCAGCTCTGCTACCCAATTCTCAACTTATATCTTCTGGCGCTATACAAGTTGGTAATGGTGTTGCCAGCATGGACACTAGCACCTCTGAACATGTTCAAGAGGAATCCAACAATGGAACTAAAAAGCGTAGACTGGGTGAAGAAGATGCATCTGCTGATGGTACCATGATTGCTGAGGTGGAAGATTCAACATCTCCAGGAAATACAGTCATGAGCGATGATCATGACACATCAGCAGACTCTGGTAATGCTTCTGTTGCTGAGCGGGTAATAGAGCCCACTCTTGTCATGCTTACGGTAATTTCTTCTGAATCAAATCATTGTTCGTTTTTTATTAATTCATGGGATTGCTGTCCAGTTTTTGTAATATGTCCTGATGTATGACTTGTCAGGTTTATGTACCATCATCATGTATGGTTGATGGTGTCCATGCACAGCATTTTGTTGGAACTGGTGTGATTATATATCATTCAGAAGAAATGGGGTTGGTTGCAGTTGATAGGAATACTGTTGCCATATCAGCATCGGACATCATGATTTCTTTTGCTGCCTTTCCAATTGAAATTCCTGGGGAGGTATGCGCACATATTAAAAAAAAGAAAGTAAAAAAAGTGGACTGTTTATTCTGTTATTTCCGGGTACTTACCCAGATGAATATAACAAGGTTTGACTTTTCAGGCAGTCTTTCTCCATCCTGTTCACAACTATGCTGTTATTGCATATGACCCTTCTGCCCTTGGACCTGCTGGTAGTTCAGTAGTGCGGGCAGCCCAACTTCTTCCAGGTGGAAAACTTGTACTAAATCGATGTTTGAGATGTTATTCTCATTTTAGTTATACTGACCGGATTTTTAATTTTTTTTTCTCATTTTGTGACAGAACCTGCATTGCGGCGTGGAGAGAGTGTATATCTCGTGGGATTAAGTAGTAGGAGTTTACAAGCAACATCTAGAAAATCTGTTGTTACCAACCCGTGTGCAGCTCTACAGATAAGTTCAGCTGAATCACCGCGTTATAGAGAAACCAACATGGAAGTTATAGAGCTTGATACCGGTACATACTGCATTATCATTATCCACTTTTTAAATAAATCCGAAACATATTAATATTGATTAATTACTCATTAATGTTTCTGTATGCAGATTTTGGTAGCAGTTTTTCAGGAGTATTAACTGATGAGCATGGAAGAGTTAAGGCTATATGGGCAAGCTTTTCATTTCAGGTTTGTGCTAATCGTCGATCAAAAAAGAAAAAGGTTGGTTCCGTTTAGTTCTTTTTGAGTCAATAGAAGGTTTACTAAAATCTTATGATTAAACCTTGATTACAGCTAAAATATGGATTGAATTCATCTCAAAATCATCAATGTGTGAGAGGTATTCCTGTACATTCAGTTAGCCAAGTTCTTAACAAAATAATATCAGGGACAAAAGGACCGTCGCGTATAATAAATGGTATCAAAAGACCAATGCCTCTAGTTAGGGTTTTAGAGGTTGAGTTTTATTGTACTTTACTTTCCAAGGCTAGAAGTTTTGGGCTCAGCAACAACTGGATCCAAGTATGATTCTCATAATTTTTGCACTCTGATTCATTTTTTTTAAGTATACAGAAATTTGGTAATATATGCACAAATTGATATTTTTATAAATTTGTTCACAGGCTCTTGCAAAGAAAGATCCTGTTAGACGACAAGTTCTACAGGTCAATGGTTGTTTAGCAGGATCTAAAGCTGAGAATCTATTGGAACAAGGTGATATGGTTCTTGCAATCGATAAAAATCCAGTTACATGTTTTAATGATCTTGAAGATGCATGCCATGCCTTGGATATGCATGATGACATGGATGCAAAGCTTGAATTGACCATCTTCCGTCAGGTTAATCACTACACGCAGACTCTTCATCTACATATTCAGGAAGTAATGTGGGGAATATTAATGAATCTTGTTTTATGGTTTGCTCTCAGGGAAGTGAAATGGAGATTTGTGTAGGAACAGATGTAAGAGATGGCAACGGTACCACGCGTGTAATTAACTGGTGTGGATGTTTTGTACAAGATCCTCACCCAGCAGTACGCGCCCTTGGGTTTCTTCCACAAGAGGGCCATGGTGTATATGTCACAAGGTACGGGTTTGACCCTTTTCTGCAAAATTGCAGTCTAGACTTGCAGTCAGCATCATTGGGTACCTTAAAGAATTTAGTCTCTTGCAGGGGGTCAATCGGGAGTCCTGTGCATAGATACGGTTTATATCCTCATCGATGGATTGTGGAAGTTAATGGAAAACCAACTCCTGATTTGGATGCTTTTGTCAATGTCACAAAGGTACAAAACAAATGTTCTTACTGTAATGACAGTTGGTAACAGTTGGTCGTTATCGATCATGTCTGGTACTCCCAACCTGCATTCTACTTGTTTAAGATTCTTTCATAGTTTGTTTTTGTGCTTCACTTATTGTTTATTTTTTTATTCCAAGGGAAAAGTGGTTTATTCAAGTAATGTGTGTGCATACAGGAAATTGAAGACGGAGAATTTGTTCGTGTAAGGACAGTCCACTTCAATGGGAAGCCAGAGGTGCTGACGTTGAAACAGGACCTGCACTACTGGCCCACATGGGAGCTCAGCTTTGATCCTGAAACCGCCATTTGGCACAGAAAGACGATTAAATCAATAGAAACAGGAGATAGCCTATGAACACCGGATACATATTGCCTAGATTCATATAAGATTAAGATTATATTTATGGAGACTTGTTTTGGTGGGTATCTAGCTGTTGTATTAAAGATTCTGAACTGCAATATTTTTTGTGGTTTGGTCCAAATACCGCTTTTAGTTCACCTTTTTAGTCACTCTGGTTTCCATTCTATCTCAATCAAATACGGCGTTTGAATGCTATTCAATTTTTCTGTTAACTTTTTTGTGAAAAGACAAAAATACCCCTATTATTAAAAAAAAATAAAAAAGACATTCAAAATGTCCCCCCTCTTTCTGCCTTCTCTACACCTCTGTTGACTAGTTTGAAAACAGTCAAAATCTAACCTCTTTCCACACCCAAGAAACAATCCACCGCAGGGGGCGTTTGGTACGCCGGAATTCAATGAAATTCAACGAAATTGGAATTTGAATTTCATTCCTTTGGGTGTTTGGTTCGTAAAATTCGTTGGAATTGGAATCTGAATTCCATTCTTAACATGTTTGGTAGAGAAATGAATTGCAATTGGAATTGAAATTAATTCCTTCAAATGAAGGATTTCAAATTCCTTCCAACTTGTGAAGGAATTCAACTAAAACAAATGGAATCTCTGACTACCGAACCTTGTCACCGTCGCCAACATCGTCACCGACCCTTGAGACCACTGCCGCCAACCCCGCCGCCACCACCGTCGGCCCGACTCCCGCTGTTGCCACCCCAACTATCCCCACCGTCGCTCGCCGTCCTCGCCACCTCCGCCAACCGCCGCCTCTGACACCGACCGTTGCCACCACTTCCGCCAACCCCACCGCCGCCACCGACCACCACCTTCGCCCAGACCATCCTCACCGCCGCTCTCCGCCCACGGCACCTCCGCCAACCGCCGCCACTCTCCGTCCTCGGCACCTCCGCCAACCGTCGCATCCAACTCCGACCACCGCCGTCGACCGCAAACGAAAATTCGACTATTTTTTCGAGTTTTTTTTTTAATGAAACGAGGCAAAAGAAATAAACATTTTGGGTTCTTTAGTTTTTAGTTATTTTTTTTATTTATTTTTTTTTCTCTCACTTTTTTGAGGGGTTTTTTTTTCTTACAAAAATACAACTCCAAATCCAATTCCTTAATGATTTTTTTGTCAATCAAATGGATTAAGAATTCAAATTCATTTAATAGATTCCAATTCCTTTAAATTCCAAATCCTTTGAACAAAATACAATTACAAATCTAATTCCTTAAAATTCCAATTTCATTTCCAATTCCAACAAATTCCGCGAACCAAACGCACCATTAGGTGTGGGTGTGTCCTTTTGATATTATATACTTTTTAAAAGAAACCTTTTTTTGTTTTATTATTATCAAGGGTATTTTAGTCATTTAAAAAAATTAACCGAAAAATTAGACGGTGTTAGAGTCATGGAGTTAATTGAAACAAAACCGAAACCACGGTGACTAAAAAGGCGAAATTAGAACTAATCGACTAAAAGCGGTATTTGGACCAATATATGGGTTATATAAGGAAGTTTTCTCCATATATTGTAACATGTACATACGATTTCAGTTACTTACATATATCTTTTTTTAAACGGGAAACTCATGCACTCTAAATCTACTCCTATGAGTATGTCTACACCACTTGTTCATGACGAGACTAGAACCCACAACCACTTGGGAAGGAGATACCATAGAACACACCTCGATATCATTTTGGGCCAAAGGCCCTTTTGTTCAAATACTTGTACAATAGAGTAAAGTCTTCCAAACATGTGATGTCTATCACTCTACCTTACAATACAAAACTGAATGCACGATAAACATTTGTGTTTTAAGTTTTCCTGGCATTTTTTAATCATGGTTTCTATTTGTCAGTCCTCAAAGTTTCATAAAGGAAAGAAAAAAATAGAAACAAATAAACCAGTATCTGAATCAAGAGATCATAAAATTGCATTATAAACAGTTAAAAAAACCAATTATTTTTTTATAATCAGTAAGTAAACCAACAACAGATATGTAATCTGAGCTTTAACAAAACTATATATAAGAAAGAAAGGTGGAAAATTACATTACAAGAATTCTGAAGGTGAATTAGCAATAGCATCTGGCTTCCCATTGTCATCTAATCCTCCTGGAATTGGATGCTGCAAAACCTGTGGAGCCAAACTCCCCAATCCATCACTCGTTGATCCGAAAAACTGACAAAGAAACCGAGCCATGACTCCAAGAATCTGCATTTGATTCTGGCAAGCGTTGGCGTGTAACTGCATCATCTGTTTCTCATGCTCGATTTGCATCCGCACCATCTTCTCCCTCCACTTCATCTCCTCCTCCTCCCACCTCTCCTCCACCTTCATCCGCCGCCTCCTCTCCTCATCAAATTCCATTTCTAACCTCATCCTGCTCTCAATTTCCCTTTTCGCCATCACCATTCCCCTCTCTTCCAACTCCAACTCTCCGTTTAGAAGATCTTTCTCCGTCTTCCTTTCTTCCCTCTCCTTCCTCTTCTCCTCTCTCCTCATCACAACATCTCTCAATTCCAACATTTGAGCACCTAGCATCCTCCCATTAACCCCCTTTCGCGATTTCTTCACATGAATCGAATCCGAATCATCACTTTCCTCTTTCTCAAGCCCTAAATCATTGTCACTACCGCCTCCTAATTCATCAAACCCTAATCCAAAAAACTCATCTCCACCACTACGTGAATATCCAAAACCTGAATCCCCAAATATATCACCGCTTACATCAATAAACCTCTTGTTATCGTTAGATTCGAGCTCGATATCGCCGAAAACCTCCTTATATTTCATGAAATTCTCCCAGTGGTTCTCACCGTCCTCCCAATTATACTCCCTATCCGAAACCCTAATTTTCTGCTTCACTCCTAAATACTGGTGACGCATGTTTTGGACTTTGATCGATACGTCACGCCATGACCACTTGAACGGGAAGTTGATCGGATCACGGAGATGGTGAAGGGAGTTAACATGTTCGGCGATTGGCTTGAATTTCTTTTCTCTGGTTTTTAGCTTGGCGAGGGTTCCGGAGGTGAGGAGGTCGGAGTATTTGGTGAGAAGCGTTTGTTCTTCGATCTCCGACCACTTCTTGCGCTTCATTGATGTTCCGCCGGCAGTTGATCGGAAAAGTGGGGAGTTGTTACGGTTTCATTGGCCGGAGCAAAGATGAGGGAAGGAGGTGTGAGGGTGTCGCATTTGTTTGAGAGAGATTGGGTGGGGAAGTTATAAATAGCCCCTCAAACTTTACAGTTTTATCATTTATACCCTAAAACTTTTTTTCCTTGGTTTTAGACCGGTGAGTGTAGGGGTGTGTATGAGGGCCAAAAACCGGAAAAACCCAACAAAGTGAAAAAAAAAAACGACTACAAACCAAATTCAAGATAGTTGTTTGCCGTATATAATCCAACTAAATCTAGTTATACTGAATTAAAAAAACTTATAAACCGAATTCAAGATGTATAGTTATCACTTATTCGGTTAAAAGAATAAACCGAATTAAAAAGAAAATGTATATTTGTTAACTGAAACCTGAATTCACAATTCGGTTCAGTTTTTCCGGCTAGGAATACGGTTCGGTTTTCGGTTTTTTTGCACACCTTAAGCGGTGAATAGCGTTTGTTAGTAGGTCGAACTTGGTAGTCCGGTTGTGTGGTAGTAGAGCTTTTCAAAAAAAAAAATTTGTAAAAGCGTTATATTATTATTTTTAAAGACGTTTTGTAAAAAAAAAATATTAGATTTTTTTTTTAAAATACATCTTAATATATTTTACAGAAAGTGTTTTTTAAACGTAAAAAACATTTTAAAATAATGATTTTTCAAAAAGAATAAAATGACAAGTTTCAAAGTCAAATTTTCAAGAGGAATGGTACGACAAGTAAAGGAGGGATAGGTATGGTGTAACCCAACGAAAAGTCAACAAACTTACAATATAGTTAGCGCCACTATACGGCAAGATCACCAACATAAAAAATACACCAATTACACCAAGTGACAATATAAAGCTTAGACCTATTTTTAATCCATAAATATGATGTCTCTTTTATGTGTTCGACAATCTTGAAGTTGAACCCCAAAACCCTTCAATCAACCAGAAAACTTGCGAACAATACAAAGAAAACAGAAGAAGAAACACTAGTTTTGATCAAGTAACCATGATCAACTCTTTCATATAAATTTTGGAATATTCGACCTGCTCAATACTTAAGTCCCAAATCGATAAAAACACACGTTAATTTAGCTAACTCCCAAACATGTTTATTAATATCAACAAATTTATCTCTAAAACTTAATTACAAGTAGCAAACCATGACTCGGTTTAGATAGGCTACTTGATTACAATCCATGATATCCTACACGGTATATATAGTTAACCTATCACGTTAGACTACTAATACGATTCTATTATTTATTATTAAACTAGTTTAGATCTTGTGTCTACCCATGAGGTGAAAAATATCAATATATAATTTTTTTTTAAATTTTTATATATATATTTTACACGGTAAAAGTATATTACATATACTAAGGATATAAACAAACTCAAAATATGTAAAAATTAATATATAACTGAGTTTCAAAAATACGTTAATTACTATTATTCGACTTTCATTTACTATTTGATTGAAACAAAAGTTACATAATTAAATTTTAAAGTTTGTTATAATAAGTGATAATTTAAAATAAATGTGTTTTATTAGTATAATTAGTTTTTTTTTAAATATATAATAGTATTAAAATATAGAAGTGCATTAAATAAGAGAGGGGCGAAAAAAAATGATAAGATTGAATATGAAGGCGACATGTGGCACTAAAAAACCTTTATTTATTATATAGTATAGATATAGATATAGATTGCTAACAACCTACACGTACTCGAATAGGATTGCTAGATTATCGGATATAACCAAGATGTTATAACCCAACTCTAATATGATCAAACTTGTGGACATTAGCGGATGCAGCATATACGGAGCGGGGGCTAGGCAGCCAGTAGCACATGAACAATTTCAAAAACACGTAATGAACTTAAATCAAATAGTATAAATTTACTTGTGTTGTATTGGTTTTGTGGAGATTAGGGCACCATAAAAGAGGTAGAGGGGCACCACAAAATATAATAATAATAATTATTATAAATCTATTCACTTTTGACTTTATGGTTTTTAAAATTGAACTTGAGTTAAAAGATTATTAAAATTATTAAATGTGTATTTTTGTTAATTATTTAATTGTTATTGAAAGTTTTTTACAAAAGAGAAGTGCATCGAAGTGATAATCCATCTAATCTAATAATAATAATATTTGATTTATCTCTACTTATTATATATGTATAATTTAGTTATTCAAATAATCTTCCTTATTATCTCATTAAGAGAATAATTTTTTTGATTATCACACAAATAAAAAGTGAAATAAGAATCATTATAATCGTTTCACATTTTTATATCGTTTGTTGTTTTTGGCCCGACCCATTTTTGGAATGACCCGTTTTTTGCACCCCGTAACTAAAAATCCTGAATCCGTCACTACTTGTGGATTAAGTCACTTAACTCCACCGACTTGTGGCTTAAGGAAATTACCGCCAACAAATACGAGACTAGCGACCCATATCATATAGACTCTTTAGAACCTAACTTAATCTCCAAGTTTAATATTTTCCTAAGATAAACGTACCATAAATAAGACCATACCATAATCTAAACAATAGCAAATAAACAAACCTTCCCTAAAATACCAAACATCAAACTATTAATTAGATACTAATTAATTAAACTCTTTTACCTTCAACTTTCAATTTATTTTAAAACCTAATTCGTTTCAAGATTAGTGTCTAACAAAATCTTGAATTCGCCTTTCCATTGAGCACCTTACCATTACGCTATAACCAAAAGAGCTTTATCGTAACACGTGTGGTTAATCCTGTTGTCATCTAAAAATTCATTAAAATCAACATTGAAGACGATAGTTGCACCAAGCTTTATCAAACCAAGCATGTGAGACGGGGCATTTTCATACATCCTCTTCATTTCACCTATTTTAACACTTTGCACAAAAAGTTTCAGTTATATTAAAATTTTAATATTAAGTTTGAATATAACTTACCACAACTATCTTGTGTTACGACAACAATATTGCTTGCATCCCCCAATTTTGATGCAATGCCGTAAGGAACCGTGCGACATTTAACATCAGTATTTTTTTCAGATGTGTTGAATAAATCTGTGACGTTTTTCGAGCCTTTTTCATATCCTCTTCAGGTTGCATAACCTCCATTTCGTTTCCCTTTTCCGATTGCTCCTCGTTTTCTTTTTCCTTTTCTGATGCTTCCTCAATTTCTTTTTCCATTTTCAGTTTTTTCTTATGCTCCTCAATTTGCAGTTGGGGAGCATTCAAATAACCAGGCTGATACATTCTTCTAAAAACTATATAAAAAAACAATAATCAGGTTGAATATTGTGTAACTAAAGTAATATACACATAAAATATGCATTATGGCACATTTTATGTCATTGTCACACATTTAAAAAACTAAAATAATAAATAAATGGGTAAAACAGATTGACCTAGAAACCCATCGGGTTGACACGAACACGACATGTTTAGCTTTTTTTTGAACGACGAACATTGAATGTTGTTACGTCGCACCCCCCGTCACATGGGAGAGCCTCATCCAACTCTGGCCAATATGTTGTTTTAACCGGGCCCACTTGGCGTCAGAGTTGGAGAGCATCCAAAGAAAAATCTCACCCAATACGGCCCCATCCAGGCTTGAGGGAGAACCGAAGCTCGGACCTTGAATCGGCGTGGGTAAAACCTAGGTGCCTCAGCCTAAGCTAGGCCTCATTTGCATGCCGCAGAAACTAATGTGGAGGGCAGGGATTGAACCTGGGTCACTAGGAACACCAGGTCTCTCCCTTAACATTACACCACTAGCTCATTGGCACACGTAGAGGTGAACAAATCGGTTTTTTAACCCAAACCGGTTCAACCCGAACCGAACCGGTTTGGTCAACGAAAAGTCAAAACCGGTTTGGCCCTAAACCGGTTCGGGTTAAACCGGTTTCGAAGGTGGAAAATGTCTAACTAGTCAAACCGGTTAGGATTGGTTACAAACCGGTTTAAACCGGTTTTTATTAAAAAAAAAAATTCAAATAAATTTTATATTTTTAATATAAAATAAAAAAAATATATAACAAATATAAAATATAAAGTTCGACGTTTATTAATATTTTAAAAGTTCGGAAATTAAAAAACATGACAAGATAAAATTATAAAATTCTAAAACATTACAAATAACAAATATAATTCTTTTTTGCTTTTTTTCACATTTTTATACAATCTCGTCTAAGGGTTGTGCGACTTACTTGATGATAACGTGGTTGGAGTGTCTCTTGAATCATCCTTGTCAAGCGCGGATTGTCAAAGTGGTTGAACGGCAATCCTTCTTGAATCACTAACCTCGCCATTCGATCTCGAACAATATTTGGATCAAAGTTCCAAATTCCTCCTTCGCTTGTCATCGAGGCTTGACCTTCACTTGGAATTCCCTTCAAGGACGGGCAAGATTTTTCCATATGCGTTTTCAAACTAGCCTTTGAATCTTTCCCCAAAAACGCACCACACATCTTGCACCGAGCATGTTCCTTCCCGTTTGACAACAAACATAGATCGTAATTGCATCAAATTGCCGGATTTCTCGTTGTTGCTCGAATTTCCACAAAGGTAACTTCGTTTGAGGAACCACCAACACCAAAACTTGCCATGCTTTTTTTTTAGAGTTTAGAGAGCGTTTTTGAGCGTTTAAAGAGCGGTTTTAAAGATTAGAGAGTGTAGAAAGAGGTGTGATTAAACTTAAACACCCCCCACCTATTTATAGTGAATTATAGGTGAAAAAAGGCCAAAAAAACGGTCAAATTCGACCCAAACGGCTATAAAGCCGTTGAATAACGGCTAGCTTTTTCAGCGACCAAACCGGTTTAAACCGGTTTATCGAACCGGTTCACACAAAACGGTCCCCAACCCGATCTCTTCCAGAATCCTTCAAACCGGTTTCAAACCGGCGGTTTTAGCCTAACCCGAACCGGTTTGCTCCAAACAACATGTTTAGCTAGTGTGTTTTCATCGAAATATTCAAAACGAAGCTCTAGATTAACGAAAAGAAACCTGTAGGAGATGGCCCTCGGAAGCTAGCGGTGATGGACTGGCCTAAGGGTATGATCGTCTTCTGTACCGCCGGCGGGGTGGCTCTCACCGCTGCCAGGCAGCGGTTTGTTTTAGTCAAGGATTTTGTCCATAGTCGTGACGCCATTGTATGATCTTCGGTGATGAGTTATGAAAAATCCCTTAATTTTATAGTTACAAATTTCCTAATTTGATTTCCAAAAAGTTAGCGCATATGCCCTTCTGTTTCCTAAATTGATTTCCAAAATCTTTCCAAAAACTGTTTCCTAATATAATATATTTTATACCAAAGTTTTAATATAAAATACATAACACTTGTTGACGTGACTATATTTTGAATAAAATTTATATCGAAACGAAGATAAAAATAAGTTTGTTACAACAACATGTATAGAATTTTATAAAATATTATATTATAAAAGTTATATAGAAAAGACATGAGTAAAAGTAATTATATTATTAAAATATTTTAAATATAAAAAACTTATTCAAAAGTGCTCAAAATTGATGTTGGCCGTGAACCGCCAAATAATTACTAAACCTTAAAGAGTATTGACGGTGACTAACGGGAACAAAGCATTTTTTTTCTAAGCATTGACGGTAAGCACCTTTTTTCTCTTTTATAATCAATTTTCATTTCAATATCAATTGTGGTTTGTTCTAATGGCTAAAGGTGGTTGTTGCATGATTGGTATGTCGCGGGTTCCATTCCTGTGGTAACAAGTTTTTTTCTTTTTTTTCCCTTTAGATTTCATGTTCTTTTTACTTTTCATTACTTTTTTTTAATTTTTAAGTCGTAATGTGTAAGCCATAATATTTTTTCTTATCTATGGTTTAATCTCCAAAATCAAACCGTCTCAAATTCGTACGTTTCTTTTAACGAGCCATAACGCGTAAATGTTTTTTTTTACTTTATTTTAATTTCTTTCACGAATTTGACGAATGTTAACATAACATGAACGCATGATAACTAACTCATGTTTATGTCGCAACGTGCGAGACGAGTCGCAATGCGTGAGGAATCGACATACTTATTTTTATTAATGTTTTGTTTTATTAACATTTTTCAAGTGCAAGTAGGTATTTTATTTTATTTATGTAATGTTTCTTTATCAACTCACACTTATAAACTTTGATTTGAATTTTTTACTATTTTGTGTTGGAGTTTTCGCATTTTTTATACGTGTCACTCTATTATTGCTACACGTTAACTCCTTGTATGTCTTTTTTTAATATTTTCGTAGGGATAATATGTGTATATTTTAATGAGTTTAAAAAGTCAAAGTATATTTTGAAGAATTTCATTTTTTTCTTTATTTATTTACGGTTTATTACACATTTACACTAATGCATGAGAGGAAAATAAAATGTAAAACTTGAGACTTCATCAATTTGATTGACAAAGTTTTTATTTTTTATTTAATGGTATCTGGTATACCCTCACGGGTGGGATATGTGAGGGGGTTCATGAACACTGCCCTCCTATGACGTGAGGGGGGCGTGATGGTCTTCACGGGGAACATGGTGGTGTGAGGGGGAAACAGGTTGTGATTGGCTGAGAGGTGACGTAAGGGGGCTCATTTGGGTGAAACACCGCCCCCTCTTACATGAGGGGCTCACTTGGGGTTAGAGTGAGGGTATACTCCTTACCCTAATTAAACATGGCCTAGCAAAAGAACATGTTGTGAAAAGCGCATGCAACATATAATTGAATTAATTACCCTGTGTACTCTTGAACTTTGAATAATCAAATAGGGTCCTTATCTGAACCGAATTGCATATTCGGTTTTTAAATCAAATTTGAATTCACGCATTTTGAACCGTGCTGACGATTATTCGAATCCAAATAATATAATCTTTTTTATATATAGTGTATTTAACTTATATTTCATTTTATGCTTATGGAACTAGGGATGGAAATGGGATTGGTATTGGTATAACGTATTGGTATAACGTATTGGTAATCCTAGTCCCATACCAATATAACTTTCGTTTACAGTGGAGGCAAATGCCTTCGGATACCATTTTTCATAGCAAGTCCTGGCTCTACCTTAATCGCTCTGATCTTCACTGTGATGTCCATTGGGGCTTTTTCTACGGTTACCCTGATTACTGTCACCAAGCTAACAACCATCCCTCCCACTTACCATTAACCAATGTTGGGATTAGGGTTTATGATGTGTCATAAATTACACATCTTTTTGACACAAAACTTCACTTATTTTACGATCAATTCCAGGTGATTTCCCGAGTTTAAACATTGAATTGCTTCATTTTCAGTTTTGTAGGTTTTTGTGGAGCTAAGTGGATAAAGGAGGAGATTCCAGGAGTTTTCAAGGAAAATTAGGTATTCTGAGTTGGAGGCACGACCTCGCCAGGCTAGACATGGTTGCTCCCCTTATTAGCACAACTGCGACAGCCTTGGCACAACCGTGCCCAGAAGTGGCACGATTGTGTCAGCATCAGAAACCGATGATGACCGTGCTTTTGATTCCCCACGGTCACGTGTAAATCCGTGAGCCTGAAATCCGTACTTCCTCTAAGAAAGAGAGCCAATGAAAGAAGCAGATCGGTCAACATACATGTCACACGACCGCGCCAAAAGGTGGCACGGTCGTGCCCCATGCTTAGGCACGGTCGTGCCTAGTACCTTGGCACGGTCGTGCCTCCCCTTTCCTATATATATCAAAAGTATTCCACAGTTTAAAAGTTTGGAGACTTGGAGAGTTGGAGCCTTGAGCTGTCTTTGTGCTCCGAATTTCCTTGTTTCTAGCCACATTTCAAGCTTCTAGGAAGGACTACACCATCAAGAGGATCACCATACATCATCATCATCATCTAGCTTAGAAGAGTTGGTTTGATTCTTGCATTTCTTCATGAGTCTTGTAACTTTTCTTTGCTTTGTTCTTGTTTTCATGCTCACCATGAGCTAACTCTTGGTATCACTTTGGTTTAGATGAAGTTAAGTAACGTTTGACAACATTTATGGATTTTTGGCATAGTTTATGTTAATGTTATAACAATGCTTGATTATTCTTCAATGATATTGTGTATTTGGGAGTTGATACTATTTGCAAGACCTGTATATGTGTAGGCTGTGTATGTTGGAAAACTCATGGTTTATGCATGTATTAATTGATTAGTGTAGTATATGGCGGAGCTTGAAAATCTAAGAAGCGGGGGCCGAAAAAAATAAGCAGGGGCCGGCTCTATACGTAAAAAAATTTCAGACGAAAACGGAAAAATTAACACTACTAACGAAAAAAACGGCAGGGGCCGGGGCCCTCCCTGGCCCCTTCATAGCTTCGCCCCTGTGTATATATATGCTAGTTTATGGCTTTTAACTAGGAATGGTGGATGAAGTCTTGTTTATGGTTGAAAACTCCTGAGTGTACATCCTTGTGCTTGTGTTTGAAAAGACAAAGTACTTGTTATGGTGTGTCGTGTTTAGTATTATGTTTATCTATTACTTGTTGACGCAATCTTCTAGTTTATGTAATCTTGATATGAACATTGTATGTTGAGGAAATGCATGTTGTTGTTTACTTTAATCAACTTGAGGTGAGTTATGTGTTGATTCGTGTAATCTTTCCAACTAGTTGTTGAATTAGTCAACCTTGACAGGAAGCTAGTTCAATCTTTATTAAACATTGACGTATTCATAGCACGTGAGCTTCATTGTATGATTTTAGGTGGTTTGTTTGTGTAATTCATTCTAACTTTTCGAAGAATCATTTGATTAGATGTCTTTGACGAGAATTTAGTCAACTTATATATCGTGTACGTGTCATGTATCTGTAGTTGTTGTTGGATGTCTACTAAATGGATTCGAGACCGAAGTGATATTCCTTCCTTCATTGTTTAACTTGTGTTGTTAGTTTAGTTTTATATTGTTGCATATTAGTTTAATCAAAAACCAACTTAAACATCTTTTACCCTTACTTGATTGGATTTTAGTTCCGGTTTATTATCGCCTTGAACCGTGTCCACGGATTGATATCCGGTTCTTGCCTTTACTATATTGCTATCCGACGGGTACATTTGCCCGATGTGTGTGTGATTAGTCTTTGGTGAAAACCCTTTTAAAACTCTAATTGTGTGAACAATACTTTTATATATATATATATATATAGTTTACACATATCAGTTTATCAAGAGGTTTTTTTTACGATTACCCTGACAAGTTGTCAACATTTGTACCACCCCAATCCCTTTTCCACCCGTGACGACATTACAACATCCTTAGACTATTCTCATCAATAGTTTTATGCCTTTACTTGTCAAATTTGACCCAACAGTTTTGTGAACTCTAAAAAAATTAGTATTTCTTTTATCTTAAGCACAATTACTAGAAGCCCACTTCTTTTTCAAGTTTTATAGCGTAGTCGAAGACCTGAACTCGACGTACCCTTGTGCTTTATTCATTCAGCTTTGATATGTGCCTCGCTTCTTCTTTCAATTTTGACTTTAAAAGCTTGGTTTTATAAGGCGAAAATTGAAAATTGTTCACTTGGATATATAGTATATGATATTGTTAGGGTAGTTGACCCCGTACATAATTTGTTTGGGGGTGACAATTTAGGTGTCTTTAGGCTTGTGAGCAAACGAACACTAGACTTGTTAATATGATCGTGTTTGTTTATGTTTGTTCATTAATATTCTAAACACACTAACGCACAGTTTACGGACATAAATGAACACAACAAACATAAAAGAACATCAATTAAGTGTTTGTAAATTTCAATTAGGTAGGGAAGTTTAAAAAAATCCGAAACCGAAACAAACACCAATTATCTGACATTCCGAATTTGAATTATCCGAAATATTATTATTTTTTATTCTTTATTATATGTATATATAACACCTTGATAAACCCTAATCCCAAATCTCATTCTCTGATCCTTCGACGCCTCTGTGCAAACTCAATCTTCATTCTTCAAATCCGATTGTCGTCTGCTTCCTTGGCGAATTCCGACTGCCGCCAGCCGCCTTGGCGAATCTTCGACGGGAGACGTCTCTGTGTTATATACTCACTGTTATTCAAATCAGTTCTTCCACCACATTGAAAGGTATTACTTGAATGTCTAATTTTGTTTTGCTTTAGAGAATAGGAAGATGCCTCTTTTTCTGCTACTGTGTTGGGTGATGAGGTACCAACATCCTCTTTTACATAGGATTAGGGTTGTTCTTTGGAATTAGAGTACACAAATTGGGAAATAAAGGATCATCTTCTAAACCCTTCCTCCTTAGCATCATTGGAATTAGAATTGGAATTGGGAGAATGTGGGTGTGGTAAACTGTTATCATGATTTTGTTTTTTTTTTCTCTTATTATCATGAATATGATTTTTTTTTTCTATCCTTTTATTCGTCTTCTTACTTTCACAACCTTGAAATAAAAAAAAACTCTTGTTAAAATTTGCAGTGTTTTGTTCTTTGTAACAGTGTGTATATCATGTGAGTGGTGTTTCTGTATCTCATCCCTACCCGTTGCGTATCTTATTTATCCGTTTAAGTTGAAGTATACGTTTCCTAGCCGTTGCATACTCTGATTCCCTCTCAGCGTAGGTGTCTCAAACATGGAAGATAACAAGTCAAAATGAGTCTGGATCAATTCGGGTGGGTTGACCTAGAATAATGTAAACCTTGGAATGGATTCAAACTGAACCTAGCTTAAAATGGTTCAGTTTAAAATTTTGGAATAGATCATGGGTAGTTCAGTCTATGGTTTGACCAAAATGGCAATAGAATGCATCACCTACACTTCAACTAGAAGCATAATCTGTTCTTCACCTGTCTCCCAAATCAATCAGATTGGTTTCGCCATGTTTTCTAACTGTTTGATATAATGTCTAAACCAATTGGCGCATTATCTTTTCATACCCACAATTTGTCTGAATAACTCAAGATGAATATGGAACTTTGGATTGGATTGAAGCTCTTTTAGTTAAATCTTTAACCGATGGTTAAGATTTAAATGTTTCATGTTCAAAAAATTGAAATTTTGTTTATGAAATTGTGTATTCAACAAGAAAATTAATCTGAAGTTTTAGTTTCGTTGATTTTGTCTCTTACTAACATAAATTTTGTTGTGTGCTTTGCAGATTTTTAATCCAAAATGGAACATGGTTCATATCAGGATCAATCAGCTTCAACGTTTTCTTTGGCCGATGAGGATCATACACTGGCAAACTCTCTGAGATTCGCTCTCAACCAAGAGTTAGTACATGCTTTTATTTTATTTTTTCTCATTTAGGTTAATATTTGGCAGTGCTTTTTGTTTACATTTGGAACTGTATCATCCCATCACAATTCTAGAGCTTCATTGCTACATACACTTAACAAATTGCCACCGTTTCATAGGAGAAGATTATGTGATTACCCCTCAATTTAATTTTGATTATTTCATGATGTTGTTTACTATAATTATGTCATTGCAGTCCAAGAGTTGCAGTCTGCGGGTACAGCATTCCTCATCCTTCAGAAGCTCTAGTCAACATAAGAGTCCAGACAACTGGTATGTGTTTGCATCGTCTCATTTCTTGCTGTGCTAAATTTTTACTAGAAGCGTTATTATCTATGATTATACGGTTGATAGATGCATCTTACTATTGTTTGTTACAATTGCTTGGGTCTGTCTTTAGAGTTAAAGGTGACAATGTACGCGGGTTTGACTTGCAAACATTTTTTTGTCCATTTTCTTTATAATCAGTGATTGTTATATGATTAAAAAAACTATAATGATAATAATAATTTATTTTTTTAAAATAAAATAAAATGATATGGTTTCTAATATTAAACCATTATAACTCGTATAGACACATTCATGGATAAATGAGTGACAATTGTGTGTTGGCATTGTAGGTGATCCAGCAAAAGAAGTATTGAAAGACTCGTGTCAAGATCTCATGATGATATGCCAACATGTCCGGAGCACCTTTGACGAAGCTGTCGCTGATTTTAAGAACAATAGAGGTTCAGAAAGCGAGTAAATGAACAACTCTATATCACTCTTTTGATCCTTTTATATTTCTATTTACTTACAGATTGTATGGTTTGGTTTAATATTTGTTATTTATGACTGGTGGAATTTTTTCTTATTTTCGTCTCTGAATTATTATGTTTTTAGCTTATTTAGAGATCCAAGTTCAATCAACAAGTAGTTGATTTATGTGTTTAGCTTTAGAGTTTTGGCTTTATTTTTAATGCATACAACCTCGGTGCACTCATAGCATTATGGATGTAATTGTTTGATTATATTTGCCACCATTGTTTTCAACTCTTGATTTGAACATGATTTTTAGCATTTCAGAGTTATATCGATTTGAATTCTGCATTAGTAACTGTGTGCTAATTGCTTAAAGGTCAAAATACTTTGAATTGAAAAGCTAATGTCATCAGTCAATCACTCGAGTAGGTTAGCATTATGGATGTAATTGTTACTTGAAGTCACAATAATTAATTTCTAGTTCTGTCTTCTTTAAAAAAAAAAGACTTTTATAAAAGTTTATTAGAAATCAATTTTAAAAGAAAAAATAAGACAAAATTTTTAGTAGCTAGGTAAGATCGTAAATAAAAGAAAGAGAAATAAATAATATAAAAAGAATTTAGAGATAGAATAATGTTATTGCAACTAGTATGAAACTAATTCTTAAATCTATACATGATAAATAAGTAATTTACATATCATAATTCTGAGCTTAAAAAAATCTTATTTATTATTTTGTTTATTACTAATTATTTAATATTTTCTTTATTAATTCATAAATCTTTATATTTAATGTTTCCTTTATAATTATTAAATTTACATTACTAATTATTTAATATCTTATTTATTCAACCCGTGTAAAACCATACACGGGTTTCTAACCTGATAATCATATCAACAATCTCCTAGCTTAAGTTATTTGTTTGTGCTACATTTTGATATTTCATGTTATGCCTATGGATACATGCTTTTTGATTATATGTTTAAATGAGATTATAGAAGGATAGCGAGATTAATGCGCATGTTAAAGAAACAAAAACTTGGTCGTCGAGAAATATCCGACCATATCTGTATCAATACATCCATAAGATTCTTCATAAAACAACTTACCAAATACCAATAACACTACAAATTAGCCTAGTCATAATATATGGTAATGAGATTAGTAGTAACAAGCACAATGAGCATGATGAAACATGGGATATACATGATTCAACATCCATGGTTGATGCATGTACATGTTACCATGCATCATGGCATCCCCCATACTACCATGCATGTTCATCATGTTCTTGTTGTGCACATTCATGTTCATCATCATGGATGATGGATGGCTTTGCTGATACATGTTCATTATGGGCATACTTGATTGATAATCATAATAAGTTTGTAGTCCTCCATTAGACCTTCCACCAAGTTGACCACCTTCCAGGTCAATAAAACCAGACCCATCCTCTCCAATTAGACTCCTTTCAAAAGACATCTGGTCTTCAAGGCTTCTAGGATAACCAGGAGTCAACAAAGGTTGACTTTTTGAAACATCAAGACTTCTGATCATGTTTTGAATCTGATTTTCATCATCTCCAGTTCCACCATTGATGAAATTTAAAATTTTGTGGTCATCGGTTGGCCAAATTTCTGCATACTTACCTGATTTCACCAGCTTGTTGATTAGTGTGGTAGAGTCAACATTTCCATACACTTTGACTTTCTGTTTCTCTGCATCTACATCTACGGAATAAACTCCTGCATTCATCAATCAAACACAACAAGTGAACAAAGACCCATGAAAGGAAATGATCATAAAAAAACAAATTTGGGGTTTAAGATTGATTACCTTCAATCTTTTTGAGTATTTTCTTAACCTTATACTTGCATCCATCACAGTGAATGTTAACTTTGAGTGCACATTTCTGTTTATCCAAGAAAAAACAGAGCATCAAGAAAAAAAACTACATTTTTTAAAGATTTCTGAAGAAAAGAATGAAATTAATAACCTTTATCTGCAAGAACTGGAAATATTCATCTGTTGACATGATTCTGGGATGATCAATGTCTGTTAGTTGCTACTGGTGTTGTGTGTGTGTTTTTTCTTTTCTACTTTAAGAAAGATTTGAGTAGTGGTTTTCTTCCTTCTTTGAGAAGGTTGATTTCATATGATCATAGGGCAGGGGTGGTACAAAAATATCATGATACCTAAAAGAGTCTGCACAAAACAGAGTACGGCCACTTGACAGAGACAGAGTATGATTTGACCAGTACTTTTTGCAAGTTACTTCTGGTTAGAGTTATTATTTTTTTGTATAAAAGTTTATAGTTTTTTGCTAAAAGTTCTGTTTTTTATTTATTTTTTATAAAAATGTTTACCGGAAACAACCCACGAAGTTAAACTTGAAAAAGAATAATTAGTTTCATAGCTATTTTATTTAGTTTTCACCTGGTTTAATATATATGAAAGATTTTATAATCAAAAGTAATATAAAACTTGAATAGCCTAAATGAAACTATATGATAATATGTTTTAATTTTTGTCCATTTATAACTGAATTCTCACCCTCTTTTAGTTAAAAGTTTGCTACAATTGCTTTGACATACCATGTTTAATTTGTAACCTTATGTTATTCATTACTGAGAATTAGATTTTAAATGTACAGTTTAGAAGAAAAAAATGTGTATTTTAGATATCTAACCACTGATTTAAGTTTATTTAACCTTCTTTTTTTCTATTAATACATGCAACAATTTTCGAGTGTTCTCATAAAATTTGATTTTCTTGTAATTAGTGATTTTATTACCTTTGATGAAATTAGTAATTTTAGCACTCCATCCTCTTGTAGAAAACTAAATTTTAATGTGTTTGCAAATAATATAATGCTAATGGTTATACATAAAGAGATCAATGAATCAAGGTTTGTTTATTTATTCAATTTTTTTCTTTAACTAATTTTAGATTTACCAATCAGTCGTGACATAGGGTTTAGGGAGAAAAAAACCGTTGCACCGTCGCGGTGAGCCAAATTCCTCGTTATGAATTAATATTCAAGCATATATTAAAAAATTTCATATATAAAAAGTAAAAAACATAGGAATTGTGGCTTTGTTTATATAGAAAACCATTTTATCTCCAAACAAAAATTTCTTCTTTTATTCAAGTCTTAAAACGAACTTTTAGATTTTGAAAAAAACAAACGCTTCTACAAGACTACAACCGCAACTTCTTCAGCTTTTGACCTCTCAAACCGTTCCAAAATGCAGCTGCATTTACCACTTTCTTACCTGGCAGCTGAACTTCCAAAATCTGATATTTGTGAAATATAAATCAGCTACAATCTTAACAAATGAATCAATATTTAATCTAAGTATTATTACATAGAAATTTGAAAAAAAAATGCTCACCTCAAGAGCTGTGTGCTGGCCACATGGTATGATCAGTGACCCTTTCCTGAAGGTCACCTCATCATCTTCACTACTCTGAACATCATTCCCGTGATAAACCTGAGAAGTGATAACTTTGAGCTCAAGCTCGCTGCATTTATCACTCTTTTCATCAATTACAAGAATTCTAGCTCGGGTTCCAGGCCAACCCGCAAAAGCCCGCACCTAAAAGGTTGTATGTCATGATAACTGACTTGAATTAGACAAGATGTATGTAAAAGTAAAGGCATACCTTATTATGTAGAGTTGAAGCTTCCTCGTCAAAGGATAACCATGATTCCTCTTGACTTATCTGCATATAACAGCTTACCAAAATTCACATTCTTCCAAATTTTACGGTCAACAAACACATTAATGAAGCATGAAACATAAATAATACCTTTGGGGCCAAAGTAGCTTTCGAGTCATCTTGTGCTTCAGCTTTTGTGCTTGCAGACCCATCAAATATGGAGGGAAGCTCTTGAAGTAGAAGTTTAGAACCTTGTGCAAATAGCAGATCAAGCAACTCTGGAGCCTGCACAAAAATATATTATTCACTTGCTATTATTTATAAGTACTACAATTGCTGTCACTAAAGTAAACGAGTTATGGTTTAATGGAAATCAAAGCAAGATTTTGCATACCTTAATATGGTCATCTATTTCCATTTTTTCACGTGCAATAATGGGCCCAGCATCAAGAGCCCGGACAGTGAATGCCAATGATACGCCAGTCTCTTTTACTCCATCCTGGTAAATTTTGTCTTTAGCCTACAGTGACATAAAAGTTGTACTACTTCAAAATTTATGAACATAAAATGAACCTGCAAAGCTCTCTGAACAGGAGCTGCTCCACGGTATAAAGGCAGCAGGCTTGGGTGTATATTGACAGTCCCTAAGAATATTTGAAAATAATTATGCCTAAATTCAGAGTTCAATGACTCTTTAGATCAAATAAAACTAGAAAACATTGCAACACTTGATACCCTTTTATGTTGTTATGAATTATGGCATGAGACTGCAACATATGACCATCTAGTGTTACAAAACTTTTGATTCTCTCGCTAAATAATCGCTAAATAATCATGAGATCTTTTACAAACCAGAAAATGCTGATAAAAGAACACCAACCTAATGATGGAATCTTTAAAAACTTGGTTGGTAATATGTTTCCATATGCTGCTGTGATGCAGAGTTCTGGCTCAAGTGCACTAAAGTCAGACAAAAATGCTTCCTGCATGACAGTGAAATATATGACCTTCAAGCTTATAAATAATTTTGAAAGCGAAAAGGTCACGAGGAGCAAGTCAGCTTTATTAATGAGTTGGCAGTTTAAATTAACCGCAAGCCTGTTCAACATCTTTTCAACAAATATGGTACACAATAATAGGAAAAGAAAGACTGAATAAGCAACATTAAGGCCTTTGTTTTGCTTTTGGTAAACCTATTAACCCTTTCTGTTTTACGAATCTTGTGGTTAACATGTTGTAATTGCTAATTGAAGGACATTGGTTGATAAATCTTGATGTTGATTTATTATTGTTAACCAATGACCGTTTAATTAGAAGTTGATGGTCAACATGTAGTTGATGTTTATTGAAATCGTTACCATTGGTGGTAAACAATAGTGTATATGTTAAATGTGAAATTGTTGATTCTTGATTCTTAATTGACTGGTCATGACTATATGTGTACGCTACTGATGTCAATGTATATATTTATTATTATTTTTGAACCTTTTTGCAAACTGCTCACCACACGTTTGAGTTACACTCCTCATAGCTAAGCCCCATAAGACCTTTGTGCCTAGAGCCCTACAAGTCTAGAACTTCACATAACACTAAGAAAAACATATATAAAAATTAAAAAAAAAAATCAAGGAAGCATTTAAATGCAGAAGTGCATGTTTAAGACCATACTAAAAGTGAAAAGTTGTCATTTTAATTAGTAGCAATACAGAACTCATATATGTGTGTGTGTATTAATTACTTCACTACATGTATTACATTCATCCACCATCTTTTCCCCCTAAAGCGACTCCTTAGATAAATACCATATGATCGAAAATTTACTTCAATCAAGTGCAAAAATATCAGTTTGTCAACTATTTTGCAAAAAATTAGCAACTATCGGCATGGACACTGATTAATGATTATCTCTTTCAGCTAGTAAGCACATTGAAACATATGATATAACTGAAGGAACACATGATTGACAGAACACACTTAACATAATTGATTATTAAAGGTAGGAAATAGGTACACAAAGATGAGAGTCAAGTTACTACCTCAGTGGCTTTAACAGGTGTGAAAATCAGATCTGCAGGGAAACCTCTTCCAAGAGCATGCTGTGCAACAGGAGATGGCAAAACCTTTCTTCCTCTATCTCTTCCTGAAGGCGGCTGAGTAACAATAGCTGCAACCTGAATCAACAATCACAACTCATCTCAGTAATTTTCAATCCAGTCATGCTGATTTGCAATTGAGTGAACCTTACATCATAACTGTAAACAATTTGTATACATACAGTGCCAAATTAACATAGATTGAAGATAGAATTGAAACATTGAGTAATTATCACAGTTAATCAGAAATTAAGTACCTCAAATAAGGAATCAGCGGCAGAAGAAGCGTCTAAAAGAGTCTCCAGAACAGAAGCAGAGACCTAATACGAAACAGACAGCAAAAACTCACACACAATCAGAAATTATCACTTACTGCAATGCTTATGCTTAAATTGAAGGAACATATAGCTAGAGGTTACCGATGGAGAGCCCAAGAAAACGAGTTTTTTCTTCCTGGTGGAAGGAGGAGTGAGAGTAGAAGCAGAAGTAGAGAAAACGGCGGCCGACGACGAAAAAGAAGGCGTTGCCAAACAGCAAAAGCGGCGGAGCATCAGTGACGGTGATGATAAGTGGTGCATTTTCCGGCTGGTCCGGATTGGTAGGAAAAAAATTAATATCGTGTCTCGCCGTCGGCCTTCATCGATTGTGAAGGCATCTCCGTCACCGGATTAGCCCTTGTGGAAATTTAGATGTTCTTTGTTCTCTTGTTCAGCCACAAGGGCTAAAAAGTCATTTTCCATTTGTATTTCTTGATTTTCTTCGGGACTTATTTTTTTAAACTAAATTTTTTTTTGGAAATTCCAACAAATACTATGGGTAAATCCATTAGCGAATAGCCACAAATGTCTGCCAATGCAAAAAGTGCTGGTGACCCGGCTAGTCCATCATTCAGAGGAAACAAACCCATCATCCAAAGGCTCATTGTGAAAAAACGTTTGGACCAGATGAACCAAGTGATTCTCGAACCCATGGCCTCCACATTAGAAGGCCATGGAGGTGTCTCCTTTCAAACCAATTGATCTGGGGATCATTGACAAAACTATTTTTTTATTAAGGCTATTTAGAGGTGTTCATCAGTTCGGGTAACGTTTTTTTGTTAACCGGTTTGGTTTATTCTGTTTTGAATTTTTATGACTTATATGTTATTCGAATCGTATTGGATATTTTATAACCGAACCATATTCAACCGAATTCAATTCGGTTCGGATACGGTTTCGATTATGAACCGAATTCAACCGTTTTCAACCGAATAACATTATTTCTTTTGGATGTGTTCATCATGGTTTAAGTTCTAGTGTTGAAAACAAGTTAATAAAAAGAGATTTTCAATTGGGCTTAAAACCTTTTCTTTTGGATGTGTTCGTATGGAACCATCATGGTTTAAGTTCTACTGAAAACAAGTTAATAAAAATAGATTTTCAATTGGGCTTAACACTTAGTAATTGGGTTTGGGCTAAACATATTAAATAATAAATAGAGTAAACTTTGCTTTTGTGTCATGTGTTTTGATCAAAATAACGGTTTTTTTGACCCATTAGTTTCAATTTAACTTTTTTGCTTCATGTGGTTATCTAATTGTCTCAGTTAGGCTCCTGACACTAACTCTGTTAGTATTTTCTGTTAAAAGTAAAGGTATTTTAGTCTTTTTACTAATAAGGACTAACTTTGTCATTTTCTTAAATTAGTAGAAGGACCATTTGTGTAAATTGTATAAAACAAAAAAACTAAGAGCTTAAAAATCCCCTCCCCACGCCTCCCCCTACCACCACAGCCACCAATGCCTCCCCCTGCCACCACCAACCACCACCATCATTAACCGAATAAATCGAATTCACAAAAAAGGTATATCCGATATCCGAACCGTTATCCGGATTCACAATATGGATACGGTTAGGAACCAGACCGTTGTCCGAATTCACAATTTGGTTCATTTTTTTCGGTTACGAATACAGTTCGGGTTTGTTTGGTTTTTAGTTTTCTAGCTATGTGTAATGGGATCATGAAAAGGGGAGTGTGGACCACGTGGCTCATGAATGGGCATGGAACACCGCCCTCTAGGGTGTGGGGCGCCTGACGTGTGTTACGTATATGTATGTGTGTGTATATATGGATAGCGAAACCATTATACACCTTAGTGATTCGGTTTATTGATTGCGCTCTCCTACTGACATGGCGGTGCGTCTTTTACTTTTTAATGAAACCATTACACATAGCGTTGTAAACGAGCCAAGCCAGGGTGGGCTCAAGCTCGTCTCGAAAATTTTAACGAGATGAAAAGTTGAGCTCAAGCTCGGCTCGTCATTTCTCATCTCTAATTCAACACACATGTCAATATGCCAAGTAAGGTCTCTTCTCTAGTGATGTTTTGTAGCTTAACTCGATGATCTGGACTAGCAGGAACAACTTCGATAGATCAACACGACCATCCTAGTGGATTTACGCTTTTATTTGTTATCATTTGTGGGACAATTTCGGTAGATTTTTGGTACAACCTTACGAAGAACAATAAAAAGATCTCGACGCAAACTTTAAAAGAACTTATTGATGTGAAGTCCGAGCAAAAATGTTTTTCTATACATCACCTCGTCTCGTGTCGAACCACATCGAGCATAATTCTTGACGATCACTTTGAAGCATCAATCCAAAGGGATCGTCTTGACAATTTAGTTACTGGTTTCTTCGAAAAGAAGTTTGTAACGCCCCAAATCTTTTTTTGTAATATGGGATTATTTATTTTTATTTATCAAAAGTATTGGTGCATAAATGACTAGATTACCCAAGTATAATTCACATATTTTGATGATGATAAAAATGATAACATGTGACTTTAAAAATACTCATATGGTCATATTGCAATCTCCTGTAAACTCGAATCAACTAAAGAGATCAAAATAAGATTGCTTAAAATCAAGAATCCCCAACCCTATGCACTCATTTGTAACTTCCATAACCAACTTTTCAATTTTCGAACACCAATTTATATCATAACTTCATTTCTTTGGAGCTACAACTTAAAAAGCAAATCATTTTCAACATAACCCTACTACATAGAGGTGCACAAAAAAACCGGTTTGGAACATAGAGGTGCACAAAAAAACCGGTTTGGAAATCCAAACCGGTTCGGAACCGAAACCCGAACCGCCCTAGAACCGGTTTTTGGTGAACCGGTTTCAAACCGGTAGGAACCGCCGGTTTATAACCGGTTTAAGTATTTTGCACGACAAGCGGTTCACAACCGGTTTTTTGTGAACCGGTTTGACGAACCGGTTTGAACCGGTTTAACGGTAATATTTCGAAACTAGCCGTTGGAAAACGGCTATATAGCCGTTAGAACCAATTTTTGACCCTTTTTTGACCCATTTTAACCCCCAAACACATTAAAAATAGGTAGGGCGTGTTTTGGTTAAATCACACTTCTCAAACCCGCTCTCTACACTCTCGTTTATAAAAAAAACTCTCAAAAAAACGCTATGGCCGATTCAAGTTTTGGTGTTTCCTCTAACGAAGTTAGCGTTGTGAAAATCATACCAACAACGAGAAACCCCGCAATTTGGTCAAACTACGATCTATGTGAGATGTCTAACGGGTTGGAACGTGCTCGTTGCAAAAATTGTGGTGATTTTTTTAAAAAGGAATCAAATTCTACTCTAAAAACTCATATGGAAAAATCGTGCCCGAGTTTGAAGAAAATTCCGGGTGAGGGTCAAGCATCTATGACAAGCGAGGGTGGAATTTGGAACTTCGATCCAAATATTGTTCGAGATAGAATGGCGAAATTAGTTATTCAAAGAGGTTTGGCGTTCAACCACTTCGACAACCCGCTCGTGTCGAGGATGATTCAAGAAGCCCTTCAACCACGTTATCATCAAGTAAGTCGTAGTACTCTTAGACGTGATTGTCTAAAAATGTGGAAAAAAACAAAAAAGAATTAATTTTAGGTTTTGAAAAATTGAAAACCGGTGTGAACTTAACCACCGACGTTTGGTCGGCTCCACATGGTATTCCCGACTCATATATTTGCGTTACCGTTCATTGGGTTGATCCCAATACGTGGCAAATGATGAAACGTACAATCGCGTTTGAGATGTTTGAATATCCGCACACGGGTCAAAATTTATTTCACATTTTAGATGGTGTGATAACCGATTTTAAATTACAAAATAAATTATTTTCAATATCTTTTGATAATGCCTCAAATAATACAAATGCGGTTCAAAAATTAATATTAAAATATAATCCGATTTGCAACGACGCTTTTTTTCATAGTCGATGTATTGCACACATCATCAACTTAGCCGTGCAAGACGGGCTTGCGGTTAAACCCGTTATTGAATTAAGTAATGCATTTCGAGTCATGCTTAAAGACGTTTTTAGTAGTAGTAAAAAAAGATACCATGAATATATTAGATTATGTAACGATACGGGTTTGATTTGCTTAGGTCCCAATTGGGACCTCCCAACAAGATGGAATTCAACTTATAAAATGTTTCATAGTGCTATACGTCAAAAAGATACTTTAAAAAATTTTCATGATATGCTTTCCTCAAACCGTGTCGTAAAATTCAAAATTTTCCGTCTACGAGTTGGGACATTCTTGAAAATATAACCGAATTGCTCGAAGTTTTCAAAACCGCCACTACTTTTTTATCCGGGGTTTATTACCCCACAAGTCCCTTGGCTCTTAAACAGATATTTCTAATGTGTAACAAATTAGCCGAACTTGAAAATAAAAAAACTCTTTTTACGAGAATGATAAAATAACTTGTGTAACAAATTAGTTTTCAAATTAGCCGAAATGCCTCCGGTTATAACTTGTGCCGCCGCATTAAACCCTACAATTAATGTTTACGGTGTTGAAACCTTGATTGATAAAATAACTTACGATTTGGATTTGAATGCTGAAGATATTCATTTTTCAACCGTAACAAAAACTTATTTTAACAAATGTTTGCAAGATTTGTTTGATATTTATTTACATAAATATGGTACAACACAAACCCCACATGATACGATGGGCGCGGGGGCATCAAGTAGTAGCTCGAGGAATGTGAACTTAAATTTGTATAACGAAATGAGAAATGAATTTACTAAACGGGCTAGAGGGTCCCCGAGTAGCGAACTCGGAAGGTATACGGGAACAAACTTTTTATCATTTATGAGTCCGGATGTTTTTGAGGACTTTGATATTTTGGCGTGGTGGAAAGGAAACGAATCTACTTTTCCGGTCCTTTCCGCCATGGCCCGTGATTTACTAACCGTCCAAGCTTCCACGGTAGCTTCGGAATCCGTTTTTTCTCTTAGTGGCAGGGTTTTATCTATTCAAAGAACTAGACTCACTCCCGCGGCAATGGAAATGTGCATTTGCTTGAAAGACCATTTGGATGCGGTAGATAGGAGACAAGATAGGAGTTCGCTTGAAGACGAAATTGAAGTTGAAGAATTCATACACGAACCTGAGGTCAACCAAGGATTGGCGAGCCCACTTACAAATGAAGAACTCGCCGAAGATGATAGACTACGAGGATCCACTAGTAACTCCGAGAATGACGGCAAAAATTAAACAAAAAAACTCCAAAAAAAAATATTATTCTTTTTGTCGAATTGTAATGTTTAATTTTGTAATGTTTTGTGATTTCCGAACTCCTACAATATGAATAAACGTTGAACTTTATGTTTTTATTTGTTAAATATTTATTTTTTAATATTTTTTTTTTTAATAAAACCGGTTTAAACCGGTTCACCAACCCGAACCGGTCCAGAACCGAACTGAACCGGTTCAACAGGTTCGAGATTTTATACTTAATAAACCGGTTTAACCCGAACCGGTTTAGTCAAAACCGGTTTAACGTTCGCGTTGACCAAACCGATTCGGGCCGGTTTGGAACTGGTTCGGTTCAAAAAACCCGGTTTGTGCACCTCTACTACTACATACATTTTCTAAATCCAAGAAAGAACAACAAAAAAAAACAAATATTTCTATAGACCATGGTACCTGTCTTCTTGTAACAAACTAACCATCTTTCTTTAAAAAAATACAAAAAAACACTGGTTTTTCTTATATGTATAGAATTTATTTAGCATCTTTACAAGATTGATGATTTGATTGCAACAAGAATAACAAAGTAAAATGGTATGAAAAGTCAACAAGTCTTGAAAAAAAATTGTTTTTTGGTATCAAACTTCACCTAAATCTGAAGAGCTCCATATACAAACCTCCAAATTCAGCTCTCCGGATGAATTAAGATACCCAAACGGGACCAGAAGAAAATCAGAGGGAGGAATACCTTCAACCCGGCCTGGTAGAGTCTGTGTGTATGACTTCAATTTTAACGAGCTATTTCCTCTTTCTGATACAAGACAATATAGAAACCGTTCATCACTGCTGCTCGGGCCAATACAAGTTACCATAACAGTATGGCCAATGTTTTCAGTCCCTTTATCCAGTAAAAATAGAACACCATCTTCTTCTGCTTGAAGAACAAGAAACGTTTCATCCATGCCTAAAGATACGGGTAATGGAGAATTATACTGAAAACGCCTTCCAGAATCCCAATGTTTAGTGCTGAAATGATCTGATAATTCTTGAAATAAACCCGTGAAGTTGCAGTTCAGAAGAGGGCATGTAGATTGACCTGTGTACATACCTCTATTCTCATGAGGGTTTGTGTTTGAATACTCTAATGAACTTTTGAAGCCATAATTATCGATTCGGAGTGGTGGCGTGTTCTCGTTCTTGTAAGAAAATGGTACATTTTCCTGCTGTAACATCAAACCGTGAGTCAGATTATTTTCTTCTGATCATAATATAATTTTATATTTGAAAGAATGTGATAATATTATTTAATATTGCTACCAGGTTTTCTTCTTGTCGAACCAGAGTACCACGATTCACTCTAGCAGCCACCTCTCTTAACGGAAGCACATCAACATGATCACGGACAGTTAACAACCCTAAGCCGAGACCTCTTTCCTTGCAAATCACCTGAACAATGATGTATTGAGTGATTAATTTTTCAATGTACTCATGACTTTTTGCAACACGCTTTTGTACTAGCAAAAATTATCAGTTATGAACAAAGGTGCCATGCGTGATGATTCTTTTTGTATATAATTTCCAGAATTTATCCAAAAATCACTCTTGCAAACAATAGTATTATTTTTTGCAAAAAAAAAAAGAAGGGGTGTTTGCAACAAAAAGGCTAAGTGTGGTGATTTGAAAGGTAAAATAATTATGAAGATGCATGTATGTTCATATACATACACATAGTTTAAACGAGATGGGTCAGATCCACAAACACTCTTGCGTCCATTTTTAATGAATAACTAATGCATTAACTATGACTACATAACAATGTTGTTACAGAATAATATAAAACTTTAAATAAAAACGATTATGTGGTTGTATCCATTGGAAATAGACTATGGCCAACTTTCAACCCGTTTCCCTTTTAACATTTTCTTTATTTGACATGTTCAAAATAAAACACAACCCAAATCAACTCATTAATAAGGAAAAGGGTTGAAATTGCCACCTTTGATACACATACATATATACGTATACGTAATGTATAAGTAGCGATATCAAAAAGATGATTTATATCCCAAATCTACAACTTACCTCTCCACACCCGTAACCACCAAGCTCTTTCTCTTGTTTCTCTCTCTCAGAAACTGCTTCTTCTGTCCACAACGATAAGCATGGAACATCAACAGGGCTCGGGTCACACGTTTCTCCAATAGCAACACACTCATAGTAAAATATCTGCAAATGTTAACAAGTCTTAGATTTCCAAACAAAACTTAAAAACGCTATTAGCAAAACACTTAACTATGCACTACTGTTAACCTGAAGAAACAGAAGACAACCACCAACGGCCCGTTGTTTCCCTTGACGATAGCGAGACACCTCCCTAACTAACCTATCAAGCAAAAATTTTGCCCAATTGTATTCATGAATAGAATCCATATCCGTCAAAAGATGAAGAAATGAAGGGCTAACATCAAGCCTTGCTGTAGGGCACAAAAGTGTCCCTAAAACATAAAGCAAGAAAGCTCTTTTAAAATCATCTCCTGCTTCTGGTTGTCCCAATCTTTCTTCAAGAAAACGAACTGAAATTCCTCGATTTGAAGCGTTGTATTTTTGGCGCAATTCTGCAACCAAGTCATCAGGACCTGAGGTGACCACATCTTTGCCACTAGCAGGTAAACCCATCACAAGTTCAACATCACGAGGGTATAAAGGAATTCTTTCACCACATATCTCTAAGCTACGCCTTATGGTGTTAAATCTTTCTAACAACCACAGGCATAAACTACGCCTCAGAGTTCTACATTTGAGATCAAGAAGACTACCAAAGCCCATGCTTTTCACGGCTTCCTTTTGGTCATCTGTGAAGTGTTTTAACACGTTGACTAAACGACCAGGAGAACACCGAGTGACCAAGTTCGCCTGCATCACAAAACTCGTAAATAAAAACTAAAACACAAAGAGTAAAACTTCACCAAATAGACACATCATGAAAGATAACCGCCATGGTGTCACCTGCTTTCTAGGTTTAGGCTCACGTGCAGGAGCAGAACTCAAGTAATCATCCCATACTTCACGGGCGCGCTTTGTGTATTTTGATTTTTCTTCAAGAGACATCACTTTCCAAGCTTCCGAGGCTGCTTTTGTTGCCTAAAAGAAGATAACACCAACTCCAATTAACACATTTTGAAGCATTACTACACGATACAATAACAGGTCATCACAATTGAAATCTCAGTCATGATGCTTACAACTTTCAGACCAGAGGATTCGGGATGGGAAGCACTGTACTCCTTAATAAAATCCCGGCTAGATCACCATTCACAAATCACAATTACATATCAGTAACACATACATAAAAAGCCAAAACAATTGAACGCAAAAAAAAAAAGAAAAAAAAATCTATTTATCACCTAAAATGTACCCAAGAGCAAGCGGGACGAGGTGTACCGCCTTGCTTCTTCTTTTTCTTCCTGCTGCTTCCTTCAACTTCAAGACTCACCATTTCTTTCCTCTTCTCCACCATGGAATCACTTTCACTTGGCATCTATTTGCAAGAAACAAAAATATTTACTGTACTAGATTCAAAACCCTACCAGAAAGCTAAATTCACTGACAGAACAACTCAATAGCTCTAATACACATCACAATCAAGCTCAATAAGATCCAATAAGTCTTCGTTGAATAGCTGTGACAACAGCAATTGATCAAGAACATACTAATTTAACCTAGAGTGCAATTATATGTGTTTGGTATTAGATCAACGAAAACATCAATTTTGCAAACTAAATCAAGAGCATAGCATACGTTTCTACGAAACAGAAATCGGTAATGTAAATTGAACAAAATTGAAAGTGGAATAGATACCACTGGGGAGAAAACAATAGCTCCGTCGTCGAAATTGGGGGAGTTATCAGTAACCATGTATTAATTAGGGTTGTAAAAAAGGGGAATTGTTTGGTGTGAGTTTGGGTTGAATAATTGAAAGGGTGAAAACAGAGTTTATTATGGAGGTTTGTTTCTGATTCTGATCGGATGCATTTGAAACGGCCCCCATCTTTGCATTTTAGTGCTGCACTCAATTTTACACAAATGGTCCCAATATTATGCCTTCAAGGTTTCAACATGATTATTACGACTTCAAGCAATTAGAAGATCGACTTTTAGGAACCCAAATATGTTTTTTTTAAGGATTTAATCTTGATTTTACGAAAGAAACATATTTGGTCGGGCTTGCTACCGTTGTGGTGATCCAAACCACATGAGCCCACAATGCCCACAAAACCAAAACCAACCCCACCACAACAACAACCCCACCAACAACAACAACCGCAACCAACCACCCAACCAAAACCAACCCACAAACCCAAGAGGCCGTGCTTACAACATCAATGCGGCGCAGACACAAACTGATAACGACGTGGTGAACGGTATGTTTCCTATCAATGGTCGGTATGCTTCTGTTTTATTTGATACCGGTGCGGATAAAAGTTTCGTATCGCTAGAATTTGAACTTATGTTATCTAAGACCCGATCTAAGTTAGAGAACTCCTTCACTGTCGAAATCGCGGACGGAAAATCCACCTTTTGTGACACGATTATCCTCGATTGTACTCTCGACCTTAATGGTCATCCCTTCTCGATCGATCTCATACCCATGCAATTGGGGAGTTTTGATGTCATAGTAGGCATGGATTGGCTTGCCAAGAACCATGCCGAAGTCGTTTGCTTTGAGAAATTCATCTGTATTCCCCTTCCATCCGGTCAAGTTTTGCAAATCCATGGCGAAAGGCCATCCGGTGGACTCAAACTCATGTCCTGCACCAAAGCCCAAAAATATTTACTAAAGAACTACGTGGCCTTTTTGGCCCAAGTAGTGAAAAAGAAAGAAAAGGGCAAAGGTGTAAAAGACATTCTCATCATTTGCGATTTCCCCGAAGTCTTTCTCGAGGACCTACCCGGTCTTCCTCCATCCCGTGAGGTCGAATTCCGAATTGATCTCATGCCCGGTACGACTCCGATTGCCAAAGCTCCTTACCGCCTTGCACCCTCCGAGATGCAAGAACTTGCCGGTCAACTTCAAGAGTTAGCCGACAAGGGTTTCATTCGTCCGAGTTGTAAGGCCCCAAACCCGGGAGGCCTCACTTGTTGGATTTACTCATTCACAAACAGTTCTTAAACATGAATATCAAATAACGCAGCGGAAAATACTTCATTAAATCATAACTATTACATTGTTCGTACATGCGGAAGCGTAAACATTGCTTAAAACATAAATAAACTAAAGCAAAACATAACGAGATTGCCAGTCTTCAAAAGCAGTCGGGTAACTCTTCGTCTCTAGCCAAGCATCACCGTCCACCCTCATAACCTACCTTAACCTGAATGTGCATACTAAAAAGTCAGCTACGCTTGTGAGTTCTAGTTTTCGTTCGATTTAAGAAATGGTTCATCATCCAAAACATTCATTAGGGTTTAACATCACGTATAAGAAAACAGGGCCTTTCATTCATAAACCTTCACACATTTAAACACATTGAACGGATCATTTGTTTAAAACATTTAACATTCATTTAAGTCATACATTACTATCTAAAATCTGTATCGTTACGCGTCTCTGTGTCCCCGAAGGAACCCTGCATGTCGTGGTCAATCGTTACGTATCACCGTCGTTGCCACAACATTCCGTCAATTCCCTTTCTGGTATTGCCCCCAAGGCTAACTGCACGAGGACCGACAATACCCATTCAGTTGCCCCTATGGCTCTCTTATCCATAGACCGACAACTTCCATCGACGGTTATGACTCTCAGCCATAACATCGTCGGATCATAATTTAACCTCGCATAGGGTCACGTTAACCCCTGTGTAACCTTCGTTACTCCATACCAGTTGTACAACATCAAACCATTGGCAGGCCACTAAGACACTGTCCCCGTTGTTCTTATGGTAACTATGGCTCGCTGTCCATAATCTACCACAAGGCTGGGAATCTCATTCCCAGACTTCGTTCGTCAATTCCCTTCTTTCGACAGATTAGATTTGTAATGACTTCTTTAAAACCTTTGCCCTTTTTCTTTTATTTTCATAAAACCTTTCATTCACTTTTGAAACCCTCTACCTTTACTTTAAACCATTTCTTTATAAACATTCGTTCGTAAACATTCCGTTCATAAAACTTCCTTTCCATAAACCGTTCATTCTAAATCATTTCATTTCATAAACATAGTTTCATAAAACATCATTTCATAAAACATCATTTCATATGTATGCACACCAGCCCGAAAACATTATATAAAACATTTAAAAGAGGGCTTCTAGAACTCACCTAATAAGCAGTTTCTAAAATACTCTTAGCTGGCTACTGGGCGTCACTAATGTCACTCACGATCTACTATAATAAAGCCATACATGTAAGGTAGTGATGCTAGATGACACTAGACATCCCTATGCTTAAACCTAGTAGTTTCGATAGATTTGCTTATACCGAAACTTGATAGTTTTCGATGGGTCTGCACATATCGAAACTAGGTAGTTTTCGATGGACCTGCACATATCGAAACTTGTAGTTTCGATGGACCTGCACATATCGAAACTTGTAGTTTCGATGGACCTGCACATATCGAAACTAGTAGTTTCGATGGGGTCTGCACAGATTGTCTTCCCAAAAATCTGAAACTTTTGCATGCGAGTCTAATCGAGTCAGTATCTCAACTTTTCTTAGATCAAAACGTTCGGTTTTCATTCTAGATGTTATACCTAAGCTCATTTTTAAGTTCCATCCGCAAAATCGTTGCCTTTTTAGCCAAAACCCGAAAATCCCAAAAACGAACAAAAACTCAGATTTAGGCAAGATTATTACTTGTATCGAGATTCTGATCCGGAGGTTCTTCTCACGAGCTTGGCAGTAACGTGTTCCCTCAATTCCGGGACAATCCGTCAACCTTCTCTCTCTAGACCCGAGCTCTCCTTTCTCTCTCTAAAAGTCGCGTGAGTGGGGAATGAGCAGAGAAGAGGGCTGCCCTGCCTCTTATATAACTGGGCTTCCCTCGGCCCATTGGAGCCGAGCCCAAGCCCGCTCCCTTTTGTTTAAATATTCCGACTAACTCGCCGGTCTCGCTATATTTATTCGTTTAATTATTTTTGGGATGTTACACGAGTTCATCCCCGTGGGGCGCTCCCGTTTTATTCGTTAAAAAGAAAGACGGATCGTTCCGCATGTGCATCGATTATCGTGAGCTTAACAAACTCACTATCAAGAATCGGTATCCTTTGCCTCGCATCGACGATCTTTTCGACCAACTCCAAGGTGCGTCTTGTTTTTCCAAGATCGATCTCCGTTCGGGATATCATCAACTTCGTGTTCATGAGGACGACATTCCCAAAACCGCATTTCGAACCCGATACGGACACTACAAATTTATGGTGATGCCTTTCGGGCTAACCAATGCACCCGCGGTTTTCATGGATCTCATGAACCGAGTGTGCAAACCGTATTTGGACAAATGCGTAATCGTCTTCATTGATGACATTCTCATCTATTCCAAATCCCGATCCGCCCACGAGGAACACCTTCGCTTAATATTGGAGTTACTAAGAAAAGAAAAACTTTACGCCAAATTCTCCAAGTGTGAATTTTGGCTTAAGGAAGTCCAATTTTTGGGACACATTATTAGTGATAAGGGTATCCATGTGGATCCAGCCAAAATCGGAGCAGTCAAGAACTGGATTGCTCTGAAATCTGCTACCGAAGTCCGCTCATTCCTTGGTCTTGCGGGCTATTACCGTCGTTTCATCGCCAACTTTTCCAAGATCTCTGTTCCTCTCACCGCATTAACTCAAAAAAGGAAACCCTACGAGTGGGGCCCTAATGAAGAGGAAGCTTTCCAAACACTTAAGGATAAGCTTTGCAATGCTCCGATCCTTACTCTTCGCGACGGAAACGATGACTTCGTGGTGTATTGCGACGCCTCTAACATTGGTCTCGGTTGTGTTCTCATGCAACGAGGCAAGGTCATCGCTTACGCATCCCGTCAACTCAAGATCCATGAGAAGAATTACACGACTCATGATCTTGAACTCACCGCCGTCGTCTTTGCTCTCAAGCTTTGGAGACACTACCTTTACGGTACCGAATGTGTGGTCTTTACAGATCACAAGAGTCTCCAACATCTTCATAACCAAAATGATCTAAACATGCGCCAACGCCGAGGGATTGAAACAATCAAAGATTACGAATGCGAAATTCGCTACCATCCCGGTAAAGCGAACGTCGTTGCCGATACCCTCAGCCGAAAGCACCATGTGAAGTTCCTTTGTGCTCGTATGCAACCCGACATCCATGTCCGTATTTGTGAAGCCCAACATCTTTCGGTCACCGAAGGCGACATGTACAACGAAATGTCTTGTGGTGCCGAACTCCAACTCGAGACCAAACCCAACGGTTTACTTTATTTCATGAATCGTGTTTGGGTTCCCAATCGTTCCGATCTTCGTTCTTCCATCATGCATGAGGCTCACAAGTCTCGGTATTCGGTCCACCCTGGTACAGACAAAATGTACAGGGATCTGCGTTCTATCTACTGGTGGCCCGGTATGAAAAAGGATATCGCGCTCTATGTGTCGAAGTGTAATACTTGCGCTAGAGTGAAAGCCGAACACCAACATCCATCCGGTTTGCTCGTGCAACCGGAGATTCCAGTTTGGAAATGGGAGAGCATTGCTATGGATTTCATTACCAAACTCCCATTGACATCCTCTCGTCATGATTCCGTTTGGGTTATCATCGATCGTCTCACCAAATCTGCTCACTTCATTCCCATCCGCGAGAGCTACCCCGTTGCAAGGCTAGCTCAAATCTACATCGCGATCGTTAGTCGTCATGGTGTTCCTTTGGACATCCTATCCGATCGTGACAGTCGTTTCACCTCCCGTTTTTGGGAATCCTTCAATGAAGCCATGAGTACTCAACTCAATCTTAGTACGGCTTACCACCCTCAGACGGCTGGTCAGACTGAACGTACTATCCAAACTCTCGAGGATATGCTTCGATCGTGTGTCATTGATTTCGGTGGTAATTGGGACGTGCACTTGCCTTTGATCGAGTTCTCTTACAACAATAGTTACCATACCAGCATCGACATGGCTCCATTTGAGGCACTTTATGGTCGAAAATGTCGGTCACCCGTTTGTTGGACCGAGATCGGCGAAACACAAATTACCGGACCCGAGTTAATCCAAGAGACCACAGACAAGATCCTCAAAATTCGCGACAACCTACGTACCACTCGGAGTCGACAAAAGAGTTACGCCGATCGAAAGCGCAACGCGGTTACTTTCGAAGTTGGAGATTTCGTTTTCCTTAAGGTTTCACCTTGGAAAGGAGTCTTTCGCTTCGGGAAGCGAGGAAAACTATCCCCACGTTATGTCGGTCCTTTCAAGATTTTTGAGAAAGTCGGTTCTGTTGCATACAAACTTGATCTCCCTACCGAGCTTAGCAACATCCACCCCACCTTCCACGTCTCTAACTTGAGAAAGTGCTTATCAAATGAAGATCTCCAAGTTCCACTTGAAGACGTTCAGATCGACCCAACAATGCACTTTGTCGAGAAACCTGTTGAGATAATGGATCGTGAAGTCAAACAACTCAAGCGTAGTCGTATTCCAATCATTAAGGTACGTTGGGAAGGAAAACGTGGTGAAGAATTCACTTGGGAACGTGAAGACCAAATGAAAGCCAAGTACCCGCATCTTTTTTTAGAGTCTTCCTCATGAAAGAAATTTCGGGACGAAATTTTCTAAAGTCGGGGAGACTGTAATATCCGTACTTTCCACATCATCGTTTAGTTACATTTTGTACCCTTGTACTTTCATTTTTGAATCCATTGTAACTCGAAACTTATGATCAATGAATTTATTGGATTTATTCAATTACATGTTTACAACATACATTACATTTATACATATGCAAGACAACATCATACGTGCAATATTACAAAATCATATATTACAAACACGCGTTTCACTTTTTTTTACACATTTATATTCTCGTTTCACGTCCATACACGCTCGGTTTATTATTATTATTATTATTAGTAGTATTATTATTATCATTATTATCATTAGTACTATTATTATTATTATTTCATTTAAAAAAAAGAATCACCTCCCTTTCAACCACCAATTCCCAACTAACTCATTTAATACCCCAAACCCTAATCCACACTTATAAATACCCACTCCCTTTCACTCCTCCACCCTTACACCCTCCAAATTCTCTCACAAATCTCTCCAAGTGCTCCATTTCTTCCAAGATTTTTGGCAGAATTTTATAAGGTAAAAACCTTATTTTTCTTTAAGTTTCTTCCTTTTTTTTTTCTTAACAATTCTTCCTTCACCCTCTTGGATAAACCTCTAGATCTTATCATTTGTTTACCTTGGTAACATCTAAGATAAGTCACCATTTGAGGTCCAAGTTGTGGTCTTTCAATTAACATTTCTTCTTCTTCTTCATGTTCTTGTTTGGATATTTTACATCTAGTTGTGGTAAAACCAAACCAAGCCTCCATCAAAATTCTATGATAGAAGCTTTGTGCTAAGGTATTTGGATGAAGTAGATGAACATAGGTTCATCTACCATAAGACATCCAATAGCCACAAGGTGTTCAAATCCTATACATAAATATTATAAATAAATCTAACAAGGTTTGTGGTTTTCCCAACCTTTCTCTTGGCCACTTCAAGTGGTATATTACTAACTATACTAACTTTTGACCATCCGAATTCCTAACTAAGTTAGGGATTTGTGTTTTGGTCCGCCGTCGGCGATGCATGACCAACTTAATACTATTATACATATATATTATTTATTATTTCTTCTCCACCGAACTTATGCCTACGTTACCTTTTAGGTTAACCGGCATTCCCGACTCTTCACCTTCCCGTTCATCCTTTCGTTACCACGCCAAACCGTGAGTTTCATACTTGCCCCTTTTACATTTTTGCACTTTGGGACTTGAAAACATGTACATATTCAAAACACATACACTACAAGATTCACACTTTATTCAAACACAATTCATTAACATGCTCATGTGACAACAACTTGACTACAAGCTTAAATACAACTTGTTAATACAATAGTTCATTATTTCTTGCAAAACCGCACTTAACAAGTGTAGCGCTATAGGATTGACACCCGTCGGCTTTTCGTTACCTTTATGGAGCCCCCGATCTTGTTATGTTATTTATTCGACTAGTATTCTTTGGATGCTAGGTATGCTATGTCAACAATAGGTTTGAACTATATCATTACAAATTGTATGAACATTAGTAAAGTATGTCTATGCATGTGAATTGTTGCTTTAAACATGATTATTATATGTATGAAACTTGTATGAACTCACCAACTTTATTGTTGATCAAATATTATTTTACATGTTTTTCAGGAGATGTTTGATGCTACCATGGAAATGGAATCTAGGGACTTTGCCTTAGATATCAAATTTAAATATTTTTGTCTTTTGTTTATCAATGTATTTTCTTTAATTGAAACAATTGTATTTGAAATTCTTAGTTTAATGAAATCGGTTAAATTTATATTTCAACAATAGTGCCACGATGCCTTTGAACAATCCTACACGTCACGTTCGGTGATTCCGCCGCCGAATGGGTTGTGACACTGACACTCAAATTTGTATAAACTATAAAGGAAGGAATATAGGGGTTATGTTAGCCTCAATACACCATCCCAACCCTAAGCTCGTAATCATCACCATTTACCTAAAATACCCTATTGTGACCACTGTATGTATTAAGGTCGTTCAAAACTTTCTTCATTTCAATTACTAACACCTAATTTTGTATAAATGAATTTTGGGGTTACATTAGCTTAAATACACCATCCTACCATTTACCTCAAATACCACATTGCAACCACTGTATGTATTAAGGTCGTTCAAAACTTTCTTCATTTCAATTACTAACACCTAATTTTGTATAAATGAATTTAGGGGTTACATTAGCTTAAATACACCATCCTAACCCAAAGTTCGTAATCATCACCATTTACCTCAAATACCCTATTGCAACCACTGTATGTATTAAGGTCGTTCAAAACTTGCTTCATTTCAAGTACTAACACCCAATTTTGTATAAAGGAATTTAGGGGTTACATTAGCCTCAATACACCATCCTAACCCTAAGCTCATAATCATCACCATTTTCCTCAAATACCCTACTACGACCACTGTATGTATTAAGGTTGTTCAAAACTTTCTTCATTTACCGTAAACCTTCAATCATGAGTATCAAAGGCTAAACAACACACATCATTTCCATGATTAGGGTTTTATGATTAAGTTAGATCATGTACATTTATTCTAGTTTGTACAATGTGAAATAGGGTTTCAAATTTAATGTAGTGTAATTGATTCAAATTTGTTGGTTCATCTACTTGTTTAAATAAAGTTACTACAATACACGTTATATTGATTTGATTAGTTACGATGGATGAGTATTTGATATCGAGTACCCGTACCGATATATTCAACACCCGTGCAAACTTTTTTTTATAAATTTGATACCGATATGATACTGATACCATCTAAAAATAAACTTTCTGTAAAAAGTACCCGTACCTTACCGATAATACCAAAATCAAATGAGATATGAAGTTCATCCCATCCCATTTTATAACCAAGCTAGGATGAAAACTTAAGTGGCGTGTGAGATCACAATTTATCCAAATAAAACCGTACCCAAACAGAGGGCAGGCACACCACCACCACCACCACCACCACCGAGAAGATGGAAAAGAGTGTATCAGCGGCGTATGCAACATCACCGGCCCTGCTAAATCCAAAATCCTTCTTCCCCAAAACCACTAATCTCTCCCAATACGCCCATCCTTGTAATCGAAGAACTAACAGCAGGTCGTCGTTATCTGTTAAAGCTTCTTCTACTTTTAAGACGCATACTTTATCGAGCAATTGGGATTTACCCTCCTCCAATTACTCTGCTTCAGCTCCCGCTTGGATGCCTAGATTCGAAGAACTCGATACCACCAACATGCTTCTTCGCCAACGTATCGTCTTCTTGGGATCCCAGGTATCGTTAAAACGAATCCAATCTCTTTCGTTCTTTTTTTTTCATATGCAGTGATGAAATTAGTTGAATTAGGGTTTTTGAGAACTGATTATTTGGGGCTTTTGAGAATCCAGAATTAGATGATTTAGCTGCAATAAAGTGATTCAAATAGGATTTTGTTAGGTAATTTTTGTGTTGGTCTTAAAAATTAGTTTATATTTTGTTATTTTGGCCTTACAAATCTGAAATTTCTGAAATTTAGAATTGGATTTGTCATACACCAGAAAACTATCCTCTGTCTTTCTCTGTGTCTACATTATCATTTCAGTGAAATTGTTGACATCAATTTCTTTTAATTTTCTATGGATTTGTTAATTTGATGGCTTGTAGTTTTAGTATATTTTAGTAAACTGCAAGATCGCATTGTCTTGTCTCCATACGCCATGGTGTTGATGTTAAACTGCCAAAATGAATATAGTTGTAACTTTCTACACACTCCTTAATCAACATGGGAGATTTCTATCTTGAAACTAAGCCCTGATGTTTTCCTTTAACCACTACTGTCATGATTTGTGAAACTGGTATTTCTGTTTTTTTGTTGGTCGTATGATACAATACATTTCTATTTTGTTTGGGTGGTTAATGATGAAAGCGGTGAAGCGTTAGGTGATGATGGAATGTGTAGGTGGATGACATGGAATATTAAAAGATTTGGCTAACGATGATTACTTGTGTAGTTCTAAAGGTTAAGTTGTGGGTAGTTTGATTTGTTGTTTATTTTAAAAATGAAAATGACAAGAATGAAATTATGCAGGTAGACGATATGTCAGCTGATTTCATAATCAGCCAGTTGTTATTTCTCGATGCGGAAGATGATAAAAAAGATATTAAATTGTTCATCAATTCGCCCGGTGGTTCTGTTACTGCTGGTATGAATATGCCTTGTTTTAGTTAATTAGTGCTATATTTATCCTCATTCTTCAATAAACTGTTCCTAGAACTCATCTAAATAAACGGTTGGCAGAGGGCAATAATTAAGACAAGAAAAGAACTACTCACTTGCAATGGAATCTCCCTAACTTAAAGATGGTTCTAGTTCCAAAATTAGAGGCATGCCTAAGTCCTAAATTAAGTTCTTTATTATATAAGAGCCTAAGTGGAAAAAAATTAGTTAAGTTTGATCTCGAATAAATGTGAATAGGAGTTAAGTTTGTTTTACCCAAAATCTTATTTTTCACTTTGCGAAATCAACTTGGCATATAGTCATTTAATCTTCACTAATCAGTTTCAGTCTTTATCATTATTTCTGATGGTTATCCTAACCAATAAGGCAATAGTGCATAAATTATCAAGGAGAACGCTTTCATGAAACCATGAGAAGGCTCGTCGTGCAATGGACGAACGCTCGTCAACCGTTTGTTGAATTCTTGAAATCAAGATTTAATAATTAAAAAACTTAGTTGATTGTGATTCATGACCTAGTTGTAGATCGATTGAAGATTATTCTAAATATCAACAAGTAACCGCGATAAATAAGCATCATTTAACTTGAATCCAAACGAACTCATATTGAAAAATTAACCATCATGGGTTCATCTTTTCCACTAACCTATTAAGGACTAGTACGAACAGTACGATACCTAAAAAGTAAGTACATAATATATGGTTGGTTACAAAGTAAAAGACAAACCAGAGTGGCTGAGGGGCTTCTTGTACCTTGAAATCACACCTCTAGGTTTATTTTCCAATCCAACTTTCACAGGTTTAGGTTATATCATAGATATCTTAATTATTAAGTGGCTAAAAGATTCCTCGATTTATAGGCTTCAACGGGGCATATCACGACACTTCTTATCTCGTCGATTGCTTTAAACCCGCACAACGAGTGGTTTATTGTCAGTCAAATTTCCTCAAATATTTCTTGTACTTAACCTAAAGCCTTTCCACAATCTGCACGTTGAGTGATTCAAAGTGCATGACAAGTGATTCAATTCTTATACTTCATCATTTTCTGCACTATTTAGTATTTAGCCCTTTTCTGTTCTTTCATATCTTTCCATCTAAATCGAGCTTAAAAAACAAATATGAAGTAACGCCGAATAAAATATAATAAATAGGCTTTAATTTAAACTGCAAAGACACTGGTATCGCTATGCTAACCATGTATAATTTGGGTGATATCAAATACCCCCCACACTTAACATTTGCTTAATTGCTTGTCCTCAAGCAAATTATTCTTTAAACATATCTATCCCCTTGGCCATTCAGAAAAAAAAAAACCATATGCATTAGGCAAAGATATTTTGCCATAAACTTAATCAATTTTAAGCCAAAACATACACGACTCAAATTCTCAATTCCTCACAAAGAAACTTTATTTATCACATATTCTCAATAGGTCAGAAAATAATAAACTCAATGCTCAAGTCATGATGCAATTAACTGTCACAAGCTTGATGACTAATCAAATCTCCAATATTCATTTACAAGATAAACATATATATCAACAGAGGACTTTTTAATGGGTTGTATAAAAGGGATTTGTAAGGTTAAAGATTACTAAAACCATTTGCAAATAATCAAGTTGCAACACTAAACCGACTTAACAAATTATACCAAACTGACTAAGTTGATCGAGAACTTGTAACATGACATCCTTCTTTATCTTTCATGTACTTTGCTCTCTCTCCCTCCCTCCCTCCCTCTTAACTTGAACATGTATTTCTGCAAGTTAATCTCGATCATACACATGTAGAACAACTCAATTTCTTTAGTGAAGCTCAGATTCTTTGAATACAAGCATTTTGATTATCTAATCTAGGAATTGTTGACTCCCAAACAGTTATCAGTCAACTATTTGCAAACAAATTTAATAAATTCCAAACTCAATAGTTATCAACTAGCTGCCAGAAACATCTATTGATTAAGAATAAAAGCCAAAAGTGTATCAGAAGTATCATGTTAACTCCCAAAACTTTATGTGACTGAACATTTACTACAGATCTAACAAGGCCAAAAGAGCTCAAAGAACTGTCTATGCTTCCATAACTTCTTTAGTTTTCATCTTGAACTCTTTTATTGAACCCTGGCTGCTAATTTCTTTCCAATTTTTTATCAATATCTTTGAAATGTTCTCATCAAACTTACATTATGAACCTATTCAACATGCCACATGACACATAATATAGAGGAAGTATCAATTAGTCTTTTGATAATCAACATATTGGTGAATTTCCTTTTCTATTTTTTGATGATGCATGAAGGAATGGGGATATACGATGCGATGAAGCTAGTCAAAGCAGATGTTTCCACCATTTGTGTCGGGCTCGCTGCATCTATGGGAGCTTTTCTTCTTGCTTGTGGTACAAAGGGCAAGAGGTTTTGTATGCCTAATTCTAAGGTTATGATCCATCAACCACTTGGAAAAGCTGGAGGAAACGTACGCAGTATTCTTTTCTTATTAAATACAAATGTTTTTACCTAATTTATAATAAGTATTGTCCTTTCATTGGTTGTATATTCAGGCAACCGACATGAGTATAAGAATACGAGAAATGGTGTACCACAAGGTTAAAGTGAACAAAATACTCTCAAAAGTCTCGGGAACTCCTTACGAGAAGGTCAACTATTTGACTAACCTTAAACTTTCTTTTTGAAAATTTTTATCTGACATCATAAAGTTTATTATCAACTTTTTATTCAGGTTGAAGCTGACACAGACCGTGATTATTTTATGAACGCGTGGGAAGCAAAAGCATATGGATTGGTTGATGAGGTGATTGATGATGGCAAACTGGGTTTAGTTGCACCAATTGCAGATTCAAATCCGCCACCCAAAACCCGCGTGTGGGATTTGTGGAAAGTTGAGGGGAGCAGAAAAGCTTTGAAGAATATGCCATCAGAAGACAAATTGTTGCGGAATGGACACATTGGTGGTCAAGAAGGTGAAGATGAGCTCAAAAAAGAAGAACCTGCTTCTGCTTGAATAAAACTTGGTGCCATTCAAGCCTTATAAGATAGTGCAAATGTAACACTAGATGTGTTTGTTTGACTTTTGTGGTCAATTCTTGAAGTATTTTGACTTTCTTGCATAGTATAATAGATGCTTAAAGTTATTGTTCGTCCTTTGGTATGACTAGCATTTCAATCTTTTAGGCTTTTGTAGTACATGTACTACACGATGTGAAGAGAAATGGAAATGAAAAACAACAGGCTAAACAGGTTACAACTTTTAGACAAATATACCTAGTAAAATTGCACTCAAAGAGTAGGATCTGAGGAGGGTAAGATGGTGGCAATCGTTCGCTCCATCCCAATTCCTAAGGGACAGAGAGACTGATTCCAAAGATACCTTCTACTCCTAAAAAGTTGTTTTATTTTCTTTTACAAAAAGTATTCTCTAATTTCTTTTACAAAAAGTATGCTCTAATTTTATTTACGTCAACAATTCCCTAATTTTGACTAAGTTATCACATTTAAAGGTCAAAATCATCATTTTTCATGCTTAGTGCGGTTGAGCACAGCATCACGGGCCACTTCTACCAACAAATTTGACATTATTCCATTATTTTTACTAAACTTTTGATTGGAAATAAGTCCAACTAGAGGTGTACAAAGCGGTTTTTCAAACCAGAACCGATTTGATCAAGAAAAGTCTAAACCGATTTGAGAGTGGAGTTGACCGGGTTTGACTGGTTTAAAATCGGCAGTTTTTGAGTGGGTTTTGACCAGTTCGGGTTAAATTGGTTTCAGTGTATAGGTTTCAAACCGGCGGTTTGAACCAGTTTCAAACCGGTTTCACTCAAATCGGCTTGAGAAGAGGTTTGGACCGGTTTGAAAACCGGTTTAAGATCCCATAAGGGTTTGGACCGTTTTAATCATTCCTGATGTCCACTTAACGAACCTTCCAGATCAAGTTGAAGTTCCCGATGGGCCGTCGTTCAAGACTCTGTCAAATCACCATTTGGAGAATGTTTTTACTATTTTAATATTTTTAATTAATTTTAGACATAATTTATTTTTTTATCTTTTAAATTTATTTTTTCGTACACTCTAAATGACGTGCTTGTTTTTATTTACGTTTCGGTATAAATTTTATTCAAAACCGAGTCAATCTACATTTAGACGTAAATTTTATTCAAAATCGAGGCGGTTCAAATATAATACGATGTTACTTTTTTTTAGTTTGCTTTCGTGTTTTCTTAACACTTAGTTTACAACGATGCTACTTTTTCTTAATTTTCGGATATGTCGCTGCGACGTACTTATTTCATTTATTTTATTTATGTATAATCTGTTTACTAAATAAATCATATTAGATCATTTCTTTTTCTGGATTCTCGAGATGTTATATACATTGTTTACAAAAAAAAATGTATATTCTTTTAAATGAAAAACAAGGAGATTACGTATTTAAAAAAATGATGTAACCATGTCTTATATGTGAAAATGAAAATAGGGAAAACCGTATATTTTTAGTTGTCAAAATTATTTGGAATATATATGATTTTTATAGTTACAAATATAATTGTTATTTTAAAACGCTTTGATTTTCTTAAATAATAATCTTTGTATTAATAAATAAAAATCATATTGACACATGTCACTTTGTGGTTAATTTTTATCATTTTTTCCTCCCTCTCTCTCTTATTAAATAATGATATCAAAATATTTTATTTTTAGATGTTTAATATAAATCTAATTACAAATATTTATTATTTCATTATAAATAGTTATTGTATCATTAATCAAATAAATTTAAGAGTAAACTGCCATTTTCGTCCCTGTGGTTTGGTCAAAATTGCCACTTTCATCCAATAGTTTGTTTTTTTGTATCTGGGTCCTCATGGTTTTAAAATATTGCCATTTTCATCCTCGTGGTTTTAAAATATTGCCACTTTCATCCAGTCAGCTAACACCGTCCATTTTTCTCAGTTAAATGAGGGGTATTTCAGTCCTTTTACTTATTTGTTTTATTTTTTCATCTTTTTTACTCTCACTTTTTAATCATCCCCAATTTAACCTCTAATTTAATCATCCACCTGCTGGCCTTCTTCCTCTTTTCCTGACCAGTTTCCGACGAGCACCACTGGAACACCTCCGTCGCTTGTTTCTATGATTAAAAAGTGAGAGTAAAAATGATGAAGAAATAAAACAAATATGTAAAAGGACTGAAATACCCCTCATTTAATTGAGAAAAACGGACGGTGTTAGCTGACTGGATGAAAGTGGCAATATTTTAAAACCACGAGGATGAAAATGGCAATATTTTAAAACCACGAGGACCCAGATACAAAAAAACAAACTATTGGATGAAAGTGGCAATTTTGACCAAACCACAGGGACGAAAATGGCAGTTTACTCTAAATTTAATATGAATTAACATAGCTTATAACTGTCATGACAAATTATATTTTTTAAAAATATATTTTGACGAGTGTGTTAACAAATTACATTATAGTAAAGTGCAATTTGCACCCCTGTGGTTTATGTTCGCTGACATATTGCAACCCTTTTTTTTAAAAGAAATGCAATTTGCACCCCTGTGGTATAGTTTCTCTTTCTTAATGAGCCTCTCCGTCAACTTTCCATCCGTTAAACCGTCCAAACAGGTGTTAAAAGTCATTTTTGCCCTTACAAGTCATAGTTGTTACTCTGCTAACAGTATAACATCCACGACGGTCGCTAAAGTCATCCGTGAAGAAGAGGAAGCTCCATTTCACGACATCGAAGGCGAAGATTTTGAGTTCTCATCAACAGACGAACAAGTTTCAGCCAAATCGGAAGGATCTATGCTCGGCCTCACCGTACCTCTCCTACGACTAGTAGTACCGGGACCCGTACCTCCTCCTCCATCCTTATAAGATCCGGAAACCGTTAACCGCGATGTATAACCGGTCGTCGGAGGCCATACATTTCCGCCGTTGTACACTCCGGCACAATACATTTCTGGCGAGTCCGTCATTCCGATCACGTCACTTTCTCCGGATAACTCCATCACTCGGATCTGAAACACGCATCAATCAGCTCCAAATCAAACCGCTTATCGTTAGGGTTTCTGAAATGTAGAGAGAGAAATCTTCCGTTTAAATCTTCATCTGTCTCACTGTGTGAAAAAGTCGAGACGTAACAAAACCTGCTATAGAATCAATCTTAAGGTCCGATTGAAAAGCCACCTTATCATTGATTTAAGGTGAAGATTTAAGGTGGCTTGCCCGTTTAGATTTCTTAGGGGGTGTTTGGGATTACTTTTCAAACCTACTTATTAACTTATTACCTTTTGTAACAAGTCAATAAGTTATAAGTTTGTTTGGATACAAGAAAAGGAGTTTTGAAAATGACTTTTAAAAGAGGGGTGAAAAGTTGTTTTGAGAAGTAAGAATTTCTTACTTTTCATTTCTCCTTTTGACTTTTGAAGGTAATTTTACTGATATACCCAACCCTTACATGAATAAGTCAATCCAAACACTTTTTAAAAAATAACTTATTGACTTTTCCCACCAAATAAGTTAATCCAAACACTTTTTTAAAAACTCTTTTTCAAAAAGTAATAAGTTAATAAGTCCTTTTAACAAAAAGAACTTTTGGGTTTAAATAAGTAATACCAAACACCCCCAGGTGAAGATCTTCCGTAGAGAGAGAAATCTTCCGTTCTCTCTCACTAGAATTGGAAGTGGGTTTAGCTGTGTGTTGCTTTTTAGTTCTCATCAACATCGGAATGATATGTTGATTGTGTGCAAAATTACAATATTACCCTTCTCATTAACGGTTTAACGGATGGAAAGTTGACGGAGGGGCTCATTAAGAAAGAGAAACTATACAACAGTGGTGCAAATTGCACTTCTTTTAAAAGAGGGTTGCAAAGTGTCAGCGGCCATAAACCACAGGGGTGCAAGTTACACTTTACTCATTATATTATATTTTAATCAACCAATGTAATACATTGATTTATTTAACCCCGTGTATTGCACGAGTTTTTAAAAATATAATTTTTTACTACTAATTAAGTATATAATATTTTAACCCAGTGTCTTATATGTGAAAATGAAAATAGGGAAAACCGTATATTTTTAGTTGTCAAAATTATTTGGAATATATATGATTTTTATAGTTACAAATATAATTGTTATTTTAAAAGGCTTTGATTTTCTTAAGCGGAAGAGTCATATAACATTTTATATATCAATGGTTTAAACTTTGTGTATGAACACCAAAGAGTTTTAAAATCTAACAATAAAATTGTAGGCATTCGTGACGTTTATTTCACGCTCATGGATTTTTTTTATACAGGTTGTCATTTATCGCCATTAAAGTACAGACTTTTGAACAACTTATGTATGTCGATTGGATTTTCATTACGTTGTAATCGGGAACCCAAGTTTGTTAATTGTTTTTGTGAATTATATGTATTTAGATATATTAGCAAGTATTGATATTGATGCATTAAATTACTGATTTCGACACATCGAAATGTGTTGCGCTGAAAAACTGTATGTGACGCGCTTAACTACTGAATGTGTTATGTGACTCTCTGAATGTGAATTAATGAATGTGACTCACCAAATTAATATGTATGTGTGTATATATTGTATGATAAATATTTTTAAGTCATTACATATTGTATAGTTGTTGTCACATTGAGTAAAACCAAGTTTCCTCAGGCGTACATTCTTCATATTATGTACGTTAGGTTGCAGGGCTAATTGAAAAACTTGCCAAGAGAGCTCGAAAGAATAAAGACCAAGAGTTTTTCATTAATCAAAAGTTTTATCATTATTTCATTAAATGTAAATGTTTTATCATTAATAATTGTAGTATCGAATTATGATTGCTGTATAAAAATGACATGTCAGTCCTAGAATCAGGACGGGGTGGTACAATGTCTACGATGGTGGCTAAGCGGTGGTTTTGCGTCGATGATGGTATTGGTCGTTGGCAACGGTGATGAGTGTGAGAGAGAAAGTGTTTGTAAAAGGCTTTTTGTATTTTAACAAAAGGGTAGTTTAGTTAACGGAAAACTGGATGAGGTTAGGGAATTGGATCGATACTATTACAAAAATTTTAATTCAGTGACTGAAATTGAAATTTCTAAACTAATGGACTCAAACTGTAGCTTTAGACGAACATCTTGGATGAAAAATGCAATTAACTTTTCTTTTTTAAACGATTTTATCTTAAATTGACATGTTTTTATTATTATCCTCGAGTCTTTAATGATATGAAATGTGAAAGTGAGTTTTATTCGGCGTATATATTTTTTTGTCTCATCTCCTCCGTTAAAAGAAACATGATTCAGTTTGGAGTTTAGAACCCTAAGGCCAAGGGGGATGCACCTAGGAACTTTGACGCCCACAATTGGAAATGAGTATGACTAGAAATCATGACCTCTGCACACAGTAAAAATAACGTCGATAACTGCATAATTAAGTCTACGTGTTTACGTGTTTATGAATCTCGCTACACGTGTTGCAGTTGTGACATTAACATTGTTAATTAAGTTAGCACCTCACGCTCCACGTCGGGAAGTGAACTCTAAACGGTTGAGACAGTAACAATAACGTGGCTAAGCACATCAAAGAAATGTATGAAGTTATGGTGAGTCGGTTAGTCCAATAGAACGAAATGTAAAAAAACCAAAGAAAAAAATCAAAAAAAAATTATGGTTCAAAAGATAGGTGACACGTGACCTAATATGACGTTTTACAAAGTTGTATGAACCCCCCGCAACGCGTGGGTTATTATTTATAGTGAGTATAACAAAATTATATCAGGACGTAAAGAAAAAAAAATTAAACACAACAACAAATTAATTTTTTTTTGAGATATATTTGAATTTTTCAAAAGATAAAAATGAAGGGGTGCATATAAGAAAGAAAAAGAAAAAAAAAATCATTCTTAGTTGACACCGACGTTGAGTTGTACGACTCCGTCGCAACGTGTGGGTCATGATTTCTAGTGGGTATAAAAAATCTATACCGGGACACAAAGAAAAAATATTAAACACAATAATATATTAAATTTGTTTTAGAGGTATATTTGAATTTTTATAAATATAAATGGTATTATTTGAAAATGTGAGAATTTAAGGGGTGTATATAGAGAGAAAAAAAATTGTTAGTGGTCACCGACGGTGCTATTGGAGTATTAAGAGAATACAAGTTATTTTACTAAAAACATGTGTGTAAATGTTTGATTATTGTTTTTAACGATTGTGTTTTGAAGATGCCTTTATGACGGATAGCTTTTACATCAAATTTATATTGAAACATAGTTAGAAATAAACATGTTGTAACTGTATATTTGAAATAAAAAAACATTATGTTATAAAAAAATAAAAAATATATTATTTTCAAATTAAATGATTTTAATCGTTTTTCACGTGTTCTTGCACTATTTAGAGTTCTTATTTAAACTTAACTCTATACATGTTTTTAGGCAAGAGGTATTTACTTATTAAAATTAACACTATAATCTTTCTACTTATTCACATCACGCTTATAGTCATGATATAATTATGTTATTCACATTATAATCACGAGACGCTATAATCAACGTTTAAAAATGTATTTCTTTTATAAAAGTTATATAATAATACCATACTCAACTTAAAAATTAAAAAAATGATTTTATGGTATAATATTTTAAAATAATAATAAAATTTGCACATAGCTCTATGACTTTCTGTGAGGCACTTTTAAAATATGAAAACTAGTATATAATAAGACACGAGGATGAAGAAAAAACGTGCATAACCATCTCAAGATTTACTTAAATAGAATCAAAGCATAATGATTTTTGTTAATATAATATAATTCTTTTATAGTTCCCGACATTGTGTAGGTCCTAGTCCTGTTTGATGTTTGGGTAAGCAAAATCACACACGAAGACGTGAGAGTGCACCATATACCAAACGTCAACTTGCCCCAACAATTTTCTATATATACACTACACCCCTAGTAATAAAAAAAACATCGTCCTCTCATACACAATTCTTATTTCACAACCAATGAAAGCAATACCTGTCTCCAATCCCATCTTTTCCGGTTGCCGCTTACGCCACAACCGCCGCTATTCTCAAACTAAATCTTTTGTTGTCAATGCAAGAAGAGGGGCAAATAATAGAAGGAATATTGTGGATGAAAATATGATTGTGTTACGAATGCGAATAAGGGAGATGGAGATGGATGGTTTGCCGCCAGCGAGGTCGGAGAATTGGATGGAGTGGGAGAAGAATTACTATGAGCATTATATTGGGGATGTATGTGAAGCCATGAGGATGGTGCAAATGTGTTTGATGAACAATAGGACAAGTTTGGTTCTTGGGATATTGACAGTTTTGATGTTAATTGTGACTTTATCTGTTAGTGATGTCATCTACGATTTTATAAGTTTGGTCAAGTTGCTTTAGTAATTTGCAATTAATCTCATCTTAAACTCATTTTTAATAATTACAGGAGTCTTGTTTGTCTGTATTGTTGTTAGTAGAAAAGAAGGTAATAAGCACTAGTAGAATCAAAACTTTTATGTGGTCACAAATTTTTATTTCTTATTTTTTATATTCGCTTCAACTACTCTACGAATAACAATTTATCTGGTTAAACTATAAGAAATCGATCGACATATTCCAATCAGAATTCGTTTCCGATGAGCCGAGATGTGTACCCGTACAAGTATACAAGTCAAATTTGAAAAGACGGCAAGTAACTTTGCAAAGCAAATCTAATTTTGAAAGGGGTTTTGTTTTGGTGTGCCGAGTAACAGGGAGAAAAGGCACAAGGTGGGCAACATAAAAAACATGTTTGAAAATATTTTCGCCCACATGGCCCATACTATATATCTTTCTTTTTAATTGAAACTATCTTTTTATTTCTCCTAACATGATTCATAATCTTTCTCAACTTACGAAGTTTTAAATATTAGGAAAAGCAATAAAAACTGATTAATATACGTTAATATTCAAATTCGTAAAACTTAACTTCTTTTCTTAACAACAATACTTCATTTTGGGGTCCTCTTCTAATAATTTACACCAATCTATTACAGACATGGCTCAAACTCTTAATCTTAAGAAAAGCTTCACCACTTAACTTCAAAACTTAACTAGTTCCATAGAAACAAGATTAATATTTTCGTATTCAATCTTTTTTTACAACATCATCCTTTTAACTTTTACAAGGCTTGTACAAAAACTATAGGATTATGAAAGTAACAAATATCCCGCAAAAAAACACCTCAAACCATAACTAAGCAGTGAAATAAAAAAAAATATATTCATCTTCATGAATTGTCTTTTTAAATTAACGGATCTTCCAAAAAAAAACCATAATTAAAAAGTGAAATCAAGAAATATTCACCTTGAAGTTGTCTTTACAAAGTAATGAATATCTCAAATCAACGAGTAATAAGACAATTGATATCGATAGTAATAACTTTTCATAATGGAATCCAGATTTTAATTTCAACCGAACAAATTATATTTGGAATTCAATATCTGATTTCAACAAATTATGCAAATCAAACATGTTAAAAATAAAATTCAATGACAATTCCATTGAGTTCCACCGACTTCAACAAACCAAATGCGTCATAAGATTTTTTTTTGATTATTTTAGTGTCATCTAGTTATTTTAATGTAATTGAGCTACTTAATGACCAAATGAGGAGTCATAATAAAACATCAAACAAGTTGGTAAGTATAAAGTGCACACTTGTTTGAGAATATCATGATTTTTTGTGGCAAAAACACATTGTTGTTTAAAAGGAGCTATGCCCACTGAACAACGGAGATCCGATGGCAGCGCCTCTGCTTAGCAGTATCCTAGGGGCGGCAACCCTAGTAGGGTTCAAAAGGTAACGCCCCTGGTTGGGGTTAAGCTGCCAAGTCAGGTTGAAAAAAAAAATATTTTCATGTTTTGTTATGCATCAGAAACTGTTTTGGAAGTGGAAAATTGTTAAAAGTTGGTCATCCGGACAAACTTGTTCATCCGTAGTAAATTGGAACATTAGTCAACTTCCAAATGGTCGATGTTTATCAGCCAATAGTCATGACGATTCATTGTATCTGTTCACCCCTATAAATATAATGTTTTTGGTCAGTTTCCCAAACACGAAATTCCTAACAGGTTTCACATTTTCATTTTTTAATCTTTGATTCTTATCCGATTAAATATTCCAGTATACCAAATGCCCGATTACCAAAGAATCTAAGTCGTCTCAAATTCACATTCATGCATTTTTCAATCATATCCTATAGTTTAGAATTAAAGATCAACCAAGAAAAAACTTAATGGAAAAAATGGCATAATATTTGATATCATATTTAATATCCACTTAGGCACTTATGATGGATGATAACTAATAAGTATTGTTGGTCATTTGGTGTAATGATAGGCCCAAGATTTCTCATAGTGGAGGTCTTGGGTTCGAATCCTAGCAACAACAAAAAATGGGTCTGTGGACAGGTCACGGGGTTTACCCAATTGGGGGGTTCCTCCTGCGGTGGGTTGTGACATCCGGCATTTTCAGGTTAACTCCGTTAACTCAAACATCGTTAGTTCAAACATTTTTCGTTACAAACTCAGTTATCTCAGTTAGTCGCACGTACGTTGTATTTAATTAGGATTAATTAAATGTGTCAGTTAGTCGCACACATCGGATCGCACTCGAGTCTAACCCGGAACGTTGGTGATTAATCGAAATTAATATTACGAACATTAATAATTTATATTTAATATAAATTATGAGTTTTTATGATTTATATGTGATTACGTGAATTATGTGAATGTTATTGTTTTCGTACGTGTTTATCGTGTGTTAATCGTGTTTATTATTTTTATAAATATTAGAGTTTTTATAAAAATAATAATTGGAAGTTTTTAATCATTATTAGTTATTATTTAATAATTAGAGTCTATGGACTTTAATTAAGCCAGAAGCCCAACTTAAAAACCCATAAACACAATTAAGGATATATATAAAATTAAAAAAAAAATAAAGATAAACCTTAATCTTTTTTTTGAGCCGTCGACTTCATCACCCTCATCCTACCATTCGACCGAAGCTTCAAGGCAGCCATAGAACCCTCAATCGAGCCCCGATCGTGAATCCGGAAGTAGATACGGCTAGTCTACGCGTTCCTAACGTTCCTACGTAAGTTATTTTATAAAAAACCGTCACTTTTTCATTATTATTTTTGAGATCGAAACCCTATATTATCCAAACTTGATGATTTTGAAATATAATAATGAATTGGTTAATTGATTGATGTTGTTATGTCGTATTGATGATTTTATGAAATTATGTGAAACCCTAGTTGTCATACGATGTGAAAATTGAATGTTTTGATTATGTGATGTTTAGAAATCGCATGTTAGACGTGAGTCATGATTAATATAGTTGTAGATATATTAGTTGAATGATTTGGAATCGAATTGACGTGTTACTTGTGTAAACGAAACGTGTAATGGACAAGTTACTAAAAGATGAAACTTTTTATGAATTCTATTTTGCATGCTAGACATGATTAGGATGAGGTGATGATGGTTATGAGCTACTTGATACATGTTGACATGATTTGTGAAATCAGATTTTAAATACATAACCCGGTTTTGTGAACTTTCCAAATAAGGAAACTTTAATTGTTAAAAGTGGTTAGAACTTGCTAATTAGACATGCATGATGTGGTTTAATGATTGGTACATGTTAGTTAAGATACAATAATCTGTTGTAACACGTTAGGTGTTTGAAATCACGCATGCTAGTCATAGGTTATTAAAGTTGGAAACTTTGTCTTGAAATATGATTTGCATGTTTAGGTTCTAGACAATTGTTATGTGATATGATGAGCTAGGACATGTTAGAGTGATCCTATGAATATATCAATGATGATAGTTTATAGGAAACATGAGTCCCGAACAAACCTGCTATTTTTGGAAACTTTCTATTCATAGAAACCTGCTATTTTTGGAAACTTTCTATTTATAGAAACCTGTTATTTTTGAAAACTTTCTATTTATAGAAACCTACTATTTTTGGAAACTTTCTATTTATAGAAACCTGCTATTTATGGAAACTTGCTACCTTGTTAGAACAAATAGGATTTGTTGCTAAGTGTTACAGCATGATCATTTGTGTATAAAATAGAAGTATTATACTGAACAAACATTTAATCATTAAACGAGTCACCAACGGGTCGTCGGGTCAAACTTAGTCAAACTTGGTCAAACTTGCAAACTTTTCTAAACCCTTAAAACAATGAGATTGTTTGGATACTTAGGGTTCGTATTCTCTTGCACAAACACACACTTATAAACCGGTGTTTATAGGTGGCAGTTAGTCGTCAAGCATTCTAAGCTCGTTTTTCTTTCGCACATACTCTAAGGTGAGTTTCACGGCCTCTTTTCTTACGTTTAAACTTGGGGGAGAAAACATGGGTACGAGCATTTAGATATTACATTTCTTTTATATCACTTGTGTACTAAGCGCAAACATATCATGAAAGTCCTTACTTATCGAACCGTTAGTATATGGGTTAGCGAGGTAATCTTGAGTAGTACTACTGGGCATTGACAAGCCCCACCCGCGTTAGTCGCGCTAACACGACGGGAAGTCGAACGGGTGTAACATTGACCTAAATATTCACCATTGATTATGATAGTCATGGTGGGAGGCAGTACAAACATAAACAGTCAGCTTCGGTGTCGAAACGCTTTAGTAACATGTACTAGGTTAGCTACCTATGATATAAATTGAAAATGATATTATCTAGTAAACTTTACAAACATTGAAACCTGTGAACTCACCAACCTAGTGTTGACACGTTTTAACATGTTTCTCAGGTAATTAAGGTACAAGCACGAGCTAAGGCATGCATGCATTTGAAGTCTATCACTTTCAAACTCAAGAATTATTTATTTTAATTGTCGTTGAATTGTTTATTTTGGCGCAACTGTTTTGGCACATGCTTTTCATTTAACTTTTCGCTTCCGCAAGTCTTACATTAAATCAGTATTTTCATTGCTAGTGTTGCATCGTGACTATGAGCAATACTAGGGGTTTTTCTTAAACTCATATAGAGTCGTTCAACGTAACTAATGACTGAGATTCTGGTATGTCACGCTCCTAAACGATAAAACTCCGTTAGTGGATTTCGGGGGTGTGACATGGGTTGCCCTAGATGTTGTAGATGTTGCCCCGAGAAAAAACCAATTATCATAGAATATCTAGTGTTGTCGTTAAAAAAAAACTAATAAGTCATAATACCCCCCTATGCTTTGCCCATCATGCTACCATAGTCCATACATACTCATAATGAGCAAGCCCACACCTCCCGCATTTGTGAATGCCTTGTTTCCCACTATTTTATGGTAGCTAGCCAACTTGATGCAATTTGTATTGGCTAATGGGTGATGATGGGTCATTCCATGTTTAAAACTACCGCAACAAATAATCATAGGAAAGATTCATCACGCATCATGACTAAATAGTATACTTAGATTTTATTTTATTTTTTTTATTTTCCCGTTCAATAATCTACCAATCAAGTATGACTGAAATCTCTAGGCTATAAGAAAAAAAACTATTAAAAGCTAGATTCAAATATGAAAACTTTGTTGAAAAATTAGTGGTTGCGCCACATGTCATAATTATCTAAGCTTAAAATTAATTTTCTCACTTATCTAAGACCGAGAAGTATATCCCGTGGAGTTCGATCGTGAGGTGTCTGGACGTGGGCCGTGGAACAATATGACATGTGGCGCAACCAATAAGTGGATATTAAATATGATATCAAACACCATGATAAATGGAACCGCACCCGACACGTATTTTGAGCTTAGAGGAACAAGATATAGGTATAGTTATTACCTCGTTGATGGTATTTATACTGAGTGGACCACTTTTGTCAAATTGTTTACGTGTCCGGAAGATAATATTAGAAAAAATATATATAAAAAACAAGAATATCCTGAAAATATATTGAACGAGTATCTAGTGTACTCAAACAAAGATTTCATATAGTGAAAAACCTGGCACGGGCATGGAAGCTTGATAAAATACAACGTTTAGTATATACTTGCATCATCCTACATAACATGATCCTAGAGGATGAAGTTCATGCGATTTGCGAATTCAAAGAAGATGAATTTGAAGAGACAATCAGATTAGAGGAAGTTAGTGCTGCCCAACAAAGTGTTAATGATCGGTATATACGCGACCGTGAAATACACAACAATCTTCAACATGATTTGGTGCAACATCTCGCCTCACTTCACCCGCAACCGGCCAACGATCAAATCTAGTTTATTTAGTTGATTTTTTTGTTATTCCATTATTATTTACTTTTTTATTATTAACGTGATTTTATTATTTATCTTTTTAAATTATTAATTAGTAAAAGAAACAATCTTCAAATTTAATTAAAAATAAAAATGTCATGACAATGTGAAAATATTAAACTATTTCTCTTAAATAAAAATAAATGTGAAAAAACTACGGAATCTAACGTGTAAGTGTGGAGGGGTGTGAAATGTGAGAGTACCTCCACTAGCTTTAACATATCCCTTATCACCACTAATTATTTAATATTTGTTTTATTCAACCTTATAATACACATGTTTCTATTATAACATATATATATATATATATATATTATTAACTTATTATCTTGCCCGAGTAAATTACCCGGTTTGATTTTAAACGATTTTGGTTTCGAAACCTTGAAAAGTTGGTAAAATTTGTCAAATTATTCTGATTGTAAAGGTAAAAACAGATTATTTTAGGCCACACGTGCAACCAACGTATTACTTTTATACTTGTACGTCTACGCATGATTCAAAAGTAGAGGGCCCACTTCTGTAACGGGAAACAGAATGAGTGAACGTGGAGTTATGGCGATGATGATGATGGGTAAAAAGTCAGAAAACCCTCTTCTTCTTCATCGCCATTCATATCCATGCTTTTGTTGTTCTTCCATGAACACAACACAAACAATTGATCATAAATAATACAAAATCCTTGTATCCAAGTCACTCAATCGGTTGCTTCAATCCTCAACAAACCCTAATCTATGGGCAAACAAAGGATTGCAGACCACAACTTCGTCTTTTGCAGGAATTTCCTATAAATCTTTGTAAGTTTTCATCCTCTCTTACTTTTTATGCTAATTTTTATTTTGTTCATTCAAGTTATCAGGTTCGATTTCAGCAACTTAGCTCAATTATTAAGTTTTTCTTTCTTCTTAATTAATCTCCCATCTTATGGTTCTTCAATTTTCCTTAGTATCTTGTGAAACTTTTTATAAATATTATTTAAAATTTTAAGTGACGTGAATGTAACATGTATGAATCTTAATTACTTTTTAGTGATTTTTTTGTAAACTAACTTGTATTATGAAAAGAAGTAATAGTAAAAAAAATATCACTAAATAATAACTAAGTTTAAAAAATTAATCGGTAACTAGTAATTAGAATTCATATATGTTTATGTTAGGTCTCTTAATTTTAAAAAATAAAATAAACATTTGTGTAAAAATATCATAAAAAAACTTTGAGTAACATATAGGAAACTTGGTTATTATTGAGTAAAGTTTATTATTTTTTATAATCTTGGGGTTTAGTTACCCCTTAATTAATGAAAATGCTGTCAAATTAAAAGTTTTTATTAATTAAATTCACAGATCTGTAGAGATAAAGGAAAAGTTGAAGAAAGAGTTTGCTTGGATTGTACGGTATCAAAATCTTTGAACTGTTTTTTTTTTCAAAAGAATCTTGTTATGTGAAACAAAGCTTGAATGGGGGATCATTTTGTGTTGCTGGTTGATTGTTTGAACCCTGAATCCTCTCATGAGGCTGTCATTGGGAGTAAAAGTGTATCGAGTTCTGGAAACGGAGAAATGGTTACTGATGTTTGTGGTCGTAGGATGGATCTCAGTTTCGAATCATTACCGATGAAACCGGCAGAATGCAGGATCTGCCATGATGAAGATGAAGACTCGAATATGGAGACACCATGTGCTTGTTGTGGCAGCTTGAAGGTTATGGTTCTTATTCTTGCTAATTCAAGAAATTAATTTCAAATTTAATAAACCCATGAAATTATTGAATTATAAGGAATTCAAAGTAGGAATAATAGTAAATGTTTTATCAGTTTTAACATAAAGTCACAGGTTTGAATCTTATATAAATTTTCTAGAGTTAATGACGGATAGTGGAACTAATGACGAAGAGCGGAAGCATGAATAATAAAAGAGAAACCTTTTTATGGAATATTGATAACTTTTTGAATGAATAAAACCACCCCTTTTTATAGGAAAATTGTAATTTTAGCATATTTTGTCAAATCTAAGAAATTCAAAATTGACGAGAAAAACTTAAAATTAAATACCTAAATAATGAGTGAATTAGCAAACTGTCTATGGCGTTTGTCATAACGTCCAGCCCGTTTCGCCATATTAAAAAATTATGGGCCCATAATTCCGGCCTCATCAAAAGTTGGTCTTTTTTCTAGCCCACTTGCATTTATCTAGTTGCTCCAAATATGAGTCCCCAACCCCAAGTGCTTATATAAGATCCGTATCAGTAAACTCACTTTGTTTATTTCAATATCTTTTCAGTATGCACATCGCAAATGCGTTCAAAGGTGGTGCAACGAAAAGGGAAACACCATATGCGAGATTTGCCTCCAGGTTTGTTTTTGAAAAACAAACAAACAAACATTCTAGTTGTTTTCCAAATGGTTTAACAGATTTTATACTGTCACTTGAATCAAACTGATTTATCCATAACTGATATATGATTATCATTTTTTGAGTTTCAGCCATTCAAGCCTGGTTATACATCACCACCTCCATTATTCCATTGTGATGGCATTCCAATGAATTTCAGGTGTCATTTTGACCTCAACAGTCTTTATATATGCACATTTTTTCTAAACTGCAACTACCAATATATTCATCTCTCTTTTCGTTACGTTGTTTAGGGGTAACTGGGAGATTTCCAGACGGGATCTATACAATTTGCGGTTTTCAGCAATGGGTTCTGCGGGTCATGATGAACCCGCCTTTGATGAGTACATCACTCTTAGCTCCAAAAGCCTGATTTGTTGCCGTGTAGTTGCTATAATTGTATGTAATCTCCACATTTCATCTGCTAAACACTAAAATCCCATCAAAATCATTTTTTTTTATAAATTGATTGCAGTTTATGACTCTTCTTGTGCTACGTCATACTCTACCGATCATCATCAATGGAACACGAGGATACACTGTTACCATGTTCACGGTAACATGAGACGTTGCTCGAGCACTTTTTTTTATTTTAGAGTAAAGTGCAATTTTCAACACTGTGGTTTGGTCATTTTAGCCAGTTTCATCCAAAACGTTTTTTTTTTAGCTTTTTCGTCCATGACTTTTTAAAATCTAGCCCCGTCTACATTTTAACGTTAAATCAAGGGTCGGTTTGAACTTTATATGTTAAAATCTAACTAAATTACCCCTGATTTAACCAAAATTGCCCATGATTTAACGTTAAAATGTAGACGGAGTTAGTCAGTTGGATGAAAATGGCTAGATTTTGAAAAGTCAGGGACGAAAAAACTAAAAAAAATTTTTTGGATGAAACCGGCTAAAATGGTCGAACCACAGGGACGAAAATGACACTCTTTATTTTATTTTCTTTGTTTTTTGAAATGTCTTTTGATGCAGTTTGTGATGTTAAGGAGCATTGGTGTTCTGCTGTCTATGTATATCATGGTTAGAGCTTTTGCTTCGGTTCAACGTCGCGAGCTGGTGCAGGTTAACTGTTTAAATTGAAATGTGTAGACTTGATTTCTGATTTAGTTCTAAATTAGATATTTTATTTGATAGGATCATGATGGGTTCATTCCTTCAGATGAAGAGAACAATCTCCAAGAATCAGAGACACATTTGCATCTTGTTCATGTCCATTAATTTCTTCAAGTAAAACCATGTTTAAGCTACAGATCATAGAGCACTGTAAAGATGATTTTACTTTTTATAAAGTGTTTATTATGAATCTTTAGTTCACACATGCCTTTTAATGTTCTCTATCTTCTAATTTTTATTTTTTTTAATTTTATGTAAAACTTTACATAATGGTAACCAAGTTTCCCATTTTAGTCAGTCAAATACTTTTTGGAGAAGATCACGGTTCAACTCCTGACAAAGGTAGATTAAGAATTGGTGTAGTTTAGGAGCAAGAGTAGATGGATACCAAATGGGCTTTGTCCTGGCGGTACCCCGGTGAATTTCAAATGGAAGGTCGCCGGTTCGAATCCGGGCCACAACAAAAAATGGTATGTGGTTAGGTCAGGGGGTTTACCTAGTTGGAGTTTCCTCCTGGGATGGGTTGCCCTGGATGTTGGTGTTGCCCCGACAGAGGTGGCTCTTCCGTACAAGCAACTAAAGCAACCACTTTAGGCCCCTATATTTTAAGGGCCCCAAAAATTGAAGTACAACTTCAATCTATATTTAAATGCAAAAATATACGCGATAACTTATCAATTTTTGTGTTTTTAGAGAGAAATAATAATCAATCAACTTCTGTGTTTACATTATACGTTCACGTCCATAAAATTAGTAATTTTTATATATTTAGAAAACTTTCACAAAAAGCTACAATTTTGATGTTCACTTTAGACCCAAAATATGTTAAGCCGCTCTTATGTCCCGGGGAAACCAAATTATCCTGGAACATGAGTCGCCGTTCTAAAAAAAAGGAAAATTAATTTACTTCTGACAGTAATTACAACTAAGCAAATAATTTTAATATAAAAACTTCATAATAAATAAAGTAAAACACTGTAGAAAATATTTATTTTAAAAATCTTAAAACCGAAAGAATATTCATTGTTGCAATCGACTTGGACAGCTCAAATCTTAGGCAAACCGCGTTGTAAATTGACAGCTTCCGGACATATGTCTCGTCTGCGTACCTGGTCAGACCCAAATGTGAAATTGGACCCGTGTTTTGTCCGTCCAAAACTTTAGAAAAATTCATTGAATATGCTTACATTATTCGGACAATACAAATACACTTCAATTGGAAAAGATTCAAAAACACCTATCAATAAACATTCCCCAAATCACGTACTCAAACAGAAAGAAACACAAACATGTCAACGATGATATCTTCTTTCACGTGCGCGGTGGTTCCGCCACTTCGACCGGAACATAGAGTACGTTCATGGTTACAGATTAGAGCTCAGAGCTTAGGTGACAAAGGTAAGTTCGAGTTTCTTGATAAACATGATTTTCATTGTTTGTGCTAAGTTTTTTTTATAAACCTACCGATACCATGATAACCAAAAGGGTCAGGTAAAACACAGCTTCCGCTAGACATGTGGCCTTCAAGGGGTTAAAGGCAGAAACCAGTGGAAGACAGTTTCAAACTAATGTTTACCGCTGTGTCACCCCCTTGTAGGTTAACGTGGCAACTTTTGTTAAGCATTGATTTCGATCGTAGCACTTCCTGTTTCCGTTTGAGACAAGTTATGAGATGTCATGTATGATTTTCTAAAGCGTCGTTATTCCATGTTTGTTGACTTACTTTCTTGATAGGGAGATCGAGAAATCTTGTTGATTCGAGTATGAAGATTTTGAAGGATAGGATCGAAGTGATAAGAACGAAAGAGAGATTGGAGAGGAGATCTAGACCGCACGGATGGGACTACGACTCAAATTACATAAGTAGACATAGAAAACAACCCGAATATACAAAAACACTAGCCTTAATTTGTGGCACGTCGAGTCTATCAGTTCTAACCGGCACCGCTCTCCTTTACATTTTTTCGGTCATTGCTCATCTCAGTCTATAGAAAAAGCGAGTAAATGATCCCAAACTAGTTCAAGAAAAGAAAGAAAATATTGGCAAACTTTAACCTTTTGCAAAGTTCTAACATGATTTTATTGTTTGGAAGAGGGTTTGTAACTGGAAATTCTAGTGTACAGTTTAATTTCATTCTTTTTTATTGAAGTGAAGTTTATAATAAATTTAACATTTTAAAGTGTATGTTTAACGCGTTTAGGTGTAATTTATTTATTTTGATGTTTTTATAATGTTTTTTTAGCTAGTGGTCTTTAAAATAAGTGATTAGGTTGAACTAAAAGACTTGCCCGTTGCAGAGGCGGCGTTAAACCAAACATTAGTGGAAATAAGTATGTTGATTCCTCACACGTTGTGACGTAAACAGTACTCAGTTGATTAAACGCGCGTTCATGTTATGTCGACATTTGTCAAATTAATGAAAGAAGTTAGATTAAAGTAAAAAAAAACATTTAACCGCGAAATCAATCAACGACTTCGAAACTTTGTATAAAAAAAAATCAAAAGCATAGCGTTGCACATAGAGCATTGATAATATTTAAAAAAAACAACCGCTTTATACTCGCACGTTATAGCGGAGGCGTAAACTCGTTAAAAAAACCAAAAGTTTAAACGTTAAGACCCGCACGTTGCGGTGGAGCCGTACGCTAACATTAGCGTGGGTAAGGGCGTGTTTGCAAACCTAGTTACGCCCGTTGTGGCAGTGACACAAATGTACACGCGTGTTACAGCGGGACCGTACGACGATATTAACGTGCTTAAGTACATAATTAAAGCTCATGCGATGCGGCGAGTTTGCAAACCTCGTTACGCTCGTTGCGGCAACGACAATAACATGACTAAGTATATAAAAGAAACGTATGAAGTTGTCACAACCCGGCCTTGGAGATCGAAAAATAGATAAATTGCGGCGCGAATAGAGTTAACATTGAAAGGATAAATTCGTTAAAAAAGTTAGTAATAAAGTAAAATAAAAATAGAAAAAAAAATAATTTTTACAAATGAGTATAAAAAAAGAAAAGGAATTTGAGGGATAAATTTGAGAGGTTAGAAAATTAAGGGATAGAGTTTAAAGTTATTGTCACACCCCAACCGATGGATACGAGGGTGTAGAAAGTTTGTAAAAGGTGTCGCGAGTGTGTGTGAGAGCGTTTTATGCTTCAATTTTACTCGAAACGTATGAATTGATACAGGTTTAACTAAGGACGGTTACGAGCCGTTTTGAGTTCAATTCATTGAATTCGGTTGTAATAAACTCGTCATGAACGTTTAGAACGGTCGCATGTTGGTTTACCGTGGATTGATTGCACTTTAACACCTGAATTCGACGGATTTGTGCTCGAATTTGAGAGGTTTTGGTTAGGTTTGACTTTCAAAAGTCAAACCTGCGTGGAGTGGGTTCTAAATCACAAGGGGTCCAAATTGAGGGTTCAAATGGATCAAGGGGTTTAACTAATTTACTTTAAAAATAATAAAAAGACATATTTTTATAAAACTTTATTTTTAAAAATATTTATTTAATTGAACTTTATTTATTTGATTTATTTAGGAATAAATCTTATTATTTCTTAAACATTCATAATAATTTTATAGGAATCATTTTAATTTATATAATTTTGTGTTTTAATTGAATCAAACACAATTAAGATTTTTCAAATTAAATAGGTACAATTTTTGTTTACACTTAGATAATTTATGAGATTTAATTTTATATAGTTTAGGGAACTTTATTCAAATACCATGAATATTAGCCCTAATACATAGTTTGAGTATGGTTTTTAGCCACATAGTTTAAGAAATTCATTTAAGAATTTTCACATATTATTAAATATGGATAATTAGGGTTTACAATAAATGCCAAATGGCCGGAAATTGTAAACGGAAAAAGTACAAATATTACAGTTATGTCCGGTGGTAAACTTAAAATTTTATAAACTTTAGGGTATATTTTAAAATTTATATAGTTAAGAGCATTCCCAGCTTGTTCTTTATATTTCGTATCTTTATCCTTATAATTAAACTAAAAAACACTATTTTTTCTACATTTTATCTCTACTTTTCTCTCTCCTTATCCTTATACTAAAAACCACTATTTTTATTCTTATATTTACAAAAACCTTATATTTTTTCTCTCTTCTCCACTCACAACCACTTTAAATCACTTCTTAAAATATACAAAACTCACTCACATAATTATACCAAACGGGTTGTGCATACTCTAAGAGGTTATTATGAAAATTGAGAAACTAAAGGGTTCATTATTAAACTTTGTAACCCTGATATCATAATCGCATTGGATTTTTCAGTTTGATCGAACTGTATATGGAATCTGGTTAAGTAATTTTGAACCATCTTTATTTAGGTACGTGGGTCAATTATAATGCCGATCAATAATTGATCGGGCAACCAAATTGATGGTTGGGCTGGATTCTAAAAAAATATTTTTCTTCTTTCAAAATCTTATTTACCGATTTATTTAATAATCCAGACTACATATACTGTTGATTCTATATTTCATATATTATTAATACTAACTTAGACCCCGTGTAATACACACGAGTGAAAAAAATCAATACATAAATTTCTCAAATTTTATTTATATATTTTACAGATGTAAAAATATATTACTATATACTAAGGATATAAAACAAAATTTAAAATATGTAAAAAATAAAATATAATTGGGTTTTGAAAATACGTCAATTACTATTTAATGTAATTTGACTTTCATTTACTATTTGATTGAAAATAAAAATTACATAATTGGATTTCAAAGTTTTTTTTATAATAAAGGATAATTTAAAATAAATGTATTTTATTAGTATAATTAGTAATTTATTAAAATACTAGGTTATATACCCATGTATTACATGGGGTTGTTTAATAAAAAAATAAAATACAATAATGTGTAAAAAACTTAAAATAATGTGTAAAAAATAAAAAATAAAATTCTTTGTTTCTTAATTAAGTAATAATTAGAATTCAAATTTTATATTATTTTTTCTGAAAAATAAAAACATTAAGATAATTAAATTTTAAAATTCAAACTTACTTAAAATAATGAAAATTAGAGGATTTTAATGAGAAGAAATTTAGCAATGACACGTGGCATTTTTGGAATCGTTTATTAGAATAAGGATATGTGTGCATTTAATAAGAGAGAGATGCGGTAAAAGAATGATAAGATTGAATATAGTGACGACACGAGACATACAAAAACCTTTATTTATTATATAGTATATATTTAGAAATTATTAGGACATTAATGGAAACTTCATAACAGTTATAATATATAAATTTGTGATTATTTAGAAATGTAATAATTAGGAGAAGTTTTATGCATCTAATTCATTGCAGCAGTTTAACGTTTCTTAAATGATTTTAGGCAAATTTAATTATTGAAATTACAGTTACATTGAGTAGTAATACAGTGATTCGGTATCTGAAAAAAAAAATTTGGTAAACTTTATGACATAAATATGAAACTATTTAATCAAAAATTTGGAATACAGAAAATTCAAATGTTTAATTTAAAATTTAAATTTAAAATTTAATTATCTGATTACAAAATATGTGGATATCGACATATATTTAAATTGATTAGTTTTAATTTTTAATATTGTGATCATTTAGAAATGTAATAATTAGGAGAACTAATTAGTATTAATTCAGGAAACCACGACTTTCTATATTTTTCGATAGGTATTATTATTGATTAGTATAAATAATAGTAAACATCAGCACATTAATGAAAAATTATGGTTCAACAACCGTTAAGTAAACTACATATAATTTATATTATTGATTAGTAATTAGTATTAGTAATAATTATAATTAGTATTAGTAATAATTATAATTAGTATTAGTAATTAGTACTAATATTAATTTAATATTAATAATAATAATACTTGATAGAAGATTTGGGGGGAAAATCATTGAGGATGCATTGAGAAGTTGCCAAATGTTAACAAAAAGTATTATTTTATTCGTATTAATAGTATTAGTAATTAGTACTAATATTAATTTAATATTAATAATAATAATACTTGATAGAAGATTTGGGGGAGGGGAAATCATTGAGGATGCATTGAGAAGTTGTCAAGTGTCAACAAGTATTATTTTATTAGTATTAAAAGATTACAAATACACACCAAAAGACAAGATAGTTTTTATTTTATTTTATATATCTATTTTAATTTTTAGATTATTTACAACGTCATCTGGGTTTTTGAATCGATCGGTTAGTGAATTTTTGCAATGACCATGAATAAAGTTTAGGGCAATCACTTTCAAAAGTTAGTTTGTATTGAAAGATTCAGTGTTTATTCATGATCAGTGGTATGTTGCATTATCAAGAGTTAAAAGTAGAGATGGACTCAAACTATTAATTTTTTATAAACATGAAAAAATTACCAATAGCACGTCAAATGTTACATACATTGAAGTATTTTCAAATTTATAAATTATCATTGTAAGGTTTCATTTGACATGTAATTTAATGTATTGTAAAAAAGTGCAGAACTTATTAAATGAATTTTCATGTATATTTTTTGATGTTTTAATTACTCTCATCCATATAATCTTAACATGTAACAAAATAAAAAAGTTACAAATACAATATCAAATTTGTATAAAAAGAGTTGTTAAGATAATTATCAATATAATCTTAACGTTTCACCCCGTGTAAAACACGGGGTTAAAACTAGTATTATTAATATTACAAATACACACCAAAAGACAAGATAGTTTTTATTTTATTTTATATATCTATTTTAATTTTTAGATTATTTACGACGTCATCTGGGTTTTTGAATCGATCGGTTAGTGAATTGCTAAGACATTTCGCCTCGTTATGAAAACATTGACGAATATAAGACACCTCGCGTCCCTTTCTCTCCTCCCTCCCATACAGAAAACTCTTCTGAATGCCTTACCATCCGTCTAGAAATTTGCTCCCATCATCATCTATTTCTTCCATTTCACTTCTCTCTTCACCTATCCTTCGTACCTGATCCGGACGGTGTTAGAGATGCTCTTATAAATATAAAAAAAAATTGTGGTGAAACTTTAGATCTCATCTATATCTATACATACTAATAAATAAAGGTTTTGGAGTGTCACATGTCATTCTCATGTTCATCCTCAACATTTTTTTTCCGCCTCTCTCTCCTATTTAATGATACAAGTTTCTATAAAAAAATTATAATTTTTGTTTCCCGCTTCTCTTCTATTAAATAGTAATGATTTTTATAACTATTTTTATAAAACATTTTTTGATTAAAAAATAGCTTTGTACATAAAACATTTTTATAGTTTGAACATTTTTTTCATTATTTTAATAAAACATTTTAAAAATTAACTATATAACGTTTCTAAAATTTGTATTAAAAAATATGTAATATGTTAAAAATATGTAATATTAGATCTTTATTACTAAGTATATATATAACATTGCATTTATTCACTTTGTATAATATGCAAGGTTTATAACATAAATTATAATAAATGAATAACTATATTTGCTATGTGTCGACTTCTGATGAAATCTAGATATTTGTTTTTCGTCTTTCTCTCTTATTAAATAATGATGATGTTAAATATTTAAATATGTAACATATATTCTAATATTTTATTAAAAATTACTAAATCATAAAAAAAATTCAATTATTTCTTATTTTATAGATGACTAATAACACAAAACATACAAATATTCATAGAAAATACTGTTTTATAACAAGTTGTATTTATTCAACCCATGTAACACATAGGCTTTAACCTAGTAAATAATATTTAAACGTCTCTGATCACCTTAACACTAATAATTACTTAATAAAATGTGACCAAACACTCATTTTCATTTGTTATCCAACGTACTCCTCTTAACTAAACAGATAAATAACATTAATATGAAACCCTAAAAAAATTAAAAATTTTACAAAGTAACTAAAAATAGTAATATCTTATAACTAATTATATATAAGATAAATATATATATATATATAATTGTCATGTAGGCGGCTACTAAACGGGACAAGAACCATGTCAAACTGTCAAAGTTTGACAAGAACCTTCCTTGCTGATCATGAATGTGACCTTGTGCACGATTCGACTCGTCTTTTGTCCCTACCAAACATTTAAACAATTTTAAAAACCTACCAATTGAACCATATAAATACACTTTAATTAATACGATAACATTCAAAAACAATCAACTTCCTCAACACCAATTTTCCAAGTCTTCCATAAAACATATCCCGAATTCGATCTTCAAAATCAAAACCAAGAAACTAAAGAATTAAAGATGTTGGTGTCGGTTCCTTCTTTTGCTCGTGCCACGGTTTTGCCACTTCATAAGGAGCATAAAGCGCGTGCATGTTTACATGTTAGAGCTCAAAGTTTGCGAGATGAAGGTAAAATGAATGACATGATTTTAAGTTTCTAAAGTTTTGTGTTTCTTGATAATCGTGTGTGGTTTTTGTTTTGAGTTGATTAGTTATTGTATCGAAAGTGTTGTTTTAAGTATTGGTTAAATGAACATAGACATTGATATACGAATGTTTGGTTACATGTTATATGAATTTGTTGGCGTACTCTCTTTCTTGACAGGGAGATCAAGAAATCTTGTGGATTCGAATATGAAGCTTCTGAAGGATAGGATAGAGGTGATGAGGGCAAAAGAGAGTCTGAAGCGAAATCATAGACCGGACGGATGGGACTATGCATCAAAATACATACAGAAACGTCCAAAAAAACAACCCGAATATCTTCAAACAATAGCTTTAATTTGTGGCACGTCTAGTTTATCGATTCTCATCGGCACAATTCTTCTTTGTATGTTTTCCATCATTGTTCATCTAAAGATGTAAATAATCACAATTAAATGGAGTATTTTACCTAAAACAAATTCAAGTTTTTTTTTGGTCTATGTGAAGTTATTTTGGTGTTGATCTTTCAGTATGGATGGGGTTTGCACTAGTTTCTTGTAAATTTAATTCATTTTCTGTTTAATTAACTATTTAAAATGACACTTAAGGGGAAGGATCATAAAAAACTCAATATTTACGAGAAAACCAAAAAACTATTTATTTAAGGTAAAAAATAATAATAAAAAAAATCATAACTTAAAAAATAAATCAAAAATTTAAAAACTGTTTCAAAGACCTTGTTTCCCACGTCGTCCTCGTTCAAAAAACAAACCTCGAAAAGTAGTGGGTTTAGCTTTTGGGTTTAGTTTAGCTTTAATGTTAGGTTTTTGGAGGGATGAGGTGGGGGTTTAGGTTTTTGGGAGGGTGGGTGGGGGGTTTAGGTTTTTGGAGGGTGGGTGGGGGGGTAGGTGGGGTGAGGTTAGGTTTTTGGGTGGGGGTGGGGTGGGGGGTTTAGGTTTTTGGGGGTGAGTTAGGCTTTTTGGTTTAGGTTTGGGATGGGGGGTTTAGGTTTAGGTTTTTGGGGGGTGGGTGAGGGGGTGGGTATATGTTTTTGGGGGAGGGTGGGGTGGGGGGTTAGGTTTTTTGGTGTACTACACATATGTAGTAAGAGTTTTTTGATTTTTTTATAAAAATAAGTTTTATAGTGAACTAAGCCCTGACACTTAAAACATATATGTGTGGTTTTTATGATGCCTTTTAGCTAATGACCTTCTGTTTCCAAGAAGTCAAAGAATAAAACTTAGGTAGTATAGAAAACTCATGATTCTACAAACTAACTAATTAAAAGATTAGGGGATAATTGATTTGAATTAGTCTTTACCAAATTAAATATTTTTATAAATTTGGTTTTGAATATTTTTTAAATAAACGTTTATAGTCAAGGAAATATGTTCTAGTTTACTAGATAATAATATTTACATTGCAGGCCCTAGAATCATGAAAAATGGTTTTGTCTTGTAAGGAAGTTTGATTATACATATTTTGTAGTATTCGATGGTTTTTTCTGAAGTCAACTCATTGTAGATTAGTCAAAGATTATCTTAATTTTAATATATATATATATCTTAAATTTATACCAATATAATATGCATTTGGAGGTATTCTTATCCGATGTATGTTTCATTTATGGCAATTAAAATAATACTCATACACAATACATGAATGATATGATATTTAACTAATAGGAAAACGCCAAGGAGTGACTTTTAGCTTTATTTTTAACATCGTTTTAAAGTGGTATTTATAATTTTAGATATGGCTAACTCACCCCTTTAAACCTAATTTTAAATATATACTAACGTTTCCTATGTGACACCACTTAAGTTATGTTCCCGGGTTTAATAAATGAAAGAAAAGGAATATATAATTAAGGAGAGAAAAGAAATTGATTGGAAATGAAATATACAGAAAAAATAAAGAAATTAAAAAAGGAAGGGAATGATATATTTGTATTTGATTACTTTTTCTTCAAATCCATTCATTTTGAGAGAAAAGTTAGGAGGGAAGATTATGAAGAATATTCACTTCTCTTCTTTCCACCTCCATACATTAAAAAACTCATAAGCACATTTTTTTCTACTTTCTTTCCACTTCCTTTCACTTCCTTTCACTTCTCGGGAACTTAGCGTTAAGGAGAAACACATTTACAGATTTACTATATACTATGATACCGCTGCCAGTAGGTTGTAAGCAATTTAGTATTTGATATGTTAATTATTACACATGTAAATAATGCATATTTCCCCTCATTTTGATTGTTTTTTGTTGCAAATTCTTTTGTTCGGACACTTATTTGTGTTTAATTTGAATATTGCAGCTCCCGTTGGGAACGTGGTGATTTTTGGTGAAAAACTCAAGACTAGAAAAAATTCTCAAAAAATGGAAATTTTCTGACATGGCCATGTGAGCCAATGTTGCTGAGAACACTGAAGGATGTGCTGATCAGATGGTCCACATGGGCATGTCACTTTCGGACATGGCCATGTGCAGACGCATATTCCTCTTTTTAACCTCAATTCTCCCTCATTTGAAGAGGATCCAACTTTTTACATCAAACCTAGTTCTCCCCACCCATTTAGGCGATTTTGGGCAGATCTTGCAAGATTGAAGGCCAAGATTGAAGATCTAACACTTTCAAGAAAGATTTAACCTCACACAACTCTTCTCATTGTCTTGGTTTGATTACTAGATCTACTATGTTTTCATTCATGTTCATGAGTTTGGTTGTGGATTTTGTAAGGCTTATGGGCTAAACATATTGATTCACTTAGATTAGATGAAACTTAGCTAACTTTGATGATGTGTATTTGATTTTTGATGAGTTTATGTTGATGACTTTAACATGTTCTTGAATCTTCTTGAATGTGTGTTTGTTTGATTTGAGTATATATTCTATCTCGTGGGTATCTTGACCATATCGTGTTGGAAAACCGTATGTGTTAAGGTATTTATTCATGAATATATGTATGTGTATATATTCATGGCATTTGACTAGGAATGGTGGATGTGGATTATAATATATATGATTGTTGTTCAAATATGCATCCTTGTGTATATGCTTGGAAAAGCTGTTACACTCGTTGTGAATTCATCATGTCATTGTGTATGTGTTATTATAATCTGCAAGCGTGAATTTGTAGTTCATATATTCGTGATTTGATATTCACAAGTTGAAGAACTTCTTGATTATGTTTTCATTATGTGATTTGAGGTGGTTAATATGTGTTTATCGTATTAGCTTTCCAAAGAGTTATGGGACTAAAAGTCTTCAGCGAGATATTAGTTCATCTTTATATTCAACATAATGCTATCATTGGGTTTGCATAGAATGATTTTAGGTGGTTACTGTGTTAACATCGCTTTAACTTTACGAAGAGTCATATGATTAGATAACCCTGACGGAAGTCTATTCTATTTCCGTATTGCACGTGTAAATGATCTTATCATGAATCTGTATATGTTGTTATTGTTTGGCTAAGTGAATTCGAAGTCTAAGTGAATATCCTCTTTGCTTGTTTACCTGCCTCGCCTTCTATCTATCTTTTATGTTTATTTAGTTTAAAAACACAAAAATATCAAATCTTCTATTTTGATCGGCTAGACAGTGACAAAGGTTTATTATCGGGAGCTATCGTGTCCACGGATCGATACTCGGTTCTTGCCTAAAGCTATACTACTTATACGATAGGTGCACTTGCCTATTGTGTGTGTAGTTAGCCCTAAGGTGATAATCGTTTCTTATTTTAAAACGTAAGTGTGAAAAATCTTTGTTAAATTATATCTACACTTTACACACATCAGTATTTATCGTACTTAAAAGATTCAGAAAAGATAAACCAGAAAATGTTTATGTAAATTTTAACTCTTCTATTTTACTGTTTATGTTATACAAGAAAGAAAACATATATATATGACCTTAAATTTTTTTGAAAATTAACTGGAGAACTCAAGACACAAAAGCACAAATGATTTCTGTTCGTTACAATCTACATATGATTTATATTATGGGATAATTACAAAAATAGCTAAATTATATAAATGTTGATTAATGATTTGTTCATACGTATAGTCCCTACCTCCATCCCCCTACCAAAACTATTGATAAAATGTGATATTTTACTTATTCTTACTAACTCATTTAGCAACGTTGCCACCGACCAAACACACCCCTGAACTTTGGTATATTGTTAAAAGTAACCCTTTAACTTTTTAAAATATTATTTTAACCCCCTCAAGTTTTTAAAGATACTTTTCACCCATCAAAATTTACCCCTAACTTTGTTAAGCTGATAAAACTAACCCATTAACATTATAAAATGTAACTTTAACCTTTTAGGTTTCTATAGTTTATAGTTTACCCCCTGTAGTATATATATAATCTAATTTTTTTTATCAATAACTTTCGTTCATTAGTTTTAAAAAAATAATAATAATTTGTGACTGTTTAATTTTTTTCTGGCATCACGGTATAAATTCATAAACACTCAAAATGTAATGTCGGCGTCGAATCATTTTTTTTTCTTTTTCCTATATCATATGCACCACCTTCATTTTCATATTTTAAAATAATAACCCTCAACTTTCTAAAAAACCTAAATATACCTCTACAAATAAATTATTTGTTTTTGTGTTTAATATTTTTTTCTTTGCGTCCCGTTATAAATTTTGTTTTACTCATTTTGTTTAATATATTTTTCTTTGCGTCTCGGTATAAATTTTATTTTACTCATTTACATGTGTCTTACCACAAGTCCCCGTGAAGTTTGTAAAATATCAAAATTATGTGCTTTCCCCAACGCCACCACGCCACATGTCACCTATCTGTTGTTCCATAATTTTTTTTTTGCTTTTTTCTTTATTTTTTTTTACATTTACTTTTATTGGGCTAATCAAGTCGCCGTAACTTCATACATTTTCTTATGTACTTAATAATTTTTTTTTGGGCTTAGTCAAGTTAGTCACTGACTCAATTGTTTATGGTCCGTTTCCCGTCGCATATCGCGTGGTGCTAACGTCACCGTATTTAACGACGTCAGTGTCACAACTGCAACACGTGTAGCGAGATTCACAAACGCACAGACTTAATTATGTAGTTAACCACGTTAATATTACTGTACGAACCCGCTGCAACGCGCGGGTCATAATTTCTAGTTTTCACTCATACCCTATACCCATACCCATACCCATACCCATACCCATACCCCAATATATATAGAAAAATAAAACAAACTCTCATATTTAGGAATTCACTATTCATCCCCTATCTCATATTTTTAATCTGATATTTTTTTAGTGGATTCGAATGAAAGAAAGAAAAAAATAATAAAAATGTAATAAAAAAGTATTATTTAATTGATTATAAATATACATGCGGAATCAAATATGTACGTGTCTTTTAAAAAGGGAACAAATTTAAGGATAAATTTTTATTTTAATTAAATTATATGGATAAGATGGGATGAGAATTCCATTGTGAATGCTCATATTAGATACAAAATAGCAACACATTCCGTAAAACTATTCAAGCTAAATTCTGCGAAACAACCAGCAACCCAGTTTATGCAATAAAAGAGAACATAATTCAACTCGCAACTTAGCAGATGCAGGTTTTTGAATTTTCATTAGTTTCATTCAGTTTTAAGATATCACTTCCCCTAACGGAACGTATAAGCCATTTAAGTGTCACCTCAAGTCGAGTCAAATCAAGTCAGCAATAGCTAGTTACCGAGCCACACACAAAACACGCACACACCCCAAAAACACATGCACCGTGATAGGTGTCAAAAGATCTAGCTACGCACAAATGCAACGGTGGTGACACGCGATCCGACAGATCCTCCAAACATGAATGTCGGGTAGGTACGAATATGATCCAGGTAGGAAAAGATAGCGGTGTTTGTGTTTGCATCTGATTCTCCAGGGGCTCCCGTCTCCTGAGAGGTGATGGCTTTACTTTGATTGAAGTTTTCAACTTCTTGCACCAATTCGTCTTTGGTATTGTTGCAAGAAGTAATCACCTAAAGCAGATCAAATTCGTTAAAAATGAGAAAGTCGATCAAATTGTATTTTATTTCGTTGACGTTTTTATTTACAATTAAAGCATAAAGGCAGACAGAAAAAAACAAAGCTTACCACTAGGCCACCAGGAGCTACTAGTTTTGAGATGGACTCCCAATACATAATCCTGTAATCGATTAGTAAACAAATAAGCATGTAATTTTGACCTTTGGAAGACTTAAAAGTCAAATATACATTGATATAATAGCTTGCCTTTTAACAGGACCATCAGGATGCAGTCCAATGGCATCCAAAGTTCCTTTGTCAGTAACCAGATGAAACTTTTTATCCAACTTCGTCTCAAGAATGTCATCAACCTGAACCAAATGAACAGGCAAGTCAAAAATGCATTCCATCATAAAAGAACAGCAAACAGCATGCAGAGGATACCAAGCTAACGCGTATTCTTGAACTTTAAAAATGAACACAACCTGCATGCTTATATATACTAAAAAGCACGATAAATGCAGGCACCTGCATCAAGACAATTTGTCTAACAAATTTATTATCTAAAATTTTAGTTAACTGCATCTAGACTGCTTCTATACTCTTAATAGAGATTCCATTCTGTAGATCTTAAGTTACAGTGCATCCACAGATTTTGTCCAAATTAAACCCCCAACAGTAAAAGGTTGGGGAAAAACACTTTGTTATCACAAACAGTATAGCTATCAACACCGATGATATGAACTTGGTAATAAGCATTGGGAAATAAAACAGCAACTGACCTAGAAAAAACTGTAAGCAGCTTCCTTCTCACTACACCGATAAGATCTAGCAAAAAATCATGAAAATCCTAGATTCCTAGGGTGGCATTTATCCCCAACAGGCAGACAGGTAAAGTTTAAAGCTTAACCACAACTAAAACAAGTGTGTCGCCAAAGCTTGGTTTTAAATTGCGCGATGCGCTTTGATGCGTTTTGTCCAAAAATCTGATGCGCGATGCGAGCGCATCATGTATGTGATGCGTTCTTTATTAAAAAATACTAAAAAATTAATTATACCTAATATTTAACATGTTAACTATAAAACATTAAAAAAATAAAAAAATAAATAGATAAATAAATACCAAATTAAGTCTAACTCTAAATGTACAACTAGTTTATGCATAAGGTATTATAATAAATAAATAGTAAAAAAACTTTAGTTATGACTTACAACTAAAGTAGAATATGCATAGATTCATTAATGAGCATTTTAAATGTAAATAAAGACTATAAATAGAAGAAGTTTTAGGGTTTCTAAAACATTTCCAGCCGTCAGAGCCATCTTCTCCTTCTCCGTCGACTCTCCAAGCTTCTCACCCTTCTCCAAGAGTTCTCCATCTCCAGGTAAATACCACCTTCTAAACTTAAAGATCCGACCCAGTTTGTACTTGTAAAAGTCCAACCAAGTCCTAAATCCGTGTCGCACGCAACATAGCGCATTTTGCAATGAGCGCTTATTGCGCAAAACGCCGCAATATCAACGCATCATGTAAACGCTACACATCAAGTGCAGCGATGCGCTGAACCAAACGCATCAGCGCAAAACGCATTATGCGCGCAATTTAAAATCAAGCGCCAAAGTGTTTTCAAAATCCTGAATTGCATAAAATCAGAAACAAATAAAAACTATTATTACTAGAACATGTGTGGTGATATTAACATATTATAAGGCGTTCAAACAATAATAACAGATTATTAAACTCTAAAAAAGAGACAAAATGGCTTTGGTGGATCAACCTGATCCATATAAAATACTTATAGCAGTTTTGCCCAATTATCCAACCTTGTCATTTGCCACCTCCAATAGATCCCAATCACACAATGACACCAGTGTTCAATTATCCTCTGTGTGTGAATTTCACATACAGTTTCTATCATGTAAAAAAATTAAACAAAAAGGATCTCTGAAGTCAAATCACCATATCATCATTCATTCAGATCACTTGGTACAATTCATCTTGATTGCTATGTCAACATTAAAAGTGCATGCAGCAAAGGCTATCTAAAAGCATCACAATAGGATATTGCAACATACCAAGAATTTTATGCTAGCAAATCCATCACGGTCTGCAAGGCTCCGAGCAAGATAAATTGCTCCTTCACTATAGTCTGTTCCAGTTAGATCAGAGAACCTATATTCATTCACATCAACAGTTAAGCTTCATAAATTTGAATTGTATGCATGAACAAGATTAATATTACCATACCAAGAGAAAAAGAGAGCATAATCGATATACAAAGCAGTCAGGTAAACATAACTGTTCAAATTGCACGACTACGAGCAAGAATTTTTTTAAGAGCTACATTTTCAAGAAAGATGCTAAAGCACAAAAGTAAGTAATCTGCAAAGTTATTGTTTCATGTTTCAGCTATCCATTACAATATGCACATATAGAAACCAGAATGAACTTAATAGCCATCATACACAAGAGAGAACCTATGCAAAGATTATTTTGACTGTCGTCCTCAAGACGGTGTACACATAATATGCTCAGCAAGTTGCATCGCATGTAGATGATACCATTACCATAGACATGGTGAAATGTCAAATATGTGCTTCATAAAACTGCATACTATTCATCTTTTAAAATTCATTGGAGAATAAACAAAAAATATAAAATGACCAAATAAAGAAAAAGAAAAATATATACCCCTGCTTAGCAAGCTCTTGAAGAAGCAGTCCATTCCCGGTTCCCACATCAAGGACGGTCCAAGCTGCTAAATCTCTATCACCTTCACTACCAAGCTCAGAGTTGTCATTGTCATGATGATTTTGCACTTGCTTTTGAGCAATGTCAACACATACGCTTTTTGTCCAAGAAGCAACCATTTCCATGACATCAGCACCAAACCTAGAAAACAGAAAGAATTCCCATTCTAAATCAGGAACGGAGATAACTTTTCAAGCTGCAGAAATATATACTTTTTCCTTTTGCTATGAGACATCTTCCAGCATTTTTATGTAAAAGCCAAGTTCCAGAACCAATGTATAACTAGCAAACAGTCAATACAGCTAAAGGTTAACCAAAAAGGTATTCAACAACTTACCAAACTTCACCAGCATGTCCATGTTCACGAAAATTTGTCAACTCATCTGCATATGCTGTATCCCAGTAACTTTGGAACCCCAACATTGATGGAATTGCTTCAGCATCAGGTTCTTCCTTGTCAGAGCTACATACAGATAAATGTAAATTCAGAGAGAAATTATTATACAGGTCATTCGCATCATTAATATAAAAACAAACCTTCTCTGAACGAAAGTCCCATGAAAGCAAAAACAGTGGTAAAAAGTGTTCGAAAATTCTAACTCTAAGTGACACAATATCATCATATAAAGCTCTTTGAATTCCTATGTTTCAGCAACCACCTCTCACTCAGTGATGTAAAGAATACTTAACAATTTAAATGTCTATTTGTGAATCCAGTTGAACAGCACCAATATAAACTGTCAAAAAACTATAGACAGACTTCAGGATACTGAATCACACTTGAAACTCAACAAAATAAACAAAATGACACCCTTAGAAATAACCTCTAGACGTTCAGATATGATACTAACAGAAATCAACAAAACATCCACTCCATCAGCGCTAATAAGAGCCATAACCTCTAACTAATGTGCTTACGTATTCAAACTGATTCGTAGTTAAATTTAAATCTACATCTACATACATTATATGAAGTTATATCAATTGCAGGACCGAACATTCATCTGCATCGAAATTTAACCTAGTCGAGCAATAAGCGAAATTGAAAAGAAGAAAATATTTAAATTCACTTCCGTTATCGTAATCCTACCAATAATAAAAAAAACCAGCGCGTTAGCAGAAATGATTTATGATCAGTGAACAGTAGTCTAACCTATAATCAGAGGCGGCGCGATGCCGTGCAGCAAGAGCTTCAGATGCGTCAGCGTGACGCTGATCTTCGTCAAGAGTACTTCCGTAGTCACTTTTGATTGACCACGAGTCAGCAGCAATAGAGCGGTCATCATCGGAGATCAGATCGGCGGTTAACGGTTGTCGCGTCTGTGAGACATCGGTATCTTCCGGTGGCAATCGAATTCCTGCCATACTCGGAAGATGATGATTTGAGAAACAAATTTTGAAAATGTAGAGGAGAAAGAAACCCTAGAGAAAGCACAAGAGATTTGAAGATAGAGACCGAGGGAGGCTGATGAATAGATGATGGCGAAGCAAATATAGGAAGAAACGATTTCCTCTTAATAATACATTTAAACCCCTTGATTTTGGTAAATAATACAATTACATCCCTCTTAATTTGGTAGAAATAATACCCTATATTTGAGTCAAAAATCAAAGTATCTTTAGAGTCCATGATGTCACAAAGTAATCATTCGAGGCCCCGTGTGGCGTCTTGCGTTGGGCCAGCCACTTCGTCCCGTTTATTATCAGGGTCTACTGGTTTCATCATGCCTTGGACTCATCAGGCGAGCGGCAACAGCTCGCGACCGGTTGCGTTCGATGGCATGTACACCTTCTTATCCCGTTGAGGCCATGCCCGATGAAGTTTGGACTACCAGCAAACCCAAACGTTCAAGTACAAACTTAGCAAAGCGATGTTCAAACATTTGGCCTGTGACACTGAGCTATGTATCTATCCATCATGTTCGTTATTTATATTTGGTGAAATATGATAATAACTTATGTTGTGGTTAAATAAACAACTCAATCGTCCTACTTGTAAGTTTATTGCAAAACAACTAAAATATAACTACAAATATTTACTTTTAGAAAGTTAATTTCTTGTGTAATTATTGAAAGAGTAAATCTAGAACCGCAAACGTGTTGAACTTTCGGTAAACTATTCCTAAACTGTTTGAAAGAAAGTTCGTTTATTTACATGAGTAATATTTTGCGTTCATTTAATCAAGTGAATGTACACAAACAGGGGTCTAATTCTTCCACTTACATTCGTGAACGCTCGTTTATGTTTATTCATGTCAGTTCATTTCAAGATGAAATGTGGATGGTTAATTGGTGACGGTATGAAACACTTCACGTTTGTATTTTCTATAAGATTATTGGATAATGATGTATTTTGACTTATCTTTTGAACTATCAACTTGTATAATAAGTAGCATTTGATGGCCACGTTGCACGAGAGGGTCGCAGGCTCGAACCAAAACATAAACGAAAGCACGTCCAATAACAAAAAAAAGGTCACACCCGGTGTTCGAACCCGGGTGGATGGGAAGCATAGTGTATTACCTTGCCGCTAGCCCAGGAGGCCATTTGTGTTTAAGCTACGCTACAGACAGAAAAAGGGTGGGAAAACTAAAAATAAAATTCGGTTACTCGACATGTGTCAAGGCCGCTAAAAGCCTAAAACCAACCACACGATAAAGAAGTGTGTAAGTTTTTCCAAAATGTATAGTTTTTTAAAATATATCATACTATTTGACTTCCCTGTTAGACATTGATGTTTACGATTTATAAATTTGGGTCTTTAGTTTAAAGTTAAGCGAAAAAAACACGAATAAAACCTCATTTGTGTTTTAGGAAATTCCCCAGTGATATTGACGTTATTTTGGTACTTGCGAAATTTACACGATCAATGAACGAACCAGTCAAATGATATCATATGTCCACGAAATTCACACTTTTATGGCATTTACACTTTTTGCATCCTTGTGAAAATTGAGTGGCAGAAGACTGAACCCGTTGAAAGGATATCACGTGTACACACTAGTTAGGGAAATTACGCAGCCAAAGACGAATTCTCGCGATCTTGACCCAAAACCGCGAGATCTTCAAGGTGGAGGAGGCTTATTTTAATGAGAAAATCGCCAAAATATACATTTTGACTAAAAAAGTTGGCAAAATGTACATTGAAAAGTCAAACAATTTAAAATATACAAATCTGATTTAGACCAATAGTAACTTGACACGCAGGCAAAAATCGTTTTGAAGGTTTTTCCATAGCCGGCCAGGTGTCAAACACGGGTGCCTATCACGTGTATTAACCCGGCTAAGGAGTAGCTGGCCCCCTACTCCTTAGCCGCTATCTTTTTTACCCGGCTATAAAAGGTTGAAATGGCTACATGTGCACACGTAGAGGTGTACAAATCGGGTTTTTTAACGAAACCGGTTCGGGTTTAAAACCGGGTCGGGTTGGGCAAAACCCGCTTGGACCGGGTCGACGTACGAACCGGTTCGGGTCACGAACCGGGTTGTGCAGCACACGTGTAAGGAATTGATTGAATTTTATTTTTGAGCCGGTTGTGGGGCAGCCGGGATCAACTTGGGCTGGTAGGATGGTGGCTCGGGGGTTACACGTGGGGGTATTTGATTGGAAAAAAGTTTTACCGGCTACAGGTGAGCCGTTTGGGTTTTATCGGCTCAACTAAAGCCGGTTGAATACATGTGGCAGTGTCATGAGATGACACCTGGCCGGCTATGAAGTATCATCCAAAATGATTTTTGCATGCGTGTCAAGATTCTATTGGTCGAAAATGGATATGTTTGTTTTTAAACATTTGACTTTTCAATGTACATTTTGCTAATTATTTTAGTTAAAATGTACATTTTAGTGATTTTCTATATTTTAATTGGATGAAGTTTTATGGAGAAATGAATAACTTTTTAAATGATCAATTAATGGTTATCTTTTGAAAAGATAGTCATATAGTCAAATACTACTATGGTAAAAAATTTCGATCAAAATCACTATTTTGTTCGTGTTTGCTTTATTCAAAGTTTGGATGTTCATGCTTTCTCCATCATAATATTTGGATTTTCATTTAATCATTTCAAGTTTATGTTTTTAGAAACGAACTAATTTTAAAAAAATTGCATTTGTTTGTCCGATCTGGTTAAGAGTAATAATACATATCATAGGCTTAAAAATTTATTTATAATACTTGATATAATCACTCTCTGTTAATATAACAGGAGCTTGGAGATCAACGACATTATGTGTGTGTGTGTGTGTGTGTTACAACCAACTAACCAAAGAGCACTAGAAACAAAGAAACTTTGACCGTAAGCAAGCAGTCAAATTTACATCAAGGCTAAATTTTATTTCTAATGTTCCAAAAACATAACACATAAGTTAATTAAACGCCTTAAAATGCCCCTCCTGGGGAAAAAATTGAACCGTTAGTCCGTTACCAACCAGGAATGCACGAACAGAAAAAGCTCAAGAGTCGAGTGGTGACTTGTGTGAAAAATAAATGTATCATAGTTAAAACAACGAAAAGATCAAACCTAACTACCAGCGTTCTCCTTGGCGATCTTCTCAGCCTTAGCAATCACCTCATCGATTCCTCCGACCATATAAAACGATTGCTCCGGGAGATCATCGTACTTTCCATCAAGAACACCCTACACATAACGTTATAAAACGTGTTAGAACGAGTGGCAACATTTATATATCAAATGTTTTTTGATGAATTTGAATGGTACCTGGAAGCTCGCAACGCTTTCTTTTAACTCGACATACTTCCCAGGAGCGCCCGTGAACACTTCTGCAACATGGAAGGGTTGGCTTAAGAAACGTTGAATCTTACGAGCACGTGAAACGGTGAGTTTGTCGTCTTCACTTAGCTCATCCATTCCTAAAATAGCAATAATGTCCTGAAGATTCTTGTAGTTCTGGAGAACCTCTTGCACGCCACGAGCAGTTTTATAATGATCTTCACCAAGAATACGAGGAGAAAGCATTCTAGATGTTGAATCCAACGGATCAACAGCCGGATAGATACCTAGCTCGGAGATCTAAATTAAATTTTACAATCGTATTTAGCAAAAAGAAACCGATAAAAGACCCTTTTGTATATTAGGTAGGCGGATCCTACACCTACTCATGTTTTTGTTTTACTCAACTTTTATATATAAAAATTGACAAATTAAGGTAACTGGATGGTCAATGAACCCTCTTAACCTTCCCTTGGTTCCCCTGGACTGTACCCCTACAAGATTACTGTTGAATGTTGTAGAGTGGTGTACGGAAATCAGGTTACCTGTCGAGAAAGCACGGTGGTGGCATCCAAATGGGCGAAAGTAGTTGCTGGAGCAGGATCGGTCAAGTCATCTGCCGGGACATAAATGGCTTGCACGGAGGTAATGGAGCCTTTTGTGGTTGTGGTAATACGTTCCTGAAGGCCTCCAAGATCCGTTGCTAACGTTGGTTGGTAACCTACGGCAGACGGGATACGCCCCAACAAAGCTGACACCTCGGAGTTGGCCTATCGAACATGAAACCAGATAAAAATTCCGAAATTTCGAACCATGAAAGTTATAACATCTGACATACATGCGACGGAAAATGTATAAATTATAAACCTGAGTGAAACGAAAAATGTTGTCGATGAACAGTAGCACATCCTGCCCTTCAGCATCTCGGAAATGCTCAGCAACAGTCAGTCCTGTAAGCCCCACACGAGCACGAGCACCCGGAGGCTCGTTCATTTGACCATACACAAGAGCACACTTGCTTTCAGATTGCTTGTCTCCAAGCTTAATCACACCACTTTCAATCATTTCTCGGTACAAATCATTTCCCTCTCGAGTCCTCTCACCAACGCCAGCAAACACCGAGAAACCACCTGAATGATGTAAACAACACCACTCGTTTAATCTAAATACTGCGCGGCTCAAATCAAACAAAGTAAAACAAACCATGGGCCTTCGCAATGTTGTTGATTAGTTCCATAATAAGCACCGTCTTCCCGACTCCTGCACCACCGAACAACCCGATCTTCCCACCTCTTTGATACGGAGCAAGTAGATCCACAACCTACCATGATGGTCATTTATCCGTAAGAAACATAAACATAAACATAAACGGAAAACAATCAAAGATTGTTATAAGTTTATAAACAAATCACTTTGATTCCTGTGACTAGGATCTGTTGTTCGGTTGCCTGTTCAACAAATTCTGGAGCTTCACGGTGAATTGGAAGATAGTGGCTCGTTTCTTAAATATTCAACCAACAGAAATTTAAAACCGTTAGTAGTTTGAATAAGAACGTAACAAAGGGGACGATACGGAAAATGGTGTATGCACACACCTAGCTCCCCCCTATGATCAATAGCCTCTCCGATTACATTTATAATACGACCAAGTGTCGCCCTCCCAACAGGAACCTGTCATCAAACAACATTAACCGAATAATACCATAAACAATAGAAATATTAAAACTATTTATACAATCTAATTTAAAATGAAATGTAAATTACTACGTTTTGGGAATTTTTTGATGAAATGGTGTTTTTTTGGATTTGTAAAGTGTTTTTGGGTTTTGTATGGGATGTATTTGGAAATATTGGAGTCCGCTATCTGAGATAGCGGATTCTAAGAAAAAGACATTTGAGTCCGCTCGTTAAGATAGCGGATTCAGAGTCCGCTCATGGAGATAGCGGAGTCAAGCATTTTTTTAAGTTCTATTTAATTTTTTTTCACTTGAATCCTCCCTTCAGCTGCCACCTCATCAAAAAGTCCATTGACTCCGCTATCTCCACGAGCGGACTCGAATCCGCTATCTCCATGAGCGGACTCGAATGTCTTTTTCTTAGAATCCGCCATCTCAGATAGCGGACTCCCCTATTTCCAAAACAATCTCATGTAAAACCCAGAAACACTTTACAAATCCAAAAAAACACATTTCACCAAAAACTTACGTTTTGATGTACATAAAGATTTAAATAAATAAAATATTAAATTAGTCATAAAAAAAATCTTGTAAAGGAAAAAGTATAATCATTTCGTTCAAATGAAAACGGTTCAACTATGCATAATTGAACCGATTTTATGACCGGTTTCTGGTCCGGCCGGTCGATCATTTCCGGTTTTGATAACACTGTTTTTAAGTGTAAAAAGTGAGAATGTATTTGATAAGCTTACAAGGATGGGTGAGCCGGTGTTGAGAACTTTCTGGCCTCTAACAAGCCCTTCAGTCCCATCCATGGCGATGGTTCTCACCAAATTCTCTCCCAAATGCTGCGCCACTTCCAACACCAGTCGGGTCGGATTATCCATCACCTCCAAGGCCGTCATGATCGGCGGCAACCCATCTTCAAACCGTACATCCACCACTGCACCGATCACCTGACAAACCTGACCCACAGCACCCTTACCCGAATGCTCATCCGTTATCTTTCCCGTTAACTTAGAAGACTTCGGAGACGCCGGAGCCACGGCGGCAGCCGTGGCAAATCCCGCCGTTGATGCGCGGTTCAACAGAAAACCGGCCGGCGAAGGACGGAAACGTGGACATGGGATTGGTAGGGTGTGGGATTTTGTGATTGAAGGTGACTTCACACGGCGGTAAAGGGAGGATAGAAGCCTCTGGGAAGCCATATCAAATCGGTGAGTACAAAGTAGTGGCTTAATTGATTGAAATTAATTCATTGACAAATGAAATCGAAAGGGGGATTTGAGAGTTGTAAGGGAGATGGTGAAGGTGAGTGGTGAGTGACATATTGGGGTAAAGATTTATTCTCAGGGTTGAGGTTCGTTCTAAAATTGCTTTTCCGATGGGCACGTCGTCGGACGAATTCAAACTACGGCCGAGTGCCACGTAAGGTTTGAATACGGTATTTCAGGCGAATTTCGAAGGAATTTGTTTTGTATTTTGTAAAATAAAGTTTGAACTCTTTGCTTTCAGACTTTTGTCATGTTTCCACTAAAAAGTGTCATCGTGTAAATTATATTTTCTTTATTATTAAAGAACAAATACGTTTTCTACTATACTTTTGATACATGTTTTATATGGACGGCGGTGAGTCAACCGCCGTCAAGATCAATAATGGCCATTGGATCTGCCTGAGATTTAATCTCAACAATTTTAAGTACCTGGTTATTGTGTTTTAAGCAGGGGCGGGGAGGGCGACCGTCCGGGGCCCCGTCTCATAAGGGGCCCGTAGTTTTTTTTAAAAAATTACTTCAGTTTGACCCTTTAGATTGTCTCCACCAGTTACATATTTCATGTTTTAAAATATTACAAAAGCTTGAGTTAAATGGGTTGGTTTTAAATTAGTTGTTAATATTTTTCCACTCAAGGAGGTTGCAGGTTCGATTCCTGCAGCCCTGCTTTTTATTTTTCTTCTTTTTAAAATAGATCATTACTCCCACTAACTTTAGTTAATTTACAAAAGTCACCCACAACTATGTAATTATTAATCTGACACCCCTGACTTTACAAAAATGGCTTAACTAATCCCTAACTTTATAAATTGGTAATTTGACGCTTCTCCCCCCACTTTGGTAAAATGGAAAAACTCACCCCTAGCTTTGTAAATTGTTAATTTTACCACCTCAAGTTTAACGAATTTATCGTTTCAATGTTAACTCCTATTCGCGTCACAATTTATCTATTTTTCGAACTCCATGACCGAGCCTGACAACTTCATACGTTTCCTTTATGTACTATTAACCCACTTAGAAATTAAAAAAATGCTCACTACTTGTATTATCCATTTATCTTATTAACCCACTTATAAATTAAAAAAAAGTCCACTAGATTTTCAAACTTATTAAAAAATAACAAAATAATCGTTATTCGTTTGTTATAGTTTTTTATTATGCCATTATGAGTTTATATTATGGGGTCCGTTTTTTTAAATGTCCCGGGCCCAAAACATTTTAAGGAATCTCATGACCGGCCCTGGGTTTAAGTACAGTTACTAGTGGTTGACGTCTATCTCTCTCGGATTAAACATGTTCTCCCCTCCCCACGTCACATGTAAGTTAGTAACCTCCACCTAATCCTTCCTATTTGACAAGCATAAAGCAAGAAAGAGTTAGAGAGGAGGAGCATGCAAATACGAGGAGGTGAAAGAGAGAGAAAATATGTCAAGAGTAGTGACGGTGGGGTAGGACGGAGGCGGTGACTATCGAACGGTACATAACGATCCATGTATGCACTAAGAGACTGTCTTTAGCATGGTGAAGATTAATGATCCAACACTTGTTTTTACCTCATCAGCTTCTCATAAGCATAAAGCATGCCATGCATCTTCTCAATATAGGATGATTATGTGTGACGTATATGTAACTTAGTGAGCAATAAAGACAATATCACTTACTTTCTACTTTAAGAGACTTTGAAAGGGTTCTACCACTATCAAGTTCTTACCATTGCATGTGTACATGGAAACTACTATGTGATGGTAGAATTACATGAAGAGTATCCAATGACTACCATTCATGGATACGTGCTTACTAAAAGTTTCTGTATGTTACTAAATGATGAACCATTTATATGACACGTCTAGATATACTCGATCAGTTTATTTATGGTAATTATAGTTTTGAAAACTTGTTATAAATGTATAGAAAAGTTATTGTTAATAGAAATTTTTTTAAAGACAAATTTCTTTATTCGTGTAGGAGTGATAGTTGAACCCATAACCTCCCTCAAACATTGGTGTTCAAAGAGGTTTTATCTCTATCACTAGAGCATCAAGCCCAATAATAATAGAATTAATATACCATCTTTTATTATTTACGTATAACTTATTATTGTTTTATATATATTTTAACGTACATATCAATGTTCATGTATTTAGACTAAAATAATAATAAATTAATAAAAGATGGTAAAGAGACAATAAAAACTAAAAGCATTTTATTGTTGAATCTATCATAACACCATTGTTGAAGTTCAAAACTTGGATGCAGTTATGGGTTCATGGGTGTTCTTGAGGGTATCATGTGGTTTTTGAGCTATAGTTTGGTATAATTTGAAAACTAATGGATAAATAAGGATTACTTGAGTGAAATACACCTCATTTGATCTTACTAAAATGTTAGAATTGTTTGAACCTATGTAGATTGTCAAAATTTAGTTGTAGAGAAATTTGGGGTTTTGAGCTAACATATGGAACTTGGGGCTTTTAATTTTAATGGATATAAATCATGTATAATATGTGAAATATGTTGAATTGGTCCAATTTTGATGTGATTAAATTTGTAAGAAGGAGCTAATACGATAGTAAAGTGATTTTGATACTTTAAGGCTTGTTGTGCACATTATGTGTTTGATGAAAATGCCATGAATTAGTATTTTTGTAAAGATTGAGTGAATTCCATGTTAAAAGTGTCATGTGGCCAAATCATTATAATTTATTTGGCTAATTACTAAAAAGAAAATGTCGATCTCAATTGTTTTTGCTTGTTTTTCATGACATATGCAATTAAAATGAGTTATATTGTTCCAACTTTTTAGATTTAATGTTGATTTTAGTAATTTCCAACGTCAATAGAAAAAAAATTCATGTTAAACTCCTATAATTATCCGTACTTGCAACCGTTGAAAATTGAAACACTTTCTAATCATAATAAAACTATTAAAATAACTTCTCTAAATACCTAATTTAATACTTTAGGGTTATTAAAAATTAAAATCAAAGTTAAAGGTTTATTTTGTAAGTTTTAATCAATTGAAAGGGAATATGTGAAACTTTTAAAAATTTTAGTATCAAACGTGATTTTCTATACTTGCAAGAGAGGATTACAATAAAAAAAATATACAAGAGACTAGAGCAATTACTCCACAAATTTAGCTCTATACATGGAAGGAAAATAAAGACATAATAAATGTAGATGAGACCAAATAATGAAAATAGAGAAAATAAGTAGTAATCCTGTAATTTATAACTTTTAATTTTAAAAAATGAAATTAACTATTTGAAAATTTTGTTTTCATTTCCTTTGTCAATATTATCTTCTCCCTCTTTATCTCTTTCATCTTCATCTTCATCTTCTCCATAGAGCTTGTGTTCTCTATTAAAGCTTCTTGCGAAAAATCATCAAAATCTTCGGTTTTCCTTCTTTTCCTTTTTCTGTTTGTCGATGTCAGAGGTGCCTCTCGAGTATTTGCGAATGTGCCTACTTAAAGAAACCTAAAATTTTCTATTACTCAGATAAATTTCACCGCTGAACATAAGGTGAATTCACCCCTGCATGTGGGAATCACAATATAGTTAGAATCAAGTTTTATATTAATACAAGTATTAATAGTTTGAGTTGGGTGGGTTTTGGTTAATCAAGAACCAAACGGGTTCAAATGGATGAATTTATAGACTAATCTAGGTCGAATGTAGTATGTGTATGAATTAATGGTAACACACATGATTATATGTATGATCAGCTTATGTTAAGAATGGTGTTGAAATGGCATTGATTTATGTGTTACTAGTAAAGTGCTAACTTGCAAATTCATTCATGAGTTGACTTCAGGAAAGTTAACGGGTCGATGAGAGAACTCAATATATGATCATTCATACGGGCGAAGGTGAGTGATTCTATACTCAAATTGTAAGTTTTATATATAAATTTCACATATAGTAAGTTAATTTGGTTATTGTGTTGCGTAAGTTGGGAATTTTGATTTAAGCCTTATGGCTAAATTGACTATTAAAATAGTTGGAACAAGTTGCAAGTCCATAAATTGTCATAAGTGAAGGTAAGTATATCTAACACTTTATACATATGACTATGTGCTAATTCGTTTATTGGGTACATGAAATAGAAGCTTCAAACAAATGACCTAGTAGAATGTTGAAGTTATGATTTCTGTTACATTATGAATTGAGTTGTACTAATAAGAATTATGTAGGTTATTATACTAAATTACGTTGATATGAGACGCTCACAACTGAAAGAACGAACTTGTAAGTAATTCTTAATACTTTAATGAAAGGTGTTACCATCTACACAGTTGATGTATGTTAACTAAGGTTGTGGCATTGGTTGTGAAATTCCCAAATTGAGATGAATTGATAATGATTTGATATTGATTTTGCATACTAAATGATGTTAATAGTTAAGTTGAAATGTTATTAAAATTGTAATTGTGATTAGAAGTGAGTTTTCTTCATCTTAACTTATAATAATGTTGTCCTAAAAGTTATATAAGTCGGGGGTATGAACAATGGTTTGATAAAGTTGAAAAATTGAATTTTGGCTTGTAGGTGGGGTAATTTACTCCACCCGGGTGTACTTTACGTAATTTACTCGACGTGGGCGTAATTTATGCTGGGTCTAAGGAATTTACGCCTAAAACCAAATGTTTACGACCACCCTTAAGCAGGAGGGCGTAATTTAGGTGAGGGCGTAATTTACGTCGGGGGCATAAATTACGCGGGGCCTTGGTGCCCCGACGGGTTTTTTTGTATTTTGATGGTTTATCTCATTGTGTTGGGTTTTAATCACTCACTTTATTATATCTAATGTTTGTTTGATGTATGTCTTCAGGTTCGGGTCGAGAAACCAAGTTGGATAGTGATGATTGGGTCTTCGGGATCAGGGCCGGTCCCGAGGATTTAAGTGCCTTGGCCGAAGCCGGAAAAAAAGGCCCATACGAACAAAATATATAAACTAAATTTTTTTTAAGCGACGATTAATGTTATAACAATAAACATAGAAAAATATAGTATATATATTACATACCGTAATAGCTAACCGATGATTCGTGAAACTCTCGTAGCATTCTTGACAACAAACTCTTTGATCACCTCTTCGCAGTTTATGCTCTTTAAAATTTTGTTCTCGATAGCCATCATCGGCAATCCACTAAGTATTTCTTGGGTCATTGACAATTATCAATTTATGATTTATCAAACAACAAAACAAAGGGCTGAAGCAAATAAGGCAAATAACTTGATTTAGGCTAGCCACTAAACTAACCTGTGGTAGTGGATGAATGAATGGATTAAAACGCAGGCTGAACTGAAGCAATTTTGTGGAGTCGTGTGGAGACATCGGACGTGGAGAGGGAGGCAAACAGGCACATGCGCTCACCCTATTTGTAGAATTCGTTCTTTTTTTAATTAAACGGTTAATGAGTTTTAAGTTTAAATAGGCCCAACCATTCTAAAGATTAAATGAGTCCAACCATTATAATTAAAAGGGCTCAATCATTATAAAAAGGGTCCAACATTATAAAAATGACCCAATATATTTTAAGTTTTCATAAAAAGGACTCAATATATAAAACCGGTATTTAAAATTTTATAAAAAACATATATATATAGGCCCCGTAAAAATTTTAGGCCCCCGAAAAAAACGGGCCCTAGCCGGCGGCCCGGCTTGGCCTACCCCAGGGCCGACCCTGTTTGGGATGGATTGTGCGTGCGGATCGTTAATGATCGTAAGTACCCTTTGTGTAATTTTGTTAAAAGTATAATTTTTTAAAGATGATAAAGGATAAATTTGTGTCTACTATATTAAAAAAGAAAACTTTGCTGAAACTCATATTTACAACACCAAACAAACTAAAAAGAAGCATAAAATTGAAGTACATTTAACAACAGTAAATAAAATCTTTGAAAGGGTTATATTATATAAACACCACACGAACCCTAATAATGTACATTATCTTACATGTCATATTATATATGTCGTATAACTTTATCGGTAACCATTTTAGTTATTTTTTATCATCCAAACACATTAATGATTATACATGTCATATAATTAGTTTGTATGACTTTATCAATAATATTACATCAGTCATTTTAATATCAGTCAAACACATTATATAAGCAAAACCGTATGATTCGATAAACATCAACTCATATAAAGTGTATACCCGTTGATGTCTAGAGAGTGTGTGTAATGTTTCTTTACCTCATACCTTTTTAAAATCTTAGTGAAAAGAAAATTCATTTTATTAATTTATATTGGATTATGAATTTACTTTTTCGATGCGAGGCTTCAAAAGATCGGTGCGACAAATTACACTTTTATCTGCGATTAATAATTTTGGCGCCAGCAGAAGCACCTCCCACTTCGCCTCCAACCGCCACAGGAGCCGCCTCACTCCGCCACCTTCTCCGGCCAACCAACCTGAAATTGGTGCGTGTTGCTGATCCAGTGTACTCTTCATGCATAACACCAAATATGGCATCATCATCACGCCAATCCAAAACCCTAACCCTAGATTCTACAACCTTATTTCTACAATCCAAACAAACCACTTATCCTCCTCCACTTTCGTTCTCTCTTCTCTCCTCTCACTCTTCTCTCCCTCCAATTCCGACGGATTTCCCCCTCTCCAAACTTATCCCCAAAACTAAATTTATCGTCGACGGCTTCCGATTATCCGGCGACTACTCCGTGTCTTACTTCCTCTCGCATTTCCACTCCGATCACTACGGTGGACTTTATTCTAACTGGTCTAAAGGAATCATCTTCTGCTCATCGATTACAGCTCGCCTCGTTGTTCAAGTATTAAACATTTCGGAATCATTCGTTGTGCCCTTGCCGTTGTCGGAATCAGTTGTGATCGACGGCTGTGAAGTTTCGTTGATCGACGCAAATCACTGTCCCGGTGCAGTTCAGTTCTTGTTTAAAATTCCAACCGAGGATGGGAATTGCGAGAGGTATGTGCATACCGGTGACTTTAGGTATTGTAGATCAATGACATCTGAAACTGTTTTGAATGAATTTATTGGTGCTGATGCTGTCTTCTTAGATACTACTTACTGTAATCCAAAATATGTGTTTCCTTCACAAGAGGAGTCTATTGATTATGTAGTTAACGTGATTAACAAATATAGGGTTGAGAATGAGGATAATTTGAAGTCTGTTTTGTTTCTTGTTGCTACTTATGTTATTGGGAAGGAGAAAATTTTGCTTGAGATTTCGCGTAGATGTAATAGAAAGATACATGTTGAAGATAGAAAATTAGGTATTCTTCATACTCTAGGGTTTGGGGAAGATGCGATTTTTACTAATAAAGAATGTGAAAGTGATGTTCATGTTATTGGGTGGAATATTTTGGGTGAAACTTGGCCATATTTCAGACCAAATTTTGTGAAGATGAAGGAGATTATGGATGCTAGAGGTTACTCTAAGGTGGTGGGTTTTGTCCCTACAGGTTGGACCTATGAAGTAAAACGTAATAAGTTTGCTGTGAGGACAAAAGATTCATTTGAGATACATCTGGTACCTTATAGTGAGCACTCAAATTATGAAGAACTTAGAGAGTATGTAAAGTTTTTAAGACCAAAACGGGTTATTCCAACAGTAGGTGTGGATGTTGAGAATCTTGATGGGAAGCATGTTAATAAAATGCTGAAGCATTTTGCTGGGTTAGTTGATGAAATGGCCATCAAGCAAGATTTCTTGATGGGCTTTCATCGTGGGCCTAAGGAACTGAATGAGAACCTTGAGAAGAATTCACACAACATAAAGGAAAAAGTGCAGGAGTTTGAAAAAGAGGAACATGGTTCACGGGATATGGTATTAATAACAGACAAAGAAATGGATGAAATCTTACAGGAACTTCGTGATTGCTTGCCTGCTTGGGTCACTAGAGATCAGATGATGGATCTTATAAGTAAGTCAGGAAAAAATGTTGTTGAAGCTGTTTCTTGTTTTTATGAACATGAAACTGAATTTCATGAACAGGTCATTACTAGTACCTCTGCTTCTGCATCTCAAGAAAGCTCAGTTGAGATACTTAAGCATGTCATTGCCAATGCTTCATCCACCTGTGCATCAACTAAAACCTTTTCTAAAGGCTTTGCTTCACCTTCAACTCCTGTTAAAACTTTATTAAAAAGCGAGGGTAGTCCTTCAAGTAAAAGAAAAAAATCATCCAACGTTAAACAATCAAGTAAGAACAGCATTTCTCCTAGCCAAAAGAAGAAGACCAGTGAGAGTAAGTCAAGCAAGAAGCCAAGAATCACTTCACAAGTTGAATCCAGTGGACCAAAGCAATGTACAATAACCAAATTCTTCAATAAGCTTTCACCTACAGTTGAACAATCCCAGAACGATGACAAGGTGTTGCCAAGTATTGTCATTGCGCATTACAAAGATGAGGTGGATCAGTTTATTCAAATCATAAATGGCAGCGAGTCATTGCATAGTTATGCTACCATTATCTTAGAGGAAACAAAGGGAGATATTAATAAAGCTCTCGACTTGTATTACACCAACTCCAAAGAAAAACAAAGTGAAACTAAAAAGAGGTTATCCCAGAGTAGCTGTTCTGTTGAAGATACTGAAGTATCTGCTAAAGATAACTGTGACAAGTCCTGGTCCAAGCAGTCAACAGAGGCTTTGACACCTCAACCACCTGCTGGCAATGCTGCTTCTGATCTTGTATCACTACCACCTGAGAAGTATTCTCCCACAGACCATGGTTGGTCTTAGTTACTGTTGTAAATGATTGATTACAACATTACATGTTTACCACAAGTTGTATATCAGTGAAACAGCAATATTTCAGACAATGTTTTAGTGATGAAGTTAACCGTAACATTTAACTGAGTTCTTAACTTAATAAATTTTATAATACCAAGATTTAAATACTGCAGCCTGCTGGAAAGACGACCAGTCTGCTCCCTATCTACATCTTGCCAGGACATTCAGTTTGTTGGAAGACGAGAAAGGAAAGATCAAAGCTACATCTATGCTTTGCAATATGTTTAGGAGGTCTGTTACTGTACAAGGCATATATTTGGTTTTCTTTTTTGGATTTCATGATAAATCTCACTGTTGATTTAACAGTATGTACAACAGCGGTTCTGTTTTTTCTTTTATGATTTTTTGTTGTCCTTAATGTGTTCCTTTTTTAAACAGCTTGTTAATTTTGTCGCCAGAGGATGTATTGCCAGCCGTGTACTTGTGCACAAACAAGATCGCACCTGACCATGAAAACGTGGTTAGTGTGCCTGCTTGTATCTATTTATGTAAATATACTATCTCTTGTACACGATTGCTATATGTTTGTCAATTTTGTTACAAATGTGTATGCATAACAGAATGATATTGTATTTTCATGTGGTCATGATGCAGGAACTGAACATTGGTGGAAGTGTTGTCACAGCAGCACTGGAAGAGGCATGTGGGACAAACAGATCAAAGATTCGGGATTTGTACAACAGCTTAGGTGATCTTGGTATGTGATTATGATTGCACATCCCAATTATTTTGCGGTGCATATACCGTTCATGCTAAATAATCTTTCTGAATAAGGTGATGTTGCTCAACTTTGCCGTCAGACACAAAAATTACTTGCACCTCCTGCCCCGCTTTCAATCCGCGGTGTTTATTCAGTGCTTCGGGAGATAAGGTATGAAATTTATATATAAATGTAGCTTATGGTCAAGCATTTTTCTACGATGTATTCATTTGATAGTCAATCATCCATTAATTCTTACACGTTAATATAGAATTGGTCAGTGTGCAAACAGGTAGTGGAAGTTCCATGAGAAAGAGAAGCCTCATTGTTAATCTAATGAGATCTTGTAGAGAGATGGAGATCAAATTTATAGTCAGAACATTGGTAAGTTTTTTACTTATATATTCCAATTATATGAACCTTTTGTATCCCAACACCTTGAAATTTTGGTTGGGATATTTGAGTAGTTGGTTTTGTGGATTGTGTTGGTGGGTGTAGGTTTTGTGTTTTTATTAAGCTTTACTTTGTATATTTTGTTGCATGTGAATCAACTTTTTGCTTTATAAAAGAAGAAATATTGTTTTATGGCTGGTTATCACTTTTGAATGACTGTCTTTGCCTTTCGCTAACAACCTTATTATACAACTTAAGTAAAGAAACTACCTTTGACCACTAAACGGTACGTCACTCGCTTCCACAATGTGATAAATGGTTTCTATGGATCATTTTGTCCTTTCCATGAACCAAGACATTAGCAAATCAACAATGTGGATTGCTAGGATCTTTGAGGTCCCTAATGTCGCATTATTTGGATATGAAATACACATACGCACATACATATACATACCCTTGCTTCTTCTAATTTCTCTCCACCTATGTCTATCTTTTTCCTCCACGCTTACGCTCTACTAGTTAAATCACATTTGCACATTCTAATAAGAAGTTCTACTTATCTGATTCGTATAATTGCCTTATTTAAGGCCTGTTGCTCCCCTACTAAAAAGAAATCTTATCTTAGGTGTAGATCCCAAAATGGTTTGATTCAGGATCTCAAGGTTTTCATTTGTATCCTCTTTTGCTTGTCGAGTATTGACTATAGTAAATGGTTGGCAGCTCAAAAAACATAGTCCCATACTGGTTCACAGTTTCCAAATCTAATTCTATCCAACTCATGCTCATGAAAGACCCATCTCTCTCTCTTAAACATGTATATCCCTTTCTGTTGTTGCATCTGTGCTTTTTCATGGATCAGGATAGCCATAAGTTTCTTCTGATGATTTATTCCTTTTGACACTATGTAGGACCATAATGGGGCAAATGATTATCATCTCTATTGAGCCTTCATGTGATTATATCTTCCAATATAGTTGAATAGATCTTTTGAATCCCTACCTCTAATTCGTTGCTTCTTGTTTCACCTTTTTCAGTTTTGGAACTCAACCTTGCTTATGTAACATTTGGCTTCTCATATCTACCGATATTGTCCGCTTTGCCCATGAGGAGCTCAAGGATTTGTTTTTGGTTACCCTAGTAAAAACTTCTTAGGAGGTCATCCAACCTGGAATTTCCCCCACCCAAACACGCTTAACAGTGGAGGTCTCATCTCAAAATATATATGTATGCAACAAATATGGTTTTAAATGTTTGGAGGGTAATATTATTATAGGGATGTTAAGAAACGTTGAAGAGATTTAAGGATTGTTCGTGAAACGATGCTTCTTATAGATACCTATAACAATGAACACAATCATGATTTAAGCATTGCACTTGCCAAAATAATGAAACATTGTTCTCATTCTAAGGTCCATTTTTTAATGACTTGTGAATTTTTATGTCGATGGCAATTCAGGTTGAAACCTTGTAAAATTAGAAAGGATGTAAATGCTATGAAAACTTATGTTACTTCAAACCATGTGCTAATATCTTATCCGAACAAGAAACAGTACTGTTATAGGCTTATCAAAATTTCCTTGTTGAAACATTAATAATAGTGAGTTATGAACATGTTTTTAGTTTTTAATGAGGGGATCTTTTGGAAAGGTTTTCTAGGCTGTGGGAAGTCAAAATATGCATGTATAATATTTGTAGACGTCATGTTTGACATGGCATACATGACGAACAGACTTAAGATGTCATTTGCTCTTCATTCATTAGGTTGAATCATCATGGTCAATCCATAGTTTTTGGTGGTGTACTTCAAAAAATGAGAAGGAACTTTCGTATTATTATTTCACTATTTTGAAAAATATTTGTTGGGGTAAAGTTATGGGCAAGGAATTGACAAAGTTTTAAAACACCGGCATCATTGTTGTGCATGGCACATTAGGTAGTGGGAACCTGGGATCGCTTACGCTACATCTATTACAGTGACTTCCAATCATTTTAAAGGAAGTGGGTAAACAGGGATACAACTGGGAAATTTGAAACTCAGTGAGGTGTCATATACGGTAAGTATAACCTCAAAAGAGGGATAATATAGATGCATAACCAACATAACCATTAGGCTTACCCTTCTTGAAAGATGCTTCTTTGGCATGACAACAAGCACAAAGGTAGAGCATTTATTCAAGATCTGCTGATTTGAATACTTGTCTATATGCACGTCAACAAATGCTGAAATAACTGTTTCAAATGTTTTTCCTTTTCATTTTCTAATCGCAAACCGCCCAAAAGGATGGATTGACCATGACGATTCACCTCAATAAATGAAGTGAATGACATCTTAAATTTTTTAGTCATGTATGTCACATCAAACTGGACAGAGTCTCTAAATCTTGCATATCTTGATTTTTCATGAAGAATTTTTTTAAGAGTTCCATCATCAAAACATGTCCCCAACACAATACTTGTTACGATATATATTAATGTTTCAATTTGGAAATGTTTGATCAACCCGTAATATTCCTTACCTTTGAATTGTTTTTGTTGTTTACTTGAGATATGAACACATTGTTTTGAAGTAACACTAGTTTCATATAGTGTTTTTGTAACATTTATTGCCTTTTTTATTTACAAGGTTTCAACTCAAATTGACCAAGTTCCCACATAAGAGTTTCACAAGCCATTAAGTAGTGGAATTTTCCATGAGAACAATGTTTGATTATCTTGATCGGTCTAATGCTTATATCATGATTGTGTATATTGCTTCACAACCGTCTCTTAAATCTCTTTGATGTTTCTTAACAAGTTAACATCCTCATAATAATTATTACCCTTCAAACATTTAAAGTCATGTTTGTTGCAGGCATAGATCTTTAAAAAAGCCGCATTTGTGGTCATGCTCTTATTTTATTTATTATTTTCTTTCCCAATGAATAATATAACAAATCCATGTAAAAAGGCGTAACAATTATAAAGCATATGCATCATTAAGACTATCAAAGACGTTTCTCATAAATATGTATATCATTACGTCTGGCTTCCCTCTCAAATCTAAGATCAACATCAACGTCATCATTTTGTTTTTCACTTTCAATTTCTGAACCGATATTGACTAGATACATGTTTGTATTAATATCTTGAATTTGAATTTGATGTGTTTTAGAAGGCTGTTTTGCTTCTAAACTTGTTGTGTTACATGTCTTGTAACAATAAAAGATAAAATATATATATCTTTAAGTTCATGTTCAATTTAGGTGCACAACAGATTACAAATAAGAACAGACAGCATAAAAACAAAATAATAGTGACCATTTAGTACTTCAATCAAGGTTATCTTATTTGAAAACCAATGATTAAGACCAAATATGATGCCCCTTGTATTTGATGCAATACAAACATGAGTTGGTTATAAATTTTTTTTTTGTAACTAGTTCATGATTTTCTTTAAGAGATGGTGTACATGCAAAACGCAAGTATAAAAGTTCAGTATTTGTAGTACATATCAGCTCAAATATGACTGGAACAATATGACATTTTTGTGAACACATGGGGTGCAGGAATATGTAAAGCTTAGAGATCAAATAAATTAACTTAGGCATAAAAGTTCATGACAGCTTGAAGATTCGATATCAAATGATACACATTGGTTGGTTGTTACAATCTATCCTTGTGTCTGATCATGCAATGTATTTAGCTTCTAGGTTTGGATTTCGTGGTGATGTGTAGGTTAGGAATTTAAGAATTGGGGCCATGATGAGAACTGTTCTGCCTGCATTAGCTCATGCGGTTGTTATGAACTCTAACCATGGAAAAACCACAGAAAATCTCAAAGAAGTGCTCCAGGTTAGTTCTTGTTGATGATTTTAGGCTTCATCATTGGTTCTCATGTTATCAGTGAGCTCTACTTAAAAACTCTTTTTTTCTGTTAGGGTCTCTCTGCAGCAGTTATTGAAGCATATAATATTCTTCCAAATTTGGTAACTTTTCTTTTGCATTGGATTTCTTTTATCTACTTTAGTTGATTATTAAAGTGATTCATGCGCTACTTTATTCTTCAGGATCTGCTCATTCATTCTGTTATGGACAAACGGATAGAGTTTTCCTCAACAACATTGTCAATGGTTCCTGGCGTACCAATTAAGCCAATGCTGGCGAAGTATACACAATCTACTGCTATTACTTTTTTTTCAGGAAAGAATTGGTGTTATTTATATGATTATGGTTTAATGTTAATGTCAATTTAATAGAATTACTAATGGAGTCCCTCAAGTGTTGAAGCTTTTTCCGGGGAAAGCACTTACCTGTGAATTTAAGTAAGTTCTGATTGACGGATAATTGGATTTGATAATTCATGTCTAACCATGCAAGCAAAAAGGAAATATTTATCAGTCTGCTCGACTATGTTATAGATATGATGGTCAGCGTGCCCAAATTCATAAGTTAGTTGATGGGTCTATACACGTGTTTTCACGGAATGGGGACGAAACAACATCTAGATTTCCAGATGTAATAAGTATAATAAATGAGCTCTGCAAGCCTGATACCATGACTTTCATAATTGATGCTGAGGTATGTGTTTATATTGAACCTAATATCCCTCATCTCTTAGTTCCTTATTCCGTATATAATACATAGTTTATTTTGGGAAAATCTTATGATTGCAGGTGGTTGCTGTTGATAGAAAAAGTGGCCGCAAACTTCTATCATTCCAAGAACTATCTTCCCGTGATAGAGGTGGCAAAAATTCAGTAATTGCAGTAGATAACATAAAGGTCCCTCTCTATTTTATTAAAAATACTATTGACAACATGATTTTTGAACCATCATTGTCTTTATGTAGTTATGATATAGTGATTCAACTTTTCTTTGAATTTTTTTTTATCTTGTATCTACTAAGTGTCTGATATTGTTTATTTGCAGGTCGATATATGTGTATTCGCTTTTGATGTCATGTTTGCTAATGGAGAACAGTAATAATCATGATCCTGCTCTTTGATATTTGATGAATTTTTCATGCATTTAACTATAAAAATGATATTGATTTTAAGGTTATTTTTACATACTCTTAACCTGTGGCAGGCTGTTGGGTTTACCTCTGCGTCAAAGAAGAAAATGTGAGATTACTGATGATTTGTATATGCAGTTACTGCTCTTTTAATGTGGCCTAATCTATTATTCTGTTAATCTTAGATATGAAAGATATGTTTGGTGATGAAAAGATAGGATATTTTGAATATTCACAGCAGATAACGGTGAGGATCTTGCCTATGTTGCTAATTTGTTGATCTGTGTTCACTATACTCTTTTATCTTGTTCTCAAATTACCATGGTGTTGTAGGTGGAGATGGATGATGCTTATGTGACAAATGAATCCACAGTGACTAAAATGAACCACTTTTTTGAAGATGCTTTCCATTCCTCATGTGAAGGAATCATGGTTAAATCTCTTGATGTTGAAGCTGGTTATCTCCCATCGAAGCGTTCAGATTCTTGGTTAAAGGTAATGACTTGGTAGGACTGTAAATGATCTGAACGAACACGAACATGGTTTGTTCATGTTCGTTCGTTTAAGTTTAGCCGAACAAACGAATGCTTAAGCGATCAGTGTTTTTGTTTATTTCTTGAGAAAATATGTTTGTTCGTGTTCGTTCATTCAATAAAGGAACAAACATAAACTAATATACATGAAAGAACATATTAGATTTTCAAAAGCAGCCTATCATAAAAACTATTTAAGTTAAAAATACATAATATTCATTTTCTTATACGTTCATTTGTGTTCGTTTAATTATAATTACATCATTCAAAGTTTTCTATGTGTGTGTAATATATTTACATAAACGAACATACATGACAAACAGTTCACCAAATGCCCATGAACGTAAATTAACGAATGAGGCGCTTGCTCATGTTCATTCATATAAATAAAAGAACATGAAATCTTGTTCATGGCCATTCTTTTAATCAACAACTGAACATAAGCAAACTTCATGTCAAACAGTTCAATGATTCGCTGAATAGGTATAATATCATTTCCAGGTGAAACGAGATTATGTAGAAGGTTTAAATGATTCCTTGGACTTGGTTCCTATTGGTGCTTGGTATGGGAATGGAAGGAAGGCTGGATGGTAACAACTTATACGTATAACGTATTCATACGTTACTGTTAAATTACTACTTTTACCATTTTCAGTTCTTTGTTATGTTGTATGTTAAATATATAGGTACAGTCCATTTCTCATGGCGTGCTATGATCCCGACACCGATGAATATCAAAGTGTCTGCCGTGTAATGTCTGGCTTCTCTGATGCCTTCTACATAGAGGTTCGTTGTTTTTGTATGTTCCAAAAAATAATGTATTAATATAAAAAAAACTATCTTATTTAAATAATATTTATTTGTTTGTTATTACTTGCAGATGAAAGAGTTCTTCAAAGATGACAAGGTTCTATGTAAAAAAGATAAACCAGTGTATTATCAAACAGGTGAGGAGCCTGATATGTGGTTTACTCCTGAAGTGGCGTGGGAGATACGAGGTGCTGATTTCACTGTATCGCCGGTTCACCATGCTGCTATGGGTTTAGTGCATCCGACACGTGGCATTTCTGTCAGATTCCCCAGATTCGTTAGATCCAGGTCAGATAAGAAGCCAAGTGATTGTAGTACAGCTACAGATATAGCTGAAATGTTTCATTTGCAAACCCGAAAGATGGATGTTCGAGGTGGTAACTGAATTTTTTTTGGGGTGGAATTTAACAACAATGTGTTTTTCGGCACTTTCTTTTTTACATCTTTAACCTTTTCTTTTGGCTTCTAGTGTTGCATTCGCTCAAGTGTAAATACAAACACATTTTCTTGCAGCAGCGACGCTGCCTTTTTAGAACCAGAATGTAATGGAGCATAGCCGGTACGGATCCAGTCCTTTGGTTTCCTCAGTCCTCACTCTGTATCAAGGGTGGCTCAACCTTTTTGACGGCCTAAGACTGATTCTAAAATTGAGGCATTTTCGGAAAAAAAGAAAAGTAATTCTTCTGCTAACGATCCAAAGGGGACAGGTTTTTTAGTAGCCTAAGACGAATTCTAAAATGTGGGCTTTTTGTAAATGAAGTTTTGTTAATGATCCCAATAAAGGCTCATCTACGAGTTTGAAATCTAGGCTCATAAGATCCCATTGACGTTGGGAATGACCTGCAACAGTTTTTCGCAATGCATCAACAAAACAAGATCAATGACATTGTTCCTAAGAGGTTTGCCCCATTGTGCTGTTATGGGTTTTTTAGTTTAGAAAACTTTAGAAGAACAATTGTATTTTCCTTCCAAAAATTTATTTTCCATCGCGAAATACCATATAGTATAGTTTCCGATTTAAACCAGAGTGAACCATATAGTATACTTAAAACTATACATATATGACCCCTATGTAATTTTGATGAAAATTCATCATATACTTCTCTCTTCTTCACCTATTTTATTTTAGTTACTTTATCGGCCCATTAACTAATAACATTTCTTTTGGCTCTTTTAGCCCATTGGTGAAAGAAGATACAAAAACGGTTCACTCTGGTTTAAAATCGGTTCTAGTGGTATACAAAAAACCGGTTGGCAAACTGTAACCGGTTAAGTGGACCTGGCCCTATTCTGAACAGGTTAATGTCATACTGGTAGAAACCGCAGGTTACAAACCGGTTTAGTGTTTCCGGATAGCTTACCGGTTAACCGGTAAATTCCGTTAAAATGGGAACTAGCCGTTATGTGACCGTTCTCTAATGGCTATATAGCCGTTAGTTACCATTTTTCATCTTGCTTTTTTTTACCATTTTGACCTCCTATGTTAGCATAAATGGCTATTCGATTTATTGGTTTGATCACAACAGTTTTCTAGCTCTTGAAAACACAAAAACGCTAAAAAATACGCAAGTCTTAAAACATTCACAATCTCACATGGTTAGCTCTAACGCTCAAGCTTCCTTTGACGCCGGTGCTTCCTCGAGTGAATTAAATGTGGTGAGGATCATACCAACAACGGGAAACCCAAGTTTTTTTCAAAAATGATTTATTTGAAATGTCCAACGGTAGTCAAAAGGCTTGATGCAAGAAATACTGTTCGTCACCCAACGCCCAATCCAACTCCACTTTGACATCACATGTTTTTAAACGTTGCAAGGTGGTGAAAACCAATCCGGCTCGTGGTCAAGCACAATTATCAAGCGATGGATGTATTTGGAACGTCAACGTCGATATGGTTTGTGAGAGGATGACACAAAATGTTATTCAAGAAGGTTTGTTCTTTGTTCACTTTAATAACCCACGCTTGACAAAGATGATTCTGGATATGCTCCAACCTCGTTATCATCACGTAAGTCATAGTACTTTTATGTGTCATTGTTTAAGGATATGAAAAGACTGAAAAACAATTACTTAAAAGTATTGAAAATTTAAATAAGGTGTTGACCAAGGAAACCCACGACGTCTCATCCTGGCAGACCATATCCATAAAGAAATTCGTGATTAATCTTCACTATAAGAAGCATCCTTGAAAGCTATTATCATTAACCATTGATAAGAGTTATGAGTTATAGCCTGTATGCATCTGACTGTCTGAGTCCAAATATCATAAAAAAAATTACATCCACACATTCACCATCTCACTCATGCAAGAAATTGCAAAATATCATCTTAGCTTTTCTTGCAAAACCAGTGAAAATTGAACAGGTTAAACTCTCTGAGAAAAAGAAAAAGTCAATGGTCCAAGATTGAGTCAAAACACAAGACCAAATTCGTCTAGCAAAACCGAAGAGATTGAACTAACAAACTAGCACAAACGACAATATTTTCCCTGTAATGGCTGAACTTGGCAAATTCTGGTGGAACCCTCTCTCCTGTAAAACATCATTGCTTGTAACATATAATAGACGGTCACCCCTCTCTTCAGGTGTCACTTTTACACCTCTTCTTGGTTGATCTTTTAACCGACTTCTTTGTATTTTCAGGCACCAAATCATCAGATGTTTTCTGCAGCCAAAACAAAGAACTTAACTCTAAACTTCGGTCCCATAACTCAAATGTATAAAACCCATGTCACAAACACGATTAATAAGCAGTGTACCTTCTTTAGTCTCTTCCTCTGTCTCTGCCTCCCTTTGCTTTTCTTCGAGTCCTTTGTCGCATTCTTGTTTGACTGACATAAATCACTGGGTTAATGATGGGACCCACAAAACGAAAAAAAGAGCTAAAGTTATCAATCACATGTATTTGCATTTAGATCGCATAAAAGACCAACCTCTGCAAGAGCTAGAATAGCAGCATGCCTCTCCTGGTGAGTTTCTCCATCTTCCTCTAGTTCCTCTACTTCTCCATCACTATTTAGCATCATCTTTAGCCTGCCTTCCTTCAATAGTTTCTCAGACCGAGCATGCCTCTATCATAATTTCACCAAAATAATAAGTCTCAAATTTCATAACTAGTGATGAAAATTGAATTAATTGATGAGATTGTCAACCTTGGATTTGAGATGAGCCTTTAATGTTTCCTCAGTTAGACAGACAATTCTTGGGCATAACTTGCACTTGAATACTGATTTACTTTTTAAAACACAGTCTAGACCATTTTTCACTGCATCATTACCAGCCTCTGTACTTTGTGGTATACCAATATCAAAACGGTTATGAGCAGAGGAACGTGAGCCATTGATGGCTTGTTTGTAATTCTCCTCTCCGCTGTCATCATCATTTGTGGGCGAACCTACCAATCATCATTTATTCAGATATTAAGAAGCAAAATCAAACCAAGTTTAATAATTACAATGAGCAAGCTGTCAACTGAATGACTAATTGTTGTACAATTAACATAAAAACTACATCATCATTGACATACTACATAAATACCGATTTAAAAAATCAAACAAAGAAAACAACTTTAGTCAGCTTAAATTTAAAAGTAGCACAAATAACTCAAACCTGCAGAGTCAAGATTAACTTCATTTGCAGAGCTATCCTCACTTTCATATCCTGCAAAAACAAGATTCTGTAAGAAAACACTTTGATGATTCGTTATCAGTAAGCTGAATCTAAACTTCACGGTGTGTGTGTGTGTGCGCGCGCGTTTGGGGTGTTTTCATCTGAAAGCAGATGACCTGGGTTGGAATTGACTGAAAACTTGACTAGATACCTGGTCTATGAAGTTAGTTGACTATTCTTAAATGCCTTGTATAATCTCAAATTCTCAATACTAAAAAGTGTTCAAATTTTTCATGGGAAATCCCAAAACAAAAAATCTTACATTTTTCATGAGAGGAACACGTATTACATTAAGGTGATGTCAATACGAATACGAAGTCCCTAAAACAACTTGATAACATCTAAAACAACTAATGATAGATAGAGTGAAGAAAAGTAATAACAAACCAGATGACGATGAGGAAGGCTTTTCTTTTTTCTTTGATTCCATGACCATGTTATCATCATCATCATTATCTTCTTCTGTATCTACTGAGGCTTCTGCATCAAGCTCAGAATCTGAAGACGATGAAGAATCAGAAGGGGCATCTCTATCCCCATGTTCTTGCTTGTAAAACCTCCTTTTGATCATTTCTTCCACTAATCAAACTGGTCACACAACACATTACATCAACTCAGAAACCATATTTTAGTACCTAGGAATCAAATTCAAATTAACATCTAAAATCTTAATAACATCTAACATTTAAACTAACATTCAAACATTAAAATTAACCCTAACAACAAACATTAAAATTAACCCTCACAACAAACATTTAAATTAACATTTAAACTAACACTCATTCAAAATTCAAATCTAACATGTGGACTGTGGTGTGTGGACAGTGGGCAGGGGAGCACCGGAGCTGAGCGTGAGCAGGCAAGCAGCACTGCAGCAGTAGTGGGCCGTGGGCGGCGGCGGCAGCCGGCAGGGGAGCAGCAGCAGTGGGCGGAGTTGGAGGAGGGCAGGAGGTGGCGAGCTGCGCTGCTAGTCTTCTGAGTTCTTTTTTTTAGCCCTAATTTCTCAATCAGCTTCTTTGTTAAAATTTTCACTACTAGGCCGAGCCCAAGTGAAGCCCAACAAAAAACAAAGAAACAATTAGGGCCCACCATACGATCCATGTTACAATACAAACCCTCTAAACTAATACATCTCTATCTTGGTAGGAGGGTTTATCATATAATTTTTTAAGAGTTTATCTCAATTTTTACCTACCATTACACTAAAATTTCGAAACTCAAGGGTTTCGACGTACGTAGGTCCGCCCCTGTTCACATAATAAATATGAATTCATAAGATTTTATATTGTTTTTCAAAATACGTTTTGACAAATTCTTTGTATCTTTTACTTTATTATGGTAAAATATTAATTTTATAATAATAAACTTAATATATTACTATTATTATCAATTCTATAAAATTAAGTATTTGTTTTATTATTATAAAAAAAATCAGGTAGGAAAATAGTAGTTTAAAGATGGTTTTTTATTCATTGATGGCAATAGACAAAAATGCTATTGGCGCCGGGGATTTGGCGGTGGAGAATAAGCCCAACAAACATGGCTTTTTAAATGTAACGAAACACTGTTCGGCCGCTTGTTTCGCGGATCTCGAATATATGTTATCAATAAAATAAAATGATAAAATCTTGTTACATAATTTTTATATGGTTTATTAAGGTGATCGATCAATCAATCTCTAAACCACGTGTTTCAAGTAGCAAATACTAGATTTTTTTTCTAATTAGAAAGACTAAAAGATGATGTAATATTACATGATAAGTAAACAACGTTGAACTTATAAATACTCATCAACTAGCTAGAGCTACTTATTTTTAGCGTGAACTAAATACTAAAAATCGGTGTCTTGAATAAACTTAATTTTGTTTGTTATATAGTATTCAATGCTCGTATTTTTTGGAAAGTGACACTAGCAAAAAGAATGATGGATCTGCAGCTACTTATATGGTAGCAACCACACATAATTAGGGGTGACAATTTCAAACAATGATTCGGAAATAAACGGATTAAGGTTGGAACTAAACAAGTTCATGACGTAAATGAGACAAACCTGACTAACTAGATTATTAAACGGGTTAATTTGCCAACATATTTAAGTTATAAGTTTAACATGTAAAACTGTGTAAAACCTTATTACAATTCGTTTACATAAACAACCCATTTGACCCCATTGTGATAGATGGGTTAAGCAAGATTGCATCCAGGTTACTTGTGTTAGACACGTCTTGGTTAGGATCGAGTTTTCTAATACGAATATTTAAACGAGTCATTTTCTTGTAAGGAGATATCACCTTGCCAACCCAACCACGATACAAATTACTACCCCCTAACCACCACCCTCCCTAATCCCTCTATGTGCAACACCAATTTAAAGATGAAAATGTATCGTGTTGTATTAAACGTTTCGTGTTCGATAGCAAAACTAGATTTGGTAAATTGGTGGGGATGGATAAGAATTTAGGGAAATATTTTTATATCAAAGATTTTAGAATAAACTATTTTTGTTTTTAAAAGCTAAAGTAGCCTACATTTATAATCTTGTGTTCTCACTTGCCAGACTCACACATTTTAGTTTTTATTTTAGAATTTCGTATATACCCGGGGTATAATAAAATAATTCAAAGCACTAGTAATTCATTCTACTACATTTTAGGTTAATTTAGATCCGGCCTTAAGAAGAGGCAACCCCATGCTTTTCTAATGTGGAGGTCATGGGTTCGAGTATCACTTAGAGGGTGTTTGAGATTGCTTATTTAACTCCAAAAGTGTTTTTTGTTAAAAGTGCTTTTTGTTGAAAGTGCTTATTAGCTTATGACTTTTTGAAAATGAGTTTTTTTAAAAAGTGTTTGGATTAGCTTTTATAGTGGGAAAGCCAATAAGTCAATAAGTTGTTTTTTAAAAAAGTGTTTGGCTTAGCTTATTCGCGTAAAAAGACCAAAAAGGACATTTTTATATTTAGAACCAAAATGATTAAAAAACATTCACGTAATATAATGATATATATGTATTTGTCAGAAATTGTTAGGGGTAGATTGGTAATATTTTATTGCAAAAGCCAAAAGCCATTTGAAAAGCTAGGAATTTGTGGCTTATTAAAAAACAACTTTTTAACTTTATCAAAAAAGTTAAAACAAATAGTGCTTTTATGTTTGTCAAACACTTTTTTTAGCTTATTGGCTTTTGAAAAAACCAATAAGTTAATAAGCAGTTTTCCAACGCAATCCCAAACACCTTCTTAATGCAAAATGCTCAGGTGGGTCAGAGGTTTTATAACAGTAGGTCTTTGGGTGGTGGGTTTTTCTTGGAATGGTGGGTGAGCCAGGTCACCAACGCTGTCTGCGTTCGCGAGCCTGGGTGACCTTTCGCCAATGGATTTACACAGGTGACCGAACTTATAGTATTCGTTTCCGTTCAATAAAAAAAGATCCGCCTTAGGAAAAACGCACTCGATAAGTACAATATTTAATTCAAATTCACTCATTTAATGCAGTGTTTTTTTGTAAAAAGCAATCAATTGGCCACCAACTCTTGTCCAATGGTCTATATATGATTCCACTTGCCACCACAAAAAGGAAATGAATATTGAATATTGTGATGATGGAGGAGGGCTTATTGTTGTTATCGACTGTGGAGCAACCACGGAGATGGGGTGTTGTATTGGCAGAGGAGGTGAAGAGAAGTTGTTACATCGCGTTGCCAATGGTGGTCGTGACGGTGTCTCAAAACCTATTACGTGTGGCGTCCATGTCGATGGTTGGTCACCTTGGTGAACTGGAACTCGCAGGCACCGCTGTGGCTACTTCCCTCACCAATGTCACCGGCTTCAGTCTCCTAGTAATCTCTCTCCCTTTTTTTTCTTAGTTTTATAGTTATAGTATTTTGTTATGACGTCTCGGAGCAGCTTCTTTTATCTTTTGAGTTAGAGGAAATGTCAGCCCTCATCTTTAGTTCTTTACCCTTCCAGGCCCTACTCTATAAGTAAGATATTTACATGATACATTTGTTTGTTTAGTAATATTAATATACTATTTACATCTCAATGTCGGATCCCATTTATAAAACGTAAGACCAACATTATAAGTGAAAAACTTGCTTGGTCGAGACAAAAAATCGGTGAAAACCAGTCGAAAACCATTGATGCTTGTCTCCTTTCTTAAATGACTGGTCGGTTGAGTCGATGAACCCTTCAAACCGTTGGTTCGATAAGGTGCAAATCCGATTTTTAAAACATTACAAATAACATAGGTCGACTCTCATATCATGATATCAATAGTAATGAACGTAATAAACAATAAGACAAACTAAAATGATCAAGTTTGAGTGCATTAGCCCGCAGATCACGTACGTGACCTAACTTTTTAGTCCATTAATTTAACTTTGAAAAAGAATATTTTGCACGCGGTTTCAAACAAAACCATGATTATATCTTTATTTTTTATGTCCGACAAAGTGACAAAAGGAATATTAAAATATTAAAATATTAAAAAGAGACGAATAGAGCGTTTGGAGACAAAAATGCACCACGTCTCTTTGTTATCCCCCTCCATGATGCTTTCACAATCAATTAATTGACTTCTCATGATTAGTTACGATGAGAAGGTAAATTTTGACCTGTCGTTAATTAGAAGTAGGATAATAATAACATATAAAAAAAATTAAAGTAATTGCTACAATAAACAACCACTAGCTAAGTGTAGTATCAAAGGTGTATACCAAGAGTTAATCAAAACGAGGAGGTCTTGACAAAAATTAAAGGGGGGTCCAAGTTGGGCCGGGAGGTTTTCTCACCTATGGTGGTTTTCCTCATGTAGGGGTGGAGATGATCGGGTGAGTCAGTGGCCCGTCAGTAATCCAAATTGCCTTTCAAAAAAAATTGCTACAATAAAACATTTAAAGGTAAATCACTTAATTTATTTTTAATCACTTTGTTGCAGGTAACTATTTAATTTTAATTCTTTAACCTCGTTTTAGTCACTATACACGTAAGTAATTAAAAGTATTAAATTAATTACATCTAATAACTAGCTTCATTTGGAAGGATAGGTGTTTACAGTCTGATTCAATCGTATTAGAGATCAACATCTCTCCTATTATTATGTTAATTGGTTTATGTATAGGATATATATAAATCTTTTACTTATTTATTATCTCTTGTATATTGATATAGTGATACCTCTCCCATAGTTTGGTAGAGAGATTTTCCCTTATCACAAATCAGTTTTGAAAAGAATGACGAGCTAACTCATTAACTGAGTTTAGGAAAAGATAAACCAAACCGAACTAGTTGGGAGAGGGTGGTGTGGCTGTCGGTTTTAACAGTTTTATGGTTCGGTATTAGCAGTTTGAAAAAAAAATATTTATTTTTTTAATTTGTTTGTTTGTATTAAATAATTTTAAAATGATAAATATCATTCATCAATATAACACGTAAACATAAGTGTATATTTCAAAATAAAATAGATAAAAAAGGTTAAGAAACAGGTCTGCCTTACAAAACCGTTTCCAAGTTCCAAACAGACGTCTGAACTGTTAACCCGTGAGAACCGAACTAATAAATCTAAACCGACCAACTTGCTTTGATTTGGATAGTCATTTAGATTTGAACGGTTCATAAAGATTGTTAAAAACATAGAGGTGTAAACGAGCCAAACCGTTCATTTGCTACATGAGATCGGCTCGCTAAAAACCCAAATCAAGCCAAGTTCGAGCTTTTTTTAGGCTCGTTTAATAAACATATGTTGAGAACAGAGAAAACCGCATAAAACGTGTACATATCACGTCAGTGAAAAAAGTAAAAATTGAAAAATAATGTTTTATTTATCTCTACTCACTCTTAGTTTGACTATATCACCTCTCTCCTAAGTTTTTTTAAGTATAAAAATGTCCATGTATGCATATATTTGTGCATATGGTGTATAGGGTGAAGTTCAAATACTAACCAATATTTATGTAATAACCATGATAACCAATATTGAACATAGTGTTACGTATATGTAACAATTATCAATATGTTAGTGTTACATATATGTAAACACTATGTATCACGTATATGTAACATTATTTGGTATGTATACGTAAGACTCATTATTTTCGAATTTACATAAGACTCATCATTTTCGAATTTACGTTCAAAATATTTATTCAAGATACTTAAATACTATTTTAATAATTAAAAGAAAAAATAATTTATAATTTGTGTGATTGTTTTATAGTGGTTAGCACGGTTATTACATAAAAAGTTGGTTAATATTTGAACCCTTTCCTATATATCTATATATGTATTTAGACAAACGAATATAAATACCATGTTTTTTTTTAAATTAAACTTTAAACATAATGAAATCTACATAAATTCTAGTCAATTTATATAATAAATAGTGCTAAGGATAGACGTTTTTTAACTTCAAAAATCAAATGGACAGTTCGGAATGGCGAGCGCACTGGAGACGTTATGCGGGCAAGCTTACGGGGCACGCCAATACCATAGGCTCGGTACATACACATCCGGCGCCATGATTTCCCTCATTTTAGTCTGTTTCCCGATTTCAATTCTGTGGCTTCACATCGACAAACTCCTAATCCTTCTTGGCCAAGACTCTTTAATCTCAGAACAAGCACGTAAATTCTCAGTGTGGCTCATCCCCACCCTGTTCCCCTATTCCATACTCCAACTATTCATTCGATACCTACTCTCACAATCCCTCATCTTTCCAATGCTATGGACCTCGGTCGCAGTTCTCGTTCTCCATGTACCCGTATGTTGGGCTCTGGTGTTCAAGCTAGGATTTGGGACCGCTGGAGCCGCATTAGCCATTGGCATATCATACACTTTGAATGTCATCTTTCTTGGTTTCTACTTGTATTGCTCCGAAGCGTGTGAAAAAACTCGTGTCACGTTTTCAATGGACGGTTTTAAAAGCATTAGGGAGTTCTTTCGTTTCGCCATCCCGTCAGCTGTCATGATATGGTAAATTTTCAAAACTTGAGCAATGTTTTCATATGAAACATTGTTTATTTACTCGAGATTTTCGTTTTCATGTGTAGTCTTGAATGGTGGTCGTACGAGCTCGTTGTTTTGCTAGCAGGGCTCTTGCCAAGTCCTCAATTAGAGACTTCAGTGCTCTCAATATGGTAATTCGTAGAGGAGGGATCAAATGAAAACTCAAAAACCAATAAATCGAATTCCAGCCACAAACTTATTAATTATCCCAACAGTCGACATGTAATCTCATCTACTAATTAAAATAATGAGTAAAGTGTCATTGTCGTCTCTATGCTTTGGCCATTTTAGCTACATTCATTCAAAAACTTTTTTTTAGCTTTTTCATCCATAACTTTTCAAAATCTAGCCATTTTCATCTACCTTACTAACTCCGTCTACATTTTAACGTTAAATCAGGGGCAATTTGGTCTTTTCAACGGACTTCTATTCTCTATGGCAATCAAGAAGGATTTTTTTAAAAGACCAAATTGCCCCTGATTTAACGTTAAAATGTATACGGAGTTAGTCAGTTGGATGAAAATAGCAAGATTTTGAAAAGCAAGGGACGAAAAAGCTAAAAAAAAATTTGGATGAAAGTGGCTAAGATGGCCAAACCATGGGGACGAAAATGACACTTTACTCTAAAATAAATGTGCGGCTGGAATTTGGTTTATTGGCTTTTAACGTGGATGTAGTTTTCATTTGATCCATCCCCGTAATCCTTATTCGAGTAAGCCCATAAAATCATGATCTCTAAACATATTATACTAACATAACATACGCGGTGTCATCTGTTGCTACAGTCTAACAGTTGGCGCCTTACACTACTACGTACCTTACTCATTTGGGGCTGCTGCAAGGTATGCTCTTAATTAACCTGTTTAATGATTTGCACAAATGATAATAACCACGACTAAAGATATGCCCTTTTGCAGCACGCGGGTATCTAACGAGTTAGGAGCTGGGAATCCACAGGCTGCAAAAACAGCTCTCTTGGCTGTAACCGGTCTTGGAGCAGTGGAAGTGGTCATAGCCATCACCACTCTTTTCTGCTCACGTTCTGTTCTGGGGTATGCGTTTGGTAACGAGCAGGAACTAGTTAATTATGTCAAAGACATCACCTTTCTTCTTTGTTTCACTATATTTGCAGATACAATACAAGCAATACTTTCAGGTTTGAAGCTAAAACATTGATGAATCATATCAGGAATCTAAAACTATAGTAAGCTTATAAAAGTTTTTTTTTAATTTTTAAATAGGTGTTGCTAGAGGGAGTGGGTGGCAACATATTGGAGCTTACATTAATCTTGGGTCATATTATTTGGTTGGAATCCCCATGGCTCTAGTTTTGGGTTTTGTGGTCAACCTAAAAGGGAAAGGATTATGGAGTGGGCTAGTTATTGGTTCAATAGTGCAATGCATTCTGCTTATTATAATAACATGGTCCACTAATTGGGAAAAACAGGTTCTTGATTAGGCAAAAAGATTTATATTTATCTTAACTTTGTTAGTTTACTGTTTACCAACTGATAATGGTGGTTATCGCAGGCGACAATGGCGAGAGAACGGGTATTTGTGGGGGCGATTATTGATAAGGAATGATGGATCAAGTAAATGGGCAGAATAAGCATGTAAATCACCTGTATCAAGATTTTTCTAGTGCCTGTGAAAAAAGAACATGTGAATAGCAAATGCGCGGATGTTTAAACAAAATGTACACAGAACGTAGGTTCGAAGGCGGTTTGATGATTGCTCGATGCCTCAATGGTATCATTTTGAGAAGAACTTTGCAAAAAGAATTGAGGTTTTGTAGCTTTGATGTTGTGTGTCCATGAATGTTTTTGTTGAGTCTAGACGCAATAATGTAAGCCATATATGGTATTGAAATGCTTCAAACTACACCTTCAATTTAAATATAGATTGGACTATTGGAAATGAGACCAAAGAACACCAACGCAGAATTTGGGGGCATCAACGGACAGACAACTAACACCACCCTTGCTTGCTCCCGTCGATTACTGCTGCTCGAACACCTCCCAACAGGTTTATTAATAACCAAAAAAACTCTTTCAGGAAAACTAAAATAAAACTCCCCTTTTTGTCTTGATTTCCATGCCAAACCACAAAAGAACTGTTGTGTCTTCTATTTTACTCTTAGACCAATACCAACAGCCCTTTCTCCTCGATTTGTGTGCAAGACCAAGCAACAAGACTGCTGGCCTTTTTCTTGCCTTCTGTAGCCGCCGACACAAGAGCCAAAGGCGTTGTCTCGTAAACCATGGTACACAAAAAACTTTCCGTCCGACATGCTTTTAAGACTTGTTGTTTTCAAAAATACTCTTAAAACTAAGAAAATCATGAAACTAGTAATTTTCCGAGTGTTTTATACATTATGGTCATGTCAAGATAATTCCACACCTAGAAACATGAGATATATGATTGTATAATCACAAAATACGTTTACGCGATTATCATTTTTCTAAGTCCGATAAAGTACATGATCACGAGGTAGACTACTCGAATCTAGCCAACGTAACATCTGTTATGGTAGATGAAAATGTACTTTTAAAGCTACACAATTATGATATTTAAATATGATTAACGTAGACAGAAAACATTTATCGTTGTCTGTAAATACAGAGGAATCCTAAAAAATGCCCCCATTAAATTCCAAATATTAGACTACAAATTTGGCTAGCCGAATGAGATCATATTCAAAAGTATGGTAGCATTTACTGTATTGGAATGCAAGGTGACATTTATTACGGGCATGTGAATGATAGATGACATATTTGGGGAATCAAGTGTAGTAGAATATGTGGTATGCTTGGCTACACGAAAGAAATATTAAATTCTAAGGATTAAGTTACAAGGGTTACGTGTTTCAAAAATTAGATGAAAATGTATTTATTAATGCTACGTGAATTGATACTCATTCGTGTAATACTTATACATGCATATAAGATGAGCATGCCAGCCAGAGCTAAAATAAGTAGTATGTGGTTAGTACAACTCGCCTTCTAAAAAAGGTGTTTTTAAATACGTCTTAATTTATTTTATCGGTCGGGATTTGTAGTAAGTGGAGGTTCGCGGCTATAAGGGTGCTCAGCGGTTCAGTTTTCTCAAAAGATACAACTTAGCTTTGCCCTATTTTGAACCCACCAAAAGGATGTTTTTTTTAATATCGTCAACCATCTTAAAACATGACGAAGAGACTCCTTTGAACACTGTCATTGTGATTTGGCCAAAGTCTTCAACAAGTCATTAGAAAATAGCGTGGATCGCCTTTTTCCTTGCCAATGAGACCAACTGCTGGACTTTGTTCGAGATTTGTTATCCCGTTCATGATGCTTTGCTTTGAGAATCATTTTTGACTTGTTAAGAATTAGGATAGTAAAATCTATATAAAGAAAAGAAAATAATTACTAAAATAAAACTGATAGTTTATTTAAAAGTCAATCACTTAGTTTCTTTTTTAAGTTTTAATCCATTTGTTGCAGCTAACTATTTAATTTTTAATCTTAAACCTGCTTAATCACTATTAAAAATGATCTTTAAACATTCTAGACCAACTTAACATATGTGGCGTCATATCTTTAGACAGTCCAACTGTTAGTGCCTTACTCATTTGGCGCTGCTGCAAGGTATGCTCTTAACCTGTTTGATGTTTTAACCAACTGATAACAAGTTGAGTGTCCCAGACTAAAGATGTGCTCTTTTGCAGCACGCAGGTGCCTAACAGGTTAAGAGCTGGGAGTCCATAGGCTGCAAAAACGGCTCTCTTGGTTGTACCGCACTTGGAGCAGTGGAAGTGATCGTATCCATCACCACTCTTTTCTGCTCACGTTCTATTCTGGGATATGCATTTGGTAACAAACACGAACAAGTTGACTGTGTCAAAGACATGAGCCTTCTTTGTTTCACTTTTTTTAAAGATACAATACAAGCAATACTTTCAGGTTTGAAGCTAAAACATTGATGAAATATATCAGGAATCCAAAACCGTAGCAAGCTTAAAAAAGTTGTTTTTTTATAGGAGTTGCTAGAGGGTGTGGGTGGCAACATATTGGTGCTTACATTAATCTTGGGTCATATTATCTGGTTGGAATCCCCATGGCTCTACCTAAACGGGAAAGGATTATGGAGTGGGCTAGTTATCGGGTCAATCATGCAATGCATTCTGCTACTCTAATAACATGTTCCACTAATTGGGAAAAAACAGGTTCTTGATTAGGCACAAAGATTTATTTTTGTCTTAACTTGTTACTTCACCAACTGATAGTGGCTATCTCAGGCAACAATGGCAAGAGAACCAATATTTGTGCGGGCGATCATTGATAAGGAATGATGATTAAACTAAATGGACAAAATCAGGCAAATAAGCATGTAAATCACCTATATCAAGAATTATCTATTACCCGAAAAAGAACATGTGAATTGCAAATGCAGGGATGTCGTAACAAAATGTGCAAAAAAGGTGGCTTCAAAGGCGGATTACTTCATTTTGAGAAGAACTTATTATGCAATGATTTGCAAAAAAAAAAACCTTGATGCTCCATGACTGTTTTTGTAGAGACTAGACACAATAATGTAAGCCATATGTGGCATTGAAATGCTTCAAACCACGCCTTCACTTAAAACAAACATGGATAACAACTAACAACATTCACTTTAAGTAACACGGAGTAGATATCAAAAGGTGAGAGATAAACATTACATGAATGTGCCGATTAAGACAAGTTCACCTTGCTCGTTTTGGGCCAAGTGGAAAGGAAACTCGTTGAGGGGTATTTTGTGGCAGATCAGTCCTCTGTTCTTGAGACAGGTTTTGCTTAGGATCACTACCTTCTTCATCTTCCTCTGTTTCTTCAACAGCTTCACTGGTTCGTTTCTTTGAAATCACAAGCTGGTAATTTGGACTAATTAAGGTGTCTGACTCTGGGGGCAATGCCATCCCTGGTCCGCTTAGTGACCTTGGCAATGGAATTTTGTTCCTTTCCCTTGCCAATTCTAGAAGGACCTTTTAAATAATTCATGTCACAATAATATAATATAACAGAATATATGAATACATGCTCAAATAAGCAACAAATACTGAATATCATACCTCTCGTGGAGGGGGTTGGGAGAAGCTAAAATTGACTTTAGACTGAATAGCGAGTTTAACATCATCAGAATCAATAGTAGACTTGCCAGCATGCTCTGAGTACACTTGTGCATCTGTGAGCACATCCACCACATAACGATACCAAAGTTCTAGAAACTGGTGAACAACGCGAGGTTCATAGTTGTCAACACCCATTGATTTCAGCAATGTTTTAACAATCTTGGCATCCCTTGGCAAGTCCTCGTCTCCATTAGTCATTCCTCAAATTTCCTATCTGCAATTAGAGAAAACAATTACTGATATTACAATAAAGTAAACATTACTGAAGTAAGCAAACAGAACCTTTGGGATTTAGTTTTTCTAGAAACATTACTAAAAATCAAGAAATCCCAATCTCTATAAAAATCAACAAATGCACAACTATATCTTTTATAGCCAAAATAAATACGTCAACTAATAGTCCAGTTGTTGAATCTCGAATCTCATCCAAGTCGTAGGTTTTATGAAAATGGCTACCTATATAAATTCACAAAAAAGTTCAAAATAATCCACACCAAAACACAAATTTCATAGAAAAACTCAATGTTTTTAACTGTGAACTAGCCAACTTACTGAGGCACACAATTGAAACAATAAAGCACAAGATTAATAAAGACAAAGAACAATCAATCAAGCAATCTGATATCTTCCCAGTGCATTAAGTTGCATTTGCAATATCGAATTATCAATTTGAATTAAACTGTATCATTTCTAACCAAAACAGATAAACCACCTATTACAAAAATGTACCTTAAAAGGTTTGCCTCAGCTAATGGTTTTTGTTCAACAATTAAACGAACAATAACGTTTTCAAACCAAGACATAATGATAAAAAACGACCATTTGTCTCCTACACAACCTAAATCTTACAACAGTGGTTTCATTCATGAGGTGGATTACATTGCAGATCTTGGAGCCCTAATTTAGACTCTACAGTCTACACCAAGTGTGGATGAGAATTAATATCAATAAACACCCCTTATCATCTTATCTGAACCAGCTAGGAATTAAGATTCTGACTATAAACGTGTTCATTAGGACATTTTATCGAACACTTGGTAGGCATATAAACATATCCACATAACCACCTCCCTAGTGGTAGATTCCACCTCAAACTCAGATCTTCTAAGCATTTCATTACAATCAGACATAACACAACACAGAAAAACCTCACTTTTTGGTTAAATTCAAGAGACAAACTCTAACTAAATGGATTAATTGAAAAACGAAGACAAACAACCCTAGAAGTAGAGTGATCTAGGTCACGAATTCAAACCCTAAATCGAAGCGATAGAAAAGCCTTACTTAAAAACTGTTGAAAAATGTTGGTGCCGACCTTAAGGAAGTTGATGAAGGAAGCTTTGTTCGAGCGCTGCTGCAGAGAAGACGGAAAACGGTACCGATGAGGGTTTCTTTGGAGGCAATGACAAAGGGGTGTTTTGAAATTGTACTCGTATGCTTTTAATAAAACTAATTTTATTTCATTTTTTACGTCATCATCACTAATCAAGGGGTGTTTGTGTTATTAGATATCATAAGGTCAAAAACAAGTATTAGAATTGGTTTGCATCGATTATTTGCAACCTGGACTGAGTTTGTTAATTTCAGAATGTCCTTTACCGAAAAAACAAAAATGGGAGGTCAGAAGGAAGGTTAACCTAGAATCTGAATGGTGTCCTCTTTGTATGCAGTGTGTCGAGACATTTGAACACTTATTTACTTCATGCTACTACGCTTCTATGTTATGAGGATACATTAGTACTTGGTGCCAAGTCCCTCCCATTTTCGTTTTTTCGGTAAGGGACATTCTGGAATTAACAAACTCAGTCCAGTTTGCAAATAATCGATGCAAAGCTTTCCAAGTGGTTATCCTATCTGCAATTTGGAGCATTTGGAAATTAAGAAACAGTGTTGTTTTCGGTGGGAAAAGGCCGTCTCTGAAGTGACTTTGTGAAGACTTAAAAAGTTCAAGCTTTTTGTGGGCAAAGAATAGAAGAGGTATTGATGCACTAGATCGGGAGAAATAGTGTGGTTTCATATTCTAATACCCTTGTTATTGGTTGTACGTTTTTTATCTTTGTTTCTGTTTGGTTTTTATTTGCTTTGTTCTTTGTAAGCTGCTAGCCACTGCTAGCTTTTTTCTAAATATATTTCTGCCTTTCAAAAAAAGAATTGGTTATCGTCTCTAGGTAAAAGAATGTTTGTATAATTATATTAGCGGACTTCTTCATGGAATAATGGGAGAAATAGGAAATAGGTTGAAAAGAACGTCAACTTAAAAAAATGAGGCGGTTGTTAAACTACGAAGAATTATGTAACCTATAATATATGTATGAGAAGGCCTCTATGAGTCGGACATGATAATAGACATCAAAGACGGTCAAGTCCCTAAATTTTTGTGTTCAGGTCTCCCATTTTTAAAATTTTCAAATAGTAACTATTTTCGGTTTTCTTTTGATTCCACTTATTGTAAATTATATGGTTTCTAGAATTTTCCTTAATAGCATGATTCATTAGTTTTACTATTTCAATAAGATTTTTTCTATTAAAATTAGAACCATCATTATAAAATGGACTTGAAGATACTTTGTGTTAATTCCGTCATACGTCACTAGATTTTGTTAGAGATGTTATGAGTTTGGCTATCCGTCGTTAAAAAAAAGGTGTAAAAAGTAAAGTTAGCGTTTTTACATAATTCTTACTTTATTAATTTGAGTAAAGTCTGTGAAATGATGTGACATAGATATTTATAACTAATACATCATTTTTTTTTTAAAAAAAACATGACAATACAATGCTTTTGATAAGGCCTCAGGGTAGACAATTCCCACAACCCTCGTAGTCTCGCTCATCGGGGTTGGTTTTCCCTCAACCCCATTCGTCTCGGGGCGCCGATCACCTCTGCGGCTTCTTTCTTCGTTGTCTTCCTCACCAAGTGGTGCTTCAACCATGCACAGGGTTGTCTTCCATCGTCACTAGGTACCACATCGGCCAACGGCCTTCCTTGCCACGTCGGTGCCTCTCGACAGCCTTACTATTTCCCTTTATCACCATTCATCTATATATCAACTTCTCAAGTCTAGCATTTTATTTGATGTTCCTTAAATTTTAAAAACTCTATTTATATAATGTTAATTTATTACATTTACATGGTAAATAAACTATTTTATCGGTTAAAATTAATCTGATTAGTAGCTGCAGATACCAAAATCATTTTGGTTATCCTGTTTTATTTAAAATTTCAATCATTTGTTAAAAAATTAACCTTGCCTTTTTTTTAAAGCACTTTAGTTATTTACTATAACTAGAAATTTTGCCCCGCCCTCCGCGGCGTGAAACGAACCTTAAACGGTTAAGGCGGTGACATTAACGTGGCTAAGCATAAGTTAAAAGAAACATGGTTAAATGAATTTTTCACCATGTTAAACGGTTGAGGCTGTGATATTAACGTGACTAAACACAAAAAGAATCATAGTTAAATATATAAAAAACATATGAAGTTACACGGAGTCGATTGTGGAGATCGAAACATAGATAAAAAACAGGTAGATAACGGTACGATGTTTTTCAGTCGGTATCGGTCTCATTCTTTATGGTACCAGAACGTCACCGTCAATCGATATAACCCACAATACATAAAAATACGCTATCTTGAATACGATTCCATTTAAAAACAATAGTTTATGCCGGGTCGTTAAGAAAAAAAATAAACAAATAAATACGAAAGTTATTAAGGAAAAATCAAATTATATATACAAATGGGCTAAATTCAAAATTTAGAAAGTTAAGGGAATAAAACTGAAAGTTTAGATGAGTTTTAACAATAAACTAAAGTTGAAGGGGGAGAAGTGGTAGGTAGTTCTGAATAAGATGTATAATTGTTTGGGTTAATTCATAATTAATCACTTAAAAATATAGACACATTTAAATTTTGAGAGATTTAATTTCATGATGTAAAATTAATTATTCTTGTTATTTTTATTTGTGAGAAAAAAAAGTTCTCTAACATAAAGTTAACAAAAAAAAAATTAAGTTTAATAATGTTAGACCATTTCCATCAGTTTTCTTATCCATATCTCTATAATTACACTAAAAATCACTATATTTTTTCTCTTCTTTTTAATTAAATAATATTTTTTTTATCTTTATCATTACATTTTCTCTCTCTTCCACTCACAACCACTTTAAAAATTATTAAAAAATTATGCGGGTGAAAAGTGTTTTCCTCAAATATACAAAAAATTTATACATTTTCTCTCTCTTCCACTCATAAAAAATTTATACAAAAATTTTAAAATGGTTTTAACCATTTTAAACCACTCCCTAAAATATGCAAAACACACTCAAACAAATATGCAGAAACTGATGTGAATGCTCTTATAAAAAAGATTAAATAAATTTAATGTTTTTTTCAATTAAAAAATGTACACAACAAGAAATTAGTTGAATTTTAATAAAAAAATATACGTAAAAGGTATAAAAAACCACATTTTTAAGTATTATAATTAAAACGTCTAAAATTTTAATTTAGTGAAAGTTTATGCTATGCATCTATACTATATAATAAGTAATGGTTTTGTCATTTCCACGTGTCGCGTTCATATTTAGTATTATCATTTTTTTCTTGTATATCTTTCTTATTAAATACACTTTTATATTTTAATAATAATATATTTTAATAAAAATACTCATTATTATACTAATAAAACATATTTATTTTAAATTATCTCTTATCATAAGAAACTTTGAAAATCTAATTATGTAACTTTTATTTTCAATCAAATAGTAATGAAAGTCAAATTATATTAAATAGTAATAAACATATTTTCGAAACACAATTATATATTAATTTTTACATATTTTGTTTTCTATACTTATTATACGTAATACATTTTTACACTTGTAAAATATATACACAAAGATTTAAGAAATTTATATATTGATATTTTATACCCCATAGATAGTACACGGGTCTAAGCTAGTTTAACAATATAATAAGCTTGAGAGAAAAGAAAACATTAAGGGTAATGACAGAGTATAAAGAGCACAAAGAAGTGAGTGCAACAAATGTATGCACTTCATGTCCTCTCCGTGCTCTCTATCTTCTGTCAACATCCATCATTACCTCCCTCGGATCAAGTCACTCACCCATATATATGATCAAAAGGGTGCACCCTTGCAATTTTTGTGGTGCCAAGTACAATCTCAAGAGAAAACCCTCGTATGAGTTCGAATGTTCGAGTATCTCATATACGGTATATGGTTTAGTCACGTAGCATAACATGACTTTGAAATCATGATATGATAATAAGACGAAAAGGGAGAGATTATAAGAAAAATATAGAGGAAACTCATGATGATAAAAAGAATCATAAAATGCGAAAAAGGAATATGAAGATCCAAACTAACCGGTGTATATTAACGAATATCATCAGAACGCATTCCATCTACTCGATCGAGTCCTCGATCTTCAACTATCTAGTTCCCGTGGATGATAAAGGAAGAGATGGTAGTAGTTGTTTTGGATGAAAATAAAGGCCACATGATATACCTATTTATAGAGGAAACGGTCTCTCATTGGAGGTATATACTTTCATACGTGTGCGCGTTTTTGAGCATGTGTGAGGATACATATAAATCGTCTAAATTCAATTAACCATGGCAGATTATACATAAATATTAACAAAACTACCAAATGTTGTTTTAGCCTCCACTATTTAAAACTATCAACAGTTAAGTTTGTTGATAACTCCAAATAAAGACTAATTAACTTTGTAGTTATTGTGGTCTTAATCATACTATTATTAATTAGTTGTGTTTAATTGCTTACTCTCTCCTTTGGAGTCTCTGGAGGATGAGGAACGACATCGTTTTAAGGAACCAAAAGGCGCTAACCAATCAGCTATTCGAAGATCTCAAAAGTAATAATTTTCTTTGCGTAAAGTAAAACAAAAACTAGGCCTATAGACCGGAAGCAGTAGTGTAGGTTCCAAATTTAGTTCCTTTTAAGGTTTTACAAATTAGCCACAAAGATCTTAAATTTTTTCACTTTTAACTCCAACACTTTTCCACTTTCAATTTGGTCACAAAACTTTTAGACTTTTACAAACTAGAACCTTTTCACTTTCTACTTTGGCCACAAAATATTTTTATTTTAATATTTATAATTAGTTTTACACTTATTTTGTATTTTCCTTATATAACTTTTAAATATTGTGTTTTCGTACACTTCGAAGATATCGTTGCGACATGCTTATTTTTATCATTATTTCGGTATAAATTTTATTCAGACCCGAACCGGTCTACATTTCGACGTAAATTTCATTAAAAACTGAGACCTTTTTTAAATACACTTTCGTGTTTAAACTCACTTTTACAACAACTTTTTAATGATTTTTGGATACACCGTTGCGCCGTGATAATTGAACCGCCTCATCACGAGGGTAAAATTACTAGTTATAAATATAAACAAAATTTAAGATATTGTATATTACATGTGAAGCATTCCTATAATTTATTGTTCATAATATTATCTAAACTGAGTGTTATAATTTATATATAACATAATCAATCATATAGAATGTCGACCCTACTCGGGTATAGTAGCACAATAGCGGAAACGAAGTGATAGTTTTGCAATATTAAAATAGTTTTAGGATCAACTTTGAAAAATTCTTTTGCTTTTACAAAAGTTCCATTTTTTATCACTTGACGTCGGTATAAGAATCAAATAATTACAAATAAGTGGGATGAGATCGAATTGAAGCACGAACATGCAGAGAAAGATAACCCTAACCGTATATGTCTCTTATCATTGTGAACAATATTCCAATCTCACCTCTCCACTTGTCATTGCCCTATCACTTCACAACTTCACATCGATTATCTCTTCTTCGCTAGCCACATATTGTTTTATAACTGTGAGAACTTGTTATAGAAAAACTCAAGAGACTCGTTGACACCCTACTGACTAACACAATCAAATAAATCATAGTTTGCACTAGGCATGTGTTATTCCAGAGAGTATGACTAGTAAACCGTGAAAACAACATATAAACAAAATTAGAATGTAATTATGAGCACGTGAAGGACATTATGAACGGGATCGATTCGAATGCATGGAGGACGGACAAAAAGAAGTTGATTAAAGCTATTGTCATGACGTGTTAGTGGTTTTATGGAGGTATCGTAATGATAAAGTTTTCAAAGACAATAGGCATCTCAAGGATACTATTTTTTATTTGATTGTTAATTATTTCTTTTTGTTGTTTGTAAATAGGAACCGAAAGACAAACTCAAACCAGGCGCTTTGGCTTCAAAGCCCAGTTCTGATCATGATTTTTGGTTTCTTCCCTATCTAGCGACTTGCTAGTCGCTGTTCTATAATACATTCGCTGCTATAAAAAAATCTTTTTGTTTTGTATATATATGGTTTAGTCACTTTCTTGGATACATTCTGAAAGAAAAGTAATCGTAAGCATGATAATGTGAAAAAGTATCTCGCTATAAAACAGGTGTGAATTGATCTAACAAAAGATAGTATGGATGTCCGTAATTTAGTTTTAACAGTTCACGTTACACCGTTTTATATTTCGTGAAATAAAATCGAAACAAACCAAATTGAACCGTTCATATGGTTTGGTTTTATGGTTTTGACTTATGTTGTCTTCAAAATAAATAACTTTTGGCACGCTACGAGTTGAACCAAATCTTGTAGGACTATATATATAAAACTATAACATGTCAAACATTGTTATTAGACGTTAGTGTTGATATATTATTAAGATTAAGTGAATGGTTTAATCTAGTACCAGATGGTTTATAAACCAATTTACAAATTGAACTATTTTGTACAGTTAAAAAACACTATTTTGAACGGTTGAAGTACCGTCTGATATATGGACATACCTGGGCTATTAAAAGGCATGCCGTTAATCCCGAATTATCATCACCATTAAAAAAACACTAGTATTGAAGAATTATTAAAAACAACTTACCAAACTAAATCAATGATTAGTTCAATCACTATACTGACTTAAATAATAAAACTTTGTAAGTGATAGAATATGGAACTTACCCCTTTTGGATCGATTCGCAGCCTAGTCTTTTCAATCCCTTTTTTGTAATTCTTTTAAATGATGTATCGACTTTTTGAATAGCTACTAAAACAAACGAAATTTATGTAAAAAAGAATAATAATATATTCTTCAAAACTTTATTTATAAAAATATTTTCAGTTCATACTTGACTATTTAAAGAATAAGAGGAAGAACACCTTTTATATATATAGATTCATGAACGTGTTTTAAAAGGATTTTTAAGTTAAATTTTAAGAAAATATATTATTACTCGTCGTAAAAAAAGCATTTTCTTATAAACCGTACAATTTGCTCCGAAATTTTGTTCTTCGTGGATCACTCATCTCCACAAACCCATTTCTTGTTACATTTTAAAAGTTTGAGAATAAAAAATATGATGAAAGTAAGAGTTAAACATTTATTTTCACTTTTAGGGTTAGGTTATAGTAAAAATGGTTTTAAAAATAAGAAGGATTATGGGCTTGACATGTGTCTTTTTATTGTTTTTAAAAGAAGGGCATAATGGTCACTGTGTATTACACAATAAACTTGTATTACATAATGAGCTTGTATTACACAATGACCTGACTAATTACACAATGAACTTGTATTACACAATTAACTTGTATTACACAATTAACTTGTATTACACAATTAACTTGTATTACACAATGAACTTGTATTACATAATGACCTGACTAATTACACAATGAACTTGTATTACACAATGACATGACTAATTACACAATGAACTTGTATTACACAATGACTTGACTAGTTACACAATGACCAGACGTGGTATTACACAATGACCAGACGTGGTATTACACAATAACTTGTATTACACAATGACATGACTAATTACACAATGAACTTGTATTACACAATGACTTGACTAGTTACACAATGACCAGGCGTGGTATTACACAATGACCTGACTAATTACACAATGATCAGACGTGGTATTACACAATGACCTGACTAATTATACAATGACCAGACGTGGTATTACACAATAACTTGTAGTATACAATGACCTGACTAATTACATAATGAGCTGGAAAACGTAAAACACAATGATAAATACATATAACACAATGAACTTGTATTACACATTGACCTGACTAATTACACAATGAACTTGTATTACACAATGGCCTGGCTAATTACACAATTAACTTGAATTACACAATGACCTGACTAATTACACAATGACTAGACGTGGTATTACACAATGACCTGACTAATTACACAATGAACTTGTATTACACAATGACCTGACTAATTACACAATTAACTAGTATTACACAATGAACTTGTATTACACAATGACCTGACTAATTACACAATGATCAGATATTACACAATGACCAGACGTGGTATTACACAATGAACTTGTATTACACAATGACCTGACTAATTACACAATGAGCTGGAAAACGTAAAACACAATGATAAATACATATAACACAATAAACTTGTATTACAGAATGAACTTGTATTACACAATGAAATTGTATTACACATTAACCTGACTAATTACACAATGAGTTAGAAAACGTAAAAAAAATTCGTTTTTGTTTATAACGACACTATACTCGTTTTAAAGATAAAAAACGTTCGTTTTTATGGTGTAATTTTTTTGAAAAAATAATGTCGTATATAAAAGTTATGAACGTTTTAAAATGAGAGGGAAACTTGATAAAAAGTCAACAAAAGTGGTCAAGACTAAAATACTCTTTCAACAACTTTTTCTCCTACAATTTAATTTCAACGATTAAATATTTTCTACAATTTGATCTAATGACCCTAAATCATTTTCACCCTTCTTAAAATTATAATCATTTTTACCTGAACCTAACCTATTTATCTAATAATAATCAAGTTTTTTCATTGTTTTATTAAAGTTATTTATATATTTATATTTGTGTAAGTGAAACTATTTATTTTCACTTACATTTAGAACATCTTTCGACTTTAGTCAAATCCACCTTCCTTGTACATAGTCGTGTAAGGGGATGGTTATAATAAAACCTACTTGAGATAAATAAACCCACTAAACCTTGTTTTACATATGTAAAAAAAAAAATTTATTATTTTTGAATGGATTCTACATTTAATTTTATCACTTTTGGTGAAAAAAAAAAGTACCGAGTGGTTTTTTTTAAAAAAATTTTAAATATCTGACTTTTTTTACATATGTAATTGCTGATGTATGCATACGTAAGAAAAAAAACGCTGATTTTTGTTATTTTTTTTATTTTGTTCGATGCTTTTAAAAAAAAAAATTTGCGACTGGGCCTTTTTTAAATAAATTTTTTAAAAATTATTTCTATTTTTTTTTCAAAAGATTTAGTGGGTTTCTTCATCTTAAGAGGGTTTCTTTTTTACCATTTCTCAGTCATGTAATACCATATTGCATTGAAGACCCTCGTCAAAATTAAAGTACATGCAAAACTAGATAAAGCTATTTAACTAGCTAGTGATGGATACTTGAATTTTTTTTATTGGTGTCGAAGATTTTCTGGGGTCGCTTGTTAATAATTAAATATTAATTTTTTCGGCCCGAGTCGGGTCGGGTGACACAACAAAAACAATGAAAACTAACAAAATTATAAACGAACAATAATAATACGATGTTTGTCATTAGAAATGTATAATCAAAAAAACAATATTCCTATAAATGTTCTGAACTTTTTAAACACTTTTTTTCAATATAACAAACTGTCATTTTCGTCTTTGTGGTTTAGTCACTTTTGCTAGTTTCATTCAAAAAATTTATTTTTATCTCTTGTGTATCCTCGTGGTTTACAAACGTTGACATTTTCAACCAATTAGTTAACTTCATTAGGGATGAGCATTTGGTACCGAGTACCGGTACCGTACCGTACCGAACCGGTATCGGTACGCACTTTTCCATAAATTTGGTACTGGTATTTTCGGTACCGGTACGGTACGAGTACCGAAAAAGATGAACATTTTGTAATGAATACCGGTACCGTACCGACAAATTCGGTACCGGTACCGGTATTTTCGGTGCCAATCTCATCCCTAAACTTCATCCATATTTTAACGTTAAATGAGGGGTATTTAGGTTTTTTTTATATATTTCTTTATTTTATCAATATTTTAAACCATTAATTATTCCCCTATCCTCTTAAACCACGGGGATACATAGGAGAAAAATAATTTTTTTTTATGAAACTGACAAAAGTAACTAAACCACATGAACTAAAATGGAAATTTACTTAAATATTTAAATGGGTATTGAGTTTATTTACAAGTTTATGTTTTATTTGGACCTATTTTGTTTAAAGGTTATTGAGTTAACTATTAAAGGTTTGTTTTAAGAGGTTTATAATTAATGGGTTATGGGTCAATTGTTATAAGGTTAAAAGTTTGGTTTAATTGATTTTTATTTATAAAATCTATAATCCTAAAAAAATATTTCTTGAGTGTCGGTGTCAAAATTTTATTGGGGTTGTTCGGAAACATATCATATAAATAACAAAAAAAATATCAATGTTGGCCGTCCCGCCGACACCAATGTAAGTCTCACCCGGGCCGGCTCAAGGTACTTGGTGGCCCCAAGCGAACTATAAGTTTGGACCCCTTTTCAAAAAAAACCCTCCTCTTTTTTATCCGGACTTAATACCGGCAATAATAAACTAAAACGTTTGCAACAATAAACTTACGGTTTCGGTGTGACATTTAGGGTCGTTAACTACTAAATCTAAGTAAATCAACAACTAAGGCTAGCTTCATCTAACTTTGAATGAGCAATTAAGCAAGTAACAGGCTGATGATGTAAAAGAGCAAATTACGTCAAATCGACTAACAACAAGTAAATGATGTAAAAGACTAACAACAAGTAAATCACAATGAGCATGTATGTAAAAGACTAACAGAGAAAAACACAAATAAAAAACATCTAACAGCAGATTATCTAAAATTGAACCAGATCGATAAACAACTGTCATATGGTCTCTAACTAGGAAAAACGCTTCATATGGTCCCTAAGTTTGCCTCTCAGTTCTCGCTCCCTAGTTTGGATGGACGTTAAGTTTTTCTATTAAGTGGTGTGTGAAATGATCAAAATATCCCCACATAATGTCATCGACATAGCTAGGGGTGCAAACGAGCCGAGCTGCTCGCGAGCTACTCGAGATCGGCTCGTTAAAAAGCTCGAAACGAGCCAAGCTTAAACGAGCTCGAGCCGAGCTCGAGCCTAAGAATAAGCTTGTTTATTAAACGAGCCCGAGCCCGAGCTTCACTTATCGAGCTCGAGCCGGCTCGCGAGCCTTAACGAGCCTTTTATTTATATAATGTTTTTAATATATTTAATATATATTTATAAAATAATAATAATAATTAGTATATATAAAATTAAGATAAATATAATTAAATAATATGTATTATGTTATATATAAAAACTATAATAAAATTTATATAAAAATAATTATAAATATATATAAATTAATTAATATATAATAAACGAGCCGAGCCCGAGCCGAGCTCGAGCTTGTAAAGCTACCAACGAGCCGAGCCCGAGCTTCAAAATTAGAGCTCGAGCTCACAGTAAGTTAAACGAGCCGAGCTCGAGCCTAGTCAAGCTCGGGCTCGGCTCGGCTCGTTTGCACCCCTAGACATAGCCCACCAACGACGACAACATGTCGTCGGAACAAGTCTGACATGAATTTTTGGACATTACAGACTTTTTACGGCGACATATCGCCGGTACAAGTCGAGCGGGAAACTATGGATCTCAAGAAAATGTCGGGATAGGATAATTTTTTAAAAGTTTTCTTCTTCTTTTTTCAGATAAATTAAGTTAAATTAATAATTAAAATAAAAGTAAAACTTGACCTGCAGTAATTCATATGAAATTATTAATCTCTCTAATCAGGCACTTCAAAAACTGAAGATTAAATTTTCGTTTATCTATTTTAACTTTTATATATGACATATAAACTGTAAACATGTAAATTCAAAAAAGAAAAAAATAGTTTACACTAAAACGATTTTAATGGGTTGAAAGTGATATAAAATATGACATACCTACAATCTCATAAGCAAGCATAACTCTAACTATTGAATATTATATTTTATAATTACAAGTTAATACATTACTTATAAACTTAATAAAACATAAATAAATAAATAAATAAAATGACGGTTAACACCCGACCCATCCTAACAACTATAATACGTACTAAAATTTACCTGTTTTAACTCAACAAACTTTTATTTGTCACCAACTTATAGAGAAATATATATATTGGCTGTATTTTTAAAAACATTTAAAACCACTGAAAATAAAGATAAGACTGAAAAGCTAAAATATCCAACTTGATTTAAATTAAAATCTCCATTATATTTTGTTAAAATAATATATTCTTTTCATATCATAAAAAAATTTAAATTAGAATATTTGAATAGATGGTCTTTACTCTTTACTGTTAAAAGGAAATATCCAGGTATGAACAAAAAATGAAATTTGAAAAAAAAAAAATCATTTACTAAATGACCTGGTTGCTTCCTAGAAGGTGATAAATATAAAATTATACACTAATCATTTTTTAGAGTTATTTATTCGGAGGGATGGCCTATGTGGTTGACTCATTTTCCACATATGCCCCTAACTTAGAAAAACGCATCATATGGTCCTTAAGTTCATCAAAATGTTCTCGCATGGTTCCTAGTTTGGATGGGCGATAAATTTTTCTGTTAATTTTTTAAAAAATTAACCGTAATGCCATTGCTATTAAATTATTTTTAAATACACCATGACCTCACCTGATTAAAAAAATAAAAACGAAACCTGGTGTGCCATTTGAAATCATATCATCAGCCCCCCTCTCAATGCAAGAATTTGGTCCCTGCACCTCTAATTAATCCGGAATAAAAAAAAAGAAAAAGGTAAATTTAAATAATAATTAACGACGACATGTCGTCGTAACAAGTGACCCAAGTTTTACTTTTATTTTAATTATTTATTTAACTTAATTTATCTGAAAAAAGAAGAAGAATTTTTTTTAAAAAATTATCCTATCTCGACGACATGTCGCCGAGAGAGTGTATTCAGATAGCGGCAAACATTTTCTTGAGTACCATAGTTTCCCGCTCGATTTGTACCGACGATATGTCGCCGTAAAAAGCCTGTAATGTCCAAAAATTCATGTCAGACTTGTTCCGATGACATATTGTCGTTGTTGGTGGGCTATGTCGATGACATTATGTGGGGATATTTTGATCATTTCACACACCACTTAATAGAAAAACTTAACGTCCATCCAAACTAGGGAGCGAGAACTGAGAGGCAAACTTAGGGACCATATGAAGCGTTTTTCCTAGTTAGAGAGCATTTATGAAAAATGGGTAACCCAGAGGGACCTACCTTGTAATTAACTCTCTTTTATTTGGAATTTTCTGTTTTGAAGTCTACTCAATTTTGTTGACCATAAAATCAACTCTATTCCATTGACCAGTCAAATAACACAACTTACATGCTTCTCAAATCTCAAATAGTCAAATACCCAAATTCCCTTCCATAATGACGCCTCAAACTATATATATTCACACACAAAATGATCATACCACACACTTAGAAACACATACACACAGCTAGAGATCCAAGACATGGAAAAACTGCCAAGAAGCCTTTCCAGGAGCCTTTCAAGAAGCGTTTCGAGTTCTCTTGATGCAAACAGGTTTTGGAGAAGAAGATACGATGACTTCGACGGTCGAAGAAGCATGAAGTATGCTCAGTTTGGAGAGCGACAAAGCGTGTTTTCGAAGATCAAGAAGTTGTTTAACTTTGCTAGGCCCGAACATAGTGCCAAAAAGACTCGTCAAGCTTCAAAAACTTCTCCATGGGACGATGAGTTTCAAAACAGAATGTTGTTCCAAATTTACAACATGTCATCTACTCAACAAAACTGACCATTTCAGCATATTAATTAGTTTGATTTATCTCCCACTTTGCTAGAAAAACATGGTATTGTAAGTCAAGAATTATAATAAACAGAAAGAGTCGATCTTGGTTGAGATCAAATTCCGTGTTCATATTCTTGAGCCTGATTTCCAACAGGTTTTATATGTTCATTTTGATTCTTTTGCATCTCACGCGTTAATAAAACATTCTATAAGATATATTGAGTGTGTACAAATGTAATAGAGTTCGGTTTCTTCTTACTCGTGTTAAATTTGTGTTCTTTGCTTCTTTTTTTACAAGATGTTTCCAAAGCTTAGTTACCTTTAATTAATTAAAGTGAAGCAAAAGGAAGGGACAATGTCTATAGCACATTTAATATAAAATATGGTATCATAAGTGATTCATTGATCGGCCATTCGATAACCGAGAGGGGGGAATAAATCCAGATAGTTTGCCTATAAAAGAGGAAGACTAGACAACCATTGAACAACAAAAAGAGATAAGGCCAAGCTACATGAAAGGAGGAAAAACAGTTTTATCCTTTAGTCCCCTTCAAATTGGAGCATAGCTTGTCAAAAAGAGACTGCAAGTGTTGAGCCCCCAAAGGTTTTGTAAACAAGCCCGCTATTTGGATCTTCGTGTCGATATGCAACATTCTTGGTTCGCTCATTAAATACCGGGTTGTTACCGATGTGTTGAGTTGTTAAGTTGTCACAAAAAAGAGGAGTAGCACCCCTTTGGAATAGCCGGTAAATCTTTTAATAGCCACCCTGTCCAAAGTACCTCACTAACAGTGGTAGTCATGGCACGATATTCTGCTTCTGCTGATGAGCGGGAGACGACTGACCATTTCTTTATCTTCCATGAAACAGGAGCTCCACCCAAAAGAAGCAAGTAGCTGGTTCGAGATCATCCGGTGTATTCGCAACCTAACCAATACGCGTCACAATATGCAACCATATTCAATCCTCCTATTTTTGGAAGTAATATACCTTGCCCCGGGGTTGCTTAGATAACAAAGAATTCTAGTAGTTGTTTCCATGTGTTCTTCCTTTGGATCCAAAATGAACGACTTAAAAGTGTTACCGAGTATGCGATATTTGGTTGTGTCGCTTGAAGATACAAGAGCCTCCCTATGGGGCAAATGTATTTTTGAGCATCTATCTGCGGACTCTCAAGGCATTGATCGAGCTTTAGACTTTGCTCCATAGGGAAAGGACTCGGCCGACACCCAAGTAGCCCATTGTCTTCAAAGATGTCCATTGTATACTTCCTTTGGCTTGAATTTTGTCTAAGTGATTTCCTGCAATAATTACATCATCAACATAGATGAGAATCAATACAAATAAGTCTCCTTCCTTAAACATGAACAAGGAATGATCTGCATTGGATTGTTTGAATCCAATCTCAAGTAAGGCGATAGTGAACTTTCGATACCAATTACAGGAAGCTTGCTTCAATCCATAAAGCGTTTTTCTAAGTCGACAAACTCTTGTTTCCCCATTCTTAGAAAATCGTTGTGGTATCTTCATGTAAACCTCCTCCTTCAAATACACTTGCAAAAGCGCGTTATTGACGTCTAGTTGGTGAATCAATTAATTTTTCTTAACGGAAACCGCAAGTAAGCTTCTAACTATGACAAGCTTTGCCACCGGGGCAAACGTGTCATGGAAATCAACACCTTCCATTTGGGTAAAACCCTTTGCCACAAGACGAGCCTTGTATCTTTCGATCTCGTCATTTGGTTTATGTTTTATTTTATAAACCCATATTGAATCGATGGCTCGTTTTCCTTCCTGTAAGTCTTCGAGAGTCCAAGCTCCGTTTTGTTCGAGAGCTTTGATCTCTTTTTTCATAGCCTCTTTCCAATTACTATCCTGCATAACCTCACAAAAGGACTTCGGCTCACTAGCTGAAGTAATGGCCGTCAAGAAAGCTTTATGTGAGTTAGAGAATTTTTCCTAAGAACTTCGACTCACAAAAGAATTTTTCGGTTGAACTTTGCTTATTGTCCCTCTTGTGGCTTCAAACCCTTCATTACTACATGTTTCTTCTTGAACGACATCTATGGTACTTTCCATTTCTTGGTTTTGGTATGTGGACTGTGGTGTTCTCGGTTGTGGTGTTGGCGGTTGGCCGGTTCTATTTCAACTGTAGGGTCGATCAGATCTTGGTCAAGAAAAGGGTCCTCTATTTCTTGCTCAGAAACTCGATCGATATTCATCAAGAACCCCTTCATCATATTCTCTTGCTACTTCGAAAACCTCTGTTATCGTCACTCGATTTTAACTTAGCAAAAGGAAAGGTTACATCATTAAGTTCATATTTTTGTGCTCTTTAACATGAATTGAGTTTTGCTATGTATTTCTTTTAAAAAAACAACGTTTTTAACATGTTTTAAGGCTATGTGTAATACTTCACGCTCTACATGCAGGAAGTCCATGTGGCAACAAAATAAGATAACAAGCAATCACAATTAGATAAGTCAGACTCAGGGGCAACGCCCGTGATAACTCTCATGAACCAGGGCCAACGACTTCACTCACGCCCCTTTCTCACGAGCCCACTATACATAGTTTAACAGTGTGCCTGACTCGTCATGGTTCTCATAAAATAAGATAGTTGTTAAAGGGTACCGCCCTCTTACAAGGTCTAAGGGGCACGGTTTTAAATATGAATCACATAAAACTTGTATATTTTATTTTATTCTATTAGCCTTTTAAATATCCATTTGATTATAAAATCACATGAAAACATATTGTTTTCTACGTATAGACAGAAATTTGAAAAGGCATGTGCTTGTGTGTGTGTGTATGAAGAATAATAAATATGTATCAAGTACGTACAATTACTCTTCTTATTAAATACATTAAATAAAATCAATACCCAATGGAATCTCTCGACATACACAAACCAGATCCAAAACAGGCACTACATGTTGCATCTTGTAGGACATTTGCCATACATGCATCATAAATAACTCTATGTCCTTATTTATAACATGTTGCATGTACACTCCTATAAATACACATGGCCATGTTTAGCTATGATCACACATATACTTACAAAGATATCACTACGAGGAAACGAAGCAATAGGGGCGATGGATAAGTTTTTGACAACTTCAGTTGATGTTAATAAGGTTTGGAGAAGAAAAGGGTACGATGTCAGCATCGAAGGTAGTCCTGATAGGCGAAAGAACATGAAGATGGTTCGTTTTGGAGAGGGTAATAGCCGGTTTTCGAAGATCAAGAAGTTGTTTAACATGGGTTCTGATGAACACGCATCATCTTGTGGCAAGAAGGATCATCAACGGTCTTCAAAGATTGCGGCTTCTAGCAGCGAGTTCGAGAGCAGATTGCTTCGTGAAATCCATAAGAACACTTCGGGATCTCATGAATTAGGTTTCATGTAGCGTTGTACAGTTTTTAGTCGCTTGTTTTTTTATCGTCTTATCATTGTCGAGATAATCTTTTCAACAAACTTAACACCCTTGTTGATCGTTATTTGTTCTTTTTCTTGTTGGGCTAAATTTAAGTTGTTGGCGACTCACGAACAATTAATGTGAAAATAATTAGGTTAAACGTTGTTTTATTTAACAGTAGGTTAGAGTCTCGTGTATTGCACGGGTTGTATATTGAAAACGATATAACTTATATATTTGTAAAAACGTCTTAACTTGTCAGACTATTATGATCGTCTAATTTGTCAGACTATTATAATCGTCTCAAGATATATCAAGTAAGAATGTGTGTATATAACAAAGTAATATTTTTCTTTGATCAGTTATATTTTGATTTCCTATAATAAATATTCTTATTTAATATAACTAGTATTTTTCTTTAATAATATATTTATAATATCATTATCATTAATTAATAAGATACATGTGTATTTATTAGGAGAGATATGAGAAAACTAATATGAGAAAGCACGAGCAAATAACAAGTCTCCAATTTAAATCGTTATTTATTAGTATAGATGTTAAAATGTTTAATGAATAGGCTTGTTTGTTTATTAAACCACCTCGTTTTAATAACATTGAGTGAGTAGAGAGAGGGACAATAACATTTTAATTTACATATACACAAATTTGTTTTATTTTTTACTAGCACAGTATTTTCGTCTTTTCACCTTAACAAATATCAAAATAATTTGATGAAGGTTAGTGGATTGGTTAAAACTGAGACAAATATTAAACTATTGGATGTAAATCATAATTTTTAAACTATTGGACTAAAAGTGAGAATTGGCCCAAACCACATGCCCTAAAACCGTAGTTTACTCCAGATTTTATATCAAATTGAAATATATGCTCTACACATAAATATCTTTCTTTTCAATAAGTAGTATATCTATTTTAATCTATACTATATAACAAATAAAGGTTTTACATGGCACGTGTCATCTTCATATTCATTATCATCATTTTTTTCATGCATCTCTCTATTATTAAATACACCTCTATTTTTTAATAATAATGTATTTTTAAAGAAAATATAAAACACATTTATTTTAAATTATCACTTATTATAAGAAATTTTGAAATATAATTATGTAACTTGTATTTTCAATCAAATAGTAAATGAAAATCAAATTATATTGAATAATAATTAACGTATTTTTAAAACACAATCATATAATAATTTTTACATATTTTGAATTTTTTTTCTATTCGTAGGATATGTAATATATTTTTACACCTATAAAATACATAAAGATTTAAAAATTTTATGTAATAATATTTTTCACCTCATGTGTAGACACGGTTTCTAAGCTAGTTTATATATATGTAAAAATACCTAAAATAACAAAATAAAACGAACATCAAGAAATCAATACAAATTTAAAAAAACACAAACACCTTACTATGAACACTTGAAGTTTCTTCAGCTTGCAAACTTGAAGTGGTACCATCATTATGGCTAAAGTTCATCATCCCCTTGATGTTCTTGTTTCTCCATGTTCATCTCGACCTCATTTTTTACCCTAATACTTTGAGCTCGATCTTTTTTGAGAATAACAAAGTTCTTCATATAGGTGAAGCCTTTTATTTTTCCATTTAGCTACATGTTTATGATTTTATTTCATATGATAAGAGTAAAATAAAGAAAGCATCAATATTTTTTTCATTTAACCAAATGCAAAAATGTTAATGACATTAAAATCTAGCATGCACATCAAGATAGGACTCCCATACTCTCGGAGCATTACAAGGCACACGGTTAAGTTCTTTATCATAACCAAACTCACTACTATTTAGTATATCATAAACGACTTACAATCTCTCTTCATCGTTATACTGATAACACAAAGAAAAAACATTGAAAGAATAACAAAGTTTTGTTACAAATAAATATTATAAAACTTGGGTAAATGTCATTAAACAATCATTAAGTTCCCTCAAAATCCTTTTTTTTCTAATTTTATGTGCATCTATTGTTATACCACAGATGCAGAAAAAAATGACACGTCAGAAAACTTAAATGATTTACTCAAGTTATATAAGGTTTATTTGTAGCAAAAGTTTGTTATTCTTTTAATGTATTTATATGTTGTGTATAACGATGAAAAGGTTAACAAGTCGTTTATAATATGCTAAATACTAGTGGTTTGGTTACGACAAAGAACTTAATTGTGTGATCACTAATGTTCCAAGAGTATGCGAGTCCTATCTTGAAGTACATGCTAGATTTTTATGTTATTAACATTTTTTGTTTTTAGTTAATTATAAAAGATATTAATGCTTTGTTTAATTTACCCTTATCACGTGAAACAAATCATAAACAGGCGGCTAAATAGAAAAAATAAAAGGTTTCACCACTAAGAAGAACATTGTGTTATTTTAAAAAAAAAGATCAAGCTCAAAGTAAAAGGGACAAAAATGTGGTCGAGATGAAACAAGAGGTGAACATGGAAGAACAAGAACAAACGGATTATGAATTTAATGAGCATAGTTATAATGTTAGTACCAATTTAAGTTTAAAAACCGAAGAAACTTCAAGTGTTACGCAGTAAAAAGAGAAAATGCAGGAAGCAAGTCAATTCTTTGTTTCAGAATTTCAATGATGCAATTGTTCTATTTATTGAACATCTTAAAGAAACTTCAACTTAAATGGGTTAACATATAAAAGTTGAACTTGCCATAAAAAAGAACTTTGATGATCTCTTCCCTCAATTGGAAAGGTTTAGGGCTACCGTAAAAACACAGAATAGATCAGAAAAGGGTGATAACTTTTTTGGTGAAGAAGAAATTCTAATGGTTTATTTGAATATTTGTGTTAATTTTGTTTATTTAAAGAAATTTGAGCTTGGTTTAATTCTATAAATTTGTTAACTACATGTATAAAAAAGTTTGTTTAAAAAAGATATTACAGTTTTCTACATTATTATAGCTAATGCAAGCATAACTAATCTTATACAAAATAACACAAATTAGAAACTGAACCCTAATCACAATCAAGATTCAAGAACACTAATCATAACAATTATAGCTTAAAGCAAAATCAACATCAAACTGATTAATTTGATATAATCTAAAACATAAATCCCCAAAAATCCTTATCATTATGAAGCAACAAAATTGGAAGAGCGTTTAAAAAAAGTGATAAGATACGAACCCTAATCGATCTCCTGAAGAGAAGCACCGGCAGCCACGTCATCAACCGTAAACTTTCCCTTAGACTTATCGGCGGCACGGCCCTTGGCTTTCCGGTCAAGCAACGACTTCCTGTCCTTATCAAGCTTCAGCTTCGTCACAACAACCTTTGAAGGATTGACGCCTACATTGACCGTCTGACCGTTGACTTTCTCACGGGTGATCCTCTCGATGTGGATGACCCATTTCCGACGGTAGACCTGAACAACCTTACCTTCACGGCCCTTGTAGGTTCCACGGACAACCTGGACTTCGTCGTCCTTCCTGACGGGGACTGAGCGAACGTTGTACTTGGATCGGAGTTCGGTGGAGAGGGGGGCACTCATCAAGACGCGACGGACGCTGGATGGGGCGGTGAAGTGCGCCTTACGGCACTTGCGGCGGGAGCTGGTGACTCGTGGGTTGTACTTCATTTTTACCTTCTAGGGTTCGTCCGAAGAGATTGAACCCCGATTGTTATAAAAAGAGGGGAATTAGGGTTTGATGTTAAATGACTGTTATAACCTTGTTGTTTGGTCTATTTTCAAAAATCCTATGTGGGCCAAATGTAGTTGTTAATATATTGGACACATATATGGCGCAAGTATAGAGAAAAAAAATTTTAAGTTGAGAAAAATCTGAAACTCTCTATTAGCATACGTGATAGGTAAAAATCAGTCAATTTTTTAGATAAATTCTATATCTAACTTTATAACTTTTAGTAAAAAAACAAAAAGCGACGAATGTTTTTTTTTTATAAAAATATTTTGTAACACTCTGCATGTAAACGAGTTTTTATTCTTAACTCATCTTGGAATTTTGTAACACTCGTCTACATGTATTTCACTTCAGATATCATCTAAACTATTGTTTAAGTTTAGGCGTTCCTATAGTAGATACATATTCTTACTAACCTTAAAACAAAAGGTCGGTGACCAATCCATAGCCACCGACAAAAATTTCACTTACGGTACAAGCTTCGGCTGCTTATGATACAAGTCCTTGTATTTTGCTATCTTTCACTTTTTAAGTGGTGATGAAGCAACGTGGAAGACAGATAGACAGGGAATATGTGAGTTAAGTGTAATTCTAACACGTGTATATAATAAACTTAATTTTCACTAAAAAAAAGAGATTAAATCTTGGTTTTATATTTTACTAAACTTCTTATTAGTGTGTATTAATTCTATAATATTTTTGTTAAATATATTATTTAACAAACTAACTTTTTTAGGCTAAATGTGTATTGCCGATAACTATTATTTAGAATTTGTTTTTTTTTCTCACATTTTTTTTGGTTGAACAAATTTTTAAAATTTCTTTTCGTTTTTCAACGACGTTACTTTTCATTATTTCCCAACATATTCTCGCAACATGTTCTTTATTTACATTCCGATGGTCAGAGAACGGTTTTGTTTTTTTTTTATATAAAGCGTTGTGGTGTGCTTATCATTATCAACGTTTAGAAGTTAGCTCTTTTAGCAGTTTCGTTTTCTTATATAAGGTTTTACATATTAGCAACACTCTCGTTAAGTTTCAAAGACAATATTTTTTTTCACGGTTAAGCGCGACGCAACGCGCGCCAACTTAATACCTAGTTTCTTTCTCTTAAATCACGATTCTAATATCAACTTTTAACACTTCGTTTTTCATACTATGATTTTTCAAATATTTTATGGAATACCCATCATTTACATTTCCAAACAACACGAAAGTTTGGAATTACAAACCAAAACATTATCTATAAAACTTTAGTTATAAAACTCATTATATAAGATAAACTTAACATTGAATTTTTAATAGAATTATGATGTGTACAAAGCTGCATCAACACACATGACTCAAAGTACTTGTCAATTTAGGTAGAGTATTCTTTACAAGTGTCCACTATCACTGTTTTTCCTTATCTGGTCCTTGGATGTTTGTTGCTTCACCAAAGGACGCATACACCCGTGTTAGCCAACAACTATAAGACTCTAACTTGTAATAGATAACAACATATAAGACATCTATTATGTTTGCACTAATATAGATTGTAATCCACAAAATCACCAAGCAAAGGATGTATTTCACCAATTTAGTAAGTATGTATCCAAGCAAAGGACTTTCTAGTTTCATCATACATGAACAGCCCTGGTATATACGAGTCAAGACCGGGACTTTTGGGTCTTACCTTGCACACGAGCAACCTTCATCTATATATTGACCCTATCTAAGATAACAACCGTGTTTATATGTGGGGTTGAAGTTTGTCGTAACATAAATATTATTGGGATGTGCTAAGATTCATGGATGATTGAAGCAAAGAGTTGTGATGCTCCGATGATACCAAATGTAAAGTTGAAGTATAAAGGAGACCTTAAATCCAGAGAAGTATAGAAAACTTGTTGGAAAGTTAAACTATCTCATCATAGCTCTACATAATATTGTTTTTCCAATAAGCGTGGTAAGTCGGTTTATGTCTTACTCAAGAACCTCACACTGGGAAGTCATTTGTCACATTCTTAAACACTGAAGGGTGCTCCATGTTGTAGGATTCACAGATGTTGATTGTAATGGAGACCCCACGAGGAGGCGATCCACTACTAGGTAATGTGTTTTTGTTGGGGGCAATCTTGCGTCATGGAAAAGTAAGAAGCAGAGTGTTGTATCCCTTTAAGTACAGAATCAGTACAGAGCTATAGCACAGACCACTTGTGAACTTGTGGTGAGCTTGTTTGGCTCCAGAACCTACTTGGCGAGATTGGGTTTAGACAAACTAAACCAAGGAATAATAATGAGACAGTCATGCACCTTCTCGTAATACAATGCCAAAAACACACGTTTCTCAATCCTAAGCCCTCAAAAGGTGTTCAACCAGATAATTAGTAATAGTAGCACTCAAAAGGTGTTCAAATACAAACAACCACAAGATTCAACAACAGAACTTAAAGAAAATAAGTAACAATAAACCTTAAAAACAACAAATAAACGTGTGCAGGTGAACCATGACTATTATATAGCCTCCAAAGCCTGAAGAACATCAGCCTCCAGATCCTCATAGTCTTCAACTCCAAAGCTAAAACGAACCAAATTGTCCATTATCCCATATTTGGCCCTCTCCGATTGACTAAGATCCCTGTTAACAAAAAAATTATATATTCAAAATAAAAGATCAGCAATTTAGCAAATGTTGCATATGCACACAGAAAGAAATACTGACTGACCAGTAGGACATAATGGCTGGCTGATCCACAATGCTTTCACAACCACCAAAAGACGGTGCAATATATGGGATCTTTAGAGAATCAACAAACTTAATGGTGGTCTTTAAGTCACCATCCACCTAAAATTAACACAAAAATAGTTAATTACTTCAGAAAGTACTGCAAAGCTGATGAGTTAAAAGACGAGCAACGAAGACTAGAGTTGACCTCAAAACTGACAACGCCACCAAAACCAGTCATCTGTTTCTTTGCAAGTTCATGCTCGGGATGACTTGGCAAGCCTGGATAATAGACATGCTTCACCTGTAAAAATAGCACAAAAAACTAGGTATTAAATCATCATGTGGCAATTTATATCCATTTATTTATCAAATGGTTGATTCTGGTTATGTATGTTTTCTCTCTTATAACAAGCCAAACTAGCTAAAAGAAATCATACGCATTAAACAGACTCAAAGTGTATTCTTGATGCATACAACCTTCTAATTGTCTTTATTTATAATTGTAGACTAATATTGCTTCTGAAAAGTTCTTGTAATCATACTTAGACCAGTAATAAATTCTAAAAAATACACAAAAAAGTGTATGTGGATCAACCTGATCCGATCCATACTATGAAATTAGAGATTTCGACCCAAACCCATTTTGACCCATTAGCCAACCGGGTCCACCTGTTTTGCCACCTCTTTAAAATATTGCTCTTGTGTGACTACTTAAGTACCTTAGGATGTGCCTCTAAAACTTCGGCCATCCTCTGCGCAGTGGAATTCTGCTGCTGTACACGTAGCTTCAGCGTTTTCATGCCTCGAATGATCAGATATGCAGCATTCTGACATCAAAAAATACCACTTTTAATAATGTCAACCAAATGTTTTCAATAATGAAAAGCTGACAATGTAGAATACTTACAGGATTAAGAGTGCCACCTAAAACATGATGCACATTACGAACTTGAGAAACTATTTCAGTAGAACTGCTCACACAACCACCGATCACCTAAAAAAAAATAACAAGATTAATCTTGATACCAGTAAAACTTAGATTTCCTAAAGGATATAAATGCTTACATCATTGTGACCACCAATATACTTGGTTGCAGAGTGTACAACAATGTCAGCACCAAGTGCAAGGGCCTTCTGGTTCAAAGGTGTAGCAAATGTTCCATCAATGCAAACCAAGGCTCCTTTAGCATGGCACAGCTTTGAAACCAACTCAATGTCAACACATCTTAGAAACGGGTTGGTCGGCGACTCAGTGAAAAACAGACTAACCTGCGATATTAAACCATAAATATATTAGTTCCTTTATAATAAACTACATAAAAGCAATAAAGTTGGATTCAATTTAGTACTACTACTGACTTTGTGGTTATCTAGTGCAGATTCAAGTCCCGCAATATCTGCAGGGTCAATGACCGAAGCCTGCATACCAACACAAAAAGAGCATTCAAAAGATGTACAACTATCAAAAACATATATTACAATAAACAAAGAACATGGATCATTAATCATACAGTGATCCCCATCTTGGGAAGAAACGTCTCGATGAAAATCCTAGTTTTCCTGTAACAATCAGTTGTAGTGATTATGTGGCCCCCAGCTGGAACCAAGGCTAACATCATGACGGTGCTAGCACACATTCCAGAGGCCAGTATCAAGGTTGATTCGGCTCCCTCAAGTTGACTGTTTTTACATAAATCACAGTTATACTTCTCTCTCAATAGCATGAAAAATAACCAAAGAGAAAACAAAACAAGAAATCAATAACAATACCTTATCTTTTCCTCCAAAACCTCAGTAGTAGGATTCCCATAACGCCCATACTCGAAGCTAACGTGTCGTTTTTCCTGGTTTAAAATCAAAGATCCAAAAGATTAAGTTAGCAAAACAATCTTACATATGTGAGTGTTTGGATACATGTTTGCAAACATGAACAATTAGATGCTTAAGTCAAATTCAAGGAAAATTAAGTTATTTTGACCCTTACCTGATTATCCAAATTTTAAGATTTTACCTCCAAAGTATTCAGAAAATCATAATCATACTAAATTCTGAAAGCTGATTATAAAACAGGATACAACTTAAAAACTGAGACTTTTTTTTAGACTTAAGAAAAAATTCTTATAAGTTGAGCACTGAGACTTATAAGCTGCACTGATTTCAGAAATTAAAGAATATAATATTAAAAGAATGAACATGTTTGTAATTGTATACCTTGAAATCAATAAGTTGAGCAGTTTTTTTGAAAAAGTAAGCAGATGTATTGACCACTGGGGTGGTTATTGCGTCAGTAACAATGCCACGACCCAATCTTTCACCTGACAAAAGCATTATCAAGTTATTATTAATCTATAAATAAGTGTGCAACAGAGAGAGATGAAGGGGCATACCGGCATGAATAGCAATGCTGCCGTCGCCGTTCAAAAATGAAGGCTTATGAACATTTTCAACAGCCTCAAACTGTACAGAATGGCTACCGTTACAATAACCTAAACTATTGTTGTTGTAGTTGTTATCAACGTCTTCACCGACGGAGATCGGGGCGGAGGAGGCGGCGGCTTCAACGGCCTTTGCCTCCACCGCCGAAGAAGGCGGCTGGTTGTTAGACCATGAAGCGGCAACGATCTGAGCAACGCCGATGTTGCTGCAATTCCTCCGAGCCTTATTGCTGAGCTGTCTAACAAAGTTCGGAGGAAACCTGAGAATCAGAGACGACATACCAGACGGTCCGTAACCGGAAGCAGAACCTAGCTTGCGAGAGAACTGTGCACCGGCAAGGCGGGGGATGGCGCCGGAGAAACCGGAATCGGAACGGCATTCGAAAGGAAGGGAAACCCTAGATGCACAGCTGGACATGGCCATTTTGAAGCAAAATCAAACAGTCAAAATGGTGTAATTAGAACAGATGAGAGATTTGAAAACAAATCTCAGGAGTCAGGCGACGATCTGGAAATTTAAGAAGGCTTTGATTGTGGTTACTTTATAGCCAAAATGATCAGATTCGATGGATCGAAAACGAAATGGGTTTTCCCGGTGACAGGGCTGTGAGGCTTTGATTGTGGCCACTTTGTCTTTCTAATTTTAGACTAACCAGTGGTTAATTACACGCACTTCGCAATGGGTCGTTTTAACTAGGACCGTAAACGAACCGAACGTTCAGCGAACAGTTCGTGAATGGTGGGAAGTTTGTTTATGTTCGTTCGTTTAATAAATGAACGAACATGAACAAGGAATTATGTCCGATTAACTAAATGAACGAACATGAACAGAGGTCTCGTTCGTTCAATTGTGTTCGTGAACGTTCGTTTATGTTCGTTTACGTTCGTGTTCATTCATGTGTCGTTTGTTTATGTTGTTCATTAAAGACTTTTGTATATTTCTATTTTATTTTATCTAAATTTTTATATTCTTAATTTTTATTTTATTTTTTACCCTAACAATTAACTAAGTAAAGTAAGTTCGAAACAAGTACAAAAAACTTGATATTAAAATGATCTTATTAAATGTTCATTTCGGAAAACATTAGGGTTGACATCAAAAGTCTCAAACTAACATCCGTTCGGTTCCGTTCATGAACAGGTTAAATGTTTAACGAATGAATAAGAACTAGGCTTCGTTCGGTTCGTTTACAACCCTAGTTTTAACTAAAACTAGTGTAAAGCCCCGCACATTGTGGCGACATTGAACCAGACATTAATAATAATAAGTATGTCTATTCCGCAACCGTTGTGACGTAAACAGGACTTCTTTATCTTTGTTATCGCGCGTTTATGCTATGTCAAGTTGTCAACATTTGCTAAATTCATGAAAGAAATTAAAATAAAGTGAAAAAACAAAACATTACACGTTGTGGCTCGTTAAACCGCGAAATCAATCAACGTTTTCAAAACTTTGTAATAAAAAATTAAAAGCGTTACGTAAACTCACGCGTTGCAGTTAGAGCATCGATAATATTTAAGACCTTATATATAAAAAAACAACTGCTTTATACTCACACGTTGCAGCGTATGTGTAAAGTTGTGAAAAAAAAAATCAAAGTTTAAATGTTAAGACTTGTGCTTTGCAGTGAAGCCGTACGATGACATTAACGTGGGTAAGGACGTTTTTGCGAACTCAGTTACGCATTGTGTCGCAGCGACACTATCGTGCTTAAGTACATAATGGTAAATGTACGAATTTGAGGATGGTCGGTTTTGGAGATTTAACCATAGATTTGAAAAACTATTATAACTCGCACATTGCGGCTTAATAATTGAAGAAAAATAATGAAAACTAAAAAAAACAACAAATCTAAAAAGAAAAAAAAATCAAACCAAAAAAAATAAATACTTGGACTAATGATCGAACCGAAGACCTAAGCAACCATTTAGTTGAGAATTGGATATTAAACTGATAAAATTGAAGAAGGTGTTTGTTAGTGGCTTTTCATTAGCCATCGACACTCTCTTTTAATGTTTGATAAATCATATAAAAGGTAGATAAAAATAAGTAAGTTATATGGGTGTGTTCACAATTTAAGAGTATATTATGTTATTTTTGAAAATTTTATAAGAAAGCTTCACCAAAATTTCGACAGGTCTCGAGTTTTTAGAACGCTAATTTGAACATCTGTTATTGTTTTATCTTTAATTCCGACAACCTTAAACTACTGAGTTAAGTGGCCGACAATGGTTTGGTGGTGCTGGTTGTGTCGATTTCCCAATGCCATCGTTTCCAACGATGGACTCCTATGCCCCAACTGAAATCTGCTGACTTTGTATACCATCTCATTGTAAATAAACAATCTTATCATAGATCAACTGTGGTCTTAAAAATATATAATAATGGAATCAACACCCTAGTTGCCATCTTTATATATGGTTTACTTGTAAGTTTTATCGGGTACGCCTTATATACCGCTGTTGGGCAACCTTCTCAACAATTAAAAGATCCATTTGAGGTATTTGGTTTGGTATTGTGTAACGAACCAAAATCCGGGTTTCGTCTTCAAATAATTAAATACTTATATTTAATATTATGGTGGAAATAATATTTTATAAATAAGTTGAAACAAGTGGGTTTCAAGTTTGTAATGGGATTATGTTAGTTTTAACTAACTATAGAACGAAATGGGTGAAATGGAAGTTGAAGGACTAAATGTGTAAAATGGCCAAAAAACTGCCATTTGACTTGGTGAAGTCAAAATTGGCTTCATTTACACATTTTGAGTCGTTCATATCAAGAGAGAAAAAGGAGAAAAGTGTGTTGAAGCCATTTTCGTGCAATTGAAGCTTGATTAGTGAAGGTTTTGGCTCACACAACACCTTCCTAACATCAAGTAAGTGATTCTCTTCCTCTTGATTTCACCATGTATGTGTTCTTGGTAGGTTTTGGGTGAAATCCGAAATTATGTATGCATGTGATGAAATGGTGTTAGATTATTGATAATCTAGTTAAACTAAAGTTAAAGAATGATGATTAACATCCTAGAACCCTTTGATTTTGATTATGAGAAGTTAGGGTTCATATGGTGAAAATTGGGGGTGTTTGGGTCATAAGGCTTGAATGGTGAATTAATGGAGATTAAGTGTTTTTAAGATGTTTAACACTAGAACAAACACCAAATTAACTTAATAATAATTTTTGAAAGAAGAATTAGTGTTAAGATTAAGTTAATGAAACTCAAGTAGGTGAGTTTGTGGTGAAAGAGGGTGTTTGGTTATGAGGATAACCCAAACGGGTCAATTTGGGTTGGAATTGGGAAATTGAATTGTGAACTCAATTGTAATGAAATTTTGGTATATGTTAGATTACTAAACTAGGCGAATGTGTTTAGGTAATCAAATTGCAAAGCTTGAAAGCGGTGCGGGATCTTCTAACCCGAAAGGTAAGTGCTTTTGCACTTACTTAGTTTTGATGATAAATGAGTTTTATGCAATGTTGTATGTATAATGTGTAAAGTTGCATAATTTGTTATGTGGTATGAATGAGTATAAAATGGTATGTATAATTGAAGGAATCTAGTTATAGTATTTACACTATAATGGATATGTTGATATGGAGTTATGGTCTATGAACCATAATGGATAGAATGGATATGGAGTTATGGTCTAAGTACCATAATGGATAGATTAGTTATGGAGTTATGATCTCGTATCCTTTGGGATATGAAGTTATGGCCTACGTGCCATAATGGAAATGGAAAAGTGATAATGAAATGATGAAAGTAACTTGTAGGTGATATACAAGTGTATGAAATCCTTAATTGGCCAAATGGGTGTTAACGGGTCAAATGGGTGAAAGGTGTGAAAACAAGTTGTAATCACTTGTTTGTTATGTTTAACACATTACAATAGTAATATGTTGACGAAATGCTAATGTATGGAATTATAATTGACCAAATAGAGGCAAACGGGTCAAATGGGTGAAAAGGATGAAAACAAGTTGTAAATACTTGTTGGTTGTGTTTATCTCATTACTAATGGTTATAAGTTTATGTGGTTATGCAGGGAAAGCTCCGAAATAGGTCAACGTCCAAGCTTGGAGGGTTCTCGTATGCATTTTTGAGGATTTTCGTAAAATCCTTGTGAAGTGGTGTAATTTGGCACAAAAGTTATGTTTTGATGTAATCATATGTTGTCATGATGTTTTTGGTCAAAAATCTAAGTGTTGGTAAAGTTTTGATGTTAAGCAAAATGAAAAAGGTTGGAAAAATGGTTAAGTGTGAAAACTGGAAATATTCCGAGAAAAAGGGTCCCTCGCGGGTCGCGAGAGTCCAGGAAGGATTCTCTCGCGATACGCGAGAGGGTAAAAAAAAATAAAAAAAATAAAAAATAAAAAATTCCTGGGTTAAGACTTCCGCGCGTTAAAGTTTGTTTTTAAAAGTGGTGTGTTTCATATTGCTACCGCCATGGTCGCAAAAGTCACTAGGCGCTCCCTAATCGGAGTCGGGAGTTCTTGGGAAGTACTCGTCATAGGCCTAGAGTACTCGGGCCTCGACAACCTAACTTGTAGCGATTACTCGGCCCCGGGGTCCTTGTTTTACAACATTGGCTACCGCGCATGACTTTGAGAGTCATGATGATATTACTGAGGAACGTCTTTATCAGAATATTTTTGCTTCACTTTGGGCAACTAGCATTAATTTTTATGTGGACTTTCTGAAATCTCTTTCATGTAGCTTGTAAGGAAATTTAAAGTCATGGGTAAAAGACTTTTTATAATTTACATATGATTGTAAGGCCTATTGCTCATACAATTTAGGATCTTTATTTTGGTCAACAAGCTAACTATCAATCCAGCTCATGAATAAACCATATTACGTTTATGCATAATTTAAATTATGCATAATTTAAAACTTTCAATGTAGTTTCTTATGGGAGTATCGTGTGGTTAACTCTATTTTATTTTCAAAACCTAAAAGCTTTAATTCTATAACATAGCCGTGACAGTTGTTATGTCACCGATCTGTGACCCAGAGAACAACTTGCTTAATTAGTAATTACACATTTACACTCTTTTGAAGTTTTATTTTACCAAGGAACATGTTACAAGAAAACTAGAAAAGCCATAGCTGACCAAAACCCCTTCCACAACAGATCTTCTTGACCGCTATGGACCCGCCACCAACCACCGCCGCCGCCGACCCACCCCATTCTCATTCCCTCCCACCTTTACCCACCCCCAAAATCCGCCTCATGTGCAGCTACGGTGGCCACATAGTCCCCCGTCCACAAACCAAGTCTCTCTGCTACGCAGGCGGTGAAACCCGCATCGTCGCCGTTGACCGCCGTACCACCGCTTCCACCATCTCCTCACTCACCCACCACCTCTCTCGCACTTTGTACGGAAACCGCCCTTTCATGCTCAAGTACCAGCTCCCCAACGAAGACCTCGATTCCCTCGTCTCAATCACCACCGATGAAGATCTCCAGAACATGCTCGAAGAACACGACCGCATCGCAAGCTCCCCTACACCTTCCCGCATCAGATTGTTCCTCTTCCCTACCCGACCCGAATCCGTCGGCTCTTTATTACTTGACCCAAAATCAGAGTCATGGTTTTCCGATGCGTTGAAAAGCACCATGATTATTAACAGGGGGTTGTCTGACGGGTCGGGTATGGGTAATGGTTTAATCGGGTTGGATTGTTTGGAAGGGAATGGTGAGAGCTTGATGAATAGCAGTGACTCCGGTAAGGGCGGCGGAAGGGATTCGGGCTCCGTGCCGGAATCGATGGTTTTGGAAACGTGTTCCTCGTTTGGGTCAATCAATTCTTCAGTCTCAGCTTCCAATTTGATTCCGGTTGGGGTTAATAATGAGGATGGAGGTGGTAATTTGATGGAGAATCAGAAGAAGGTTAAAGTTGCTTCAACTGAAAGGTAGTTAACATTGAATCTTAACTTATATTTGTATGTTTTAATCTCCATGATTTCTAGGGCATTTATTTACAAAATTAGGAGAATGAAGTAGGCTAAGAGTAGAACATTATTAGACTATGTAGTTTTAGTATAAAATGATCATGAAAAGATGTTAGGGGGCACCAGAAGCTTGGTTTTAAAACGAGCGTACCACTTTGATGCGCAATGCACGCGAATCACGTATGCGAGGCGTTCGTTAATAGAAAAATCTAAAAAGATACTAAAAAGTATTTGTAGATAATATTTTTAAATTGTTAACTTTTAAACACTAAAATATAAGACATTTTCATCTATCTCTGGTCAGATTTGTTCAATCAATGTTCTAATTTGTTAAAATACTCAGACCCCTTACTCAATCGATGGTCAAATTTCTTCAAATGGTGGTCAGATTTGTTCAATAAAATTTGAAAAACTGTGACCCATTGCAATCGATGGTCTAAAAGGCAAACCCGGTGCACAAGGCTCTCTCATGCGCGGGGTCCCAGGGGTGGGGGTGTCAGGCCACTTTGGGTCTGATGTACGCATCCTTACCTTGCATTTATGCAAGAGGATATTTCCACACATTGCTATCAATGGTCTAGTTTGTTCAAATACTGGTTACTGAATGATGCATCGCATTACAACGCATCACATGGAATCACATTGCATCAACTGCAGTGATGCGATCTCATCATCACATTATACGCTCCTGATGCGCGCATTTTAAAACCAAGACCATATAGAACATTCATATGATGAATCTTGATCTAGAGAAGACATGTGTGATATGACAAGGTGCTAAAGGGGTGTTTGGATGTGTATTTTGCAACTGATAGCTGATTATTGTGAAAACAAAATAACCGGAGTTGGATAAATAGCTGCAGCAGTTAGGGAGAGTTAAGTTAATGTTACGGTTACTTTCCCTACCAAGTTTCATTATCTTGGATTCTTGGTGGAAAACGAATTGGATATCTTGATCAACACCATTGTCTTAATTGTATTATGAAATCAATTGCTTTTAGTGATTTAGATTCTAGAGTAAGCAAACTGTACTAATATATTCCCTTCCCTTTCAATAGTGATAATGCTGCTCGAATTCATCAAGATCAAGTTGTAAGCAAACTGTACTAATATATTCCCTTCCCTTTCAATAGTGATAATGCTGCTCGAATTCATCAAGATCAAGTGCTTCCGGAGTCGGAGAGTATCATCTACGACCCTTCATCACCAGTTCAGATGCAAAAGAACATTCAAGTTTCTGGTTATCAGATACCGCACATCCCTGACCAAAGACAGCAGCCCGTGCAATATATTCACTCTGCATCACCACATTACATCCAATATCCAACAGGACCACAGTTACCTATACCTTCTTACTACCCGATGTATGTACCATACCAGCAGCCACCACCACATCAGCCCTACCCCATTTACGTACTGCCTGTGGGCCCCACGGACCATTCGTCCAACATGTCTGCTCCAACTCATATTGCAAATTCCCATGTTGGTTATAAGGAGGTAAGGGTTCTTCAACCACCAGCTGAACGAGCAGCGGTTGCACAACAACAAACTCCATCTAATGGGGTAACTGCTCATCCAGCACAACCTGTGGGCCCTACTGTTACGCCTACTCCTACTTATGAAAGCGAGTATGACAATGACCTTGTTTATGCTCAAATTTACAAGAGCCAGCCCTCGGCCCCTGCATTCCTTCCTCCAAAGTTTGAAACCGTGAAAAAAGCAGAACAAGTCCTGTTGCCTGATTCCTCAACACAGCTGCTGATCGGGACCTCACAACAATAACACGGCTGTCAAGTTTCCTTTAAGGCGTTGGCCTTTGGTGTTGGTATGTGTTTTTATGTTACTACTTTAGTGTTATTGTGTTATATTATATTAATAATAGTATAAGTTATAATGTTATACCGTTAACCTTTCCCATTTCCATTTGTTTATTGCATGTAAAACTTATTTAAGCAGTATTAGAGCTTGTTTAACTTATGTATTCATCTTTTTTTTTCCGCATGTTAAGATTTCTGTTCTTTAGACATCACGATAGTTGAAAATTGAAATCCAATTATATGATTAGAAGTTAAAGCTTAGGAGCGGTATACTTACTAGCTAACTCTTGTATATGCACAAGACTCTTTATTCACTTATCACTATAATAGACAATGTTGTTGAACATCAAAACAAATTCACTCACCCATTTCATCGTTTTTGTCCAATAACTTTGCTAAAGTTTGTGGCACCATTTCCGTTTTCCTAGTAAAAGAAGCCGATTTAAGTGCGTAACGAGCTGCAGGAGATGAGAACTTTTGTGACCTAGCTCGCTTTCCAGGTGTTATATTTCCAATTTTGTACATTGATCTCCTAGGCGACGCCACAACTTTTACCCCATGTTGCGCCCATCTATTCAACTCTCCATCAACGGTCCTCCTTCTGCCACCTGAATCCATTCCAAAAGCATCCACACCATCATCATCTACCTCCACATGAAACTTTTTAATTTCTTGTTTAGCCATTTTGATTTTCATCAGTATCTCCTTTTCATTTGCTTTTAGTGCTTCCACCCATGCTTGAGCTGCAGCAACCTTTTTATCAGCAATTTCTTCTGCCCCTCCTGCCTTTCTCGTTAAATACTCGTATTCAAAATTGGTAATTTTTATATTTGACCTACTAAGAGAAGTCAACTCCAAAGATTGTACTGTAGAATCAATCAGATTTTTCAAGTTCTCTAGAGCAGTTGTTTCTGATGCCTTGGTGGTTTTGAGCTCTTCCATGGCAGCTTCTAATCTTTCCTCTGATAATTCTATTTCAGACTCGGTTTTAGGAATTTCCAACTTGATTTTTTCAATTTCTTCACTGATAAGCTCCCTTTCTTTCTTTGCTGTCTCGGTTTCTGCTCTTAATTGTTCAACTGTGAGTGATAGATTTGATGCAATCGAATTAGCATTTTCTGTGGTGGCATTGACGGATTCCAGTTTGGCTTTTCCTTTTAATATCTTTGAATTTAGGGTTTGAACCGTTAAGTCTCGTTTCTCTTCTTCTTTCTCCAAACGAGCTGTCTCTTCTTGAACGAGTTTGAGTTCATTTCTGATTACATCGATGGAGGTCATGAAATTAATACCTTCTCTTTTAATGTTGGCAAGTTCAGTTTTTGCTGTTTCTAATTCTTCTGTGATTGTGTGTAGCAAATCGGGACTCCCGTTTGTTTCTTTAGCTTGAGCAAGTTCTTTTTCTAATAAATTCACATTATAAAGCGTTAATTGGAGTTCTTGTGTGAGTTCAGTATGTTGGTCAACCTCTTTGACTTTCCTTTTAACTTCTTCCAACTGGGTTTTGTAGTGATTAGCTTCTTCCTTTCTCTGAGCTTCAATGGCTTCTTGTTCTTTAACAGCTTCGATTCGTGCTAATTCCACAAGAACCTGCTCTTCATCGATTTCTTCAATCTCTTTCTTGATTCCTTCTATGGCACTCAAAAGTGTCGATTCTTTAGAGCTTGAGGCTCTGAATGCGTTCTCTGCTTGTTTTCTCCCCTTCAAAACACGTTTCATATCAAGCTTTAGTTTGCCCAATTCATGTTTGATGCGTTCGATTTCTTTAACCACTTGTGCATACTGATAATCCTCTTTGTTCTTCAAGGACACTTTATGTTCTTCTTCTCCATTCCCTTTTAGGGTTTTTTGTTGCTTCTGCTGCATACCTTTGGCCCTTGAGTTTGCTTGTTCAATCTTTAGAGCTATATCTCGTACAGTTTTTCGAGCAGCAAAAAGCTCGGTTTCCTCTAGGGCTTTTGTAGAGTCAGCAACACTTTTGCTTGTTCCATAAGGTTTATCATCTCTTCTTGAAGTTGGAAGTGGCTTTAAGGAATTTGAAACATAATTAGGAACCAAAAACATTATATTCGCATAAACAAAGAGACCAAGATTTATCGATTTTTTAAACTAACTAATCACAGTTCTTGTGAAAATGCTGAAAAAACCCATTATAGCTTGCAAGAAAGAACAATTTTAAGCGAATTTTGGGAATGAAAAGCAAAAAAACCATCATCATTCTTTGGCATTCCTTTTTTCTAAATCACTGGTTCTTCTAAAATATACGGGTTGCTTTGCAGCAAGTACCTGTGAGTGTGAGGATTCCATTTGGGATGTGAAGAAGTGCCTTTGTTCCCTCTATTATTCTTCTTCTTCTTGGCTTCACTAATTGGAACCATAATAAGGTCAAAACAGTGTAGGGAAATAGAAACACTCAGTCAGTCAGGGTAAAAAATGATTAATTTTTTGGTTTCAAAGTTAACAAGAACCATAATGAGCTAATAACTAAATTAATCTCTAGAAAATCACACATAAACTATACTGATTATGGTTTGCTTTCATGTCCTACAAAGTCAAAGTTTGACTTGTAATTCCAAATGAATTTCTTCTACTTTCATGATCATTAGGATAGAAATCCTTTGGATATTGTGAAAAAAACTAGTCAAAATTTGAACTTTAAATGTCAAAATTTGTGAGTTTTGAATAACCAGCATTTAAAAAACAAGAAACTTTTTCTGGAATTGTACAATGAAAACCCAGAAATCTAACTTCTAAGTACAGCAAACTTCATTGCACTGTTTGTTTTATCTGTTAAAGCACCATAGTGGCAGCTTGCAGGGCTGGTACTACAGTTGAAGCAAAAGGTACAATCTTTCTTAGCATCCATAAAGAAAGACAGTTATAAAAACCAAGATGAGAAAAAGAAAGAACAAGGAGGCTTTGCACAGCATACCTTAATAATAATTTGTGTTGAATTGTTGTTTAGGGATCTGGGAATTGGGGATGATAAGGAATGATTCCTTACTTGATGGTTGAAATGGTAAATAAGTGGGAATTGGAGGAGAAATTGATGAGCGACATAACTCCTATGACTGGGTGGGTATTGTTAGTATCGACTATCTTGATTACCATTTCTTTTTCTGGGGCCCACTAACTTAATTGCTGATAGCTACCTTGAAGTTGAGAGTAACCATCATATTTTTACCTTTTTAACCATATTGTTAAAACTTTTAAACATGGTATGGGTGCTATATTAACTTGGTCCGATGGTTGCTATATTAACTTGGGCCGATGGTTGCCAAGTCTGTAGTTCCCTACCATGTATGATTTATAGTTGGCATGTTCATATTTTCATTATAGACCCATAAGTTTTTGCTTTGCAATAAATAACCCTTAATCAAATAAGTCAAACACCCTTTAACATAAAAGTTTAAATTTTAATCCATTATTTATAGGCTAAAAAATGACTAGTGGTGTATATAATCCATGATTAATTTTAGTTTAATCTATAATTAACTATAACTATTAAGATTCAACTTGCGCTCCGCTACTGGAAAACGTATATTACAAAAAGAAAACCTTTTTAACATGTCAGCAGGGCCGATCCTGAGATTCCTCAAAATGTTTTGGGCCCGGGACGTTTAAAAAAACGGGCCTCATAATATAAACTCATAAAGGCATAATAAAAAACTATAACAAACGAATAACGATTATTTTGTTATTTTTTAATAAGTTTGAAAATCTAGTGGGCTTTTCTTAATTTCTAAGTGGGTTAATAAGATAAATGGATAATACAAGTAGTGGACATTTTTTATTTCTAAGTGGGTTAATAGTATAAATGGATTAAACAAGTTGAATCTTTTATAAATATGTATATACTAGAAAATATGACCCGCGCGTTGCGGCGAGAAAAATAACGTCACTAACTACATAAAAGAAACGTATGAAGTTGCCACGACTCGATCATGGAGTTCGAAAAATAGATAAATTGAGGCGCGAATAGGAGTTAACATTGAAACGATAAATTCGTTAAACTTGAGGTGATAAAATTAACAATTTACAAAGCTAGATGTGAGTTTTTCCATTTTACCAAAGTGGGGGGGAGAAGTGTCAAATTACCAATTTATAAAGTTAGGGGTTAGTTATGCCATTTTTGCAAAGTCAGGGGTGTCAGATTAATAATTACAAAGTTGTGGGTGACTTTTGTAATTTAACTAAAGTTAGGGGAGCAATGATCTATTTTAAAAAGAAGAAAAATAAAAAGGAGGGCTGCAAGAATCGAACCTACAACCTCCTTGAGTGGAAGAGCATTAACAGGTAAATTAAAACCAACTCATCTAACTCAAGCTTCTGTAATATTTTAAAACATAAAATATATAACTGGTGTAGACAATTTAGAGGGTCAAACTCAAGTAATTTTTTTTAAAACTACGGGCCCCTTAGGAGACCGGACCCCAGACGGTCGCCCTCCCCGCCCCCCTTAGAGCCGCCCCTGCATGTCAGATTTATTTCATACTACATATATGTATGTAGTATGATGATATTGTATATATGTAGTATATGCAATATGATGATATTATATATATGCAATATCAGTATCACATATTGCATATACTATATATATGTAGTATCATCATATGACATATATGTAGTATCATCATGCGGTATGATGATAATGCATATATGTAGTATCGAAAAAAATGCGATACGCTAATTTTTTTTATTTTTTTATATAGCAACATAATACTCAAATTAAAAATAAAAAATGCTTAACTTATTGATGTAATTTTTTTAAATAATAAAATATGAACAATTTATTAACGTTTTAAAATTAGGGGGAGGGGGAGACTTTTGATTTTCTAATTAAAATGAGTTCTCATAAACCCAACCATGTATATACATAATGAACCTAAATTTAAACAATAGTGATCTATACATTATTTTGATTTACATATATATTTTTTGAACAACAATTTTTTTTACACCTAAATACCAACTAACATTTAACTTACATGAATTTAAACTCACACCATTTTTTTGACAGACAAGCAACATACCACTAAACCACTAGGTCATGAGTTTATTTTGATTTGTATATCACTTACATATATATTGCATTTTATTTTTTGTACACTTTTTGCATTGTGTATTAATGAAAAACACTTTTTTTAACGGCGGACACACAATCTCTATTCTACTTTTAAAATCGTCACACATTTATTTTGAATGATTTAAACCCAAAATCATTTTTTTTTGAAAGATATACTTTATTAAAACACGACGCCCCTGCCAATAGCAAAGCCGCAAAAAACAACAACTAAATTCATCATTGAAGTCTTCAATAATTCATAATTTAAAACCAACAGATATGATTACATAAAAAGAGAGGTTTACTCGAGATCTCTTTAATGAACCCAAAAATGAAAGTTAATGATTTTTTACATTAGTTAACTTATATATGAATATTAAAATCGTCGTAATTAGTATTTATATACACTTATTGTATTATACATTGATGATAAAAACGTCAGATATTTACTTTCATATCTACTTTTAATTTAATAGATTTAAATTTTTGATAGTTTTTGTATCTTTATCATAAGGCCAAAAAATATTTAAATACTCTTAGTAACAATATATGAAACATATATGATTGTTATTTGTATATTTGTTTGTTTGACTATTGTGGTGATTATTACAAAGGCAACTTTAAAAAAATGAAAAATAATATATAAATTACACAATCAATCATTTTGGTTAAATCAGCAAATAATGTAATCATAAAAAATCAAGCATTTTATTCTATTTAATTTAAGTATAGTCTTGATATACTTTTATAATAAAAAATAACATTTTTTAAATATCGATTGTTGTGCGTATAACATGTATAATTATCATTGCACGTAATTATCATCCTGCAAATAGGTTGTGTTATTATTATATGCGTTGTGTAATTTTTTATGCATTATTATTAACTTTGTGCATAGTTATTGTGCAGACAGATTTACCCCTCATCTGAGGATATGTGTCGCTTCCTAGTGACTTTGTATTATTCGTACGAAAAAAACCCTTTGCACAATAACTAGCCCCTATGAATTAAAGTTATACAAAATGATAAATATATTTAAATAGGACTAAACAGTTCCAACGTTTAATATAACTAATCAACTATTATTCTTAAAGAATCATTGTAGATTTGACAATCACGTTAATGCAGACAACTTTTAAAATGTCAGCCACATTTGAACTATCAAAATGGTTTCAACGGTTAATAGAACTAAACAACTGGAGTTCTTGACTCATATAGGGCCTATATGACCCGTATACTAACTATATGACTCGTATAAAGCTTATACGACTTATATAGGTGAACAATCAGACTGATGCGAAAAACCCTACTACCTTGTCTGAAAGACGTATGCTATACGACTCGTATAGATGTGAGGTGGTGTATGCTTAATGTCAGTGTTCATTTAGATTTTCCCTTTAAATGTAAAGTAAATCTATACGTTAAATTTTATTTTTAAAACTAGACCACCATAATACACAAAATAATAATCTTATTCGAAGCGTTTGAATTCGGTTGCTGAAACAACCCGACCCGGTAATCCGCACATTTTGCAATCCATGGACTTTTTGTCATAGGCGACCGAGTTTTCACTCTTCCTCAAGCTCGGACTCCATGAACAGATCTTATTAAAACCTTCAAAAATTCATGAAAACGAGATGCACAAAATTTTCGCCATCGAATTCAACACTGAGCGGGAAATATCGGAAATCTCAATGTTTTGGAGATAGATTAATTACAGAACAATGGACGTGGAGAAATCATCGCTGTGTAATTGCGTGGTAAACTTCTTATTGGAGGAGAATTACTTGTTATCGGCGTTTGAGCTGCTTCACGAGCTCCTCGATGATGGCCGTGATGATCAAGCAATTCGCCTTAAGGAATTCTTTGCTGATCCCGTTCAGTTTCCGCCAGATCAGATCTCACGGTTTAATACTCTTCGAGGTTGAAATTATTTCTTCAACTTGTTGGTTTATTGCTTTAATCATCCTTACAAATGCTGTATTTGACTCAAATTGTACTGAAGTTATTATGATCTAAATTGAAATGAGAGTAGGATGTCATCTCAAGCCACCGTCTAGGTTTATAAATCCATATAGACTTCATTTGTGGATCAGTAGTTTAGAATACATGGTTTGATGTCAAGGCGAAACCCTAAATATGATGAGATTTCACAAAAGTTAGATGCCATTAGCTATTTGCCTATCACATTCATTAAAAAATGTTCTGTTCTCAGTTATGTTGTCTAGTTACATTAATAGCTTGTTTAGTTGAATATTTTTCATCATAGAACTTATGTGCACAGTTTAGTTGGCATTTTAGGAGCATGGACTAATGTGGTCACTGGTTCAAACCAATCCAAGAATTCTTCATCCTAGTAATCATTTTATATGATCACTTTGATTATGTAGAGTGATTATTTTTCTCTTTAACAATGGATAACTTAATGGGACTATTAGGAAGAGGAATTCTCAGTTTGATTGACATTTGACCACAAGGATAGTATTTTCTAAAATGGAATTAAAATTGAGTATACAAGTTTTGTGACAAAAGTTATTTAATTGAGAAATCTACTAATGTTCCTAAACAAACATAATTCTAGCAATAGTTTGTGTGAACAGAACGATATCTAATGAATCTGCTAGCCATTTGTCTTATTTATCTATCAAGTAGACTTCATTGATCTTAGAGAAAGCTTGCAAGACTCTTAAAACAACTTATTTCTTGTAATCTTAGTCACGTGTAGGGGCGTATGCTATGAACTTCACAATCACAACAAATTCACAGCTGACATATGTCAATAGATAAATGCCTAATGAATTTAGTTGAAAACACAAGTGAGTGTAATAACACATACTAATAGTCCTAAGACACTAAATCTATGAATGAAGCTTGTTTAGTGTACACGTTGTTTAGCATAGTCTGCAACAAAGAGTATATTGTAATCACGACATTTCTAGGGTTTTGCCTTTTCACCACTAATCTCCTACACGAAGAAGTTAATAACCGTACAAACTAATGTCACTTGACAAATAATTTAAACCATTGATAGTTGAGATCAAATTTGGGTTTTATTTCCAGTGTCAGGTTTAACATGCTTAATGGGCAAAAACCAAACCTACATTGCGTTAGCTATATATAACATTTTTAATATCTATCTCCTATTCTGCTCCATTTATAATGATTGATCTTCTTGTTATAATCACTTAATCAGCACATAGGTATGCCACACAGGTGTTTATATCCTTGGAACTGAGTATCTGTGTCACTGCAAAAATTTAAACCACTCATTATTTTGATGTTACTGTTAATAATTGATATCCTTATAATCCTTATTGTTTAATATGACCATATAATTCTTAGTTGTGAATGTGTCTGTATTGAAAACTTGTATCTTCTTCATTTACATGAACTAGTTGCCGACCCACAGAGTCTGCTAGAGGAAAAAGAAGCACTAGAGGAGAAACTAGCAATTAGGGACTATGAGAGTCGCTTGGCTCAAGAAGACATTCTGAAGTTAAAGACTGAGTTACAAAAGAAATCTGAGGCGAGGCTCGATGAATCAAGTGGTAATTACTTTATTTACAACTGATTTGTTTGCTCTGTTTGTAGTCTGCTTTTGTACAAATAAACTTTATGTACAGTATCACTTTCATTGAACTAGCCATGAGCCCATGATCACGTATGGGTATAAATACAAAAATAATGTTCCGTAACATTCATATTTGGGTGCCCACCAAACATCAAGTTATTTATTCACATATCCAATTTCATTCAGTGTGCGACTATGCTCATTGGGACTTTGAAGTAGCTGGAAAACCCTAATTCTATAATCTGTCTGCTCTAATGAAACTATCTTATTTCTTGGTTTCTGAAATTACTTCCTTCAAGTTATCAAGCAATTTGTGATGTCTGCAGATGCTAAAGCAAAAAATGGATCAGATGTTCAGCAAAGCAGGGAGACAACAGTCTCTGAATTGGGTCCTTTAAAGTCAAAAGAGCGTCAAGACCTTAATTGTGCTGTAAAAGAATATCTGCTCTTAGCAGGATACCGTTTGACTGCCATGACCTTTTATGAGGAGGTATGTGCTGCTTTTGTTAAATTTTTAGTATGCATCAAATCTATTTCATGGAACATATGGAATATCTATACTAAATGTTAAAAGAGTTGGACCAACGGTATGTTAAAAACAATTGAATAATTGCGTTAAAAAAATAAGAGAGATATTTAGGTTGTACATAAACACTCATACATCACGTCTTGTGTCTGTATATGCTTGTGGGAGTCAAATGATCTGCCAAAATAGTTTGCTTAGTGAATCGAAATGCTTTTACCCTGTTATAAGGTTATTATTTGGATCCTGTGATGGTTTGAGAATTGAGGTACACTATGCGGAAGAATGAGATCAAACAATCAAATATTAGCAAGGTCTTACATGCTAAGAATACATGGGAGGTAGTTCCTTTTTAAAAACTGTTGGGTGTCGACAGATTTATACATTCAAGTCTGGACCTAATGGTCAAGTTAACGGTTGATGGCCCACTCGCTGGCTAAATGATACTCACAAGACTTAGGTTAGAGGATTGGAGCCACAACACTCTGGTCTATACTATAATGGTAGCCATCTACCTTTACAAAGAATGAGATAGTTCGTTCTAGTTACGTCAACATGGTGAATTTTCTATGATAAGTAAACCAACCTTGCCTTACATGAAGAATATATGAACTGTAGTCTTTCTTTTCCCAGTAGTTCATTGCAGTTTTAAATAAGTATAACCTAATTCACAGTATGCATTGAGGTCTTGTTTGGAAAATAAAAGATGAAATTGTTGAAAATTTATCTCATCTGCAGGTTAGCGACCAGGATCTAGATGATTGGCAAAACTCATCCGCATCCGTGCCAGACGCGTTGCGTCATTATTATTATCAGTACCTTTCTTCCACTACCGAAGCAGCTGAGGTAATTTGTTGAAGCAGCTTCTGCTATGATATCATAACTTGTCTCTCATTATCTTGCTTTATATTATTGTTCAAACATATAATGATAATGAATTATATTTGCACTACCAACTACAACTAAGCCATGAGCAACTTCTTGTTTAGAATACAAAAATAGCCTAAAATCACATGCTGCCACTGGTGAACTGCATATCTTAAGAAAGTGCCTTAATTCTTCAGGAGAAGTTTTCCATGCTTAAGAAGAACGAATCATTGGTCAAAGAGAATGATAGACTCAAACTTGAAAAACAGTCTTTGTTGAGAAGCAGAGATTTAGCTGATGCCCAGGCAGCATCTTTAAAGAAGTCATTGGAGAGTTTACAAAAGGATATGAAGGAGAAAGAGAATCTGGTACTTTAATCACATATTAACAATATTGTGTATTTGTAGTCTTACTATTTATGAACTTTTTACTCATGTTATGCTCTAGGTTAAAGATCTAAAGCAGTCAGCGGAACAGCGAAAAAATGAATTAAGTAGCTGCAAAGCTGAAATAACTTCATTTAAAAAGCACATGGAAGAAGCTCAACCAACAGAAGATACGAATGGTGATGTAGCAGGTAGGCAGACACCATCCCTAGAAAGCTACAAGGAAGAAATAAAATTGCTGAAGAAGGAGATTGAAAGGCTGAATGCTGCAAAATCTGTTGATGCTCAACCTGTGGGATCCTTAAACAGTGTTGTAGAAGTACCTGATAGAAAAGATGAAGTAATAAAGTTACGTGAAAATGATGTGCTACCACTATCAACTGGTAATCCGTATGAAAATTCTGAAAGCACCGAGTCTCAGAATGAGACAGTTCAAGACATAGATGATACTGCTGATAAACATGAGGAATTTTTCAAATCAGATGATAACGTTATTACTGATGTAACCAAGAACTCCCCAAAAGATAGTGTTGTCATAACTGATAATGGGTTGCCTTCATGGCCAAGTACTCCTTCTTTTGAACCTGAGAATAAGGTAACCTAGTTGACATAAATGTTTGAAATTTTCATTGTTAAATAGATCTTATGTGTGCAAGTTTTTACTTCTCAGGGTCCTGGAACCATTCAGATTCTTTCAGATACATTGCCTAAAATTGTTCCTTACGTCCTGATTAATCATCGAGAGGTTGTATATAATTATCTTCCTAAGTTATTTACTTTTTTTATTAATAACCTCTAATTTATTTTTGAGAGCAGAGATCCTCTTGCATTTATTGTTGTTATATTTGTATAGGAGCTTCTTCCCCTTATGATGTGTGCAATTGAGCGTCATCCGAACAGCAACACACGGGATTCCTTGACTCACACATTGTTTAACTTGATTAAGCGCCCAGATGAGCAACAAAGACGGATCATTATGGATGTATGGTTTATAAATACATAGATTGTTACTCGTTAGTTTTATCGTCTTACTCAAGTCGTAATGATACATGTTTTTTTTTTAATTCAGGCTTGTGTCACCCTAGCTAAGAATGTCGGAGAGATGCGAACAGAAACAGAGTTGCTTCCCCAATGTTGGGAGCAAGTGAGACTTCTCTTTGTTTTCCTTTTCATATTTTCAGTAATTGTTTTTCATTTTATTAATTATTTCATGTGATGCAGATTAGTCATATGTATGAGGAGCGCAGGCTGCTTGTTGCTCAATCATGTGGGGAGCTTGCAGAATTTGTACGTCCAGAGATCCGAGACTCACTCATCCTTTCGATTGTCCAACAGCTGATTGAGGATTCTGCGATTGTTGTTCGTGAGGCTGCTGCTCGTAATCTGGCTTTGCTGCTTCCTCTCTTCCCAAATACGGATAAATATTTCAAGGTCAGCCTCACTAAATATGCTTCGAGGCTATCATGGAGAAGCTTTCTGACTTGACAGGATTTCTACAATGTAAGCTACATGGTCCAGGGAATGTAGCATTTTCCCATGATCATAATATGCTGACTTACAAAAAGAAATAAACAGAATTTGAAAAGAAACCGAAAGAATATGGTATTCAACTTTTCCAATACCCCCTTTTGTTGTTATGTCTATAGGTGGAGGAAATGATGTTCCAGTTAGTCTGTGATCCATCTGGAGTGGTGGTTGAAACTACGATCAAAGAGCTAGTTCCTGCTTTGCTGAAGTGGGGAAACAAACTGGATCATATTCTACGAGTGTTACTTTCTCACATGTTGAGCTCTATTGAGGTACACGAGTTTCAAATCTATAGTTACCATTTCTGACTAAACAACATTTTTGTAAACATAGTACCTTACATGGTATTTCTTCAGTGTTGTCCACCTCTTTCAGGGGTTGAAGATTCTGTAGAGTCACATTTCCATGTTTTGGGTGAAAGAGAACGCTGGACCGTTGATGTTATGCTGCGGTTATTGTTGGAATTACTTCCGATTGTACACCAGATATCTATTGAAACATGTCCATATCCACATCTTTTAGATTCTGTAGGATCATCATTTCCATCACCATTGCTTGAAAAATATGCAGAGTGAGTTTCACCAACTCAGATTATTGGCAAAACATTCTTAACACCTTAAAAACATATTTTGTTTCTAAGGAAGTTCACATTTTTTTATAGGGGACATGTAGATTGGCCTACTTTTGAGTGGCTTCATGATAATTGCTTTCCTAGTCTGATTCAGATCGTCTCTCTTTTACCACAGAAGGAAGACAGCTTGAGAAACCGGATCTCAACTGTACTGATATTCCACACTTTTGCTATTTATATTCATGTGTCTATCTTCTTTGCAACCTCTTAACTTTCATGCCTTTGTCATCTCAGTTTTTGCTGGCAGTTTCTAAACGATTTGGGGGTGATTATCTCACCCATATTATGCTGCCTGTATTTTTGGTCGCGGTGGGTGATGATGCTGATTTGACATACTTTCCTTCAACATCCCAGCCAAAAGTTAAAGGTTGAATGTTTCACTGGTCCAACTATGTTAGCTTACGGATATTCTTGAATAATCAATTCTGAATGTTTTCTTTTTTTCATTCTCAGCCCTAAGACCAAAAATTGCTGTAGATGAAAGAATTGCTATGTTGTGTGTCCTGCCTCTCCTATTGGCAGGTGTCCTCGGATCTCCTAGTAAGCATGAGGTATTAACAGATTACCTGAGGAATCTCTTGATCCAAAGTGCTGAGCTGGAGGGCCCATCAGCAATGCAGAGTGTTGATGTTTACAACTCTGTCCGTTTCCTGTGGTTGGTATTTTTACTTTACCATTGTCAAGTTTATCGGTTGGGTCACTTACATTGTCACCTTTGTTGTTCAGCATGTTTGAAGAACACCATAATCTGGTTTTCAATATCTTATGGGAAATGGTTGTGAGCTCCAACATGGATCTTAAAATCAATGCCGCCAAACTTCTGAAAGCGATCGTAAGTCACTTTCCTGTTGAATGTATTCTTTGACCTTTAGACTTTTTGTCTCTTTGGGACCTTTAATCTCTTTGATTTGAATAGGTACCATATATTGATGCAAAAGTTGCTTCAGCGCATGTTTTGCCCGCTCTTGTGACTTTGGGCTCTGAACCGAACTTACATGTGCTGTATGCTAGCATTGATGCCTTCGGAACTGTGGCTCAGAACTTCAAAACAGATGTGGTCTGTAAATTTTCTTTATGGTGCAATCCTGGTATACCCTGTCTGTTTCTTTAAGTGCAAGTGGCTGACCAAAGTTTATTCTAATCAGATTGTTGACAAAATACGGGTGCAAATGGATGCTTTTCTTGAAGACGGATCTCATGAAGCTATACTTGCTGTTATTCGTGCATTAGTGGTGGCTGTGCCACACACAACGGAGAGCCTAAGAGATTATATCCTTTGATCAACTATTATTATATTAATCCAATTTTTTTTTTATTTTACAAAAATGTTCATTTTCATTTTTATTTTCCTTGACATGGTGCACATTTGTTATCAAAGATATTTCATCTTTCTGCAAGTCAAATACCATCAAGTAACATGGTTCGTCGCCGTGATCGATCCAACGCATTCTGCGAGGCAATCCGTGCCCTAGATGCTACAGGTTTTTCATACCTTCTGCAATTATTCTTAAATAGAGGAATTTTCATATACTTGATGCATGAAATGGTGTTTAACTTTTGATGCAAGCAATGTAAACAATCGTGTCTGACTTCCTTGCAGATCTATCAGCTGCCAGTGTCCGGGATCTGCTCTTGCCAACGATACAAAACCTGTTAAAAGACACAGACGCCCTTGATCCCGCACACAAGGAGGCCCTGGAAATCATTGTGAAAGACAGGTCCGGTGGAACATTTGACACTTTCAGCAAAGTCATGGGGTCTCAGTTTGGGTTGCCAACCTCAATGACAAATTTATTCAGTGAAGGCGGGCTGCTCGGAAAGCGGGATTCAGTTGAAATGCCGCAACCGCAACCGCCACCACCAACAAATTTAGGTGAGCAACCCAAGACCACCCTAAACCCGCCATCAGCAGCCGAAGACACAAGATTTCGAAGAATCATGAGAGGCGGTCTTACCGACATGCTGAGGGGCAAAACCAAAAACAATGATGAACTTTCGCCACCTCATTAAATATGTTCTTGTTTCCTTGTAGTTCATATGAATTTCGGTTGTGTTCTTTTACTTTTCTTTCTAAAGTTAATTTTTTATTCTTTTGATCATTTCGGTTCTGTAATGTCGATCAAGAGAATAAATGTCTGTTTCGGGTACCAAAAAAAGCATACACGAACCTAACCAAATTATATGTATCAAACATTAAATTGATAAACTAAAACAACCAGTTTTTATTTGAATTATAGTTATGTTACTGTTTTTAGCTTTATGGTTGATTTGCAATTTCTTTTTTCTTTCTTGTTTGTTCACTTATGGTTTTCAATCACTTGCAAGTACAACTTGTGAGACTCGATATCGGCTTACTAAAAGCTTTGATCAAGCTGAGCTTAAAGGAGCTAAGGTTTATTTAACTCCGAGCTTCAAGAGCCTAAAAGAGCCATTTCTTTATATAATTTTTATTTAATATCTTATGGTGAGGTTCAAATGATAACCAATATTTATGTGATAATCATGATAACCACTCACAAACATAGTGTTACGTATATGTAACAATTATCATTATGTTAGTATTACATATACGTAAACACTATGTGTCATGTACATGTAACATTATTTGGTACGTGTATTAAGACTCATCATTTCCTTATTTATGTTCAGAATATATGTTCAAGATACTTAAATAACCTTTTAACAAATAAAAAAAAAATAATTTGTAAATTACGTGATTGTTTGAGAGTGATTATCACATAAAAAATTGGTTATCGTTTGAACCCTTCCCTAATATCTTATATATATACACATATTTATATGATAATTCTTATTATATAAAAAATTATGATAAAACTAACTAAAAAAATATATGTGTTATGTTTACAAACTATAATTACAAATACACATGAATAAAATAATTAATGAATTATATCAAGCTTGAGCTTTAGAAATAAAGTCCTTAACGATTCAGAGGCTGAAGCTTGAGCTTAAGCAAAACGAGTCAAGCTTGAGCCAGCTTGGGGTAGGCTTGACTCACATACACCCTAGTTGCAAGTTGTTAAAAGTGCAATAAAATACATGAAGTCACTTTTATCAAAGGATCTATATGTATATATTATATATACTATATTATAAATAAAAGTTTTAGTAGGACACTTGTCATTTTCTTATGTATTTTTAATATTTTTTTCTCATCCCTCTCTCATATTAATTACACAAATTTTTTTAATTGTTTTTTATATTTTTTTGTTTTCCGCTTCTCTATTCTATTAAATGATAATGATTTCTATAATTTTTTTTATAAAATGTTTTTTTATTTAAAAAAAATGGGTTTGTTCATAAAACATTTTTATAAATTGAACATTTCATTTCATTTTGTTTATAAACCATTTTTAAAAAATAACTATATAGCGTATTCTAGAATTTGTATTAAAAAACTATTTAATATGTCATAAATATGTAATATATAAATGTTTATTACTAAGTATATAACACTGCATTTATTCAACCCGTGTAATCAGGGCTGGCCCTAGGGTAGGCCGAGTCGGGCCGCCGGCCAGGGCCTATTTTTTTAAGGGGCCTAAAATTTTATATATCGGCTTTATATATTGGGACCTTTTTATAAAACTTAAAAACATATTGAGCTCTTTTTATAATGGTTGAGTTCTCTTTAATCTTTATAATGGTTAGGCCCTCTTTAATATCTATAATGTTTGGGGCCCTTTAATCTTTACAATGTAATGATGGGCCCTAATCCGTTTAAATGTTTAATATTTATAATGTAAATATATAATGGTTGATTGATTGAGCCATAATCCAGTAATTCATTTCATCTTTCTAATGTAAAAATATGTAATGGTTGGACCCTAATCTTTATAAAGAAATTAGAAACCATCGGTTGTTTAAAAAAAGGACGGATTGAATAACAGAAGAAAAATAGCCCTAATCTTGCTATAACGTTAGTCGTTTTTCTTTAAAAAATTAGTTTATATATATTTGTTCGCAGGGGCCTTTTTTTTCGGGCTCGGCCGAGATACTTAAATCTTCAGGATCGGCCCTGCGTGTAATACACCAGATTTCTAACCTAGTATTATTATATAATAGTGTATTTTTAAATCATAGTTGATACATTAATCTATACTATATAATAAATAAATGTTTTAATGGGACACTTGTCACTCTCATATTTATCATCAAAATTTTTTTTTCGCCTCTCTCCTATTAATTATGCAAATTTCTTTATTAAAAAAAATGTTTCAAATCTCTTTCTCTCCTATTAAATAATAATGATTTCTATAATTATTTTTATAAAACAATTTTTATTTAAAAAAATATGTTTGTTCATAATTTTTTTTTATAAATTGAACATTTTTTTCATCCTTTTTATAAAATATATTTTAAAAATAATTATTTCATCAATAACATCAAACATACAAATGTTCATAAAAGCTGTTAATTTACATCAAACATACAAATAATTTATTCAACCCATGTAATACATGAGTTTTTAACCTAGTTAATAATCAAAAGAAAGAAAATAATTATTGGTAGGCCAAGCCGTTCTAACCCAACTTGTTTAAAGTTGTTATCTGGTTGACTAACACAATATGTATTGTTCATTATAATCACTATTATTAAGGATAAGAAATATACATGAAATATCTTTTAAATATGGCAAAAAATAAACAAGTATTTTTTAAATTATTTAATTATTTGAATAAAAAATTACATAATTATAAACTATAGAACAATTATTATGAACCAAATAAAAAATAATCAAATACGAGTTTCATAAAACAAATTCAAACACACATCTTTAAAAATATTAAAATATGATTTAAAAATGATGTAAAACTCTAAATGATAATTGGTCAGACGATTTTCTTTCTTTACCATTTTTTTCCTGAGAAATAGTAAGATTGGCACAAGTGGACTTTTTCTATTACCACTAGATTAATAAATTTATATTCTCTTAATATTGAGTTATAAATTTATTTTCAATTTGAGTATAAAATATTTATGAACAATATTAATTTCACGTCAAATCTTTTTTCCTTAACCCCGTCATGAGTCATGAGGTTGTCTCAACATAATTTATATTGAATTTCTGTATGAGGTTAACTTTTTATTTTATGTTAATTAAACATGTCTAACTTATAATAACTAAGTTGAGATTGATTTGAAGTATGGTACAGTTGAAAACAAATTTTAAAATTAATTTAAATTTTCTTGCTTTTAAAAAAAAATATTGTATCCGGGTTTATGACCCCGTTTTCTCTTCCTCACCTAAATTGATATAATGCCTTTTTTTTAAAAAATCTTTTTTACAATTATAAATAAACTTAATTGCAAGTGTCGGCCAATTTTCTTAAAATTCAATTTTAACCCTCTAATTTATTGGAATGTCATGTTTTACCCCTGACTTTATAAAATGTCACTTTACCCCTCTTAAATTTCTAAAGTTTCAAGTTTACCCTGTGTAGTGTATATAATAATTTTCGTTCATTAATTAATTTTTTTTCTTGATATCCCGGTATAAATTTCATTAAAAACTTAGTTGTATTCAATGTAGGGTATTTTTTATGTGTCGTGGGTTATATCGACTGACGGTAATGTGCTGACACCGTGTAGAACGAGATCGACACCAACTAAAAAATATCGGTTCCGCTATATAACTGTTTTTTATCTATGTTTCGATCTCCACAACCGATTCGTCGTAACTTTATATACGTCTATGTACTTAACCACATTTTTTTTTGTGTTTAACCACGTTAATGTCATCGTCTCAGCCGTTTAAGGTTTGCCTCTCACCGTGTGGCGCAAGAGCCTCCCGTCACGGAGCGCGGGGCTCACTCAGCCGTTTAAGGTTTGCCTCTCACCGTGTGGCGCAAGAGCCTCCTGTCGCGGAGCGCGAGGCTCACAACCGATTCATCGTAACTTTATATGTTTATTCTATGTACTTAACCACATTTATTTTGTGTTTAGCTACGTTAATGTCACCACTTCAGCTGTTTAAGGTTCGCCTCCCGCCGCGAAGCGCGGGTCTCATTTTCTAGTTTTTATTTAAGAATTAAGATATAATTTAGTTTTTCTCATAATTTGTAAAGTAAAAAATATGAATATACAGAATTGTTTAGTGTTTGTTTTGTCTATATGTTTATATAGTTTTAATGAATACTAGGTTGTATAAATAAGTAAAAATATGAATATACAGAATTGTTGAGTGTTTTGTCTATATTTTTATATAGTTTTATTAAAAACTAGGTTGTATCTAAGGTAAAGTGTTTTTTTTTTGTTTTCTCTCGCAAAACCTTTTTTTTATCCCTTTTTTTACAAATAAGCATTGTAGGATATCAATGTTACATTATACTGTTATTTTCGATCAATAAATTAATAAGTTTTAAAACAGTTGATAAACATTATTAACAAATGAAAAGGCGAGGTGGTATGCAAGCTAACAAAATTTTAACATCAAAATAGTTTATCAGGTATAATTTACTTTATTGTTTTTCATTAACATGTCACAAGAACTGATCAACATGTGGTATCAGAGCAGATGTTGATTAATCAGTTTTTGTTACATTCGCTAAACTGGAATTAAAATCGAAGAACAAAGTTTTGATTAAAATCATATGAAAATCGTCCTAATCATGTTTAACGATTTTCTATTTTGTTAACATATTATGTTTTTGATCTCCTAAAATCGAGATCTATAAAGATTTTCGAAATCTGTTAAAATAATGTTTCAAGATTTCGATTCCAGGCTTAAATTTGATAACATAGAAGAACAGTTTCATCTAATGTTCTTGAAACTGTTCTTCGTGTTCATCATTATTTTTTGATGAAAATCCCCTTAATTTGGGATGAATAATTATTTGATTGTGTTTTTGCTAAAATCTTGTAACTTAATATCCAAGATTTCGAATTAAAATATTAATTTTATTATTTTAAATTAAGAAACTTGGATATACTTAATAACTTAAAAGATTTCAAAATTTAAAACACAATCAAATCCTTTAAATTTAGCACTGCCTTATCTGGTTCATCATTCACGGTTTAAGATGTTCACGTTGCTGTGTTTACGGGTCTTAAATTCACGGGTAACAATTCACATTTCTGTGTTTACGGTTTAATTTTCACGGTTTATAGTTCACGGCTTATAGTTCACGGGTCTTACTAGTTCACGACTTTACAGTTCACGGTTTATAATATTGAGCCGTGAACCTTATGGAGCAGTGAACCCTTACCTGGAACCGTGAACCTTATTGGAACCGTGAACCCTTCTTGAACCGTGAACCTTACCTGAAGCATTATAGAACCATGAACCCATTATAGAACCGTGAACCCTCATCTTAGCCGTGAACCTTCATTTGGCCGTGAACCTTGCCTTATCTGTGTTTTTGATCCGCGCTAACAGGGGGCTTACTATTAATGAATGCTTTAGTTTTAGTTTTGTTAAGTTTTAAATTTAAATGTTTTCAAAACATTAAAAACTTACTTGAATAACACCTAATAGCTTCACTTTTGCCCAAAGGTGATGTGATGCATGTGTATACTTATTCAAGCTTAAGTAAAAAACATCATAACTTAGTGCTTATCATGATATTAAATTAGAAAACATGATTAACTTAAATAACACATAAAGTTTCACTTATGCCCAAAGGTGATGTGTCACGCTCGTAAAGTTATTTAAGTATAATTAAGCACTAGTTCGCCTAAAATACATGAATGTTTCTACTTCTGTCCAAAGGTGATGTGTAACATTTATGTTCCGCGAACCTAATTATGTGCATTCTAAACAAATATTTCACTTCTGACCAAAGGTGATGTGTTACATTATTAATGCACATACTTAACATTAAATTTGTTCCTAATGCTAAACAAATGTTTCATTTCTGCCTAAATGTGATGTGTTAAGTAGAACCTAATTAATCTATTAGTTTGGTGCTATAATATATTTTATCACATCTTCATAATATAATTGTTCTTAAGTAGAACCTCATTTAATTTTATTATTTCTATCTGTCTTAGATTATTATCTCGTACACTACTCTAAGTTCTTCTTTAACTATTTGTATCTTATTTTCACTATAGTTTCTAAGATGAGTTTTACTTGATTAAGAGTTTCCATAATTTTCTCTTATTGAGTCTTGATTATCCCTTAAGATATGACATTCCTGTTGCTATTTCTGATAAAAATACTACAGAATAAAATAGAGCATAAGAAATAGGACAAGTCAAACACAATGTCTCTTATGGTAATCAAGAACTCCTTTCATGATTGCTATCAGGGGAGCTATTTCATATCCTGAATTTCCTAAGACTAAAATATTCTCTATGAAAATGGAAGAATCAAAATAATTCCTAATACGCATGCAAACATTCTAATTGTAAATAAAAGGTTAAGTGTCATCCGTGAACACATCACAATATACACTGACATGACCCATAAAACTAAGGGCTTATACATGGAAATCAGTGAAATTTTTTTCAGTGCGTACATAATAATTTTTCCACTAGTACGATTAGTTGCCTTAAAAATCAAATATAACACTCAGAAGTACCAAAGGAAAAAGAGTGTATTGATAGCAACATACGTACAAGAAAAGAAACACCTAAAACTGGAAAACCGGATGTTATTCATATCACTACCACTAAACCCAATAAGAGGATAGTTTTAAGGTCTGAAAACAAAATACAAGTACTACCTCCAGCTCTAAGTTATCCAAGGAGAAGTCTCACTGTAAAAATTATGCCATTATACTAGGCATAATAAGTGAGATCATCCAAAAGCCAAGGGATTAGCTAGCTAATATAAGGTAGTCACTAACTAATTGATATTTTTTTGAGTCCGTTAACATTAATATTCCAGTCAACACGTGATGAGTTGAGTCTAGTTCTATACGTTTTCTTACGAGAATTCAACTAATAATAATATGAAAATTTAGTGGTGGATTTAAATGTTAAGGCTACATAGAACCATTGTCTTTGTATTAGGCTTTATAATACCTTACATATTCTGAAGAATACTCAGAATTTAGTATCAATAATAAAGCTACACTTGACAGTTATGAGGTTTGCGTGGCCAAAACAAAGTCACCATTATCTTAAACTCTCATATTATTGGTTATCATTATCTGGATAGAAACCTTTATGACATAGAACTAGCTTATACAATAAACTTTCACAACTTTTGTTATCATGAAAATGAAAATTTAACAAAAGATAAATAAGACTTATGCACTTCATCCATTATGACCAAAATTTATGAGAAATCATGACCAGGTTAATGCAGGATGAATTCTTACCAAGTCTCATTCTCGATGACTTTAAATCATGTGTTAAACGCCCTAAATATCAAATGGCAAAGGGGATATCTGAGGGTCCACCAGATGTTATCCCAAATGAAATATTCTGACATAATTCGTTTATCATTTAGAAAAATATTTACTTGTATCTAATCTGTTTCCTACGACACAAAACTTTAAAGATATCAATTCATTTACACTTGATAGAATTCCTTCTATATTTGTTTCTTTAATTTCTTATGAAATTTTGGACGATAAGGAAATCAAGTCTAAAATATATGAAAGGTTCCCACGTTACGCGCATCATTGAAACTTGTCATGTGTAGTTTCTAGAGACCTCAAAGATCAGTGGGAGCACCATTTGTCCTAATTATAGCTTGTAAAAGTTGCAAAAGGTGGGGGAGTAACATCTTGATCTTACCTCAAATTACACCTCTTGCACACGACACTGCTCCATCACATCTTGTCTCCTTAGAATATAATACTACTCCTAACACAGTCTCATAGATGCTACTATGTGGGAAACTAACATAAACATCATTAAGTTGTTTCTCTATTAGAATGTATTGGTCTTCAAAAGTTAACCCTAAGCATGCTGAATTACTTATATATTCTAAGCTAAGTGGGATCAGTAAAAGTCCTTATCATGACTTGCCAGGAGTACAAGAGGCGAGGGGAGAGACTCGTTAAATTTAACTCCGAATTTAACTCCGCATACACCTCTTGTACACCATACCGCATCAACTCCTACACACTTAGAAACTAATGTTGCTCCTAATATACCTGAAATGAAAGCACCTAACCAAGAGCTACTCTATAAACTTGAAACTCCTAATAAACCCAATAATTAACTCAGGATGTCATCTAGGTCCAAAAAGCCTACTAACTTTGATGATTATGTATCCTACCTGACTGAATTTAAAATGGATATTGAAAAGTTTACCGATCCTACTTCTTCTAATTAAGCCATTAGCATAAATCAATATTCTAAATGGAATAAAGCTATTATTAGCAAGCCTGACTCCATAAATTAGAATACATTTGGGATTTGGTTGAATTACCTAAAGGGTGTTCATAACTAAACTAAATCCAAATGGAAACGCGTAATTGATTACTAAAGGTTATACTCAAGAAGGAATAAATTATCAAAGAACCTTCTTATCTGTTTTACAAGTTTCTTTGAGGATCATTACTGTTCTAGTAGCTTACAACTACATTAGATGGACATTAAATCAACTTTCCCTAACATTGACCTACATGTTCATAAAATAACCTGAAAGTTCTAAACTGAAGGTTAAGAATACTTATTTTATAAGTCAATGAAATTTATATATGGGTTGATTGAATTCATATTGCAACTCTTTTTATCAAGAACTAAGTGAATTTGTACACCTACCTCAAAATGAGTGGGAGCAATTAATGTAAACTTGTCCTTATATAGATGACATTCTTTAGAAAAGTATATGTTACATGAGTCGAAGCATTGATTACTCATATTTTTACATGATGGATCTCGGAGATACTTCTTATGTGATAAGTATCAAAATACACCAAGATAGATCCAATGGGACATTAGTTTCATCCCATAAGCTTTGCACTAAGCGGATCCTTACACGTGTAACATTTAATTTGTTCTCCTTTAGAGGCTAATATGATAAATGAAAATTATTTCCTTATGCTTCGTTAATTAGAAACCTCATGTAGGTTAAAGTCTATATCGTTTAGATATTGCTCACATTGCTGAACACTAGACTAGTCTAGATTATTGTGAAGCATCTAATGAAATATTGCAATATCTATAAGAACGAGAGACTATAAGTTAAAGAAGAAATGAGAACTTAAAACAGTTGACTACTATTATTCTAACTTTGTTGTATTCAAAGGTAACAAAATGTCAATTTGTGGGTTTATCCTTATGTCAGTAGACAAACCTATCTAGTGGAGGAGTCATAAGGAACTGTTAACAACAACCTAAGTTTAAATGACATAATTGTCACTAAATGTTGTTGAAAAATTATCAGTGGACTCATAATTTAGTAACTCCACATAAATATCATATCGAATACTCATTGTGATAAGTCAGCTACTCTTACTTCTCGAACAGTAACAGTTCGAGCGGAGCTGCATTAATGTTCGATACGAAATTATTGTTCACTTATGAATTATGAACAAGTTGAGGAAACTAAATTTTTGTATCGAATACATTCATGATATGCTTATGGATCCATATAACTGAAGGTCTACCACCCATAAGTCTTATGTAAGTGCTTATAATTAAGACGGGTTACTAATGACCATACGCAATTGCATATCGTACTATGAATGATTAATTATTAATGAAATTTCCTCACTTATTTGAATTTGTTTGTCTTTAAATACGATCATGCATGTCTAAAGATGTATAGACAAGTAACTATACAAATCAACGTTAAAGGGCTTATTTATAAATTTGATCCTAAGTTTACTTAAGTTTTAAGTTGGGATTGTAGTATGATTAATGGGGGTCTTGAGTTGCATACTGATTCAATGACTGTATTTCTCTGCTACAATGTTGGTTTAAAACTAAAATGAGTATTAAATCTGCGCAGACTTACTAATGCTCATAATAACTGATTACTCAGCTAAGTGGGAGAATGTTAGACACGATTTATTATGTGGCTCTTATAATCATTTATCTTATTATTAAATGATCAAATATTTTATTATTAACCTATGGCTAGTAATTAGTTGATGGGCCTAATTACTCTTAATGGGTCATTAATGGGTTTCCCCTTGGGTGTACATATATGAAGAGAGATAATTAGAGGGAATTAATCAATCAATGAATGAATCAATTATCAACACCATAATCGTCCCTCTCTCTCTTCCATAACCGTGAGTTCTCTCTGCGGTTAGCTTATTAAGTATGATTTTATTGTTTTCCATTAACATGTCACAAGAACTTATCAACAGTAAAAGGATGATAAACCAACTCTAATAAGCCAATGATCACCCAAAACCGCTAAATTTTTAGACAATTGTTGGGAGTTTACTTGTTTATATTATGTTGACTTTAGGGGGTCAAAGTTTGGTGCATTGTCACTTATACTTTTGCCCTAAAGAAAGCTCGAAAGTGAAGCATACTGGCCAGTTGCTGGATGATCAAACCCTAATAATTTTTTTTTAATATTAATATACGAAAAAATTATGTTCGTTTAAAAATTGTGGGGGAAATTTGTTTAAAAGTCAATCATATATTTTAAAGGGTTATACCTTATGATTTAAGACTTGTATTTAAGTAAAACTCTTAAATTTTAATGAAATTATTTTTCTATCATTCTAATATGTATTATCTCAAAAACAAACATACGGACTTAATTGAACTTTTAGCAGAAAGAAACCTTTAAAAATATACATTAACAAAAGATAGGTAAAGACGTAAAGTTAAGTTCATGAAAAATAGTTGAACACAATAAAGATATTTAACTATTCAAAGAACAAGTTGAAAATATTAATGATAAATAGATGAAGAATCTTATACAAAAGAGCATATGTACGAACCTTATACAAACTGTAAAAATTTACGAAATATCAATCCACATAAAAGAATACACATTAACAATTGGTAACATAAGTACTAGAAATAATATACCAATATTTAGAGAGAAAACTTAGGGCGAAGGTGTACATCCGCCCACATAGAAATGACAAAACTATGAAAATTAGAGTTGAAGTGAATTAAAAGTACTAATTTAGAGCATTTACATCAACTTTTTTAGTTTTATTTTTATAATTTAACTAAATATTATATATTTTTTTAAATTTATCTTTAAATTTGTTTTAACCTCCCACATCTCATTCTCTATCTCTATCTCTATCTTTAAATTTGTTTCTTATATTTTTTTAAATATAAGAAAACTCTAAATAATAGAGATAATGATGGATATAGAGATGCTGATGTGAATGCTCTTAAAAGCACTGAAAATTACTCTAGATGTCATTTAATAGAACCTAATTTTTTACCCAAAACCAGGAACTACAAGTTTTTTAAAATTTTAGTGGACATTATTTTAGGAGTAATAGAACCCATTTGCTTATTTAAAAACCGGGTTCTATTACATTTTAGTAAATTTTAAAAAGTTAAACTTTTTTTAAACGTAACAGAACCAAGTTTCTTTGTAGAAAAATCATTTTTTTATTTAAAAAACTTTAGAGATTAAAAAATCTAAAGTTTAAAATGCAATAGATTTCTATTGCTTATTAAAAAACCGAATTCTATTACATTTAAAATATATTATTACAGTAATAATATTTATCAATGTGAATAGAGTTTAGTTTCTTATTATAAACTAGCTTTAAACCCATGTGTTATACGGGATGAAATGTTAAAATCATACTGATAAATATCTTAACACTTCTTTTTATACAACATTTGATGTATTGTTAGTTTTTCTATCTTCTCTAAACGTTAAGATTATATCGAAATGATATACATAAAATATATGAAAAATGTATACATGGAGTTACAAATTACATTACAATTACAAATACAGTAATAAAATAAAAATAAAAATACAATTCAAATATCTCTAAATATTTATTTGTATACAACATTTGATGTTTTATTCGTAACTTCACCATCTTTATCAACAACAAATAATTTAACTTCATCTCTGTTTTTAACTCTAGAAAATACCGCGTAGAGCTGGCCATGTGTGAAAACAAGTTGTTTTAAAAATATTGTTGACTGCTTTTAACTCTAGGTTATAGACCATTATTAAATACTACTTGATAGCATGAAACTTTCTAAGATAATTTTCTTTAATTTCTAAAGATCGTAAAAAAAAATCTTTTATCAATCTTTGTATCTGGCTTAACAAAACCTCTTTAGATTCTTCTTCTTGTTCAGTCTAGACTACAACTCGACTTCACCATCATCTTCTAGCTTTACACATTACATGAATACAAAAGAATCAGATGAATAATTATATTTGCCAAGACTTTTATGGTCATACTATGGCGATGTAAATTCGGGTATAACTAACAAAGTAGACATTAATTTGATATTTAGAAGTCCCCACCAACTTAATTGACTAATTTGATTTAGAAATTACATGTGCTGCAACTCAGATTAATTACAAAGAAATTAGATGAACATACTTTGTTTTGAGCAGTCTGAATTTTAATGTGTTTTGCACGGTGGGCAAATATTAGCGTGTTATGTGTTTCTTCTGAATTGCTTGATTAGAGAATGAAACATTTAATCATCCATAAACAAATTAATATGGTTATATGAAATTTATTTTACATAAATTGAAGACTTACCAATACTCTTCCAAGATTTTTATTAAATTGGTCAACGTGAGTTTCAAATTTGAATGAAATTGATAACATATCTTCAAGGTTTAAGGTTTAGGGTTGTATTTTTTTTGAGTTTTTAGAATTTATGAAATATAATAAGTGTTTCTAGATATGTATATTATTTACAAAAATTAATATACTTCAACAATATACGAATATTAGACTAGTTTTAATTATTATGAACGAATACATGCCTCATTTTGTTCCTAAGCAACTTGTTGACCGCATGCACACCATGCCTCACATCCACGAGTCTGTTACCAACTTATTATTTTATTTCATTTTTGTCAATGTTTATGTCCTGTACTCTTAATTACATGGTGTTTGGACACAATTAAGTAATAATTACGTAACATTTGTAATTTTATTGTTTGATAATGTTAAAGAATATTTTATATCGTTATATGATAGTTAGATACTTATTTGTATTATTTAAGATTTAAAATAGTGTCTAGAGCTAGAACTAAAAGAACATAAATAAAATACGAATATTTGTTTGCTTGATTCTCTAAACACTGCTTTGATTTTTTTTGAACAACATATATTATTAAAAAGCAACACGCCTAGCAAGAAGAAGCTAGACGGCGCAAAAGAAAAATTACATAAATATTTGGGGATTTTTAAGCCAATCCACCCCAGCAAAAGACGTTTTATTAAACCTATTGAAACCACAAATATGAGAAACTCTGGATATATAAAAAAAATACACTACTACTTTCTAACCAAAAAAACATGTTATCAAATATAAAAAAAAATATCCTAGTTTCTTTACATCACATCTTATCGATAAACTGATACAAAGGCATCTATGTATTGAAGTTTTAGGAAATTTTCGTCATTGAACATGTTTTACCCGAATTAATATAAATAAAACCAAACACATATTTACGTTACACATAAATACTTTTAGTATACAAGTGACTTTAATAAATCTAGATATTATTATCCAACCAATTAGATTACGTGTAATGAAAGCGTGTGGGCCGGAGGGGTGTTTTAGACCGCCTAACCCGTGATTGGCGTGAAACACCGCGCCCCCTTGAGTGTGAAGGGCGTGATCATGAGGCCAATAACGACGGGACGTGCATGGGGTGATAATATGTGTGTGTATATATATGGATAATGAAATTATTATGCAACTTAGTGATTTTATTTAGTGACGTTGTGAATCATTGTTCACCTTTTAGTAACTCCATTACACATTGAAATTAGTAAAATATTTTTAGAGTTACACAATAATCAATTATCAAGTTCTTATTAATATATTATCCAAGAATTATAAGACAACTAAGAGTTTTAGATTAATTTACATCTATACAAATATCATGGTTATATCAATCTTATTTTATTCAGTATTTTAATAATCTTAATTTATAAATAAGATTCTCCCAAACTGAAGGAAAATGACCTAATAATTTTGGTATTTTAAAATTTTTTTAACAGTAAAATGGATCTTTCAATAAAAACCACAGCTACTTAGCCAAGGGCTAAGAAGAGCTGGCCAAAGCTACAACTTAAAACGAATTTTTGTGTAGTGTCAAGAATCACACTTAGTAGTGATTCTTTTATAGTGTCAAGATTTCACTATCCGTACCCCGCTCGAATAAATCGAATAAAGCTTGAAAAAACCACGGCTTGAAAAAAACTCGGTTGAAAACGAGCGGAGCTGAGCCGACTTGATATGTAAACGATCCGAGCCCGACCCAGGGTAGGCTTGGCTCGTGACTCACTCGATAACCGACTCGCTGGCTCGCTCGTTTAAAATAAGATTAATAATAATAAATAACATATAAAAGAGTTGGAAAAAAACAAAAATAATGCATATAATATTTAAAATATGTCTCGGTGTCTCTCTCGATCTTTGCAAAAAAAAAATTTGTTTATAACCTTAATATTATTTTATTTACTCTTTTATTAGTTCTAATAAGTTTTTTATAATATTTCATAATGTCCAAAGAATAAAAAATAAATCATTTTTTTTGTAAATATCGAGTTTGTTCGATGAGTCACATGCTAGCTCGAGATGGCAGGAGCCCAGCTCGAGCTCAACTTTTCAGCTCGTTAAAATTTTCGACCCGAACCGTCTCGACTCGAACTTTTCACAAGACGAGTTTGAGCCCATCCTAGCTCGGCTCGTTTACAGCCCTACCTGGGTTCAAACCTAGGCATGAGATGAATTATTTGATGTAATTTATGAGTAGCAGTAGTAGGGTAGATTTGTCATTAAAAAAATTACATATAATACTTGGAAATTTGAAAATAAGATTTTCATTTTCAAGACAAGAGTATGAAAATTATAACACTAAGTTCAATTTTTTTGTTTTCTTTATAAGCAATTTTTTTAATCCTAGAGAGTGATACTTGAACCCATAACCTACTTAAACTTTAATGTTTCAAAAGGTTTTGCATGTATCATTGGGCCACCAACCCCAGTAACAATAGTAAGTTCTATTTCATTGTTGTCTTTTTAATAATAGAATATAAACCATTAAAAAAATTAAATTACAATACTAATGTGTGCTTGTATCAATTTTAAAAATTAAGATACTCTTATCTTAATTATTAACCACCTAATTCTGAGAAAACTTAAATATGTGGTATGAAAGGAATAGGTCATGTGAAAAACATTATTGTCACGTATGCGTTTTTACTTAATAATCCAAACTAGTTGGTTATACCTGGGCTTCACGGCAGGTGTCGGGCCTAAATAAAAAAAATTATCGGTTCGGATCGTCGAAAACAATGAAAGCGAATACTGATACGGGTTCCGATAACACGAACACCAACAATGATGTTATAGACAACGATACAAAAAAATCGATTTTGAATACAACACGTTTAAAAAAAATATATCGGAACTTTAGAAGAAAAAAACTAAAAACAGTTGCGCATTTCGTATTTTGAAAAAAATTTAACGAACGAAAATAGTTAAAAGAAAACGAAATTAATAGAAAATGAAACGGGCTAAAAGCGTATATTATATATAATAGGGACATTTACATATATCCCTTCCTAAGTTTTTTTATTACATATTTACCCAACCCTAAAATTTAATTACATATTTCCCTTACTAAAACTTATATATTACATATTTATCCAATTCATTTAAAATAATTTATTTTATTACCATTTTACCCCTAATAAACCAACTAAATTACTATTTGTATATATCCTTTCCATAATTATTTGTGAGTGACAATTGAGTAATTTTTAGTTAATTGGGAAAAAATATAATTAAAGTTAGTGGTTGAGAATATATGTAATTTAGAAGTTTAATATGAGAAAATATATAAAAAATCCTATATAATATATAAGGTTAGAAATTGAAAATATAAAAGATAAAAAGAAAAAGAAATTGTTGTGTCAATGTTTGTATGGAATTGAAGTTCAGTGACTGAGAATCGGTATCGGTACCGGTACCGATACCGTACCGAACCGGTACCGTACTGATAGATTCGGTACCGGTATCGGTACCCACTTTTTCATAAATTCGGTAACGGTACCGAAAAAGATGAACATTTTGTAACAAATACCGGTACCGTACGATACTGTACCGAAACGGTACCGTACCGTATCGATAAATTCGTTACCAATACCCACTTTTCCATAAATTCGGTACCGGTACGGTACCGATCTCATCCCTAATGCTACGTACATCCTATATGATATAAGCTTAAAAGCCATATAAAATGCACATCTTCATTCGTTGATCGAAGGTTTTATATAGTCTTATTCGTTGATCGAAGGTTTTATATAGTCTGAAGATGAGTGACATAGATATAACTCCTATTATAATTCATGGTTCGTTGATGATAAACATCGACTTCAAAACTCTATTTCTTAGACTAAGGGGTGTAGTCTTCACTCATTGTCAAATCAGCTTTCACTACCCATCGCTAAACCATAAATATGGTTTTCACTCCTGCACTTTTTATTCATCATTTTTATTATATATTTTTAAATATAATTAATTTTTTAAGATTAATGTAATAAAAAATATAAATGATTATAAGTTAAATAATAAATACGTAATGATTAATAAAAAAATAACATTATGTAATAACTAAAACAAAATAACATTACATAATAATTAAAACAAAATAAATTTACATGATAATTAAAAAAAATTCATACCGATTAAAAAAACTATTGTTGATTGTTGGGCCGAAGTGTGACAATATGTTTCATCTAACCTGCTTTAAGATTGTTGTGCGTTTTAGGCTTACGTATTTTCCGATTATTAGCTTCCCTGTGTGCATTACTAATTTCTTGTGTGCCGGTGGACGATTGAATATCATTCTCATTGTACTCACAAATTGCATAACCTTCGTCTTCTAAAATCATGTTATTTAAGATTATGCACGCATGACAATTCTTATTCTTTTGAGCATCCATGCCCTTATTGGAAACTTGACTATATGCCAACGTTGCTTTACGACACCGAAAGCCCGTTCCACATCCTTTCTTTGTGTTTCTTTAAACTTTACCCTTTTGTCACCTTATGGCACGTAAACAAATTGACAAAAACATAATACTCGGGATATATACCATCGATGAGATGGTACTCGTACATGTATGGGTGTTTTTCTAAGCTCAAATGAAGAGTCGTGTGCAACTCTGTTTATAACGTTGTTGAATATCGACGACTGGTCAAGTACGTTGATGTTGTTGTTTGAACCGACAACTACAAAGAAGACATGCCAAATCCATAGAATTATATACGGGATCGTTGTAATAATGACGTTAAGTCTAGATCCACCTCCAGTGAACTTAAAATCAGAGAAGAAGCATCATCGCTACCAGAACGTTTTTTAGAGTTATTACGTATTTTATTTCTTATTATATTATCTTATAATAGTTAATAATTACGTATACTATAAATATAAAAAGTGGAACACTAGATCAGAAACACATTACAAAGGGCTTTTACAAATGGAATACAGATGTGAGACTTGGTTTGATTATATGAAGCACATAGTATGAAAGATAGGTTGAAATGGTTCGATATTGGTGATCGAAGGATAGTGAAGAACCAAATGGGTAATTTATGAGGGTGAGAGTGTAGTTGAGATCATGGGCCAAAAGTCAAAGTCAGTCTCTGTTTCAAATATTTTGTTACAAAATTAATAAAATCTGAAACCAGATGTAAGATTTGGTTTGGGTGGTGGGGGGAGACACAAAGCGACTGGCTGACACTCTCTTAATGAGTCTATTAAGATGTTACATCTGAATCGTTCAGAGGTAAGGAGTGTTTATTTTGCTGACAGCCCACCTCTTAATGATTTATTTTACCTTTTAATTATTCAGCTGAAAAACAATGCTGAACCATTCAGACCTCTTAATAATTCAGCAATTAATAGTTCAACACTTACCAAACAGCCCTAAGAAGCTTGTAGACAAATTTTGTAGAAATCATTCTCGAGGGTGGTGAAACGACAATTTTGTCCATCACGTGATGTGTATGTGAGGTCAACTTAACGAACTCCTTAACAGAGTTATCAATTAGACGAAAACTGTTACAATCAGATTTTTGATGGCTCAAATTGTTACTCGGAGACGATAAGCGTAAACGGGTCCAAACCTTATGAACAATTTTTATAATTCCCTCTAAAATCTAATTAACCTAATAACAAATATAAGAAATAAGAGTAAATTACACATATTGTCCTTTAATTATACTAGAAATTATATTCTCTGTCTTTGATTTCAATAAGTACACCACAAGTCTTTTGTTTATATACTTTTGCACGCTCTATGTCCTTTACACTAACTGGTGTTAAGTTTTTCAGTTAAATTTTGACATGTGTCTTATACATAAAAGTAAAATGATCTTTTTACCCATTAAAAAATAATTTATATAATTTCTAAAAACTCCTCTTTTTACCACCTTCTTCCCCAAACCCTCCCCCATCTCCCCTTCTTTTCAATAGCATCCAACCACCCGTTAAAGGTATGAAATTCTTTTTGTTTATTTGTTTTTTTTGTTCATCACAATCCGGCGGCGGAGGTGGAATTGACGGCTGACGTAACCACGTTTTGATCTCGGACATCGGAGTTATTGAACCGTCGTACGGAACGACACTATTTGTTGCTGTTTTTTCCGGGATCAAATAGCTTTGATGCGAGTTGTCGTTTGAGGCGGTGGCTGTGGCGATGGAGTGATAAGGTAACTGTAGTGTAACAGAAATGGCGGCGGTGCGAAATAGCAGCCGGTGGGAGATATGTTGACCACAGCCTAAGAAATCTTCCACCGCCACTTAATAAATCTTCCACCGCCACTGCCGCCTTCGTCTTCTTTTGCGGTGGTGGAGTACAAACCACAGCCTAAGAAATCTTCTAGCTTCGGACCACCATCGTGGTCACTTTCTAATTTCCATCGTAGTAATGAAAACAAATAAAAAACAAAACAAATAAATGATATAAAACTAAACAAAAGATGTTGTTCCTCGATTATCGTTCCATCCTTTCAATTCTTTCGTATGTCTGGCACACCCTCACACCTCTACCGTCAATTATTTTTTTTTCTGTGGGAGGGTTGGATGCCATGGAAGAGAATAAGGGGATGGGGGAAGGTTTGGAGAAAGAAGATGGGTAAAGAGAGCAGAGTTTTGAGAAATTACATAAAGTGTTCTTTAATGAGTAAAAAGATCCTTATACCCACATGTCAAAACTTAATTGAAAAACTTAACACCAGTTAGTTTAAATGACATAGAGCGTGCAAAAGTATATAAAAAAATAAGTTGTGGTGTACTTATTGAAGTCAAAGACAGAAAATATAATTTATAGGATAGCTATTTAATTTACTCAAAAATAATTATTATAACGTGAAATCCCATTTGTTCCGCTCAGAACCATGCCGCCAAACTTAGCCATACGCACGATCACCACCTCTATAAATTCAACCCACCCCACCTCAATTTCAAATCACACAACAACTTTACTTCCATCTAATTAATCCCACTCGTATCAACCTTCAAATCATGGAAAACCCATCATCGTACTTCGGACTACGGTTGTTCACGGTAGCAGCGATGGTGCTGCTTCTTTCCGCCGGACACCTACAACTAACAGGAGCCCAAACCAGGTGTGATCCGGTGCAGATCAGCTGGTGTCTGCAATCCATCGTCTCAAACCTGCCACCCACCGCGGAATGTTGCCAGAAGCTCAAGGCCCAGGAACCGTGTCTATGCCGCGAAACAGGTGATCCAACTTTTGGTGGCTATCTTGGGCTTCCCGGTGCCAAGACGGTTTGCAACGCATGTAATGTAGCTTTTCCTTATTGTCACTGACAGTTGCTTTGCTGCCTCCTATTATGGTTTATTACGGTTGATTGTTGTTATGTGTGTGAGTGTGTGTAACGTACCAAGTGCAAACATATGTATCTAACTGTTTCATTACTTGCTTAATTTGTCTCTTTTGGTTTTAAAGTTCGTCTTAGATCTCAAGTCCACTAAGTTTATCAAATCTCACTGTATTATAACTTATATATACATGGGTGTGCACATTTCGGTTCGGTTCGGTTCGGTTATTATGCTTAACCGAAACTGAAGTCATCAGTTAATCTATTTTATTAACCGACCGGTTTTCGGTTAATCGGTTCGGTTTATTCGGTTAGTTTGTCAGTTTTCAATTCGGTTCGGTTAATAACCAAAACTAAACTTCGGATATAATTTTTGCTTAGCAATACATGAAATGGAGGTATAAGTACATGAAATAAATGTATAAATACATGAAAAGAAGGTATAAAACATGAAATGGAGGTATACAAGCTAGAAATATATAAAAATATGGATATTTATGTTCGGTTAATTTCGGTTAATCGAAGATACAAAAAAAACCGATTTTCAGTTAATTCGGTTTATCGGTTTTTGGTTAATCGATTTTCGATAATTTCAGTTCAGTTTTGTCGGTTTTCGGTTCGGTTTGGATTAACGGTTCGATTATTGCTCACTTAACTTATAAACGAATCATAAACATGTAGTTTGTAGTTGTTATTTTAATATTGATATATAAAATGGTTATGTAAGTGTATAAACATCCTACTATTTGTATCCCACTTTGCGATAATCCAACCATTTACCACCACTTATCATACTCCAAAATCAAATTTTCTTCCTTCGACATTGGTGACCTGTCCCTTTCTAATTATTACTTTCCTCCAATAATTATGGCATTAGTTTTACTTTAACGTTGTATAATTGTTTTCTAAAAAATCTTTAGTTTATTCTTTCTTTGATTTTCAATTTAACACTTAATAAATTACATAAAAGCTCCAACTTTTATTATTGAAAAACTTTGTTTAGGTTATAAGTTTTTTAAGATTCTTTTTAAAATATGCTGCTTGATAAAAGAAATATATTATTGCACTTTATAATTTGTTATATGATGTATAGCTGCATATAGTTTTCTTGATTTATAAATATTTTATATTTATAATCACCTACTATTCTTGATAAAGACTTTGATCATGATAAATTTACTATTTTAAAAAGGTATGGCAAGTTGCAACATCATAAGATAGTGTTTGGTACATTTGCAAATTTATCTCCAAGTTTGAAAAACTCTATTCTTAGTCTAACAATTTGCTGACTTAGATGAACGTTAAGCGAGTAACTAAAGATCAAAATGCCCTTTAACATTAAAGAAATAAAAAATATATATATATTAATAGGTATAACCCTACCTCCTTTATAATAAAAAATAATAAAAAAAGAATATATATATAATCATTACCACCCATCGTCTTCCTTCGATCCTTACTTTCTTCAACACTAGCGGCCACCACCGCTATATCTACCAACCGCCGCCTTCCACCACCGCCATACAACAAACCCCCTCACCTTCCCCTTCTTCTTTTCAGACAGATTTGACACCGCCATCATCGACAACCATCGCCTGAATACCTTAGCAGTCGTCTCGCCCCCGTTGCCTGAAAATCCTTGCGGTACCTTCCCCTCTCCCTCTCCTTCACTCCCTCCCTCCCCTAACGTTGTATTCCCAAGTTTACTAAAGGAAAGAAAAGAAAATAAATGATTCCTTCCCCTTCTTTTTCTTTCTCTCCAAATCTCTTCGATTTGAGAGGATAGAGATAAGGCTTGTTTTTTCTTCTTAAAAAAAACGATGGAACACTCTTACCATCATTTTCTTTCTGTTCTCCCTTTAAAAAAAACTCTGTAACAAAGGTTTCCTTCTTATTCCTTTCTTTTCCCTCCTTAAATGAGACTCGTGTACATAACGTAAGTGAGTAAGAGAGATTGAGGCAATGCCAGAGACTCAAAGGGGTGGCCAAAATTTTTAGGGCAGAGTGTGGAGGTGGCCGGAAAAACGCGAGGTGAAGGGAAAAGATAAGTTAACGAAGTTGACTTGAGTGGGGTACATGTGGGGCCTACATTAATTTAATTAATATTGTTTTATTTAAAATGATTTGGTACATAAGGGTACTTAGGCGATTTAGAAAAAAAATTAATAGAAAACTTAACGTCATTTACATTCGAGCAAACCGTTGGACAAGGAACGTAGTTTTTTAAACATAGGGACCAAATTTACAATATAGACATACCATATGAACCATCCATGTAATTAACTCTTAATTTTGTTAACGTTAGAGGCTCATCATTAATGTTCAACCATCAATGCTGATGGAAAATTTGGATTATCAAAATGACATTAATGTTCAACCATCAATGTTGATGGAATATTTGGATTCACTACAAAAATAAAAATGCCATTCACTGGCATATATAAAATGCCAAAAAAAAAGTGTCATTAAATGCTCTTTTTTGGAAAGAAGGGGAAGGTGTGGGTTGTTCGCGGTAGGGCTCACAATTTTTGACACGGATCTGTTAACACGACACGATACGACACGTAATTAACATGTCCCGTGTTTGATGTTAACATGTTTCGTGTCTTAAACAAGTCGACACATTAGGGACATGTTAAATTTGTGTCTTAACAAATTAAAGATATGTTAACATGTTAATACCTGTTAGGGACATGTTAACACTTAACATACTATTTGCATCTAGATTCTAGGCCGATCCCATTAATTAGTTTCGGTTTTATGGGTTTTTGTTTTAAAAAGGTTTTAGATTTAGTATGTTAATGGATGTTATGATTAGACTTTTTAAAATTTTTATTAAGTTTTGACATTTTTTTTTCTTTTATTGCATATGTTATATTTAAACAGGCTTGTAAACAGGTCCTTAACAGGTGACCTGTTTCTAAACAGGTTATGTTCGTGTTTGGAAAAAATGACACGATTAGTTATCGTGTCGTGTTCGTGTTGAGCACAATAGGTCATCGTGTCGTGTCTGACATGTTATACCAACCCTAGTTGGTGGTGGTGGTGGTGTTAATGGATGACGACCATTCATTGGCATATAAATAGGGTACGTATCAACCATTGATGTAAAACATATGTCAATATATTTTTGGAAATTTAACGACTTTATCTTTCAGTCACATCCAATGTTTTGAAACCCGGACCGGACCGGCCGGTCGGACCGGGAACCGGTGGTCTGACCGGTCCGGTTACATGTGTTGAACCGTTTCTGCAGCGAACCGGTGGTCGGACCGGTTGAACCGGCGGTCGGACCGGAAACCGGGTGGTCGGACCGGTTGAACCGGGTGGTCGGACCGGTTGAACCGCTTGACTATATATATATATTTTTTTAATCTTTTTTAAGTCTCTTGGCTTCGTATTTCGTAGGTAATTGTTGGTTTAAAATTATTGGAATTGACTTGTTGGTGGTTTTTGAAAGGATTAATGGCTATTTAGACTGATATATTTTTATAATATTTATGACGTCGTCCGGTTCTTAAATCCGGTCCGACCGGTCGGACCGGTAAGGAGACCGGTTCGACGTCCGGTCCGGTTCTGAAAACATTGGTCACATCTAATACTGTTAATAAACTTTTTTATATTATAACATATATACAGAAAATCCGTACCGCTACACCCACGAGGAAATTACAAGTTTTAATATAAGTAAGAAATTAGAAAAAGTATGAGTTTTAAATTGAACTGCAAACACGCAAAGTAAAAGAGAGCGTTTGAATAATTAGAAAATGTGACAACACATGTTACGTAATTTTGACTAAAACCACTCTCCTAGACACATGGTTTTATATTAAACCTAAAAAATTGAAAAAGATGCATCGTTGGTAAGTCGTAAACCCTTTAGTTCCGTGCACAACCACAACACCACTATAAATTCAACCCACCCACACCTCCATTTCAAATCTAATATATCCCTTTGAAATTAATCAAGCTTCCAATCATGGAAAACGGCCAACAGTTGTTGACGGCGGTAGCGATGGCGCTGCTACTTTCCGGCGGACACCTACGAGTAACAGGAACGTGTGATCCGGTGGAGCTCAGCTGGTGTCTGCAATCCATCGTGTCATACCTGCCACCCACCGCGAAATGTTGCCATAAGCTCAAGGGCCAGGAATCGTGTCTATGCCAAGAAATGAGTGACCCAACTTTTGGTGGCTATCTTAAGCTTCCCGGTGCCGAGATGGTTTGTCACGCATGTCATGTAACTTATCCTTATTGTAGTAACTCATCATCATAGTATTCATTCCGATGATCGGTGTAATTGTTACATTACACCCCTCCAATTGTTACGGCATTAGTTTTTTTTAATATAATAATTTCATGTATCGATCTGTTTAATTATTCTTTCTTTTGATGTGCAATTTAACACTAAACAAGTTGGATATAAGTATTGCAACCTTACAAAATATTTTAGGTTTCACAAAATACTATTTGAGATAAAAGGGGAAAATTACAAATATAAGCATTCTTTACTAACTTTTTAGCAAAATAAACATTTACTTTCCATTCTACAAACTGAACTTGATAAATTTGTCGATTCATTCTGATATCTAAACGAATTCGTCGGCCACGTGGTAAAAATACCGCGTAAATTTCTTTCTCTGACGAACCCATAAAACTATTTTTTTCCAAAATAAAAAAATAACTCAAAAATTTTAAATATTTTCAAAAAGTCACCTACTACCGCACGAAATGGGGGGGGGGGGGGTTTATTTTTTTTAATTTTTTCCTGAACATGTTCTAGTCATTAAACAAAATCTATTATAGTCTAGTTGGTTAGGGTGGAGGTCAATCTTTTCACGCTTCTCATCTTTGACGGTATCTTTTTGTACGTCAGCGTCATATCAACTTTTATTGTCCCTCCCAATTCATCCCTAGGAGAGACGGTGAAGGGGTTCTATCCTTCGCAATCCCTAAACCATTTTTTAATTAAATTAAATAAAACCTAATTTAAATATAAACTTTTAAAACATAATTTAAAATATAAAGTTAACTAAAAATAAATATAAACTCTTAATACTAATTTAAAATGCAACATTTCATTAATATAAAATAATAGTTGCAAGACCAAATCAAAAAATTAGTCGTTAAGGCGTGATATGTAGTTGTTTGTGATATGTTCCATGAGAATGATCAAATGCTATTGTGGGTTTCTTAGCAACGCAATTCCAAATGAATGTCATCGTCTACTTCATTGGTTGGGGGATCTTGAACGTAATAAGAACTTATTGCATCACCTTCGTCTTTTAAAATCATATTGTTCGTACAGATAATCCCACTATAGCCCACCTAGATTTTAGGACACAAAAAGCTCATTTCACGTCCTTTCTTGTCTCTTCTTGTGCTACCTTGAACTGTATTCGTTTATCGCCAGGTGGAAAACTAATGGATTTTACCATGGTTGCCAAATTAGGGTATGTCCTACCACCAAAATAATACTCATACTTAATTGTATTGTACACCGTTTACCTCGAATAGACACTTAGGTGCAGATCCAAGTCAACCTTGGTCAACGTTTGGATGACTCAGATGTTACTGCACATATGTGGAAAAGCAATACGTATTGCTAAAATTATGGTTTTAGGAATGATATGGAAACAATGTTTGAAGGTGGTGATAAAGATGATAGATGATGATGTATAGAGGGTAGAGGATGTTTCTTACATATGTAGATGATGATGATGATGATGATGATGAATGGTATCTAGGGGTGTCAATTTCTGACATGAAATCAATCTAACACGAAATTTATGGGTTTGAGTTTTATCTAACCGTGTTTGGTCAGTTTCGAGTCGATATGCAAACTTGTTTAACTATATGGGTCATGTTCTTGTCAACCAGGTGGGCTCATGGGTTCTTGTCGTGTTCTGGTTTATGTGATAGACATGGTTTTCGAGTTCATGTAATTTTTTTGAGTTTGTATCGGCTCAATCTAGCAACCTCTAAACACCATCCGTTTAGCACCCTTTATCTCTACTTGTAGATAAAAAAAAATGTGTGCTGCGATGGTAGATTCGGAAATCACGAATTGACGGTTAGAACTTTTTTTAAATGCTAACATTATGGTTTCAGGAAATGATAAACCAAACTGGCCAGTTGTACCGAATTGACGGTTAGTTATTTTTTTTAATTATAATTTACATTATTGATCTGTATTAAAAATTATAAAATGATAAAGATGATTCATGATTACGCCACATATCCGTAACTACATATTTTAAAAATGGAAATAAATATATAAATCATAAATATCAAACGATTGATACTGTTTACACAACCTGTTCTAAGTTTCAAATCACTGAATCATTAAAACCATCATACCCTAAAAACCAAACCAATTAGATCTCAAACCGACTAAATTGGTCGACATGCTTTGATTTCGATGGATTGGTTTCAAGTTTTAAACACCCTAATATGGATGGAAGAGAACTACGGAACATGGGGTGGGTGGGAGGTTGAGATATTCATCTTAGTTTATTTCCATTTATAACTTATAAGCAATAAAAATTTCGATGGATTGATTCATGAGTTTTTAAACACCCTAATATGTGGAAGAGAACTACGGAACATGGGGTGGGTGGGGGTTCAGACATTGATCTTAGTTTTATTTCAAAATATAAGAAATAAATAATCACATCTCATATTTTCATTTACACATAAACAAAACGTTAAATTTTCATCTTCATCGGTTTAGCCGACAATAAAATTTAAAATTATATTATATAGTTAATTGCATAAATAGCCCTTGTAGTTTGATCAAATTGTATGTTTGATCCTTAGGTTTTAAAAATTATAAATTTTGCCTAATCATTTGAGCCATGTTGTGTCTTTAGCCCTTAATGTTAACACTAGTTAGTTTTTAAAGAAAATTTAACCCATTTACTATCCACGTGACTTACGATTGCAAACTTAATCTTAAATGAGTACTATCAATAAAAATCAATAAAAAAATTAATGATTTTATTGGTTTTTTACGAATTAATACTGATTTTTACGAATTTTTACCAAGTTTTTTATAAATATTTTTAACCGATTTAAACTCAATTTTAGAGTTAAGTTTTCAATCGTAAGTCATACGGATGGTACACGGGCTAACTTCTCGTTAAAATTTAACTGATGTTGACATCAGGGGCTAAAAATGCAACAGGTCTTAAAAGTTTGGGCTAAATTTATAATTTTTAAAACCTGAGGTCCAAACATACAATTTGATTAACCCACAAGGGTCATTTATACAATTAAATCTATATTAGATAAAAAAAAGGGGGAAACTACCAAAATGGACATTTGTCCGGTTAAATTAAAAAGTCGCCAATTAAGCCGGCTAAATTCAAAGGCTTAGCCGACAAAAACTAAAGGCTTAGACGGTAATAAGCCGGCTAAATTCAAATATTCATTTTAATATTTTTTTAAAACTATATCCATTTTGATATTTTTCCCGTTTCAAAAACATTTTAACATAAACTAATTCCTAGATATCCGTGAGAGAGATGCATGATGAACATTTCCATCATCACGATTAATTAAGAGCCCGTGGGCCGCTATTTGAATTTGAAAACTTATTATTTCGGCTAAGAACAATGTCATGGTGTCATCAACCTCAACCATTTACACCACACCACCTCTATAAATGGAGTCCACCCACCTCACTTCCAAATCACAACCCTCTATCAAACTCTCATATTTTCAAACTCCCATTCAATGGAAAACCCTCTAAGGTGTTTCATTGCGATGTTTTTGGTGCTCCTACTTTCGGTCGGACACATCCAACTCATTGAAGCGCAATCCAGATGCGATCCGGTGGAGATCAGCTGGTGTCTGCAGTCATTCGTCTCAAACATGCCGCCGTCTCGTGAGTGTTGCCGTAAGTACAAAGGTCAAGAGGGTTGTCTTTGTCATGAAAGGGGTGATCCCACTTTTGGTGGCTATCTTGGACTTCCCGGTGCTAGGAGAGTCGCTAGTCAATGTGGTGTAACATACCCAAATTGTGATTGAGTTCGGTGGTGATCGATATACGTCGGTGGTTATGCACGTGTAACGAATTCGAAAACTTTGTATCCAACTATTTGCTCAGCCGTTACGTTGGTCTTGTTGTACTGTCACTTTTGAGATGTATTTTTTGTGATCTGGTTATCGTTATGTATTTTTTACACACTTTGTAATTCTGTAAAAAGTAGCTGAGCTTAAAATTTTCTGTTTGTTTTAAGGGTTTTATTCATTTAAATTTTCTAAGGTTATATTTGAAACTTAAATTAAAATCTGAATTGATCGATTGTGTAAAAAAAACATATACAAATTACAAAGCTAACGGTGAATAAAAAACTTTATAATAGTCAAATAATGTCGTTTGCTTGTCTTTCAAAGAGTCGTTTTTTTAGAAATTAAAAGTTTCGTGACGTGCAAATTCATATATTTGGTCAGTTTTCTCTGCTTCGTGAAAGTTCAATTTGATTTGATTGATTCGCATATTTTACGGTTTTATTTTCGGTTATGGGATAAACACCCACGTCTTATTACATATTTTATTCATTACGGTAATTATTATATTTTATTTATATCAAACGGACCAAGATTATTGTCAAAATCTCACTAATTGCATATATTCAAAGTTGATAAAAAATTAATGTTTTTTTTGTCATTTTTCTAATAATATTGTATGCACAGTTGACGACTTAATTTAGTTATTTAACATGTGGTTGGTGACGTAAAATAATCGTAATAACCACGTCAAAAAGACGGTTTATTTTTATGAGTAAACCACAAGTTTCCACCGTCGAGTATTATACAAACTCTAAAAGTTTACTCATAAACTTTTATTTATTACAACTGAAACTCAAAACTAAAAATTTACCGCAAGAACAGTAACAATAGGATGTTAATAACTAATGGAAAAGAAATAGCAGCGGTTATACAACGGTTATATGGTTGCATAATCAACTTATTGTAAGAAGATTCACTACTGGATATACACTTGCCATCCCAGAACGTCAAAGCTGACGACTTTTCTGAATAAATTAAGGAAACGAATGAATTGAAGTAATTATCGAAGATTTGAATAAACATATAACGGTTTATATAGTAGGTTCTGATGGAATTTCACGCCACGTCAAATAACTGGCACACATAATGAAGAATCTTACCTCGTGTCAAATAAGTCGAACACATATCGATGAATCTTATATCATGTCAACATAATTCACACGTATATCGAGGAATCTTACGTCGTGTCAACATAATTCGCACGCATTTCGAGTATTATTTTAACCAGCTTTAAAACCTATACAAGTCGTATAGGGTGTCTCGTATGGCCATATACGAGTCGTGAACAACATTGACTGATGTGACGTTTTACAGCTTTGTCAGGGAACCCTAATCCTATACGATCCGTATATGACCTATACGACTCGTATAGTTGGTGTACGAAGAACCGTTTTGGCGTATCCTTAAAATAATTGACGGATGTGGCGTGGTGCAGCTTTTTTGGCAACCCTAATCGTATATTACTCGTATGCCTTATACGAGTCATATAGAAGATGTCCGAAGAACCTTATCAGGGAACCCTAATCTTATACCTTTTTACTAATAGGACCTTAATAATATCCACACATCAACATTTTTACTCTCGAACATTATTATATAAAGTTCTGTACTACAAATGACAAATCATACCAAAATTGTTAACAAAATATATAATTTCTTTTCTTTAAAGCATTATGTATATAATAATGGACTACGGGTGGCAATCTTGATCCATTCTTCAAAATAATGGGTTTATTTGGGTAAAAAATGGGTTTATTTGGGTAAAAAATCAATTGTATATGGGTCAATTTGGATCATATTAGATTAGTCAACGAGTCAATTTGGGTCACCTCAGATTAGTTGACGAGTTAATTTGGTTCACCTCAAATTAGTCAATGGGTCAAAATGTATTATAAAACTTGTTAACTTAAAAATAATGCAAATGGGATAGCCACCCCACCAACGTCACGCCACCACCCACCGCCACCCACTCTACCGCCGCCTCGCCGCCCACCACCCCCACCACATCGGCGTGTCGGTGCCCCTCGCCACCCTCCTCCGTTGATGCCGCCTTCCGCTGCACTCCTACCCCCACTGGTGCCCCGCCACTAACACCACCCCTTCCCACCACCACCACCACCCGACGTCATGCTGCGTTCGACGCTTTGCTGCCACCACCACCCGATGCTATGCTGCCACCCACCCGTCACCGCCACCCGCATTCGCCGCCAAACACCCGCCACCGCCTGTCGCGGCGAACTACCCCACCCCGACCCCCACCCCCAAGCAACCACCCCACCTTACCCTACCCACCCCCACCCCACCTTACCCTACCCACCAACCCACCTCCACCCCACCACGCCGCCATCGCTCAATCGCCGCAACCACCGTCGCCACCCGCCCCACCCATACCTACCCCACCCACCCCACCCCACCCATCCCCATCCACCACACCCCATCATCTCCCAATCTTCGCCACTACCATCGCCACCCACCCCCACCCACACCCACCACAGCCAACCACACCACCATCGCCCGATCGCCGCTACCACCGTCGCCACCCACCCACACCCCAAACCCACCCTACCCCACCCCCTTCCTCGGGCGGTGGCGGTGTGGTGTGATGGGTAGGGTTGGGTGGGGGTCGGGTAGAGTGGGGGTGGGGTGGGTGACGACGGTGGTGGCGGCGATCGGGCGATGGCGGCGTGGTGGGGTGGGTGGGATGGGGGTAGGGTGGGGGTGGGTTGGGTAAAAAATCAATTGTATATGGGTCAATTTGGGTCATATTAGATTAGTCAACGAGTCAATTTGAATCATTTCAGATTAGTTGACGAGTTAATTTGGGTCACCTAAAATTAGTCAATATGTCAAAATGTATTATAAAACTTGTTAACTGAAAAATAATGCAAATGAGATAGCCACCCCCCCAACGTCACGCCACCAGCCACCGCCACCCACTCTACCGCCGCCTCACCGCCACTACCCCCGCGGCCCACCACCGCCGCATCGGCGCGTCGGCGCCCCTCGCCACCCTCCTCCGTTGATGCCGCCTTCCGCTGCACTCCTACCCTCACCGGTGCCCCGCCACTAACACCACCCCTTCCCACCACCACCACCCGACGTCCTGCTGCGTTTGACGCTTTGCTGCCACCACCACATGCTGCCACCCACCGGTCACCGCCACCGCATTCGCAGCCAACCACCCCGCCATCGCCGATCGTGGCGACCTACCCCACCCCGACCCCCACGCCCACGCAACCACCCCACCCACCCTACCCATCCCCACCCACCTTACCCTACCCACCAACCCACCCCCACCCACCACGCCGTCATCGCTAGATCGCCGCCACCACCGTCGCCACCCCGCCCCAACCATACCTACCCCACCCTACCCCCACCCACCCCACCCACCCACCCCCATCCACCACACCCCACCATCACCCAATCGTCGCCACCCACCCCCATCCACCACACCCAACCACGCCACCATCGCCAGATCGTCGCCACCACCGTCGCTACTCACTCTACTCCACGCTACCCCCACCCCGCCCCACCCACCCCACCCCTCACACCCCCACCCTACCCTAACTTACCCTACCCCCACCCCCTTCCTTGGGCGGTGGCGGCGTGGTGTGATTGGTGGGGTGGGTAGGGTAGGGTTGGGTTGGGTGGGGGTTAGGTAGGGTGGGGGTGGGGTGGGTGGCGACGGTGGTGGCAGCGATCGGGCGATGGCGGCCTGGTGGGTGTGGTGTGGTGGGTTGGGGTGGGGTGGGTGGGTGGGATGGGGGTAGGGTGGAGTGGGTTGGGTAGGGTGGGTAGGTAGGGGTGGGGTGGGTGGCGATGATGGTGGCGGTGATCCGGCGATGGCGGCGTGTTGGGGTGGGGTGGTTTGGTGGGTAGGGGAGGGTGGGGTGGTGGGTGGGGTGGGTGGTGGCGGAGATCGGTCTCTGGCGGCGTGGTGGGGGTGGGTAGGGTGGGGTGGGGGTGGTGGCAGCGATGGTGGCGGTGGCGGTGTGGTGGGGTTGTTTCGGGTGGGGGTGGGTGGGTGGGGTGAGGTGGGTGCCAGCGGTTGTAGCGGTGGCGGCGTGGTGGTTTTACGGGTGGGGGGTGGGGTGGGGTGGGTGGCGGCGGTGGTGGCGACGTCATTTGGATTCGAACCCAATTGATAGTTTTTTTTTTAAACGATCTGTTTTGATCCGGACTAATTTTGCTCCAAAACCGTTTACCGGTGGGGGTTTGGGTGGGGTGGCGGCGGCGGTGGCGACGTCATTTGGACTCGAACCCAATTGATAGTTTTTTTTTAAACAGTCTGTTTTGACCCGGATTAATTTTGCTCCTAACTCGTATTGACCCGAGCTCGTTATGAACCATGACTCGAACCCGCCCGACCCGCCTAGTTTACCAGGCCTAAAATGGACCAAACGGAAATTGGTAAATCGGGCATCTTGTCTCGTGAAAATATGCAAGACGCGTGAATATTCATCCTATTAAATTTCTTTAAAACATTTAAAAAGGGGAAAAAAAGATTAGAAAATGGGATGTGGGGACACGAAACACATGAACTCATTGTCATCCCTGGTACACATTACCAAACACATGCATGCTTGGTATCCTGTTATTTTTTCTTAATACATTGTTTCAAATATATTAATATCTATCACAATGTTTATTTAGTTGATTCTATAGAACCTGATAAGGAGTAGTTTGCCGTTACAATTTTTTTTTTGCTTAAATACATTGTTTAACTTTAATAATAAAGATCTCAAATATACATTATTTCAAATATATTAAACCCCACATGGACTAAAATCGTACATGTGATACATAATGTTTACGTATATGTAATGCTAACAAAATGATAATTGTTACATATACGTAACACTATGTTTAAGAATGTGTTTTATGGTTATCACATAAATATTGGTTATCATTTGAACATCACCCATAAATATGAGAAATGGTTCAAATGATAACCAACTTTTTAAGTGATAACCGTGATAATCACTATTAAACAATTACATAATTTATAAATTATTTTTTCTTTTAATTGTTAAAAAAAATATTTAAGTATCGTGAACATATATCTTGAAAATAAATACGAAAATGATGAGTCTTATATATACGTACTACATATACGTGACACATAGTGTTTACGTATATGTAATACTAACAAAATGATAATTGTTACATTACTTACATATACATAACACTGTTTTTTAGGGTGGTTTTCATAGTTATCACATAAATATTGATTATCATTTCGACCTCACCCATAAATATGGAAAGGGTTCAAATGATAACCAACTTTTTATGTGATAACCGTGATAATCACTATCAAACAATCACATAAATTATAAATTATTATTTCTTTTAATTGTTAAAATAATATTAAAGTATCGTTAACATATATCTTGAACATAAATATGAAAATGATGAGTCCTACATAGACGTACCAAATAATGTTACTTATACGTGACACATAATGTTTACGTATATGTAATACTAACAAAATGATAATTGTGACATATACGTAACACTATGTTTGAGAGTGGTTTTCATGGTTATCACATGTTATCATTTGAACATCACCCTAATAAATATATTCAATAAATTAATAAATAAGATTTTCGGCTATCCAAAATTCTTTAAATCTACTATCCGTATCCGAATCGAAAAAATACGGATATCCGAATTTTTGGATAATTCGGGTTTTTCATTCAGATGTCCAGATTCAGATATTTTTAGCACCTCTAAAACAGGAGAAAAATTATTTTCAACAAGTGAGTCATAGTTTGGATTATTGAAAACCAAATTACCTTTAAAAAGAATTAAGTTTGTTTACAAACAATAAATATTAATCAAACGAGGAGTTTTAGACGATTAATTTTGTCAGCAACGAGGAGTATTTTATGTAGAATAACACAATTAGCAAGCTCCAAAATTGTTCTTATAATAGGTTATTTTTAGTCTAGAGTCATATATGAGAATAAAGTTGCGAATATGATGTTTTCATAATATGTAATAAATTACCAATCCAGTTGAACAGATTTATGATGGTCATAGTGAAACGCCATAAAAACGGTTGTTTTTCACAGCCATAAATAGTGTTATTTGTACTAGTGAATATCGTATGAACATCATCCTGCTCATAACCTTAACATCTGAAAATCAACTTCCTTCCTCAAATTTCTTCCAATTTTAATTTGGGGTGGAAAATGAATAAAATCGCGGACTTGATCTTTATGATGATAATCATAGCAGTTTTGTTGGCAAAAACGAGCTTAGCGAAAGGGGTAGATTGCAATCCGTCCTTTATAGACTTGTGTGTACCCGCATTCAAGAATCCAAAGGCTGATGTGTCCGATGTGTGTTGCGACAATTTAGAGGAGAAAAAACCTTGCATATGCGTTTGGTATAAGGATCCCGAGTTTAGCATCTATTTTAAGATGCCTGGTGCAGACCACGTTTCAGCTTCCTGTGGTGTAGAGTTTCTGTACTCAAAAACTTGTGACTAAATAAATTACTTATTTTATTATAATAAATTAATAACTTTAAATGTCACGATTAAACTTCTGGTGAATTTTAGATTTTTGTTTACCTCATATTTCTCCTATTAAATAATCTATTTCTTATTAAATATTAATGATTTTAATAAATTAAATATCTAAAGTTTATTTTAATATTTTGATAAAACTTATTAAATCATAAAAAGATTTCTATTATATCTCATCTTAAAATATAACTTTTAAACTCTTAAATATTTTTTTTTTTTGTTATTTATAATTTTTGAATCTTCATTAACTTTTATTTCATCAATGGCTGATGTCATCCAACATACAAATATTCATAGAAACTGTTGGTTAACAACAATTTGTCTTTATTCAACTAATGTAATACATGAGTTTCTAACCTAATTTTAATAATATATAAAAATTATATCTTACTTCTCTAATAAATAAAAATCTTTGTGGGACACGTGTCACTCTCTGGTTACTATTCACCTTTATTTTCCCGCCTCTCTCCTATTAAATACTATTTTTTCCATTTTTCTCTCATATTAAATAATAATCTTTGTATTAATAAATAAAAATCATATGGACACGTGTCAATTTCTGATTTATTTTTATCATTTCTTTGCGTCTCTCTCTCCTATTGAATAATAATATTAAAATAACTTTTTTTAGATTTTTAATATAAATCTAATTGCGAATAGTTATTATTTAATTATAAATAGTTATTATATCATCAATCAAATGAATTTAATATTAATTAACATTTATCAATTAAATAAAAAAATTAATATTTGGTTGAAAAAAATGTTTTAAAAACTAACTTAATGGAGCTTAAACTGTTACGACAAATTATAATTTTTAAAGACATATTTTGACGAGTGTGTGTTAACAAATTACATTATATTTTATTTAACCGATGTAATACACTGGTTTATTCAACCCGTGTATTACACGGGTTTTTAAAAATATAGTTTTTATTACTAAGTGTATAACATTTTGTGTATTCAATACATGTAATACACGGGATTTTAACCTAGTATATAATATTTAAAAAATATATTTTATTTTATTGAAGAAGATAAAATGTTAGGAATCATTTATAATAAGTGAATCATTCAGCCCGACTCACAGCTCTTAGATCTGGGCCTACGACCCATTAAGCCCGACCCACGGCTCCTATGTGGCCCACGAGGCTTTAGCCCTTATACCCATTTAACCTATCGCAGATTTGCAGTAATGCTTAGTTAGTTTAATTAGGTGACATGTAATGTAACTGTAATTTAATTTTGAGTAAATTACAATTTTCGTTCTTTATTTTTATACCAAATTTCATATATCGTCTTTAAACTAAGGAAATAACATAAATAGTCCTTTATATTTAAATTTGTTTGCACATTTTATCATTTCCACTAACTGTCGTTAAATTTTCTGTTAAGTTAGGTCATGCGCTTTGCACAAGAGTGTTGTTTGGTCTTTTTACCAAAAAAAAAAGGACTATTCTTATATCAAATCCATCAAAACAACAAACTCGATGAGGGCGATGGTGGAGTCGAATGTCAAATCCATCGGAACAAGCAAACTCGAAGAGGGTGACAGTGGAGTGCGACGACAAAAAATAGGTTTACTAGAAAACTACGCGTTCTAAATAATATTTGCTTAGAACTGCAAGTATATTCCATATTTTTTTTTACCAACAAAGAATTTTATTAAACACCAACAGCAAACCAGTGGCTAGCTAGGTACACCAAGGAAACAGAAAAAAGTCACACCAAAACAGGGAACTACCCACAAAAACTAGACAAATCGAATTTTTTCCACTGCTCCCAAGTTATAGAGCTAGCCCTAGACCTATTTCTAATCCACAGAAACCCCATGATCTTTATGTCTTCAAAAATCTTCGTCAAGGATCTATCTCCCTCCTCAAACAAAATTTTGTTCCTGGTGATCCATATACTCCAAATAGTGGTTAAGATAACAGCATGGATAAATTTTTTTTCCGCCAGAGATGAACTTGTATATGCCCAAAAGATCCCGAACGTCTAATGCAAAAAAAGGTAAAATGTTGCACCATTGAAAAACTACCTGCCAAACGTCTTGGGCAAAAGCACAAGAAATAAGAACATGTTCCGCCGTCTCCTCAACCTCGCCACACAAAACACACCATGGAGACTGCACATTTATTTGCCGTCTAATTAAAGCGCCTTTCGTCGGGAGTCTGTCGAGCTCAGCCCTCCACGCCACCACACCCACCTTAGAGGGAACTCAATTATTCCAGTCAAAGACATAATCAAGCAGAGCCAGGGTTACCGAATTGATCTGCCATTTTAGACTTGAGACTGAGAACCAACCGGACTGATCAATGGTCCACCGCCATTTATCCGCCGAAGAGGAGAGGACCACCGAAGACAGCGCGTGCGAGATATCTTGAAGTTGGGTCAACTCCGCAGTGGAGGCCGGGGGAACGGACCAGTCCCAGTGCATCGAGACCATACCATCCGCTACCCTAATACGATCCGCTATCTTGCAGCACTTATCCCTTTCAATGGCAAATAAGACCGGATAAAATTCCGCCAGGGGAGCAGAATCACACCAAGTTTCATTCCAAAAAAAGATTGTTCTTCCACACCCGTGTTCGCCCCTGATTAGTTTAGTTAAATCCACATCCACCTGTAGCAAATGTTTAGACAAGCCGAATACCTGCTTCCATAACCCTGGCGTTGTTAACTTTACAAGGATGAAATTCCAGTGGCGAGAGTTTTGGTGCAGTGCCCATATTACCTTCCTCCATAATGCTTTATCTTCCACTTTGAACCTCCACCACCCTTTGGCCAGCATACTAACGTTAGCTGTACTCAGCGAACTCAGCCCTAGACCACCATGACTACGGGGAGAAATCACCTTTTCCCACGCAACCCAACATACTTTTGTTTTTTCTTCAGCCCCCCACCCCATAAGAACTTTCTTCTCAAACTATCCAGGGTTGTTGATACACTTTCGGGCACTTTATATAATGAAAAGTATACAATGGTAATGCATTGAGGACCGACTTGATTAATGTAATTCTCCCACCAAATGACAGGAGCTTTGCTTTCCAAGTTGATAGGCGTTTTTTAAAGGTATCAACTATCGGTTTCCAGTTTTTCACAAGGTTCATGTTAGTCCCAACTTGCAGCCCCAAAAACTGAAAGGAAAGGAACCCGTTTGGCATCGCAGAATAGATGCAAACCGGGAAACTTCATTATTAGCAGCCCCAACGCCATAGAGATGACATTTGGATAGATTCACATTGAGACCCGAGGCTAAGTAAAAGCCACGAAGGATCCTACACAGGTTTTTAACACTATTTTCCGACCAAGCCCCAAGGAACACCACATCATCAGCATAAAGAAAGTGGGTTAACAGAGGACCACTCGAAGTACACTTTATACTTTGATAAAACCCAAGAGAAGTAGCCTTGTTCATAACACAAGTCAAAGCCTCCATTCAGATGATAAAAAGAAAGGGGGATAAAGGGTACCCTTGCCTTAATCCCTTAAAGCAGTCAAACTCCCTTGTCGGTGACCTGTTTACTAACATTGAGGCTTTTGCGGAGGAGACGCACGCCATAATCCAAGTCCTCCACCTTGCTGGGAAATTCATTTGATCCATGACCGAATCCAAGAAACCCCAGTTCAGGGAGTCAAAAGCCTTATCAATGTCAACTTTAAAGATCCAGCCTTTCAACTTTGCTTTTCGAAGCCAAGAAACCACTTCGTTTAGGATAAGCGGCCCATCAATGATACTCCTGCCAGACAGGAAACCAGATTGCTCCACCGAGATCAGATTACCAATTACACCTTTGAGTCTTTTTACGAGGACTTTCGAGACAACTTTGTTTATGCAACCAATTAAGCTAATTGGTCTAAACTGTTGAATCATCGTCGGATCTACCACCTTGGATATGAGAGCAATAAAGGAGGAGGTACACCCTCTGCTGAATTGTGCACCCTCATGAAGTTCCATAAACATTTTGTAGAAGTCGTCCTCAAAACAGTCCAAGAAAGTCTTCAGGAATTTAAAGTTAAACCCGTCCGGCCCAGACGCCCTATCATCTCTACATTCCCACACCGCCGATTGGATTTCAGAATGCGTGAACTGTGCAACCAAAGAATCCGCCTCTGAGGCCTCAAGTCTTGATATGTTAAAGCATTCCACCTTCGGTCTCGTGTCTGAGGACTCCATAAATTTTTTAGCAAAAAAGTCCCCAATCTTTTCTTTGAGGATAACTGGGTTATCAATCCATTCCCCATCAAAATCCAAACCGCTGATCCGATTATTGCTAACATTAGCATTAACCATACTGTGGAATAGAGACGAGTTCTCATCTCCATCAATAGCCCACCTTAGACGGGATTTCTGCTTTTCATCCTTGAGTTAGCCCTGTCATAGTCTAAAACCTCCTTTTTGCATCGAATTCGATCCTCAAGTTCCAATGGCAATAAGGACCGAGACTCAGCCAATAACTCAAGAGCCTCAATCCTATCCTTATTATTCTTATATTCTCCTTCCGATGCCAGTTTTTTAGACCTGATCCACCATTTAATCTTGTTTTTTAACCAACGCATCTTTGTTAAAATCGCGAGATCCGCAGGCCCATTAAACACAAAAGAGGAGGCCGATGATACAATGAAATCTACAAAACCAGACATCTCAAGCCAAGAATTAAAGAACCTAAAAGGGATGTGGCCAAAGTCAGCTATTACAGTATATTCCATATTGAATCCTATTTTCACAGGCTAGACTTATGTACCATCTTCTTCTCCTATATATGTTTACTAGGTATTCTGTTTAGCTGTATTCTTTTTTCAAAAAATGCATTTTCAGGGTTGATGGGATAGCACACTACCTAGGACTAGAAGATATATATGAGATTAAGTTAATGATCAATTTGAAGCTTTGAACTTGGTCAAAACTCAAAACCATTATTTACATTACATTTTATGGTATAGTAGCGTTGTATATTTTATTTATTTAACTTGAAGTTATTTAGTCTTGGTATTATAGTTGATTTGTAAAGATGGCATGCCAGTCATTCCGGGTTGAAATGTAACACCATGTCATTTTTTGTATTTCTTTTTAGGAATTACTGTTTTAAAAAATATTAACATAAAGCAAACTTATATTTAACAAACAGAAAAACCACAGTAACGAATATATTTAAGAAACCACGTTACAAGAACACAAACTAAAATATTATTGCAGAATATAAATAGAGACAAAAATCAGATGGAAAATAAATGAAAAAAACAAAAAAGGAAAAGAAAAGGGGAACTGAAGTTGACGTGGTTTTTTAATATATATTTACAATATAGTAAAATATAGAAAAGGGGTACGCAAACCACAAAGAAGATTCAAAGCCGACTAATAGTGTGAGTGTAGTATAAGATAGTCAACCAAGACTTAACTTCGAACCGAATTCGAATAAGAACTCGATTCAAATAAGGATTTTTGAATTTAATATCTTGAATTCGAATTAACTATATACATAGTTTTTTTTATTGTATATGTTTCAAGTCTTCAATCTTCAAATCTTTTAAGTATTGAATTATTTCGTTTTTATTACATTAAATCAATTTACCAGTTCAAACTTTTAAATGACATCGACTCTTTACTATTTTTCTAACATTTTGATTACTATGGTAACATATCCGACTTTAGATTTTAGTCATCTTGTTAGTTGTTACTCTATTTATGTTCATTATTTTTGCATTTATGTATGAATTAGATTGTTAAATTTTTAGAAATATAGTTAAAAAACTGAATATTTGTAATTTTTATTTTTGTTTTTCTTAATTCGGTTTATTTGAATGGATTCGAATTCGAATCTAGATTTCAAAATTCCAAATTCAAATAATTTGTATTGGAATAAACTAACAACTGAATCACCTGACGAACATCTACGTGCGTAGGATTCATCCAAAGACAAAAGAAAGGGACGTCACATAGAACTAAATAAATTATCTTCTGTTTCTATTCTAATTAAATAAAAAAGACAAGGTGATAGAAATTGGAATGGTATTGGTAGTAGCTTCTATCCAAATTAATAGTTCATTCACTTGGAGTAAATTTAATATCCTTATTCTAATAAATGATTTCAAAGAATGACACGTGTCATCATCATAAAATCTTTTAATTTTCTCTATATAAAGTAAGTTTGAATTTTGAAATTTAATTATATAATTATTTCTTAATTATAATTATAAAGAATTTTATTTTTTGTTTTACACATTATTTAATTTTTTTTACACATTACTATACTTTTATTTTTCTATTAAACAACTCCATGTAATATATGGGTATATAACCTAGTATACTAATATACAGAATGAGTTGCATTAAAATTGTATATTTTTACTTATTTAATTGTTGTGAATTGCAGGTATGTATATACTACATTTGTTAATAAACTGATTAACACGTATGTTATCTCTGTCTGAAAATATATTCTTTGTGAAATCTAAAAAGGTTAAATTTCATGTATGTTTTTTTGTATCTATAATTTGAACAAACTTAATCTTATTTATGTAGGTTTTGAATTCCACATGACTTGAATAGCTTTCTAAATCGCGTGATTACTTCCGGATTAAAGTATTTCACATGTATACAAAATATTTAATCAAATAAGACAGAAAGTGAATTCTAAAAACCAGATGTTTTTATATGAAAAATCGAAATGTGAAATTCGTTATTAAGAACATACCAAAATAATCCTTTATATATGGTCGAACAGATATATGAATCGTTGAAACTCTTCATTGACGAATCTTTCTAGCACTAATTTTTATTTGGTGATATTAAGTTTTCTAGTAGCGCAAGAATGACTCGAAAAGACATCCCAAATAGTAAAAAAGTTGCTCAAAAAAAAAAAATCAAACCCAACACAAATAAAAATCAATTAACATGTGCAACTAAAAAAATAAAGTACGTTTTCCTTGTCACACCACTTAGAATTGGTTTTATTTTATTAAACCTACTTCATATTTTATATTTATAAGTGTTTCCTTTTCACAGCTCTATTAAACCTACTCTTAACTTTATATCCCAAAAAACTTATCATATATAACTATTTCGGTAAACTAATAATTCAAACATTAAAGTGAATATAGGCAATTGTGGTTCTTTCCAATTAACCAATTATAGTTTTGTTTCATATTAAATAAATAAAAGAAAATTATAGTTCTTGACAATTAATTTTCTAAATATTTAAAAAAATCACATGGTTTTTTTCTTTTCGTTTTCCTTTTTCTTTTCTTGTCTCTTATAATTTTCTAATTCTCAGCTTCGTTTACAATTAACTAATTAAACAATAAAACACATGGAATACTTTAATAAAATTAATTAATTAAAAATATCGGGGGCGCCTAATAGAACTAACTACTCACGTTTCGGAATTGTTCCGTTAATTTTAAAAGTTCCATGCCCACTTTCTGCCCAATTAAAATGGCGCTTAACCGTCGCTATTCCTCCCAAAATGCCAACTCCGTCTCTCTTCTCCACCACCACCACCACTCTCCTTCTCCTCCTCCGTTTCTGCAACCTCTCGGTGTCCCTCACCGAGCCCGACTTCTCCCCCTTCCCCGGCTGTGAGGGCACTTTCTCATGTGGCAACATCCACAACCTCACCTATCCTTTCACCGGCGGTGACCGCCCGGATCACTGCGGTCCACCTGAGTTCAGACTCACCTGTCCTGTAGACATCTACCCGGAGTTAACTATTGAATCAGTTCCTTACCGTGTTCTTGAAGCCAATTTGACCGGGAAAACCCTAGTTCTCGCCAGATCGGACTTATGGAACAACACATGCCCTAGCACGTTTGTCAATTCGACTCTCGATTCGACGATTTTTGATACTAATGGCGGTCAGAATGTTGATCTCACGATATTCTTTGGATGTAGCTCGTCGCCGATGTTCATCCAGCCGCAGAATCGATTTTATTGCGACGTAGGTGGTGTGGATCTTACGGATTCGTATTTTTTGATCGGAGAGGTTCCGATTGATCCGATACTGAAGATGATACACTGTACCAATGGAGTGAGCATACCTTTACTTAGAACTGTTGGTGCTGATCTCAACCGGAGCTTGTTGACCCTTGCGGAAGCTCTGACTCGGGGTTTTGAGGTCATCTACAGCGATCCGTATGGTGATCGGTGTTCGGAGTGTAGTAGATCGGATGGGGAATGCGGATTTGATGTTGCTACAAGCCAGCCTATTTGCATTTGCAACAGTAGGATATGTAGCCCACCAGGTGTTCGACCTTTTGCCTTCTTATCTTATATAGTTATATTACACAAATGCCTTTCAAATTAATGCTATTTGTCTAGTTACAAAGTTAATGATTCCTTGAAATTTTGTTTATTTGCAGTGAGTTCGAAGAAAGGGTCTCTGACTTTAACGATAAGTATGGTTTTTAATCTGTTGTTAAATAGATGGTAATTTGTTGTCATGAAAATATATTTATTTTTGGAATCTTGAATTATAGTCCTTCCAACCATTGGAGCCATTCTTGTTGGTGTTGCAATCGGATGGGGAATCTTTGTTTGCAAACGGAGGAGGAAAAGGCGCGCTGCAAAAGAAGTGGCTACGACCCAAACCGAGAGCAAAGCCATTTTAACTACTGTATCTAGCAATAGATTTAATAGTGACGCTCGATCTAATTTCAATTCTAGTGTCCCTTCGTATCCTTCATCAAAAACAACTAAAGAGTTTGGAAAATGCTCCTATTTTGGAGCTCAAGTTTTCACCTATGAAGAACTAGAAGTAGCTACTGATAACTTTGATGATTCAAGAGAACTTGGTGATGGTGGTTGTGGAACTGTGTACCATGGTAGCCTTATTAACCTTTTTGTTTTGTGAATCTTGATATTTAGCGTGTGTGCGGTTTTGATTAACTTGTTGGGTTCTTTTCTTAGGCAAGCTTCTTGATGGTCGTGAAGTTGCTGTGAAGCGTTTATATGAACACAACTATAAACGGGTGGAGCAGTTTATGAACGAAGTTGCAATCTTGACAAGATTAGACCATGAAAACCTAGTGAAATTATACGGTTGCACCTCAAAACGAAGCAGAGAATTACTGCTGGTTTATGAGTACATTCCCAATGGCACGGTAGCTGATCATCTTCATGGAAAACTAGCCAACTCAAACTCAACATCTGGCTTGTTTACATGGTCTGTGCGCCTAAACATAGCCATAGAAACAGCCAAAGCACTAGCTTATCTCCACGAGTCAGACATCATTCACCGAGATGTGAAAACCAACAATATTTTATTAGATAAAAGATTTCAAGTCAAAGTTGCTGACTTTGGGTTGTCAAGATTGTTCCCAAACAATGCCACACATGTATCCACCGCCCCACAAGGAACACCTGGCTATGTTGATCCTGAATATTACCAATGTTACCAGTTGACGGACAAGAGCGATGTTTACAGCTTTGGGGTTGTTTTAATTGAACTCATTTCGTCGTTACAAGCCGTTGACACCAGTAGAGACAGGAGTGATATAAACCTATCTGCAATGGCTATCAATAAGATCCAAAGTCATATGTTGGATGAGTTGATTGATAAGAGTATCGGGTTTGAGACAAATGGTTTGGTGAGGAGGATGATCACCTTGGTGGCTGAGCTGGCATTCCGGTGCCTACAACAGGCCTCGGGAATGAGGCCGACAATGAAAGAAGTGTTGGGAATTTTAAGAGTGATTCAGAATGATGAGTTGAATGCTCAGAAACCTGAGGTGCTTGACATCATGGTGTATGATGGTACACTGTTTAAAGATCATAATACGGAACCACCATCGCCTGATTATGGGACAACTAACAAACTGTATGGCAGTTGTATGCCAAATTCTTCTGATGGTTGATGGATTTTCTTGCGCCTATATCTACTATGACAGAAATTTACAATGGGAATGTAAGTAACAAAGGTTTAGAGCTATTTCATATGTTATCTGTCTTTTGTAGGATGTAACATCAGTTTGATTTTGAAACCTGAGAGAAGGCTTTTGTAGGATGCATATTTCACATGTTTACTAATAAAGTTGTAACACTTTATTTTGATTTGTCTAAGAAATTGCAATGTTTTCTCTTTCAAGTAGACCATTTTATAGTTGCCTGTTTACTTCTTACCAAAACGGTGAGCAGCTGCTTGAAAGCATTTTTTGCCTGGACAATTATGCCATCCAAAATGTAGGTATGTCCCGAAGGTTAACACAATAAGCCTGCATTCGATCGGCTGAAGATGTGGAAATCGCATGATCGATCACTTTGAAGCTGGATGAAAAGCAAACGGGAGAGTTAAGATATTTGTATCTGTATAAACTCTAAAGCATGTATATTTGTATTTGTGTATTCATATACGAGTATGAAAAGAGTATCTATATACTAATTCATGACGGTATCCGAACAGGGCTCAGCGCTTTGGCTATCTCCTCTCCTATAAAAGGAAGTCTAGTCTCTGTCCCTCCATACATATATTTACATAACTCATGCACATATATGGATAAAGTACTGGCTTGATCGTCGGATGGTGGTCCTTCTAATGGGGTTTTTCCATGTTGCAACTCGTCTAGAACGAAAGATCCGGCCTACACGAGTACATGACTCCTAGAGCTGACCTCTTTTAGTCTCAACACTTACCATCCCAATGCCATCCCAAAAAGTGGAATTGATTGGGATTTAAGTGAATGAGTAAAAGAATATAGATCATAAAAACTAGACTAGGGGTGTCAATCATGTCAGGTTGGCGGGTTGAATTATACAACCCGAACACGACCTATATTCTCATTCGTGTCAAAGTTTAACCTATATCTAAATGAGTCAAACGAATTGATGGGTTAATAAGTGAGTAAACCGAAAAGTAATTAAATAGTAATCTCTAAAAAGGAAAAAGAAGAAAATTTTGGTATAAATCAATTTATTTATGGTAAACATTAAATACAAAAACTAGTTAAATAGTCGTTTCTAGAAAGAAAAAAAACAAAAACAAAAAAAAATCCAAAATTTGAAACCTAAACGGGTTATCAGGTCAACCCGAACACGACCCGTTTATAAAACGGTCAACCCGAACACGCCCCGTTTTTTAAAACAGATTAAAATGCTGATTATTTTCGTGTCGTGTTTGAGTCGTATCAGGAATTGCCACCCCTAAACTAGACGAAGAGTGAAGCCTGAAGTGCGCCACATTGTAACATGGCCACCATAATCACCTCTCTAGAAAGTAGAAGCCCATTCTACTTCCAAGTTCCAACATAAAACCGATCCAGCAAGATTGGCCCAACCCAACTAGGGGCAGGACTGTGGTTAACTTGCTTTTGTGGTATGGGTCAATTGTAGTCGAGCCTAGTCATAAACATAGGCATACAAAACTGTTTTTTTTTTCTCAAACTGGTTTGGTTTGAAACCGGTTTTTAAGGTGAAAAAGGTTTGATCCGATTTGATACCAGTTTCAACGGAGAGGTTTACAAACCGATTTCAAACCTATCATTCGGTTCGGTTCCATATCGATTTCAACCATACCGGTTTCCAAAACAGTTCCAGTTCACGTCAAAATCCTGTTCCGGTTCACAAACACGTTTTTTCACTTCTAATCATAAACTCAATCGAGGCATTTGACAGATGAAAAGTCCACAGAAATTCGTCAACAAACCCAATAAGTCAACATTGTGCTACATTAACCTATTAACCTAATAATAATAAAACACCACACCCCAATTAAATAATCAACAAACACCTCTCACACATGGTAGCAGTTAGTTGAGTGGTTCAATTAACCAACAGTGACTCAAAACACCACCCACTTCCATCTCCACCCCCACTATCTCCATGAATTTGATCCCAAAAATACTAATTTTCATCATAATTGAAGTTCGATTGACCAATTCACAACGACTGTACGGCACCTGCAACCGTCCGTTCAGTTGTGGAACTATCTCCGGCTTCCAATACCCCTTCCGGCGCCATCAGGATCCTGCACAATGTGGGTACCCTGGTTTTGAACTAAACTGTGACGAACAGAATCTACCCATCATCAATATCACAAACATTAGGTACCAGGTTCTTGGTATCGATCCAATAAACCAGATTCTGAAGCTTGTTCGAGAAGATATGATTGACTCAATCTGTCCACAAGATCTAGTGAACACCACCATTAATCACAACCTCTTTGATTACACCTCAAGCTACACCAACATCACTTTCCTATTCGGGTGCCCGATTTCTTTCGATGTTGTGGGGATGATTGACTCGTTTTTATGCGGTAACAATGGGGTTAGTCCCGTTATTTTAGTTCCCGGGGCACAAGGCCCCGGGATGTGTAAAACTAGTGTTGTTGTCCCGTCCCCAGTTGGGTTTATGAGCTCAACTGGGATTGTTCAGGCTCTCCGGGAAGGGTTTGATGTCAGGTGGAAGGTCGAATCTCGACCTTGTACTGACTGTATCATGTCCGGAGGTCAGTGCGTGTACGATGTCAGTACAAGTCTAACCGCATGTGCCTGCCCTGAGCCACCGCTTTTGGCTGATAGTTGCTCAAAAGTTAACAAGCCTGAAGTGAGTTCACCTTCGTCGTCACCATCACCAGGTACATGTTTTTAACGCTTGATTATGTCGCTTTTAGTTGGTGATTATTGGCACTATAAACTGTTGGATCCTAAGTCTCCTAAATTACGTAAATAATTAGGACACCTAAAGTTTAAGAACAGAAACCAAGTAGACTTCGAATTATTGTTTTAAATTATACATTAGCTATTATTATAAAACTCCAAAACTAACTAACTACACCTATAATAATATGCGTCTTCGTCTATGATTTATAAAAAAAAACTAGACCAACCGATGAATGACACATGGACCACTTTGAGAAAGCCACGTGGCCGGTACAGTAGATACCGACCACGAGTTTTAATAGTTTGGTAATATGAGGTATCATAAGACATTCTTAGCCAAAGACTAGAGTATTAAATCAGATGTGGATCGATATGTTTAAAATATAAACGTGTTAATATAATTAATTGAAAAGGGTGTGTTAGACAACAGTAAAACTATTGTGTGTATAATGTAATTATCTATTTTGTATGTTCTATTATTGTAACTTATTGATTTATAAATATACATCTCACCTCATTGGTAGACACGAGTTACATTTATCTATAGAGGGTGTCATGTTACTTTGTTGTCCCGATCTCCCCTCCTCCTTGTCACCATCAGCAGCCCTATGTTACGGGATCATCTATTGAGGCCCTGTGTGATGTTTTTACGTTTTCGATTGCCCAGCAGACCAGCCTATACATCATGTTTATTAATACGGGTCACTTGTTTCGTCCTCTCATAGACTCATCATACAAAAGTAGGCAATAAACTCACAATTTAATTAGATTATGTCTTCAAATATTTAGCTTGCCGCACCTACGGAAAATTAGACTTTGACTTTTGACTAATCATTTTTCTAAAATAGACTTTGACTCTTAGCCTACAACTTCATAGACGTTTTCTCTAAAACGACGGCTAAAGCCGGCTAATTTAGTCGGCCTAAAATTCAGTGCACAACAGAGATCAGGTCCAATGAAATTTCGACATGTGGCTTAGCCCAACATTACGCCATCAAAATGCCACATTACGCCCAGCCACCCGCGCCACACACGCGTATGCGAGTTCAAGTACTCCACACCCTATAGGGTCCCACTAGTGTTTGTCTTAAAGGAAACAAATTCTTTATGAGGCTCCCACACTAATATACCACTTCAAGATTGGTCCCCCGCCTGTGTGAGACAAGTTTCCACACTATTCCTTCCAAATTTCGTAGCTTTAAAGAGCCCTAAACACCCAACTTTGAAACATCGATATCTCATTTATCTTAGCTTCATTTTGGACGTGCTTTTGTTTGTTGCGAAGTCTTTACAATATAGAACACAAACCCAGAAAGAAATACTCAAAAATACATTGTTTGCAAATATTTATTTTTATCCAAAGTTAACAAAAAAAAATATCATTTTTGTTACTGAAAAACACATATTTTCATCCAAAATTTCCAGCATTAAATTCCTTCATGATATGTCATCTGTTTATTTGTAACTAAACTTATTTTGGTCGTAATCACTTCATAGTTGAGTTAAAGCAAATACAATTAATCCAAAGAACCAAAATTTAGAATTTTGGCCCCTCATACCTGTAATCTAGTAAATATGTTCACACACTTGCATAATATATCATTCATTTTGAACATAGGTGTTACATCTATATATTAATTATATATATTACTTGTAATTAGATCATCAAAGATGTTACACATTGCTAAAAAAAGCTTATTCAAAAAACTTTGTACAAATCGACCAAACCAAACAGAACCTCCTATTCAACTTCTTTAAAAATCTAAAACGTTTTCATTCATCATTTCATCTCAAACCACCATGAAACCCCATCTAACCCGTTCCGAATTCGCCACAACGTTGGTTCTCGCCTCCGTCATCAGCTTCCCAGTCCTGTGCCAGAAAACTCAGCCATACGACGTGTGCCGCGAGCCACTCAAGTGCGGAAACATTGATCTCGAGTATCCGTTTTGGGGGTCTAGCCGCCCAGCATATTGCGGCCACCCGGGTTTCCAACTAACCTGTCAATCTAACGTTCCCGAGCTTGTTTACAAATCAGTAAGCTACCGAGTACTCGATACGGATAGCAGTACGCAAACCATAACCGTTGCGAGAAACGATCTGTGGACCAACGATTGCCCTCAATACCTCCACAACACCACCTACAACACCACGCTTTTCAACGGAGATAATTTCGATCAACAGAACGTATCTGTATACTACAGATGTGATGATAGTATACCCGTTACGATATCGTTGCCAGCTGGCCATCGGCTCAGTTGCAATGCGAATAATACGGAAACTGACAGTTATTTTTATGTAACTGATTTGATCCGCTCGGATGTTGCTGATTTCTTTATCCGGTGCGGTGATTATATTACTGTGCCGGTGAATCGGTCTTCGGCTGCTCGATTAGCGGCTGCTGGTGCTTCTAGGAGTGATTTGGGCTCGGCTTTGACGGCTGGGTTTAATCTACAGTGGACGGCGAATAACGATGAGTGTGAGCGGTGTGTTCAGTCGGACGGTCAATGCGGGTCAAACTTGACATCACCGGATTTGTTTGCTTGTTACTGCGCCGGCGGGAGTTTCTCGTTGACGTGTAACAATGTGGACGGAAGTGGAGGTAAGTGATTTTCCGGTCAGATTATGAATTCAATGAGAACCAGATCGGACAGTCGACCGGTTATCTTACAGGTCCACCGGTCGAACCAATCGGACCGGTTAGAACAGATTTAAGAACCGGATGACATCATAAATAATATAAAAATTAAAAATACGTATATAGATACAAAATATAAAACATTTAATGTTTTTTTGTGTGAATTTCTAATTTTAATGTCATATAAAGACTTAAATAAAGGAAATATATAACTTGTAATATTAAATTAATAAAAAAATGAGATTTTGAAGGAAAAACAACAAAAAGTAAATAAAAAATTTATGAAATCCGGTCCGACCCCCGGTCCGGTTCACCAGTTCAAACGAGAGCGGTTTAATTACATACAAACGGACCGGTTACGTGCCCGGTTCCTGGTTCGACCGGTCAATCCGGTCCAGTTTTAAAAACACTGGTATTAAGTATTTTTAAATAAAACTATAAACAAAATTAAGATGAAATTAAGATGAAAGGGGTCACATAAGGAGACACTAAAAAACTAATTAATGTAATTTGTTTGGTCGACTTTGTATTTATTTAACGACGCCTTCTTGGACCACCTTTTCAATAGGGGTGTGCAAACGGGTATATTCGACCCGTACGGGTATACCCGTACCCGTACCCTTTTGATAACCAAATACATACCCGTGACCCGTATAGTAGTTAAAAGGGTCGGTTAAGGGTCCACGGGTAAGGGTTTGCGGGTTTTGCGAAGACAGACCTGTATAGTTAACGAATGAGATTAACACAATTTCCATTGTGTTAACTCAACAATAAATCATTCAAAAGCAATTACGATGGTTCAAAAAGCAAAAAAAAATGGTGTTCAAAATAGTATGCATGACTCAAAAACAAACAAATAGTATTTAAAACGAAACATGCAAACAAACAGTACGGTTTCAAAAATAAATATATGTCTCAAATTTAAATAAATGTTAGATTCTTCGAGCTTTATTTGATTTTCAAAATTATTATTACTTCAATCTTCATTCAATCCTATGGACTCGATTTTCTCAAAAAGATCTAAAAAAATAACGACTAATAATAAAAAAAACCATCTGAAAGTGACTAAAAAATTTTAAATCATTCTTTAAATTTATTATTGATTCTCATATCTTTTAAATTTGGTTAATTTAAAAAATATATCACATATTTACATATTGATGTACACTAAATATTTTAGAAATTTATTACTTTTTAAAAGATGGTGGGTTTAACGGGTATACGGGTTGTCTTCGGTTCTAGATCCGTACCCGACCCTTACCCTTTTGAGGCTAAATCATAGACCCATTTACCGTACCCTTGTTAGCTTTCACGGTTCCTCACGGGTCGGTTCCAACGGGTTTGACGGGTTTACCGGGTAATACCCGTTAACCGCTCACCCCTACTTTTCAATTATGAAAGCAGCGTAGGTAAGTTTTTTTACAGGGTGTTGGGGTTGTGAACCTATTATAAATTTATGGGTTTCTTTTAGTTAAAATGTGTAAGTTTTCGGTCGAACCGATAAATATGTCTAGGTAAATTAGTTGTGCTTGTGATAATTTAGTGGATTCGTGAGTTGACCCGTTTGTCCTTTTATTTTTATAATATTTAAAAAATATGTAGTTTAAAGCCATATCCTAAATTGGTTGTGTATTTTGTGTGAAAATTTAGCAACAAGAAAAATTAGCATCTTGTTTTAGGCATATATGTAATTTTAGTTACACATATGTAATTATAGGATATTAATATAAAAAAAATCAAGTTAAACATGTCATGTTTATGTCAATTTACAAATACATGTTTTATACATATGTAATTTTAGAGTATTAATATAATAAAATTAAGTTAAACATGTCTTATTTATGTCAATTTACAAATACATGTGGTGTGTTTAGATTCATGTGACTACCCATATAATCACCTAAATTTTTATTTAAGTTTTATTTGAAAACAAAATTAACAAAAGAAAATCAGTTTCTAGATGTTTATTAGTTTATTGTAATTTCTAGAGGCTGTTTGTGTAATAGTGATAAATACATTGAGACAAATCCGATTTATGAATTATACATTATACGACTAGAATAGTTAATTAAATTAATAGATATCTTTATTGTTGATGTGAAATTGACGTGCCAAATGCATAAAACTAATATTAATTTTTGTCCTGAAACGTTATAAATTTTTATCATTGAGACCAAATTTTGATTCAGATCCTAATTAATTTGTTTATTTTAATTTTTCCAAAGAAAGTTTTATGGACTAATACTTTAGTGTTAATGTTTTGATGAGATGACTGTGAAGCTAAAACTTTCTTGAAATTCTGTACAAATGCAGGGAGTTCAAAGAGTAATTCACTGAGTATAGGTATGCATTTTATTCTTACTAAATAGACTAAGTTTCTTCACAAAAACTAAAATTTGACTCTTCTATCATCAAAATCTAGCACTTCCAATCGTTGGAGCGGTTATTGTTGGCGTTGGCATCGGATGGATGATCTTCGTTTACAGACAACGCAGAAAAAGGCGCGCGATAAAGGGGGCATCATCCACCCAAACCGAAAGCAAAGCCATTCTAACAAAATTTTCAAACAAAGAACTAGTAAGCAATGACAATTCTAATTTCACTTCCAGCATCCCTCCATATCCGTCACCAAAAACATCAGAAACATCTAAAGAATTCGGGAAAACTTCATATTTTGGAGCTCAAGTTTTCGCCTATGAAGAACTAGAAGTCGCCACAGATAACTTTAATGGTTCTAGAGAACTTGGAGATGGCGGTTTTGGAACAGTGTACTATGGTAATACTAAATAATAATACTTATAAACGCGTGTATTGTCAAAATGAAAAAAATCTATGAGTCTGTGGTGTAACTCTTTGGATTCTGTTTTCAGGTAAGCTTCTTGACGGTCGAGAAGTTGCTGTCAAATGTTTACATGAAAACAGTTTTAGACGTATGGAGCAATTCATGAATGAAGTCAGGATCTTGACAGGGTTAGATCATGAAAACTTAGTGAAGTTATACGGATGCACCTCAAAACGAAGCAAAGAACTGCTTTTTGTTTATGAATATATTCCCAATGGCACAGTAGCCGATCATCTTCATGGAAAACTAGCAAGCTCAAGCGCGAGTCTGTTTTCATGGTCCGTGCGATTCAACATTGCCATACAAACAGCCGATGCACTAGCTTATCTACACCAATCAGGCATCATTCATCGCGATGTTAAAACTAACAACATTTTGTTAGATAAAAGTTTCCGAGTCAAAGTTGCTGATTTTGGGTTGTCAAGATTGTTCCAAAATGTTACACACGTGTCCACCGCCCCACAAGGGACACCTGGTTATGTTGATCCTGAATACTACCAGTGTTACCATTTGACAGATAAAAGTGATGTTTATAGCTTTGGGGTCGTTTTAATTGAGCTCATTTCTTCATTACAAGCCGTTGACACCAACAGGCACAGGCTCGATATAAACTTGGCTAATATGGCTATGACCAAGATTCAAAACCATATGTTGGATGAGTTGGTTGACAAGAGTATTGGGTTTGAGACAAATGGGTTGGTGAGGAGGACGACCGCGTTGGTTGCTGAGCTGGCTTTCCGGTGTCTGCAACAACAAAAGGATATGAGGCCGACGATGAAAGAAGTGGTGGAAACTTTAAGAGGCATTCAGAATGATGATTCGAATGCTCAGAAACCGGAGGTGCTTGATATTGTGGTGGATGATGGTGGTCTATTGAAGGGTCATAACACGGAACCAACATCACCAGATTATGGGGATACTAACAAATTGGTTGGTAGTTATGTACCAAATTCTTCTAGTGGTTGATTGGACGCTCATTTGTACCTATTTTTAAGTTGGTAATTTTGATAGCAGTATGTTGTGACGGGTTGTATTTGAGTGAACCCAAATTGACCCGTTGTATCATATTAGTAGACCCAAATGGAACAGTTTTTTTATCCAAATCAACTCACTCCTTGAAGATTGGGTTATATTTGCTAGGTGCAACTGGCACGCGACTGCCTAAGCAAGCAATTAATTTGGTTGTGCAACCACGAGTTAAAATTCCAACATGTTTGCTCGAGTTGTTAACATGACCAATGTGACGTCGTTTGAGTTGCTACATATTATGGTTCTTTAACAATCAATGTCTGTTCCAGTCACTTAAACAATCAAACATTGTCCGAAGTATGTATATATAAGGGTCGAGATTCTCTCACCCATGAAAACAAGATGGGAGGAGCTGGGTTTAAGAGGTTCCATTGTAATATATACAATATCAACACCAACATACATACAAGCTCCTCTTAATAAGATACACGGATGCATAGTTGCACACTTGCACTTGCACTCTTATTTTGGACAACTTTCAAATGTATGCGGAACCCATGTTAAACACAAATCCTCAACCACCGCTAACGTCTTATGTGTTCAAGTGTGGCCAAATCTCCTCCATTTCTTACGAACTGAAAATATATTCTTGTGTGGTGGAACGTTTTTGTAAATCCAAAGAAAAAAATTGAGCCAATTATACAAAATAATCTTGTGTTTATATATAAAACATAATAAAAACAATTAATTTTATTAAAAAAAATTGGTAAGCCGGGAAAAGACGTGAGCCGGGAAAAGACGGCTATTTAGCTGTGAGCCTGGGCAGGCTAAATAGCCCGTGATTTTTTTCACGTGTCGACATTTCATTGGTTTTGAACCCTGTTCTTCGCTTATATTTTTTGTCAGCTAATTAGCCGACGGTTTAATATGGAAGTCTATGTATTTCTAGGCTAAAAGTTAAAGTTTATTTAAAGAATTTTTTTTTATCAAATATATATTTTAGTAATTTTCCCTATTTGGTGGACACCAGTTGACCGGGGATGTTAAAATGGGAGACTTTATATGGTCTTTTGGCTTGTTGACTCTTTGTGTGTATGATGATATTAGTTTAATAATTTTCCATTTCTTTCTACTTTCATCATGAAAAGAAATTTAATAATAGAAAGGTAAATCGTGCATGAAAATACTCACAAAGAGTTATTAACATTTTATCAGCCGATGCAACAAAGGTGGTGGTGGAAAACTAAAGGCAAAATATTATGGAGTCAACGATGGTGGCATAGTCAACAGTGTAATAGGCACAAATTGAGTGATAGATTGGAGAAGGGAAAATAAAGATCTTAAGATAGAGTGGAGAAGGGATTTTGTAATGATCACATTTTATTTTATTTTAATTTTTTAGTTATTTAATTTTATTATTTATTACATAATTATATCGCGTAAAAACCTTATGGATTATATATATGTTTTTCTTTAATAGTTTAATGATATTTTTATATTTTATAAATTATCCGTCTTATGATAACTATTGAGTTGTAAAATGAAGACTTGTTTGATTTTTAAAACATTACTTCTAAGAGATTCTGCAATGCTAAGAACAAATTGTAATGTCAGCAATGTCACCCGCCAAACTTAATACAATAAAATTTATTTCATTCTTAATTGAACGAATATATATTGTGTTACACTAATCATTATTTTATTCTTAACCCAAATGGAGCCAATATTTGGTAAGATATCATTGTGGTTATTCATAGGAGACTTTAGGTTTAGGTTTGTTGACTACTTACTTGTCTCTTACTTCCATCTAAATATAATTTAACAATGTTTATAATATAAACATAGATGTGATTTGAACATTTTTCTAAACAATTCTACCTTCATTATCAACCATATTTCTTTCTAATTCTTTCATGTTGATTGTTTATCATTCTCGATCTAGACCATCCAACATGCAACCCCGTCTCCACCCTTCTTGTGCATTCCTTGCTTCGGTGGTGATTATAATAACCACCATCCACTTCCAGACCATCTCGTGCCAAAGAACCCAACCGTATGAAGTATGTGGTCGATTGGTCCAGTGTGGAAATACTACACTTCACTACCCGTTCTGGGGAGTAGATCGCCCTGTCTACTGTGGGCACTTGGGATTTGAGATAACGTGCAGAAATAACGTTACCCTACTCCATTATGAATCATTAAGCTTCAGAGTCCTGAAAATCAACATCATTCAACAGACGATCACCGTTGCAAGAGACGACCTCTGGAGCAGTTACTGCCCTCAATATCTTTATAACACGACATACGACTCGAATCTTTTCAATGACGATAACTTTGCTCAAGAGGATGTAACTCTGTACTATAGATGTGATTCTAGTTCGGGAGTATTGATGGGTCACAGTTTTAACTGTGGAGTAAAAGATAACGAGAAAAACAATTATTTCATTGGAACCAGTATGATTGACAACAACATGCTCAACAACTCAGTGCAGTGCACCACTCAGATCACTGTACCAGTGATTCAATCTTTGGCTGATCGATTGGCATTAACAACTTCTGAAGAGAGTGATATAAGATCGGCTTTAAGAGCTGGATTTAATCTACGCTGGAAAGCAAATAATGATGAGTGTGATCAGTGTGTTCAGTCTGGTGGGAGGTGTGGATCTAGCTTGCAACAATCGGCGTTGTTCACTTGCTATTGTGCTAACGAGAGCTTTTTATTAACATGTAACAACAGGAGCCTAGGTGATGGTAAGACTTATATTATGAACCTTATATTTATGCCTTTTTACGGCCAAATTTAGCCTAAAGTTAAAAGATTTCAATATATAAATCATCCTATTCAGTTTGGTTCATAACATCGAATGAACAACTATACAAGTGTCCTTTTAAATCAATATAGGTTGAGCCTCACCTCTTTCCCACAAATATTGTAGTTCTTGGTCTTATCCTTATCACTAAGTTCACCTACAGTTTACCTTTTTCCTTAAACAGGATCTAATGGAGCTTTGCAGAATAACTTTTACAGGAAATGGAAACTTGTAGTCGGTAAGCACTAGGTAGAATAACTTTGATGTATGAACCTTGAGTCCACGAAGGAAGCCACGGCTAATTTAAGATGCAACTAACTAATCTCTAAACATATCATGTAGGTGTTTCATGTGGCGTCACAGGAATTACACTGCTACTGTTTGTGATCATACTCTGTCTAGGAAAGAGGTTATTAGAAACTCAAAAGGAAGCAAATCATCAAATAGAAATGTTCATAAGGAACTATGGAACTCTAGCCCCGAAAAGATTCAAGTATTTAGAAATCAAGAAAATGACAAATTCATTTCTTGAGAAACTGGGACAAGGAGGGTGTGGAAGTGTTTATAAAGGACAAATGTCGAATGGGCGACTAGTTGCAGTGAAGCTATTGGCTGGAGCTCAGGGAGATGGAGAAGATTTCGTTAATGAAGTCGCTAGCATTAGTAAAACTTCTCATGTCAACATAGTCACGCTTTTAGGTTTCTGCATTGAAGGAAAGAAAAGAGCACTATTGTATGAGTTCATGCCAAACGGCTCCTTAGATAAGTTTCTACGTGAAGATGGATCTCATTTGGACTGGAACACATTGTTCCAAATTGCAAAAGGAATTGCACGAGGTCTAGAGTACTTGCATCGTGGCTGTAACACAAGAATTGTGCACTTTGACATAAAGCCTCACAACATTCTCTTGGATGAAGAATTTGTCCCAAAAATATCCGACTTCGGGCTAGCAAAGTTGTGCAAAAGGAAAGATAGTATTGTGTCTGTAAGGGGTGTAAGAGGTACCGCAGGATATATGGCTCCTGAAGTATTTTGTAGGAGTTTTGGAGGCGCATCTCATAAATCTGATGTGTATAGCTATGGGATGTTGGTTCTTGAAATGACAGGTGCACGTACACAAAACAACTCTGGCTCGACAAGCATGAGTGAGGCCTATTTTCCAGACTGGATATACAAGCAAGTAGAAGTTGGAAGAAATCTAAGAGATTATAGGGTAACATCAGAAGAGGAAGAAGTATTAGCTAGGAAGATGATGATAGTGAGCCTGTGGTGCATTCAGTCGGATCCATCAGATCGACCATCCATAGATAAAGTTGTGGAGATGTTGGAAGGTAGCTTTGAATCATTGCAAGTTCCAGCTAGACGTTTCGAATCATCTCCCTCAAGGACTTTCCAAGGCGCGCCAACCTCATCCATGCAGAGTATTAACAGTGGAGACGGCAAGGAAGACTTCTCTTCCTCACATTTTACAAACAAAAATACAATTATGAAAAGTATCATTGTCGATTGAAAGAGGTTCATTCTCCTAGGATCCAATCAACATTGACATGTGTCAAAAACCGTTCAGGTTGACCACAATATATGAACTAGTATTTGTAAAAACACGACTTGTGACACGATGTCGCTTTGACATTTACCAATGTAAGTTAGTATTTCATTGGTCTAGTTAAAGAGTTATCCATTTTATAGTATATACCTAGAAATCACAAAATACATGTGCTACATGATATACATAAAATACAACTTAAAAGCCACAAGACCTCGAATCAGATTTAGGAACGAAACGTATTTGTCTTTTCAAAAGCATTGTTGATTGGCTTGTTTTGACTTTCCTCTTCCTATATACTAAATACCTTATACCTATTAGGTTCTCGGTTTTGGGTTAGACTTGGTTAATACCTTTCTAGTTGGCCGTGTATAAGAAAAGTGGTTTGGTGATGGAAAAAGAACCTAAACTAAACGGGAAAATCTTAAACCAGAGGCAGTTGGGTAAGGGATTGGTTTAAAAAAAATTGTGGGTTTAGTACGGACATAGTATTAGGTGATACCCACATATTTACCTGAATCCATTCACTTGCTTCTAAACTGAATATATTATACAGGGGGTAGATCATTTGAGAACTAAATATTTTAAGAACTCGTTAAAAACAATAAAAAAACCATTTTAACCATATAAGGCCATGTACTGGCATATGCGATACACGCGAACATCAAACTCGATGGATAATGAGTAACGGATACCCGACAAGTATGATACATGATTTATAATCGAGTATGCATGGACCAAGATCACCAAAACTCGTGTCATATCTGACGTATTATCATCCCTACACACATATAAAAATGCATTCACAAAGTTAAGGCTAACGACCATTTTCTAACAATTGATGCACTACATACAAGTGTAAACTAGTTTTTTTTATCAGCGATGTATTACAAACATGATAACTAATTCTAAATTATGAATACTAAAATAAAAGTAGAATTTCCTAATATATAAATCAATGTTTTTTATGAAAGAGAGAGAAATTCATTTTAGAAGGTCGATTCATTTAAAAAAAAAATATCAAAACATATACTCCTAAGTAGACCTTGACTTGTAGAAAATTATCTTCTAATACCATTTATTATAACATAATTCAAGCTTTTCGCATAACCTGTCGTCAAAAACGAGCTTTACAAATTTCATTCGAATATATTTTGGTAAACATGAAGAGAATTGTCAACATATAATTTCTTAGGGGTTATACGCAGTTTAAACCAAAGTACAGGGATACTATTTGCACAAGTTATCAAATTCTCCCACGAACACAAAATCCTCCATGAATGGTTTCATCCAGAATTGGCCCAAAAGATTTCATCGGAGCGTATTCGTATTCGTCAACTGTATTCCATTTATCTTCCATCTCTACCGACTCCGGCGAACCGGAGATTGAAGTTATAAGCCACCGACATAAGCTCTTCTGTTTAAAGTTGCTCCGGAAGCCAGGTACTACCAATAATTCTCGTCAGATTTCTGATTCTGTTTTGATGTGATAACTGCTCAACGATTGATGATTTTAACTCAAATTATTACAAATTTGAAATTAGGTCAATGTTGTATACTGTATCTATTCCTAAACCCTGCTTATCTTATCCAAAAACCACTTGGCACTCTCCAAATCTGAAACGGAGCAGGCTTCGAGTATCAGCTACATTATCTGAACCTAATGAGGTTAAATTAGAGTATACTCCATGGCTAATTGTTGGATTGGGGAATCCTGGGAACAAGTATCACGGAACTCGCCATAATGTAAGATTTTTGTTGATTTTTTGGGTTTAGGGTTTTGTTGATATGTATTGACCTTTAAATGACGGTGATTGTTGTGAATTTTGTTATTAGGTTGGTTTTGAAATGATTGACCGCATATCTCAAGAAGAAAGGATTGTGATGAACACCATACAGTCCAAGGCTTTAGTTGGGATAGGTATTTATTTGTTACATTGATTTGGAAGCTTAAATTTGTTTATTGAAGTTTTCTATTTGTTACCATCTTTACACCTGCAAAACATATGTTTCTTCTTAATTTAACTGTAACTTTTGGCTTAATCTGGAATCAAACAAACAATAAGATGGGATATATTTCACAAGTGAATGAGCAAGATACATCTAAAACTTTAAAACGGGAGATGTTTTTTTTCGCTTCAGTAGTAAGTTTTACGCCAAATAGTCATCTAAACCTTATTTTCTTCCATCAGTACAGGTTCAATTGGTGAGGTACCCGTTCTGATAGCAAAGCCCCAGGGATATATCAATTTCAGTGGAGAATCGGTTGGTTTTCATTCATGAATTTAATATTATACGTCTGCTATATCATATACTCACATTCCATGCAATTAATGTATCTATACATTGATACATTAGACATGTACTCGCATTAGTGTGGTCTTGTTCTTGTCTCATGTACCCATGGCCCCTTTCTTTCGTATTTTTTGCATGGTCACATTAGGATGGAAATATGTGTACAGTGCACTTAAATCTAAGATTTATACTGAAGGTGCATATAAATGGGTCCTTATAATATATGTCTTTTGCATCCTTTTGTTTGTGACTAGTTATGTGTTTTCTTTTCCTTCATTTTATCGGTTTCAAGTCGTATATGGTGATTGTATAGTATTAATGATCCTATAGTCCTGCATAATGTAATATTTCCTCTCTAACTATTTACTGAACCCTCTAATCTCCATTTTGATCTCTTATTCAACAAGGTCGGGCCCCTTGCTGCATATTATCAAGTACCACTACGTCATATCCTGCTGGTATTGCTTTCATCCGATTAAGTAGAACATTGCAATTAATATACAGTTTACAAGCATGAGACGTCATATAATCTATTTACGTATAACTTACGTGTTATCTGTTTAGGTATATGATGAGATGAGCTTACCAAATGCTGTTTTGAGGATTCAACCTAGGGGAGGACATGGGTATCATAATGGGTATAGAGTCATTGACCTTTCTTAAAGAGCATATTCGATAAGCCTTAACTAAATGACTTCGCCCAAGAACAACAATTAAAATCGTTTTTTTTTTCTTGTGTAGAGTGAAGAGCGTGATTGAACATTTGGACGGGCGCCGCGAATTCCCACGGTTCTGTATAGGTATGGTTATGTAAATCACTTTGTAGCCAAAACGTGTCCTTATTAGTGGTGGTAAAATAGTTGGGCCGGGTCAAAATGTGTTCGGTTCATTACAGGTAATTTTGCTGCATGTCTTAACGGACTGTGTAATTGGGTTGCTATCTGTCCAATTTTTAGTATTTTCAATAAATGATTAGTGTCTTAATATAAAAATCATATAATTTCAATGATGCTACTTCATTTTGCAAAAAATTATTTTAGGAGGTTTTATGCATCAAATATAAACTTAGGCCACTATCAACTTTCTATCCTTCTGATTCGTTTGCTTTTAAGCTATTTTTTATTTTACCTTGTTTGACACGTTAAAGATAAAACATAACCTGAATTGACACATTTACAAGTAAATGGATCGAAATTGCCACCTCTGGGCCTCATTTAACTTGGAACCCACATTTCTGAAGTAAGCAAATATTAAATTAAAAAATATATATACTCCTAAAAAAAGAAGGGGACATTTGAAATGAGGATGGAGAGAATGATCGTGTTGTTTTCTTTATACGTCAATACACTTCTTTTCTTGTAGGTATCGGGGATCCACCTGGCACCATGGACATGAAGGCCTTTCTTTTGCAGAAATTTAGTGACGTGGAACGGAAAGAGGTGAAATAAGTAGTTCAATTTCCTTCAATATTTATCGATATTTCATAATTAATTAATTATATTCCAACTTCTCTTCACTAGTAGTTTGTTAATAGTCTGGATATAATTTTTCATTTCACTCTTACTAATTTTGCAGATAGATACAGCCCTGGAACAAGGGGTAGATGCAGTGAGGAGCCTGGTATCGTATGGATTCAATGATAGGATCACAAGGTTTAATTTAGGCCAGAAATACAAATATAACAAAGTTTAAGGGCAAAACCGACTCGTGAAAGTTGTGTAGTTTACACACTGATAAATTTCAAGGATGACTTGTGGTCAACAGTCGGACCCGTCTACCTCTAGGTAAGAACTGTTAAATTTTAGTGATAATATCATATAATTACTTGGTTTTAAATGTACTGATAATTTGTAATCTGTTGGGATTATTTTTAATTTTTAATTACTATTTGAAGGGTAGAAAAATCCATGAGATCACTGTAAATTTAAACCATGCTTTTGACTTGTTCCACATATGCTTTTTTCCCTTGCAATAATAACAGGGGATAATTAAAGTTTAAAGGTACTCTATACTGGATCCAATGCTATCATGTCAGATTTCTTCCTTGTACTTTCAGTAATGACCCAAACAGCCCTTTTAATTCATTTCTTCTCTTTTGTTGGCAAAAAGTTCTCATTGATCAACGAATTTGAGATCCTTGATCAAATGAAAACTTACATTTTAGTATTAGTCGGTAACTTGATTTCGCAAAGTGATATCAAGACAATGTCATTCAACTTCTACAAATCATCAAACCCTTTTGTGATCGGTTTGACTGGTCTAGTCAAACCCGGACCGACAAGCTAGTTAGGTCCGGGTTTTATTAGCATTTTACGATCTAAACTAAGTTAACTAACAGATTGAATTGTGTTGTACTTGTATTTGTATTGAATTGATAGGAGATCAAATGCATATTTGAAAATGAAAAATAGAAAGTTTAGGCCATCCGGTATACCTCTTGTTTGTGTGGCGTGATCCTCCGTGGCACATAAGATCACGCCGTGATCTAGTGGGAACATCGCCCCCTTGTTTCAATTATCACGCCGTTGTTATTTCCCGTGAGATTTTTCACACGAGTAATCTCTCCAACCAAAGCCAATATATCCGTTGAACGGTAACCAAAGCCAATAATCTCTCCAACCAAAGCCAATAACATTTAATCACACTGGTATACCCCTTGCCAAGTGAGGGGTGGTGTGATAATAAGGATAGTGATGTGGCGTGCGCTTTATTATCACACCACAATCACACCGGTATACCCAATGCTCTTAGGTCATACCACAATTTGACTTATTTAATTAGGTACATATTCCCAAAATTCAATTAGAATTTAGAACGTTGGAAAGTAAAATGAAGAGTCCAAAAAGTACACTTTACCCCCCTCTCTGCCGTTGAACTCTTTCTTTTTTAAAAACAGAGTACCCATCAAGACCATTAAGTACAAACCAAACCTTAAAATTCTGATCACCAATGGCCGGAGCAAAACCCTCCACCGCCACCTCCGATCACCTCTTCTCCATCCTGAATCCTAAATCACATACCCTTTCACAATTCTCAGACACCAAAAGCCCCAATTTCTTTCAACTAGCAACAGGTTTCATCATGGAGAGAGGACCCAGATACGAAGATTACGCCCATCTTCGAGAATCAAAACTCAGGTTGAAATCCATGGCAAGCCCACCAACATTGCTGCCTAAAGACCACCGCTCTGCTAATATCCCCACCACACCGGAAAATCAAGTCAAGTTTCCTGCCAAACGGCAAAACAGGTCCTCTGTTTTGACTCAATCCGTCCCTGACTTCTCATCTGCTTTGAGAAAAGAGAACCGGAAACCCTCATTGCCGCCATTAGCGGAGAAGTCCGCAACACCACCGGCAAAGAGTTCCTCGAGATTATACGAGGTTAATGCGAAATTGATGGGCAGTAAGTCTTCGGTTTCCAGCAAAAAGAGAAGTGGTGGTCTGTTATCAGAAAGGAGAAGCTGTGCAAACATGGATGAGCTGAAGAAATATTCTGTGGCAGCTGCGAACGCCATTAATGGCGAAAACAGGGGTGGGAGGATTGCCGGAAGCAGGGGAGGAGGAAGGACTACTGTTCTGGGGTCTAGACAGTATTATTGAATTTTATTTTCAGTTTCAAAAATTTAATAGTTTGTATTTGTTTTTATATTCAAACTGATATTTTGATTTTTGGTTGCATTTGTATAAAGGTTTTGCGTTGGTTTGGTGTAACATGCTTCAGAATTAAAAAAAAATTGGTGTATTGTTTAATGATTAGGGTTGTTAACGACTGAGCCGAACCACATTGATGTAGACTTTTCTTGCAAAAACAGGTTCGGATAGTAATCATATATTAGATATAGTTGTGAGTCCGTACAATTTTGGCTTGACTATTAGTTGGAACAAGGAAGACTGAAAGATTTATTTCCATGATTGTTTGCTATTGAAATGGATAAAAATTGTAAGGTGGGAGACGGAATAAAAAATCAAGACTATTCAGTGGGTGTTATTTGGAAGTGGAATACGATATAGTTAAATCATCGTAGCTCGGTTCAAGAACTCCTGGGCATCGCAAGGAGAATAGGATGGTTGTCGATAGCGAAAAGGCTGCACACGGTCTCGTTGGCGGCAATATGGTTTCTATGGCTAGCGCGGAGTCACGTGTTTTGGAGGAGATAAAAACGACAACTTTCATTTGGATAAAGAACTGAGTTAAAAAAAAATCCAACTATACACTGGGATTTGGGGTGTCGATTCAATTTTTACATACATTAAATTTATGCTCGGTTTTTGACTTCTAGTAGCTTGCTAGTTGCATAAATAAAATCTAGTTGTTAAAAAGAAAATTAATTGTCAATGTAAGACTATCTCACTTAGTAGAGACTCTTGTCTCTTTTGGGTTCAGGCCCAATCACCCAGGCATGGATGAAATTTGGTTTGAATTCGAAACTAAATTTGGACGATGTAGTGTCTTGTGACTTCGGCAATCATGTCATTTGGAAATTTTGGGATGATGGTTTAGATTGTGAAGAAAAATTTGGTCTGACGTGAAAACCTTCAGCATTCACATCGTTTCTTTGCATTTTTATCTTTCGCTCATGACATATCCATTAGCTTTTAAGTAAAAAAATTGAATTTCTAAAACCCATCTCTGTAACGGTATGAATAAAAAAAAAGAAAATCATCTCTAACTAAACAGCCTCTAAATATGATCATTTATCAATTCCAAATCATGTTTGTAGTACTTTTTATGGGCTCAAACAAGCATTATATGCATGGTGTATCAAGGCTTGTTTACATCTCATCCATTGGGCCAAAAACTAATATGAGAAGTCTTTTGTTTGTGTATTATTATGACAAGGTGATATGATCTATCTTCTATTATATATTGATCATATTATCATCATGATATCTTGTCTCCCATCACGCATTAGCCATGTCTTATCTCAACTTCTGAGCGATCTTGGCCCACGATTGATAAATTCTCACCTTAATCATTTCATGAAGTTCCTTTTTTTTCTCAAAACAGTACAAAAGGCTACAAACAAACAAACATACACAGCGAAATCTCATGAAAAGATAGGGTATGCGGAGGGTAGGATGATGGCATACCTTACCTCTATTCTAGTGAATAAAGATGCTGCTCCCAAAGAGACCTCCGGCTATTCAAAAGGTTATAGGATTTAATACTTTAAAAAAAATTATAAGAAGTTGATGTAAATTGGAAAATTATTTTATAAAAGTAAAATGTGTTTGACTTCTATCATTAGGAAAAGTCTTAAGACTTGTTTGCACGTTAATTGGTCAATAACTTGTGTTTGTAATAGGGTTAGTCAACATTTTAAAAACCCAAAGCAGAAGGAACTGGTGCAATGAATGTTCAATAAATATATAAAAATATTAATACGAATAAATTAGGATCAAGTAAAATTGACATTTGAATATGTCACGCTTTGTTGGTGAATGGTGAGGATGTTACATATTAGACAGCACCATTACATAGGTTATCAGTTCTTCAACAATCTATGAAAATGTACACCAATTAATTAAAGTTATCGATCGTTTGGAAGGTATGATGAAAAGGTTTTTATGGGGTGGTTCTGAGGTAAACGGTAAAATGCATTGGGTGGCATGGGAGAGGGTGGCTTTGCCTAAACATTTGGGTGGGCTGGGAATAAACAGAATTGGTAGTATTAATCAAGCTTTGTTATCGAAATGGGCTTGGAGGTTCAAGACGGAGAAAAGAAGCCTATGGAGGAGGGTCATTGACGCTTTTCACGGGAGAAGTGCGGGTTGGGGTGTTGTCCCTTTCAACAATTATTACTCCGGGGTTTGGAGAAATATAGGGGCCTTGTTATCTAAATTTAAGTTAGCATGGGTTAACTTTGTGGAGTTCATTAGAGGTATTCATGGAAATGGGGAAGACATTAATTTTTGGGTGGATGTTTGGAATGGGGATACGCCTCTTCGTGAGAAGTTCCCAAATTTGTTTAGATTGGAGAAAAATAAGCGTTGCAAAATCAATGAAAGGATAAGATGGAGAGAAAATTTTGTCGAATGGTCTTGGGAGTGGTCGCGCGAGCCTGAGTCGAGGGTTGAGATGGAAGAGTGGGAAGCTCTTTTCGGTCTCTTAAGCGCAGCCCGGGGTAATGATGGCAGAGACGGCTGGAAATGGAGGGGGGAGGAGTCGGGGTTATTCTCGGTTGCCTCGGTAAAAAAATTGATGCTCTCTGATTTGGAGGCGAGTAACAGGCATGTGATGGAGTGGTGTAAGTGGATTCCAAGCAAGTGTAGTATCTTCATGTGGAGAGCCTTGATGAATCGTCTCCCGACTCTAGAGGCTCTTAGTTTCCGTCACATTCAGGTGGATGCGATCTCTTGTGTTCTGTGTGGTGAAGGGGACGAGTCAGTGGATCACCTGTTTGCAGCTTGCGGGGTGGCTTCGGTAGTGTGGCAAGGGATAAGCAGGTGGTGCTCGGTGCCGCAGATTTATGGCTGCTGTGTTCGGGACATTGTGGAGGTGCATCAGTATAGTGGTTTGGACAATAGAGCTAAGGAGGCCTTCCAAGGTATCGTGGTTATTACATGTTGGCGGTTATGGAAGGCTCGGAACGAGAAAAGATTTGTAAATAAGGAAGCCGAGATCCATGTGATAATTGAAGACGTTAAAGTTTTAAGTTTTCTTTGGTATAGCAATAGATCTAAGCATAAAACGACTGTTTGGTCGGATTGGTTAGCTTTTAGATTTCTGTAATGTAGTGCTGGTGGTTGTTTCGGGCTGCTTGGTCTTTTTGGGCGGTCTGGTGTTTGTGTGGTTCTTGTGTTATAAAATTTGCCTTTCAAAAAAAAAAAAAAAAAGTAAAATTCCTGTCGGCTGATCTTCAAATTTCAAAATGGTCTGTGGCTTAAGAAAGACCGAAGAAGCTGACTTATGTACGGTGATTTTCAAATTGCACCCTCAACTTTCAAAATTTACATTTGACATTTTAAAGTTTTAGATTAAAAAACCAATAAAGTCACCGTAGATTTATATATCTGTTCATATCACATAATTTTTCTCTCTTTATAGTCATGAACTATGTGAACAAATTTAACGATCACCTTCATTTTTTACTTAAAATCTAAAATTTTAAAAATGTAACAAGGGTACATTTATATATTTGAAGACATTTTTAAGATTCATGAATATAAGATGCATAAGTGAAATTTCTTCATGTATTTCATAATTATGAAAACATAACTGAAATTATCTTATTACTTTTTAAAAAATTTGTACAACAATAACTCATTGGTCGATAATAATTCATACATACAATTTATACAATAACACTCCTAATTTTCATTTTCGTTACGACAATCTCAATAGTATTACCATCAAAGATTTACACCCATTTTCGCTCATAATGATAATTATGAATGAACTCAGGAAACATACAAGCGAAATCAAGTGTGAATCCGCGATGATTATACTACTAGAATTGTCATTGACAACAAAAATAAAAGCTAGGAGTGTCATTAGTCAAATTATCTATACAAATTATTGTAGGTGGAAATCACGTGTAAATCTTTGATGGTAATACTACTAAGATTGTTGCAACGAAAGTGAAAGTTACGAGTGTTATTAGATAAATTGTCTTTATGAATTATTATCAACCCTCAACTTGAGTTCATTTATAATTATCATTGTGAGCGAAAATAGATGAAAATCTTTGATGATAACACACAATTGAAGCTAGGAGTGTCATTGACAACACACGGTAATTGAAGACTTTTTATAAAATAAAATAAAAAACCAATGTTATTGATTACAAACAAAACCCAATATAATTTAGCATCCATAATATACAAATCCTAAAAGATTTATGATATTATTTTAGACTTGAACATACCTAAAAAGTGAAGTAAAACGGTAGAGAGACAAACCCATGAAAGCGATCTTATCTGTAATTTGCAAGACCTTCAATTGCATGTGCCTTCAATTATATTCTTCATCAACCCCACCACACCCACCCCCACTCCCAAACCCTAATCCTAAACATCAATTAATTAACACCAAATCAAATCATCAATCCAAAAGTTAACCTCTTATCTTTACTACAGTGTCACTTCTTGATTTTTTTTTGTTGCTACTAGAAAAGAAGGATCCGAATCCCAAATTCAGAACCGGGTTGACCCGAATCCCATTGCCGGTAGTGGATGTAGTACTGTTTGCATATCCGTAACCACTTTTCCTCAACGGAGGTTTCTGAGAAACTGAGGGTTTCTGGAAGTTTCGATGGTGTTTCTGATTGAATACGTCTTTTGAAGACGACGACGACGACGATCGCTTCGAACTGGTTGAAGATCCCGTCGAGTGGCTCCGGGATAACAGAGTAATCGGACATAAACTCCGAGCGTATCCGTTACCGCAACTGCTGCTTCTCTTAAACCCCCAGAATGACTTCGAATTTTGTTGTTTTAATTCCTCGTCTTCCGACGGCAGCGATCGTGACTTTTCGGTTTTCGGACGCGGCGGAGGCGTCGCCGGCGACGGTTTATATGCCTCGGTTTTGGATTTAATTTCCGTCGGGAGGATTTTACCGTCGAAGAAAAGCTCGTCCGCCATGGAGGCGTGGTGGAGGTCGGAGTTCTCCTGAACGCAGAAATTGAAATCGACGGTAGACGATGAAATTGACCGGAGAAGCTGTTCCACCGGAACGGTGTCGGATTGAGAGAGATCGTACGAGAAGGAAATCCGAGGACTCGTGGTGATGCCACCTGAGTTATCAGAGTAGAGATCTATCGCCATTTGGAAACAACTTTTGGGTAAATTGCGATTGAGTATGATTGAATGAAGTATTTAGGGTTGTGAATTGTGGTTAGGTAAGTTGGTGATGAAGATAGCAGAGCACTTTTAAGGGAAAAAACGAACCACCTTCGCTTCTGAAGTAACAGTTTTGAGACGTGGGAGGGATGACTGACTCTCAACAGTCAACATATATACATGAATATAAGTTTAAAAGACGGGTTACAACTTACAATAATCTGTGTATAAATCGGATTCGGGTCAGGTATATGTAATCTTCGTCTCATATCCGGTTATAGAACCGTGTACCATACCCGGCCTATTACCCGTCGGGTTTGTGTCGGGCATCGGGTATACCCGTTCCGTTAATATTAAGTATACTCGTAGGTAGAGGTGCACAAACAAACCGGATCCGGATCCGGTCCGAAATATAATCCGAAACCGGATCCGACCCTAACCGGATAAAAAAGAACCGGACCAGATTTTTTAGGATCCGCCGGATCTAGAACCGGTTCCAAGGTTTTATCCGGACCGGATAAAAATCGGACAAAATGGAACCGGACAAAATCGGACACAAAAAAATCCGGAAAAAATCCAGATCCAATCGGATAAAATCGGATATTTAGTCGGATCCGGTTCCAAATAGGTTCCATCTCTCCATTCCCAAAACCGGATCCGATCCGGAACCAGTTCCTTCGTGTCCGGTCGTTGACCAACGTTGACGGATCCGGTCCGGATCCCGATCCAAAAAAAATCCGGCTTGTGCACCTCTGATCGCATAGCCCATAGATGGCCCAAAAATAAATCCAGGAGTTTCTAGTCAATGAAGTTGGGAAAATGATCGTTTTTATTGTACTAACTGTGTATTTTATAAATATGTTTGAATCGTTTGTAACCTACTTATAAGGTTTACTGAAAGGTAGAACTAAACGTCAATTTTAGTTCGTATAATAAAAAATTTGGAGCTTCATATACGAAGCTTCATTAAACTCACAAGTTTAAGTGAGTATATTATTATTTATATAAATATAATGTAGTGTTATTTGGTTCGAATTGGGAAATATGGGCTCAAAATCCCCTGTTCGGATTCGGATAGTGGCATGCTTGTTTCGTTGTCTGGTTTGATTTTTTTTTTTTTGTTGGTGGGTTTTTATAAGCGTCTTTTGGTGCAACTTACCTACGGTTGTTGATTATATTTGGTATTTGTAATTGGGGTTTTTTTTAGTTTTTCGCTAGCTTTCTTTGAGTTATCTCATTATAAAAAGATATATTTACTTTATATTGTATGCAAGTAAAATAATTAAATAAATAATAAGAGTTGGAGATTAAGCCAAGCTGGTATTATATTGACTGAGACGAGCTAAAGCCAAACCCTATTATTTTAACACTTACTGGCAAGCGTCTTCTTTTAAAAGAAAAAAGCGTTGACATAAATATAAAGTTATAAATATTTGTATGGTGTACATAAGTTATTCATTTTTACTTGCACGTCATTATAAGGTAATTGATAAAATAGGTTAAAACATAAGGGCCTAGGGAGTGGTTTCGGGACTCACCGTGTCACACCTCAACCGACGGCGGATTATACGTTTGGGCGGACGCGGTTGTTCAATAGCACAAGGTTGACTATTAAAGTTTAAATAGTTTTATTAAATAACTTCAAGGTTCCAATACAAGGAATAAATCAAATACATAGCAAGAATACAAGTCTAATTGATTAAGCATTCTAGGTCCAATCATCCTATGTGATCACGATAAAGTCTCATGTTGTAGAACCTGAAACATGTGAAAGAATCTGTCAACTACAAAATAGTTGGTGAGATACAAAGGTTTTGACACAGTTTAACAAGGATTTGAAAAGAATTACAATTCACTATAATATATGCATTCTATAATGTAAGTATGAGAAACAAGTATCTTAAACATTGTGCACTTCAACCCTCCAACCAAGTTTAGGCATAACCCGCAGGTTACCCTTATAAGTCTCAAGTTTAAAGTTTAATTCAGTAACAATCACCAAGGGCTCCCCCCCCCCCCCCGAAGGGGTCAATCAATCAAGGTGGATTGGTCAAATGCAATAGATCTATCATTGTTACTATAGGCTTGATCAAAGTTAATGAATGTGCTAGTTTTAAGTTTAATCTAAGCATACAAGTCTCAAATTTAACATAAGAATAAGCATCTAGTCATAGTTGTACAAGAATTGCATAAGTTAAATGTTTTTGAACATGTTTCACCCCAAAAGTATAGAAAGGAAAAGGGGGCTAAGTATACTCACTTGGATTTGGATGAAGAGTATCCGACAAGAGTTTGCAAGAATTGGAGCGGGAGAATATCCTCACAATAAGCCTAAGAATATAAGTCTAAAGTTTCAAGTTTACTTCTATAAGACTAGGGCAAGAATTCTTAAGAATTTAGGATTTGACTAGGGTTCCAAGTGGGCGATGGAACTGATTGTGTTTGTGAAGTTTAAATCAAGTTTATAATAAAGGTTTTGAATGAATGTCACAAGACTTGAATACCAAAGTTTCATAAGTTTGTAGATTTAGAATAATCATTAATTAAAACAATTATTTAGAAGTCTTATAATTACTCTAGTTAGGTAATAATGATCCAAATAGTTTTCTAAGTATTCGTAAATGAAATTGGGGTATTTGTTAAATGGAGACTAAATAATTATTAAAGTTTTAACAATAATTATTCAAAGAAATAAATAATTATTAAAGATTTATAATAATTATTTAAAGAATATACAAAATGATAATTATTATTTTAAAGGATAAGTAATAATTAAGGTTTTATAATAATTACTTCAAGAATACATGACTATTAAGGATAGATAATTATCTAAATATTTATCTAATTAATATAAATCATTTAAGATTTATCAAAGCATTTAGGTATTAATATTTATTATCTTGTAGTTTTAATAAGATAACATATATATTTTTAAGTTATAAGTTTCAAGGTTTACAAGTTTATAAAGTTTTATAATTAAATAAATAAAGTATGAATAATTCTCTTTTCAAATGGGTATTTTGATTATAAGTCTTTAAAGTTTAAATAAGTTTATAATGTTTACTTCAAATGAGAAGTTTATAAGTATAAGTATTTAGTTAAAGTTTATGTTTCAAAAGTATAAGTCTATAATTGTTTTAAGGTCTTTATCTTATAAAGTTTTATAAATATTTGAAGATAAATAAAGTATATTTATTTTCTCATGTTTTAAATTTATATAAACAAATGGATGAAATATAAAATGTATAAGTTTATAATTTATTAAATTAAAGTTTCTATGTAAATGTAACTTTTATAAAAGTTTTGAAGCATTTCTTTAGTTTTTAAGTATTTAAAATTGTTTTTAAAGTATTAAATATTATAAGTTTTAACCAAGTTTAAATTAATTAGAATGGTTCGGAAATATAAAAGTGTAAATAAAAATCCAATTCAAGTTTATAAAAGCATTAGAAAGTTTATAAAAATTATTAAGAGTATTAAAAACTGTTTAAAAAGGCTGCAAAAATAAAAGGAGGCAAAACTGGGCTAACCAGATTCGAACACGGGTCGCCCGGTTCACAAACACACACTGCCTTAACCATCCCGCCTACGGGTCTCGGTGATGGTATGACTGGAAAAATAAGAAGTTAAACACAATCCCAAACCAACCCAGAACCCCATTTGAACCCTAGAGTCGATTTCCCTTAAATACGAGTCGAAATTCCCTCTGTCTTCGTGAATTGACAGAGGGCTATTGATATTGGAAGGAATACGAAGACAATGGTTACAAGAATTACCTGATTTGGTGTCGAATTGAGGGAGAACGAGTCGGGCCTCGGCGGCGGCGGTCGTGGGTTTTAATCGACAAATGCAGGGGATGATCGACTAAATTGAGTGTTTGTTTAGTTTGAGTGTGATGTTGTTAAGCAATAGGAACTGGTATTTATACACGATTTGGGCATTAATTGCTAGATTAGGTGGGGGTTATTCGGATAAGCACGCCGGGCTTAAATGTGGATCATGCGGCCACTAGCGTCGAAATTGGGTGTCGGGATGCCTTGGCTGGGGTCGCACGCGTGAGGCGAGGACCGAGGTTCGCTGAATCTGGACAAATTCGCGTTTTGGATAAATCGAGCCCCAAACCACCCCTTGCGGGAGTCGAACCCTTGACTGGAATGGGTTTTGGGACTTTGGTGGAATGACACAATTCGTCCCTGAAGTATCTAAGGTTAACATATTATGTTAACAGTTAACTTTCTGATTATAACAAGATTCGATAATGACAGTTTTAGTCCCCGATCCTTTTATATAAAATAAATATGTTTTATTTTCATAAAATTTAAATTGTTATATAAGTTTTTATTATTTTATGAGTTCATAAGATAATTTCTAGTGTTTAGGGAAATTTTATTTATAAAATTACCACCTTGTAATGTTTTAAGGATTTTATATAGATACATATATATATTTATACTTTCCACATATATATATACATATTTATATATATATGGTTCAAGTATAAATTATTTTAAAATTAATATCTATTGTTTTAAGGAATGGCTTTAACACGAAATCGGCCTTTTTAATACGTCGAAATATCTCGGATATTACACACCGGTGGGAATGATTATTGAGGCAGTACAAATGAGGAGGGGACGATTTTCTCGATCATCCCGATACAAACCATCATGGTATCTCTTCTTTGCTTCATCCAATTTCATCATCTTCTGCATCGTTGTCCTTGTCAATTCCCGAGTGCCATCTGCAACTTGTCGACGTGGCTTCCTTCCCGACAGTGAGTCCTAAAACCATTCCCTCCACCCTAATAGGTATGGTGAAATCATATCAGTGGATGTGGGTAACGAGTATGAGTATGAGGCTATGTGGTGTACTGGAATCATTAAAAAGTGAATAACGCCCTGCAATATCAATACCATTTTAGCACGAGGACAATCACTAAACAAAATCACGGTGTTCAATGGTTTCACTATCCATATATACACATTCATACATATATACATAACACACACACACTTATACCAGCGCCCCCAGATAAATTATATGAATGTTTTATTGTTGTTTTTAAAAGTAATTTAAAATAATATTAATAAATTAAGTAATAAATTATTAATAATTAAGTAATTATTACAAACTTTATCACTGTCACTAACTCATTACATATTTTTATATCCCTATACTGCTTACGTAACATTGCATATGCATGATTAGTAATTTTTCATCATTATTACACACCAACTATACATGACCAAAAAAAAGACTTTTAGCTCACATATATTCAAATATTTGCTTCTTTTAGTTGAAGTGAAAATGACTCTTCATTAATGCTAAGTAGGTAAGCTCTTGAAGTCATGGGAACGAATATATGGTTGGTTGTGTGACATTTTATTTATAGTAAAAATTGTTGGTTGTAATTTAATAATATTACTATTACATCCTTATATGAATTAATTAGTTTACTTTATAGATTAAAAATAAATTAAATCTGTTTTATTTGGATATATGATAAATTCATTGGCCTTCTTACATATAGGTTTAAAATATAAAAGGAATTAGTATTTCTTATAGACCACTAAATAGTACTCTGTGTCATCATAAAAAGTAGAATAGTTAGACATTTAGGGTGGTTTCAGTTTGATCATATGTGAAAGATAATTAATGTGATGTTTCATGTTTGTAATCAAAATGTACATGATCCTATTAACCATCGGCCTGCCTAACTCATTGTCTAATATGGAGTGTCGAAGTTCCTTGTTTATTGGAATCAAAATCCATCTACCGAAAAGAAAGTCATGTATATTGCTAGATCGATACACACCATTTAATTTAGTTGTAGGGATATTTTATTCGGTTGTAGGCGCGGTCACTCACAATAACCAAACATTTTTACGACCACGGCATGCCTATTAATTAACTTTGATAGTTAATACATAGTAAAAGACACTATTCACACTATAACCGCATCAAAATATATATATACAAATACTATACTCAAATTAAATATGATAAATGATTAAAAAAAAGTAATGAATTGTATAAAAGTTACGTATTGCTTATCTCAAAATCTCAGCCATTTAATTCTTTTACATACGCGACACCCTCTAACAACTCGATAATTGATCATCTTAATAATGATCGTAATTTATTTAGTAACAATGGTTCACTTTTTATTTGACGAATTTCATATTCCTTTACACAAGTACTATAATGTGTGTTTAGTTCTTTCATATTTTAAACACTTATACACAAGAATGTTATTATGAAATTTTATGTATATTTATAGTATGGTATTTAATATTTGTGAACTAAACCATGTGAATATGATATTCTTGAATTTGTACATACATTTGAACAAACTATTTCAATTGTCTTGAAGTTGGCCTCACTCATAACCACTTTCATTGAACTCATTTTTACCAAATGTAAAGACACTGATTTTATTACTTGAAAAAATAATACATACAATTTATTACGCAACATATTGTATAAATGAGATTGTGGTTGGGCAATAAGTGATCAATTTTATTAGAAAAATAAAAAATAAGTTTAAAATAACTTTTCTAATTATTTTTAACAATATGTAACTTTTTATTTAATGTTACTTTAATCTAATAATAATATAGATATTTTTGTATCTGATCACTTTTAATTTATTTGTATAATAAAAAACAGAATCCTTTTAAATTTTGTGAATTTTTCTTGGAGACTTGGAGTATTCGTACAATTGTATCATATACATACAATGGATTATTACATAAGAAGTATAATGTATTGGCGTAATGTGATATTTTAATGACACACTTGATACTCTGCACGTTTGATAGTCGCCTTATATTTTTTAAATTGTGGCTCGAATTTGCTGCTGAGCTGGTGCGACCGATGGTGGATCGGGTAAGGTTGTTGCTACTGATGTGTGCGGGTTTCTCAGTTGCTACTGATAATGACATAGTTTCTACTTATGACGTCACCCAGTAGTTGCAACTGATGCTCCTGAGCAGTGGCAGCGCCTTATGTTTTTGAATTGTGGCTCGGCTAGGTGTGGGACAGGTCCGATTGCTGCTTATGTGTGTGGGTCGCTCGATTACCGCTAATGTCACCCAGTAGTTGCTACGAATGTTGCTGCTCATGTTGCCACTACACAACAATTGCGACTACTAGTCGGTTGCCACTTACCAGCTTACCACTGATGGGCGGTAGTTGCAACTAAGCATGGTTACTACTAGTGACATCATACTTGCTATTGATGACGTCATGCAGTAGCAAATTGTCGTTTATGTTCCCGCTACTTAGTAGCAACTAAGTTTCAACTTATGCTTTGCTACTGTAGATGGGTTGAAACAGAAGATTAGTTTTTATCATAATCAATGAGGGTGAATTAAATGCAATTTTATTTTTCGTTTGACTTGGTTGACTATAGTTACTAAGGTGCTCCTTAGCTAAAAGACACATTTCATGCATTTCTATCTCAAACACGCATACGAACTTCAACAATTTTTATCCTTTCTACTCTCAATTCATGTTACAATTCCGGGTTCTCGAGTCTTATCTGGATGTATAAAGGGAAATAGACAAGTTCTCTTAGAGACTCATAATCTATTTTAAGGGATCCGTATTAAACACGAATCCATCCACCTTTTTTACTGTTTTTCCATTTGCGCTTGTATGGTATTTCATTTCAGTTATAATATACACTATAATTTACTGATTTGCTTCAATTTCTATATTGTAATTTGTTTTAAAAGTGTTTTAACTTTTTATATTAATTTTACGAACAGTTCTCCTACAACTTCCACCATTTATCGAGGCAGAGGCAACCCTTTCATATTGAAATTGTCCTCCTTGAATCCAGAGTCGTTTACTTCGAAGTTTTTTTCGCTCTCAATGGTGAATATGTCTTTGATGTAACGAATGTGCTCCAGAGGTTAAATGTCATTCGGAGTTTAAGTTCATTAGTCGTCTTTTAGAGGTTATGGAAATCGGTACATCTTCAAAGTCGTTTACTGCCTTCCGTAGGTCTCGAGAGTGAATGTCTTAATCGAACTAGTGTTCTTGGAAGGTTGAATGCCACCGATTAATATTTATAATAATAACTCATAATATTTATAAAAAGACAACTATACAACCCGTGATTTATTTGTAAAAGTCTAAAAACCTATATGATTATAGGGTAAAGTTCAAATGATAACCTCATTTTATAAGATAACCATGATAATCACATATCCACCATTGATTAAGTTTGATCAATGGTTGATTTCATTCAATGACAAGTTTTTAATTATTAAAAGAAAAAATTGATTATATTTAATGCAAAAGGGTAATTTGGGTAAAACAACATAATTTAATTTAGATAGTCATTAATTAGTCAACACTCTCTCTCCTACCATTTCAAACTTAATAACTAAAACCCATAAAAATTAATTTAAAACCAAAAAGATTCAATAATTTTTTTTAGTTTGACATTACAATCACACAAAAAAAAATATAGTAGAACATAAAATTCAAGTCAAAGTTTATTACATATACATACTAACTGTGCTACATGTACATACCAACCGTGTTAAATATACGTACCACACTCTCTCTCTCCTATCATTTTAAACTTAATAACTAAAAACCCATAAAAATTACTTTAAAGCCAAAAAGATCAATAATTTTTTTTTAGTTTTACATTACAATTATACAAAAAAAAATTCAAAATATGCTAGAACATAAAATTCAAGTCAAAGTTTGTTATATATACATACTAACTGTGTTACATATACGTACCACTTGATATGTAATTATTTATACATATTTAACATACATAATAATCTCACATTATGGTACTGATTGAAGAATAACCTTACAATTTATGTTTAAATTACTTATATTTTGTAATTGCATATTATTCGGTGTTGAAAATACAAATCAAGCTAAATCCTATCAAAAACACCAAGAATTCAAGCTTCTAAAAGGTTCATTCCCTGAGCATTGACCCCCAAGAAGTCAAAATTGGTCAACAATAGTCAACAAGAAGCTACAAGACAAACTGGGGAAAAGCAGGAGGATGCACGGTCGTGCATCCCATTGCACGGCCGTGCATTGGCCCCTCCTGCTCCCCACGGCCCAGTATCGTGTCATCTGTACCCTGTTTTGTTCCCTGGGCCTTTGCACGACCGTGCAACCCATTGCACGACCGTGCATTGCTTATTTTGAGGCCTATAAATAGGAGGCTTGAGTTCTTCATTCCACACACCAATCTAGACCAAAATAACACTCAAGAAGAGAACATTCTCGTAGTTAGAGTAGAGGGGCTCTTCCTCCTTGTTTCACAATAGGGGAGCCTACGAAACTCATCATTACGCTAGTCGTTATGGTCATTCGTGTCTAAAATTTCTTTGTATTGCTAGGGTGAAGATAATGTTTGGTGCATGTTAATGTTTAACTTATTAATGAAGTGGTATGTTTATGTCTTTAACTAATTCGTCCTCAAAAATCATCTTTTGATGGGCTTTTATTATTGTCTAAATCCGTATTTATATTTTTGAGTGTCTTGATTTTAAAGAATAAGATCGTAAAACCATTTTTAATCAAACTTCCTTTGAAACTCGTACGTCTTTATACGAGCAGAGATTGATAAGCCAAGGCTTGGTCTATACTTCTAAGATCGTACGTCTTTATACGAGATTATTATGCGACCAAGAATTGGTGAACTCATGTTGGGAACGATACGTCTTTATACTTGGTCCCATTGTTACACCGCCTCTCGGTGAGCAAAATATAATCACTTATTTAACTTTAATATAAATCATTTTGAGTCCGGTGTCTTACACCAACACAGAGATGACAATTCAATGGATTGAGGGTAAATGTTGTTCCTAACGGGAGGCACTACCACTTTTTAAATAATATAATTTGCAAATCAAATGTAGTGAGGAGGAGGCTCTAGCGGTGACCCGTGTCACAAGTTTGTAGTAGTCATACCACTGAATTAATTAACTTAACATTATCACACCAAGCTGATTCGAATCCCGAAGCAATACATTCCGTAATCTGATCATTTTCGCTTTATTTACTTTTCTGCTATTTACTATTCTGGTAGTTACATTTATGTTACACACTTCACGCACATTTTTACTTTTATGTTATTTACTTTACCGTCATTTACTTTTCTGCTTCACAAGCACACAAAACCCACTCACTTATTAATCCGGCGAAACGATAACAAAAGTTGAGTATTGAAACTCGACTGTGTCCATTGGTTCGATACTTGGTTTTTACCTAACTATATTACGCTGCGATAGGTACACTTGCCTATTGTGTGTGTTTTAAGTTAACGTAATTATCATTTTAAAAATTTAAAACCTAATCTAAAAATATATTTATTTATATTTTTACTATATCAAAACATTAACATCACCACTTGTCAAAATTTTTCACTAGGGTCCATGTTACTCCTTGCAGTAAGCGGTGTTGATTTGCTACTTGTTGAAGAAAGCACACAATTTTATACCAATAATACGCACAAGGTATAAAGTTCTCGAAGAAATTACACACAACACCAAAAACTTTACCGGAATAATACATAGAAGGTATAAAGTTCTCGAAAAAATTACACACAACACCAAAGACGGCTGGAGATGACTTTCCCACAACCGAACACCTAAACTTACAAAAAAAAAGAGCCGGAGAAAATGAGATAATTAACTTTCTTGTTTGAATGGGGAAAAGTGATGAAATTGACTTTCTTGTTTGAACGAGGAAAAGTGTTGAACAAAATAAATAAATTAGAAATTAACTTTCTTGTGTTACGAGAGAAAATAAGATAATTAATGAACTTTAAATTAAAACACATATAAATACCTAAAATAAAATTTACAAGTTTACTCAAATACCCTTTTGAAAATTAAAGAAATAAATAAATTACAAATTATGTGATTGATTAAATTGTGGTTATCACCTAAAAATATTTTTAGCATTACGACATAACATTTTATAAATACTTGCAAAAAAATATAGCATTAATAAGAAAAATGTACAAGGAACACGCCGCTTTTTAATATCTTGAAATTTGAGTATAAAAAGGTCAAACTACTTTTGTCTTTTGACTTATTGCACGGAAGGACTTCTATTTTGTTGCATTCCCATTTCGCCTTTTCTCAGCCGACAATATTGAAATCATTGAACTCACTTGAACCCCTAATGTATTCATCTTTTGTTTTATTAACCCTCTTAGTTTTGATTCTTTTCCTTTGCTTCTCCAAAAACAATTATTGCAAAAAGTGAATACATTGCAATATTAATTGAATGAATTATTGATCTTTCTACTATCAGACGAGCCAAAATAATATGCAGTTATCAGATATATCTTCACTATTAATCTTCTATATCCTCAAAATAATTTTAGATTACTTGCACTTTACTCCTACTTTGCCGAATGTGATGTGAGATTAGAGAAAAAGCGGACAAAGTGTTGTTGAATGCTTCAACTAATTTTATTCATGCGAAGTAAAGCTTGTGTAACGAATGAAAGAACCATTATTTACATAAATCTTTTCTATATTCTCAAAATATAAAATAACTAAAAATCACGTTAGATATTGTATACATTGGCGGACCTACATACAAGGTATCAGCGCGGCCGTCCTCTAAGGAATTTTTTTTAGTGTGATATACGCGTCCACCCAATATTTCTCTGCTTCAGCCGACCCCAAAAATTTCCGACCCTTATGAAAAAAAAATTGTGGGTTCGCCACTAATTGTATATTAATAAAAGTATAATAAAAAATATAACGTATGTTATTCTAAAGGTTATAATTTGATATAAATCATATACATAAAGGGTGTCCAACGTAATTAGTGAAGATTAAAGTTTTCGGGTGTAATTTAGTATATACGTAAAGGTTCTTTTTTGTAATTCTCTCTATATTTTATTATATTATTATTATTTCACTTGGCCTACGATCAAGATTGTTAAGCAACTAGGTTGATAATGATGGAACAAGCAAAACGGTGAAGAATGAAAATCAGGATTACACCATTTGCGTGTTTTAGATACGTGTGGAACAAGCATTTGTTGTTTTTGGACGAATTATAGATCTTGATCACATATATGCTTATTTCATTTTTCTTAAGATTGTCAACATAAAAATCATTTTTTTTTTAATTTTGGTATCTCATGTTTTCGGTGAGAATAAGTTTCAGTCATGGTATTTTATTATTAAATTTTGGTATCTCATATTTTTTGTTGAGCCAAAGGTTTTTCCAGTTATGAGTTTCTTCTTGGGTTAGAGGTTTGATCCGGATTAATGGGGTAGTTAGGCCCAATTTATATAAAATCTATTTCTCTAGAGGATCCTAGTGTTTGTTTTCAAAAATGGTGTTTTATTATTATTGCTATTATTATTATTTTTATTTTTTTTATTATTATTATTCTTTAAAATTTCGAGCAATTTATATACTATATTTTCATTTTTTTAAATAAATAAGGTTGGTGTGTAGAAGCGGGATGGATTTCGGCAGTGTCGGTCCCGAGGATTCGAATACCCTACACGAGCCTAAAAAAAGGCTCAGCAGCATAGCTATTAAAAAAAAAATTAAGCCCAACTCACAAAAAAAGACTCAATTTTTTTAACCTCAAGTCACATAAAAGGCCCAAGTGACAAAATTATTTTTTTTTAAATGCCTAATTTTTTTAAACCCTAGAAAATTTTATATATATAAAAAAATTAAAAAAAATTTGGGCCCCTCGAGATGTTGGGCTCACTACGGGTGAGTTGCCCGCAGGCCCATTGCGCCAGCCCTGGATTTCGACATGGTTGAGGTGGCAAGGCGCTATCGATGGGAACACCACATGGCCCAATTCTAGGTACCGCAAAATGAAACCATTACAGGATCTCCATGTCAACCATGATTAATACAAAGAAGGAAAAAGGAGATGCACGATGAGCGGGAACACCATCCCCACATTCAGAATGGGAGGAGCGGAAAACCCCGTGTCTACCCCTACTACCGTCTTGCAAGTTATAGTGTTTTTTTTTTAAAGAGTTGCATTATTATCAATTATGTGTATTTTTAAGAATGATTATATAATTATTTTACCAATTTAACTCTCATCTATAATCACTTTCGTAGACTAATAAAAGACAAATATCATCACTGGTTATTAACTTTATGAGGTAATTGTTATTTGTTAAATTCAATGTTTTATAAGTTTATGTATATTCATTCGTTACATTTTATAAAAAAATTGTTATGATATAAAAAGGCATTGTTGAAACCTAGAGATTGGGTGAATAGATTCTTTTAACAATTTATCATTACTTCTTGAAATCAGTTTGTTATATTTGCAAGTTTCTTTGTATTAAGATCCAAAGGCTAATTCTCAAATCATTTCTCTAGGGGTAATTCTCATCTAGCATTTGACAAAATAATTAAAACCATATTTATAAAAGATATAGCATTGTTTATAAAATCTCGAATCGCTTTAAAAAATATTTTTGTGTTTATAAACTATATTCGCAAGTGATTATATTTAATACCTTAGCTTCGTTGCCTAGATGATCCTGTAGTTGTAGATGACTTGACTTGATTTGATTTGGTATTGAATTTAAACTTTTGAAATTTTTTTCGCAATGGCCCAGTTGATATAAATATTTTTATAATATGTATGTACGCACTAACAAATACTGTATATGAACACCTCTTTAGTATTTTGATGAACTGATTTTCAAATGAATACATGCAATTATTAATTTAAAGTACTTATAACTTGTAGGTATTTGCAATGGCCTAAAATTGTGTATCCATAACCTTTTGTCTCTTAAGGTACATGGGTTGCTTGTTTTGGAGTCCACTCATTTCACATGGCCAATGTCCATAGATGGGAAAAAGAGAAGAAGAAAAAAAAGCATTTTTCATAAAGTAGAAAAGTTTATTAAAGAAAAGAGGGTAGTTGCTCTTGGTGTCTTATCCCCCAATTCTTTCATGGACCCTTGTGTTTTCTAGGAAATCTTTTCCTGACATGTTCCCATGTGAATGAAGTGTTTGTAATTTGTGCAAAAGTAACTTGTAATGTATTGTATTTGTTAAGTTTAATAAATACAATATAATGATATTAGTCCTAAAATCCGAACTATTTTTTCTGTTTATATATTTAATTGTGTGTGTAAAGATACATGTGAGCTTTTAAATTATTTGATCAATGGTTTAAAATTAATATTAAAATTATAGTAATTAAATAAAATATTAAGAAGATAGATGAAATATAATTATTATCTTACCTCCAATCATCTCTTGGCACCATCTTTCTCAAAAGTTACATATCCAAACTCCTCTTGTCGACCCACCATTGTGGTGACCACGCCTTTAACTCACTGCCTTTCTCTCGACCACCAAACCCTGGCTACATATCAAACAATCAATCATTAGTATATATCGTCAAAGCAAAACTCATAGTAATGAAACCCTAGAGTCACATCGGTCCATATGTGTATACTATTGAAGCAAAAAAGTTCACATCTACAGAACCCTAATGATACATGGTGGTCGTCTGTATATACCGTCCAAGGGTAAAAACTCACAGTGGCGGAAACCTAATTGATCAGTGGCGGGTATAGGAATTTTCGGTACGGGGGCAGAAAATCGGCTAGGTCAAAAAAGGGGGGTCAAAATGGGATTTTTCGTTTGAAGATAACACTTTTATTTTTAAAAAACTTTTTCTATAGATACTAATAAACGAAACAAATTAAAATAACCAATCATATTAACATGAACAAACCAATTAATAACGGTAAATTCTGTCCTGGTGGTCAAGGAATTTTTCATATAGTAGTTTCTTCTTGATGAGGTCCTGGGTTCGAGTCCATACGATTACAACTCATAGGAAAAGACATGCATAGAAAAGACATACAATTTTTGTGGTATCAAATAACTGGCGCTGGGGGTTTAGGTTTCATCTTTTACAACTTCTATTTTTTCTAAATTATTAACGGAGTTAAATATGCCGATGATTCCTGTGGTTTGCACAAATTATAAGTATGGTCTCAAAGTTTGAATAGTTACACTGGTAGTTCAAAAGTTTGCATAAACGTAACACGGGTGGTCCTTGACTTGGATGACATGTTACTTTTGCAGGTGGAGGTGGTGGTGGTGGTCCTTGGCTTAGAGTTCGAAATTCGACGCAATAAAATTTAAAATTTTGGTAACCCAATATAATAGACCAAAATGTAACATGTTAGTTTTGCAGGTGGAGTTGGTGGCAGCGTATGTCGTCGATGGTTTTGGAAAAAACTGCGGCGTAATAAAAGATTTTTCTCAACGAGAAACACCAGTATAACAGAGAAACACAAGTATATGATAGATTCAATTCCGAATTAAAAGTTGTAGATGGTAACATAGTGCTCTTCGATGAGTCTAAGTTACTGATTTAGTCCACAAATGTCACCTCCACCACCAGTTTGAATTCTGCAATCACGATTATTCTTGATGTTGGTTACTTAGTCTTAAGATATGGTTTGAATTCTGCAATCGCGGTTATTCTTGATGATGGTAACAAATGTCACCTCCACCACCAGATTTTCTGATGCTTAAAGTCATAAGCTTGCTCCCAAATAGTTACGTGGCGGTTAAGAGTAAATATCTTTTTCTTCATATAGTTGAGGGTTCTGATTCCATGGTGTACATTGCTATAGATTTAACCGTAGGTTTAGAGGGTTTTCGGTTAATAAATCCCGTACAAAAATCGTGTTAAATTTAATAATAATTGCCAGCAATGAATCAGCATATTCCTTCGTTTAGATCTTGAAAAGGATACGAATAACTGACACCGAACGAATTCCAAATCTCCGATCTTACTAACTCAACCCTAAATTAATCCTAACTTGCCACAAAACACCTTCCACAATCCAAACCATACAATTGCAAATAAATAATTGTTGCAACTAGTCACAAGGTTTACCAAATTGCATTACCCACCCTTCACTTCGATCTAACTTTACATGAATTGCTAAACTAAAAAGTATAAATAAATAATTTTGTTAATAAAATTAAAAATAAAACAGTTAGACAAACCAAACATTTTATAAAAGTAAATTTGGTATGAAGTCCTTAGAGTTTAAACATTCGACACAATGAAATTTAAATCTTTGGTAACCCAATATAGTAGACCAAAATCTTAATCCTTTTGAGTCACATTAAAATACTGCTATTATTTTTAAACCATTGATTTTTAAATAATTTAATTATGTAACATTTCTTTAAAATGAATTGGAGTACATATATAAGATTATAATATAGGAAGGAGGGCAAAGTTCGGTTTACCATGTTAAGGAGGCTAGTTTCAGCTCGCACAAATAAAAAACCATCAAAGGTACAATGAGGTCCACAAAAAAATCAATAAATAAACTTCACGTACCGTGCCGGTTAGATTTCAGCCGACGGGTAGATTATAACGTAGTCTGTTTAGACTGGTTTTGGGTGGACCGTGTTATACTTTTTCAAGTTTTTTGTGCTGACAAAATTGACGCCTCCTTAGCCGACTTAGCTAAGGTGGCGTTTTCGAATTGATTGGTTTTGGATATATTTGTTTTAGAGTGACCTAAAAGTCAATATACACTCTAGGTAAAAAAAACGGGTTAACATGTTTATTCTCGTGATTTTCCCGATCAATTTGAACCTCGAATTTTTTTGAAGTGTGGTTTTAGAATTTATATAAAACTTGAAGGGTGCTTATAGTAACTCCGTTTGTTTTTCAAGGGACTTCCCTTAAAGTTGGAATGTGCTTCCCCGTGAGGCAGATCCAAGGGCGCTATAGCTACACCTACACCTACACCTACTCCGGCACCGGCGCCGGCACCGGCACCGACATATTTTCTTCCGATCACATTCTAACAACAGCAGTGTATTCCTTCGTACAATGGTGATGGAGATCAATGAGAAGCATGAGGGAGATCTGGTGAGGCTGAAATGTTCGGTTCAAAACTACGATTGGGGAAGAATTGGACACGAATCACTGGTTGCGAGGATGTTTTCAAGCAACTGTGATGATGAAATCGACGACAGCAAACATTACGCTGAGCTTTGGATGGGAACTCATGCCTCCGGGCCGTCGTATATAGTCGGTGAAAAGGGGATCGCAAATGTGAGTTTGAAATCCTGGATTTCGAAAAATCCGGAGGTGTTAGGTGATGTTGTTGTTGAGAAGTGGGGAGTTGATCTTCCGTTCATGTTTAAGGTGATTGCTAATTCCAATTTTTATTATCTGTTCATGTTTTTAATCCACTGTTGTTGATAATTGGGGATTTGATCTTATTTAGGGTTTGATTTCAATTCATGTTACTATTGATCGAACTAATTTGCTTAATTAACTACCAATTACATCATTTTAAATGGAAATTACATAATTGGTGCTTGTAAGTTAGAAAGTGGTTGAAAATCAGTGTAATATAAGTGAAACTGTACCGGTGTTTCTCTAATGTGGAGTTGAAAATGAAAAAGCCATTAGGTTATCAAGTTTTTGAGTCTCAAGATTACAAAATTTCATTCAAGATAACTGAATTGATGTTATTATGTTGTTACTGGTTAGTTGGGACATACTATGGAGTAATAAACATTGATCTATACATTCGTGGTAGTTTTGTTTTGTTTTGCTTTACCGTGCTATGTAAATGCAGTCGCTTTAATCAAGTTGAATTTAGTTTAATTCTGTAACTGTAAAGAACTATGATCACACTTCACTACCAAAAATTTGTAATTTGATACTGTATTTTTATGAGCTGGTCCGGTTATTATATTAGATGTTATGGTTATGTTATCTTACCACTAATACAAGTGCACGTGAATCAGGTACTTTCAATTGCACAGGCATTGTCAATACAGGCCCATCCTGATAAGGAATTAGCAGGGTTTCTTCATATGTTGAAGCCAAATGTGTATAAAGATGCAAATCACAAGCCTGAAATGGTTTTGGCACTAACAGAGTTTGAGGCTTTATGTGGGTTTATTAGCTTTAAGGTATACATACATCTCTACTACAACTTTGTTGCATGATAGGTAAAGTGATGGTATTTATACATTACTTCTATCCATAATTTGGTCAACCAGGTTTCATGGTCCTTGTGTCTCACATTTGCTTTTGTTAGATTCCATGAATTTTTCTAAGTTACATTCAGTTTGAGATTAGTTTTATTATATTTCATATTGTGTTTGAAATTATTTTTAAGTGTCCTTGGTGTGGTTATGTCCAAATCTAGATGGATGGCATTACTATTATGCTACATTCATTTTTTTATGAACTTCCTTTATCTACTCCTATACCTACCAATACTTCTATGCATAACTACATCCATTTTCTTTCAGCTCAATTCTAATGATTTGTTTCTCTGGATCTTATAAAGTCGGCATTGCCAATATTCAATCTAGTACCCTAAAACGTTTCAATTTGGGCAATTTTCTGGAATTTTTGGGTTAGTTTGGACATGTTTACCTCCATTAACTGGTCTATGGGCTGAAACAAAAATATTTTTTAAGCATTAACATGTAGGTCTTGTTTTTTTTGTTTTTTTTTTATAACCGGGGGAACCTGCTTACGTAGTAAGCCCCTGGGCCCCGACCAATACCCTACTAACCGGTCAGAACAAGGTAAATCGCGGTCTAAGCCGGGTAGGTGGCCTTGTGGAGAAACTAGAACCCAAGACCTCATGCATGTAAGGCATGAGGCTTACCACTTTGCACCACTCCACAAGGGTTTTACGTATAGGTCTTAGTGTGTGGTGCGTTAGCTTCTGCAGGAAGCTTTATTCTATATATACTCATATATTTTTCATTCCTTTTGGCTTAAGTTAAATCATGCAGGGCAGTAAGTGTATTTCATGCAACTGGTCAGCCCGCCCAACCTGACCCGTTTCTAGGAATTGGTTGGTTTGAGTCGTTATCCATCCCACCCATTTTCCATCTCTATTTTTATTCCTTTCTAGGCACTAGCTTGTTCGGCCAGATGTTTAGTTTGGAAAGAACACACCCGTTACCTATAGAATAATCAATGATCAGCAGTCATCTTTAACTTAGGAAGGCGGTTCTTATGGCACACATGTATATGTATGCATGTATATTAAACATTTAGCATAAATGTTTCTTATGGTATGATTGCTTTGCTTCTTTTGACCTTCTATTTTAGTTGCTGCATTATCATTTCTACTTTCTTATTTGTGGATGCTTGTATTCTTTTCACAGTAACATGGCCAATGTACCATTTCATCTGACATCTTTATCTTAATGAAGTACCTTCAATAACCAGTACCATTGGTTGATGCCCTTCTCATTATGATTGATAATTATTTTACATCATTACTACATTGTATGATGCCATTGCAGTTATGAATTTACGACCTTTCACCTTTTTACTTTACTGTTTGCTAACATGTTTCATGCTTCTATACACCAGTTTTTCAAATGGTTTTCTGCAAGTCTTCTTACATAACTGTCAAAAAAAATGTAAAAATGGAAGTTATCAACTATTTTTCATGTTAAAACTAGCATTTTAACTAAATTTCCTCCATTGCATTTGTATCTTATACAAACAGATGGAAGCCTCTCGACTTGTTCAGGGTTTGACATGGAATAATTAATTACAACTGATGCACACATTGAAGTTCAATAGGTTCTAGAAAGCTAGTTAGCGTGCTCCTAGCATTATATTCAAGCATTTATGATGAACACAATAGTATCCTTATATTTTAAAACATTTTAAAACCGGTATCATTAATAAAGCTCTGACAGACGTGTGATTGATGGTAGGAACTTGAAGCTGTGCTTGAAAGTGTTCCTGAGATCAAGGAAGTGGTTGGTACTGCATATGCTGACCAAATTTTACATCTCAACGATCAAGACGGAGAAGAAAAACAAACACAATTTCTCCAGTCAATTTTCATTAAACTCATGTCAGCCGAAAGTAAGGTGGTTGCTGCAGCTGTGACCAAATTGACCAGTCGGTTAAACATGGAAAATAAGGTACCTAAATCCACGCCACTAAGGTGTAATTTTAGGTTTTCGAAGTAGTTATGAACTTATAATGTGCATATGATAGCTTTGAAAGTTAATGACTAGTCATTCTTTTCCTCACTCATTAGACAAGGAAGTTAACTAGCAAGGAAGAACTAGCATTGAAACTTGAAAATGAGCACCCTCATGATATCGGGGTCATAGCATCATTCTTCTTTAATCACGTAAGGTTGAACCCGGGTGAAGCTTTGTATATATCACCAAACGAACCTCATGCATATTTGGGTGGTGAATCTGTCGAGTGCATGGCTACTTCAGATAATGTCGTGCGTGCTGGACTTACCCCAAAACACAGGGATGTCAAAATCCTTTGCTCAATGCTCACATATAAGCAGGTGTACACATGTTTTGAATTTTATTTTTTAATTTTAATCATTTGACTTGTGCTGATTATGTTTTCATGCCTCAGGGTTCACCAGAAATCTTGAAAGGGGTCCCACTAAATGAGTACACCAAGAGATACAACCCTCCTTTCGAGGAATTCGAGGTTGACCAATGTGTGCTGGACCAAGGTGCATCCGTCATTTTCCCTGCAGTACCTGGTCCATCAATTTTCTTAGTCCTTTCAGGACAAGGATTCATGTACACAACATCATCATCAGCACCATCATCATCATCATCATCACCGTTGTCATCACCATCATCGTCATCATCATCTGAGGATATGGTCCGCGGAGGAGATGTGTTATTTGCTCCTGCAAACACGGAGGTTCATGTGAGTACAGAGTCAGAACTGCGTTTGTATAGGGCTGGAGTTAACCACCTATTGTTTTTGAAAACATAGACAGTTTCGATACATGTGTGTATTGTTATGTCTTGTAATTTTTATAGCAACATCGTAAAGTAACACATACCTACATAGTTGCCAAAAAATAAAACAGATGTGGATTTCATTAGCGGATGATGCTATTATTATTGTATTTATGTTGTCATTTTTTAGAAATATATGTGGAACTTGTTTGTGTTTTTACTCATTCTAACCTTGTTAAGGGGGGTGTTTGGATATGTTACAAAACCGGTTTAATATTGATTGTGATTTTATGGTTAAAAGAACCATGCAAGGTTGCTACTGGCAGGCTACAACTGCTTTCTTTCTTACTGTAATTGGTGGTTTGAATAGACTGAAAAGGTGCCTGAACCACTAGATATTTGGGTATACGTCTTGCTTCTTGTTTACAAGAAAATTAAAAAAATCCATAACGCTTCTGATCAGGTGTTAAAGGGGTTTTCATGTAAAGGATTTCCTCTTGGGGAGGTCATGGGTTTGAATTATGATGAGGGGAATTTTGCCGATAACCTCCACAAGACTAGGTGGTAGTTCAAAAAAATAATAATAATAATAATGTATGAAGTTAGTCAAGTATTTTAGTTTTCCCAAGTCATATTGTAACTATACATAATTTTCATTTTAAGTTTGGTAGTTTGGGATCTTAGCTAGTTTTCAAATGCTAATACTTTTTTTTTAACAGCAAAGGTCCGGACACCCGGGATCATCCTGGCAAACGGATCACCCTTTCGTCCGAAGAACATAAGCATGGTGACCTGGCCCCACACCACCCAGGAGGAAACCCACAACTGCGAAAACAGTCTGACTCAACCTGAAACATTTTGTTCCAAGAGAGACTCGAACCTATGATCTCTCATTTGGAAAGTCATGGGGCTAACACTCAACCAAAATGTTCGATTGGTTTTCAAATGCTAATACCGGCATCAATTTAAATATAACATTTTTTAACAATTGTGACTCCCCAAAACTTGGAACAATACTAACTAACCCAACGGAAGACTATATAATACAAGAATAAAACTTTTACCGTCTATTCAAAAACCTAATTTTCTAAGCATAATTAGAATTCTAACCTCTCTTCAGGTTAGTCAAACTCTAAGTTAGGGTTCTTAACTAAATTAGAACAAAATGTACATATATTCAGTTTGGATATTCTCTGTATAAAATATTGGCCAATGAAGTTGGGCCTTTAACGGGCTTCTCTTTCATTATCATGATAACAAGGCTTGTTATGGGCTTACATGTGATGGGTTATACATCATCAAACAATCTTCTGAAACTACAATTTTTTAAAAATTAACCCAGCAACTAGTTATGATTATGAAGAATCAACGGCAAACAATAATAGGAATATTGATATTGTATATAGAGTAGACGTAAACTAAAAAACCGGGTTGAGTACCAAACCTGATTATGAAACTGGTTTGGACCTGAGTAGAATCGTAGAGTTGATATCGGTTTGTAACCCTATACTCTGAAACCGGTCAAAACACGAGCCAAACCGTTTAATACCGGTCAAACCCAAAGTGTGGTGTTGATCGCAGGCAAAGGGGCTAGAGATATTAATGAATTTATTTTTTTACTTTAACCACCAACCATAACACTACACCTTATTATCTCAAATTTATCACACACCTTTGTAGTGATCACGACACTGTCTACTCGTCACCACTTTTTAACCACTAGCACTAACCCACTACACATGTTCTAAAAGTTTTAGAAATTTTATTGAATAGAAATCTATATCTATACTAAATAAAAAATAAATGTTTTTCAATGTCACGTGTCGCCTCCATATTCATTCTTAACATTTTTTTTCCGACTCTCTCTCTCTTATTAAATACACCTGTATATTTTAATAATAATATTTTTTTTTAAAAACTACTAATCTTTGTATTAATAAATCTCTTGATATTTTGACGAGTGTATGTGTTAACAGATTATATTGTACTTTACGGGTTTATTCAACTTGTATAAAACACGAGTTTTACTTAATATATAATATTATAATTATATTTATTCAACCCGTGTAATACACGGTATTTTAACCTAGTTACTATTATATTACATGTAGGCTTGTAAATGAACCGAATGAATACGAACAGGGTTTGTTCGTATTCGTTCGTTTAACTTTAACTGAACAAATGAACGAACACGAACACTTAAACGAACATAACTTTTTGTTCGTGTTCGTTCATTAAGAAAATGAGTGTTTTCATGTTCGTTCGTTAATATTCTAAATGGACGGTTCACAAACACAAATGAACGAACGTAAACGAACATAAGCGAACACCAATTGCAAGTAAATGTAAATACCCAAATTAAAGTTTAAAGTATCATCATCTTTGTATCCAACATTTTAAAGGTAAACAAATATATTAAGTTGATTTTAATATAGGCTTAAGAGTTTTATAATATAAAAATCAAATTGATTTTAACATAGGCTTAACGGTTTTACAATATAAAAATCAAATTGATTTTAACATAGGCTTAAGGGTTTTATAATATGAAAATCAAATTGATTTTAAATTAATATTAGTAATAAATAAATTTGAACGAATATTTAAACGAACGTAAACAGACGAACATAAATGAATGAGCATAAACGAATCTAAATGAACGAACATAAACGAACGTTCACGAACGTAAATGAGCGAACGACACATGTGTTCATGTTCGTTCGTTTAATTAAATGAACAAAAATTTGTGTTCATGTTCGTTTGTTTATTAAATGAACGAACATAAACGAATTTTCTGTCGAACGATTTGCTGAACATTTGATTCGTTTACAAGCATAATTAGAATATCTAAATTAGGAAATAAAGAAACTAGGAAAGCAGATTTTGCAACTTATTAAAGAAGTTTTTTTATAACATCGTCTTAAAAGACCAAAACTTTTCTTGTTCTCGAATTTTAATTGATGTAATCGCCATTCGTTCGATAGAATCAAAAGTGCAATTTACTCTTTCATATATTTCACAGTCACCTCTTTAGAAATGTTTATATCATAATTTATATTTTTTAAATATACTGAATCTATAAATGTCATTTTCATATTCTTTTATTATTTTTACATAAATTAGAAAATAGAATCTAATTTTTATATAAATATATCTCCTCATTGGGTTCTCATATGACTTCTCTTAACCTCACCTTCACGAGCACACACTAACAACCTCGCCTTTGTTTTCTTCCTTAAGAATGCGATCAACTACCTAACTTAGAGTTTACAAAAACTATATTTAGAAATTTGGCATATATTACTCACTCTTCTACTAATTACTTAATTTGTACAAGAGTTCAACTATTTTAACTTTAACCCTGACCGTTCACTGATTTATTTATTTTTTTATCATTTACCACACAATAAATTTTTAAATCTTATCCTAAAAAACAAATTACAAATTAGAGTATCTACTTTTCTTATTAAGTATTAGTCTTAATAAAAAAATACTTAAGGTTTTAGAATGTTAGATTACATTTACATGAGTTTGTTATAATAACTTCTATTCAAATAAACTTAAAGATGCATTTTAAACACAAGATAAATAAAATATATATATATATATATATATATATATATATATATATATATATATATATTAAAATAGCCCAAATAAAATATTAAACATCAATTATCATTTCTCTTTCTCTCTAAAATTACTAAAAAAAAGTTCATTTCGAGTTAGTTTAAAAGCAATACCGATGTTCAATACTCTTGGCCTATTGACCTCTAGTAAATCGAATTATTTATAATATTGGATTTAATATGGCACAATGTCGGTTAATTTGTCAAGATACATGCATAATGATCGATCAAGAATTAAATAAAACATATTCCTCCAAAATTTCAGTTGGCTGCCCACGCCCACATTACCCACCACCAACTTGTTAATTTTCTTTGATTAATATTTTAATTAGCTTGTATTATTTCAATGGTATTATTTTTGTTGTCAAATAACATCAAACATAGTTAACCTAGCTAATCATTTCGATGAAATTATTAACTGTTTTTTTTTTATATTTTTTAGTATATACAGCGTATCTCGACAAAAATTAAAAAAGAAATACAACACACTACAAACTTTGATCAAAATTTTAAAAATTGTACATCTTTAAAAGAAAATACATATCTAAACAACAAAATATGATTTATATTGATTATTATTTATTTTTAAAGCCGCATTAATAACATCGAACAAAAAACTAGTGGAAACCCTAAATATGATTTAAATTGATAATCGATTCTATAAGTTAATATTAGTTCTAGTTCTAATTAGTTTAGTACAATATTTTATATCCAAACATAATGTTTTGTTTACAGAGTTCAATGGAATTAAAACTTAAATTCTGTTTTTTAATGTACTTGGTTCGTAAATTCGTTGGAATTGAAATCTGAATTTTATCCTTAATGTGTTTGATTGAGAAATTAATTGGATTTAATTCCCTCAATTTCCTTCAAATAAGGATTTGAACATTCCAACATTCCTTCCAAATTGTGAAATAATTCAACAAAAGGAATTGAAATCTCCAACCACTCGTGCCACCGATCACCCTCACCATTGTTGTCGCCGCTGTCACCCAACCCTTTGTCTTCGGCACAAGTGCTACAACCCTCGTCGATGGCACCCTTACTGTCACCACCAGTGTTGCCATTGTGAAATAATTCAACTTGAAGAGAATAAGAAGCAAAAAACAAATATAGAAAATACACTTTAAATCATTTCCTTTCACAAGAAAACTAACACTAAATCATGCGTTTATCACGTGACGGGGTCAAATGAACCAAGGTATTAAAATGACTAACTTGTCAAGTATATGGTATATATGTAATATGTTATACCTTTGATGCTTAAGATAATACAAATATTAACTTATAATTTTCAAAGTATTAAGATACAATTTAACCAAATAATGATAATAACATCTATATCTATACTATATAATACATAAAGGTTTTTAATAACATTTGTCGTTTCCATATTCATTCTCATCGTTTTTTCTGTCTCTATCTCTTATTAAATATGTCTTTTAATAATAATAATAATATATTTTTACAAGAAAAACTAGTTATACTAATAAAACACATTAATTTTAAAATTATTTCTTATTATATAAAACTTTAAAATCTAATTATGTAATTATTATTTTCAATCAAGTGGTAATGAAATTCAAATTAAATTAAATAGTAACTAACATATCTTCAAAACTCAATTATATACTAATTTTTACATATTTTAAATTGTGTTTCGAATCCTTAGTATATATGTAATACATTTTTACACATTTAACATATATACATAAACACTAAAGAATTTTATGTATTTATTTTTTTTCAACCTATATGTATTACACGGGTTCTAAGCTAGTTAAGTTAATAATATAAAAATGTGTTAAAAGATAAAAAAAAAAACAAAACAAAACCCACCTCATTAAAGGTAATTACTTTAGTCGTACCTCAACAAGCTTTTCACACTTTTAAAGACGATAGAATTTATTGAGAGTTTAATTAAAAGTTAATGTGGTTGTTTGATAGCCTTTTAATAATTTCATTAAAAGGTTACCTCTGACGGATTCATTGGTAATGGGTGTTTATTTCAGATTTTGCCGGCCTCATAATAATTCATTCAGCCTCTTAGTGGTTCAGCTAAAAAACGATGTTGAATAATTCAGAGTTTTTTACATGGTTCAGCTCTTAATGAACCAAACAGCCCCTAAGGGTGATGGGGGCGTGTAACTCGAACATAATCGAGTAATACAAGCGGGGTAAAAGGGAACACCGCCCCCAATACCCCGAGTAGAAAAATCGAGTAGGAAGGCCGAGTATATTTACTCGGAGATGGACCTTCACCCACCTTCCAACCACCCAATACCCACTTGTACCTCATGTATTAAAAGTTGTACATGTGAAATATAAAATTGGTGTGTAAATGAGTAGGAGGGTGTGTTCAAATGAAATCTGAGTAAATGAGTAGTTTTGAGATGCCAAAATTATATAGGACAATTTTGATAAGTAAATGAGTAAATAGGTAAGAGAGTGACTATTTGGACATCCCTTGATTTTATTTGGACATCTTGGGTGCCTATACGGGCCGTATAGGGCTATACGAGCTGTATAGGGTTCATTAATTACCTCGTACATCGTACCTATACGGCCCGTATAGAGCTATACGGGTCGTATAAGGTGTGCATTTAATGCTGATGAAAACCCTATACGGGTAGTATTGGGCTATACGGCTCGTATAGGGGGTGTCCAACTACTTTTCAGGGTTGTCCAAATAATATGACCCATAGGTAATGCACCCCCATCACCCTAAGTAAATCAAAACTATATTAAAAAGGGTGAACCTGATGTTTAACTTATCTTTTGTATTTGCACAGGGTTAGAAAAAAGGTCAGATCATTTCACGATATTTTGTACACAGTCTTATCGTGGAGCTTGTGCAAGATGTTGTTTTAACTACTTGAATCCATAAACTCAAGTTATTAAAACAACCTTATCAATTGCTCTAAAGGTATTTTGTTCTTTTAATAATTGTAATAATACAAGTCTAAACGTATATTTATTTTCTTATAAATAAGTGTATAAACTATAAAACATCGAAACCCGGCTCAGACATCCCGAAAACTAGGAGCAAGGAAGGTGGGCCACATCTTATGCGCGGATTCGACCGGAGACTGACACCCCACCTGTTTGCCAGGCGCTGCCCTCACCTCCATCGCCTCTCACCTGCTTTAAGCATCTGTCCATCAATATATTATTATTATTCACTAACCTTTCTATCCATTATACATATATTATATACAAGTTTATGGCATTTTCGTCATTTTATATACGCCCATAGAATTTGCCCACAGGAAACCCTATGTTTATAGTGGTTTCTTAAATGCTCCAAAGCATTGATGTTCCACAAACCCTGGAGCAACCCAGTATGATTCAATCGGTTCCACAAGTATGATTCAATCGGTTTTGATAAAAATTTCGACCCAAACTTGTAGTTATTGTTTCAAAAGACAACAACTCAACCCGGTTAGTTTGGCTCGACCGGTAGGACGGGCCAAAATGATTCTGTTTAGAAGATATTTATAAATTATAAAGATGGTTTAAAAATATTAAATATACATAATTTCATATTTTAAAAATAAGAAGAAAAAAAATAAAAGTTAAACAGTTGGTTCAAAGTTTCAAACCGTTTACCGAATGGACGAACATGATTTTTCAAACTATAAACCATTAAACAAATCATATAAACCTCACATACTGGTTTGATTCCAGATTTTTTTTTAAGACGACTTTCTTAAACCCCTTTTTCTTTCGGGAGCAGCCTGCGTGTTACTGTGAGTCATGCATTTTTTTCCCAGTGGGTTGTAACCGCAACGGACTCGAACCCGGGACCCACCTAGGAGGAAATCCACAACTGTGAAAACCTCATTGCTCAACTTGGAAAAATTTGTCACAATCGAGACTCGAACTTGTGATCTTCCATTTAGTAAGTCATGGGACTATCACTCCATCAGAAGTCTTGGTGGTTTAATTCCAGATTTGTAACCGTTTACAAACACCTTTACTCTGAAGTCCTAACCATAAAATTATAAAATTTAAAATATATATTTTCTTCGTTCTCCCGTCGATTTTATCACCTCTCTTTTTTTATGATAGAGACGTAACAAAAAGAATCCCTTGAAAGGATATATACTTTGCTAGTCAGAACAGATGTTCTAGTCGTACTATCCTATGTCAGCTGGTAAGACTAACATTGTACCCGTTGTTGCCTGTGCTGGTGGTAATGACCAATAGTTTTCCACCTTCTTTCCATAGCTTTCAACCTTTTTGTTTAGGTTAAAGCTTGTTGAGCTTATATCTGGGATTCCTCTTCCCATGGCTGGTGGGTATCCTGGTGGTTGCATCGTATGATCTTGTGGTGGTCTGTAGGCTGATGTTACTGATGAGGCGCCAACCTCCTGTTTCAACATACTAGTAAGGAGTGGATACTCCATTTCTACATGCAAGACATTTGAAGATAATGTTATCAATATGCAAGGCTGAAGGGTTGGTGTTGTCAAAAACAAAAATGAAGATCGCAGTTCAAGAAATTGATTTTTTGGGGGCAACAATTGGAAACAGAAAAATAAAGCTTCAACCCCATATAATCAAGAAGATAGCAGACTTCAAGGACGAAGATCTCCAAACTTTGAAAGGTTTAAGATCATGGTTAGGTATTCTAAACTATCTTACAAAGTAAATGAGTCCTAGCTTAGGCTGATACATTTAGATTTTACCCACGTCGATCCAGGGTTCGAGCCTCGATTCTCCCTCAAGCCCGCAAGGGGCTGTATTAGGTGAGAATTTTCTTTGGATACTCTCTAACTCTGACGCCAAGTGGGTCGATTAAGATAACATATTGGCCGGAGTTAGATGAGGCTCCCATATAACTAGAGGGTGTGACGTCACAACATTCAATGTTCGTCGTTAAAAAAATAGAGACGTAACAAAAAGAATCCCTTGAAAGGATATATACTTTGCTAGTCAGAACGGATGTTCTAGTCTTACAATTCAAAATTGGTCTAATTTGCCATCACATTCAAATTTTTATAAGTATAAATTTAAAATGTAAATAACTAGCGAGATCCCCACGCGCTATACGGCGGGAATTTGCTCGGTATCAGTTCGGTCCGTTTCTTTACGATACCGGTACGAAAACGGCACTCACTGTAGCAAACGAAAGAGAAAACCTAAAAAAATAAAGTCGTTACATGCCCAAAAAGATATCGAAAATTGTTTTACATCGATCGAAAAAAAAAGAATACTGGTAGCAATTCCGATAATAACGATGCCGGTACCGATGTTGTCCGACCAGCATTGGTTAAGTGTTAAACTTTGTAACACTTGGTTTCGACAACCTATACATTCATACTCACCCCATTAAAAAACATCAAATTGAAACGCTTATTATAAAAACATGTGGAAACCACAAATCCCGAATTTCTATAATACATAATATTTTAAAGGTTGTAAGAGAATAAAAAACAAAAAAATCGCATTTTTTAAGCAACTTCGACGGCTTCTACGTTCGTGCTTCGATGAGTTGCACATCATAACGAAAGCTTGGTTTTGAGCGAAATTTATATCGAAAGATAGATAAAAATAAGCATGCCGTAACTATACACTCGAAATTTTTAAAAACGTCATAAAGTTATAAGAGAAAATAAAACTTAAAATAATTAAAAAATTATGCATATTATTTATGTTGTCAAATTAAAAAAAATGCAATAAGTAAAAGTTATGGATGCAAAAGCTGAAGAGGAAGGAGATAGAACACTTGGCCTACCCCTTTACCTCCCCTTGTGGTAAGAGCTCAACCACATCCAAATCCTCAATTGAATAAGAAAGCAAATGCAAATTTTAATAAACAAATGAGACAAATTGTGTGGACCAATCAAAACCTTTGTGATAGACATTTGAAAATGTTGTTTACTAATAATAAGTCTAATAATAATATATACTTTCAATTAAACCATGAGGTTGTAAACTTTTATTTATGTTTTTAAACCATATATACTATTATAAATATGGTTACATATGATGTATATCTAATCAAAACTAAAAATATTAAATATATTTAATTTAAAAAAAATATTTTTTATAACCATTTTACCCTTATACATTATATGATTTTTCTAACCTGATTTTTTTTGTTTTTATCCCAAGCGTACAAGATCACCCGTTCTTTTATTCTTGACGGCGACTATCACATCACAAATTTTCAAACCTATTCAGAATACATCGATTCAGAAGAAACGATTGCGAGAAAGTTATAAAAGAAAATTGCTATATATGAATGTTATAAAAAAATGGTAAAAATATAAAAAAAAAACTAAATATAATATTTTGAGAAAACTAGTATCTATGAGTAAATATAAAATTATAAAGTTAAAAATGAGTAAATACAAATTTTCATGTTAAAAATAGGTAAATATGAAATTTTAAAGTTTTCAAAAAAAATAAGGGTAAAATGGTTATTTCTTAATTTTTTTTATATAAAATGGGTTGTATATAATATTATTACATGTTTGTAAATATATATATATATATATCTATATATATACAATATTTTTCGTTTTTATTAAGTATATATGTATTTATGGGTATATATGAAATTATCTATTTTTTATATCTAATAAAACATAAATCCAAATAAATAAATATTATAAGTAATATATGAAAATTGCTTCTTGTAGTTTTTTTTTTTTTTTTGAAAAGTTAATTGCTTCTTCTAGTTGAGTACTCCCAAAAGTTGAAAATCTAATAGCTGAAATTAAATATTAAATACTGTGTGTAATAGTTATAAAAGATGGCGGGTATGGTATAATTTTTATAAAAAGTTAAAAATAAAATGTTCCTATTAAATTTGAGAATATAAAGTATTTTAATAAACCTGAGGTATGAAACGTTTTAAGGTCAGAAATTGTATGAGTCGATTCGACCACATTCTGACATTGCATGTGACTTCACGCGCCGGCTCACCCCCTCCATGCCCTCACTTTCCCCAATGCCCTCCACATGTCCACAATGCAATCAGAACTTTGAAAAAAAAAGGATTTCAATATTAAGGGTGAAAGGGGCCTCCTCGGTAAGGCCTAAGGCATGGCGGATTGACGCGGGTACACTGTTACCATTACCGTTATCGTTAATTTGGGTTTACTCACGGGTAGTGATTGCGGGTATATTTACCCGAGAACAATTACACAAATAGAGCTGTTGGAAAACTTTGAGGGAAAACTTTGAGGGTATTAGGGTTGTGCCTCTATTAATTTTGGATATTAGGGTATCATTTGAGTAAAAATAAGGTGACATATCTTCATTGGGTATTTTGTTATGGTAGTTTTTGGATGAAGGTTGTGTCCCCTTCACCCTAACATTTTACACTCTATTTGTTTGTTATTTGCTCTTTGGAAAAAAAGTTTGTTATTTATAGACGATACCCAAATAAAACGGTGCTTTCTGTTACGCAAATAAAGTTGTGCCTTCTTATCACCTTATGTTGTTATACATGCATAAATCATAAAAAAAAGGTGTTATCATCATAAAAAGGGTGTTTTCTGTTGTTGGAATAAAGTATTTTTAATGTGCAAGAGTCACTGAAAAACGTCGCTTGTTTTTAAGTGTGGGGGTCTTTACGTCAACATAAATTCACGTTATAATCACCTGACTTACTCATGACACCCTATAATAAAGTTTTAATCATGCTATACATGGTATAATCTCATTATTCACGATATCTACCTTATAATCGATGCTTTCTTAAAAAAACGTTTATACAACAATACTCCATTCACATTAAAGATTATAACATTCTTAATTTTATAGTATAATTAAAAGAATATATAAAAAGTTATTTGAGTTTGAAAAAACTTGTAACCTTTATAAAAGTGAACAATGATAGATATTTAACGGGTGAGGGTAGTGGGCCTAGTGGTAAGAGCGGAGTCCCACAACCAGAAATTTGTGAGTTCAAACTAATAGTTTAACTACATCTCTGGTTTTAAGCATAGACAATGACACATGCAGCTGGGTGGATAACATTTTTTTTGTTTAACTAACTAAAACCCTTTGTGCTTTATTAAAGTCCCCTTTTTTCCATAAGTAGTTAGCATCAAAGCATCCCATTCATTAAAATTCCACCAAATCAACTTAATAATTAATCATCTCATTTACTTATGAATGAGTTCGAACTATGTTATATATTTAAAGGGTCAAATGGATTAAACCAAAGAAATTAACATGAAAGAAAATGGGTCATATGGGTTAAAATCCATTCAAAGTGCAATTTAGTGTAAGAAAAGCATTCTAAATAATTTATAAAAATATATATTACTGAATTAATATTTTTTTAACATATTTGACATGCCACTTATTTACAAAAGATTATAAATGCTAAACATCTAATGAACAATATTCCATTTCTTTTACTAATGGTAAATATAATCTAGTGTATTATAACTTCTATAATTGTACCTACACTAGTCAATCGAAGTTCAACATGATTTCATATCTAGTCTAAATGTCTCACTTTAACAATTAGACACTCGTGGTCTAATTGTAGAAGCAAAGTTTTTAAAACATTAAGGTTTAAATAGGTCATGTCTTTAAGTCTCGTTTTCACATAATTAAAAAAATTACCTTTCAAAAAGAAAAAATAATTTTAAAGCTTAACAAATTCACATATATTTAAGTTTCTTAAATAAATTAATGACACCAAGTATATGTTACTTGGTACAAATGCTAGATTAATTTAGAGTTAGTAATATGATTTTTAAAGTAACTGGTGTTAATACTAATATGTTTGTGAAACTAAGGAAGTTCATGATTAGGTCCCTGTATATAGAAAAATATTAAGAAAATGGAGCCTGGAGTCCATGTGTTATTAGCTTCTTGAGGGTACTCAAGAGTAATTTATTTTAAATCACACGTAATAAATCTTGTGAATATAAATGAGACTAAATTTTCCTTGAAGATTTCATTTATATATGAGTTTTAATTAACGTTGGAACTATAAAGATGGAGAAAAATTAATAAAAATAACATATTGGAGCATTCATATCAGTTTTTTATATATATTCTCATCACTATCTCTAAAATTTAGAAAGAATATTATAAATTATCGTTTTTCACCCCACCTGAGGATCTCCGTCTCCGTACCCATAACCCATCCTGACATTTAAAGATAACTTTATGAGCTACTTAAATATAGGGATGCGCTATTTAACCTTATATTATTTTTATTTTATTTTATGAAGTCGTGAATGGATGATAAAGTAATAAAAATAATTAAAAAATATTATTTAATTAAATAGAGATAAATATGGGGAAATCTGATGTGAGAAGTTAAAAAAATTTAAATATAAATGTATTTTTTAGTTAAATTATAGGTATAGAAATAAATACACCGATGAAAATGCTATATAGAAATATTTAATTTATTCTAATTTTGTGTCGAATTATCTTTTTAATAATGTCATGAAGATTTTTTGAGAAAGGGAAAAAAAATATTGATAAATAGAAGATAAGTTAGACAGAAATAAAAGAAAAGAAAATAAGGTTTGTCCTTTATTACCCACGTATTGCGCTAAAAAGACTTTACATTTTAAAAGTTTAAAAATTTGTAGGTTATGAGGTATACCCTTACGCGAATCTTCTTCCTTCGATGTGAATTTGTTAAGCTTTAAAATTATTTTTTCTTACGTGAAACACCACCCCCTTCTTACATGAAAGGGCTCACTTGGGTGAAACACCATCCCCTCCTTACGTGAAGGGGCTCACTTGAGACCACCAAAGGTATACCTCATACCTTAAAATGAAAATTACAACATAACCAAAACCGTATAATATACATAAATTCTCTCTTGACAAATACTAACCAATTTTATAAAAAGAATTTCCTAAGCTAAAAAGGTAAATTTTATAAAAAAAATTTACTATAGTATATATTATATATAAGCCAATAGTTTTTCATAGGAATTAACGCGCCGGACCTGAAACTGGAATACCACATTAGTTTTGAAAACAAGTGGACCCACCGGTGACGTACGGTTTTTCCAAATTCACAAACGTCAACACCGACACCTGCTAATGTAATTGTACTTCCAATTCCATGAATCTGGAAAAACCTGGTTTTCCACGTATGCAAATACCAGCCTTTTACAAACAGCTGCGCCTTCCCAAAATCCAGCGGCTCTCTTCCTCCACGTATCTCACCATACCACCGCCACACCCACTATAAATCATCCAACCCTCTTCATTTCTCTCTCTAAAAACATCCCCTTCACTTCTCTCTCTAAAACCCACTTAACAATTAACAATGCGTATGAGCTGCAATGGATGCCGAGTTCTCCGCAAGGGCTGCAGTGAAAACTGCAGCATCAGACCTTGTTTGCACTGGATCAAGTCACCGGAATCTCAAGCCAACGCCACCGTCTTTCTTGCCAAATTCTACGGCCGTGCCGGACTTATGAACCTCATTAACGCCGGCCCTGAACACCTCCGCCCTGGTAATTAAACTCCCAAAACAATTGTATTATAGTTTTTTTATTATTTACATCGAATAATAATAAAAATAATATATTAATTTTTTTTTTTTGTGATTACAGCGATATTCAGGTCACTTTTGTACGAGGCATGTGGTCGGATAGTGAATCCAATCTACGGGTCTGTCGGGTTGTTGTGGTCGGGAAGTTGGCAGCTATGTCAGAATGCGGTGGAGGCGGTTCTTCGAGGCTCTCCGATTACTCAAATCACGTCGGACACAGCAGAGACGAACAACGGACCCCCGTTCAAGGCCTACGACATCCGTCACATATCAAAACATGAAAACTCGGCCGGGTCCAACGAGCTTCACCGGGTCAGGACGCGGGGCCGGTTCAAGCGGTCCGGGGCGAAAGGGAAGGCGAGTCGGGTTTGGATCGAGTCGGGTCAGAACGAGAATAATAATGACTTATCGAGCCATGAGTCGGCTCTTAGCCATCAGTCGGAGGTGGCGCATGTGGTGGAAGGTGAGAGCCGTGAGGTGGTGGAGGAAAGCTTGGCTTCCGACGAGATTTCGCCGGAGATAAAGAAGGATGAAAGTGAAGCAGAGGTAGATGGCAAGATCGAGCTGGAGCTGACGCTTGGACACGATCGTGTTGATAGGTCTAAAGGGAAAGACGTGATTGTTGCTGGAGCTTTTGAGAACTCCGACGCCGGAGCCGGCCTGGATCTGAGATTGGATTATCTAGCGTGACGGAATTATCTCCGGCGACTCAGTTTTGATGGACAAGAGCGGTGTCTTTATTTTCTTCTTTTTTAGCTTAGTTTTACTTTTCGCCTTTTTTAGATGTTTTTTTTTTATTTTTTTTTAATTTTCCGGTTTATGGTTTTTTTCTCTAATCAAGAAAGTTATGTACAATTGTGAATGGTAGTGGGATTAAAAGAAGAAGAATATACCCATGTTTGGTTAAAGAATGAAAAGTTAGATTTAAAAAGAATATTATAAGAGGAACAATCATGTGATATCATATCAAATTTCTACAATTTTCAAAATTAGTTATATTTATTTTAAATTATTGGGTTAAATTGAAGCTTGAATGATAGTCATGAGGGTTATGTGGAATATTAACGTTTTATTTTGCTGATCAAATAATATACTCTAATATAAATCTATATCTATACATACTAATAAATAAAGGTTTTGGATTGTCACATGTCACTCCCTCATGCCTCCTCACATTGGTTTTCCCGCCTCTCTCTCCTAATAAATGCACATATATTTTATTAAATAATAATGATATTATAAATATATTATTAAAGAAGAATAATAACTATATTAAATAAGAATATATAATAAGAATTCAAAATATAACTAATTAAAGAAAAATACTAATCTATACTCCCTAATAAATAAAGGTTAGTTTAATTATAATTTAAGATTTTAAACCTCTCACAAATAATAAATGCTTAACAAATATAATTGCTAAAATTATTTAATATCATTTGACTAGAACTTAAAAACCGTTTGATTTGTAATTTAAGATTTTAAACCTCTCACAAATAATAAATGCTTAACAAATATAATTGCTAAAATTATTTAATATCATTTGACTAGAACTTAAAAAACCGTTTGATTTGAAAATTTTGAACTTTGTATTATTTAAATTATAACAAAATCAATAAATTAACTATCGTAAATTTACTATAATCAGAGAATTAAATTGATAATTTTTAAAAAAAATTAACAACTTATCTTTGTTAAGCAAATAACAATTAATCAAAATCAACTTTCTAGAATCTAAAAAATTTACCTTATGTAATTTGGTTTTGTGAATGTAATTGTAATTTAATTTTTTTTTCACTATGTAAAGTAATTCTTATTTAGACACTTATGAATAATATATGTTTCTTTTTATTAACCGAGTAATACACGGGAACTAACCTAGTTATATAATAAATAAAGGTTTTAGAGGATACTTGTCACTCTTTTATGCATGTTCATCATTTTTTTCTCGCATCTCTCTCCTATTAATTATACAAATTTTCTTTAATTGTTCTTTTTATAATTTATTGTTACTCGTCTCTCTCCTGTTAAATACTAATTATTTCTATAATTATTTTTATAAAACTTTTTTCATTTAAAAAAAATAGGTTTGTTCATAAAACATTTTTAGAAATTGAACATTCCTTTCATTCTTTTATAAAACATATTTAAAAATTACTATATAACGTTTTTAAAAATTGTATTAAAAAACTATATAATATGTCATAAATATGTGATATTTAAAATTTTATTACTAAATATATAACATTGTATTTATTCAACCCGTGTAATACACGGAGTTTTAACCTAGTTGTGGATAAGTAGCATGTTGCCTAATAAATAAATAAAGTATTTTATATGTTACATGTTGTCTTCATATTTATTTTCATCGTTTTGTTTCTTGTATATTTTATTAAATACATCTTTATCTTTTAATAATAATATATTAAAAAATACTAATTATACTAATAAAATATATTTATTTAAATTATCTCTTATTATAAAAAATTTAAAATCTGATTATGCAAGTTTTATTTTCAATCAAATAGTAAATGGAAGTCAATTACATTAAATAGTAATTAAGATTTTTTTCAAAACTCAGTTATATATTAATTTTTACGTATTTTGAATTTTGTTTTCTATCTTTAATATATGTAATACATTTTTATACATGTAAAATATATACAAAAAGATTAAAAAGTTTAATGTACTGATATATTTCAACCCGTACGTATTACACGGGTAACTTAAGCTAGGAACTTATAAATAAACCTTTAATTATTTTTTCTCATTTTTCTTTATAAATACAAACTTTGACGGTTTATCACATATATTTTGAACTTAAAATATAAATTAAACTAGGAGTAAATTACCGAAATCATCTTTTTTGTTTAAACCTTTTTCAGATATTGCCCTTTATCTAAAAAATTGTCAGAGATCGTCCTTTATGTTTACAAATTTTGCACGTTACGTCCTTTTGCCTTATAACCTAGTTAAATTTCTCATTAAAGTTTGGTAATGTGCAAAACACAAGAGAGTACTTTGTAATTTTACTATTTAGTTAAAAAAATATGTTAATTAAAATATATATAAACCCTCCTTCGGGAGGGAGAGGGAGGGAGAGTAGTGGTGCACAAAAAAACCGTTTTTTTTTTAACCCGGTCCAAACCGGTACCGGCAAACCGGTTTGGACCAAACCGGTTCGGGTTACCCAAAAACCGTCGGTTTGAAACCGGTTTGATGCTTTATGTATGAGATCGGGTTAGGGACCGGTTCAAACAAACCGGTTTGATAAACCGGTTTTCGAGCTGGGCAAAAAAAGAGCCATTGGGGAACGGCTATATGGCCGTTGGGGTCGATTTTAGCCCTTTTTTTTGCTCCATTTGCACCTTTAAAACACTATAAATAGGTGGGGGGTGTTTAGGGTTGATCACACCTCTCTTTACACTCTCTAATCTCTAAAACCGCCCTTTAAACTCGTAAAAAACGCTCTCTAAACTCTCTCTAAACTCTAAAAAAAAGCATGACAAGTTTTGGTGTTGGTGGTTCCTCAAACGAAGTTACCGTTGTGGAAATTCGAGCAACAACGAGAAATCCGACAATTTGGTGCAATTACGATCTATGTTTGTTGTCAAACGGGAAGGAACGTGCTCGGTGCAAGATGTGTGGTGCGTTTTTGGGGAAAGATTTATCTTGTAATGTTTTACAATTTTAATTGTTATATTTTTATAATGTTTTACAATTTTATAAATTTATCTTGACAATATTCCAAAAAATAAAACGTTGAACTTAATGTTTTATATTTGTTATATTTTTGTAATGTTTTACAATTTTATAAATTTATCTTGTCATGTTTTTTAATTTCCGAACTTTCCAAATATTAATAAACGTTGAACTTTAAGTATTAATGTTGCTATATTTTTTTTTGCATTTTATATTAAAAATTTAAAATTTATTTGAAATTTTTTTTTTAATAAAAACCGGTTTAAAGGGCAAACCGGTTTAAAACCAACCCTAACCGGTTTGACATTTCCCATTACTAAAACGGTTTAACCCGAACCGGTTTGGGTCCAAACCGGTTTTGACTTTTCGTTGACCAAACCGGTTCGGGTCGGGTTGAACCGGTTTGAGTTAAAAAACCGATTTGTGCACCTCTAAGGGAGAGAGTGAGAAAGAGGGGTTCATAGATATTTTAATTAACATATTTTTAGAATTAATTACACGGATGGCCCTTGTGATTTACCCATATTTCACTTATGACCCCTAAGAATGGGAAACTACAATTTTGGCTCAATAGTTTGCACGATTGTAACACCTATGGCCCCTGGGTTGGATGTCTGTTAAGTTTATTCGTTAAGTGCATGTAGAATAACCAAAATACCTCTTACATTAAAAAAATATTATAAATCATATAACCCATCCCAAACACCTCTTTCTTCATCTCCAAACTCCCACCTTTCTCATCTCCAAATTCCCACCTTCCTCCACACCACACTTCATCCATATTTGTTCACATTCATCAGTTTTCTTAAATAAATATGGGCAATGCGCGAACCTGATTTTCCATAGTCCCTGAATTGGCTTCTCCGGTCCCATGGTTTCCATAGTCCCGTCGGAAAATCGACGGAAAATCAAGAACGTCAACGACTCAACTTATACACTTGTATACGGACCCACTTCCCCAAGAGTCTCCTGTATGGGTCAAGTCAAGTGTAAAAACTACCGGAAACTCGCCGCCGCCGCCGCTAACGCGGCCAACAAACCCTCCAATAAATTTTCACGAGCGACGTCGTTCACCCCCGGTAAGATCCTACAACAACGATGAAGATCAAGAAAAGGTCACAAAAATCCGGTGGTTACAAAGAGCAAGAAAAAATGAGGGATCTGGTGTTGGAAATCAGGCCCAAGAAACACGGACACAGAATTTGATCTTAACCAAGATCAACTCTTTCTGTTTATTATAAATCTTGACACCTTTACAATGATCTCTAACTCATCTATTTATACTAAATAAACCTTGTTAACCAAGTAATCTAATCCTATTAAAATACTTAAAGATAATACCAAATAATAAACAAATCTATACTATATAGTAAATAAAGGTTTTTAAGTGACACGTGTCGCCTTTATATTCATTCTCACCATTTTTTTCTCGTCTCTCTCTCTTATTTAATCCACTTCTATCTTTTAATAATAATATATATTTAAAGGAAATACTAATTATACTAATAAAACACATTTATTTTAAATTATCTTTTATTATAAAAAAACTTTAAAATTTAATTATGTAACTTTTATTTCAATCAAATAGTAAATGAAAGTCAAATTATATTAAATAGTAATTAACGTATTTTCGAAACCCAATTATATATTAATTTCTACATATTTTGAGTTTTAAATATATATACATAAAAATTATATATATATATATATATATATATATATATATATATATATATATATATATATATATATATATATATATATAAATTTTAAATATTGATATTTTTCACCCCGTGTGTAGACACGGGATCTATACTAGTAATAAAATAAATAATTATTAGACTTCTACTAGGACTAAAAACTAACAACTTACTCTTTGCACCCCGTAAACTATTAAACTATGACAAGATTAACCCAATATCTGGAGATTACTCCTATACGGATAAAAATCGAATCAATTCATAACAGAGCGATCATGGATCAATCGATGATGGCGTTCAGATTGTAAGAGTTGAAGAATTGAAAACTGGATTGCAGAAACGTTACTCAGCATAATGTATCAGAGGCAAAAAAATATTAAAAAAAATTGCAGAACCGTTTTCAAAATTGCTATCAGTCACAATTCAAGAATCAATTGAAAGAGACGATCAAGATTAAAATCAGAGATGGAAAATATTAAAAATGGAACCAGAGGCAAAGAAAACTTTGCATAATCGTTTTTTGGGATTTGAAGTAGGGAATCATCCATCAGAACAGAGATTGCGGTGAAATAAAAAAACATTAGGGGCAGCAATACCTTTGGTTTTGGATGAAGTGTGATGGTGGAGGAAGGTGAGAGTTTGGGGATGAAGAAAGGGGTGTTTGGATGAGTTTTATGATTTATAAATTTTTTTAATGTAAGAGGTATTTTGGTCATTTTACATGCACTTAACGAATAAACTTAACGGACATCCAACTCAGAGGCCATGGGTGTTACAATCGTGTAAACTACTTGTACTTTCCCATTCCTATGGGCCATAAGTGAAATATGAGTAAACCACATGGGTCATCCGTGTAATTAATTCTATTTTTTAATTAAAGTGGTAAAACTACAAAACTACCCTCATGTGCCTTGCACATTATCAAACTTAACTGAAAAATTTAACTGGGTTAAGGCCAAGAACGTAACGTGCAAGATATTAAAACATACATGACGATCTTTGACAATTTTTAGGCTATTTTATAACGAGATTGTTAAAGTTGAAAATAAGTCGAGTTATTTTATTCGGTCAATATGCTTTAGATCAAATAACTGGAGATAATAAATTCTTGAAATCAACGTTGGAAGAAGGAAGAAATAGTAAACAAATCAGTATAAGTTGAAACAGTTTTATTGGGCTATGCATGGATTAACAAGAGGATGGGCCAGCAAATTAAATTACTAGGCTGGAAAATAAATCAAATTGTGGGCTTGAACTTTGATACAGATTCTAATTTAGAAGTTGGGCCAAATCAAATGGAATGCTAATGGGCTGATTTGTACTCACGTGAGTTTGTGTCAATCAACTGGACGTCAATTTTGCGGGTTCTTAAGTTGGCAATTTTTGAGGATTAAAGGAAAACTAGTAACTTAACCCCCTGTCCCTGCATGTTGTAGCAGGTATTGGACGTACTTAAATACGCAAAGGGATCGACGATATTCTTGAAAAAGTTATCAATTAAGCTCGCGCGATAAAAACCTACGAAATTAAAGTAAAAACAAAATAAAAATAGGAAACAATAATTTTTATAAACAAATTTTAGAGTTGAGAATTTTGTGCAGAGGTAACTTGAACTTTAAAAACTTAAGGGGTATATTTAAAAATTCAGAAAGTTTGGGGTATTATTTGATAATAAAGAAAGTTGAGGGTGGTTAGAAAACTTTTGTCGGTGTCTTTGGATTGGCCACCGACATTAGTAAATACGGTAAGAGAAAATACGTCTCGATAGTATATTTGGAAAAGTTATTAATTAACCCCGCGATGTAGAAAGTTACGAAATTAAAGTAAAACCAAAATAAAAATAGGAAAAGGTTATTTTTATAAAAGAATATAAAAAAAGTAGAAGAAAAAACAAACAAAATTTGAGTGGTAAACTTGAGAATTTAAAATTGTGAGGAATAGAGTTGAGAATTTTGTTTAGGGTTAAACTTGAAACTTTAGAAACTTGAAAGACATATTTGATTTAGAAAATTGAGGGGCGTATTTGAAATTTTTTAAAGTTGAGAGGTATCATTTGAAAATAGATAAATTTGAGGGTGGTTATGAAGGTCGAGGGCTTTGGATTGACCACCGACATTAGTAAATAATGTTATTAGAATTATAACGGACGGCTGGGGTCACGCACGGCTTGAAGGAGGTGTTGAAGGGCACAACTTCCGAGGTGGCCGTTGTGTTGGCCAAGTGGAAGATAAGGGGCGCAACTTTGGAAAAATTACTAAAATAAAAATGTTTGACAAGGAATTTTACAAATAAACATTTGACTTTTAGCATACACTTCATATGCAACATCTCTAGTGGTGGACCTACATAGAGGGTATGGGGGCAGCCACCCTCCATTAAATTTTTTTTATTGTTATATACGCGTTAGAATCCCGGTCTCCCCCTATAAAATTTTGTAATATCCCCCCGGTCGTCCCTAGTATTATATATGCGTCATATATCGCTAGTCAACTGAACCACACGAAAAAAAATTATGGGTCCGCCATTGGTCACCTCTGTGGCTCAATCAGAAGGCGCCACATCAGCTTGGGCGGCTAAGGCTTAGCCGCCCATTTTGAATTAAAACTCATAAAATTACAAGGGGATCCCACTTTCTTACCACTAAGAGTTAGACATGTGTCACTTGTAGGATACTTAGTCTAAAAGTAGCGGCTACTTTTGCCTACAAGTTTTGGCGCCTAAATGACTTTGAATTGTAGGCTATTTTAGCCTACAAGCCTACAAGTGACGTGTCAAACCTTGATTAGTTAGAAAGTGGGTCCCCTTGTAATTTTATAAGTTTCTGTGTAAAAAAGGGGCGGCTAATGTGGCGCGTACTGGTTGAGCCATGAAGATGATGTATATGAAGTATAGACTAAGAGTCAAATCTTTATTTTGAAAATTTTGTGATCAAACATTTTTATTTTAGTAATTTTGCCGACAACTTTTGCTGGTCTTGTACGCAAATCGGGACAGAATTCAAGACCAAAAGAATGGGAGGTTTGCTTGTTTTTATTTTTTTTAATTAATTTGTGTTACATAGTCAAGGATTTTAGTTAGTTAATTTGAACATGTAATCATGTAGTAACGGTACTTGGTTTTCTTATTATTATGATCGACTAGTTTTCTGTGATCATCCACGGGTGTAGACTTGTGTTAGTAGAATGTATTCAACCGGTTCATACTTAACTTTGGATTAGATTTTGACTCAATGATTTGGTTAGTTAATGTCTTTTATTTATTTGGTTTGGCTAAAATGTAGTCTTATTTTAGGAATTACGTTTAGATATTCATTATATTTGGTAAGAAACATCTACGTTAGTACTTGTGTATCTTTGTTGTATCCATTCACTAGGCATATAATGTTTCTTTTTGCTGATATTTGTAATCCTGTCATATAATTCCTTTATTTTTGTGTTTATCTTCGTTATCTCTTTTATATTAATCATATTTTTGTGTGTTTTTTAAAAACATATGTTAGATTAATAAAACTAACATTCTAACACTGGTTGTCGTATGGCCACTCATATATTAGTGTTAATTATTTGTTATTTGCTATACGTTAATGAACAAATAATGTTACTATAAAACTTATAACCGAGGGGTTTGAGTCTTGGAGCAGTGTGAGATAAGGACAAAGCTTGGACTGTGAGAGTCTTCAGCTGCTTGCTCTGGGTTTGGGTTTGAGGATCGATATGCAAAACAAGTAAACACCGTGAGTCTCATCACAGACAAAATAGTTTTCTCCCCGTTACCACCATCCAGTGTGAGAATAAGTATTAGTTGGATAATAAAAGGATGAAAGGAAGTATAGTGAAGTGAAGTAGTAAGTAAGGACCGGATAATGAAGTACCTTTAAACCTGAAAGTGCTATTTATAAGGTTTCTCTGGCTTGGCCCTTTGAAATGAGGTTCCATTTTAGGTAACCGATAGTCAAATATCGAAGCCTGATTATGCTTACCCAAGTCGTTATATCTTCTTCTATGTTAAGAAGGCTCATGTCCCATTAATGTTGTTTGTCCCTATAGTTGATTTACGTTTATGTTACAACGGTCACGTACTTGATAAGATGCCAGTCAGGGTCCATGTATTGATTTTTGTCTCTTACCATCTTGTCTTATTACTTTCCTGACGATATTCTCTGGTGTCAATGAGACTCTTTCTGTGCATGTTGCAGAGTCTTTTACTTTAGTGTTCGTATTTGATATTTCCCTAAGTGTTATTATCATGCTTATTTTATTAGGCCTTACGATTTTTGGAGTACTCTTTGGTAGGGGTGTTCAAAGTCGGATTTCGGATAGTGAAACGGATATCCGAAAATAAAAAAAAATAAAAAATATAATATTTTTAAATTATAAAAACAATTAAAAACCTTAAAAAACATTAAAAAATATACATATAAAAATATATAAATATAATATATCAGATTTTGATTCAAATTTTCTTATTTTTAAATAACAAAAACAATTAAAAAAATATATAAATATAATATTTCAGATATCTGAATTATCTGAAATATCCGAAAATCAATATCAGAATCCGAAAATTTGGATATCCAAATTTCAGATATCCGAATTTTCGGATAATTCGGATTTGAATTTTTTTGAACACCCCTACCCTTTGGGAGGCACCGTGGCTGGCAATATGCCTAAGCCTAAGCCGCGACTAGGAGTTAAAAGGGTGGAGGAGGTTGCGGGTGAAGAAGGTCGTGGATAAAGAAAGAAGTGGTTGTAGACGACTTGGTCGTGGGGTTGGGTGCCGAGACTAGGCAGTAAGAGGCCGTGATTGGTCAGCAAAAGGGCTGGACTGAGAGGGTAAACCAGGGCTGGAGGGTGAGCCACAGGTGAATTGATCCGCGACTCGTATTAGACCGACCGAGATTGACACCCATCAAATCACAAGTGTACTAAATCTAACAAAACATAATTTTAATAATTATATCACACATATATATATATATATATATATATATATATATATATATATATATATATATATATATATATATATATATATACTAGGTTAGAAACCCCGTGTATTACACGGTTGAATAAATGCAGTGTTATATTATTAATAATAAATATTTATATATTACATATTTATGACATATTACATAGTTTTTTTAATACGAATTTTGGAAACGTCATATAGTTACTTTTTAAAAATGTTTTATAAAAAGAATGAAATAAATGTTCAATTTCTAAAAATGTTTTATGAACAAACCTATATTTTTTTAAATAAAAATAATTATAGAAATCGTTATTATTTAATATGAGAGAGAGACGGACAACAAAAAATTATTAAAAAACAATTAAAGAAAACTTGTACAATTAATAGGAGAGAGAGACGAGAAAATTGGTGTCACAAAAACCTTTATTTATTATAGAATATAGATACAGATGTAAAAGTTTAATTTATTTAACTTTCATGACAATTTCACCTTGAAATAACCTCAAAAGTCAAAACTAACCGGCCGAGTATCGGACCCTTTTACCCGAACCCAAGCATAACAATAATAAACAAAATCAATCGCGACAGGCGAACCAAGCCCTAATTCCTCATATTTATTTTTTTCGATCAAAGGAGAGCTCATCATTGTAATTTACAACTTTCAGATCGTTCGTTTTGGTGACGGTTCTTCAATTGGTACGTATTTATTAATTTTTCGATCTAATTATCTTCTGGAGTTACATAATGAATTTGTTTAAAACTGATCTAGATTGTTCTGTTCATTTATCCTATTTTCATCATATGCCGCGTCTAATTAGTGATTAAATCTTGAAATTTTAGTTCAATCGAGCAGTGTGATGTACTTCAATCCTGTCATATGATGAAATGTATAAATGTGTATTGGCAATAGATAAATAATTGGAGATAAAATGTTTGATTTATCGCCATTTTCTAGGTCAGAATGAAGTCCAGGTTTTATGTCCTTCAATTTGTTTATAGAACAGCAAAATATATTTGGTTAAGTACCAATTCTTTTACTGGGAAATTCAATATGTGTCTGCTAGGTAAAATACACTGATGTCGCATGCCATAGAAGTTGTTTGATGGAGCTAATTGAATTTGTAGAAAGTATGAAATTTGGTATACTTTTACTGAAATCTGTTTATTTAGGCAATTTGTTGGCAATGGTATTAGAGAAGATATGGATGGAGGCTCATGAGTGACCTTACATTCTTAAACGTATCAAGAACGCCAAATAACTATTAGTTTAAACCATTAGAAGTTATTTGAATCATGTGAGGCCTGGAACCAAGTGTAACTTATGTTGCGTACTTGCGTGTCAAGTGCAGGCGTATAGCCCCAACACGTTATAGTTCGATTAAAAAATTTTCTTAAGTTATTTGCAAGGGGATTATAGAATCTATTGATTCTAAGAACAATTTAGTCTACTCAAGCCATCAATAGTTTCTATGTCCAAACACCAACAATAAAACCATTAAAGAGTAAGGATGACGATTTTTGCCTCAAAGATTCCTGACTCTATCTTCATGTTATTTGTATACGACACCTGTATTGCTTATAGAAGTTTCTTCCATGTTTGTTGGTAAGTTTTTGGTGTGTATGCACCCATTAAAGAAAAGAAACAGCATGCATAATCAAATGTGAGACACAACCTACCAATTACACAGTCAACTTACTCTCTATATTGATTGTCCTTTTATCACTTTGGCTTCTTTCCTACAATGTAGTAAATTACTGTGGTCAGATTTTTTAAATGAAAATGATCACCTTTCTTCTTGTTTTTGGAGAGTAACTTACAAGAGCACATGTTCTAATGGTAAATACTATGTTTTCTGTTATATCTATATTAAGTCTATGTCTGGTGATTGGTGATGGTGCTTTGTTCCCAAGACACGAATATAACTTTACAAGGTAAAGTAAGCTTCCAAAATAAACTAGGATTGCATGATTTACTTTCCTATTTTAATGTGTGTGTGTGTGTTTCTGTTTAGTTACCTCTAAAATCTACTTAAAGGGGAGGAAGTCATAGCTGTTGTAAGGTTCTCATTGCCTTTTAAGTCGGAATAATTTTAGGGTTACAAAGTCACAAAACCTCAATTAGCCTTTCATCTTTAATTTGCTACAAACTTTGCATCCTACCGACAAGAAAGTATTTTCTTAAGTTGCATTAAGATATATTTTGGTAATTATATATATGTATGTGAGTATGCTTCATGGAAAAGGTGTTAGACGTATCACACACCTATTATTGCATGTAGCCAAATCCATCATGATCAATTGTTCATGCTATTTATTTGAAATCGGGAATAAAGTATATGCGGAAACAAGTAACAAGTAGGGTTACATGTACTACTACTGAAGTTAAATAATTTAATAATGTAATTTACCTTGCCCTTACTAAATCTGTTTTTATTTCATGTCAGCTCTAGGTATATTTGGGAACAAGTAACAAATAGGATAATTTACTTTTATATTATTCGGTGATCTTTTTTCTTATGGTTTGATCCTGCAAGAGGGACACCCCATGCTACTATTTCTTTATCTATACTTCTGTAGTAGATGCTAAATTATTTTTATTTTTTCAATATTGCATATTCCTTTATACCATATTGATGTAGTCACCTTCATGTTCTTTTTGGTTCGTTTATGATTCAGTTGTAGATTTTGCGACTATATGGAACGGAACAGGCGACACCCCTCCTTCAAGAAACGCCCTAACCCCAATACTAATAGGGGTGGTAATAAAAGAGGGAAGTTTGGCGAAAAATCTTCAGAAAGCTCCAAGGCTTCAGAGACGGTCTACAAAATATTATGTCAATCTAGAAACATTGGTAGTGTCATTGGGAAAGGTGGTGGGATAGTCAAAGCATTGCGAGAAGAGACCCAAGCTAAAATTACAGTTTCTGAGTCAGTTCCTGGTTCAGAAGAAAGAGTAATAATAATATCCAGTCCTTCAAATTTGCCAGTAAAAGTTAACACCAGTGACAATCAGGAGAATAATGATATGGAGCTGCATTGTGCAGCTCAAGATGCTTTATTAAAAGTCCATGACAGAATAATTGAGGAAGACTTAGAAGGTGAAAATGCAATAACTGCACGCCTGCTTGTTCCAAACAATACAGTTGGGTGTGTTTTGGGGAAAAAAGGAGATGTTATTCAGAGATTAAGGAGTGAAACTGGTGCAACCATACGTGTTATGCCTTCAGATCAACGTCCTGCATGTGCTATGGCTACTGATGAGTTGGTCCAGGTAATGCTCTAATCTCCCATGCTCATAATTTAGTTTTAACTTTTATTTTTTTAGCAATGTGCGTATAGAGAATCTTATAATTTACCAATCTTCAGATATCAGCCGAACCAACTGTTGCAAAAAAGGCTCTCTATCAAGTGTCTACATTGTTGCATCAGAATCCACGCAAGGACAAACCCCCAAATGTTAAGGGCCAAAACATGACTCCTACAAACTTAATGCGGGCTGAGCGTGGGTCAAGTGCCCGTGGTGAACCACGAGTGTCATGGACGGGTCCCACCAGATTTGGGCCCAATGTTGTTGGGGGTGATTATGCTGCTACTCATGGTGAGGAGATCTCGTCTGAGTTTTCAATGAAGATCCTTTGCTCATCAGCTAAAATTGGAGGGCTGATTGGTAAAGGGGGCTCAAATGTAAGGCAGCTGCAGCAAGAGACTGGAACTAACATACATGTGGATGATGCTTCTGTAGAGTTTGATGAGCGTGTGATTCGGGTGTCTTCATTTGAGGTCAGTAGCCTTTAATCTATAATTGAATACTGCAAGTTAGAGCTGGCAGAATTAGTGGATTGGGTCACTGGCCAAAACATGTAACTTTTGGGTACGGGATGAAACGGTCCAAGTCAGGTTGGACTGATCCTGAACGTTTTGTTTTTATTTTTGAACTTTTAGTGTGTCAACTATGTTAACAAAAATTATGTAATTTATATTTTTTTCATAAAATGATTGTGGAGGTTTTATGCATTAAAGATACACACATTGGGTGGCCCTTGACCCGTTTCTTTTTAAGCTAATATATTATTTTTACATGTTTACCTGTTATGGATAAAACAGATCCCCAGTTAACCTTATTATAAGTAAGTGGGTTTAAATTGCCATTTGTATTGACTACTGTAAATGGATAATGAACTAATCTTTGTGCTGAAATCATGTCAGTCTTTAAGCAACCCAAGGTCAAAAACAATTGATGCAGTTCTTAATATTCAAGATAAAACAAACGAGAAAGGGGTTATTACTACAAGACTTCTTATTCCATCCAGTAAAGTTGGTTGCATAATTGGACAAGGAGGTCAGGTAATCAATGAGATGCGGAGAAGAACAAAAGCAGATATCCGTGTTTTCTCTAAGGAAGAAAAACCGAAGTGTGCTGGTGAAGATGAAGAGCTCGTGCAGGTGATTTATCTTAATTTTTCTCAAAATAAGACCTACAATTTACCATTTTGACTTTCTAGGTGTCTGGGGCTTACAATGCTGCTAAAGATGCTCTGGCTGAGATTGGACTAAGATTTAGAACAAGATGTCTCAGAGATGCAAAACCTGGAACAGAGCCTTCTCCAGTGGGCTCATTTCCAGGATTTATGCCACAAAGAAACTTAGTTAATGAAGGACCATCTCCTTCTGGTGTCGTACGGGGTGGTCGGTCCTTGGGCTATGAACCTTTTCAGGTTTAGTTTATTATTGCTTCTTCAGTCAAATAATCCTTTTAAGGTTTTAGCTTATGTGGCTAAATTTGCTTATATTTTTATGAAGGGCGGTGGACGAGAGTATGAACCTCTTAGTTATGCTGCTCCTTCAAGGGAGTATGAACCTCATGGTTACCCTGTTCCTCCACGCGCCTCTGGGTAACATACTACTTATTCCATATTGCTATACTGATTAATTATCTTGTGTTCTTTTTTACCTGCTGGTCATGTGTTATTTACATCAATATATTTTATGTTTTATACAAGATACCCAGGTGCTGTGGATATGAACATACCAAACAGTGGACGAGTTTCGGCTATGGGACCTGGAGTTCACAACATTAATGAGGTCAGTTAGTTCTTCAACTTTCTAATTTTCTAACCCGAACTATTGAGTGCCATTTTATTTCTTGCATATGCTTGCTGGCTTTGTAGTTTGTGTATTTTTTTAATATTATTTGAAGTAAGATCAAAGAATTGGTTAAGCTATAATAATATTAGTAAATGGTGACATATGTTCAAAAGTTGTAAGGTTTAACCTATAATTATAGTATGCTTTTGTTGTTATCATGCAAGTTTTTCCAAGAGAAAAAATGGTGTTAGATAGCTACATACTACACACTCATTCCTGATTCTAGCAACTAACTACGAATATTTGCGCCTCCCTTCCCCACTGTGGGTTCTCAACCTTTTCAGATCCCTCACACTATCACAATGGTACCATAACCTCTCGCATCCTCGTCTTCTAGTTCTTATACCGGCCTCGATACATGTTCTCACCCCTAAAATACATAACTCATGAACAACATGAATCGAAATCAAGCAAGAAAGCTTTGAAATCTGGATCTATTTGGGTTTTAATTTGCATATTAGGTTTTTTGTAATGTTAGGTGTGATTTTGTGTTCAAATCTCTTGGATTTTAGGCATTCTTGAGTTTTTGGCGCGAAACGGGGATGGTGGCGGTGGTTTTGGTGCAAAATGATGGTGGTTGTTGGAGATGGTGATTGGTGAGTGTGTGAATTCTGTGAAGGAGACGGTTTGACTGGTGATGCCAAATGGGTGTGGTGGCAGGACTGGCAGTGGTCTGAAGGTCTGACTGGTGGTGCTTGATGGTTTGAACAAAAGATAAAATGATAATAAATAATAGTAATTTGTATTTAAAAGCTTCAAGTATTAATAACAAATTATTTTTAAAAGAAGTTAAAATAGATATTGATATATTTAAAAAAAAATTCCATGTTTTAATATATAAATGATTTACATGTATAAGAGAAAGACAGTCAGTGGAGCAGTTACTGGTAATCATCAGGTAAATGATTGCTAACTTAGAAAATAAAATAAAATGAAAGCTATTATTATATCTACGTGTTTTCGTTATTTCATAGGCTGCTATGTAATGCAATCTTCCCTTTATTTTATTAATATATAAAATATTAAAAAGCTACCAATAAATGTCGATACTTGTAGAAAAGTGCTGTTCTAATTTTTGCACAATTATTTGGTGTTATAGAAGTTATATCATGGTTAGATTCTTTCTTAACAAGCACCAGCGTAACATCATGGTTACTAGGGTAAACAGGTCAAGAGAATCTGTTTTTCCCAAATAAACTAATGGGCACAAAATGGCCGTATGATTTACTTTTATAGCAAAGTGATCAAAACATATTTTACTTGATGAAAATAAGGTTAAAATGATCAGTTATTGTGTTATGTAGGTTCCAGGAACACGGCTAAAACCCCAAGATCCGTATGCTGTTGGTGCAGAACCTGTTTCTGAGATACTTGGTTCTAATGCCATCCATGGTGTCAATGTCTACCAAGGATATGGTGGTTCGGGTGGACAAAGCCTTCCTCTAAATGCCACCTACGATAACAACTACGGTACTCAGCAAGGTCTCTTTTCAGATACGAACTCTTCACACACATCATATCACACCACCACTACCACCACCACTGCTACCACTAATCCTCATTACCCGCCCTACCCCCCTCAACAAGCCCATTACCCAGAAAGTTCTTATCAGTACGGGCATTAAGTTTGGGCCATTCTTGTACCATGATCTACAGAACTTTTTACAAGACGCCCAATGTCAGATCTATTGTTGACCAACCTTTATGAAATGTGACCAGATATAAATGTTACGGTTTGGCACAATCGTGACCCTTTCTTGCCTAGAAACTGAGAGACGTGTCTTGTTGTCAATTGGACAAGTATGAGACTTATGTTAGGCGCCTTGATATGTTATTTTCAGCCTTACTTAAATGATGTCCACATTTTTTTAGACTTGTGAGAACCCCTTTATGCAAGTTCCGAATTTTCATTAAACAAACCTAGGTTGATTTGGTGGTGTATATGAAAATGAAATTGTAGGGTTGGGTTGACTTGTGGTTTACATGCCTGAAAAGCTTAGGTTCAAGCGTGTGGCTTGTATGTGGCTAGAAGGTTCAACATACATGGTCTTGACTCTCGAGACTTGGCTCGGTTTACAAGCTTACATAGAATTGAAAACAAACCAGTCAAATAAAATAAAAAACATGGTATTCCTAACAAGTGAGCTCTAATTACGGGCTTATGTACACATGGCTCGTTACAATTAGAGCTCACATGTTAGGAATACCATGCGTTTTGTTTTATTTGACTAGTCTTTTTGTTTAGTTCTATATAAGCCTAAGCCTGTATACTGCACCAGGTCTCAAGAGTTTAGCACCATATGTGTTGGAACATGAAAAGCTTAAGTTCAAGTGTGGCCAGAAGGTTCAACATGTATGGTGAAAGAATTGCACTTAACCCTTTTAGGACTGCTTACGCGACAATCTAGACATTAAGCATTAGTTTACTTGTTAACATGGCTGGTGTCGCTTAATCAGCAGTCTAAGGAGTTATATATGTACTTGTACAGCATTATAGATTCTTTTCTTTTTCTTACTTCTGAACAATTGAAATGATATATTATGTCTAGATTCGAGTTTAAAAACAAACTTGTGTGTTAAATAGGTGTTCATAAACCGAACAAACTGCCTAAACCAAACCAAATTGGCCTGTTTAACTATCCTGTCTGGTATGCTCTGTTGTTTTCCGGATCGTAATTAGCCGTTCGGCCTAAAATTTATCAAATTCGATTAAACCGAACGGTGAACACCTATTTTTAAATATTTGCGCTGATGAGAGATTCTTGTTCGCCATCAAAGAATTAACTAGGCAGGCATATTTTCTTAATAAATAATACATTGTAAGGGTTATGAAATAGATTTGATGTGGTATACTTAAAGTAATTGAAGATGAAACTGTAATTAAGTAAGCGTTAATAATTTTAAATTATGTTTCTTCATGATATGTATGTGTGTGTATATGTAACATTTTTAATAAAATATAACGAAAGCATATAGGAAAAATGATAATTTTAAATTAGTTTTTAATAGACTATTGGAGTTATTTAACCGTTTTAAATGAGTAAATATAAACGGATGTTAACAAATTTACTATATGAAGAAACAGACAGAAACAAGCCTCATTCACCACATAGTCGATTGGGTATTAGGACGGGCAAGAAATGAGGCTGTGTTTGATAACAAAAAAGCTTCAATTGTCAAACTTTTGAAGGACATTAAGGTGATAAGTTATCTTTGGGTTAAGAACTGATCTAGATTAGAGAATTTGGAGTGATCCAATTGGTGTATGTTTAATTTTTAATCTTTTCTTGTACTTGGTTTTTTTGCCGTCTCTAGCTCTTGCTTGATTGGCTTTTTATATAATATCTCCCGCCATTCAAAAAAAAATTCATCACATAGTCACGTCACAATAACTAAATCACTTAGGTGCCACACCAGTTCGGATGATACCTAATGCTTATGATTTGTTGCAATCTTACGAGTTTTAAAACATAACAAAAAATGGAATTTTATTTTTTACTAAATATATAAATATGCATATAGAAAACACATACAATTTGTTTTCATAAAATCCCTAACAATAACACAATTATTAAATTAACTACCAATACAAGCTGATAATTTTTAAGCTTTCTACATAATATTTGAATTCTTTTTACAAAAGATACAAAAAATAGCAGTAAAAGTTAATCTATACAAATTTAATCAAATGAATAAGTAAAAACATATTGGTAAACCAAAAAATAAAAAAATAGTAATAATATGAACACATTTTATAAGAAATGAACCATTAAAGTATTAAACTGCTTTCTAAATTACTGTATGATTGGTTTTAAATAGACTGTTTCTAAAACCGGTTTATTTGACATTTGAAAGGGAGGAATATGATTTTTTTTCTTTATTATTATTATTATTTTCTTTAATTTTTATATAATATAATTCACAGCTTCACCACCTCCGGGATATGCACCGGGTACCGATCAATGCAATCCTCCCACGGTCCGCCGTCCACCGGTGTTTCAATGCTCCGGTTACACTTCCACACGGCGCTGTTACACTTGAACCCGCTGCCAAGCGCTATTTGCCAAACCATATCCCCTTTCTTCATCCTCCCTTTCGATTCTATGTAGCTAAGCTCGTACCACAACGACGACGAAGACGTGTTACCAAACCGGTGTAACGTCATCCTCGACGGCTCAATGTGCTCCGCCGATAACCGGAGGTTCTTCTGCATCTCGTTTATCACCGCCCTACCGCCGGCGTGTATGCAGAAGTGCTCGAACGCCTTCGTAAAGTCTGGAATGTACGGATTCCATTTCCGATTGAATAGTTTCCTGCAGATTAAACTGAAAAGGAAGAGGAGTTGCTCGGATGCTGGTAACACCGACGGACCTATCGTCATGATGTTTGATTTCAAAGCTTCTCCGCCTATTACCGAGAGATCTTTGGATAATTTGATTCCTAAATTACCTTCAGGATCTTCCTCCTGGTGAATGCATTTATAGGATTTCTCATCGGAAGCTTTGTGCGTTCTAACGATTTTGACGAGTTTATACTTCGCTCGACGCCGTTCACGGCGTTTGTTTGATAAGAAGATCGCCGCCGCGCCTAATCGGAACAAGCAATTCGGAAGGAGCATTTCTCTCTCATTTCCTTCGTAATAATTTGGAGTAATAATCTCGGTACTAATCACAATCGCGTTCGAATTTGGATGATTTTGAAGCAAAATTCTAGCTAAATCGACGGAGATCAATCCGGCGCTACATCCCATGCCGGTCAAATTGTAGCTCCTAATATCACTCCTCAATTTATACTTGTTGATCACCATCGCCACCAGCGACGGCGCCGGAGAAAACACGCTGCAATTCACTATTAGGATGTCAATGTCACTAGGTTTCAGATCTGTTTTCTCGATCAAGGAATCAATTGTCGAGAATATTACGAGTTCAGCCTCGATTTTTGCGTCCTCCATAGTGAGTTTAGGCGGAATGTAATGAAAACCTGGTGCCAAACACGTCTCTTCACTTAATCCGGAACGTTCTAGTATCCGGATCTGGAACTCGAGGCTTTTGCGCTTGTTTTTCCGGATCATCTCGGAGTTCTCCATGAAGAACGAGAACGGTGATCGCAACGCCTTGGACGGATTGTAGCAGGAGTAATCGACGAGGTAGGTGGAGCGAGGTTTTGAGATGAAGTAGGCGGTGGAGATAATGATGATGATGATTATTGAAATGGAGGAGAATAATGCTTGAACGAGATCGAGGCGGAGGAGCTGAACGGCGGCGGTGGCTGTGATAAGAATGAGGAAGTACGAAAGGATATGGTCAACCACGTGCCGGTAGCCGAATTTGACATACTTGAGCTTGACGGCGGTGGAGAAAGGCGGTGAGTTTTCCGGCATTGTTGAGAGATAGGAGGAGAGTTCAGATCAAACCAAATATGTGCATCAGAATATAAAGGTTTGTTTGCATCTTTTCGTTGCATTTCTAATATTTTTAAATTCAACTTTTCCAATTAAAAAAATGTGTTTTTTTTATCAACTCACTATAAAATTAAATTCAAATAAAAAATCATTTATACAAGATATAGTATAGTTGAAACAATAGTTACATATATATTTATAAAAATTATCACGTAATTGGTTTCATATTAAACAATCATGTAATGCACTATCTTGTTCAATAACTATAATTTTATTTTTACGTTTTGTTTTCTTTGCTCCCTAATTCATTTCAGATTTTCTAAAGAAATTGAAATTAAGATTTTTAGTTTAATACTAATAATTCGAATTAATAATTCATATATATTAAATATATGTTGAGAAAGAAAAGAAAATTAAACATGTGTTGAAAATCCTAATTTGTCCAGAAACCACAAATCCCTTGTTCCTCACGCATCTAAAACACGCAAATGTTGTTATACTTGATTTTGCTTTGTTTCATCAATATCAACTTCTCGTTAGATTCGATATCTTTATGCATAAGATGTGTAAATTACTTTTTATCCGCCCTGATTGGTTTACAAATTTGCATAGAGCCACTTAATCGAGGTGCAGGGAGTGAATGCGTGAGATCAATGTTCACACACTCACGCTTCACTTGATCCTTGATTTCTCTTTAGCTTCTTTATAATATCTTCAAATTAACCAAAATATTTACTTCGACTGCGTGGCACTCTTTCCCGATAGTCCGATACAGTTACAGGTTTTGCTAACGACAGCCCTTAGTGTTTTTGTTATCAACCAAACGTGTGACATGGAATGGGAATCAAATCTAACAATAGACATAATACAGTAACTTCCAACATCCATTATAGTCATATATAATGCAAATAATCAAAGCAGATAAACATATAAATCCAAACAAGACTTGAGTAATATTCCAAAACAGAACGCAAAACGACCAAAGCTTCTCAACAGAAAACTAAAAATATTGTCTGATAGATGGTGGTGATAAAGTAAGATCCCAATCTTTCTCTAATCAAACAAGCTGAAACCCATGTCATCATCAGACTCCTCAGCTGGCTCTTCCTTTTTCTCTTCAGCTGGTGCAGCTGCAGCTGCAGCTGGGGCATCACCACCACCAGCAGCCGGTGCCGCCACAGCAAACTTACTTGGATCCTGCAATCATTTTATAATTTATAAATAGATCATATAAATTAATATAACAAATTGAAAATAAAATGACTGTCTTTCAACTTACAGCCAAATACTCCTTCACTTTGTCAGCCAGGGGAAAAGAATACTCGGTCTCAACAGCAATGGCCAAAGCATTCTTGTAACCATTGATCAACATGTGAGGTGCAGCTGCTATGGTTGGATAGTGGATAGCTAATGCCAAAGAAGTGACCATAGACACACCCAAAGCAAACTTTTCAATCAGGTCATCTTCAGTCAAGTCAAGCACCTCTGGGCTGAAGACTGAACCATTGTCATAGACGGTTACAACCACTAGACCATATGAAAAAGGCCTAATGCCAAGCTTGGCTAAAAGAGCAGCCTCAGAAGAACCCACTTTGTCACCCTTCTTGATCAGCTCCACAGGGGTGATGATTTCAACAGTCCCCTTGTTGATCTTGGTTGGAATGTTGAGAACCTGAAAATTACAAACTTTAAAGTTAAAAATTATCATGTATAACATATGTATAAAGTACAATAAAGTTACAAAACCATAAAATTTATGAACCTGAAAGAAAGAGGTCTGCGATGGGTCGAGACCAGTGTTGCCAGGTGGGACAACCACATCCACCGGTGCCACCAGACCAACACGAGCAGGGGCTCCGACCTTATATTTAGCAACTTCTTCACTAACCTCCTTCAGGTCACCCTTTGTGAAGATCAGACCAACATTTCCCTATATTTCAAGAACAAAACATATAAAAATGCTTTAAAAAAATAAAAAACAAAAACTACCATCATATCATGTTCATACATGAGTGATCAGAACAATAACAAGGAACAAGTCAACAACTGACTGAATTATAAACTGATTCAACTATGTCAAATATACAAAGTGATCGTCTCAATTACCAATTTTACAAGTTGTAATGATTTCCCTATGTTTCTTTAAGAGCAAGACAATAACATGAAAAACTCACCAAATGAATTACAAAAATGTTTTCAAAAACCAATTAAGGGACAAGAAGCATCATCAAGTTCATACATCAGTAGTGATCAGAACAATATCATCGAACAGTTGGCCTAATTATAACTCTCAGGCGTAAACAGATTCAACTATGTCAAATATGCAAAACGGCTGTCTCAATTAGCAACTTTACAAGTTATAGTGATCAGAATTTTAACAGTAAAAAACAACTGACTGTAATATAAATCAGTCAGGCATAAACTGATTCAATTATGTCATATATACAAAGCGGTCGTCTCAATACCCAATTTAACAAGTTGTAATCGTTTCCCTATATTTCAAGAGCAAAATTATAACATATAAACTCACCAAATGAACTTACAAAATTATTGAAAGCTAACATATGCTTTCAAAAATCAACTTAGGAATCATCATGTTCATACATCAGTGATCAGAACAATATCAACCAACAACAATTGACTTAATTATAACTCAGACATATTCAATTATGTAAAATATACCAATAGTTGTGTCAAATAGCAAGTTTACAAGCATAAACAAATTCAATTATGTCAAATATCCGTCTCAATTAGCAATCTCACAAGTTATAATCATCAACATGAATTAGGAAATGAATAGACTTACAACAAGGAGGGGGATGAGATTGAGATACGCCTTATTTCCGGTCTTCTCAGAGTGCATCCTGATGGAGCGTTTCATCATAGTGTTCTTCCCCATAAGGATAACGGAATCGCCACGGAGACCTTGACGAATGTTCTGGAGTTGGTTTGAACCGACATTATCGGCGGCAGATACAAGAACCTGAGTGTAGTCGTCGAGAAGCTGACAAAGCTTGTGGTCGTAAGCGATCTTCTTATCAGCTTTGGATACCTTTCCCATTTCTAAACACTAAACCCTAGATATGAACAGTTGTTTACAAAACCGAGGGCCAAGACAAGCGATTGTCAAGGCGGACAGCGGTAGCCGTCTCTTTAACCTCTTCAATTGAGTTTTGTTTTCTAGCCGGTTGAGCTCTGAAACCCTAACTAGATATGGATTGGAGAAGACGAGTTTAGCTTCATTTTATTACGCTGGCTGAAACCCTAATAGCTTGTTGTGGATTGGGCTTTCATTGCTCCATCCAGCCTGGCAGTTGGGCTAAAAGTGGAACTCGAAAGTCGAAACCAGAGAGGTGAGGTAAACCGAAATAGTAATGTAAACTTGAGCGTTTAATTGAGCGGAGTTGATAATATTTGAAACTTTATACTAAAAAACCGAAACCGTGAAATAAATTCACGTATGAACATTGACTAAAGAAATTACGTAATCGAAACATAGATATAAATAAGCATGTCGAGACGGTATATTGGGAATTTAAAAAAATATTACGTTATTGTGGGAGAAAACTAAAAACATATTACACTTGACATGCTTAGTTTTGAAATAAATTTATATCGAATCTTAAATAAAAATATAGTGGCTAAAAATAAAAGAACTAAAAATAGGCACACCGCATTGGCAAATTTGAAATTTTATAAAAGTCGTAAAAAACCAAAAAAATTGTAAAAAGAACGAAAGCTTTGACAACTTGTTCGTCTACGCTTCGTAGGCTTGTACATTATTGCGCACATCTTCATTTTGGATGAAACTTACACCGAAACGTAGAAAAAAAAACAAGCATGTCAAAATGATATATTAATAATTTTATAAAACACCATATTTAAATCTTGAGAGGTGTGTATGGTAAGTTTGTGTGGTCAATTTGTAATTGGGGTGTTCATCGGTTCGGTTAACGGTTTGTTCAGTCTATTCAGTTTGGTTTTGGTTTTTTTTAATCGTTATCCGTTAACCGAATTTGAAGAATTTCTAACCGAACCGAATCGACCGAATAAACTGAGTAAACTGAACCGTATTGGAAATATTTCTAACTGAATAAACCGAATTAAAAAAGGTGTATCCGATAACCGATCCGAAGACCGAACTAAAAACTGAATTCGCAATTCAGGTACGGTTAGTAACCGAACCGAAAACCGAATTCACAATTTGATTTGGTTTTTTCGGTTACAAATATGGTTTGGTTTCGGTTTTTTTCACACCCCTAAATTTTGTAAAAGTAAAAAAATGGTTGTGTCCAATTTGTAAAGGTTGAAAAGCTCACTTTGTCAATTTGTAAAAGTGGAAAAACTTAGTGGCCAGGTAGTAAAAGTTGAAAAGTTCACTTTGATCAATTTGTAAAAGTGGAGAAGTTTTGTGGCCAATGTGTAAAAGTTGAAAAGTTTGTGACCAATTTGTAAAAGTTGAAAAAAGTTCACTTTTGTAAAAGTGGAAACGTTTATGACCAATGTATAAAAGTTAAAAAGTTCAATGTTCTTATTAGTTGCTAAATGTATTATATAATAATTTAGAAGAAAATTATAAACAAAACACGTGGTAAGGATAATGAGCGCAACAAGAGATTGAAACCATCACATATAAACAGATTTGGTAAATGTAATGTGACCTAAAAGCATCAAATTCGAATTATGGCCCACCCACACTTCTTTTGTGAGGACGCGAGAAGCGAACATGGTTCATCGTCAAATTCACAAATTCAGATAGATTAACTCTAGTCAGAATTCTTCACCAGAAATCTCATGTAACACCGTTAGCCAATATGACTGTGTAAAACAATGTTTGCGCTAGACATATAAACTATGATTATTCCTGATTGTGTTTAATGATTAACTATTTTCGTGCTAGGAGAGCTCACAAGAGCAAGAAGAATGTGGGTCGACCTAGTCTTGATATCAATTGATGATGTATAATTTAACAAAAGCTAATAAAGTGTTTAAGCCTCTTAAATTTTTACATGTAATAATATGATCAGTAATTTTTTGGCCCCTAAGACCCAAAAATTTGTTTTTAGTATGATTAGTTTCGTTATCCAAAAGGGGGCTGCGGCGCAGCTTGTTACCCGTTTATATGCTCACTAAGGTTTGGTATACATGGATGTATGATGGAACTGATCATTGCGATGGAATAAAAAAAAACATGTTTGTTAATCAAATATGAATGAAATGGATCATTACATAACAAAACGTGATTCTTTCCCTTCTAACGATTTTCATTTCTTGAGGGAAGGGTGTTATCTTTTCATTCCTTAAAGAATGATTTTGTTTAACTAACGACCTAAACCATGGCCCGACTCATGCCCCGACCCACGCCCCTAACCAGGGCTGACCCATAATATAAATTTATTAGTTAAAAATGTTTTATTTTCGTAAAATAATTTCTTATCTACCAAACAGCACGAAGTAATTATTTATTTCATTCTCATATGGTAACCAAACATGACAATGGAATAGTAATGATCCACTATTTCCCCTTATGCATTACATTCACTCGTCATTCGTTCATTCAATTACCCCATACCAAACATAACCGTATACTTTTGTATTCTTATTATTGATTCCGTTAATTTAATTACAGCTTATAAACAACAATATAACTTTTATGATGATAAAAAAGTATTATTATATATTTTTAAAAACAAATCTGTTTTCAAGTACGTATTTCAAAAAACACGAAAGTAAAGTAAGGGTTTACAGAACTTTGTGTCTCGACCAAAAATAACAAGAAGCATCAAGTGTGACCAGAAATATTTCAAGAACTAGTGACAAAAACATTTCCAAAAGGCATTGAAACCGTGGGCAGCAAACCACACATAAGCATAAGCTAACCGCAAACCTCTATTTGCATCAACAAATACACCTATTCTCATCTGTTCATGAGTAAACGAATCCGACTCAATGACTCGGTACCAGAAATGGTATACATCTATGGTGAATCTTCAGCCTCCTGAAGGCGATGTTGACCAGACAAACTATGATTCAATGTTGACCCTTTTTCTTCATTACCAGATCCAGATATAGAGTGTTGACCTGAAAAGCCGTCAACTTGTTCATTCCCGTCCTCCGGTGCAGCATTACTGTAAGTGGTTGATCCTTTTTCTTCATTCGCGTCCTTCTCCGATGCAGAATTACTATGAGTTGACCCGTGTTCTTCATTTCCATCCTTCTCCGGTGCAGTATTACTGTGAGTCATTGATCCTTTTTCTTCATTCCCATCATTCTCGGTTTTAGAATTGCTATGAGTCGACTCTTTTTCTTCATCCGTGTCATCCAATGCAGCATTACTGTGAGTTGATCCTTTTTCTTCATTCACATCCTTCTCGGATGCAGAATTACTATGAGTCGACTTTTTTTCTTCATTCCCATCCTTGTCGGATGCAGCATTACTGTGAGTACTTGATCGTTCTTCATTCCCGTCCTTGTCAGATGCAGCATTACTGTGATTACTTGACCTTTTTTCTTCCATCCCGTCCTCATCAGATGCAGCATTGCTGTGATTACTTGACCCTTTTTCTTCAATTTCATTCCCAGATTGAGAACTGGATTGTTGACCGCTAAAGTCAAAGTCTTGTTCATGTTCATCGTTACTCGAGTCTTTTTCTGCAATTTCATTACCAGATTGAGAAGTAGTAGATGAGGATTTGGAGCTTTCCTCAGCCATATCGATTAGCACTCGATCAATATGGCTTAATATATCTCCATCCGTCTCTTCTTCTTCTTCCTCCTCCTCTTCCTCTTCTCTTTCCACTTCTTCTCCACCACCTGATTTATCGCTATATTCTTCTCTAGAATATTCATCTGAATCATCATTTTCATCACTCGGGATTTCTTCATCTTCATCCTCATCAGCAGCGTTATTATATTCATAGACACGGTCTTGGTCAAAATTAAGATGCAAACGTTCTGTGAAGGTAGTTTCATCATCTTCGCTGCTGCTCGTACTCGAGCTCTCGCTCTTAGTTAAGGAACTTGTGTTTTTCTGGAACACCGTGTCATTGGCATTTGATTTATTAGGTTCGCTAGGTTCGTTTGTTGACGCTGGAAAAGACTGGAAATTGTCCCAGTCATCTTCTTCTTCTTCTTCGTCTTCTTTGGCTTCTTCTTCTTCGTTAGCATGGTCGTTGACTTTAATGGCTGATAATGGAGGTGGAATTTCTTCAGTTTGCGATGGCAACTTGATCACCAAAGGTGGGGTGGAGGATTTAGTCGAGGTTGAAACCTGTTCTTGTGTTACAGACGCACGGATTACATCCTACATGTGCAAAAATTGGTTGTCAGGATAAAATAAGTTTGATTTGACTCATTTTGTAAAACACGAAATAATTTATATTTGATACTGAGAGAGGGTAACCTGAAGTTTCTGCCTACGTGTAACTGGCATCGATAATAACGCATCCTTGAAGTAGACTGCAGATGTTGGACTTTGAGCAAGTTGAGAAACAAGTCTCACGGAAGCAGTTCTTAATTCTTTGACTTCCTGTCATTAATATTCATAAATGGGATAATCCTAAAAGATTATCAGAACAAAGACGAAAACAAAATAAAAAAATTGGCTTAGAAATGTTGAATATTGAGGATTGCTATCACCTGAGAGAAATCATTTTCTGAAGCTAAAAGAACCATGAGAATTGCTTCAAGAAGAAGGCTCATCAAACTTCTCTGAGATTCTGCAGCTTTAGATGTATGCAAAAGCATCAAGATTTTCAAACAATCTCCAGCAACGGTTACTGCTTCCCTTTTAACAGGTTTCTGTCAAAAATAACAATTGTCAAAATTATGAAAATGTTGAAATGAGAGGGAAATTTCAACAGAGATGATACCTTTAACACTTGCTTGATGACCCCAAAAATATCGTTAAGAAGCTCCCCGATAAAGAATGTTAGAAATGTGTTGCTTTCAGTATTGGAATCTCGTATTATGCCTGTTAATGTTTGCAAGGTGATGGACGGAACCTGCACATAAGCGAAAAATCGTATCAGATGTATTATCTATTGTTGTTGCTAGAAGTGGCCATTTTGACACGTTTACTTATGATGGGTCAAACATGAAAATTAAGTTAAAGAATAGCTTCAGATGAAGCAGGTGGAAAGTCACCCACAGTGTATTTTTAATGCTGACGATAGCCCTTAGGACTATTGTTATCAACCAATTTTTAACAAACTTTGCTAAGAAATAATTAAAAAGGAAAAAAATTTCAGTCATCTCAACCAATTTAGAGCAAATCATGTAAGAGGTGTTCTAAACAATTACCCTTAGGACTATTGTTAACAACTCCCTTTTTTAGATAATATAATTTTTGTAATCACATTTTAAAACATTAATTGTTGATAGAAAGTCGGACTGTGGACAAAAAATGTCTTTAGTCAACCCAAAGCGACATGATTTGACCCATCAACCAACCTGCCTGGCTCGCCCATTTTGCCACCTTTAGCTGTGCAGGTGTTGCATGTGCTTACCTGGATGTATTGATCATTAAGAACCTCACGGAAAGAATGGGTGCATTGACATAGCATGCTGTAGAATATGTTTTTACTCTCTTCATTATCACTAATAAGTTCGACTTCGTAAGTTAATTTAGCAAATGTAATAATTTGCTCAAGAGAGAAAACAAGCTTCTTTTGTGATAGCTGTGGTGAGCTTGTCATCTTGTCCTGCAACAAATGGATGCTCTTAACACAGTTGTTGGTTAGATTAAGATTCATGTTCATACAAGCCCTGGTCATAGTCCTCAAATAGCAAAGATCATCATCATCCAGTGTAGGTTTTTCTGCCAAACAATACTGGATCAGCTATACACTTTTTTCATTCATACATAATATGATACACTGCAATAGGTTATCAAAATGAATATTAAATAAAATACTTATAAGATTTAAGACTCACCATTAAGAAGCATTTTCAGCATGGCGACCAGAGATTGAACATACTTAACACCTTTCAACAAGAATGCGTCATTTGAAGCTTCTCCAATGAACTTATATCCTATAATGAGAAACGCTAATGCTAGTTGTACTTGATTCTGTACAGACGATGAGAAAAAGGTGACGTAAATTAAAAGATTTATTAGTATGTGGTTGACTATGCAAACTTTATGGAGAAAGTTTTTTTTATAACATCTGAATCGAATTAAGTGGGTTACCTTGGGTTCTAGACGCATCAAAAGCTTTGTTGCTGTAGTAAAAGATAGAGATATTTTATCCTCCCAGTTTGAGTGACTGGATGGTGTTGCATTGGCACTGACACAAAGCAATACAATATTTAAAAAGAAATGGTAACTTATGGTTATAATTTGATTACATAAGTAGTCCTGGATATAATGGAGGACAAAGAGTTTATTGTATTGAGTTACCTTTGTAAAAACTTGAACATGAAGGACATACAAAGTTCAGCAGCTTGATATGTAAAATCTTCAGTTTCAAAGAAATCTTTTGGGCAGTTTTGAACAATCTGTAAAAGGAACATGCAAGAAACTTTCATCCCCAATACAAGTATAAAACTGATTAGCATGCCATAAATTTAAAAATTACATTTACCTGTGACAGAACTGAGATTGCATGACTATCCAATATATCCTCCATGAAGATGTAGTATGAAAAAACCTATATTCATGAAGTTTAACCTTGTTACAGAAAGAACTCAAATAACTGATGGCATCAATACCAACAAACATGTAACAGAAAGTTGAGAATAAAGAGTAAAGACACTTAAAATATACCTGCAGCAATTCCCTGCATAGATCGATATTAAGAAATCCAGTCTTAAAGAACTTTTCTGCAGAAAGAAACCCAAAAACTGGTAAAATGATTTCATAGAACTTCATAGCCATTGAATGCGTGTCAGCAACTGGTGAGTCACTGCCAAAGTTAGATTTTACATAATCCAATGGGATAATGGTTTCATCAGGAGTAGCATGTTGACCCTGAAAAAGAACAAGTAAAGAAAAGCTCCATAGAAACTGATAATCTTGTTGTTTCAGTTCCACCATATTGTATCCAGAGAAAAAAGCGCTTTTAGATGTGTTTTCTGCTGTTCTAGATGATTCACTCGCATCCCCATCTACTGGAACTGCATCAAGAGAAACTGCTTGCAAGATAAACGGCCAGGATTCTTCTAAACATTGTTTTAACTTTTTGGCAACCAGAGAGGATTGAATTCCATCAAGAAAAGGTTTCCACTGGAGAAAGAAAACAGAAATATTAAATGTAATGTGTGTGCCGGTGGTTCAAAAAATATTAAGTATATAAATAGATATATAGCTTACATGTATATGAGGACGTGTGCGGAAGCATACATAACTGTAATCCTTTAACAGAGATAGCCAGTACTGGCCCAGTGTATTTGAACTTTTTGAGAATAATGGTAATAATCCAAGATACTCCTCTGGGATCCTGAGCTGTCTCCTCAAGAATGCATATGTATAACATTTGAGAGATGCATGAGCAGTTAGAAGTCTTATCTTGATCTACAAAAAGGTGGAGAGAAAATCAGTAGAGAGAAGATTGAAAAATTAATGTTTATAGAACTAAGCAATAAAACATATAAAAAGATAAATCTAAGTGGAGGAAAAGGTCTACCTTGCATGAAACCCATTCAGCAAATGATGGATAATAAAGGTCTTTAAAGTCCTCAAGGGGTTGAGAAAGCAGTGCAAATATTCGTTTAACTGCTAACTGATCGCCACTGATCATACCACTTGTCAATATCTGCAAAAATAATCTCATTATACCCTCACGAAAACCAATTTTTCACAGAACGAAATAAAATGAAGTCTGTGTATTGAACCTTAGAAGCCAGCAGTAGACCTGCTTCCAAGAGAATAGGTCCAGATGATGTGTCCAATGCTGTACGAACAGCAGAAACAAGCTGGGCCTGAAATTTTAAATGATATTTGGTTTTATAGTTGGTAACTAAGGTAAACGGCAGCAGATTTAAATGATATTCAGCAGCCTACCTGATTCTGTTCCAGTAATAAATGTCCAGGGAGCTCAGGGTCTGGTACCTTGCCAAACTGAAAATCATATACAATAAAAATGTGAACTCCCAGTAACTTTCACTAGAGATCTTACGTATAACACTAACTAATGTGAGGATGACATAGGAAGTTAGGAACATAATAATGGCAAGACCAGCTAAAACAGATATGTACCTTGTCCAGAATAGTACTTAGGAGTCCCACACCTATTGGCCGCATGTTTTCGAATTGAATTGTGCTTATCTATAAGTAATATAATAACCGCTAATTAATAATTGCAACAGGTCGTTCCAGATGATATTATAATTAAATTAATTATACATGTCACCTGATAAGCAAGAGATATGAGCTCTTGAACCTGGAGGACTAACCAGTCACCAGATATCAGATCACTGGTTGGCTGGCTTCTTGCTAGTGATAGGTCAAAGTGAGCAGGATTTTGTCCAACTGCATCTGGTACATGACTCAAGCACCTGGTTCCAAAAACATACATACCTTAAAGTTCTTAAAGCAATCCTAAATCAAAATCTAACAACTTGATCCATGAATGATGCTGTACTGTAACTAATATTATATGTCGTAATTAATTTTGAATTGAAAGCTAACTAATTGGTTATTTAGTTACTTATATATAGGAATATATTGAGCAAAAGAGAAGCAAAGCATTATCATCACCAAGTTATTTAGGCTTTGCATAGGCGTAAAGAACAAAAATTGCATGAAAAGGAAGCTAAACATGGAGCATAGACATGTTTCATAAATAGTATTAGATTAGGCATAGGTTCACATACTCTGAAGCAAATACTCTTGTTCGATATCTGAGGTACTTGTCTCTGGCAGAATTAGGTAATCCTTGAGAGCTAGAAACCATGTTCTCGTCATCTTCTCCGTATGATGTGTCACCACCAGGGCCACTAACAGAATCATCATCCAATTCTTTGTTGGTTCTATTATTTCCACTTGATGTAGCAAGAACCTAGATTAATATTTCAACATTCAGGAGGCAAACTTTCCTTTTGAGCTTCATTTTTTTGTTTCTACTTTTTTCATAAAGCGGGTGGGGTATGTAGATACAATCAGATACATAATGATTAAAATTTAAAAACAACATTAAATGCTAAGTTACAAAAAAGATAATTATAATAATAATAATAATAGTAAACATTTTATACCAAGCCTTTATACCCAAATACAGAAAATATGGAAGGAGAATTAGTATACCAAGTTACGGCATATTGATAGCCACCTAGATGGAAATGACGGGCATGATGCATAGAGCAATCGCATGATTGTGGTTTTCACCAAACTCCCAATCCTACGATACCAAGATGAAATTTTAGAAGTCAGGCATTAAAAAGGAAATATGCTGTATATCTGCAGAAAGATTAGAATGTTACTATGTCTTATGGCAAATATGTTGCGGACTGTTTATACATACTTAAGTAGAAAGGGCAACAGGGGTCTATGTAAGGAGCATCATAGAACATATTTAACTACAAAGTGTAAGGAATGCCACTACAGTCAAGCTGAACGATTTCCACTACTGACTATATGGTATTCTAAAATAGTTAGTTAAAACAGGGTCAGAAATCATAAGAGAAGTATAGTGTCATAACAGTTAATCACATATAATGATCTTTGTATTTGCGGTTGGCTGCTCTCAAATAATAGGCTTTTTTACAAGACTATACAACACGATATCTTGTACTCTATACTGTATAGATAAGCTTATATTATTCTTGTAATTCAGGGTTGTACTATACAATGTCCAAGTAACTTTGGTTTATATAATCCACTAACTAATTTTAATAATAAATAAAAGACCGAGGTGCTATTGTCCAAAATTGATCCATTCCATCGTCTTGCTCAAACATTTACAAGAACAAGATGGTGACACAAATCAATAAAGAAAAAACATCTGGAGCAAATAAATCAGAGTTTTAGACCGATGAACAGTTCACTTTTTATCAGCCACTGAAACAGAAAAAGCCTATAAATAGATGTGATCTACAATAAATACATCTTCGCATAAGTCTACATCTTCGCATAAGTCTGCTAATGAACTTAAAGATGATATAGGAATGACAGGATACATACTCGTCGTCAGTTTCTTCATCTAGCATATGGAATAAGTTTTCTTCTATTTGTTCATCAATAATGGAATCCTGCAAGTAGTACCATCAGTAAATTGACATGAGCGGCAGATAAGAACCAAGTTAATGATTCTAACATAGACAATAATGAAAATCAGTGAAGGTACTAATGACAATTTGCATGCTCACATTTTGAACTGGTATTTTTTTTTAAAAGTAAAGAAGCAACTATTGATAATAATCAAAATAATAAAATAGCTTCTCACATGGAAAATCCACATAGCTTATTCCTGATTATGTCAGGATGTAAGATATTTTATTGTAATTTAGTTATACCATTATGAAAACGATGCTTGTGAACACAAGCTTGCATATAATTAAGAGACAAGCAAGTGATCTAAAAACGGTAGATAAACAAAGACTGAAAGGCGTGACAACATGTATTGTAAAGGAAGAAAAAGTTACAGCATCAATAAGTGTTGCATACCGGATCTTTTTCAATGAGATGGCGTAGAGTGGCAACTGCAAGATGTCTCAAAGTTGGCTGTTGCAATGTAAAACAGATTCAGGACCAGAAAAGAACGCATTATAAACATACTTTGAAATTCATTGTCAATAAACACCTGTCTTGATGAAAGAGTTGAGAGGAGGATTTTCACATGAGAATGAACTGTAACAGCTTGGGGAGCAAATAGGACAAGTTGTTGTGTAAAGCGAACACTCCTGTCAAGTTGACAAAGTAACGCATTAATATAAAGTCTAAAACCAATAGTCATTTCTTAAGGCTATCTCCATTTCTCCATCTCCAAATATGCAGAAAGATAATCTTCAGGAATATTCTTCCTCCAAAAATTTTTTCATCTCCAAAAATTCCAACTCCAAATTTTTTTATACCAACTTAATTTATCTTTAAGAAAACTTCACTTTAACTAGATTTATGTTTACTTATTACCTTTAATAATAAAATATCTACTATTAATGATAGTACTAACAGGTTAAAACGATACAAAAATGAGTTACAATGATAAACTAAATTCTTGGAGGAATGAATAGCGTTCCTCCATGTTTGGAGGAAATATTGCTTTCTCCAAGAATTTCTCCCTGTTTGCTGGAATAGTTGGAGTAGATTTTATGTGCTCCAAATCTCCATTTTTGGAGAAACAAGGTGTTATGCAGGAAGGTTGGAGACAGCCAAACAGACTATCTGCAAATGAATAGTAAGGTTACTTACTCAAGAAGTGTTGCTGTTTCTTGCTGCAAGCTTATCTCTGCAATGACAGACTGTAAAAATCAAACAATTAATTGCTGCACATAACAGGAATATATTTTCTGAGCCATACTATTATCGACTTAAACAAAAAAAATGAGAAGCTACAAAAGGAAACAAACCTTGCAGCGGGAAAAGAATATACTTCCAGGGTGAAGTTCAGGACCTAGAACAGCAACTATTGCATTTATGAGGTGACCTACTTCTTGCTGAAGCACAACCCATCCATTCTCCTCTGACAAAAGGATATCCATAGCAAGCCCAAGTGTTGCCTGCAGATAGATTATAATAAATGATAAAATGCTCTAAATTTTTCTTACAGTAGAGAGAAGAAATGGAGAAATAAAAAAGGATGATACCTGAACATGTGCCACATAGGACAAGCCAGCAGCTTCTACAGTTAACAGAAGTCCATGCAAAGCCCACAGTTGTAAGCTAGCTAATGAACTCTTAGCTAGTGAAGAGATAGTGTTCACAGTGGACGGTACTAAACTAGATAATGCCATTCCTCCTGCACTGCAGGCAACATGTCAAAGATGAAATCTTTTGCTTCAGAAAAAGCTACAAATATCAAGTCAATATTATATTTAAGTTTTTGATGATGTAATATAAGTTCTCTGAGTATCAAAGTAAAACGGAATAAAGGCAAAATGTTGAAAATTATGCAAATGTTTTTTCCTAGAAAAGTAACATACCTGCGGTGGATGCAACCAAGAGCAAGAGAAATTGATGCGGCATAGTGAGGATCTGTTGCCCCTGTTACATCAGCAAGCAGCGATCTAGTCTGGTTGAAACAAAGAATATATGGATCAGAAATTAGAACATGCCACACACATAATATGAACAATAAAATCTGCAATATAAAACTAAAAGCATAACTTTATGCATAAAAGTATGGAGAAAAAACTACCAATCTGGCAGTAAACGTATCGTTTCCGAGGCGAGCTAATAGCCCAAGTCCTTCTGATGATGCTCTACGTTGTGATTCACAGATGCCACCCTCAGCTAGAATACCCTGTCATAGAAAAAAGTAAAATTTTAAGAACCAATTAAAATCATATAGCATAAGCTTCAAGTAAAATGTAAAATTACACCATAAAAGAACCTGAAAGATCCCCTGCACTGCACTTAATATTTCCATTTCCAGTGGTTGGGTTCGGAATGTAAGAATGGCCTGGGAAATAAGGAATATGAGACAATATTAGATCTGTTTCAGATATGTATGGTGGTAATGAAAGAAAGAGAGCATTAGCACCTTTAACCCAGAAAGTAATCCCACACATACGTTTGTGACACTGGTTGCATGGAGAGCGTGTCTCTTTCCAGTTTTTAGACACTGTTCAAGTATGCTAAGAAGTGATAATACCTCACTACTATCCTGGGGTAATATTCAGATTAAGTTAAAATGACATTCAAGAATATTTAGTAACCATTGCAAGGAGGAAAAAGAATGCACGCTAAAAAAACACTACCTGAGTAGCAAACATGACCCCAAAGCTAAGAAGCATTTGATTCACCAACATCTTGCTAATAGTCTCCGGCTGCATATTCAACCAATAAGTAGCAAATATAGTTTTATTAAAGGATATACTTACTAATTCAGAAATAAAGTTAAAACATACAAATTGATGATCCCAAGAAGCTACATATGCAAAAAATGAACTCAAAGAATATTCAATTGCATCAAAACATATACGTACATTGTACACATTACACAATAGTTTTGCCAGCAGATGATACAAGATCAAATACTTACATATATACATATATGTATAGGGGATGGATATTTTGAAAACCCTATGTTACATATGTAAAAGTTTAAAACATATATAATTTTTTTTTTTGGGATAGCTTCTATATTTAATTTTATCACTTTTGGGAAAAAAACAAAAAAACACTGAGTGGTTTTTTTTATTTTTTACCAAAAACGTTGTACCTGTTCACGTATGTAACATAATGTGTTACGTATGAAACAAAAACGTTTTTTTTTTACATATTTAAAAAAAACACGCGCGTTTTTTTTATAAAAAGTGACGAAATTATATATAAAACCTACCCTAAAAAAACAAAAAAAAAAGTTACATAGGGTTTTCGCGGTCAAGTGGGTTTTCATTTTATACTTTCCCTATATATATACACATACATACTAACATATTCTACCTGAGGAAAACCTATTCTACCTGAGGAAAACTAGGGAGCTCATTCTCCCAAACACAAGGCAAAACACCATCTTTTCCACCTTGAAATGCTCGAAGTTCATCTTCAAACCAATCCCTATGTGCCAACAAGAATAAACAACAATTACAAAATTTCTATGACAAAATAGTCTGCACGCACGTTGTAGAATCTTTAAGAATCATGGATCCAATGGTTGAGATTGCAAAGAAACCAACCATGTGAATAGGTAAATACCTTCCAGGAATCCAAGGACCCAACCAAGCATCTCTGCTGTCCAAAAGTATCCTCAAATAGGAGCTTTCTTCATACTTGGATGCTTCTCTGTTTCCCAAGTCACATAAAGGGTCTTAAGAGGAATATACTTGATAAAATATTGCAGTGAAAGCTAGCATGACATAAAAAGTATATAAAATCATAGGATTTTACCTGAAGGGACTTGTGCATATTTGAATGATTTGAGGGTGGTCACTCTTGTATGCCATTGGATCATAAAGTGACTGATAAGCTATCAGTGTTCTGCTGATGAATACGTCCATAAAAGGCTTTGCGTCATTCGCCTTAATTGATAAGGAAGAAATATAGGATAATGCCCTGTTTGTCATCATGCATTGCGTTTGAAACATCAGCTAATAAAATATATTTATAGCTGAAAATAAACATATTATCAAAATTATTTGATTTCAATCATACCGGTTAAGGTATAATAGTACTGGTTGGAGCAAGATCCCCTTGTTCAAAGCATCTTGAGAAACAAAGCATCTTATAAATGCAATTAGGGCATCAACTGCAGCAGACCACACTCTAGAAAGAAAAACATAAGCAAACATTAATTTAAGTAAATTAAATTCATTTTCAAAGGTTGATCTAAACAAAATGATAACCTTATTTTAGAAGAAAGATCCTCTGTTGGATTTACTTGATGATCTTGGACACGACTAAAGACATCAGTCCATAAAGAAAGAATATCAAACACTTGATCTTCCATCTCCTGTACAATTCACGCAACACCTTTAATAATCAAGAAGTATATCATAATCATATCACCACATGTAAAAATAAATAAATAGATAACTAGCCTCCTTTGGCATTGAAGACAACAAGGATGATAGAAGTAACCATCCAGCTTCTTTTTCAACTGTTGCAACCACAGGGTTTCGACTAGCTTCTGTAAGCATTTTCCTAGCAACATCAAGCATTGTTCTTGGCAATCTATGCACAAAAATATATAAAAATGACTGATTATTATTTCAGCACTACAAAAATTCCAATCAAAAGTAAATTTGAAAAGTGGATGTTACCTGGCTGGATAACCAAGAGGTAGCTTTGGGGAAACAGATGCAAGTGCAGCCAAAACTGTAGCTTGTCCACTTAAAGAATCAAGCTCAATCTTCAGATTGTCTCCCTATATATCATTGTCAGAAAAGAAAATGAATAAATATTTCAGAATCAAACAAGAACAAAGATACTAACATTAACAGCAATACAACTTTCTTGCAGCCACTTAAACCAAGAAGAATATTGTATATTGAATGTGTGAATTATAGGGTTACATGCGGTCTCTATACATAGAGAATAATAATAAATATAGATACCCTCTAATATATGATAATTATATAACTAGTCTAATATTCCCTGCAAGCTAAGGACATGGAACGACTTGTAGCTTGGAACGTAATGCAATCTGGAACTAATCTGGAACAAGAGCAAAGAAAAAGAACTATAACTAAAACTTGAAAGGAACGGGGACAGGGCGGAAATGGTGTTTTAATCATTGGATCTAAAAATATCATGTTATTTTATGATTGAAGACAACCAATCTGATTGTTTACAGTGTTTTAATCAAACAAGGATAAGATATACAAGTATAGAACCATCCTAACAATAACAGAAGTAAATATATTCAAACTATCAGTTGGAAGAAAATTGATTCAATTCCAATATTTCATGAAATACAAAGTGCATCTCATGTCATACCTTCTCAAATGACACATTTTCTCTTAGTGCCTTCAGTGTAGTAACCCCATAATTAACCAAGCCACCAACACATGTCGGATCAATCTCTGCCAGTGCACGCAATGTCAAGGCTGACTCAGCACGTACCTAGAAAAAATGTCAGATCAAAACTTCAATTAAGTACTCGGAAACTGAAATAACATAACAGATAGAATAAATGTAGACTGTAAAGTCTCCAGTCTTTTACCCAAAACAAAATAGATGCAAAACAAAGACGGAAACAAAAGAAATGTTGTAGGAAATTGATTATAGGAATTGAATAAAGAACACAGTTAATTTATTTTTAATGAGACAAGTATGAGGTGATATGCATCTCATGTTCAACTGAAAAGAATAACATAAAAATAATATCATACAAGTGGTGAAGAATTAGACAATGCTGATACAGCTGTGTCATCAAGAACCTCCCGGAATTCAAGCGGAACCTGAAGAATAGAAAAAACTAAAGTAACTAATTGTCACAATATAACCTCCAAAACTGTCGAATGCATTTGGAAAACTTTGTCTCATATATCATAATAAATTACAGAAAACAGCCTCAGAATACACCTTACCTCTCCTAACGTTTTTAGGGCATATGATAAAGTGCGTAATGCAGCAATTTTCATTGATGGACTTGCATCAGGGGACTGAAGCTGTAACAGAAAATTCACACCAAGTCATTGAACCTACTCAAATCAAGATCATAACATATGATAAGTAAGCAGATGCGAGTCATTTAGCAAACCTGCTTCCCTAGATTAACTAAAAAGACCCTTTGTGTTGGTTCGGTCATTTGATCAATCACACCAACCCGTAGGATATATAGAACACATGCCTTCAAGAAAATACAAATCATATATTAGAAAGTTGACTGATTCTTCAGATTAAAACCGCTAAGAACCAACTCCATTAAAATCCATTGAAAATAAAAGAATGAACTCTATAGCAAAATACAGGTTGCAACTACATAATGCCGTAGATATTTTCCTTCACAAACGTAGTGTTGACTCAAATTGCTTGATTATTCAATCCTACTACTTATAAGAACTTTAATTTTTAGGGAAAAGTGTAGAATCTTCATATTATAAGGTAGAGAACTCAATATATGTAAAATCATTGCACCTTCAGTTCAGAGTTAACTTATTACGTTTAATCTAACACAGATTCACGAAAATGATTTAGCTGGACAGTATAAGTGGACACTTTAAGTACTGATCTAGACTTTGGTCTTGCTGCTAACAGCCACTAGGTACCCACTTTTTACTTCTCATTTGTTCCAAATATACTTTGAATATTTTTTCACCATGTCATCACATTAAGAAAACAACGCTAAGGCTACAAAATGATAAGGAAATACCAATGATTGCGCATCTACAGAAGAATCTGTACGAAGCATGTCCATAATCTGCACAAGAAAATTTTGGAGCTCGCTATCTGGATGCATATACTTAAGACGAATGGCCTGAAAATGTACTTTAGAAAGAACTTCAGAACTTTATTCATAAAAGAAAATATTAGAAAAAACAACTGTATCACTTCAGAATCTGTAAACTTGTTCAAGCATTAATAGTGAAATGTGCATGGAACAGCAATTCACCAATTCCATTACTTCAGATTCCGTAAATTGTTCAAGCCTTAATAGTGAAATGTGCATGTAACAGCAATTCACCGGTGATAAGGAAAAATGCTGCAGATAAAGTCATGAGAACTAGCAACAAAAACAACAACTTACCTGTAAGAAAAACACCCATGATAAAGTTAGACCAACTCGCAAATTCTTTGAACGAGGTCCACTTGCTGCAAAAATAATATATTTATCAAACTATAGCATTTATTGAGAAAGCCCATTGAAGTTTAACATTTCAGTTTACTTTCATTTGCATAAAAGAATTCTTTCAGGCACGTGCTAATAAATAAAATGGCTTTACCTTTATTGAAGGACGATGTAAGATGTTTTTGCAAACTCCCCTCGAGTTTTTTTGGATTAGACTGGCCTTTCCCCTTTGGTTGCACCTAGAAGAACAAAAATATGTAAGACGGCTATGAGAAAACAAAATGAAAAAAAGGGTAGTACACACAAACAGAAAAGTAAATTTGAGAACCGAATGTTATACCTGTGCTTGAGGGTTCATTCCAAGAGCAAGCAAGGCTCCCAAAGCTTCTGCAAAGGCATCCCTAACCGATGATTCACGATCTTCAAGAGCCTTATAAGACGACATAATTTTAGGTAAGGAACTAAAAAACTACATAGTCTAGAGGCGGCAATTTAGACCCGTTTATGGTTAAATGGTGATTTGGGTTATATTTGCTCTATAAAGGGTCAAATGGGTTAACCTATAAAACTCAGCTATAAGTCAAACAAGTCGAAACTTATCACGTTAATTATGTTTGTTTTATTAAATAAATTAGATTCCTATTGTAATAATCTTGTTTTTGAAATGGTACTTATAACATTAATTATGTATACAATTCAATAAAGAACATACAAAAAAGTGTTTGCGAGTCAGCCGGCCTGTTTCAACCCATTCTGACCCAAACCTGTTTTGACCCATTACCCGACTGGCCCATCTTGCTACCTCTACTACAGACTACAGAGAGTAACTACAAAAGAAGCAAGAAAGTGATACCTTGACACAAAGAGAGGCAGAATTTTCAAGCTCTCCAGCCCCTAGACCGGGGCCCCCAATATTAGCGAAAGCTTTTAAACATCTTGCAGCAGCTTTCCTAACAATAAATGATTTATCTCCAACACCCAGCCGCATAATTATTTTAAATGCTTCAGCGTATGCAGGCAAAGAACCATTGCCTCCAGAACCTTCTAGAGCATTTCTAAGCATTTGCAAAACCTCTCGTCTCACAAAATCCTAGCATAAAGCAGTAAGCAACTTGGTGTAAGGAGAAAATAATCACATAAACAAAGATCAAGAATATGGATTGAATAGAAGCAAAGAATGGAAAGAGTTCAAATAGTAACTCTGCATTTCTAAGGCTACTCTTTCTCCGGCTTAAATTCAGTTATGCATATGGTTGTTATTATAAGAATTTAAACTCACTTGCTAAATACCAATGCATTTACTAAATATATTCTAATGTTGTTGAAAAGAATGAGTGTTTCCCCTTTTTCAAGCCAAATCTATATCTATAGCTATACTATATAATAAATAAAGGTTTTTCAATGCCACATGTCACCTCCATATTCATTCTCATCATTTTTTTCCCGCTTCTCTCTCTTATTAAATACACCTCTATGTTTTATTTTAATACATCTCTCTCTCTTATTAAATACTCCTCTATGTTCTATTAATAATGTTTTATTAAAGAAAATATTAATCTTTGTATTAAAAAATCTCTTGACATATTTTGACGAGTGTATGTGTTAACAGCTTATATTGTATTTCATGGGTTTATTCAACCCGTATAAAACACGAGTTTTTAAAAAGTAAATTTTTTATTACTTAATATATAATACTATAATCATATTTATTCAACCCATGTAACACACGGGATTTTAACTTAGTCTAAAATAAACGCTGACCAATAGTAACTACAGCTGTCTTTTTTATCAGATTCTCATAATTAAAGTATTGGAGAATTTGGCCCTGTCGGTGTTTTAAAGGAAAGTTCAATTATATGTAAATAAATTGCTTTGTCACTTCTATAAAATAAAATGACAATAGGATCAAAAATGATCACTACTAGTTGTACACATAGCAGTGATGATAGTAGAATTTAGAAGCTAACATCGCCTTAAAGTATTAGTCGGTAAAATAATCCTCAGAAATGTGATATCACAAAAAGGAAAGCAAATTATTCCCGTAACAAAGGAATAATTTTAGTTTCCTTTTTGTTATGTCCACATATTTGAGGATTATACTAACATGAGATGATAAGTACATATGACATTCTAAGTTCTAACACCATTACTGCTATTATACACATGATTTGAACTTTCCCTGAAGCCCCAACAAGTAATCAAAGAGAACCAACAACTATTCATGACACGTGTTGTCACATGCCATGACAATAATGTGGCCTATCAAAAGACATCTTGCTTAAGCATTTTGCAGCACCTACTGTGAAAGTGCTTCAGAGAAATACTGCTAACAAGAAAACAAGAAATGATCTCTAATGTTACCTCGGAAAACTTCATCAATTTTGTTACATTACTTGTTGTAGCAAGCAAACCAGATGTGATTTTCCTCCCAAATAGTCGATATAGCTCCCCCAAGCATTGTACAGCACCTGTATAAACAATGACACAACAGCAAACATGTTGAAAATTTTATTATAACAATATAAACTCAAATACTGATCACACGGGCTCTTATTTATATATATCAATATACGACCTATCCTCTATGCAGCTGCAGTTTAATCATAACAATGTACTACAGAATATAAACTGTAAAGGTGATGATCATTTCAGGTACATTTCCAACTATTATAGAATAGATAAAGTTCGTATAAAATGCGGACATGCAATTGAATTCAAACTTGAAATAAATTGACAAACCAGCTATTCGCAAAGGCTCGCTTTTCTTTCCATCAGAGAGAAACCCCTGTAAAGAGCTCACTCTTGAGTAGATTGAGATGTTATCCCCCTTATAAATGATTTTACCCATTGCAGCAGATGCCAGATGGCGTACTGGGCGCCTTGCACCAAGAACCAACAGAGAAAAGAGTGCATCCTCACATTTCCTTTGCCACAAAAGTACAGACTCCTGAAAATTCCAATTCAATTATTCAAATGTATAGATCCTATACTTCAACTCCAGAACTCCATCCCTTCTTAATTAAGGAACCCGTGTTGACTTATGAGATTCAAAAGCTACTTTTCAAGTCAAGCTTTACTTAATATAAAGTTCTGTTTCTTAAACTAGTCCAGAAAAGTTTTCAGTTGGCCAGAACGCATTTCTGTCTCCATCCAGTGTTGTTAGTACCAGATTCAAGATTGATTAACTTGAATTATTCTAAATCCAAAATTTTCTGTACTACTACACTACAGTATCCTTTTTTCAACCACGAAAAATTATGTCAGCTTTAAAGCGAAAGTAATCAGTTCATCTCTCTTGCTTCAAACCCGAATTATTTTGCTCAAACAGGGTGAATATTACTTAAATCAACACCATAAATACATGTTTCTTTAGTTCATAAGCTCAATGTGATGACTCAGCTCAATAATCACTTACCCACCAAGTGATGGCATGATGGCATTATATTTCACATACAATCACATATACATATAGTATTACTCTGGACTCTGAAACTTCAGAGTGAAATCCAAGGCCACAATAAGAGTCTGTAATGTTGTCTAGTTCCAGTAATTTATCTAAACTGAGATCACACACTTGACATTACAGATTTGGATTTCAGTCCAGTAGATTATGAACATTTAACTAGTTAAAGAAGAAGCAAATATCAAAGGAAGCTATGTATTCCTAATAAAAAACAGAAAAATAAACTTCAACTCCGTTAAATTCGTCATCTCAAATCGCATTCACTAGGTTTTAGAATCGTAAAACGACCGTCATATCTAAATTGAAGTGAAACAAATCATACGATCGTAAATAAGCGTAGAGAGACACGGACCTTAGGCTCTTCATCAATGGAGGATATGAGATCGGAAAGAAGATCGAAGCAGAGGAGAGGATCAGGTAGCTTGTGAGATGCGGAAGCGACTATAGATTCCAATTGTGCGACTAACACTCCGAATCTTGATAGAGGAACGTTTTCTCTGACGTAATTCTTCGCCATTGAAGAGATTGGAGTCCTGCTACTTCAGTATTGTTTTGACAGATGCAAGATGAACCATGAGAGAGAGAACCCCCAACAAAGCAGGATGTATAGGAGGGTACAAGCATTAATGAATTTTAAGGGCAAGAAACCATCTCCCCTGAACATTTCTGTCCGTTAAATATATAATAATATTAATAAACCTCAAGGGTAAAATATCAAAGAAAATTCTCGAACCTTTTGTGATAATTTCTAATATGACCCGTTTATATGATTTGACACTAGACGGCATGAATTTAAGAGGACCTGGGTTTGAGTTAAATAGATATGGGTAATAAATGGGGCGACATGATTATGATACGAAGAAAATCGTGTCTAAACGGGTTCAACCAACCTAACACGTTTATGAAACGATAGGCCAGTTTAACTAATCGTGTAATGGTTAACATTTTATATTTTTAATTCTATATCTATACTATATAATAAATAAAAGTTTTTCATTCCACGTGTCGCCTACATATTCATTCTCATAATCTTTTCTCGCATCTCTCTCCTATTAAATATATTTTCCTATGTTTTAATAATAATATGTTTAAAAAAATACTAATCTTTATATTAATAAATCTCCTGATATATTTTTACGAGTGTATGTGTTAACAGAATATATTGTATTCCAGAGTTTATTCAACCCGTGTAAAACACGAGTTTTTAAAAAATAATTTTTTTATTACTTAATATATATAATATTATATTTATTCAACCCTTGTAAATACACGAGATTTAAGCTATTGATTAAATATATAAAGATAAAGTAGAATATTATATAACTTAACCTTTCAGTTTCCACTTTTTAACGCTAGTTTGCTTAGTGCTAACCTTTCAGTTTCCAATAGGGCTGACAAGTTTTTATACGACCTGTTTACATGACACATCACACGGATAAACGGGTTTGGGTTTGAGTTAAACGGATGTGGGTCATAAATGGGTCGACACGATTCAAACACCATTAATATTGTAACGTGTTGAACTTGCCTAACTTGTATAGACACGTTTTGTCATCCCTACTTTTTACCGATCAGTGTTTTATTTTGTCACTTTGACTTTCTCTCTGTCACACGTGTCCTATTTAACATGGGTGGTGTCGCCTGTATAATAGAGGCGTAATACCTTATAACATAGGCAGACGAATGAGTGGACGACAGTATAATATGGGTGGGACAACCGTATAATATGGGTAGACAACCATATAATATGACGGACGGGCGTGTAATAGAGGCAGACAATCATGACAAGGATGTAAAACAATCGTTTTCGCCTATGTTGGAACATGTGGCTTTATATCATTTGTCACACCCCAACCGACGGCGGATTATACGTCGGGGCGGACATGGTTGTTCAAAAGCACAAGGTTGACTAATAAAGTTGAGATATTTCATTAATAAATTAAAGGGTTCAACTTGACAAAAATAACATAAGGTTCAAGCATTAAAATTAACAAAAGTTCAATTCTTGACGGTCTTTCTAAGTCCATGCATCCTACGTTTTCATAGATAAGCCTCACTCTTGAGCACCTGAAACATGTTAAGTAACTGTCAACTAAAAATAGTTGGTGAGATACAAAGGTTTTGACACCGTTTTACAATAGTCTTTAAAAGTTTTACAATTCACTATGATTAATGCATCTAAGTACAAATGTGAGAATCAAGCAAGTTAAACATTGTGCACGTCAAACCTCCAACCAAGTTTAGGCATAACCCGAAAGTTACCCTTAAAGTTTCAAGTATAAGTTTCAGTAACAATCATCAAGGGCTCCCCCCGAATGGTCAATCAATCAAGGTGGATTGGTCAAATACAATAGATCTATCACTGTTACTATAGGCTCGGCCAAAGTTAATGAACATGCTAAAATTAAGTTTAATTTAAGCATGCAAGTCCCAAAGCATTTAAACACATAGAAGACATGTAAACATAGTTAAGTTTGAATTGTATAAGTCTAAAAAGTTTGAACATGTTCCACCCCAAGTTTATAAAATAAAAACAAAACAAAAAGGGGCTAAGTATACTCACCTTGAGTTGATTGTAAGAGTACTCAACAAGGATTAATTGTAGTGGAAGCGTTTGATGAAAGATATCATCACAATAAGCCTAAATGACAAGTCTAAAGTTTAAGGATTGATCATAGGAATCTAGGACAAGAATTCAAGATTTTGGGATTGACTAGGGTTCCAAGTGAGAAGACGGGGGTGATTGTGTTATAAAGTTTAAGTGATAGTAAGTTTTAGTTAGCCATGCTTTAACTAGTTTTATAAAATATAATTTGAGTAATGGATAATTAAGTATTAAGGTTAATAAATAATTATTCACAAGGGTTTAATAATTATTTAAAATAATAGTTATCTAAAAGAATAATTATCATGGGTTAATAATAATTACCCAATGAATAATTCCCAATAGTAATTTATTTAAAATAGAGTAGATAATCATTAAAGACAAAATAATAATTATCTAAAAGAGTTTATAAATAAATGTTTTATCAAAATTTTAAAATGATGCATTAATTAAAGTATTTATCTATTGAGTATTTTATTTAAATGACTTGGAATTATTCTAAGTAATATTTAGAAATTATTTATCTATTGAGTATTTTATCACAAGGGTTTAATAATTATTCTTAACAGGAGCAACTTGTGTCAAAGGCGCTGCCGGTGTGACTACCGCATAGTTCCTGGCCTTTCGCTTTTTATTGAACGAGGGTTCAGTCTTAACCGTCTCGAGAGGCTCGGGAGTAGAGGTATCAACGGGCTTCTTGGAGCCCTTTTTGAATAGGGTTCCATCCTTTACGTGATTATCCGTCAAGGTAGCAGAGAGGCGGATAGCGTCTTCCAGTGTGGCAGGGTTCCGACCCCACACCGTGTCCTGAATCTTCATCGGTAGCCCACTGATATACTTTTCGATACCTCGAGACAGAGGGGTAACCATATGTGGCACTAGCAGACTCAGTTCATGGAAACGGGTTGTATACACCAGATTCTCTCCACTGTCCTGGGCAAGATCCCAGAATTCAGCCTCGAGTTTCTTCATTTCATTTATTGGGCAAAATTCTTCGATCATTAGTTCCTTAAATTCTTCCCATGTTAGTGACATAGCAGTGTCAGCACCTCTATTTCATTTTTCTTCGTTCCACCAGGTTAACGCCCTCTTCTGTAGGACACTTGATGCATGACGAACTCTGAGGTTATCCGGGCAGTCACTGTTCAGAAACGTGCTCTCCTTGCTTTCAAACCATTGGAGGAGGCTAGTGGCTCCCTCAGTCCCAAAGAATTTGGCGGGATTGCAGGAGTTGAAATGCTTGAAAGTGCACGGAGGGTTTGAACCTGACTGGAGAGATCCAGAGTTAGCACTGTTGTTGGCCGCTGCCTGGTTTAGTTCAGTGACTAGGGTAGGTAGGACCTTAGCCATCTGCTGAGCAATGAGTGTTGCCATGACTCTGCTTCGGCTGCGACGGGGAGGCATACTATAAAATGAAAAAGTTTGGACGTAAGAATAATAGGGTAAGGATCATAGGATGAGGTTATGAAGTACAAGGATTTTAGATGGTGCCTACGTAGTTCATGTTACTAACACAGGTACCTTGACATATCAAAGGTAGTTTAAATTCTCAAACGTTAGAGAAGTCGCGCATTCCTATAAGTGGACACTCATCCCAAGAATTCCCAGGAAAGCATACGGGTCCAACGGTTGATCTGGATTTGTACGAAATGCTTTCCTTGACATAATTTCCTAGAATACAGGCATCCACCCTTCCGGTCCGCACAAGTTCTCATACATTATTTAGAACTCAACTACTTTTGACGAGAGTTAGTTTGGAAACCTAAGTATATAGACTTGATGTAGTAGTAAGTTTTCCAAGTATAAGTATGTGTAGGGTTTAGAGAGTAGAATAGAGGAGTGATTCCTAATAAGTACATGAGATGAATCATGTCATGGGGAATCCTAAGTTATAGTCTAGGTCATGTGTCTAATAACCTAATTCCCTATAACCAAGGCTCTGATACCAATCTGTCACACCCCAACCGACGACAGATTATACGTCGGGGCGGACGCGGTTGTTCAAAAGCACAAGGTTGACTAATAAAGTTGAGATATTTCATTAATAAATTAAAGGGTTCAACATGACAAAAATAACATAAGGTTCAAGCATGAAAATTAACAAAAGTTCAATTCTTGACGGTCTTTCTAAGTCCATGCATCCTACGTTTTCATAGATAAGCCTCACTCTTGAGCACCTGAAACATGTTAAGTAACTGTCAACTAAAAATAGTTGGTGAGATACAAAGGTTTTGACACCGTTTTACAATAGTCTTTAAAAGTTTTACAATTCACTATGATTAATGCATCTAAGTACAAATGTGAGAATCAAACAAGTTAAACATTGTGCACGTCAAACCTCCAACCAAGTTTAGGCATAACCCGAAAGTTACCCTTAAAGTTTCAAGTTTAAGTTTCAGTAACAATCACCAAGGGCTCCCCCGAAGGGTCAATCAATCAAGGTAGATTGGTCAAATACAATAGATCTATCACTGTTACTATAGGCTCGGTCAAAGTTAATGAACATGATAGAATTAAGTTTAATTTAAGCATGCAAGTCCTAAAGCATTTAAACACATAGAAGACATGTAAACATAGTTAAGTTTGAATTGTATAAGTCTAAAAAGTTTGAACATGTTCCATCCCAAGTTTATAAAATAAAAACAAAACAAAAAGGGGCTAAGTATACTCACCTTAAGTGGATTGTAAGAGTACTCAACAGTGATTAATTGTAGTGCAAGCGTTTGAGGAAAGATATCCTCACAATAAGCCTAAATGACAAGTTTAAAGTTTAAGGATTGATCATAGGAATCTAGGACAAGAATTCAAGATTTTGGGATTGACTAGGGTTCCAAGTGAGAAGACGGGGATGATTGTGTTATAAAGTTTAAGTGATAGTAAGTTTTAGTTAGCCATGCTTTAACTAGTTTTATAAAATATAATTTGAATAATGGATAAATAAGTATTAAGGTTAATAAATAATTATTCACAAGGGTTTAATAATTATTTAAAATAATAGTTATCTAAAAGAATAATTATCATGGGTTAATAATAATTACCCAATGAATAATTCCCAATAGTAATTTATTTAAAATAGAGTAGATAATCATTAAAGACAAAATAATAATTATCTAAAAGAGTTTGTAAATAAATGTTTTATCAAAATTTTAAAATGATGCATTAATTAAAGTATTTATCTATTTAGTATTTTATTTAAATGACTTGGAATTATTCTAAGTAATATTTAGAATGAATAATTTGATCAATCGATGGTCCTTTTGTTTTTTTAAATGTTGGGTTCAGTAAACACCATAAGTTGGGAATGCAAGTTCATTAACAAGTTACGAGTTATGATTATAACAATTAAAGAATTTTATATAGTTAACTATGTTAGAATCCCGGGTTGAATATATGAAATGGTATATACTTAGTGTTAAATATTTACACATTACATATTTATAACATATTACATCATTTTTTAATACAAGTTATAGAAACGTTATATAGTTATTTTTTGAAAATGTTTACAAAAAAAAAAGAAAAAATGTTCAATTTATAAAAAAATTATGATCAAACCTACTTTAAAAAATAAAAAATAAAAGAACATTTTATAAAAAGAAATACAGAATCATTATTATATATTGAATTAATTACACGGATGCCCCTTGCGGTTTACTCAGATTTCACTTTTGGCCCCTGGGATAGCTAAATTACAAGTCTGGCCCAATAGTTTGCACACTTATTTCACTTTTGGCCCCTGGGTTGGATGACTGTTATGTTTTCTATTAATATTTTATAAAATAACCAAAACACCCTTTATATATTAAAATTTTATTGACAGGGACCCACACCAGTCAAAATTAATCAACTTTCAAAGTCAACATTTCTAATATGGGACCCACACTTCCGTCCCTGAAAACCCCCCCAACTCGTTACCAGCAAGATCTTAGTTATGTAAATCTTGGTTGATGGCAGATACTACAAATTCAATTGAACCTTTGAACTAATTCAAGACTCTAAGAATTTAGATTTCCGTTTGTGCACACTTTGTTGATTTTTTGTTTCCTTTTCATTATTTTCTTATTTAATGCTCCCCTACCTTAAGTGACCGGAACCACCACCCCTACTCGCCGGCGATTCCATCACCAAATCCCACCTGATTAATTAACCAAGAAGTGACAGAATTGTGAAGTAGGGTTTCTGGTTTACTCGAGGCGACGACGGCTTTCTCCGTCAGAGTTTTCCGTTCTCCCGTGAAGAGACAAGGACTTTCCGACTCATTTTGGAGGAATCATCAACATTGGTAACTTTCTTTGCTCTGAATGGATTAACGGGAACGTTACACGAAAGGGATATTGGGGGATAGAAACGGTCATTTATGGTGGAGAGATGAGCTATAGGTGTCGATTTATTTATGGGTGAGTTATCAGATTTGACGAAAGTGTGAAGTAGGGTTTTCAAAGATGTAGGTAGAAATAAAGTGAACTTTAGGTGTTTCATGTCGTTTATGGTGAGTTCTCAGATCTAGTCATGCATTTTAGGTCGTTAAAGGCGATGGGGGTCACCGGAGGTGGTTGCGGGTGTTGCCTGATTTGCAGGAGGGGAAGACGATGATACAAGGTCGGAGTCAAAGCTGTGTTTTGTGGTTGTATGGTCGAACAACAGGGTGGTGTGCCAAAATTTGAATCGTCGGAATTAATGGCTGGAGATGGGGGATGGGTGTTCTATGTTGAAGAAGATGAACCAGCTTTTTGGTTAACTAGAATAGTTTTTTTCTTTTTATTTGTAGGTGAGTCCTAATAATACTTAATAAATATTTGTTTTTTCCTAATGCAAGGGTAATATAGTAATTTTTTAAAAATTTAACAGAACTTTTAATAGCCATCCAACTCAGGGGTCAAAAGTGAAATAAGTGTGCAAACTATTGGGCCAAACATGTAATTTAGCATTCCCAGGGGCCAAAAGTGAAATATGAGTAAATCACATGGGCCATCCGTGTAATTAATTCTTATATATTTAAATGAGGAGATGCGTGAAAAAAGTTATAAAAATATTTATATAAATTTATATAGTTAATAGGAGAGAGACGGAAAAAAATTGATTAAAAATATAAATAAGTATAATGTAATTTACTGTTATTTTTTAAACTTACTCGAGATAATATAATTGTAAAAACGGCGTCGTAGAACTTCCAAAAAATCTAACTAAACCAGAAAGCCCTAAAAACCAACATTCTTCGACCGTCTCCCATCTTCACTTCTGAAGAACTCCCGCTCCGACGCTTTTTTTGATCTTCTTCGTTATCTTCACCTCTGCAAGATCCAGTTCGCTTTTCACTAATCCAAGGTAACTTCTGGATCCGCTATATTTCTCACTGAATCGGCTATACTATTCTTTTTCCAACTCAAATTTCTATTTGTTGCTCAAAATCTCAGGATCGAAGATGTCTCTGCGTGTTCTGAACCCTAATGCTGAAGTGTTGAACAAATCGGCCGCTCTTCACATGAATATCAATGCCGCTAAGGGTTTACAAGATGTTCTCAAGAGCAATCTCGGCCCTAAAGGCACCATTAAGATGTTAGCTTCTTATTTTCATCATCACCAGTTTCTTTTTTGTCTATTTTTTTTACAAATAGCTGTTTGATTTGTTTTTTACTGTCATTGTTGTGTTAATTTTTTCACAGGCTTGTTGGAGGAGCTGGAGATATCAAGCTAACCAAGGACGGTAACACTTTATTGAAAGAAATGGTTAGTTCGTTGTGTATCCTTTTTGTAGTGAAATATGTTGTGAGATTGGTATTATTGACACATTATTATGTCTATTAATGTAACATAAACAGTCATCCTTTTGACAGCAGAAACTTATATTAGGTAATAACACAGTCATCCATTGCTAGTTATAACATATGTTCCGAATATCTAAAGTAAGTAAGTTCACAGGTAGGTACTGATCTTATACACTTAAACCAACTATTCTTCTGTTTTTGATGGGAGTTTGATATTCACTCTCATATGTCTTGTACCTGCTGAGTTGCTTCAGTTTCATTTTCTTTGAAAATTGCCACCTTTACCTATTGTTTCAAGAGTCTTTATGAAATTGGCAATTTATTCATATTGGATTAGTGACATTAGTATTCTATTTTATTATACGGTTACAGTTTGTTCAAATCAGTGAGCATTTAGAGCATGGCATTCTAGGTATTTTGAAGATTTACTTGTGTTAATTAAGAACGCACTCCCAAAATATATTCATCCACAACACACAGATTCACTAGAACTTTTTTTGTACATTTTGGTTGTGTCATGTGACACCATTAGAAATTTTAGTTGTTGTAGTTTATGCTGCTATGATTGACGCTACATGTACATATTTAGCAGTTCTTTATCAAGAATATGAAAAGATAATGTTGCATTGTATATGTTAGGAGCTATGCTGATATATTTATAATCTAGAAACTATAAAATGATTTTTTTTTCAACTAAGGTATAGGGTTTTTCATTTTGGTAGATTTAAACCATTTTTGTAGTTTGTATACAAGTTTTAGGTGGGGTAGTTTTTACCACCCGTTTTAAAATTTCACTAGGACAAATTGGTACGCATAAGAGTTATGAAATAGAGGCTTAGAGCTACAAGTGGATATTTGATGGTGTTACATATGTAAAATATCTCAACATTACATTTGAGAAGTCATAGGTTTTTGTTAAAAAATCTTACTGTTGCTCTTTCTTGAGGGGAAGGATCACTTTATATATGTTAGTTCTTGTTTCTCTACATCACCATCTTGTTTTTTTATAGAGATTGATATTTTTATTTTATTTTATGGTTACAGCAAATTCAAAATCCAACTGCCATTATGATTGCAAGGACGGCTGTTGCTCAAGATGATACCAGCGGTGATGGAACAACTTCTACCGTCATTTTTATTGGCGAGCTAATGAAACAAGCTGAGCGTTGTATTGATGAAGGTTTCTTATTTTTCTAGTCTTATGGGTTGCTTGATAACTCAGTTTTTATAAGATCAATTGAGTTGTTTTCTATTTTTTAGTTGATTTACCACCCAGTAATATTGTATTAATTGTTCAAAATAGTATCTTTTTTTCAAATTCTAAAATTAAGTGAATTAATATAGTTGAAGACAAAAGTAATATGGCAACCAAAAACATATGTTTATTTTGTTGCTTTTTCTGCAGGGATGCATCCACGGGTTGTGGTTGATGGTTTTGAAATTGCCAAGAAGGCCACACTGCAATTTCTTGAAAAGTTCAAGACTCTTGTAGTGATGGGTGATCAACCTGATAAAGAGATACTAAAAATGGTAGCAAGAACAACATTACGAACTAAGGTGTTTTTAACTCTTTGTTTGCAAACTCCTTTTTTTTTCTTTTGGTTAAGTTCTTGTTGGTTTGGTTTATTTTTTTAGTGTCTTATTTTCTTTCTAAAATTTTTGTGCAGCTGTATGAAGCTTTAGCAGATCAATTAACTGATGTAGTTGTGAACTCGGTGAGATTTCTACATATTATACTAAGTAATATAGTATAGGGACTAGACTTGTAATATGGTGTTCTATATAAACACCTTCTTATGTAAACCCTAATCACACAATTACAATCTAACACAATCATATTACAAGGTTTAAGTCTACATAATTAAATCTACAGCATAGATAAATATATTAAATTCAGTGTACGTTGTAGCTGTATATAATTTTATGTTTTCTTGTATTATAGGTGCTCTGTGTCCGCAGGCCTGAAGAACCTATTGATCTTTTTATGGTTGAAATTATGCACATGCGCCATAAGTTTGATGTAGACACTCGTTTGGTATGATATATGTGATTACCTCACTTATGAAGGTTCACATTATTATTTCATTTTTGTTTTCTGATTATGTTGTTCAATAGGTTGAGGGACTTGTTCTTGATCATGGGTCTAGACATCCTGATATGAAAAGGCGAGCAGAGAACTGTCACATCTTTACCTGTAATGTATCATTGGAATATGAGAAAAGGTAACATACCCTTTGAATCGAGCAGCTCTGATTTATTTTTTTTCTGTTTTTAATTAAGTTAGCTTATCAATTTTTTTTCAGTGAAATAAATGCTGGATTTTTCTACTCAAACGCGGAACAGAGAGAAGCAATGGTTGCTGCAGAGAGACGTTCTGTAGACGAGAGAGTGAAAAAAATCATTGCTTTGAAAAACAAGGTATTTTTTTTTAATTTTTATTTCTTGGGTAAAGAGGTTCACATTTGAAGTTTTAGTTCTAATAAGATCTCATGGTCTGCAGGTGTGTAATGGTACTGAAGACAACTTTGTTGTTATTAATCAGAAAGGGATCGATCCTCCCTCATTGGATCTCCTAGCTAGGGCAGGGGTAAGTAATCCATAGATTAATATCAAAATTAAATACCTGTATCAACGTAGAAATTTTTATTTTTTATTTCCTGCATTGTTCATCCTGGTAATTTGGTAATTTTTCAGATAGTCGCTCTTCGAAGGGCTAAAAGGAGAAATATGGAACGTTTGGTTTTGGCATGTGGCGGGGAAGCTGTGAACTCTGTGGATGACCTAACCCCTGATTGCCTTGGATGGGCAGGACTGGTCTATGAGCATGTTCTTGGGGAAGAAAAGTATACATTTGTTGAGAATGTGAAGCATCCTAATTCTTGTACAATTTTAATTAAAGGTAATTTAAGATGTTATTGTTTTCTACACTGCTGGTTATTCCGTAATTTTGTTGTCATTACGTTTTATATATACTATTGAAGGACCAAATGACCACACGATTGCACAAATTAAGGATGCTATTAGAGATGGTCTTCGAGCAGTTAAAAATACCATTGAAGATGAAGCAGTTGTTAGGGTATTTTTTATCTTTGACTTTAATAAGATTAAACTTTTAAATTCAGTAAGTTCTACTTTTTATGTAGCATATTTAATGTGACAGGGTGCGGGTGCTTTTGAGGTTGCAGCTCGACAGCATTTGGTTAATGAAGTGAAAAAAACTGTTAAAGGGGTATGTTTATGGTCTAGTTTATATCAACCAATTAAACAATTTTTTTTAATCCTTTTGTGGTTATTCTTGTGACCAGCGTGCTCAACTTGGTGTTCAAGCTTTTGCGGATGCCCTCCTTATTGTGCCAAAGACACTAGCTGAAAATTCTGGACTTGACACGCAAGATGTTATAATCTCTTTGACTGTAATTTTTCTACACCTTCGATTCTTTTTTAGCTTTTATACATTATGTATAATGTCAGTATATCATGATCTCACTTTAACTAACTAATTAGGGAGAGCATGACAATGGGAATGTTGTTGGGCTAAATCAACACACGGGGGATCCAATCGACCCTGAGATGGAGGGCATTTTTGACAACTACGCTGTCAAGCGCCAAATCATTAACTCAGGGTATGCAAATACAAATAGACAAATTGCTTAAAACCCAAAAATAATCGAACACGTTTTTTTGGAATATTCCAAATATTTAAATGAAATTTGCGGTTTTTTGTAGCCCGGTGATTGCATCACAGCTGCTACTTGTAGATGAAGTGATTCGCGCAGGACGCAACATGCGAAAACCAAGCTAAATGTTTGTTGCTGCAGTAACATGATTCCAAGAGATTTTGTCTTTTGAGATTTTGACCAAGGTAGGCTGTGTTGGGTTTTTTTTCTGTCAATTGTGTGTAGACAGCCAAGCTATTTTCTTCTCGTACTATTTTTGAGGTGTTACATTTTATTTCAAAGCTTATGCTGCAATGGAAACACAGTTCTATTGGGTCCACTGTCAAGTATCAACCTAATACCTGGTTGTTCTTAGAGCATAACAATAAGGAGGGCTCCCAGACCCCTCTCCGCATGCGCACGTCCGTAAAAAAAAACCCAGTCTCCTCCCTCCCCCCACACTGCCCTCCCCCCTCAACTTCATGGACTGTACGTGTAGATGGATTTTTGCCTTGGAAACCCTCTCTCTCCACCTCAACACCAATCACCCCATGGGTCTCCGCGGGGATCCCATTCTGAGCGCTTTTATATTTATAGCATCAAGTATTTTTGGTTTGGTGAGGTAAGGTGGTGCGTAGAGGTGAAAAAAAACCAACCGGTTTGTGAAGCGGAACCAGTTTTTGACCCAAACCAAACTGTAGGTTTGAAATCGGTTGTTAAGCCCGTGAACCGATACCGGCGTAGTTCTACCCCATAGCGGAGGAATGGTTTTGGACCCTTTGGTTTAGATATTTTTCCGCTACCCGTACCAAAATGGTAGTGTGGCGCAACGTAACTATGTAAGCCGCAACTTTAAGTTTGTTCCATTTCGTGTAGTAACTAGGTCTGTTGATTACTGTTCAGGTATTTTATATTTTGAACTTTTTAAAACTTAATCATTTTATAATTTTTTTTATATTTTGTCTCAACTCTCAAATTAACAAAATAGAGAATTGTTTTATTAAGTTATTGCCTAAAGTTATAATCAACAACTGTATTAAATTATCAAGAATAATCCGCAATGGCACTACTATGTAAGTATGCAGAGTTATACAAGCCATAGCCTTATCCATTAGGTCATAAATTAATTAGTCAATAACGATTAATAATGTGTTATCCATTAAAAAAGTCAAAAAATTAAAAGAACAAAAAAAAGAAACTAATATAAAGTGAACCCTTAACCTCCAAAATCAAATTACAAGTGAGATTTTATTATTTGTTAAGCCAAATTCTTAATGTAACATTTGATCCTTTTAAGTTTTAACACTAGTCAGGTAAATGAAGTTTTCGTGTATAACATATTATGTTTTCATCTTTATTTTGTTTTTATATTTTCTATTATTTCAGTGGTAGTTAATATTGTAATTTCCTGTTTTCTTTTATTTTTGTATTGTAATTTATTTTATAAAAGTGTTTTACTTTATTTTATTAACTTCCTACAATATTTTATATATGATACTGAATGATTACAATCAAAAGATTAAAACAATGACAACAAAAATTATAAATCTATTGGAAAAGAACTCAGACATATAAATCTAGACAACATAGAAAAACTATTATGCATGAATGGTTGAATGATTGTCATATGTAGCTCATCTATCGAAGCTTGGGTAACTAACAACCTTCAAGTTGTATGACGACATGTCTAACTTCTGTTTCGTTAAGAAGAAATGACCATAAATGATAATCATTAAAACCTTGTAATTATTAAAGTGGATTGAAAAATATATTATAAATGATAAAAGAGAGTATTTTGAAGAGTATTTTGTATTACTCTTTGTATGATATTTATTATTTTGAATTTTGATTTGTTTTAAATCTTTTTGATTTTTTAATATCCATTGGTAGAATAATAATAAAAAAAAAACCGCCACTTTTGACGGTCAGGGCAGGCAAAAGGTGGGGACCAACTCGTGTGTATCGCCTTGTAGCCAACTCCGCCTCCAAGGAGCACAGCTGTCGCCTTCTCATTGGCTTATTTCTCATCTCTTTCACGCATTCCACATTATATAAACCCATCGAATCCGCTTCTTTTCATTCTCCTTCGATCAAAGAGAATAGCACACACAAACACCTTAACACACATTCAAACGCTGCTGATTGCCCTATCAATCGAGGTATTTTTCGATCCCTTTTCAAACCTTCTCATATCTAGGTCTTCTTATGTCAATGGATTGATATGCCTGTTTCGATTATGTTGATATGCAAATCTGTTACTTTTTGATTGATGTAAACTGTTTCGAACAATGATTTTGGTATCTGTAAATCTCGTGCTTAAGGATCTGTAACTGTTTCAATGAACTACGACGGTGTAGTTTTATGATTTCTTTTGGCAAACGTGATGAGGAGCCTGCAAATCTCGATAAGTTGTTTGGTCTGAAATTTGTCAACAGTGTCTGTTACTTGTACTGTACAAGTCACGATGCATAGTGTGATGAAATTGGGATAAATGTATACAGCGTTGTAGCATTGTTCATCATGTATGAATTTTATGTAGTGTAATAGCTTTGATACTTGATTCTAGTGTAATAGCTTTGATTAAAGGTTGATTCCAGTGTAATAGCTTTGATTAACGGTTGATTCTAATGTAATAGCTTTGATTAATGGTTGATTCCTGTGTAATAGCTTTGATTAACGGTTGATTCTAGTGTAATAGCTTTGATTAATGGTTGATTCTAGTGTAATAGCTTTGATTAATGATTGATTCCAGTGTAATAGCTTTGATTAACGGTTGATTCTAGTGTAATAGCTTTGATTAATGGTTGATTCTAGTGAAATAGCTTTGATTAATGGTTGATTATAGTGTAATAGCTTTGTTTAGTGGTTGATTATAGTGAAATAGCTTTGATTAATGATTGATTATAGTGAAATAGCTTTGATTAATGATTGATTATAGTGAAATAGCTTTGATTAATGATTGATTATAGTGAAATAGCTTCGATTAATGGTTGATTCTAGTGTAATAGCTTTGATTAATGGTTGATTCTAGTGTAATAGCTTGGATTTGTTCATCTAGATCTGTCATTATGTGTCAATCTTCTAGCTGGAATCCCTAAAGTAACTGATATGATATGGTTTGCAAATTCAGGCCTATACTAATCAATAGAATGGCATCAACTGAAGCTTCACGTGAGGAAAATGTGTACATGGCCAAGTTGGCAGAGCAGGCCGAAAGATACGAAGAAATGATTGAGTTTATGGAAAAGGTTGTTAAGACTGTGGATGTTGAAGAGTTGACTGTGGAGGAAAGGAATCTTCTTTCTGTGGCTTACAAGAATGTGATTGGAGCTCGGAGGGCGTCATGGAGGATAATATCTTCCATTGAGCAGAAAGAAGAAAGCCGTGGGAATGAAGATCATGTTAAGCTTATCAAGGATTATAGGGCTACAATTGAGACTGAACTCAGCAAAATCTGTGATGGTATTCTGGGCCTTCTGGAATCTCATCTTGTTCCCTCTGCTTTATCTGCAGAGTCGAAGATCTTTTACTTGAAGATGAAGGGTGATTACTATAGATACTTGGCTGAATTCAAGACGGGGGCTGATAGGAAGGAAGCTGCTGAGAGCACTTTATTAGCTTACAAATCTGCTCAGGTGGGTAATCAATTCTCATTTTCACAATATCTTGCTATATCTTGAGTTCAGTTCATTATTTGTAACCATGTATTGTACTATTGCGTTGTAGGATATTGCTCTATCTGACTTGGCTCCTACTCACCCCATACGGCTAGGGCTTGCACTTAACTTCTCAGTGTTTTATTACGAGATTCTCTATTCACCTGACCGTGCTTGCAACCTTGCCAAGCAGGTAATTTAATTGCCACTGAGCTTCAACAATTTTTATATTGTCATGCACTTCATATCTATTAAATTGATCATTAGCATTTGTACAAATTTCTCAAAACTTGGTTTAAACAACGAGTATTGCTTCAATACCTTCGGGACTTAAAAATTCATGCTATGCATTAATGGTATGAAAAATGACTTGCCTCAAATAGCTGTATCAACCTAGGACATTATTCATTACTTGTTTATCTAAAACAAAGTTAAGCAACATAACAATTCGTTTTACTATGATTGTGTTGACTAGGTAGCTCATGATAGAGTTGCATGGTAGAATGTTTTAAAAAGTTTGATTATTATCTTTTCAGCATCAGACAGCAAAATTGATTTCCATTATGACAAAGTGTGCGAACATATACTAAATTGAACACATTATAAGTTACTGTTTTTCATCTCAGGCTTTTGATGAAGCTATCGCTGAGTTGGATACATTGGGAGAGGATTCATACAAGGATAGCACATTGATCATGCAACTTCTCCGCGACAATCTCACTTTGTGGACATCTGATATTGCGGTCTCTCTCTCTCTCTCTCTCTCACTCACTCACTCACTTTTGTGTGTGTGTGCCCAAATAATATCTTAATACACTTGTTCACATGTTGCAAAGCTAAACATAACTGTTAACTTGTGAAAAAAATTGACTAGAGGGGGAAAAAATTCAAATTTCACAGGACTTGCACTTTAAAATTTTGCCACCAGTTTTTATGCACGGTTAAAATGTTTTGTTTGTGTTACAGGATGAGGCTGGAGATGAGATTAAGGAATCCTCAAAACCATAGGAAACACAGTGATCGATATACTAAAACAGTCTGTTTACTGCACATCATTACCTTATTATAAGTATCCTATTCTAGATGACGTGTACCAAGAACATAATGTTTGCACCATCACAGGGTGCTGCTAGCACTTAGTAGTTCGAAAGCTAGTTGAAGTACTTGTGGCTCGCTCGTTAGGTTTTTTTCTTTTCTTTTCTTTTTTCTGTTTAATCATGTCTGGATTTGTAGTACTCTTTCGTGTCTGAATCATCATATGCTTATTATTGTGTTTATGAAGCTGGTTGAGTGGCTTCTTTCCCTTTTTATTCTTCATGACTCAAATCTTGTTTACTTTGTACCCAACAAATATCGAGTCATTTATATGGACTAACCGGTTGTAGAACATAATGACAAACTAAACGTCATGTTGAAATCTGACGTCAAACTAAAACGAAACGTTATGTTGAAATTTGGCGTCAAATTTCAACATGACGTTTAGTGTGTCACTGTCTTCTACATCTGGGCCTCTGGAGCGTTTAATTTTATCATGATGCTAAAACGCCATGTACAAAATTTGTAAAACACCACGTACAAAACGGCCATGTCAAGGCTTTTAAAAAATAGACGCTTTTGTTTTAATATTTCAACACCAGACTCATTAAATATTAAAAACGCTCGTTTTTTGGATAAATTTGTTGAACCGTCTCTGTATATTCCCCCCATTATCTGCCGTAATATTTCAAAGTTCTCTCCCGCCGAAACTGTTTCACTTATCTCCCCAATCAAATAAGTCAATTGTGTGGAATTATGTAGGTGATCGGGCCCCTATAACAGATGGCTTCAGTTTCCGCTACATTAAGAGATGTTGGAATATTTTATCAATCTTTTTGGTGAATTATATAGTGTGGTTGTTTGTTTTCTTTTGTTGCTTTAATTCCTAAAATAAAGGGCTTAGACTTTAGACCCATCAGCTTAATCGGTGCATCAATAAAGTCTTATCTAAATCCTTGTTGCTTTAATTTTTTTTTTTTTGTCACTTGTCACACTCACATTCAATATCACACTTTTTTCCCAGTCTCTCTCTTTTATTAAATACACCTATTTTTTAATAATGATTTATATTTAAAAAAAATTATTAGTTATACTAATAAAACCCACTTATTTTAAATTATCTCTTATTTTAAGAAACTTTAAAATTTAATTATGTAACTTCTGTTTTCAAGTAAATAATGATGCAAGTCAAATTAACTTAAATAGAAACTAAAGTATTCAAACTGTGTAATATACATGTTTTTAAATATATAAGCGTTTTATTACTAAGTATATAGCTTTATATTTTATCAATCCGTGTAATACACGGGTTTTTTAAAATACAAAATTTTTATTACTAATTATATAATATTATATTTTAACAACCCGTGTAATACACGAGATTTTAACCTATATATATATATTATAATTATACAACTTTTCCGAGACAAAATTTTATCAAATGGAAAATAAATTATAAAGAGTAAACTGCAATTTTCGTCATTACGCCCCTCATCTTTTAAAACTGTTATTAGCGTTATCGTAGTTTATATTTTCATCACTTCTCATCGTTGGACCAAATGTCCGTTATGCATTTGTTAGATAATTGATGAAATGACTAAAATGCCCATTTGTAGTAGCCAGTGGACCGGTGATATTCTTCAAGCTTAGTTTAGGCGGTATTATTTAAGGTTGGTTTTATTGGTCTTGTTCAATGTCTGGTGCTGGTGTATTATACTTAAATCTAATCTTCATTTTGATGGAGAATGTGACCATTGCCCCCGAAGACTAACCATTAACTAACGGATGTTTGGGCAAGGGACGAAAATTGACGAAAACAAAAACCACAATGACGAAAATCGACCAAAAAACTTGCAGGGACAAAACCGAGTTTTGGGGAAACCTCGAAGAAAACCGCAATTAACTCAATTAGAAAGTTTGGAAACCCCGGGGACCATGAAACAAAAAATTTCCAAAATCTAGTTGCCGCCTTCAATCCTGAAAATTTTCCCTCCTTCGTTCCCAAAACTGTGATTAAAAATTTTCATCGCCATCCCTCCAAAAATTCTGCTTCAATTATATTTAACCTCTCGATTCATGCACTTGCAACACTTTCATAAGGTCTGCCTAAATATCATATCAACATCTTACAGAAATGGCGATTGCTGCAAGCCCTAACTCCAAAGCTACCGTCGCTGCTCCCATAGCGAACAAGAAGAAGAAGATGGCCAGCAGCGGCGGCGAGGAGAAGGAAATCACGTCGGAGATGAACTCCGATAATCCGAGTTCTCAACCACAGAAAAGGAACAGTAATCCAGGTGTTCGTGTTATCCGTGGCCGGATTTACGACTCTCAGAACGGGACGACTTGTCACCAAGTATGTATTGTTTGATTATGTGCTGTTCCTTACGTTTTCGGATTGTGTTTTAGGGTTTCATGATTTAAATATCGATTTAAGGTAGGTATCCTATACTATTGGTGAATCCGATTTGTTACTTTGTGTTCGTAGTTTAAGTTTGACTTTTAGGTCTAAACCTAGGGCACCTAAAAAGCTAGATTCAAATCGGCGTTGTTGTAAGTTAATGAACAAAAGAATTCGTTATTGTTGAAATTTGGAGTCCGTATATGAAAAGGTGAAATTTTTAGAATTAATTTCAGCTGTGAAGTTGAAATTCAACTAAGATTTATATTTTAGGGTAATAAGTTGCAAAAACTAAGATGTAAGAAGTAACAATGTTTAAAATTTCAAGGTCTTGTTTATTTGCCTATGCGGCTATGCTTGTGAAAGCGTGTTGAAATTAAACATCCTATGCTTCATCTTCTAGTTCTGTAGGTCTGTTATGATTATATAATTATATATCCCCTTTAACTTAAAGTTGTACATTCAACTTAACTAAATTAAACTCATGCTTTAGTCTTAGCTTTCTAGGTTTATTATATGGCTGTCATCTTTCTTCAAGGGTTTGGTTCTAAATGATGGAAGACCATTTCAGTTTGCATTCAGTATTGTGCTATCACTATTATTAATCTGTATTTTGTTTATTCACTTAAAAGTTGAAGATTTTTGTCTGTTATTAACACATGAATGTTTTATAGTGCCGACAGAAGACCTATGCTGTATTTGTTAACTGCAAGAATCAAACAAAGACTAAGCCATGCACCATCAAGTATTGTCGCACATGCCTCTTGAACAGGTTAGTTTTTCTGTGCTGACACTTTTATCAAAATATATTAGTTCAAGTTAATTGGAGTTTTTTGTTAAATTAATAGATAATTGTAATTTGTAAGTTAAAATGTTAGGTCTAAATTCTTGGTGTTATAGTCTCTGTTATTGATGCATATGTTTCATCTTTATCTAGATATGGGGAGAAAGTTGAAGATGTGGAATTGTTGGAGAAATGGGATTGTCCCAAGTGTAAAGGTGTCTGCAATTGCAGCATCTGCATGTAAGTTAACTAAACTGTTTTTCCCCCTCTATTTATGACTTGTTAAATTACGATGAAATTTTAGAGCTGTTTTAACCATAGGAAAAAACGTGGTCATCAGCCCACTGGTATGGTTGTGCAAATGGCAAAGTCAAGTGGATTTTCCTCTGTTTCTGACATGATTGATGCAAAAGGTGCTCAAAATGTTAGTAATTACAAGCGAGTGAAAGAAACAACTGCTTCACCAAGAAAGCTAGCTGCTCCAGAAGAGGTGATTGTGTCCTTTTTTAATTCTTCTAAATATAACTGAGATGGAGAATGTGTGGGTTGGGTACCAGGTCAAAGCAGGGTTGGGTCAAACATGTGGTTTTTGGTATGGGTTGAAACAGCCCTGGTTGAATTAGGTTGACCTGTACCACTTTTTACCCAAAAAGTTAGTTTAAAAAATAAAACAAAATAGTAATCAGTGTCACTTATGATTACAAACTTCAAGTTATGTTAATAATATATAATACTTTTGTATTAAATGATTTAGGAGGTTTTATTTACTAAAACCACACTTGGGAAAGTTTTGATCCTTTTCCTTCTAAGCCACCTTTTTCTTACATAGCTTGACTTGTTAAAGGTGGAAGCATAACCCAAATCGACCTATTTAACCTATAATAGGTAACAACTGCAGTTTTTATATCTGGATGTTTATTTAAGTTTTAATGTTGAGCAGGGAGTTGTTATCAAGTCACCAAAGAATCTGGGCAAGGAAAATCTGTTTGATGGCAAGACAGATTCAAATGCAAATCCTCTGGTTTCAGTCCCACCTCCTGTTGAGAAACCAAAGAAAGTGAAGCGAAAAGGGATTGAAGTTAAGCTTGATGGCAATGGGGTTAATGATGTTTCAAAAACTGACACTAACCACACCTCATGTGAAAATAACCAAAAGAAATTAAAATCAAAAGGATCAAATCCAGTTGTTTTAGGAATCGTGGCTGAGCAAAAATCAAAGAAAATCAAGCGGAAGGGACTTGAAGTTAATCTTGATGGCAATGTGGCTAGTGATGTTTCAGTAACCGAGATTAATCATGCCTTAAATGAGAAGAAGCAAAAGAAATTGAAGGCAAAAGGGTCAAAAGAGACTATTGAAGGAAATGAAGTTAAAGAAAATAATATTGCTCATGATCAAGATGCAAACCAGCATTTGGAGGATAATCAATGTTTAAAAGTAAAAAAGAATACTTCAAACTTGTTTGAGGCTGTTATTCCCTTGCCAGCTGGAACTGAGTTAGTAACTGTAGCTGGGGTTGACCTCCCAAAAGAAGATGCTGGTAATGCATTGCAATTGTTAGAATTCTGTTCTACTTTTGGAAAGGTAACTTCATATTTTCATTTCATTTATATAATATGGAAATTAAGTGTCTTCCTGAATAACCTTAATGTATTACAATTCCCCCTTCTTTTTACAGGTTTTAGATGTGAAAAAAGGGCAGGCTGAAGCTGTTTTGAGAGACTTAATTAAGGGGCGAAGTACACGTCGTGGGAAATTTACTTCAGTAATCCAGTTTCATATTCAGTTGCTGTCTGTTATTCAAGAGGAATGGGAGTCGGACTTGGAGTATAGACTTTATTTCTGTTACATAATTAGTATGTTAGTGTAAAAATTCACATCATGACATACATATATTTATATGGACGTGTATTCTTTCAGATCACCAACATCAGATCTGACTCATGGCAATGATTCATGGTTGAAAGCTCTAAAAAGTTGCATCTCTGATTCAAAAGTAAAGCATATGGACTTTGAAGACTTGACAGCTGATGGATATGATAATTTGGAATCATCAATGAAACTTAAAGTCTTAGTTTTCCTGTGTGATGAAGCTCTTGAAACTGAGTAAGATTACTATGCACACCTTTAATAATTGAAGGTTTATTTTAGCTTAGTATTGCAGTAATTGTATACATGGAGTTATTCTACAGAAAAATAAGAAATTGGATTGATGATCAAAATGTGAAGTTTGCTGAAAAGAAAAAGGAAGCAAAGGAGAAACTTTCTGTTGCAAAAGATAAGGTATAAATAGTTTTTTGCTGAGAAGATAGTTTGAATTAGTTTGTTTCAATGATTTGTTGTGTTTTTTGTTTTTGAATTTATAGGAGAAAACCTTGAAGCAGAAAATGCAGGATGATATTGCCAAAGCAATCATAGCGAAAGAGGGTGTTCCTCTTACTTTACAGGAACATGATGCTATTCTTTCTAAGATAAAGAACAAAGCAGCTGAAGCGCATGCTGAAATGCTTGCATGTAAAGAAATGGTTCCCATAGGTAAATTTTGATTTATGTGACCTCTATTAATCTAGTAGGATATATGTTGATCCATTTATTATCATTTTAATCTTTTCTTGTTTATTTTTCTAGTCGAAGTATGACCGTGGCGAACTTAATGAAGCTCATTCAGACCTAATTCCCAATTTTTTTAAGTATTTGCTGATTATACAATTTAAAATTTGTGATTATGTAGATAAATTGAGGCCGGATGCTGTGAGAACAGAGCCAATTTTCAGGGACAACAAAGGGCATATGTACTGGAGATTGAAAGGGTGCTCTGAGAATCCCCGTATTCTTCTTCAAGGTGAGATCGAGATGCAGTCTATGAAGATTTTTATTTGTCTTTAAATTCATAATACCATTAACTGACTAATCGTAACTACTAAACATACAGATATAGGAACTGGGGATCATACAGTTGAAGTGGTTGACAAATGGTTTGAGTATGATGATGAACAAATGGATTTGATTGAAAAGCACATAAATATCTTGAGGTAACTCTTATTCTCCTCTTTTTTTTTTTTTTTTTTTTTTTCTAAATGTTATATCACAGACCTCTAAGTGCAGGTTGTATCCTGAATGCATGTTTTAAGGCATAAGAAATATCTAAATGGTTTACGAAATTTTGCATCTTGTGAAAGCAACCAAAATGAAAAAAATGCTGCATTTTTTTAGGACATTTGGTAGATGACTACTAATAATGTATGTGGTGTTGTTTTGCAGGTCACGGTTTAGAAAACACTACAAAAACTAGGGGATGTGTGTGGTGTAACATGGTAGCACATTTTGTTGTAGCCAGGGGCAATTCTATGTTATTACATGACTTCTATCAGTCGTAGCTTAATTTTGTTGTAACCCGCGATGACTTTTTCATGGAGTATAACTTTTATGAGTCCTGTGAATCTGATCAAACCTTTTTCTAACCTATTATAGGGCTATGGTTATTTTAAGGTCATGTGATGTAAGATGTTGGATTTATGGTGTCAATTTCCAACAAGAATGATATGACATCTGTTTATGGTAATATTTTGGTTCTTTTATATATTGAATGATACAATGTTTTCCCAGAACTCTTTCTATGGAGATACAAAGTGTATGCAAGTAGCATGTGAGTAATTACAGTGCTGGAAATAAGGCATGCATCATACATGTTATCTTCTGTATCCAATGCAGTTCCAAATGAATTTTAGTTTCACTTTAATTGTTGAAATTTTTTAAATTTGGTATAAAATCAGAATATAACAAGAAGTCAAAAACTCACCAACTTTGCCTGTAATTCCTGGGCCACAAAAGGAAGCGAATTTTTCCTGTAAGGGTCGAGGGGGTTGAGTTGGGTTCATGGCTACACTGTCGCAACGGTTTCAGGTGGGGGGTTTAGGTTGGAAGGGGTTCAATCCACGGGTTGTTGAAGCTGAACGTTTATAAAGAAAAGTATGTTTGGGATTTAAATTTGGCTTCGGGTTCGTGGGAACACCGCCGCAACCCATTCGGGTACTATATGGTAGTTTAGGGTAAAAAATACGTGGCATGACATGGTATGTTTTTATTGGCTAATCCTTAGGGTACCTGGTACTTAGGGGTTGAAGGGGTTCCACCCCCTCCACCCTAAAACAAGTATGGTTTTACATGTTAGTTTTCCTAAATTGGTTAAATCAGGTTATACTTTTATTTCCTAACAGGTCAAATAGGAATACTTTAAAAGTTAACTAAACATGAAATACCAAAGGGCTTGTAGTCCCATCAGGGGCGGAGCTACTAGAAGGGTTACCGTCAAGTGACCCTATTTGTTTTGAAATTTTAGTTGAAAATTTGAACGACCCCATAGATTTTCTGATACTGACCCCATACAAATAATATGCGTCAATTAATTAAAAAGCTAAATTGTTGATTCAACGGTATTGACGCGTGACTTCCTATACATGTACTTACAAAGGTCTGAGTTTTTGAACCCTTCGCGTTACATGTACTTCCAGATTCCTTCCTTTTTTACTTCTGTTCACTATATCTGGTTTCTGCATTATGATTTTCTGATCACACTCATGTTCAGATTTGTCAATATTTGATCCAAGCTTTTCTCTCTTTTTATTTTTATGAAAACGATATGTATTTCTCTTAATGATTCAATACAAAGCAACACTTATTTACACTAGTTAAGTACCAATATCAACCACCTAACTAACGAACTAACCACATTCAACTAACTACATATTATTCATTCTAACACCCACGATCAATGAAGCATTACTTCAAACAACTGAATGTTAACATTACCTATGCTGCTCGAATAAAAACCAGGATTTCAAACTAGAGAACGAAACATAAAGATGGCATTAATGCAGGTTTCAAAGGAGGATGTTTTTAGTCAAATTCAAGCATACTAAAAGGTATAAACTGTTTCTTCAAGAAACCAATCAGTCTTATAATTTTTCAGCAGCAGATAGCATGAGGCTGCACTTCTTGAAAAGTAATGTCTTATTATTTAATAAACCACACCTTTTAAACTTCTGGTGAATCTATCTTCCCATTGGTTACTCAAGTCCCAGAAGCTCAAGTTCCATGCCAATAGTCACAAATTGGCCTTTAATGTGTTCGGAAGCATGTTACTTGCTCAGGTGGCATATACTGTTGAGAAACCCGCTCCTGCTCACTAAAAAACTTAAACAGCACTCCATCAAACGGGTTCAATATCATTCTCTGCAGAGGTAAAATATGAGCGCATGTGCATATATAAATTGATTAATAGTTTTCATAGTGTTGAACATATCCAACAAAATGGCCATGTTTATGTTCTAAACATTTGACTTTTACGTGCCAAATGATTCGTATTTGAACTTCAGGATCAATATCCACATTTAACTATACAAAATAATCCTATACAAAATAATCCCTCTATCCCATCCAGATTGTCCAGTTTCCTTTTATTAGGATATCTCGTCATAATTGCAACGCATTCTCAGGAAAAGTTCCCATGTTAAAGTTACAAATGTTCATTATCATCACTACCAAAATACCTTGATCTTTTGTCCTTATTGAAAGGTATTTTAGATATTTAACAAACTGGAAACAATTTTTTTATTACCGTGCATGAAATCGAATATTGCAGAACAGAAATTAAACAAAATATGTCAAATTTGAATCTGTGAATTACTAGGTTTGGATGTCTAAAATCAAAAGTCTTGGAATCTTTTTTGAAACAGAGGAAGTACGAAGGAATAAGAGGGATGTTTTGGCCCGATGACGTGAATATTTCATATGGGATGAAGTTTTTAATCCATACCTTCAAGAGCACAGTGATGACAGAAAGATTCACACTATATGAAAGTATAAGAGACAACTGATGCTCGTGATTGGTCAGATATAACAATGAGATGATGTTGGTTGGAAGAGAACAAATGGTATCCACCTGCGAAGGTATATATCATTATAATTTATAGTAGTAATTTAACGATCATGTGTCCAATCAGCAATTAGTTCAATAAAATTTATCGGCAAGATATGATCCAAGATCATTAATAGTTTAGCGTTTAAAGCTTAAAAAAATTGTTTGGAGCCTTGAGAGACTAGATGGTTGTAAACTTTGGATGTGTATGTCATATCTCATAGTAGTTTGCAAGAGTGAATGGTTTGGAACAAATTGTAAAAATGCAAATACAGAAAAAAAAATGGTAAAAATCTACCACATGTATTTGTTATGGTAGACGATGAGGCTAATGTAGAAGAACTTACTCTTTAAACAGAAAGATCAATCAAGGAATTTCATAAGCGGGAAAAGCCATCAAATGTGTGATCAAAGATATATGCCCTGAAAATTCCAAATTCAAAAAAAGAACACGAAGGAGAATAAGAAAATCATTGTACCAGTAAAAAAAGTTGAAAGGTCACTTTTGTAGCAGGTTTACGAGTCACATGATTAATTACAATAAACCGAAAATAGGAAATGAGCGTATACCAGATTAGAAAGAAAATCAGCATCATTAAGATATTGCATAAGCAAAGATGTTATTGGCTGCAAAATTAGAACATAAAAAGGAAATCAATAATTATTTAAACAAATTAGCACTCGAAAAGGTGACAACAGAGATGATAAATGAAATTGAATATCATAGATTCATTTTAATAAAGGTACCTTGTCCAAGCAACAATATTGCGTTTACAGATAAGGGAATAATTTCTTGAATCTTCTCACTAGTAAATATCACTTGAGTGGCTGGACAAGAACCAAACAATTCAGAATCATAGTAAAGGAAACCAACGCTTGACAAATTACAACATTTAAATCAATGTAATCATTTAATTTGATTAAAATCAACATCAATAGTCCTGATATGCATAGTGTTTGAAACACAAAGTACTATACGCCTTCTAAGAATATGTTAGATATAGAATCGGATGAGAGAATCAGAAGAAATAGAAGATTTAGAGCATTTTTCAATTCATTTTATGCCTCCCAACATAAAATGTTATGGCATGTTATATAGCCTCACAATGGAAAGAGACTTACAGCAAATTTTCAATTCATTTCATGCATCCCAACATAACATATTATGGCTAATTATATAGCGTTACGATGGAAGGACCCAAGCTAATAAAAACTACCCACTACCACTTAACCTATCCACTACTACATTACTGCCTTATTGGAAAAGAGGAAAGAAACAAACAACTCCCAAAGGAAATAAACTGATGCTTCGTGGACTTGCATGAACTACATGGTTGCACCGTGCACGGTTTTGTGAATGCGCACGTATCAGAATATAAGACAGCCAACTGAAAAATAACACCATTGGTGGAGCCTTGTAATAACTAGGGTGTATGAAGTATGAACAAAGAGAAAGAAAAAAACACCATTTATGAGCGTCAACTATCAAACATGATCATGTGGAAAAAAAGAAAATAAAAATACAATTATGGTTATTGAAAGAGTAAACAGTATAAGAAGATAAATATATTAATATGCCATAAACACGTTAACACCCTATTATAAAATCTTTACTAAAAGAATGACATTAACTTATATTCAAATCGAAGTCGTCCTATATACTTCTTCAGGCAATAAGTGAATGAATAACTAGCGAACAGATCATATATATCATAAAGGGCAACAAAGCTGATGGAATCTATCAACAAAAGTTGTGAAACTCAACAATGAGAAATCCTAAGAAAAATCCCTTTGAAAAGCTCAAAAATTAGTTTAACACCTGAACTTTGAATCTTTTCTTCAATGCCATTGGTGTCATTTTCATTGGCGGTAGAATCCGCATCAGATACAATTATAGCATGTATAGTATAGTGTCCATCTGACACCCAAACAGTTTGAGCTTCTGCAATTTAGGAAGAATTACGTACTAGAATAACCATAATGTCACCATTTCAATCAAGTCTTTTCATTACAGATCAAACAAAACTGCATTATGTTGAACATTAAAGACAACAAGTAAAAACAACATACTCGTAGAATCGTCAGCAAGAACTGCTAGATTCTGAACTTTCATTGTGAGAGTCAACTTCTTCATCTCACAAATCGATTCCGGTCCAGATATATTATTGGATAACGATAGCAGGTACAGTTCTCCAACAGAGTCCAAAATCAGAAACTTATTATGGGCTAAAAAATGGATGGAAATCGCCTTTATCATCAATGGCACTTTTGATGATTCGTAACCCTCAAACTCTTTGCTCTTAAACGGCACAAATCGAGTTCCACCTTCTTGAGTATTTTGTCTCATTTTCATAGGCCTCAACTTTGCTGTCAGTATACAATATATGAGCACAGACAATACATTGCCATTCATGACACATAATAACACATTTACTGATCTTTTCAGTTAACCCTAATACAATAATGTGGATAGATAATTAACTGAATTAATGCATATATCAACTTACCAGAATTGTCATAATGTTTCCCAATCTTTTCTTCCATGTTACCATTGACATTTATGTAATTGTTGCTACCACCGGTTACTTTTGCAGATTTGACATACACAATTGAGCTTCCATTGCTTCCTGGAATCATTCCATTCATCAAATTGAACTTCTGAACCTTCGATTTATCGAATTTCCTAATTCGACCCTTCACGAGAGGCCTCAATGAAAAAACCCTAACTCCATTCTCTTCCCCCAAAATCAAAAACCCTACCGAAACACTAATGGAAAACACAGGCGAATCGCAGTCGATCACCGCACTTTTCATCAACTTCACTGCATCTCCCTCTCCCATAACCTTCACTGCGAAAACCCTAACTTTACGGTCTGAAACGGAGTACATCGCGAAGACGTTAATTGACGCCGCGAGCTTAATTGAAACACCGTGATTTACCCTAAACAAAACCCCTAATTTCCTCTCATCGAAGCTCAGATCACTTTGATTGCAAATAACCCTAACCCTAGCGAATTGGTTGTCGGGACGAAGCATGTAGAAACGAAGCAGTATCGAGCTTCCGGCGAGGTGCGGGGAGGAGACAAGGAAGATTAAACGAGAGATGTCGTTGGAGCGGAGGCGGAGGAAGGTAGCGGAGGATGACGGAGGAGAGACGACAGTGGTGGTGGCGGAGTTGACGGGTGGCGGCGAGAAAGGAGAGATGCGAGGGTACAAAGAGAAGGAGGAGTCGGAGTGCATGAGAGCAAGAGATAGAGATGTAGGATCGTAAAGGATGGAGGAGATGGTGGTGGAGGGCGGAGGAGAGAGGCGGAGCTGCCGTGCCTGAGTAAGAACAACCATCACATTTAGTCACCAGTAAACTAACGAAGTGCAACGGCGAGTTAACGCTAAACTAACGGCATTATAAAGTCAACTAATGTTCTTGAGAGGGTTTTGATTTTGGGAACATAATTTTCAGATATTTTTGTCAATATGGAAGAGGAGACCCCGTTTCTTATTTTCACAATACCCCCTTCAAGTATCAAGGTTTTTAACTTTGATTCCCAATTTTTAAAACTTATTGAGTTTTCCGACCATCGTACTTGTTTTTGTCGCCTTGATTGTGTTCACTCGACAAGTTCTGTTTAACCCAATATAAATTTACAAAACCAACAACCTTTTTCTTGTTTGTGTATTGTTGCTACAAAACTTATCACCTAGAGGCGGAAGTCTTGAAGCAGTGCTGGATGGACAAGTTAAGCTGGAACTTCTGGACTTGGGCTTGGAAGAACGGACGGGATCTCCAGGCCTTGAAAGGGTGATCTGCAAAATAGGAAACACCGTGAGCCTCGCCACGAGCAGAAGGGGGTTTCTCCTCGTGACCACTCTCCGGCGTGAGAATAAGTATGTGTGTAGTGGAAGGTAAAAAGAGAGAGAGAGAAGAGAGAAACAAGTAAATTCGGGTATTGTGGATATGAGAGTGTAAAAATCTGCCTCTCTTAGGAGTTTGATGAGGCTATTTATAAGGTCTCCATGGTCAGAATATTTGGACTGAATGTCTATTAAAGGTTGTCTGTAGTCAAACATCCTTCTCTGCTTTTGCTTATATGTCCGTTATTTCCTCTTTTGGGTTAGGAGAGTTCAGGGTGCATTTAATGTCTCTTGTCTCTATAGTTGACTCATGTTCCTCATGCACAGGTTCCGTACCTGACATCTCTTGTCTTGTTAGCTGACCTCCCTTTTTATATTACTGGTGTCTACCTGACTTCTTTCTATTATGGGTTCAGGTTTCCTCATTGGTGTTGTCTTTATAGTTGACTCTCATGCCCAATGAGATGTTTATCCTGGTTATTTAGCATTATTTTCTAGTATGAGATTATTTCTTTCGTAACTTCTCTAATATTTTCTAAGTGTAAAACCTGATCGCGCATGCCGACCAAGTGCCCGTGAGCACCTTTACTCGCCCATGAGCCGCGGCAGGCCCTTAGCCGCGGCTGGGGGTTAACTTTTCTTCCGGATGTTATATCGTTTAATCCCCTTTAATATTGAGACGCGATCCCTCTTCCGAATGTTGAGACGCATAATCCATTTCAAGTCCCCCCAGCTGTGAGCCGCGGCAGGCCCTTAGCCGCGGCTGGGGTCTTAACTTGGTCATCCGGTTCGTTTGGTTCTTATATTGGGATTTAATATCTTAAATCCCTTAAACCGGAGATCCGGTTCGTTTGGTTCTTATATTGAGTTTTAATATCTTAAACCCCCTAAACCGGAGATCCAGTTCGTTTGGTTCTTATATAGGGTTTTGATATCTTAAACCCCTTCATGTATGTTTATGGTTGTTTTGGTAAAATGGTAAACCACAAACAAGTAAAGATGTTTGTAAATAACATTTGTGAACATGTTCACGAACAAATAGATGTATGATAAAATAACATGTTATAAATGTAGTTTTCCCAAACATTCAATATTTGAACATGTTATCGGATGATCTCTGTTATAAACAAACTCAATGAGAGATCCGAAGAAGTAGTTGGATTATAAAGTTGAATAACATTCATTGCATATGTATTTGAGATTAGGGTTACGATTTTCGTAGTAACATATTGGTATTAACATCCGGTTAAATCATCGGATGGGGTTTATCTCCAAAACACATCCGGGTGGCTAAACCACGGATGATGATAATATTCAAGACCCATCCGAGTGGCTGAACCACCGGATGACGATAATGTTCAAGACACATCTGAGTGGTCAAACCACTGAATGATGGTCATTTATAAACACACCTGAATGACCAAATCACGGGGACTTGGAGAAGGGAATAAAACAATAACACTTCTTGTTAGCAAAAACCCCTGATACCCTCATATTACACCTGACGACGACAACCGCTATGTATTATCGCAAAGAGGATACTAGAGAATTATGGAATAATATAAAGGAATAACTAAAACTATATTCATATTTTTTCATTTAACCAAATGAATAAAAAGGTTTCATTAATGTTCTTTCACTTGGTAAGTAAATAAATAAACTTTCATACTAAATGGTTTATATATAGGCATAATGTATGTAGTTTATTTTGTCTAAGATTTTGAGAAATATTGAATAAGTTCAAATAGAGTTTGCTAAAACCTAACTTCAAATTATATAGTGTTTATGCTCATTCTATCAGCCCTAATTATATATATATAGGAGAGAGTTCCGCTAAGAAGTGACGTTTCGCTAAGAAACTGGGTCAAACGACCTCCGATTGAACTAATTCCAGTGGCTTGGAATCGGCACGTCGAAATAAAGTCTAGAGTTAAACCCTAAAAGATAAACGCTAAAGCTAAACCCAAAAACCTAACCACCCCACCCTCCAAAAACCTAAATCCTCCCACCCCACCCCACCCCCCAAAAACCTAAACCTACCCCCCCTAAACCTAAATCCCCCCACTCCCACCCCCAAAAACCTAAATCCCCCAACCCCCAACCCCAACCCCACCCCCACCACCAAAAACCTAAATCCCACCACCACCAAACGAGCCGGTTTCAACGACATTGGAATTAGCTCAATCGGAGTTCGTTTGACCCGATTTTGATTAAAAAGAAAATCATTTATCAGTGAAAATTCACTTCTTATTTGAATCTTCCCCTATACACACACACACACACACATATATATATATGTTTATAAAAATCCGAATGTACCGTTACGGCGTGTTTAGATGTATCTATGTTTCGATGTAAATTTAATTAAAAAAATCAATTGTCGTGATAATGTACAAGTAGTTAAAGCATATACGTACAAGACGTCAAAGTTGCTTCAAGATTTCATTTAAAACGAGTTATCATGATAATGCATTGATCGTGGATATTTTCTTTCTTCAATATCCTCTGAATATTTTCAACAAAGACATGTGGAAATCGACTACTGCATTCAATGGAAATCGAGTTCAACAAATGGTATCCAAAAAAGAAAACCCAACAAACTTTTTACTTAAAATGGTAAACATGGAGTCACTAAATTTTAATCTAACACATATCATATTTTAAAAATAGTGGTGATTCATAGAGGACCAACAAGCTTGAACATTAAAGTAACATTTTGGGAAAATTGGTTGGGTGGTATGTATATGAGAAAAATAGTGACGGTGTAAGGTTCTAGGGTTAAAGGGTGCGCAACCTGGACAAATTCATAAAAATAGAGAGGTTAGAGCATCTTCAATATGTATCCTTTGGAATGTCTATGGCTGATGTGGCGTCCTTTTGGTAGAGAGCGAGAGAGGCTACGGGTGGCAAGGAGATAAACAAATGAGAGGTCATGAGTTCGAGTTTTTTAAATAAACAAAAGTTTTGAAGAGATGATCGCAATTATACTACAAAGAAAAACAAATATTACATACGAATCAACATAATAAAAACGGAGATAAACAAATATAAACAAAGGAATATAAATAAATACTCATAAATATAAATAGATGAAGAGACATATGTTTGTTAGTTTAATTATATAAACTAGTGTTATACTCGCGCGTGTTGCGGCGTTAAACCGTCAAAATTAACGTTCTGAAAACTTTATACAATCAAATAAAAAAATTAATACCAACGTTCTCAATTCCAGGGTTTACACATGTTACTATAGGTTTAATATTAGCGAACTGTAAAGATCTTGTGAGGGTTAACTTTATAAATCATATTTATATACAAATTGTTTAAGAAAAAATGAAGTAAAGTTTCTATCTTAAAAACATTATTAAATGAAATTATATTTCTGTGTGTTAGAACATAAATAATTATCCACTAACCTAATTACATTAGGGTTAATAGTTGGCTTTTAAAATTTTACAAATTGACCAATTAATATGTCATTCTTATTTCTTTTTCAAAGGGTTCAAATATGTTATATGAACGGAATTGTTTAAAAATGACAACCCATCATTATTTATTAATTTTATGAGATGGTTGTTTATTAAATAAATATAACTTTATATACGAACTTTTATAAAAAAAATTGTTAGTAGGTGGGTGCTGATTATACGGACTCCTAAAACAGGAGAGTACGGTTGCTTGCTATGTGTGTATTTGAAAAACAGTCAAAGTAGTCGGATCTTATATCATTGAATTTAAAAAAAGGAGAGTACACTTGATTGCCGCAAAGATACCGCAGTTACTATGGAGGAAACAAAAACAGAGGTTTTGATATGTAATCACGTAACATGCTAATTTAAAAAAAAAACTATAGCAATATCATAATCAAATTAAAGAGAATGAAATGCTCGTTTTTATGGTGTAACTTTTTATAAAAAATATCAACGTATGAAAAAGTTATGGCCGTTTAAAAATCGTGGATGATAGTTATTTTAAAAGTGTTATTATTGTTTAAATAACCAAAAGTTGAACAAAGTTGTGGGGGGCAAATGTGTAACTATTGTTTAAAAGACATTTTTACCTCTAAAAAGTTTTTTAACACATGCTTTAAGTGTTGTATCTTAAACACTCATATTTGTATTACTTAAATTTTAAGATACCTTTTAGTGGTGGATTATAATCCTTATTCTAATAAAAAAAACTAATTTTTTTTGTCACTTGTCATCATCATATTCATCCTAACAACTTTTTTCCCCTAAAATCACATTTAAATTCACTATTCAATCTTTCCATATTTTGCTTAACTTTTTCAAAAATTTTCATAATTTTTTTTTTACCAAATTAAGACATCATTATTATCATTAACTCAAATTTATTTTTAAATTTTCATCAAAAGTGAATATTTAAAAAAATCAAGAATTAAAAAGTAGGAGGTTTGAAAAAGACTACGTTTGTATTTGAATATATATGTGTGTTAAAATAAAGTTTACTAGTATTTAATTAGTAGTTTTTTTAATTACATTTAATATTTATAAATAAATTTTTTATTTTGATTTTAAAATTTTAATAGTTAGTTTTTAATTAAAATTAAGAAATTTATAAATATTTATTTTTAAAAGTGTATTATAATTTAAACTTAATTTTTTATTAAATGACGAGGTTTTTTTTCAAAAAAATATGTTTTGCTTCAATTTTAATTTATTATTTTTAACCTTTTTCATATTTAATTTGTAATTTTAAATTTAAATTGTGTCGATATAATAAGGAGTGCGATTTTTCAATTTTGGAGTTTAAATTTTTGAATTTAAAAGACGGTATATTGTTGAAATTTAAATTTTATTTTATTTTAAATGAGAGATTAAATATTAAAGGTTTAGCGAGATTTTCCGTATAAAATACGAGATTTTTAAAAAAGTAACTTAAGTTTGATACGTAAATTTAATTACAACTTAAACATTTGTAAATATGTTACAACATCAAGGTTAAAGTTTATACAAAAAGGCTGAAAGAGTTCTGTTAACTAATAAAATGGAGAAACAACGTATGTCAGGAAAGCGTTGACCAATTTAATTATCTTTGATCTCTTTGACTCACTACTGGCTTCAATCAGGTTCGAACCGTTTGTGCCCTATTTTTCAAAAGGTTTTGACTATTTTGTGGTTTCAGTAATTGGAGAAAAGAAACTCTATTCCTTGTTGCATTTGGTGGGTGTTAAACATTGAAAAGTTATCAATATCACGTCAAATGTTGTATACAATGAAGTATTTTCAAATTTGTAAATCATCATTGTAAGGTTTCATTTTACATGTAATTTAATGTATTGTAAAAATACATCACTTATGAAATGTATTTTCATCTATTTTTTTATGTTTTGATTACTATCATCCATATAATCTTAACATTTAACAAAATGAAAAAGTTACCAATACAATATGAAATTTGTATAAAAAGATGTGTTAAGATACTTATCAATATAATGTTAACGTTTCACACCATGTAACACATGAGATTAAAGCTAGTATAGTATAGATAAATATATTATTAGAAAGTTAAACATAAATAGAGATAGATGAAGAAGTCATTCAAGAAAAAGAAAAAAAAAATTCTTAATTAGTTAACTAAAATTCGAAATCAATGGGCAACTGTGAGGGGTCTAGTTCCCGCGACAAACGGTTACGAGCAACCAAGTTTTTCGTATCGAATCTTCCAGATCGATGCAGCGGGAATGATCTTGCAGGTTTTTTACGAGAACACGGGGAGATCTATGACATTTACATAGCAAGGAAGCGGAACAAGGAAGGTAAAAGATTCGGATTCGTCTCTTTTCTTGATGTGAAGGATCCGAAACAGATGGAAAAAAGGTTAGCGAATATCCGAATGGGTGATTGGAAACTAAAGATTAATGTGGCTCGATTCACTTTAGAGGAAGGGGAGATTCGGCCAACATCCGTTCCAGAGAACATACAGAAGGAGAAGAAGGATGGAGCAGGTAACAGGGGAACGTTTTCGTGGCCAAAACCGGTATCTTCTAACCTGTCTTTCAGAGATGTTGTTAAGGAAGATAGGAACAAGCCCATGCAGGGTAAAACAGTTACTGTTATGGAAGATGGAATGGCATTTGCGGATTTGCATGGTAAGGAGGTTGTGGTACGTCTTGTTGATTTCGAAGCTTTACAAAATATTAATAAAACTCTTGATGACATGGGCGTCGGAGAATGCAAGGTACAATTTATGGGGGGCTCTCGATCCTTATTTCTTTCAAGTTACCTGAGTTGATTGGAAGTTTTAAGGAAGAGGCTTTAAAACGAATCGGTGTGTTCGACACGGTTCGGGTTTAGGAAGGTCAGACGATCCCATTTGAAAGATTAGCTTGGTTAAGGATTCAAGGTGTTCCTTTAAATATTTTAAATAATTCTGTTTTGGACAAGATTGGAGGTTTGTTCGGTAAAATTCTTAAACGTGCCCAACTGCAAATCACTGACGATGATCTCTCGTATGAATACGTGGGAGTTCTAGTCGGAGATGGACGGAGGGTGGAGGAGGAGGTCACGGTGTTGTGGCAAAAGAAGAAGTTCAAGGTATGGGTGTTGGAAGATGCGGGAGTTTGGGTCCCAGATTTTTTGTGCCGGGACAGTGACAATTCCGATGGCGGTTCGTCGTAGTATAAGCCGGAAGGAGTTGCGATGCAGGTTCCGGACGTCGGAATGGGAGTTTCGCCGGAAGCTGAAGTGACGGAGCCACTTATGGAAACTACGAATGGTCAAGGAAGGATTGATGTGGATCCCGTAATTGGCGCTAATCAAGAATACGTTTCCATGGAGGTATATTTAATGCAGCAATTTAATTTGAACGGGGTGGCAAATTTGTCTGAGGTTGAAAAGGTTCCATTTGTCGGTAGGGACAAAAACAAAAGGAAAAAATTTAAGAGAACTAATATTGTGGGCCGGCCCAATGTGGAGGAATTTAGCAGTAATGAAAGGCCGTCAAAAGAAAAAAGATGTAGCGGTGAGGACCCATTTGGTATTGACCAGTTTATTTGGGCCCAGGACTTAAATAAAAATCCCTCCGAATCAGAAACTCAGAAAGATAACAGTGGTGCGACTTTTAGAACAGGTGCTCCTCAGGTTTGTAATTTTGAAGTCACAATGGCGGTTTCGGGCAAGTGTAGAGATGATGAAATTCACGCAAACGCGGAGGAGGGCGCTACTGGGGTGTTTCTTCCCGTGAGTTATAATGGCTCTGGTGACCGTGGGTTTGACAAAGGGGACCTGGGTGTAGATGTGAACCAGGAGGTCGGTAAGACGGTCTCTTTCGGCCTTCGAGTTGGCGCACAGCTGCAAAATTTTCAAGATATGGTTCGGGAATCGGTTCAACAAGAAGGGTTACAATTGGGTAAGCAATGAATTTCCTTTCGGTAAATATTCAGGGGGTTGGGGTGGAAGGAAAACCGGGATGGGTTTCGAGTTTGTTGAGGTCTCATAAAATTTCTTTTTTGGGTATGCAAGAAACCAAATGCACTAATCCTGAGAAGTCTGATTTTTCGGGGTTCTGGGGCGGTGTGGGCTTTGATTTCGATGTTGTTGAGGCTAATGGGAGGTCTGGGGAATTGTTAACATTTGGGACCCGAAGATATTCTCTAAAGTCAGCTGTGTTAAAAACAATAATTTTTTGCTTACCACCGGATGGCTCAGGGATGGGGATGTGATGGTAAATATTCTTAATGTTTATGCACCGCAAAAAAGAAGAGAGAAACAGATTTTGTGGGAAGCGATTGAGCAGTTGAAGCGGGGTAATCAAGGGATGTGGATTCTGATGGGTGACTATAATTCCGTCAGGCGCATAGAGGAAAGGAAGAACACTAAATTTAATGTGGGGAGTGCTCAAGACTTCAATGAATTTAATGATAGATCAGAGCTGCAGGAATATGTTATGAGGGGAAAAAAATACACGTTCTTGGCGGATAAAGGGAAGGGGCAAAAGCTGAGCAAATTTGATAGGGTGCTCGTCTGTCAAGATTTTTTCCACAGATGGCCTGAAGCTTGTTTGAGGGCTTTGCCTAGATTGTATTCGGATCACTCTCCTCTGATTTTGGTTTTAAATGATTCTAATTATGGGCCAAAACCATTTAGATGGTTCAACTCGTGGTTGGGTATTGATGGGTGCGTTGAGGTGGTTAGAGATGCTTTTCTTGGGTGCCAATTCGCCGGCACTCATGACTTAGTGTTGACCAGGAAGCTTAGAATGATTAAGGAGGCTTTGATTAAATGGCGTAAAGAGTGGGTTATAAAAGAGGGTCAGGAAATTGATAGTTTCAGAATGGAGATAGAGAAGATGGAAGATATCATGGAGGATAGGGATCTTAACGAGGAGGAATTTTGGGTTTGGTCCGAGTGTAAAAAAGGTGTTGAGGATTGGGAGCATCGCAAGGTTGAGGATATAAAGCAGAAATCGCGGGTCAAATGGGCTATGCATGGGGATGATAATTCTAGTTTTTTTCATGGCTTCATAAATGGGAGGAAAGCTTCTAACTCGATTCCGGGGTTGGAGGTTAATGGCGTATGGGTCTCTAAACCAAGCTTGGTCAAGAAGGAGGTTTTCAGACACTTTCGGAATCATTTTACTGAGCAGTTCAAGGTAAGGCCTAAGCTTGTCATTGAAGGGCTTAAGAAGGTTGATGCGGGGGATGTTGATAGTCTTGTTGCTGTCTTCTCAAAAGAAGAGATCAAGGAGGCCGTTTTCCAATGTGGTGCTGATAAAGCCTCGGGACCTGATGGTTTTAATTTCAGGTTCGTGATGAAGTTTTAGGAGTTTCTTGAGGATGACTTTGTGAAGATCTTGGGTAGTTTTTTTTATTCTGGGAAGATTTCTAAAGGGTGCAGCTCGTCCTTTATAACTTTAATCCCTAAATCTAAAACACCCTCGGGATTAAAAGATTATAGACTAATTACTCTAATTGGTATTATTAGTAAATTTGTCTCAAAAGTATTGGCAAACAGGTTGAAAAGGGTGGTGAGTACGGTTATTTCCGAGTCTCAAACCGCTTTTTTAAAGGGGAGATATATCCTTGACGGGCCGCTTATTGTTAATGAGCTTCTGTCTTGGCTTAAAAAGAAACATAAAAAAGCTTTCCTTTTGAAAATAGACTTCGAGAAGGCGTACGACAACGTTCATTGGGAATTTCTTCTTTCTATTCTGAGACAAATGGGTTTCCCGGATCGATGGGTCAGTTGGATTAAAGGGATTCTTGAATCTTCTCGGTCTGCTGTGCTAGTGAATGGAACTCCTTCTTTTGAGTTTAATTGTTCGAAGGGTCTTCGCCAAGGAGACTCGTTGTCTCCTTTTCTGTTCCTCTTTGTTATGGAGGCGCTATCTAGTGTTCTAGATAAGACGGTGAGTTTGGGGGAGTTACAAGGGATCAAGGTTAGTAAAGGTAACGTGGATATATCCCATCTCTTCTATGTCGATGATGCGTTGATCATGGGGGATTGAAGTAGAGATAATTTGGAGAGTACGGCTTGGATTTTACGGTGTTTTTATTTATGCTCGGGTCTAAAAATAAATATACATAAATCCAATTTGTTTGGGGTTGGGGTGAATGGTTCGGAGGTGGACGGCGTGGCAAACGTGTTGGGATACAAAAGAGGGTGCTTTCCTTTCGATTATTTGGGCATCCTTGTTGGAGCTAATATGAACAGGGAGCAAAATTGGAACCGGGTTGTAGACACTGTGGGAAGTCGCCTCAGTCAATGGAAAGCCAACAATCTTTCTATTGGGGGTAGGGTGATTCTCATTAAGTCGGTGTTGGAAAGCTTGCCAGTATACTTCTTTTCTATTTATAAAGCCCCTAAGAGTGTGGTAGAGAAAATTGAAAAGATTATGAGGAGATTTTTATGGTCGGGTACTCAGGAGGCCAACAAAATACATTGGGTCGCTTGGGACTGGGTCACTTTGCCTATAAAATTCGGTGGTTTGGGGCTTACTAGGCTCGTTGACACGAATAACGCTCTTTTATTTAAATGGGCGTGGCGCTACAGAGTAGAAGGAGAAAGTCTTTGGAGGAAAATTATAGATGGTGTTCACGACTCTAGAACATGTTGGGCTTCTCTTCCGTGTAATAGATATGTGACGGGTTGCTGGCTTAATATTGTAAAACAATGTGATTCGAAAATGGAAGATGGGAGGTATCTTAATGATTTGATAGAAGCGGATCTGGGAAATGGAAGGGAGGCTCGTTTTGGTATGATAAGTGGTGTGGCAGCGTCCCTTTGCGGTTTAAATGGCCGAATCTTTTCTTGCTGGATAAGGAGAAATATAGTAATGTTGCGGATAGGTTGGATCCCTTACGGTGGAAATGGAGGAAACAGCCAGACTCGGTTCAAGAACACGCGGAGCTGCAGGAGTGTAAAGCTATGCTTGTGGGGGTGGTTCTGAACAGCAAGAACGATGCTTGGGTATGGGAAGGTCCGGGTAATATTGGTTTTTCGGTGCATTCCATAAAAACCGTTTCTGAGGAAGACCGGGATGCTGGGTGGTTCAAGATGCAATGGGTTAACTGGGTTCCTCTCAAGTGTAACATCCACGTGTGGCGCTCTAAGATGCACCGGATTCCAACAAAGACCGAGTTAGAGAAAAGGAATGTTCGAGTCGAGGATTCGGCTTGTGTTATGTGTGAAGACGGATCTGAATCGACGACACACATTTTCACAGCTTGCGCTGTTGCTATGAAGGTTTGGTGGAGGGTTGGATCTTGGTGCAACATGGCTCCCATTTTTGCTTTTGACATAGGTGATTTGTTGGAAGTTTACAAAGGAGAGACAAAAAGTAAAAAAAGGAAGCGTCTTGTTCAAGGTATTATGATCGTGACTTTGTGGTGCATTTGGCTCGCGCGCAACGACAAGGCTTTTAAAGGAAAGACCACGAAGTCTTCGGAAATTGTCTATAATATAAAGTCGAGGTCTTTTTTCTGGTTCAAATACCGGTTTGGTCGAAAAAATTTGGTTTGGAGAGAGTGGTGCAAGAACCCAATGTATATGATGTAACTGGTTTGACAGCGGTCCGCTCTTTGTGGCCCGTCTATTGTTTTTAATGAAGTTGACTGTTAAAAAAAAAAAACATAAATAGAGATAACAATCCAATATTCCAACAAAGACTCTTATTTATGACTTCAGCCTTCAACGCCAAATCTCATACATGACGAGCATGTTAAAAAAACCTCATGTCACTTTTACATTATTACCCTACAAAGTACAAACCACAAAGCTGAAGATACAACTCACGATCACCATCTCCAACCCACTAAAAGAAACCTAAATAATGCAAAGTTATGGTGTTCCCATCACTACGCATAACCGTCACTACTTTAATCACTATAATTAGGGGCTACAGCCCCAGCCTCAGCGGCCTTCGCCGCCGGCGACGCCTGCACCGCCGGTGAAGGAGGAACAGGGGTAACCAACAGCTCCTGTGGCAGATCAGCAGATAATCCTTGCAAGTAAAAAGTATAGAACAGCTTGAACGGAAACACTAGCTGCTGAAGCTTGACTTGACCGTACGCTCCGGCGAAGATCCCGGTGCCGCCGGTGACAGAAAGGTAAGTATCTTCCGTCGTCACGTATGCACCCTGTACCGCTATCTGTCCGTAATCTCCCAAGTGGAAGCTGTAAATAGCCTCGTACCTGTCACCTTTCGTCTCCGGCATGTTCTTGATCAGAATACATATTCCGGCGGTGATCCCCAGTCTCGTTTGAAGATCCGCACTGTAAACCTGCACCGGATTTAGAGGGTGTTTGAGAGTGTGGTGAGAAAGTGCTTATTGACTTATTGGTTTTTTTAAAATGCTGATAAGTCAAAAAAAGAAAACTTTTTTTAAAAAAAGAAAACTTTTTTTTAGAAAAAGCCAATAAGTTAATAAGCCATTCTCAAAAGCCAAGAAATCCTAACTTTTGAAAATCACTTATTGACTTATTAGCTTTTCAAAAAACCAATAAGTTAATAAGTCGTTTTCAAAAGCACATCCAAACACCCCCTTAGTAAAACTTTCATATCTTTTTTTTTGTTTTTTCGGGTATAAACAGAAACGGTGGTTCGAAAACCGAAATTAAAATAAATAAATAAAAATTACTTTGTTGGTAAACGGAACAAGATCACCGAGCGAATTCACAGGTTTTTGACCCAATCGGAGATACGCAGGGCTTCCACGGTCTCTTTCGTTGATCTCATACACACATAGTTGATGAACTTTCGCTACAAATCACATACAACCATCAAATTAATTTTCAAACCCTCCGATAAAAAATAAATAAAAGTTTACCGGGGTACGGTCCACCTTCCCATTAAAATATTTTAGAAAAAAATAAAATAAAAGTTTATCAGGCCACTTTAAAAAATAATGTTTGGGGGAAAACGAGAATTTTACTTACTAGGCCTCGACGAATCTGATTGGTTGCTTTGACTCTTAACACTAAACGCTTTCCGGCTGCCGGAAACATTGACGTTGTTGGTCAATTTATGAGAGAAAACAGGGTTAATTGAGTTTTTGAATGACAGGATATTAGGAGCTGCGACGGTGGTGGCACGGGTGGTGCGTGATAGCTTTAGGTGTGAAGGGATTGATTGGAGAGAAGCCGAAGCAGAAGCCATTGAAGCAAATAATAATGTTTTAGATGAATAGTATTTTTTAGTTGATGGTGATTTGGAATGTTAATGGTGGATATAGGTATAAGTGCATATATATATATATATATTATATTATATAGGGAGGTGCAAAGAAATGGAGAATTGAGTGTGGTGGAGGGTGGGGCCGGAGAGTGGTCGGAAAATATGGTGTGTTCAAAAGCTGATTTTCTTTGGTCGATTTAATGTTCTTCTTACTTGATGTAACACGGAATTTTGACGAACGTGAATTTTGAACACACACTACGACCGGCCACTTTGCATTTAACGTGAAAGTCCTTTCTAAAATAAAATATGTTGTCTAGAGTTATTTATAAATTAACTAGATTATTAAATAAATATAATATTATATTTATATACTTAGGAATATACGAACTTATGTCTTTAAAAACTCAATATAATATAATTTGTTAACACATAAACTCGTCAAAATGGAACAATATGAATATGTAAATATATCATTAAATGTTTTTTATTTGGATCCTATCTGATAATAAAATTGTTTTTAGTTTGTAGAATTTATGATTAAACAATTTATATGATGATAAACACAATTTTAAATTCAAAAATCTATAGATAAAAATTAAAACAAATAGTTAATTTAGTTGTCTAAAATAATGAAGTTGATTATTAATAGAAGAGAGACGGGAAAATAAATATTAGGAAGTCTAGAAATATGAAAAGTGTCCCCTTATTTTACTTGTTTATTATATAGTATAGATATAGATATAGATGTTATAATAAATAGTATTATTAGTCTTATTAAAAAAACATTTTACTAATTATGTTATCTTCTTTTGGTTCTTATGGAAAAGCCTCTTTATCAAGTCTCATCTGTGACAAAAAAAAGGGTCCAAGTTAGTCCAGAGGTTTTTGTCCCTTATGATAGGTTTCCTCCTGAGAGTGGTGGAGATGATCGGATGCACGAATGACCGATCAGTTATCCAAATTGTTGTTAAAAAAATCATATCATTTATTTTATTTTATTTATTACAATATCTAATTGATCATCAATATCAAAAGAAAAATTATTTAAACAACTAAAGTAGCTAAATCATTTTTGTATCGTTGACAAATTTTACAAGCATTTTAATTTATCTTTTTTCAAAATCAACTTCTTATTGATTAGTTCCATAAAGACCTCTATCATGCTCAAGTATTTTAATTTTTCTCTCTCTTTAAAATCAACTTCCTATCGATTAGCTCCATAAAAACCTCATCATTCTCCCCATCTAATGACCCTACCATGTTATGTTCCTATTTGGAAAGGAGAAGATAGAAAGAAACATAATATAACTTTAGGGATTAGGGAGATAACTTACTCATTTTATTCATTCTTAATTTAATTTGAATGATAAACAGACTATTTGTGGTCATATAAAGAAGACAAATTGGTTTTTAATAATCTAAACTATGACTCATTGGCAAATAATAATCCGAACTAACAGTTTGGCTGGTAATAATCTCAACTTTCACTTTTGTTGTCAATGACAGTTCCAGTAGCATAATCAGTATAAATTTATACTCGATTTACATTTATTTTCGCTCAAAATGACGATCTTAAAGGAAATGGAGAAACGTACAATCGAAATCGAGTGGGAATCGAGTGTTGTTTAGGTGGAAATATATGATGATTATGCTACTAGGACTGTCATTGACAACAAAGTGAAAGTTGAGATTATCACCAGTCAAACTGTTAGTTCGAATTATTATTTGCCAATGAGTAATAGTTTGGATTAGTAAAAACCAATTTGCCTATAAAGAAATAACCGATTACTAAGCATTCACATTAGTTCTCATATTCTCATCCTTGTTTTTAAAATTTAGGAAGAATATAAGAAATTATTGTTTTTTCACTCCACATCAGGATCTCCATACTCCATCTCTAAAATTTAAAGAAAAACTTTATACGCCTCCTAAATATAGGCGGATACTATTCAACCCTATATTACCTTTTGATTTTATTTTTGTAAGTAATTGTGAGTTGATAAAAGAGAAAAAAAATAATTAAAGAAATTAAAAAAATACTATTTACCTGAATAGTAATAGATACGGGAACGGGAACATGATGTGAGAGATTGTAAAAAAGTATTTAAATTTAAAGATAAATATGTTTTTTACTTAAATTAAATAGATAAAGATGATGATATTGATGAGAATGCTCTAATATGACTCCTCAAGTTAATCCTTTAAATGTAGGTTAAGTGATATTTAGAAGTAATAAAACTACCGTTCTAAAACACTAATACTACCACTAGCACACTACCTCACCCACTAATAGTAAACAATTAAACACTAAGAATATGCATGAAAAAGTGGGGTTCCCCGTATTACGCGGGGGAAATTGAGTTCGTTACGGTACTTGTCGATTGCCGATTGCCGAGAATTACGAATGCTAATAGAATATGAATCGTCCTTTGGTTTTCTTGTTCTTTTTAGAAGTAGGTTCTGTATAATCTATATTGATATTTAGGTTAATGGTTATTGACTCAGAGTCATGGGCTAACAATATAGAGTTAATTAAACTTTGTTATTAGGTTTATAACTAAAATGAATCTAGCCTACTCAAAAATTTTATTTTTAAACAAGATAAACTACTAATTATTAAACAACTTTTTTTAACAGAACAATTTAAAGTAAAATAAATTTTCAAGGTTTGCGATCAAATATTTTTTCTTAAAATCAATGGGCTCAAACTTGAAAAAGATTGGGGTCGATCGGTATTCACGTACTATACCCGCTAATAAAAGTTTGTAATTGACTAGGGTCGGTTGACCCCAGTACCCAAAGAGTACCTCCGCCCTTGGCGTGAATTTAAGAAAAAGGAAATGTTCATGTTCATGTTCGTTAAAAATCTAAACGAACGTAAACGAACACAAATGAACAAACATAAAACAAACGCAAACGAACAAACATAAACAAACACAAACGAACATACATGAACAAGTCTAATACTTAATAACTTATTCAAAAACATATGTAACTTAGTGGTTCCAATGTACATGATTCATCAAAAAAAATGAACACAAACAAACATAAATGAATATATATGAACTGAACAAACGTTCACGAACATAAATGAACAAACACGACATGTGTTCATGTTCGTTTACTAAAATAAACAAAAAAATTTGTTCGTATTCGTTTGTTTATTAAATGAACGAACAAAAACAAACTTTCCGCCAAACAGTTCATAAACATTCGGTTCATTTACAGGCCTAGTTCACTTGCCCCACGCATGCGCCGAGTTAGAAGTGGTGTGGAAATCTGTGTTAAGTTGTCACACCATCATTCATATGCAAGTAGAGATTTATTTAAATGAGATCAAGTCATAAAAATAAATATAATAATAGCAAGGCATTCATTTCAAACCAAATAATATGTAGCTAGAAGAATAGCATAATAAATTTATACTTATTTTTTTAATGTCACTCATTTCAAAACCAATAACATGTTAAGACTGCAATAACCGTATGATACATTTATACCTATTGCTTTAAATGTGATGCACGTTTTTCTCGTATAGCACAAGGAGGAAAAAAATCCTCAATTAAAACATTGGACTCCAAATCTAATGAACTGACAAGTGTTTGTGTTCAAAAGCGATTCTTGGTTAGTTGATGACTTGTTCAAAACTGTCAAGAATTCTAAACTATTATAATTCTCGAGAATTCAAATAATCTTCCCAGCCCACTTTTTCTAGCTTTTCCGTCTTTTCCAATACTGCATCTCTTGCGTCTTCTTGGAATTGCGCCATTCTGTATTATGCCCCGAGGGTCAAACATCAAGATATGATTGTAGGACTTAACTTGCTACCGTGTGCGTGTGTGTGCCGTGAATTACTTACGAAGAAGTCGATTTATATTGTGTTTTATCTCAAACGTGTCAAATGAAAAACAATGTTAGTTAAAAGAAAACAGGTCAAGCTGCTGAAAGTCAATCCATAAGTAAAGACTTAAGATTTTCATATTGATAATGATTTTTTCATAATCATAATTAAAGAATTGAATTTCAAAAAAGATTTTGATAAACCAAAGTTTACAGGTCAATCCAAGTCGACCCATACATAGCCCGCCAATCTTGTCAGTGATAATTTATCTACATTATATTATAATACATTTGAGGAGGACGGGATTGTCTTTTTACATTAACTTTTAATAGTTTAAGGGGGCAAAATTGTCTTTTATGAATTATGTGATTAGATGTAAAAAAAGTAACTGAAATCTAATTATGTAAACAATCAATTTCCTGTTTAACTAAATTCTCAAAATCATTTTTATTTTATATGATTTCATATTTACTTTATTTTATAAACTTTTATTAAGGCTTCAAATTGATATGATACTTCACCAATTAATTGTTCAAGCACTTTACCGGTGTCTGTGTTAGTGTTGTGTTTCCCGCCGCATCGCGCGGGCACCCCTCTAGTATGTATATATAGACGGAGAGAAGAGAGAGTGAGAGAACCTTGTTTGGAGGGCAGTATCAGCCACCCCTAACATTCTAACCGCCAACAAGCCTGCATTAGTGGCATTGTTTATCGCAACCGTTGCAACAGGAACACCTCTTGGCATCTACTTCACACAACAAAATCCCGGTTAATGAATGTTTGTATTTTAATAATTACTACGGGGTTGTTAAATCTAATAAAGAAGAATCTGATTGAAAAATGCCAGAATATATGCAACTGATCCTACAAACAACAGCAAAACTGCTAGTTTTTTGTTTTATTTGAAAAACCTGAAGCAAACAATGTGACATTGGTCTGAAGCAGGTATGCTTCTAAAGGGTATTATTAGACAAGAATATATAAAATAGAAACAAATCAAATGGGTTGAGAGTCGCCCAGTATATAAACCACATACTTCATTAATTCAAACAATTATATTATTTTAAAATTATATAACCTGTCATAATTATATCAGAAACGCTAATTATTAAAAAAAACAACGTTTTAGATGAAGTGAACAAAAAATGGCCTAAGAGCATTCACAACCCGTTTGGTATAATTATGTGAGTGAGTTTTGTATATTTTAAGGAGTGGTTTAAAGTGGTTGTGAGTGGAGGAGAGAGAAAAGATATAAGTTTTTTGTAAATATAAGGATAAAAGTAGTGGTTTTTAGTATAATTATAAGAATAAGGATAAGGAGAGAGAAAAGCAGAGATAAAAAGTAGAAAAAGTGGTGTTTTTTAGTGTAATTATAAGGATAAGGATACGGAATATAAAGAACGGGCTAGGAATGCTCTAATCTGTTTTGACTTGTACCATAATATTAAGTTATTAACCGTTTTGACTTTTTACCCAACCCGTCATTGTTAGAAATTTTGGAGATTTGATAAAAATTTATAAGCATACCTGCACAATGGAAAGAAGGGAGTCAAGGCCATCCAATGTTGAAGCACGTACAGGAACTCCAATCACGGGTAACGGTGTCAGGGCAGCAACCATACCTAACCGCAGGTTAAAATATTAATATTATTGTTTTTTAACCATTGTAAGTTTGGAAATGAAAAATGGAAAAAAAAAAGATTAAAACCTGGCAAATGGGCAGCACCACCAGCACCTGCAATAATAACCTGAATACCTCGTTCTCGAGCAGACGTAGCATAAGAAAACATCAGCTCAGGTGTCCGGTGTGCTGACACTATTCTAACCTGCATGATACTTGTAATGCATAAACCTTCTAATTCATTTTATCCAAACAATAAGATTGATATAGCTTAAAAAGAAACACGTTAAACGCACAAAATAACATTAAAAAGTAGCTTAAAAGAAACGGGTCGAAACTCACTCAAAGTTTATTCTTAAAGCACAAAACCTTCTAGTTCATTTTATCCAAGAAAAAACAAGATTAATATTCGCTTAAAAAGAAACATGTCAAAAGCGTAAAACAAAAAATGGCTTAATAGAAAACGGATCAAAACTCATCCAAACTTTATTTTAGTGCATAAAACCTTCTATATCATTTTATCCAAGGTATTATAGTATTATACTACTACCGGAATAATGTAACTTTTGTAATCATATTTGGCATGCTAACTATTTAAGGAAATCAACTAGTTTTAACAGAATGTGTTTCGGGTCAACCCAAACCAACCCGTTTTGAACTTTAAAAAGACTTGTTTTGACCTGTTACCCAACCCATCCATTTTGCAAGCTCTACCCCAAAATAGGTTAGAAAATAACCTCAGCAGACACATCAAACTCATTCAAAACCTTGGCAGCTTCTTTCATCACTGGAAGATCTGAATCAGAACCCATTATGATTCCAACACGTGGGGCAACTGTGTCAAGAAGATGACAACATTATAATTATATTATGAATTAATAGAAAAATGACAAAAAAACATGGGTTTAGAAAACAAACCCGGAGTCTCCTCTGAACTTTCTTCTTTGAGAAATGATTTAACCCGTGTTTCCACAATGCTCATTGAAGGCCCAACAACAGTAATGTGGCCCATCTTCCTCTGCTTTCGAATATCTTGCAGTTTCATTAATAATATGTTTTTAGTATTTGGCTGGTGGTATCAAAGTGGAAGATGTTTCAGCAGTGTGTGTGTGTGAATATACACACACATACATACCTGGCTTATCATACCAATGAATGGTGGCCCCTGAAGTACACAATGCTCTTTTAATAATATGATTTGCCAGAATAAAACCTGCTTCTCCCTGCACAAACAACCCTCATTTGTTGCTAATCATGATGAAAACACACTAATACTAGACGATAAAAATAGATAAAAGTTAGTCAATGATTTGTATGATAAAGATGTAACTGTGTTTTTCTGTCTTCTTTTTGGAATTTATAAATAATGGTTATATTAAATATACTTAAAAAAACTATATTATTATAAAAATAATCTAGCTTTTTTACCTCATCTTCACCAAGAATGTTGTACATCATGGCAGCTGGAACCTTCATCGATGGATCACCAAGAGGAAGCCCAACTACGGCCCGTAGATGTTGCTCATATTGTGAAGTATAGCACGATTCGATAGTGTGGTGCCCACTGTTATGAGGTCTAGGAGCAACTTCATTAAGTAAAATCTGTATTTTCAAACACAAAAATACATATTAACATTCACATAAAGCAGTAGATATATAAAAGTTAATAGAAATTATACAAAAAGGAAAAAAACAACTGTTAGTAACCTGGCCATCTTCTGTCAAAAACAGTTCAACTGCAAACACACCAGCACCTTCTAATGACGCAACAGCTCGAGAAGCAATATCCGTTGCAAGTTTCATAATCTTCCATGACTCATTAGCAGGTGCCTTGACAATGTGACAAATGTTATCCCTGAAAAAGGTAAAACAAACAACATCAAAACTGTTTATAAATGCAACACAACAATTACTAACAATTCATGGAAAGCATAAAATAAACATAACCAGATTAAACACATAATCTTGCCTGTGTACAGTCTCGACTACAGGATAACACAATAAAGAATTGTCTCTTCCTCTTGCAACAATAACCGCAAGCTCCTAAAACAAACATGAAAAAGCTGAAGCCATGAGCTACATAATATACACTGAACTACTGAAGAAAAAGGTCTATGGAAATATATGAAAATCAAACTCTAAGCACCTATGGGTGTGATAAATGCTGACCTTAACAAAAGGGGCCCACTGTTCAACATATAAACCATGAGCAAATCCTCCTAGAGCTGCCAATAAAGAGTAATTTTGAATTTTTATGTGCCATAAACTTGTATAAATGTATAACACCACGCTCTAATCGTTGACACCAAAAATGACTGATGAATCAAATACCATTTATTGCAGAAGTGAGTTCTTTTTCAGTTTTAGCAACAGCATTACCACGACCATCATAAGCCAGCCTTCTACTTTTTATCATAAGAGGATAGCCAAATTCTTGACCTGCTCTTTTAGCACTTTCTTGGTCATTTATCTGTCCAAGAAAAAAAATTTATTTTTCCAGGTAAAGGAAATGCGCATAAAATATTCCTTAATAATTCAAACCTGCATAAACTTGGGAAGCGGGATGTTGTTTCGAGAAAAATGGACTTTCTGAAGAAATTTATCCTGTGAAAACAAAAATGTAAGAGTTAGTGACAAGATTATTTGAATAACAAGCCACTGTGACAGCAAAACAGGGGGAAATCTAGCTATACAAATATGATTTCATACTACAAACCAAATAACAAAACCGTTTATAATCTTTTACTCAGAATCAAACTTCAGTTGACTCTTTAATTTACAATTCAACTTATAACAGTATTACACCTGGATAATGCGAATGGTAGAAGCTTTAGGCTGACAATCTACCCCTTGTTTTTCAAGTTTCTCCAAAGTGTCAGCATCAACATGCTCAATTTCAACTGTCAGTATTCCACAACTCTTAGCAAATTCTTCAACTGTTGTGCTGTCATTATAACTTCCCACCATATGATGATGAGATATGAAACTGGCAGGGCAGTTCTTCATAGGATCCAAAATATTGACTTTAATCGACATTTGGGAAGCAGCTTGACAAAGCATTCGCCCTAACTGTCCTCCACCCAGAACACCCACGATCGTTTCAGAAAGTCCATGGCTCGTTACATTATCCTTCCTACGTTGATTCAAAGTCAAATGTTTTAATTAATATTTAGATTCAAGTCTTGAAATACATATAATGTTGTATGTTATAACCTTTGTGAGACATCACTTTTCATGGAGGCGTGGCAAGCTATAGCCCAAGCCCTTTGTTGCTTGTTTGTTGAATATGATGAAGAGAACGAAGTGTTGCTTAAGTTCTGGAATGTTCCAACCCCAAATAAAGAACTTCGGTTGGAACAAAAAGCTGATGCAGAACCAAGTTGATGGTTGGGCTTCAGCATCCTATTAATTTGAGTGGAGAATTAATTTTATATTTCTTGAGAGGGAGGGGGGGGGGGGATGAAAAACAAAGTGAAGATAACTTACAAATACATGAATAGTCTCCTTGCTAACTGAATTTAGTTACAAAATCTGCAACAAATCAATTATGTCACAAAAGAATTTAATACGGTCCAAACTGAAAACAAAGAAGAAAGACAGAAAGAGATTCAATTAATCCATACATGCCTACTATTCCTTCGTGATTGGTTTAAGTAGACGATTAGCAGCTATCTTAGTCATCTAACTATCATTTGGTTAGTTATGGTAGTTATACATCAGCATACATTTCAGTCCCTATAGTATTCCTACTGACACGTTAGCTATTCCTACCGATTAGTACCGTAACAGAACTTAATAATAATCCATAACCCAAAATAACAAAAACTTACAAATTATAATTCCATTTCCCATATTGGTTTATATGTATTATTCTCAGTAACAACAATAGTGGCTTAGCCTAATTCCTAATCCAGACCATAAAATCACCATACTTTCTGTCAAAAACAGAATCTGCCAGAAGGTTTATGAATTATGATCAACTGAAAACATGATTAACGATTCATATGTAAACACAAATTACATGAATCTTTTTAAATTCAACAGCCAAACAATATAAACCAATGCATGCTAATTTATTTTCCATAAAATTTCAATTGAATAACCGAATATTCAGATCATGGAGGAAGAAATAGAATGCAGCAAACTCCAAACACACATAGACATGCTCAATTGACGTTCTCAATGTGTAATACTAGTCCACAGTATAAAAAATAGTTCCAATGAAATCAATACATTTAAAAGAAATTGAAACAATAGAGCTTGGGAGACGTTACTTGTGACGAAAGACTTGCCAAGTTGCTCGGCGTAGAAAACACACAGCCGAGAGATACGCGGTCTGTCAGCGGTTCGTTGGACTACGGAGGCGCTATTGCAGTGGGCAGCGATTGAAATTTTTTGAAGAAGGGTTTGAGCGGCTGGTTGAAAATGATAGGGTAATTGGGATATGAATTTTTGGGGCTTATCAATTTAGGCTTATTTTAATTTCAACGTGATTGAATTGAGGAGTTACACCAATTTATGTTTTCGGTGGTTGGGGTATTATTAGGGGTGATGGTGGGTTGGTGCGAATGTGCGCAGTGGTGGAGCTTAAAGAAAAATATAGGGGGGCGGGATTTTTTTCACCTATCGGAGGGGCTGATACTATAAAATTTTCAGGCAAGTACGTATAAATTAACACTACCGAGCGAAAAATCGGCCGAATACATATAAATAACACTATTGAACGAAAAATCAAGGGGGCCCGGTGGAAAGGCCGTAGGGTTTTGGTTTTCTACCGTGGCTGCGCAAATTGCTTCATACCTAAAAAAATGTAAAGACTTGGTAGGGTTTCAAAAACATTTTTTTTAATTTAAAAAAATGTAAAAAAAATAATACAAATGTATAATTCCGGATATTCAGATGTCCGAATTATCTGGAAATTTTGAAAATCTCTATCTGAATCCGAACACCCCTGTTATTATTATCATCTACCTATTATAATAAGGGAAAATTCCTAGAATAAACCAATTTGAAAACTTTTCCCCATAATAAACAAAGACTTTTCAACTTACTCAAAATGAACATGAATTTTCGTCGAAATACAACCTGAACTCGGCGACCTCGCCGAGTTCACGTGACTTCGTCCTTTAACTTACACGTGTCATTTTCGACGAAAGATTTTAAAAACTCGACAAAATCGTCGAAACATGTTTTCGTCGAGTTTTGTTCATAACTATGTGTTTCGCCGGAATTTGTTCATAACTAGGCGAAAAACATAACTAGACGTTTCGCCGAGTTTTGTTCATAACTAGGCATTTCATCGGGTTTTGTTCATAACTACGCGTTTCGCCGGTATTTGTTCATAACTAGACGAAATGCCGGGATTTGTTCATAACTAGGCGAAAACGCTCAGAATGCAATCTAGGCGAAGCGCTGAGTTTTGGACGTATTTATGCGAAAAATGACACGTGTACGTTAAAAGGCCAAGACACGTATTTCGGCGATGTCGCCGAGTTTTGATAGTATCTCGACGAAAAATTATGTTTATTTTTTAGTAGTTGACTTTTCTTTGTTTATTTTTAGGAAACCAATAATGAAAATGTTCATTCTAGGAATTTTTGTTATTTGTCAAACTTTTAGGTCATTTTTGTCACATGTCATGTTTTTAGTCCACTTTGTTATTTTAAGTAAATTTTTTTATTTTAATATCTAATTATGTTAATGTCCTTTTTTTTAATTAATATAAAATTTGAATAATAATTTATACTTTGTGTAATATAACCTTTTATTGTAATTAATTATTTTTATAATTTTAATTATTGTTTTATAATTTATCAAAACATATTAAACATTATTTCCAATAAACATTTTTGTGATTTTCTAAATCATCATTAATAATTATTTAGTATTTTTTTCTATGCATCCTGTGTAATACTTCTTGTTTTGGTATATTATTTCTTGTTTTTATAAATTTGATTGTCTACCTGTAATTATTTAGCATTTTTGTTTTAACCTAGTTTTTGGTATGTTACCTTTTGTTTTGATTATCTTAGCCTTAATTTATATATTATGTTACTAGGTTAAAATCATGTGTATTACACGGGTTGAATAAATGTAACGTTATATGTCTAGTAATAAAAAGTTTATTTCTTTAAAAACGTGTGTATTACACAGGTTGTATTATAATGTAAATGTTAAACATATATACTCGTCAAAATATGTCTTTAAAAAGTTTTATGTTAAGTTAAATTTAAAAAAATAAATTTCAATTGGATATTAATTTTTTATGTAATTGATAAATGTTAATTCATATTAAATTAATATACCTGTTATAATAAAGCAATATAGTTTTTGTCCACTTGTCAAACTATTAGGCCATTTTTTATACATTTCAGGTTCTTAGGCCACTTTGTTATTTTAATTAAGTTTGAAATTTAAAATCTAAGTATGTTAATGTAACACCCCATTTTAAAAAAAAATGAAAGTATAAAGTTGGAATGGCAAATAGACCAAAGTTCAGGGACTAAAAGTGAAAATTTTAAAATTCAAGATGGTAGTTGACCGTTACCGGGTTCTTTGGCGATCCGCTACGTGTGGAGGAAGGCAAATGATGACAGGACACGTGGCGTGCTAATAAGCTCCAGCCGCAAACCATATAGCGGACCACTACGTGAAGCTTAACGGTCCGACACTCCGCAATATGGATAGAGGACCACTATCTATGAGCTTAACGGTCCGCTACGTGGGAACAAGTCGGACAACTGGCCAAGGGGGCAGTAACGGACAGCTGACCTGCTTAGCTGTCTGTTACAGGTGCTTAAATCAACCGATAAATAGAACCACAAGGTTGTCCATTTTGAAGCATCAAACACGCGAACACTTACTCACACTCGCTCACAGGAGAACGTGCGAGAGGCTAGTGCAGCGTGTTAAAGTGCGAGTGCGGTACGCTGCGAGTACGATTGAGATTCGAAAAACGTTTAAATGAGAGAACGAACATAGGAAACGACTTGAGACTATTGTAAGTACACTGGACACGTACCTAGTCAAATTGTTTTATGTGATTATGTGGTATGTGTAACACTAAGGTATGGGGCAATGGTAAATTAGTCTAAACGCTAAACCTGAATAACGGAGTATTCACGAAGTACAAAGGGGTGGTGTGCACATTGCGGTATATCCTATATATAAACCTCTTTGATATCTCGGGGAGAAACGATTACAAAGATCTCGGGTAGGGACTAATGCCAAATAGCATGATAAGAATACATGCTAATAGATGTGAGTACGTGACAAAAGCTCTAATTTTTAAGTAAATGAGTATTCACGAGACATTAAAGGGGTGGTGGGCGTGTTGTAGTATGCCTTATATATGAGTCTTATCAAAGGGGTGATTTTGCCTTGTTTTTTGGTGTTTTCTTCATGTTTTTGCATGCAAGGGTTAATTATCATGTTGTAACACAAATAAGTGGATTAAGTATCATATCTTATCATATTCTCTATAATTTGTGCTATTTATGGGGATAATTATGCATGTAAAACATGTATAAATGATGGTATATCAGGACACATTACGGTATACCCTATACGCTATGTATAAACCTGTTTAATGCATGGGGGGGGAACTTTTACAAATTTTTAGGGTGAGGACTAGTTACGGATAGAACAAGCATAAGCATGCATAAAATTGCATGTTGTCAATAATTTGTAACATCCTGGATTTCCATGGAATTAAAATATGTTTATCTATAAATATTTAACCTTTAAAGTAAGTTTGTGTTGGTGAAACAATATTTTATAAAATACACTGAGATAATTTTATAAAAGAGGATTTAAATTGCAACGAGGCGAAATGTAATGAAAATTACATTTAATATTTATAGATATGTACCTATGGGGACTAATCTTGACAGGACCATGATTATTGGTAAAGGGGATGGAATGTAAGAAATAAGAAGGGGTGTAAGTGGAATTATGACATTTTAATTAAAGGAGATGAAAAAGGCATATCGTGATTTTGGGGATTCTGGGGAGGGAGGGAGGTCGACGACTCTCATGTAGATGCGACGATAGGAAGAAAGGGGAGGTGATATGTGGCGATTCCTTCAAGTAAACCCAAAATTGAGAAGATTTTCTATAATTTGATGGTGAAATTTATGAAGTTCTAATACTCCGGTAAATGATTTTCTATGCTTTGATGATGGAATTTATGAATTAAGGTTCTTGTGATGGTAAACCCCAAACCTACGAATTTGAGGTTTCGAATGTTAGATTTCCTATGAAGAAACCCAAATTTATTTGTTGGAACTGCTTAATTTCAATTATTGGATATAATCCAATATGGCAATATTTCTTTGCAGAATATGTTTTATTTTCAAAACTAATAGATAGAAATATACACTTTCATTTTTAATATATATAAAATAAAACGTATAAACCTTAATTTTTGTTTATTATATTTTCAAAATAAGAAATTTAAAAAGCTAAAACGTAACACGTCAAGTGATAAAAGCATAGGATGTGCTTCAAAAGGTTTTTCTAATATTTTAAATATATTTTTAACCGCACTTAATAGTGTTGTGTAAAAATTAAAGGTTAAAATAATAAATAAAAAAATAGAAAAATGATGGTAAGGTAAGGTAAGTGGACAATAATAGGTAGCAGTGGGGAAGGGGGCTAGTTGGATTGACATGAAAAAGTGAAAAAGACCGGAATCTGTTAGGGTAGGGGGCGAAGGAGGGGTATAAACAGGACGTGACCGGCCCAACCCATCGGCACGTACAAACTAACCCCCTAAATGGATTTTATTTTTTATTTTTTTTTTGTAATAAAAAAAGGAACCAGAAGGAGGGGTATAAACAGGACGTGACCGCCCGAACCCATCGGCACGTACAAACTAACCCCTAAATGGATTTTATTTTTTATTTTTTTTATAATAAAAAAGGAACCATAAGGACCCTCCCTATAAACAGACAAACGTCCTATGCCCACCCCACCCCCAGCAGATCCGAGAAATGCGTTGATCAGTCCCTCACTCTGTAGCTCACCACTCCCTTCCTCCGCGCGTTTATTCCACGCTCTATCTAACTTTTTTGTTCTTCAATAAAACATATATATATATATATATATATATATATATATATATATATATTGTGTTACGGTAAAGTTAATATTTAAAAGTGTTATTCAGGTAAAAATAACATTTAAAAGTGTTTATTCAGTTTTTGATATATTTTGTTTACGAAGTATCACGTGGTATGTAACATAGCATCATGTAGTAAATGTAATATATTATTTAAGATGATTACAATCATACTTAAACAAAAATGTGATCATTTTTTTTAATGGCGAACATTGAATATTGTGATGTCGCACCCCCCGTTAAATGGGAGAGCCTCGTACAACTCCGGCCAATATGTTGTCTTAACCGGGCCCACTTGACGTCAGAGTTGGAGAGCATCCAAAGAAAAATCCCACCCAATCCCTTCCGGGCTTGAGGGAGAGCCGAGGCTCGAACCCTGGATCGGCATGGGTAAAACCCTGGTGCATCAGCCTAAAACTAGGCCTCATTTGCATGCCTCAGAAATTAATGGTGGTGGCGGCAGGGATTAAACCCGGATCCCTTGGGAATTCAGGCTTCACCTCAACCATTACAAAAAATGTGATGATGATAACTAATAAATATTGTATAGGTTTAGTCATAACCATTAAAGTAAAGCCTAGTAGAGTTAAGGTTATGCTCTGGGTTTTTGTGTTTATATATATTATTGGTTCACTAGAATATATAGAAATATACAATTATTTGTAAACAATGAAATACATTTCATCAAGTTACTCAAGAGTTGGGGTTATGCTTTGGGTTATGTGGTGACGTATGGTTCACAAATGTAATAACTTAATTCGCAACCGTATTTTTCAAGTCTTGGGGGCTTGAAGTTCTTCATACGGTTACACAATTTCTCAACATTCTTCTATGCACCTTTATAAACAATGACATATTTTTTCAAGTTACAAGACAACCCACCTCCTTACTCTCAACTTTGTGTCTTTGGTTATATTGCTACCTGTACATGTTTCCTTCACATAAACTAGCACCTCAGATATCTCTTGTGTCTTTCTTGGTTATCCCTCCCATCATCGTGGCTATCGAGGTCTTGGTGTCCACACTAGGAAAATTATCATTTATTGACATGTTATCTTTTCATGAGTTCGTTTCCATTTGCCTCATTTCCCCCCTCACTCAATCTCCATCATATGACTTTTTAGATTCCTCATTCGATCCTTCCATCATCTATCGGCACTTTCTTGGGTCTTATATGCCCAACACATCCTCTACGAGGGAGCCATAGTCATATACCTTAAATGTTTACTTAATTTATTAGTTTTTTATAAAAAAAATTAACTTGTTAAAGTCTAAAATGACCAACAGGCTCCTGAAATTAACTAACAAAATCAACGTCGTCAAACCAATGGATCATATCTGAAAGCAAACAGTGGCCAACGAGACTAAACCTATAAAAATCGCGACCCATGGATTAAATATTTAAATCCGTAATTTAACCCAAACATAGGTACTAGAAATGCAATCTAATATAAAAAGATAAATGTAGAAATTAATAAAGATGTAAAAATTGTAAGGATATTTTTAGAATAGATCAATTGTTTGGGAAAAGTTTATGCGTAAGTTTATAGATGTTAAAGTATGAAGTGACTAGACAAGTTTTTAAGTGTTTTTGAGATATTATAAGTTATAAGTTTTAGTAATATAAAATAGTAATTAAAGATTTATTTATGAATTTAAAAAAAAGTTTGTCTTTTATAACAGTTTCCTTATTTTTAATTGGATTGTCTAAGCAGGTTGTTTAACGATTTGGGAGCCGTATATGTGGCGTCGTATCAACCTACAATCCGACAATCTCTGAACCACTTTATCTTCCATCCCATCAAACGTGTGATGCTTAAATTCATTTTAGAGTTACTTGTAAAATTAGTCCCTATGATATGATATGGTTGACATTACAAATTACTACTTTTATTTTATTATAAGTATACATTTTAACGCTTTTCAAACAAAATGATTGGGTGTCCTCACTCATGGATTTAAGAATTTTCATTTCAACGTCTAAATTTTATATTTTAAATTAATTATATATAACTATAAAGTTTTTGAATGGCAAATATCGAATGTTGAGATGTCGTACCCCCAGTTATATTGGAGAGCCTCGTCCAACTCTAGCCAATATGTTTTCTTAACCGAGCACACTTGCCGTCAGATTTGGAGAGCATCCAAGGAAAAATCCCACCCAATACGGCCCCTTCCGTGCTTGAGTGAAAGCCGAGGCTCGAATCCTGGATCGGTGTGGGTAAAACCCAGGTACACCAGCCTAAGCTAGATCTCATTTGCATGTCGTAGAAACTAATGTGGAGGGCAACGATTAAATAGTATCTTTTAACTATTTTTTTTACTACAAAAGTTTTTTTTATACATATGGTTTTTACAAAAAAGTTATTTTTTTTAGGTTTGCCACAAAACTTTAATAGAGTAAACCTTAGTTTTTTTTCCATCAAGTTTGATTTTTTATAAAATTGTAACAAAAGTTCAGTGGATTTATTTTTTAGTAAACTTTTGTTAACTTTTTTTTAAACCATATGCACGCCTTTGTTTAGTTTTTTTTGTGACCGATCCGAGTTTTTTTTGTATCATACACTATAGCGAGTCTATATTTCGACGTAAGTTTTATCACGAGCTGAACCGATAACGACCAAACTCTCTTCGCGTAGCGCGAGGGAAAAACTAGTTAAGAACATTTGACAGTACAAACTTATATTAAAAAACTTTACAACAAAATCATAATTATAGATTTTACGATTTGCACTGTACTTATCGAATGCTATCATTTGATCTAACTTAAGCTTAGCGAAACGGATGGATCAGGTTGGGTTGTATGTTGGGTCAGAATAAGCTCAGGTCAAGACCGGTCGAGTGAAAATAAGCCCGGGTCAGAACGGGTTTGGAGTAAAATTAGCTTGGGTTGAAATGTCGTTTTAGAATATATATATATATATATATATATATCAAAAGTGGTTCACCTGCTATGGAAGTGGTAGTGGCGGTCGGTGACGACGGTGGTTGTGTCGGTGGTGCGTGGCGGTGTTTTTGGGTGTTGTTATGGCCGCGTTGGTGGCGTCTTGGTGTCTGGAAAAACAAAAGCGACGATTGAAAATGTCGGTGGTTGCGTGAGTGGTGGTGGTGGTGATTCGTATAAAAGTTGAACATATCTTTGATATGATTTTTCTAAATAAACAATCTTATAAATTTTAATACAAATAGTTATATCCAATAGAACGTAAAAAAATATATATATTAGAACATAAAAAAAAAGATAAATACAACGCAGCTATGTATTCGAGTATTTATAAAATATTGTCCATAAAATGAAAAAAATATCGTATTTTAAATAGATACTAGAAAGTAAAAATTAAAAGGTGAAATATTACTACATTACCCCCTTTTTGTAAAGATGAAATCACAATTCAGGTAACATAATCAAACCAAAAAAAACTCAGTTATCTTGTTCTCTTTTTTAATTTAAATCTAAAATAAAAAAAAGTTATTATTATAATCCAATAAAATCAAAACCAATCGTAAAAAGCACTGACAAAAGATCTTGGACCATCTGATTTCGGTGACAATGTTCGGTGGGCAACACACACACCACACTAAATCATAGCCCCATACACCAAAAAAAAAAATCATAGCCCAAGCATTTCTTTCCATAGCCTATTTATTTTATAAAATTTAGGTTTATAAAATTTAGGTGTTAGCTGTTTAAAAAAATCTACTGTTGGTTACCGCTACCTCCAACCCCACCACGAAAGAAAATGTATCAAGAAGAGATTAAAATTTAAACTATTAACTCAAAATATCAAAGGATAGAAAGCAGTAAATTGTTAACTCAAACCACCATATATTAATTGCAAACCGGAAAGAAAAAAAATACAAGTGTTTGTTCTTTATCCATCCTCGTTGCCGTTACAGGAAGCCCGCGGGCCGGAAGTCTAGATTCATTTACGTGTTTACCTTTAATTTTGGAGAAGTAAGCTTTCTGGTAATAGTGTTCCAAAGAGAGATTGTTTTGTAACTTCGCTTTTATGATAAAATTTTACAAGTAAACTGTTTTGTGTCGTCGACTGTATAGATTCCTGTTTCGTTTTTCAGCTTTGGTTTTAATATATAAAGAACTAAACATGTCGTTTTCCGGTCTAACAGGTAGAACATGATAATAACCCGAAAATTATGTTAGACACATAAACCCGAACATGACGTGACTATTTACTGGTTGACAAGAACACGACCGCTGCAACTTGAATTTTTTTGTTACATTTTATTGTTTTTACATATTATTACTCTAGAATTATAAATTTACTATAAATATAAAAATATAAATATAGATATATATATATATATATATATATATATATATATATATATATATAGCAATTGCATTTAAACTACAAACCCAATGCTTGTTTTTCTTTTCAAATTTTGACAATAAGATATCAAGTCAATGAATCGACTTAACTTATGACATAAAACACATTTGTAATCTAAATTTTAAAAATAGCCGGGTTAAACAGGTGAATCTATGTACCCGTTAGACAGACCCGAACCCCTACATGTTTAACTAAATGTGATTGCGGGTTCGACCTAAAAGTGCCTCGAAACATTAAGATTAGAGTTATGTGCGTGAAGTTCATGTTAGGTTCATATTTTCTTTCAAATTCACACCCCTAGATTTAACTTGGACTCTTGTGACCAAACCTGTTTACACCTATTACTTAATTCGACCCAATTATTTCTCATCTTGATCAAGAACCATCATTTCAGTGTATATACTTCAAAACAACAAAATCTATGTTAGATATAAGTTTTCGATAGGCACTAGAACTATGCAAAACGAGGTGGAACAAGAGTTTAAAGGTTAATAGTCGCTAGGTAAATTTGTTATCGAATTCTCATGTATTGTCTTCTACCTTATCTTCTCAACATCTTCCATCAACAATCTCTCCACTATTACCATAGTGTCTTTTGGAAATGGAAGTGATAGCCTAAATGGTGACCAATCGTTCAAGCAGAAGAAATAAAGTTGACGAATAACGCAGTTCTTTTGATGCTTAAAGGCTTAGGGTTGTCGAAGATGATATGTTGAAAAGACTGGTCGGATCTTTCACATATTATCTTATTGGTAGTTATCCGATGGACGTGGCAAAATGAATGAGCCATGTGATATGTTAAAATCAGCAAGTTCACGTAACTACCATTTTTGACACGATGGCAATTTTCCAAGTTCATGTAACTACCATGTATATGTAGGAATAGTGTCACTTTTATTAAAATAATAATAAAATAACAATAAAGTTACTCTCGTCATACGTGAGAAATCAACTTAGTATAATACCGTTTACAAACACGAATGAAAATAAATATAAAATACAAAACTATATAAATAAATGATTTGAACCGGTGTTTTTAACGGGTACTCTAATGACCACTTTCTTGAAGTATACTTAACTCGAGTTTTCAACACCTTGAGTCTTCAACTTTTTTATTAGCTATAACAAATAACAAACTAAACGTTTTCAATTTTGGTTAAGGATTCGTGTTCAACACGGTTCCTTAAAACATATTTCGCATCTGCTCTAACACGAATGTGTCTGTCTCCCAGGTTACAACAACCGAAACAGTATGTGTACTGGTGGAGATGTCTACTCGTCCGATGTTTTATGGGGTAAACTATGTGTTTAGAAATGCTAGGAAAAGATGAAGTTTGTGATGGTTAATCAAGAACAATTTAGAGAGTGCTCCTCTTTAATTAAGTTCTATGGAACTAGTGCCGTAGTTTTTAACTCTTGATATTTGATGTCTTTTCATTATCTTACAAAAATCAACAAAATGGTTCCTTTTATGCTCATACTAAAACTAAATATCTAATATTATTTTAACCACAGTTAAACTTGTTTAATATGACATAACTCCTTACTTTAATCTGTATTAAACACAATAAAAGAGTTTAATATGAATTTATGAGACAAAACCAAAACATTATATAATTAATGACATGAAATTATGAGTCAAAAAACAAAACACTTATATTGTTTTAAGACAAAATAATTGTTAGCGTTAATAAAAAAGATGCAATTTCTAATAGAATCACTCAAGTTTCACATTTTTTCATTTTAATCACTTAACTTCGAGCATCGATATTCCATTCATTTTAGCTCCGTTTTGGATTAAGTTTGTTTCGTTGTGAAGATCTCACACCATAGAACACAAATCCAAAAAATAATAATTATATTAATCGTAATTACATATAATTACTAATATCCAAAGTTAGTGAAAACCACATTTTCACTAAATTTTCCAACAATATCCGTAACATCTTTGACAAGATGTGGTTGTTACTACATTATGAACATATGCACTTCTTGTTATCACTGAATGCACAAGTTACAAACCTTGGTGGCTTGGTTCAAGTATATGCACACAACATGGATTTATCAAAGTAATATAAAGACCTTCAATAAAGCTGTGTTTATTGGGATCAAAGGTTAATTTGTGCTTATGTATTACATAAATTTTAAGTATAGACACCCTACTTATGAACACCCATGACTCGAATTCCAGCTTGTAACAACTATATTTTTATAACCCTTTTATATGAACGTTTTAACAATTTTCTCTGTTGGATCAATAGGTCCCAAAGTTTATTTTAAAACGATTGTATAGGAATAATAAAAAAGGTTTTTAAGTACTACACACCTCATACAAAAACCATCCAAACATCACTTAGAAATTTTTTACATCACAAGCACATCCCACTTTGAGGCTTTACTTTTTATACTTTGGCTTCCCTATATGTACAACATTAAAATATGAATCACACATATATTAGTAAAACTAAATTTATACTTACAGGTTAGAAAACTAACATGTAATTGGGTGTTGGGGGGGGGGGGGGGAATAACACAACAATTTCTCAATTCTAATCTCTCAACAAATCTTTCTACTCTAATCTAGCTCTCAAATACTTCAACCATTAATTTTTGGAACCCAAACAACCCATTTTTCCCTAATCATCCCCGAAACAACAACCCACAAAACTATCGGCGAGCGTAGATCACGAAAGTTGTTCACACCCCCTCACACCATCGAGGGGGCGGTGTTTCACGCGGGTCACGCCTTCACGGGCTCTTTCATGCGGAGTATACCGCACGCCATTAGAATGCCATTTGAAAAAAAGTACAAAATTTCTGTAGTATGAGTTTAGACCTATGGTGAGACCATCACAATGGCTAAGGCTACAATACCTGATCATCGTGAGATTACAGTGCTAAAACACCGTATAATCAACATAGGACACACACAAACCAAGGATTTCACCATAGGCTTACGGTGAATCCATCATAAGCTAGGCTATGTTGCTTGCATGCATCCCTAAATAGTCTATCATGTGGCCACATAAACCAAAATTGTTCCAACCATTCATCAAGTTCTTCTAGTATTTATGCACGTGACACTATTTATGAGTTTAGAAAGCAAAATAAATCAATAATGTAATTAGCACATAATCAAACTCACAAAATCATATAACGTAAGACTTAGGAAGCCAAATGGTTTCAAATAGGCAATCTACCATAAATACCGCACAAAACTATAAGACATAATTCGGATCTAAATTAGCTATATTTGTGAAAGTCATCATTCTCAATATAATCAGACTATACTCAATATAAAAATAATAAGATGCTTAGATTTTATGGTGCAATTTTTTTTTGAAAAAATAATGTCGTATAAACAAGTTATATACGTTTAAAAAAATATGAAGGAACTCTAAAAAAATCAACAATGATAGGTTATTTACAATTTTATCCCTCAGGGAAGTTTCACACTCATTCAAGCATTATTATATTTTATTCTAAAAAACATCATTTTTTAAAATAAAAAATATAACAATACTATATATTCAAATTAAAAATAAAAAAATACTCGATTTTATGGTGTAACTAAAAAAATAGTAATGTATAAAAAAGTTATATTAGTTTAAAAATGATTGTGGAACTATTATTTAATACAAAATGACAAAATTTATATTTTACCCCTATATTCATTAATTAACATGTAAATAATATTTAACCATTAGATGAGTTTGATCAAATGGCTACATTGTTTCTTATACTTTTTAGACATAAGAGACTTTGTAGTTGAATATGCCTGCCATCCAATTAAGATTTTCAGTATGGGGGCTTTGATTAGGACGGTAAATTAAGTTATAATCATAAAGGATCTATAATAAATGATATATGAATTTCGATAAAAGTATGTCTATCACGTGTATCTTAACTTCAAGAATTCTCTTGATGTGGCATGCAATATGTATCTATCTTATATATTTTTAATCTGAAAATATTTCATTATTAGTATTATTCAAGTTTAGTAAAGCTTGATTCTCTTGAATGGATTCTCTTGAATGGGAAACATCAAATGTTGAAATACATTTCAAAATGATTATGCAGTACTTCATTTTACCCCTCGCTTGTCTCTTAGAAGTGCATTTTGGGCAACCTTGGACCTATTTAATATGCTTCTTTTCGAACATACGAAGTAGTTGCGGATTTATGAATTATATCATTTTTATGATACAACCCCTTGTATTACACAAGTTTCTAACCCAAAATGACCAACCTGTTTATCTGGAGGTAATTGTCACACCCCGTCTCAGGCACCCCTTGGACATGTGCGAGACCGATTGGTATCGCTTGGTTACTTGATTTTAGAGTTTTATAAAATACAGCGGAAGTCTTTTCAAAACGATCGTTTCATAATTTGTCTCAACCTCAGGGGTTGTATTTGTAAATATCAAAACTTAGTTGGAAAACAAAAGCCTTGTATTTACTTTATAAACACAGGGTATCAATACCCTTCTCATTTGATTACAAAACATAGTTTGAAATCAAATACATGATGAGCCACTAAAAATAGTTCCAACACAGGGTTGATCAGTTCCCTTGTCCTATCTCCTTTCTTTAGTATTTCCCTTTACACGAGGCCTGAGAATCCTAAGTGTATTCCATCATTTTTCCTGGGTCAGATCTTATGTCTGTCCGTATACCCTTTTCATCGTATTTTATTCATTACCTGGAAAACATTTTGAAAATAATATGTCAACGTGAACGCTGGTGAATACAATATCTTGACATAAAATCCTTTCATAATCACAACTTCCTGTTAAATCTACACACTTAGCAGACATGTCCTGTTTCATCGCACCACAATATACAATGGCAGTATGTCTTTATAACAACGGGAACTCCATGTCCCCATTGTTATAAAGGAAAGCACCAGCCGCAATCCGAGAATTTCACCCGAGACCCGTGTATCCCTTACAAGTTTTACATATAACTATGGCCTGAATGTTTGTTCGTAGAAGAACATTTAACATTACTTCATTAACCTTTATTTAGCCATTTTCATAAATAAAATGTTTGACATAAGTTTTGAAAGAGATAAAGTATTCACCTTATTTGTAGGAATGAGCCTCTAGAGTCAAATGCTTAGTGTCTAGTTTCTTAACTTGATTTTTCTAGCATAACCGCACTTCTAGAAGCGTTTCTTCTTAACCCGAGCGCTACAGAGAGCGGGTGTTGGACCGGGATTGTCGGGAGTGTACTAGGAACGCTAGAGAACGAGTTTTGGTAGTGAAGATCGTGGTTGAGGTGAGAAAAACGAATGAATTCGTCCAACTATTTATAGGGGTGAAATCAGGTCCGTAGTGGACCGTTATGCTTGGGCGTAGCAGTTCACTACCGCCCTTGCATGCGTCAGCCCTATACGTCCAACTCTTATTGGACCGAACATTGTTTTGCGGCTATCGGACCGTTACTCAGGGGAGTAACGGTCCGCCACCCTTACGAGTGACAGATTTCTAGAGTTTTGCGGCTGACGGGCCGTTACCATCTGGCGTGGCGGTTCGCCACGACTACGCGTGTCAAGATTTGTGACCATTAGTCACCCTACACGTGGCTTAACCGGATTCATTGCTTAGTCCCTACGTAGCGGACCGTTACCATGTATGGTGGCGGTCCGCCACCCAAACCAATACCATATCGGACCATTATGGTTAACTTAGCGGTCCGCTAAGGTCTTAAATATCCAATTTTCTAATTTAAACCCTGAACTTCAGTACTATTATACTTATAGTCCTTAGGGTTTACCTTTTATCAAATCTCGAACATTTTTGTGGTAGGTGTTACAGTAATATTGGTAAACTTTTATTCCAAGAATTAATTTGATACTTTCAGATAAGAAGATTCCTTTCAAGTTTCAAATAAAACAATTTCCAGTATCAGTATGTTTTGCAATGACGATTAATAAAAGTCAAGGATAAACTTACAAATCAAACATCAAATGTTTTTTACAAGGAAATATTTAGAGATTTATGATTTTTATATTTTTTTTTTGAATTATAATGTAATTTTTCTATTTGCATATTTAATAAAGAAAGAAATGTTATGTTATAAGTTTGTTTAAATACTTATTAAGTATACCCGTGTAATACTAGGGGTGTTCAAAACCGGATATCCAAAATTTCGGATATCCGAAAATTTCGGATAGTGGATTTTACTATTCGGATATCCGAAATTTTGGATACGGATTCGGATATTAATTCGGAAATCCGATTTCTGAAGAAAAAAATTTGAATTCTTGAAGATGACAAGGAATAATAGCTTCATTTCATAATTTTATTTTGCAATATGAAATGATCAAATTTTTGGCCTTGGCCTCTGTCTCTCAGCATTCGCAATAAGAGTCCTTTTGATCCTAAAAAATCGCCTCATTTCTTCTTCCAATAGTGACTAAAACAAACAATCACCAGAAGAGATTAATTAGGATTTACAAAAATTACTTTTTTACCAAACAAACAATCACCAAAAGAAATCATCATCCACACATTTCTAAACAAAAATCAACAAGTCCCTTCAAGATCGGAACAATAGGTAGGCAAAAATCACCAGGTAGACAACGACGGCAGAGTCGGTGGCGGGCAACGGCGGAACTAAAGTGGCTGCAGTCGGTGGTGGAACGAAGGCTGGCCGGTGACGGAGTCGCGCTCGTCGGGGTTGGATTGAACTCGTAGGGGCCAGGGGTGGCTGAGAGAATGCGATGAAATCTGAATGAAGGAGATATCTATCCGATATGAGCCTTTTAGCTTTAGGGTTTGAAATAATAATTTATAATACATAATTAAAAATATATATATTTCGGATATCGGATATCCGAAATATCCGAAAATATCCAATATTAATATCCGAATCCGAATCCGAAAATTCGGATATCCGAAATTTCGGATAGTTCGGATTCGGAATTTCAGATAATTCGGGTTCGGTTTTGGATTCGAATATTTTTGAACACCCCTATGTAATACACGAGTACATAACCTAGTGTAAATAATATTTAACCATTAGATGAGTTTGATCGAAGTGCTACATTGCTTCTTATACTTTTTAGACAAGAATTTGTAATTGAACCTTCCTCCATTAACTTATTACTATTATTATTAATTTTTAAATAATAATATAATATATTTAATCCAAAAGCATCTCCAATTATACACTCGCATCTTTTTTATCACCTTCAGCGACCTCCGTACATTACCTCTCAGTTTCCTTATCATCCATCCACTATTGGTGGTGATGATGGCATGTATATTAGCCTATTGTTTTTTTTCATAAAATAAGAGAAATTTAAAATAATAAAATAAATACATAAGGCTATTTCAAATTCCAGTATGCAAAAGATGCAAATATGGCGTCCAAATTTGTATAACTAAAAATAGCTCAAAATGGTTTTTTTCAATATGAAATGGAAAATAATAAAGAGACTAAATCGCTAATAAAAATATAAAATAAATACATAAGGCTATTATCTTATAATGTTGTGGTGTGTTTTATGTGATGTAATGAATGGATAATTATTTGCATGTAATATTTCAATTTTGTTAGTTTATATCATCCATATTATTCAAATATTTTTTCTAGTAACCAAATAAGTAATATTAAATAAACTTTTATATTTCTAGTCAAAGAAATTATTGAAAACTTCTCATTATTATGTCTGTCATTGTTTAAAAGTAAGAAATGGAAAATATCGTATTTGAATCATTATTTACCGGGGTAAAAAGTTTTAATTAAAGTAACATTTTGGAATATTTATAACAGTGAAAATATGAAATGACTAAACCAGCGCGTGCATGCCACCAGCGCGTGCATGCCACCACGTCCCCTCCTATCATCTGCTACATGTATTGTCACTATCACCCCCACCCCACCCTCCACCACCCTCCCCTTGCAGCTTTTATATCTCCGATCCCCATTCCCACCACATTCCATCCTCCATCAATTCACCATCACCTGTTAGTTCCCCCTTCCCCCTCCCTTCGACGGAGCTATGGTGCCGAGATGAAGGAGCGTCAACGATGGCAGCCTGAAGAAGACGCTCTCCTCCGCGACTACGTTAATCAGTACGGCCCCCGAGAATGGAATCTCATCTCTCACCGCATGTCCAAACCCTTGGATCGTGATCCGAAATCCTGCCTCGAACGCTGGAAGAATTACCTCAAACCTGGAATTAAGAAAGGATCTCTCACTCCACAAGAACAAGCGCTCGTGATTTCGCTTCAGGCAAAGTACGGCAACAAGTGGAAGAAGATCGCCGCCGAGGTCCCCGGCCGGACGGCTAAGCGGTTAGGGAAGTGGTGGGAGGTGTTCAAGGAGAAACAGATCAAGCAGCAGATTCAAAACAGTAAGAAAACCGGTTCATCCACGTCGAATCCTCCTCCTCCTCCGCCGTCTGTGGCGGTTGTCTCCGGTTGTTGCGGCTTGCCGGAAAAAGCAGTTCAAGGTGCGTACGATCATATCCTGGAGACATTCGCGGAGAAGTACGTCCAACCGTACTTGAATCCGAAACCGAAACCGGCGATGCCGAATTTAAACTCGCCGATTCTCTCACTCGGGTCAGGTTCCGGTTCTAGACCAGAACCCGATCCGAACGTGGTGACAGTTCAACTCCCACCATGGATGAACCAAAATAACACCACAACTAATTGTATGACGTCATCTTCGTCATCAAAGTCAACCACACCTTCCCCATCGGTTAGCCTCACACTCTCCCCCTCCGAACCGGTGGTTCTGGACCCGGTCCACTCCGACCACCGGTTCTTCCCGGTTCAACAGGTCGGAACCCTAGTTCAGTACTGCAAAGAGGTGGAGGAAGCAAAGCAAAACTGGGTGCAGCACAAGAAGGAGGCGACGTGGCGGTTGAGCCGGCTGGAGCAGCAATTGGAAGCGGAGAAGAACCGGAAGAGACGAGAGAAGATGGAGGAGATCGAAGCGAAGATCCGGTGTCTCCGGGAGGAGGAGACGGCGGCGTTAGGGCGGATGGAGAGTGAGTACAGGGAACAATTGAATGCTTTGCAGGGAGATGCGGAAGGGAAAGAAGGGAAGTTGATGGAAGCATGGAGTAATAAGCAGATGAAGTTAAGTAAGATTGTTGAGCAGATTAATGGCGGATTAATCCAACAACATATGATTAGTCATGGATTAAGTTAGAATAATAAGGTCGAATTCCGTTTGTTGATCGGAATTTGAGGAATGGGGATTTTGTGGTGTGTTTTTATGTGATGTAATGAATGGATAATTATTAGCAAGTGATGTTTCATTTTTGTTAGTTTATATTATCCGTCAATCGTGAATGGATTGGATGCCATATGATTCGAATATTTTTTTTAGTAATTAAATAACCAATAAATAGTACGTGAAAATAAAAGTTGAACAATAATAGCAACCACGTATTGGCAGGAATACTCTCATATTTTAACTCACTAGGAATACTCGGCAAGAACGATTTTTAAAATAGAAGGAATTCAAACCATAATGTTTTGGTCGATTCTGTCAACCTAACCAACCCAACCAGTTTGGTTTTAAATTTTCCATTCCTTATAGTAAGCGGATCGACCCAATATTTTTATTAAGAGTGATAGAACTGGACTGTGAACAACCTTAATGATTACATAGGTACAGCACCCCAACATCGTGTGAGACATGTGAACATGAACATAGACTCGGTAAACACAATCCGGTTTACCTGTATGTTTCATTCTTTTTAACATATTAATATTTTAAAATTATAAACTTACAACCACAAATACGAATGTATATGAAATGATTATATTTATACTATTAAACTTGATAATCATTTTCTTTTAAGTTTTCTCGTAAAATACCAATAAGTTTAAATAATAACATAAAATATTTAAAAGAATAAGATACGGGTCAAGTGAGTCGACCCATAAACCGGGCTCGTTTAGACAAAATCAAACCCATGGAATTTATGTTCGGGTGATTTTATATTTTCATGTTATCTCATAAATCAAAAACCATAATATAAAACATTCTAAAAATGACATAGGTATGTTCTCACCATTATTTATTATGTTTATTTATTTATTGCAGTTGTTATCAAGTTAGTGCTATATTTTAGACTTTAAAGAGGGGTGAATGGGTTACATTGGAGTAAGTGTAAATGATGGTATGCAGTGTGGTGTCAAAAACTGTGTGATCATTTTTGTGACAACAGTAACACCTACCCTTTTTCTTTTATTTTTTCCTCCTAAATTTTACTCCCTTTTGCTTTTCACTTTCTTCAGTTTTGCAGGGTAGGGCAAGCGATGGGAAGATGACTTGTTTTATTCATGGGTGGTGGGGGGGTATTTTCGACCTTTACCCATAACCATCCAATTCGTTTACTTTAAATAAAAAATATATTTATTTGCTTCCTACTATAATCCAATTACATATAAGAGTATTTGTAGTGGGTAACACAGGGGGTGTGAGCGGACTGACGTGAAATGGGTGTGGGTCGTGGAATACCCCGTCGCCCCTCCGTGAGAAGTGGCGTGGAGGGCAATCGTGGGTGTGGTCACGAGCGTGAGGGCTCTTCTCTGTCAATATATGAGTTGGTCCAACGAGGGGGAAGCGTGGAAAGGTGGGGGAGTAACCCACTACGAATAGTCTAAATGAGACATATTTAAGAGATTATATTTTTTAAAATTAATTTTACAAATATGATTAAGGTTGATTTAAGCTTACCTCGGTAAATAATAACGTGATAACACCAGTTATTCCAAATATATCTTAGTTAGTCCTTTCCCAAGCTTATATAAGTATGACCTCTAGTGGTGATAGAGTCATCAAGATGGTGGTGGTGACGGATGAATGGTTGTTATGGATGATGTAAACTCCTTAGAGGTCCTAGTTGTGATCTAATAGAATATTATTATATGTTTTTAAAGCATTTAAATATAAAGTATGGTAATTATTTTTCTATTAACATATTTTTAAACTTTTTTTTTTTTGTAATCTTTGCTTCAAACAATTATCGATTTTTTTTAAGTTTAAAAATATGATTAAAAAGGTTCTATCAGAAAATAAGTCTAATTTCATTAAAATAACACTGATAGATAAATCGTTGGCCGTTTGGCGTAATAGTAGCCCAAAAACTTTTCATAGTTGGTCTTGGTTCGAATCCTAACAACAGCAAAAAAGGGGGTCTATAATCAGGCCAGGGGGTTTACCAGTTTGGAGGTTCCTCTTATGGTGGGTTGCCCTAGATGTTCTAGGAGTGTTGCCGTTAAAAAAAAAGTTATTTTAAAATAATAATAATAATACATAAAATAGTTAGATGACACTTCACATTTACCAACCTGTTTGATATTTCATTATAACTTCTTATTTAATCATTAAATAAATCAAATCACACAAAATAGTTAGAGTTGATTAGAGGCCTTCGCTCGGTATCCCTAAACAATAATAGTGATAGATGGGTGTGGTTAGGAGACAGATCTGGAGCGTTTTCAGTGGCTTCTTTTAAAAAGCTTCTTCCCTCTATTGACCCTCTTCCAAACAGATACATTCTGGTCTGGAATTAATGGGTCCCACTGAAAGTTAACGTCTTTTGATTAAGAGAAGGATGATGATAGGTCCTAATTTGTGCAACTTATGCAGGTCTGAAGCGGAGTCTTCTGATCATCTTTTTAGCTTCTGTTATGTGGTTTCCATCATTTGGCAAGAGCTGAGTATATGATGTAAAATCCCTCATATTTTCACCTTTTCTGTACATGACATGTTTTATTTGCATAACCATGTTGGGGGGAGTGGTTTCAAAAGGAAGATTATTCAAGCTATTATCTTGGTGGCATGCTGGTATTTTTGGAGGGCTAGGAACCAATGTATCTTCTCGAATGAGGCGGTGGCGGTGGAGAAGATAGTGGGAGACATCAAATTTTTTAGTTTTTTTTGGATTAGTAACCGTTATAAGGTGATATTGTTAGATTGGAAAAAATGAATACGCTTTGATGTGTAATCTTCTTGTTGTTTGCTAGTCTTTTTTAATGAAATTTGCCGTAAAAAAAAACACTAAAATCACCATCAATTAAGGGTTAATTTTTTTTTTTTTGTGATTTGAAATCAAACATATTTTTATAGTTATAGATAAAAAATTAAAAACCACCGGTAAGAAAAAGATTACCAACGTGGATTGTTTAGATCTACGATAGATCTTGGTTATCAATTAAGCACCACCAAAACAGAAACATCGGGTCCCCTCCCCAGAAAGTCAAACATCAAATTAGTTTGAATCAGAACAAGATTAGGAGATATTTTCAAGATAAATCCAACTTTTGAACCCAATCAAGTTTCTAATTAATCCATTTCGCAGGTCAACCATTGAACTGTAACCGAAGAAATTTATATTTCATGATTTGAATGTTCAACTTTGCTGGATCAATGTCGTTTCGGGAGGATACGATCTTCCGATCTGGAAATTAATCGGAGGCCTGTTGGGGATGAGAACACGTCGTTCCGTTATTAATCAATCTAAGCTCTTGTTCCCTGAAGCGAATCGGCGTAATATGAAGTGAGTTTTAAATTATTACCTATTTTGTTTTGCTCATACCCCTTTTGTTGACCACAGTTGACTTGACTCCTTCTAGTTGTATGAACAAATTTGACTTCAGATTGATTCATTTATATTTGACATTCAAAAGTCAATTGTTTAGTCTGTGGATTAGGTGTTAGAGCTTCAACAATGGCTAATGTTTTGCAAGTTAGTTAAGATTTTTAGAAGAAACAATGTGATCTTTGCACTTGTCTTTGAATGTCAACTTTATAACTTATGATCATCCACATGATTTTCTTGAATCTTTTTAGATTTATAGGGACTTACAGATTTCATATTGGTTTCTACGTGAAATTTGAAAACAATGTGGTTTCTAGGTAGTTTGCTACCTGAGCTAGCAGACTCAAGCAAAGCCAGCATGATTCCGCTCACGTGACAAGCGGATTCGGTGACTGCGCTGATGTGGAAAGCGGACTCTTTGAGTCTGCTTGTTGAGGTAGAGGACTCTATCTATGTCCTTGTAGAGTCCGCTTGCCACCTCAGCAGAGTCACTGAATCCACTTGCCACGTGAGCGGAGGCCTGCCAGCTATGCTAGAGTACGCTAACTCAGGTAGCGAACTAACTAGAAGCAAAATTGCTTCCAAATTTCACCTAGAAACCAAAATTAGTTCCGTAAATCCAAAAAGAATCCGATTTTTTTCCAAGAAATAGTTTTTTCATGCTTAAAGCCTTTAAATCGCGTATGAAATTCACAGGACACGGATGCTTTTTGGGATATCTCTTTCTCTGATCATCATCAATTTAGCGTCTATAATGGAGCGTGCAGATGAGAATCTTCTTCCATCAGTATACAAAGAAGTCAGTGAAACATTCAATGCTGGCCCATCTGATCTAGGCTACCTAACATTTATAAGAAACTTTGTTCAAGGTCTGGCATCTCCATTGGCTGGAATCTTGGTTTTAACCTATGACCGCCCCACCGTTCTAGCCATGGGCACGCTCTGCTGGGCGGTATCCACAGGCGCTGTAGGAGGCAGTAGCTATTTCAGTCAGGTAGCTTTTTGGCGGGCTGTAAATGGATTCGGGTTAGCCATTGTGATTCCTGCACTGCAGTCGTTTATAGCTGATACTTATAATGATAACGTACGAGGGACAGGGTTTGGGTTTTTGAGTCTTGTTGGGATGGTGGGCGGCATAGGTGGTGGTGTGGTGGCTACGGTTATGGCTGGTCATGAGTTTTGGGGGGTGCCCGGATGGCGGTGTGCTTTTGTTTTGATGGCGGGGTTAAGTTGCTTAATCGGGTTTCTTGTATACTTCTTTGTTGTTGATCCTAAAAGGCTAACTACAATTGATCATGACGAGGGACCGAGTTACCTAGAAAGGTACCAAAATCTTAGATCTTGTTTTTGTTTATATGTTTTAATTTTTTTTTCCGTTTTAGGAATGAATTGTTGGATAGGGGACGCGATTCTGGTTCTGTTTCTGTTTGGGCTGAGTCATGGACCGCGATGAAAGTTGTGATGAGAGTCCGAACTTTTCAAATCATCGTGTTGCAGGGTCTTGTTGGTTCGCTCCCATGGACCGCGATGGTTTTTTTCACTATGTGGTTCGAACTTATTGGTGAGCTTGTGTGCACTTGACTTGCATCTAGCATGGTCCGGTTATAACATGATGTATTTTTTTATGTTCATTTGTAGGTTTTGACCATCAGAAGGCTGCAACCCTTTTGAGCCTTTTCGGGGCAGGGTGTTCTTTCGGGTCACTTTTAGGTGGGATCATGGCCGATCGGTTGTCTCAAGTTTACCCACATTCTGGCCGGATCATGTGCGCACAATTTAGCGCGATCATGGGGATCCCGTACACTTGGTTTCTCTTACGAGTCATCCCGCAATCGGTTGATAGCTACCGTATATATGCAGCCACACTTCTGTTCATGGGCCTTACAATAAGCTGGAATGGAACTGCAGCCAATGCACCAATGTTCGCGGAAGTGGTCCCTGCCAAACATCGGACGATGATCTATGCTTTTGATCGTGCGTTTGAAGGATCATTTTCGTCTTTTGCTGCACCCATGGTCGGGATCCTGGCAGAGAAGATTTACGGGTACGACCCGAAATCCGTGGACCCAGTTGCGGGGTCCACTAGAGAAGCGTTAGCATTGTCGAAAGGGCTTTTTTCGATGATGGCGATTCCGTTTGGTCTATGTTGCTTGTTCTACACCCCGTTGTATCGGGTTTTTAGGCGTGACCGTGATAATGTGAGAATGGCTGCTCTAAAGGAAGAAGAAATGATATGATTCACATTCTTGGTTTTGAATTATTTGTGTAACATTAATGTAGTGTAGATTAATCACACATGTAACAGAAACATATTTAGGATTGGATTCTGTGTTTTGGTTTAGGAAAAATATGCGAACTTGACTGTATTTTATATTTTGATGTATACAGACAGAGATTTACCCACGAGAAAATCATGAAATCAATATTTTTGGTACTTGTTATACTTATTAAACCCGCCCACGTTTATAACATTTAAAACTTTGTACAAAAAAGCGAAACCATCGGAACCCGCATTTTGCGGCAGGGATGTTGATAATATTAGGAACTTTATACAAAGAAATCGGAACCGTTAAAAGATTCACGTTTAAACGTCGATAAAAATAAGCACGTCGCAACGGAAAAAACGAAACCCTAAAAAAATTCATGTCGAAACATTGATAAAAATAAGCAAACGTCGTAAATTCGAAACTTTGATGCAGTTTTGACGGTTTGTATGTTTGTGTTTCGATGACTTGTACTTTATCATCGAAATGTAGATAAAAAATATGTACATCGCAATGGTATATTCGGAATTTTGAGTGAGAAAAAGAAAAACAAATTAATAAATATAAGGTATAAATAATTTTACATATCTACTTTATCATTTATAATCATAAATATTTTGAAATGTACAAACATGTTAAAATTTTCATTTTATTAATTTTAACAATTTGCTAATTGTTTTCTTTTTTTATCTCTTTGCATAATGGGCCACCACTATTTCTTTGCATAAATGGGCCACCGGTAGTTTTACTTTGAATTGCTCCCGGGCCCTGTATCCGCTTTATCTCCTTCAAGGCCTTATGGCCTATTGCATTTTCAAGATGGAAAAAGTCTCTCCCAAAAACACCTCCGGGTGTCTACTGGCGAAAACTGGTAAAAAAAACTGGTTAAAATCGGTTTTTTTTTTACCCAAACCGGTTTGTAACCCGACCCCAATTGATTTGATAGGTTTTCTCTCCTAAACCGGTTTATAACATGAACCGGTTTTGGCCAAACCGGTTTGATTCCATGATGAAAAAAACCGGTTCAGTTTAGGAACCAGGCCGGTTTATAAAAAAAAAACCACCCCGTCTTGTACACCTCTAACGCCGCCCACGTGTGGTGATTTTTCGTAAAGATTTCCACGGCGTGAAGAGGAGGTGGGACCAAGCTGGGTGGTGTGGAGTAAGGAGGCGTAGACACGTGGCATATTCCACGTAAGTGGAAAGTGGAACACCACGCCCCCATATATCGAAACCGTGTGTCAATAATGCGTCACCTAAGTCGCAATTTCCACACCCATCCATGGCCTTATAAATCCCCACATTTATATTGAGGTTACCTTGTTAATTATTAATTTTTTACCGCTTTGTTTATATTTTTGTGTATTCAAACAAAGAGATTTACCCACTAGAAAATCATGAAAAAGAATTTCTTTTACGGCTCATACCAAATTCTACTATAGTAATGTTGAACCAGATTATGCCTCTATAGTCATCTACTTTATCTTGAGTATCATCGTAAATGTATTAAAATCTATAAACCTCTCCTACTTTTTAAAAGAAATAAAATATATACATGAAAAGTGACTGCAGAAACTAAAAAATGTGATAAGAGTTGGTAAAAAAAATGGGTTGAGATTCTACATTCCAAAATATTTATGATTATGCGTAAATATATGATTATATGAAATAGTTTTATATATTATACTAAAAAACTGACTATTCTCGTTATCAATCCCTTGGTTCTTTGAGTATGTTCCTGAAAAAAAAAAACAATATTTAAGAACTCAATTAAACAAAACGCAGCAAAATCTCACTCAAAGAGTATGGTCTGACGAGAGGGTGGGATGAGGCAAACTTTACCTCTATTCAATAAGTTAGAGAGGCTGCACCCAAAGAGACCCCTGGCTCGGAAAAAAACATACAAATAAATAGCAAGTACCAAATATCCAGTATCAAAAGCATATATGAAGACAAGACATATAAAAATAAAATCTGATTTATTAACCAGATCTCCTAACAATGAGCATAAAACTGTTCCAATTAGCAATGTAGTTTTGAAAATGTAAAGTTAAGACTCTCACCACTGCTGCATAATATCCAAACAATCATAGTTAATCAAATCATTTCTTCTTCTTTTTGAATAGCCATTCGCACACTATCACGATCATGTTTAAAAACCAAATACAACGGGCTGTAGAACAAACAACACATTGCAAACGGAATCCCCATCATGGAGAAAAGCGCTTTCGACAATGCTAACGCTTCTCTCGTGGACCCTGTGGTCGGGTGCACTGATTTCGGGTCATATCCATAAACCTTTTCTGCAAGGATCCCAACAATAGGTGCAGCAAATGATGAAAATGACCCTTCTAACGCACGGTCAAACGCATAGATCATGGTCCGGTGTTAGGTGGGGACCACTTCTGCAAACATTGGTGCGTTGCACGCAGTTCCGTTCCAGCTTATGGTTAGGCCCATTAAGAGAAGTGTGATTGCATAAGTGTGGTAGCTATCGACCGTTGGAGGGATTACTCGTAGGAGAAACCAAGTGTATGGGATCCCCATGAATGCGCTAAATTGCGCGCATATTATTCGACCCGAATGGGGGTAAATCTGAGACATTCTGTCTGCTATGATCCCACCCAAGAGTGAACCAAAAGAACACCCTGCACCAAAAAGGCTGAAAAGTATTGCAACCTTTTGGTGATCAAAACCTATAAAAAATACAAAAAATTATTTTCTGTATAATTAGAGGTGACAATTTCATAAACGGATCAGATTGATAGTGGGCCAAACGAGTAAAAATCAGATTGCTATCAAATCTGACCCGTTTGGCCCCTCTACTCATAACATTCGGGTCGTGAAAACTGAACCAGGGATAGATGAGTGCCAAGACCACACACGCTCACCAATAAGTTCAAACCACATAGTGAAAAACACCATGGCGGTCCATGGGAGTGAACCAACAAGACCCTGCAAGACAATGATCTGAAACGTTTTGACTTTCATCACTCCTTTCATTGCGGTCCATGACTCGACCCAAACCGAACCAGAATCACGTCCCCGATCCAGCAATTCATTCCTAAAATACATGAAAATAAAAATCATCAAACACCAGAACATTATAAATTAAAATCCAATAAAGATTTCGGTACCTTCTAGGATCAACAAAGAACAAGAATACAAGAAACCCGATTAGGCAACTTAATGCAGAGATGATAACAAATGCAAACCTCCATCCGGGCACCCCCCAAAACTCATGACCAGCCATAACAGTAGCCACTGCACCACCACCTATGCCGCCCACCTTGCCAACAAGATTCAAGAGCCCGAACCCTGTCCCCCTCACACTATCACTGTAGGAATCAGCTATAAATGATTGGAGTGAAGGAATCACGATGGCCAATCCCAATCCATTGACAGCCTGCCAAAAAGCAACCTGACCAAAATAGTGGCTGCCGCCCATAACACCTGTGGATAATGCCCAACAAAGTGTGCCCATGGCAAGAACGGTTGGGCGGTCATAAGTTAAGACCAAGATCCCGGCCATTGGAGATGCTAAACCTCGAAAAAAGTTTCTCATAAACATTAGGTAGCCTAAGTCAGATGGTCCAATGTTGAATGCTTCACTGACTTCCTTGTATACAGATGGAAGAAGATTTTCATCGGCTCGCTCCACTATAGCAGCCAAATTGATTATAATGAGAGAAAGAGAAATCCCAAAGAAATAACGCGTTGTCCTGTGATCATATGATATAAGATATACATGTGTTTAAGCATATAAATCATGTTATAAAAGATAGTTGTACAAATCATTTACTTAAATCTTTATTCTAATAGAGCAACAAAATGTTGGTAGATTGACCCGACCCGTTTTGACCCTTATAGAAAAGATAGCTGCTCTAGTCAAAAACATATTTTGATTTGTCATCCAAGCTGTACTATTTGCCACCTCTGCGTCGAATTTCATCTGTAACAATCTTGATTTAGCACATAAGTTGACTAACTCGCAGACCCGCAAAATATGTCACTTCGTGAACCTTAAAACCTAATTCAAACACATAAACACAACACTGCATCTGAGCTTTTCATACAAATCATTTGTCCTAGTGGTTACTGACTTGATCCCAGCTTTTCTATTGGTTTTTTAGCTTTTATTATCTCATCAAAGAGGGATAAACAGAAATTATCTAATCATATTGGGCTTGACTGACATTCATAGCAATTGTTATTTGTTTCTTTCTCTGACCAATTTTTTTATTAATATACTACATTGGTGTCATTTGCAGTTTATGTATTCTTCAGCTGCTGCTCACAATCCCTATCTGTTTAGTTTTAGCTTTTTCGAGTAAATTTTAAATAAAATTTAGGAAAATGGTTTTGTAGAGTTGAGCTGGTGATTGAGAAGTAACTGCATTACATGTTGATTGGTTGAGTGTTGAAACATAATTGTTCATTCTTGAGAATTAAAATCTATATATTTATATAATATATATCATATAACAGGCTTATATGTTTTACTTAATAGTTATAAACTTTCAGTACAATGTTTTAAATATATATACATATACATATATATAGATGTATATAGTTGTCAAAGGCAACCTAGGTGCGCGCGCCTAGCGGCCTAGGTGCTCAGGCAAAACACCTTGCAGAGATGTTCAACAAACTCCGGTCAAAGTGGTCTGAAGCATCCAAAAATAGTCTGGAACAAGCCTAACTAGCAAGCCTAAAATCTAAATCACCTAAAAATGGTATATTTATGCTATGCACATTTCTTATCTCGGGCCCTTTTTTTAAGCACCTTGCGCCTAGGCCCAAGGCTCACCCTCTGTGCCTAAGCCCAAGGCTCACATATTTTATTTAACGTGCGTTTTTAGTTTTAGTTATAACTTAAAAGTGTTATGTTTGAATTGGAAACTCTTCATATTGTTTTTTGGACTACTTCTGACAAATCTATACTAATAAATAAAGGTTTAAGGTGGACACTTGTCACCTCCTCATGCCTCCTCACATTGATTTTCCCGCCTCTCTCTCCCAATAAATGTGCATCTATCTTATTAAATAATAATGATGTTATAAATATATTATTAAAATCTATACTAATAAATAAAGGTTTAAGGTAGACACTTGCCACCTCCTCATGCCTTCTCACATTGATTTTCCCACCTCTCTCTACTAATAAATGCGCATCTATTTTATTAAATAATAATGATGTTATAAATATATTATTAAAAAAGAATACCAATTATATTAAATAAGAATATATAATAGGAAATCAAAATATAACTAATTAAAGAAAAATACTAATTTGTTATACACACACACATTTCCACTTGATATATCTCGAGACGATCATAATAGTCTGACAAGTTATGATGTATTTACAAATTTATAAGTTTTATCTTTTTTAATATACAATCTCGTGTAATACACGGGATTCTAACCTAGTAATTGAATATTTTAATGTTAAAACATTTACCATGTAGAAACTATGATATATATAAGTAATTTCAGAGTATTTTGTGAAAATCCGCGCCTCGCCAGGGTTGAACAATACTTTGATAAAGAATTCTGGTTCTTTTGGGGCAGATTAATCTTCTGGATTAAATGAGGTTTAGTAGCTAGTTTAATGGAATTTATCTCCTTAATTTGTGTTTCCAACAGAGTACTAACACAGATTGATGAGAATCATGAGATAATCACCATCAATCAATGACTATTAGTCAAAATTCTTAACATATAATCAAATTAACTCCAAAGTTGACTTTTCAAAGTCAAATAAATTGGTTACAAAAGAACGGATACCAATTTATAATCATCCAAATGGCTAGAAATAGAAAATAGGAAGAATCGAAAACTCACTTCATGTATGCAGATTCGAGTTAGGAAATAAGAGCTTGAATCGATGATGACAATACGACGTAGTTTCATCGGCCGGCGCCAAAGCAGTATGGAATCTCCTCGTGAAACGACAAGATCAACCCATCGTGCCGAACCCACCAAAATGGAACATCCAAATATAGTATATACGAACTGCAAACTGATCAAAGGATCTTAACGAATCTCTGAAAATAACCCACCAAATTTCAAATTTCAAATTTCTTTGGGATCTTATTTTACCGTCAAGGGTTGATAGCAATTAATCGTACATCGAAACGATCCACGTGAGTAATCTTATTTATGTATTGCTACTTGCTAATCGGATCTAAAGAAAGTGTATAAATAAACTTATAATTGTGTGACTTTATTTAAAATAATCTTTAGTTCATGTATTACTTAAAAGTTACAATAATCTATGATTCTATATGAACATGGTGGCTTAAAAATTAAAAAAAAATACTTCAGTCTATATTTTAATGTATATGTGATCATTTATTAATTTTTACATTTAAAAAAAAAAATAATAATCTATAAATTTTTATGTTAACATTATATATTTTCACGTTTCATTAAATCACATCTTAGTAATTATTACCTATTACTAAAACAAAATGTGATGTACAGTAAGTTCTTTTGCTTGGTTCTCATGGACGGTGGCTCCAAGTGGAGGAGTTTGGTTGGCGGCCAATTTTTTTCTTTTATTTAACCGACACCACTTTATCATATAGTATGAATTCTCTTAAACTTAGAACAACTTGAGATTGACTCTATTGGTTAGCAAGGGGCTCATATATAGTTGTTATCACAATCCACCCGTGTTCGATTCCTCAGATGGATATTTTTTTTCTTTTTTCATTTCAGTTTTTTTTCTTACATTTGTTTTAAGTTTGTGTTTTACTAGCCCACTGCGTTGCGCATAACCCTCCCTGATTGGCTAATTACCGTGTTCACAGTTTCTAATATATATAATTTACGTTTTTAACCCGCTTGATTTTCTGTTAATATCGTTTTCCTATAATAGATTTTGTTTATTAAGTTAAAAAAAAACAACGTAACGCGAGGCTTATTTTAGTTTTTCTTTTTTGAATTTGCAGACATATATATCTTTTTTTAAACGGAGTCGTATTGAAATTGTAAAAAAAATTATTGTACGTTGTAGCGAAAGACGTTAACATTAAGTAGCCGTGACAATTCCTATCGTTGTCGGTGATTTTGTATCATCGTAACACCTATATGTGCTCGCTTTTATGGTTCTCTACAAGCGGAACCAACAACGGAAATAATACAAAAACACCGGTAACGATTTTGTTCGCTCATAAGCGGTTAAGCTTGTCACAGCTACGCAACTTGAACATCGCTCGCCATAGCGTAGGATACAAAAAGAATATTCTCGATTTTGAATAAAAATTTGTTTAAAAAAATTTATGCCGAAACATTAAAAAAAACTAAAATAAGAGGTCCATTAAGTTTTTTTTAAGTTAACAAACGAAAACTATTATAGAAACACTATATTAATAAAAAATTAAATAGGTTAAAAACGTATATTATTTATAGTAGGAGGGGTTAAAACATAAATTGAAAAAAAAAATCATTAAAACGAAAATTGAATTGAGAGGGCTCGCTCATAACCAGCCGCACCATACGAAAGGTGTATGAAGATTTCATAAACTATTCTTATAACACTAAGAAGTTTTGGTTTAAAAAAAACCCCAACCACACAGTTGTCTTTAGTTTTTTTTTTTTTTTCAATATTTTGATTTTTTTTAAAACAGAGTTGTATTTAAAATTGAGTATTTTTTTGGATCGTACGCTATAACCAGTGTCGTTACCGTGAACGGTATTGGTGTTATTGAAACCGGTATCGGTATTGCTTTTATGGTTTTCGACGAGCTCAACCGATAATGACCTAACTCCTGCCGGTCTTTAGTTTTTTTTCTCAACGTTCTGATTTTTTTAAACAGAGTTGTATTCAAAATTGAGTATTTTTTAGATCGTATGCTATAGCGAGTGTCGTTACCGTTGCGTTACCGTGAACGGTATTGGTATTATCGAAACTGGTATCGGTATCGCTTTTATGGTTTTCGACGAGCTCAACCGATAATGACCAAACTTCTGGCACGTGACGTAAGGAAAAAAATGACTAGACTCCGCCGCGAAGCGCGGATGAAAACAACTAGTTTTATATATTTAAAAAACTTTTATAAAAAACCACAATTTGTGATGTTCGTTTTAGGCCCCAAAACATGTTGAACCGCCCCTGTATAAGAAACTCATATATCTATATTTTCTTCTTCTTTTGTAGATGCAAAACCTTCATTCATAAACAAAATTACAAATACATGTTACAAGAAAAAGACCGATCCTTTGAAGTTCCTACAAATCAAGTGTTAGGATGACAAATAAAAAAAAAAAAGGAGAACTTATCTTCCTCGTCCATATTCTAGTATCAATTGTATATTGACCAATCTATCAACGAGTGAAAAAGGTTAATTCCAAATATAAAATTAGTTGGGTACTTGAGTTCATACTCCATCTATTAATTGACACGTGATTTTTTTTTCTTTTCTGTTAGTGCTAAGTACAAGGGCACCCAAATAAAAAATAAGACCATAAAAAAATACCAAATGAGGGAGTATCACATTTTTTTTACTTAAATCGAACCCCAAATACCTTAAATGATACCTAAAGATTTTTTTTTTATTTTTTAAATTAAAACTAATTGTATACCCTGTAAAAAACAAACTTAGTGAATAGTTTTTTTTTCTTTTGATTTGATTGGGTATCGTTAGCGGCAACAGTTTTGGGTGGGTGAATTTTTTTCTAAAGGAATATCTTTAGTTTAATAATGTTGGAAAGAGTAACACAAATTAGCTTTGAGCTGGTCATAAACACAATACATAAAACCCTTTTGGACACATAAACCCGGAATCGATCCCTTGGGTTAATATTTTTTACCTTTTCGTTTGGAAGCTTTTTTCCTTTTTTTTATTCGTTCATTTTAACGCTTTGTTTTACCACCCCGTCACGTAACACGGGTATCACCCCTAGTTATATATTTACCTGCTAGCTTACCCGAATGACTCCCCTTGTGGCCTAATAACATTTAGTTGGTCATTTTTTGAAACATGAAGATGCAAGTCAAAAATATGAGAAATGTTTTAAGACAATCTTTGCTTATAATTTAAGTGATGGATACAGAGAGAGAATAAATGGTAGGGAAAAATCCCCCCTAACCTCATCGCCTAATAAGGTTACCAAACCAAACCCTACAAGGATGGGTCCTAATTCACAACACACCTATATATTCATATATGGCTATTGGGTTCTTCTATACAGTATTTAAATCTATAAAAACTAGAATACCCATAAATTTATTTTAAAGAAAAAATAGAAACACAATTAAGGCGGCTGGCTAATGATGAGATTGAAAATCAGATGCACCCATCTATGAATCTATCTGAGAGGGACTGTGGCATACCATCTTGTAAGCAATCAATTGGAGGTATAGTGAGAGTTTCCTGCACCCCATAAGCATTCCAACAAAATGGATCATCAACCAACTCCCCTTCAAAGGGCAACAGCTCAACCTCGGACATGGTTATGTTGGTACAAGCAACCGTGTCACTGCAAGCGAAATGTATTGGAGGGCTACGCACGTCGTATGTCCCCTTTATGTTTCTGTAAGTTATGTCTCTAACATACACGGCTGAGGTCTGGTTTACGCAGTTCTTGTTTGCGCAATAATACTGGTCTATGATGGCGCAGTTCCTCACATTCTCCATTTGGATATTCTCAAAGGCTATCCCTGTTACTGACCCGGCCCCACCCTGCCACGTCTTGATCCTCACCCCGTTGTCAGAATCATGTATCATTACGTTCCTTACGCTTATGTTTGAAACACACGCCTCTGAGTTGTGCACCCCTAAGCTCCCAATGCTGCACAATACCGTCGTGTTATTTAATTAACTAAACCTTTAACTCAATCAATAATTACACACACACCTGATCCCATGACTAGGCCCACAAGTCACACCCTCTATGTCAACATCTACGCAACCGGGTCCAATGGAAATGCAATCATCCCCTGCCAATAATCAATTTTATTACCATAAGAATCATTAATTATATACTAGTTTTTTTTTTTAAAGAACAGATGGTTTTACCATTGGCTATCATTGAATTGTAGATGCCCACAGACTTTGTGTTCTCAATATGGATCCCGTCGGTGTTGGGGCTGAGTTTAGGAGAAGAAATGGAGAGTTCATCTATGAGTACCCCTTCACACCCGTCGAATTTGACGTGGAACATTGGACTATTTTGGATCCTTAGTCCAGTAAGTGCCAAATTTGAGCTCATAAAGAAGCGGATTAACTGAAATAATAGATTGATTTAGTTAGGTACATAAAAACACAACTAATTATTCAATAAGTCTATCTACTTACTGTAGGGCTGTCACATGGTCCAGGCAATGTTGACCCGTTGGGACCCTGAAATCACATTGTTAGTTTTTCGCAGTTAGTAGAACGAGCAAGTAAACGAGGGAGGGAGGATTAATTACCCGGTGAGGCTTGCAGGGGAGGTCCCACCAGTCGTTGCCATAGCCTTCAATGGTACCAGTTCCGGTTAAAGTCATATTATTAAGTTTATAGAACACAAGCCATTGCTTGTTGCTGTCTTTCTTTGGCCAGCAATCCGGTCCTTGAGGCGGCGTTAGGATCCCATCTACCTTTAAAACAAAAGGCTTAATTATTCACATATAACATATAGAAAAGTTGGTTATATATTGGAAAAGAATGAATATATGTTACTTGAAAAACAAGTCCGGGTTTGCAAGGTCCAGAGAAAATGGTAGAAGTTATCATGTAAGTGCAACCAGAGGGAACCAAAAGAGTAGCTGATTCGACAGCACATGCTTCCTTCCAAGCGGCCACGAAAGCAGCAGTGTCATCTGTAGAACCATCTCCAACGGCACCGTAATCGTTGACGTTAAAGACACAGCTGCCCGTAGTATCATTATCACTCGGGTCGGAAGAGACGGGTGGCGGGTAAGGAGCAATGGGAGGAGGAGGAGGAGGAGGGGGAGGAGAGGAGCCTTTCTTGTGGAAATGGAATCTTCCTTCCACAATGCTCGACACAAGTAACAACATAACAAAGATCTTCATCGAAATCATTTTACTTTACTTGTCCACAACACAAGAAATAGCAATGGCAATGGCTATCATTTATATTAAAGTTTCTGTCACAGATAAAAGCAAATTAATAAATTATCCAAAAAACAAGTTCAAAATTGCTTTTTTTTCCTCAAGAAACACAGCTTGGCATTTCATCAAACACTTAGACTGCATTCGATTTTACCTCTTTTTTACAGCAACAGATGCTTGTAATTTGTGGGCTTCAAAGCTGAGAAACCGGAAAGAGGCCTACCGAAACAGGTTGGTTTGTTTTTAGTCTTAAAGTGGGTGGATGGGTGCACATGCCACCCCTGGAATGGCCATGCATATATAACCACCCACTCGTAGCAGTTGGAATGTATATGATTTAAGTAATAAAATGTGGGATTTCGATATAAAAGTAAAAAGAAAACACACATCTCATGACACGTATTGTACTTTTTTTTAAAAAGCGCTCCTCGTGACACTTTCTTGTTCTTTAGTTTAATTCCTTGTGGCTATGAATCTATGATATGATATGAATAAATCCAATCCAAGCACGGGTGCTTCCATCTCCAAACCTATTAGTGTAAATGTTTATAAAAACTAAACTAAAAATACGTCACCGCGCACTGTCCAAAACCGGCTAAATCCAGGTCTTAACAGTTTTTTTTGTTAGACATGTAACCAACTTTCACAACTGTTTCAATTAAGTTAGTTAATAATTTTTTGTCCTGATTTAATCACTCAACTTGTAGAGATTGTGTTAATCATATATAATTGACTTGTTTAACAGGTTAAAGTGATGTGACGTGGCATTTTTTTTAATTTTTTCCTTTTTTAAAATCCTATATATTATAAACGTAATTGATTACTAATATTTTTATTAATAATAAAATTTTTAAATTTGCTAAAATTTTCAAAAAGTATTTTTTTTTTAATTTTTGGAACAGTATGTTGTAAATTGGATTTTTATTTTTGGTTTAATAGTATGAATTGTATTTTGGAAAATTAATTTTTAGTATTCAAGCAGTAAGTTTATGATTTTTCTTTTTGGAAAAGTACGTTTGGGAACAAGAATTTTCGAATCTACTGTTAATTTTTGAAATTTTTAATAGGTTTCAAAGTTTTATTATTAATTCAAACTTTAGTAATTAGATACGTTTCTAATATATAGGATTTAAAAAAAAAATATCACATAAGCACTTTAACCTGTAAAACATGTCGTATTAGCACATTCCTTACAAGTTAAGTGATTAAATCGGGACAAAAAAAAATTTGAGTGACTTAATTGGAACAGTTGTGAAAGTTGGTTACATTTCGTATGAAGTTTTTCCTTTTTTTTGAACAACAAGGATAGATTGGTCTTAACAGCTTCCTATAGTGAAGGTCTTGGGTTTGAATTCTGACAACATCAAAAAATTAGTTTGTGGCCAGGTCAGGGGGTTTACCCAGTTGGAGGGTTCCTCCTGTGGTGGGCTTCCCTATATGTTTTAGGTGTTGCCCCAGGGAAACCCAATTATCCTATAATATTTAGCGTTGCCGTTCCAAAAAAAAAAAAAAAAACTAAGCCTCATATTTGCCGTCGGCAACGGTGTGGTTGCAACTAGTGGATCTGTACTTGAAGCGAACACAGGTTACTGTGACTTTTTTTATAATTTTGTTATTATATGGTTCTCTTTATGGTTCTTATTACTTTAAACTTATTTTCACAACTTTCAATATTGTTAACTTTTTATATATATTTTTTTAATTTAAACGACATTAACTGTTTTTTAAGTCTGATTGTTATCATAAATTTAAAATGTTGAATAATTTGAAATGTGGGTGAATGTGGGATTTGAGTCTTACATGCATTTCGTGTGCATATGAAACGTACCATCGGAATTAGAACCTATCAGTCAGAGGGTTGATATAGAATTCCGTTACACGAGTAAGAAAAGTCTCGTTCTTTTTAGAAGAAAAAACTCATTTTTTTATATAACAAATTCCCTTAAATAAGAATCAGTACACACTTTTGACCATTCAAAGGTAAAGAGTTTAGCACACTTAAGATGTGAAAAGGTTAAATGTCACAAAGTTCTTAACAATCATAAATTTTAGGAGTAAAGTTTTTTACGGCTTTGTTAAAATTTATCCACATAAACCTAACTTTATGTGTGTGATCACACGTTTGATTTTAAAACTAGACGCAGTTATGGACAAAATTATACATATCTCTTCAACAAGAATTAGTTTTTGTTATTAGACAAGTATCAATGAACATGTTTAAAGTAAAACCCTCTTGAAGATGCTAAGTTGTAATCTTCAATAAATCCAGTATTAGTATGAATTTGTACTTAATAAATATAATAGAATTTGTGTTTGTAAGCGTTTTTATTTTATTTGATGATGAAATTAATTGTTTTATTAATGAATTAACTAGAATATCAATTTGTCTTAACATGTCACGGGGTTTCAGATAAAATATTGTTGAGTTCCCCACACCAACACCATTATATATGGACTATGAAATTTTGAGTTTCCTTTTTATTTGTGTATTGTTGCATATGTCAATCATGAAAAACCAAAATAGGAGCCTTCCAATATTGTATGAACAATAACTTAACCATAGAATTGGCTCCTGATCTAATTAAACCGCCTAAAACATTTATGATTACCTCTCACAAAAGTTATGTGAGTTTAAATCTTTTATTTATCAGATATTCAACTGATGATAATGATAAATATATATACATAAGTGATCAAGTTCACATATTAACATCACACTAATTAGTTACAACAAATACACAAAAGACAAATTATAGGTGATAAAGTTAATATAAACAGTTAATTGAATATTAACAAACGTTAAAAATAATTCATGTGTGGCGAGAGTTATTTATGTAAGTTGTAGTGGAAGATTAGAGATTTTGATGAATTAAGATTTAAGAAATTCACTTTGAGAATTTACTGATACCACGTGTTGTGATTCAAGTGATGTTTTGTTAGTGTTGGCTAGTTGAAGCTTAGACCGGGTGTAATGGGACCTGAGATGGTAGGTCATGATTGTCACGTCACTGTGACGGGCGTGGAACACCACTTCATTTCTTCATGTGGAGTGGTGTGGCCCAGCCACCGCCAGGGGTGTTGCCCTTGTCATATTCAATCTCTAGTTTAATTAGCCAATGGCTATACGTTAGCCACCTCACCTTCTCTTTCATTTAACTTTTTAATTCAATGTTTAATTTAAGTACTCACACTCATCAACTACCATATACCCTTAGTGGGTATGAGTGTGGCGACCACCACTCCTTACATAACACCACCTTCTTGATCACACTCACTAACCACTACAAGTACACATAACTTTATAATTAGTGTGAGGTAGTTTCAAAAAAAGACGCTCAACATATATATTAATCATATTATTATTTATAAACTAATTCATTATTTACTCACCGAAAGTGAACTGAAATTAGAGAGATACTTCTTCACTCTCAATACTTAGGATTTAAGTTTATCAATGTATTAATAAATAATAAAAGTGAGGATTTCATCGATCAACCAATTGTCTAAAATATACATATATAGATGAGATAACGTACAAAGTGTTTTGTTTACATGTTTGTGAATACATGTTTGTATGGTAGCTATCAAACGTATATAACGACCCACTTTTAGTTGTAGTGTGTATATGATTTAATTAATTTTAATAATATATGTAGTTGTTGAGATTAGATATATGAATAGCTAGTCAGTAGTAAGTAACATATATGGGAGGGCATGTGGGGTTTCGATATAAAGCAAAAAAGGAAACACACATGACACATATATTGTATTATTTTTAAAGGGTTGCTTGTGACACTTTGTTGTTGTTTAGTTTAATTACTTGTGGCTATGAAGCTGCCGGCAAACATTCAGATTTAGGGGGTGTTTGGGATTACTTTTCAAAACTACTTATTGACTTATTACCTTTTGTAATAAGGTAATAAGTTATAAGTTTATTTGAGTATGTTAAAATGAGTTTTCAAAAGGACTTTTGAAAAATGAGTAAGAAGTTGTTTTTGAGAAGTAAGAAATTCTTACTTCTTGTTTCTCCTTATGACTTTTAGGGGAAAAAAAACAACTTGTTGATTTATTAACTTTCCCCACCTAATTAGTTAATTCAAACACTTTTTTTAAAAAATATTTTTAAAAAAATAATAAGTTAATAAGTCCTTTTGACAAAAAGAACTTTTGAGTTAATAAGTAATCCCAAACACCCTGTTAGTAGATGTTTTTGAATAAATCCAATCACGGGAGCTTCCATATCCAAACCTATACATACACTCTTACGTACTTCTATATTCAAATTTCCTTAAATATATAAATAAATATACTCCCTAGGTGAAAATAAAAACATGGTCAAGTAAAAGTCATACACATGTCACTTAATTTTATGACTTATTCTAATACTCTCATTTAAAATTAACTTATTCTAATACTCTCATTTGGTGATGTCCGCGACCGGTAACTTTTTTTGTATTTTTTATTTTTATAAAAGTTTAATATTAACCCTTTAGTTTCTTAACTTTCATAATGGCTCCTTAACTTTCTAATTTTTTAAGCATACCCTTTAAGTTTCTAAAGTTTCATAATGACTCCTTAACACATACACTCGTCAAGATATGTCTACTTTGACGTGACAGTTATAAATTATATTAAGTTAATTTTTAAAACAATTTTTTAACTTGGTATTATTTTTTTCATGTAATTAATAATCCATATTAAATTCATTTGTTTAATAATATAATATCAATCCAATAATCCATAATCAAATAAAAAGTATCCATAATTAGATTGATATTAAATATCTAAAAATATATATTATTTTAATATAGTATTTAATAGTATAGACTAGTATTATCTTTAAAAATATATTATTTAAAAGATGGATGTGCATTTAATAAGAGAGACGAGAAAAAAATTATGAGAATGAATATGTAGGCGACACGCGACATTTAAAAACATTTATTTATTATATAGTATAGATATAGATATTTGGGGATGGTTAGAATGAAACCCACTTGAGTTAAAAAAAAACCCAAAAAAGCCTATGTAATATGGTAGGTTTGTTACATATTTTTCGTAACTTTTTATAAAATAAAAAATAAGTTTTCTCCATGTACAACTAGTATATAGTATCTAACCATGTGTTCGTCGTGTGTTCAACACTTTAATGTATCCATGCTTGATGCGGTATATTACGGTAGTTGAGTCAGAGTTCAACACTTTAATGTACATATATTTAATCGGTTTCATGGATCATGTGAGATTAACATACATTATCTCATTTTTTTCATTAATATGCATTAACACATAGGTATGTGTGCCCGTTTTGCAATCATCTTACAAATTACAGTAATAAGAACTTATCATTTTCCAAATTGCCGTTCAAAAAAAAAACAACTTATCATTTAAATAAGAGTTAATTACATGTATGGTACCTATGGTATGTCCTAGTTGTATTGTTCGCCTTTTAACTTTGAGAAGTTATATAGTCGATTCATAATTTTCCATTTTGTAACACCATTGGTCCTTAACATGGATGGGCGTTATATATACAAGTAAGGAGTACTTTTAATTTTATATTTAGTTTTTTAGCAGTAAGGGTATTTTGGTCATTTAATATAAGTTTAACGGCCAAAGTTAATGCCCCTTGCTTTATAAGATGAGATGGGTTGGAAGGTATGTCACCTGGATGTGAAAGCTGTATTTCTTCATGGAGTAAGGGGCTATTCGACAAAAGCTGAACAATTAAGTGCTGAATTATTAAGAGACCTTAATGGTTCAACATGGTTTTTCTGTTAAACCATTAAGAGGTACAATCAATTATTAAGAGGTGGGCTGTCAGCGAAACAAACACCGTTTACCTTTGAACGATTCACAAGTAACCTCTTAGTGGAATCATTAAGAGACTGTCAAATAGCCCCTAAAAGAAAATGTCTGTTTATTACAATGGGTCATTAGTGTCCTGGTAGTCACAGAAGCAATAGATAGTTGTGTTGTCAAGTTGCGAGACAGAGTTTATGGTTGCAACCTTAGCAGCCTGTCAAGCAATCTGGTTACATGGATTGTTAGAAGAAATAACAGGGTTGAAGCATGACATAGTAACTTTGTTTGTGGTTAATGTCAACAACTGCACTCATGAAAAATCATGTTTATCATGGGAGATCCAAGCATATTAATACTAGATATCATTACATAAGAAAATGTATAGAAAGAAATCAATTTTAAGTCGATTTTGTGTGTGGAGATATGAAATGTGCAGATGTGTTAACAAAGGCCTTACCTATACTGAAGTTTAATGGGTGTAAAAGTCAAGTCTTTTTTAAATCAATAAAATTTCCCTGATTTCCTCTTAATCATTTCCGTTAATTCTCTTATCTTCTTAATTGAGTTTCATGGTGCTTGATTTCACTTACAGCGGAATTAGAACCTCCCAGTCAAAGGGTTGGTATAGAATTCTTTTACATGTGTAAGAAAAACCCCGTTTTTTTTTTACTTTTTACATAATAAATTCTCTTAAATTTCGAGAACCGAAGAATCAGTACACACTTTTGGCGTCTCTTGGTTCCGCCGTTCAAAAGTAAAGAGTTTAGCACACTAAAAAAATGTTGACTTGAACGCAGTTTCTGATGTGAAAAAGTTGGATGTCACAATTTTTTTAACAATCGTAAATTTTAGGAGTAAAGTTTATCTGGCTTTGTTAAGTCTATCCGCACAAACCTAACTTTATGTGTGTAACACGTTTGATTTAAAACTATACGCAGTTGTGGACAAAATTAACAACTATATGATACCGTTTGTTTTTGTCATTTGGCAAGTATCAATGAACATGTATATCAAGGTTAGAGTAAAACCCTCTTTTAGATGCTAGGTTGTAATCTTCAATAAATCTAGTGTTAGTGTGGATTTGTACTTACTAAATAAATATCTATACGATATAATAAATAAAGGTTTTTTATGCCACGTGTCGCCTCCACATTCATTCTCATCATTTTTTTCCGTCTCTCTCTCTTATTAAATACACCTCTATCTTTTAATAATAAAATATATTTTAAAAGAAAATACTAATTTTTAAATTAATAAATCTCCTGACATATTTTGACGGGTGTATGTATTAACAGATTATATTGTATTCCACGGTTTTATTCAACCTGTGTAAAACACGAGTTTTTAAAAAATAAATTTTTTATTACTTAGTATATAATATTATATTTATTCAACCCGTGTAATACACGGTATTTTAACATAGTAATCAAATATAATCGAGTTTGTATTTGTAAGCGTTTTTATTTTATATGATGATGAAATTAATTGTTTTATTAAATAATTAGAATATCATTTTGTCTTAACATGTAACGTGAGGCTTTGCATGTTCACGGGATTTCAGATGAAAATATTGTTGAGTTCCCCACAGCTGCATATGCCAATCAGCTTATAGGGCGGTCATGGCTTCACTTATGATTTGGTTTGTCTAACTTCTATTTCTGTCGGCATATAATAAAATAATGAAAAACCAAAATAGGAGCCTTCATTGTATGAACAATAACTTAAACATGGAAGACTATAGATGATAAAGTTAATATAAACAATTAATTGAATATTAACAAACGTTAAAAATAATACATGGGTGGCGAGAGTTATCTATGTAAGTTGTAATGGCAGATTAGAGATTTTGATAAATTAAGATTTAAGAATTTCACTTTGAGAATTTACTGAAACCACGTGTCGTGATTGGAGTGATGTTTTGTTAGTTTTTGCTAGTTGAAGCTTAGACCTGGTGTAATGGGACGTTAGAGGGTAGGTCATGACTATCACATCACTGTGAGGGGCGTGGAACACCACGTCGGTTCTTCATGAGGAGGGACGTGGCCCAGCTACCACCACGGCTATAAGCTACCTCACCTTTTCTTTCATTAAAATTTTTAATTTAATATTTAGTTGAAGTACTCACACTCATTTAACAACTACTATATGTTGAAAAACAAGCTGAAGAATACAAACACGAAATTTGATCTTAACAACCGATCGACTTTTTCTTTTTATTATTTCTTGACTTACAATTACATGTATTCTAATAATCTATTTATAATAAATAAACTATACTAATCCTACTTAAATACTTCTCTCAATTATCTCTACTAATTAATCAAACTAGATAATTCTAAAATTCAAACTATTAATTAATTAACTATTTCCGAATCACCACCTTTAACGTTCATGTTCTTCCAAACTGACCCTCTTTCTTTTGTAAAATCAAGATTAACTCCTTTAATATATACCCTTAGTGAGTATGAGTGTGGCGACCACCACTGCTTACATGACACCACCTTTTTTTATCACACTCAATAACCACTACACATAGCCTTAATGTTAGTGTGAAGTAGTTTTTAAAAAAAAGGCATTCAACATATATATATATATATATGAATCATGTTATTATTTATAAATAAATTCATTAATTACTGTTCGAAAGTGAATCGAAATTAGAGAGACGCTTCTAGATAATAAACTTTAAAAACTCGTTTTTAGATAATAAACTTTAAAAACACAAAAGTAGTATTTGTAAATTTTATATGTAAACCTAAAATTTGGTATTATATTGATAAAATATTAAAAACTCGTTTTTAGATAATAAACTTTAAAAACTCGTTTTTTTATAAATATCCTAGTTTTATGTTCTTGTTTTTTTTAAATATTTACCTTTGATGATACATTTAAAAAAAAATGTGAGTCAATGATTATAATAATGAAATTGATTTGATAAAATGTTTATTTATGTAATCTTTTAAAAAAAAATAAGCTAAATATAAAAATATTAGATAAAGAATATAAATGTGATTATTGGAAGAAATGGATGCGAGCATATAAATATATAATGTTATAATGTTGATAAGTGAGATAAAGTTTAGTTTTTTATTATAATAGGATTCGAAATTATAAATAAGGAGGTGTCGTGACTCATCATGAAAGGTTTGTTGCCTCGTCATGCCTATCCAGTCTCCCTTTGACAGCTGGATCCCTCTCAACCTTCACGTGTCGTCTCTCTAACCCTACCCATCCCCAACCACCGCACCGCCTTTCTCCCCCACCACTCCCTCACGGCGGTCCAACGCCCAAATTTCGGAGTTACTGAACCTAGCTACTCGGATAATTAACAAAACGACGACCTCATCGGTTGGATCTCCTGAATCTCTCTCATAATTTCGAAATTTCTGTACGGAATTGCACAAAGTTACTGGATTTCATGCGTACATGTAGGGCTGTCGTCTTCCGGCTCTAATCTCCGTTTTTAGCTCCGCCGGAACAGGTCAGATACACACACAGCCTCTATCTCTAGTTACACACACAACGCTATTATTATGCAGATAAGTTAGCAGAAACGGAAGTTACTCGCGAGCATGTGAAGCTATTTTGGTGAATTACTGATTCAATTAAAGAGCTGAATCTGATTGTTATTGTTTTCTCATTTAATTTGTCGACTTAATTTATTAGAAGGCTTTTGAATTTTGATTCAGATTTGATTTTTCATGAAAGGTCAATTCTCAATTGTAGCTATAATAGGAATTTAATTTTAGGTGGAGGTAGCGAGTATAAGTAGGATGGGGCCTGGGATTGGGATAGGGCTATACTAGATATGTCTTAGACTAATGAAGGTAAAATTCTAAAAATTCATTTATGAGGTTATATATTTCATAGAAGAAATTTAGCTAATTTGATTAGGATAACATGCCTAGAAGGCTAGAACTAGTTGCTTCATTAGCTAAGATTGATGATTTCAAGAAGAAAGTTATCAAAGATCCAAAACAATGTAGATGTCTATTTGATATGCTAGCCTAAAACACAAAAGTCAGTAAGCATTATTCAAGAAATCAAGGGTGACTAAAAACCAAAATGCCTGTTAAATATAGGACCGAGGGAGTATGACATAGGATTGTATATCTGATTCCTTTTCTTCTTCATTTTAATATTTTATTGGAAAGATCTCTAGAGAGCCCAAAAACTGTTTTTTGATGGGGGATTTTTTTGATATGGAATGTCTATTTACTTCATAGAAGGAGAGTTTAATATAAGATGCTTATTTTAGTTGAACAGAATTATACTATAGGTTTACACGTATATAAATAAAAGAAAATATAGGAAGGAGAGTAAAGATGAATTGTGATTCCATATTTGGTGGTTTATGCAATACCGTCAATGTGCGTCCATCTCACAGAACATTCAGTTGTACTACCGTAATTCAAATCAATGGAAAAAAGGTTTGTAGTTTATGCTGTTGTGCTGATGACAAAAATATGTGGCATCTATATGCTCATGTGGGGAAACATTGAAGAGAGTTTGCTTCCTTGATAATCAGACCTTATTATTACGTCAAAACTATTGTTTTTTGATCTCCCTAGAATCTTTTGGGAAGTTTAGTAATATTATTTGTAAGAAGTTCTAATTATGGAATTGAGTTTTGTCATGTGCAAGAAAATTAGTTTACTTTGTTGGTTTTAATATGCTATGTTGTAAAGATATATTTCAAAGGGATTAATTTCGGCTATAAGCATACGGACTAGATATCTCACTCATAGTTGTCAATAGCGCTTGTAGCGGGCGCTATAGCACGCTACATAGCGATTCGATTAGTCACCGCTATCTCCATTTCTCGAGTGAATAGCGACCCAATAGCGTTTTTTCTTTTTTTTTTAATTATTTTTTAATTTTTTACTTGATTAATATAAATAGGGTTGCTAATAACCCTAATATATGAAGATTTAGATGATTATTGATTATAATTGCTACAAATCCTACAATAGTTGAATATAAAATATTTCTAAAAATTTCTAGCAGTGTATCGCTAAACGTGAAATAGCGCCCGCTATTTATCGCTATTCGCTACGTAGCGTATAGGTGTCTTGTCGCTTTTTACCGCTATTCGCTATTGACAACTATGATCTCACTTTGCAAAATTCGTCATCTGCTGTTTTCTTGAGTACTTATTGATGTTCCTTCCTTGTTGACGAGAGATTCGTCTTTAAAGATAATATTAAGGCATCTTTTGTTTGTATGCAGAATGATCAGGAATGTATATTTAAGTTCAACGAAATAAACCTTTCAACAATATTTGTCAGTATTGTAAAGTGACATCTAATGATTATATGGAAAAACTATAATACTATAAAGTTGCAAGTATTACACACACATGACATGACACTTGCAAAAGATTTTTTTGGAGGTTGATAAAACAGAACTTATTCTTTTTACCTAAAGGTAACATCAAGTGTAAGTTTACTTAAGTGGATTGTAGAGAGTGAGTTCACATTTAAGTGTTGTTTGGGTTCGACATTTGCTTTGTCTGCTATCGTCGTTGAAGTAATTACGCATAAAAATGGCGTACTCATACACACATGGTTCTAGGGAAATTTTTGACTGTTTGTCAAATGCCTTTTATGTTGGGGCGTCGATAGTGTGGAGGCTAAGGGAAGGCAGCCAGCCCTAGCCTTGGTTCGGCCCACTTGATGTTTATTTTACCTGGCCCTAAACTATTATGTTAACCCTAGAATTAGTCTTTAAATACAAAGCTTTGTACTTGTAATTCCTTGAGCACCTGAATAATAATATACATCTAGTTGCAACCCGTGGACGTAGGTCATACCGACCGAACCACGTAAAATCCTTGTGTTCTTTCATTCTTGTTATTGTGTGTGTGCACGTGTGATTACCTAACAAAATAGCCTTTAGCAACAAAAATTTTGGGGTGAGAGGGCTCTCATGAACCAAAAAATAGCATTGAAAATGGCTACAAAGGTAATTTCAATATAAGAAGATTACCAAAAAGGCAAAAAGGAAATGCTTCAATTTTCATAGGATATCTTAAAATTGTTGCAATTTTATGAGATGGTGGGACTATATATTAGAAAAAAATAGTAGTCTGAATCATACATGTTTGCGAATAGGAAAATTTGTCTTTAAGATAAGTAATTAAACTTTACTATGCTTTTTGCAAAGATTTATATTTCAGGATGCCTTGTTAAAAGATCATAGCTTTTGATAAAATGTAGTACGGGATTATCTGTTTAAATGTTATGGTTTTTTAAAAGTTTAGTAGTTAGTTGTATTATCCAAGTTTCTGAAAAAAAAAAGTTTATTTGCAATCTTAAAAGACATATTGCTTTTTAAAAAATTTAGTAGTTAGCTAAAGAAGACCTCTAAAACGCATAGGATTAAGAGTTATATGAGCTGGAATCGGAATCGTCTTTGCAAGAATACTCTGAATTCAGCAGTAATAACAATTTTGGAATACGAATCAATACTCTTGAACTTAAAGAATTAACCAATTTTAACATGAGCTGTTAATGGATATTCAGAAATCTGTATTATTATCTATAGCTTTACAAGAAACTAAAGAAAATCAACGAATTGGCCTTGTATACTGTACTACTAATTTAAAGTGTTCAGGTTAAAATTAGACTATCCCGTTGGTTTAATTTAAAGCTGACACGTGTCTCCAGATTCTGTATTTGCTATCTATCTTTTGTGCTACAGATTCTGTATTTTTGTGGCCTAAAATAAAATTTGCTGTCACCTGGAATCTGGGAAGAGAAGTAGTTTCTGCGTATCTTTTGTTCTCCAGATTCTCAGGTGAATTCATCATCTAATCAAAGTGTATCATGTAATTTTGTATGCCAAGCCTCATAATCTTATTGTTTTCCTGCGTTTGCAACCTTGTATAACAACAAGAAGTGTAATGCGAGAACAATTAAATACCAAAGGGTAAATTGTTGCTTATCTGCAGGGTTTGCTAATGCCAAGTGTGTGGTGTGCTGGTTAATAAATCAGAAAGTGATTGCATCATTATCATCAATGGGTTATGTGTATTTCATTTGGCTTTGATATTGCATTAACACATTCTTTCTTTCATCATTCATACTAATTTTTTGGTACATGTAGTTGTCGTACAGATTGTAATTAATCTGCTGGTTCTATCTTTACCTTAATTGTTTCACTTATAAGATGCCATCTTCACTCAAATTCTGTTGGTCTTGGATATCAATGCATTAATTTTGAATCGTCAGATACAACAATCAAGTTTCAACTACTGCTCTGATCTAGTGCAATTGTGCTTGTTAGAGATGCTTCTTTATGAGCATTATATTCATAAAGCATCTCCTGTGAATCCTATCAAACATCCAAACATATAAGATATCTCACTTCTGTTATGTAAAATATTTATTCACGATTAAATTCATCAATTGATCCATGACTACATTTGATTTCTGCAGGTGCTTCTTGGTTATATTACTAAGATATAACAAAACCTTTTAAGTTGCTGAGAATTGTTGGCTGCACATTGATATCCCAAGCTGTAGTTTAATGGGGACTGGAGAAGAGAGTTCACCTGCCAAACATTCCAAATCTACTTCAAATCAGGTTTCCTCACTCTTTCTTCTGTGAATTATATGAAATATTTTATGTGTAAATGCAAAGTTATCTCACTCTCTTAACTACAGGAAACACCTCCACCCTCATATCAGGATTGGTCAAGCTCTATGCAGGTGCATGTTATAAACTCTTTTTTTTTTGTCAATAGATTCATTGAAACAGGTTTCACATGTTGAGATGGATTTTTGTAATATTTAGTGACTTTTGTGTTCAGGCTTATTATGGCTCTGGAGTTGCTCCACCTTTCTTTGCGTCAACTGTTGCCTCTCCAACTCCTCATCCATATGCTGTGTGGGCTGGTCAGGTAATCATCTATATTGACATGCAAAATCTATTGAGATGCATATGTTATGTAATAATCTGCATTTATTTAATAATCCATTGTATGTAAAATTATTTCAGCATCCTATGATGCCACCTTATGGGACTCCGGTTCCATACGCTGCTTTATATCCACCAGCGGGAGTTTATGGTCATCCTAGTATGCCTATGGTAAGAATCATTTTTCCTTCATGAAATTTACTTTTGCATTGCATCTTGCATCTGTATACATCATGTAAACTGTAAAGTGCGTATTGTTATCTTATACTAAACTTTTATTTAATCATCATCCCTATAGACCCCTGGCACTGTGCAGCCAAACACAGAAATAGAAACGAAGGCTCCTAATGGGAAGGACAGGGTCAACAAAAAGTCAAAGGGGACTTCAGGAAATGTCGACGCAACTGGTTCTAAGAATGGAGAGAGTGGGAAGGCGGCTTCAAGTTCAGGGAACGATGGTGCTACCCAAAGGTTTTCATACCTTAATTTAGATTCATAAAACTAGTTAGTTCTCAGTGAACACGGTGCATTTTGTCATAGATTTTACCATACTGATCTTAAATTTTGAACATAAACAGTGCTGAAAGTGGAAATAATGGTTCATCTGATGCAAGTGATGAGGATAACCAACAGGTATGTATTTCCGCATTAGTAGTCAAAATGTTAGATGACTCAGATTTTGGTTTTAAGATTAGAAGTATTTCCTCTTCTCGTTATATATTGACACATCAAACTGGTACCTCCAGGAATATTCTGGAGGCAAAAAGGGAAGCTTCCATCAGATGCTTGCAGATGGTGATTCTACAAACTTCTACCTTTTTTTATGTGCATGCTTGAAAATTTGTTATAAACATTAAAATTACATTTCTGCAGCAATTGCACGAAACAACAACAATTCTGGATCAAATGTTCAGATGCCAGTGCCTGGGAATCCTGTAGTTTCTATGCCAGCTACCAATCTTAATATGGGGATGGACCTGTGGAACCCATCTGCTGGGTCCGGGATGCAACCAAACCACACTGGTGTCTCACAATCAGTGGTTCCACCACCAATAATGGCTGATCAATGGGTCCAGGTATACAAAACAATAGTTAATTGCTGATTAATTACCTATATGCCCTTTTTAAAGATTCCATTGACTTGTTTTTGAATTATGAGTTGTTTAACTTATAAACGTACATTAACGTTTTGAGCAACCAATGCATGCTTCTTTATTGGCAATAGGATGAACGCGAATTGAAGAGGCAGAAAAGGAAGCAATCCAATAGGGAGTCGGCTAGAAGATCAAGGCTGCGCAAGCAGGTAATATATACCTTGTCTGGTCAAAGGTCACTCAAATTGATTCCTATTATCTAGAGATATATTTACTCTTACAAAATGAATGTCTTCTTCTATAATATTGATGGAAATTATAAAAATTAGGCCATATTTGAATATATTTTATTTGGCAGTATATAATATATCATGTTTTCCCTAGGCTGAGTGTGAAGAGTTACAGGCTAGAGTAGAGACACTAAACAACGAGAATCATTCACTTAGAGATGAGCTGCAGAGGCTTTCTGAGGAATGTGGGAAGCTTACAGCTGAAAATGATTCAATTAAGGTTTATGCCACTTCCTCGAAAAACATGCTTTTTTTAACAAATATTCTAGCACAGACAGACATCAAATTAATTATTATTTCATCATGTTAAATGGGAATTGTGTTTAACATATATTATTTTTTGTTTATGTTGGTTGGACAGGATGAATTAACTAGTATTTTTGGACCTGTAGCTGTTTCAAAACTCGATGCACATCTTCAACCTCGAATGAACGAAGGTGACAGTTGACATCATGACAAAAAAGTTACTTATTAATCTTATTATATATACACAATTAGGTCAACAACCATTCTCGAGTCATCAAGAGGAATCGACTTTAGGATTGATTGAGAAGTGCACCATGCTCTTATACACCCGTTAACCAAGGTAACTTTGACATTATAAGATCTTTAATATATAGAATCTGTGGTCTCGACGCTTGTTGTTGTAGAAGTTGAATTATAATCTTCTGAAAATCTAGGAATTACATGAGAATTATGTGTTCTCATTTTAACTTTTTGGTTTAAAATATTTTTTTTGAGTTATCATATCCGGAATGCTGTTTTTTTAAGACTAACATGCTGACATGCAACCATGAACCACATCTTACAATATAGTTACCTATGCATAGTTGGAAGAACACCAACTTTAAAATGATAAGTACAAATCTCATATTTTTTTATTCAACTTATTGAGGCTTAACCACTATACATAAATTTTTTACAATTTATGTAAAAACTCGTACACTTGCAATCGAGTCTCATAATTTTTATCAACATGCCTTATCGTTTCAGCAATTCATTTGTACTCCACATTTGGATTTTGTTTAGTAATAGCCTACAAATGGGTGTTTTTGGGTAGAGCCGCTAACTATGGTTCGGAAAAAGACAACATGTACTCCACACTTGCATCAACATGGGTGTTTTTGGGCAGAACAGCTAACTATGGTTCGGAAAAAGACAAATCAAACTAGCTGGATTGGTTCGTTGGCGGGGCCGGGTGTTGGTTTTCACCGTTTGACTGTTTTGAGCCAAGTGTTTTTTCTCAAAACCATAATTCTGTATTATTATTTTTAAATGCTAGGGATGATTAATGAATATAATACGTACTCCGAAAATAAAAAAATATATATAAATAATAAATGTTAAACCATCTATTTGGTTACATGAGCGGCTCTAAGTACCAAACCGTAACCTGCTAAAACGTGAGAACCGAACCTTATATACCTCAAAGGGGCCGACTTGCTTTTGTTTGGGTGGTTCGGTGGGTTTTTATCAGTTTATGAACACCCTTATCTAACACCATTTCACAACCACCCAAAGGTAGGAGGAGCATTACTCTGCTAAAAGTTTCACCTTGCTGCTTCGATACCATTTCCTTGCATTCATAAGCACTAGCCACAGGGTTTTCATATGCCTCGGCTGCTTGTAAACGACAGCTATGCCTTGTATTACAGCCCAACCTCCCTCTTTATACATTCCCATCCAACTTAACAAATCGTTGGAGCCAAGCTAAAGCCTTGATGACGGTACAAACATCCCCGAACCTGTACCTTTTATCCACTTGGCTTAAAGTTCGTTTTTGACGTGACAAGCAGGTCTTTTACATCTAGAGTGCGTCTTATACCTTTTAACCACTTGGCTTATAGTTCGTCTTTGACGTAGTTACATGACACAAAACATAAAAAATCATGATGACATCATTTCAAAAGGTATTTACAAAACTACATAACACAGATCTATGATGTTTTTTTGAAAGCTGCTACTTAAAATGTGATTGATCAAGGATGTTTACATATTGAAATATCCAAACTAGAGCTTTTCAAAAAGACATCTAAATCAATCATCACTACACATGCATCTACAACATCATTCTTATCCCTATTTCCAAATGCCTAATCACAAGTATTATTCCCACACAACCGTTTCTAAACTGAAATCACTCGAATACGTGTACCAATTATATCGCTTATCAGCTAACAAGTCCATGCTGACGTGGCAACAAGTGGCCTATCATGCCAGCAAAGCACCATCTCCGTCTGTTGTTTCACCACGTGGAACCCTCTCACTTGTACCCGCCTTACCAAACACTCTGCTTGAAAGTCGGCGAACTGGCTCATCCCTACCGCCTTCATTCCCGCCCTACCCAACGCCTCTCTCCACGGCGTCACATGGCGGCCGGCGTACTCTACCGTCGCTATTATTTTTGGCAGTAACACGAACATCTCAATGCTCCTTATCCAGTCACCTCCCATGCCACCAACAACGTTCGCTGCTTCCAATGATTCCAGTATCGTCGTGTACAGTTTCAGACCGTCGATCACCGTTTGACGGAACGACGTCGCTCCGCAACTGTTCAATTCGGCGTCCACGTAAACTACAATGTTTGGCGAAACTCGCCGGAGGTCATTTACAAAACCAGAACCGATACGTCGGAAAATGGTTGGCGAAAGAAGAACCGCCGTTTTCTCTCCATTCATGAACTTAATTGCTTTAAACGATACGCATTCGAACGCTCGAATCGAGACGAAATCAATTTCGAAACGTAATTTCAGATCTGTAGAGAATTGATGTAGGTTATCTCTAATCAATCTCGATTCCGGTTCGTATTCTTCAGGAACTACCGCGGTGATTCTCACCGCCGGTGAATTAACCTTCCGAGCTTCCTCCTTATCCGCAACCGCTTTCAGAAACGACGCCCATTGACCGCCAAAGCCGATTTCAAAATCGATGACGTGGATGTTCATCGCACCGTCCACCGCATCAAGGATCGCTTGATTTGCGGTGAAGCTAGAGAACAAAGGAATCGGCGAGACGGAAGAGAACGTCTTGTACGCTTTAATCACTTGTACGATTTCAAACGATGTACAAGTCTGAAAGCTACGAGTTGTCCCGGTGAGTAGACACTGAACCGCTTCTTTGAAGTAAAACGCAGCTCTCTGAACCGCTTTGCCTGTAGGTGAAGTTAGCCGCTGATTGAGCCGCGCCAATATCACTTGCGCCAGCTGAAAAGACTGAGTTTCAAAGCACTCGGCTAGCAGGATTAAGTCGTCCCTAAAATCGGACTCGTTTCCGTCATCATGCTGACTCATCAAATCAAAAAGGTTTTGGTTCGAATACGGATTTAGGTTTTCGAAATCCGAGTGGAAAAAGGGCGGGAGGTCGGGTAAATCAAGAGGATAAGCAGATTTGTTAGAATCATCATAAAGCCCTAATTCTCTCATGAGAGAATCAGAATCAAATTCTTCAAACTGATTAATCATTCCATGCTCAGAATTCTCCACCGGCAAAGTTAATAACAAAGTACTGTTATAATCAAAAGAGTTGAACTCCGACGAATCACCGATAACCGGACTGGGCGGGCTCCGGCGGAAGTCAAGAACTGATTTGGGCTCGTAGCGATTAACACCGATGTTATCGACGGAGGAGAGGTTGTTTTGGGAGGAAACAAAGGGCAATTTCATCCCTTGAAAGTAATGCAGGTACGCAGTTTAATTGCAATCTTTTTTTTTCTTTGAATGTGTGGAGTGTTGGAGGGGCGATGATTGCACACTTTTTAAGCGGTTGAATGATAGAAAAGCAATGGAGGTGGGGACGGCCATGGCTCCAATGGCCATGGATAAAGAAGTATGAGAGAGACGTAGAGTGGACAACACGGATGAGTGAGAATTATTTTAATTTTTTTATATATCATTATTTTATTTGTATTATATATATTTTTAGCAGCGAGAAATTTTATAAAAATTAAGAGTAAAGTCATTTTCGTTTCTTTGGTTTGGTCATTGTAGCCAATTTGATCCAAAGAAAACCAGCTTGGACGATCCCGTGTCTAACTCCTGTTGGCGGTAACATTCTAAGCCGACCCACAAGTCGGTGGGTTGGGCTAAGTTAGATCTCCTAGTTCGTTTATAGTTTGAATGCGTTGTTTATCGGGTATGTTAAACAATATAAATACTAAGTCATGGTTAGGCATATTGTATTCAGTTTTTGAGTATTTTTTTAGTATAATAAACGGGTGAGTTATTCACCATATACGTGTGTGTGTTTATACCGATTATGAGTATCTTATATATATTTTTAGACGTGTGGTGTATGAAGATTTTTAGACGTCGAAGATTGTTGGATGTTTTTGTAATTTGAGGAGATGCCAGACGCGGTTCATCCCATCCGATCGTTGTGTTTTAGTAAGAATCGATCGAGCTTCGAACACCAGACGGAGCAGTAAACCCCATTTTACATAAGGAAACACACACGCTAGGGAGATGTTTGAAGAAAATTGGGGAAATTGTGGACAGAGAGATGACCACCGTTCTCCTCCGTGTTCTAAAATCCTACCATCGTACATCAGTCACTGAGCGTCAAAGATGGTGATCGATGAGTTATTTAGCATACGTTGATATTTTGCATAAAACAATAAAACGTATAAGCAAGTTAAATTATGTTACTACTTCATATAAAAAGAACAAGATCACTTCATGAATTGGAGAAGGAACTGGAAGCATGAGCCGAGCGAAGAGCCTGCGACAACGGAGTTACAACATTGCTTTAGTTGATAACAGAAATGCTTTAGTTTGCTAATCAACCGTACAATATCGGATGACAAGGATAAATAGAAGTGGATAGGGACGACTCGGGTATGTGTATTGAGAAAACATTGTTTAAACATAATTGAATAAATTGGATCTTTTTAAAGGTTAACTTCTTTGGTTGGAGAGTCGCCCTAAACATGATACCAACAAGAAAGACGTTATCAAATAAAAGGCTAAACATTACTTCATTAGCGTGTGTATCATTTGCTAGTAGTCCCCTTTACGAGTTTAATGTGGGAACAAGTCAGTTTATGGTGCATGTTATTTCTAGATTCCATGAAGACCCTTATTGGGTTCAAAGACCATAGAAAAAATTTTTGAAGCGATTATCTTGGCAACTTTGAGGTTTATCGGGAAGGTTCGAAATGAAAAGGTTTTCAACAACAAAAATCTGCACTCAGATAAAATAACAGGAGAGATAAGGGCGAACACTTTTCTATGTCTAAGAATAGGGTGAAAACTCAATCTTTTGATGGAAATTCTTGGTGTATTTTCAATTTTTAAAAACACGGTTTGTATGCTTTATATTCTAGCTTCTTTCTAGTCAATGGCGAAGCTTGAAGAAAAATACATGAGAGGCCGTATAATTTTATCTCAGTGGCGAAAACATCCTTTTTTTTATATAACTATAATTTCTAAAATTTCTACAAATGTACTTCTACATGTTAAAAGTTTTCAAGTATATTGTTACTTTGGAACTTTTGGGGTTTTACTTTTTAGTGGTTGTTTCAAAAAGTAAAATAAAATAAATTAAAAGAATATATTAGAATATAGATGAATGGTACTTGTGATATGTTTATTTTGTAGTTTTGTTTTTAGAAATTTTAAGTTTAGTCTCCACTATTTGTGTAACAATATTTTTTACATTTTTATCCCAGTGCCCTTACATCCATCAAAAATATTTTTACATTTTCACATTATACCACTTTTTATGTTTATTTTTATATCCAAATTTTTTTTACACTAAACATATCTTGTTTGAAGAGTCTCGTTTGTAGCTTCATTTTATATTTCTTAAAAGAGAACGGTCCTTTCAACCTCTGTTAAGTTTGCTACTTTGTGACCTTAAGGTTATGGGTTCAAGCTGTAGGAAACAACCTCTTACACAAAAAAACAGGTTGCGTACACCAAATCGTGAAGTGATCCGCACCCTGCACAAATACAAGAGCAAAGTCAAGAACCGGGTACGCCCATTTTTATATTTCTTACAAATAAAATTCTACCTATGCTATGACAATACAATTCACATATCAAACCAGTATCTGTATAACACATAGACATTTAACAAACATGGGGGACCTTTGTGCGCCTAAAGAAAAGAAGAAAAAAGAGAAAACAAAAGTAGTCCACAAGATTATAAAAGTTGAAGGACGAATATATTCTTCCGTCACCGCCAAGTAAATAAGTTTATTTTATTTTTCAAATATCACACACACACAATCCACGAACTTAAATAGTGAAATCTTATGTAAATTAATTAATAATTAATGATGTAAATGAAGCAAGTTGAGTTAAGTTTGTCGAAGTATGGGCTTGAATTTCTCAACTTAAAAAAAAAAAAAAAAAAAACTAGAGTTCCACTTATTTTAAGCTTTATATATAGGGCCTGAGATCGGCTCATAAATTATTTTTTTTATACTCAGGCTCGGCACAACTTAATTATTAATTATTAGTTATTAATAATTTTATTTATATAACTGTTATATATATATACTAGGTTAGAAACCCCGTGTATTACATGGGTTAAATAAATTCAATATTTATATACTTGATAATAAATATTTATGTATTACATATTTATATTTATGGCATATTACATAGTTTTTTAATACAAATTTTAGAAACGTCATATAGTTACCTTTTAAAAATGTTTTATAAAAATAATGAAAAAATGTTCAATTTCTAAAAATGTTTTATGAACAAACCTATATTTTTAAATAATAAACTTTTTATAAAAAAATTATAAAAATCATTATTATTTAATAGGAGAGTGACGAAAAACAAAAAATTATTAAAAAACAATTAAAGAAAATTGTGCAATTAGTATGAGAGAGGCAGGAAAATTTGTCTCACCAAAATATTTATTTATTATAGAGTATAGATATATATATAGTTATAAGTTCATACATATGCTTTAATTATTTTTTGTCATATTATATATAAAATAATATTTATAAAGTATATACGTAATTATTATACTAAATAAATTTTGTTATATTTATATAAATAATAAGCTCGTTTAAACTCAGAGCCCAATCAAACTTGGTATGTGACGCTTGAGCTCGTTTATTAAATGAGCTTCAATTTAGGTTTGAATTCGGGTTCGATCACCTTTTAGCTTAACTGCATTCTAGCTTTTAACGAGTTTATCTCAAGTAATACACGAGCAACTTGGCTCATTTACAATCCTATCAAAAACACATCTAAGTTGACTAAGTTTTCCTATAACGAGTTTATCTCTAGTAGTACATGAGCAACTTGGCTCATTTACAATCCTATCAAAAACACATATAAGTTGATTAGTTTTCCTCTATCGTCTTCGACTCACTTTTTTCTCCCTCTCGTCTCTCCCCTTTTATTTAGATTATAACCTGAGAACATGAAGTAAAGCTCGTGAGAACGCTCAAGTTTATAGCTTAAAGTATTTAAACTGAACTCCATCCGGACTAAGTGTCACACATCATAGTCCAAAATCAATACATACAGCAAGAGTCTTAAAGTAAATACAAATTTGTCTAAACAAAACACAATTCAAAACGTTAATGAAAACTGTAACATCCCGGAAATCCGAAAGCTGATGGTTCGGATTAGCGGGCAATCCGAATCTTTATTAAATGTAACGATGATCAAGGTATGTCATGTAGGGGGCGTTTTAACAACAGTAAATGACACAGTTAGTCGTTTGTAGAGTATTCGAGATGGAAACGAGTTAGATGAAACATGAGGGGTCCGAAATGAAACATGAGATGGTTTAAATACCACTTTTAGAGCAAACTCAATAAATTATGATACTAGGGTAAAAATATCAAATGCAATATACTTGTAATATGCATTGTGTTATAACGGTTGATAGACTTTGGTATAACCTTTTTGCTTTTGTTTTATTTCTTTTAAGTATTTTTTAACTTTACAATAGAGGGCTACAAAGCTAAAGTGATCCCACTTTCTAAAGATGTTTTGACTTTTGAGGACTTTAATTGTGATTTAGAAATAAAAATAAAAGCTAGCATTTCTATGCTCATTTCTCGCCTGTCATCTTTTTTTTTCTTTAAAAAAAGTTGTAAAAAACAAGTATCTTACATCGTAAAATGAATTTTGTTGATTTTTCACAAAGTGACTCACTAAACTTTATTTGAGAAGTAAAAAGAACTTGTTAGTCTTAATAATTTCTTTTTCACAAAGTGACTCACTAAACTTTATGTGAGAAGTAAAAAGAATTTGTTGAAAGTCTTAATAATTTAGAAAACAGAAATTGATTAGCGTTTTTTTTAAGGTTTAAAAACCATCCACCTGGTTAACAATTAACTAACTCGGGGAGGACAAACAAACAATTACATGTATATAAGTGGGTTTTTAATCTACTCGGTCCAACTAACTTTATATTTGTGATTACGACTAAAACATCACAAGAAAGGCATAGAAATAATCAAATCAAGTAAACCATCTTGCTTGCCATCTTGACGACCAAACCACTTCATTTCGATTTCTTCAACTGATCCACCAAGCCATAAAAATAATAGCCTCAATCACAATCTTCTTCGATTAAGGTAGAGAAACTGAATCCAGCCAAGAAATAAACGAATGTGGAACTGTAGAAACCGGAAGTTGAGTACTTAACCATCAGCCAAAGCCACTCCAAACTCTAGAAGCGACTATACATTACCAAATATATGATATGTAGACTCCACCTATAACGAACAATCCGGACATAATATGGACTGAATATCACAACCTTTTTTTACTTAAATTGAGTCTAGTCGAAAGACGATCCAATAACAGTCTCCGCACATGGATATTGAAAGATTTAATCTTGATGAAGATAATTATTTATTTATTAATTGGTTGAGTTCGTATTAGACTAAGAATGAGTTTTTATTTATTTGATTATTTAATTGAGTTTGAGTTAGGTTAGGATTAGTATAGGGTTTATTATAAATAGATGATAGATGATTATGGATTAATTGTAAAGTGTGGTTTTGGTTTCAATATTAATAAAAGATTCGAACTTGGTTGAGATCAAATTATTGTGTTCGTGTTTTTGGGTCTGGTTTCCAACAGATATTAACCTTCCTCGGGATACATTTGATCCATCTAGTAGCATGAGACTGCTCCGGAAGATAACATCTATCAATACATCTTCTAATAGACTTAATCGAGAATACATAATCAAGATCCAACTCCCACACCCATTTATCAAACACCACTTCTAACTCACGAAGGTGCTAAGCTATTGAACCGTCCCTGGGACAACCCCGTTGATATCAACCAGTCACCAACCCAACAATATTTGTGGATTTCTAGATTAAATAATCCAGGAAATCGAGAGCATAACAAAGCATTTTCCAACCAAATATCTTTCCAAAATAATGTGTTCTTCCCATTTCCTATTTTCTTATTAATCCAAGAATTAGGAATCACACCATCCTCGTTCAATTTTATCCTTATAAATATTTTTACACGAACCCATAATGAATCCGGACTATTGACAAATATCCAGCTCCAAGTGTATGGCGAAGGCCGATTAAGGTTCAACAAACTACCAATTCTCAACCCCCATTTACTTTTTTTTTTAAATCAGTAATGAATATAGGATTTAGATTGACATTTTATTTCATAAAATCTAATAATTGTGGCCCTCTAAAATCTAATAATAAATTATCAACATATAAGACCTTTATTTATTGTATTCTTTCATGATTCAACGCAGGAATCCAACCTAGTTAATAATACAAAGAAGTTGAAACTTTGCGTAATTATAACTATCATACAAGATCATTGAAGCGAAGGTATCACGCAAGAGGGATTTTATACGGTTTTGGATTTACTAGATTTACTTCTTTTGATCACAATAAATGAAACTGACTATAAAATCTAGTAAATCCTTTTTTTTCTTTTGACATTTTTACACTTGAATACAAAACTTTGGTTGTTTTCGTGTAGACTTTTGTTCATGTTGGTCTTAGGATATTCAACTGATGACGTCATAAACTTAGCAATTAAGGTTCGAAAATATACAAAGAAGGTGGGCCAACGGAGATGCTTGTGGATTACAAAAGATGTATATGAAAGTGGTATAAACATATTCCCCACTTCCCTTTTAATCATCCATCCACTAATTACTTACATGATTACATCTGTTCACATGTGAAACTGGTTATTGAACATAAGGTCATCTGGTTCATTTGGAAGGCTTAAAACTCGTTAGTTTTTATACGAGATACTTAAGGTTAATAAAAATACTTGAAACTCATGGTCATTAAAATTTCCTCATTTAATCGGATTAAATTTAGGGCAAAGAAAAATAGTTTGAGTTTGTTAGATTGATGTAGATCTCGTTGTCTATTTTCCATGATGTAATATGTGCTCATACTAGCGTCTTGCTAGTTTTTTTTTTTGTTATGTTATTGTCGCCATTATAAAAAAAAATCTACTCACATATACCACATATCTTATAGGGATGGGTTTCAGAGAAAACCAATGTTTAGACGAAAACCGTAAAAACCAATCTTAACCGTTGATAGATTGTGATCGATGGTTTATATTACTTAGGGGGTAGAATGTAAATTGGAGACATATATGTATTAATTTTAATGTTGGAGGGATAAATAGGGTATATTAACACCGTTTTAATTTTGGTAATCGTAATCAATCATAAATAAAATCCCAATAAAAACTCACTTTCTCTCTCTGAAACATCTCTATTTGCTAGCTTCATGAATTCATCTAACAGTATTTACTATTTCAAATAATCATCTCTTGATTTCTATTGATTTTATAACAGGGAGGTAAGTCCAAATCGTATACTAATAGTTTATTTTATGATTACGTATGTGTAAGTTAATTAAATACTTATATAATATTTGGTTACATATGAGTAAGCCAAGAATGAAACTGTATATGTTTTGTAATTAATATGATTCTTTTTTTTTTCTTTACGTTTTATTTGTTTGATATTAGGGACTTTGGGAAAAATAATGAGAAGACCACATAGTTATACGAAAACCAAAAAAACTGTCAAGAGCCAATCATATAATTTATAGATTATTTATTTATTAATTTATTTCTAAGTGTATTAATATAATTTTACACAATTTACCAAAAAAAATTTTATGCGTTGTGTCTTACGTATACGTAATCGCAATTTTTTGTATTTTATTTACGTATACGTAACACTATGTGTTACGTATACGTAATTGCAACTTTTTGTATTATGTTTACATATACATAACACTATGTGTTACGTATACGTAAACTAATAATTAAAATTATTTTTCGGTAAAAAATTGTAATATTACATTGATACTCTTATAAATAAAAAATAATTATTATTATATATGATTGGTTAAAATTGGTTTTCTTTGTGGTTTTCTCGATTTTTGCTTAACTATGTGGTTTTCTTGAAAAAATAATTATTATTATATATAAAAAAGTAAATAATTAAAATCTAAATTTTTTGATTGGTTGAAACTGGTTTTCTTGGTTTTCGCCTAACTTTATGGTTTTCTGTTGATTCTCTCCAGTATCTTATATGCTAGAACGATAAGTTTAAAATAGTTTGTTTATTTATATATATAACCTTAACATGTGTAAGTAAATGGTGCATTTTTTTTAAATGAGCATATTCGTTGTTTGTATCTATACAATAGTATTATACATATGTTATAAAATACAATCTTATAATACATGTGAGATAAAGATAAGACATATTTAACCTTGTAAAGATAGTGACATACGGCTTAACAAATATTCTTTATAATGTGAACATCAATTATTGGTTTTAAGGAAAATTACAAATCATTGTTGATCTTAAATATATTTTTGTTATTTTTTTATTAAAAGTTTTTTTCTTAATTTTTGTATTAAAAGTCATTGTTGATTTTTATAAATGTAAAAAGAAAGACGCTAAAAAGTATAAAAGGGTATGTCTTTTTATCTTGTATGGGGACAAGCAACCATGCGTTTGTAATGGTCCTATGGGTTGTTTTATGCAAAATAATATCGTGGATGATTCTTGAGGATATATGTTTATTTATTTATTTTTTTTTTCAAGATCTACTCACAACCCATTCTTGATTCATTTGCTTTCTCAACAAATTAATATTCGGAACCCATTTGTTCCATGATCTGTTTTTTTTTATTTTAAAAAAAAGTGTTAGGAGTAACCGTATCATCAATGATTTTACAAAGAATGTTGACGTTAAACGATGTGTACTTTACTTTACGTACAACCATCATACTTCTTAATACGTAAATCTCCCACTTCAGTAAGAGAACCACCCAGAGATGGCAACTTCCATGACCAACACCAGTTTTCATTATCGTAAGAGTGACACCACTAAAAAATAGTGAGTCCTTTATTGTTCGTAACTACTAATGCAATTTGTTTAATATATATATATATATAGTAGTAGGGTTATATATGATTCTAGCTCGTTAAATTCTTTAAGCTTATATTAAAATCAATTATTATATGTTTTAACAAATAAATTATATACACTTAAATTTAAAAAATAATAACTCAATTTTATATAAAATAATAATCAATGGAATTTTTTTTTAACTATTGTAAACATAACTAGTTCGATAACATAGCAACATTTTATCAAAAAGTTGTATTCTTTATGGTAATCATGACTTAATTTTTGATGTTTTCCTTAAACTAGGTAATGATTGTGTACCTCAAATTTATGTTTGGTTTTCATGTTTTCATATATGAAAGAAAAGAAGAGCATCATTCATTGACTAAAGACCTTAATAATGTGTTCGGTTTTATTCAACTATTAATCACATCATTGGCCCTTTTTAAATTCTCTCCGGATATAATAATAGAGCTTATAAAAGTTATTCTTTTCGTTTGTAAATATATAATATAATATCTTAAGTTTAAATAACTTATAAAACGAGTTTATTGCATATCAGTAATCATTGACTACATTAGAGGTGCACAAAACGGTTTTTTAACCCGAACCGGTTCAAAACCGAACCGAACCGGTTTGGTCTACAACAAGTCAAAACCGGTTTGAGTTCAAACCGGACCGGTTTGAAACCGGTTTGAGATGGGCAGTTGACCGGTTTAAAACCAGTTTTTAATCGGTTCGGTTCGGGTTAAACCGGTTTAAATGTATAGGTTTCAAACCGGCGGTTTAAACCAGTTTGAAACCGGTTTGGTTTAAACCGGTTCACGATCGGTTCGGGTATCGGTTTGAAACCGGTTTATGTTTTCAAACCGGTTTTTTTGTGCATTACTAGACTACATCAAAGAAGAAACTAAAATGGTGAGGGTTAGAGATTTTATTTTCTTTCCCTTTTGGGCTCATGGGCCTAGCAAGCATAATATTTTTATTGTGGTTCAACTTGTCCAAATGGGCTAAATTTATTTTGGAGTTTGATATAAAAAAAGGGTCAATGGCTCCAAGCCTCCTAGTTCAAATATGGACCTATGTAAACACAATTACAAATAGTTAACTTATACAGTAAGGAAGCCACTAAGGTCTCATTTTCGTCCTTGTGCTTTGGCTATTTTAGTCACTTTATTCAAAAACTTTATTTTAGTTTTTTCATCTCTGAATTTTCAAAATCTAACCATTTTCATCCACCTAACTAAATCCGTTTACATTTTAACATTAAATCGGTAGCCCTAATGAGTCCCAAAAGATTCGAGTAGCTTCTCAACCTCAGCCTCCGCTAAATGTTTGCCACAGTCTCAAAATTAAGACAATGAATCAGAAACATTCGTGTACAATTGAAGCTTTCCATACAGTATAAAAAAGCTTTCCACACAGTATAAAAAAAAGAGAAAAAATAGTTATCAAAATATGGAACTCGCCGCACCCCGTAACGGGTTAACGTAACCGATTGATACCAAACGTACCAGCAGAATTAACTTTATTACAAATGGATCTGGTCTCAACTTACAGAGGAATTTAAACAAAGTATCTAATGAAAGAGATTCTAAAAACTTATAATACAATAATCTCAACTTCTAATACAAAGTATCCCATGACCAATGTTTGCACCACCACCTACTAGTCGACACAAACGTCTCCACCGTCACCAACGCCACCTCGCCACCATAAAAATAAATGTAGCCAGTTAACCCACTTTGATACTTTGTTTCTAAAACAACCCCTTCCAATCACTCTCCATTTTGATCAGATCCGTTTTGACCTAAACCAAATTAATACTTCTTAAAAACTATCAGGCCCGTTTTGACCTAAACCAAATTGATACTTCTTAAAAACTAACTGTTTAGACCCAAACCCAGTTTGATTAGAACCTACTCAACCAGCCCGCTTAAATGGGCTTAGATATAACAAACCATAACAATTTTGTAAGGGTAACTACAATGCCTGTTTAGACCGAATCGGTCATACAACATAAAATCAATAGACATGACATAGTATAATAGACTTTTAATAGTTAGCTCAACTTGCATAACTCAAATATTGAGGTAACAAAACAGGTGAATGTGAATGCCAACATTTATGTTTAATAAAAACAAAACAAGCTATTTTTTTATTTATCAACCATACTTGATAAATAGCCTTTATGTAGTGTTTCAAGAACATTTTTTTTAAAGGGGGTCAAAATGAACATGATAGAGATAGCTAAGCATGAATGGTTAAGATGAGAAAAAAGAAACAAAAGCGAGGTAGATAGATCAAGTTCTAAGCAAATATCCAAAAACAGATTACACATCTCTATGTTCTAACAGATATATAAGAAGACAATATTATTATTATTATGATGTAATACAAGCAAAGACTACAGATGGTTATAAACTTATCCATCATACTCTCCTTGATTGAACTTATACTCCAGATAAAAACTCGCCACCACTTGGTTCCCGCCAAACTTCCTTCCATTCAATCCTACCCGAGCTTTTGTTGAGCTTTCTGTGTCTGCGTATTCCAAGAAAACCTACACAGATGGAAAAAGAAACCACTTATTGTAAGTTCGTTTTAAAGGTGATTAACAGTAATGAAAAGACTAGAGTGAACCTTGCCAACCCCTGCTACTGGTTCGCCATTAGGATTTGGTCGTGGGATGACCACGTTGACTAGACTGCCTGCAAATTAGTTTGCGATTTGAGGTCATAATTTATTATTTGGATTGAATATATCGCGAATGAAGTGGTTAGGAAGGCTCTTGTTTGAATGTTAGGGGGGATTTTTATAGCAAAAGGCTGTGTAAATCAAGATAAAAAAACAACATTCAAATGATTTGCCAAATTAAAAAGTCATTATCCAAATGGCGTCTTACCGAACTTCCCACATTCTACTCTCATGTCTTCCAATATGTCTTCATAATCTTCATCATTCACGAGCTCTTCTTCAGTTACCACTTGTGTCAAAGATAGAACCTTGGTAGGAGGTGTGCCGATTGCCACAGGTTGCAACATCATTCTCTGCAAATGAAATGGTGTTAAAGAAAATAATATTAAAAGAACCAAAGAAAATGGAAAACTCAGGAGGGTAGGTGTTTGATTGGGAAAGAAAGTAGATGTTTGACCTGAAAACAGATGCAAAAGCAAAGTAGAATTCTAACCTGCAACGCGATTTGTTGTTGTGCATGTAAGAGTACACTCTCCTGTTCAGGCTTAGGTTGGATTTGACCTTGATTAGCCCGTCTAACCGTGAGGGTTTTGTCACCCATTTTGATACCATTAAGAGCTGCACAAGCAATATCTGTGACGGATAAATCTTGATATACACAGAATGCATAACCTTTCGAATTGCCAGTTTCTCTGTCTTTCACAAGATCAAATCCACGAAGAGCCCCAAATGACTCCAGTAGCTCCCTAACTTGAGCCTCAGTGAAATAGTAAGGAAGCCCGCCCACAAATATGCGGTCTGGACCTTCGAGCCCACCAGCCGAACCAGGGTTTAGCCCGACAGCAGCCAGATTCAGGTTCGGATTAGGTTGACTTGGACCAAGAGTAGCAGCTAGTGAAGGATTGTAATCACTTGGTCTCCTAACCTTTACAGGCGCGCCCTAAAAATTGAGAATAAAATGACAGCAAAGGTTAGCAGAATAACCTTGTCATGCATGACCGTATATCCAATCATGCACCCTGTATAAAAAGATCATTAATCAGCAGAAAATACCTCAAATATAATGCCATCCAAAGCCATTGCATTACTGGCCTCCTCAACAGATCTCATCTCCACAAAAGCAAACTTCTTTTCATGATTAATGTAAACATTGATAACAGCATCACCTGACCATGTTTATGGGGATAACTTTTTAGAATGTGAGGCTAAATAAGCTGCTGCTTTATTTTAATCCAACATGTAATGCACTAACCTGGACCAGCAGTATTTCCACCAATTGCAGCCATAACATGGCTGAAAAAGGTTGCCACAGTCTGCAAAGTAGATGATGAATTAAAAACATTTGTGCACGATCGAATCATTGTACCCAACAATCAATCAAGCAGTTACAACGGGAAACAAAATAAAAGATCGGGTAGTTTTATGTTTTACTATCCACAACAGAATTGGAAATATAAATGACAGTAGATGGGCTGGGCCATTTGTTACAACAAAGTAAAAAGTGCTTAAAACGGAAGTTAAGTTGACAAACATGTAAATAAATAAAATTTACATATAAAATAATAGAACTTGAAGATTAAGAGAGACCTGTTCGTTAGCAGTTGGAGAAAGTCCACCAACATAAACCCGCCTTGCATGTCTAGTGGCCTGAAATGCAATATTTGTAAGTATTTCGCTCAGAAAAAAGTATAATAAGATATAAAGTGTGACAATAACCATATCCTACAACCTGCTGAGTCATTGCTTGAATTGGCATAACAGGAAGAGCACCAAACTGCAAATGGACATGAGGATAGAAAATGTAATATAAAATAGAAAACAAGGTTACAAGTGTGGATTATCTTGTATAGATTAATAAAATTACCTGGCCAGTAGCCAACGGGAACATGTTCTGGAACATTCCAGGAATGGCTGGGGAGGGCCCAGGGACCTGACCTGTTACAACCCACAGAATTACACCTCCAGCAAAAGTGTAAAATTTAAAAACATCTCTCGCTCAACCATAGCGATAATGAACAACCACCACTTGGCTTTGAAAAATCTAGTAGTTTTAAAAAGTTTCTGGAATATTGCATGTATCAAGAAATATAAATTTCTGTAAAGCTACCAAAACAAGCAATTCCCAGTTGAAAACAAACAAGACCCGTCATACCATTGCACTGGTTCTTCCTTGTACAAAAACGCTACAGAAGTCGGCTCACACCCATTCTCAGCACAGTGGGGCTAGTAGCCCAACATTGCCTTCTTAGACATAAAACAGGACATACAACAAACAAAAAACACCAAAACACAAGACAAAACCAAAAGCTCTCTCAGTTCATGGTTATGTCACTAAGTAAACAATAAAAATTCTTAAATATCTAATATTTTAGGGATGATGACACTGGAACTCTGTGGGTACAAGTGAAAGTAACTAAATTTGCTTACCAAAATAACACCACGCATTTTGGTATGACCTTTCCACACTATATCAAAGAGAAAAATAAAAGTTATCAAGATATTTAATTAACTTGCAAATGGTTCGACATGTACCTGGAGTAATAGCAGCAGCACCAACCAAGATTGCAGAAGCTGGAGGAGCCATATCAAAACCACTAACTCTCTTGCTGCTAAATATAAAGTTCATAAGCATGCATATGTGTAGATTACAGGTTTTAGTAAACAGAATAACACATACAAGATAGATGGCCAAGAACGACTATTGGTGTATAAGTCCATCTAATTAAAGTGGTTCACAAATAACCTTTGTTTTTAAATCTTTTTAGAATTTTAAAAATATACTACTCATGAACATAAGCTTTTAAGAAGGTAGGGAACACAAAAGCAAAAGATAACAACTTTGGATTGTAAAAGATGTTTCTTGCAATATTAAACCATTAGGTACAAGCATGGACACTGCATTTCTTAGAACTATAATTGAACAGGATAATACAAAAAAAAAGTAATTCAACATAAATGATTAAAAGTACCTTTTGGAGCGTGAACGAGACCGTGACCTTGATCTACGTTCAGATTTGGCTCTTGAGCGAGAACGAGACCTACGTCTACTACGTCTATCCTCTCTATCTCTGTCATAATCTCTCCGCCTGCAAGAAAGTTACAAAATCAGAACAAATTTAAGCTAATAAAAAAATTCTTCACAATGAGAGAGAGTATTTCAGATAATAACTAAATTAAATCCACCAGAAATGAGCGTGTAAAGTATCAAAAGAAAAGGAAGAGGTAAACCAAGCTACCAACAATAATGAATAAGTAATGCTAAAAAGATTAAGATGAAGTTTCAGAGGATAATGAGCTACAAAGAGAGAAAAAATGTGAAATGTGTCAGAAGAAAGAAGTGATTTCACTATATTACCTGTCATAATCTCGACTCCTATGATAGTCGTCATCATCTCTATCTCCTCCTCTTTCTCCTCTCTCACTCCGTTCCCTGTGGCGGTCCCTATGTCGATCACGATCTTTGTCTCGATCCCTCTCTCTATCCCGATCTCTGCTTTTTTCCCTGTCCCGGTCTCGGCTTTTCTCCCCATCTCTGTCTCTCTCCTTCTCTCTATCCCTATCACGATCCTTATCCCGCCCTCTCTCCCTGTCCTTCGACCTGCTTTTTGAGGACTCTCTTTCATAGTCACGAGAAGCACGCTGCAAACAGCAAGAAAAAATAATAATACCCAGACATAACAAGCTTGCTCCAAAGTCCAAACTTCTAAATGATCCTATTCCTAACAGTAGTCAACATCTTAACCATATCAATTTCAGTGAAAACTTTGACCCATATCACTCCTAAGAGATATTTGTAACTTGTAAGACTGTTATCACTATAAAATGTTCAAGCATATCACATTGGCACATAAGTGTTAAATAGCTATCCAATGTATGTGCATAAATGCCTACTAACTTTTTTAGAAAACTCTTCAAAACACCTAAAATTATTATGATCTCCGAACTTATCAAGCATTCAAAAATAACACAGTGTAACTTTTACCAAATCATTTTCGAAACCTTAAATCGCTATATATATCACCACGGTTAACATTTCGACATTAATCTAATTCATAATAATAATTTCAATCTTAGGATCATCACAAGCCAACTTACGCAAATTGTGCTCAATTTATACCTAGACTTTTAGCTAGGATCCTAAAAGACGATCTGCTAAACGAACTAGCAGTGATTAAAAAGGTAAAATTAGATACCTGTAACTTAGAATCGCTGAACTCTTCATTAGCGCCGCCGCCGCCGTTAGCACCAGCCTGAGGCGAGGTATCTCCGGCGCCAAAGGCTTCAACATCTTCGCCGTTACCTTCGTACCTTTCTTCGTATTCTGTCATCCTTCTGGCTTCTGCTTGATTCTCAGATCTCCGTTGTGTCCCTACGATTAACTGCGAAAGGGTGTGGTGTGGTGTGGTGTGGTGTGTTAGGGCTTGCAAATTGAGTTTATAGAAGCGATACCCTGTTCTTTATACGCTAGGCCATTGACTGTTAATATAGCTTCCAAGTTCGAAACTCAAACTCATAAAATTTTATATGAAACCGGCTCGAGCTAACTTGTATAATTTTTAAAAGGTTTGGCTAAGAGTGTGTATAATGGAAGCGTGATTCTGGCCAGGCCGAGGAGCGCGAAACGCCACCCACCTAGGGCGTGCATGGGAGCGTGGGGGCTTGGCGTGAGGGAAATCACGGGCATTGGGGCTGGGAGTGTGTGTGTGTGCGCTATCTATATATGTGTGTGTGAATAGTGAAACCACTACGCACCATAGTGATTTGGTTTAGTGATTGCCCCATGTTGACGAGCCGATGACGTAGCAAGCGAGAATGTGAAACCACTACGGATGCCCTAATTGTATCCCTTCCTTTATTTGTTATCAAACTATGTTATAATCTCGTTTATTACACACTAGGTGATATACCCATGTATTACATTGGGTTGTTTAATAGAAAAATAAAAGTACAATAATATGTAAAAAAAAATAATGTATAAAATAAAATTCTTTATTTACTTAATTAAGTAATAATTAGAATTTAATTTTTATATTATTTTTCTAAAAAATAAAAAATATTAAGATAATTAAATTTCAAAATCAAACTTATTTAAAATAGAAAAAATTAGAAGATTTTAATGAGAAAAATACGGTGATGACAAGTGACATTATTTTGAATTATTTATTAGAATAAGGATGTTGAACACCACACGATAACTAGTTGTGTCATTTTTAAAACAAAATTTCTTGTATTGAATTCAAAGTGTCGTGCTACTATTGATTCCATCTACGAACACGAACCTATTAGTAACAGGCTAACACGATAAGGCTTGTTTACGAACATGTTTAAGGACACGGTAAATAATCTATATCTATACTATCTAACAAATAAATGTTTTTTCATGTCACGTGTCGCCTTTATATTCATTCTCATTATTTTTTTCATGTCTCTCTATCTTATTAAATACACCTCTATCTTTTAATAATAATATATATTTTTTTAAAAAAATACTAATTATATTAATAAAACACATTTATTTTAAATTATATCTTATTATAAGAAACTTTTGAATCTAATAAATCAAATAGTAAATGAAAGTCAAATTATATTAAATAGTAATTAACATATTTTCGAAACTCAATTATATATTAATTTTTACATATTTTGAATTTTGTTTTCCAAAGATATATGTAATACATTTTTACACATGTTTAAACATTAGTTTTTTTAATGTTTAAACATTAGTTTTTTTCATTGTGTCAATAACATTGGAGGGTTGTCAAAACAGAGCATTACAAGTTCTAACCCTCCTGTCGCAATGCGCGAGTTTAAAAAGTTTTTCTGTCAACGTTTCGATATAAATTTTGTTGAAAACAAAGTTGTATTCAAAATCGAGTATTTTTTTGATATCACTAGCTATAGCAAGTGCATTTCAACGTTAGTGTTATCCTCATAAACGAGCCGAACCGATAATGACAAAACTCCCGCTGCGTAACGCGGGAAAAAACCTAGTTTAATATATTAGCCATAGTTATGATAATAATAAATGTAGTTTGTAATTATTATGTTTATGAATTATTATATTGCTTCCGACTTGCTGAAAACTGATATTTTTTTCATATGAAAGATTTTCTTAAATAAATTATGAGAACTAAAAAGTGTTTTCTTAAACAATAGATGACATGTTTAAACTTTAAGTCCTAATAATAACTACACATGCTACTATGAAATTCATATCTTGAATACAGTGACATGACTAAAGTCCTTTTACATATAATTAAATTTTTCACTTTTTAGTTATGAGTTATGACACAAAAGTCCATGGGCGATCATGTTGGTTGCTATGTCGTCGAGAATTATGCCTCAACATTTCATTTTCTTTCAGAATTCCTTTGTTTACCAAAATTTGAGGCATAACTGCTAACACACTATAAATCAAGTTGTAAAAAAACACTCCGGTGCAAGGAAGATTCCAAAAAACACTATTTTCCAAAAAAAAAAAAAGTCAAACTAGTGTCACAGAGCATTTTAGGAGTTTATATCTACCAATAGAATGTACTAAAAAGATGAAACTGACTGTTGGTGATGGCAATTCTGATAACCATATTTACTCCTTCCTAAAAAAATTCAAGAAAAACTCATGAGTTTTGTAAAAGATTATGCAATGCACCAGCAACAGTGTGCTCAAACGGCTGACATCTGGGAACATGAAAAGGAAGAAATAAATACTACAATTCAATAAATAGAAAAGAAAAGAATTACCATCCGGTCATCCCAACCCAGCCCGTTTTGATCATCAACAAAACTAACAACTTCCGCCACACCCTGTGCGTTTAACCACCTACAATCTCCAGTTACGCAGCACAAAAACGATACACTAGATTTATACCTTTCGAGATGAGAAAAAAAAAAGATGTTTATGTTGGATTATCACCACTCTTCAAAACCCATGCAGCATTTTGTGAAACGCACAATTCACTCAAGACCTGCAAATTAAAAACACAAGAAGCAAAGAGCATGTGTTCCCATCGTCAATAACTCTACATCACAAAAAACCTAAGGCTAAACTATCGCATGAAGAAATCGCACCTTCTGATACTCGATATTAGTTATATCCCTTTTCAGCTGCACCTTGGCAGCTGCAAAGATGGAGGCCTTTTTTAGCTTCCCATCAGGCCCTTCAGCTAGAAAAAGGGTTATGACAATATTCCTATACAGAGAAAACAAACAAGAAGCTGTAATCACACTTAAGGGTAACACAGGATATAACATTTTTAGGTTGAAGTTAAGATATTGAGAATGTAATCACCTCAAGTCATCATATTGAGAATGATCTGGCGATGATCTTAAAACATAGGATCCATGTATGTTAACAGCGATTTGAGTTAAGACTCTTTGAAGCTCTTCCTGAGGTGCATCTGCTGCTGCAGCTGCAGCTCTGGCTTCTCGAGTGCCCTTCCGTTGTGTATTTTCAGACACTGCCATGTCACGCAATCTTTGGCGTATTTGGTTCATGCTGAAATCATCAAAGACAATCCGGCTAAATAAATTTTTCATAGACATCATATCTATAGTTCTATTATAAAAAAAAAATAAACCACTTTCTTTTACTTATTTGAATACTAAAGGTAATTATTGCCCATAAACACATTTTAAAAAAATAATCAATGCATTAAATAATTAAATGACGACGAAAACGAGCACACCTGCAAACCTTGTAAGTTTGGAAAACTTTCTGAAGGGCCTTGGGTAATACTTCTTGAGTTTCATCTAGCGGCACAGTTCTAGAAGGTGGTGCATTAGTGGGTCTTGGTGTAACAACTTTAGTACTATTTGATGCTGAAGTACGCCTATCACCAGCACTATGTCCCAACTTCTTTGGAAACAAAGTGCTCATTATTTTTGGCTCAACATGATCCCAAAATTCCCTTTGACCCTTAACAATGTCTGGGTATTTTTTAATAAAAGAATCATCTGGGCACTCTCTAAATTTCCAATCTCTGAAGGAATCTCTTTTTGCAGCAAACTCATCCAATACAGCTTTCATAGGCTCAGCGAGTATAGTTTGTTTAGGTAATTGCACTTCATGAAAAATAGGGCTTTTGCTAAACTGAAGCATTGCATAATCTCTGAGTAGAACGTCTTTTCCTGCATCAGTATTAAACTTCAGTTTACTTTTTGCAACCCATAGCCCTTGAATTAATTGAGCATGTTCCTGGAGGACTTTGAAAATATCCTCATCGCTAGCATCTGGAGCTATGTGTTTAAGAGAATTAAATCGTTGAACTGGAGGCCCCTATTGAGAAATCACAAGTAAATCAAACAAGAAATGTTAACAATTTATGGTAAATAAAATCACCATCTATTCCAAATTTGTTTGAATCCGCAATGGATATTATTGGTATCCAGTAACATATACCCCCTTTGTCCCAAAATAAGTATCCACCTTTCTATTCTAGTTTGTACCAAAAAGAATGTTCACTTCTAAACTAATTAGGCAAGTTTACCACTCTACCCTTAATTGCATTCCTATCAATAAACTGCCTTAATTGCATATTCCTAAAACTATGTGCACTTCATGATGGTAAAGATGGAAGTTATCTATTTAACAACGCGTCAACTGCACATTCCTAAAACTGTGTCTCTTGTCTAGTGGACAATTATTCTGGGACGGATACAGATATGAGGGTGCGTGTGGCCTATTTACATGAAAATGTGTTGATTTGGGTCATATTTTATTGCTAAATGCTAATGGGTCAAACATGTAAAAAAAAATTAAAAAAAATAGCTAAAAGCGAAATGTCAATGACCGAGTGTTTATGACATACTAAACTGCTATATTTCAAAAAATGGATCTTTTAATTATTTAGTAGCTTTGTGAAATTAAAAAGACAAAAGTTATGACTTGTAAGCCAACCCAACCCCTTTTTGGGTGTTACCAAACACGCCAGGCCCAACCATTTTGCCTCCTATAGACACGATATAAGATTTACTTAGTTCAAATCATTTGACTGAAAATCTACTTTGGAGATGTACAACATCAACCAGACAAGAGGTTTTATGCAATTTTGTAGCAAAACCACTCACTGATAAATATTGTAGCATCAACTGCACATTCCTAAAACTGTGTCTCTTGTCTAGTGGACAATTATTCTGGGATGGATACAGATATGAGGGTGCATGTGGCCTATTTACATGAAAATGTGTTGATTTGGGATATATTTTATTGCTAAATGCTAATGGGTCAAACATGTAAAATAAAATAAAAATAGCTAAAAATGAAATGTCAATTACCGAGTGTTTATGACATCCTAAACTGCTTTATTTCAAAAAATGGATCTTTTAATTATTTAGTAGCTTTGCGAAATTAAAAAGACAAAAGTTATGACTTGTGAGCCAACCCAACCCCTTTTTTGGGTGTTACTAAACCCGCCAGGCCCAACCATTTTGCCTCCTATAGACAAGATATAAGATTTACTTAGTTCAAATCATTTGACTGAAAATCTACTTTGGAGATGTACAACATCAACCAGACAAGAGGTTTTATGCAATTTTGTAGCAAAACCACTCACTGATAAATATTGTAGCATCAACTGCACATTCCTAAAACTGTGTCTCTTGTCTAGTGGACAATTATTCTGGGATGGATACAGATATGAGGGTGCATGTGGCCTATTTACATGAAAATGTGTTGATTTGGGATATATTTTATTGCTAAATGCTAATGGGTCAAACATGTAAAATAAAATAAAAATAGCTAAAAATGAAATGTCAATTACCGAGTGTTTATGACATCCTAAACTGCTTTATTTCAAAAAATGGATCTTTTAATTATTTAGTAGCTTTGCGAAATTAAAAAGACAAAAGTTATGACTTGTGAGCCAACCCAACCCCTTTTTTGGGTGTTACTAAACCCGCCAGGCCCAACCATTTTGCCTCCTATAGACAAGATATAAGATTTACTTAGTTCAAATCATTTGACTGAAAATCTACTTTGGAGATGTACAACATCAACCAGACAAGAGGTTTTATGCAATTTTGTAGCAAAACCACTCACTGATAAATACTGTAGAATAAAAATGTGAAGTTATATGCTTCATCATAGTAAAAAACAACATGCCTTTGCAAGACATAGGTTACACTAACCTCGAGAAGGTGTCTCTTAAAACGCTCTTCCAATGGAAGTTTGAGCAATGAGCTGGCAACATAATCAACCAAGAAATCGAATCAACTATAATGTATGTATGTGTGTTTATGTACTGTATTGACAATAATAACAAGCAAAAACATATAAGGAACAAAATATATACCTTCGAGATGATCCTTGGGGTCTGGGTTTACCACTTGTGGCAGGACACAAGGAGTCAATATAGTCAGACCTTCAACCAACATACATAAAGCAAACAATAAGTGATACACGCATTCTTACATAGCAGAAACTGACTAAAATCGGGATAGCGACTTACTGACTCATGGAAAATTGTATTTGAGAATCTTGTTTTGCAGCCATATTTTCCATGTATCGATGTGACGATAGACTCGTTTCACCATGGTACTTGAGGGGAATCCACTGCTGAACAAGATAATATACCAACATGAAGTAAAATATATATCTAAATTACATGAGAGGCAATACATTGTCCATCCTAACCTATTGAGATTAAACAAACAACTGATTAGTGGGGTTTTTTTAAAAAATAAGTGGTAGAAGTTGGAGAATACATTCTTTAGAAAGTGATAAGATGGAAAAAACACAAAAAGCTACCACACAAAAACCAAAAACGGAATGGGCCAACCTTATGGGGCTAGAGTACTACAGGAAACAACGGAAAATATTAATATCAAGGTGAAATAAAGGTCTAATACCTCTTCAGTATCCTTGTCTTGCTCAATTACAACTCCTGGTAGCTTGCCCTGAATAATTAACATCAAAATAAAAACAAAATTAACCTCGTTGAGATTACATAAGATATATAGAACCCAACTGCACATCTCGGTTTTTTGCTTAAGGATTAACTCTACCCATTCTCACTTTAGTCTGTTCTTTGCTCATTTCAAAAACAAAAAATCTTTCTGCTTTTGTAAATGGTAATATTATCTTAGGTACATATGATAAGATTCGGGTTTAATCATCATATCTTGCAATAACCAATGATGAATTGTAAAAAGTTAAGGGGAAAAAGCAATGGGATGTACCCTTCTTAATGACCGGCACATTTTTAATGTCATGAATATAACTTCATATATAATATTTAGAGTTAATTACACAGATGGTCCTTGTGGTTTGGACAAAGTAACAAGTTTGAATGCTTACTTTTAATTTTGTAACGAGTTTGGGTATTAACACTAACAGACGTAAAATTTTATGTCTATTTGAAGGGCATTTCAATCATTTCACGTATGAGGGACTAATTATGTAACGTACTAAGATTGTTTGACATTTGAGGGACTGTTTCTGCAGTTTACATAAAATATTAAAAAGATAAAAACTTGAAAAAACAAATACCAAACCACAACTCTCTCCCCTTGTGTTTTCACGACCACCACCCTCGCTTGAATAACACGCCGGCAGCACACAAACAGTCAAAAATCCGACATCCGTATATCCCACAAAAAAGAGACGCAACTCCAAATCTCAAAACCCTAGCCACCCCTTCACCTCTGTTCTCAAAATTTGGGAATATGCGAATTCAGTGATGACTGCGATGCTATGGAAATCAAAGAGGGTTAGGGTTAGATGCGAATGCAAATCAGAGAGGGTTACATTCCATATCTTGAATCTTCGCCACCAAGCACGTTTCTACATCGTTTATGATTTAAGCAGATCGCGAGCTCAATGCTAAGTGTATCTGGATGAATTTCAAGAATAACCTCACCGCCATGATCTGTTACCGGTTCATCTGCTGAATTTGAATATGTTTTACCCACATCTTCTTATTCTTCAAACGCCAAAGCTAAAAGAACAACTGATGGAAATCCTAACAATCGATGCCAAAATCAGTCAACAGCCTTCCCCACTTGTGGTTATAGAAGGCCAGAAAGTCGCAATGACCGCCATCAGGGTGTACAGGTGGGTACAGTTCACGGAGCTGATCGGCGATCTAATTTTGGTGGTTATCAATTTGTTCAGATTCATCAAGCATGGCGATGGGCGATGATGGCTTCAAAATTGAAACTTGGGAGGTCTGTTGGGTGGTTTCAGGTTACCGCCTCCATGATTTTCCGACTGAAACCTTCTGTGGAAACCATGATCGCGAATCAAAGACAGGTAGTGGTATGTTGGGTAGTGATATCATATCATACCGTGTCTAATTTTGGTGGTTACTGTTGGATTTTGGAGCATTTTATGGTGGCGGTGGTTGGTGGTGGTGGTGCGAACAAAGAGATGGGGGAAGAGGGGGTAAGCTTGCTTTAGTTCTTTTTTATTTAATTTACAAAAATAGTCCCTGAATAGAATTAAATACATGAGTGGTCCCTGTGGTAAAATAGTCAAAGAGTATTTTGGTCATTTCAATCCACCTTAACAGAAAATTTAACGGATGTTAGTCCTCGACCCCAAACTCGTTACAAAATGAAACCGCAAACCCCAAACTGGTTACTTTTTTTGCTTAGTTCCAAAACCTGATACTTTGCCCAAACCACTGGGACTATTTGTGTAACTAACTCTAATATTTAAGTGTAATCATCAACAATCATTCATAAAGTCATAATTATATATTTCTAACGCATGTTGCATACTATAACTATAATATATTAGAAGAGGCATCAACAGTTTTGTTAACTAGCATCTTTTACATTGATGATATTTACCACTGCTGCATCTTGATTATAGTATACAGTGAGACACAGACAACACAAGAAAACACATACTGCATAAGTCTTCAAGAATTCAAAGAGATATTAAACCTGTTTCTTGACTTGCTTTATAGATTTTTCATTCTTGATGGCCTCCTCATCATGAGGTGTGTTCGTCTGCTTTGATGAGTTATGATGCTTAATATGTTGCATTGAAGGCCGTAGCTGCGCCACTGCATGAACAGGGTTGAGGTGCAGCTGCAAAAGACATTGTTAAAGAAGCATTCCATCATTACAGAAATATGTAACTTTCATTCAACGCCTAACCTACGTGTGTGTGTATAATTCTTCTAATCTTGGCATAAAAGGTGAATGTGAACATGAAACACACACCTCGTTGCGAACTAGAATCCCTACGGCGTAACTATTTACTCCCGGAGGCCTCCATGCAGTTGACAGTACCTAAATATAATTGAGAACATCATATTACAAAAAAAACTAGGAAGATATAAAAGGATTTATTGAATAAAGACAAACCTGCTTTGCCATTGCTTTGTCATCATCAACATCAATATCAAAGTTCTCTGAATTAGCTTGAATAGACATTTCAATCTCCACCTCAGCACTTTTTGGTTTCACTCTAACCTGCAAAAATAGATTATTAAATACATCTGTGTCTAAATAAATAAAAACCATTCAACACCATGAGCCTTTTAAAGTATGAAAAGAATAAGTGTTGAATACATACCTCCGCACACCTATCCTCTAGTTCATATGGCCGCCAACATGATCTAAGAGGATATTGCAAGACATATAGCTGCAGAAAGTAATAAATCATCAATAAACACTTACGTGTGCCCATAACCTACTTCAATGCATGTGAATATGCAAAATCTTTAATTCTATATTTCTAATGTCCATATTATTCGGCTCACCGTTTTTATTAGTGGTTAGGACTTCAGTCGAATTACATTTCATCCCTGCGGCGATTACCATAGGATTTCTTTACTGCTAGTGGACTATACCCCTCTGTTGCCAAAAGATACGTCTCTATTGTTATAGAAAAATTTAAGCTCACTCTTTAGGCCCCCAACTTCTTTTCAGAATCAGGGTCTAGCAGTGAGTGGCGATGATATTTGGTTTCACTTCTTCGATACACGTATTTAAAGTATTATAGGCCGAGATTTGTAGGAGATCAGTGGAGGTTCAACTGGATTCATGGAATTTGATAGACATTCAAGCTCAAATTCTTTGTTAAAATTATAGTTTATTATACAGACACACGTCTGTAATCATCAACATAAGGTACTAGTCTACTAGACGAAGCCAAAATTTTCCCAATGTTCAGTTGATTCGTAACATTTGTGTTAATTCTTCTTGATTTCACTTGTGTGGATTGTCCTCAATAACTTTGCCAACACATATATTAAATCTCACAAAATGTCCTGCTGATAGACTGATATGATCACAAATATAGGTTTATTGGCAAGCATACGAGTCTAAACAGAATAACGAAACTTTGAATTGTGAAGATATAAAATGAGTTCCTAAATAGTATAACAAATATCGATCTTAATTTGTGCATTCTGGTTAATTGAAATGTAAATGTTAACCTTGGAATTGGCATCAACCGACGTTGTAAAGAAGACATCAATTTCTCGAACAACTTGATCTTCTTCATCTTGCTCCCGGTCATTGTCTATTTCCATGTCCGTCGCGTCAGTATCGTTTTTCACACTACCGTTAGCGTCATGAAAAGTAGGAACAGTATTCGACGGTTGCTCGATTTCAGTCTTGGAAGAGACTGAAACAGACGGCGGCGGCGAATCACCTAGCTCCATCTTAGGAACCGCGACTGGTTTCGGTTCGGATGTAGGAACCGATGCATCCGGTTCGCTTTTGGGTTTAGCAACGGGTTTAAACTTGGAGTTTTTCGGAGCGAACTTCGCCGGTTTCGTCGCTTGTGCCTTCGACGGACCGTCAAGGTCGTCGAAATCGATATCCATGGCGTCGTGGGGCGCAGAGATCGCGTTGTACGGAGCTCCGTAGAATGAAAATGGTGGTGGTGTGGGTTTTAATGGGACCGACCTTTTTTTCTCTTGGTTTATATAGAAGAAATTGCCGCTAGGGTTTTACATATTTGACACATGGATTCGCAATTTTGGAACGGGTGAGCAAACTTTAACCGTTAATTAAAATTAACAGATAATTGAATTATCATCAAACCAAATTAACTGATGGTTATGATTAAAAATAATTTAATAACCAATCAAGCGATTATGGTTATTGTTAAGAGTGTCTCATAACCGAATAGATACAACCCTATTAATAACATATATGCACAAAATATAAGGGTACATAATATATATATATATATATATATGCACTTTCTATTCATCTTTAAATAAAATTGTAAATAACTAAAGCATTAATTATGAATTTATGACTATAAAAAGTTAATATTACTTACATAATCCTATGTCATTTACTAAGAAAATGTTATTCGTGATTACGAAATGAAAGTGTTTAATTAACCGAGACTGACCCATAACCGACAGTTTACCAATAAACGGTTATGATTATGGTTATGAAAGAGGGCATAACTGACCAAACTTTTATTGTTATTGAATAGGTCAAAACCGACTCATAACCGACTTTGCACACCCCTTATAATAAGGACTAGTTGCATCTTTATATTTTGGGTAAAGACGAGGTGTCACTCCCTAATTGGACAGAGTCATTAGGGTTGTGCCCCACTACCCTTAAATTCTGGATTTTTTCCTTTAATTCAAACGAATTCAAATCAAATCATTCTTAAAAATTAAACACAAATCAAATTTTTATTTAATTCAAACAAATTCTCTCTCCATTGTACCACGCCACATAAGGTATATGGGTTTCGAAGAGTTTGAGCAAGGTTGAAAACAATGAAGGTTTTACGTAAAATGTCTTTCGAAGTTACGTTATCATGTTCAAGTGCATGTTTAACCTTAATTTAGCCTAGGGGTAGTACGGTCGACACACGATCAGACCGTGAAATCAACAACACAGTCTGATCGTGAGATCGACGGTAACTCTTTTGCCTTTAAGGACATTACTTATTTTTATAAGTTATTAGCTTAGAACTTGTGTATTACACATGGTGAAAAAATATCAATACATAAAATTTTTAAATCTTTATATATATCTTATAAGTGGAAAAATGTATTGCATATACTAACAACAGAAAAAAAAAATAAAAAAAAATGTAAAAGTTAATATATAATTGAGTTTTAAAAATATATTAAATGTTATTCAATGTAATTTGAATTTCATTTACTATTTGATTGAAAACATAAACTATGTAATTACTTTTCAAAGTCTCTTATAATATGAGTTAATTTAAAATAAATGTGTTTTATTAGTATTATAATTTGTTTAAAAGTATATTATTATTCAAAATCTGGAAATGTATTTATTAAGAGAGAGGCGAAAAATTTTTTATAAGAATGAATATGGATGCGACACGTGAATTATGAAACCTTTATTTATTATATAGTATAGATTAAAGTAATAATGATATACTTTCAAACTTTAATCAAACAGTTTTAAATTCATAATCATTTAAATGTCCCTTTTGTTACATCTGAACAATTTTTTTTTCTACCATCTTTTCTTTTGAAAAACAGTTACTCACACTACCCATTTCCATGTAAACTTGTTAGAAGTATAAATTACTCACACTATCACTTCCCATATGAACTTGTTATTACTCACAAAATAACTTCCAAATAGAATCACCCTTTCCACAAGTAATGTCGTTCCCTCTAAATCTCTTAAATTCATTTCATCCACCCTTTTGTTTTTTTTCATTTCATCCCCTTTTTTCACCATTCATCACCACCACACCCTCCTATCACCACCCACCACTACCATCGCCGCCTCCTCCACCCACCGCCATCTATCGCCACCCACAACCACACCGCCATCTATCGCCACCCACAACCACCTCCCACCACCCACCGCCACCTCTCACAACCGCCACCGTCACCACCACTTCCCACCACCACCACCACAAATGTTGCATCCTCCACCGCCACCTCCTACCACTGCCACCGCCACCCCCACCCACCACCGCCGTCATCACCCACCACCACCACCACCGATTTTATTCTTTCGTCTTTTCTAGCCTACCAAACAACATAAAGTAATGATTTATTTCATTCCCTCATGGTAACCAAACAATACAATGGAATGGTCCATTTAATTTTTTCGACCATTCCGTTATTCCATACCAAACAGACCCTAGAATTTCTCAGGCTGCCTTCACCACCCTTAAACGAAAAGACACTGCTCACCAAATCCACCATCTTCAAAGACAACAAATATGTATATAGAGTGGGATTTGCATACAAATTCTTACACAGTTTCATCACATTACAGAAAAAAAAAATGTTTTTTGCTCAGAAAATAAACTCACCAAAAAATTAGAAAAAAGGTGTATACGTACTTAAATAAATACAAAAATGTTTGACATGTCGTGTTAAACACATAAAACCGGCTATGATTTCTCAGAAAACTATCTTTAACTCGCAGGATATTAACGAGTAGATTTGGTTTGTACAAATGAAAGGTGATGCTCTCCTTGGATTTGATCCTTGTGTTATAGTTTTCTTCCTCGTGACATAAACGCCTTGTTCTGCTGTGGTTCTCTCAAACTCAGCTCTTGTAAATTCTGTTGCAAAGAAGAAATCAGAATCTCGATACAGTCCGGAGTCCCGGATAGAGAGTACAAGCAAAATCAAAAAGCAAACAATGATAGTGAACAAGATTTATAATAAGAAAATAACACACAAAACATGTAGTAACACATGTATGATGATGTTATCAATAATTGGGATTGCAATTCCTGACGCAACACGAAAATAATGAGGTTTTGGGTAGTCATTTCTAATGGTTTCAATAAACATATTGACCCAGTAACTCGTTTAAATTACAATACAAAAATAAATATATATAAATTATAAGGCCAACCAAACATTTACAACTTGATTACAACCCATTTAGATAAATAGGTTACACGATTTCAAGTTTTTCCGAGTTAGGGTTGATGTCTTTCACACGAATAAATACATGGGTCGTGTTTGGGTTCATAACTCAACCAGACATAATCGCCACTGCTTAGTAATATTGGTCATTAGTCACTGTCCAGGGCACTGCTCATTAACCAAATGGTGAAATAGAATCACGGTAGGGTCCATGTGCTAAGAGTTGAATGCTATAGCAAACTAGCAGAAGCTTGGAATACGTTATGATACATGAAGGGTGTAAGGAGAAAAAAATGTTGATTTATTTTTATTTCAAGATACTCAACTCACATAGAAAGTAAAATATGAAAGAACTTAAAGCTCCTGAAAATGAAAAAATGAAAAACTGAAAAGGAACCCAAAACTCCCCAAGTAAGGAAACTATAATATGATAAGGAACCTACAGGCTCTAAATAGTAACAGACTAAATTATGATGAAATATTGTGTACTAATGTTCATGTTAAAGATGGAATGCTAATTAATAGTTGAATCCTGATCAATATCCGTGTAGGGGTGCATGCAAAACAAAACCAATTTTAAGTAGAGAGCTGCGAGAACCGTATAAACACTTGTACATAGTGCATGATTACATGTAATGGGAGACGGAATATCTTTATGCATCACATTTATAGCAATAGGTACAAGTTTCTATGCAATTCTCGCGCTTTCCAACTTAATCCTGATCAATATCCGTGTAGGGGTGCATTCAACATAGAACTAATTTTAAGTAGAGAAATACGAGAACCATTTAAACACTTGTACATAGTGCATAATCGCATGTAGTGGGAGACAGAAAGAGAGACGGAGTGTCTATAGTCTATACATATCACATTTAAAGCAACAGGTATCTACATTAATCCTGACAATATCCGTGTAGGGGTGCATTCAACACTGTACCAATTTTATGCGAGAACCATATAAGCACTTGTATATAGTGCATAATCACACGTAGTGGGAGACGGAAAAATAGACGTCTATATATATCACATTTAAAGCAATAGGTACACGTATCTACGCAGTTCTCACAGTTTCCAACTTAAAACTGGCTCTGTATCGAGCATCTCTCTGCGTGTGTATATCAGTGTAACATTTCTGGTTAAGATCATGTATCCATAAACCAAACACATCAACCTAATTCACAGCATATCATCATGTTAACCAGTTGAAACGAATCCATAAGTCAATACAAATATTCAATATTTAAATTCTCTGCACGAACCGTTGATTGACGAGGAGGGAGGTCAAGATCAACAGAATGGAAAGACATCGTAGCAATCTCTGTAATTGCAGCTTCTCTCACTTCAGGTGCATCACTGGTTAAATCCTCATAAGCAGCCACAAAAGCTTTCTGCCAGAACCGTTGCAGTTTAATCCGGTGACTATTGATGTATACATCCCACATGTGCTCCACTACCTTCTCCCGCTCCTCAATTTCCTACTCAAAATCAACAATTAGATCAATCAACCAATCTAATAACGGAATATCGAAATTCACTCACATAGAAAGGGTAAAAAACGGACAAGGATATCGAAATCATCACCGATGGAGGAACCGCCGGCGAAATCGTCGGAGAATTGGTTGAGATTGCCGGCGGAGAAGCGGAGGGTGACAGTTCCGGTGAGCATTGACCAGAAGGCTAGAAGGATAATGGCTGCGAGTGCCCAAAACTTGTACCGGCCTCTACCGAATATTCTGGAATCTAGGGTTTCAGTTTTAGTGTGATTTAACGGCTTTGGAGTCGACGTCAGCACGGAATCATCATCCCTCATTTTTCGTCTGATTGAAAGGCGATGCTGAACTGGAGGTTATGAAATTGGAGATCAAAGTTGTTTGGTTGAGAGTAACATGAAATTGAATAAGGCTAGGGTTTGGATATTAAGATTATGAAATAATTGAAGCAGACGTGGGTAGAGTACTTTCTCAAATGGTTGGATGGATCCTTTGAGGGCGACATGTCTGCATAACAAGAAATCGTTTCATGACTTCCAACGTATCAGATTGTGAATTTCAGGATTTTGGAATGCACGACCTAATCGGTGCGGTTCAGACTTGAATCTTGATGGATGCGTTATGGATCGGACGCCATGAGGGGAAAAGTTTGTTACTTTTTTTTTCATAATTTAAACCTCAAATTTCACATGTTGTTTTAATAATGCGTAAATACAAGGTTAATATGTTATTTTTTTTAATCTTACTACTCTAATAAATGAAAATCTATTCAGCACACGTGTAACTCTCTGGTTACTCCTTATTTTTATTTTTCATTCTCTCTCTCCTATTAAATATTATATTTTATATTTCTCTCTCCAATTAAATAATAATCTTTATATTAATAAATCTAATTACGAATACTTATTATTTAATTATAAATAATAATTATATCATCAATAAAATGAACTTAATATGGACTAACATTTATTAATTAAAATAAAAATTAATACCCAGTTGAAAAAAATGTTTTAAAAACTAACTTAACAGACCTTATAACTGTTATGATAAATTACATTTTTTAAAAACATATTTTGACGAATGTGTTTGTTAACAAATTACATTATATTTTATTCAACTGATGTAATATACTGGTTTATTCAACCCGTGTATTACACGGGTTTTTAAAAATATAAATTTTTTATTACTAAATATATAACATTTTATTTATTTAACCAGTGTAATACACGGGATTTTAACTTAGTTTTATTTTATGAATATGATAAAAAGTGTTGGTAAGCTCTTTTTAGATTTCATTTTCACCATATCAATAAAATAAAATAAAAAACTAACTGGTAACATAGTAATTACGAAAATATTAGAACAACATGTGAATAGTAACAAAGTTTTAAAAGTGTTTCAATTAGGTCACTCAAGTTTAAAAAATATTCTAATTAAGTCATTCAACTTTCATGTTTTACTTAAATTATAGGTTTTAAAAGGATTTTTAGCGTGATTTTTTTTTCAATTGGGAATATTTTTTTCTTTTTTTCATGCTGATGTGGAATGGTGACGTGGATTTTAGGTTATTTTTTATATAATTAACATGTTTTTTTAATAAAATTACATATATTGAAAATCCCGACCCACACATCTTCTCCTCCATAAGTTTCTTGACACATTTTGTGTTTCGATGATGACTTGATTTGAAGGTTTAGTGACTCAATTTGTATAAAATTCTTGAGTGAAATAGTTGGAACACTTTTAAAACTTGATTACTATTGTATGACATTTCCCCCTTTAGTTTTTTAAAATTTAATTTTGTATCACCCATATTTTGATGCGAGTAAAGTTAACCAGTGGCAAAGAAGAGACGAAAGGCTACATAGAGCTTTAGAAGGAAATATGGAGTTAATTCTTATGCCCACGTTAACCAAGAAAATAACCCTTACTGTAATACGTCGGTTTTCAAACAAATATAAAGTACATGGGCTCATAATGCAAATAGTACAAAGTCTAGGGACTAAAAACTCAAAAAATATGAAAGTTGCCGCTACCGGCCCTCTAACGGTCCGCTATATGGTGAGGAAGGTAACGACAAGGGAATGGTTTGACTCTCACGGGTTGAAACTTTAACTCGCACATTCCTATATTTGAAGTACTCGGTCATATGTGAGAGTTTACCGTCAAATGGGACATTTTTTTTAACGGCAACACCTAGTTATAGATATATATTACATTTTTTTTTGAACGACAACACTCTCAGTGGTCTATCAGTGATTTAAATTGCCATTAAAAAAAGAGCATTTACATATTTCCTTTTCATAAGATCATTTATTACATACTAGGTTAAAATCTCGTGTATTACACGGGTTAAATAAATAAAATGTTATATATTTAATAATAAAAAATTATATTTTAAAAAACCCGTGTAATACACGGGTTGAAAAAACCAGTATATTACATCGGTTGAATAAAATATAATGTAATTTGTTAACAAACACATTTATCAAAATATGTTTTTAAAAAATGTAATTTGTCGTGATAGTTATAAGGTTTGTTAAGTTAGTTTTTAAAATATTTTTTTTAATTGAGTATTAATTTTTTAATAAAATTAATAAATGTTAGTTCATATTAAGTTTATTTGATTGATGATATAATAACTATTTATTATTAAATAATAAGTATTCGTAATTAAATTTATTAACTTAAATATTATTATTTAATAGGAGAGAGAAATAAAAAATCTAATATTTAATAGAAGAGAGATGAATAAAAAATAAAAATAAGAAGTAACCAGAAAGTAACACGTGTCATGAAAAAAATTTTATTTACTAGAGTATTAGAATTTTCTCAATTTAAAAAGTCCAATTACATTCTTTCTAAACATAAGTCAAAAAGTACGTAAATACGTAAAAATCCAAAAAAAAAACAAAAACAAAAGAACGTAGAAGGAAGGAGTAATTCACAGCTAACAAAAAGTAGGAAACATACCGAAAACGCCAACTACTCCCTACCGATATGAAGTGTCCGTACTGCGCGGCGGCGCAGGGGCGGTCCGCCACCACATCCGCCGGTAGATTTATCACAGAATGCATATCCTGCGGCCGCGTCGTGGAAGAACGCCAAACCCAGTCTCACCACCTCTTTCACATCCGTGCTCAAGACTCTCCTCTCTGCCTTGTCACCTCCGACCTCCCCACACTCCCCCACACCATCACCGACCAATCCACCACCACCACCTCCGTCCCTGCCTCCGATGATGAAGAAGACCCCTTCGAACCTACCGGATTCATAACCGCCTTCTCCACATGGTCACTCGAACCCTACCCGATCTTCGCCCAATCGTCTCTCTCATTCGCCGGCCACTTAGCTGAACTCGAACGCGTCCTTGAAACAACCTCCTCCTCCTCCGCTTCCGGTCCGTCGGTGGTCGTCGATAACCTTAGGGCTTATCTTCAGATAATCGACGTTGCTTCAATTATAGGGTTGGATTGTGACATTTCCGATCACGCGTTTCAGCTTTTTAGGGATTGCTCGTCAGCGACCTGTTTGAGGAATCGGAGCGTGGAGGCACTCGCCACCGCCGCGCTTGTGCAAGCTATTCGAGAGGCTCAAGAGCCTAGAACACTACAGGTATGTAAGACTGTTGAAATAAGGATCAAGGCTAATTTGTGTTAATTTTTGCTGCATCTGTTCAATTGAACTGTAAATTGATGTATTTGTTTATCATTTTGAGAAGCTCACTGATAGATTGAACAACATGTGTGGAACAGGAAATCTCAATTGCAGCCAATTTACCTCAGAAAGAGATTGGGAAGTACATTAAGATTCTTGGTGAAGCTTTGCAGTTAAGCCAGCCATTAAACAGCAACTCGATCTCAGTGCATATGCCTAGATTCTGCACTCTTCTCCAGCTTAACAAATCTGCCCAGGTACTCTCTGTGACTATCGGTTTTCAATCGATTATGTTTTTGTGGTTCCGTTTCACAAATTCAAATCAAAAGGAAAGTTTTGCTTCTCGGTTTAAAGATTTCATTAGCAATGACCTTGGTTTTAAAAAGCGAGAAGCGCACCGAAGCAACAAGGTCTAAATCCGAAGCGCAAAATGCAAATCGCAAATGCGGACCGATTTTCGTGCGCGAAGCGCAAGGTGCTTGTGTAAAATTTTTGTTATATCCCATTGGTTTTTAGCATCCCCTACCCAAAATATAGCCATAAATAAGGTTTATATATGATTTAATGTATAAATTACTTACATGTACAACCTTTTTTAGCTAAATGTGTAACCTTTTTAGCTAAATGTGTACAACCTATACAAGAATCGAGCCACTCAGTGCGATTTTTTTCCGAGTTTTGTACGTTGTTCGAGTTATGTGACAAGACTCACTGGACTCCTCGCCTCATGTCAAGTTGCGAGTAAGCGCGCTTAACGCGTGGTTTTTAAAACCAAGGCAATGACTACAAGATGACGGTGAAACTGTTAGTATTTTCAGTGTTTTCTTGTTAAATATGCATTTTTAGATATTTGATCATGAATAAAAAAGAATTAAGCTAATGCTAAGCCAATGTAGAATTTTTTGGATGGGGTGTGAAGTCCAGTTCAATTTGGGCATTTGTAACTTTTACACAATCTTTAAACCTAGACAGATTTAGATTATGGTGCTCTAAGATTAGTATTTGATTACTCTAACTGTTATTATTGTACCTTCAGTTTATAGGAGTGTGCAACTGTACAAAACACACCGGTTCCGTACGGTCACGGGCACATACCGATAACCATTATTAATTTATTATTGTACCTTCCGTTTGTAACACACGATAGTAACCAAGTTTTCCAAGTGTTTCACTAAAGTTACTCAAGGTTTTTTGTTACTCCAAAGTCACTCAACTTTTATTAAGTGTTCTAGTCTTGTAATTTTTTTTATGAATGTTACAATTTTAAAATTAAGTGATCTAAATGGAACATCTATGAATCCTAATTACTATTTAGTGATTATTTTTTCTTTAAGTTTGACTTAAATTGAAATTTATGAAATTTGGTTATTATTTAGTGAATTTTTTTCTTCACTATTACCTCTTACTTCAAGTTAATTTAAAAAATTTAATCAGTAAATGGTAAATAAGATTCATATATGTTCCATTTAGGTTACTTAGTTTAAAATTTTTCAACATTAATAAAAAAAGTTCACAAGATTGGAACCATCAATGAAAGCTAAAGCTAAGTGACTTTAAGAAAACAAAAAAATTTTGAGCGAATTTATTAGAATAGTTAGAAACTTGGTCCTTTTTATTAAAAAAGCTAGATTATTCTCGTAAGAATATAGCTTTACTCATATTAAACACGCACTAAGATAACTGATTTGACCAGTTATGTTACACAACCTGCCCAATTCGTCATCTCTATTTTGCAGCTTTGAATTTCTTGAATCCCATAAAAACTATAACACCACAACCCTTTTTCCAGGAGCTTGCAACTCATATCGGTGAAGTTGTGATCAACAAGTGTTTCTGTACACGTAGGAACCCGATCAGCATCTCTGCAGCTGCCATATATTTAGCCTCGCAACTTGAAGACAAACGCAAAACACAAGCAGAGATTTGTAAGGTGACTGGACTTACAGAAGTCACTCTTCGTAAAGTCTACAAAGAGCTTTTAGAAAACTGGGACGACCTTCTTCCTTCAAATTACACACCCGCTATACCTCCTGAGAAAGCTTTCCCGTCTGCTACAATTGCCTCAGGACGTTCTTCTTCAACACCCAGAATCGGTGATGGTGTAGAAACTGAAATTAAACTTGTCGAAAGTAGAGATAACGCTAATATTGAACCGTGGAAGTTTCAAAGTCAAACCGTCACAGATACACAAGAAATGGATGGTGGCGGCGGCGGCGGCAGTAATACGCCTGTGTGGCCGCCTCCGCCGGTTTATTCTTCTCATGCCAATGCTAGATCTATCCAAAACCCGGTGCTTTCGGGTATTGGAGATCTTAACAGACATGGTAACGATAATCGGAGTTGATGTTTCTTGATACGGTCATGTAAGTGTTGTACATATGTTTGTCGGTTTTATTTTTGTGTTTTCTCCTAATGTTCACTTTGGATTTCTATGGTTCTGTTTGATTGATTTTGGTTGTCTAATATTTATATATGTAGGCTTGTCAATACTAATTTGATCATTTATATTTGATACAGATTGTTTATTATTGTTTTTCTAAATTTTAAAAATAATATTGTTTACATACATGTTGTATAGAATCTATATACAGATCCAATACGAGCCAAACCAGTGAGTTAGATTGATGTTAAGCCCAAAGAGTTGGTTAACGAGCTTAAATTGATGTAAAACTTGAACGTAAAAAAGTAGTAGATTGGTATTTGACTTATAACCTTGTAAAAAGTAAACTTTGAGCTCAATTTAAATGATTCAAATAAGCGAGCCAACAAGCAAGCTTATTGTCATTGAGTGATCTTCAAACTCTCATGTGGCACTTAGATCCCGATCTAAGTTAACCCTTTGTCTCGGTTATGTAGTAATTCAAGTAATGTGTTGTGGAAGCGTACAAGTTATGATTAAATAAAACTTTGTATTTATTACAAAAACAAGTGTACAAGAAGCTTTTACAAGGCTAAGAGTTGTGGGTTATGTGGGGTGTCTTACAAATGACAACCTATCAGGTCTAGATGCTTTTCAATCTAGATCGTTCTATGCATATTTATACAAGTCTAAGTAGGGATGAGATCGGTACCGTACCAGTACCAAATTTGTGAAAAAGTGGGTACCGGTATTTGTTACAAAATGTTCACCTCTATAGGTATCGGAATCGTACCGATACCGAAAATACCGGTACTGAATTTATGTAAAAGTAGGTACCGGTACCGAATTTATAGGTACGGTATCGGTACCGGTTGTAACACCCGATTTTAATTTTCAAAATCATGTGGAATTAGGTCTCATTTAACACTCTTGATTAATCAACACATGCTAAAAGAAATGATATGACAAACGACATAGACTTTGCTTTAAATAAACAAAAACGACACTTCAAAAATGACAACAAGTTTAAACCTCCAAATGATAATTTAAAACAAGTCTAATGAACCCCAAAAAGAAGTTCTAACTCCAACCATTAACATACACCAAAAAGAATGAGAATCCAATTCCACCACGAAGCGTGACCCGAGACTTTAAACCAAAGCTTTACCTACAAAAACACAATTTAAAAATACCATTAGTAATTATATAACATTGCATAATAACCCACAAGTGCTTCACTCCCAAAATGGCCCAAGAACCCCAAAATCATACACCGGCATATGGGTCAGCGTATGGCAGACCCCAACCGACATCCCATACTCTGGTCTCAGGTCTGCACATCCAGTTTTTCAGTTTTTGGCATTTTCGACCCTCCCGACTCGACCTCCGGTCATTTTAAACCACCAATAACATTTTGTGAATGATTTAAACAGCATACAACCCTGCAATACTTCCTTGTGAGGTTCTAAAGACATCAAAACCACAACACGACATTGTGAAGCTCATGACCTCAAATTACTTTCATGTGAGATTATTTGGCTTAAAGCAACAGTGACAATAGTGAAGTTCAAAGGCTTCAAGCTACAAAGACATAAGTGAAGTTCAATGACTTCAAAACATAACGACATAAGTGAGGTTCATGACCCCAATTCCACCAATTGCATTTTACTTTGACTCTTAGCACATAATGGTCAAATTACACCAAATCACCACACTTTACATATTAGTTTGACTCATACCACACTAAGTCAAATTACACCAATAAATCACATCTAGTTTGACTATACACCACATAAGTCAATTACACTAATTTCAAACTACAATAAGCATACAAGTTTGACTTTTACCTCACAAGTCAATTTTACACCACTACACCATATAAGTTTATTAACTAAATTTATCAATCAAGAAGGCGAGGTTCCTAGACTTCGAACACCGACTCTTTAACATACAAACAAGTATACACAACTACACACACGACTCCAAAACAACCTTTATAACCCATCCGTTATTTATCGACATGTGGGATTCAAAATATCCCAATTTCACCCTTTCCATTTGTAAAGTTCAAGGATTTCAAGTTACTATCCCACCCTACTTTACATTCATCATAGACACACAACAAAGTCATAAAATTCATATGTAATTATATAACTCTAATCATCATACGACATTGTGAGGTTCATAAACCTCAAGCACCCACCCTTTGCATACATACACCATATGCAATTTCACCAAATCAACATACACACATTTGCACATATGATAAATAACACTATCAACATGTATATCAAGTATGTGCATTAACTACCACCTATCATTACTAAGCAAGTGTAAAACACTTACCTTTAGCTAGACACGATTCCACTTGGTCTTCAAGCTAACTCCTTTAACGACTTGATCACCTAGCAATCAACTTGCATTTAGAAATCTTATTATCTCCATTTTATTCACCAAATTGAGAATTAAGACACACCTATGATCTAAAGATCAACAACCTCACTTAGTTTGGTTAACACAACCTTAACCAAACCTCCAACACCTAGTTTAACCTTTCAACCCATATTGACTCGTTTGACCAATTAAAGTCAAACTCCCAAATTCACCAATTCATCATTTACCATTAGAGGTCTAACACCCACCCTAGACCTTATGGATTTTCTCCCATTATAACCTTGATTAATCACGCTTTAATTAAGTTTCAAACCTCCCTAAACAACATTCACCCGTTATGACCCATTTGGGTTTTCACCCAAGTTACGCCAAAACTCCTTTTTACAGATTACCATAAAAATTGGGGCTTTATAGTTAATTATGTGTCTAATAACTCCATAGAGACTTATCCAACATCAATTTATCATTTAAACATCACTAAGATGAAAACCCCCAATTCACCCTCAAGAAACCTAATTCTTGAATCATCAAATTGGATGTTTAGATGTTGTTATCTACCTCATATTACCTTCAATCAAACTAGGTTATCACTTTTAACAAATTATCAACCACCTAGACTGTGACACCCTGTATTCCAGGTCAATACCCATAGTCATATTTGCACGTTCCTATTTTATATTTCTTGGAATATTATCTTTGACATACTATTGTCAGTAGTCTAGCAAAGGAACAAGTGTCATGCTTAGTAATTTTTAAGAATTACTAGAAAATAAACGATAATAACCCGCATCAAACGTTCGTTGGTGATTAACTAGAATTTTATTCCAGTAAAGTCTAGAGACACGTTTTAATATCAAAACATAAATATAGTATAGTTAAAGTAATAACTATGTCGGGTGTAAATAGTAAACTATTAAGACCAGTCGAACAACATAAAAATATATAAAGTTAATTGAACGTTAAGAGTTCTACACCGAGTTTTATATTATGTGATCACCTACCGGGTTCACTCTAACTAGGACCGACCTAACTAACCATTGTATTGCAACCAAATGAGTTAATAACACCCAACCCCCCACCCACTCCCCTATTTCGGCCTAGAATGGCCAAATGGGGCCACCCACCTTGTTTTCTTCACTTGTTTGCTCCATACTTGTGTCACACTAACCCATTCCCAATCAACCAATAAGTCAAACAAGTGTCTAGTCCATCACATCTCAACTTGCCTTGTCATGATGAAGGAAGATATGGCATTCCATCTCCATCCTTTTCCTTCCATATATATCGATACACACAAGCACAATTGCACCCTTTACACTTACAAAATCCAAGAGAAAATTTGAGAAAGTTCTAGCTAAGGAGTGGAGATTCAAGAAGTCTTGGATATTAGGAGTCGGTTTTGCTTACAACTCGAGTCCTCTCCATCTCCCAAGCGTTAATCTTCTCCTAGCTTTGTCTAGTGGTATGAAACCGACATAATCTCTAGAGTCATCTTTTATTTCTTGTTAAAGCATGTTGTTCACCATAAAAAAAAACAAAGAGATTTGAAAAGACTAATGAGTTTTTATAAAGTTTAACTTCATTAAGTTTAAAAACTATAGTTTTGTATATATATATATATATATGTATATATATGTGGTCGAAAATTGTATGTTTATATGTATATTTTGTTGTTTGGATTATATGGTGATAAGTTATAGATGTTGAATTAAAAGTATGGCTAATAATCTAAAAGTGTGGTTAGTGCTTGATGAAAAGTGAAGAATATATATATTTATAAAATCGTGAATGATATGAAGATATATGTGTATGTATAAAGTTTATTAACTTGGAAAAGATTGTTAAGCATAAAAAGATGTATATATATAAAGAAACCAAAATAAATGTACATACGTGATTATAGGTGATAATTTGGAAATGATCAAGTAAGTTATGCATGTAAAAATCGTGTTATATGCATGTGCTCATGTGTGTTCATAACTTGTTAACTTGAAATGGCTAAATAAATACATATACATGGAAGCCAAAAATATGTATATATAAATAAGATTATAATCTTTAACTTGGACAAGTTATGAAAAGATTAAATGTTGGTAATCCATACGTATGCTTATAAATTGTTAAAAGTTAAGAACAAGGTTGATGCATGTGGTCAAAATATGAAAGGCGGTTATATGCATGTTGCTTGGTGAAGTATATGATTGGGTGATAAATAAATCCTAGAGGACAAATAGGTAAATGATCATGTTAAAAATGTTAAAATATTGTATGTATTTATATGTAAAGATACATGAATTTTAGAAACATGATGCTAAGTTGATTAAAATTATATAATTACATATGCATGCAAAATAATAAGAATACCCTTTAAGCATGTGTAGGAATATAAAAATGTTTGTGTGCATATATTGGTATAAATAAATGCATGTTGAAATTAAACAAATTAATAAATATCGTTCGGAATATAAGTATTTGCATGTGGACGTGTAAACGTGTCTTATACGTACGTAGGATAATAAACATGCATGAATATACTTGAATGATATTTAGGATCTTATATAATTATTTTTGAGAAATAATTAGATGATTATACGTGGACTATAATATGAATATATTATAAATAGATGCAAAAATAATATTTATTTTTGATACACTTAATAAGTCACAAATATGGAAACAAACATTTTCTTGAAAAATAAGTAAGCGTCTAGATTGGAATAATAATCACCAATGAGTTATCACATGAAAACACTCTTTTACTAAACAAAGGCGTACTTAACGAGATTGTTAAGTCGGGTGAACAACTTGCAATTAAGACGGGTAGTCTTAACACCTTAGTACCCTTGTGTGATTAGGGTACGGATAGACAGGAACTATTAGCACACTATTATTTGCTAGGAGTTCATCGGACACAAGGTGAGTTCACGGCCCCCTTTAAACTCTTTACTGTTTTGTAAACATCGGGGGAGAAACATACTTACTTGTTATGTTTTGAAAATATGAATTACATTTGCTTACACGTTTGACATCATGAACATTCGGGTTTAACTCCTTGTGAGTTTCACTAACCCCCTTTTTTCTAAGTTTTTGAAATATTTTGGGGTGGAAACATACTTGTAAAGAATTTTCGTATGTAAATGAATGAACTAATGATCTGACCGTATGTGTGTATTGAGGGAAAAATAAAGCGCTTAAAGTCCTCGGAATAAATTAGTAACCATTAGCTATGGACTTAGCCCAGGATTTTATGGGTAGTACTATTGGGGTGACGCCTCCGGTCATGATTAGTCGCGCTAATCATGGGTCCAAATGGCCGAATGACCGCATATTGTCTTAACTCGCAGAAAGGCGAGGGGAGGCACAGAAAGTTGGGGTTTGGTTACGGTCTCGTACATTACATACTGTTTTGTATTCCTTGCAAGTTTACAAATGGGGTCAATTGATCGGATTAGTATTCGGATTCATTGGTAATACATACAAAGAGTTTTGATCGGAAAATGATCATGTTTAAACATTGGATTTATGACGGTAAAGTCATGGGAATGTTTTCCAAGGAAAACTACTTATTTTATGACGGTTAAGTCATGGACATGTTTTCGAAGGAAAATTACATATTTTATGACGGTTAAGTCATGGACATGTTTTCGAAGGAAAACTACGTATTTTGTGACGGTTAAGTCATGGACATGTTTTCAAAGGAAAACTACTTATTTTATGACGGTTAAGTCATGGACATTTTTTTCAAAGGAAAACTACTTATTTCATGACGGTAAAGTCATGTGCATGTTTTCAAAGGAAAACTACTTATTTTATGACGATAAATTCATGGGTATGTTTTCAAAGGAAAACTACTTATTTTATGACGATTAAGTCATGTATACGTTTTCGGGGAAAACTAACTGTACTAAATGAACAAAATCTGTGAACTCACCAACCTTTGTGTTGACACTTTCAAGTATGTTTCTCAGGTAACCTTTAGCCATGGAGCGGTTGGAATAGGCTAGCTATGTTGGAACAATTCCTAGTAACCGGACGGGCATAGATTATCAAGTCTCAAGTCGGCCATTGAACTAGAGGGACTTAGATCATTGTATTTATTTAGTCTTAGTAATCGTATATGTAATCAAGTCTTAGGAATCACTATTATAGCTTCCGCTATCGTGTAATGAACCAATCGTTGCAACCTATATTTATTAAGTAAATAAATTTGGGGGTGTGATATAGACCACCCAAATTAGCCCCAAGTTTGTGTTTCACCAAAAACCCATCAAGAACACTATTGATGGTGAATAAATGAAGGAGAAGATACTTACTTGATGTTATGAAGGAGATAAGTTAGCCAAAACCTTCAAAACCGAGCATGCAAGTATCAATTTCAAGATTGCCTTCTTCCTCTTTCTTCCTCCTCTAGAATTTTCGCAAGGAACACACACCATATGTGTGTTCCTGTGTTTTTTGCCTTAAGACCAAAACCAAAATTGGTTTTGTTACAAACAGCCCCCCTAAACTTCCATTGTTTGACCCCTTCTTCCAAAGCTAGATTAATGATCCATTTAAAACAAGCCTTCCACTTTGTTTTAATCATCCTTCACCCCTATAATATAATTTTACAAAAATAACATTATATTTTAAATTTTGGTTCGTTACACCGGTACTTGGTACCAAATGCTCATCCCTAAATCTAAGAGTATTCCATCAAAATATCAAGCAAATTATGGTTGTTCTAGAGTGTTCCTGCCATTAGCTTTTAGATTGATTTGTGCAGCCATTCTAGGTTGTTCGAGGCCCTTCTTGGGATGACCTTGAGCCGTCAAATATGTCATATGTAACAACCCCAATTTTAGGGTCTAATTTTTTTTTTGTTACCTATTTTGATACTTGAACAAGGCCCATTGGGCTTGGCCCAACTGTAGATAAAAAGACTCGACCCATTAGCGGTCCAACTAAACGCCAGTATACGAACCCAGTCCAAAAGAAACTAATAAACCTTTGTTTGACGGATCGTTACATGATTCTGTCACACCCCAACCGACGACGGATTATACGTCGGGGCGGACGCGGTTGTTCAATAGCACAAGGTTGACTATTAAAGTTTCAATATTTCATTAATAAATAATTTAAGATTCAATACAAGAAAACATAACAAGAATACAATGTTTAATTGATAAGTAGTCTAGTTCCAAAGCATCTTATGTGATCACAAATAAGTCTCATGATGTAGAACCTGAAACATGTGAAAGAATCTGTCAACTACAAAATAGTTGGTGAGATACAAAGGTTTTGACACAGTTTAACAAGTATTTGAGAAGAATTACAATTCACTATGATATATGCATTCTATAATGTAAGTATGAGAACATTGCATCTTAAACATTGTGCACATCAACCCTCCAACCAAGTTTAGGCATAACCCGCAGGTTACCCTTATAAGTCTCAAGTTTAAAAGTTTAATTCAGTAACAATCACCAAGGGCTCCCCCCGAAGGGGTCAATCAATCAAGGTGGATTGGTCAAATACAATAGATCTATCATTGTTACCATAGGCTTGATCAAAGTTAATGAATATGCTAGTTTTAAGTTTAATCTAAGCATACAAGTCTCAAGTTTAACATAAGAATAAGCATCTAGTCATAGTTGTACAAGAATTGTATAAGTTTAAAGTTTTGAACATGTTTCACCCCAAAAGTATAGAAAGAAAAAAGGGGTTAAGTATACTCACATGGATTGATGAAGAGTATCCGATAAGAGTAAGTTTGCAAGACTTTGAGAGGGAGAATATCCTCACAACAAGCCTAGGAATATAAGTCTAAAGTTTCAAGTATGATCTTATAAGACTTGGACAAGAATTCTAAGATTTCAGGATTTGACTAGGGTTCCAATGGGAGATGGGATTGATCGTGTTTATGAAGTTTAAATCAAGTTTACAATAAAGGTTTTGATACAAGACTTGTATGTCAAAGTTTAATAGATTTATAGATTAGAATAATTTATTAATTAAAATAATTATTTAAAAGTTTCACAACTATTAATTATACAAGTTAGGTAAGAATAATCAAAATAGGTTTTCTAAGTATTTAGAAGTAGTGGTAATAATAATCGGCTTTGGCCTAGTGGTTAAGGCAATGAAGACTCAACCTGCCCACGCAGGTTCGAGTCCGAGCCGCCCCGGGTTTTAGTCCGGAGTGCGTTACGCTAGCGGGGTTTGGCCCGTGTAGCGGCGCAACTGTTGTTAAGTGGCAGCAGGCTCCATTGTTTCCCGGTGATAGCCTATGCCCCTCGTACTGAACACGCGGGCCCAGTTCAGACAACGTAGTGATCAGGTTGTGGGGTACGGGTCTCCGATTTGGAGATGTAACTGCCACGTAAAAAATGAAAGTTACCTATAAAAAAAAAGTGAGACTAAATAACTATTAAAGTTTAACAATAATTATTTAAAGAATAAATAATTATTAAAGATTAACATTTGCTATTTAAAGAATATATTAGAATAAGTATTATCTCAAGAATATAATAGTTATTAAGGGTAAGTGAATTATTTATTAAGGTTAAATAATTACCTATAAGAATAATCAATTATCTATGATAAATAATTTATTCATACAACTCCTTTTTAGATTTATTAAAGTATATAAGAGTTATATATTTATCTTATCATGTAAATGGATGAAAAGTGTTTAGAAGTTTAAATAAAATGTTATATAATGTTTCCTTTAAATTAAATGTTTATAAGTATCTAAATCAAAGATTATAATTTAATTACAAGTTTATTAAAGTTTAATTGCAAATCCTAGATTTTTATAAAAAACTTGGATACAATTTAGAATAAAAGTTTACAAGTATAAAGTTTATGTTTAAGACTTATAAGTTTATAAGTTTTCTTTTTTACTTTAGGTTTTGTAAAGTTTATAAATATTCAACAATCAATAAAGTATATATATTTGTGTTAAAATAAATACGCAAGTTTTATGTTTTTTTTATAAAATATGGATTTTACAAAGGTACAAGTTTTCAAATTCTATAAAATATTCCTTATTCAGAATATAAATTTTATAAAATTTAAAGGTGGTTTTTATAGTTTTTAAATATTTATTATCAAAGTTTAATAAGTTTTAACTAAGTTTTTTTTAAAACATTTCCAGGATACAAAAGTATAGTTAAAAATCGTTTTTAAGTTTATAGAAGTTTAATAGATTTTATAGAAATAATTAGAAGGTTTAAATACTTGTTTAAAAGGCTAAAAAAAATGAAGGAAGCAGAATCCAGCTACCCGGATTCGAACTCGGGTCACTGACCGGGTTGAATCTGTACACACATTAACCATCTCGTCTACTATACACTGAAACGGAAACCATTTAAACCACAACTCCGATTGAACCCAAACCCCTTATGAACCCTAGAATGAAATCGTTCAAATACGAATCGAATCACCCTCTGTTTATGAAATTAAACAGAGGGCTTTTGATCCTTATACGAAAACGACCAAGATGAATTCAAAGATTACTTGATTTGGTGCCGAATCGAGCGAGAATGGGTCCGAGTTGAGCGTCGGTTGTCGCGAGCACAAATCGGGAAGTACAGGTTTTCTTTCGATGAATCGAGGGTTTAGGGAGTATTGGTGTGATGTCGTCGAAGTGGTATAGCGGGTATTTATAGTTAATTTTAGCTTTTAATGCTCAAACAGTTGGGGGGATTTCGGGCGAACAAGATGAATTCGAAATCGAGTCCCGCGGTGTTTAGCATTGAACGTGCGCATTAAACTTTCTTGGGCTTGAGTCGCATGCGAGGGTCGAACCCGAGGTTCAACGAATTTGGACAGAAATCGTGTTTTCGAAAAATCACGGATGAAACCGGCTGGGAAGAGGATCGAACTCGCGACTGGAAACTGATTCGGGAGTTTGGAGAAATTACAAAACAGGTCCTTGAAGTTTTAACATCCTGCCATTTGATGTATAAACTTGTGTTTAGTTAAAGTAAGTTTTGAGATTGGCAGTTTTGGCCCCTGAGGTTTCTATGAAAAATGTTTAAATTTTTTTTTATAAAATGAGTAAATAATCAAAATGAGTTTACAAACTTATTAAAATTTCGAGAGTATATATATATATATATATATATATATTTTTGTATTATTTTCATAAATATACATATATTTAAGTTTCAAGTATAAAAGATTTATATTTATTAAATAAATATCTATGAACTGGGTAGGAAAATTCAGGATATTACAATTCTATATAATTTATAATAATTACGAACTAAACCGTTTACGCGGATAACTATTAGAATGATTAACGCGCTCGTACAAGCTATTACCGATTACCCGATGCGATAAGATATTCAGAAGTGAAAACTCAAATAAATAATATTAATAAATATTAGTATTTATTCGTGCGACTGATAGTGAGTTTACGCGAGATATGCGACGTTGGATGCGTGACTGCGACAAACACCGGTGTGGACATCAACGGGTCTTGCTAGATTCGGTATAACTAAATAACATAAATAAGTATTTATTCTATACACATCGCATTAAATTATTAGTGTTATTACTATTTAAGAATTAATAACTACCCGTGGATAGTGATGTGCTTTATCCGGAACAGACGCATATGAACACGAGGTACATGCTTGAAACCGACTATTTTTGAAATAGAATAATAAGATATACAATTATTTATTATTATACTTAATTATATTAGTATTGATAAATAATAGAAATTATCGGAGCGGATCGTTAGTCTGAGCAAGCGCGTGTGGCACACGCGGTATTAGCAAGTGTCGGCTTAAACAACAGTCGAAACGGAATTTCTACAAAATAAATATTTAAATTTTATATATTACCGCGTCTTATTATTATAAAAAAATTATAGAATTAAGATACGAATTTATCGGACATGACGAAGACTTGAGAAAATACGCGATATATCAAAACAGTCCAGTTTATAATGGGTTTTAACCTACTCCTAGTTTTTATATTAATTTATTAAAGGCTTCAAAATCTTAGTTTGACTTTTTTAAAATCTCTTGAAAACATGATGGTATCTTTTTCAGAGATTTTATTTCTAAATATCGGATCAAATCAACACAATATGAATTTCAATATTGTACCTACATATGTTATTATACTTACCTTTATATTTATTATTAATCATACGTATGATTATAAACCATAAATACCTATTTTCAAGGAAAACATATTATATAAGTAACATACACTCTTCGAGTCAAACACAAAATACTTATAAGTGACATATATACATATAAATGTAAAACCTTGTTTTGCTTACATACACATACATGCTTACTTAACCTTATTTTATTTTACTTAACATTAGTTAACGAAAACGAGATTTGACATGATACTTTATACATTATGTATATTCATATGTACAAACATTTTATAAATACAAACATATTTTTATATGCCTTTATGTAAATACATTATAAATCTGACTAATGTTTGTAAACTAAACATTATAATTATGATTTAGTATTAGACGAACATAAATAGTTTCGTCAACCCTTATAATTTATATTATACGAGTATATGTTGAACATATGTATATGCGTAACTATAGACTGATTATTATATTCGAAACAACTATAACTACTTGTATATATATTTAGTTATTTATACATATATAATTACATCACGTAAGTAAATAATGCATAGTGTTACCTTATTTGAATCGAACCATTATTATAATACTTAGTATTACTTTGATTCGATTCAAAACATTATTTTACTACTTCCATTAGAACATATACACAAGAATTACCATTATACACGAATACTAAGTCAAACCAACACTTTTATAGTACAACTATTAAAATAATAAACGGAGGTTTAAAACCCGAGACTTTTACCAAACGACCCAACACTTTAATGAATCGGTCGAGCTCAACCACACGGTTAATGACATTACTCTAGTACAATATACTAATGTCACAATTATAATTAGAATTTGCCTTGATAACTGCATACTCGATAGCAAGCTCGCAACTTTAGCATATTATTTGGCATATACAAGATTACCATGTGAGTTCATGTGTTTTTCCTCTCTTTTACTTAAACTTTTTGGGTTGATTACATGCTTCTATTTTGTTTACATACTTTGTGTATTAATTAAATAAGACCATTTTTAGCTGCCATAACGAATCCCCGAACTTTAGCACACAATCATTAACTCCTTGGGAGCCAACGAATATATGGGTAGTACTATCTGGTGAAACCCTCGCACATCATGGGCCCGACGTAACCGGGACAACCTCCCATGGAATGATAATCATATAATGATAATATATATCTTGTGACATATACTCGTTTAACAGGTTTGAACTTATGTTGGCAGACATGAGTAATTAGACCCATAACAATAAGGGGTAGGTTAGGAGAATATTATTATTTCTAGATGTCCACAGGTTGTGGGCACATGGTTGATTGTGAACTTGTTTAATTTGCACCATATATATTTGGATTCTCTATTAACTAAACTCGTGAACTCACCAACTTTTTAGTTGACCCAATATTTTTAAGCATGTATTCAGGTGCCTTCTCGACTTTGGAAATTAGCAACTTAGACAAGAGTTTGCTTGAAAAAAGATGATTACTTTAGAAGACTTATGCCGAGCCATAGAATCCACCCGATAAAGCTTTGATGAGAAGATAGAATACATTATTTTAATTTATCTTTAGTTAGTGTATAAATGATATGAACCTTTGTAATGTATATTTTGACTTAGTTGGACCAATGACATTTATAAATTATATTTCACGTTATTTCCGCCGTGTTTTATTTTGGTATTCGATCATCACGCCTAGTCCCTTGGTCGGGTTGTGACACCATATCTCATACATAATTTTAGGGGCTGTTTCGGAGAGTTCCTGGCAGCCCTAGATGCCTTCAAACGTGTTTGGTGCCTTCTGGAACTTGGGTGTTGCGACCTGACTTTATACGGGTCGTGACATTACCTCGGCTTGAGCTCGACTTGTTCACAAACAATTCGATTTCCAGCAAGTCTTTTTCATATAATCTTCGAATGACTAATGAGCCACGAACATTTTAACAACCCTAATAATATATAATTATAGAAGAAAGTTACTAAAACTTTTGACTTCTTTCCTTAAGTCGGCACTATGAAAACTGCATGACAGATGGTCTAAGTATGTGTTATAAATCTGACTAATGTTAAACGACAAAAAAATTCTTTTTATCCGTTTGATAGTTTTCAATTGTAAAGAATAGAAAAGTAATAAAACACATTTCATTTTTTTCGATGTATTAATGTAAGAAGTCCTTATTGTAAGACGAAATTTCATATATAGTTCCCGGTGGTTACTACCCGGTTCCGGAAGTTTTATGTTCGACCGGTTCCTACCTGGACCCGGCTAGAACAGGTTCCTACCTGGTTCTAGTTGTTAAACATGTTTAAAGAAAAACCGTTTTTTTAACGGGTATATGATCATTGGAGGCTCCATTTGACAGTTCATTTTGTATTTTAGTCTCCCTAAGTTAGTATAAATAGATGTTGGATGAATTGGTTGGGTACTCAACTTGAAAACGCAAAACCGAGAGGAAAAAAACGCAAAAAATGCTTGTTTTATTCCCATCCCCGACGTTCTACTCTCAATGGCTCACTCACAATCAAAATCATCCGTTGCTCAATCGCCAACTGTTGTTCGGGTGATTCACTGATTCTACATACTAGGAACCAAGAAATTCGGTGCAATTGGGATTTGGTTGAGTTGATTGACGAGTCTCAAAAGGCTCGTTGTAAGTTTTGTGCAACTTTCTTGAATAAAGAATTGAACTCTAGTCTAAAGAAGCACATTGTTCATAAATATTGCAAGGCGTTGAAGACGAAGGATGATGCAGCGGTTCGTTCTCAATAGTTCTAGGCCGGTGAAGACGACGAGTGGTGGTGTACGACTAAAACGATGAAGACGACGAATAAAATAAAAATAAAAAGATCATGTTTAATATTGTATTTATTTAGTTATAGAACTATTAAAAATAAATAAAAATTACATTTTATGTTATTTAATTTAATTTTAATTATTTAAAAAAATTTGAACCCCGGTTAGGGTATGGTTTTAGACCCGAACCGGACCGACCTACCCTAACCGGTTCCACCAGGTATGGTTTTTCAAACCTAAAACCGGTTTCAGTCCCTACCCGGCTAAAATCGTACCCTGTCTAACAAGAAGCGGTTAAAAATCGGTTCCGATTCTTAAGTCCAACCCGGTTTTGCACCTCTACCGCCTGATGTTTCTACCCGGGCCGCTAACACCTCGTAAAACACCCGGTCTAAAAAAAGAAATAAAAGTGAAGCTTCCACAAAATTATTACAATAAAAGTGTGAAATAATTAACGTCACCATCCCTATAAACAAAGATATTCATATTTGCGTATCCGAATCAAATTCCGCGAAAGTTGACCCATAAAAGGAGTTTGCAGCGAGTCTACCGAGAACAGTTAAAGGCCACAGCGCCTGCACTGCAAGCAACCACTTCCTTTGCTCTCTCGCTTCCATTCCATCAGGTATGCCGATCACGATCATGTCGTTTCAATTCCTAATCATCATATTTATCTTCGATTAACTCAATTTTCTGTGTTTAATGTCATCGATTTTTTGTCTAGGGTTTTTTAAAGTTTTCAATATCGCTATGTTTTTAGGTTTTTTTCACAGATTGAAGACTATTTATGTTCGATCAACTCAATTTTCTGTGTTTAAGATCATCAATTTTTTTTATCTGGGGTTTTTAAAAGTTTCAGTGTCGCTATAATTTTAGGATTTTTTTTCACAGATTAAAGAATATTTATGTTCGACCAGCTCAAATCTGTGTGTTTAATGTCATCAAGTTTTTTTTATCTGGGGTTTTTTAAAATTTCGATATCGCTATAATTTTAGGTTTTTTTTCACAGATTGAAGAATATTTATGTTCGACCAGCTCAATTTTGTGTGTTTAATGTCATCAATTTTTTATCTAGGGTTTTTAAAATTTTCATTTAGGTTTTTTTCACAGATTGAAGAATATTTATGTTTGATCAACTCAATTTTGTGTGTTTAATGTCATCAATTTTTTTTAATCTAGGGTTTTTAAAATTTTCAATATCGCTATGATTTTAGGTTTTTTTTAACAGATTGAAGAATATCTAGAGTAGTTACTCTTTAATGAGCATGTTTGTTATACATAATTTGGTCCTAAGTTGGTTCTATGGAATCACATTTGTGTTGTGTTAGTTTTTAAATACGTGTATGAACATGAATTTTGATAATGAGATTCATTTGCATGTTAGGGTTTGTCTGTTTTTATGATTTTTCATTTCCTTCTGTCATGGTTTTATCAGGTATGTGTGATTATAAGCTTTATTGATGAAACAAGATAATGACTCTAGAGTGTTTTTTTTATATGTGAGCTTATTAGCTTAATGAAACAAGGATCACATGCCCGGTACATAACAGAAGATGATTACGTGCTAATTCAAACGGGTAATATCTTGAAACTGAAACTTTATCTTGATCAATTGCTATAAATTGGAGGCAGTTTCGATCTAGAATGGAAATTCTTTTATCCTTGTGATGTATCAGATATTATAATATGCTTGATGTTTGTGTTAATACATAATTTGGTCCTAAGTTGGTTCTACAGAACCACATCTGTAGTTGACTTGCTCATGAGATCCGATCAACGCCTTAGGTGGTTCAGGGGGATTACTTAAAAAAAAAGGCGCAGTAAATGATATTTCTAACCTCTTGCTAATTTGCTATGATCCGGAGTTCAATCTTGAGTTTAATAGACCATATTAGAGAGAATATATCAGTTAGAGTTTATTGTAATAATTTTTACCATAATTAGGAGATATGATTAGGTTTCTATTGTTATTATTCTCATTATTCTGTTTAACTCTAGTCTGCTTGCCGAAAGACAAAAGACTGATTTGAGAATATATTCTATTTGGAATGGCAAACACAAGAAGTTTTGTCATTTTAAATTACGAGACTCATACTTTCAGTCATTTCGCTTTAGCAGAGTAGATTCTTATTGTAGAGCATGTGTCCGGAATTCACACACAAACCCTTAGGGATGCTGGGAATTGTGTTGGTATAATGATTTGACTTGCATTTTGAAGGAAGCTTTTCATATTAGTTGGTAATGCAGGTGTTTACTTTTGATGAAATGACTTTAGTTTCACCTCTGGTGAAAAGTGAGGATGCCTAATATGCCTCTGCTACTTTGGTCATATCATCATATGGTGATGTATGTCTCATGGATCAAATTATGTGTTCTAATCCTCTTTCAGTATTAGTATTTATACTACTTTAATATGCTCTATATGCTTCAGATGGGTCCTCATCTCCATAGGTATATATGAACTGCCGATGCTATGATATCATGCATGTGGTCATTTGAGAGTGTTGAATTTGTTTTTCTCGTTGTATGAAATTGTTTTTAGTTCTTTGCTTCATGGAAACCAGGTCATTTCGTTATACAACATAAACATCATCTTTTGTCTCTGTTCTTTTTTATTTTTTTTTACTTGGGTTTATTCTTGAAACATGCTTGTAGTTTGAGTAGCTGAAAGTTTTCATTTCAAGACAATGGATAGTGGTAAAACCCAGAGCAAGTTGCTTGCAGCAAGAAACAACAAGATCTACATGGACCTTAAGCTCATAATACGGGAGCACGCACTTCCATTTCTTCCTGCAAAATCACTTTACAGATTCCAGGGTGTTTGCAGAGATTGGAGGCGGATGATCTCAACTCCTTTTTTTGCCCACAACCAATCCCTTTCATTCTCATCTACATCGGGCATGTTCTTTCAAAGGCATGGAGACCAACCAACATTCACATCCTTTGACCCAGAATGTTGTGGGGTCCCCGACCCTGCCTTGAACTTCCTTCCAGTCCCAGTTGACATCGTGGCCTCATCCAATGGATTACTCTGTTGCCGTGACCAAACCGGCGATCGGGCTTACTATATTTGTAATCCCGTCACAAAGCAGTGGAAAAAACTCCCACAACCGAGCATGGAACATGGTGCTGAACCAGCTGCTGTTCTCATTTTCAATCCCTCTCTACTAAACTTTGTAGCTGAATATATACTCATCTGTGCTGTTCGTTCCATTGATTTTGATGATGCTACAGAATTTGAAATCTATTCCTCGAAAGGCGATTCGTGGAAAGTATCAGGGGAGATAAACTTTGCTGCCAAATCTAAACACCTGATTCCTAAATCAGGTGTGAGTGTGAATGATGTTGTGTACTGGCAATCATCTCATGGAAGTATTTTGGTTTTTGATATGACAAAAGATCGGTCTCAAGTCATACACGGGTGTTACAGTGGTGGTAACGGGACTTTAGGAGAATTTAACGGGAAACTGTGTTCAGCTTCTATAAACGGACATACGTTAACCGTTAGTGTCATTTCAAACATATACTCCAACACTATGCAAATGAACAGCCGTGCTAAACTATGGGATGACAAGATAAGAATCCCTTTGCCTAGTGAAGTGTTCAATGCCAGTATATATGATCCTTTTCCTGTTTTGTATGCTGGGAGTGAAAACGTGTTGGTCGTTAGCGGGCGGAAAATTTACATCTGTGATTTGAAGACTAAAGAAACTAAGTTTCTTGTCGAGGCACCCCGGGCTGATCTGATGGTGGTACCGTACGTGAATAGCCTTGTTGCTATATGAGACCGTTTCAGGTATGTTCACATCGTCATTGATTGTTTATAAATATTGGATGCTTTAGAAACTTCTTTGAATTTTCTCTAGCTGTTTTCAAGTCTTTAGAAACCTTATCTGCTTTTGTGTTTGGTGAATCTTTTGACCCTTTATCTGGATTTCTTATATTCATCCTTTTGACTTGGGATCATGTTTATTTTAGTTGATTATAGAACTGGTATTAGTTCATGCTAAAGATCACAAATGAGGTTGAAATCATTTTACGTTGGTAATATAGTTTTTTAATCATATTTAAAACACTATTGATATCAATAAATAGTTATGGATTGACCCGAGCTTGTTTCGACTTTCTGATTCAACTCAGCTACTTTGTCACCTCTAGTTGATGACACACTAGAGGACCAAGAGTTGTTTGTTTCAAAATGACAAGATTTGATAGCTGGCCTTCATTTTCCAAATTCTTCAAACCAAGATTAATTTAACCCGAATTTATTGATTGAACCAAATCCTTGATTTTAAAAAGCCAAGCTCAAGGTGTACCGGGCCACCAGGTTGATAGGGTCCTGGAGTTGAGGCAGTTAAAAAGCTCAAGCGCACAAGGTATTTATATTTCTCATATGTTTCTATTATCACATACTCAAAATTTAGATGTAAATAACCTTTATATACGATTTGATAAAAATATATGCACAACCTTCTGTGCTCCTCAAGCTTTTTTTTACCTGCATCTTTATGTACGTCCATCGCCTCAAACGCAATACTTATAGCCGGAAGGCGTTTTTTAAACTAAGACAAAATCATGAACATGCCCACTATTGAAAAGAATAGAAAGTGATTGTTTGCATGAGCGAAACTAAAGGGGGTGGTTTGAGTGTTCCTTACGAGTTGAATGTTCTATTAGTATTGACATTAATTGTCGTTATTTTCTTGTAGTTTAACCTTTAAATTGTGTCCACTAGAATAGTTGAATCGAATGTAAATTAAGCAGCTTCATGTTTAGATCACCGGTACTCATTTCAATCTCAACATCCCTCATCTCAGTCATCATCTTTATAAACCTACTGCACTTCCAACGACTCTCCCAAAATATGATTGAACATATTGAATTTTTGTTTTAGCATTTCCTTTCTGCTGGCTGTCATTTCATCATTACCCTCAAATACCTTTTCTAACGATTCCCATAGTTCTTTAGTTGAGGTGCATTTCTTGAAACCGTGAGCAATATCAGGTGATAATAGAGTCATAGTCAGTGAAGCCAAAGCTTTCAAGTCACGTTCAATGAGATCATAATCCTCATCAGAATAATTGGGAATTTGTTTAGGAGCTTGTGTGCCATCAGTTTTGGTATACATGGGAGTCTAAGAACCTCTGATTATGCTTCTCCACATCTTAACATCAGTGAGCATGACATAATTCCTGTACCTGAATTTCCACTCAACAAAATCCCCAGCCGATGCGAGTCTTGGTGGTTTTGTGCTGGTACTATTTAGATTAAAATTTTGTTATTGTGGGCCATTTGATTGACTTTATTAGAGTGTTAATCTCGCTGGATTTAAAACCTGTAATACTACGCAATCGTGAACTTCAAAGTCCTCGTGAACAATAAAGAACCCTGTGAACTATAAAGAGTCAGTGAACTGTTAATAACCCGTGAACTTATACAGAACCCCGTGAACTATAAAGAACATGTAAACTGTTAAGAACCCATGAACTTATAAAGACTCGTGAACTTTTGGAGAACCCGTGAACTTTCAAAGAAACATATCTAAATTTTTCATTACACTTTCTCATAGATTTTAATCTTTTTATTTTATCATTCCCTTATAATACAAACATCTCATCTTAGGTGTTACAATTAAAATAACACATACTAATGACTATTTATTTAAAACATAAAATCTAAATAGTTACAACGTTTTAAAACTTATTAATTAAAATTACATTACTTACAAAAACCGATACTTCAAACCTTCTTTGGTACACATTTCAATTTGTTGCTTATCTACTTCTATTTTTTATTTTGGATTTTGCGTATTCAATCTATTTTTTGAAAAGTAAATTTGGATTGCAGGATGAAAAATGAAAGGATTAGAGCATTCGCAACCGATTTCTTATATTTCTTATCTTTATCTTTATAACTAGCTTACAATCCCGTGTACTACACGGGCTGATTAACGAAAAAAAGTTGTTAATCATAAATTTGTATATACTTCATAGTAAAATGATTTATATATTACATACAATAGTCAAATAAACATTAGCAAGTTTTCTTCGATAATTCCATAAGTAATAATATAAAAACAACTAAATTTAAATTAACTATGTGATTTGGAGACATTGGAAGGATATGAAAATTATTTAAAAGTTGATGATCGGAGTAGAATACAAGAATATGTAAATTACTTACAGATTGATAACTCAGATGATTGATGAAAAAGGAAATCAACTGTTATGAGGTGACTTTCTGATTTTTGAAAAGTTCTGATAAACTATAAATAAAATATAAATTTTGAATGAATTCAAATCAATCTGTTTTAAAATTTAAATTCAAAAAATGGAAATGTTGATTATTTAAAAAAAATGGAAAGGATGATTATAATGTAAAAGAAATTGATATTTGAAGATTTTTTAATACTTATATTTAGGAATTAGCAATCAAAGTTTTTTACTTGTTTGATTGTTTACTTATGGGAAAGATTGGAAACTGATTTGGGTTAGATTGGATCCAAATTAGATCCGCGTGTGGTGGTGGTAGTTTAGGCGGGAAAATGTGTCCCCAAAAACCTTTATTTATTAGTATGTATAGATGTATAGATTACACTAAAAATCACTACTTTTTATATTTTCTCTCCTTTTCATTTAAATAGTGCTTTTTATACCATTATCCTTATAATTACATTAAAAATCACTACCTTTATCCTTATATATACAAAAAATTTATACATTTTTCCTCTCCTTCACTCACAACCAATTTAAACCACTCCTTAAAATATACAAAACACACTTACAAACTTATACCAAACCGTCTGTGAAGCTCTTAGAGGGCCACACGTGTATCACCCACTCTCTCACATGATAAATATCGGGTTTATATGTTTTCATAATCAATTTGGTGCCATTAACTATCAAACATATTTAAATAAAAATAGAGTAAATTTCGCTTTTGGCCTCTGTGGTTTGGCTTTAACCTTTTTAATCCAAAAAAAATCTTTTAACATTTAAGCCCTTGAGATTGTAATTTTATAACTATTTCAGTCCATTACACTAACCATATTAACTTTTTCTGTTAAGTATAAGACATTTTAGTCATTTTATTTATAAATGAACCACTTTAATATTTTCAGTCCAATAAAAACTTTTTTTAGACTTTTTCATAAAAAAACTTTTTTTCTACTTTTTAACTTTTTTTTTAAATTTTTTAAAATCATTTTTTTAGTTTTTTTCCCCGTAAAAAAAGTTTTTTTAACCTTTTTAAAAACGTTTTTTAACTTTTCTAAAAATATATTTTGTAATTGTAAAAAAAAAAACGTTTTTAAAAACATTTTTTTTAAAAAAGCTTTTTTTTAGCTTTTTCATAAAATGTTTTTTTAATTATTTTAAATACGTTTTTTATAAATAATTTACTATTTTAAAAAACTAGTTCACTAAAAACAGTAAAAAAAGCGTTTTTTAAAATAGTGAAAGAACATTTTACGAAAAAGCTAAAAATCGTTTTTTATAAAAAAAACTAAAAAAATGTTTTTTAAAACGTTTTTATGAAAAAAATTACAAAATATATTTTTAGAAAAGTTAAAAAACGTTTTTAAAAAGGTTTAAAAATCGTTTTTACGGGAAAAAAAACTAAAAAAATGATTTTAAAAAAGTAAAAAAAAAAAGACGTTTTAAAAAAAGTAGAAAACATTTTAAAAAAAGTAGAAAACGTTTTTAAAAAAGTGGAAAACGTTTTTAAAAAAGTGGAAAAGTTATTTTCTGAAAAAGTCTAAAAAAGTTTTTATTGAACTGAAAATGTTAAACTATTTCACTTAGAAATAAAATGACTAAAATGCCCTATAGTTGACAGAAAAAGTTAACATGGTTAGTGTCATGGACTAAAATAGTTACAAAATTACAACCTCGGTGGCTGAAATGTTAAAAGATTCATTTTTGGACTAAAATGGTTAAACAGGTTAAACCATAGGGGCCAAAAAAAAATTTACTCAAAAAATTAAGCACCTATCCTATATAATAAATAAGTAAAATGGGTGACACGTGTTATCACCACATTTCACCTCACCAATTTTTCCTCTAAAATTTGTGAAAACTAAATTGATCTTTAAATATTTAATCATCCAAATTTGAAATATTTAATCCTTCAAATTTTTTAAAAGGTTCATAATTATATTATATTAGAAAAAAATTAACAATTAAATAAGTTATTTAAAATTAAATTGAAAAGTTGTTCTAATTATATTATATTAGGAATTATACTATATTAGGAAATAAATGTTAATTATATAGGATACAGTTTTGCGAATTAAATAAGTGATTTGAATTTTATAATCAGAGAGTTGATACTTAAGAGTTAATATTTTAAATTTGATTTGAAATTCCTTAAAATAAGTCACATGATTATGTATTTTTTTTTATTATTAGTAATAGTGATTACTCTCTTTTGAAATTACTATATGTATATATCAAATGCAAAACCTTTGTATAACATTTTTTAAAGTTTATCATACTCATTTAACAGAGAGAGCTAATTAACATAAATGTTGCACTATTTTTATATTACATATTTGCATCATATAAACAATTCAAAATATTTAGATTTATTTGAAATATTTCTATTTTTTATATATTATTATCTGATTGTCAGTTAAAATCACTTTCCTTATTTACATAATAATTTCCTCGTCGGTTACCTTTTACCAAATTTAAAAACCCTACAATTTTATTAAAAAAGACAACTTTGCTTAATTATCCAATTTTCGAAGTGATTTCAAATTTCAAAGTTTGAAATCAGGTTAAAGTTTATAAAAAAAGCAACATTTATTATTTATCCAAGTTTGATAATGAATTCAAATTTCAAAGTTAGAAAATCGTGTTAGATTTAAAAAAAATTTGTACAAATTAATTTATATGTGGTAGAGATTTCAATACTTTATAAGTATCAATACACTGTCATTCTTCCAAGACACTACTCATTTAGTTCCTTACCTCGATGACTCTGCAAACCAAGGCAAGATGTTCTTATTTTTTTTTAAATTATAATCGTATCTCATACATGATAGTATATTAAAGTCAATTCTCTTTTTGTTATATAGATTAATGGAGTCCGGAAATGTATCTATGCTAAACGTCAGTGATGTCTTACAAGACAAGTTTACTATGAAGGTGTGTCTATTCAGAATGTTGAAGCAGCCATTGTGAAATAATCCTAATGAGATAGGCTCAATAGATACAAGTTTACTATGCTAAACGTATCTCATACATGATAGTATATTAAAGTCAATTCTCTTTTTGTTATATAGATTAATGGAGTCCGGAAAGGTATCTATGCTAAACGTCAGTGATGTTTTACAAGACAAGTTTACTATGAAGGTGTGTCTATTCAGAATGTTGAAGCAGCCATTGTGAAATAATCCTAATGAGATAGGCTCAATAGATACAAGTTTACTATTTTATGATATATATCATTTTCATTACATGGGTTTTTACTGCCCTTTTTTTATAGTTTTTACAACCGTTTTTATACGTTTTTACTACATTTTTATGCAGTAAAACTGCAGCTTTTTATGCAGTTTTTCCTGCAGAATTTCATGCAGATTCTATTAAGTTTTTATCGTAAATTTTAGTTTTTACTGCAGTTTTTATTAAAGATTTTATAGCTCAAAGGTTTGGCTAAAGTGTTTTGTTCAACTTTCATGTGTTTTAGTGCTAATTGACTAACAACCTAAGGCTAAAGTGTTAGGCTATAATTTTTTTTAAACGGAGTTGTATTCAAAATCTAAGGTTTTTTTATCGTTACCTATAGCGAGCGACGTTACCGTTGTAAGGTGACGAGCCGAACCTGTTATGAGCGAACGACATCATTTTCGGTATTGATATTATTGGAACCCGTGTCCTTATTCTCTTTTATGTTTTTCGACGACCCGAACCATTATTTTTTTTATTTCCTTTTTTATTATTTAGTTTTATGTTTATCTTTGATTAATATTATTTTTACCGTTGTACTTACGTTTTTATTTAAATTTTATTAATGATTGGCCAAACACCCGCCGCGAAGCGCGAATGTAACAATCTAGTTTAGATTATTATTAAAATGTCTGTTTGTTTTCTTTTAGTTTTTTTTTATAATTATTTTAATATTTATAATTAAACTTTTAACATACTTTATTTTTCATTTACAACTTTTAAAATACACGAAGATGACGTGGGTTCTAACTCGTGCAACCCCTCCCCCTTACCGGTTGGTTCCTTCCTCTTCCCCTCCTATTTTTAGGTTTTTTATATAAAAAAAAATAATTTACAATTTTAAATACATTTTTTTAATTCTTAAAGTATTTAACGGCTTTATTACGGTTTCGTTTTTTTGTATAAAGTTTTTGGAATACTACTAGCTATTTCGCTGCAACGCGTGAGTTTGCTTTAAAGTTTATTTTTATATAAACTTCCGAATACGTATATTTATTTCGTAAACGATAACTTTTTAACAAATTAAACTATTCTCTAGTTTGTTTAACAAATTAAACTATTCTCGAGTTAGGGTATCTGTTATACCCCGTGAAAGGTGGGTGTAAGAATTCTTATGAGAGATCATTTTAAGCTAAGAAATATACCAGAAAAGCAATCATATTTGATTGGCTGAGGGGGTGTAAGTGGTCTAAGGCTTTGAAAACATTATAAGATATAAGATAAAATATCATCAAAAAAACGGTATTCTATGGAAATAGTAACTTGCGAGTTGAGAAGAGTTGATTTCTCATATCCATTAATACAAAGCGACCTGGTGTTTTTTGTGATCCAAGTTTGATTCCTGCTCTCCTCATTAATTTATGAAGCATGCAAATGAGGCATGGTTCTTAGGCTGATGCATCAGAGTTTTACCTACGCCGATCCAGGGTTCGAGCCTCGGCTCTCCCTCAAGCCCGGAAGGGGCCGTATTGGGTGAGATTTTTCCTTGGATGCTCTCCAACTTTGACGCAAAGTGGACTCGGTTAAGGCAACATATTGACGAGGCTCTCCCATGTGATGCGTGGGGGGGAGGGGGTGCGACGTCACAGCAATTAATGTTCGCCGTTCCAAAAAAAAATTAAGTCAAAGCGTCTACCAATATTACTGGCTGATTCTAATTACACAAAATCTGATAAACATCTAATAATGTGTAGAATTAAATGTTAGATGAAGACTGTTACCCACAACACTACCCTATCCTTATTTTAACAATAAAAGCTTGGATATCTGGGATCACCTTGACAAACCGATCACCCTTTCGCTCGAAGTACAGAAGCGTGGTGACCCGGCCCTACACCATCGAGGAGAAAACCCACAACTGGGAAAACCCCTGGCTCAACCTGGAATATTTTGTCCCAAGCGAGACTCGAACCCATGACCTATCATTTGGAAAGTTATAGGGTTACCGCTCAACCAAAAGCTCGATGGTAACACTACTCGATCTCACAAAGCCCATCTCCAACCCCAACGAATACAATAGAGAGTGGAAGCTTAATGTAAAAACAAATATATTGTACTTTAGCATTGGATAAGGTCTAATGGGCATTTGAACACTCTTTATGAATAGTAGAAATGGTAAAAAGAAAAATTTAAATTAAGCAACACAACAAAAAAACATTAATTACACAAGTTATAAATACACTAGATGGGAAGGGATCAGGAGAAAACCATTAAAACAATGTGTAATACCATTGGTTACATATGTGTTACGTATACGTAACCATAATTTTTTGTTTATGTATACGTAACACTATGGGTTACGTATACGTAAACATTTAAATGGTTTTTTGGTAAAAATGTGTAATATTACATTGATACTCTTATAAAAAATAAAATAAAAAATAAATATTTTTGGTTGAAATTGATTTTTTTAGTGGTTTTCGCCTAATTAAGTGGTTTTCTCTGACACTAGATATCCTCAAAAAGAAAGACCCTAAGAATCTAGTGTTTACAAGCAAAGGAAGAGCTTAAAGTTTATGTTAAAACTCAACAATTTCATTGTATATAATGTAGAGTTTGCATCAATATCATACTTCTGGAATAACATACTTCCCATCTCTTGGCGGGAAAAGGTTTGGAGGATTCGTCATAGTTAATATCTTTGGAATTGACATGCCTCCCGAGATAACAATTTCTGTAAAAACGACATCACTACTAAATCAGTTTTCTTGATCACTAAATGTCAGTTAGATGTGTCTAGATGGGTAGGTACGCCGAAAACGATGAGTTAGGAAATGGTTCAAAACTAGTCACTTTTGTACTATCCAAAATAGGTCTGAAGGAAAACACTTTTGTTTGTCTTTTTTCTTGATAACAATATTATTAATCTAACAATCTATTTTTTTAAATGAAATGATACAAGGGGTTGTATACATTAGAAATAAACTTCTACAACCTTTTGTACTCTCTGACCGCCATCCGTTCTCTTTTAGCTAAATTGTTTGATTTGACCCATAGAACACAAGGACTAAAAACAATGTAGTTTTAACATGTACATATTGAATATCTTACCTATACCTTCTCGAACAGAGATATTTGGTCTCATGATATCTTTGGAACTGACAAGAACTATATCTCCCATTATAAAGGTGGTTGGTTGGCACATACACACAACAAAGCTCCTCAGCACCTGAACTCTTACGAAGGACGAGAGTCGATGTTATGAATCCAAATGCGTATTCTCCAGCGTTCGGATGCTTTATGATGGCAACTTCCTTGAATGCATTTGAACCTTGACCTAATCAAGTCATAATTTACTCTGTTACTTAATTATGTCTTAGAATTTGTTCTAAATTGGTGGATACATTTTTGAGCAACTATGTTAGGATCCAAACATGTTGAGCAGTTCACTATGTTCTGGTGTCATATGTCAGTGTCTTACTATGGTGGGTTGGGCAGGGTAACGGGTCAAAATGGTTGCATTAAAACATGTGTTTCTAGTTTGGGTCAAGATCGATTGGGTTGACCCACAAACACTTTTTTTTTGTCTATATTGTAATTTAGTTAACACGAATGAGTTAATTACGATAAAAAAACCACATTATTACAATAATAATATGTATGCTTTGAACAAGATGATCAAGAGGTTGTATTTATTAAGAATACACTTCTGTCTAACTTATTTGACCCGTTCCCCTTTTAGCTAAACTTGTGAGTTGATCCATTGATACAAAACACAAAACAACTAGAATACAGTTAGATTAAACTTTGGTCTAGTGACTAACCTGGAGATATAGCGACACTAATTTGTTTAGAAGCAGTGTAGATATAGCTCATGAAAGGCATATTCTTTATTTATAAGCTCTCCTAAACTGAGAAGATTGGCTCCCAGCCATGAAGACATGAACACACCAACCAAAAATATGAAAGTAATGAAGGTCACAAATCCAAGACCTGTGATTGTGAAGAAGCAATTCATATGATGAAAGGGTAAAAAGTGTTTAAACAGATTCGTATGTTTCTTGTTAAAAGTAATGAAAATGAATGCTCATATGAACGATGATGTAATCATGTTGCAGTCCTCAAATGCATGAAATGACAGAAACTAACCGAATATATTAATTCCCAGAAGAGTATAGAGTGGGGAGAAGAATCCATCCACAAAATGAATGAACCACCAAGTTACATAAAATGTGATGGCTATGGGAAATAAAATGACACTGCAAAACAGTTAACTATTAGCAACAAACCAGATGTACACCAATAAGATTATCAATTTTGTAAATTTCAAACTAACATTACTGATTTACACACACATACATACATACTGACCATAAATATAACCAGCAAAAATATGAGAAGATTTTGTGAGATGTAATGTAGGTGGTGAGGAGAGAACAAACCATCCACTCATGAACTTTTTTGATGCCCAGCTGTGAATAACTTTGACGAACACAAGCAAGAAGAACAAAACTCTTAATCCTTGTGCCTTGTGAAGCCTTAATCAGCATCATGATCCACTGATTTCCAACAAGACAATCTGTGTAACCCAAAGTTTCAAAATAGCATATGTTATCCCAGGTTAGTTTTGAAGACAATTTCATTTCAAGAGTGGCTGGCAGTTCCCATCACTAGTTTGTTTCTTATTTTGCAAAAATCACATTTGTTTTATGACATAGGTGTTGGGTTATGTTGTGTTGGTGATTTTAGTGTCATCAAGCTATTTAGTGTATTTGTATTTACTTGGTGACCAAATGAGAAGTCATATGACGGTTGTGGCAGTTTTTTAGCCAATAACCATCATAACGTTCCGGTGTATTTTTTTACCCCTTTAAATACATGCGGATTTGGTCATTGTAAACATACAGAAAAACATATTCGTTCTTGATTTCTCTCTGAGTCTTATCCGATTGGAAATTCGAGAGTACCATCAAATTGTTTCAATCTGAAAGTGAATCACGATTCTCAGAGATATCCATGAAGAACGATCTCGAATTACTACATGTTGGGCAGTTAGAAATATTTGAGCTACTATTAATTTACCCGCAGGGTCCCAATTTACAAATACTGTGCAATGGAGGTAGGGTTACTCATGAGACACTACAAAAGGTGTAGCTGGACAAGAAATAATTCTGCCTGACACACGTTACAACAGATGGACTTCCAAAGTCTTTATTTTCAAGTGAATATTATTAAAATTGCCCTTAGAAGTGAGGGATGTGCATGGATTTCCTAAAATGATACTGTCACATTGAGTTAATCCTCTTTCTCTTAACCAAAAGCTCTTCAAAGATGAAATTCATAACTGAGGTGTGACAAAACCTCTGTCTACACAAATGGGAAATGATTAAGCACTTAATCATCGGACTCTGCTTCAAATTTTCCTAAAAGCGATTGAATGTATTACATATGGCAACTGAACTAACACCTAGGTTGGGCACTTCCAAGTTCAAATTGGATTCCTACAGTATTGATAATCTACAGAAATATCTACTACTTCCAAAACCAAATTTCTAACAATTTTGTTATTGACTCACCAATTAAGGAGTTCTACATAGCAGTAGATATAATTCAGTTAATGCATTTAATCATTCATCAAACATTTTCAGATGAATTTCAAAAGTTGAAAATCAACAAATCCAATCTCTAAACTCAGACTGTAATTAGTTCTCAGGATACTTCACACAGGATTCTATGTTCAATATGTTAAGAAGTGGAATTCAATTCACCTAAAGAGATGCCATTAGTTGAACAAAATTACGATCAAAACCTAAAATGTAGGATCGATAACTAATGTAATCTCGAATATAATTAACAAAACATCACCAATTTCTGTATCCACAACATTATTCTATACAATAAACACAAACCTAGCATTCATCAGATCATGGATTGAAAAACCTAATATTTTTCACGATAGGAATTGAGAACATATAACACTAGCTGACACACAGAAATAGCTAATTGATTGAAAATCGGAAACCTCTTTGCCGGTGTGACGTGCGGAGGAGGGAGCTCCCTGAGGGGAGTCCGCCGGAGACGACGATTTGGAGTCACCATTAGTTTCCGGTAAACCTAATCCTTTTAGAGGAATCAAACGCTTTAGATCGATGTCCTTCTCTCTCGATCCCATTTCTCTCCCGTTTTTCCCGCGAAGCTATGGCGGACTGCAACGGAACTCCAATGCATTTGGTTTTGTACGTGTGGGAGTAAATAACGGAAACGATCCCTCAAGTATTGATCAGTTGCAAGAATCATCCTAAACTTTCAGTTTTGACAGTTTTGTCCTTTTAAATGAGCTAATAGTCACTTCCACTACTATACTTTTACACCTTGTCAATTTGCCAATACAATGTCCAATTTATCATAGGATTGGGTGTACATGAGGTTAATTAAAACACCACAGGTTGTTTAAGTAATGCACATGAAAAAAATGTTATTTTGAGTTTCTTCATTACATCTATACCTAATAAATTAACTAGTAAATGGTTATGCCGGTGTCATAGTTCTGTGAGCTCGAAATTGTTTTTCGCGCTTATTTTTTCTTTATTGCTAATATATTTGATATTTCCTTTATTAATATCTAAATCTTTATTACCATTTAATAGTTTTTTTTATAATTTCTAAATTTCATTACTAACTATCTAATATAAGTTATATTAAAAGATAAGTTCACCAGAATCGTATATAAAGGTTACTTACATCTAAATTTTGAGTGTGTGATAATAGAAACATATGAGAAATATGAATACCTTCCACCACACATGCGTGATGTGTGCGCTTGAGATTTTTAAGTGCCTCAACTCCGGGGACCCTATCACCCCGGTACACTTGTAGCCACAACTCCACATCTTCTATAGAGAGATGTATATATAGCTAGTCTTGTATAAATATATTCATATACTTATAATCTCAGACGTTCGGCTGACTTTGACCGTTGGAGTGTCATTAGGCTTTAGCCCGTGGGCTCTCTAACAAGTCTTCTCACTTTCCGTGATTGCAACTCCTATTTTGACTTGTTCACGATGAAGAATTTTAATTCAAATGTCAAGACGGATCCGAACCATGGGAGACTCCTACATGGCAAGTCGTCATCAATCTTTCTAAGCTCAATTGATGTGGGAATTCTGATTGAAAGTTCATTAAGTAGACCACATCAAAAGTCATAAGTGTAACTTGCTAATGCAAAAGATGAAAACATAATTACAATATATGAGGAGATATACGGGACATTTTCGATTAAACTTTATTGTCCAAGTCAGGACAGTAAAAATAGCGATGAATGATGTAATTACGTTTTACTTGAAGATCTTTTTATAAATTTTAACAAATTACATGATTCATAAAAAAATAACCTATATATTTTGGATTTTTAATAGATATGGTGGTCCATGCATGAAAAGATATGTGGTGGATCAAAGTTTGTATTTAAACATATGGTTCCAAAGATGATATAAATCATTGAGACTTAAAATTATATTTGATATTTTATGCTTGATTCATTTGTATTTGCTAGAGGGTTGTTTGGGGGAACACAGACACCAGTAATTAATCACGTAACATGTTAATTTTTTTTAAATAAAAAAAATATAGGATTATCATACTCAAATTAAAAAAAAAAACTCGTTTTTATAGTGTATTTAATATATATATATATATATATCAGGGGAGGGATCAAGAGAAACCACAAAGTTAGGCGAAAACTGAGAAAACCACATCATTTTAGGCAAATTTTTTTATTTACGTATACGAATCCAAAATCAATTTTTTTGATTTACGTATACGTAACCACAAATTTTTTTTTGTTTTATGTTTACGTATACGTAACACTATGTGTAAAAATGTTTTTTGCTAAAAATGTTTAACATTACATTCATACTCTTATAAATAAATAAAAATAAAATAAAACAAATTTTTTTTAATATGATTGGGCAAAATTGGTTTTTTTAATGGTTTTCTCGGTTTTCGCCTAACTTGTGGTTTTCTCTGGAACCCTCCCATATATATATATATATAGAGAGAGAGAGAGAGGTTAGGCTAGAAAGGGATAAAACCCTACAAAGTCTAGGAAGGAATCTGGGCCATTAGATCATGGTCGTTTGTGGTGGAGATTAACGCGGTGGCATTTTGGTAAATAGCTAGAAATTGGAAACCACCAGGAGGGTTAGAATAGGAAGATTCAACCCCAAAGCTTGCACATGCAAGTCACATGTAATTTCCCCCACTTTTTTAAAACGTTCATAACTTTTTTATACGTCATTATTTTTTTTTAAAAAATTCACAATAAAATCGAACGTTTTTTATCTTTCCAACGAGTATGGTATTGATATATATATATATATATATATTCTTTTAAATCGTTTTTGTTTAAATTACATTAAAGTGAGTTTTTTTCAAAATGTTGTTTTACATCTGTGGTGTTTTACATCTATGGTGTTTTCAACTGAATATTTTTTAACATTGAGTTTTTTTTCTAGTCATGGTGTTTTTCAACATGGAGTTTTAAAGGTTAAGGTGTTTTACACATGGGTTTGAACATGACGTTTTAGTTTTTCTGGTCATGGTGTTTTCTCAATGAAAAATTTCAACATGGTCTTTTTTGGCTTTTTAATCATGGTGTTTTGACGTGTTTATGTTTATGACGTTTTGCTTCAGTCATGGTGTTTTACACTTTTAACTTAAAATTTAAACACCGTAAACATAAACTTGGTTAAGGATGTGTTCAAATTAAAGTGAGTTTTTTTCAACATGGTGTTTTACATCTATGGTGTTTTTAACCGGGTTTTTTTTAACATTGAGTTTTTGTAGTCATTATGTTTTTCAACATTGAGTTTTTCTAGTCATGGTATTTTTCACATGTGGGCCAATTTGAACATGACATTTTAGCTTTTTTGGTAATGGCGTTTTCATAAAAGACAAATTTCAACGTGTTTTTTTTTTGCTTTTTTGGTCATGGTGTTTTAACGTGTTTATGTTTATGGCGTTTTTGCTTCTGTCATGATGTTTTACACTTTTAGCTTAAAATTTTAATACCATAAACATAAATTTGATTAAGTCTGTGTTTGAATTAAAGTGAGTTTTCAACATTGTGTTTTAATCTATGGTGTTTTCAACTGGGTGTTTTTTAACATTGAGTTTTTCTAGTCATTGTGTTTTTCAACAAAAAGTTTTTTGGGTCATGGTGTTTTATACCTAGATGCCAATTTGAATATGTCGTTTTAGTTTTTTTTTGTCATGGCGTTTTCACAATGACAAATTTCAACATGGTATTTTTTTGCTTTTTTAGTCATGTTGTTTTGACGTGTTTATTTTTATGGCGTTTTGTTTCTGTTATGGTGTTTTACACTTTATCTTAAAATTTCAACACCATAAACATAAAACTTCATAAAAACTTTCAATTTCAAACAACACACATTTGTGGTGTTTTCAACTAGGTGTTTTTCTAGTAATGGTGTTTTTCAACAAAGAGTTTTTTGGTAATGGTGTTTTACACCTAGATACCAATTTGAATATGACGTTTTAGTTTTTTTTTGTTATGACGTTTTCACAATTACAAATTTCAAAATGGTATTTTTTGGCTTTTTAAGTCATGTTGTTTTGACATGTTTATGTTTATGACGTTTTGCTTCTGTTATGGTGTTTTACACTTTAGCTTAAAATTTCAACACCATAAACATAAAACTCCATAAAACACTATAAAAACTCTCAATTTCAAACAACACTCAGTTGGTCTTTTTTTTTTAAATATAGCAATACCATACTCGTTGGAAAGATAAAAAAACGTTTGATTTTATGGTGATTTAAAAAAATAATAATAACGTATAAAAAAGTTATGGACGTTTATGTGACTTGATGTTCAGATTCCTTGCTTTGTTTAAAGCTTTTTGACGCAATTGCCCTTTCCCTCCTTTTTCACCATCGTACACATGTCGTGATGTGGTTCCTTCTTACACTTTGTAGGGTTTTAACTTTTGTAGCCTAACCCTTCGGTTAGACTACAAAGGGACAAAACCATAGAAACTGTAGGTAAAATTCTAAGCATGACACGTATCCGATAAGTAAAAAAGAGGGAAAGGGCAATTGAGTCAAAACACAACATCCCTTGAATCAACAATGCACCTGCAAGTCACATGTCATTTCCCCACCATTTTTTAAACGCACATAATTTTTTTATACGTCATTATTTTAAAAAAAAAGTTTCACCATAAAATTGAGCTTTTTTTTTTATCTTTCCAACGAGTATGGTATTGCTATATTTCAAAAAAAAAAAATACCAACTGAGTGTTGTTTGAAATTGATAGTTTTTATGGTGTTGAAAATTTAAGTTAAAGTGTAAAACACCATGACAGAAGTAAAACGCCATAAACACAAACACGTCAAAACAACATGACTAAAAAAGCAAAAAAAGACCATGTTGAAATTTCTCATTAGGAAAACGACATGACAAAAAAAAACTAAAACGCCATATTCAAATTGGCACCGAAATGTAAAACACCATGACCAAAAAAACTTCATGTTGAAAAACACAATAACTAGAAAAACTCAATGTTGAAAAACATCCAGTTGAAAACACCATAGATGTAAAACACCATGTTGAAAAATCACTTTAATTCGAACACAGCCTTAACCAAATTTATGTTTATGGTATTGAAGTTTTTCGCTAAAAGTGTAAAATACCAATATAGAAGCAAAAACGCCATAAACATAAAACGTCAAAACACCACGACCAAAAAAACAAAAAAAAAACCATGTTGAAATTTGTCTTTGTGAAAACTCAATGACCAAAAAAAGTTAAAATGTCATGTTCAAATTGGCCCCCGGGTGAAAAATACCATAACTAGAAAAACTTAATGTTGAAAAACACCATGACTACAAAAACTCTATGTTGAAAAACACCATGTTAAAACAACTCACTTTAATTCAAACACAGCCTTAACCAAGTTTATGTTTATGGTGTTGAAATTTTAAGCTAAAAGTGTAAAACACCATGACTGAAGTAAAACGCTTTAAACATAAAACACGTTAAAACACCATATACATGTATTTTATGATATTTATGTTTATGTCATTTTTGTGTTTGTCATGGTGTTATACGTTATTATTTTACACATGGTGTTTTATATTTTAACATCCATATACATGTATTTTATGATATTTATGTTTATGGCGTTTTTGTTTTGTCATGGTGTTTTACATTTTTGGCGTAAAATTTCAATCGACGATTAGTTTTTCATTGTGTTTTATACTTTAACTTTCATATACATGGTGTTTTGCCATGTTTGTGTTTATGGTGTTTTGTTTTTTTTTTAAACGTCTAGTTCAACATAAATTATACGTCACAACTGTAAAACACAATGACAAAAAAAGAAACTAAAACATCATGACCACAAACACCATGTTGAAATTGGCCCCAGGTGTAAAACACAATGACTAGAAAAACACCATGTTGAAAAACACTCCGTTAAAAACACCATAGCTCTAAAACACTATAAATCTAAAACACCATGTTAAAAAACCCCATTTTAATGTGATTTAAATAAAAACGATTAAAAGTATATATATATATATAGGGGAAGGATCAAGAGAAACCACAAAGTTAGGCGAAAACCAAGAAAACCAATAAAAAATGTGTAATACTTTGGGTTACGTATACGTAACCGCAATTTTTTTTGTTTTCTGTGTACGTGTACGTAAACCAACATTCAAATGATTTTTTAGTAAAAATGTGTAATATTACATTGATATTCTTATAAAAAGGTACAAATAAAATAAAATAAAAAATAAATATCATTATATTATTAGTTAAAATTGGTATTTTTAGTGGTTTTCTTGGTTTTCGCCTAACTATGTGGTTTTCTCTGTAACCCTCCCCTATATATATATATATATATATATATATATATAAAAAATAAAAAACTAATCGTAACGTTGAAAACACCATGACCTAAAAAGCTAAAACGTCATGTTCAAAATGGCCCCATGTGTAAAACACCATGATGAGAAACACTTTATATTGAAAAACGATTTAAAATATAAAACACTATGCTAAAAAACCACAATAAATCTAAAAACTATGTTAAAAACACCATAAAACAAGGTAAAACAACATAAATCTAAAATATAAAACACCATGTTGAAAAACACCATAAATCTAAAACAACATGTTAAAAAAACCCACTTTATTTTTATTTAAATAAAAACGATTTAAAATGGACCATAACCAAAAAAAATAAAACGCTATGTTGAAAGTTGATGCTCAAGTTGAAAACACCATAACCAAAAAAACTAAAATGCCATGTTAAAATGGACCCCGCATGTTTAAAACACCATATCCAGAAAAACACTATGTTGAGAAACATCATGACAAATAAAACTAAAACACCATTTTCAATTTAGTATTTCACCTTTTAAATGAATTTATATAAACATGTATGATTATTGTTTTAGTATTTATAAAGTGGCCCATAAAGTATGGTGTTTTACATGAATATCATGGGTTTAAAGTTTGTTGTTTTATTTGAACACAATGTGTTTAAAGTTATGATGTTTTACTTGAACACAATGTGTTTAAAGTTATGATGTTTTACCTGAACACCATTAGTTTAAAGTTATGGAGTAAAACATCATGATAAAAAATCTTAAACGTTATGTTGAAAGTTGACGCTCAAGTTGAAAACACCATGACCAAAAAAACTAAAACGCCATGTTAAAAGAACCCCGAATGTGTAAAACACCATATCTAGAAAAACTTTTTTGTTGAAAAACACTTACTTGAAAACATCATGACAATAAAACTAAAATACCATGTTGAAATTGAACAATATGTGTAAAACACCATAACCAGAAAAACATCATACTTTAAACCCATGTTGTTCAAGTAAAACACCATAGTTTTAAAAAAAGACGTTTTTTTTAAACAAAACATAGCAATGTCATATTCATATTAAAGATAAAAAAATGTTTGATTTTATGGTGATTTAAAAAAATAATAATAACGTTTAAAAAAGTTATGGACGTTTAAAAATTAGGGGGGAAGTTGCATTTGAGGCTTTTTTGGTTGAATCTTACCATTCTACCCTCCTGATCTTTTCCGTATTGATTCTAAGTTGCATTTATTTACCAAAATACCACCGTGTGAATCTCAGCCACAAAACACAAATATCTTGTGGCTGAGATTCCTTCTTACACTTTATACACTTTTTCTCATTTCTAGTCTAACCTCATACTATATATATATATATATATATATTAACACTATGAAAAACTTGTGGTCGTTTAAAAATCGTAAAGGGAAGTTGGTTTAAAATATAACAATATGTTTTAAAAGATTGTACCATACATATTAAAAGTTGTAATTACTTAAACTCTTAAACTATGAAAAATTACTTTGTTATCCTCCTCATATGTATTATAATATAATATAGGTATAATTCAAAAAAAAAAATTGTGCACTCCACATTTTCGACAAGGTGTCTTTAGCACCCTAAATCATAAGATACTCAAACAAGTGTGCACTCTATATTTTTTTAACTTATTTGAAGTTTCAATATGACTTCTTATTTGGTCACAAAATAAATCTAACTACACAAAATAGTTTGATAACACTAAAATTACCAACACTGGGTCTAATGACAAAAACATTTAGAGTTAAAGTGGTGAAACTCATCTACGACGAATTTGTGTAAAGTATTTGATATAATTTAGGTGTCCAAAATAAGGTATTGCTATTAAAAAAAATATACATAGAAACTGAAAACAAAAGTTTGGCTTGCTAATGTGGGACTAGCCCACTTGGTAGAGGCTCTTGCCTTTTAGATTGGAGGTCCTGTGTTCAAATCCAGACATGAGATAAAATATTTAGTGTAATTTAGGAGTAGGTGTGCCGTTAAAAAAAAAAGTTTGGCTTTAGCAAGAATAGATAGGGTATGACAGAAAAGTTAAAAAGAAGCATTTAAGGAGCAAGGACAACCAATGAGTGGTGTAGGGTTCAGTGGTCTCTAGCGTTGATTTTTTTGTTCAATTACAAAAACTGAAATCACGCCTGTTTCATATGCGGCAACGCAGATCCTATGAATCTTCATCGGAAACAATGACCACAATAGCAGTTATATTGTTACTACTACTCTCGATTCATCGGAAAACCATCGCAGATATACATAAGCAACCGCAATCGATTGGTTACGGCTACTCTCTTCGATCTATTGCCCTCGGCAGCAAATTATTGGTCGCCGATCTTCAACTCAACGAGAAGTCAACCGTGTATGGACCTGACGTCGATGAACTCCGGCTCTTCGCTAGGTACTTCTGGTTTCCTCGAATTTCAATTTTATTATGAGTGAGATTTTATTATGGTTGTTTGTTTTAAAGTGCGGGTTTAAGATAAAAACAGAGTATATGTTGATGTGAATTAAAATCTCTTAGTCTCATTTTATATATAGTGTATTGTGTATAATATAATTTTATATTACATTTGAGGGAAAATGTAACAGAAAAAGTGAGACATAATTTTATGAAATCCCTTGGTCAAATCTAAATTATTTTGTTGAAGATAAAGAAACATTTTAAACTATTTATTTCTCTTAAAATATACTTAGTGTTCATTACAGTTATTAAAATTGATTATATGCTTAACATTTAATGTATAATTTTAAGAGAAAAACAAAAAAACGTGAGTGTGTCAATTGACAAATAAACATAGGATACAAAATGTAGATATAGCTAAACTTAAGGGGTTTAAAATGTAACTTTTCAGGACTTTAACGTAAATTGGTATGCATAAACTCTTTTCATTTTGGTAATTGTAAACGGATTTTTTTACATATTTCTTCCTCTTAACCCCCTTAATAACATATATATCAAACCATAAAAATCAATTACATATTTACCTAATGCTTACATAATTACCTAATTACCCTTATATGTTTTAGGAAGAGATAGATGTAAATAGTACTTTTAATTGGTTTATTAAGGGTAAAATAGTAATTCAATAAGTTAGTTTAAATGAATTGGGTAAATATGTACTATATAGGCTTTAGAAAAGAGAAATATGTAATTAAAATTAGGAGTTGAGTAAGTATGTAATAAATGAATTTAGGAAGGGAATATAAGTAAATAACCCTTGTAAATATAGTGATTAGATATTTTGTGTATTTCGGCCATTCGGCATAGGATAAGTTATCTTCTCCTGAGATAAGATTCAAAGAGTATATTATACATATATATATATATATATATATATATTATTCCATAGGTAACATTTTCTTGACAATAATTGAATAAAAGATTAAGCGTGTAGGGTTGTGGGCTGTTTTTCTTGTCTTTAGTCTTGAACACCCTTAAATCTTCCTTAGTATATCATATATGTAAAACAAATTAAATTATTATTTAATAATACATTTTTTAAATAATGTTTTAATCATAGTAATGATAAAAGAACTTTTATATTGACATAGGAGGCAAACGATCAACAAGCTACGTCGCTAATCCTTTTTTTACAGTAAAACTAATATAGTTTAAAATAAATTACATAAATCGTTCTTCTGATTTGTGATTTTCTAGATTTCATGGAATTTAACCCTATCATTTATTTATCTAAAAAATGATATGGATTTTATGAAAAAAGTTCTGCAATGAGTTACCTTTTTGTCAAGTATTGCAAAAAAGATGTTGAAAAGGTGAGAAACCTGATTTATTTTTTTTAGTAATTTAGTTTATTTTTTGCTTCATAAATCGTTTATGAAAAAAAGAAAAAGAAAAAATGATTTGACAGGTTAAAATTTGTGTGTTCATGTAAAGCTTTGGAACAGCCAATTATTTATGCAATTTAGTTTCATAAATCAGTTATAGCAACAAAAAAAAAATAAAAAATTGACAGGTTAAAATTTGTGTTCATATAAAGCTTTGAAACAGCTGATCGATTGAGAGTTCGAATCACCGATGCGAAGCACGAAAGATGGGAAATTCCAACCCACGTTCTTCCACGCCAATCACAACCCTATACCTTGCCCCCAAATTCTCATAAAAAAATTCCGGCCACTCTCTTTCTCTCCGATCCTAGCTCCGATCTCATTCTAACACTCCACAACACCACCACCGGCACAACCACCCAATTCGGGTTCACCGTCGCTCGTCGCTCTACCGGCGATATACTATTCGATACCTCCGGCACCGTTCTCATCTTCAAAGATCAGTACCTAGAACTAACATCTTCAATCCCGGCTCACCGCTCCTCAATCTACGGTTTCGGAGAGCACACCAAGCGTTCGTTTAAATTAAAACCTAATCAGACGCTCACTCTTTGGAACGCCGATATCGGAAGTGCGAATCTAGATGTCAATCTATATGGATCGCATCCGTATTATATGGATGTTAGATCGCCGGATTCTGATGGTAAGGTGTTGGCGGGTACTACTCATGGAGTATTGTTGCTTAACAGCAACGGCATGGATGTTGTTTATAGTGGTGATAGTGTTACTTACAAGGTAATTGGGGGCGTTCTTGACTTTTATTTCTTTGCTGGGCCGTCGCCGGAGTTAGTCATGGATCAATACACTCAGTTCATCGGCAGGCCCACTCCTATGCCTTATTGGTCCTTCGGTGAGTTCATTTTCAATATATATTTTTTTAAATTAATCATTTTTTTTCTATTAATCTGTCTTTATAAGAAAGGTTGATTACAATACAGGTAAACGGGCAACTAGCTGCCGCAATCCCCCTTTGGATAGCAAAACCAATTGAAAATTACCAAAATGGACATTTGACCAGTCAAATTTACCAAAATGGATAAACTTTTTCAGCCTACTAAGTTGTGGTCATTTAGACCAATAGTCGACTGAAGTAGGCTAGTTTAGCCGGCTCCAAATTCCGTGCCAAACAACTTTTTGTCAGAATTTCAACCAATCAGAAAACGACACGTGGCGGCACTGACTCGCAAGCCGGCTGAAGCCCATTAAATAGTAGGCTTAGCTGACCCGTTTTTTTTGCTCGATTTTAGCTTGCTATATGACTTTCCTTAGCCGGCTATTTGCCTTTGTTAAGCCTTCTATTTGACTATCCTTAGCCGGCTATTTTTCTTAAAATAAACACAACAATCATATAATAAGTAGTTAAAAATAATATAAGTTTAATGTTTTAAAGTAAACGGGCAATTGGCTGCCGCAATCCCCCTTTGGATAACAAAACCAATCCTGCTAAAAACAAATTTTTGAGTCTTAGGGGCCGAAAAATTACTATGCATGATTCCAGAAGTTAATATCAATTTCCATTTGGGTATAGGGTTCCATCAATGTCGATATGGTTACAAAGATGTTGATGATATTGAGGGTGTTGTTGCTAACTATGCAAAGGCTAACATCCCCTTGGAGGTTATGTGGACAGATATAGACTATATGGATGCTTACAAAGATTTCACACTAGACCCTGTTAACTTCCCGTTGTCAAAAATGTCACCATTTGTTCAAGATCTTCACCAAAACGGTCAGAAATATGTACTCATATTAGATCCAGGTATTCATCTTTATCTTTTTCTCATATTATAATTATGTTTGGTGAAACTAGTTGGTTTTGCTTTTGTTGGCCAGCGAAACTAGTTAGTTCTGCTTTTGTTGGCCAGCGAAACTAGTTAGTTCGCTGGACCAACAAACAGAAGCGAAACTAACTAGTTTCGTCCAACAATTTACAATACTGAAAACCAGTGGTTCTTCAGGTATTAGTGTGGACACAACATATGAAACTTACATAAGAGGACTGCAAGCTGATATCTATATAAAGCGTGATGGTAAACCTTATTTAGGTGAGGTTTGGCCTGGTATTGTTAATTTCCCGGATTTTTTGAATCCAAAAGGATCAATCTTTTGGGCTGATGAGATCAAAAGGTTTCACAATCTTCTACCATTTGATGGCCTTTGGATTGATATGAATGAAGAATCGAATTTCATATCGTCCCCTCCATTTCCGTCATCTAAACTTGATAACCCTCCTTATAAGATTAACAATTCTGGCATCCAAATGCCTATTAATAACAAAACTGTGCCTGCAAGTTCTCTACATTTTGGCAATGTCACTGCGTATGATGCACATAATTTATATGGATTTTTGGAAGCGAAGGCAACAAAGAATGCATTGATGAAAACAACCGGTAAAAGACCATTCGTACTTTCAAGATCGACATTTGTGGGGTCTGGGACGCATACCGCTCATTGGACTGGGGACAATGCTGCTACATGGAATGACTTGGCGTATTCCATTCCGAGCATATTGAATTCCGGGTTATTTGGAATTCCAATGGTCGGTGCTGATATTTGTGGTTTTTCTCGAGACACAACTGAAGAACTTTGTCGGAGATGGATTCAGGTATAGATCATGAATCCCTTATGACTTGAATAAATATTTGGAAGTAAATTAAACAGTTGAAAATGTAATATGACACAAAATAGACACAAAGAAAAGTAAACAGTTTAAATTTCTGAGCATGCATGTAGTTTTGTCGAAACCAAACAAACAACTGTTAATGATCTAACCGACTTGTTTGAATATCAGTTAGGTGCATTCTATCCTTTTGCAAGGGACCATTCCGATAAATCAACCAGGCGACAAGAACTTTATCTTTGGGATTCAGTAGCCGCAACATCTCGAAAGGTGCTTGGATTACGGTACCAAATGCTTCCCTACTTGTACACGTTGATGTACAAGGCACATTTAAAGGGGACTCCAATCGCACGACCACTCTTCTTCTCATTTCCTCAAGACACCAACACTTATGACATCAGCACACAGTTTCTCCTTGGCGAAGGTGTATTAGCGTCCCCTGTTTTGCAGCCAGAAACAGTCACAGTTGACGCATACTTCCCGTCTGGAAACTGGTTCGATCTATTTAACTATTCCAATTATGTCAGTGTGGGATCAGGGTCCCATGTTACGCTTGCTGCACCGGCTGACCATATAAACGTTCATATTCGCGAAGGGAACATATTGGTTTTACAACAAGAAGCATTGACTACAAAAGCCGCTAGGGTGACCCCGTTTCACATACTCGTTGTGGTTAGCAGCGGTGAGAATAGCACCGGTGAGGTGTTTTTGGATGATGGGGAGGAAATGGAGATTGGTGGGGTTAGTGGGAAGTGGTCTTTAGTGAGATTTTCAAGCCAGGTTGTGGGGAAAAAACTGACGTTGAAATCGGTGGTTGAGAATGGAGGTTTTGCATCAAGTCAAAAGTGGATAATTGAAAAGGTTACGTTTATTGGGTTGGAAAATGCTTCGAGTACAAGTGGTTGTGCGCTTTGTACAAGCGTGGGGGCGGAAATACGTGGCGGAAGAGTGAAGGTTGGCGGTGGTGGGGGGTTCAGGACGGCGGAGATCTCAGGTTTATCGGTGTTGATAGGGGAAGAGTTCGAGTTAAACTTGGATCTTGACTGAATAATGTAGAACTTATGTTATATCAATAAAAATAAACGACATCTATAAAAAAAAAAAAATTGGAGCACGTACAAATAACAAAAAAAAAAAACGAAGTTGTCTTGAGTTGAAAGATTACCTGGTCGCTAATTTTTCCTATTTTTAGGAGGTGTTTGTATGTGCTTTTGAAAATGACTTATTGATTTATTGTATTTTTGAAAAGCTAATAAGGGGGGTGCGAGAGGAGGGCAGGTTCGCAGGCGGGTAGAGGCGGGTTCACCGCCGCAAGTCCAGCGGGTAAATATACCCGCTGAATGAGATGAAACAAGCCGCTGAAATAAGAATGAAATACTCTTGTACTGCTTTATTCATTACTAGGTTATAGTCTCGTGTATTACACGGGTTTGAATAATAAAAAATGGTAAATTATATAGGGTTGTGAACCGGCAAACCTCAATGCATCAGGAAAACCAAGATAAAACCTGTAAAGGAAATCAAAATTGAGCGGTTTACCAATTCCAGTGATATGTAAGTCATACCAACCAATAGTCAAATTTAACTAAAATAGAAACAGGTCAAATGGGTTGAACGGATCAAAAGTCATCCAAAGTTTATTAAAATGCATAAAACCTTTTGATTCATTTCATTAAAAAAAATACAACTTTATCATTTATCAATATCTTTTACAAAATTCTTTTGAGTCATAGAAGAACACAGATCACATGTTGTACCAATCCATGTAACCAAATCATTTTCCAGCCAATTATCTCTAATCTTTTCAAACACATCTTCAAGTTCCTCTCTGTTTTCACTCCATTCTTTCATGATAATTGGTTTAATATCTGATGAGTTCTTCAATATTCCCTCAATTGTGAGCCCTTTTGCCACCTTATACGTTAGTTGTTTAAATTATTTGACAAGGTTAAACCATTAGGTAACAAAAGTAAGAGTTTTTTTTATCTATATACACACTTATGACTTTTGCAATGAATGAATAATCTTAAACTCCAGAAGCAATCTCATATTCAGCAGGTTCTCATATCCGGTTTTCACTACAAGCTGTACCTGCCACAATTTCATAAATACAATTTTATGATTTGTTGTTACCTTATAGGCATGTGTTTTCTCTTGAAGCATTATGTAAAAAAAAAGATGAACCATAAATATAGTTTTATGATATGTTGTGACCTTATAGGTATGCGTTTTCTTTTTAAGCACTCTGTAAAAAAAGATGAACCATAAATACAGTTTTATGATCTGTTGTGACCTTATAGGCATGCGTTTTCTTTTTAAGCACTCTGTAAAAAAAAAGATGAAACATAAGTTCAATGCAAATTGGACAAAAGTGTTTTAGTCAAACTAACTTACCCGAACCAGCTCATTTTGACTTTTGACATGGACAAATTAAAATTTATCCAACCCAACCGACCCGATTCATTTCAGAACCTCCAAATTTAATGCATAAGAGCAAAATGCAACTCTTTTTCAAACACGAAATCAATTAAATTCAAAATGGCATTATATTAGGAAATAATTTAAGAGTTAATTTCAAATCACAGGCTAGATTTAATCCTTGAAATCAAAGTAGATTTGAAATTTTTACTACTACAGTCATGCGACTGTGTTTTTTAGTTAGTAATTAATACCATATATTTAAAAATTTTTAAATCTTTTGGAAACTTAATCATACGCATTTAAGGAATAAACAAAATATAGCATAATTTGTTCCTTATTTTGAGGATTATAATGTACATATTTTAGGCAATTCAAAATATATAGAGTTATATGACAATTAAAATCATTGTGGAGTTTGGACGGGAAAATAGATCCGAGGAAGAATGATGTAATGACATGTGACATTTCATGTAGTTATTTATTAGGTTAAGGATTTAATTTCTCAAATAGTCTTGTACTGTATATTCATTATTTAATTTGATTGAATTGAAGTTCAATAGTTTATGAATGTTGGTGATTACTTTATTTATTTTTATATTTAAATATATATTATATATTTGAGTTATAAAATTAATAATTCAATAATAACTTTGTTATAAATATTACGATTTAACTTTTTAAAATTTGTAAAAAGAGGACAACATACAGGTTTTAGTGGAGGAACAACGAGCGGTTATCAGGGAGGAACGTATGAACCGGGAATTTAAAATATTTACGGATCCGCATAATTAGTTAAAATTTTAATTTTTAAATTTGGTTATTATTTTGTTTTTAATTTTTCTAAAAAAAATATGAGGGTTGGAGGGTACTTGGAGGGTACTACTCCCACCATAGAGAATACTTTGGGGAGTTACTTTGGCTAATTGAGCTGATATCTTCTAATTAATGTAATTTGAGAGGGTAGTTTGGTTGGGAGGGTACCACTTCCACCTCCCTAAGTCAATAAATTATTTCCAGAAACCATGATTTATTGGCTTTTGAAAATGGTTTACTGGCTTATTGTTTTTTTTTTTTTAAATGTTATTTTTTTGACTTATCGACTTTTTAAAAAAGTGTATAATTTGAACACCGGATAAGAATAGGTTTTGGCACCGATCAATCTATTCTTAAAAAAAATTCTATTTAATTAAAATAAATTTATGGTTGTTATAATTAGAAACATATAACGATTTTGTTTTTGAATTGGTATTAGAGCGGCTTAAGCTCTTGACCACATGTTTCGCGGATCAAACTTTCCGTTGTTTATTCGATCAACCGATCAAAGTCGTGATCATGATCTGAATTTCAGGACTTGATTAGAGTCGGTTTTTGAGCAGATCGATTAAACCGACCGAAGTTACTGTCTTACGATCAAAGCTGTGATAAGGTAAACCAAAAATTAATTGAATAATTATCTCTAGAAAGAAAATAAAAGAAAAGTTTTGGTATAATTCAGTACCTTTATGGTAAACACAAAATACAAAAGTAATTGAACAATCCTTTTTATAATGGGAAAAATAAATAAAAAATATATTGTAACCTAAACGGGTTAATGGGTCAACCCGAATCTGATTTGTTTTTTTTTTAAAACGGGTTGAAATGGGCAACCCAAACGCTGATTATTTTCATATCGTGACAGAGATTGACACTCTTTGGAGAAACAGGACAAAGCTAACTTGGCAAATGTTGATCCAACTTTGTTTATAATGAGATGTGATGAAGAGACACTTTGTCTCAATGAAGTAAAAGTAATGCCAAGACGTTTTAAGACCGATCGAATGGAGAAAGACACTTCGTATCTTAACAACGGGCTTATTTTTATGAACTGAATGTACAAGTCATGGGATAGGTGAAATTTTGGAGACAGATCTTGTATTGACATTCAAGGAAAGCAGTCGGTTTTAACTAAAGGAAAACGAGAGAGCAGCACCTGTTGACCGATGTTTTCTACATCCCGAGCCTATAAAGCAATATCATAAGTCTTGGTCAAGCAATGGAAGGTGAATGCGACATTCACATGAAACACGATTGGCTAACCATTCATGATGACATGTAAGCTTTTGATGAAGGTGACAGGACCAAGAACCGATTATACAAGATTAGCATCAAGATAGCAAGTCTTGGTACACAAGCTAGCATTGAAAGGAAGAATTTTGCGGGTCGAGATCTTCAAGTTAATGGCGACCACGATACCCATTTTTATGAAACATTACGAGGTTGCATGGTGACTTTTTATATAAGTAATTAATTTTGGTCAAATTTGGCATCGAAGTCATACGAATTTTGGTACATTCTCATAACAAAATTTCCATACATGACAAAATTTTCATACATGTTCTTAGGAATTATCTTGTCTTATCCGATTTAAAAGTTTGTGAGCACCAATGAATTATATAAATCTAAAAGTGTTTAATAAGATTCAAGAGGGATCCAACAATCGAGAATCACAAAAAATAAAAAACACGAATCATACCCGTAAACATTTCATTTATCATTGGTTAATAGAGTAACTTATTTATCTACTGACTTTTTAGTCTTCACGTTTTTAATATATTAGATAATAAAATTAAAAAATATAAGATACATGGAAATCATAATGAGTAAATTTTAATAAACTAACATGTGTACTTGATACCCACGGGTATAACAAATACCCGATGAGTTATAAGCAATCGGGTACATGATAAGTATGTGATCGGAGACAAGACACATGTTTAAAGTGAGGTATAACACTGAAATTACCATACGCGTTTCAACCCGTCCCATTATCATCCGTAAATTCTTATTCTAAAACCGTATAACCTTTCATTTGTTTTAGTAATACTTTTATTGATATTAAAAGCCTAAATACAAATAATTGATCATAGATGCAAGAAAGAAAAATATGTATTTATATAACTTTTTCTGGTGGCATTTTGGTTATAAGAAAGACAAAGAAGGGGCAGTTCAGGTATAATACCCAACAATTGTACAGTACATCTTCTTCATTTTAGCAAGCAGCACTCAGCCCATTCCCCCTTTCTCTTCTTCATCACAGTTCACCAATAGCAGCGTATACTAATTCACATATACACATAGATAGATACTTCGATACACACACATAGAAAGATATGTGGCGGTGCGTCTCACGTGGTCTTCGCATTCCTTCCCGGAGATCCACCTCCGGCGGCTTTCTCTCACACAGATTCTTCTCTTCTGAATCGGTAAATCTATTACTACATCCGTGTGTTTTCAATTAGTTTGAATGAGTCGAAATTAGGTCTTGTTGTGGAACTCACATGGATCTACGAGATAAGCCTATTTAAATCATGCAATTATGTTTTTCCATTGATGTAATTACTGTAGCGTATTTTAGTATTAATCGTATGAAAGTCATTCAGTTTTTGCTTAATTAATGGACGATTTTGTTGATAGATTGCTGATCAATTGTTGATTCTATGTAATTTTATTACTAAGATAGATTTTGAGATTTATTTTGTTTGAAATGCGTGAGTCAGTGTGTGGCTGTGTGCATGTGTTAACCGTGCTTTTGGATGTGCGTAAACAGAACTCTGGACGATCAGCGTATACAATAGTTGATCATACATACGATGCGGTTGTGGTTGGAGCAGGAGGTGCTGGTCTCCGAGCTGCAATAGGGCTATCTGAGCATGGATTTAATACTGCTTGCATTACCAAGTTGTTCCCAACACGTTCTCACACTGTTGCCGCTCAGGTTTGTTGTATTTTTCCAACTAATTGGTTATATTTCCTGTTTATAGCTTTGTTTTGATTTTGATGAACTGATCTTAAAATGTTTGCAACTTTACTGAATGGAGCTGATATCTAGCTTATAGGCTTCATGTGTATCTGTGTTCCTACAAACCTCTTTTAACAATTGATTTTATTTTACCTTTGGGAGTGGAAGCAAAAAATCGAGATAGTTAATGAAACAAGGGACAATTGATTACATGACTGATGACTCGTGTTTGGACCACGTCATTTCATGTTACAATTTGAATAGTTGGCACATTATCACTTATTTCATTTGGACCAAATAAGTAGTTTAAGCATAGTTATATATCTCACATCTGCAGTTTTTTCTTGCAATATTCAATCACAAACCATTTCTTTAACTAGTGGTCTTTGCAATTCTATTTGTTTTCGGAACATGAAAGAAGACTCGTATGGTCACGGATGTATTGTAAATATAGAAAAAGAAAAAAATTCTTTTATTGCACTAAGTATGTTCATATTTTTCTATTCTGTTATAAAAGCCCAATTGAGTTGCATTTTGTAAATGCGTGCAGGGTGGTATAAATGCAGCATTAGGAAACATGACAGAGGATGACTGGAGGTGGCACATGTATGACACAGTTAAGGGAAGCGATTGGCTAGGTACTTTTTGTTACTAGTGATTGACTTGTATAGACCGTATTAAAGTAATGAACTACAGTTTACCAGTATTAGTGTTCATACATTATTTCAGATTCAGACAATACCTTTCTTGCTTGTTCTCTTTTAACTCATGTTTTTATCTTATAGAAAATATTGTTGCAAGGGAATTTTTTTTCTGTATGATGACAGCGGTTTTGCTTTTCTGTAGGTGATCAGGATGCTATCCAGTATATGTGTAGAGAAGCACCGAAAGCAGTTATTGAGCTTGAGAATTACGGGCTACCATTTTCTCGAACTGAGGAGGGAAAGATATACCAACGTGCATTTGGTGGCCAGAGTCTTGACTTTGGGAAAGGTTGATATGATGGTTTTCTACTAATCCTAGGAGTTATGATATTATAGGAAATCTATCTGCCTGTAACTTTCTCCATCTTATTTTACAGGTGGACAGGCTTATCGGTGTGCTTGTGCTGCTGATAGAACTGGGCATGCATTATTGCATACGTTGTATGGTCAGGCCATGAAACATAATACACAGTTCTTTGTGGAATATTTTGCTTTGGATCTAATCATGGGCAGTGATGGTATGTTGAACTTTGTTTTTTTCCTTCAATTAAGTTTTCTAGTTTATAAATGTGCAGGCCAGGAATTATCAAACTAGTTTATTTTGTCCTCTGTTAATATATTTCAAAAAGTAATTTGTTAATATAAATGAATTTTTCCAGGTAGCTGCCAAGGTGTTATTGCTCTGAACATGGAGGATGGGACATTACATCGTTTCCGTGCTTCATCAACAATATTGGCAACTGGGGTGAAAATTTATTAATTGAGCTTAACTTGGTTTCTACATAGGCTATCTTACTATTATCTTATTCAATTTAATTTTGTTCTCAGGGTTATGGTAGAGCATATTTCTCAGCAACCTCTGCTCATACTTGCACCGGAGACGGAAATGCTATGGTTGCACGTGCAGGCCTTCCTCTTGAGGTATACTAAAGTTTGTTTTTTTCCCAGTTCCCAAAGATTTCTGTTGATATTTGGATATAATCATTGTTTTTGGATGTGACTTATTGTTTCAGGACCTTGAGTTTGTACAATTTCATCCAACTGGAATATACGGTGCTGGGTGCCTCATTACTGAAGGTTGGTGTAATTTTTGTCGTCAGTGTTAATAAAAGATAATTTTAAGCATATTATAACCTGGCTTATCTTATGCCTTATGTAGGATCACGTGGTGAAGGTGGTATTTTAAGGAACAGTGAAGGTGAAAGATTTATGGAACGATATGCACCTACGGCTAAGGATCTTGCATCAAGAGATGTTGTTTCAAGATCTATGACAATGGAAATCCGTGAAGGCCGTGGTGTAGGTATGTTTAATAACCAACTTCATCTTAACTGCCAAACACTAGTTATTCATTTGCCTATGTTAGTCTTAATATAGAGCAAAGGAGAGCTCATTTCTTGTTAGTTTGCCCTCATCAAACAGAAGTAGATCTTGTGCAGACAGTGACTTTAAACAAAGAACACACCACATGGAATATTGTTTTAAAACAAAATTATGAAAAATACTTACAGTTCTGCAATCATGAAGATGAATAGCTTTATAAAGCTAAGCTTTGTCAGTAGCTCCAATGCTAGGTATTATCTATTTATTTTGCAACTGCACATCTGCATTGTTGCCAGTCAACTGTCTTTATAGTAAGTTACATGCACTCTAAAGTTGATTAGCTGCTAATCTCATCATTCAGTTACGGGTCTTAATGGTAGAAAAGGTGAACCCTATGCCTGTGATTGAACTTATAAAGGGGTAGTAATGCCTTAGCAAGAAGATTCTGAGATATACTTTAGTATACACTATACATTATGATGCTTGTAGGACTGGTGCCAATAATCAAATTAATATCAATTTTATGTTCTTAACCTTATTTTCTTTCATTAGGACCAATGAAGGACCACATTTATCTCCACTTGAATCACCTACCACCAGAGGTTCTCAAGGAGAGGCTTCCTGGTATCTCTGAAACTGCTGCCATCTTTGCTGGTGTTGATGTTACAAAGCAGCCAATTCCAGTTTTACCCACTGTGCATTACAATATGGGTGGAATCCCAACAAATTACCATGGGGAGGTAGATCCTGTTGTCATGAACCATTTTTGTTTTGGTGGTAGATGCAACAAAGGGGGTGTTTGGATTTGCAATATTGGAACAGATTGTTTGATTATTGTGCCTTGTAGTTGCAATAATCAGTTTTCAGTGTTTGGATAAACAGATTCTGCTTCTGATTATCTCAGGGGTCTTATAATTTTTTTTTTTAGATAAAAGGTTGAGATTAACGGCAAGAAGTACCAAAATTACAAACTAATGGCAGGTAGACGGGCAACAAGCTGCGCCGCTACCCCCTTCTGAATAGCAAATCCTACTCTACTAAACACAAAGTTCCCCCCATAAATATATGCGGTGTTACTGCTGACCACCCGCTGAACCCGCTTAAGGAAACTCATCTTAGCAGCTGCTACAAAACTCATCTTAGGATAAAATAAAAATAATTTTTTACCCTTCTTTAACCTCGTTTGAGAGATTTGTATTTCCAACTCACAAACTATATCTACTTCTTTTCGCAAAAGTGTCCTTTTTTGTCATTTTATCTGGTTGTTTCTTAAATATTTGTTATTTCCAAACACTCAAACATCTGTTCATTTTTTTTTCATTAGTCAAACAGCAGATGCACATCCCAAACCCTATTTTCTACAGCCTGTTTTATCATAGCTGATTAATCTGATGCTGATTATTAAATATCACATAATCAGTTTCACCCCCCCTTCCCTAAAAAAATTAGAATAAAATAAATAGGATTTCAATATTTACATCTTTGTTTCCTTATTGCAGGTAGTTACCATTAAAGGCAGTGATCCTGATGCTGTTGTTCCTGGGCTTATGGCTGCTGGAGAGGCAGCTTGTGCCTCTGTTCATGGTGCCAATCGTCTTGGTGCTAATTCTCTTCTTGACATTGTTGTTTTCGGTCGTGCCTGTGCAAATAGAGTTGCAGAGATCCATAAACCAGGTGAATTTTTCTTGCAAGTTCTAAGCATATAATTATAAAATAGCCCATCATATGGCCTAACATTACTGCTGTACAGGAGAAAAACAAAAGCCATTGCCTAATGATGCTGGAGAGAAGACTATTGCATGGTTAGACAAGATTAGGAATTCAAATGGCTCACTTCCTACCTCGAAGATTAGGTTGAATATGCAGCGAATTATGCAAAACAACGCTGCCGTGTTTCGCACACAGGAGACATTAGAAGAAGGTATACCAAAAGAGCAAAATTACCGCAGTTTTTTTGTGGGCCATCCACATAAATAGATTGTTTTTTCGTGAAACAGCACATGCTCACCTAGAACCAGCTCCATTTAACACCAAATTGGTTTCTTGGTGTAAAAAATCATATCCAACCAAGACACTGAATTTGGCGTGATCAACCATTCATCTTTGCCAAATCACACCAAATTTAGTTCAGCATTATTCATCATACCAAACTATTCTTATCTTTAGTTTTAATCCTTCGATTAAAAAATCTTCTATTTTATACCCTTACTGTATTTTAAGTTGATTCACAGAACTGATAGATATTCAACATAAAACGTGAAGTATTTTATATAAATTATATCACTGTTCTCACTGAGACCTTTAAAATGATCCCAATATTGAATAACATATTTAGTTGATTTTTGTTACTCTTTTATATTTTTTTAGTAATAGTTTTTATAATTAATCAAGTAAATATAAAATTAAAGGTACATAATTGTAAAAGCAAATAAACCACAATTTTGTGCTTTCATAGGATTCATTGTTTGATAAAGATAAAAAAAAGCAAACCATTGTGGAAATAACCTATTATTCTCTCTTATCTATATTTGCTCAATGTTTGAGTGTTTCAGGTTGCAGTTTGATTGATAAAGCATGGGAGAGCTACCACGATGTAAAATTGGAAGACCGAAGCTTGATATGGTAAATCTTAACATTTAGTTTTTCCTTAAAGTATTCTCTTTTCAGTGACTTATGTAGCTGAAAACATATTTCAGGAACTCGGACTTGCTGGAGACCATAGAGTTGGAAAACCTTTTGATTAATGCATGTATCACCATGCATTCAGCTGAAGCTAGGAAAGAGAGTAGAGGAGCTCATGCCCGTGAAGATTTTACGGTTAGTTCGAACTCATGAACCTTTTTTAAGTTGGTTCATCTCTTAAATTTTTTTCCCTTTAATCTCATAAGCTATGAAATATATACTTTTGCAGAAAAGAGATGATGAAAATTGGATGAAACACACAATGGGGTAACTCTCTCTCTCTCTCTCTCTCTCTCTCTCTCTCTCTCTCTATCTCTATCTCAGTACCTATATACAGTAGAAATGGGTTTGTTTGGGTTATAGTTGATCTCAAACGGTCAATTTTAGAAACTTAGTAATGCGCACCAAGCTAATATTTTTACAAAAGTGTTTTCAAGAGGCACCATACAAGTAGGGGTCTCCTAAAGCTGCAAGACTCGAATATTTTCAATGTCCCCAACCTTGACCCCCTCTAGCCTATATATAATTATAGTGTGAAAGTTGAGTGACTTTAAAGAAACAAAAAAACTTTGAGTGACTTTAGCAACACACTTGGAAAACTTGGTTATTATTGTATGAAGTTTTCCTGTAATTATAATATAAATATTCTCCAACTTGGTCAACGAAGAAAAAATTAGTAAAACGAAATTAATTAAAAAGAAATAAAAACCTAATTGAAAACTAACAACTCTATAGGAATTAACTTTGCCCTAAAAAACTATTTTTAACCTCTTACTCTTTTCAATAATCACACGAGCCCCTTTGACCTGTTTTAATCAGTTTGTATCAAAGGGTATTTAAACAACTTTATCCAAAAAAGTTAGATTACTGTCTTAATGGTATAGTTATTTAATCATATCTAATGCATTTGTTATCTATAAAATACAAGGAAAAAAGAACCAAAAATGTTGACTGGTCAAAGCCGAATCATTACCGAACCCACCTGACCAGCCCATTTTGTGACCTGTAATATATATGTGTGCATACACTTGCATGTATAAAGAGTCGCTGCACAAAATTTGTATCTGCTTATGCCTATGCCTATGCCTATGCTGTATGAATTTTACGTCTGATGATGCTTAATAGGAATTGGACAAATCATGTATCAATATTGGTGATATAAAGTATAAACGCTGGTGTAACAAGCAATGTATATAGTTTATGTTCAATTGCTTAGAACATATTTAACAAATAAGTGAACAGACCTCATTCTTTTTCTATCTTACTATCATCTAACCAATATATTATATGAAAACTTTTTCTGGTCCGACACAGATTTTTGGGTAGCAATAAATTTGACCGTCTTCGTAAATTTCATACGGTGATTGCTAATAATTTTTAACCCCCTGTTAAGTGTAGAGGTGGCAATTTTGACCCAATTAGCTAAAATGGGTCGAAAATCATCCAAAGTGTTTTGAAACGTTTAAAACCCACTAAATCAAATTAGTTTGAGAAAAATAGATTTTTATTTTGACAATATAGTTCAATACATTGAATTTTCAATAATTTTTAAAAAATGGGAAAACCTGTTTGGACCATAATCATGTGTAATCTTAAAAAACTGCAGATACTGGGAGAACGAGAAGGTCCGATTGGACTACAGGCCAGTTCACATGAATACTCTCGATGACGAGGTCGAGACTTTCCCACCAAAAGCTCGTGTGTACTAACATCACAACACAATTGCAATAATCCGATGTCTTTCTCAATCGGTTACTGTTACCAAAAGTTGTATTGAAATGCAAAATTTTGCTAATAAGTTGTTGCATTCATCATTTGATGCACAACCCTAAAAACCTGCACATAAGTTGTCTTTGCAAAAACTCATTGTAGCTTTGGTTTGTAATCTTCTTTTTAGAATTAGAGATAATGCATTGTATCTTGAGTTTTGTTTTAAGCTCATGGCTTTGCAAAAACCAAACCGAAAGCCGAACACGCTAAGATTGTAGTTTTGAAAGTTGAGAATAATGTCATAGGCTTGATAATTGTTTTCTGTGTATGGCAAAAGTGGTTTTGATTATATCTTATAAATTTGTTAAAAACCCACTATTTTAGTTTTCTTTTATAAAACTGGTACCATTCTGTTTTGTTTGATATCATAAAAGCTTAACATACTTTATTAATTAATAAAAAACATATCCCTCAGCTTGTTTTTTATTTACTTAAATTTTAAAGTTTGTATAAATTCACGTACTCCATAAAGTTTGTTACAAGTTCCTAAAGCTCTCTTTAGTGTATTTTACCAAGGATGAAAGATTTTAAATCGGGTATAACTTAATCATAAAAATACTTCTCATGTGTAAAAAATTCTGTTTATAAGGCAAAAAAAATTATATGCTCATATGTTAATGAATAAAAAATGAGTTTGAGTAATATATCGCCACCCAAAGTTTCCTAAACTTCCTCAGCCTCGAAACTAGGGGCGTAAACAAGTCGAGACCGATCGATTAGTCTCAAGCTTGGTTCGTTTAACTTTCTGAGAGTTCAAGCTCGGGCGCGTTTATTAAACAAGCTTATACTTAGGTTCAAGCTTGTTTAAGCTCGATTCGAGCTTTTAGCGAGCCGATCTCAAGTAGCTTGCGAGCCAGCTTGACTCGTTTACATCCCTAAGCGAAACTAGTGCCAAGTTATTCCCATTCTGTTGAAAATATGGACCCTCCAAAATATCGATTCCACACCAACTATTCAAAGACTTCCAGACCTCTATTGTATAACCACCAGACCAAAAAAGATGGAAAGTAGATTCCACCTCCTTAGAACAGAAATAGCAGCTGTTCGAAAAAAAAAACAGAAATTGCAGGCCACGAATGAGATATCAACGCTTCTTAGAGTATTCACGTTTAACTCTAATATAAAAAAGATGTAAAGATTATTTATATTTTACATCTACATAAAAAATAGGTCTTACATGAGAGGCTTATAAGGAGGTCATTCACAGTATTATTATCATCTCTTCTGGAGCATATGGAACGCTAGGAATGAAGTATCAAAGTAGAGAAAATATGGATGGAATCAAGTCGTTAGGATATCTTTGGTTGAGGAATAGGTCTAGGCATAAATCCCTTCCAGGAGTGGTGTAACTTCAATTTCCTGTAATTATGTCTTAGTTGTGTGCGCGGTCGTTCCTGTCCTCCCTTGCTATTGGGTGTGATGGTTCGTATTGTTAATAAAATTTGCCTTTCGAAAAAAAAAAGTTATTTACTATTTTGATCAAATTTAATATATCTATACTATATAATAAATAAAGGTTTCTTAATGCCACGTGTCGCATCCATATTCATCCTCATAAAATTTTTTCGCGTCTCTCTCTCATAATAAATATACTTCCATATTTCAATAATAATATATTTTTAAACAAATTATTAGTTATACTAATAAAACACATTTATTTTAAATACATCTCATATTATAAGAAATTTTGAAATGTAATTACCTAGCTTGTGTTTTCAATCAAATCTCTCTTCTGATAAAAAAACTAAATGGTTTTGCCACTTGGCATCACTATATTCCATCTCACAAATTTTTTCCACCAAAACCATATTTATATCCTCCATTTAATATTTTCATATTTAATTTTTTTTAAAAATTACATAAATAAAAATTTTCATCATTATTACCATTGGCTCACATTTTTTTTTCAAATTTTCATCAAAAGTTAAAATTTAAAAAAAAATCAAGAATTAAAAAACAAGAGATTTTAAAAAAGCGAGTTTTTAAAAGTTTTATTATTAAAAAATGTTTTTTTTTAAATTTATTATAAAAAAATATATTTTTTTTTAATTTTACATATAAAAATACTACGTTTGTATTTTAAATAAATATATGTTAGAATAAAGTTACTAATATTTAATTAGTAATTTTTTAATTACATTTGATATTTATAAACAATTTTTTTAACTTGATTTATAAATTTTAATACTTAGTTTTTAATAAAATTAAGAAACTTGCAAATATTTATTTTTAAAAGTGTATTATATTTTAAACTTTAATTTTTTTAAATGGAGAGATTTTTTTTCAAAAAACATGTTTACAAGTTTCAATTCTAATTTATTAGTTTTAAATTTTTTATATTTAATTTCGGAATTTTAAATTTAATTGTGTCGAAATATTAAGGAGTTCAATTTTTAAAATTTGAAGTTTTAAATTTTGAGTTTAAAAGACGATATAATGTAGAAATTTTAATTTTATTTGTATCTTTTTATTATTATTATTTTTTAATTAAAGATTTAGTATTAAAAGTTTTGTGAGATTTTCCGTATACAAGTACAAATAGTATTCGTCAATCAGAGCATTTTGATAATGATTTTGATGAAAATTTATAATATCCTGATTTCCTAAATGGACTTACATTCTCTGGTTTATCAAATAATAAATTAGGTTTATATGTCGGTGTTTCAGTTATGCTATTAATAAATATTGATGAAAAAATGGTTTAGGTAATGTAACAAGTATTTAGGTCAAATCACAAGGTAACCGCGTTATAGAAGCGAATATTATTATTTGAAGCAATATTGATCATCACAATTTTATCCATATAATCGGGTTAACATATTCAGACAAAAGAATTTCATTAAAATTTTAAAGAAAAAATATACAATTGTTGTATTTTTACAATAACCATAAATAAAAGTTTAGGGAAATCACTTTCAAATGTTGGTTTGTGTTGAAGATCCATTGTTTATTCATGATCAGTTGTATTTTGCATTATCAAGAGTTAAAAGTAGAGATAAACTCAAACTATTAATATTTGGTAAACAGGAAAAAATTACCAATACCACGTTAAATTTACATACAATGAAGTATTTTCAAATTTGTAAATAATCATTGTAAGGTTTCATTTGACATGTAATTTAATGTATTGTAAAAAGTGTCCAACTTATTAAATGAGTTTTCATGTATTTTTTGATGTTTAAATTACTCTCATTCATATAATCTTAACATGTAACAAATGAAAAAGTTAAAAATACAATATCAAATTTGTATATAAAAAGAGTTGATAAGATATTTATCAATATAATCATAAACGTTTCACCTCGTGTAACACACGAGGTTAAAGCTAGTATTAAATGGAAGTCAAATTACATTGAATAGTGTTTTATGTATTTTTTAAACTCAATTATATACTAATTTTTGTATATTTTTTTATTTTATTTTCTTTTGTTAGTATATGTAATACATTTTTTCATCTATCAGATGCAAATATAAAGATTTAATAATTTATATATTAATATTTTTTCTCCCTGTGTAGTATAGAGGTTCTAAACTAGTATTTTAATAAATCCGTCATTATGCCTAATTTTTGTTTAATTACCAGTATCGGATTCTAAACTCTTAACGGGTTAAGATTCAATCCAAATCACTGTGATGGAGACAAAAAGCCTAAAATTGCCCCCAAAATGACCAAATTTAACCTACTTCCCCGCAAGCCGCCATTTTGTTAAAATAAAACTAGCTCCTTCAACCCTAAAAGCGACGGCGTCCTCATCTCATGACCACCGTCGTATACAGCAGTGACGAGGAGATCAATCCGGTCACAATGCTGCAACTAGATGGAAACGACGATGACGCTAAAGAAAACAATGATAAGAAACCCGAATTAGTTCCTACATCAGTTCAACATCAAACTTACCGCCTCAATTCCATCAACTCCACCGTCGTAATCCGGCAACTTCCCTCCCAAGGCCTCTCATTCCAACTCTGGCCGGCCGCCACTACTTTCGTCAAACTTCTCGACTCTTACCAGCCTTCCAACACCGATTCATTCTCCGCCGCCGTTACTAACGTCAAAATCCGTCCACCACTCCGCATTCTAGAGCTAGGATCTGGAACCGGCGTCGTCGGAATCGCCGCCTCCGCCATACTTGGCGCTGACGTCACCGTGACGGACCTACCTCACGTGCTGCCGAATCTCGTGTTCAATGCCGACGCTAACTCGAGTGTAGTAGCCCCACGCGGCGGCCAAGTCCACGTGGCGGCGCTTAGTTGGGGGAAACTTGAAGAGATGGAAACGATAGGGCGGGATTACGACTTGATTATCGGTTCAGATGTGGTGTATCATGATCATCTGTATGATCCTCTAATTCAGACGTTGAAATATCTCTTGTTAGGCGGCGGTGACGGTAACGGTGAGAAGGTGTTTCTGATGGCTCATTTGAGGCGGTGGAAGAAGGAATCTGGATTCTTCAAGAAAGCAAAGAAGCATTTCAAGGTTGAATTGGTACATGAAGATGGTCCATCAGATGCCTCTAGAACTGGTGTTGTTGTCTATCGTTTTGCAAGGAAAGATGCTGTTTTCAGATAATATATACTCCTTTCTATATGCATTTAATACTTGTACCGTATAACTGCTCAATGCATTTCACATATATAAACCTTGAAAGAACTAGAGTAGAATTATTCTAACCTTGAGTAAACTATATGCTTGAAGAACATGCTTATAGAAACTAACATTGATTTATTCAAGCGCGGGTTGAGTTTGAACTCGAGTTCTGCAACAAATGTAGATGAATTAAATAACATCACTAATACATTTGCAAATACAAATTTCACGAGGCAAGATTAAATTTACAAGTTTATTGAAAAAATAAATAATAAAAGAAACATGAAATAAATAAGGCAGATGAATTAGAAGTCGGGAAGCATGATTTTATCGTCGCCTTAGAGAAGATCCTTTTCTGGTAGCTTTTGTATTTTGAGAGTTTCGGAAGCAAATAAAATGAACAATGGTGTCTCCATCTGGATACACTGCAAAAACACTGGTTCCTATGTATTTGTTGCAAAGTGAACATACGCTCTCAGCTGTGATCTTCAGTTCTGTTTTTCTTTTGATATACAGTTCGTCTTTAACCTGTGCATCAGTAGTTTAAAAGCATTATCAGACTAATCGTTCTTGAAGTATCTTCACAATAATCGGAAAAAAGTAGGAATATGCTTCAAAACTATAACAAAATAAAAGATATAAATGAAATTCATAGTAAACATAAAAGCTCATTATAATAATTTTGTTTCAGTTTTTATTGCATGATTTTGGCCATAAACTGAATGTGGTAACGAAACTGGATCCGTTGTCATGGTTTAGTTTCGTCTCATTTATAACCCACAAAATGAGTACAACCAATTTGTCACTCACAAAATTTGAACTTCCTAAAGCATGAGAAGGTATACATACCTGAAGGCTCTCATATTGTCTCAGACTCTTAATCACTGAAAAGTTACGATATGATTCACAGGTTTTTCTCATGAGAGGTCCAAGAAACGGGTACAACTTCTGAACAATCAAACAGGAAAAGAAAGCCTCAGAAGCGAAAAACATTAAGGCTATCAAACTGAGTCTAGAAGTTGTGTAGATTCCAAATTTATTCATATACATGCATGATATTCTTTCATTTACTTGATTACTTCCCATTAAAATTGCAACTTTTAACATAAGTGGAATGACTAAAATACATTTCAATAAAGATATATGAAGAGTATGGCCAAATATTGTTCTAGGTTTACTTCTAATGACTAAAATACATGTCAATAACATTAGTCACTAGCTTGCTATCTGTTGCTGTTATGTTGATTAACCACCTGATTTCAAGTACTTTTCTCTCTTCTCTTGCACATAACTAAATGAAAGTCGCAATTTCAACTTTTTTGGATTGTTTTTTTTTCACAAATAGGTCAAATCAGATAATTTAGCTAAAAGGATGATGAGTCAAACAAGTTGAAAGCAGGCCAAAGCCTATTTTCAATGCATACAATCTCGTAAATCCTTTTGTTCAAATATTTAAAATTGTTATAGTGCTAATATTGATTTTGTAATCATAACTAACACATTAACTATTTATATCTTTAGGCGGGCAAAAAAAATGTTTGTAGGTCAACCAACTCAACGTGGTCCATTTTGACATGTATTAAATAATGGTGTAGTTCAACCCAAACCCTTTTTGACCCGTTACCCAACCCGCCCAGCTAGTCACCTCTAGAGTCTATAACATATATATGTTAAAAAATTACAAATTAATGAATTGAAGAGAAAGTATAGGGTTACTTGTAGCTTAGTCTCTTTAGGCATGAGTCTCAAGGCCTTTGGCCCGTGAACCCGCTCCCACCTCTGCCTCAGTACATCAAGGACCTCATCAGGAATGACCATGGGTTTTTCCTCAATAAAATCATTGTCAATGTCACTTTTCCCACCATCACTGCTACCTGCTTTCATTCTTTTATCTTCTGCACCCTCAATTTCTGCAATTTTCTTACCTAACCCTCTTCCTTTACCTTTAACTGATGACCAACCAACCTTCAAATCCCCACTACTCGGTGAAGAAACTAAATTATTGATTCTTTTTTCAATTTTTTTGGTTGTTCTTTGAGGAGTTAAATAAACTTGCAGTAAAATTAGGTATATGTTGCCCTCAGCTTTTCGATTAACTTCTGATTCATACACGCGATCACAATAGGATAGTGCCAGCTCAGGAAGATGAAGCTGAAATATCAAGAATCATATTAAAATGAAAAACAAGAATAAATATAATGTTCTCATGCTAAATAAATCTCTGACTTTTAAGCAATACCTTATGAACGTACAAGGACAATGCAAGTTCGTGTTGGTTCATTTTCCCCAACAAAATTGCTCTTTCTTCATATAAGGCATCTGCTGGGATTTGCTTCAATAAAACCTCAGGGTTATATTCAGAAATATTCTGCAACCAAGATACGAGTTTTTTCCTAGTGGGGGTATAAATTTTCTCATCCCACGTCTTCTGAGCCATTAGATCAGAATACCAATCAAGAACTTCTGAAAGATAGATTTGCACCTGCAAAACAGTATCATAAGTATTCAGACAAAATTTACACCTAATGGTCGTATAAAAGCATGGAAATGTTACCATTTCATTCTGCAGATTCTGGGAGATTCCGTTTTCATTTATTGAGAGAATGTCTTCCAAATATGAGGCCTGCATGCTCGGGGCATGCTGTTTTAAGTAAGAATTAACCAAATCTGCAGGAATGTTTCCGGATAAAAAGAGATCAATAGTTTGTGCTGGACACGTTTTAAGAACAAGCATCGAGAATTCCAGCACAAGCATTGGGTCAATCCCACAGAGAGGCTGCACATGAGAACATAAATATCTCAGATACATTCTAATAAACTCCACAGAAATCAAAAGGTAATTACTTAAGAAATAATGATGGTCATGTTAGAAAAACCTTATCATGATCAACACTAAACAATTACAGAAATTACAAGATATTCAAGAGCATTGAAGTTCTTGTCAAATGCCATTTTATGGGTCATCAAAGAAGGTTTTTATTAAAAAACTCAAAAGTTGCTCAAAGTGTAGTCAAATGCTTATAATCTCCCAGATCTTTTTATTAAGAAAAAGTTTTTAATTTTATTTTAATAACATAGTTTTTGTAATAAATTAGTTAGCCATAAGATTCAAAAGATTTGTAGTCAGGCCAACCCAACCCAACCCATTTTGGTCGGCACTTAAAATGACCATTTTGAACTGAAACTCTTCCGACCCGTTACCCAACCCGCCCATTTTGCCACTTCTAATTCAAATGGATAGGAGGGAAAATAATGTGATAACTAAAGGTACTTACTTTAAGATATTTTATTATCATCTCAGGATTGAACTTTTGGGGCCGTGCGACTTTAGGTTCATCTGATGTCGCACCCTCCACCAATTGATGAAGAAGCATAAGAGCTTCGCGATGCATTGAGTTATATTTGTAAAGCTCTAACAAACAACTATAATGATTTCCTTTCTGCAAGATCTCCTCGCATATATTCAAATCACAATAATTAAAACTTTTCAGTAAATCTAAGGCGGCAACAGCCTGACCAGTCGGAAGTAAAGCCTGCAAAAGTGCAGTGTCCAATATCGCCGCCATCTCTCTAGCACCTGAATCAGTAGGGGCATTGACTCGTCCCTAAAGAACCAAAAGAAACTATCATTACAACATAAAACCATTCTTAAAATCTGTCGAATGCTTTGTCAAAATTTATAACAATATATCTAAAAAAAGCAGAAAAGACCATATCTTTTTTCTTTATATAAAAAGATTATGTAAATGAATGTACTTTTATAAATAGTTGAATTTCCGAACAATGAATAAGATACATTGAACACACTATGCTCTTAAAATTCAGTAACTGGTAAACTAAGACAATCTAGGGCCAGGCCGTTAGGGATGAGCATTTGGTACCGAGTATCGGTACCGGTATCGGTACCCACTTTTCCATAAATTCGGTACCGGTAGCGGTACGGGTACCCAAAAAGATGAACATTTTGTAACGAATACTGGTACCGTACCAATAAATTCGGTACCAGTACCCACTTTTTCCATAAATTCGGTACCGGTACGATACCGATCTCATCCCTACAGGCCGTTACAACATATCCCACTTTTTAATATTTTTTGTTTAAATATTTAAATACCTTTATTAAAAAAATGCTTAAACTATTACAAATATGTTTTAAATTAAAACAAGATATGCTATATTTTAGAAATTGAACTTTTATAAATTTGAGTTTATGAAGGGGGAAAAATTTTAAACATCTCAAACTAGTTTTATAAGGCATAAAGATGTATAAATCCACATTTACATTACATGTAAAAATAATTCAACACATAAAAAAGATTAAATAGTATACAAAATCATAAAACTGCAACTATCTTGCTTAAAAAACACTTTACGTTATTCACAACAAATGTTAGGACACATATGAAACATATACAGGGAAGTTCTTGTTACCTTGGTTGATTTCTTCAGTCGGCTGCTTTCATTAAGCACAAAGGTATGTCCAACAGCATCTAAAACAACCTCCTCTGTGCTCTCAGCTGCCGCCTTACCAACAATGTTGGGTCTCTTTTTCAGCAAGAATTTGATAAGAGCCATTAAAGTATTGTGGCTCATTTTCTTGGGTTCAAGAGCAGGACAGTCATCAGATTCCAGTAGACAAGTTGGAGAAGAGTCTATGTCATCTGATGCAATAGGTGACCCTCTTGATAAATATGAATCCCCAGCTAAATCAGCCTTTTTTTCTGATTCAGATGATAACAGCAACTTGGGAAGAACAATAGATGGATATAAAGAGAGCACATGGGTTATTTCTACTTGAGATGCCACAAAGTGCTCCATGGCATTTTCATATCTTCCGTTTTCAAAGAGATTGTGCGCATATCTGTACAATTGGACAACAAATACCATTTTTAAATCCAAATTTGTAAAAGAGACCAAACTTCTGGGTCACAGAAAATATTTTTTTATCAAAATATGTTGAAATTGTAGCTTTATTTATTTGGAAATTGCATTATAACGTCATTTCACTTTTCTAACAGTGAAATAGTCTTCTTTCTTTCGTAAATATTTTGCGAAAGATCTTTGTAAATCATCCAACAGAAAATCAAATTAAAAAGGATTTCCCACTGATTATATGACTGAATGTGCCTGCACTGCTGCACCTAGGTAATACCGTTGATTTTACAAACTACACCTCAGTTTTGTAGTTACACGCATCAGATATAATTGTCCTAAAACTAATATTTTAATGAACCTAACTCATAGTTTAAGATAAATCCATGCTTAATACATCCACAAATTAAAATTTTATCAATTATAAAACACATAGAGGACCATATGAAAACCAAAAGGCTTGGAACTTCTCATTGACAAGTTTAAGTGTCAAAATTCGCTCCACGCATTCTAGAAAAATTATAAAATAATAATTACTTCCATAAAATACAAGGAAATAACTTTAGCTACAGATCATAAGTTGACACTCAAAAATGTGAGTACTGAGTAAAACGAAAACATAAGCTTCAAAGTTGTAGATATTGTTAGCCTGTCACCATTGCAACTAATAAAAAATTCAAAAGTATCCACGTTATACTTACCTAATATGAATTGACTGCTCCTTTGTGGCTCTTAGACTTGAATCTTCTGGTGGAAGCAACTTACACAATACCAATGCTTCCTCAAAGTTTCCAGATGCTGTCAGTTGTACAATCTGCATTGAACATACAGTATTTCGATTTTACAGTTCATGCACATGGTGACAGTTTAATAATTTAGGATTCATAACTTGATTTAGTTGCCCGTGAGAATAGCACATGATCACATGCACAACTATATTACAGTCATAGACAAACCTGTGCACCAAGAGGTACAGGAAACAATCCATAAATAGATTGATCCAAGGAAGCAATTATGCCATTATTTCCTTGTTGAATACCACGTACGTTGCGTATAACTATAGTTTGCATCAGTGGGTAAGGAACCCGCAGAGACCGGATCTGCAAGACTCGAGTGGAGTACAATGTATAAATCCTAAGAATTACAAGTAATTAATATAAATAAGAAATCGGTATTCATTTTGGCGGAGTAGACTGTAAAGATACCTCAATGTGTTTTGGTAAAAGAGCGATAGCATATGGCTTCTGAATGACAACTGCTGCAGGGGCCTCAGACCAACAAATTCTGCCTTCTGGAAAGAGTTTGCCATTTTGGCCAACAAGCACACCTATGTTATCCTGACAAAAGAATGACATTAATAGAACTTAGGTACACCAATATAGCATGAAAACTTCTAACTCTATCTGTTTACATTGTCCGAATATAATAATCTTTCGTGTACCTTCCCTAAAAGCAATTCTCCAGATGGAAGAGACACCGCTAAAGGTGGAGCAACCCTCCCAGATTGGAAGACCTCTGTCAGTGCACCGTTTGTGGCATTCAATATTATGTATCCTCTTTTAATTCCAATACATATATTCTCACCACACCAACACATTGACTTCACTGTATCTGGAACACCAAATTCTTTAACCTCCACAAATCCCCGCCCTCCTATAGAAAAACACAAATTCAAGGTAAAACTATATTTCCCCATAGCATTCGCATTCGCATTACCATTAATACTAATTTCTACATATTCTAACTAAAACAAGTCAATTTCAACTCTCTGATCTTCTAGGTTTTAATAAAATATCATACATCTATCAATCACATGTTCACATTTCTACTTGTTATCAATTGGATATTAAACAGAAATTTTCATGAGAAGTTACCATTATGTCTGAAAATGCAAACTCTCTTTTGCCTCGCAAAGCACAAGAACCCTCTCTTATCATCCCACGCATACAGATTAGCTCCTTTGGCCTTCGAAATCACAGCTAACGTCTCCAAATTAGGCAGCCTGTGGAACACAATCGACTCAGATAGAGAAAGCAGAAGCCCTAACGACGCCAACACCTCCAGTGCCAACACCTGCTTCTTAGAGAATCCATTGACGGTCCGTTCAAGCACGTACAACTCCTTCTTGAGTCCTAGGGTTTGAGAGAAGAGATCGGAAGACGGAGATCGGTTGGCGGATTCTGAAGCGTAGATTCGCAGAGATCCGTCGGAGCAAGCGACGAGTAGGTTTGAGCCGTAGTATTGGACGGCATTGATCTTCTTAGGGCAATCGTTAAGCAGTTCAATTGAATCGTATGCAGTGTGCACCATTTTTGTGTTCTTCCTTCAAATTCTGAGCTCGTGTGTATCATCATGAAACGAGGCCCTGTGGCTAATATTTTGCCTCCATAACTGCCTCGTCCGATTATATATGGAGGTTAGTCTGTTACGTACAAGTTTATAAGCGTTACCGTACAATCACTTTTGTAACACAACATGGGTGGGTTGTTGATCGGACCGCTTTTTTTTCAAATGAATGATGGTATAATCAATTTTAAAATATTATATATGTAGAAATACAAAAAATATGTATATAAAAAAATAAATGAACTTTCAATATTAAAAGCTCAAAATATCAATCATCTTAAAAATTAAAATATTTAAAAATCAACCATTAAAAAAATAAGTTTCTAAGAACAATTTTACGTAAAAAATAAACAAACAAAGTCAGTTTGATTTTTTTACAGTTTAGGACGGTGAGTGTCATATTGAAAAGGTCTTTGATAACTTAAGGTGGTGGGTGTCATATCAAAGGAGGGTCTGGTACCGCTACCACAATTGATTAAGTAATTTTCATAATACAATTTCATATCATCAATTCCTATTAAATAGATCCAATAAAACAAACCTAAACTGACTCAAAAACCTTACTAGATAATTTCAAACTTAGCCTACAATTACCTTTAACTTACTATAAATACCAAACAATTAATAATCAATATTAACTCTAACTAACTTATTCAAACTAATTATATTCATACTAAAACTCCTTCAAAGAAAAGCAACCAACATGTTATCCAGACACCACCCCCATTACGTCTCGTATATGGGCTATACGAGGCACAATATAAGTTGTATTGGGCTATTTTGGACACAATACGGCCGTATTAGGCCATTTTGGACACGATACGGATTGTATTACCCATTTGGCTCGGACGCTTCCGGACGCCATTCAACGATTAAGTCCAACATGCAAAATAAAGTTTTGGCATTTCTAAATGAAGGGATTCCTCCGGATTACAAAGTTATCTTGATTCATTTTAGCAAAGCTTAAGACCATCAACTTGACTACTGTTGATAATGCATTATAACCCGAAATTCAACTTAGAAGTTGTACAATTACAGCATAACAGAAATTTTTCCAACTAATCAAGAACATAAATACGCGAAGCAATATCTTGAACCAACCAATCAAATCCCTCAAGCAACCCCTCTCCCGTGTATGCGCTGCAGCCGACAATCCTCCAATGCCGGGTTTTATCCATGGCGTCCAAATTCAGTACCTTAAAATCATCAAACAGCAAGTAAATTAATTAGGAGCTAAACAATTTTACACGATAGTGTACAGTTTCAGGCTTTCAGCAATTATGCAAATCATGCATTGAACATGAACATTGGTGGTCCCCACACAATTCATGTGATTTGAGACGTGCATAATGGACGTTTGCTGCATAATTTTTGTCACAATTCGACATGGTTGTGTTACATCTCAGATTAGTCAAATCTGAAAATTTAGCTAAAAGGGGAATAATTGAACGGTTGAGCCGTTGGGGAGCGCCAAAAGTCCATCTTTAATGCATATAACCTCCTAAACTGTTTTATTCAAAGACTGATACTTTTTGTAATAAGATTGTTTTCTGAAATCATAATTAACACAATAATTATTAATTAAAATTGTAAAAATGGACAAAAAAAAAGTGGTAGTGGGTTAACCCAATACTAAAAATGACTTGTTTCAGCACAAACACGTTTTGAGCCGTTACCCAACACGCCTTCCCATCTTGTCATCTCTATTTTTTTCCACTCATAGTTAGATTGTTTTCTCTCGTCTTTAAGCAATTATAATAACAAGAAAGCCTTGCAAATTCTATTAGAGTCCATATGATATTAGAAAGTGCACCTTTTGAGTAACATACTAACAACACACTTACTTTAGCTATTTCATCTGGTGAAAGAGCGCCTTGTATATCTTGTTTATTAGCAAAAACGAGTAGTGAAGCTCCTGATAACCTCTGCATTAACATCAAAGCAAGAAACGGAAAAGAATGAGTTTGAAAGATACATCAAGTAACAACTATATTGTTAGACATGGTATTTAGTTTTTGCTCAATATTATAATGCTAAAATAAGACTTTGCAATCGGCCAGTTCAAGGGCTGCAGGAACAAAATATTTCCTCCTTCCGAAAGTAAAAGGTCGGTTTGACCTCAAGTCAAACACACTAAATTTTACCATCAGGACTGATATAACTCCATTGTAGTTTGAAAAGAAATGCAACATATAAAACAATGCAACGTTTGTAATAAAATCCATATCCAATTCAAGAAATAATGTTTCTCCTATACCAACAACAGAAAAAAGATAAGCCCTTAAATATATGTGTGCTTACTAATCCAATAGCTCCCATTCAAACAAATATAGTTCAAAGGAAGTAGTCGGCAAAATGTAATTTTTACATTAATGAATTGCATACCCTGACAAAAAGACTAATAATTTTATAATCATATCGATTACACTGTTTTCATTCGATGTTAATTAAATAATCTAACATAAATCATTAATAATGGCGGAGATCATTAACGTTCTCATCCTCAAGTTGTTCTATTCCTCGGCTCCTCACCCTCTTGTTACAAATCGACCATTCATGCAGTTTAACTTGATTAGAATTAGATGACATGAGAATATAAGTGTGTGATCGATAGTTTTTCTATTCGAGCGCATAATTGAATATGTGTTAAAGTAAAACAACTTTTTAGTCCATTTTGACAGCACAGTTAACTTTCTACTGTGATGTACAACTAGAAATAATGAGTGAGTAAAAGAAAATGAACATATACATGCTCCAAGTTGAAATTTAGAAATAAAAAAATGGCATCAAACCCACTTAAGAGTTAAGATATCTGTAAAGGCTGAAAACCCATATTCACGAAGATCCAATCCATATGTAAACTCACGGAACAATAATTTTGGAACAAAAAAAGCAAGTTGAAGTTACCTCTTCCTTTAATAGATTATCCAGCTCAAATTTACAGTCGTCCAGCCTTCTAAGATCTGAACTGTCAACAACCCATACTAATCCATCAGTTTGCTCAAAGTAGTTTCTCCAGTAAGATCGTATAGTCTTTTGACCCCCAACATCCCATATGTTAAGGGTGTACCTGCCATTATCTTTTAGTTAATACTAAAAAACAAGCTCCACTGTTACACCAGCAAAGGTATCAAGAATAAAACTAAGTGACATTTAGACCGATGGTATCAGTGGTCATTACAATCCTTAGATTGTGAATCCAGATCTCCATAAAGACATCAGTCTATGGTTGTTAACCGTCTAAAATGAACAAGAAAAAGACACAAAAGATGTGTCATTTGGACCGATGATATCAGTGGTCATTAAACACATCGGGAACGATAACTATTATGTATGAACCATCGCTGCTGTTACTTAATATCCAAACAAGCAACATACTTGCAGAAATGCAAAACATTTCAAGTAGGCAAAATACAGCAACAAAACAGAAGCTGGCATACTGGATTGTTCATCTTTTTTCACATTTTCACAGGTATCTAAGTTGTTTAGAAACGAAATGTCTTAATACAGTGGCTCAAATCCAATCATTCATTCAAGAATTATGACTAGAGCCCAAATGTATTACCTAAATCACTCCATACCAACTGTTTTACCAAAAAAAAAAACAAAAAATGATCTGCATTACTAACAATTTCACTTGGCACTTTGTTTCAAAACCGCCAACATCCTAACAACAGTGTAATACAATAGCCCTCAAACTGTTAGAGAATAGCTAAAGAACACTACATCTAGTTAGGAAAAAGCTAAAAACAAACAAAATAACCACTCTAATCATTAACTTGTAATGTCATGACACTTTTTTTTCTGCCTAGTAGAATATGATTCAGATTGTTAAATGTTAATCACTAAAGGCCTTGCAAACCCTCAACAGCAACCATTATTGTGCTAAAAAGTATACTAACTATCACTTTGTTTGTAATCTCATTCTAACTTATCATTTTATATGCTGATGTTTGTGTGTGTGTGTGTGTGAGAGAGAGAGAGAGAGAGAGAGGGTATACTTATCGTAGGTCATGGTTTTGATGTTGAAGCCGAGAGTAGGGCTAATAACGCTGGTGTCTTCACCATTGATTTTCAATACTATAGTTGTTTTCCCTGAATTGTCAAGTCCCCTGTTGATTCAATGATACAATTTCACCAACAAAATCACACACGTGTATGTATATAAGTAGGCAAAACAAAAACATACACCATAAGAATGCGCATTTCCTTTTCTTTCCGCTTGATCTTCCGAATGATGCTGAGGAGCCCCATCGCCGGTGAAAAACCCTAACAGGTACGGATCGGAGAAATACGTTTCCGGATCTGAAATCGATGGTGTAAAGGGTTCAATTACAGTATGTTCGTAAAAACTTACGAACTAAATAATATGTACAGTTTCAAAAGTTTAAAACCGGGGCTACTTTTCTATGTTTGTAGTCAAAAATCAAGTTTAAAGAGGACATATCATACTATTGATAAACTAGGTAACTTCATAAAAAAACACTAATGTATGGTCTTATAGATGGTGGGAAAAAAAAATTATACGTTTTGTATAGGATGTGTGAGCAGTGTATGGCGTCACATTAATAATTTTTGTGTCATTTAAAATGTATACGGCTCGTATAGCTTTCTATAATGAAAAAAATACAACTCATATGGATCGTATATCATTTGGTGTCTAAATAATACGGTTGATGTATGTATAGTCTTCCCTAAAAGAGTTTGAGTTCCGTCGAGTCTATGTTGAAGCTCATTTAATTAATGAACTCTAATATGATTTTATATATGAGGTTTGACGTTTGACTATGGTACGAGTTTGAACGAGCTGTACGAGTTTGAACGAGCATATTATTTATATTATTATGTAATATTTACTTAATATATAGTATAGATATATAATAATTATTGTTATATAAATTTATAATGAAATAATATATGTTATATATAAATTTATAATAATAATAATAATAATTTAAAAATATATATAAATAAAATAACTACATGAATAAAAATGAGACTAGCTATGTTCCAAGATCAAACGTAGAAAGTTACTTACAACAATCACTAGCTTAGTCTAGTGGCAAAGGTGTATATCAAGACTTCTCTAAAATGGAAAGTTCTTGGGTTCAAGTACCACTTAAGGGTGTTCTTCGGGTTTTTAATCAGATTTCGGGTTGTTTGAGTTTTTTGTTATAAGAATCCAACCCGTTTACCGACCCAAATAAGATTCGGGTTAATCAGTTTCAGGTTATTTGGTTTCGGGTTTATTCGGGTCGGGTTAATCGGTATCCAGGTTTCTAAGTACAAGTTGCAAAGCATACTTTACAATCTAACTTAACATTATATTTATCACATAATAAACACAAAATATCAAATAAAAACACTCTCAGTATGATCTTTCATTCAAACTCATGCAATAAACACATATATTAACTAAAAAACACCAAATAAAATAAGCATAAAACCAAACCGTATCAACCAATCGTGTAAAATTAAAAAAAAAAAGTCAAATCGAATCAACATATATAATGTTCACTTTTCTAATTGCCACCTTCATATCCGCTCGTCCGTTTCCAGTCATATATTAAAAATTTTCAAATAAAATAAACTATAAAAATGGTTACATGTATATTGAGTTAAGTTTACAAATAAATATTAAAATAATAAAAATACATTTTTATGCTTATTCGGGTTAAACCCGATTAACATTTTTTTAACCCAATTACCAAACCAAATACTACGTTCGGGTTCGGGTTCCATCTTAATCGGAGTTCATCTTAATCGGGTTCGAGTTAATTCGGGTCGGGTTCGGTATTCAACACCCCTACTTGTGACAAAATAAAAAAAGTGGGTCCAAGTTGAGCCAAGGGGTTTTCTCACCTATGGTGGGTTCTCTCCTGATGAGGTGGAGATGATCGGGTGGGCTAGTGGCCTGTCAGTGATCCAAATTGCCGTTAAAAAAAGAAAGTTACTTACAAACAATGTTTTGAAACCCGGACCGGACCGGTGGTCTGACCGGTCCGGTTACATGTGTTGAACCGTTTCTGCAGCGAACCGGTGGTCGGACCGGTTGAACCACTTGACTATTTTTTTTTTTTTAATCTTTTTTAAGTCTCTTGGCTTCTTATTTCGTAGGTAATTGTTAGTTTAAAATTATTGGAATTGACTTGTTGGTGGTTTTTGAAAGGATTAAAAGCTATTTAGACTGATATATTTTTATAATATTTATGACGTCGTCCGGTTCTTAAATCCGGTCCGACCGGGACCAGTGGACCGGTAAGGAGACCGGTTCGACGTCCGGTCCGGTTCTGAAAACATTGCTTACAAACCAAGCTCTATCATTAGAAATATAACTCGAAACTATGCGAGCTCAAACTCTTTTAAGTTAAACAAGCTTAAACTCAAATGTAGGCGAGCTCAATTCAGATCGCAACACCAAGTTTCCAGAATTTTTTACTACATTCAAGTCGTAACGAGCTGCTAGAATTCACCAGAAAACATACACACTTCTAGCTTTCTTATAACTATATTTGGTTGTGATTTTAGGTTCAATTATCTGATGTAATAATAGTCACTTTCTCTGTTTTTATTTTGTTAAAACTATAACATATGATAAAAACGTAAGGTTAAAATAGTGCTAGACAAACCCTCAATGTATCAATTATCACAAATATATATATATATATATATATATATATATATATATATATATTTATAAGGGAATTATTTTGCCTACAAACATAATAATTTTCATTGAAATTATACTTTTTTTCTCAGAACATTTTTGCAAGACTTTCTAGATGGTAAATAATACTTAAAAAATATTAACTTCTTTAGCCTCTTCAAATAAAACCGTATTAGCTTTCATTAATTTGTTAAAAACAACAAAAATACAAAAAATATATATATATACTAAATCACACGTGGATAATAAGTAAAAAAGATACAATTTATATAGTACCCACAGTACTTGAATATAACCATCATGCTCCTAGGACCAGAAGTAAAATTTCTTTTAAAAAACGGTTCATAACCAGCAACAAGAAAAGAATATACATGTCATTAAATTCTAGTCATAATTCTCCCCTTCAACGTCTCAAAATTGGGGCGACCACCATCTCCAATACAGTGGTCATCTTTCACTCAGTCATGTTAAACCCGACACTTCAGCGACACCTTTATCCTTCGTCATCTCAAAACTGGTACAACATTATGTTGGTAGTATCTGCTTACTTTGGCGCTTTCAGCAAATATACACTCTTCACAAAACCTTTTCCAGCTTTACCGACAGCTTTCAGAGTATCTGTCACGTTTTTCTTTACATCACCATCGTCTTCTCCTTCTCGTCTCCTCTTCTATAAAACCAACAATAATCAATTCACAGTTTACAAAATTCAACACGACAAAACTGTTAAAAAAATGAATACCTTCAAATTCTCTTTTTCCCATGTAAGGCCGATCGCATCACCACCAAAAGAATCATACCACAACTTGAATTTGTTGGGAAAGGAACTCTGTAATAACAATGAAGTCGTTAGTTTTTTCTTTACTGGATACTGGAAAACTCATGGGGCCCAGCCTGCTGACCAATGAGTGGAAACCAATGCTAGCAAGATTCGAACATGAGCCCTCTGCTAGAGGAGAATCAGGCGCTTACCATTGTGCCACCCCTTGAAAGTTATAAGTACGAATAACATATTACAACATAAATATGGTTACTTGCCTCCAAATCTTTGACATAACACTTCAATGGATCAAAGTTAATATATAACTCGTCTTGAAGATCCTTTGTGCTACCCTTGGACAACAAAAAAGGCTGAAAAGTCTTGCTTGCATTTCCTTGTGCCACAAGCTTCCCTGCATAGTACATGCTTCAAATAAGAACTACTTATACAGCATATTTCATTGAGGAGACATAATGAGCGGATTGAGTAACGAGTCACTATGGGTTTTGGGTAAAAAAATGAACTTTAAAAATTTAATCAGGGCTGGGTTAGATTGGCCGATCAACACTTTTTGTCTGAATGCTTTTTTGCTTTCACAAATAATTTATGTAAATATTATTAGACAAACTATAAATAATATATAATTGTTTAAATAAAACGGTTTAAAAGACTGACGACATTCAAATGACATTTGGGTGACTTTTAACCCAATTGACCGGCTCAACATTTCTAGGCTTCTAGCTAAGTTTGTAATTTAGACCCACTAGATTCGTTGGAGTTAAAACATAACCCAAATCGACCCATTTTCTTGTAAATGGGTAAAAATTGCTTCCTCTAATACTTCACAAGATTTATTATACCTTGATTAAGTTCAGATGGAAAGAGAAGATGTTCAGGGTGAGGGAGTTTGTCTCTATGAAGAAGAATGACTGCATCATAATTGTTCAACGGAGTCCGAAAAATGCACTGTGAATCACACAATATGTTCAGCAATGTATAACAATGAATTCAGTGTTTGCCAAATAAAAAAAATAACAGATTAATTAGATTAGTAAGGCTCACCTCCCACCCGTAAGAATCTTTCTGACCTTGCATAATGAGTTTAGTCAGCAAGTTTGAACTGCTTTTAGCATAGACAGCCAACCTTTTAAGCTCCTATCACATGAAAAGTTGAATATATTTATGCAATTACTCTCATAAGAAACAAGCTTCTACAATGATAATTTGTGGTGGGTATTCTTAATATATAGATAGTTACATATTTCTATACATGGCAAAACAAGCAGTTCGGGCAGATTAGGCAACAGGGTCAGGTCAAAGCCGTTACTTTTTGTACAAGTTGTGACGGGTTGATCAAAACACACTTCGGCCTATTAATTTTAAAAATAATTGGTGTCAACTATCATTATGAATATCTGAATATGTCAATAGTAATATAATGTTTTGAATAAAATGAGTTATGTAGTTTTATGTATTAGAAGTACAAGTTGGGCGACTATCAACCCGTTTCTTTATAAGCTAACTTTTTATTTTTATCCATTTGACATGTTAGACAAAACAATAAACCGAACCAACCCATTCACAAGTAAATGGGCTGAAATTGCCACCTCTAGATACTTCATACCAAGGGTCAACAAACTCATTCATGATTTCAACACAAAAGACCTTCTGGAAAAAGAGATGTTTAAAGGACCTATAAATGCACTAAAGTTGATTAAGAGCCTATAAATGCACTAAAGTTGATTAAGAGCCTATAAATGCACTAAAGTTGTTTAAACTAATGCGTCTAGTTTTTCATGAACAACCTAACTATATTTGTAACTTACGTATACATGAATGCATAAAATAAATCAGATAAAATGACCAATAAAAAATGAAACCACTTATTAAGAAAACTGTTATAACCTTGATTACTAGATAGGAATAAGAAGCAAAGAAATTATTCATTTATAAAACAAAATCATATGCAACCACATTCATAGAGGAGGAACACTCACTGTTATGCTTGGACACGAGCTGGTCCAAGCTTCAGATCCCTTATCATAAGCTGTGGCTAAGTACATTGCAGATGTTATACTTCCTGTTCCTTCTTCATAAGCTTTTCTACTTAACGAAAATTTATCCTGTAAATTGGATAATTTATTCTCCAACAATTAGTCAACTAATAAAAGAGTTGTTTGGCACTCGGTAGATTAGATTACTTACATTGATCTCTTTTTCATCATCTGGCGTCATATCTTCATTTATATCAACAATCATAGGAGTAAACATCCAGTCATGTTCAGATAGTACTCTTAGAAACCTGATCACCAAATGAATCTTAAAATATATTTTACAAGTGAAGCCAAACGATAAATGAATAAAATCCTTCTCAAAGAAAGGCAATTTGGAATTCTTTTCTTAAAAGATACAATAAGGGCAATTTGGAATTCTTTTCTTAAAAGATATGGGAGAGATGAAAATTCACAAAATAGAATATCATAAATTTGATCTATACACTTGAAGTAGACCATACTCTTTAAGCCCACTACACAATAAATTACTTATCCTCAAAACTTGTATTTTATTTTATACACACTATTTATGTATTGTCTGGTACAATGTTGTCTTGTCTTAGATATTTAAGGCTCGGTTGTGGACAAATATATATATATCTTTGATTAAAAGAAGGGATGAAACCTTAAAAAGCCGGAAATCCGTGAAGAAGGAGCCGAAAATGGCAAGGCCTTCTGAAAGATATATGCAACCACAAGCTCAATCGCTTCCTCCATGATAGAAGCTGAGAAGAGGTGTGCAGCAATCCATCGTTTTGCCAACCTTCACGGTAACAAACAAAGTAACAAGTAAAAAAAAGTAAGATTTTTCATTTTTAGCATCTTGTCTTCAAAGGTGAGACAAAACCAGAATTGAAGTTTAATTTTCAACGATGCTCACTGAACAACTGGTCCATATAATGGATAGCGACCAGAAAGACCATTAATCATGCTAGAATGCTGACTTCTAAGGAATAGATATTTGTCTGTTGGTGAAACCCTTTTTACTTGGTAACTTTCAGCTGCATCAGAAAGAAACCCAAATCATTCAATATTGGAACATACTATTAAGGTGACATTTTGACCGATTTATTTATTTGTCCTTTATCTCAAATGATGAAATAAAAAACTTTAGCTAAAAAAGGGAACACGTAACTAGGTTGAAAATCACTTAAAGTCTAATTTTAATGCATATAACCTTCTTGTTTGTTTTCTATTCAAAGATGTAGATTATTATTGCACACCATATGTTTTTGTACTACTTATAAAAATAAAAATAAAAGGTTGTTTGTGGGTCAACCCAACCCCACCCCACCCATACCCCTAATGAACCATTTCAACCTAACCCATGTTCATTGACTTCCAAATTATGATAAGAAAAAAAATTCTTACCTTGTCCATTTAACAAGTCGAGGCCCCTTTCATGCAAAATTTTGAGGCGGAACACATATCCAGACAAGAAAACATCAACGCCTTCCTCCGAAGGACAATACTTCATTCCATAATCCTTCTGAAGGCTAATAATTATTGTTGCAATACAATCAGACATTACTTTTACTATAATACTAATAAACACAATATGTTTCAACTGACCATTCTCCAATTCTTAGCAAGAAAGCAGCTTTAGTTTTCTCAATTGCAGCATCATCCATTGGCCAGTTCCCTGAACCTTCCAACTACATTATAAAGAAGAATTAAGTCCATAAAATGCTGTAAATATAAGTAACTCACAATTTCAAGAAAGTTAACAGCTAGCATGCCTGAATCATAACTTCCATCGGCTGTATACAGGTTGATCTGATTCTATTTCCAGCTTTGGTTCCATTAGCCAATGGATGAGGTTTTGGAGGAAAAACAGATGTGTGGCGGAAAGCTGTAAATATAAAAAAATATAGCATATAAGATATAGAAGTAACCTATATATGATGGAATATACTAAATTGTATCTCATGTGCATACAGGTGGCAAGTTCACAGGTAACATTTTACCTGTATAACTGGTCAAATGTGCAAACTTCAAAAAAACTGGTTTAAAAATGAATAGGCCAAATGGGTCGAAAGGGTCCGAAAGCGATGTGAAAATCTCACAACCTAATAAGGCTCCTTAATCAAGAATATTAGTTTAGTAATTTGAAAACATAGTTTTCATAATCATATTTAATATATGTAATATTAACAAAACTCAAGAAAAAAAACCGATAAATATTGTTTGTGAGTGAACCCAACCCGAACCGGTATTAAAAGCACCCATTCCAACCTGAATCTCGTTTCAACTCATTATCCAACCCACCCGGCATGACCATTTTGCCCCCTAAATGTACATGCGATGGGATTAACACATCCCACAGATCCAACATGGATTAACATTGACTTTATAAGCCGTAACCAGAATTATAATCCATTAGTAAGCAGCACCATCAGGATAAATAATTTATCATCAGGTCTCAATATTTAGTCTCTTTATAAGAAGACAAACACACAAAAACCAGTCAATAGATAGTATTAGACCTGAGTCCAGAGGCTGCACACTGGAGATTCCCAAAGGAACATCACTGAGGAGACGTAAACGCTTAGACAGGGTACCAAAACTTTCAAGCAGACTTTCATCAGAAGCCAGATCTGTATCACGTGATGAATTTCAATGACTTCGAATTCATGCATAAATATGAAACATTTGTCCCTAAAAAGAACAAGAAATGTACAAGTGAAATGAAATAATTCTTTTAAATACCTCCACCATCACAAACCAATGAAAAATCAAGTTGATCAACAGCATGCATAATCTTATCTTCTGTCAAGGATAGATGTCGCTTAAGCACATACTCAATGACCTGTTTTATAATAAGATATCTCTTTGCAGGCTTGCATTCCCAGACTATCAAAAACAAAACAAAATTTAAAAAAAATCAACTATTGATTACAGAAAACAAACAAGCTTAAGAAGTGGTAACAACTGGAAGCATGTTACTTACAAACACATTCCCTGGTACCACTTTTAAATTGGTACAACTCGGCCACATCTCCCCAAAACTTCCGAAACTTCAGAGCCTAAAAGAGGATTATACAATTAGTGTGTGTCAGCACACATTTATAAGATTAACATACAAAAACAAGTACCTCTTCTTTATTCCCAAAAAAGGGACCCCTCGTGTACTGATCAAATGCTTCTGGCAAGCTGACAGAAATTCCAACCACTAATGGCTCATTGTCAAGCACGGACAAACCCTAAAATTTCATATTAGTCAGTAGTTTGAATACATTGAAAGATGGAATATATTCACATGCATGAAATCACATACATCATTGATACTGCAAGTCGATTTTGCATTCTGCCATGTCATACGTACAACCTTTACTCTGTCTCCTAAGCCTTCTGTAAGCAAAGAATGTACCTTGTTCTCATATAGTCTCCAACATTCATTGTCCAGACAGAACCCTTGGGCAGAAACTTCAGTTTTCCCCTTCAAGTTCAATCTGAAAAAACACATATAAAAATTTAACAAGATTTTCCAATTAACGTGCGTCAGTGTCAGTAATATTGTATTACCTCATACAATAGTCAAATTTGGCAGGAAAGTCAATTTTGGTCATAAATAACTCAACAAAACCTCCCTCTTTACATTTATCAATACACCTTAGCGCCAAAGCAGCCTCTGCTTGAAGCTGAAATTTGAAAAAAGTGAACAAAAAAAACAGGGGAAATGTCGTTTGTTTTTGCAGAACATAAAGTGAAGCTTATCATGATAAATTGATAACCAAAGATACCTCATTCAAGCCACCCTTTGTCATTCGGTACACTAAATTGAAATGAGCTGATAGATCACATATAACCACAGGAAAATAATGTACATATTTTTTCCTTTCCTGCAAAATAAAAAAAAAGTCAAATTTCAACAACTTTATGGCAAAAAAAATAACAAACATCAAGAAAATGAGAGCATTCTCAACAACATACCTCCTTAGACATATCACTTCCTCCCTGAGGCTGGAAGAAGATCCCACTGCCCCACAACTTAGAAGAGGCTGCAAAACCCGATAAACAACAATTCAGCAATATAACTTTTACAGTCATTGCAAATAAGTCCCTATACGTTATATCTACTACAAAATATTAACAAAACATTTTTAAGGCAGTACACATACCAATAAAGTCCAATGTGATACGGACGATCTGCATTACTGTCATTCCCTTGTTAAGGCGGGCTTTACCAGATTCTGAGGCAAGGTATGCCATAATGATTGAGATAAGGTACCCATTTAAGGAATCATAAGTGTGTAAAGAACTTCTTTGTCGAGCCCATACCTAAATCATTAAAATAAACCTAAATACCTTTCACAATATCATGCGTATGGTGTATTAACGGTTAAAAAATGCAATAGAATGTTATCATACTTTAAGCAAGATTAAAGCCTCTTGCAAAGCCTTCCATCCTATAAAAGCATTTTTAACAAATTCTGCAGCGTGTTCCATAAACATGTCCTCTAATAAACTGTTGTTGTACACAGGCGTAGGTTCAGAAACACCTTAAGAGAGCATAAATTCATCAGGTGAGTATAATCACAAATGCAAAGGAATAAAAATGGCTAAAAATGAATTAAGATGTATTCTAAAAATAAAAAGTGCTACCTTCACTCAAAACATGAAGATTGTTGCGCTCTATGTTCAACTTTTGGACATTGAAACGGGATTCTGCTGTTGGAATTAACCTTACAGAAAGACCTGGAAGTCCAGCAGACTTCACAACTACAATAGGTAGATAATATTACACATGCTGTTTCCGGTAAAAGAATTGTGTTGAAATTACTGTGAAACTACAAAAAAAAGCACAATAAATCTAGTTACTGACCAGGATAGACCACAAGAATAGGTTTCCTAGCTTCGTTTTGAAAGAAGGACCATTCTACTTTTTGAGCTACAGAAGAAGATTCCAGATACTTCTTTATAATGCAGAGATACAGGCATCTTTTGCCATGGTATCGATGATTCAAAAAGTCTTTCTCATGGAAGCACTCCTGCAAAACCCAAATACCATGGAACGTGAATAAAAAAAAAGCAATCTTACAGATACTACTTACACGAAATATTAGTACTTTTCATCCTATATTTTGTGCATTTATCCATTTCAATTACAAACTTACTGTAATTGTTTTGTCATATAGTACATACCGAGTAATCACACTTTCTAAATCAGTCTCAGGATATCGAATACTGAGATCATTATTGTGTCTAGCTCATATCAGAGGTCATTATTGTGTCATAGAAAACATTAGAGATGAGCTAAGCTGGTTATCTACACCATGTTATGATTTCATTGTGCCCACTACATTTCTCATTTCCCATCCAGTGTTGCAGTCAGACCTATACAAATTGAATAAACATCCATTGTGCTAGATATAAAGCTAATCATGGTTAGTTTAGATTCAATCCACATCTTTACAATGGACTGACTGACTGACATAACAAACCCTAAGATTGAGAAAATTCAATCACAAAAAGTTGCTCTCCTATTAACTTAACATGTTTATACTTCTTATTTTCTCTAGCACAGATAAACAAAAATTACCTTCGGCAATCGAATGTAGAGATCAACATTCACATCAGGTTTCATGACACATTGAATTGAATAGCTTCCACCGATTTGAATCGATTTAGGCCGTTTGAACTTGAACTCAACTTTGTCTGCACCAATATCTCTAATAAATTTCGGTGCCAAATCCGCCGTAACCTACCAAATTCACAGAAATAACAAATTCACTTCCTATACTTAACTTTTTTTTCAAACCTGCTAACTTAGGGTTTAGATTTTAGGACCTGTATATCTTCAGGAATTTTATTGATGCATTCTTTGATAGAGAAGACGGCATCATCGACGGTTTTATTGGTTGTTGATGAGTAATCGAGCGTGACTTCCTTCATTAGCTCTGCTACCTTTAAGTTCATGGTATCGGTGTACTCATCGGCGGCAGCCATGGCGGTAGCTCAGGCAGAAACGGTAGAGGGAATAAGATTGGCGGTTGTATAAGGGTTTTAACTGAATGGGCCTCTTTGTTCGTATTATTTCTTACACATTGGGTTATATAGACGTACAAATGAAGCTAGAGCCAGGCCCATTTTCGTAAATCATCGTCCTTATGTGTTAAACTTTGCCATGTTTTTCATTTCAAATAGTAAAACAAAATTACTATAAAATTATTTTCTATCCATAAAATCAGTTCATATTTTTTCTCAAATATGACTATGTATACAGAAGAGATCTATCCACACCACTGTAACATGACATGTTGATATCTTATAAATGCGTTAACACTTTGTGATCAAAATGTAAATGTGTTTAGCGGGTGACAATTTGTAATAAATGGGTTAAACAGTTAGTAAGTAAGTTGGCGAGCTATCCTGTTTAACTAAATTGGTTGACAAGTCAGTCTATTTAATTAAATAACATGACCCGTTTTCATTCAACGGGTTAAACATATAAACCTAAACATGACTTGTTTATTAAACGATCTAGATATAACAACTCGAATCTTAATTATCTTCATATCATGTATGTGTTATGTTTCGAGTTTTGTCAAAAATTACGAGCGCTGCCATGCAACACCTTTCATCATCATCACACTTCACCCCATTGTGACCATCACTTTTTTCGTCTCGTACACTCGAACCCATAGTTGTGTATTGAGATTTGAGACCCATATGAGTTAGTAGAGAGTTCAATTCAAAATACTAGATATTGCAAGAAAACGCAAAAGAAAACGAATTATCCACTTTTTTATCTTTTAAAATAAAATAAAATGATATAAATATAATGTTTATTGGCTTTCATTAAATTCAAACAAAAAATATAAACAAATTTCGTTTATATGCATACCTACACATGTGTAAATTTTATTGTAATATTTTTATATAATATAATATATATTATTTAGTTATTTTTGTCCTAATTTTATATGTGCTAGTTATTATATAATTAATCACCGAATTAACAGATTAAATATTTCTCTAAATATTTATTCACCGAATTATAAAATTCGCGTTTCGTGAATTATAATGTTTACGACTAAACATTATTAATTTGTTCAACTAATAATCTAACTCTTAAACGTCTAAATCGTTCCCTTTTTAATTACTTAACTATATAATTAATCACTGAATTAACCGTTTAAATATTTTTTTAAATATTTACTCACCAAATTATAAAATCCGCGTTTCGTGAACTATAATTTTACGACTAAACATTATTAATTTGTTCATTGTCTAAAGTGTAACTATTTGGATCGTACTAGGGGTGTAAACGAGTGGCTCACTAAAAAACTCGAATCGAGCCGAGCTTAAACGAGCTCGAGCTTAAAAAAGAGCTTGTTTAGTAAACGAGCCCAAGCCCGAGCTTTCACTTATCGAGCTCGAGCCGGCTCGCGAACCTAAACAAGCATATTATTCATGTAAATTTTCAATTATAAATGCGAACGGTTTAGACGTTTAAGAGTTAGATGTTAATTGGTTGAGATTTATCAATTATTTGCAATTAGTAAAGTCGAGGGATTAATAGTAATTAACAATTGGTTACTAGGGGATTAAGTGTTAATAGCCCAAGGGTATGGTTTGTAATTAGATAGATTATAAATACAAAGTAATGACAAAACCTAATCTCACTCTTCCTTCCATCCTAGTTGCGCAAGAAACAACCAACCCTTACCCCCCCCCTTGCGCCGTCCACCGCCAAGAACCACCACCACCGTGGGCCGCCACCACCATCCTCTATGTTGGTCGACACTTCCTTCGTGTTTGTTGGATCCGTGAACCGGTTTTTGTTTAGAACTGCTTTCTTCACAAAATCACGTGAGACTGGATTCTTGGACTGCGGGTTTTGTGAAGAAGTCAATAGCGAGACGTTCGTTGATTCAAGGTGTGAATCTTTCGATTATTGTCAAAGGTATAGTTTTTAACCCGCTATGGCTGATTTAATTTATTGTTTATACGTTTGTAATCGGATCACTGACGGGATTCCGATTTAGAACTGTTAACATGTACAAACGTTTCCGCTAATGAAAATATGATATGTTAATTAATTGATTAATTAAAATTCTTTGAAAAGTTAAAACCGGGTACATCCGATTCGGGTCACCCTTGGTGACCGTGTAAAATCGATTATGTTGGATCTAATATGTCCAAGTGTCAAAATGATATAATAATGATAGTAAAGTTGATTATAAAAAGTCATAGGACGTCAACGACATTTGTTGTTTATGTGTTAGATTAATAAACACGAAATGTAAAGATTTAATAGTAGATTTAGATCTCTTTGTCGTTAAAAAAAAGTATTTCATCTATGTCAAGTATAAAGGTAAACATTTATCTATCACAAAAAGGTAAAAAACAGATGTATAAATATACTCAAACAATGATGATTCTCATGAATATTAAACATTGTTATTCTTTTCTTAAGTAAATGATAATCTGCATAAACTTATGTTTGGTATGATTTTATCAAAATTAAAGTAAAAAAATGAAAAAAGACAATAAGATCTGCAGATGCATAAAAAAAGGTAATGTTTTAAAAACCGGTTTTTAAATTGTACCGCATTAGGCTCAGAAATGGTTCAACCGGTTGTATCGGGTTGTACCGGGTGGTTCAACCGGGTTGACTAGTAAATCTATAATTTCATAAAAATACAACTCTAACTCAAAAAACAATCTAAAAATACATGATTCCATGCTAAAAATTAATCCAATAGTTAATCCATAATCTAAAGATAATCCAAAAGCAATCAATTTTTCAATAAAGTTTTTTTTAAATAAAAGTGCATAATTGTTTTATGTTATTGTAGTGTTAAATTTATTAATTTCATGATTGCTTAAAAGATAAAAATTCACCATCATCGTCATCAACAAAAGCATAACTATTTTCGTTTCCTACAATATTAAATAAGAAGTTTTATCGCTTAAATGTTTTTAACAACAAGAAGAAGCAGTTCCGGTCTCGAGGATTCGAATGCCCTACACGAGCCTAAAAAATGCCTATAACGAAATATATAATTTTATAAACTAATTTTTTTAACGATAAATAACGCTATAACATAGACATAACAAATTAGGGTTAAATCATTAAGTCATTAATTAACAATTCTATATAAAAAATTAGGGTTGTGGAGAAGTCGATCAGCAGGTCCAGGGACTTGTTGGTTGGTCTGGCCCGGCAGCATAGCTATTAATTTTTTTTAAGCCCAAGTCACAGAAAAGACACAAGTCACAAAAAAAGACCCAATTTTTTTAACCCCAAGTCACAAAATTACTTTTTTAAAAATGCCCAATTTTTTTAAAAGCCTAGAAAATTTTATATATATAAATTCTTTTTTTATTTTTATTTTTGCCCCTAGAGATGTTGGGCCCACTGCGGGTGAGTTGCTCTCAAGCCCATTGGGCCGGCCCTGAGAAGAAGGATGATGGTTAAACATAGTTTTTACATGGGCCGCTATTTTCTAAAAAGGAGCATATCAATTGATTTTTTTTTCTAAACTGGGCTGTAGGTAAGGTAATTGATCAACAAGCCTTCAGTTTGTGACTTTGTGTGTATACTGGCAAACATTTTTTTTTAAGTTTAAACATAAAATTTTACTTGTTACTAAACTGGTACAACGGTATAACCCGGTAATACCGACGGTTCAACTAACATATCGGTTTTCCAATTTACCAGACTAGTGGTCGAGACCCGGTTCAACCGGTATTACTGGCCGGTTTAAACCGGTTTTTAAAACATTGAAAAAAGGAACAACATGGTGTTAAAATGATTAGGGTGCGAAACAGCAAATGCGACGATTATACCCTCGGTTGTAAAAAAAAACCTTAGTGGGAAAGAGGGTATCTTTTGGAAATCGTAGCTTTCTAAAACTCACCAATCTCAAGACCAATCTTTTTCCATTCCTCTTTATTTATTTTTTCTCAGTCTCACTTGTTTTGTTTTAAATATTTTAAATATTTTTTTAAATAAACAAAACCGTGTTAATTTAAAAAGAAAAAAAAACATATAAACTACTCAAACAAAAGATATAATTTGTAACGTTTAGGCAACAAACAAACCGAACAAACACGAATTATATCTTGTTTGTGTTTGTTCATTAAAGAAATTTCTTACGAACTATTCACGAACACACAGCAAACGAAATTCATGTTCTTCTTCGTATATTAAGGAAATTAACTTGTTCGTTTTCGTTTATGTTCGACTTATAATTCTATGTAACGAACATAAATGAACACAAACGAACATAAATTTATTTGAGAATATAAAATAATTGACAATTGACATAATTATCTCCACATACTTGATATAATTATCATAAACACAATTATAAACATTTTAAATTGATAAAGTATAAAATATAAAAACCCTTAATGACAGAATGAACACAAATGACCATAAATGAATACACGACCGAACGTTCACGAACATAAATGAACGAACGCGGCTTCTATTTATATTCGTTCATTTAACTAAATGAACGGAATTTCTTGTTCATGTTTGTTCATTTATTAAAAGAACGAACTACCCACCGAACGATTCATTATTCATGAACTGTTCACTGAACGTTCGGTTTATTTGCAGCCCTAGTAACGCATAATCTAAAAGACAAAATTTAAAAAAAAAACTCAATCATCATAACTTTTACTTATTTTTTTATAGAAAAAACGATACCCGGAAATAGTCCTATCAATTGTCCGACTACTATAGAGTGTTTCCCATTTGCATATTGTCACACCCCAACCGACGGCGGATTATACGTCGGGGTGGACGCGGTTGTTCAATAGCACAAGGTTGACATTAAAGTTTAAATATTTTTATTAAATAACTTCAAGGTTCCAATACAAGGAATAAATCGAATACATAGCAAGAATACAAGTGTAGTTGATTAAGCATTCTAGGTCCAAGCATCCTATGTGATCACGATAAAGTCTCATGTTGTAGAACCTGAAACATGTGAAAGAATCTGTCAACTACAAAATAGTTGGTGAGATACAAAGGTTTTAACACAGTTTAACAAGTATTTGAAAAAAATTACAATTCACTATGATATATGCATTCTATAATGTAAGTATGAGAAACAAGTATCTTAAACATTGTGCACATCAACCTTCCAACCAAGTTTAGGCATAACCCGCAGGTTACCCTTATAAGTCTCAAGTTTAAAGTTTAATTCAGTAACAATCACCAAGGGCTCCCCCCCCCCGAAGGGGTCAATCAATCAAGGTGGATTGGTCAAATGCAATAGATCTATCATTGTTACTATAGGCTTGATCAAAGTTAATGAATGTGCTAGTTTTAAGTTTAATCTAAGCATACAAGACTCAAGTTTAACATAAGAATAAACATCTAGTCATAGTTGTACAAGAATTGCATAAGTTTAATGTTTTTAAACATGTTTCACCCCAAAAGTATAGAAAGAAAAAAGGGGCTAAGTATACTCACTTGGATGATGAAGGGTATCCGACCCGCAGGTTACCCTTATAAGTCTCAAGTTTAAAGTTTAATTCAGTAACAATCACCAAGGGCTCCCCCCCCCCCGAAGGGGTCAATCAATCAAGGTGGATTGGTCAAATGCAATAGATCTATCATTGTTACTATAGGCTTTATCAAAGTTAATGAATGTGCTAGTTTTAAGTTTAATCTAAGCATACAAGTCTCAAGTTTAACATAAGAATAAACATCTAGTCATAGTTGTATAAGAATTGCATAAGCTTAATGTTTTTAAACATGTTTCACCCCAAAAGTATAGAAAGAAAAAAGGGGCTAAGTATACTCACTTGGATGATGAAGGGTATCCGACAAGAGTAAGTGTTTGCAAGACTTGGAGAGGGAGAATATCCTCACGATAAGCCTAAGAATATAAGTCTAGAGTTTCAAGTTTATTTCTATAAGTCTAAGACAAAGATCTAGGATTCAAGATTTGACTGGGATTGTCTAGTGGGAGATGGGAATGGTTGTGTTTTATAAAGTTTAAATCGAGTTTCAAATAAAGGTTTTGAATATCAAAGTTTACTAGGTTTATAGTTTAGAATAACTATTAATTAAAATAATTATTTAAAGTTTTACAATTATTAATTACGCAAGTAGGTAAAAGTAATCGAAAAGTTTTCTAAGCATTTAGAAAATAGAGTAATAATGATGACCAAGTGAAATACTAAATAATTATCGAGGTTTAACAAATATTCATCCGATGAATAAATAATTATTAACGATTTATAACTATTATTTAAAGAATATATGTAATGATAATTATGAAGGATAAATGATAGTTTAGGTTCTATAATAATCACTTTGATAATACATAACTATGAAGAATAGATATTTATTTATAATATGTATCTAATTGGACGTAATTAGTATAATCCCTTTATGATTTATTAAAGCATTTAAATCCTTAAGTATTTATTAAGTGTACAAATGTAAGTATTTAATTTGATGTTCATGTTTTTAAAAGTATAAGTTTATAAACATTTTAAAGTCTTTATAAGTTTTATAGATTTACGAAAGTTTAGAAAAGTAATTAAAGCATTTTCTCATGTTTTATATACATAAATAAGTCTTGAAGTTATTTATTTATTTTTAAGGTTTTAAAAGAAAAACAGAGATAATTAGAAGTTTATGATAAACTCAAAGAATTTATTTTCTGAAAAATATTTTTTATAATTTTTAAATGTTTAAAACTATTTTTAAAGAATTGTTTATTTCAAGTCTAAATCATTTAAAATAGTTCCAGAACCTAAAAGTATACATAAAATCTATTTTTAAGTTTATAAGAGTTTAACAGAATTTATAAAAATTATTAAAACTTGAAAACTGTTTATTTAAAAGGCTTAAAAAATAAAAGGGACGAAAACCGGTTTGGCCGGATCGAACCCAAGACCTGTAATATCCGAGATATTCCGACCTATCCTTTGCACGTATTACTAAATTAAAACTCGATTTCGTGTTAAAACTACTACCTTAAAAAGACAAATATTAAATTAATATATATATTAATATATATATATATATGTGATAAATATATATGTATATATATAGATAGAATCTTAAAACTTTGTAAATTGATAAATAATATAAATTTATAAAAATAAATATAAACATACGAGACTTATTAGATTTTATAAAATAAATCTATCTTAATTATTTTATGAAAGTTCGGGGACTAAACTGTCATTTCTGAAACTTAGTTTAACTCAAACCAAAGTTTTAACACTAAACGATAAACTCCTAAACTTCGAGGACCTGTTCTGTAATAAACCCAAAGTCCCAGAACCGATTCGGTCCTGAGTTCGATCCCGGCCACACCCGATTTTTCGTCCTTCTTTACCCAAAAACGTGATTCCGTCCAGGTTCACCGAACCTCGATCTTCCATTCGCGCATGCGACCTCTCCCCAAGGCATCCCGACACCCAATTTCGATGCCAGTGGCCGCGTGATCCACATTTAAGCCCGGCGTGCTCATCCGATTAACCCCCACCTAACTCGGCATTAATTGATGAAATCGACTATAAATATCAGTTGTAATCGACCTACGAAATCACCCTCAAACACTCTCAAACCTCAATTCGGTTTAAACAAATCGGCATTACCAGCTTGAACTCGCGACGGCCGACTCGGAGGTCCAGACCCGTTCTCACCCGTTTCTCCACTGTTTCAGGTAATTCGAGCACCCATCTTCATCGTTTCCAGTTCATAGTCAATTGCCCTCTGCCAATTTACAGTGGCATAGGGATTATCAGTTTGAATTCGGGGGTTAAGAAACTAGGGTTCATAAAGAGAAAGGGGCGATTTCGGGATTGTGTGTTTAACTTTTCTTTTCCGGTTAAACTAACAGCGATCCCCGTAGCCGGGATGGTTAAATGTTTGCGTGTGATGTTGACCCGGGGCAGACCCGAGTTCGATTCGGTCTGGCCCCAGGTTTTTGTTTTTATTTTTCTTTTATCATTTTAAACAGTTTAAAACTTTTAATAAATTTTATAAATTTTGTAATACTCTTATAAACTTGGAATCGATTTTTATTTACACTTTGAGATTCCAGAACCATTTTATGTAATTAAAGTTGGTATAAAACTTATAATATTTACTCCTTTAAAATAATTTTAAAATTCTGAAAAACTATGAAAAATACTTTTAAAACTTTACAAAACTTTATTCTAAATAAGAATTTATTTTAATAAATCAGAAAATATAAAATTATTCTATATTTTCTGAAAGAAGCATATTATTTGGTTTTTACACATTAAACTAAATTATAAACTTTAGTTTAACGTTAAATCCAAGATTTATTTATTTATTTAAATAAAACAATAAAATAAAAACGTGTTTTATGCAAGATTAGAAAAACATAAAGATATAAACTTATAAACTTAGAAGTTAATACTTATGGTTTCTTTTAAACTTTAGTTATTTACACACTTTTAACTAAGGTAAACTCTATAAGAAATTCTATTTAACTTTTTCTATATAAGCTTATAAATATAAACTAATTAAACTTACAACTACATTCTATGCATTATTTTGGTTACAGGTTAAATTGTAAAATAAATGCCTATCATTCAAGCACGTTATTAAATCTTCATAATCTATATTGATTAATTAAATAATTATATTTTTATATAGATAATTATTTAACTTTAATAATTAATTGTCTTTATGATTATTATAAATCTTCAATAATTATTTATTTCTTAAATAATTATTGTTAAAACTTTAATAATTATTTGGTCTTTCATTTAACAATTACTTCAACTTCATTTACGAATACTTAGAAAACTATTTGGATTATTATTACCTAACTAGAGTAATTATAAGACTACTGAATAATTATTTTAATTAATGATTATTCAAATCTACAAACTTACGAAACTTTGATATTCAAGTCTTGTATCATTCCTTCAAAACCTTTATTATAAACTTGATTTAAACTTCATAAACACAATCAATCACATCTCCCGTTTGGAACCCTAGTCAAATTTTGAAACCCTAGATCCTTTGTCTTAGACTTTTTACTTAAAACTTTAGACTTACATTCTTAGGCTTATTGTGAGGATATTCTCCCTCTCTAATTCTTGCAAACTCTTGTCGGATACTCTTCGTCCAAATCCATGTGAGTATACTTAGCCCCTTTTTCCTTTCTATACTTTTGGGGTGAAACATTTTCAAAACTTTAAACTTATACAATTCTTGTACAACTATGACTAGATGCTTATTCTTATGTTAAACTTGAGACTTGTATGCTTAGATTAAACTTAAAACTAGCACATTCATTAACTTTGATCAAGCCTATGGTAACAATGATAGATCTATTGTATTTGACCAATCTACCTTGATTGATTGACCCCTTCGGGGGGAGCCCGTGGTGATTGTTACTGAATTAAACTTTAAACTTGAGACTTATAAGGGTAACCTGCGGGTTATGCCTAAACTTGGTTGGAAGGTTGAAGTGCACAATGTTTAAGATACTTGTTTCTCATACTTACATTATAGAATGCATATATCATAGTGAATTGTAATTTTTCTCAAATACTTGTTAAACTGTGTCAAAACCTTTGTATCTCACCAACTATTTTGTAGTTGACAGATTCTTTCGCATGTTTCAGGTTCTACATCATGAGGCTTATTCGTGATCACATAGGATGCTTTGGACCTAGTCTACTTATAAATTAAACGTTGTATTTCTTGTTATGTTCCTTGTATTGAATCTTAAATTATTATTTAATGAAATATCGAAACTTTAATAGTCAACCTTGTGCTATTGAACAACCGCGTCCGCCCCGACGTATAATCCGTCGTCGGTTGGGGTGTGACAAGACCTGCCCCGGGTCGGCAAACAGACACAAACACTTAACCATCCCGGCTACGGGTCTTGCTGGTTTAAACACGGAAAGTTTATTTAATGAATACCACTTCCAAACGCCCCCAAATTCTCAAGAACCCTAGCTTCGATTCCCGTTAAATACATATCGATTCGCCCTATGTTAATGCGATTAAACAGAGGGCTTTCGATCCTTAGGGTATAACGACTCTGTCAGACGCAAGAATTACCTGAAATGGTGGAGAATCGAGCGAGAACGAGATGGGTCTTGACGTCGGCGGTCGCGGATTCAAACCGGGAAATGCGAGTACGATTTCGTGAAATTGACACTTGAGAGAGGTTTGGAGTGATGTTGTTGAGGTGTAGGAGCCGATATTTATAGCCAATGTGTGAACGGTTGGGGAGGTGGCGGTTGAACGGCCGAGTTCAAATTCGACGAATGCGCGGGTCTCGGGCCGTGTCCGAGCATTGAATTTCTTTGGGGTTTGGTCGCACGCGGGAGGCGAAACTCGAGGTTCATCGAATATAGTCGGAAACGCGTTTTCAAATAATCGGAGGTGGAAACCGGCTTCTGTGGGTTTCGAACTCGTGACTGATCTTAGGATCAGGAGTTTGGGTTAAGGGCATAACAGGCCCCTAAAGTTTGAAAGTTTTATCATTTGAGTCTTAGTTTAAACTAAGTTTCGATAATGGACAGTTTCAGTCCCTGGACTTTATAAAACAATTATATAAGTTTTATTTTATAAAATCCTTTCACAATTTTATAGGTTTTATTGTTTTCAGATTTTTTATAAAATAATTTCCATAGTTTTGAGACTTCATTTATTTATTGATTATTATTATTATAATAATTATAAACTTATAAAGTTTTAAAAATGTTTTATGTATATTTAAATGATTCTTTTATATATATTCTTTGGTTTTTTTATAAAACCGAATAAGTTTCATAAAGATTATACGACATAAGTATACATATATATAGTTATAATCGAGTCTCATATAATTAAGTGTATATATATACATAATAAATAAATCAACATTTATTATTTAGAAAAGAAAAATCGTGTTTTTTATTACGTTTTAAGATTTGGGTTCGAAACGCGCACCAGAGTTAGGGTAAAGATAGGTCGGAAAAATACTGGATATTACACATATGCCACCACGGTCATCTTTATGTTGAAGGAACTTGTAGACCGAACCCTTAGGGGCGTTTGGTTCGTGGAATTCGTTGGAATTTGAATTGGAATTTTAAGGAATTGGATTTGAAATTTTATTTTGTTCAAAGGATTTGAAATTTTAAGGAATTGGAATATATTAAAGGAAGTTGAATTCCTAAATACATTTGATTTTACAAAACAACCATTAAGAAATTGGATTTTTATAAGGAAAAAAAAACCCTAAAAAAAGATACAAAAAAATATAAAAAAATAATAAAACAAAAAATAACTAATAACTAAAAAACTAAAAAAACCAAAATGTTTATTTCGTTTGCCTCGTTTCATTAAAAAATCCTCAAAAAAATAGTCGAATTTTCGTTTGTGGCCAACGGCGGTGGTCGGAGTTGGATGCGGCGGTTGGCGGCGGTGGCGAGGGCTGCGAGCGGTGGTGGGGATGGTCGGGGTGGCGGCGACGGGTTGGCAGCAGTGGTCGCAAGGGTCGGGACGGTGACAAGGGTCGGTAGTCGGAGATTCCATTTGCTTTAGTTGAATTCATTCACAAGTTGGAAGAAATTTGAAATTCTTCATTTGAGGGAATTTGAAGGAATTAATTCCAATTCCAATTGCAATCCCATTCTCTACCAAACACGTTAAAAATGAAATTCGGATTCCAATTACAACGAATTTTACGAACCAAAACCCAAAGGAATGAAATTCAAATTCCAATTCCGTTGAATTCCATTGAATTCCGACGTATCAAACGCCCCCTTCGTTTATGTCCTCTTACGTGACATCAATATGATTTAATATGGTTTTCTGTACTTTTTTGTGATTTTATTGATCAATGTTGTCAACAAATTCATACTTTTTTGGAAATCTATCATTGTAAGCGGCATAAAAAATGGGGGGATAGGAAATATCAAACCGCTCGATACTATTTTCTTCAATTCTTTTTTTATAGACGATGAATGTAAATTTACAAAAAAGTGTGATTTAATAAAGATCATGGTAATCATTGAGCTTTTGGTTGAGTGACAACTCCATAACTTTCCAAATGAAAGGTTATGAGTTCAAGTCTTGATTGGAACAAAATGTTTCTGGTTGAGCTAGGGGTTTTTTCTCAGTTATTGGTTTCCTCATTGGTGGTGTGGGGCCGGGTCACCATGCTTCTGGTCTTCGGGCGAAAAAGCGAATCGTTTGCCAGGGTGATCCCGGGTGTTTGGTACTTTGCTATTAGAAAAAAATAATAAAGATCATGATGAGAATGAAGAAAATGACACGCATTCATAATAATATTTAAATTAATTTCAAACAGAATCTAATAAACTAATTTGTTAAAAAAAGGTCATAGTTTTCGTTACATTATTTTAAAAAAAAGAAATTAATAATAAAAATATGATATTTTGACAAGGAGAGTTTATAAGCAAGGCTAAGGTTGGACACTTGGGTTGTTCACGTGATGGGCACGGTACGGCCACGGGGTTGGGCTCCTCCGACTGCTTGTTCTTTTGGGGAGTAACTGAACCGATTTTACGCCCTCTGAATGGCACCTCACTGCTTACACCTGCCCATCTCAAATTATTGTTTTCGCGGATTCAGTATAAGTCTTCTCCTCATCTCAAAATTCCATACTTATCCGGGTTAGACTCGATCTTCTGTCTACTAGTGTAAATGAGCTACTGTTGGTCATTTGGTGCAATGGTAGCCTCAAGACTTCTTATAGTGGAGGTTTTGGGTTTGAATCCTGACCAAAACAAAAGAAGGGGTTTGTGGTCAGGTTAGGGGGTTTATCCAGTTGGGGGTTCCTCCTGTGGTGGGCTGCCGTAGATGTTGTAGGTGTTGCCCCAGAAAAAATCCAAATATCATACAATATATAGGTGTTGCCGTTCAAAAGAAAAAACTTGTGTAAATTGTTGGAAACCAGGCCAAAGAACACAAACACAATATTTAATCTCAACCAAGATCGACTCTTTTATTAATATTGAAAACTAAAACCACACTTTACAATGACCCCTAAACCCTTTATTTATACTAAAAATAAACTAATCCTAACCAAACTCAATAACTATTAAATAATCAAATAAATACACAAACTCACTCCTAGTCTAATACAAACTCAACCAAACAATTAATAAATTAATATTAATAATTATCTTCAATCAAGATTAATCTATCATTCTCCCCTTTAATCTTGATTTGTACCTCCTGAATCACTCAGGTCTTTCACACCAACTTGAATCACTCAAGCTTAATCACCTTCACAGCCTTTCTTCTACACAAGTATCACACCTTCATCCACAATATGAATCACTCAAATTCTTCATCCCGTTTCACACGGTCTTCATTCCTGTTTCACACAGTCTTCAATCATGTTTCACACAGTCTTCAATCCTGCTTCACACAGAACGTTTTTGATCTATCACAGATCTTCTTTCACACAGCTCTCATAGCCTTTTTAAACAATCTCTCACAGACTGGATATATTCTTCACTTCGTTTGAACCACTCACAGGTTCTAATACTTCTTCACCGGTATCACACCGTACCACCCTGAATCTCACAGGTAAACACTTTGTAGATCCATAAACACCCTTAACAGGTGATTGATCCTTCACTCAATCTGAATCGCTCAGATCGATATCTTCATTGGTTGACTCGCTTAGCCCTTCGTTGCTTGGCCGTCACAGCCTGTGTAAATGAGCTAAGTTCAAGTCCGTTAAAATTCAAGATCACCTCCTTTAAAACTATAATTTTGAATCTTATTTAAATTCGATTTACAAATAGTTTTTCAAGCTAAATTTTGGTTAGTTAATTATGAGGGTAATTTTATAAAATAGGAACCAAGTTTTCAAAATATTCAAATTAATTCAGTCAAACTTTTTTTTTTTGTCTCTAATACTGAGGTTGGTGTTGGTGAGGGTGCGTAACTAGAAGAATATTAGTAAATTGTGGAAGTGATATAATTTTAGTAGTAGAAAAGCCAGTGTACAAATGATGTTACTAAAAGCTTTTCATTTCAATATCTCATCAAATGATGTTACTAAAAGCTTTTCATTTCAATATCTCATCGATAGTATAACATGTGATGATGAGAAAAGAGTACAACAAGCAAGCATAGATTTCTTTCCCCAAAATCGGGGTGTTTTTAAGACGTTGGTGTGGTCCCACCCGAATTAAACCCCTTTCCTTTGTAATGAATACAAGTGAAAAGTACTCCTCTTTTCACCATAACGTTATTCCCTAGCTATCAACCACTTGACTCTTCTTACATTATACATACCCGACTCTCCATCTCCTTTCAAATTCTTCCATCCTCCATACATATATCATTTATGTATAGGTGTTGTGGCTCTTCTACTAATGCAATGGCGCCTTACGATGTAAAATCACCTACTTCCTCCCCCGTTGATTGTACGCTTTCTTTGGCTACCCCGGCTACTCGTTTAGCCGGAGACTATGAAAGGGTGAACGAAAGAAGATCTTCTGCTAATGTCCGTTGGGATATTTTGCAGCAGAAAGCTAGCTGCGGTGGTGGTAACGCCGTCCCTGACCCTTTACTGGCTAGGCGCTGTGCTAACTGCGATACCACTTCTACCCCTCTTTGGAGAAATGGCCCCCAAGGCCCCAAGGTATGTTTACATGTGAACCTTTGTTTTTCTTGTGTACTAATTAAGAAAATGTTTTTTTGGTCTTTTTTTGTGAAATTTAAATTTAAAATGGTTTCTACTTTTTAAGATAGCGGATTCAAGGTAATCGGCTCGTTGAAATAATGGATTCAAGGTATTCCGTTCTCTGAGATAGCAGACCGAAGATTACTGTCACAAGAAGCAGATTACATTGAATCCTCTGTCTCGAAGAGTATATACTAATTTTTTTAAGTACATAGGAAAATTTTATTAGGATATGCAAGAAGCTAGAGACAATAAAAAACATTATAAAATAAAATTTATTAAATCATTTTACAATTTAAAAAATAATTTAAATTTTTTACAAATAGAACCATTACTAAATCTTTTAAAGCCTATGGAGATGAGCAGTACCTACACGGTTTTAAAATCTAAGAAGCCATAGGTACAAGTTCGCTTCGGTTGGGGCTATCCTCCTTTATTGCTTGTTCATCTTCAAACATCTAGAGTTTCTTCCATGGCTGGTAAGCAGCGACCATCTTCGTCCCGTTTGGTAAGCATTGTGGTTGTGGAAACCGATAGCCAGTTGCGACCCTGAACGACCATCGCTGCCGGGTTCTCGCTTTTGCGGAACCCTAGGCGGCGGTTGTGAGCGCGGTGGTTCAGTTGGATGCGACGGCCGTTAGGGTTTGGTTTTCAGATACTTTAATCTACTTAAAGGAGAACCCTTATGGCCAGTTGTGACCCTGAACGAACATCATAGCCACTGGTTACCATGTTCTGGATGCATATAATGGGGGAGAAGGTTAGCAATTACTTTACTGTTTTTATGCTTTGATTTTTTTATATTTTTGTTTGTTAGTTTTTCTTATGCAGAGATGTGGATTTAGTGTGGATGCTTCTTCAGACACAATAATTGAGGCCACAATTTACGCCTAATGGTAATGTTATTTTGCATCTACAATCAATTTCAATATTTTTAAACCTGTAATCATACAAGCTGTGTAAATCCTCATGCAAATTTTTTTTCGGAGTTATAACTTGAAAGGGAAGAAAAGAACTAAAACATTAATAAGAAAGCTTAGACGCAAGCAAATAAGCGTTATAGACAATAATGGATACAACATCTTGCTAGGTTAGTGTAAAAGATAAAGACACATAAACATTTGTTTATGCATCACCTACAAGACATAAGAACAATGCATTACCAATTAATATTAGAAGTTTTGCTAACAGAAGTCATGATTTTGTTGTTGGTTAGTGTTATCATAAGTTGTCAGCGACCAGTGGATCAAAGTGAATAGCTGAATGTTGAAACTACTTCATCTACAACTTAGAGTATATTAAGACTTAGGATAACAGCCTGCTTTGTTTCAATTCACCATGGGCATGTTTTGGTCTTGATTTTCTTAAATGGTGTCACAATAATGATGTTAAAATGTGTAACTATTAGCTGTACAGATTGAGGCTCATGGTGAGAGTGTTAATGATCTTGCTTTCTCTTACCCGAACAAAAACTTAGCATTGTGACAGGTGGTGAGGATAGATTAATAAAGGTTCGTCTTTTAGCCATGTTTCTTTTTTTTTTAATAAAATCTTGGTTTGAATTTATTTATGTATAATATGAAACCTTTTATTATAGGTGTGGGATGCAGTAACAGGGCAAAACTGCATACATTTAAGGGTCATGAAGCATATGTATATTCTGTATGTTCACATTTCAAGGAAACTATTCAGGTAAAGTTAGTCTCTAATTTGTTGCATAGACAATATGTGGTCCTTTTCTATGCGTTGACTAGCAGCTGCTAATTTGTGTATTTTTAATTTTTATGTATCAGTTTATGTTCTCTACAGCAACCGATGGGAAAATAAAGGCTTTGTTGTATGACAAATATGGCTGCCAGGGTGGACTATGATGTGCCAGGTCATTCATCCACCACTATGGCATATAGCGCAGATGGAACAAGGTTTAAAAACTGTTGTATTTTTTGTTTTGATTTATTTATGTTATGTGTGGCAAATTCAAGATATACTTTTATATGGTTTACTTTGGGTTATATTTTGTCTTCAACGGGTCAAATGGGTAGTATAAAAAAATGGCTTAAAAGGAATTGGGTCAAATTGGTTGAGAGTCATTGAAAGTAATTTTTTTAATGTATAAAACCTCCTAAAGTTATATTATTATTTGATTTCCTTGGATCTGTTTGTTTATTATGAAAAATGTTAGAATATGAATATCCTGATTAATATGCCCACTTATTATGATTATGACAAAGGTAAGGTAGTTTTAGAGCTTTTGTTAATTGGTTCATTAAGATCATGACATAATGCCTACTCGGTATATGACCTTAAAATCTTGGATCATTGCAGATTTATGTAAATGGAAGCCCATTAGCGATTCAAAAGTGGATATGAGCATCTCAACTGCTGCTCTTCGTTGCATTTCATCACAAATACAAGTTTATTAGCTATCAGGTCAGTTAGTTTTACATCTACTACTGACTTTGAAGTCTTAAATTCAGTATATAGTTTTACTGTAGCATGGCCTCGAGAATAGAACCGCTAAATTCAGAGGCTTTTTCTGTCTTTTTGTTTGTAAATTATTGAGATTGTGCAAGTATTGGTGAATTTTTACTATATGTTATTTCCTTTTGAAAAGATTGACTTTTTTTTAATTGATTTGATAATGTTGAAATGTGTTTTTTAGGGGCTTCATCCCATTTTTCACAATAATTTGTTTTTAAATTTGATTTATATTAGCTTTTATCTTTTACTAAACTATTTAAAGGATGCTAGGCTTACGGGTTTTACACCGCCACCTTGCAGCAGCCAAAATCTGACGCTTATTACCTATTGGTGATGGCGTGTGTAGTTTTGTGTATGGAGGTGAGGAGAAAGATGAAAAGTATGCCACTCTCCTTTTGTTTGGATTATATATGTATATTGATCGTCCATCTTCAATATTTCTGCAATTGAGAGATTGTTTAGTCTATAATTTTAGTTTAAACTTTTAATTACGAAGGTATACGCTTTAGTTTAGTTTATCTGCGTTTTGACATTTGAGATTGTTATGGAATTCCCGCCGCAACGCGCGGGCGGGAAACCCCTAGTTTTTCTTTAAATTCACTTGGAAAGAAAATCGGGTATAAATATTCAAAAAGTCATTTATATCTAATTATTTAAAAGTGACGATAAACACTAAAACCATACAGGGATAAGCAATCGCCTGATTTTCATGTTTTAACCGTTTAGATTTTTTATGAAATTAAATTTGCAGTCGCTTTGTAACGCGTGTGGAATCAGATTCAAGAAGGAAGAGAAGAGAGCCAACACGGCGGCGACGGTGACGGTGACGGGAACGCCTAGTGGCGGGGATATGACGGCGACACTCTAATACCAACTTATGATGAATGGAAACCCGTGGGTTCACCGTACACAAGCCGCACATAAACTGCCGTCGTGTTACTCACCGGCGGCGGGGTTAGTGAACGAGTTTAGGTTTGTAGATGACGTGGACGACAGGGATTCTCCGTTCCTATCGTGGCGTCTCAACGTCACTGACAGACCACGACTCGTCAATGGTTTTACGAGGTGAAAATGGGCCCCGGTGGGAATTTGTTTACATGTTTATTAATTCTATTTCCAGAGCAGAAAAGGTTTAGTCCAGAGCATCACTTGTTTAATCCTTGTACTTCGTGCATTGGTATTAATTATATATTTGCTCGGAAAATATTTATCTTTTAGTTTCCAGTATCTTTTTTTGTCTTTTGCGTTCTGTCGGTCAAACGTGTACTTTTTGGTCTCAAGTAACTTTTCCCAATTGATCTAAAAAACTAGTATATGATTTCTAAAGGGGTTGAACATAGTAAAAAAATACAAACTTGTACTCGTAATACATAAACAAATGTGGAGAAAATACAAGTAACAAAAACGTGTTCTAACATTTTATTTTAGTTTGAATGTATAACATAACATATATTTACGATACATTACTTTTTTTTTCTCTAAAAAATAAATAGTTACTCTTATCGTCTTATGCTGAAGTTAGCTCCCGAGGGCTAAACCTTTAAAGTTAGCTTAAATAAAGAGGTTTTTAATATGTTTCTTACCATTTAGAGTTAAGAAAACGAAAAACTCGTGATTTGGGATTAAAAAGTGGGCGTAAGGTGGTCAAGAAGTTAACATATATTTTTTTTGAATGACTAACGAATAACATAAGCAAGGCCACCCGAGTAGACCCATTGGCAAAAGGTCACCAACGCCCACAAATACTTACAACTGGTGACCTGGCTCGCCCACAATTACAGGGGAAACCCACCACCCGAAGGCCTACATAGTAAAACCCTTGACCCACCTGAGAATATTACACCAAGTGAGACTGGAACCCATGACCTATAATATGGGTGCCTCCTCTCAAACCACTATAAATAATTTATTTATATGTTGATATCTTTATGACCTTAAACTCCTTACTTAATGCTTATCATCTCTCAACTTCTTTAAAATCAATATCTTGTTAACTTCTTTAAAATCAATATCTTTCTTGAACACAACTCCTTACTTAATGCTCATCATCTCATCCACATTCTTACAACATTGCCCGTTTGAGTTAGCACTCTAATATTCTCCATGATCTCTGATTATAAGCTTCAAAGTGACAAAACAAAAAATCCAATAAGCAAAGATAATCTTTAGCCAACGACAAACTTGAGAAATCGAGAAGCAACACGACTAAGGGACAAAGCGAGAGGGCACACAATTAATGACACATATCAGACCATGGTGATCAACCAAAAGCATAAGTGTCGCGAGACTTAAAAACAAGCTCGATATCAAAGGTCTACTATTTTTATAACCGGATCAAGATCCTAATGATTTGATCAAGTATCAGTTTAGTTTTATTTCGACACAGAGATATAGAAATGATGATGACAGATTGAATACATAATCTTGTTTATTTATTATCAACCATTCCTTAATTCTCATAGTCATAACAACTCATCACCTTGTTCATCTCTTTTCCCAACTTCCTTGATGACCAACTGTGCAGTCTTACAAAATAAAGAGAGTATATCGTATTTGTGGGTCCCGCGAATAAAAATATAGTTCTTGAAAAACACAACTGTCCTATAAAGATCATGTTAGAAGGCCATAACAATGTCATCTGAAGGACCATTGTATTTCTTCCAAAGTTTTTCGTTTTGTTTCAGGAACCCATAATTTCACAAAAAGCAGAGTGAAAGCAGACACAACAGCATAGATGATGAAGGTTCCTGTATAAGAGGTGGCACTTCAGTAGATTCGTTACAAAACTACACACACGCACACACAAAAGGTACGTACCTCCACTGCTCCAGTTCAGGAGTAGCGGTGCTGTCATTGTAACAATTGACGCTGCTAACCAATTAAAAAGTGTCGCGACACTACCAGCAAGGCTCTTGATATTTACCGGAAGTATCTGAGATGAGAATAGATTCATAACATGTAAGTACTTAACTCTATGTGAAAAAAGTATATTAAAGACATGCATTTGAAGTCAAAATTTAGCATACCTCAGACATTATAACCCAAGGAATTGGTCCAAGCCCAAGAGAGAAGCCAATCACCATAATCTTTATCAGTCGAAAGTATATAAGTGATGACTCATCGTACATATATAAAATAAAAGTGGAACTAAAGGAACTGGATCAAGATTCAAGCAAAACATACCAATAGTCCAATCATTGACAACATTCCAAAGAAGCCATAAAGAGATGAATCTTTAGAAACTAGATGCTGAAATCCAACATATAGAAGCAATTTGATGATAATTTAATAACTTCTAAGATATGAAATACAATTATAAACATAAAGCATTACTAGCCTTCAAAAAGAAACTCATTGAAACAAGAAGGTTGCTTGTAACCATTAGAAATGAAGACAGCTGCAGTATGAAAACATGGATTTAGTTTTAATATTCTGCTTACACTGGTAATAAAAAGCGTCGGGTAAAATGTTATTACCAGTAGAAGAGATCTGCGACCACTTTTGTCCACCAAGGATGTTGTAATCGCAGTAGCAACAACCTGCATAAACGCCAGGTGCTGACCATTGACCAATATGTGTTTTGAATTAAAGTCCATATAGACTAGTTAATAAATACCTGAATTGCACCAAGTCCAAATGTTGCAGCTTTGCTGGATGAAATTCCTGTTTAAAGTGTGATTACAAAGTTAATCTCAAATGGTGAAATATTAGCTACTTAAAAAATTCATGAAAATGATTGATGCATGATGGATACAGTTTATAGGGCATGAACTAACCAGCCGAATGGAAGATGTTACTGGAGTAGAACAGAACACCGTTTATACCACTAAGTTGTTGAAGAAGAAGTAACCCTATTCCTACCTGCATGACATGATCCAACAAGAAAAAGAATAACATAAAACATATTTCAAATGTTTTTTTTAGTTAAAAGAAAGTTACAGTATTAACATTTAGAGCTGGTAATTATACCATTAAGGGGTACCAATATCTTCTTCTCTTAAACTCTGAAAACCGAATTGTAGCTCGTTTGCCTGATGTTGGCACAGATCTCTGTTGGAATTGTGATATGGAAATCAAGCAATTTGTATAAACAATAATTGACACTAACTAAATTTTTACCTTGATCTCATTAAGTTCCGAGGAAATATCTGTATCAAATCCCCGCAATACTTGTAATGAGGTTTCACAATCTTCCATAAATCCCATCTTGGCCTGCAAAACAAACACACAAAAATTGAGCAATATAGTAAAATGATCTGAGACATAATCTATACATACTAATAAATAAAGGTTTTGGGGTGCCACATGTCACTCCCTCATGCCTCCTCATATTTGTTTTCCCGCCCCTCTCTCATAATAAATGCACCACTATCTTATTAAATAATAATGATATTATAATATATTATTAAAGAAGAATAATAATTATATTAAATAAGAATATATACTAAGAATTCAAAATATAACTAATTAAAGAAAAATACTAATTTGTTATATACACACATTTCCACTTGATATATCTCGAGACTATCATAATATTCTGACAAGTTAGGACGTATTTATAAATTTATAAGTTTTATCTTTTTTAATATACAATCTCGTGTAATACACGGGATTCTAACCTAGTTAATGCATTAAATTGAAGTTTACGACTCTTACCAACCAACGAGGAGATTCAGGAATGAAAAATAAACCAGGTATCAGAAAGATGCATGGCAAAGTTCCTGTTGACAAATCAAGAAGATGAATTAGTTTTGAAGGCGGTGAAATTGTTTACTTAAATAACTAAGGAATGATATTTACTTCTATAAATAATGGATGATATGAACAAGTAGAAAGTTAAACCTCACCAACAACTGCCAGCACTCTCCATGGAAGAAAAAGTCCCAACAGGTATGCCAACAGTATCCCGATCGTGATAGAGAGCTAGAAAAGGGGAATTCCAAGGTAAGTTATGGTACACTAGTTTACAGGAAATAATGAATGATATGTTCCCTAAAATAAAACCTGGTTCACAGATCCAAGGCTCCCTCTCATATTTTGAGGCGAGATCTCAGCAATATACACAGGAACCTATAGGCAAAAACATTCGTAGTAAATATTTACTTCACATGGAGCCGAGGATATCAAAATGAGTAGATGCATAAGACTCACCGTGTAAGATATTACACCAACACCAAAGCCTTCCAGTAACCTTCCCATATATAAGAATGAATAATCCTATGTAAAACAAAACAAATGTACCAATTAAGATTGTAAACCACTGAGTAAATTATTCATGAATCGAACGGATCTTTATAAGAGATGATAATTTAAAGAGTTAAACTTCACTTACTTTGGCAAATGAAATAGCAAGCCATCCAAGTATGTTAGGTATAGCAGCAATCATCAAGGACTACACTTTCAAAACAACCAATTTGCACTGGTCAATGTGTTATTCATTTAGTAATCTCATACATCCTTATGAACAATACAGATGAATAATTTTTAGTATCAAAAGGTTCATGCTATAGCTACACCAGGTGACGTCATCAGAACACATCATACAACCCGTCTTGTAGGATAAAAAAGGTAATAAGACTGTATTGTATCTGTAAGTGATGTACGTGCCACATAAAGTCAATTTTGTGCCAGTCAAAAAAGGTAATACGACTTGTACTGTATCTATCATACGACCCGTATGAGTGACAAACACACCACATACAACCCGTATTGTAGGGAAAAAAAAGTAACACGGCTCGTATCAGAATCATACGGTTAATTCTGCTCTCATCTTACCCCTTTTCTTCCAATGTTTTCTGCGATCTGGCCGCTTGCTATTGCACCCACCATTGCACCCACATTTGCCAAAGAACCAAACACTGAGAACTGTTCATCCACAAAATTTACATATTGTAAAAACCAATCCCACTTTAACCAGTAAAATCAATGTTTTAAAAACCGGCCGGTAATACCGGTTGAACCGGGTCTCTGCCACTAGCCCAGTAAATTGGAAAACCAATATGTTAGTTGAACCGCCGGTATTACCGGTAATACCGGGTTATACCGTTAAACCGGTTTTAGTTACAAGTAAAATTTTATGTTTAAACTTAAAAAAAAATTGTTTAAAAACATTTAAGCAATAAAACTTCTTATTTAATATTGTAGGAAACGAAAATAGTTATGCTTTTGTTAATGAGGATGACGATAATTGTGAATTTTTATTTTTTAAACAATTATGAAATTAATACATTCAACACTCCAATAACATAAAACAATTATGCACTTTTATTTTAAAAAAACTTTATTGAAAAATTGAGTGCTTTTGGATTATCTTTTGATTATGGATTAACTTTTGGATTAATTTTTATCATGGAATCATGTATTTTTGGATTATTTTTTTAGTTAGAGTTGTATTTTTATGAAATTATAGGTTTACTTGTTAACCCGGTTGAACCACCCGGTACAACCCGATACAACCGATTGAACCATTTCTGAGCCTAATCCGGTACAATTTAAAAACCGGTTTTTAAAACATTGACTAAAATTATCAAATAATACTAATGTATTCGTTAAAAATCAAACCTCTGAAATTTTAAGTCCAAGATCGGCTATGATGTCAGCCTGCGTAGGGTTTGAATACCCGCACTATAAGAAAAACAAACCCTATTAAACTCAATCACATATACAATTTCATAATCTGATCAAACATAGGCGCGTGGTAAAGAGAGATTACGGTGAATCCAAACTGAATTGGGCCCAAGGCGACAATTGAAACGCAGAGGAAAATAGAGACAGATTCACGAATGATTTGAGCGGAAGAGGCTAACATGCTTGACTGGCGGGAGCTCATACCGGCCATACGGTACCAGCTTCCGGTATGGAGGAGTGGCTTCTTGAGGCTGCTGCCTCCGCCCCCTTCTTCGATCTCAGGGTCTCGTGAAGCCATCGGAAAGGTGATAGTCGGAAGAGATGGGCAAGCTGATAATAGACCGGAATATGGAATCTGTTGAGACAAAGGGGAACCACTCAACGGTTTTCGCGGGAGTTTTCTTCTTTGGTTTCGAGTTAATTACACACTAGCCCTTAGTCTATGGCTTATTGTTTAAATGTATAAGAACAACGATTACAATAAAGTGTCATTAAACGGGCGACACGATGCATCACAACCTCTTTTAGATAACAAAACCGATTCTAATAAAAACAAAGGTTTGTGTCTTAAGGGCTGAAAAATTAGACCATGAACCAGCTTGCGTTGATAAAATAGAAGAAACTTAGACATCAATTTTGCCAAAGGTAGTCTTCAAAAGCTATATAATATTCATAAACACGAATATGTTTTATCATCAACTAGCTTGCGTTGATAAAAATAAATAAAAAACACAAAACATAATCTATATGTTGATAAAGAACGTGAACAACCAATACCAACTAAAAAGTATGGATGAGAATAATTCATATTTTTATTATCATCATTCGAAAAATACAGGCTGATACAATAATCAAGGCTAAAAGTGAGGATCACTATAATTATGGAGGCATAAAATAAGAAGGAAATATGACCATATCTGTATTTCCGTTTTTACCAACACGTATTTTTTTTTAAAGTATTTATATTTTGAAGTTGACCGTGCATTGTTCTTATAACTAAAATAATTTATTATCATATAAGATAACTATCAATCTCTTTGTCAAAGCAAAGAATGTAGAGGAATTTCAAGGTAACCGAGGATGATCTGAGAGTCGTATTACATACTTTCAAATCAAAAATAATTTGGTGGTTTCTCAAATTCTTTGATCGGATAAAACTCAGAGATTTGAGACAAAAATCAAGTGTGGATTTGAGAGGATCTTTGAACCAGAGAGTGAAAACAAGTATGACCAAAACAAGACATTTTATGGGAAAAACCAGATAATTGCCTTTGGCGGTTATCATTTTAATCCCTGGCCCCCGCTTTCAGAGGCGCTGCTCTCAGACCCCGTTATTAATTAGGTAGTTAAATAAACTCAAACAAGTGTACACTCTGTATCTCCTAACTTGTTTAATATTTAATATGATTAATTTGGTCAACTAGTTAATCCAACTACACTAAAATAACCAACAAAGAATCATGCAAACTTAAAAGAAAACTTAAAAGAAAGTCATCATTGATGTTGCTACAAAGTCTTGTTTTAAAAACTTTCATCGCTTATTTCACATGTGGTAATTGAATTGAAACCAAAAGAGTTAATATTACAAGAATCAACCCCTCAATCCTACGCAACTCATAAAGTTACAAACATTCTTTCGGTTTTGAATAATTACACAAATGTAGCCTATAACATCTCAAGCCCGTTTATGATACGTGAGTCATCTCTCGGTTTTAGGTAGATGGCATTAATAATGGACATCGAATTCTTGATGATTAGAGACAGCTTCGCCCCCACCCTATCCCTCGATTTTTCGCTCAGTAGTGTTAATTATCAGAGCCGGTCCCAAGATTCCTCAAAACGTTTTGGGCCCGGGACATGTAAAAAAATGGGCCCCGTAATATAAACTCATAATGACATAATAAAAAACTACAACAAACGAATAACGAGTCATACATAACGATTATTTTGTTATTTTTTAATAAGTTTGAAAATCTAGTGGACTTTTTTTAATTTCTAAGTGGGTTAATAGGATAAATACAAGTAGTTGGTCTTTTTTAATTTATAAGTGGGTTAATATGATAAATACAAGTAGTGGACCTTTTTTTTAATTTCTAAGTGAGTTAATACTTAATAGTATAAATGGATAATACAAGTTGGACCTTTTATAATATATATATATATATATATATATAATTTTTTTTAAACTACGGACCCCTTAGGAGACCGGGCCCCGGACGGTCGCCCCCCCGCCCCTTTAATTATACGTATTCGGCCAATTTTTCGTCTAGTATTGTTAATTTATATGTATCCTGCCGAAAATTTTATAGTTCCGGCCTCGTTACGATTTTTTTCAAGCTTCGTCACTGATTAGAGACATCTACCTCATCACAATGACACGTATATCTAGCTCATAATGACATTAAGAAAGTAGATTGTTTTTAAATGTATTTACCTCAACACCATCTTTACATGCACAATATTACTAAATTCTATTAATCGCATATTTCTAACTATGTACGTACTCCATAAGAGTAAAACTAGCATCACCGTTATTCTCACAAAGTTGATGAAAATTGTGAACCCATCGCTTTTTGTGTGCTACTCACCTATTTTTCTACGAACTTAAACAAACAATACAAAAATAGTCGACACTGATGACATATAAGTTAAAATAAATAAATATATGATTATTTTCAAGTCATCACATAATACTAATCAAGTTTTAAAAGTGTTTCAATTAGATCACTTACTTTTAAAATACTATTCTATAAAATTTTCCTAAAAATAATAACAATAAATTTACCAACTTTATAATTCAATCATCAAAGTTTCACAAACAATAAAAAAAAGATGACAAAACAATATTTACGATTTTACCCCCAGTAAGTTGTCTTTTTTTATTTGGACCATAAACGAAACTCTCACAGATATCGTCTTTATATTGTTAACCCTAACGATTTTCACCGCCCCCTTGAACTCACCGGCACATCGCTGTCCCCCACCCAACCACCACCACCACCACCACCATCACCCACAAACCTCAACCCCGATTGCAATAACACAAACAACGATTCTACATGGAAGAACACACAATCCATACAGAGGAACCCTCACCACCCCACTCTTCCACTCATCCTCAACCACCACCACCACCGCCGCCGGAAGAATCACCATCAACCTCCGATATTTCCCAAATTGCCACTTCAAACCCTTCCAAAATCCCAATCCGCCCACAGAAAATCAGAAAACTCTCCTCACCACCGGCAATCGAAGAAATTAAGCCTCAATCAACAATCGCAGAAGCCGACGCATCCAAAGCAATCGTCGTTTCAACCACCACCACACCCGCCGTACCAAAAAACCGCCGTCGAAACCCAACCCGATCAGCCGTAACTTTACCAAAAGTAATAAAACCCTTATCTACCCCCGGCGAGATCGCCGCCGCTCTTCACCACCTCAGATCCGTCGACCCGCTCCTCGCTAACCTAATCGACAATCATCCCCCGCCGACATTCGACTCAAATCAACCACCGTTTCTAGCCCTAACTAAAAGCATCCTTTACCAACAACTCGCCTACAAGGCAGGCACATCGATATACACACGCTTTGTAAACCTCTGCGGCGGCGAAAACGGCGTCGTTCCGGAAACTGTTCTTTCCCTCACTCCCCAACAGCTTAAGCAAATTGGGGTTTCGGGGCGTAAAGCAAGTTACCTTTATGACCTTGCTAATAAGTATAATAACGGAATTTTGTCAGATGATTTGGTTGTGAAAATGGATGATAGGTCTCTGTTCACAATGCTTTCAATGGTTAAGGGGATCGGGTCATGGTCGGTTCACATGTTTATGATATTTTCTCTGCATAGACCGGATGTGTTGCCGGTTAGTGATTTGGGGGTTAGGAAAGGGGTGCAATTGTTGTATATGTTGAATGAGTTGCCTCGGCCGTCGCAGATGGAGCAGCTTTGTGGGAAGTGGCGGCCGTATAGGTCGGTTGGGGCGTGGTATATGTGGCGGTTTGTGGAGGGGAAGGGTGGTTCGGCGACTGGAGCGGCTGCGGCTGCGTTAGTGAGTAATGGGATTGTTGGGCAGCAGCAGTTAGGGCAGTCTGAACAGGAACAACAACAGCAGCTTCAGTTGCAGCTTTTGGAACCCATCAATAGCATTGGGAATCTTGGGTTGTTGTTCTGAAACTTTGATATACTAATTGGTTATATATACGTGTACTATATCTGTATTTATGCTTAGATGTTTATGCAATTGATGCTTTTCGATGTTGGCGGTAATTGTTAATCAGACATTGCAAGCAATAGATAGATGATTTTAGGGTAGAAAGATCGCACGCGTGTGGTAGAATAGTTCATAGGTACTTCCTTTCATTAGATTCCTTATTTATCTTGTGCTTTTATTCAAAGGACCCTGCTTGCTTCAACCGGAAGTTGAATTTCCACTTGAGCTTACAACACAAATGCAAATTCTTCATCTGCATTTTTGTTATTCTTTAAGCCTGCAATGAGCTATCCAATCCACCTGCCCTTGACAATTGACATAATTGGCTTGAATATGGATAATCAGATACATAAAGAGGAGGGAACAATATCGATGTTTGTGGATTTTATTTGATGAATACATGTTTTCTCTTGAAGCCTGTTGAAACATCTATAAGTTGGCTGGTAGTTAGTAGTTAATAGTTACCCTATATAAAACATGTAGGGTGTACCCCCTGGAGTCTGTGTTGACAGATGCGTGGACTACAATGCGAGCTTAACTAATGAAACAAAATTTGAACAATTTTGTCATATTCTTCAGATATAAGTTTGTATTTATTTCTTCAGTGGGATAGTAAGGATAACGAGGGTAAAATTTATTCAGGACAATTTATAAGTCATGAGTTTTTTTTGTCAGTTTTAGGATAGTTATTAGTTATGTTAATCATTGGCTCATTGTAATTAATTATATTTTAGGAATGTATTAGTTTTCTTTCATTTTACTGCTTCTTAATATTTCATTAGAACTTCAAGGTTGCTTGTTCTTTTATGTATTTGATTCAGTCCCTCTCAAGTAATTCAGTCCCTCTCAAGTAAGTAACATATAGTGCTGTATTTTTTCTCTAACGGGTCAAATGGATTAAAAAATAAGAAGTTAATAAAACAGGAAATGTGTCGGATTTATCTGGAAGTATATTTTTAATGCATACAATATCTTAAATCGATTTGTCAAAAAAATTTTGATACAACATTGTAATAATATAGTTATTCTAATCATATAATCATATTTAGAAGTTAGAACACTTTGATTTTATTGACATATTTTGACTCGTATATCAAGATTTAAGAATATGCTATAATCTATATTTCTGTCTAATTCTGATGAGAAAAACTGACATATGACTAACCAAAGATCTAATAGTAGTCAAGATAGAATTATACCAAGCCTACACTAACTTCCAGATCTAGGGCCTAGGTTTAATCTCTTGTTGGTGTGGTTGAGCTTATTTTGAAGTCTCTAGTTTCAATTCGCAAAAGGTCCAAAATGCCCTTTGATATTCAGGTTATATCTATCGTACTTTTCCTTTTAATAGCATTAATCTTCTTATACCAGATCGCGTATTATTACACATTTATAAAGTTACATAAACTGATACCTTCTTTTTGCAGGGCTTGCATATGGGGCTAATGACAGGAAGATTAGATTGCATCAACTGATTCGGGTGAAAATAATATCTATTTGGGTACACAAAACTTATGAAGATCATTGGCAGAAAGGCAGATGAGTGTTCATTCTCAAATTGATTATTGGTCTTCAATTCGATACCGTCGGTATCGTAAATAGATTTGTCACACACAATAATAACAAACATCTTGTCATGTGCCAAAGTTTCCAGTCATTTTCTTTCTTTTTAAAGTGTTTGTTTGCCAATAACCGGTAACTCTTTATGCTGGAGTGGTGGTAAATTGGTAATTCTACATATTTTTTGTGCTCCGAGTAACTTGAATCATTACCGTGTGATTAAAGTAGTTCTTTTTAAATTCTTCTGGGAGAAATCTCGACCCTCCATTGTACATATTATGAAAAATCTACTGTCAACCACTGGATGGGGGGATTAATTTCATGTACTAGCGTTGAATTTCTTCATGTATCCTGAATATTCTCGTCTAGTTATATGCAATTTTTAATGCAATTTGCATAAGGTCCAAGATGCCTTCATTGTGTAGGCATCTTGTACTTTGCCTTTACCCTTGTTAAGAATTCTTAGATGTTTGACACGGGATGATATGATCAAACATCAAAGCACAAGTAGAATTGTTTAAAGAAATAGAATGACATGGGGCTATATATGTTTATTCTCGGCCCAAACCGCTAACTAAGGTTTTGAGGAACGAGAAACCAGACCGACTAGGTTGTATGCATTCTACACAAATGCATACATGTATCCTATGCATTTGTGTAGGAATACATAATTCTTTTGATTCTCGTCAAAATTATGGTTCTTAATTGAACATGCCCCTATATATGTATGAATAGCTTCATATATGAAAATAAAGTTGAACGACGGTTCGATTTACATGGTTGGTTTCAAGTTTCAAGCTGAACCCTTAAACCGTCAAAATCAAACGTGAGTCGAACCATTTGGATCTCAAAGTGTTAAAACCAGCTGACTAGCTTTGGTTTGAACGGTTCGATCAATTTCAATGGTTTATGAATATCCTTAGTATGTGGGTATAAAAATGATAATAGTATACCTAAAAAGGTTTTGTCAGGGGCTAACAACATGACCATGTATATGAAAATAAAAATGATGAAAGTATACCTAAAACTTTAGGGCGGTTTTGCGATGCTAAAAACATGACCATACCATGAACATGACCATGTATACCTCAATTCTAATGGTTTATGGACACCCTTTTAGCCTATTCATACCACCTTCTCTCCCCTAGTATACATATAGCTTCATATATGAAAATAAAACTAAGTGACGGTTCGATTTACGTGGTTGGTTCCAAGTTCCAAGCCGAACCTTTAAACCGTCAAAATCAAACGTGAGTAGAACCATTTGGATCTCAAAATGGTAAAACCAGCCGGCTTGCTTTGGTTTGAATGGTTTGACTAGTTTCAACGGTTTTTGGACATGCTTAGTATGTGGGTATAAAAATGGTAAACGTATACCTAATAAGGGCGGTTTTGGGGGGCTAAAAACATGATGATGACCATGTGGCACCTGCCCAAACACCTTTTCTTTTGACTTCAGGGGCATCTACAAGCAAGTAAGGTAACCATTCCAAATTTTAAGTGCTCTAAAAAGTTGAAAAAATTACTTTACTCTCTTCTAAGATAAAAATATGTGATAATCCATCAATTTTTTATGTTTTTAGAGAAAAATGAAAAATAGATAACAAAAGGATTAAACGTTTATTTATTGGGTTACTATGATAGCATTCAACTTAATGTTAATATTTTACAAATACATCAAATTATCTATTTTGAAACGAGGAGTTTACAATTTTTTATTATCACAATATTTTATGTATTTTATTTCTTTTAGTATCCTAATTTATAATTCATAATACTAATACAAATTCTATTGTCGTAACATTAACATTTCAACCATTCATTTATTTCAAATTAATTTACCTTCATACATCCACAAAAGCTCTTCAAATTTGATATTTCCCAAATTTGAAAAACATTCAAAATATTTAGATTTTTTAGTTTTAAAATTTCAAGTATTGAACATCTTATTAATCTGCTTAATAACACAATCTAATCATTTCACACTTTTATAACAGAAATTGGGCAAACTAAGTAATTCAAATGGATTTATTTTGGGCTAACAAAAATTACGGCCCAATCCGAAATCCAAGTACAAAACGAGTGTTGCGGTTGATGTTGGAGACGGTTGTTTTAGGTGGTTGGAGTTTCTAACTACTCTTTGGAAAATTGTCGGGATCTGTGGTGACAATGAGGGACACAGGAGTTGTTTAGTGTCAAGTGTAAGGAAAGGGGGTCGCACAATGTGCAAATCATTGTCTTTATGGCATGTCATTCAACAAAATCTTTAGAGTCGAGAGATGTTTGAGGAGGGAAAACCAAGGATGGTAGAAAACCGAATAATCGAATCATAACTGAAAAAACCGAACTAGTTGAGAAACCGACGATCTGTTTATAAGTTTTTTGATAACCAGCTTTTGTGGTTGGGTTCAAGTTATATGTATATACGAAATCGAATTAACCGAATTGGGATGCCACTAAAGCCTAAAGTGTAAATTTCTATAAATATTATATTATTTAAAACGACTAGCTCATATACACTCTAAACCTACACCAATTGTCCACTATAGGACTAGAATCCTCAAGCATTTAGACATAATATGATACCTTGCGGCTATAAGCCATTTGGATATGTTGTTATAGAAAGAATATACAATATCAAATTTTTTTTACCATAAAAACGTAAACAGAAAGAAAACTATGTGGCGGTAAACTCTGACGATGAATATAAGGCCGTAGCAGCGAAAAAATGAGGCATGACGACAGGGATATAGTGACGGGAGCTGTAACTATTGCGACATGAAAATGGCAACATGAGATAACAAATATTACACAAGGGATACAATGGGCAAAGGGCCGATAATCAATCAAGATCCGACGACAAATGTGGTAGAGAGATAGGAGGGAGAGAAAAGAACGCAAGAACCCAGTGGCATGTTTGGTTGACAGTAATTCATGATATTGTAATTTAAATTTCATTCCTTGACATGTTTGGTTGACTAAGAGAAGAAATTGAAATTAATTCCAACCAAATTCATCAACTAATAGAATTCAAAATCTCACCTCATTTCAATGGAATCCAAAATCTCTTATCATTTTAAGAAGTAATTTGGTCTTTTAGTTATTTTTACATTGCAATTCCATTAACAAATGTGCTAATCAAACACATTATGGATTTCAAATGAATCATTTAAATTCGAGTTCAAAAGAATTCTGCAACCAAACATCCCATAAGACTATTATACGATATAGAATGATGAAAACTTCATAAGATGTTATGTATTGTTAATCAACTATATATTAGAATATAGTTAGCATAATTATAAAGAAAACTTAATTAAATCATATCTTCTAGTTATGATATAGATAATTATAAAAAATCGTGATTAATATATGTTCTCTAATACTTGATACCAAGAAGAGTTTTCATCTTTGTTAGGTTCTTATATTTGCTACTTCAAAAAGTGTGTTCTTTTATCTTTATGAAATACATATCTATCAAGGTGGGTAAAAGCATTGAGAGTGGACTTGTGGATGAGCTCGTTACTGGCTGAGACCCACTATCCTCCTTAAGTAAACCACTATGACGGTTTATGGTATTAGATTAGTTAAAAGACGGAATATAAAAATTGATATAAACATAAAGTATGAAAAGTGTCATTTATTTTTTTAACAACGAAAAAAGACGGTTTTGCTCTCACGAGAAGCACATGACCACATTTAACATATGAAATTAACAGATGTCAGTCCAAATAATGACAAGTGCAAACTTTTCTAAACATAAAGAACAAAATCTGTAATTTCTTTAGTTAAAAAACGTAAACTGAAATTGGATAAATATCTAAAAGACGTAAAATGTAGTTTACTCCAAAATTAACGATACAATGTTGAGTTTAAAGATGTAAACTTGGTAAATATATACAACTAGTGTGAAGACCCGCGTGTTGCGGCGTTGGCGTTAAACAAAACAATTCCCGTTAAAACATTAATAAAAATAATCATGTCGATTCCCCACGCGTTACGACGTTAACAAGACCCAATTATCGCGAGTTCATGTTATGTCAACATTTCCCAAATTCATGATTATTGTAAAAAAAAAATTACACGTTTTGGCTCGTTAAACAACGAAATCAAGCAACGTATTCGAAACTTTGTGTAAAGAAAATCACAAGCATTATGTAAACTCACGCGTTAAAAACAAAGCTTGGGCGTTGTAGCGGAGCCGCAAAGTCGTGACAAAAAACCAATGTTTAAACATTAAGACCTACACATTGTGGTGGAGCCGTACGATGACCTTAACGTGGGTAAGGTTGTGAGCTTAACGTAAGAATTAAAAACGGATCGATTTTGAAGATTGAACGACATATAAAAAAAGTAATGAAAACTAGAACAAATAAGAAATCTAAAAAAGGAAAAAAATTGTTGGTTACAAGGTTTGAACTTTATAGCTACAAGGAGGATTTAAGAAAGACAATTATAACCACCCACCAAAGTCAAGCTTTGTTCATTTTATGAAAAAACAATTATAAAACATATAAATGGTTGCTTTGTTTTTTTAGAACGGCGGCCGGTTAGGATATCGCTAACCCAACCTAGCCTAGAATTCAAGTTATGTTACAGAGGGTGTTCTTGAAATTATGAAGTACACATTATGAGAATTAAAACTGAGACCACCATAGATGGAAATCCTTATGACAAAACCCCATAACCACCAGACCAAATGCCTGATAGCTAAATTGTTGGTTTGCAATTTAAGGGTTAGTAATATAAATATTTATTTGAAGAAATTTAATGGTCAAAAGTAAAATAATTATTGATGTAATTTTTTTGTGTTGGCTGGGGGAGTTGGGGAAAGAATGATTGGAAATGGCACCAAATACCCATTAAAACAAAGTGTTGATGATAAAAAAAAAGTGTGAATGATACCACTGTTGCTTTAACCCATGCTTCTACCACCTAACGTACAAGCGCATGCTCATTTTGATGTGACCTCTACACAAACTTTTGTTGTCGACACAAATTGACAAATAACATTTCTTGATTAACTCATCAAAATCAATAATTAAAGTACAATTTTTTTAACGCTAACAAAACCACCTTTATTAACGCCGAGACGAGCCAGAGGCTAGCCGGAAACACCAGTACAACATAATCAAAATAAGAGGGAAAAACAACATACAAACAACAACGTCTTCCCACCAAATTGGATTATCAAGAGGAGAAACTCCCTGAGGGCCACTGTATCAAATCTCTTCCATTGATCCTAGGATATTGACATCATTCTAGACCGGTTACGAACCCACAAAAATCACTGCACCTTTATTTCCTCCAATGTGTTAGCCAGAGATAATTCCCTGTTTCCTAGCCTCACCGAATTCCGTAATCTCCAAATACTCCAGATCGTTATTTACGTTACTGCGTGCACCACCTTCTTGTGGCGGAATGAACCGTGAACATACTTCCACGTATCCAAAAGCTCTCTCACCTCCGCAGCAAAAAAAGGTGATGACTTGCACCACATCGAAATAATCTGCCATACATCTTGTGCAAAGGAGCAAGATAAAAGAACATGTTCCGTTGTCTCCAAATGTTCCCAACATAAAACACACCAGGGGTCTTGGATCGGGATATTCCTTTTTAACAATGCATCCGCCGATGGAAGCCTGTCTATAACCGCCCGCCAAGCCACCATTCCCACCTTTTTTGGCACCCAAGGATTCCATACGAACTCATAGCTAGGGACAATCCCATTGACAGCTGCCAATTTTTTTTCTAATGCTCGACACAGAGAAACAACCGGATGCCTCCAATTCCACTTCCATTTATCCTCCGATGTTGACCAAGAAGCCGCGTTCAACGATGCCAGTAGCGAACTTAATTCTGTCTCCTCTAAGTCCGCAGACAAGATACCACCAATTGACCAGCAATGTTCTGAACTCTATTTGCAACAAGACAACCTTTTCGATTTTCTAGCGCATATAAAGCGTGATATCTTTCGGCTAAAGGAGCAGGGTCCAGCCAGCAATCCCACCAAAACCAAATATTACTATCCTCCCCCGCTGTCCCCCGAATAAGCTTGCTGAGATCCAAACCCACCACCATCAACCGAGAAGAGATACTACTGATTTGTTTCCACGGGCCCGACTGCGAAATTCTCATAGGAATGAAGTTCCAAGCCCTTGAGTTGTTATGAAGGGCCCAAATCACTTTACGCCAAAAGCTCTTTTGATCCGCTTTAAACCTCCACCACCATTTAGCCAATAGAGCCAGGTTTGCATCCTTTAATGAACCCAGCCCCAAACCCCCAAACTTTACCGTAGAAATCACGGTATCCCATGCCACCCAGCAGATTTTATTCTTCTCTTCCGAACCACCCCACAGAAATCTTCTCCTTAATTGATCCAATTCGCGAATAACTTTGTCCGGAGCCTTGTCAAGGGAGAAAAAATAAGATGGCAGCGAATTTAGAATGGATTTCACGAGAGTTATCCTACCCCCAAATGATAAACTTTTCGCTTTCCATTTCGTCAATCGTTTCCGAAACGTGTCTACCACCGGTTTCCAATGCTTTACTAAATTCATGTTTGCCCCGACACTTAGACCCAGATAAGTAAAGGGAAGGGACCCCACTCTGCAGCGAAAGATCGCTGCCAACCGATCCAACTCCTTGTCCCCCACCCCAATTCCAAAAAGATTGCTTTTCAATAGATTTACCTTTAGCCCCAAAGCAAGGTTGAAACACCTTAATATTCGGCATAAGTTCCTGACATTCATCCCCGACCAAGCTCCCAAGAAGACCACATCGTCAGCGTACAAAAAGTGGGAAATAAGAGGGCCAGCCAACGGACATCTAATTCCATGAAAAATCCCTATGTTGACCGCCCGCTTCATTACGCAGGTCAAAGCCTCCATAGCTATGATAAATAGGAATGGGGAGAGCGGATCTCCCTGCCTTAACCCCCGATAGCATGCAAATTCCAGAGTGGGAGAACCATTGATCAACACCGATGAGCGAGCCGATGTTATTCTCGCCATAATCCAAATCCGCCATTTATTCGGGAAGTTCATTTGTTCCATTACCGACTCCAGGAAACCCCAGTTAAGGGAGTCGAAAGCTTTTTCAATATCTACCTTAAAGATCATGCCCATTGACTTTGACTTCCTTAACCATGCTATCAGTTCGTTTAGAATCAGGGGGTCGTCCATAATACTTCTTCCTGAGAGGAAGCCCGATTGTTCCTCCAATATTAGCTTTCCAATTACACCTTTTAATCTATTGACTAGGACTTTAGAAATTGTTTTATTTATACACCCGATTAGGCTAACCGGGCGAAACTCTTGCGGAACAGTGGGGTCTGCCACCTTTGCTATTAGCGCAATAAAAGAAGAGCAACTACCGAAAGAGAGATGAGCCTGGTCGTAAAATTCTACGAATAGCCTATAGAAATCCTGTTCGAAGCAAGACCAGAATCGCTCGAGGAAACTAAAGTTATAACCGTCCGGTCCGGGGGCCCTATCATCCCCCCATTCCCAAACTGCCTTTTTGATCTCGGCCGGCGAAAATCTCTCCACCAATTTATCCGCGCCCCCCACCTCCAATTTTGCAATACCATGGCATACTATCGAAGGTCTCAAGCTTATTGGTTCCATAAATTTTTTAGCAAAGAATTCTTTGATCTTATCTTTAAGTATCACCGGGTCAGAGACCCAATCCCCATCAAACCGCAACCCGTTTATCCGGTTGCTACTTACATTCGCATTAACCGTGGAGTGAAAAAAGCTCGAGTTCTCATCGCCCTCTTTAGCCCATTTTATCCTGGACTTTTGTAAGGCATCTTTCAACCTATCCCTGTCAAAAACCCCAACCACCTGTTTGCAATTCAAACGATCCTCTAATTCCCAGGAACCCAAATCTCTTGATTCTACAAATGATTCAAGCTCCACTATTCTTGCCTTACATCTTCGATACGATTCCTCCCTCATCTTTTTGTCCTTCATAATCCACCCTTTTATTCTATTCTTTAGCCATCTCAGTTTTGTAGACAAAGCCAAGTCGGCCGGACCATTGAAGACAAAACCTGTCGCAGATTCCTCCACGAACTCACAAAACCCGGCAAGTCCAGCCATGAATTATACACACGAAAAGGAATGTGACCAAAATCATGAGGCACGGTTGAGAGGAGAATCGGACAATGGTCCGAGTACTCCCTACTTAGCGTAGTAAGAGCGGCTGGGGGCCAATTGTTCATAAAGTCTCGGCACACCAGAAAACGATCCAATTTGCTAAGCTTAAGCCCATTCCCTGACATATAAGTGAATCTATGCCCGCCCATGTTATATTCCACCAGATCAGCATCTTCTATGAACCTATTAAACCGCTCTGCATTTGATGCAATAAACTCAGAATGAACCCTCTCCGAAGCGTCCCGGACTTCATTAAAGTCCCCCAGAAAAACCCAGAAACCAGGCAATGAGCTTTTTAAGGCCAGAAGATCCGCCCACAGATTCCCTCTGCTACCCGGATCATTTGGAGCGTAGATATTCGCGAAATTCCCTTTTATATCAGATCCGACCATTACCCCTGACAAGATTAGATAGTGACGATTCTTGATAACATTATCTAATTAAAACAGCCCCGGGTTCCACAAGCATATCAATCCCCCCGACCTCCCCTCTGCCATAACCGCCTCCATTTCAAAATTCGACCACCCCCAAAGCTTGGTCATCTGAAATCTAGCAAGATCCCCAATTTTTTATTCTTGAATTGCCAAAAATTGAACCCCATATGTGACATCCGGCATTTCAGGTTATTCCCGACAAACACAAACTCAGTCATATCAGTTTTCGTTCACGCATTGCACTTAATCAATCCGTTAGTTCGCAAACATTTAAGTAAAAGAGGATCGTTAACTCTGTTAGTATTTCCCGTTAAAAATTAGTTATTAACATTAGGGGAGTGTTTTGTAATTTCCAAAATCCGAATGTTTGACTTTTGAAAGTCAAAGGATAGACTTATCACCAAATTGATTTCAAATTCAAAATTAGAAACAAAATCAGCGAATTTTACGCTCATATCCCGTGTCCCTTAACCCAAACCGACTTATCCCTACATCCAATTCGCTTATAATCAGCCTTGAACCCTAAGCTTTACCCATTTGGAGCCGTCGCTGCTGATTCAATCCATATCCTTCAAGTTAGATAATTGTAAGTTCTTAATCTTTTTTACGTGCTAATCAAAAGCCCTAACATCCCCAGTCTTGATTTGTACTATAATCGATCCAACTTTGATGTTTTAAAGTTAAACTCGTCGAAACCCTAACAGGTTCGTAAAACCCACTCAAACGATCTTCAAAACCAAATTAGCTCTATCATTCTAATCGGTTTTTAGTGTATAACAAAACCCCAAAATCATTTTTGGATAATGTTAAATGATCAAAACGGAATTGAACCTATTACAGTCGCGATCGATTTTTGTTCCTGTGTAGTTAAGGTCCTTGCAGCAAGTAATGTATAGGTATTAAGTAATCCCGAATATTTCGCAATTATGAAGGCACCTCAGTGGCAGAATTGTGTGACCTGCAACTGTGAGGTCGCGGTTTCGATTCCTGGCCCAGCCAGTTTTGATCATTTTCTGTTTTCTAATTTCCTTTTGAAACCTTTCAACATTTTTCCAGTTTTTAAACTCCAATTAAACTGTTTTCAGAATTAAATAAAAAGCAAAAAAATTATTAAAAACCGTTATAAATCTTTACAAATCAAACGTGGTCAATAGTAATTGTTGGAGTATGTTTTGAGAGAAAAAAAATGTATTTTCGTTCTAAAAAAAAAAAAAGTATTTTGATAGTTTTGAAAATAATTAAGTTAAGCGTTTATTTTAACTAATTAGATCGAATAAATCGTGTCGGTTATCTTGAGACATGAAAGTATAATAGGGATTAGTTCTTATACGTGGCGTATTTGTGTAGAACTCGTGTAGGACGATACCCTCAATCCTCTTTGTGTAAACTTGTGTGGAATACCCATCATCACTTTCATCAGGTGAGTTTCACGGCCCCTTTTCTTACGTTTTAAACTTTGGGGGAGAAAACATGGGTACGAACATTTAGATTATTCATTTCTTTTGTATCACTTGTGTACTAAGCGCAAACATATCGTGAAAGTCCTTACTTATCGAACCGTTAGTATATGGGTTAGCGAGGTAATCTTGAGTAGTACTACTGGGCATTGACAAGCCCCACCCGCGTTAGTCGCGCTAACACGACGGAAAGTCGAACGGGTGTAACATTGACCTAAACATTTACCATTGATTACGATAGTCATGGTAGGAGGCAATTCAAACATACAAACAGTCAGCTTCGGTGTCGAAACGCTTTAGTAACATGTACTAGGTTAGCTACCTATGATATAATTGAAAATGGCATATTCTAGTAAACTTTTCTAACATTTGAAACCTGTGAACTCACCAACCTAGTGTTGACACGTTTTAGCATGTTTTCTCAGGTCAATAAGGTACAAGCACCAGCTAAGGCATGCATGCATACGAAGTCTATCATTTTGCAAACTCAAGAACTGTTTATTTTATTTATTGTCGCATTGTTTATCTTTGGCGCAACTGTTTTGGCGCACACTTTTCGTTTAACTTTTCGCTTCCGCAGTCTTACATTTAAAACATTATTTTCATTACTAGTGTTGCATCGTGACTATGAGCAATACTAGTGGTTTTTCTTAAACTCATATAGAGTCGTTCGAAGTAACTAATGACTGAGATCCTGTTATGTCACGCTCCCAACGGTAAAACTCCGTTAGTGGATTTTGGGGGTGTGACAGATTGGTATCAGAGACATTGGTTATAGAGAACTAGGAAATGCATACTAGACTATAACCACGTACATGCATTAGTTACACAGCACTTGCACTCATACATGACACTCATCCCGTTACAGGAAATGTCGACCCCACCCAATTCACCAGTATCCCCAGTTGTCAGTGACTCCAAGTCTCTTGCTGCTTTCCTCTTTCGTTTCTTTCTTCCCTATATTAAACTCTTTAAGGGCCTCGCCCAATGTTTCTGGTAGAACTTTCTTCAAGATTGAAGTAACCTCTGCCGCTATAGCTTCTTTCACAATCGGTTCCAACTCAAGCGCCTCATTAGGGGCATCGTTAGGAGCCGACACATGGTTCCCACTATCATTATGCTCCACATGCACCGATTCAGCTTCGTTGCGGGAGTGCTCACTTTCTTCAGGACGGTTCCGGTTACCTGGAGGTCGGCCTCGACGACCAGTACGACCCCCAGTGCGACCTCCTCTCTTTGCTCTAGCCATTTAGTGTCTACTGTGAACAAAGATAGCTCGTGTTATCAAGATAGGTAACAATTTAGAACACCTCGAGTACTGTAAATTACTAATTACAGAGACCGGTATGAAATTACTAATTTACTTTACTACTCGGGTTCTGAACATTTCCTTTCCGAGTAACATTTGCATCCAAGTTCAGAGTTTCTACTATAAGGCACGTACTATCTACTGTCTACTGTCTGTGCTAAGGCATGTACTATGTACTATTTATGCTAAAGCATCTACTTTCTGCTATCTGTACTAAGGCGTTATTGTCTATGTTCTATGTAAGGACATTGACTACCTTCTGTCTACTATCTTTCCATGGACGGGCTGCTCCGACTGACATTCCTTTCCTTCCTTTGCTTTGTCCCATTCTCAGTTTAAGTTCAGACATTATCGCAAATGTCTGAATCTCTCAAACTATGGCTCTGATACCAACTTGAAACGCCCCAAAACGGGTACATCTCATAGTTGGCACACAACATAACAAACATAGTTCTTAAACCGGAAATCAGAATCTATTACAGCGGAAGTCTTTAATTCAAATCATTCATCAAACTAAAACATGAAATATTGTCTATAACGTGAACTATCAGGATTGGAAATGTCAGTCTTCAATACCGCAGCCCGATGTCCATGCTATCCAGCCCACATGGCTCTTTCACTTTTCTTTAGCTTTACCCTTTTTACCTGTCATGCATACTAAAAGTCAGCTAACGCTGGTGAGTTCTCTCTTTACTTTAAACTGTAAACTTTGTCTTTGGTAGCTTAGTTTTATTAAAATAAAATAAGCTTTACTTTCACTTTCTTTGAAATAAACTTTTAACTATTACTTTAAAACTTTACAACGTTACAATTATAAATCTGTTACGTTACTATCTGTCATTAAAACTTTATCTTTAAGGAAACCCGTTAGGGTGTCCCACTGTACTCTGTCTATCATTTCACTTATACTTGACAAGTGACTTTATCATACTTTAACTATCACATATGGATCGTGGTCCGAGGACCAGATCCCTATCTTGCTTACACCTCAGGGTAAGACTTTTACTTTAGCGCTGCCCACACCTCAGGGTGGGACTTTCTTTCTCGCTTGCACGTTAGTGCAAGACTCCTTTAGCATTGCTCACACCTCAGGGTGAGACTTTCTCGCTTACACCGAAGTGAAGACTCCTTTAGCATTGCTTACACCGAAGTGTAAGACTCCTTTAGCATTGCTTACACCGAAGTGTAAGACTCCTTTAGCATTGCTCACACCTCAGGGTGAGACTTCTACTTTAGCATGCCTGCAGGACTTTCTACTATGCAACTACTATGCAATGCAATTACACTAATACACAAGTAGAAATGCAATCACATAACTTTCATATAGACAAATAACACATATTAACACATAAGCATATAACATGGTATTTGTCACTGTCACTGTCACTGTCGAGCTGTACCGAAGTACGGCTCCTTTATCGTTCTTTCTTTAGCTCATTGTTATCTTTCAAAAACTTGTTTAAAAGATAATACTATGCTCTTTTGTTCTTTATCTTTCATTTTATAAAAATAACATTTTTATAAAATACTATACTTTGCCTTTCATTTTATAAAAATAACATTTTTATAAAATACTATACTTTGCCTTTCATTTTATAAAAATAACATTTTTATAAAATACTATACCAGTATGCATGCCAGCCCAAAACCATTAGGAAAAAGGGCAATAAGAACTCACCAGCTGAATCGTTTCTGTTTACACCTAGCCGGTTCCTGAATGTCACTATGGTCACCCACAATCTGTATAATCAAGTCATAGGCGTAAGGCTGTGTTCCTAGGGGACACTTAGACATTACTAGGCTTGACTCAGATGTTTCGGGTCATGGTTTCATTATCGAAACTAGGTAGTTTCGAGTCCTGGCTCCTTATCGAAACTATGTAGTTTCGAGCCCTGGCTTCTTATCGAAACTAAGTAGTTTCGAGTCACTGCTTCTTATCGAAACTAAGTAGTTTCGAGTCACTGCTTCTTATCGAAACTAAGTAGTTTCGAGTCACTGCTTCTTATCGAAACTAAGTAGTTTCGAGTCACTGCTTCTTATCGAAACTAAGTAGTTTCGAGTCGTATGACTTATATAAATTCTTAGTTAAGGTCTTGGGTCTATATTGAAACTATGGTAGTTTCGATGGGTCTGCCCCTGTCGAAACTAGGTAGTTTCGATAGATGCGTCCATATCGAAACTAGTAGTTTCGACTGTGCAGTCTTCTTCCCCAAACAGAACCCTAGATCTGGTCCCTTTGTTCTAATCGATCAAGCTATGAACTTTTTACGTTCGAAATGTTCCATTTTCCCCCATGAACCCAAACCCGTGGTTTGTTTCCAGTTTCACACGTAAAAATCTAAACCTTTACTCGATTATTAACCCGAAACCCGAAAGTTACAAAAACTCAGATTTAGGCATAATAATTACCTGTTATAGCTTCCTTCTCGTTCCTTTATGCTCCAGAGATGTTGAGCAACAATCCTTGAGACTTTGAGCTTGATCCGAGCTTTCTCTCTCTAGACGGTCTCTCTCTCTCTCTCTCTAAGGTTCTTGCGCAGGAAGAAAATGAAGGACACAGGAGGAAATGGCTACTGATTAGAAGGGTTCTTCTCAGTTTTCGGGCCCATGGGCCGGCCCCTAGCCAAGCCCACCTTCCTTTTTCTTTTATTTGGGTTTTTTTTTTATTTTGGGATGTTACAAGTCTACCCCTCTTACGAAAGGTTTCGTCCTCGAAACCTGTTATAAGTCAAACAGGTGCGGGTACGACTCTTTCATTTCTGTCTCGGTTTCCCATGTAGCTTCTGACCCTTTACGATGCTTCCATTGTACTTTGACTAACTGTATCACTTTATTCCGTAACCGCTTTTCTTTCCTGTCTAGTATGGCGACGGGTTCCTCGATGTAATTGAGGCTATTATCTATCTCGATGTCGTCAAGTGTCACATGCGCTGATTCGTCGGCCAAGCACTTGCGCAAGTGCGACACGTGGAAGGTTGGGTGAATTCCACTAAGCTCATCCGGTAATTCTAACCGGTAAGCGACTTCACCAACTCGCGCTAGTATTTTGAAGGGTCCGACGAATCTTGGGCTTAACTTCCCTCTCTTTCTGAATCGTATGATCCCCTTCCAGGGAGATACCTTCAATAGTACTTGATCCCCGACATTGAATTCGATTGGTCTCCGCCTCCTATCTGCGTAGGACTTTTGACGGTCCTGTGCAGCTTTCATTCTGGCCTTGATCTGGTCAAACTTTACAGAGGTTGCTGTGACTACCTCTAAACTTCCCAATTCTTTCTGTCCTACCTCCCCCCAACAGACCGGGGTTCGACATCTTCTACCATACAACATTTCGTAAGGCGGCATACCAATAGTGGTGTGGTGGCTGTTGTTGTAGGAGAACTCTGCCAATGGTAGGTGACTATCCCAACTGCCACCAAAGTCTATAATGCATGCGCGGAGCATATCCTCCAACGTCTGGATGGTCCTTTCTGATTGCCCATCCGTCTGTGGGTGATAAGCCGTGCTGATGTTTAACCTCGTACCCATTAACTCATGAAATCTTTTCCAGAATCTCGATGTAAATCGCGTGTCCCGGTCAGATACAATTGATAACGGTACGCCATGTCGAGAGACAATTTCATTGATAAATACTTCTGCCAACTTCTCAGATGAATACGTTTCGCGAATTGGCAAGAAATGTGCACTCTTTGTCAGACGATCCACTATAACCCAAATCGTATCATGGCCTTTTGCTGTGCGGGGCAGCTTTGTAATAAAGTCCATGGTGATACGCTCCCACTTCCATTCGGGTATTTCCAGAGGCTGGATCTTCCCGTACGGTTTCTGATGCTCTGCTTTAACTTGTGAGCAAGTCAGACACTTGCTTACATATCCGGTCACATCATTCTTCATGTTAGGCCACCAATACTCTTTTTTCAAATCCTGGTACATTTTCGTGGTTCCTGGGTGGATGGAATATCGAGACTTATGGGCCTCGTCAAGTACTTTGGCCCTAAGCTCTCCGCCCTTCGGTACCCACATGCGACCACACCTGGTCCTCACTCCATGAGTGTTTAATTCCAACTTTGTCTGTTGACCGACCATTCTTTCTTTCTTTATGTTCTCTTCCTTTAGTGCTTCCTTCTGTGCTGCTTCTAGCTCTGTCATAAAATCTGGGGTTATCACTAACTGGTACGCTTTTACCCTAATAGGAGAACGATTCTCCTTACGACTTAGGGCATCAGCGACCACATTCGCCTTTCCCGGGTGGTATAGGATCTCACAGTCATAGTCCTTCAGCAATTCCAACCACCGCCTTTGCCGCATATTCAGGTCTTTCTGTTCGAAGAAATACTTCAAGCTCTTGTGATCCGAATAAATCGTGCATTTCACCCCGTAGAGGTAATGCCTCCAAATCTTTAACGCAAAAACAACTGCCGCGAGCTCCAAATCGTGAGTCGGGTAGTTAATTTCGTGGATCTTTAGCTGTCGTGACGCATACGCGATCACCTTTCCCCTCTGCATCAAAACACACCCTAACCCTTGTCCCGATGCGTCAGAATATACCACCAGGTCCTCGTTACCGTCGGGTAGTGCTAACACTGGGGCTTGGGTCAACTTCTTCTTTAACTCTTCAAATGCTTTGGACTGAGCCTGACCCCATTCGTACTTTACTTCTTTACGTGTCAACTTTGTCAGTGGCGAAGCTATTCTCGAGAAGTCCTGAATGAACCTTCGATAGTAACCTGCCAATCCCAGAAAACTCCGAATCTCGGTTGGCGTCTTCGGGGTTTCCCATTCCTGTACTGCCTCTATCTTAGCCGGGTCAACCATAATGCCTTCTGCGTTGATAACGTGACCTAAGAATTGGACTTCCTTAAGCCAGAACGCGCATTTGGAGAACTTGGCATACAACTTTTCTTTTTGTAGCGTCTCTAGTACTTCTCGAAGATGACAAGTATGATCACCTTCACTTTTCGAATAAATGAGTATGTCGTCTATAAACACTATCACCGACCTATCTAGCATCGGTCTACACACCTGGTTCATCATACTCATGAATGCTGCCGGAGCGTTCGTCAAGCCGAAAGACATCACGCGAAACTCGTAATGCCCATAACGCGTGCGAAACGCTGTCTTAGGTATGTCCTCTTCTCTTACCTTTAACTGATGATATCCCGACCGCAGATCGATCTTGGAGAACCATCTGGCGCCCTGTAGTTGGTCGAACAGATCATCGATCCTTGGTAGCGGATATTTGTTCTTTACTGTACGCTTGTTCAACTCTCTGTAGTCGATGCACATTCTCATGGCACCATCTTTCTTCTTTACGAATAGAACCGGAGCACCCCATGGAGAAATGCTTGGTCTGATAAATCCTCTATCCAAAAGTTCTTCCAACTGTACCATCAGCTCTTTCATCTCCAGAGGTGCAAGTCGGTACGGTGCTTTAGCCACGGGCTGGGCACCTGGCACTAAGTCTATCTGGAACTCTGTCTCCCGGTCAGGTGGTAACCCAGGCAACTCCTCAGGAAACACCCCCGGAAAATTACATACAACTGGTACATCTTTTAACTCTCTCACCTTTACATCATTGTCTATCACATAGGCCAGGTAGGCCTCGTATCCGCGCCCTATATACTTCTCTGCCTTTATCATTGATATGACGTTCGTTAGTGAACCGTCGCGATCCCCGTACACCAAAACCTCGCCACCGTCTGGAGCTTTGAGCTGAACTATCTTTCGTCTACATATTATCCGGGCTTCGTTGGCAGCTAACCAATCCATACCCAAAACTATATCGAATCCTCCCAAGGTCATAACATACAACCTAACTAGGAATCTATGGCCATGAATCTTTATCGTGCAATTATCTACCAATTCACTTACTATCGTGGTCTTGCCCACTGCGGTTTCCACATTAAAGGCCTGCTCTATTCTAGTAACTTTGCATTTCATTCTTTTACACTTAGAAGATGATATAAAACTCCTACTGGCACCCGAATCAAATAATACTGAAACATAAGTGTGGTCAAGGATGAACGTACCTGACACAACATCTGGGTCTCCCCTAGCCTCCTCCTGTGTCAGTGCATACGCCCGGGTCCTTGCCTTCGGCTTCTCAGGTTCTTTACCCTTTTCGGTGCCAGTAGCCTTGGGTTTCCGATAGTCTTTGGCCATGTGGCCAGGTATCCCACAGTTATAACAAGACTGTGCCCCGGGACACTCTCGAGAGTAGTGTCCGGTCTTTCCGCACCTATAGCACATATTTAACCCAACTCGGCACTCGCCCGAGTGCTTCCTGCCACACCTAGCACATTCAACCCCATCTTCAATCCTCAGTTTCTTCGTCTCCGGCCCCGCCCACTCTTTAGCTGGCCGTTTAACGGCATTGGTCACTTTCTTCTCAGTAGGCAATGGGTCTGCGGATTCGAAGTCATCATAAACTATCCCAGCAAGTGATACCACAGATTCAAAACTCGTGGGAGCATTAGCTTTCACGTGCACACGGACTTTCTGTGGTAGTCCCTTGATGTAGTACTTAATCCTCTTTTCCTCAGTGTCCACCAGATGTGGAACCAGCTGAGCCAACTCTTGATATTTGGAGGTATACTGGCGATGAGTCATACTACCAGCACAGAGCCCCAGAAATTCCCTCTCAACTCTGTCAATCTCGTTCTGCGGGCAGAACTTAGTGATTAGCAGCTTTTTCATGTCGTCCCATTTCATCTTTTTCATCTCAGCAGAAGACTTGATTCTTTCGATCGATCTCCACCAGCTTAATGCCTCATTAGTGAATGAGTGAGCGGCAAACTTGACCGCTTGATCATCACGGCACTCACTAATGTTGATCACCCCATTCATTCTCTCTATCCACTCAAAAGTGGCAACAGCATCCTTCCGTCCATCATACTTCGGCGGGTCACACCCCCGAAAGGACTTATAGTTGCAACCCCGGGTTGCCATTTCATAATCAGAATCATCACTGTCAGTGACTCCAAGTCTCTTGCTGCTTTCCTCTTTCGTTTCTTTCTTCCCTATATTAAACTCTTTAAGGGCCTCGCCCAATGTTTCTGGTAGAACTTTCTTCAAGATTGAAGTAACCTCTGCCGCTATAGCTTCTTTCACAATCGGTTCCAACTCAAGCGCCTCATTAGGGGCATCGTTAGGAGCCGACACATGGTTCCCACTATCATTATGCTCCACATGCACCGATTCAGCTTCGTTGCGGGAGTGCTCACTTTCTTCAGGACGGTTCCGGTTACCTGGAGGTCGGCCTCGACGACCAGTACGACCCCCAGTGCGACCTCCTCTCTTTGCTCTAGCCATTTAGTGTCTACTGTGAACAAAGATAGCTCGTGTTATCAAGATAGGTAACAATTTAGAACACCTCGAGTACTGTAAATTACTAATTACAGAGACCGGTATGAAATTACTAATTTACTTTACTACTCGGGTTCTGAACATTTCCTTTCCGAGTAACATTTGCATCCAAGTTCAGAGTTTCTACTATAAGGCACGTACTATCTACTGTCTACTGTCTGTGCTAAGGCATGTACTATGTACTATTTATGCTAAAGCATCTACTTTCTGCTATCTGTACTAAGGCGTTATTGTCTATGTTCTATGTAAGGACATTGACTACCTTCTGTCTACTATCTTTCCATGGACGGGCTGCTCCGACTGACATTCCTTTCCTTCCTTTGCTTTGTCCCATTCTCAGTTTAAGTTCAGACATTATCGCAAATGTCTGAATCTCTCAAACTATGGCTCTGATACCAACTTGAAACGCCCCAAAACGGGTACATCTCATAGTTGGCACACAACATAACAAACATAGTTCTTAAACCGGAAATCAGAATCTATTACAGCGGAAGTCTTTAATTCAAATCATTCATCAAACTAAAACATGAAATATTGTCTATAACGTGAACTATCAGGATTGGAAATGTCAGTCTTCAATACCGCAGCCCGATGTCCATGCTATCCAGCCCACATGGCTCTTTCACTTTTCTTTAGCTTTACCCTTTTTACCTGTCATGCATACTAAAAGTCAGCTAACGCTGGTGAGTTCTCTCTTTACTTTAAACTGTAAACTTTGTCTTTGGTAGCTTAGTTTTATTAAAATAAAATAAGCTTTACTTTCACTTTCTTTGAAATAAACTTTTAACTATTACTTTAAAACTTTACAACGTTACAATTATAAATCTGTTACGTTACTATCTGTCATTAAAACTTTATCTTTAAGGAAACCCGTTAGGGTGTCCCACTGTACTCTGTCTATCATTTCACTTATACTTGACAAGTGACTTTATCATACTTTAACTATCACATATGGATCGTGGTCCGAGGACCAGATCCCTATCTTGCTTACACCTCAGGGTAAGACTTTTACTTTAGCGCTGCCCACACCTCAGGGTGGGACTTTCTTTCTCGCTTGCACGTTAGTGCAAGACTCCTTTAGCATTGCTCACACCTCAGGGTGAGACTTTCTCGCTTACACCGAAGTGAAGACTCCTTTAGCATTGCTTACACCGAAGTGTAAGACTCCTTTAGCATTGCTTACACCGAAGTGTAAGACTCCTTTAGCATTGCTCACACCTCAGGGTGAGACTTCTACTTTAGCATGCCTGCAGGACTTTCTACTATGCAACTACTATGCAATGCAATTACACTAATACACAAGTAGAAATGCAATCACATAAATTTCATATAGACAAATAACACATATTAACACATAAGCATATAACATGGTATTTGTCACTGTCACTGTCACTGTCGAGCTGTACCGAAGTACGGCTCCTTTATCGTTCTTTCTTTAGCTCATTGTTATCTTTCAAAAACTTGTTTAAAAGATAATACTATGCTCTTTTGTTCTTTATCTTTCATTTTATAAAAATAACATTTTTATAAAATACTATACTTTGCCTTTCATTTTATAAAAATAACATTTTTATAAAATACTATACTTTGCCTTTCATTTTATAAAAATAACATTTTTATAAAATACTATACCAGTATGCATGCCAGCCCAAAACCATTAGGAAAAAGGGCAATAAGAACTCACCAGCTGAATCGTTTCTGTTTACACCTAGCCGGTTCCTGAATGTCACTATGGTCACCCACAATCTGTATAATCAAGTCATAGGCGTAAGGCTGTGTTCCTAGGGGACACTTAGACATTACTAGGCTTGACTCAGATGTTTCGGGTCATGGTTTCATTATCGAAACTAGGTAGTTTCGAGTCCTGGCTCCTTATCGAAACTATGTAGTTTCGAGCCCTGGCTTCTTATCGAAACTAAGTAGTTTCGAGTCACTGCTTCTTATCGAAACTAAGTAGTTTCGAGTCACTGCTTCTTATCGAAACTAAGTAGTTTCGAGTCACTGCTTCTTATCGAAACTAAGTAGTTTCGAGTCGTATGACTTATATAAATTCTTAGTTAAGGTCTTGGGTCTATATTGAAACTATGGTAGTTTCGATGGGTCTGCCCCTGTCGAAACTAGGTAGTTTCGATAGATGCGTCCATATCGAAACTAGTAGTTTCGACTGTGCAGTCTTCTTCCCCAAACAGAACCCTAGATCTGGTCCCTTTGTTCTAATCGATCAAGCTATGAACTTTTTACGTTCGAAATGTTCCATTTTCCCCCATGAACCCAAACCCGTGGTTTGTTTCCAGTTTCACACGTAAAAATCTAAACCTTTACTCGATTATTAACCCGAAACCCGAAAGTTACAAAAACTCAGATTTAGGCATAATAATTACCTGTTATAGCTTCCTTCTCGTTCCTTTATGCTCCAGAGATGTTGAGCAACAATCCTTGAGACTTTGAGCTTGATCCGAGCTTTCTCTCTCTAGACGGTCTCTCTCTCTCTCTCTCTAAGGTTCTTGCGCAGGAAGAAAATGAAGGACACAGGAGGAAATGGCTACTGATTAGAAGGGTTCTTCTCAGTTTTCGGGCCCATGGGCCGGCCCCTAGCCAAGCCCACCTTCCTTTTTCTTTTATTTGGGTTTTTTTTTTATTTTGGGATGTTACAAGCTGCATTTGTGGCTAGGATGGACCGGGAGATCCGGAACATGAGAGATGCAACAGGAGAGCTTACTGGCATACTTCAACGAGAGATGTTGACAAATCAGAGGATCACCAAACTGACTGCAGATTTAGCAGTCACTGACCAAGTTCATGAGAATTTGGCAAATGGATGTGTGGATATGGAAGAACGGCTGAACGTTGCAGCGTGGAACTTAGATATACTCCATATCAGGATGGAGCAAGTGGATGCACGACTTACAACAGTTGAGGCAGCAGGAGTTGCACCAGAGGATGTACCAGAGGATGCACCTGCAGGAGATCAAGATGAGGATGATGATGCAGCATCTGATGTTACATCAGTTGGCAGTGACATTTGATCATCTATCTTCACTACTTATTTACGTCTTTTCTTTTGAACCTAGATGGGCAGGGTTGTTCCCATCCAACAGATGTTTCTAGAATTTTGATGTTTGGTTGAATTTAGTTGTAATCGTTACAATTTATTTTATCAAGTATTACTATTATTGAAATGTTAGATGTTGTGGTTTAAATTTCTTCGTTACTGGTACTTGTATGATGATAAAAATGCGATGTATATTTTTCTCATTATAGTATGTTGTGAATGTAAAGATAATGTCTGGAAGAAGAAATGGACGTGGTGGACGCACCGGAGGACGCGGTGGTCGCGGAAACATTAGCATGACTACAGCCGAGCTCACGGCACTCATAAATGAGCGTGTGGCTGAAGCAGTAGCAGCTACTCACGCCGCTGTTAATGCTGGAGGTAAAGCAAATTGCTATCGACTCTAGTGAGTCATCTTTCATTCAAAACCCAATTCGAATATATTATCCCTAAAGCACATTCATGTTTACAATTCAGGTCAGCACAACCACCAGCAGGTTTGTACTTTCAAGGCGTACATGGATTGCAAGCCTCATTCGTTCAGTGGAGCCGAAGGGGCTGTTGGCTTACTCCGCTGGATGGAGAAATCCGAATCTGCTTTTGCTATGTGCAATTGTCCGCCGAACAACCAAGTAAAGTATGCAACTGGCACACTGGAGGGTTCAGCCCTTACTTGGTGGAACGCCCAAGTACAAATGCTAACTCTGGAGATGGCAAATGCATTGCCTTGGGATGAATTCAAGACTATGCTGCGGGAAGAGTATTGTCCCCGCGATGAAGTACAGAAACTTGAAAGTGAATTCTGGAATCTCAAGATGGAGGGATCTGAGATTGAAGCCTACACTGCTCGTTCGCATGAACTGGCAAACTTGTGTCCACAAATGGTAACACCTCCCTACAAGAGGATTGAAAAGTTCATTGATGGTCTGGTCCCGCAAATTCAAAGCATGGTGACATCTTCAAATCCTACTACAATCCAGCAAGCGATCAGGTTGGCTCACAGACTAACAGATCAAGCAGTTATTCAGGGCATTCTACCCCCTAGAGGTGCGTCATCAAAAACATCTGACAACAAAAGAAAGTTTGACAGTTCGTTCCCCAAAACCGCTCAATCAAATCCACCTTCTCAGCAACAGCAACAGCAGCACCGTAAATTTGAACCATCAAAGAATAACAACAACCAGTCTAACTCTTATCAGCAAAGTCAGGGTTCTTATAATGGTAAGTACCCGAAGTGCAACAAATGCAATTTTCACCATCATGGAGCATGTGACCGGTACCGTTGCCAACGGTGTGGAAAGATGGGTCATGCGGCCAAAGATTGCAGGGTAGACCTGCAGAACAAACAGACACCACCTGGAGATGCACCCAAAGGCTGCTTTGAGTGCGGTAAAGAAGGGCATTTCAAGAAAAATTGCCCGCAGTTGAGGAGGAACGGAAACGGGAATGGTAATGGTAACAATCATCAGGGCGGAAACGGGAATGGAAATAATAACCAGGGTGGAAACGGTAATAACAACGGGAATGGCGCAAGGGGCCGAGCATTTGTGATTGGATCGGGAGAAGCTCGGAATGATCGGAACGTGGTGAACGGTATGTTTCTCTTAAACGATCATTATGCTTCTGTACTTTTTGATACTGGCGCCGATAGAAGTTTCATATCTAGAGAACTTAGTGGTCAGTTAGAAATAAACCCAACTGTATTAGAACACCATTATACCGTAGAGATAGCAGACGGTAAAGTAATCAAGGCAACCCACATTCTCAAGGGATGTCAGTTAGAACTTTCTGGTCACAAACTCGACATCGATCTCATGCCAGTTACACTTGGCAGTTTTGACATAATTGTGGGCATGGATTGGTTGTCTGAAAACCAAGCTGAGATCATCTGTAGTGAGAAGATCGTTCGTGTACCCCTTCCTAGTGGAGAAATCCTATCTGTTCAGGGTGAAAGAAGTGGTGCAGCCATGGGCATCATATCTTTCATGAAAGCTCAGAAGTGTCTGCGTAAGGGTCATACCGCGATACTGGCCCTTGTTGCTGACAAGTCTACCGAGGAGAAAAAGTTAGAAGATATCCCAATCGTTCGATAATTCCCAGAAGTATTTCCTGAAGACCTACCTGGTCTTCTGCCTCATCGTCAGGTCGAATTTCAGATTGACCTAACACCCGGAGCAGCGCCTATTGCTCGAGCACCATACAGACTTGCACCAAGTGAATTGCAGGAGTTATCGACTCAACTTCAAGAGCTGTTGGATAAAGGTTTCATCCGACCGAGCTCATCGCCATGGGGAGCTCCAGTCCTATTTTTCAAAAAGAAAGATGGAACTTTCCGCATGTGCATTGATTACCGAGAGTTAAACATAGTAACAGTCAAGAACCGCTACCCACTACCCCGTATTGACGATTTATTCGACCAAATTCAAGGGTCAAGTTTCTACTCAAAAATCGATTTAAGGTCTGGATATCATCAGCTGAGAGTTCGAGATGAGGATATATCCAAGACTGCATTCAGAACTCGGTACGGCCATTTCGAATTTTTGGTCATGCCATTTGGATTAACCAACGCACCCGCGGTTTTCATGGACCTCATGAACCGTGTGTGTAAACCTTACCTTGACCAGTTCGTCATTGTTTTCATTGACGATATCCTCATATACTCTAAGAGTCAGGAAGAGCATGAGGAGCATCTGCGTTTGATCCTTGAGCTACTGAAACATGAACAGCTGTACGCAAAGTTTTCCAAATGCGATTTTTGGATTCGCGAGGTTCAATTTCTAGGACATGTGATCAATGAGAAAGGAATACATGTCGATCCAGCCAAAATAGAAGCCATCAAAAATTGGGCAGCACCAACAACTCCGACCGAAGTTCGGCAATTCCTAGGATTGGCCGGATACTACCGTCGTTTTATCGAGGGATTTTCAAAGATTGCTCAACCTCTCACCGCCCTAACCCAAAAAGATAAACCCTATAATTGGAGCGAGACTCAGGAATCAGCATTCCAGCTACTAAAGCAGAAACTATGTAGCGCACCCATCCTATCTCTGCCAGAGGGAACGGATGACTTCGTGGTGTATTGCGATGCATCTATCCAAGGTCTCGGTTGCGTGCTGATGCAACGTGACAAAGTTATTGCATACGCTTCTCGACAGTTAAAAGTCCACGAAAAGAACTACACGACTCACGATTTGGAATTAGGAGCCGTGGTGTTTGCACTCAAGATATGGAGACATTACTTGTACGGTACCAAGTGCACCATTTACACCGATCACAAGAGTCTTCAGCATATCTTTGAGCAGAAAGAGTTGAACATGCGTCAACGTCGTTGGATCAAGTTATTAAACGACTATGATTGTGCAATCAAGTACCATCCGGGCAAAGCTAATGTGGTGGCCGATGCCCTAAGCAGAAAAGAAACCAAACCCCGACGAGTTAGAGCATTACAACTCACCATTCATACAGGATTACCCGAACAGATCCGTAATGCCCAACTTGAAGCCTTAAAAGCAGAAAACTTATCGTTGGAATCCACTCGTGGTATGGAGAAACAACTTGAGGTGAAAGCAGATGGTATTCGTTATTTTGCAGAACGAATATGGATACCAGTATATGGAAACCTAAGAGATCTAGTCATGGATGAAGCTCACAAATCCCGATATTCTATCCATCCGGGATCCGACAAGATGTATCACGATCTCAAGGTTTTGTATTGGTGGCCGAACATGAAAGCCGACATAGCCACCTACGTGAGCAAGTGCCTAACTTGTTCCAAGGTTAAGGTGGAATACCAAAAGCCATCCGGATTACTTCAGCAACCAGAAATCCCAATGTGGAAATGGGAGCAGATTTCTATGGATTTCATAACCAAATTACCCCGAACCCCATCTGGATGTGACACAATCTGGGTAATAGTGGACCGTCTAACCAAATCCGCTCATTTCCTTGCTATCAAAGAGACCGACAAAATGGAAAAGTTAACCCGCCTCTATCTTAAAGAAGTAGTATCCCGACATGGAGTGCCAATCTCCATCATTTCCGATAGAGACGCCCGATTCACCTCACACTTCTGGCAATCATTACAGAAAGCTCTAGGCACACGCCTGGATATGAGCACAACGTATCATCCTCAAACAGATGGCCAGAGTGAGCGTACCATCCAAACCCTAGAAGACATGCTAAGGGCTTGTGTGATTGATTTCAGTAACAGTTGGGAGACTCACTTGCCTTTAGTGGAATTCTCTTACAATAACAGCTATCATACTAGCATCAAAGCTGCACCGTTCGAGGCTTTGTACGGACGAAAGTGTAGATCACCACTTTGTTGGGCTGAAGTTGGAGATAGTCAACTTACTGGTCCTGAACTTGTGCACGAAACCTCAGAGAAAATAGTGCAAATCCGAAACCGTATGGCGGCAGCTCGTGACCGTCAAAAGAGTTATGCAGACAAGCGCAGAAAACCGCTAGAATTCCAAGTGGGCGACAAAGTTTTATTAAAGGTCTCACCGTGGAAAGGTGTAATTCGTTTTGGGAAACGAGGAAAGCTAAACCCGCGTTACGTTGGACCGTTCGAGATAGAGAAAAGGATTGGTCCAGTAGCATATCAGCTGAATCTACCGGATACACTCAATGGAGTGCATAATGTTTTTCATGTCTCAAACCTAAAGAAGTGCTTATCAGATGAGACACTTGTAGTTCCACTCGAGGAGTTGGAAATTGATGAACAGCTACGTTTTATTGAGGAACCAGTTGAGATCATGGACCGAGAGGTCAAAAATCTCAAGCGCAGTAAGATACCTATTGTCAGAGTTCGCTGGAACTCGAAGCGTGGACCGGAGTTCACGTGGGAACGCGAGGATCAGATGATGAAAAAGTATCCTCACCTGTTCAAACATTCAACGGCAAACACGGAAGGTACTAACTAAATTTCGAGACGAAATTTCTTTCAACAAGGGGATGATGTGACAAACCTAAACTTTTTGTTTCAGACGTTACGGACTTCGTTTAATTTTCGGGACGAAAATTCTTTCAACAAGGGGATGATGTGACATCCGACATTTCAGGTTATTCCCGACAAACACAAACTCAGTCATATCAGTTTTCGTTCATGCATTGCACTTAATCAATCCGTTAGTTCGCAAACATTTAAGTAAAAGAGGATCGTTAACTCCGTTAGTATTTCCCGTTAAAAATTAGTTATTAACATTAGGGGAGTGTTTTGTAATTTTCAAAATCCGAATGTTTGACTTTTGAAAGTCAAAGGATAGACTTATCACCAAATTGATTTCAAATTCGAAATTAGAAACAAAATCAGCGAATTTTACGCTCATATCCCGTGTCCCTTAACCCAAACCGACTTATCCCTACATCCAATTCGCTTATAATCAGCCTTGAACCCTAAGCTTTACCCATTTGGAGCCGTCGCTGCTGATTCAATCCATATCCTTCAAGTTCGAGCGAATTCAGGTTAGATAATTGTAAGTTCTTAATCGTTTTTACGTGCTAATCAAAAGCCCTAACATCCCCAGTCTTGATTTGTACTATAATCGATCCAACTTTGATGTTTTAAAGTTAAACTCGTCGAAACCCTAACAGGTTCGTAAAACCCACTCAAACGATCTTCAAAACCAAATTAGCTCTATCATTCTAATCGGTTTTTAGTGTATAACAAAACCCCTAAATCATTTTTGGATAATGTTAAATGATCAAAACGGAATTGAACCTATTACAGTCGCGATCGATTTTTGTTCCTGTGTAGTTAAGGTCCTTGCAGCAAGTAATGTATAGGTATTAAGTAATCCCGAATATTTCGCAATTATGAAGGCAGCTCAGTAGCAGAATTGTGTGACCTGCAACTGTGAGGTCGCGGGTTCGATTCCTGGCCCAGCCAGTTTTGATCATTTTCTGTTTTCCAATTTCCTTTTGAAACCTTTCAACATTTTTCCAGTTTTTAAACTCCAATTAAACTGTTTTCAGAATTAAATAAAAAGCAGAAAAATTATTAAAAACCGTCATAAATCTTTACAAATCAAACGTGGTCAATAGTAATTGTTGGAGTATGTTTTGAGAGAAAAAAAATGTATTTTCGTTCTAAAAAAAAAGTATTTTGATAGTTTTGAAAATAATTAAGTTAAGCGTTTATTTTAACTAATTAGATCGAATAAATCGTGTCGGTTATCTTGGGACATGAAAGTATAATAGGGATTAGTTCTTATACGTGGCGTATTTGTGTAGAACTCGTGTAAGACGATACCCTCAATCCTCTTTGTGTAAACTTGTGTGGAATACCCATCATCACTTTCATCAGGTGAGTTTCACGGCCCCTTTTCTTACGTTTTTAACTTTGGGGGAGAAAACATGGGTACGAACATTTAGATTATTCATTTCTTTTATATCACTTGTGTACTAAGCGCAAACATATCGTGAAAGTCCTTACTTATCGAACCGTTAATATATGGGTTAGCGAGGTAATCTTGAGTAGTACTACTGGGCATTGACAAGCCCCACCCGCGTTAGTCGCGCTAACACGACGGGAAGTCGAACGGGTGTAACATTGACCTAAACATTTACCATTGATTACGATAGTCATGGTAGGAGGCAATTCAAACATACAAACAGTCAGCTTCGGTGTCGAAACGCTTTAGTAACATGTACTAGGTTAGCTACCTATGATATAATTGAAAATGGCATATTCTAGTAAACTTTTCTAACATTTGAAACCTGTGAACTCACCAACCTAGTGTTGACACGTTTTAGCATGTTTTCTCAGGTCAATAAGGTACAAGCACCAGCTAAGGCATGCATGCATACGAAGTCTATCATTTTGCAAAATCAAGAACTGTTTATTTTATTTATTGTCGCATTGTTTATCTTTGGCGCAACTGTTTTGGCGCACACTTTTCGTTTAACTTTTCGCTTCCGTAGTCTTACATTTAAAACAGTATTTTCATTACTAGTGTTGCATCGTGACTATGAGCAATACTAGTGGTTTTTCTTAAACTCATATAGAGTCGTTCGAAGTAACTAATGACTGAGATCCTGTTATGTCACGCTCCCAACGGTAAAACTTCGTTAGTGGATTTTGGGGGTGTGACACCATACGTCGTTTTTATTCCTCGAATCCAATCCGACTTCCTTGGATCCCCTAACCCCCTTATATTAATACTTAATAAATTCATTGGAGACCATCAACAACACCATCTCCTTGGATTAGCATTCTTACCTGATTAGCGAAATCCCCTACGTGGATGCCAACGCAGTTACCCACTTCGATTGTATCCGCCACTTCTTTGTCCACTTCCTCATCGACTCCCGCCGGCTGGGACTTCGGGATGACCGTGCCACTTCCCGCCCCAAACACTCCATCCGATCGATCCGACTCTAGCGATAGAGAATCCCCCGAGAATGCCGGGTTATTTAGATCCGGGAATGAGGGAATATCCATCCTAATTCCCCCATCTTCGACCGAATCACTAATCATAGGGGATTGGGAGTGGATTGGGCTTCGGAAAATCCTAGGCCTTTTCCTGGAACGTACGCAAGAAAATTGGCCCGTAGACGGCCCAACTTGGTCCGAAACTCCAAAAGGCCCGACGATTTTGTTACGGGGAGTCCTAGGCGAGCCTAGGGAATTGGCCTCCACGTGCGCCGGAATTGGTTCCCCATGCAACTCATGACGACCCCCGGCCTTCCCCGTATTGCGCAACGGTTCCTCTTCCTTTCGTGCCTCTTGGTTGACGATGGCCGGAGACCTCATCTGATCGGTTTCCGGCGCCACGATCGGTCGGAATTCGCCTTCTTCAAGGTCCATCTCCCCAGGCTCAACCCCTCCAAAACCCCCCACTATAGCAGGTTCTACATGCTATTTTAGCGCCGGGGGCCAAGAATGCACGATCTCCTTAACCCAGACCGGATAGGCCCGATTATTCCAGATTATGTTTATTTCCTCATCAATTTGTTTTCCAGAATTGTACAGGACCAAGCATGTTCCAGATGAGACATCATACATATCCCATCAGAAATCTGATGGTTCTATCACCTTTCCGAATAAACCAGCAATGTCCTTGTAAATTTCCTCCTCTCGGAGAATAATTGGAAGGCCATCCATTCTTAGCTTCGCCACTCTTTCAAACGGTATCTCCTACCTTCCCAGACCACCGCAGAGACTAGCTTTTCTTTCCATGTATCCTCATTTAGAACAAAATCCTTCACCAGCTCTTGAGAGTTCAAAGAAGTTAGGCATTTCATACCTCCAATAAAGGACACCGACACTTCCTGGTAGCCCCACTCCGTAAATGCTGGAAATCAGGCCCAAGAATACGAACACAGAATTTGATTCCAACCAAGATCGACTCTTTCTTTATTAATTCTTGACTTTTTAATTACATAGATCCTAACCATCTATTTATAATAAATAAGTCTTACTAATCCTACTCAGATGCTATTCTCAATTATAATCTAATACTAACTCCAACAAACTAATAGATAAATATAACTTTATCTAAACATTCAAACTATTAATTAAATACTAATTAATTAACTAGTTCCGGATCACCCATTCAACTTTCACGTTCTTACAAACCGACCCCTATTTCTTTCATAAAATCAAGATTAACTCCTTCATTCTCTCCCTTAATCTTGATTTAGACTTATTTCTTGCTCTTTCCACATAGTTGCAATCTCGACTTTGAACTCTCTGGATACTATTTGATCAAGATTGAAGCGAGGTTAGCGCCGTCATCATCGAAATTGGAACTCTTCCTTCTTTCCTTCAAAACATCAAGAAACAAGAGTCCTTGATAGCCTTCTTAACAAGATGAATCTTGTTCTTCCTACTCATTCTCTCAATAAAAAACAGGATTCTTGATTATCTTCTTTACCTTCTTTCTTCAAGATCTGACTCTTGACTACCTTATTACTTACTTTCTTTAAGATCTGGCTCTTGACTGCCTTTCAAGATCTAGCTCTTGACTGTCTTTCAAGATCTGGCTCTTGACTGTGTTCTTTCTTTCTTCAAGAACTGACTCTTGACTGCCTTTTACCTACTTTAAAAACATTATTTCTTGGATTCAGAAAAAAATTGAACCCCACTTACTTACTTGCCAAACTTACTTGCTTTCTTGCTTCTTACTTCACGTGCCTACTTGCCAGCTTCTTTTTCTGAATTAATTCTAGCCGCAAATTCTCAAGGTGTGTGTATGCTTGCTTCAAAATCTTTCTCGATGACTCAACCATTAATTTTAAGGTGTATGGTTGCTTGCTTCTCATTCTTTGAATTCGCATAACATCCAAATTTAATTGACCTGCTTTGATTTAATTATCACAACCTCTCTGTTTGCTTCGTTCTTTTTCCTTTCTCGACAAAAACCCCTGCCGGCTCTTTATTTATTTATTTTTATTCCACCGTCAACGAAAAACAAGCAGCCAAACTGCTATTCCTTTTATTTTCGATTTAGATCCTTTCTTTTCAAGCGAACAATCACCACCCTCTCGTGACCTACTTGCAACGTTTGCTATTCCTTTTATTTTTGATTTAGATCCTTTCTTTTCAAGCGAACAATCACCACCCTCTCGTGACCTACTTGCAACGTTTCTGCCTTTTTTTTCTTGTGACTTGCTTGCTTCTCCTCAGCCCCGCAGCCAAAGGGCTGCTCTCCCTCGCGAAGCACGACTCTCAAAACCGCAGACACCAAGCTCTGATACCAATTGTTGGAAATCAGGCCCAAGAATACGAACATGGAATTTGATTCCAACCAAGATCGACTCTTTCTTTATTAATTCTTGACTTTTTAATTACATAGACCCTAACTATCTATTTATAATAAATAAGTCTTACTAATCCTACTCAAATACTATTATCAATTATAATATAATACTAACTCCAACAAACTAATAGATAAATATAACTTTATCTAAACATTCAAACTATTAATTAAATACTAATTAATTAACTAGTTCCGGATCACCCCTTCAACTTTCACGTTCTTCCAAACCGACTCCTATTTCTTTCATAAAATCAAGATTAACTCCTTTAGCAAATATAGTCGCCATGTTTGCAAGAGTAGTGGCATCCTTCGCCTCTCCAACCACTACCCTCCCCATACAGTAACGTGGGAAAAGTCCCCCTTCGCCTTGTATCGCGATTGACTTCTTCTCTTGAACAGCATTGTTCAGAACATCTTTATACGACCCCCCCCCCCATTCTTCCATTGAAAGCCGGTTGATCCCCCGACGGAATTTGGAACTTGGGGATCCAACCTTTCAGCCTTGCCGACACCTGCTGGTGATCGACTCTCCTATGGTTTTTGTCATACTTGGCTACTGCTGCAGAGACCAAAGCATTCATTATAGTAACCTTATTCATCTCCTCTAAGATACTTGCCAGGTCGGTTACCTCAAATATCCTCACAAATCCAAAATAGTTCCCCCGGCTATCCTTTTTCTTTGCAACATATGCGTCGGACACCCTCCTGAATTGCTGGAAAGACATTCTTAAGGCGAAGTTTGTTACCCACTCAGGAAGGTTGGAGATGAAAAAGGAGGTTTCATTATATCCCGCTGGTTGTTTGCCTTTCTTCTTGTATCTTACCTCTGACCACCTTTCTCCGGCACCGCCACCCCCTCCTCTCATAGTTTCCTATTAATGTAATTAAAACAATTAAAGTACAAATTGAAGCAGCTTTGTTCCGTAAATATTTCTAACAAACAATATAAAATTTTGTTACTTTAGTTTGTTTTTATAATAATAGTAGCTTACAATCCCGTGTACTAGACGGGCTGATTAACGAAAAAAAGTTGTTAATCATCAATTTGTATATACTTCATAGTAAAATGATTTATATATTACATACAATAGTCAAATAAACATTAGCAAGTTTTCTTCGATTATTCCATAAGTAATAATATAAAACAACTACATTTAAATTAACTCTGTGATTTGGAGACATTGGAAGGATATGAAAATTATTTACAAGTTGATGATCAGAGAAGAAGACAAGAATATGTAAATTACTTACAGATTGATAACTCAGATGATAGATTAAAAATGGAATTAACTGTTATGAGAGGATTGTAAAAAGAATTACATCTAAATGATATTTATATAGGAAAATCAAGGTTCGAATTTTAATAAATTACATAAATAAAGTCTTAATTGTAGGATTTTTTGAGGTGACTTTCTGATTTTTGGAAAGTTTTGATAATCTATAAATAAAATATAAGTTTTGAATGAACTCAAATCAATCTGTTTTAAAATTTAAATTCAAAAAATGGAAATGATGATCATTTAAAAAAATTGAAAGGATGATTACAGCGTAAAAAAGTTGATATTTGAAAATTTTTTAATACTTATATTTAGGAATTAGTAATCAAATTTGTTTACTTGTTTGATTGTTTACTTATTGAAAGGAAAGATTGGAAACTGATTCAGGTTAGATTGGATCCAAGTTAGATCCGCGTGTGGTGGTAGTTTAGACGGGAAAGGTTGTCCCAAAAAACATTTATTTATTAGTATGTATAGATATAGATATAGATGAGAGAGAAGAAAAAAAAATATAAACATAAGTCAATGTCATATTGCCAATGTGGGACTAACCCACTTGGTAGAGGCTCTTGCCTCTTAAATGAGAGGTCCTGGGTTCAAACCCAAGCATGGAGTAAATTATTTGGTGTAATTTAGGAGTAGCAATAGGGTAGATCTGTCGTTCAAAAAAAAGTCAATGTCATATTATTAGAAAGATAAGTTAGAAATAAAAAAAGAGTAAAGTACAAGGATGTTTCCTGTGGTTTACTAAAATTTTGGATTTGTTCTCTATCTTTTCAAAAGTACATGTTTACACTTTGGAACGCATAATGCGTAACACATTTAGTCCTAGCCAACAAATCTAAAAGTTTTAAAAAGTCCAAGTTTGAGGACTAAATGCGTTACAAAGTACAAACCCCATGGACCATCCGTGTACTTTTGAAAAACCAGGGACCAAATCCAAAATTTTGATAAACCACAAGGACCATCCGTGTACTTTACAGATAAATATAAGCGTTTCTTTTTCTATATGCTAAATATAATTAGAAAACCATGTTATTATAATAATATTAAAACGTAACTGTTTATTATCACGATCAAGTATAAGTAAAATTCACTCATTTAGATATAAATTAATTGAGTTTGACATGATTTAATTCAATAAAAAGGTAATATCATACATTTATAAACTTTTTCTTTGTATATTGTTTTAATTTAAAACCATCAAAGTTGTATGTACCCATAAAAGTTATTTTTAACCGTGAAAAATATTATTGAAACATTAACGGATACCATAAATACCAGGTTAACTAATTAGATTAAGTATAACGTAGCTTATATTAGGGAGTTGATTTTAAAGAGGTAAAAATTTAAAGACAGAAAATCAGTGAATGTTTGATTCGTATCTAGCCTTTTGCTAGAGAAACGTAAATGCCTTTTGGAGCCACCCTCTCAAAGATTCACAAAAAAGTTGATATCTTAAACCGTGCTCCTCATTTTTATTATTTTTTTTTGTTAAAAGTTAACATCACCTTTTATTTTGTTTAGCTATGGTTAAGCTATAGAGATTGTACAAGTAAAATTAAAGGATATATACTCGTGACCTTTCTAAAAGTATATTTGTCATAATCATGTGATGTCTAAATTTCGTACATGAAAGACATAATGTTTAGTTTTATTGTGAATTCTTTCTAGAAGGATTTTGTAAGAGACTAGTATCATGAGATAATATTACGTATATCATATAAAAAGTAAAAAAGGAAATAAGTAAAAAAGAAATAAGAAATAAGTAAGAAAAAGTAAAAAAAAAAATAAAGAACAAAAAATGTCATCGATGGGACACGACAACAGCGGCGGATATACCTTATACCCCGACGTGTAGTGGATTTTTTTTTACCGTTTATATGTTTCCCGATACCCTTGAACGAAACTTTTGATACCCCTGAAGTTTTTGTTAAAAGGTTTAACACAGGTATGTATTGCCAAACTTGATACTTCATTCATAATACTCAAAGCTTTAAATAGTACAATGCATAAGAAAGGAAATAACAAACTAGACGGAAAACAAGAGAAACTAACGTAAGACTAGGAAACACGTTGATAACCACGTTGAACACCAATGTTCTTATTCTCCTAAATACTTATTCAAATATTGCGCACGTGACAAACATGCAAACTCACGTACACAACCAACCCATGCACCTGCATGTACTCCAACAGACCCTCCCTCTAACTAGACTTGGACTTCCTTGTCTAGTTTGTCCTTCACAGAACAGACTCCAAGCTTTCCTCTTAGTTCTTCAAACAGCTCCCGCTTCAGAGGTTTAGTCATCACATCAGCCACTTGGTTTCTTGTACAACAATATTCCAGCTCTATTGTTCCTTCCTTTACCAGTTCCCTCAGAAAATGAAAACGAACTCCCACATGTTTGCATCTCCCATGAAACACAGTATTCTTTGACAACTTGATGGTGGAAGTGTTATCACACCTAATCAAAGTGCTACCATTCAGCTCCAACCCGAAATCTTCAAGAACTCCTCTGACCCAAATCACCTGACAAGCACATGATGATGCTGCGATATATTCTGCTTCGGTTGAGGACAAGGCCACCACATTCTGTTTCTTTGATTGCCATGCTACAGCTCCACCGTCCCACAATACGACATAGCCAGACGTACTTTTCCTGTCTTCAATATCTCCCCCAAAATCACTGTCAGTGTACACTTGTACAAGGCCTTCTCCTCCTGCCTTGTACCAAATCCCATAGTCCAAAGTCCCTTGCAAATACCTCAAGACTCTTTTGGCAGCTTCAAAATGAACTTCTGATGGACTAGACATAAAACGACTTATTAAGCTTACCACAAATTGTAAATCAGGCCGGGTTGTGGTAATGTACATCAGGCTTCCAACTATCTGCTTAAACTTCGTTTCATCAGTCTTCCTTTTTTCATCTGACTGTAGTTTGCATCCGGGAACAATGGGACACCACACGGAATTGCAATTCTCCATGTTAAATCTTTTGATTATTTCTTTTGCATACTTGTACTGTGAAATGTGTATTCCCTGAGCAGTTTGAAGGACTTCAATGCCCAAGAAAAACCTCATTTTGCCAAGATCTGACATTTCGAACTCCTTCATCATTGACTGTTTGAAGTCCTGCATCATTTTCAAATCATCACCTGTATAAATTAGATCATCAACATATATGTTAACCAGCAACGACTTTCCTCCAGAATTTCTTTTCACAAACAATGTGTGTTCGGCCTTGCTTCTAGTAAAACCTTCTTTGATGAAGTAGGATTCAATCCTACTAAACCAAGCTCGTGGAGCTTGTTTCAGACCATAGAGTGCCTTCCTCAATTTGTAGACTTTATCTTCCATACCTTTCACCACATAACCCTGAGGTTGTTGCACGAAAACATCTTCATCTAATGTGCCATGTAAGAAGGCAGACTTGACATCCATTTGGAAAATAGACCAACCTTTTTGAGCAGCAAGAGCTATCATAAGCCTTATAGTATCCATTCTGGCTACCGGAGCATAAATTTCAGTATAATCAATTCCATATTCTTGCCCGTAGCCCTTTGCCACCAGTCGAGCCTTATGTTTTTCTATTCTTCCATGTTCATTCAGCTTCGTCTTGTATACCCACTTGACACCAATGCACTTGGTATTCTTGGGCAAGTCTACTAGTTCCCAAGTCTGGTTTCTTTCAATGGCTTGTATCTCAGCATTCATAGCATCTTTCCACTTAACCTCTTTTATGGCTTCTTCGAAATTGATTGGTTCATGATGTGCAACCTGCATAACATTCAACTCACTTTCATCTCCTGTAACATAATCACCCAGATAGGACGGAGGTCTTCTTGTTCGTCCCTCCCTTGCTCTAACATAGCTGGATTCAGGAACATCTGGGTTGGGCTCTCTTCCCACTAGCCCAACAGTGGGGGGTAGTTCATTTTCTGTACTAATTTCAGCTTCATCACCTACTTGTATCTCTTCATCAGAAAACTGGAAATCTTCACGGTTACCCCAAACTAACTCTTCTGCATTATTTCTTTCATTTGTACTCCATTCCCACTGCTTGTTTTCTTCAAACACCACATCTCTACTCACCACCACTTTCATGGTTGTTGGATCAATTAGTCTATATCCCTTAGACTCTTCACTGACACCTGTTAAGATACACACGTAGCTTTTGTCATCCAACTTAACACGTTTCTGTTTAGGGACGTGAACATGAGCCAAGCATCCCCATGTTCTCAGATGCTCAACGTTTGGTTTCTCCCCACTCCATGCCTCATCTGGTGTAATGTTGTCCAAGGCCTTTGTCGGGCACCTGTTCAACAAGTAGTAACTCCAGACAGTTGCCTCAGCCCAGAAGAACTTTGGCATGGATTTAGAAGCTAGAAGGGTTACAACCATATTCATTACCGTGCGATTCTTCCTCTCGGCTACCCCGTTTTGCTGTGGTGTGAAACTTGTAGTCAACTGCCGTTTAATACCATGATCACCACAGTATTTATTGAACTCATCTGAGAGGTACTCTCCACCACGGTCTGTTCTCAAAGCTTTAATCTCCTTGCCCATCGCCTTTTCTACTTTGCTTCTAAAGTTCTTGAAACTTTCAAAAGCTTCCGACTTGTCCTTTAACAAGTACACCCATCCTTTTCTACTGTAGTCATCGATGAAGCTGAGTATGTACTTCTTTCCACTGCGTGAAGCAGGTTTGATAGGACCACAGATATCAGAGTGGATAAGTTCTAAGATATCTTTAGCCCTCCAAGTACTATACTTAGGTATGGGTTGCCTAGTTTGCTTTCCAGCCAGGCAGTGAGTACACACCTTTTCATCAACAGTAAACCTAGGCATGCCCCTAACCATCTCCTTTTGTTGTAGTAAGCCCATGCTAGTACGACTTAGGTGCCCAAATCTTTCATGCCACAGTGTTGATGTATTTTCATTATTAGAATACATGCATTGTTCTATCTGCTTTCCTGCATCCTTGTCAGTTTGCTCATATAAAGGAAACATTCTATTAGTTGTCATAGCAGTTTCAATTAATAAACCTTTATCTGGATGGTAAATCTTGCATATACCATCACGAATAAGGAAAATCAGTCCCCTTTCTTGAAGCTGGCCTACACTCAACAAGTTGGTTTTCAACTCTGGGACATAATATACACTATCAATTGTGTATAAAATTCCCTCAACCATCATCCTGATTTGACCCTTCCCAGCAACTTTTATACGAGTGTTATTACCCAACTTGACGGAGTGAGAGTATGACTTATCTAGATCAATGAATTTTCCCTTATCCCCACACATGTGGTTTGAACACCCCGAGTCTAAAAACCATAAATTGTTTGTACCTTCATTGCCTGTGAGTGCCATGAAAGTGCTAGCGTCTTGTTCTGCAGTCTGCTCTTGATCATTGCTGGTGTCACGAGGATCTATCAATCCCAACAGCATAACTTCTTCTCCTTCATCAAAACCAGCATAGTTGGCTTCTTTGGAGGTTGGACATTCGTACGAAAAATGTCCAAGCTTATGGCATGTGTAGCATTCAACTGTTTCCCGATTGTAGGTAGATCTCCCTCGGCCACGTCCTCTACCTTTAGGGCTCCCTCGTCCTCTAGGGCTTCCACGCCCGCGAGCGGCTGAATGTTCACCGTAATCAGCCCTCAGTGCCTGCTCTTCATCTTTTTCTGGTTTCTTGAACTTTTGCTCATGGACTAGGAGGGTGCTTTGAAGTTCATCGATAGACATTGCCTCAATATCTTTGGATTCTTCAATGGAGACAACTACAAACATGTATTTTTCTGTGAGGGTCCTTAAGATTTTTTCAACGATCTTAAGATCTGTCATAACCTCACCATTGCTTCTCATTTGGTTTGCAGTGGTCAGAACTCTAGCAAAATATTCAGGTATGGTCTCACTTCCCTTCATCTCTAAAAGCTCGAAATCCCGCCGGAGCTTTTGAAGCATGGATTTCTTCACCCTTGCATTCCCTTCAAATCTCTGCTTCATGGAATCCCAAACAGATTTGGATGTGCGCCTATCCAAGATCTGTTCGAAACTGACTCTGTCAATGGCCTGGTATAAGTAATGCTTTACTTGCAAGTCTTTAGCACGCAGCTCAGCCAGCGCCTTCCTTTGGGCATCACTTTGAGCAACACCAACGGCAGGTTCAATGATTCCAGGTTCGATGAGATTCCACAGTTGTTTTGCGCGCAGCAAGTTCTCCATCATCTCTCTCCAATGGTCATAGTGGCCATCGAAAACTGGGATCTTCAACTTCTCGTTGCTCATGGTTGCTATACTCTCTCTCACTTATGATCGGAAGTTGTGCTCTGATACCAAATGTTAAAAGGTTTAACACAGGTATGTATTGCCAAACTTGATACTTCATTCATAATACTCAAAGCTTTAAATAGTACAATGCATAAGAAAGGAAATAACAAACTAGACGGAAAACAAGAGAAACTAACGTAAGACTAGGAAACACGTTGATAACCACGTTGAACACCAATGTTCTTATTCTCCTAAATACTTATTCAAATATTGCGCACGTGACAAACATGCAAACTCACGTACACAACCAACCCATGCACCTGCATGTACTCCAACAGTTTTTTCCTAGATCCGCCACTACAGAACAACGCACTCACCATCTTTAGTTTATCATTTAAAAAAAAGTCACATTTAAACATTATGATTGAAGTGAGGTGGTTGCCTCATAATTGAACACTTACCTTAGTTTATAAGAGAGTTAGTAATATAACTAGAAAGTCTAGAATAAAGAAACACAATAAGCATATGATTAGTTTTTTACGCCATTTACCTTTGACAGCGTGATTTTATGTTTCTATACAAATTCAATAGATAAAAAAACATTAGGATGTGATTTAGAACACAAAAAATGTTGGTAATTTATGGCTATTAGGTCCGTCACGAGTAGGTGATACAGTTGGATCAGTTTGGGCGGGCCCCTAGAATTTATTAAGTGTGTTAATGAGTTTAATTATATTTGGTAATGTTTTGATGATTAAGTTAGGATTTTAGGTTTCTTGTTTGCAAAGTTTGTGTTAGCATTATAAATATATATTATCAGGTTAGGGTTTTTAATAAGATGAAAAGAGAGTTATAATAGAGGTTTTTGAGTTATATTTCCTTTAAGTAATAATATTGAGAGTTATACAATCCTTATCTTCGTTTTCATTATTTTATCGTCTGAGTTATATCGATTCAGTTTCTTGAAAAATTTCTTTAAATGATAATTCAAACTGTTGCCTTTCATATTATATTTCAATGAATAGTAGAAGTTCTAATCACATTCTAAATCATTCAATTCAAATTGTTGCCTTTTAGATTATGTTTCAATGATCAGTAGAAGTTCTAATCACATTCTAAAAACATTTAATGAGAATTCAAACTACTGCCTTTCAGTTTATGAAGATTGGTGTACAAAGTGAGTGTCAAAGATTGAATCAAATGTAACACTTCTCAGATATACAAGTGGCTATCATTATTAGAATAAACCATTTGAAGCGAATTATGCACACAATTAATAAAAACGAACAAGAAATTATCACAAAAGCCAACGCGTCAGATACAAATGATCGATCACACTTTCGAATCCAAGAAGGACAACGTTCTAGGGCTTTTTCAACAGGAATTGAATATGAATTTACTAACAATGAATGAGAATTTTATTAGATGGACCGGTCGGTTTAAATAAAAGCGGTTTAACTATAACAATCGAAGCGATTGTATGTTTAATTCCGGATCCGATTTTAAAAACACTGATTTTAACCGTCATTCACCTCCCGGGATAGTCTAACTTAAATAAGCATCATAAAAACTATCAAATAAAATAAAAGCAAAAAAGAGAGGTATATCAATAATAAAGAAGTGAAAGGAGAGTATCAGCCAGGGTATCTATTTAAAATAACCATATTAAACTAATCACTTGGAAATTGTTCACCACAATCTTGGAATTTTGTGGTTTAATTCTATAAACTTGTATTTATTTATTATTTAATATTATTTAATTATTGTAGCCTTTGTAAATCCCTTTTAAAAATAAATTAGGATGCTTTTGTTGATTGGGGAATTCATTATGTTACCTCCACATGGCCTCGTGTCTAAACAAAATGACATAAATGGACAAGTCAAGATTGCCCCACAAATCAAGCCTTTGATCAATTGATCCTTTAATTATAACATGTTCTTATTTGCTTTTGATAGATTGCTAATAAAGAAAAAATAAATATAAGATAAATTAACGGATAGTTGGAGATATTAGCTAGAAGTTAGAAGTTTTTTTAGCTGATAGGTTAAATTTTTATTTCTATAAAAGTGTTTAATAAAATAGTTATAATTCTAAATGAACTAAGAGCCTAATTACAAAAGATGAGATCTTGTTTCATGAGTTAAATTGTAGATCCTACTTAATCAAACTCGAATTAAGACGTGTGAGATAAGTCTGTTTAAAGAAAGAAAAATGTTTTCTCGTTTATATAAATGGATTAGGAATTGTAGAAATGGTAGACCGGACTTAGAAGTCAATTGAATATCTTATAGATAAGATACCAAAGACATGGTGGATAATTGACTAATTGTTTCCATTGGAATGAGAAATGATAAAACATTATTTATAACTATATCCACTGTGATATGAGTTTATAACTCGAGATAAAGCTAAACATATTTGAAACTCTTGAAAAATTTAGTAAAAATGTGGTTGTTTATTAACTTTACATACAAATAGTTGTAATTATGATTAATATAATTATTATTTTTTGGGTTTGCATTATATGATATGAGAGATTCATAACGAAAAAAACTGTATCCAAAACGTAACTAAAATGAATGGAATATTGATACTCGAAGTTGAGAGATTAAAATGAATAATATGAACTTCGGTGGTTGGAGTAGGAAATTGTTGTAATTTCTTGATTTATATTTGTCATTAATTGCATGGTTGTTTTATTTTTTGACCCATAAAATCATGACATATATTAAAAGGAAGTTTTGTTTTGTCTAATAAATATGTTATCAATCAAATGATAGTTTTGATTTTGATTTATAAAATTAACATAAAATATTATGAATTAAGTTTTAAAATAAAGTATTAAATATGTAGTTTTTAGTATGAGTATAATATGAACCATTTGATTCTTTCTCTATGAGAGATGAAGAAGAGAGAGAAAATTAAAGAATTTTTTTTCAATTAGTTCCATAAAATAGAGTTGAATAATCTCTAATTTTTTCATTTCATCTTTTTTCATATATTCAAGAACAATATTTTACCCGATGATATCTCAGGCACGTGGCATTTCCTGCAGTACATATATTGTTCCGGTTATTATACAATGGGAGACAGACGCGTTCGTATTAGAGGAGGCGCATAATCTGTTTTAGAAGACGAATCCACAACCAAAATCGTCAACGATATAGTGTGTTCATTGTTGCAGTTATTGAGAATAGTTGAAGACTCGAGTCTATAATATTATATAAATTTGTATTTATTTTCTTTCGGGTATGCAAACGATATTGTACTGAGTTAATTTCCCACGTAATACGAGAGTATCGTCATTATACTTTATTATTATTTTAATTAAAATTTACCCACAATTGAGTTATCTTTTTAGTGGAACACTCCTTGATACACTTAATTACTTCCACGAAAGAAAACCTGTGTTATCTTAGGGTATCTTCGACTATATTATTGTTGTACCTTAGAGACGAACGTGGATTAGTTACCTTTAATTGTATTTTGCTTTATATATATACTAGGTTAGTTATCCGTGTACTATACGGGTTGAAAACATTCAAAATATGAAATGATAAACCGTGTACACAATAAAAAAATATCTAGAATCTAGAAATTTACTATAAAATATTATTTTTTTTTAACGACAACACCTACATATTCTAAGATAATTGGGTTTCCCCGGGGCAACACCTAGAACATCCAGGGCAGCTCACCACAGGAGGAACCCCCAACTGGGTAAACCCCCTGACCTGGCCACAGACCCCTTTTTTGTTGTGGCTAGGATTTAAAACCAAGACCTCCACTATAAGAAGTCTTGGGGCTACCATTGCACCAGATGGCTAACGGTCTATAAAATAAATAGTGCATTATATTGGTTGAATACATAACACTATGAGAAAATGAAAATGTCTTGAATAAGTCTTAAATCTCTAAAAATTTAACATTTGATATTTTATTTGTAACTTTTTTTTAATTATTTAATTAATTATTTATTTATTTATTTATTTCCAAGTGTGAACACCGATTGTCTAAAAAACAATCCAAGATTCGATATTGATTGTCCGTAGCTTTTATTAATTGTCATTGCAAAACATACTTATAGTGGAAATTGTCTTCTACCAATTTGAAATTGGGTTAGTAACTCATGTACTACACGGGTTGAATAGGAGATACAATGTCAAGTAAAAAATTGAAGAAGTTCATTATATGATCTAACTATATGTGATATAAGTAATATGCTAAAGCAAACATAGACCCGATGTCACACAATATCAAACTGATGTGTGTCCACAAAATAAACGATCATTATTCAGAAAAATCATATTAGGTTAGTAACTCATATACAATGTTTTCACCATCGGGTAGTAACTCATGTACAATGTTTTCACACTCGGCTATACTATGGCGAGTGACCTAATTGGAACACTTTTAAAACTTAATTACTATTCTGTGGTGCTTTCACTAAATCATATTAGTAAACTCCAGTAAAAGTTTTATTATGAAAACATTTTGCAAAATATATTAAAAGGTTTATTAATATAAAATATTAAGATTATAAGCTTCGAGCTTTCCTTTTAAAAACGTAAAATATTAATTTAAATTCGACATCATTACTTCCCAATTTTATTATGTAGTTTTGTTTATTGAAAAAAAATTAATAATTTTAAATAGAGGGACTTGTGCATAAAAATATAATAAAAAAATATGATTTCTTTATTTTAACTGATTATTATATTCTTTATGATTTAATAAAAAAAATAGGTTTGTGCATAAAACATTCTTTTATAAATTGAACATTTCTTTAATTTTTTCATAAAACACTTTAAAAAAATAACTATATAACGTTTCTAAAATTTATATTAAAAACTATATAATATGTCATCAATATGTAATTTGTAAATCTTTTTAAAAAAGTAAATAAAATTGTATTTATTCAAGCCGTGTAATATACTGGGTTTATAACCTACTAATTTATAAATCATATTAGGAAATTCGTGTAAAAGTTTTATTATGAAAACATTTTGCAAGATATATTGAGAGGTTTAATAAATATATAAACATTTAAGATTATAAGCTTCGAGCTTTGCTTTTAAAAACGTAAAATATTGATTTAAAATCGACATCATTACTTCACAATTTTATTATGTAGTTTTGTTTACTGAAAAAAATAATTTTAAATAGAGGGACTTGTAACGTAAATAATATAAAAAATATAATATAAAATTTTATGATTTCTTTATTTTAACTGACTATTATATTCTTTGTGATTTCATAAAAGAATTTAAGATTTCTTTAAGTTATGATAAAATTGGGAAGTAATGATTTCTTTAAATGCATAATATTTACCCAATTTTGTGGTGTGCTAGTTTAGGCGGGAAAAAAAGTTCCTCATGCTCTCAATTAATGGCACGTGTAACTTGAGATTTTCATTTATTAGATAAGTAAGATGTTACCCATAAACTAAACAAATAGATTATTTTTCTTTTAGCACATCTTGTGTCCCAATATAATTAATAAATTTTTTCTTATCCAAACAATTTTTAAAAAAACTAACACAAAATCATCAACATGAAATTCATATTTTTTTAAACGTTATTCTCCGGTAGTAGTCATCTTTGTAACCATGTAATAGTCATCAACATAACCGTATAAGCACACTCATACGATAAAGAGAAGAGAAACGTTACGTCTATACAAAAAGTTTATAAACTTCGACTTAAAAAAATGTGTACCTATATAATAAATATAAGTTTACAAACTTTATAGAGGAAAGAAAATTAAGAACACATAAAAAGACTTTAGAACAAGTTAAGTGAGCTCTATTTGTTGACTTTATCATTAGTAGCACGTTTGTTCATGCTTTATGAATTAAAGCTTTACAAGCAAAGAAAGATTATGGTTATTAAATTAATCCCCACACCATGTTATTAAAAAACTATACTTTTCAAAGAGATTATAGTTGATATAATTATAAAGGTTTGAAAAAGATTTTAATCAAAAGATAAAGTTCTAACTAGTATTAAATTTTAATGAATTGTAATGAACTTTGTACGATAAGTGTTGACTATTTTAGTATAATTGGATTAACTTGTTAATCATGTGAATCATAATATGTATCAAACAAGTCAGGAGGTGTGAAGTATGCACTTGTTTGAGTTTATTATCATTTTAGGAACCTAATTGCCACTTAGGGGGCGGAGCCCCTAAGGAATGGAGGTTCCAAGGGCGGCAGCCTCTGGCGGGGTTCAAGGGGTAGAGCCACTGGTTGAGGTCGAGCTGACAATTGTTCATGCAGTTATTCATTTAAATTCGCAAATTTTTTATATTGACATTTGTTGTTATATTAAAAATTCATTAGAATTTGATTTTTTGGATTTTCACATGTGAAATCTGTTTAATCAAAATGAAGATAAAATGACACAATTTTACTTAAATTTCGAATTTAATTGAATAACAGGTAAAGACAATTTCTTGCCCCAATCCCTACCAAACTGATTTTGGTCATTTGGACAATTGTCATTCGTTATTGTAATCTTAGAAATCCTAAATAAGTTACATGGTTAGTCAAGTAAAGTACGCAGGTGAAGTTGTATACTTTGATATTATTAAGGGAGTGATTAAATCGTGTTCATTTACCTTTTCCAAATCGTGTTTAAGAATTGATTTCTTTATGGATGACAATCCCACAACATAAAATAATCTTTAGTAAACCGGTTATAACCTTGTACTTTTTTAATTCGGTATTATATAAACATGGTAATTAAACTATAATTATCTTCTAACATCCTAAACATTTGATATAATATTTTATTCGGGGTAATCTATACTATATAATAAATAAAGGTTTTTCCATGGCACGTGTCGCCTCCACATTCATTCTAATCGTTTTTTTCTCGTCTCTCTCTTATTAATGCACCTTCTGAATTTTTAACAACAATATTTATTTAAATAAATTATTAATTATACTAATAAAACACATTTATTTTAAATTTTTTTTTTTTTTTTTTTTTTTTTTTTTATTCAATCGGAATCCATAAATCGAATACGAGATGACCGCCACAATTACAAACTAATGGCAGGTAGACGGGCAACAAGCTGCGCCGCTACCCCCTTCTGAATAGCAAATCCTACTCTACTAAACACAAAGTTCCCCCCATAAATATATGCGGTGTTACTGCTGACCACCCGCTGAACCCGCTTAAGGAACCGCACCGCATCAGGGGCGAGAGCGCCAAAGGTGTCAAAGGCAAACGGTACGAACACGTGTTGATTCACGAGGCAAGCTTTTTCGTGCTTAGCTACTTTACCCGCCTCTGCCTTGTTTATCGCCTGACCCGCCTTAAACCCATGGTCCCTTATCCCAACTAGGGGGGACACACCTGTCAAATCAACACATGCGTGTTTCCCTCCTTCCCATCCAAAAACAAGAATGTCAGCGGGCCGAAGGGTTGATCTCCCATCTAATGGGTCGGTCAAGAAGTTCACCGGGGCTTCCTTTTTAGCCGAGATCCCTGCCCGCTTAAGGACATCAAAAAGCACATCTCGAACTAGGTCATGTCGGTATTTGAAGCCCGGTAATTCTCTGCAATGGACAGCATGCTCCCCAAAAGAATCCAAGCAAGCCTTCCGACAAACGGGACACGGGTCATCAACCGGGAAAAGGGGTACCATCAGCCGGTATTTGAGGATAGCCCGATATTCCACTGGCGACATACATTGCCCTAAACCTTCGATGGGAACAACCGACAGGAAATCCTGAGCATGGGGGGCTCGCAAACACTCGAGCACGGCTCGCTGCCGCGGGGACAAAGCGAACTTCTCTTCAAATGTCTTGACAATTTCACTATATAAAGCATTCGCCAAAATTTTCTGGGCTTTAAGGGGGGCGGTGTCTTTAATATAGAAACCGTCAATATCAAGATCGGGAAGAGAACTATGCAGAGTGTCCAACGCACCCCTATAATCAGAGTCAAACAACCCACCACCACATTCACGAAGAATGTGGTCTTGAAGAACCCAAGATTGGGCCCTTGAAGCCACAAAAGCGTAGGAAGAGGCGTCCCCAGCCGAGCAAATCCCAAGACCCCCAAAGCGGGTCGGGAGGGAAGCTAACCTCCATTGGAGGTCCCCAAAAAAGGCACCCCCACAAACAACAATGTCCTCAATCGTTTTCCGAAGACCTGTGTCAAAAACAGAGACGGCTTCCCCGACATAAGAAGGCTGACAAGTCCTGAGCCCAAACAGCAGTTTAGCAACCCCCATGCACGAACGAAGCAGGAGGAGTTCGCTCTGAGGGTTCCGAAGGCGTTTGAGGCATCCCATCAGGTCAACCGCACGTTTGGCTCTTTTGAGGGCCAAACCACTAATAAACTCCCCATCTCTGCTGACAGCACCACCTAAGAGTTTCACCCCATGCACCGGCCTACCAATTTCCCGCGGAAATAAGCTCTCTCGAGTCTTCACCCCGTCGCATGTAGGCCAAAAAAATTCAGTTTTTTTTATGTTGACAAGGAGGCCCAAAGAGGGGCCCTCCACTCTAATGATGTCTAAAGCCTTGGCAACCTGAGTAGCATCTCCAATAAGGGTCCCATCATCCAGGTACCATGCGTGGAAAAGAAGCTTGCAGCGATCTCTGATCCGGAGGACAAGGGGGTGTAAAACAAGGGCAAAAAGGAGAGGCCCTAAGGGATCCCCCTGCTGAACCCCCGTGGAGGACCAAATATAATCATTCCCCACATAAAGTCTAGCTGGCTGGCCATATAAGAAATCAACCCAAGCAGAGATAGATGGACACATTTTCCTCACCTCATTTAAAAGAGCAGTTCTATCCACAAGATTAAAGGCATTCGAGAAATCGACGGTAAGCATAGCCAGCGACCCGTCTCGGTGGTGCGCATTCACGAACCTGTTCGCACTATGAAGAACCGCCTCAGCCCCGTTTGGAACCCCGACCCCAAACTGGAAGTCGCCAAGGTATTTGGCCATATCCCTCCCCACCCCCTTCATAGCAACCTTGGAGACTACTCTCCTCCAGATTGAACCCACTGCAATAGGCCGGATCCCATTATCGGGCTTGAGAAGGGGCGTAAGGGGAGCAGATGCAACGAATTCCGCCAAACTCCTTGGGCAACCCCCCCTCAAACAGATGCAACGAATATGCAACGAATAGAGCAAACCGCCTTGACCTGACCCCGAGCCCTTTCTCAGACAGGTCAAGCTCAAGACCAAGTGAATGGGTGTAGGTTGCAGACCCATCAGCCAAGAATTTCACATTTTTGGTCTCTGGGTATGATTTCTTCCATGCCTTCATCACAAAAGGATCATTTACTGCAAATCATTATTAAACTTTTGTTACAATGATGTATTAAAAGAAAAAAATATTAATTGAATTTAACGAAACATTTATGGTTTAGAAGAGACATACCACTAATCAACAAAAGGTCCTCCACACCCTTTGATTTAAGTTCTTCAGATTTCTCAATGAAGTCGGGGACATGTTTCATACTGTGCCAAAAGAACTATGAACAAATTGGTTAATACCATAACACATTGCAAATAATTAAGAACTTAAAGCATCAGGAATTAAAATTAGGTAAAGAAGGATTTTAAGGTGCCTTCAAGTTGGAGTGAAGGCACCGGGTACACCAAAGGGGACGACTTTCTTGTTGGCGGCGAGAGAGTGTACGGAGACTTGTTGCAACACATCATCTTCATCGAAATATGCAAGAGTTCTGTCAGGAATCGTGTCGCCAACAACTATCGGAGCCATTTTCAGATTGAATGAATGGTGATGAGTGATAACTGATGATTGGTGAATGATGAATGATGAGAGGCTGGTGAATTTATAGGGTAGGGTGGAACGGACTTGATGGAATTACCTATAAAAATGAATAAAGAGTTTGAGGTCCGGCTGACTGTAAAAACGTGTCTATTAACTATACAATCCGTAGAAAATAGAAATTATATTTATTTTTTAATGAAATGAAAGTAAATACGATAAACTATTAATGTTAATGTTGCTCCAATTTTCTATTTTCTTCATCTTGCTATATTTAAGTTTATATTTTTTCACAACTTTCCATGCACGTATTGTTAATTTATTCAATGCATCTTTTCTTACCTACTAAAAATATTTACATCAAAGCATACTAATGGTATTATTAAGTATTGATGGAAGGATACTAATTGTATTAAGTATTGATGGAATTTCCTTTCGAAGGGGTGAGAGTTCAATAGTAGCAATGTCTTGGATGATAATCCCAAGTGTGCGTTAGTTAATTTAGGTTTTGGGTAAAAAGTGGAAATTTGACAAAATTGACCAAAATTGTTTTCTTGGTGAATTAGTTGACCAAATTGGTCAACGTTGATTTTGAATAGCTTAAAATGCTTTTATGAGTCTTTTGAACCTATTTCGATGGTTTTAATGGCAAAATAAGTCAATCAATACGTGTTGAAATTTTGTGAATGCGTGAAGTTGAAATATAAAACTCATTCTAATAGGCAAATACATGATAAAAAATGAAAATTGATGATATTATGAATTTGGCAGTAAATTGGTGATGTTACAAAGAATTTTGGATATAAGATAGCAGGCAAGAAACAGAAATTAGATGTGCACTTATGTGAAAATAAGTTTTAGACTTACAATAAATACCTAGAATTTAGGGTTTCAAGTTGGAGCTGACAAATATAATCACATTGGAGTATACAGTGACGAGATATATTAGTAATATATACAATTATCAAATACGTGAAAAGGGAACTTTTGGACTTTTATAAAGAGGCTAGAAAGAATTTTTTCACTTTTATAAATCGGTCACAAAAACTTATCATACATATATATCTCTCAAGTTTCTTTAAACTTTCAATAAACACCTACAATTTTAGTGTTTGTTTTGGTGTCTACTAACCATATAATGACACATTCCACATTCATGTTAATTTTGTTTTTCTTTTATAACTTTTAAAATTTGGAATTTTATAAAATTCCAAATATATCGTTGACACGTTTATGTGTAAGTTTCATTCAAAAGGAGTTGTGCACGATAATGTACAAGTCTTCGAAGCGTAGACGAACAAGATTCAAATGTGCTTCAAGATTTCGTTTTTTTATATATTTTTTTCTCTTACGACCGGCGTGCCTATTTTCAGCAATGTTTGCATGTGATTTTTTTTTAAACCGAGTTGTGAGTGAGACGTGCTTATTTTAAACTACGTTTCATCGTGGGGATGAGTACGAATGTACAATTTGTCAAAACTGAATCTTACAAAATTTTCGTTGCATCAACCCCCTGCAACGTACGGGTTCACCCACTAGTATATATAAAACTACCAACCTTTAGGGCGCCCTCCACCCCTCGGCCGGTTTTTTGGTTTCCATGCACACAACACACGTAGTCACTTCACTTTTGATATTTTAATATTTAGAAGTAAGTTTAAACATACTTTGCTTTTCTTTTTGTAACTTTTAAAATATAACGTTTTCGTACATTCTAGATATACCGTTGCAACGTGCTTATTTTTATTTGCGTTTCAGTATAAATTTTATTCAAATATAAACCAGTCTACATTTCAGCGTAAATGTTATTCAATATCGAGCCGGGTGAAGTATGATTTATTTTTTCTTTTTTTTCTTTAAATTCACTTTCGTATTTATTAACACTCGTTTTTACGACATTACTTTTTCTTGACTTTCAAATGTACCGTTGTGATCTACTTTTTTTATCTATATTTCGATATTTAGAATCGCGCTGCCACAACCATATACACTTTTCTTTACGTGCTTAACCACGTCAAATGTACCGACATCATAGCTCAGTCCAACCATTTTTTTTAAATCTAACCCCTTACAACTATTTTAATAATAATAATAATTGCTATTATTATGGTTATGATTATTACTATCATTATTAACGTGATATAAATTTTGTTTAAAGTGAAGTGTCGGATTTAATCTGTTTCATGTTTTCTACACATACAGAATTTCCGCTCCAACCCGCAACTCATTTCCACTAGTTAAGTTGGCTTAAAATGGGGATAACACAATTTGCGATATTTTGTGCCCTCATAGCTAACGTGTATTGCTTTATAGCAACACTAGTTTAGATCCCGTGTGGTAAAAAATATCAATATTTAAAATTCTTTATGTATATATTTTACATGTGTAAAAATATATTACATATACTAAGGATAGAAACAAACTCAAAATATGTAAAAATTAATATATAATTGAGTTTCGAAAATACGTTAATTATTATTTAATTTAATTTGACTTTCATTTACTATTTGATTGAAATAAAAGTTGCATAATTAAATTTCAAAGTTTTTATAATAAGGGATAATTCAAAATAAATATGTTTTATTAGTATAATTAGTATTTTCTTTAAATATATATTATTATTAAAAGATAGAAGTGTATTAAATAAGATAGAGAGGCGGAATTTTTTTTTGTGAAAATGAATATGGAGACGACACGTATCACTTAAAATATTTTATTTATTATATAGTATAAATATAGATATTATATTGGGGAACTTGTATCTACAAGGAGCATATAGTTGTTATAACATGTCTTATATGTTCATAAATTAAAAATCAGTTGATGAGTTTGAAGTCGGTTACGAAACTAAACTAAATCAGATGTAGATCAAAGAAGAAACACAAGCACACAAGATAATTTACACGTTTTGTAATGATAGAAAACAAGTAATGAGTAGATGGAGATTGACAACAGTAAATCACATGTCCAGTACCACCAACACATCACACATGGACTAGCGGTTGATGCCTCAGATCATTGGACAATGCCTCAGATCAACACACGCCCAACATCGCCACATTCGACGCTATAGCAACCTATTGAGAATAGTGCGTTTAATACTCATTGATTACATCACATTTACACGCCCGTTTATCTTTACAATGCTTATACCAATTCTCAAGCAAGAGTTTACTCACATGGAGGCTTTCCATGTGATAAGATAAGACTAACGGTTCTCGATACGTAGATAAGAAAGATCGTTCAATCTGTTGAAAATCAGGCCCAAAAACTAAACACGTTTATTTGATTGAAATCCACCGATCGACTCTTTTGTATATTATAATTCTCGACACAATGAAACCAATACGATAAAACTCTATTTATACCTAAACAATCCCACTCATGCTACTCATTAAATAAAATACCAATAATTATCTAGACCTAACAACTCGATAATTAAACGAAAAAAAACTTTATCTTCACCCCATAATATTAATAACACGATTAGGATTAATCGTTCACAATCTCTCTAAAGCCCTGCTAGTGAGCTTCGACCATGAGGTGTATATCTTTGTAGCAGTACTATTCATGAAGGAATAAGAAACTACACAATACTTGTTAGAAGTCAGTCGAGTATACAATTCACTTTCATGATCAAAGTCAAACAAATGGTACAATTAATAAACCAAAAGAGGTATTAAATTTCTCAAACATTCGTCTTTTCTATGTGCATATTTGTCAACCACTTCATCTAATTCATTTATGTGGAGAATACGTATAATCACTCCATATTAATAACTATTGTTAGATATATCTTTTTATCTTATTATCTTAATAGGGTAGCTTTTTTATTTAATTGGGGGCAAGAATCAACATTTATTTGTATTTCAGTTTGAGCTATTTTTATAGAGGGGAAACAGCAAATAATAGTAATCAAGTTATAAAAAGGGTCCAACTAGGTCACTCACCATAATATAGCCGATGATGTATACCATATAAAATACATATTGAGTGACTTAATTAGAACACATTTAAAACTTAATTACTATTCTATAAAGTTATTTTTTTTTATCAAAAATATAACTTCTCAGGTAAAAATCCAAAAATAAGAGTGTAACATTGGGCCATATATGAAGAGAATTTATACAAACTAGCCGATCTAAGGATACAAAATTTTTAACTTATATTAATGATTATTAAATAATTTTATTAAACTTTTTTTTTAATAATAAACACTCTCATCCTTATCCTTTTTGAGACTTGACCCTCGATAACTCTACACCAACGTATATGAGTCGTTTATTATCCTCATAACAATTAAACCTTGTAATGGATATTGTATTGATAGACTTTGTGGTCTGGGTTACAAGATTGGTCTTTATATTGATATTTTTTTTTGCTTAGAGGTATTAATTTTGACTCATTAAGTTTTTTCATATTAGTTACAGTGTTTAGGCACTCGTAATCGAGATCAAAAAGCCTAAAAAATTTAGTTTTTTTATGTGTAATATTTTTACCCTCAATTTAATTGTTCAAGTTCCGTCATTGTCTTTTTCTCTCGTAAAGACTACATCTGATTGTTACGGTTTTTTATAGTTTTCATAGTTCTTCACTTATAACTACTTCCATATATATAATATAATTTGTGATTTATTACTCCACTAAAGTGTTTGATAAAACTTTTAAAAGATTAAATCAACTAATTCATAAATTTATACTCACATTTGGACTAAAGTGGTCACACGTATTTTTTTTTCTGAACGGAGAAACTTATAATAAATATAAACCGACACCGGTTCGAAAAAGCTAACCAGCATAAAAAAAAATATTACATGACTAATAGAGGGTTTTTAAGCTACTTGATCCCACTAAATTTAGCCTTGCTATGCCTATTAACAAACCATAGATACGAAAACCAAACAATCAAATCAAAGATAAAGTCCCTCTTTAAGTCATTCGCTTGAAATACAACTTCTTTAAGTCGTTCGCTTAAAGTGGTCACAATTTAGTGAAAGGCGTTACTAAATGTACAAATATAATTAAAAACATGTAAACATGCATATCTAAATTCATAGTTACTTCCTATGCATAAACACTTGTACATAATCATCATATTTGCAATGTGTACTAATTTAAGCTCACAAGTAGGCCTCAAAACTATAAACATTGACTAAAGAAGCCTAAAAAACCGATAAGCATAACACTTCAGAATCGGACCCAAAACCGTATCATACTTGCCAGACATGTTACAATGAGTGTTATAAAAGTTGAGTGTTGACACATTTATTTTTATGATAACTCATAACATCATCTAGACGACCAACCATTAGAGGACAAAAGAAGGGAACTTTCAGGCCCTGGCACATCCCTGTCCTCAAAGAGTGAGAATCAGACAGGCTTAACAGTGCCCCCTCTGTGGACCATCATTTTCCCTTTAATTCCAAGCCCCACCTAATCAAAAATATAAACCAGACCCCCCTCTCTTCCCCAATATAGAAGGTTATACATCATCAGTGTACAACTCCATATGCATAATGTACACATCACTAAAGCCATTGACCCAGATTTAGTAACATATAAACCTATTTCATGTTCCTCTAATCTAGTGACCTGAAGATGAAGATTGAACAACACCTGCCTCACAACTTCCTTACTTTTCAACTCCAAACCAGACCCATCTTGTTTTCTTTACTTTAGTTCCTGATGGCCAGCAGGAGACACTTCCTTCCTACCCCTACCCCTACCCCTACCCCCACCTCTACCCCTACCCACAGACTCCTTTTCTATTCATGTTTGCTGTCTGCAAATCCCATTCCTGGAAACCTGGATTTCATCTGTGTATGCATATTGTAGAGCTGTTACAATCTACTGCATCAATTATCAAGCAAAGTCCCAGGGTCCCATCAGATAGCAAAATTTCATCTTTTCAGCAAGATTTTATTTTACTTTTTACTACAGTTTAGTGCATTTTCAGATCAAGTTTTTGCAAGTTGATATAAATCTTTAATAGTTGTCTAGAGAGAGAGATAGAGATGTCAAATATAAACCAGAATAACCCACCTCAGTTTACTAGAGGATCATCTTCAATCAACCCTTATGCACCTTTGAATTCATCAAATGAAACCCTAGATCAGCCTGGAGTCCATCTCCATCAAAGAAACAACTATCATGGACTGCAAGAGCAAATTGAAGCACAAAGAGAAAGAAGAGAACCAAACCCAGATCCAGATCCAATGCCACCGCCACAGCCACCGTCACCGTCGAATATCATCGAGGCTGCCGCGGTGGTCCGATACCGCGAATGCCAAAAGAACCATGCTGCCAGCATGGGCGCCTATGTTGTAGATGGGTGTGGGGAATTCATGGCTAATGGAGAAGAAGGCACACCAGAAGGATTAAAATGCGCCGCCTGCGAATGCCACCGGAGTTTCCACCGACGGGAGGTGGAAGGTGAGGCACAATCCAGCACATGGATACTTGCTATACAAAACCCACCACCTCGAGCTGCTGCTGCTGCTGCCACAATGCAGCCATCTTATCAGCAACACCACCACAGGTTCAACCACCAGATGCCACCAATCATGGTGGCCTTTGGTGGGAACAGTGTTGCACCGACAGAATCATCAAGTGAAGATCTTGACATGTACCACACACACCCCGGACAACAGCCGGTAAAGAAAAGATTCCGAACAAAATTCACAGAAGAACAGAAGGCAAAAATGCATGATTTTGCAGAAAAAATAGGGTGGAAGATTCAAAAGCAAGATGAACAAGAGATTCAAGACTTCTGCAATGAAGTTGGACTGAAAAGAAAAGTGTTCAAAGTATGGATGCACAACAGCAAACAAGCCTCCAATAAGAAACAAGAGTAAGATTTAATTAAGCTTAAACTAAAATTTGACAACTTAAAATTTCAAGATTTCAATTAAGATAAAAAACTGTCCCTCTTTTGTGCTATTTTGACTCTAAATTCTTATGAATTATTTTTATCTTATGATCAAAGAGAACTCAACTCATCCTAATATGTGCTTATTTTCAGTCTAAATCCAGACATTAAACATGATTAATTTCGTCCATGAATTTACAGTATCAGTTATCTAGTTTCTTCTTGTACTATATCTTTCACTGCACCCTTCAATTCTGGGACCAGTTTATACTTTCTTCTGGTCGTACCCTACACAATAATGCATGTACCCTAGAATCTCAAATTTCCCACAGATTACCACCACACATTTAAAAACATAAATGCATGCGTCATTCAAGAAATCCAACAATTTATATATAACTTATGAGCTATGAGACAAATCTATTCTATATAAACAGTGCAGTAAATATAATGATTTGGGTAGTCCTTACAAGTATAATTTTATGTATTTGATTTTGTAGTGATACAAGACATTTATGCTTAGCAATTTATTAAACTTTAACAAATAAGATAGAACTTAACTTTTATAGAGGAAATGAGAAAGTGCTCTAAAAGGGTAACATTAGATCCATTGACACCATTAGGTGCATGGCATCAGTAGTGATGCTAAACCATAGGTAACATGCTATCTGCAACTCCAAAATCCCACCATAATAATATTATTAATGATAATGATGACAACAAAAATAATATTAAAAAACTGAAAGAGAATCAAAAAGTTATTAAATAACAAAGATTAACCCTAAACCATTTTATAAGTTAATTAATAAAAGGGAGGGGGACAACTGCCACTAGCACAGCCTGATTCCAATCTCTTTGTGTCCCACACTCAACTCAATTAGAAACTTACTAATGTATCTTAAGATCAAACATATACTATAACTATAGGTGGCTCAACAAATCAATAATCGGAGTCACCGAAGAGGGAAGATATAATTAGATACAATAATAAGATGTCTACCGAATTAAAACATTAAGCAAGTTGACAGAAAACTTGCAATCTATTAAAAGTTTTGGAAAGTGCCAAACAGCTGACATGTGAAAATGTGAATGCAATATATAGATTTATTGTTGTCTTATGAACTCAACAATGTGTCTTCCAAACAAGAGTCTTAATATATTGGCTCCAGCACAAAAAATTATACAGAATGATAACAGTCACACGAATAGGGAGGGAGTTAGAATTATAGCCTTATAGGATTAGAAAAAAAAGAGCAGTTGACCGTCAACAGTTTCTTGCAACTGTATATCTTACTAATTTACAAAGATCTAATAGACCTACTAAATCAATCCGTTAATATCTGGTAAGAGAAGCAATCAAGGCAAGGCTTCATTTAAGCAAATATAAGCTTAAACCTAGCACTAGAGTTTTGTAACTAAGTGAACATAGTATTTCTTCCACTATGATGTCTATGTGCAAAGTACCACAATAACTTTTGGCTCACGTCTTCTTTCTGAATTTGCCCTCACATTTTGATTATGCAATCTACATTTGACTCTTGCCCAAAAATAGTTCAATGACACTTACCATGTGATATAAGAATCGATTTCTTATGGAAACCAAATGATACCTTACAAGAGCAAATAACACAAACTACACCAGCTCCTTTAGGCAAAAGAATACAAACCCCGCCTTGGTACCTTACTAGCATATACATCTCACTTCCAACAAAAAAGAAATCATTATATAGTTTTACCTTTGTAAAACAACAAACCTACGATAATCTCACATGCTATCTTACTAACGGAGAGGGAAACGAAGGAGAAAGAAACCTTAAAGAGAGTCGGCACACACGGTGTTTCCTAGATTCCGCGCAACATCGCTTTTTCCTTGTCAACTTCATAGGTTTCCTTCACCTGCTCCTTCATTGAGTCCTTTGAGAGCGAAGAGTCATCAACCTTGGCTTTAGCTGCATCATAAGCATTCCCTGAAGCATCTGATGCTTTTTTCTTTAGTAACCTCATAGGTTTCCTTAGCCTGCTCCTTTATAGAGTCCTTTGAAACCCCATAAGATTCATCAACCTTACCTTTAGCTCGACCATATGTATCAAAAGTTTGAACTTTTGAGTTTTGACATTGACATTAAAAGAAACTTTAGCTTCACCAGCCTTATCTGAAGCCATATCATAAGCATCAGTTGGCTGCATAGCCTTTGGCAGAGTTATATGCATCTTGTGCTTTATTTTTACCATCCATCATCACTCGTTCCTTGGATGCTTCGATTTCAGAACGTTTGTCTGTGGGCATACAGCATACTCATAAACAATAGATACCCTATATGAGCCTCTGATCATTGATTTACCAGCACCTATGATTACAGAATCATATGCATAATTACCTTTCTCTTATGCTGTTTCTTCAGCAACACCAGATAAAACTTAAACCTTTTTCATGGCTTCATATGTTTTCACACTTCCATCATCTTTAGCAGTCTCCTTCGCATCACTAGCCACGTCCATGGCTTGGCATATCGTCTATCGACCTGCCTTTTCAATGCCAAGCTTCCCACCTCACCAGTCTTATCAGAAACATACTTTAGAGATTCTGAAAGAAATAGGCTTAATTACATGATGAGCATATGTATGCAAATGCACATGCATATATGTATCTAAAGATCTATGTATGCAAGTCTATGGATATATGTATAATAACTACCATAAGCGGCATAATTCAGTGTATATATGCTTTTTCATCCAGCCACGCCAGCTTTATCCACCGCACTGTGAGCACTCTCTTTCATGTCATCCTGGTCCACACGGAGACCCCTAAATCGTTTCCAAATGTGTTGGATATCAAATTACTATATGTAACCTCAATAAACTCAGAAGATTGCCAAAGTAGTGATGTTAAAAGATTAAAACACCATAAAACATAAGGTAATCAATCCATTTCTCTCAAGAGTATTCTATTCACAAATGTGTCTTCAAATTTCTTGTGTTAACTTGCCTCACTGTGCATTTGAAAGTACTATAGCTTGATGCTACACCAGTTGGCTAATAATATCACCAACTAAATTTGATAAAAAAAATGAATTGATAAACACAAGTTGGCTGGAAATACATCCACATGTAAATTGAGATTCTATCATGATTCCACTTCTAAATAGGCCACAAAATTTTATTTTCTTACACCTACTACCTTTTATAATTTTATACCAGGGGTAATAAATTGCCATACATGTATATGTGTCATATTTTTACATCATTAAAGTTATTATGTGACAATATTAAATTGCAATAACTTGTAACTGAGCTAACTGTTTGCTAACAATTCCTAATTTGTGCAAAGGGAGATGGTTAACCCAAGGTGACCGATTAAGGCCCTAAAAGGATTTTTAGAACATTGATTAAAATAAAGTTATTGCTTACGACGCACTAACTAGTTTAAATTACTAAACCCAATCTAGCATATTGATCGAATAACTTATGTAATTGTTTACGGAAACGATAAAATATTGCTTACGAGGCGACTTTATTAGCGGCTCTCTTCTCCTCCACGTTAGAGCTCCGTCAAACCGTCGCAATCAAAACAGCAATTGCACGTCACGCGAATGATTTCCGCTTTCCCCATTTTCAAAACACACAAAATGAGCCACCGCTTTCCCCATTTTCACGTCACGCGAATGATTTCCGCCAATACAAAACAGCAATTGCACTAGGTGAAAATTTGAGAAAACAAAAGTTGGAGAAATTAAATCGAAAGTATTATGGAAGAGAGTGGTAATTTTGATCGGAAGATGCTGCGGTGAAAGCGTGAGGGCCGGTGTACCGATTACGTTCGACAACGTGGCGACCTCTGCGGACCTTCATATTCCTGGTTGCGCTATTTTCCCGCGACGTTTCTATCACACGCAGTAAAATAGACCCGGTTAACAAGACGTTATAATCGACTTATAGTTGTATTGTATGAAAAAAAGAACGAGTAAATGTAATAAAATTCTATATATGTGACAGGAATAAAGGTGAGTGAGCATGTGACATAAGTGTGGGTTTGATTTTTGCGATCTAAGTTACGACTTTATTGTTGTATTTATAGTGGTGTAAACAGGGTAGTCGGTTGCAGTAGACGACTTATGTTCACCTATGACAGTTGATATTATTCCTCGTATTGATATGGTATGGTATCTTGAATATTATATCGACTTAGTATATATTTTGTTGGGTTGATTGTGTGTGAGGTCTTACTTAAATATGATCCTACAAGTTAGAGGTTGTTTGGTTCATTAAGAGTTTAACCATTAACAGGTTGGATAAACTATTAAGATGCTGACAAAATCTGAAACAAACATCTTCTACCTCTAACCGATTCAGAGGTAGCTTTTTAATGAAATCAATAAGAGGCAATCAAACAGACACTTAGCATGATATTATAGGACATAGGTGGTTGGTGATTCAGATATCTGTGAGCCAAAGATAATGTAATTTGGTTTTGACATGTTCATGATATGATTCGAAGGTGATGTTAGTCGGATGTGTTCTAAAGATGCTATGATTTGGATTTGTTCTGGATGTGATATGATCAGATGTGGTATGAGACGGAAGTGACAAAATCACCAACCAAACAATTATCATAGAATAAAATTAGTTATAATATAATCATGAAAGTTTTAATCTTAGTAGAAGTGTATAGCTAATAAAGATCATAATCTAAAATATGTGACATAACTAATAAAAATAGAGATCTAGAAGGAAAAAGAAAAAAGAAAGTTTGAGATCTAAACGACCCACTCTTCTCACAAGTCAAAAACAAAGTGACTTCTTATAACTTACCACAAAGATACTTTTTTCATTCTATCATGTTTGTAATACTAATAATTGTTAGAAGTCATAAAACATGTCCTTTGTGCTAAACTAGGTGTGTTTGACACGATATGGTTTAATACTTCTATTGAGTCCAAATACGACAGTTTAACTAAATGTGTTATTTACTTGAATAAAAACACGGACATATCTGATAAGCTAGTTACACGATACAACGCGTTTAACTCGAATAAATTTAACCAGTTCAATAACATGAATGACACAACACTACCCGTTTAAAAGGGCTAAAAATAAATGGTTTAGTAATATGAACGCTTCAGACATAGTTGTATGTCAGGTGGTCACACGACATAGTTCACATAGCTATGTCTTTTCTAAATTCTAAAAAAGTTATAAGAGTTATTATTTAATTTTTTGTGATTTTAAGTTATTTAACCCTTATATATAATCACGTAATTTTGCTCATTTGTGTGTGATGTATGCTTTTAGGAAAAACACCAAAACACCATACAACTTACGTACGAGCCTAAAGATGGATCAAATCAATTTGTAGCTTGTGTGTTTTGTATTAAACGTGCATCAAACTTTCTTTTGGGCCATGTTATGGTCACAAGTTACAACATATATTATGATATATAAACTAACTAGGTTAAAGCTCATGTGTTACATAGGTTGAATAAATACAACTTGTTATAAAACAGTATTTTCTATCAAGATTTGTATATTTGGTGTTATTAGTTATCTGTGAAATAAGAAATAATTGGAATTTTCTTATGATTTAGTAATTTTTAATAAAGTATTAGAATATATGTTAGATATTTAATTATTTAACATAATCATTATTTAATTGGAGAGAAAATCAAAAAAACAAAAATCTAAATTTCATCAAAAGTCGACATGTACCAAGTATAATTATTCATTTATTATAATGCAATGTTATATATACTTAGTAATAAAAATCTAATATTACATATTTTTGACATATTATATAATTTTTTAATACAAATTTTAGAAACGTTATATAGTTATTTTTTAAAAATGTTTTATACAAAGAATGAAAGAAATGTTCAAACTATAAAATGTTTGATGAATAAAACTATTTTTTAATTAAAAAATATTTTATAAAAATAGTTATAAAAGTCATTACTATTTAATAAGAGAGAGAGGCGGAAAACACAAATTATAATATTTTTTATAGAAACTTGTATCATTAAATAGGAGAGAGAGGCGAGAAAAAAATGTTAAGGATGAATATGGTAATGACATGTGTCACTCCAAAACTTTTATTTGTTAGTATGTATAGATATAGATGCTATCTACAACAACTAATTAGTTGATGACAAATGTAAATCCTATAAAAGTCTTCAATTTACATTTTTGGAAAATTTTAGGATTGTTTTTGAGAAACCTATAGTTCGAATTATATTATTAATAGAGTTTAAAAAATACATGTCATATAATAACTTTATATATGTTGATGACGATGTTAGTGAGACGTCCTTTCTCCTTTATTACTCGTTCTTGCAAATAAAATAGATTGTAATGACTTATATAAATTTCAATCCACACAATGTTCCAAATGGTGCACACTTTTAAACAAAGATTATGGCTCAATCATGATATTTAAACCAGCTACTAAATATGTTAATTGCTCATTCATGACAAAAGTTAGACCTAACATTTAAATTAGATGCGTTATCACCAGAAGATGTAATGGTATAAATGTATTATGTATGATTAACACTTACACAACTCAATATATCAATACATTATACATATACAAACCGTAATAAACATAAACCTGTAAACAGTATTGTTGCTACAATGATAAAAAAAGTTCCGATTCAAAAGATCCGATTCTTATTAGGGAGCTCCGTAAATGTTAAAAACAATAACGTCGTTAGTCTCCATGCATTAGGGGTCCTCCTGCGATCAACCTCCAACTTAAAAAAAAGTTCCTACTATGACAGGCGTATCCTACGAGTGGAAGTATTATAGTATCATAAGTGAATTAGTTTTGCCTAGGGCAGCCAATGCCCTTATTTATATTATACTATTCTTGTCATTCGCTTTGGTCTGGTTCAACTTAGGCTGTTGGTTTTGTAATACTGCAGAGTTGCCTTTCGGTTGGTCGTCGTATGTGAACAAGTTGAACCACGCGGTTCTTGATGCTCCGTTGTGCAGAGCGTCTCCTCTTTCCTTCATTTTGTCCACACTCGTTGACTTCTGGAATGTTCTCCTTTTCTATCAATGTCGTGTTTAATGTTCGTCCTTGCTTCGGTGGGCGAAGCTCTGCTCCGTCCTTCTGCTTCGACTGCTGACTCTGGTCAACTTCCTACTAACGCTATCAGCCCCTAGTGAGGCGTGACTGTGATGCAGTAGGAGTGGCGTCATACTTCGTTTAGTCCATTCGTCTTGTTTTGCTTCATCTCATGGTGTTCCGGTTCGTCTCAAGACGGTTTGTGGTGTGACAGGAAGTCAGTTACTAGCGTGTTTATTATAAAGGTCCTATTTAACGCGTGTCACCCTCAGATCATTGTCCTCCTGGTTTCATAGCGTTGTATATGCGTTCCTTTGAATGTGTTAAGAGTCGCCTACCTTTTTCCCTCTTCTCTTTTAATGTTATTTGACAAGTATTTTAAGCTTTCTGTAGCCCAATTGTCTATGATAGAGGTTGTGACAGGGCCGGTTCCGAGAATCATCAAAACGTTTTGGGCCCAGGACATGTAAAAAAAACGGGCCCTATGATATAAACTCAATAATCATATATAAAAAAACATAATACGGGCTTATATGTATAGAACTTTTTTTTTAAATTAGGCTTATATATAGATTTTTTTTTATTTATTGCTTTTCGGTTCAGATTTATAAACAATTGGACCCAAGTATAACTATCATTAAAAAATTTCATTGCTAATAGTAGCAAAACTAAATGTTCTATAATGAAATTGGTATGTGTTATACTAGTTTAGAAACTCATGTATTACACAAGTTAAATAAATAATTGAATTATTAATCTAATTATCTAAAATAATGAAGTTGATTAAAATTGATAAATACTTTTAGTGGGCTTTTTATAATTTTTAAGTGGGTTAATATGATAAATGTATAATACAAGTAGTGGGTTTTTTTTATTATTTCTAAGTGGGTTAATAGGATAAATGGATAATACAAGTTGAGTTTTTTATATAAATATATATATTTATACAAAGTATATATAATTTTTTTTAAATTACGGGCCCTTTAGGAGACTGGGCCCCAGACGGTCGCCCTCCCCGCCCTCCTAAAGGGCCGCCCCTGGTTGCGAAGATTCTCCATTTCAAGACCGTATGTCGTGCTTTGGGTAAATCCCCTTTGTTGTTCTGTATCGCCGTTTCTTCCATCCGACAAAGAAAGGTGATTGGTACACCATTGAAAAATAGAAGGATAATCATGCGATTATATATGCTTCTGGTTCTTCAATTAAGATTTGGACGGAAAACTTATTCTGGATTTATGCTGAGGTTGTGCCTTTTCATATGTTTTGAAGGGAACCTTTCCATGTGTTGAACGAAAAAAATTCCTTCTGATTATGAGATCGATATGGATTTGTATAAGAGTCTTTGCATGTTTTCCTCTCGTGTTCGTTCTTTTCCAGATGAGCTTCTTGTGCTAGTGAGTTTGATTCGTTTATGGTTTAAGAATGACTTTGATCCTGTGTTGTTGGTACATGCATGAGAAGGGTATGCTTTGTTTGCTTGATTCCTGCTGTGAGGAGTGCAATGTTATTTTAAACTCTGAGAGACTATGGAACAATTCTCCTAATGAATCGATGCTACCCTCTGGTAGTCGCTAACTTGTTGCCACAACGAAAATAAGAGCCGGGATTCAAGAGGTCTGGTTCTTATCAGGGAGTTCTATACTTACTAAAAACAACACCGTTAGTCTCACCGCATGAGGGGTTCTCATACGATCAGCATCTGACGTGAGAATAAGTTTCTTTGTATGGTAGGTGTATCGTAAGAGTGAAAGTATGAGAGTATGGTAGGTGAATTAGTTTTACCTGGGGACATCCAAGACCCTTGAATTAGACTTTTCTCGCCAGTGGCGGATTTAAGAGGTGAGGGGTACTAGTGAGATTTTTTTTACCGTTTTATGTTTCCCGATACCCCTAAACAAAATTTTAGATACCCTAAAATTTTCTTACAAATCCCAACACTAACTTTAAAATTTTATTAAAATCATAAACTTTATAAAAACCCAAGAAATAAAAAAAAAAGTTTATAAAAACCCAATAAACAATTTAATTATATAAACTTTATAAAACCCAATAAACAATTTAATTATAGCCCAATCCCCAAGCCCAATACCCATTTCAATTAATCCAATCCATCTCATTCTTATAGCCCAAACCCCATCATCGACCAAAACTAAAAAAAAGAAGGCACAAACGACTTGTTTAGGCAGAAGACGAACGAGGACAACAGCCACACCATACCATCGACCACCACCAGGGGCCATCGGCTTGCTCTGCTCACAAGACCAGCGCCACCATCGACCACAAGGACATCAACCACCATCAATTCGTCCTCAATCCTCCTCAAGGTAATTTTGATTTAGGGTTTGTGTGTAAATGTGCAATTAGATGAAATTAAACTTTAGGTTAGACTATAGGTTAGAGTTTAATTGCTTTTTTAGTTGTTATAACAAATTGTTATTGTGTATTTGGTATTTTGATTATAGGGAAGATGAAACCACAAACTAAACAAGTTCAAATTGACAAATTTTTTAAAAGAAAATTTCAAGATGATGTTGATATTGATGGAAGTCAAAATATTCATAATGTTGATATTGATGGACGTCCAAATAATATTGATAGGAGCCATCGGCTGGCCATCGCTCGCACACCAGTCACCACTGCCAATCCGCCATCATCCTCAATCCTTATTAAGGTATTCTACTAACTTTGATTTAGGTTTATATGCAATTTTTTATTTAGGTTTATATGTGCAATCATGTGAAATTATACTTTAAAATAGAGTTTAGTTGCTTTTTTAGTTGTTATAACAACTTGTTATTGTGTATTTGATATTTTGATTACAGGGAAGATGAAGCCACCTATTGCTAATTATTACCCTAATCAAGTAGATGAAGTACGGGAAAAAAAATTTGTTTCATTTACGTGAATGTAAGGAAAAAAAATTGTTTTATTTACTTCAATACTCAAAAAAAAATTTGTTTCATTTACTTGAATGTACGGAGAAAAAAAAATTGTTTCATTTACTTGAATGCACGGAAATTTTTTTTTGTCCGATACCCCTGAATTTTTTTCTTAAATCCGTCACTGTTTTTCCCCTTTGACTCCGGTCCGGTTTAGCTTAGGCTACTATTGGCTTTGGTCAACTTCCTACTATCAATTATCATGTCATAATTTTGTTTCCTAAAATGTTTAGTTTTTTGAACCGCAGAACTTTTGCCGGACGTAAAAAAATACATATTTTTTCATATAGATTTCACAAATTTAGAAACTTCTACATTTTATTTGTTGCCACGTTCATTTTAAAGTCGTTTTTGGGCGTGGCTCCTTGTGCAAAAAACCTCCAACCGTGAACCCCTCTCTTAACCGACCAAATTCTCCGTTACATTTTCGTTAAACATAATATGAAAATACAATTGGGGTTTTCAAAACCCTAAACTTGGAAAAGGGGTTTATGCGTCAACCACCAACTATTCAACACAGACGCTTTTATTTCAGTGAATTGGTCTGCAGATAGGTTTCTACTATCGAAGGTCCGTCAATGGCGGTCTCCAGGCTCGCATCGCTGGCTGCTATGTCGGCCGTTGCGGCCGCATCAACCACCACTTACGCGTTCGCCGACGCTCCGTCGTATCGGTTTAATCCGTTTGCTCAATCTCCGAATCCGTCCCCGTCGCCTCAATCGGAGTCGCAGCCTTCAAACGCGGAGCCTAAGCCTGAGGTTGAGGATTCTAAAGGCGGATTTGATCCTGAAGCTCTAGAGAGGGGAGCTAAAGCACTCAGAGAAATCAATAGTTCTCCGTTGTCCAAACAGGTGAATGTTCTGAGAAGGTTTTTGTTCTTATTACTACTCAATGTTGATCACAGTTGAAGATATTAGCAGATTGTGTTTCCATATTGATGCTTTGATCTTAAGCAGATTTTAAGAAAGATATCTATTGGTTGGAAAAAAAGATGATTATGAGCAGTTTTAGGTTATGATATTATAACATTGCCAGTTCTATGTGTACTGATCTAAAGGTCTACTCTGCTTTTGTATTTGGTTGGTTAATATATCAACCATGTTCTTTTTGGAATGCTTGCTTTATGAGCATGGAAATGAAGATTAATTTGCTGCTTAACATTTTCATTTAGTTAGGTTACAAAGAAATGGAAGGACAGAAGTTATTGATAATTCTTGTTTGCATGATCTTCTTTGCGACAAGCTCATACCGACAAATGTTGAATGGTTATAAATGTTTGCTTGTTGTAACAACTTGCTATATGTCCATGGAAAACTTTATCCGTACAAATGCACTGGTTGTTCAGAGGAAATTTTGTTCATTTTTGTTAGGTATTTGAGTTAATGAGAAAGCAGGAGCAAGCTCGTCTTACTGAACTGGCAGCAGAGAAGGCTCATCAGGAAGCTATTCAGGCTCAACTTGATATTGTGAGTAATGTTTTAGGTCAATTCTTTATCTTATATTTGGAGCAGAAGTAACTGGCTCCAAAAATTTGTCGATTTTTGATATATATTAACATCTTATAATCTATGATTTCTAATACATTACTTCATATGCAGGAAAGACAGCAAAAACTTGCTGAAGATCAGAGGAATTTAGTACAACAACAATCACAAGCTAAGGCTCAATTATTGCGGTATGAAGATGAATTGGCTAGGAAAAGGATGCAGGTTCAGTTAGTTACTTGTAGCTTCTTTTAATAAATGTGAATACCGTGTTTTGATTGTTCTCGTAAGTTTGATTTTTTTTATCATCAATAATATATGTAGACAGATCACGAGGCCCAAAGACAACACAATGCTGAGCTCGCAAGGATGCAAGAAGAGTCTTTAATACGAAAAGAACAAGCAAGACGAGCGACTGAAGAACAGATTCAAGCTCAACAAAGACAGACAGAGAAAGAGAGAGCTGAGATAGAACGTGAAACCATTAGAGTTAAAGCAATGGCTGAAGCTGAAGGCCGGGCCCATGAAGCAAAACTAACTGAGGACCATAACAGAAGGATGCTTTTAGAACGAGTAAATGGTGAAAAGGAGAAGTGGCTTGCTGCAATCAACACAACTTTTAGTCACGTTGAAGGTAATAAAAAGGTTAAACAATAATTAACCGTACGTTTTCATCACTAATTGTTAACTTTTTTTTGTTTTCATAGGCGGTGTGAGGATGTTGTTGACGGATAGAAGCAAACTAGTAATGACCGTTGGTGGTGTTACTGCCTTAGCTGCAGGAGTTTATACAACCAGGTACTTCATACTTAGTTTATCTAATTAAGGTATGTTTAGTTAGACAAAATGGAACGATGAAGTGATGGAATGGAATGATCCATTACATTCTGTTATCATGTTTGATTAGCATGGGTAATGGAAAGAGTCATATAAGTATGTTTTTAATATGTACTTTTATCTTAGTTTTTTGACATTCATATTCAAGTTATCATTAGGTTTTAGTCATGACATGACAGGCTTAGAAAGGATAATATTTATCTTAATGTTTATATTTTAATAAACAAATATCAGTTTATTTGCATATCAGTTTTCTATATCTTATATAAATCAAGATATACATTTTACAAAAGTATTTGCAAAAATAAAAAATTAAAAATTATCCATAAACAAATTAAGAAATTTATTTGCATATCAGTTTTCTATATTTTATATAACAATTTAATAAAAAAAGTACTTGCAAAAATAAAAAATTATCCATAAACAAATTAAGAAACCTCAAATAAGTTATAATAAAAAGGATATATTTAGTTTATCATGAGATATTAGAAAATATTTTAAAAATTGTAAAAATATCTTAATAAGTTGGCTTTTTTTCGAGGAAATACTATTACTATAACTTTTAAAATAAAAAAAATTAGATTAAAATGTTAACTTTCATTCTATTCCTTGTAGAAAAACACCCTGCCCTTGAGGAATGAAATTCCTTAAAATGGAAGGAATCATATTCCTCATGAATGGTCCATTACATGGTTAAAAAACATGTTTTCCTTTTAATGGAATGGTTAATTCCATTCCGCGCATACTAAACACTATCTTAGTGCTTTAGTTCCCATTATATGTGTAGCAAATGGCATTACTAGCAGCACAATATTGTTGCAAATTTGATTCTTACACTCCACTGCATGATTACAGGGAAGGTGCGAGAGTGATGTGGGGATATGTAAATCGGATTCTTGGACAACCATCATTGATTCGGGAATCATCTATGGCAAAGTTCCCATGGTCAGGAATAGTACTTGAGGGAACCCAAAAACTTAGTAATTTGGGTAAATCAGCTTCTGTCGAAAATAAGCATAAATTTGGGAATATCATACTTCATCCTTCTTTGCAGAGGAGAATAGAGCACATTGCTTGAGCTACTGCAAATACTAAGTCCCATCAGGCACCGTTTCGCAACATGCTCTTTTATGGGCCTCCTGGTACCGGCAAAACTTTGGTTGCCAGGGAAATAGCCCGAAAATCGGTATGTTTAAGTTAAGAAATAAGCTTAAGATATCTGGCTTCTCAAAATTTAATCCAGCAAAAGCTTTTGGATCACTGGACATGTTATCCATTTTTGACAATTACCATAATTAGAGGTGGCAAATTCCATCCATTTACTTATATGATGGGTTGATTCGGCTTTGGTTTTATCAATGGGTCAAATGGTACATATCTTTAAAGAATTTGAAAACTTTGGGCATAAAGTATGTTGGGTTTACACAAGCTTACCCAACCAGTATTAAGCTACCCATCAGACCTGTTACTCAAACCACTCAACAGCCCATATTGCCACCTCTAACCATGATTATGCTTCTGATTAGTTATGTATATCGCATGTTCATATGTTTTAGGTTTGTAGATGTTCTATGAATGACATAAATTTTGCTCATATTATGTACATATGTGTTGTCCAGGGATTAGATTATGCAATGATGACAGGTGGGGACGTTGCTCCACTTGGCGCACAAGCAGTTACTAAAATTCATGAAATATTTGACTGGTCTAAGAAGTCAAAGAGGGGTTTGCTGCTTTTTATTGATGAGGCTGATGCTTTTCTTTGCGAGTAAGTTACCATAATTCATAAAGTGTTTTTGGTCAACCCTACCCGATTAGAAAAGTACGAAATTTACCTCTGACCCACTCATTTTACCACCTCTAGCTGACAGTTGCGGTACATCTTTAATGCAGGCGTAATAGCATACACATGAGTGAAGCCCAAAGAAGCGCTTTAAATGCATTACTCTTCAGAACCGGAGACCAATCAAGAGATGTTGTTCTTGTTTTAGCCACCAATAGACCCGGTGATCTCGATAGTGCTATAACTGACCGTATAGATGATGTCATCGAATTCCCACTTCCACAAGAGGAAGAACGGTTCAAACTATTGAAACTCTATTTGCACAAATATCTTTATGAGGAAGATGACAAGAAAGAATCCAAATGGCATTCGCTCTTCGCCAAGAAAACACAAAAAATAGTGGTAAAAGATTTGTCTGATGATGTTATTCGAGAGGCTGCTAAAAAGACAGAAGGGTTTTCCGGACGTGAGATTGCAAAACTTATTGCTAGTGTTCAAGCAGCTGTTTATGGCAGACCAGATTGTACTTTAGATTCTCAGCTGTTCATGGAGATTGTTGATTATAAGGTCAGCGAGCATCATCAAAGAATCGAGCTAGCAAATACAGGTAGTCAGCTAGCATAATAAAATAAAATTTAATTCTCTTGTTACTCTCATGAAACTCGTTTCTACTTTTAGAGGTGGAATTCTCGTCTCTGAGATTTTAATTTTGAACATGATATATATATGAATGTTAAAAGAACAGACTGAAAGGAATGACTTTTAGTAGGATTTTGAGGGTTGAGCATTAGATATTTTTAGAAGGCTTTGGCAGCTAGGGTTTATGTTCCTCTTTTTTTTTCTAAACTTGTGCACTTGTTTTCATAATTTGGCATTCCTCTCAAAACTTTATGAAATAAACCATTGATTCTTCTTGTAATGGCATTTGGGATTCTTCTTGCTGGTTAACATTGTTTTGATTGTCTTGGACATATGTTTCATTTGGTTAATTGTACTTGTGGACTGGACTTTTAGTAAAACTTTGCCGAAGCCGATTTGGATTGCACTAGGTAATTTGCTTTTCTAATTACAATCATTAGTTCATTACATTTGTTATATGAGTAACTTATATCGATCAAAAGAAGTTCAACGTTTAGATCCACTGAGCTCGGAGATCATTATTTTGGATCTGGTATTTGAGACGACAGTCGAGTCTACCATATAATCTTGTTTCACTGGATATTATTCCTGAATTTGACAGAATCCTGCAAAGACAACATATGATAAATTAAGACAGTTATGAAAACTATTAGCAGAATATAAGATGGAGTCAACTGAAAACTGGATGAAATACAACCTTGAGTAGATCAATGCCTGTAATTAGGGGAAGGAACACAACCAGACTCTATGTGCCTAAGGTCTTCAAGAAGCACTTCATAGTGTTTCTTCACTTCTTCTGCAGACTTGCCACCCACTGCCCTCGCAATTTTCTGCCACCTGTCAGGGGTGTCTCGATCATAAACGGCCAGTGCTGTTTCAAATAACTTGTTCTGCTTAGCGGTCCAAGAGCAGCTGCTGCTATATGATATGTTTGAAGCCATTTCAAATATATCTAAAGTTTTCAAATGAGGAAACTGTGTTTCTTGAATCCTCAAAGAATGGGATGGTTGATGGTTTGGAGGATGTTATAAGGAGCATGTAGCTCTTTATAAACATAGGAAAGTGGTGGTACTGGTGGCTTTCCAGAAGGGCGAATAAAATTGCGATAGGGTCAAATTGCAAGTGATTCATCATCATCATCTCATAATTTGGTTAAAAGACAGTTTTGCTTTGTTTTTTTTCCATGATTTCTGTACGGATACAAGTTTGTTTCTACTTGTGTTACAGAACCTGATTCTTTCATCTTTCATTGTTCCATTTGGACCACATTCCTTGATGAAAAGTAGGATATTATGAATGATCTTAGCTATCTAACCCAACTTGATTAATATCTTGGTGTGAGGTGCACAAAAAAACCGGTTTTTTTTTAACCCGGTCCAAACCGGCAAACCGGTTTGGGTTAAACCGGTTTGGAGCAAACCGGTTCGGGTTAGGCTAAAACCGCCGGTTTGAAACCGGTTTGAAGTATTCTGGAAGTGACCGGGTTGGGGACCGGTTCGTGTGAACCGGTTTGATAAATCGGTTTTCAAACCGGTTTAAACCGGTTTTTTTTTTTTTATATTCAAAGATTGATTTTAGTTAATTTTGCTTCTTGATTGTATGTTTGACCTTTGTCTGTACTTTTTCTTAATAGAAAATGTGTTTGCATGAAGTTTCTGACTTGTCAAATGTAAGACGAGTCCTTTGTTTGTTAAACGTATATTATAAAATTAGAAAAGATTAACTAGCATTTATTAAAATAATACATAATTAATTAAAGAATTAAATATTATGACATACCTTATTTGGGTTCATTTCCATTTTCGGATATATCTAAAATTGGAAAGGATTTAATTAAAAATTGGAAAGTATTTAATTAAATTAAGAATTAGAAAGGATTAAATAGCATTTATTAAAATAATACAAAATTAATTAAAGAATTTAATATTATGACATACCTTATTTGGGTTTATTTCCATCTACGGATATATACAAAATTGGAAAGGATTTAATTAAATTAAGAATTGAAAAGGATTAAATAGAATTCTTAAAATAATACATAAATTAAGAATTAAATAATTTTACATTCCTTATTAGGGGTTTACAAACGTGTATATATCTAAAATTGGAAAGGATTTAATTAAAAACCTTAAAATGAATTTTAAAAAACATAGTAATTATAAATACCCTCGATTTAATTTTATTTAATTAAATTGAATTTTTAATTAAAAAACCGGTTTAAACCGGTTTACCATTCAAACCGGTTCAAACCCTACCCTAACCGGTTTGATAGGGTTGGGGTTTTCTCGTTTGAAAACCGGTTTAACCCGAACCGGTTTAGGGCCAAACCGGTTTTGACTTTTCGTTGACCAAACCGGTTCGGGTCGGGTTGAACCGGTTTGGGTTAAAAAACCGATTTGTGCACCACTAGTGTGACACATTCAAGTTGTATGGGCATGACTTTTGCGCTAGTGGAAGCCCATTCAAGAATTGAAGTTGACTTTTTATAAAAAAAAATATCAATGAACTTCTACCTCTCCTTATTTGAGTTTGCACCTGATAATCACTCGTTGTCGTTTAGTTGTCTGTCACTCGTACGTCGGAGGTGGGCACATCTCAACCAAACCCTTCGCATTGGCTTGACATGCACTTGTATGGTCTAAGAGGATTACCCTTGATTCTGGTCACATCCAATAGTTTGAACGTTTAAACTTTGTGCTAGCTTGCTAAAAGAGTTACAACTCATGGGACTATTGTTTGCATGATGTATCGTTGAGTCAAGTTCTTGTATATATTTATGGATTTTAAAATTGTATAGATTACTTAGAAATAATTGCTATATTATGACTGCAAGTCAGACCGCGTATATAACCATTGGTGAACTGGCTGAGTATGTAAAAGTTGATCGAATGTCGATCAACTTGGCATATTACATTTAATAATGGATTATTAATACCATTCACATGGTCAGTTGGTTATTTGGTGTTTTAAGCCAACACTATATATGATACGCTAAATGTTTGAAGATCCCATCTACTTAAAGTAAGATTAACCATTTGGGTTTACTATATCCTTTTGAGAGTGCCTGAATGATTAATTAAGAGTGTATCTAAGAAGTGATTGCGCTTCTCGGGACTCGGATCCCACTGCAATAAATCCTGGCTATATATACAGTTGCTACAAATAAAATTGCCATATAAATACAAATCTCTTTCACTTAGATTTGTGGGAGAGTTATGCAGATTATAATCACTCAAAAGACTTGTAAACAGTAAATGAGTCTTGGTACATTATGGGTTTATTTTTGTGAGATTCCCTTGTTCTAGGAATAATATCTTGTTTTAAATCGGGTGGGCCATTGATGTGTTATTGATCCAAATTGATTGCTATTCAAAAAGAAAAACTATATGCTTTTATCTGAGTTCTTTTTGATTTGTTTAATATATGGAATTAAACATTAAAAACCTCACGATGTCTCTTTATTTGTGTGTTCTCACTTCTCAACCCAACCCATTTTGATATGCTGATTTCCGCTGAGAAGTCTCGAGTAACCGAAACCATCATGTCTATTATTATCCTCTGGCTGGTCGTATGTCATTAGGGATTTTACTTTTAGCTAAATTATAAAGATGGGGAAGGAGAACCTAATATAAATATTGTAAAGAGAAAACAAATTTAGTTTTTAGATTTATAATTGAATAGAATCTAGGAATCCTTATCAAACTAAAATTCTGGACAAAAAATGAGATGATTCGCTTTCGTAGGAGTTGTTTTGTTTGCTTGTTCCGCTCCCAATTTATATATATTTATATCGTTATATAAATATTCAAAGGCTGAACATATGTACAGGGGAGGTTTAAATAAGAAGTTCAATTTGGCTAAGAAGTCCAATAAGCAATCTCATCCATTTATTTGGATGGTCAAGGGTAGAGATTTACGTGTAAGAAAAATAAGGGTGGAAGAGTATTTAAGTAATAGCCACTTTTGTTGATTTTTTTCAACTTCCTCAACTTTTTTTTAAACGTTCATAACTTTTTCATAGAACACTATTTTTAAAAAAAAATTACACCATAAAATCGAGCGTTTTTTTATCTTTAATTTGAGTATAGTATTGCTATATTTTTTTTGTAAAAACAAAATCGACACTTAATGAAATTGTGCTCATTTACGTAAATGTGTTGTTTTCTAGTAAAACAACACAATTTAGCAAATAAAAAATTTGCTGGTTTATGTTAAAACAGCACACTTTACGTAAATGTGCTGGTTTCTTTAACTTGTGTTACTTTTTGTCAATTATTATATGCCTAATTTGGTATCATTCTTTAAAAATAAAAATTTAAAGCATCCATACACCAACAAAACGGTTCAGTGGTAGACAACGAAAAACTTATGCATCAAAATTTTGTTTTGTGCTGGTTTGTTTTATGCTGGTTTGATGTACTAGTTTTGTTGTGCTGGTTTTGTTTGTTCTTGGTTAGCTAAGAAGAGCAAGTTACACAATTAACCGTGTTATTTTTGTGTTGTTTTATAGTAAAACAACACAATTAATTGTTATGTTTGGTGTTGTTTCATGATAAACCAACATAGTTAATTATGCCGTTTTAAAATACAACACAGTTAATTGTGTTGTTTTTACAAGAAACCAACACATTTACGTAAAGTAGCACAATTTCATTAAGTGTCGATTTTGTTTTTACAAAAAAATATAGCAATACTATACTCGAATTAAAGTTAAAAAACGCTCGATTTTATGGTGTAATTTGTTTTAAAAAATAAGGTCGTATGAAAAAGTTATGTATGTTTAAAAAAAGTGAGAGAAGTTGAAAAAAGTCAACAATTGTGTGTTTTCCAATAATGTCTATAAAAATGCAGAACAAAAATAATAAACAAAAATAATAAACAAAAATAAAAAAAGAATGTCTATTTAAGTAAAATTTTATTTTGTAGTCTGAAAAAACAAAAATACAGAACAAAACTTCATAAATTTTCTTGTAAAAATAAACAAAATAGTTCATTTTAAACCGTAAATAAAAAATAAAAACTATAAAAATGTTGCTATTTTTTTAAAGATATTAGGATGGAAGGGGTCACTCATACACCAAGAGCAGATACCTCATCTTCCTATTAAATGCCACTTTATCTTGTGTATCATGATCATGTTACTACACTCCATGCAACAACCCTATTGATGCTGATGCTCTTTAACCATATGGCATCAAAGTATGGGATATTTGAGTATGGGAGCGAAAGGATTTATGGTCTAGCGGTATCATGGTGTGTAGTAAAAAGTATTTCTCTTCAAGTAGCTGAGGGTTCTAATCCTAGGTGGACATTGACGAAGATATAGGAGTAGGTTTAGAGAGGTTGAATTAGCCGTTCTAAAAAAACCAAGCATGAGAGAGGTTGGGGTGTAAACAAATCGTTTTGAGCCAAAGGCTTGAACTGAGCTTGAGCTGGCTCATTTAACTTAAAAGATCTGTAGTAGCTTGTTTAACTTAGAGAATTAGAGCTCGTTTTCAAACAATATGTCCATCTATTTTAAAGCGAATTAGAGCTCCTTTTCGAGCAATATGTTCATCTAACACCAATATAGAATTTATATCAAGTTTTAATTGGGATAGGGATGCCCATAAGTCATAGTGAACAATCTCGAATGGTAATATAGTATTTGTTGAAAGGGAAAAAGTAAACGTTTATTCTTAGAGAGTTGACACGAATTGCAAATAAAAGTTTTATCACGCTTATTATATGAATAAATTTATTCAAACTAAGAAAATCCACAACTGGGAGACTCGGTGGCCCAAATGATCATGCCAAAGGTCTTATATGATAGAGGTAAAAAATGTTGATAAGAAACATGATATGTGAGTAGATAGAGATGGCTTGAGCTATTGTGGCGGGTTAGCATCTTCCCACACTGGCACTCCTTCAAGAAAAACCATAAGGATCAAACTCGACTAAAACATTGTTATCAATAGTGAACTTACTTAAATAAATAAGGTTATTGATAATTTGAGGAGTGTAAAGGACGCTTAAAAAGCGAAGGGTTTTGTTAGGGTGGAGTGACCTTATCCAAGGATAGGCACACGTTGCCCATTTCCTACAAATATAGAACCAAGTGAACTAGATAACAATGGGTTCAAAATTGTACTTGGATTAAGTGATGGCGATGAAGGCAATATCGCAATGGTGAAAAGCATCGGCATCGTAGGCAGCGACTAAGTGATGGCGGCGACTATTAGGTTTTAGGTATAAAGACACAACTCTAATACCATATAAATGTTTGATTTTAACCGACTGATTTCTCATTCATAATAATCAAATATATATACAAGGATATACAAAAAGTAAGGAAAGAATACAACAATTTTTTCATAAAAATATAACTAGATAAATAAATATAAGAGTAAATTACACAGATTGTCCTTTATTTATACTATAAATTACACTTTGTGGTCTTTGACTTCAATAAGTACACCACAGGTCCTTTATTTACATACTTTTATACAATTTATGTCCTTTACACTAACTCACATCCAATACCAACGTTAAATCCATGATGGGTAAAATAGTCATTTTATCTCTCATCTCTCCCAGATACCATACAAACCAGTTCTTGATTATCCACAATTTATTGTAACATCTTCTCAAATCTCGAGTCAATGTAGTTCTTAGTTCTAAACAAAAACAAAATTAAAGTCACAGTGTTATGTTCTTGATTCAAGAACTCAAATACAATACCTCAAAAATCAAAAGCCAATCTCCATAACAAACTTTCGTTTTCGTTAACACCACCTCCACTCATTACAAATGGAGAACTTAACCTTCTCCGGAGTTTTCGCCCCCAACACATTAACTCACCTCGACCAGCTATGGGTACTAAGCCGGTAGAGCACAACTCCTTCACCGACGCCGTTCCGCCTTCAATCTCCTCTTCACCGTCTCCGAACCCTAGATCTCTCAAACAACAAATTATCCGGTTCCGGTAACTCCGACGCTCGTTAATTTCACTGCATCATCCTTTTTACCTAATCCTGGCCTTTGTGATGAGATCGTTCGCACAGATGGAGCTTCATCGGATCGTTCATTGGAAAAACTTCCACCGCAACACCGCCTTCAAAGGTAGTGCTAGGGCAAGGTGTGCTGTTCACGCCGGTCACCGATGGCGGTGGTGTTGTGGCAGCTGTATTGACCCAAAGGGGGTGGGTTAGGAAAACCCTACAATCAATGTCCCTGGTCAATAACCCAATTTGCCAAGTGGTGGTAGCCGACGATGTTTTGAGAAAACCCTACCACTCAATATTTGGGATAAAACGAACCAGGGCAGCCATGTTCATGAGAAATCATGTTGCACAGCCTCAGTCAACCTCTTCAAAAATTAAAGGATGGAAGACCATTCACGGACAGACCATGCTTCATCGTGTTCTTTCACAGCTTACGATTTTGGGTTATATCAATTACACATCCCTAATAATCAAACACCCAAACTTGACGTTTGGTTTTAGGGTAAATCGACTGAGCATATCCCACTTTCGGTTCTAGGGTAAATCGAACGGTGTCGCATTTGGAGATGATGAAATCACGTGACCTGAGTTCTTTGCTCAACATAATATTTGCCATGGAAGCACCCACCAAACTCTCATCATAACCTGCTTCTTTTGCTCAACATAAATTGTTCTTTTGTGGATAAAATGACTATTATACCCTCATGTGCAATGCATATGTCTAGACTTAACAGAAAAACTTAACACCAGTTAGTGTAAAGGAAATAGAGTGTATAAAAGTATATAAATAAAGGACATGTGGTGTACTTATTGAAGTCAAAGGACACATAGTATAATTTATAGTATAAATAAAGGAGAGTATGTGTAATTTACTCTAAATATAAATAAAGTATCGTTTTTTTCCCAAAATACTCCGTTGCTTCATCCCGCTCAGTATCTTCTGAACCGAAGAAGCTCCGACCACCAGGTATGTTCTATGCCGTCTCCCCGCAGCTCCAATTTACGTTACTCATTACCTGACGAAGTTTCAAATCTGTTAAAACATCTGAAATTTTTGCCCTAATTGAAGAATTTAGGGTTTTACGGACAAGAACACATCATAATCTGTTGGATTGAATCCACTGGATATGGCGACGGAATCATCGGAGGGAGAAGAAGAAACGAAGCTGATGGGCGGAAATCCTCAGCTGGTGGTGGATGGTGATCTCCGTGAGATGGCGAAGAATGCCGCTTGGAGTGTAAGCTCGTGTAAACCTGGCAATGGCGTGTCTTCCCTTCGAGATGATAATTATGAAACCTACTGGCAGTACGTCCAATTTCTCTTGTTTTCAATTTGTGTATTTGAATTTGTGTCTAACACTTGTTTGATTGATTCTGGATTCAGATCAGATGGTGCGCAACCGCACCTTGTTAACATTCAATTTCAAAAGAAAGTTAAGCTTCAAGTAAGCCCTATATGCTTGCATCTTTCTTTATTAGATTTCCTCAATTCTATTATCTATAAAAACCATAGTAGTCAAAGGCGATAGCGCACTCAAGGCGCAAGCGAGGGCTTTTTTAAGCAAGTCGAACAGCATAAATAGGTCGTTTTTAGGGGTTTTAGGCATGTTTTAGGCTGGTTCTAGGCCACAAACTATTTTTAGTTGTTTTAGACCGTTTTTTTGCGGAATTTGGCCTGAATTTTGCACCTGTTGGCCTTGATAGACGCAAGGCGTTATTGCTGCGCTAGCGGCCTAGGAGTGCCTTGTAGGCCTTTGACTACATAGATTGTAACACAAGGAAAGTAAGTTACTTTTTAGAGATCACATTATTGATATTTGGTTAATGTTTGGTCTCTGAAGTGGTCGTTCAAAGTATACTGTTAGTCAGCATCTTACCGTCTATATCGATTTGATATTTGTATTAGTTGTACATAGTAGCATTTTAAATTATAATGGGTGTTTTGTTGGTCCTTTAGTTAGTGGCGCTTTATGTTGATTTCAATCTTGATGAGAGTTATACACCTAGTAAGATCTCAATTCGTGCTGGAGATGGTTTTCATAACTTAAAGGTATCATTCTTGAACTTCTGATCTTTGGCTTTTATCATCATTTATGATTGTTAATTGTTAGAGTACACAATATAATAAGATGATTAGAGATATGCTACCGTATCAGTTAAATCCGGCTACTTCTTTATGAGTGTAGGAGATTAAAACAGTAGAACTTGTCAAGCCAACTGGTTGGGTGTACATATCTCTATCTGGCAATGATCCTCGGTAAGCAACACTGGTTAACTTCTGTTTTTTCAATGTGTTTGATTCACTTCTTGAATGCTTGAATTGTAAGTTCATCTTAATATTATCAGGCTTTAATCTTATCAGTTGTGATTTCTTTTGGATATGTCATGAATTTTGTAGGATAGTATTAATGATCTTTACAAACTGCGTATACGTTACTGATTTATACTCTAGGGACATCATGATAATTTTCTTGTGGCAGGGAAACTTTTGTAAATACATTCATGTTGCAAATCGGTGTATTGTCAAATCATCTCAACGGGAGGGATACACACGTCCGCCAGATAAAAGTCTACGGACCACAACCGTGAGTCTTACTCCTCTTAATTGAATTTTCTTTAGATGACAATTTCGACCCATTTATTTATATGAATGAGTTGATTCAAATTATGTTTTAAAAATGAAAAGTAGCTTAAATCATTTTGTTCCAGGAACTAAAGTATTATTGAAAAATAAAATTTTTATAATCATGCTTGACACTTTAGTTACTAATATCAAAAAGTTTGATATCACCCATACAATAATTAATCGTTTTGATCTAAACTCGTTTTAATTTATTGTATTTAACACTTAAGTTACTAATAATTAATCGTTTTGATCTAACTCAAGGATCTTGTTTTGCAGGAACCCTATACCACACCAATCGTTTCAATTCACTTCAACCGAATTCATTACTTACTCAACTCTGAGATGAGATACCTAAAGAGATACTGCTCAACTACCATCTAAAGTTTATGGTCAATTGTGTGTTCTTTTTCTTACTTTTGTTATTGGAAACAACGTTGTTGAAATAATACTCGTAAGTTATTTTATTAACCTTGCATTTTGAAAAGAAACAAAAATGTTTGTAAGGTGTGATTGGGAATCCATATATTGCAATATGCGTTACAACAAGATGAAGCCGTTGTGTATACAGATGACTAAGTATACAATGTCCGCAAATGACAAATTTTTGAAGCAAGAAAAAGAAACATGAATGTAGGTGTATCAGCAGCACGTTATATGTATATACGGGTTCATGTAGGCTAAACTTTCCCGGCTTTCTCAGCCTCAAGCCTCCTAAGTGTAGATGAACTCAGTTTTTCTCCACTTGATTCTTCAGATACAAGATCCACAACTTCAATCTGCAAATATGGAAATGTTATTTTATTTAAGAAAGTATTTTACACGTTAAGAAAATATAGAGCATTTAATGTGCAAAACACGTGCCTTTAGTTCTGAGAGGCCTCTCTCTGCTCTCTTTTTGTTGACGGATAGTCCACCAGGTAACGTCTCCTTGCTGCCAAACAAGAGTCAGGTTTAAACGGGTCGGGTCGGGCTCACAAGACACTTTTTGCCCATTTTTAAATTATTTTATGAATAGTTAATGCACCGGTTATAATGACAGAGAGAGTATTGTTACACTTGTAATCTTAATCTTTGAATTAACGATTAAGGAGATTGTGTAGACCCGTGGAGCCTTTCAAGACGTCTGACTCGTTCGCCTTTCAGCAAAACTTTTTAATTTGACCTGTTTTGAGATAAAAGACAACACGAATCGACCCAAATGGGTTGAATTTTAAACCTCTATATTTGCAACCAACTAATCTTAGGTGACTTTGTCGTGGTTTTCAAAGCTCAAGAACGGCCAGCGGGCCAAATGGGTGCCCTAAACCAACAAAAGAAAACAAGAAATGTGGCTATGAATTCTACTGAATTTGTCATATTGTTGTGGAATTTAAATAACAGTGTTCACCTCAAGTCAAAAGAACATTTATCCTACACGCAAAGTGTAAACTCTATGAAGATCTAACAAGTGGTTAAGCAAAAATCTTGGTAGGAGGGCAAACCTGACAACAATAGCCTCAAGATTTTCGTCGACAATTGAAGGACCATAAGGATCTGTAATGGGTTCAACTTGTACTACGAGCTCAGGCTTGATAGACTGAAAAAAGAGGAAATTAGTAGACATGTTCAACAACATATTAATGCAAAAAAAGTTAATATAGAAACTAAAAATAAAAAAAACTGTGAGTATTCTTTATAAGATTAGAAATGGATTCATAAGGCAAAATATAACAGAAAAAGAAATGAAGCAAATAGAAAACTTTGTACCTTAATGTAATCTTCAACATTTTTCATTCTCTCTTCAATAGGCATAATAAGATCTGCAAACTGCAAAAGTAGGTACATCAACACCCCATTACATGAGTCACTAGGAAATTGGTTCCAGTGAGCTAGAAGAATGTCAAATGAGCTCGGTCATAACAGAATATGTTATAAAAGGTTAACCGGATATCAAGCAGAATAGTACCTTCTGGAAAAGACAGAAAACACTTGTAAACAGAAATTTTACCTTTTCAAAATCTATGCAACTACACCAGTGTGCCTATACCATTTATAATTCTTAAAGGTGCACATGAAAAAAATAGGCAAAAAGGTGAAATAATCACTGAACTTTCATGGTTTTTTCAGTTGCATAAATCAGTTATCAATCGAGTAGATAGATCTTGACATATAAGTTATGCAACTACACCAGTGTGCCTATGCCATTTATAATTCTTAACGCTGAAACTTGGCATACAAGTTAATCCTTTTACTCAAATTCCGCACAATGGTGAAAAGTGAAATACATAAGAGAGCGCATTTAGCAAAAAAAGAGGAGCAAGGTCCAAACCTGTTTCTTGGAAAGCATAGGTCCATCACAAACACCAACTACAATTCGATCCCTAGCCAACTCTGCAGCTGCCTGTAATTAACAATCAAATCCTCCACAACTCAGAGAGAAATAATCAAAATGTAATCCTATCCCTGTTAAGTGTGTATAATGAAATAGATAAATACATATTGATGACAAAAACCTTGAGAAAAAGGCGATGTCCATCATGTAACCGATCAAAGGTGCCGCCTAGAACAACAGCTCCATAGGAATTCGGTGGAGAAATAGTTGACAAATTAGAAGCAAGCTCTGCATTTGAGTCCTCCACAATTGTCATTTTATCCCAGCTGTTTGATATCTTATTTCTGCTCTTCCACAAATGAATATTTGCAATGTATTATACAAATAAAATAAGCTAGAAAATTAGAATCCAGTAATAGAAATGCCTCAAAATTCCAACCACTCCACTCAAATAACACGAGAAGAACCACACCAGGACAGTTTAGAAACACTATACTACCTGAAAATAAAGCGAAGATCAACTCGAATGATTTGAGTGATCGTTTCTGCTTGAAGAATTATAATTAGATAATTATTAATTAGTTGACATACATACATATATAGGTTATTTTGCATTTATCTCAACCATTTACCAGCACATGTACAACTTCATCAACAATGGAGTAAATGTGTTTTTACAGTAGGTACGGATCTGAGCAAAGTGAGTATCATATGGACCCCTACCTCTTTGATAATCATATGAAGAATAAGTGTAAATAAAGTACAACAAAAAACCTCATGCTAGAACGGAGACCAAATCAACACTAGCTTCAAGCTCAAAATAATTCAGACTAACGGTATTGTAATAATCAGCGCATAAATAACGATAGAACGAATTTCAATTACTCAATTAGACTGATCGATAATCATGCACGCAAATTAAGTTAAGAAATCGGGGATTAAATAACGCTAAAACGAATCGTACCTCTGTTTCTACGCGACGGAACTGCAAAGTACCTTTACGAATCAATAGATTCGAGGCTTCAAGTTTGACAAAAATATAGATTCAGATTGAAATGAAATGAAATCCGATCATAAAATAGAAGTGCAGTCAGGCGATCATGATGATAGGTAGGGTTTGGATGGAAACAGAAAATATATTTATTACATAACAGTCACACAAAGATGAAGAATTGTTTCATCGGTGAAAATAGCAAGTTTGGTGGGGTAGAATTTAATTTATACTTTGGTCTTATTTCATAAAAATGATAATTTGTACTTTTGTTTACTTTTAACTTCCATCTTTAGGTATACTTTTAGTTTAAAATTTTAGAGAAATTCGTTAAAGAGGTGTGTTTGCCATAGATTAATTACTTATATAGTCATGTGATATGCGAATAATGTCGGGATCTACTTTTTCTCGCATAGCAGACTTATACTAAAAGTCATGTTGGATGAGGAGCGTCACGTATGTATGATGTTTCACTCATGTATTATTGACACATGCGTTCAGCTTGTTTAGTATTTATTTAATCATTTTATTTCTAACTATTTATAAATATAAATATAAATTTTGTTAATTCAAGCTCTAAAATTGAAGGTCGGGCTCTTGTTTTTTAAATGGGCCATAATATAGACTTGAGCTCGTTTAACATCGACTCGATTCGAACTTTTATTAAGCAGATCTCGACTAGCTCACGAGCGGCTTAGTTCGTACCGGGGGCATACGTAGTTTGTTCCTAAATAACACTTTGTTACGATAATGACAAAATGACAACGGTTTATACACTTGTATTCTTTTAACATATTGATAACGTCTTGATATTATTTTCACCTTGTTTATTTAGCGATCGATATTAACTAGATAATATAATATTGGTAGCATGCATTGCTTGCTGGTAATGCATTTTTGAATATATAAAAGCTGTTGTGGTAGAAAATCAGAAATAATAAAACGTAGTAGGAGTTTGTACAATGTGAAATATGTTGGTAAAAGTGCCCAATCAAAGTACTCACTTCGGGTCTTCTTTCACCAATATGAACATGTAATACATTCAACTCCTGTTGTGCCACCAATGTCACATTATTTTGTTAAAACAACTTTTAGACGCTATTGGTTTGACTATTAACAACATGCTCCATGTAAAATGTTGTTAGTGTATGCTTAGAAAGGTAGTTAGATCTTACAACAAAACAGAAAAAAGATGTTACATAATATAGTTTTCATTTCATCAACAATGTATTATATATGATTAATTGAAATTAATATGAGTAAATTACATAAAACAACCTTTATGTATATACTAACTTGCAAGTTTATTCCTTAATCTTCATTAATTACACTAAACACCTTTGAACTAAAGGGTTTGTGACACGTTGCATTATTTCCACTAACATCAGTTAACTTATTATGTTAGTTTTTTCTTAATGACTATTTTGCCCTAACCACTTAAAAGACCAAATGTGTAATTTTTACTATTTTCTTTTCTTTCTTTTTGTTTTTATTTTTATTACTTTACTTTTCTTTTATACTGAAGATTTAGTATTACTTATAACATTACTGAATTTCTTTGTAATTATCCTTACAAGACCTGTTACCTGACTACAGTTTCTGAACCCAATTCCAGTAATGAAATATAAAATGCAACCATCAGCAATGACCCTGCTGTGAAGATTTGTACTTTATTATACATGGTTAGTTGTAGTCTGATACACAAAGAACGCCATGTATAAACACATCTTGACTGAAAGTAAGAAATCAAGAAGCCATTTTCTGGCTTCAGATGGCACCCCACTAAGCCACTGTGTTGTACAATTGCTTACCTTTGGCAGTAAAACAATCTTTCAAGAAATCTTGAATTAAAGATCGGTACGTATCTGGGAATGTTCTGTAATGATCTACATGTGGAGTCGACTTGAAGTTAAATGTTGTTACTTGTCTCCCAAGTTTCTTCTGGTGTTCTGCAAATGATTCTATTTTTTGAAATGGAATAACCTTATCAGCTGTGCTGTAGAGGTAGATTTGAGGACAAGAAGGCTGGTTTTCTGAGAGAGTGGTGGTTACTTTTGTCAACCTCCTGAGAAATAAAACATTGAAATAGTACTGGTAAGAAAATATTACATTTCCTATAAAAATTGCAATAACTGTTGCAAGTTTTTATGGGATGGAAGGAGTAGATTGTTATATGTTTTTAGAAACTGGAACGTGGGTAGTAAGAGTAGTATTACCAAAACAATGTTTCAACTTACCAAAACAACTGTTTTTAACCCAAAATTCGTTTTGAGCTGTTACCCAACTCGCCCATCCTGCCCAAGAGCCCATTTTGCCACCTCTAAAGTCTTCCATGTTTAGAAACTATAAAAAGAGGTACTTACTTCTTTATATCTGGGGATTCAAGAAGATAAGTGAAGAACTTCTCGAATAATGTCAAAAGTAAAACCTCAATGAACAAAGGTTCCTTCACATCCATATTCACATTTGTTGCTCCATTTTGTACTTCCCCAGCCTCAGATGAAGAATTAACAGCAGAGCTTTGCTTTTTAAGCAGCGCTGTAGCAAATCCAGCAGCCCACACCTGCAAAAATTTAGAAACAAATCATACAAAATTAATCAAACCTGAATGTTCCTTACAAAACTAAGATAAAACATTATGATCTAGCTAATCAGTATAGCAAGCACAGAATTTTGCAATTAAAATCAATTTCAACAATCAGAATTAAACAAAAACAAAAGATAAAACCTTAGGATCAAGCTCTGGGTCCCCTCCTGAATCAACAACACACCCTTTGATCTTCTCAAGTAACTCTTCTCTACCCTGCAATATGTTCAAAATAGAGCCATAGCTGCAAACACGAGTACAGAAACATAATAAAAAGTAAATACCCATCCATTTGACTTCAATACAAATGTAATCAATCATATGATCATGTAAAGCTCCCATCTACGTACGCATACATCTTGGTTTTAAAATGCGTGCATCACATGATGCAGTTGATGCGATCAGATTCCACGATGCGCAGGTGATGCAGTATGATGGCTATGAGTTTTTCAAATCTTACTGAACAAATCTGACCATCGATTGAGCAATGGATATGAGTACTTGAACATGTTAGACTATAGATAGAACAAATCTGTTGTATTTTAGTGTTTAAAAGTTAACAATTTAAAATACTATCTATAAATAACTTTTTAGTACTTTTTTAACAACAGGTACATGATGCGCCTTGGTTTTAAAAACCGCGCGTTAAGCGCGCTTACTCGCAGCTCGACATGAGGCGAGGAGTCCAGCGAGTCTTGTCACATAACTCGAGAATCGTACAAAACTCGCAAATAAATCGCACTGAGTGGCTCGATTCTTGTACAGGGCTTGTATTTGTGCTTCAAAATGTTATACATTTAGCTAAAACGGTTGTACATGTAAGTAATTTATATATTAAATCATATATAAACCTTATTTATGGCTATATTTTGGATAGGGGGTCCTAAAAATCACTGGGATACATAAAAAAATTTATACAAGCACCTTGAGCTTCGCGTACGAAAATCGGTCCGCTTTTACGATTTGTGCTTCGGATTTAGACCTTGTCGCTTCGGTGCGCTTCTCGCTTTTCAAAACCAAGTGATGCGCACAATCGCGCATCGCGGCGCCAAGCCGCCAACGGCTTTTTAAAACCAAGGTATACATTGATATTATCTACAAGTAAATCACAAAAGTGTATGAAAATTGTTCCAGAATCGAATGAATTAACCTACGCAAGCCAACCAGTATTGCTGAAGGTATGAAAGATCAAGAACCGTTCTCTCCCATCCTTCTCCTTCTCTTCCATCCACGACACAAGGTCAACAGTCAACGCTGCAATTCTGGTCTCCAATTTCCTCCCCAAATCAAACCCAAGCACATCGTTAACCGAAGCAGCTAACGTAACGGCATTCATACCAAACGTGTTATACATCTCAGCATACCTCCTCAAGTGTTTCTGCTTGGACCCTAACCATCCTAACACCACCACCGTCACAGCCGGTCGCTTATCTTCCGGAACAAACCCTAACTCTCCGCCATTTACGCCATCCGGAGCGAACTTCCATTCGAAAGACTTGCCTTCGTGGCCAGATAAAATACGAGCAAAACGATTGATGGATATTGGAGCGTTGGAAGTGGATTGTGATGAGGATGGGGTGGCGGTGAACAGAGAGGGGTTCCAATTGGGGAAATTGGTGCGGGGGTGAGAATTAGGGTTTGAAAATGAGAGGGTGGCGAGTGGGGTGGAGTGATGAAGTTGTAGGTGCGATGGATGTGAGTGGGCTTTAGAAAGGAGGAGTGTACTAAGGAAGTGGCGATTGGTGGGTTTCAAAAGCGATCTGCAGATTGAAACTTCCATGGTGGTAGTTGGGATTCAGAGCGATTTGGAATGCGATGAAAGTTGATTGAGAAGAGACGAATAGCCATAGACGGGATCAAGAAAGGAAGCCGTGGAAGTCATTGTGATGGAATGAAAAAAAATATATTTGATAATCACATAGAATTGGAATGAACAATTATGTAAGAAATTTGATTCTTTCACTTTTAATAATTTTTATTATTTGAGGTATAGGTGTTTTTTTTAGAATTATTTTACTTAATTAATAACCCGAATCATGGTCTGACCCATGACCCGACACATGAACTGACCCATGACCCGACACATGAGCCGACCTATGACCCGACCCATGACCTGACACACGACCCATGATCCGACCTATGCCCTAACCCATGACACGAACCATGACCCGACTAATGATCCGAACCATGACTCGACACATGAACCAACCCATAACCCGACCTATGCCCTGACCCATGACCGGACCTTGACCTGTCCCATGACCCGACCCATGTCCTAACCCATGACCCGACCCATGACCCAACGCATGAAGTGACCAATAACACGTCCCATGATCCGCCCCATGTCCAACCCATGACTCGACACACGACCCGACTCATGACCCAGGAATTTTTTTGGAGTATTTTTGTCATTTTTAATGAATTGTATTACATTCATTCTTATTTTATTGCCTAGAAAACAACATGAAGTATTGATTTATTCCATTCACATAGGTTAATCAAACTAGACAATGAAATGGTAATGGTCTATTTCATTTCCTTGTTCATTTCATTCATACTAGACTAGCATATACTAAGTATACTATAACATACGATACGTATACTACACCTGTAGGCTTATACGTAGCTTGTACGAGACCTATACTATAGTGTACGATAGTATACTGGACTATACGATACTATACTTTACGATATGATACGATACTGTACGATACGATACTTATAGGTATACACGAGGCCTATACGAGACCTATACTACACCTATACCATATGTATATATACTTTTTCTAGACAATATGTTACTATACTATACGATTTGATACGACACTATACTATACAATACATATACTACACCTGTAGGCCTAAACGAAGCCTATACAGGACTTATATCATAGTATACGATACTATAATATATTATACGATACGTATACTACACCTGTAGGCCTATACGGGACCTACACCACAGTATACGATACTATACTATACGATACTATACGATACTATAGTATATGTATAGTATAGGTCTCGTATAGGCCTCATATAGGTCTATAGGTATCATAAAGTATACTATAGTATCATATCGTATAGTATAGTATAGTATCGTATAGAATTGTATAGTATCGTATACAAGGGTATAGGTCTCGTATAGGCATACATGTGTAGTATTCGTATCGTATGTTATAGTATACTATAGTATCATATCGTATGGTATAGTATAGTATATGTTTAGTGTATGATACGATATGATACTATACTACACATATAGGCCTATACGATATTATAATAGACTATATGAAGTCTGTATACCTCATCGTGTGGTGTCGTTTGTATTTGTCCACGACGACTATTTCATTCATATAATTTCTAACTTTGTTAAATTAATTTACTAATTAGTTTTTTAAAAAATAATATGTATTTAATTTGTAATTTAAACTTATTATTTAAATTAATATATAGTCAATTACAAGATTATTTTTTTTGTAATTTGAATATGTTTTTTTTAAATAGTATTTGAAAAATAGTTATAATTTTTTTGTAATTATTTTTTGAATTTTAATTTTGTATTTTTGGTAATTTAGTTAATGTTTTTTTTAAAAAAAAAAACCTATATGCATCATATTGCCCAATATGATGCATATTGGAGGTTCAAATGGAAGAGGTTGATGCATATCAGTCCAATATGCACCCTGATATGCATCATATTGGACAATATGATGCATATCAGGTTGCGTATAAGGTTGATATGCATCAACCTCTTTCGTATACGAAACAAACATACTCCATAGTGATACGAAACAAACACATTACAATACGCTTCATATTGGCCAATATAGAGCGTATTGGACAAGCTGTCAGACCAGGACTGACAGCTGCCAGTTCTGATCGTTTAACGTTGTACCAATATGCTCCATATTGACTAATATAGAGCATATCAGGTGTTAAAATAAAAAAATAAGTGTCTAAATATCAAGACCCGTTAATAATGAGCCCACTCTTTTTTCGTCCGTACAGAAAAATGATAAAAGTTTTTCAAAATGTTGATGCGGTTTTAACTATCAGCTTTAGAATTTTGACACCTATAGATAAAATAAAAGTGTTTAGTCTTTTGGATGTACTGAAATTTAATGATAACTTTGTCCGTACAACTCAACTGTTTAGTCTTTTGGATGTACTGAAACTTAATTTTTTAGTGGCCATTGTTGAAAATATCCAATGAAAAATTACTCTCTTTATAAAATGTTAGATTTTATAATTATTTTATTCGATGTTGATTTTCTTAGGGGACTACTAACCACACACGGGAATTGCTAAATGGACTTGGCCATATACGCATCGTATAGGGCAATACGATGCGTATAGCCCTTCACAATTTCCCATGCCTGACATCCTCGTACAACCTGGTCATTCAAACCTCGTATACGCATCGTATACGTCAATACGATGCGTATAGCGTACGAGGTACTTTCTGCTACTAGTCAACCATCACATCGCTATACGCCACGTATAGATCTATACGGAGCGTATAGCGATGTGATGTTGACTAGTTGCAGAAAGTACCTCGTACGCTATACGCATCGTATTGAACTATACGATGCGTATACGAGGTTTGACCAGGTTTGACCCGAATCCTATACGCACCGTATTGCCCTATACGATGCGTATAGGGGCCAAATTTTGTGTATTTAACAATGCAAAATTCTCATTCGAACGTATCGTTCAAAAAAATTTCAAACAATCTCTCAAAAATTATAAACATGTCTTGGTGGTGGGATGGTAACTACGGTTTTCAGGTATATTCTAACGAGTCGCTGGAAAACAACCCGCAAAGTTCTGGCGTTCAAGAGGTGAACTGGGAGGAGGTCTCGTCCGACGTTTATTCTAATCAACGGGTAAGGCTTCCAGATTTGAACGAGCCACTGAGCAATCCCGAGTTCGTATACGGTGAACCGTCTTACCTTACACAACCCACGAACGACTTCGTATACGGTGAAGTCTCCTCCCCGACACAACAAACTAACAACTTCGTGTGCGGTGAAGTCTCTTACCCGACACAACAAACCGACGACTCCAAAGACGAAGAACAAAACCATCAAAATGTGTCGTATAAAACTGACCAGAATTTTCAGTCTCGTGAACAGTTGGTGGATTGGGCTATGCGGAGAGGACGTGAGAATGGTTACGTCCTTGTCACCCGACGATCGAGGAGAAAAGGCGACGATCCGACGGAACCGTTTATCAAGGTGTGGCTTGTGTGTGACCGTCACGGCGAACGTGCGTCTACTGCCACGGTTAGACGTGCCGGTAGCAAAAAAATAGGTTGTCCCTTTAAATTGGAAGGAGAGTATCAAGAAAATACTGGTGATTGGAAATTAACGGTGAAGGATGACAGTCATAACCACGATCCTAGTCAACATCTTGTGGCGCACTCGTTTGCAAGGAGACTGTGTCAGTCGGAACAACTTTTGGTGGGGAAGTTGTACTCGCAAAACATGTTGCCACGAAACATTCTGGCAACTATAAGGGAACAAAACCCAGAGAGTAGTTGCATTAAAAAGGACATTTATAATGCTATACAAAAGATAAAAAACGAAACGAGAGTCGGTGAAACTCCAATACAGATTCTGGAAAACCTGCTTTCTTCTAAAAAATACGTCTACTATACTCGAGAAGATCCTGTCACAAATAGTGTGGAGGAGATATTCTTTGTTCATCCGAAATCGTACGAGATGTGGCGTGCTTTCCCGCACGTGTTGATGATCGACGCGACCTACAAAACAAACATGTATAAACTTCCATTTGTCCAAGTGGTCGGTGTGACCTCCACACACCAGTCGTTTTGCGTCGCTCATGCATTTATATCAAAAGAACGGGAGGAAAACTTCGTCTGGGTGCTACTTCAAATAAAAGCAATGTTGCAAAAGTGTATGGATTATGTGACTAAAAATTGGCTGGACCCGTATAAAGAAAAGTTTGTATCGGCGTGGTCCAACAGAAACCTCAATTTTGGTCAACATACAACGAACCGAGTCGAGAGCCAGCATTCGCTCTTAAAGAGCTATCTTAGAAACGCTAACAGCTCGCTAGATAGACTTGTTGGGTTTGTTGATGAAATTGTATCAGATCAGTATTATCAGTTACAGTTTGGGTTTGGAACAAGCCTGATAAGGAAAATGGACAGCCACATAGCTATTGAATTGTTTGATAACCTGCACGGTAAAGTTTCACATAAAGCTCTAGATTTGATAGAAAACGAGTGGTACAAGTTATCAAATATACGGAAACAAAATGCAACGTGTGGGTGCCAACTTTTCAGTAGTTGTGGGTTGCCGTGTGCTTGTCGTCTGGCAGATATCGAAGCTACAGGTAAACTGTTCTGACTATTTAGTATTTGTGGGTTGCCGTGTGCTTTTCAAAATGTTCTGACTATTTCGTTTAAAATACAGGTGGCATAATCCCTCTAGATGCGGTGGACGTCTTCTGGAGGAAACTTGATTTAAAACCGTCGTTTGTCGATGATGAAAATGTAGACGTGGATAAGGTACTGGGTCAAGTGAGAAACAAAATCATGTCACAACCCGATCAGGTCAAAAGAAGTATGCTGTCGAGAATCGCATGGGTTGTCTTTCCGAGCAAAAGTAACAAGAAAGCGCCTATGGTACAAGAAGATACTCGCGGTCGTCCAACTTTGAAAAAGCAACAACAAAGGAAACAGGATGTCGCGAGAAACAGCTCATTCACAGGATCCCAACCGAGCAAATGTGACCATGCGAGACACAGCTCGTATATTGCGTCACAAGAGTCTATACAAGCGAGTTCGGTCTTTCAACACAGTCGTTCAACGAAGGGTAAAGGAAAGCAACCGCAAGATGATAACGCCCATCTAGGGTTTCCATTGATTACGGGGAAAGATGCGGTTAACAATATAAAATGTTTTAAGGATTCGATACCGTCTGTGTTTCATCCGTACATTTCACATATACAGGATGTAAATCCAGACGGTAACTGTGGTTTTCGATCGGTAGCTTTGGGCTTAGGGTTAAATGAAAACCGGTGGCTCTTTATCCGACAACAACTTCTAAATGAGATGGACAATAAAGAGGAATGATGGAGAACTGTTTTTGACAGAGTCGCCTTTCAAGAGTATGATAGGCTACGTCACACAATAGATTGGCAGTATGTGAAAGCCGCACCAGTTAGTCGTTGGATGTCGATGCCATACACAGGACTCCTAATTGCTCAAAGATTTGGGGTGATTGTTCATCTTTTAAGCATCAACGGTAATCAAACATTTTTTCCATTGTGGTTTGGTCCTAACGTTCACGCTCAACATCAAGTCGTATCGTTAGTTCACGTCAACAATGATCATTTCATCCACGTCAAGTTAGACGGAGAATTTCCGATTCCTACGCCGAATGCACTTTGGAATTTGCACCGAAATGATGATGCAGCAAAATGGGAAAATATATACAATGATCGTATTGAACGATTTAAGAAAATAATGGCTACTAATAGATCTAGATTTCCACAATATTTCACGAATCTCGGATGATATTTGTTTAAAATTGTATTGTAACTATTTTTGAATTAATTTTATGGTTATTTTAAATATTTTTATTTAATTATAGCTGATTATAATTAAACTACTAATACGTGTGATTAATTTTAATTAAATATAATTATAATGTTAGGTTTTAATTGAATATTAGCGGGTAAAACTGGGTAGATTAGCGATTTTTAGGTCTGAACTTAAGGGCTATACGCTACGTATAGGTCTATACGTGGCGTATAGTTCGTCCTAGGAAGACGATGAAGCCATACGCCACGTATAAATCTATACGCTGCGTATGGCTTGGTTTACTCGGTCACTAGCCTGCGTATGGTCTTAACTGGTCGCGTATGGCTTGGTTTACCCGGCAACTCGCCCGCGTATGGCTTAATTGGCCTGCGTATGGCTTATTTTGCCCGGCAACCGCCTATACGCCACGTATAAGCCTATACGTGGCGTATAGGTTTTTAAAAAATTAATAATTATTTATTATTTAAAATTAAAAACAATATATTATTATTATTTATTATTTAAAATTAAAAACAATATATTATTATTATTTATTATTTAAAATTAAAAACAATATAATATTATTATTTATTATTTAAAATTAAAAACAATATATTATTATTATTTATTATTTAAAATTAAAAACAATATATTATTATTATTTATTATTTAAATTAAAAACAATATTATATTATTATTTATAATTTAAAATTTAAACAATATTATATTATTATTTATTATTTAAAATTTAAACAATATTATATTATTATTTAAATTAAAATATTAAAAACAATTAATTATTATCAGATATGGCGGATCATAATGATATTGAGATGGATCAGCTAGACGATCTTGCGCACTACCCATTTCTGGATTTTCCGCCCGATACGGAGGCTTTTTCCCGTTGCCAGAAGCTCCGGGAGGTGCAGATGGGTCCAGGTACGGCGGTGGATTGGGCCCTCCTCGAGGAGGTGCAAGAGGCCGAGCGAGCCAGGGCCATCATCGGCGAGGACACGCCATGGTCGCGTCTTTTTGACCTTTCTTTTGCGGAGACATACCGAGAGCTGGTCGTCGAGTTTCTTTCGACGTTCATCTACTCAGAGACTGGGCTGCAGCCTCTACCCGGAGAGGCGCCGGATATTGACCCGGATCGTATTTCTTTTTCTATTTTTGGGGTCGTTTACCGTCAGACCCTCAGTCAGTGGGCCGTCACGACGGGCTTATACTACGAGCCTGAGACGGTGACGCCGCTTTTCACCGAGGCGGTGACAGAGGTGGACAAGGAGGAACTCCTTGTTTTTTGGGGCTTGATTTCAGATAGTCCTTGGATGGGTACCAAGGGGAGGGTCTCGGGTATTAGAGACCCTTTGTATAGATATCTGCACCGGCTTATTTCGACGTCGATCGCACCGCGTCTGAAAAGCCGTGAGTGGTGCACTGATAGAGATCTTTTCTTCCTTTTCTGCCTGCTTACTGGGAGGCGGTGCGACCTGTCCACTAGCATGGCGCTTTATTTTGCTTCTGCCTATATGCGACAGAAGCGCGGACTTTTATATGGCGGTGCTTTCATCACGCATATCATGCGGTCGGTCTTACCATTTGACCAGCATGAGCCTGCGATGTTACCGGCCATTCCCCCTGTCCGATTAGACCGTCGCACGGCGAGCGGCATGCGCATCACGCACCGATTCCCGCAGGGCCTTCGGTTCGTAGGGGCCGTCCAGGACCAGGTTTGGGTCCCGGTGCCGTTGCCGCAGATGCCTGGACAGGGGGACCCGCATATGCCTCAGCCGCTACAGGGTATAGCGATTGAGGACGAGCCGCCACACGTCGAGCAGGTCCACGAGCATCCGCCACAGCATCCCCGACACGTACGTCGGTCTGTTAGGCTGGATAGGGCTACCCAGGCAGTGCTTGATGGCCTTGTTGCCGACTCACGACGACAGGGTCGTCAACTCGATCGCATGGAGGACCTGATGATGTGGGCGGTTGGACAGCTCGTGAATCAGTCACGAGCCGCCGGCATCGAGCCACCCCCACTACCACCGCCACGTCATTATCCGGACGACCCCGTTCAGGGTGAGGGCGGGGCGGGTCAGGGTGACGCCGGAGCCGGTCAGGGTGACGGCGGAGACGGTTAGATTTAGTTCTTTTATTTGTATTTTGTTTCTTTCGTTGTTATGTATGTAAAACATTTTGATGTATATATTTAATTTTTTGATGTAATGTATATAATGTTTAGTTTATTTGTTTGGTTGTAATGTTTAATATTATGTTTGGTTGTAATGTTTAATATTTTGTTTGATTGTAATGTTTAATATTTTGTTTGGTTTGTAATGTTTAATATTTTGCTTGGTTATACTTTAAAAATTTAACAAATGTTTAAAAAAAATAAAATATACAAATGTTTATATAAATTAAAATAAAAATAAACAAAATATAAATAAATAAAAAAATATAATTAAATAAAAAATACCTATACGTGGCGTATAGGTCAATACGCCACGTATAGGATTCATAAACTCCAAATCTTCCAACTTTTGAAGCAAAAATATAACCCGTGCCTCATACGCTGCGTATAGGTCAATACGCCACGTATTGGACCAGCCGCCAGACAGAGAATGACACGTGGCATTCTGTTGGCAGTGACTGAATTCTATACGCCCTCGTATTGCCCTATACGAGGGCGTATAGATCGGCGGCGGGTCCAATTAGCAATATTCCGTGTGTGGTTAGAAAAAGCCTTTTCTTATTTAATTTTGTACAAGCAATAATGTGGTTCTTTATTATAGTACTAGCTTAGACCCCGTGTAATACACACGGGCTGAAAAATATCAATACATACATTTCTCAAATTTTAGTTATGTATTTTACAGGTGTAAAAATATATTATTATACATATATTAAGGATAGAAAATAAAATTCAAAATATGTAAAAAATAATATATAATTAGGTTTCAAAAATACGTCAATTACTATTTAATGTAATTTGACTTTCATTTACTATTGAATTGAAAATAAAAATTATATAATTAGGTTTCAAAGTTTATATAATAAATGATAATTTAAAATAAATGTGTTTTATTAGTATAATTAGTAATTTAGTAAAAGATATGGGTGCATTTAATAAGAGAGAGAGGCGAAAAAAAAATGATGAGATTGAATATGATGGTGACATGTGGCATACAAAAATCTTTATTTATTATATAGTATAGACTAGTGTAGAACTCGATGTATTACACGTGTTAAATAAATCTAATTTTATATAATTAGTAAATAAAAAAATTACGTTTTTAAAAACACGTGTATGAATAAAATATAATGTATTTTTTTAACACATATACTCGTCAAAATATTTCTACTTAAATGTGCCAGTTATAAATTGTATTAAGTTAATTTTTAAAACATTTTTTTAAATTGGTATTATTTTTTTATGTAATTGATAAATGATAATCCATATTAAATTTATATGTTTAGTGATATAATAACAATCCATAATTAAATAAAAAGTATCCATAATTAGATTGATATTAAATATTTAAAAATATATTCTTTTAATATATTATTTAATAGGAAAGAGAGCCTGAAAAATTATGCTAACAATGCACCAGAAAGTGACACGTGTCCCATAATTTTACTTGTTTATTAAATAGTATAGATTTTTGATTAAATTATTACACCTTTGAGGGTGATTGAGATTGTTTATTTAACTTTAAAAGTGTTTTTTTTGTTAAAAATATTTATTGACTTATGACTTTTCAAAATGAGTTTTAAAAAAAGTATTTGGATTAGTTTTTGTTGTGAGAAAAACCAATAAGTTAATAAGTTGTTTTTTAAAAAAAGTGTTTGACTTAGCTTATTTTTGTAAAATGACAAAAAACGACATTCTTTTATATGAGAAGTTACCTCTGATGATGTAACCGGAAACGGCGATTTGCACTGGAAAATAGAACATGTTGCAGTCGTCGAAGATAATGTAGGAGAATCTGAGTTTTCCCGCTAAGCGATCGGGGGGGGGGGGGAAGTTGTTTGGGGCTCGGGACAATCAGGCCAGAGTAGGCGAGACGGCAGTCTGTGGAAAATGTGGGGTAAGACATGCGGGTGAATGTCGGCTAGGGACAAATCTGTGCTACAAATGTGGCAAGACTGGGCACTACTCCCGTGAATGCATGCAAGGAATTAAATGTTATAATTGTAGTGAAAGCGGCCACATGAGCCGGGAATGCACCAAACCAAGAATGGGTGAAGCGGGAAAAGGGAGAGGCCCCGAAAAGAAAGAAGACAGGCCCCGAGCGAAGACTCGAGCCTATGCGCTGACGCAGGAACATGCCAGGGTGGACCCCGATGTGGCGTCAGGTACGTTTATCCTTGAAAACACTTTTGTATCTGTGTTATTTGATTCGGGTGCCGGTAAGAGTTTTATATTTGCAACTTTTTGTAAAATAGTAAAGTACATTGTGAGTAAGCTAGAAAGGGCCTTTAGCGTAGAAACGGCTGAGGGTAGAACTGCGATGGTGACTGATGTAGTTGACAATTCCACGATAAAAATAGAAGGCCATAGATTCCCTATCAGGTTGTTTGTTATGGTTTTGGGTGGGTTCGTTGTCGTTATGGATTGGCTAACTGCCAATGAAGCGCAAATTATATGCAAACGAAAGATAATCCGTCTCAAGACTCCGGATGGTAGCGAAGTCGAGGTTTTTAGAGATCGTGACGCCCCGATGCCTAACGTCGTCTCAATGATCAAGGCAGCAGATTACTTAAGGCGCGGATGCGAGGCCTATCTGGTGTACGTGATTGACAAGTGTAAGGAAGTGAAGGAACTAGACGATGTACCCGTGGTACGCGGGTACCCGGAGGTGTTTCCAGAGGACTTGCCTAGGATACCACCCGATAGAGAAATTGAGTTTCGAATTAATTTAGTACCAGATGCCCAGCCCGTGGCTAAGGCTCCATATCGACTAGCACCAGTGGAGATGAAAGAGCTAATGGCACAGCTAGACGAGTTACTTGAGAAAGGATTTATCCAACCGAGCATCTCGCCGTGGGGTGCTCCAGTGTTTTTTGTGAAGAAGAAAGACGGTTCGATGAGAATGTGTATTGATTATCGCGAGTTGAACAAACGTACGGTAAAGAACAAGTACCTTTACCAAGGATCGACGACCTGTTCGATCAATTGCAAGGCGTAAGTTGGTTCTCAAAAATCGACCTTCGATCCGGGTACCATCAGTTGAAGGTGAGGGAAGAAGACATACCGAAAACTGCATTTCGCACGCGTTATGGACATTTCGAGTTCCGCGTAATGTCTTTCGGATTGACGAACGCCCCCGCAGAGTTCATGGATTTGATGAATAGGGTGTGTCGACCGATGCTGGACCGATCGGTAATCGTGTTCATCAATGATATCCTCATCTACTCCAAGAATGAGGGTGATCACGCATGTCACTTAAAGGAGGTGTTGGAGGCTCTGAAGAAGAAAAAGTTGTATGCTAAGTTCTCCAAATGCGCGTTCTGGCTTAGGGAAGTCCAATTCGTAGGTCACGTCATTAACACGAACGACATTATGGTTGACCTAGCAAAGATAATGACGGTAAAGGAATGGAATATTCATAAGACGGCAACTGAAATCTGCAGTTTCTTGGAATTGGCAGGCTACTATCGGAGATTCATCCAGGATTTCTCGAAAATAGCTTCAACGTTGACATAGTTGACTCGGAAGGAGGTAAAGTACGAATGGGGTTCGACCCAGGATGAGGCGTTTAAGGAACTGAAGGAAAAGCTAACTAGTCTTGGCCCTTCCCGAGGGCAATGAAGACTTAGTGGTATACTCTGACGCTTCGGGTCAAGGATTGGGATGCGTATTGATGCAACACGAGAGAGTGATCGCGTATGCATCACGGCAGTTGAAGATTCACGAAGCCAATTATCCGACTCACGATTTGGAACTTGCTGATGTCGTATTCGCATTGAAAATCTGGAGGCACTACCTTTACGGAGTGAAGTTTAGTGTAACATTTCTGATTTTTAGTATCCGTATTTCCATTCAATGTAATGCATTTCAAACCCAATTCTAGTGCACTGTTTTGTTCTATTCGTACCATCAATTAAATATTATATTTCAATACAAATCCGCAAATTTTACTCGGTTATAACCTACTAAACACTACATAAGTATCTATTTATACAAATATGTCAAAGACTAAAGTTACAAGGTCTTATGATGAAAAGTAACAACAAACCCTAATAGGCACGGTCGCGCCTCGTTCTGGCACGGTCGCGCCAAGTGCTTTGGCACGGTCTTACGCCCTGCTTTGGAACGGTCGCGCCTCATATGGGCACGGTCGTGCCTCTTGACAGTTGAAACGTAAAAACGACATTTAATCCTAAATTCATTCAACTCGGTAACCGTTATACACGTTCGACTAATAACAAACATCATTAATCAATTAAACAACGACATTACACCTGAATTAAAACCAATTATGGATTTTAAATTGAAACCGTTGACCTCTTCATCTCTTACTCGTCGAATTCGCCATTTCTATTGATACTCTCTCAAACCAAACAACTATGCACCATAGCTAACCCTCTCTGAAGTTTTTACGCACACCAATCTCACCGGAATTGCAGCAAAAGACGCTGGAGATCAAGCCCGTCATCCCGAACTTAGTCTACCCGTACACCATCGATTCATTCGCCTTCCTGGTAATTGAAAACTTCCACACATTCGATTTAGTCTATAGATCAAAAGCCCCAAACTAATTTGGGCTTACAATAGCGAAATTTACACGAACCCGAATCTAGGGTTCGTTCTAAAAAGGTTTAATCGAATCATACCTTGTACGTGTTTTAAATACAATTAAACTACACAAAAAGACTAGTAATAACCTGATGGGTGAAAGCCCTATGATTCCTAACACTATCATCATAAGAATCGACCAATTCGTTCCTGTATTGGAACAGACACGGTCGAGCTAGTCTTCTAGCGCGGTCGTGCTCCATGAGACACGGTCGTGCCAATACCAGCGCGGTCGTGCCTCACATACACAGACCCGGTCATGCCCTTGACTAGACTTGGTCGTGCCCCAAAACCCCAGACACGGTCGTGCCTGGCCCAGACACGGTCGTTCCTAGTGAACAGCTTAACTATATCCTCTATATTGGTCAACACGTCGCGTCCCTGACTAGCACGGTGGTTTTTAGCACGATCGTTCCTTGTCCCAGGCACGGTCGTGTGTGTGAGAAAATTCTTGGCAGAATAATTATTTCCATATTTTAAAAACAATAAGTATTTCAAATTAATTTTTAAATAAAAAGAATTGATTTTATGAAGATTTATATTAACATTATTTAAAAAGATCAAATTTCTATTCTAAAATAAATAGAAATTATTTATTTAAAACTTACAAAATTTAATCTATATTTATTGTTAAACCCTACACTTAATTATTATTTACACAATTTATTTAAACATCTTTATGAAAATAAAGTAAAGAAATTTATATTTAATATAAAACATTTAATACATTTTCATAACTAAATGACTAAGTTACATATTTTATAAATAAATAAATAAGATTACAATTATTTATTTAATTTATATTTAAACAAAAACTATTTGTTTAGGTTATACTTAATTACCCCTAATACTTACATTATTTTTATAACTAGGTAAACAAATAATAATTTTATTATTTTATTATTTAGTTATTCCGAACTCAAATTTTATACAACACCATTCAAGTATAAACCACTAACACCTACAACTTTAAATTCCTTATACACACATCCAATTTAACCTTAGACTTAGACATAGACTATTGTAAACACTATTGATTCAATACATATTACACTCTAGGTTAACGTTGTGCATTACGAGGACCCTGTTTCTATCTAGTACCTCGTGTTAGCTACGTCTTCAAACCAAGTGAGTATTACATAGCCCCTTTTACTCTTTTACACTTTTTGGGGTGGAACATGAACATTATACAATACTATTGTTTACATTTACACAGACTACACAAATACAAATCCTCTTTACATTCATGTGTGCAATTTGAGCTTTATGTCCGAGTGCTAGTTGTGCTAACTTTTGTGTGCAATTTATGTGCAATCATTAACTATTCAAGCTGATGGTAAACAATGATAGATCTATTGAGTATGACAAACCCACCCAGGTAGGGTGATTGTTACCGGCAACACAATTTTGCATGCTAGTTACAAAGGTTTGATTGTACTTGGTTACAAAATAGCTGCTCCCCATAAATGTCTTATTTTATCATGATATGTAAGGATTTGTTTATTTACAAACTATATGCTATCTATATACAAACCTGTGTATGCTCACCAACTTTTTAGTTGACCTTATTTTATTCATGTTTCAGGTACTAATGTGTGATTTGATCAAGATTTGCTTCACATAGGCTTTGGGACTTAGTTAATTTGAATAAAGGATTTTATATATTTTAATTATGTTCTTTCTTGGATTTGGTTGTGTTTGGATTATTTGAAATAAAATTAATATTTAATATATTACAATTTAGTCAACCTTGTGCTCATGAACAGTCTACATGTCCCGCCCCGATAATTCCGCCATCGGTCGGGGTGTGACATTTACTATTTACTTCGACCACAAAAGTTTGAAGTAATTTTTCGAACAAAGGGAACTTAATATGAGGCAGAGACGATGGTTGGAAATATTGAAAGACTATGACTGTGAAATCATATACCATCTTGGAAAGGCAAACGTGGTGGCTGACGCTCTAAGCCGAAAGGATGTGCCTACTCCTATTAGAGTGAAAGCTTGCCAGTTGGTGGTAACATCAGATGTGATGAGGGAAATTGAAAGAGCTCAAGATGAAACACTTAAGAAAGAAAACATAAAGAAGGAAAGAATGGTTGGCCAACAGGACAAGTTGGAATATAACACCCTTGGTGTTAGGACACGTTTTGCGCGGGTATGTATACCTATGGGTGGCGAGCTTAGGACCAAAATCTTGGATGAGGCTCATAAGTCTCGTTATTCTATCCATCCTGGTACCAACAAAATGTACCAAGATCTGAGGAAGGAATACTGGTGGCCTGGAATGAAACACGAAGTGACAAAGTACGTAAGCAAGTGCTTGACTTGCTCGCAAGTAAAGGCTGAACACCAGAAACCTTATGGAAAGATTCAACCTCTTGATATACCGGAATGGAAGTGGGAACACATTACCATGATCAAGCTACCTCGCACAGCTAAAGGTTATGACACCATCTGGGTAATTGTGGACCGTTTAACGAAAAGTGCTCATTTCCTACCTATTCGCGAGACGTTCTCATCGGAGAGGTTAGCGGAGGTATTTATAAACGAAGTAGTAGCACGACATGAGATGCCTTTGACGATCGTATCTGACCGGGACACACGATTCACATCGAGTTCTAGAAAAGATTTCACGAGGAGATGGGCACGAGGCTTAATATCAGCACGGCATACCACCCGCAAATGGATGGTCAGTCCGAAAAGACCATTCAAACATTGGAGGATATGCTTCGTGCTTGTATTATCGACTTCGGTAGCAGTTAGGACAGTTATCTGTCGTTAGCCGAATTCTCCTACAACAATAGTCATCACACGATGATAGGCATGCCGCCTTACGAAATGTTGTATGAGAGAAGATGCAGGACCCCGGTTTGTTGGGGTGAGATTGGACAGAAGTAATTAGGAAGTCTTGAAGTCGTAAGAGAAACGTCGAAAAGGTTTAATCAAATCAAAACACGAATAAAGGCCGTACAAGATCGTCAGAAATCCTATGCGGATAAACGACGAAGGCCTATTGAGTTTGATGTTGGGGACAGAGTAATGTTGAAAGTGTCACCCTAGAAGGGAATCATACGATTCAGAAAGAGAGTAAAGTTAAGTCCGAGGTTTGTCGGATCATTCAAGATAATGGCACGGGTTGATGAAGTCGCTTATCAGTTAGAGTTGCCTGATGAGTTAAGTGGGATTCATTCCACCTTCCATGTATCACACTTGCGAAAGTGTTTAGCGGATGAATCGGCTCACGTACCACTTACTGACATCGAGGTCGACAATAGCCTTAACTACATCGAAGAACCCGTGGCCATCTTAGACAGAAATGAGAAGTGTTTGCGTAATAAGATTATTTAATTGGTTAAAGTCCAATGGAAGCACCGAAATAGATCGGAATCTACTTGGGAAACAGAGACAAAAATGAGGGAGTTGTACCCTCAACTATTTGACTTATGATAGGTTTCGGGGACAAAACCTATTGTAAGGGGGTAGACTTGTAACATCCTGAAAATAATAAACGACAATAGATGGAAACGGGTTAAACGCGAGACGAATGGAATACACGAGCGTGGAATGGGCCGGCTATGGGCTTGCGCGCGTATGGGCTTAAGGGTAGTCTCTCCCTATAAATACCATAGCCCATCTTTCTTCTCTCATTTTATAAGTTCTAGAGAGAGAAACCGAAGAGAGAGAAAGTAGACGGATCGGCCCGAGATTCCAGCAAAGTGTTGCTCCATAGCTTGTGAGAAGAACCTCCGAATCAGAAGCTCAATACAGGTAACGATCTGGTCTAGATCTGAGTTTTTGTTCGTTTTGGGGTTTTGGATGAAAAGGTAATTTTTTTACGCATAAAACTTGAAAATGAACATAGATCTAGCATCTAGAAGGAAAAACGAACGTTTTGAACAAAAAAGTCAGGATCTTGACGTGATCAGATCTGCATGCAAAAAGTTAGGGTTTTTGCGGGGAAGAAGGTCCTGCGTACTTATCAAGTACATAAGAAGCAGGTCCTGCGTACTTATCAAGTACGCAAGAAGCAGGTCCTGCGTACTTATCAAGTACGCATGAAGCAGGTCCTGCGTACTTATCAAGTACGCATGAAGCAGGTCCTGCGTACTTATCAAGTACGCATAAAGCAAAGCCTGCGTACTTATCAAGTACGCATGAAGCGAAGTCTGTGCAATTATTAAGTACGCAAGAACAAGGCCCTGCGCACTTTCTAGGTGCGCATGCATCATGCTGATTTGTAAAGTCAGTATGTTCTCCTAATTCAGACTGGTTAAACCGTTAGAGTCGGGATTGGTCTGATGTGTATTTAACTAATCAATTCAGATCGGAAGTGACGTTGTTGTACCTTTGTTTAGGACAACCCAGATTAGCTTATCAGGTGAGTTCTAGAAGCCCTTCTTTTAATGTTTTAATTAATGTTTTGGGCTGGTGTGCATACATACGAAATGATGTTTTACGAAACGATGTTTACGAAATGACGTTTATGAAGGATGATGTTTACGAAGGATGATGTTTATGAAATGTTTTGCCAAATGAAGTTTACAAAAGGTTTACGAAAGAGATGATGTTTTGTTTAATAAAACATACGAATGCTTTAACTAAAATGAGGTAAAGGTTTTATGAAAGTCACGAATGAACGAAGCTGTCACGAGTTCCTACGGGAGATAAGGTATGTATGTATGTATTGGCCTCACCCTTACGGGGGACCTTTGTGGATGGCTAACGGTTGTACAACTGGTTGATGATGGGGTGACGACGGTCACCCATGGGATTACCGGGATCCCGATGGAAGGTACTATTCCTCGCGGGGAAATAGTGCCTAAGTTATGTTCTATCTACCTAGAGGTAACGAGCCTTAGGAGACATATGTTTGGTCTACCTAGAGGTAGCGAGCCTTAGGGGACATATGTTTGGTCCACCTAGAGGTAACGAGCCTTAGGGGACCTGTGTGACGGATGACTTAGAGGTAACGAGCATTAAGTTCATCCGCTGGTATGCGATGTATGGAATTGAAGGTTACGATAAGGATCAGATTCGATTCATGTTGACTTATGTTACGATGTTATGATGATGTTAAGTTATTGCATGTTTTACATACGCTTTTGCTAAATAAATGTATGTTATGTTTTTGGCAAAATGTTTATGTTAAAGTTTAATGTAAAGCTAGAACTCACCAGCGTAGCTGACTTTTAGTATGCACATTCAGGTTAAGGCAGGTATGGAAGTTGATCGGTGATGCTTGGCTGGCGAAAGGAGTTACCCGGTTGATCATAAAGACTGACATTCCGTTATGAGTTGTTTACGTTATGTTTAGTTATTTATATATTATTATTTATTGATTATTGATATTGATACACCAATTCAATTTTTTTAAAGGCTAGTTTCTTAATTCTTGTTGGGAGTGAAATTTGAACCCATGACTTTCTCTAAACCTTGATGTTTGTAAAGGATTTTCCTCTATCATTTTAGGCCATTCTTTTTTGTCCGTAGAGAAAAATGATTGATATAGAATTTAAATCGAATTCATTTCAAATGCTAATGCGGTTTTAACCATTAGTTTTTGACACGTGCATAAAAGTGTAATGTGGTTTCCTTTAATAACTTTCTATCTATTTATTTTTTTTAACGGTCAACAAATAGAGAATTGTCTAGGTACTTTATATGGGGTGACACTTGGCAAAAGGTCACCGCCAGCTGGTCCAACCTAGCTGTACGGAGCCCTTAAGTGCCCCAAGTTATCTCCAGTTTCGGAGAAAACCCACCCACCCGAAATCCCACCGGTGGTAAAACCCGGACGCCCTTTGGATCGAACCGAAGATCACAAAGATCCCGGTCTTCATTCATGGAGCCACCATGCCCCTTTCCAAAGTTATGCCAGTAGAGATTAAACCTGAATCTTTTTTTATATAATTCAGTCACTACATCACTTTAAAAGTTTAAAACTTTCTAATTTCTAACGTGGTTATTTATTTATAGGATGTATGATTAAAATATTACACCTTTGTTACATTGTCGTTTAGAGCAAGCCAAAACTTTTGGCCACGTGGCTGTTTTTTACTCATCCACCCCTATTGGGGCATGGTTGTTTTTGGGCCACATCACCAAGAACGAATTAAAGGTTGTGTGGTGGGACCAGGGTGGGACAGGGGTAACATGACAATGTTTTTGGGTCTCATTATATATATATATATATATATATATATATATATATATATATATATATATGAGAAGTTCACTAAAAAGTGGTTTTTCGCTAAAAAACGCTAAAAAGTGGGTCAAACGAACTCTGATTGAGTTCATTCCAACAGCGTTGGAACCGTCTTATCGAACTTTAATCCGGACCAAAAAACCTAAACCTCTTCCACACGCACCCCCAAAAACCTAAAACCCCCCTCCAACCCCACCCCAAAAAGCCTAAAACCCCCACCCCCCAAAAACCTAAACCCCCACCCCACCCCCCCTAAAAACCTAAACCCACCCCCACCCCTCAAAAAAACCTAAACCATAAAATCTAAACCTTAAAAGCTAAACCCTAAGACTAAAACCCTAAAATTCAAACGTAAAATCTAAACGTTAAAAGCTAAACCCTAAAAGTTAAGATGATAGAGTTCGACTAGACGGTTCCAACGCCGCTGCAATGAGCTCAATCGGAGTTCGTTTGATATCGTTTCTAAGCGTTTTGGTCATTTTTTAGAGTTTTTAACGAAAACATACTTATTATTTGATCCCCCCTATATATATATTTGTGTGTATATATATTGTTATAAATTTTTTAAACTTTCCCCTCAATGAAAAATATTTAAATATTTTTTACATAATTTATTAAAATAAAAATATAATAAATAAAAATAATGTAAAATGTGACGATGATATGACAATGTTTTTGGGTCTCATTATTACGGTATTTTTGATGTTTTTGAATAAATGGATGTTTTTAGGTGTTTTTGGGTCTTCTTATTGTGGATGCAAACCTTAAACTATTCCAATTATGTTGTTAATCGTTTGACATTGTTTTTGTATCATTCTTCTTGTATTCGGTTTCAATTGAATAAGCCCCAAGTTAATTAGGGCATTTGATTTCAGATTATTATAGTTTATCTTTGATTCATCAATCGTGTTATACGGTATTGTTCATTGTTAATTTAGCCAATTGTTCAACAATTCATTACCAATATTTTTTTTTAAAACTAAGAGCGCAAATCACCACTAGATTCCGATTTCATCATCTAAAAGGGATTGAGATAAAGAGAGGCACGTGGTAAGTATTTCACTATTTTATAGGGCTGTAAACGAACCGAATCGAACGAAGCCTTGTTCGTGTTCATTCGTTAAGCATTGGACTTGGTCACGAACACTAACCGAACGAAATTTCATGTTTGTGTTCGTTCATTAAGGAAATGGGTTTGTTCACGAACGGTTCACGGACGTTACCGAACAGAGCACTATTTAGGAGTTTTGATGTCAATCATAATGCTTACATGATTTAGGATTGAGAGAAGTTTACATTATCTAGAATTGAGAACTTAGAAGCCCTAATCAAGTAATAGTGGATAGGGAAATGACGCATAAAAATTTTGAAAATTAAAGAATATAAAATATTTAGAAAAAATAAAATAGAAATATACAAAAATCTTAATGAACACCTTAAACAAACGAAAATAAACAAACATAAACGAACGTAAATGAACGAACATTCACGAACAGCTTACCGAACAGATTACCGAACGTTCACGAACACAATTGAACGAACGAGACATTTGTTCATGTTCGTTCATTTAGTTAATCGAACGGAATTTCTTGTTCATGTTCGTTCATTTATTAAACGAACTTCCCGCCAAACTGTTGATGAACTGTTCGCTGAACGTTAAGTTCGTTTACAGCCCTACTATTTTGTATCTCAGTTCTCCATTGCTAGTATTTAAGTGGGTTTAAGAACCCACACTTTAAATTCTGGGTATTAAAGTAATTTAACGGATCCATTAGGTTATAATCATCATATGTCATGATTTGAACTTGTTCGTTAAGTATAGAAATTCATTTTGTAGCTAAATTAAGAATTTGACTATATGTGATCTTGATAAATTTTGATCAAATTTGAATTCGACTGAAATTTTGTACAAAATTGTGTTATAACCAACTATACAGTAGAACCTCTATAAATTAATAATGTTGGGACCGGGATATTTTATTAATTTAGCGAGATATTATTATATCGATAAATTAATAAATTATTAATTTAAAAAGTAGGCCTATATTTGTGAGCAACTATCAAATTAATGCATCGACACTGTAAATTCGTTCGGCTAATCCAACCGGCTCAAATGATTTAAACGATGTAAATTTTGGAGAAGACATTCGTGAGCTTGAGAACTTGATTACAGGAATGCATTATCGGCACAAAATGGATGTGAATGAGTTGTTGGATTATCCAGGTGAAAATAATGAATGTTACAAGGTTCAAAGCATTGAAGAAATTATGGCGGATGCCGTTCAAAATCCGGTTGATGATGATTCAGTACCCTTGGAACCGATCACTCGGAAAGAAGCATTGCAAGCGGCAACAACTCTTCACAACTTTTTGTTGCAATACGAGAATACAGTGCCTCAACTCTTAAGTGCAATGAGGAGATTTAAAGATGAACTCAATATAGATTTGAAGTTCACAAAAAAACAAGTGACTATAGATTCATTTTTTACCAGAAAATCCTAGAATTTTGAAATATTTTAGTAATTATTAATTTATAGTTTCGCTGGGACCAATATATTTACATTGGGATTTCAAAAAAATTATTATCTTATTATTTTATCGATTGGGGTCCAATTTTATACTGGTCCCAAGTTGGGACCGGACAAATTATTAATTTTATCGAGGTTATTAATTTATCGAGTATTAAATTATAGAGGTTCTACTGTAGTTATTATTGAAGATAATTATATGCTAATCCATGTTTGAATCCTAAAGGTGTGATTTTGGCTGAATAATGAATTTGCTAAATTGACCTAAAATGGTGATTAAGGGGTCATTAACCAAATTGGTTTTGCAATCAAACATTAAGATGTTTTAATGCACGTGTCGTCATATTACTGTTGTCATGTTTTTGTCCTTTTCTTTGCGACATTTTCTCGTGATTGTACCGATATATTTGTGGAGTCTGAAAGGTTAAAGTATATGAAGAGAAGTTTGATTATTCATTATAAGTATATTATGGGCATCATATGTGAAAACAAATGTTGTAGTTATTTTAACACGTTTAAATCTTAAAATTTTATTTTATAATTTTAAAAAATTCTATGAATTTAATTTAAAGTCAAGTTCTAATTAAAAAAGAAAAAAAAAAAAGAAATTAGGGTTCTGAGGCAGAGGTTAAGTAGTAACTTAATTAGCTTCTATTCTCACTTCTCAAACTTTCGAACTTTTTATATAATATTGTTTTTAAAGATTCAAAAAGTTCCTAAATATTCAATTGTTTCAACCATGAGGACATTAATTTTATATTTTCCAACACTTTCACACAAACATGTAATATATAAAGAATTAAAGATGTCACCACCTTCCGCTACATATACCCTTTAGCTCTACTTCAAATTTAAGCAATTTAAATCTTTCACGAAAAAATGTCTGTCAAACAAGAGGATGCTAAGCGCCCCATTGCTCATTTTCCTCCCAGCGTATGGGGAGATCAATTTCTTGTCTATGATCAGGTGTGTACCTTGACCTATTGATCATGGAAACAACAACAATTTTCGTGTTTGACTTTGTTTTTAAGCAAACAAACATGTATAATCTAATAACAGAGCTATTGGTAGTAGGGCCGGTCTCGAGAATTCTCAAAACGTTTTGAGTCGGGACATGTAAAAAAAAATTGGGCCCTATAAAAAAAATTGGGCCCTATAATATAAACTCAATAATCATATATAAAAAATATACAACAGGCTTATATATAGATTTTTATAAAAAAAATTGGGTTTATATATAAAGATTATATACATGATATAAAAAAATTTAAAAACTTCGGGCCCTAGGGGAGACCGGGCCCGGGACTGTCGCCCTCTCTCGGGGACTGTCGCCCTCTCTCGGGGACGGCCCTGAATATTAATGGTAGGGTATAAGGAGGGTGCGAGGATTTACTTGTTTCTAAACATAGTTTTTTTATTTTATTTCTAGAACGTCAAACAAGTACTCATCTAATCATATTCCTAAATCTACACCATTGTCCACCGTGCGACTCGCCCTCAACATCATGGGAAGGGACACCACTATGTACATACCTGTATACCATTGAGCTACGAGCCTTTTGGTTTTAAACATTACTGATAAATGATTTAAAACTTAAAGCAAAACATCATTAATCCTCAAGCTTCTTTGAATGTTTTGAATGCTCTGCGAATGTGTTTATATACTATTAATGTAACTCATAAATATATGATCCCTTTGTTAACAATCTATTATTCGTAAATGAAGCTAGAAGATGAAGTCGGTGTTGAAAAAGTAGTTGAAGACCTCAAAGAAGAAGTGAGGAAAGAAATATTGCAAGCTTTGGCAATTCCTACCGAACATACGAATTTATTAAAACTGATCGATGCAGTCGAACGCCTAGGCATTGAGTATTATTTTGAGGAGGAGATTAATCAAGCCTTGCAACACTTCTATGATGCATATGTTGATAACTGGAACGGTGGTGCTATTTCTGTTTGGTTTCGTATCATGCGACAACATGGCTTTTTTGTTTCAAGTGGTTAGTGTTCATAAATTAATTATAAGTTTATTAATCATGATGCAAAATAAGCTAATGGCTTATCATATATACTTAAACAGATATTTTCAACATCTACAAGGGCAAAGATGGAGCTTTTAAAGAGTCATTAGGGGATGATATCGATAGCTTACTTGAGTTGTATGAGGCAACATATTTAAGGGTTCCTGGTGAAGTCATATTAGATGATGCTCTTGTTTATACAAGAGGCCGTCTTGATGACATTTCAAAAGATCCTTCTTTGAGTAACTCTATTGTCTCTAAACAAATACAAGAAGCACTTAAGCAACCTTTGCATAAAAGGGTGCCGAGGCTCGAGGCTTTGCGCTACATACCTTTTTACCAACAACAGACTTCCCATAACACGTCTTTACTAAAGCTTGCCAAGTTAGGGTTCAACCTACTTCAATCACTACATAAGAAAGAGCTCAACCAAATTTACAAGTATGCACATATATATAAGCCCTCTATCCCTTTTTTGTTCAATTCTTTAACATATTAAAATCAAACAAGGATTACATATTTTTTTTGTTCCTTCACTCCCTATGGATATTGACATGTTTATAAATTTGTTGTAGGTGGTGGAAAAGCTTCGATGTCCCAACTAATCTGTCATATGCTAGAAATAGATTGGTTGAATGCTACTTTTGGTCATTAAGCGTGTACTGTGAGCCTCAATATTCTCAATCTAGAATGTTTTTAGCTAAAGTTTTTTCAGTGGCAACAGTTCTTGATGATACTTATGATGCTTATGGTACTTTAGAAGAACTTGAGATCTTTACTGAAGCAGTTAAAAGGTATATGAATCAACATGCTCTTTGTTATATAATTGCGCATTGTTATGTACATAATCGCACCATTATATACATACACTATTTTGTTTATAATCACGCACTATTATTTATATAATTACGCATGATGCATTAACGATTTTACAAAAAAGTCATTCAATTAACAAAAAAAGATATAACAATATTATAATAAAATTAAAGAAAATAAAATCCTATGTTGGAAATCCCTGAGTGAAAGTGCAAGTTGTTTGTGATTGTTCGTCGAAAACAATGTACGGGCAATTTTGGTCACAAACAGACCCCACTTGTAGCCTGATCGGGACTTCTTTCTTTCTTGCTTGAATGCCACTTTTCTGACTCTGGTTAGTAGCTCTATACTTTCACCCGCTTGAAATACCTTATCTTGTACTACCGACCGGAGTCACCTATGAAAGCTTCACGTGGCAAGATCACCGACGAATTAGCGACTAATCATTCACTAGGAAATCAATGATGATATTTTACTGGTATAATAGCGATGAATAATTAAACAACACATCAACAATGGTATTGATGGGTCAACAACACTTTCATCGACCTCATTTGGTTAGTGTATGTATTCTGCATGATCCGACACCATCTAATTAGATGTAAACATACATAACACATACATACAAAATCTTAGATCTAAACCAAATTTCATCACAAATTAGTAATCAAAACGAGTTTTTACCTTCACAAAGCTAGAAATCCAAAAAAATGGTGAAATTTCTCCAAAACCTAACCAAAATAAACAAACAAACTTTAAAATCTTGAAAAAGTAGCTAAAATATGAAACCCGGACGTTACCCCACCTTAAATCCCGAGAGTTTTTGTAAAAGTTGCTCCCAAAAAGCCCCAAAACCGTGAAATCGCCGGAGAGAACAATTTGGGGGAGTTTTGGAGGATTTTGGGTAGAAATGAAGGTCTGCCATCTGTTTTCCCTATTTGTTCGCGCTGCACCCTATGGCGACGACATGTCGTCGGTATAGGGTTCGTAGGATGTTGACTAGTCAATAAAGGTAAAAACCCTATCCCGACGATATGTCGTCTCCATAGGGTTTTCCAGAATTTTTTTTAGTTTAAACAAAAAAAAATTGACCGACGGAAATTTATTAAATAAAAAAAACAAAAAGAAAATTAAAATTAACATATAGCGAGGACATGTCGTCACTATAGGTTTTCCCCAAAATTTCATTGGGCGCCAGTTTTCCCTCCAATCTGCCTCAACCCGTCGCTATAGGGTGTCCCATTCAAAATTTTTGTTTTGACCTATACCGACGACATGTCGTCGGTATAGGGTGACCTATGCCGACGACAAGTGTCGTCGGTATAGGCGACGTCGGCACATGGTCATTTCCTTGTAGTGTAATGTACATCTCCTGCTCTAGGTTGGTGTTCCATCAATACAACCAATGCATACACACTTAATTGTTGTTAAAATATAAAACTAGACATGCAATAATAAAAAAAAAGTAATTATGTACTTACCCAAAAGAGTTGGTACATGTGTCGATGCTCATGCACAGAGAGGTCCTTCCAACGATCCCAAAAATCATAGAAGGATCCCTTTAATATGGAGTTACTTGTAATGAGTCTATACTTATCAACGGGCTACTATCCCAAGAGTAATCGGATGATCCAGAATTTTGAGGCACGTGAGCTACACCCCAAAATCAAAGCGGAATGCAGTGTCATCTAGACCAAGATATCACACGGGTTGGCTCAAACCCACATGCTCATCAACGTGTGAATCACCACGCCTGATAGAGCTGTCCTCCGGGCACGTTGGATGTGGTAGTCCTATCGCTGGTGCTACGTTGCTCTTCCTACCTCGTCCAAAATCATGTGCCATAACTTTTAATGCAATATGGCGCATGAGTTTAAACATGGTCAAGTTACATAATTATATATAAGTTACACAACAAAATCAACCTTAATGGGCCTTAGTCGTCCTTTTCATGTGTTCGTGAGTTATTTAAGGTACACAAACCATTTCAATGACATGTGTGTGCTAATTAGTACACTAATGGGATATTAGTGGCCTTTTTTATGTGCTGGTGAGTTGTTTTAGGTTACACAAAGTCATATTTGGTTATAACAAGTCATTTTGGTGATAATGATCCTGTTAGATGCTAAGTACACTAATCACCCTTAATGGGACTCAATTGGCCTTGTCATATGTAGGGGTGTTCAAAACCGGATATCCGGATTTCGGATACTGAATTTCACTATCCGAAATTTCGGATACGGATTCGGATAGTGAACCGGATATCCGAAATGCTACAACTTACAATTGAAACAATCTAAAAATGCTATTAAATCTGATGCAGATCAAAGTAGCTCTCCCATGTCGAATTTCAAATAGAAGTTTGAAGAAAAAAATTGGTAATTTTATATACTTAATGGTACTTTAAAATTTAATATTTAAAAAATAAAGTTCTTATAATCACACATACATTCCAGAATTGTATTCTACAAAATCTTGAGTAATTAACAACGTAGCATACTTTTTGTTGTAATCTTTAGAACCTTGCTTCAATGATACAAAACAATTTGCTGTAAATTGTAATTTATAATCACAAATAGATTCCAGAACCGAAACAAAGAACACTATAATTACCTTGTTTTCAATCGTCGGAATTGTAACAAAAAACACTCGAAGAACGCGTGGCTCGGTAGTCGTTGGAATTAGGGTGGCCGGTGGCGGAATCGTCGCTCGGCCTGGTTAGATCGGAGATTTGGAGTCATAGGCTCGTAGCGTAGAAGGAGATGGGGGCTGCGCATCTGAGAATTAAGAAACTGAGAATAAGATATGAACTTTAGGTTTGAAATAATAAAAATATAATAAATAATTAAAAAATATATTTCGGATATCGGATATCAAATATCTGAAGAATCCGAAAATTCGACAAAATCCTTCCGTCAGAAAAACCCTCGTCGGAAAAAAATTGTGACAAAAGTGTTGTGTCGGAATTTCCGACGAATTTTCTAATTATAAATATTAGAATAATTATAATGCTTATAATTATTAACATACTTATCTTTTTTTTACCTTTTCTAATTTGATTTAAATGAAATAGTTTGTCGCAAAGGTGTCGGAAATTTCCGACACATTTTCGATGGATTTTATTTTTTAATTTTCATTTTTAATTATTATTTATTATTTTATATAATTATATAAAAAAATAAAATGTTCGTTTTGTCGCAAATGTGTCGGAAATTTCCGACACATTTCCGACGGATATTATTTTTATATTTTAATTATTTATTTATTTTCAATTTAATAATACCGGAATAAATAAAACATCTGACACATTTCCAACAAAAAATAATGAAATAATTAAAAAAAAAAACTAAAAACCCCCGATTTTTTCTTCTAAAAAATGCAGAAAATCAAATATAATTCTAAAACATGTTTTACAACTTCAACCACAAATGCAATAACATAAATTTTATAATTATACATTACAACACAAGTTTTAATATGTCTACACTATAAAACAACAAAATTTTTAACACGTAGGTCACTTGGCTTGAGCTGAAATGACACTTCTGAAACTGCCATTGGAGAAAAAAGGTGACCCCACTCTGTGGCCGTCTCCTCAACCGTTGGTCCCAAGCAAATTGGACAGGTGTAAGTTGGAGGCGGTGGCGGTGAAGATGGTGCAAAAGGCTCCACATGGAACTATAGAAAGAAACCAAATTTAAATGATAAACACCTAAACCAGTCAAAACTTTAAACATAATATATAGATGTATGTCTACGTACAACTGTATACATACACATACATATGTAAATGTACATATGTATACACACACACGTAAGATATCAGATAAAACATTGGTAACATGATTGCATCATATACCATGGAAGTGCTAGTTGTCACACCCCGCCAAGGCGGAAACGCGAGGCGCGACGTTTATGGTTTCCAAAGCATATGATTACCGCAAACACATACATGATAAATGGATACATAAATGAGTTTAAAGTTTTACATTACAAAAATGTAAAATGAGTTTACAAAACATTAAGATTTCACAAATATGACTCAATTCAATGAGTTATACAAGGGAAATCCTCCTTGAGTAGTATCCATCATCCATGCATGTAATCTACATTGCTAACCTTGAAATCACGTTCAGTTACCTGAAAAACATACTTAAAATCGTCAACACGAGGTTGGTGAGTTCACAGGTTTAATCAAATAGTTCTTTGCAAAATTTCATTGTTCGTAAATAGTTTCAGTTGTATGTGATAAACAGAATAAGAATTGTTGACCCATTTGTAAACTAGCTAGGAATACAAATAATATGTTCATACATGAGGCGTAACCAAACCATGACATGTGTGAGCCCCTATTAAGCGTTATCAGATTCTATGCGGCCATAAATCCTCCAGATTGTGGTTAGCGCGACTAACCATGACCGGGAGACGTCACTCTCCATAGTACTATTCATAGGACCCTAGGCTACAGTTAATGGTTACTATGTTGTTCCAGGGGACTTTAGCGGCCTCCAATGTGTTGTTCTCATCCCATGTAAACATAAAGTCGTGTCTTATTCTCGTGTTATCCCATAAAATAGTTGAAGTATGTTCTTCCCCCAAATATTAGAAAACAGTAAAAAGAAAGGGGCCGTGAAACTCACCTTGAGTTTGTGTATATACTTGTGATAATACTTGTTGTAGTCAACCTTGACTATTTGTACCTTAGATACCAAGGGTAAATTGTTGTTAAGACCAACGTCTTAATTGTAAATTGTTCACCGACCTTGTAAATCTGATTGTGTTTGTTTAAATATCGTTTTAGTTTTCCAACACATGTTTTGTTATAAAATAGTTTTGAGTTACTGCCCAACTGGGACTGTTGTACATGTGTCGAAACTTCTTAGTTTCGATTGGGCATATGTGTGTCGAAACTACTTAGTTTCGATGGAGTATATGTGTGTCGAAACTACTTAGTTTCGATGGAGTGGTCAGGAGTCGAAACAACCTAGTTTCGATGGAGAAAAGGTATCGAAACTACCTATTTTCGATTGAGTATTTGCTATCGAAACTACCTAGTTTCGATTGAGTAAAAGACATCAAAACTCCTAGTTTCGATGGATCAACAGGTATCGAAACTCCTAGTTTTGATTGAGTTAACTGGTATCGAAACTCCTAGTTTCGATTACTGGACTTCTGTTTGACAGAATCAGTCCTGCATATTTTTATGTTTTAAACTTGAATTCGACACACTCTTCTTGTTATCTTTCTTGCGTTTAAATAAGATGTAAGTTTAGCTACGGTTTTAAAGAACATAATATGAAAAATATCGATTTTTTACCTTAAAACCGAGATGAAAATGATGAAGAAAACAGAGAAGTGATCTTGAATCTTTTGCTAAACTCTTTTCAGAAACACTTGAAATTCTTCTTATAACAGCAAATTATGGTGGATTTCGCCTTGAAACTGGACTTCGAATTGAAGAGAATTGGAATGTTTGCCGTATGAAAATGAGAAATATGAAAAGGAGTTGTGATGTTGAGACTGAAAAGGTATGGGACGAGTGAAGGGGGTGTGGGTTTTCTCTGGCTTCCGGCCGAGAAAGTCAAGGATGGTTGGTTTGGGTTAAAATAAATCAAACAATTAGTGTTTACCACAAATTTATTAATGGTATTCATATCTATTAGAGTTTTAAAGGTGTAATTTAATTCGGTTTGGATTTCTCACCGTATAATAAATTTAACAAGTTTATGGCTCGTTTAACGAAAAACATTGAAATCTTGGATTGTATAATCCGTTGAGGTGATTATTTGTAGGTATAAGTATCTAAAAGTGACGTTACCCAATAGCGTTTTCGAAAGAGTTTGTTAGTTTACTTTTACGTATACTATATGATTTATTCTAAAAATAAGTTATTGACCAACGAATAATTTGTGTAACGTATACGCCTGGATATTTAATTTATCCACTATTGTTCGTCTTAGTCGGTTTGTACTGGTACTTGCACCGGTAATTCCTAGAATTACCCAAGTATAAATTGAGATCATGTACGATCTTTGCTAGACTCTAAAGTCCTTGTTTGTGAAATTAAATAAATCACAAAAATAATTATAATGTAAACTCGTTTATTGTAATATAAACTTGTTCATAATGTGTACGGATATTGACCTGAAATGTCGGGTGTCACATTCTCCCCTTGTTAAAAGAATTTCGTCCCGAAATTCAATTCGTGTCGTCTTGAACTGTTGTATCCTTAAACAAGGATGGATATTTTGTTTTCATTTGGTCCTCTCGTTCCCATGTATACTCAGGACCACGCTTTGAGTTCCAACGTACTTTAACCAGTTTGATTCGACTACGTCTCAGCTTTTGAACCTTCCAATCTGAAATCTCAATCGGTTCCTCGATGAAGTGAAGTTTATCATCAATGTGAATTTCGTCAGGTGGTATAATTAGTGTCTCGTCTGATAAACACTTCTTGAGATTTGATACATGAAACGTATCATGTACATTGTTTAGTTCTTGTGGTAGCTTGAGTTTGTAAGCTACAGGGCCAACCCTAGCCAGTATTTCGAACGGACCAACGTATCTAGGGTTGAGCTTACCACGGTTACCAAACCTTGCAACGCCTTTCCATGGTGAGACTTTTAACATTACTCGGTCACCAATTTGAAATTCTAATGGTTTTCGTCTGTTGTCAGCATAGCTCTTTTGTCTATCTCGGGCCGCTTTCAAACGGTCCTTAATTTTGAAAATCTTATCAGTGGTTTCCTGGACAATCTCAGGGCCTGTCAAATGTTTTTCACCAACTTCCGCCCAACATAACGGTGAGCGGCATTTACGACCATATAAAGCTTCAAACGGAGCTGCCTTAATGCTCGTATGGTAGCTGTTATTGTAGGAAAACTCAGCTAATGGTAAATGAGTATCCCAATTTCCTCCGAAATCAATTACACACGCACGGAGCATATCTTCTAGTGTCTGGATAGTCCGTTCACTTTGACCATCTGTTTGTGGGTGATATGCCGTGCTCATGTCAAGACGTGTGCCCATGGCTTCTTGTAATGATTTCCAGATTCTAGACACGAATCTGCTATCTCTATCCGAGATAATAGAAATTGGCACTCCATGCCTAGCCACAATTTCCTTGATATAAAGCTTTGCAAGTTTCTCGGTTTTATCCGTCTCTTTGATAGGTAGGAAATGAGCTGATTTTGTCAATCGATCGACAATTACCCATATGGTATCATAACCACTGGATGTCTTGGGTAATTTTGTGATAAAATCCATAGAAATTTGTTCCCATTTCCATTGGGGAATTTCAGGTTGTTGTAACAAACCAGACGGTTTCTGATGTTCGGCTTTTACTTTTGAACATGTTAAGCACTTACTGACATATGTGGCAATATCTCCTTTCATATTTGGCCACCAATATAATTCTTTTAGATCCTTATACATTTTATCTGAACCTGGGTGAATGGAGTACCTAGACTTGTGGGCTTCGTCCATAACTAACTCCCGTAAGTTACCAAAACGTGTCACCCAAATTCTATTCATGAAGTATAAAGTGTCATCTGACTTTGGCTCCAATTGCTTTATCATTCCTCGTAAAGCTTCATTCTGAACGTTTTCTTCTTTGATTGCCTCATGTTGTGCCATCCGAATTTGAGTAGTAAGATTCATATGAATTGTCAATCCTAAGGCACGAACACGAAGAGTTTTAACTCGTTCTTTGCGACTTAAAGCGTCCGCTACGACATTGGCTTTCCCGGGATGGTACTTGATATCACAATCATAATCGTTTAGTAGTTCTACCCAACGACGTTGTCTCATGTTAAGTTCCTTTTGATCAAGGATATGTTGGAGACTCTTGTGATCAGTAAAGATAGTACATCTTGTACCGTAAAGGTAATGTCTCCAAATTTTGAGCGCAAACACAACTGCACCCAATTCCAAGTCGTGGGTCGTATAATTCTTTTCGTGCACTTTTAGTTATCGTGAGGCATATGCGATGACTTTGTCTCTTTGCATTAACACACAACCAAGTCCTTGGTGTGATGCATCGCAGTATACGACAAAATTGTCGATTCCCTCAGGAAGGGATAGAATTGGTGCACTACACAGCTTCTGCTTTAGTAATTGAAAAGCTGACTCTTGCTTGTCATTCCAATCATACTTCTTTTCTTTCTGGGTTAATTTGGTTAAAGGCAAGTCTATTTTTGAAAAATTCTCGATGAATCGTCTGTAATAGCCGGCCAAACCTAAAAATTGACGTACTTCTGTCGGAGTCTTTGGTGCTTCCCAGTTTTTGATCGCTTCAATTTTAGATGGATCAACGTGAATTCCTTCCTTGTTGATGACATGTCCAAGAAAATGCACTTCTCGGATCCAAAACTCACACTTAGAGAATTTAGCGTAAAGTTTCTCGTTTCTGAGTAGTTCTAAGATTAATTTAAGATGATGTTCATGATCCTCCTTGGTTCGTGAATATATTAATATGTCATCGATAAACACAATCACGAATTTATCCAAGTATGGTTTGCATACGCGGTTCATGAGATCCATGAAAACAGCTGGTGCGTTTGTCAAACCAAATGGCATAACTAGGAATTCGTAGTGACCATAACGAGTCCTAAATGCTGTCTTTGGTACATCTTCTTCTTGGATTCTTAGTTGATGATACCCTGACCGTAGATCGATCTTAGAGTAGAAGCTAGAACCTTGTAGTTGATCGAACAAATCATCTATTCGAGGAAGTGGGTATCGGTTTTTGATTGTAAGCTTGTTTAATTCTCGGTAATCTATACACATCCTAAAGGTTCCATCTTTTTTCTTTACGAATAAGACCGGAGCTCCCCAAGGTGAGAAACTCGGTCTTATGAAACCTTTATCAAGCAACTCTTGTAGTTGATTTGATAACTCTTGCATTTCAGAAGGTGCTAATCGATACGGCGATCGCGCAATCGGTGCGGATCCTGGTACCAAATCGATTCGGAATTCGACTTGCCTCGGTGGTGGTAATCCAGGTAAGTCTTTAGGAAAAACTTCGGGGTAATCCCTAACGATTGGAATATCTTCAAGTCGACGTTCCTTGGGTTTCTTTTCGACGACGTGAGCCAGGAATACGCAATAGCCTTTACGTAGATACTTACGAGCTTTCATGCAGTTTATCATCCTTAACGTTACTCCACTCTTCTCACCTTGAATCGAAAGAACTTCTCCGTTTGAGAGTGGGATTTGGACAATCTTCTCAAAACAAACAATCTCGGCATGATTCTTTGACAACCAATCCATGCCAATAACAATGTCAAAGCTTCCTAAATCAACGGGTAACAGATCTATACTAAATGTGTGGTTTTTAAGACATAAGGTACAACCCTGAATGACTTCTTCGGTATTAATTAATTTTCCGTTCGCTAATTCAATTGTATACTTTTGGTCTAGTTTACTGGGCTTAATACCGAGTAGGGACTTAAAGTCATTTGACACAAAACTCAAATCAGCACCCGTATCGAAAAGTATAGAGGCATAGTGATTATTTATCGGGAACGTACCAGTGACAATGTTTGGATCTTGTCGTGCGTCACCAGCCCCCATCACAAATGCTCTTCCACGGGCCTGATTGTCGTTTCGGTTCTTCAACTTTGGACAGTCTTTTCTGAAGTGCTTTGGATCTCCACACTCAAAGCATCCTTGATTCATCCTTTCTGTTCCTGGGTTGACTTTTCCTGCTACTTGATTTATCTTGTTAGGGTTCGCATTGTTCCTACAGTCATGGGCTAGATGTCCATACGTTTTACATTTTCCACATTGGGTACACTTCCCACTGTGATGATATCCACAATTGTCACACCTTGGTCGTGATCCAAGGTATCCTTTTTGTTCCACAGTGTTGGCGACAAAGGCTTTCATAGTTTCAGGTCTCTTGTAAATTTGATTCTTGTTTTGATTAATTGGTTTTCCAAACCATTTCCTCTTTTCTCCAGATTTCCCTCCTTCGGTCTCCTTCTTCTCAAACAAACCATCACGTACAGCATTATCCCTTAGCTTAAAAGCTAAAGTTATGGCGCTCTTGGCATCCATAGGGTTCGATGAAGTCACCAGACTTCGGATTTGAGGTGCGAGACCCCACAAATATCTTTCAACCTTCTTGTATTCCGGGGTAACCATGTGTGGAACCAAGATTGCTAACTCATTGAATCGGTCAGTGTAGCCAGCAACATCATCTCCTGTCATTTGCAAGTTCCACATTTCAGATTCGATCTTTTGCAACTCATTTCGAGGACAATATTCCTTGATCATCATGGCCTTCAGGTCTTCCCATGACAACTCATATGCTGTCTGCCTTCCCAAAGTCTTTACTTGTGAATTCCACCAAGTTAAAGCTTTATCAGTGAGTGAGCATGTAGAATACTTCACCATGCAGTCAGCGGTGCATTCACTAATATCAATCACCGATTCCATCTTCTCTATCCATCTCATTAGTCCAACTGCACCCTCGGTGCCATTGAAGTTACGGGGTTTGCAAGATAGAAAGGTCTTGTAGGAGCACTTCCTAATTGGAGCATCTGTAGAATTACAAGTCATAACGTCATTAATTCGGATCATGACTAGGTGTTACGGCTTATTTATTCTATTACCTCCGGAACCTCCAGCTGTACCGCTACCTCCTGCACCTCCTCCGCCGGTACCACTGCCGTTTCCTCCTCCACTATTTCGGTTTGCCTCATACTGTTGCATGGCAGCAGCTACTCGCTGTGCTATGAGTTGTTCTACATTTGGAGAAATCGTCTCATTGTTGTCTCCAGTAGTGTTACGGGGTGTGCTACGCTTTGGTGCCATGACGTTCTTTCTAACACATCAATTAAAAAGAAATAACATTATATGACAATAATGATAGCACATGGCATAAGGATACGACAACATCAAAACATAAACCCTTATATACATAGTTAAAACATTCATAGTACATTGTTCCCAAAAGAAACGGATACAAAAGTGATGGGTTCTCATGACCTCATCAGTACTAAAGTTTTAAACTACATAATGTACTATGGGCACAACCCGCCCATATTAGGTTTAGAAGAAGAAGTGAGAGTACAATCCAATCATCATGGCAAGTCCTGCCATAACAAAGCTTGCTCTAGCCACAAATTCTGCAGCCAACGTCCTTTCTTCTAGCGCCTCCACCATGTCTCGGACCGTAACTGTGAACTGCCAGTCCATGTCAGCTCTCAACTCTAGATAGTTAGTGGCATCCTGTATGTTTCGGGTGCGGTCATCTAGAGTCTGAACTCGAGATCCGAGTCCTTGACGAAGTTGCGTGGCTGCATCCCCCTGTGCCCGGATGTCATCTAGGAGATCATCAAGACGCTCCTCATGCGTACGAACGCGTGCTACTAGTGTAGGCACTGTGAGCTCCATGACTTCCCCAGTGTGAGGTAGGGGTGTTGGAGAGTTGGAAGACTCTCTGAGCTCAAAAGTAGATGGGATGCTCTCCATCTCCCTCCATCGGGCCAGAGTACGTGGCATCCAACGGATAGTTCTCACAGTTGGGTGGTAGCAGGGTCTTTGCCTAGGTGGTTCTTCACCAGCCTCCAAGTCTTCTGGGTCACGGGCTGCTAGATTCCTTTTATGTGGAAGTCGAAACTTCTTCTTAGCACTTTGCACCTTAACTGGTCCTCCGCTTTTCTTTCGGTAGACGATAGGCGGTTTTCCCAAGGCGACTTTAGGTGGTGTGGAGCTACGGGTTTGTACTCGATTTTTGGGATGTGAGGCGGAACATTCCTCGTTTGATTCAGTGTCAGAGACGGGATCAGAATGTGAATGTGACGACATGCTTATGACTACAATATCCATATGACAAAATGACTGGTTATACAATGCTTATGCAATGAAAACGTTTTAGTGAGTCATTTAGATTATAGACTAGGTTCCAATTTAGATTCCTAGTTCGCTATAATCAATGGCTCTGATACCAAGTTCTGTCACACCCCGCCAAGGCGGAAACGCGAGGCGCGACGTTTATGGTTTCCAAAGCATATGATTACCGCAAACACATACATGATAAATGGATACATAAATGAGTTTAAAGTTTTACATTACAAAAATGTAAAATGAGTTTACAAAACATTAAGATTTCACAAATATGACTCAATTCAATGAGTTATACAAGGGAAATCCTCCTTGAGTAGTATCCATCGTGCATGCATGTAATCTACATTGCTAACCTTGAAATCACGTTCAGTTACCTGAAAAACATACTTAAAATCGTCAACACGAGGTTGGTGAGTTCACAGGTTTAATCAAATAGTTCTTTGCAAAATTTCATTGTTCGTAAATAGTTTCAGTTGTATGTGATAAACAGAATAAGAATTGTTGACCCATTTGTAAACTAGCTAGGAATACAAATAATATGTTCATACATGAGGCGTAACCAAACCATGACATGTGTGAGCCCCTATTAAGCGTTATCAGATTCTATGCGGCCATAAATCCTCCAGATTGTGGTTAGCGCGACTAACCATGACCGGGAGACGTCACTCTCCATAGTACTATTCATAGGACCCTAGGCTACAGTTAATGGTTACTATGTTGTTCCAGGGGACTTTAGCGGCCTCCAATGTGTTGTTCTCATCCCATGTAAACATAAAGTCGTGTCTTATTCTCGTGTTATCCCATAAAATAGTTGAAGTATGTTCTTCCCCAAAATATTAGAAAACAGTAAAAAGAAAGGGGCCGTGAAACTCACCTTGAGTTTGTGTATATACTTGTGATAATACTTGTTGTAGTCAACCTTGACTATTTGTACCCTAGATACCAAGGGTAAATTGTTGTTAAGACCAACGTCTTAATTGTAAATTGTTCACCGACCTTGTAAATCTGATTGTGTTTGTTTAAATATCGTTTTAGTTTTCCAACACATGTTTTGTTATAAAATAATTTTGAGTTACTGCCCAACTGGGACTGTTGTACATGTGTCGAAACTTCTTAGTTTCGATTGGGCATATGTGTGTCGAAACTTCTTAGTTTCGATGGAGTATATGTGTGTCGAAACTACTTAGTTTCGATGGAGTGGTCAGGAGTCGAAACAACCTAGTTTCGATTGAGAAAAGGTATCGAAACTACCTAGTTTCGATTGAGTATTTGCTATCGAAACTACCTAGTTTCGATTGAGTAAAAGACATCAAAACTCCTAGTTTCGATGGATCAACAGGTATCGAAACTCCTAGTTTCGATTGAGTTAACTGGTATCGAAACTCCTAGTTTCGATTACTGGACTTCTGTTTGACAGAATCAGTCCTGCATATTTTTATGTTTTAAACTTGAATTCGACACACTCTTCTTGTTATCTTTCTTGCGTTTAAATAAGATGTAAGTTTAGCTACGGTTTTAAAGAACATAATATGAAAAATATCGAGTTTTTACCTTAAAACCGAGATGAAAATGATGAAGAAAACAGAGAAGTGATCTTGAATCTTTTCCTAAACTCTTTTCAGAAACACTTGAAATTCTTCTTATAACAGCAAATTATGGTGGATTTCGAATTGAAGAGAATTGGAATGTTTGCCGTATGAAAATGAGAAATATGAAAAGGAGTTGTGATGTTGAGACTGAAAAGGTATGGGACGAGTGAAGGGGGTGTGGGTTTTCTCTGGCTTCCGGCCGAGAAAGTCAAGGATGGTTGGTTTGGGTTAAAATAAATCAAACAATTAGTGTTTTCCACAAATTTATTAATGGTATTCATATCTATTAGAGTTTTAAAGGTGTAATTTAATTCGGTTTGGGTTTCTCACGGTATAATAAATTTAACAAGTTTATGGCTCGTTTAACGAAAAACATTGAAATCTTGGATTGTATAATCCGTGGAGGTGATTATTTGTAGGTATAAGTATCTAAAAGTGACGCTACCCAATAGCGTTTTCGAAAGAGTTTGTTAGTTTACTTTTACGTATACTATATGATTTATTCTAAAAATAAGTTATTGACCAACGAATAATTTGTGTAACGTATACGCCTGGATATTTAATTTATCCACTATTGTTCGTCTTAGTCGGTTTGTACTGGTACTTGCACCGGTAATTCCTAGAATTACCCAAGTATAAATTGAGATCATGTACGATCTTTGCTAGACTCTAAAGTCCTTGTTTGTGAAATTAAATAAATCACAAAAATAATTATAATGTAAACTCGTTTATTGTAATGTAAACTTGTTCATAATGTGTACGGATATTGACCTGAAATGTCGGGTGTCACACTAGTTCCCACAAAATTTCTTTGTGATTGTGTGTGCAAGAGAGAGGTAGAGAGAGCACCTGATAAGAGTGAAAGAGTTCAAAAAGCCAGACAATAATCAATTTTTTTTTCTTCACTGACATATCAAATTGTTTGTCTTTGCCCTGCAATTGAGAAAAATTAGACATTTCAAGAAAGTCGAATGAAAAAATAGACATTTCAAGAAAGTCAAATGGAACATTTCTTGAAATTCAAAGCACAGATAAGTAGAGTTCTAAAAGCATACCAATGATAAAAACTCATCGAGTACAATGTTAAACCAAAAATTTTGAATTGTTCCTTCTGTGATCTAAGAGTAACTTGTGCAAAGCTCACAATTGCTAAAAGATGTATGCATTTTAGTATAAGCTGTAAATATTTAAATAAAATGGAGATTAAATGACTTACTTTTCAGATATTCTCCAGCTTTTGGGAACGTTTTGAGCACCTGAATCACCACAAAATATTAATGACAAAACTCAAAATAGTACCAGCTTGGAGAATTTTATTGCACATTATTTTCTTGACAAAACTAACAAACTTGCAAGGATTTTATAAAACCAAGAAAAAAATAAAATAACACACGCACATACACAAACATGCATATACATCTATACATACAAATACACATGCATACATACACATACATTGACTATTAATGGCCCTAACTGATAAACAACGGCCATAATCGACCATCATTGACTCTAGTTGACTCTAACCGACCATCATTGACTCTATTTGACTCTAACCGACCATCATTGACTCTATTTAACCTTTTATTGGCTCTAACTGATAATCAACGTTCCCAACTGACCAAACACATATACACAAACATACATATACATACACTATACATACATACACATATACATACACACACATACTTATATGTATACACACATGCACATATACCTACAAATACACAAGGATACACACACATATAAATACATACCTATTCATATACATACACATACGCGCGCATACATACACATACACACATATATACATACACATACACATGCATTCATACACATACACACACACACGTATATATACAAATACACGTGGATACATACACATGTAAGTACGTATATATATATATATATATGTATATATATATATACACACACACGCATACATACACACGCGCATACATACACATTAATTATTTATAAATATATTAAAAAGGTATTTTTGTTTTAATTTTTAAGATTATTAATGGTTTTTGTCGAAAATGTGTAGCACGTTGCGACACATTTGCGACAAAAACAATATAAATTATTTATAAATATATTAAAAAGGTATTTTTATTTTAATGTTTAAGATTATTAATGGTTTTGTCGGAAATGTGTAGCAAATTGCGACGCATTTGCGACAAAAACAATATAAATTATTTATAAATATATTAAAAATGTATTTTTATTTTAATGTTTAAGATTATTAATGGTTTTGTCTGAAATGTGTAGCAAATTCCGACGCATTTGCGACAAAAATAATATCAATTATTTATAAATATATTAAAAAGGTATTTTAATTTTAATTTTTAAGATTATTAATCATTTTGTCGGAAATGTGTAGCAAATTGCGACGCATTTGTGACAAAAACAATATCAGTTTTTTATAAATATATTAAAAAGGTATTTTAATTTTAGTTTTTAAGATTATTACTGGTTTTGTCGAAAACGTGTAGCAAATTGCGACAAAAAAATATTAATTTTTTATAAATATATTAAAAATGTATTTTTATTTTTATTTTTAAGATTATTAATCGTTTTGTCGGAAATGTGTAGCAAATTGCGACACATTTTCAACAAAAACAGTATCAATTATTATAAATATATTAAAAAACTATTTTAATTTTTAAGATTATTACTGGTTTTGTCGACAAAATCAATATTAATTATTATAATTTAGTTGATAAGGTATTTTTATTGTAATTATCAAGACTATTTTTTTTGTCGGAAATGCGTCGCAATGTGCTACACATTTGCGACAAAGACTAGGGTTTTCATTTTCGTCACTATTTTGTCGCAAATGTGTAGCAATTTGCGACGGAAAATTTACGTCGGAAATATTTCGTAGCAAACTCACTTTTTTCTAGTAGTGTGTGTGTGAGTTTTTAATTAAAAAAAGGTAATAACAAATCATTTTGGTGTTAATAACCCTTGTTAGATGATAAGTACACTAATTCACCTTTTTTATGTGTTACTGGGTTGTTTTAGGTTTACAACGTCACATAACGTAACAAGTTATTTTAGTGTTAGTTGACCTTGTATGATGATTAATACAACATCAAGGTGTGTAGTAAAGATGCTAATCACCAAGTGGTTGGAGGTTCTAGTCCCATTGTGAACATTGATGTAGATTTAAGAGTTAGTTTAGAGGGTGTGTGAGTTAGCCGTTCTAAAAAAATACAAATATTTTTTATATTACAAAGAAACTCATGCAATCATGTTATATTTAAATGCTTGTACTACATTAATTTATCTAGTTACAAATAAATGTTTCTTAGGTGGTCAATTACATGCTTGGAGGGTCTACCGAAGAATATGAAACTCATATACCAAATGCTCCTAGATATGTATGGAGATATGGAAAAAATCTTGATAAAGATGGGAAAAGCACATCATCTCGACTATATCAGAGAAGCAGTTAGTTTCCAACTCATTCCAGTTGTAATAGTATCTTTTTGTAAGATTGGAATTTTTGATTTGGTTTCAACACCTCGAATGTATTTTAGGGGTTTCTGGAACCTCAAAAAAGTGGACTTTTGTATGTTATTGTGATTAGATTGCACATTTGTGTCTTTTTGGTTGCATGTGATGGTGCCTATTGTCATTTACAGATGATGGAATACCTTGGATGCTACTTGAAAGAAGCTAAATGGGCAAATGATGGGTACATACCAACAATGGAGGAGCATAAAGAAGTTGCAACTGCTAGTAGCGGATATAAGTATGTGCTAATAGCAAGCTTTTCTGCCATGGGTGATGTAATTAAAGACGAAACATTCAAATGGGCTCTCACTATGCCTCCCCTTGCGAAAGCATGTTGTGTGATTTCTAGGGTCATGGATGATATTGTCACCCACGAGGTACTTCTAACTCGTATCTTAGCCATGCTAGAATCTAATTATTTTCTATCGCAACACAACCTAACTATCATCCATATTCTATAATGAAAAACCTAGGAACTATTGGAACCTATAGTATTTAGGGTTTAGTATCGATACTAAACTGAACCTATAGTATTTAGGGTTTGTTATTTGTGTGTGGCGCTGCGAAGACTGTAGATAGTCTAGGTTGGCTCTGATGGTAAAAGACTCAATTGATTGATTTTATTCGATAGCAATTACAATACACTGAGATAATCTGGGCTCAATACTAAACCCTAAATATTATAGGTTCCAATAGTTTTCGTTACATACGTGACTTCTCCTGATTTTAAAGATTTGTATAAAATTTAGGAGGAGCAAGAAAGAATGCATGTTGCATCTGCCATTCAATGCTACATGAAGGAACATGATGTCACTGAGCAACAAGTCTATGATTTGTTCAATGAAAAAGTTGAAGAATCATGGAAAGAAATGAATCAGGAGTCCTTGAGGTGTAAAGATGTTGAAATGCCTGTGATTATGCGAGTGGTCAATTTGGCACGCGCTATGGATGTCCTCTATAAGAATAAGGACCATTTCACACATGTTGGTGAAGAACTCATAAATCATATCAAGTCGCTTGTCGTGGATGCTATCACCATATGAGTTCGTGCGCTTAATTATTCATCATAACATGTATTAAATGTTTGGAAGATGGCCTGTTGTCTTTTAGACATTTGGTAGATTATGACAACAAAATAATAAGTCAAGTTCTTTAGCATATGCTGGTTTGCGTGTCCTTGTTTAGCATATTATGTACGTGTGACTTTAACTTTCAGTGTGTATCTCAAGGTTTGAGTAATAAAGATTGATTTATGCTTTAAATTATATGTGTTCTTAATTGTGTTTCGGGAACAACTATAAGTGAAACAAAGGTATAGGATTAACGTGATACGGCACATTGTTATCTCAGTTATTTTGTTAAATTGAACAAGGGTAGAAGGAACTCTACTAACAACAAACGTGCTACCCAAGGTTCCAATCTAAACTCAAATTAAAATACAAACAAACTTTTAAACTAAAAGATAATTACTAATTAATATCTATAAGGGATTACATTTAAAACCTTAATCTCCAAGTTTCCTTATCCTACAAGCAAGTTGTTGCTTGTTTATAAGTACTTACTACCTCTCAACACTTTCTTTCATCATGCCAATGTTTTCACAAAACTTGATCAACTTTACTTCTGGTAACAGCTCGGTAAACATATTAGCTGCTTGTTTATCTTTGCAACATGCTTTAAGTCGATCTCTCCTTTGAACAACTTCTCTCTGATAAAGTGATAGTGCACTTCTATATACTTTGTTCTATATCGACGTGGAAGACTTAAGTTCTTGGTTGAGAGTGATATATTGATGAAATATTATAACAAAAAATATCACACTTGTTATACATGTTGAATTGTCGATAATATGTGTGTACTTGATTATATGTTGTTACGGTGTAAATCATATGTGATGAATATGTAAGGGATGGGATAAATTGGTATTGGAGTCTAAGAACTCCATATTATCATATGGTGTACGGAGTCGATGAACTTCACATAATAGGTGTGGTGGGTGTATGAAGTCAATGAACTTCACATAATGAGCACGGTGGGTGTTTTGAAGTCCGTAAACTTCACTTAGGTATAATGGTAGTTAAAATGAATTCATATGGGAGTATATTGGTGAATGAAGTCTATGAACTTCACTTGTGGTGTCATTGAAGTTACGAACTTTAAAACGGTGTGTGGGGAACATGAGATCATAAGAATATCACTAAAATGGGTCGTGTTCGGGTTGGCCCGTTTAATAAATATGTCGGGTTCAGATTGACCCGTTTATGTTTCAAAATATTTTGTTTTTATTTTTCCGACTCTAGAAATAACTGTTCAATTGGTTTTGTATTTAGTGCTTATCATAAACGAACTGATTTATACAAAATTTTTTTTGTTTTTTCCTTTCGAGATATAACTATTCAATTATTTTTCGGTTTACCTTAAATAAATTAGATTTTGAATTTAGTAGTTTATCTATGACATTGATTTAGATAAATGAGTTAGACGGGTCAGGCTCGGGTTAACATGAATTTATGTGTATCCAGGTTAGGGTTGAAATTTTTTACACGAATAAAAATACAAGTCAGGTTCGGGTTTCATAATTCAACCCGCCAACCCACTAACATGGGAAAAATTTTACAATATTACATTTGTGAAAAAGGAAACATATAACTAAAAGACATACGGGTGTTATGTACCAAAATTAAACAAGCTTGGATATGCATAACAATATATTCGATTAGAAATAGTTAGACAAATGTGTGTTTTTCTTTTTAAGGGATGCGATTTTCCTACTTTGTACACAACAAAAGCTTTTTTTTAATGATATTTAGCGTCACACGTTGGATAAAACAAAAAAAAGAAAGTATTTGCGATGTAAGTTTGGAGTGAGACTTGAACTGAACCCATAACCTTCTTAAACCTTAGTGTTTTAGAAAATTTTCCTTTATCACTGGACCACTAACCCCCATGCCGTAGATAACTATCTTTTTATATCCATGGTATCTTATACTTTGACCAATATAATCCAAGGGCAATTGCAAAGCGATCAGGTTATACGACTCGAGGTAGATATTAGAAAGTCACAACATTGAAATGTCAAATGGAAGGTTTGTGACATTTGGGCTAGTTGTTTTGTTTGACTAATTATATTTCGGTTCCAATTTTCCAACATCCCTTTTCATACCTTCTGCTACCCAAACCTTACGAATTTAAAAAATAAAAATAAAAAATAAGTGAAAATGACCTAATTTGATTATTGTTCTGATTAGTCATTTAAAAATTTTGCTTCAACCGCTGAAGTTTCAATATTCTTTTATTGTTCTAATATTTTTTTCATAGTTGATTGAATAAAATATTATTTAGAGACTATTTTTCAAATTTTTACATAATATAACATAACATGTTTGTGTAAACATTTGAAGAACAAAGTCACAAAAAATGTTTAGATAATTTAGTTAGTTGACTAATAATCTAATTTTTTTTTTATTGAGTGATAACTAGTCAATAAATGCAACTCGCATAACCAGTTTGAATAAATAAAAAAATTAATCGTATATAATTTTTTATTTTATTTTATCAGCAATATTTAAATTATTTAACAACATTTAAATAATTCAGGATGAATCTTTCATTCTACGACTCAAACCCATAACCCATGACTTTTAATCGGGTGAAATCACCACTTAAACTCATAGAGGAGATGATTCATGCATATATACTATTTGGTACACGCTTGGAAATTGAAACATAAAAGGGGTCTGGTTGAGATGGTAGGGCACTTCACCTCCCCCTTGTTATCCAGGTTTCGAATCTATTCCCCACCCTTACTCCTCCATTTTTTGACTTTTTTTTTTCCCTTTTCACTTTTCCTATTTATTTACCGTTTAAAAATATTTATATTTACTTTTTTCCATCTAATTAGTTTAATCATTGTTTAAGAAAACATTTTTTTTATTGATGCATTAAAGTTTTGGGACACACGTTTTGATATTTGGGATCGAGCCAGAATTTTTGATACAATGTGGGGGAGGGAAAACCCTCTAGTTACAAATTACAAACTATATTTAAAGATTATGAAGGTGAATAGTGTATATTTTGTCTTTTAGTTTTTTTTCCGGTTTTTTTAATGTTTGGTTTTATATTTCTAATCGTTGCATCTGTATTTGGGTTCGGGTTTCTTGATGCTACGTTTTCAGATTTTACGCCGGCGGGACGTTTGCTTTTACGAGAGGGCATGCTTTAGGGTTTTACGTTTGAGTGATATCCGTTGCAACGTGTTTTTTTATCTGTGTTTGCGTTCGAGTTACTTGACGCTACGCTTTCGGGTTTTAAGACGGAGTGACGCTCGCTTTTACAATGGGTAGGTTCTAGGGTTTTTCGACAGAGTGACAGATGATGCAACATGTATTTATCTATGTGTTTTGATACTCAAGATCATGTTGTCGTCGCAGCGCGTGGTTGTTCAATTCCTATTATAAACTATATTTAAAATTAATAGTGGTGAATAGTGCCTATTTTGTCTTTTAAGTCTTTTTTTTCTTACTTTTGTAATTTTTTTCCGGTTTTTTTAATGTTTGGTTTTAGATTTATAATCGTTGCGTCTGTATTTGGGTTCGAGTTTATTGACGTTACGTTTTAGGTTTTACACCGAAGTGACATTTGCTTTTACGGCGGGGTAAGCATTAGGTTGTTGTATCTGCGTTTGCGTTCGGGTTAGTTAACGCTACGCTTTCAGGATTTACGGCGGAGTGATGCTCGATTTTATGATGAGGTACATTTCAGAATTTATGGCTGCAACCTCGGCAGCCCGTCAAGCTATTTGGTTACATGGACTACTTGAAGAAATCATGGGAAAGAAGCAAGAAATAGTTGTTTTATATGTGCATAACAAGTCTGCAATTCGAACCTTTGGGGTGGGTTTTTTTTAACCATTTTTTTTGTTTTTTGATGGGATTTTTTTTCATTTGGGTTTTCGTGGTTTTTATTAACCTTTTTATTTTTTGTTATTTTTACGTTATATTACTTTTACGTTGCAAAACTTAACGCTCCCGTTTTATCACCATTACCGTGAGTTACGGCAACGGCGGAGCGCGGGATGTCCCCTGGTTACGAACATTTGGAAAACTTGAAAAGTCGTGCATCTACACTACCCAACTATATCATCCTTGTATTTCGATATTTTTAAAAGGCATTTTCATTAATTGATTAGCTATCAAACACTGATCATGTGTGAAAGCAAGTTTTATGTTACGAAAACTAAAACAAAACGTAAAATAGATTTACCAATGTGATTGTCTACTTACAAATGATGGTTAATTAGTTATGATCACGAAATAACTATGATCAAGTTTGCTACATACATTTCGCGTGTGTATCGAAAACTCTCCTAAACAAACTGTTTTTTAAAAATAAATTTGAAAATGTGTTCTCTTTTATGCCGCATATATCTATAAAAACACGCAAACAATCCTCGTTAAATATTTCACATAATCCTCGGTATTAAATACAAAATCACAAACATTAATTCATTTAAGAAACTTTTATCAAAAGTGCGTACATGGTGTTGTTCATTACTATTAGATAAGGGTTGAAATCCTTTGATCACTAGCGGATACATGATGAGCCCAGTGGGACGTAAGGCACCCCTCAATTTCAGCCCATTACTGTAATATTTTTTTCAAAAAGTAGTTCAAATGAAATTGTGCCCCTTACCTTCGAATTTCAGTCCAAATGGATCACAGAATTTAGATTTCACTTAAATTTAGTTTTTTTGCTAATTGTTTTATTTCTATTTGTTCTTTGTTAGTGAATTTGATATTCTGTTCAACTGCATTTGGTATTCTATATATATATATTATATTTGTTCGTAATCTATTGTACTCAGGGGCGAGTTTATGTAGCCTCCAGTGGGGGCGAGACACCTGCTGAGATTCATCTGCGTAGTGAAAATTTTTGATCTCTCTTAGTAGGAACCTTCCTAAATATGCTAAGAGGCACCCGTCATCCGATTTTCAACAAACCAAGAGAGACAGAGAGCAAAGAGATTGATGAGAATTTTAAGTAAAGATGGTAATTTTATATAAAAAGACATGAATGCTTAAAACTTTAATGGAGAAAAAAACTAGAGAGAGAGAGGAAAAGAGAAGAAGAAAATGATGAAGTGACATGAGAACGTGAGAAAGTGGGAGAGTGAGAAACCAAAATGTTCGTTGATAATTAAAAGAATAAATAAAAATTTCATATAAACTCTTGTAATACAACTAAATTTATATATTAAACATTTTACTTTCATTTGATTTTTACATAGTCTTATATTAAACATCTAAGCAATAGACATTAATCATAACAAATTAAATTTTATAGATAAATAATATGTTTTATTATTGATTATTCAACTGATTTATGAGTTTTTTTTTGTATTTTTTACTTATGGTTTATAATTACATTTTTTTCTTCTTATTTATGGTTTACAGATGTTTTTTTTCTTATTGTGTCATATTCTTGTGTTTAATCAGTCATCTGTACACGTTTAAGTAATAAGTATGAATAGTTTTACAATATCTTTAAGTAAATAAGTATAAATATTTTTATTGTATCGTTATGTAAATAAGTATTTGTTTTTACCCAACCCATTTTGAACTGATTTGTTTTGACCAAACTCGCTTTGATACTTTGTGCACCCGCTCACAAAAAACTTTTGGATCTGCCACTGATTGTACTTGGTTGTTTTCATGTAACTAAACAATCTTTTTTTTATTTCTTAATATTTGATTCATTTCTTGATACATTATTAAATTGCATCTTGAATTTGTCATCTCTATTTTAAAGGGAAAGTAAAAAATTTAGTTCCCATAACGTCACGCAAAGTGGTTTATGCATAATCTTAGGCAATGGTTCAGTCTTTGTGGTGCGACTTTGCATCTTTTAGTGATACCGTAACTTATGATCGAGGTTAGACCTTTGACGACTCCTAACATATGTTGAGTTAAATTATTAGCATTTTTGGTTTGGTTTTAATTTTTTTTGACCTGACCCGTTCTAATATGACTCATATATTGATAAAATTATTTGGATCCGTCACTACCTATGATGATACAAAGTATTATAGTTTTAAGCGTAAAATTAGTGGGTACGTGAGTCATAATCAAGGCCGGCCCATTGGACATGCGGGCAACAAACTCGTAGTGGGTCTAACATTTCGAGGGGCCCAAAAAAAAGTAAATTTATATATATATATATAAAATTTTCGAGGCTTTAAAAAAAAGTTTATTGAGCCTTTTTAAATAAGTAATTTTTGAGGCTTTTAAAAAAAATTATTGGATCAAATATATTAAGAAAAAATAATTGGGCCTCTTTAAAAGTATGTTAAACTTAAAAATGTTAAATGTGTTTAGGCCCATAAATCCAATCCAGCCCAACACTTTGTAATTTTGTATTAGGCTTAAAAAAAGTTAGTTTATAAAATTATATATTTCGTTATGGTCCTTTTTTCCGGCTCGTGTAGGACATTCGAATCCTCGGGATCGGCTCTTCTCATAATTTTTCAATATTTTTAAAACATGTTTTTTTCTAGATACTTTTTTTTAACGGCCAACAAACAGAGAATTGCCTAGGTACTCCGTACGGGGTGACCCATTGACAAAAAGCCGTACGTAGCCCTTAAGCGCCCCAAGTTATCTCCAGTTTCGGGTAAAACCCACCCGCCCGAAGGCCCACTGATGGTAAAACCCGGACGCCCTCGGGATCAAACCGGAGATCACAAAGATCCTGATCTTCCTTCATTGCGCCACCATACCCCTTTTTAAAATGATACATGTAATAATAGAACCTGAGTCATTTTTAAAGAATTCAGACTTTATACGAGTACAACACATCCGAAGTTTCTTTCTAAATATTATTGGTTGAATTTATCACGCTCCACCAATGTTTTCAGAACCGGACCGAACGTCGAACCGGTCTCCTTACCGGTCCACTGGTCGGACCGGTCCGACCGGTCGGACCGGATTTAAGAACCGGACGACGTCATAAATATTATAAAAATATATCAGTCTAAATAGCTTTTAATCCTTTCAAAAACCACCAACAAGTCAATTCCAATAATTTTAAACTAACAATTACCTACGAAATAAGAAGCCAAGAGACTTAAAAAAGATTAAAATTTTTTTTTAAAAAAAATAGTCAAGCGGTTCAACTGGTCCGACTACCCGGTTTCCGGTCCGACCGCCGGTTCAACCGGTCCGACCACCGGTTCGCTGCAGAAACGGTTCAACACATGTAACCGGACCGGTCAGACCACCGGTTCCCGGTCCGACCGGTCCGGGTTTCAAAACATTGCCCTCCACTATCTTAAAGGTCAACTTTATCATTCTAAAAGTGTGAAAACTTTAAAAGCTTAAGCATTGACCACTTCTCTACCAAACATACATTTATCTTTTTAATATATTATACACATAAAGTTCTATATATTCTACTAAACACCCCCGATCTGTACGTTTTCAAATAAAACAGATTATACAACCCTTTGGAGGCCGGCATCTCAAAATGGCACAGAAAAGCAAGATCTTGATCATCGGAGGGACTGGATACATTGGAAAGTTCGTCGTGGAGGCAAGCGCGAAAGCAGGAAACCCGACTTTCGTTCTGGTTAGAGAGAGCACAACCAAACATCCAGAAAAATCCAAGCTCCTAGACAATTTTAAAACTCTCGGTGCCACAATTCTAATTGTAATTAGACAGTGTTTGTAATTTTATTAATATATTAATCGTTTTGTAGCATTTATGAGGCAAATTTATGATTTTCATGAATGTTTTCAGGGAGATATCCACGATCATGAAAGTTTGGTGAAGGCGATCAAGCAAGTTGATGTTGTGATCTCGACGGTAGGTGGTGAATTGGTAGCTGATCAAGTCAAGCTCATAGCCGCTATCAAAGAAGCAGGAAATATAAAGGTAACATAGTTTTAACTTTTAGCAATGTTACTAGGACTACACCGGTTAGTGAAGCTGTCCAACCTATTTGAACCGCCTCTATTATAATAGGCGGTTACCGGTCTGATTATTTGAACCGGCAAACCAGACTGGGTGGTTGGACTATAATTTTTACTTTTTTTTCCTTCTAAAATCTTATTACTGGTTAGTTTATTATTTCGAACTCTATATTTTATTTACTGCATACTTCATATTTTATTAACATTATAAATCCATGTAATAAATCCACATAATAAAAATAAAATAGTTTCATGTTAAAAACATAGTGTTCACACATGTCTAGTTGATTGTATAATTAATATAAGTTTTTAAAATTTATATAGAGATTTCTACCTTCGGAGTTTGGAACCGATGTTGACCATGTAAATGCGGTCGAGCCAGCCAAGAGCGTGTTTGCGAGTAAAGCGAGCATTCGTAGAGCCGTCGAAGCCGCAAATATCCCACACACTTTTGTATGATGCAATGGTTTCGCGTGCTACTTTTTACCCACCGTGGGGCAAATGGACACATACACTACCCCTCGAGAGAAGATTTCAATCCTCGGAGATGGAATCCCGAAAAGTACAGTCTTTAACTTATGATGTATAAATTATAATGTTAAAGAGGACGAATGAATTAATATTTTTGGTTGTTTTATTCTATCTAGTTGTTATGGTGAAAGAAGAGGATATAGCTTTGACTACCATCAAAACGGTTGATGACCCATGTACACTGAACAAGACAATGATTTTTAGACCTCCAGGCAACACATTGTCCTTTAATGAAATTGTTTCCATTTGGGAAAGCAAGATTGGCAAGACCCTCGAGAAAACATATGTTTCCGAGGAGCAACTTCTCAAGAATATACAAGGTGATTTGGAACAAAAAAAATACGTTTAAAGCGACTTGATTTATCAAAAAAAAAAAATTTGTACACATGTGTAGATAGTAAAAACTTACACATATGTAAATGTTAAATTTACACACATGTATAATTTTTTTAATATACCAATACATGTAAATTTACAGATATAAATTCATATTTTTATGGTGTATTGTAATAATAAAGGTAGTAAAAAATTTTGTTATAATTCTTTTTTATCGAGTTCTCTCAATATTTAAGAGTTCTCAAATAATCCATCTCCTATACATATATAAATATATATAGGGGGGTTCAATTCAGAACACTAAATATTACGAGAACATGAGGAACAAAATGAATCCTTCATTTTTTTAAATCTTAAAAAATTTTAAAATATGAGAAAAATAAAAGAAATGCAATGTTTATTTGCCTCTCATGAAATTTATAAAAAAAAATATGAAGAAATTTTGTTTATTTATAGAACCTACACATGTGTAGGATGTATATGTTATTTTACTTATACATAATCTACACATGTGTAGGTAAACTTTTAAATGTATAATAACATATCAAAAAAATTGTTTAAGGGTTTTTTTATGTTTATAAACATACATATTTGTATGTATGAAGTACAAAAATTTAAAAATATAAACCATGTATGAAGAAATTAAATGATTTAAGTTTGTTCTCGCAGTAATTTAGTATTCTGTAATGAACATTTAGGAGTTCTCAAATTTGTTATTTTATTAATTTTATGGTTATTGAATATGTGTTTCGATTATATTATTTAAATAAAAATTATATTTTGAATTGATTAAACACATACTTTTATTAAATAAAAATTAACTTATTTGCTATGCATTAACCCTTGAAGGTTATTAAGTGAGAATGATTATAAAACAAATGTCTATTGTTTGTTAGTTAAGAGTTTAATTTATCAGTAGTAACTAATAGTCGGTAGTAAATTTGTTACTACTGATAGAGCTGCCTACTAGAGTAATTGTAGCTATAATTGTCAACTATCATACACTTTCGTAAAAAATCGTAGTGTTTCACACTTTCACCCCCAATCATTGTGATGGTGCGTCCCCTATATAAAGGGATTAAATTGATTTGTTTTAATAATGAATTACAACTTTGTTTTTCTCAGAAAATCACATCTTGTTCTTGAAACACACTTTATGTTTTATCTGATTAAAGATTTCATGTACTAACGAAATACGTAACCTGAAAGTGAATATACACACGATTTTGAAAGCTATCTAGGAGGTCATATGAAATCAAGAAACCTACATTGGTTGGCAATCAAACATTAAAAAATATGACCTAAAATAAATTTATAAATGTGATATTCTACTTAAAAACAATGGTTATGATATGAAATTACTATGAGTTTGCTACATATAGTTCGCATAAGCATCTAAGACTCTTCGAAACAAATTGTTTATAAAAGATAAGTTTAAAGTTATGTTTATGCCTCTACATATCTATGAAAACATGTGAATACACATGAACACATACGTATCATGTTGAATGATGAGTTTTAAAGCATAAGCTAGTTATTTGCCCAGGTTTGAACCAAGTGAGCAAGCCCTATATTAACATAAAGCATAAGCTAGTTGAAAATCCTTTATAAACACAAATCCATATATCGGTTTTAAATACAAAATCACAAACATTAATTCATTTAAGATATTTCAATATTTTTAAAGCATATTTCTTTCTAGATACCATTGGTTGAATTAATTTGTTACCCTCCATTAATCTTTTAAGGTCAACTTTATCATTCTATGCATGTGACACCCTTAAAAGCTTAAGCATCGACCACTTCTATAAATTCTACCCCTCTTGCCGGTTTTCATCTAAAGCAACCCCAAATGCTTTTAGGTATCTTTTCTACCTAAAATCATTTGTAGACCGGCTTCGATCCCTATGGCAGACAAAACCAGGATCTTGATCGTCGGAGGGACCGGGTACATTGGAAAGTTCCTCGTGTTGGAAAGTGCGAAACAAGGAAACCCGACTTTCGTTTTGGTTAGAGATAGCCCAACCAAACATCCAGAAAAATCTAAGCTCATAGACAAATTCAAAACCCTTGGTGCAACAATTCTTAATGTAATTAGAGCCTTTTGCGTGTTTGTTTTATGAACTAATATCAATAATCTTGTTTTTGTTCATCATTTTGTAGCATTTATGAGGCAAATTTATGATTTTCATGAATGTTTTCAGGGAGATATTCATGATTATGAAAGTTTGGTGAAGGCGATCAAGCAAGTTGATGTTGTGATCTCGGCGGTAGGTGTTCAACTTTTAGCTAATCAAGTCAAGCTCATAGCAGCTATCAAAGAAGCTGGAAATGTGAAGGTAGGTAGTTTCTGTTTTTAGCAATGTTGTTAGAACATGTTGGTTGGATCGAGAACCAGCTACATAGCCGGTCTAGTTAAACCTATATTAACCGACTGGACCGGTTACACATCGCAGCGGTTAAATCCAATTAGTTTACTACTACATGCTTTATATGTTATTTATTTCAGAAGTCATATTTTATTAACGTTACAAATCCACATAAAAGATAAAAAGATAAAGTAGTTTAATACTATGTTTCTTTATTAGTGTTATATATGTGTGTGAGTGTGTGTATATATATAAATATCTAATTTTTAAATCATCTATGACTTTTTGAAATCAGTCCGACCAGTAGAATTGGATGTGACGTATGTGTTTTTGGAAACATTGATTTTTAGAATAAAATTGGATGTTTAAAACCACTTTGTTCAAACATGTCTAGTTGATTGTATAATTAACCTATGTTTCTAAAATTTGTATAGAGATTTCTACCTTCAGAATTTGGAAATGATGTTGACCGTGTCATCCCGGTCAAACTAGCCAAGAGCATCATTGTGGCAAAGGTGAGTATTCGTAGAGCTATCGAAGCCGCAAATATCCCACACACTTTTGTAGCATGCAACGGTTTTGCGGGCATCGTTTTACCCACCGTGGGACATAAGGTCAAGTACGCTACCAATAGAGAGAACATTTCTATCCGCAGAGATGAAAACCCAAAACGTATAGTCATCAATGCTTAATATATAAGTGCTAAAGCAAAGGTGGATAAATCGATTAATTCATATCTTTGTGTTGTATTGTTCTATCTAGTTATTGTGGTTAAAGAAGAGGATATAGCTTTGACTACCATCAAAGCAGTTGATGACCCACGTACATTAAACAAGACACTGATTTTCAGACCCCCAGGCAACATATTATCTTTTAATGAAATTGTTTCCATATGGGAAAGCAAGATTGGCAAGACCCTCGGGAGAACATATGTTTCTGAGGATCAACTTCTCAAGAATATCCAAGGTGAGTTTGATCAAAGAACGCATTTAAAACAATTTCACTTAAAAAGTTTATGTACCGTGTTCGTCTTGCAGAGGCTCCGTCTGAGTTAAGCAGTTTTTTGTCTATAATTCATACTATATCAATGGGAGATGCAACAAGCTTCGAGATCGATCCTTCGTTTGGTGTGGAAGCTAGCGAGCTTTATCCAGAGATTAAATACACCACGGTTGTTGAGTATCTTTCTCAACTTGCTTAAAATTCAATCTTTCCTCTATTTATAAGAATAACCATTGTTAATGTTGTTGAACCTTATGATGTTGTTTTCTACTTTTTATGTAATTTACACATTTATAATGAGTGTCTTGGATTAATACAAACATAGAAACTCTGTTTGGAGTTGCAATGTATAATATGAGACCTATAATATGATGATTATCATAATTAATGGCGAAGCTTAGTGAGCCCCCCTCGATTTTTCGCTTAGTTGCGTTAATTTATACGTATTCGGGCAAAAAATTTATATGTATTAAGTTCCGCCCCATGATAAGAAAAAAAATCACTGCCCCCTGCGTTTTTCTTCAAGCTTCGCCACTGTGAGAGAGAGCTCACAAATATTAGGGACAAATCAAGGAAGGAGAGGCGTTGTCCTTATGGGGCTTCCCTAGGGGTTGGGCCTAAACTAAAGGGCTAAAACCTAGTTGGGCCCAACCCATATAACAAGCCGAATAGAGCACTCATTTTAGACTTACACTACTAGCAAGATATGTCTTTCCATTCTTCTGGATTGCTTTCGTTTGTCAAATGTTAAGTGTTCCTCTGATTTTATAATGAATATTATAGAATTAAATGAATTTTGTGTTAATATGTAAGTACCTTAGTTCACATCATGACCTTGATCCGGTATATACGTTGTTGCTTTGAAATCAAAACTGCTTTATACATTCAGGTTGTAGATTGGATTCGGGTTATCTTGCAACGACATACATGTCATGTATAAAACATATTATGAACATTGTGTGGTGTTCTACCTTCATTCATCCTAACGTTCATACGACAACAATAGTAAATTATCAATGTTATGTTTTTTCGCCTACTTCTTGTTGAAGTAGTATAACTCAAAGGGATATAAATATTATTACATATATTTTACATAGCTTTATTAAAAATAGAAACCTGCATATAGTAGTACATATACTTTATATAAAAATAATGTAATGTTTATAATAATTATTATTTGTTTAATCTATACTATATAATAAATAAAGGTTTTTCATGTCACGTGTCACTTCCATATTCATTCTAATCATTTTTTTTCTGTCTCTCTCTTATTAAATATACCTCTATCTTTTTTTAATAATAATATATTTAAAAAATACTAATATTTATAGTAATAAATCTCCTGACATGTTTTGACAAGTAATGAGTTAACATATTATATTGTATTCCACGAGTTTATTCAACCCGTGTAAAATACGAGTTTTTAAAAAATAATTTTTTTTACTTAGTATATAATATTATATTTATTCAACCCGTGTAATACACGAGATTTTTATCTAGTTTATATAAGTATAACTGAAAATTACTATTGGCATATATCCAGTGTTTTGAAACCCGGACCGGACCGGCTGGTCGGACCGGGAACCGGTGGTCTGACCGGTCCGGTTACATAAGTTGAACCGGTCCTGCATCGAACCGAACGAACCGACGGTCGGACCGGAAACCACCGGACGAACCGCTTGACTATTTTTTTTATTTTTATTTTTATCTTTTTTAAGTTTCTTGGCTTTGTATTTCGTAGATAATTGTTAGTTTAAAATTATTAGAAGTGACTTATTGGTGGTTTTTGAAAGGATTAATGGTTGTTTGGATTAATATATTTTTATAATATTTATGACGTCGTCCGGTTCTTAAATACGGTCCGACCGGTAGGACCGGTAAGAAGACCGGTTCGACGTCCGGTCCGGTTCCGAAAACATTACATATATCTATATTTTTGTGTTATCATAAACATAAACTTTTGGCGGCATTGATGATGCCTGAAAATACCTTTTTCTCACAGCTACTGACAGACCACAAATCGGATAAAAAACTATACGGTCTTCACCTATGCAATTACCTCGTAAACGACAGCATAATACTGATTGTATATTCACTGGTTTTAAACTATAGTGGTGAATCTTGTGCCAACCCCACATTGTCTTCAACGACATTGATTTTTCCAACTCCTGGCCCGCTTCCTCTTCCACCCGGGAGAAATATCAGCCCGTTTTCGAAATCTGAACGTAGGAGACATGTTTCACCTCAAGCCCCCAAGAGGTGATGATCTATCGGATGGTGATGATGATGAAAGTTATCACGGGAGTGAAAAGCCGAGTTATGCTAGAACATTATCAGCACCTAGACTTAGATCAAGGGACATAGATCAACAACTGAAAAACGATCAACGGTTGAAAAGAAGAGAGGGAAGAAGTAGAACACCTCCATCGCGCAGAAGTGTTACGCCACAAAAATACAAAGAATGTAACCATAAAAGTTCACCTTCTCAAGAAAACATATGTTTCCCAGGAGCAACTTCTCAAGAATATACAAGGTGATTTGGAACAAAAAAATACGTTTAAAGCGACTTGATTTATTAAAAAAATATATATATACCTAATAAGTTGCTCTTCTTGAAGAGGCTCCATTTGGGTTAAGCATCGTTTTATCTATAATGCATTCTGTTTTGATCAATGGAGATGCAACAAACTTTGAAATCGATCCTTCGTTTGGTGTGGAAGCTAGCGAGCTTTATCCGGAGATTAAATACACCACGGTTGATGGGTACCTTGCTCAACTTGCTTAAAAGTTGATCTTTCCGATAATCATTGTTAATGATTATGTTTTTCATTGTTGAACCGTTTGATGTTGTTTTCCAATTTTTATGTAATTTACACATTTGTAATGAATGTTTTTATCATATACCAAATTCTATCCCTATTCTTGATCCTTTTTAAAACATGAATTATTTATTAACCAGAAAGGCTACCGGATGATGAGGGTAGCTACGTTTGGACATCTTTTAACTTGACTCATTGTTTTTTATTTGGATAGTTACCATGTTTCTTCTCATTTAGATTAACGGAAGTTAAGTTTTCAGTTAACTCACCTCACGTGCACTCCACATGAGAACATTTTTTTAAAAAAAACCTCCGCGCGCTCTCTCTCATGGTTAACCAGAAGAACCCCAAATTGATCCACCACTCACCACCACCGGTCACGCCTGTAATTCAGTAACACCACCACCATGGCGCCCCACCACCACCATGTCCCCTGCAAATGATGCCGTTGTTGCCGTTCTCTTTTCTGGCAATACCACCGTCATATTCTTCTCTACGCCCATTTCAGAACTTGGTGGCCCGAAAAATGAAATCTCTTTTCCAATGACTAGATCTGGTAGAAGCAATAAAGGACACAAATTATAATGGTTATAATTTAGTAAAACATAAAGAAGACAAATTATAATTTAGTCTTATGATAACCCATTAACCATACTTACAAATGATGGTTAATTGGTTATGATCAAGAAATAACTATGATCAAGTTTGCTACATACATTTCGTGTGTGTATCGAAAACTCTCCGAAACAAATTGTTTTTTAAAAATAAATTTGAAATTATGATCTCTTTTATGCCACTATATATCTATAAAAATACGCAAATAATCCTTGTTAAATATTTCACATAATCCTCGGTATTAAATACAAAATCACAAACATTAACTCATTCAATAAACTTTTATCAAATAACTTGTAACCCAATAATATACATAGTATTATCTATTATCATAATCCTAATACTTAATACTTAACAAGAATACAACAACAATATAACTAAAGAATGCAAGAAATCAAGAAATTAGAGCTTGATTCAAGAATGCAAGAAATAAAAAAATTAGGGCTAGGCTAGTATTCAACACATGTGAGCGGAGCAGCAAGCAGCAGCGACTGGTGGTGGAGAGTAGTGGCGGAGCGACGACGACTGGCGGTGGCGAATGGAGGCGACTCGACGAGCAGCGATTTGAGGCAGGGCAGTGGCAGAACTGATATGGAGGAGGAGAGGATATGGTCGATTGTTTTTTTTAAGGAAAATTAAGTTAGGTTAAAAATAATTTTGAATTTTTCATCCCCCCCCCTAAACTTACACTTTTAATTTTAAAATGAACAATCTATTTTTTTATCGAATTTATTCAACACCCCCCCCCCCCCCTCAACTTATTGAATCAATCTTAACAGAGCAAGAATTCTTTAGGGAAAAAAATAAGCGGGGGCCGGCTCTATACGTAAAAAAAATTCGGACGAAAACGGAAAATTAACGCTACTAACGGAAAAAACGGCAAGGGCTGGGGCCCTCCCTGGCCCCTTAATAGCTTCGCCCATGTCGTGGAGGCAAGTGCGAAAGCGGGAAACCCTACTCGTTCTGGTTAGAGAGAACACAACCAAACATCCATAAAAATCCAAGCTCCTAGACAATTTTAAAACTCTCGGTGCCACAATTCTAATTGTAATTAGACCCTTTTGCGTGTTTGTTTTATTTATTAATCTTGATGGTCTTGTTTTTGTTCATCGTTTTGTAGCATTTATGATGCAATTTTATGCTTTTCATGAATGTTTTCAGGGAGATATCCACGATCATGGAAGTTTGGTGAAGGCGATCAAGCAAGTTGATGTTGTGATCTCGACGGTGAGTGATGAATTGGTAGCTGATCAACTCAAGCTCATAGCGGCTATCAAAGAAGCAGGAAATATAAAGGTAACATGGTTTTATTTTTTTGCAATGTGATCGAACAGGATTACACCAGTTGTTTGGACCGGGAACTCCATACATAAGCGAAGCGGTCAGGATCAAAACCTATTTGAACCGCCTCTGTTTTAAAAGGCCGGTTACTGGTCTGACTATTTGAACTGATAAACCTGACTAGGTCGTTGGACCATAATTTTATTTTATTTGTATTCTTTTTCCTTCTAAAATCTCATTACTAGTTGGTTTTTTTATTTTGAACTCTATATTTTGTGTATTGCATACTTCATATTTTATTAATCATATAAGTCCATGTAATAATCCACATAATAATAATAATAAGATAGCTTCATGTTTTATTTAAAATTATGCTAACATAAGTGTTTAAAAACATATTGTTCATACATGTATGGCCGTTGATTGTATAATTAATAATTAATATAAGATTTTAAAATTCATATAGAGATTTCTACCTTCAGAGTTTACATCAGATGTTGACCATCTAAATGCAGTTGAGCCAGCCAAGAGCATGTTTGCGGGTAAGGCGAGCATTCATAGAGCTGTTGAATCCGCAAATATCCCACACACTTATGTATCATGCAATGGTTTAGCGGGATATTTTTTACCAACCGTGGGGCAAATGGACACATACACCGCTCCTAGAGAGAAGATTTCCATCCTTGGTGATGGAATCCCGAAAAGTAAGCCTTTAACTTATGATTTATAAGTTATGATGCTAAAGAGGACGAATGAATTAATATTTGTGGTTGTTTTATTCTATCTAGTTATTATGGTGAAAGAACAGGATATAGCTTTGACTACCATTAAAACGGTTGATGACCCACGTACATTGAACAAGACATTGATTTTGAGGACTCCAGGCAACACATTGTCCTTTAATGAAATTGTTTCCATTTGGGAAACAAGATTGGCAAGACCCTCGAGAAAACATATGTTTCCAAGGAGCAACTTCTCAAGAATATCCAAGGTGATTTGAAACAAAGAACGCGTTTAAAACGACTTGATTTTAAAAAAAAAATTATATACCTAATAAGTTGTTCTTGTAGAGGCTCCATTTGAGTTAAACATTGTTTTGTCCATAATGCATTATGTTTTGATCAATGGAGTTGCAACAAAATTTGAGATCGATCCTTCGTTTGGTGTGGAGGCTAGCAAGCTTTATCCGAAGATTAAATACATCACGGTTGATGAGTATCTTTCTCAACTTGCTTATAAGGTTATCTTTTCTTAATTTTTCAGAATAATCGTTGTTAATGATTATGTTTTTCCTTGTTGATCCGTTCGATGTTGTTTTCTAATTTTTATGTAATTTACACATTTGTAATAGTCGGGTGTTTATTATGTATCAAATTCTATCCCATTTTTTATCCTTTATAAAACATGAATTATTTGTTAAGTTGAAAAGCTATTGGATGATGGTGGTAGCTAGTTTGGGCATCTCTTTACAAGTTTAATTCTACCTTTAGATACATAACTTGAATGATGGAGCCAAGATTTTTTTTAATAAGTTTTATTGTTTTAATATCTATCAACTCGATTTACATATTTTTTGGGTCTGGTCGAATTCAAACAAACTGTAATTCTAAAATTAAAAAAATAACTCTAATTCCAATCCTTTGTGTTCACTAAGAGCACTCCCAGCCCAATCTCCTTCCCCGTGTTTTTAAAAGAAAGTAAAGTAGTGTCCAATATTTGATAACTCATAATTATCCTCATATCCATTACTTTATATTTTTTTGTGAGTGGTAGAAAAAGAATAAAAAGGTATTGTTTAATTGAATAGAGATACATATAAGGAATGTGATGTGGGAGATTTTTAGAAAATGAGATGTGAATTTGAAAATCATTGTTTTTTTTAGAAAATGAGAGAGGGTTATTGGGTTATCACACTTAAAGAGGGCTAACAAAGGAACCTTCCCTACATATGTGTGTGTGTCTTGAGAAATCATGTAAAATAATAAAATCATTTTTTTACTACCTTTATTATTATAATACAAAATAAAAAATAATTTATGTTTCCAATTAATTCATATCAACTCTCTAAATTATTCTTGAAAAAATTTGTACACATGCGTAAATATAAAAATCTTACACATATGTAAATGGTAAATTTACACACATGTATAATTTTTTTAATATACGAATACATGTAAATTTACATATATAAATTCATATTTTTATGATGTATTGTAATAATAAATGTTGTAAAAAATTTGGTTATAATTCTTTTTTATCGAGTTCTCTCAATATTTAAGAGTTCTTAAATAATCCATCCATTTACATATATAAATATATATAGGGCCTTTAACTTATGATTTATAAGTTATGATGCTAAAGAGGACGAATGAATTAATATTTGTGGTTGTTTTATTCTATCTAGTTATTATGGTGAAAGAAGAGGATATAGCTTTGACTACCATTAAAACGGTTGATGACCCACGTACATTGAGCAAGACATTGATTTTCAGGTCTCCAGGAAACACATTGTCCTTTAATGAAATTGTTTCCATTTGGGAAAGCAAGATTGGCAAGACCCTTGAGAAAACATATGTTTCCAAGGAGCAACTTCTCAAGAATATCCAAGGTGATTTGAAACAAAGAACGCGTTTAAAACGACTTGATTTTAAAAAAAAAATTATATACCTAATAAGTTGTTCTTGTAGAGGCTCCATTTGAGTTAAGCATTGTTTTGTCCATAATGCATTCTGTTTTGATCAATGGAGTTGCAACAAATTTGAGATCGATCCTTCGTTTGGTGTGGAGGCCAGCGAGCTTTATCCGGAGATTAAATACATCACGGTTGATGAGTATCTTGCTCAACTTGCTTATAAGGTTATCTTTCCTTAATTTATCAGAATAATCGTTGTTAATGATTATGTTTTTCCTTGTTGATCCGTTCGATGTTGTTTTCTAATTTTTATGTAATTTACACATTTGTAATAGTCGGGTTGTTTATTATGTATCAAATTCTATCCCATTTTTTTTATCCTTTATAAAACATGAATTATTTGTTAAGTTGAAAAGCTATTGGATGATGGGGGTAGCTAGTTTGGGAATCTCTTTACAAGTTTAATTCTACCTTTAGATACATAACTTGAATGATGAAGCCAAGATTTTTTTTAATAAGTTTTATTCTTTTAATATCTATCAACTCGATTTACATATTTTTTGGGTCTGGTCGAATTCAAACAAACTGTAATTCTAAAATTAAAAAAAATAACTCTAATTCCAATCCTTTGTGTTCACTAAGAGCACTCCCAGCCCAATCTCCTTCCCCGTGTTTTTAAAAGAAAGTAAAGTAGTGTCCAATATTTGATAACTCATAATTATCCTCATATCCATTACTTTATATTTTTTTGTGAGTGGTAGAAAAAGAAAAAAAAAGAATAAAAAGGTATTGTTTAATTGAATAGAGATACATATAAGGAATATGATGTGGGAGATTTTTAGAAAATGAGATGTGAATTTGAAAATCATTGTTTTTTTTAGAAAATGAGAGAGGGTTATTGGGTTATCACACTTAAAGAGGGCTAACAAAGGAACCTTCCCTACATATGTGTGTGTGTCTTGAGAAATCATGTAAAATAATAAAACCATTTTTTACTTCCTTTATTATTATAATACAAAATAAAAAATAATTTATGTTTCCAATTAATTCATATCAACTCTCTAAATTATTCTTGAAAAAATTTGTACACATGTGTAAATATAAAAATCTTACACATATGTAAATGGTAAATTTACACACATGTATAATTTTTTTAATATACGAATACATGTAAATTTACATATATAAATTCATATTTTTATGATGTATTGTAATAATAAATGTTGTAAAAAATTTGGTTATAATTCTTTTTTATCGAGTTCTCTCAATATTTAAGAGTTCTCAAATAATCCATCCATTTACATATATAAATATATATAGGGCCTTTAACTTATGATTTATAAGTTATGATGCTAAAGAGGACGAATGAATTAATATTTGTGGTTGTTTTATTCTATCTAGTTATTATGGTGAAAGAAGAGGATATAGCTTTGACTACCATTAAAACGGTTGATGACCCACGTACATTGAACAAGACATTGATTTTCAGGTCTCCAGGAAACACATTGTCCTTTAATGAAATTGTTTCCATTTGGGAAAGCAAGATTGGCAAGACCCTCGAGAAAACATATGTTTCCAAGGAGCAACTTCTCAAGAATATCCAAGGTGATTTGAAACAAAGAACGCGTTTAAAACGACTTGATTTTAAAAAAAAAATTATATACCTAATAAGTTGTTCTTGTAGAGGCTCCATTTGAGTTAAGCATTGTTTTGTCCATAATGCATTCTGTTTTGATCAATGGAGTTGCAACAAAATTTGAGATCGATCCTTCGTTTGGTGTGGAGGCTAGCGAGCTTTATCCGGAGATTAAATACATCACGGTTGATGAGTATCTTGCTCAACTTGCTTATAAGGTTATCTTTCCTGAATTTATCAGAATAATCGTTGTTAATGATTATGTTTTTCCTTGTTGATCCGTTCGATGTTGTTTTCTAATTTTTATGTAATTTACACATTTGTAATAGCCGGGTGTTTATTATGTATCAAATTCTATCCCATTTTTTTTATCCTTTATAATACATGAATTATTTGTTAAGATTGGATGTTGGGGGTAGCTAGTTTGGGCATCTCTTTACAAGTTTAATTCTACCTTTAGATACATAACTTGAAAGATGAAGCCATGATTTTTTTTAATAAGTTTTATTGTTTTAATATCTATCAACTCGATTTACATATTTTTTGGGTCTGGTCGAACTCAAACAAACTGTAATTCTAAAATTAAAAAAAAAAATAACTCTAATTCCAATCCTTTGTGTTCACTAAGAGCACTCCCAACCCAATCTCCTTCCCCGTGTTTTTAAAAGAAAGTAAAGTAGTGTCCTATATTTGATAACTCATAATTATCCTCATATCCATTACTTTATATTTTTTTTGTGAGTGGTAGAAAGAAAAAAAAAAGAATAAAAAGGTATTGTTTAATTGAATAGAGATACATATAAGGAATATGATGTGGGAGATTTTTAGAAAATGAGATGTAAATTTGAAAATCATTGTTTTTTTTAGAAAATGAGAGAGGGTTATTTGGTTATCACACTTAAAGAGGGCTAACAAAGGAACCTTACCTACATATGTGTGTGTCTTGAGAAATCATGTAAAATAATAAAACCATTTTTTACTACCTTTATTATTATAATACAAAATAAAAAATAATTTATGTTTCCAATTAATTAATATCAACTCTCTAAATTATTCTTGAAAAAATTTGTACACATGTGTAAATATAAAAATCTTACACATATGTAATTGGTAAATTTACACACATGTATAACTTTTTAATATACGAATACATGTAAATTTACATATATAAATTCATATTTTTATGATGTATTGTAATAATAAAGGTAGTAAAAAATTTGGTTATAATTATTTTTTATCGAGTTCTCTCAATATTTAAGAGTTCTCAAATAATCCATCCATTTACATATATAAATATATATAGGGGGTTCAATTCAGAACACTAAATATTACGAGAACATGAGGAACAAAATGAATCTTTCATTTTTTCAATCTTAAAAAATTTTAAAATATGAGAAAAATAAAAGAAATGCAATGTTTATTTGTCTCTCATAAAATTTATAAAAAAAATATGAAGAAATTTCGTTTATTTATAGAACCTACACATGTGTAATTCATGTGTAGGATGTATATGTTATTTTACTTACACATAATCTACACATGTGTAGGTAAACTTTTAAATATATAATAACGTATCAAAAAAATTGTTTAAGGGTTTTTTTATGTTTATAAACATACATATTTGTATGTATGAAGTACAAAAATTTAAAAATATAAACCATGTATGAAGAAATTAAATGATTTAAGTTTGTTCTCGCAGTAATTTTGTATTCTGTAATGAACATTTAGTAGTTCTCAAATTTGTTATTTTATTAATTTTATGGGTATAGAATATGTGTTTCTATTATATTATTTAAATAAAAATTATATTTTGAATTGATTAAACACATACTTTTATTGTTGCTACTTCGATTTAAATAAAAATTAACTTATTTGCTATGCATTAACCCTTGAAGGTTATTAAGTAAGAATGATTATAAAACAAATGTCTATTGTTTATTAGTTAAGAGTTTAATTTATCAGTAGTAACTAGTAGTCGGTAGTAAATTTGTTACTACTGATAGAGCTGCCTACTAGAGTAATTGTAGCTATAATTGTCAACTATCATACACTTTCATGAAAAATCGTAGTGTTTCACACTCACCTCCAATCATTGTGATGGTGCGTCCCCTATATAAAGGGATTAAATTGGTTTGTTTTAATAATGAATTACAACTTTGTTTTTCTCAGAAAATCACATCTTGTTCTTGAAACACACTTTATGTTTTATCTGATTAAAGATTTCATGTACTGGCGGAATACGTAACCTGAAAGTGAATATACACACGATTTTGAAAGCTATCTAGGAGGTCATATGAAATCAAGAAACCTACATTGGTTAGCAATCAAACATTAAAAAATATGACCTAAAATAAATTTATAAATGTGATATTCTACTTAAAAACAATGGTTATGATATGAAATTACTATGAGTTTGCTACATATAGTTCGCATAAGCATCTAAGACTCTTCGAAACAAATTGTTTATAAAAGATAAGTTTAAAGTTATGTTTATGCCTCTACATATCTATGAAAACATGTGAATACATACACATGAACACATACGTATCATGTTGAATGATGAGTTTTAAAGCATAAGCTAGTCATTTGCCCAGGTTTGAACCATGTGAGCAAGCCCTATATTAACATAAAGCATAAGCTAGTTGAAAATCCATACATCGGTTTTAAATACAAAACCACAAACATTAATTCATTTAAGATATTTCAATATTTTTAAAGCATATTTCTTTCTAGATACCATTGGTTGAATTAATTTGTTACCCTCCATTAATCTTTTAAGGTCAACTTTATCATTCTATGCATGTGACACCCTTAAAAGCTTAAGCATCGACCACTTCTATAAATTCTACCCTTCTTGCCGGTTTTTATCTAAAGCAACCCCAAATGCTTTTAGAGTCTTTTCTACCTAAAATCATTTGTAGACCGGCTTCGATCCCTATGGCAGACAAAACTAGGATCTTGATCGTCGGAGGGACCGGGTACATTGGAAAGTTCCTCGTGGCGGAAAGTGCGAAACAAGGAAACCCGACTTTCGTTTTGGTTAGAGATAGCACAACCAAACATCCAGAAAAATCTAAGCTCATAGACAAATTCAAAACCCTTGGTGCAACAATTCTTAATGTAATTAGAGCCTTTTGCGTGTTTGTTTTATGAACTAGTATCAATAATCTTGTTTTTGTTCATCATTTTGTAGCATTTATGAGGCAAATTTATGATTTTCATGAATGTTTTCAGGGAGATATTCATGATCATGAAAGTTTGGTGAAGGCGATCAAGCAAGTTGATGTCGTGATCTCGGCGGTAGGTGTTCAACTTTTAGCTAATCAAGTCAAGCTCATAGCAGCTATCAAAGAAGCTGGAAATGTGAAGGTATGTAGTTTCTGTTTTTAGCAATGTTGTTAGAACATGTTGGTTGGATCGAGAACCAGCTACATAGCCGGTCTAGTTAAACCTATATTAACCGACTGGACCGGTTACACATCGAAGCGGTTAAATCCAATTAGTTTACTACTACATGCTTTATATGTTATTTATTTCAGAAGTCATATTTTATTAACGTTACAAATCCAAATAAAAGATAAAAAGATAAAGTAGTTTAATACTATGTTTTTTTATTAGTGTTATATATGTGTGTGAGTGTGTGTATATATATAAATATCTAATTTTTAAATCATCTATGACCTTTTGAAATCAGTCCGACCAGTAGAATTGGATGTGACGTATGTGTTTTTGGAAACATTGTTTTTTAGAATTAAATTGGATGTTTAAAACCACTTTGTTCAAACATGTCTAGTTGATTGTATAATTAACCTATGTTTTTAAAATTTGTATAGAGATTTCTACCTTCAGAATTTGGAAATGATGTTGACCGTGTCATCCCGGTCGAACCAGCCAAGAGCATCATTGTGGCAAAGGTGAGTATTCGTAGAGCTATCGAAGCCGCAAATATCCCACACACTTTTGTAGCATGCAACGGTTTTGCGGGCATCGTTTTACCCACCGTGGGACATAAGGTCAAGTACGCTACCCATAGAGAGAACATTTCTATCCGCAAAGATGAAAACCCGAAACGTATAGTCATCAATGCTTAATATATAAGTGCTAAAGCAAAGGAGGATGAATCGATTAATTCATATCTTTGTGTTGTATTGTTTTATCTAGTTATTGTGGTTAAAGAAGAGGATATAGCTTTGACTACCATCAAAGCAGTTGATGACCCACGTACATTAAACAAGACATTGATTTTCAGACCTTCAGGCAACATATTATCTTTTAATGAAATTGTTTCCATATGGGAAAGCAAGATTGGCAAGACCCTCGGGAGAACATATGTTTCTGAGGATCAACTTCTCAAGAATATCCAAGGTGAGTTTGATCAAAGAACGCATTTAAAACAATTTCACTTAAAAAGTTTATATACCGTGTTCGTCTTGCAGAGGCTCCATCTGAGTTAAGCAGTTTTTTGTCTATAATTCATACTATATCAATGGGAGATGCAACAAGCTTGGAGATCGATCCTTCGTTTGGTGTGGAAGCTTGTGAGCTTTATCCAGAGATTAAATACACCACGGTTGTTGAGTATCTTTCTCAACTTGCTTAAAAGTCAATCTTTCCTTGATTTATAAGAATAACCATTGTTAATGTTGTTGAACCTTATGATGTTGTTTTCTACTTTTTATGTAATTTACACATTTATAATGAGTGTCTTGGATTAATACAAACATAGAAACTCTGTTTGGAGTTGCAATGTATAATATGAGACCTATAATATGATGTGTATCATAATTAATGGCGAAGCTTAGTGAGCCCCCCTCTATTTTTCGTTTAGATGCGTTAATTTATACGTATTCGGACGAAAATTTTATATGTATTAAGTTCCGCCCCAAGATAAGAAAAAAAATCACTGCCCTCTACGTTTTTCTTCAAGCTTCGCCACTGATCATAATATGTATATTGGAGCATGGAATTTGTGTGTGAGAGAGAGCTCACAAATATTAGGGACAAATCAAGGAAGGAGAGGCGTTGTCCTTATGGGGCTTCCTTAGAGATTGGGCTTAAACTAAAGGGCTAAAACCTAGTTGGGCCCAACCCATATAACAAGCCGAATAGAGCACTCGTTTTAGACTTACACTACTAGCAAGATATGTCTTTCCATTCTTCTGGATTGCTTCCGTTTGTTGAATGTTAAGTGTTCCTCTGATTTTATAATGAATATTATAGAATTAAATGAATTTTGTGTTAATATGTAAGTACCTTAGTTCACATCATGACCTTGATCTGGTATATACGCCGTTGCTTTGAAATCAAAACTGCTTTATACATTCAGGTTGTAGATTGGGTTCGGGTTATCTTGCTACGACATACATGTCATGTATAAAACATATTACGAACATTGGGTAGTGTTCTACCTTCATTCATCCTAACGTGCAAACGACAACAATAGTATTATCAATGTTATGTTTTTTTCGCCTACTTCTTGTTGAAGTAGTATAACTCAAAGGGATATAAATATTATTTCGAACTCTATATTTTATTTACTGCATACTTCATATTTTATTAACATTATAAATCCATGTAATAAATCCACATAATAAAAATAAAATAGTTTCATATTAAAAACATAGTGTTCACACATGTCTAGTTGATTGTATAATTAACATAAGTTTTTAAAATTTATATAGAGATTTCTACCATCGGAGTTTGGAACCGATGTTGACCATGTAAATGCGGTCGAGCCAGCCAAGAGCGTGTTTGCGGGTAAAGCGAGCATTCGTAGAGCCGTCGAAGCCGCAAATATCCCACACACTTTTGTATGATGCAATGGTTTCGCGGGCTACTTTTTACCCACCGTGGGGCAAATGGACACATACACCACCCCTCGAGAGAAGATTTCAATCCTCGGAGATGGAATCCCGAAAAGTATAGTTTTTAACTTATGATGTATAAGTTATAATGTTAAAGAGGACGAATAAATTAATATTTTTGGTTGTTTTATTCTATCTAGTTGTTATGGTGAAAGAAGAGGATATAGCTTAGACTACCATCAAAACGGTTGATGTGACATCCGGCATTTCAGGTTATTCCCGACAAACATAAACTCAGTCATATCAGTTTTCGTTCATGCATTGCACTTAATCAATCCGTTAATCGCAAACATTTAAGTAAAAGAGGATCGTTAACTCCGTTAGTATTCCCCGTTAAAAATCAGTTAGTAACAGCAGGGGAGTGTTTTGTAATTTCTCAAAACTTGAATGTTTGACTTCTACATGTCAAAGGATAGGATTATCATCAATTTGATTTCAAATTCGAAGTTAGAAACTGAATTGACGAATTTTACGCTCATATCCCGTGTCCCTTAACTCAAACCGACTTATCCCTACATCTAATTCGCTTATAATCAGTCTTGAACCCTAGTTTTTCCCCATTCGAAGCCGTCGCTGCTGATTCATCCCGTACCCCTCGGTTTCAAGCGAATTCAGGTTAGATACTTGTATGTTCTTGAACGTTTTTACCTGCTACTCAAAAGCCCTAACATCCCTAGCCTTGATTTGTACTCTAATCGATCCAATTTTGAAGTTTTAAATATAAAACCCGTCGAACTCTAACATGTTTGTAAAACCCGCTCAAACGATCTTCAAAACCAAATTAAATCTATCAATCTAATCGGTTTTTAGTTTATAATAAAACCCCTAAATCAATTTCGGATAATACTAAACGATTAAAACGAATTTGGACCTATGACAGTTGCGATTGATTATGTTCTTGTGTAGTTGGGGTTCTTGCAGCAGTTACAGTGTATGTGTTAGTCGAACCCGATTATTTCGCAATTGCGTAGGTAGAGCAGTTGGTTGTGTGCGTGACCTGCAACTGTGAGGTCGCTGGTTCGAGTCGTGGCCCAAACAGTTTCTGTTATTTTTCTGTTTCCAGCTTTCTTTTGAACCTTGCAACATTTTTCCAGTTTTTAAACTCTAATTAAACTGTTTTAAGAATTAAATAAAAATCAGAAAAAAATTATTAAAAACCACCATAAATCTTTATAAATCGAACGTGGTTAATAGTAATTGTTGGAGTATGTTTCGAGAGAAAAATCGAATTTTTGTTCTAAGAGAATATTTTGATACGTATGAAATTTATTAAGTTAAGCATTTATTTTATCTATTAGATCGAGTTAATCGCGCCGATTATCTTGAGTCATAATAATATAATAGGGATTAGTTTTTATACGTGGCGTATTTGTGTAGAACTCGTGTAGGACGATACCCTCAATCCTCTTTGTGTAAACTTGTGTGGAATACCCATCATCACTTTCGTCAGGTGAGTTTCACGGCCCCCTTTTCTTATGGTTTAATCTTGGGGGAGAAAACATGGGTACAAACATTTAGATCTTACATTTCATTTATATCACTTGTTGTACTAAGCGCAAACATATCATGTAAGTCCTTACTTATCGAACCGTTTAATATATGGGATAGCGCGGTAATCTTGAGTAGTACTACTGGGCATTGACAAGCTCCACCCGTGTTAGTCGCGCTAACACGACAGGAAGTCGAACGGGTGTAACATTGACCTAAACAGTTTACCATTGTTCATGATAGACATGGTAGGAGGCAGATCAAACATAAACAGTCAGCTTCGGTGTCGAAACGCTTTAGTAACATGTTATTAGGTTAGCTACCTATTGATATAATTGTAAATTGTTTTATCTAGTAAACTTTACTTACATTTGAAACATGTGAACTCACCAACCTAGTGTTGACACGTTTTAGCATGTTTTCTCAGGACGTCAAGGTACGAGCACTAGATAGGGTATGCATGCATTGGAGTTTCATTATTTATCAAACGCGGGACTTACTTATTTATTTATTTTCGAATTACATGTTTTGGGCGCAATTGTTTTTGGCGCATGCTTTTCCTTCAATCTTTACGCTTCCGCATTTCGCATTAACTCAGTATTTTCATTTACTAGTGTTGCATCGTGACTATGAGCAATACTAGTGTTTTTATTAAACTCATATAGAGTCGTTCAACGTAACTAATGACTGAGATCGTGGTATGTCACGCTGCTAACGGTAAAACTCCGTTAGTGGATTCTGCGGGTGTGACAGTTGATGACCCACGTACACTGAACAAGACATTGGTTTTCAGACCTCCAGGCAACAAATTGTCCTTTAATGAAATTGTTTCCATTTGGGAAAGCAAGATTGGCAAGACCCTCGAGAAAACATATGTTTCTGAGGAGCAACTTCTCAAGAATATACAAGGTGATTTGGAACAAAAAAAAAAGTTTAAAGCGACTTGATTTATTAAAAATATATATATATACCTAATAAGTTGTTCTTCTTGCAGAGGCTCCATTTGGGTTAAGCATCGTTTTATCTATAATGCATTCTGTTTTGATCAATGGATATGCAAAAACTTTGAAGTCGATCCTTCATTTGGTGTGGAAGCTAGCGAGCTTTATCCGGAGATTAAATACACCACGGTTGATGAGTACCTTGCTCAACTTGCTTAAAAGTTGATCTTTCCGATAATCATTGTTAATGATTATGTTTTTCATTGTTGAACCGTTTGATGTTGTTTTCCAAATTTTTTTGTAATTTACACATTTGTAATGAATGTTTTTATCATATACCAAATTCTATCCGTATTCTTGATCCTTTTTAAAACATGAATTATTTATTAACCAGAAAGGCTACTGGATGATGAGGGTAGCTACGTTTGGACATCTTTTAACTTGACTCATTGTTTTTTATTTGGATAGTTACCATGTTTCTTCTCATTTAGACTAACGGAAGTTAAGTTTTCAGTTAACTCACCTCACGTGCACTCCACATGTGAGCATTTTTTTTTAAAATCTTCGCGCGCTCTCTCATGGTTAACCAGAAAAACCTCAAATTGATCCACCACTCACCACCACCGGTCACGCCGGTAATTCAGTAACACCACCACCATGGCGCCCCACCACCACCATGTCCCCTGCAAATGATGTCGTCGTTGCCGTTCTCTTTTCTGGCAACACCACCGCCATATTCTTCTCTATGCCCATTTCAGAACTTGGTGGCCCGAAAAATGAAATCTCTTTTCCAATGACTAGATCTGGTGGAAGCCATAAAGGACACAAATTATAATGGTTATAATTTAGTAAAACATAAAGGACACAAATTATAATTTTGTGTTATGATAACCCATTAACCATACTTACAAATGATGGTTAATTGGTTATGATCAAGAAATAACTATGATCAAGTTTGCTACATACATTTCGTGTGTGTATCGAAAACTCTCCGAAACAAATTGGTTTTTAAAAATAAATTTGAAATTATGATCTCTTTATGCCACTATATATCTATAAAAATACGCAAATAATCCTTGTTAAATATTTCACATAATCCTCGGTGTTAAATACAAAATCACAAACATTAACTCATTCAATAAACTTTTATCAAATAACTTGTAACCCAATAGTATATGAGTGTATACATAGTATTATCTATTATCATAAGATTAAGAGTTCACGTGATATACTTTTAAAAGTAAAATTAGGGTGTATCAATCATAATTTTCCAATATTTTTTGAAGAATGTCTCTTTCTGGATACTATTGGTTGAATTTGTCACTCCACAAATATTAAAGGTCAACTTTATCATTCTATGCGGGTAAAAACTTTAAAAAGCTTAACACTGACCACTTCTACACCAAACATATATTTATCTTTTTACTATATTATATTCACATAAAGCTCTATATATTCAAATAAAACAGCCCCAAAATAAATTGTAAAATTCCTTTGGAGGCCGGCAATTCAATGGCACAGAAAAGCAAGATCTTGATCATCGGAGGGACTGGATACTTCGGAAAGTTCGTCGTGGAGCAGTGGCAAAGCTTGAAAAACTAAGAAGCGGGGGCCGAAAGTCACGAGACCAATTTTTTCCTATCACTATGTTTCGGGTTATATGTTCGGTTCGGGCTAAACAAATCAATAATAAATAACTTTAAATATAAAATAATCTATTACAACTCAGCCCGACGACCTTTAATATTTTTGAATTCATCGATTATGGATTCTGAATCAAACTTATTAGCAATTTCTTTTTCTATGTAAATCACCAAGCTATTCGTGAGATACTCGTCTGCCATCTTATTGCGAAGCCGATTCTTGAATATTTTCATTGCTGAAAATCCTCTTTCTGTTGTTGCAGTAGAAACTGGAAGTGTCAAGATTAGCCAAACCACTCTATCAACCAAATAATAATTTTCACATTATAAATCAGAAATATTTGATACACCAGTTAGCTTGGTATTCATTTTCATCTCAATATTAAAATCTTCTAACTGATATGGTAATTGATTCCTCTCGTGCTCTGTAAAATCCTCAGGATAATACTTCTCAACTAGAAGACCAATCTGATTAACATTAATCTCTTTTGAAACTAAACTATAACTAAGAGATAACATCTCGATCGCTTGCTCATTGAATCTACTATTCAACTCATCTATCTGTTTGTCCAATGTGGATGTAAACAAATATACTCGGTAATAATGTCCAAATGTAACATGAAGATCTTTTTTACGAGGCCGATAACGAGTAGAAGTATATAAAGCATTTCTAATCATAATCCTAATACTTAACAAGAATACAACAACAATACAACTAAAGAATGCAAGAAATCAAGAAATTAGGGCTTGATTCAAGAATGTAAGAAATCAAAAAATTAGGGCTACGCTTGTATTCAACACATGTGAGCGGAGCAGCAAGCAGCGGCGACTGGTGGTGGAGAGTAGCGGCGGAGCGACGGCGACTGGCGGCGAGCGGCGGAGAGCAGCGGTGGCGAATGGAGGCGACTCGGCGAGCAGCGATTTGGGGCAGGGCAGTGGCAGAACTGATATGGAGGAGGAGAGGATATGGTCGATTGTTTTTTTTAGGGAAAATTAAGTTAGGTTAAAAATAATTTTGAATTTTTCATTCCCCCTCCCCTAAACTTACACTTTTAATTTTAAAATGAACAATCTATTTTTTTTATCGAATTTATTCATTCCCCCCTCCATAACTTATCGAATCAATCTTAACAGAGCAAGAATTTTTTAGGTAAAAAAATAAGCAGGGGCCAAGAATTCTTTGGGGAAAAAAATAAGCGTGGGCCGGCTCTTTACGTAAAAAAAAATTTGGACGAAAACGGAAAATTAACGCTACTAACGGAAAAAATGGCAAGGGCCAGGGCCCTCCCTGGCCCCTTAATAGCTTCGCCCATGTCGTGGAGGCAAGCGCGAAAGCGGGAAACCCGACTCGTTCTGGTTAGAGAGAACACAACCAAACATCCAGAAAAATCCAAGCTCCTTGACAATTTTAAAACTCTCGGTGCCACAATTCTAATTGTAATTAGACCCTTCTGCGTGTTTGTTTTATTTATTAATCTTGATGATCTTGTTTTTGTTCATCGTTTTGTAGCATTTATGATGCAATTTTATGATTTTCATGAATGTTTTCAGGGAGATATCCACGATCATGGAAGTTTGGTGAAGGCGATCAAGCAAGTTGATGTTGTGATCTCGACGGTGAGTGATGAATTGGTAGCTGATCAACTCAAGCTCATAGCGGCTATCAAAGAAGCAGGAAATATAAAGGTAACATGGTTTTAATTTTTAGCAATGTGATCGAACAGGATTACACCAGTTGTTTGGACCGGGAACTCCATACATAAGCGAAGCGGTCAGGACCAAAACCTATTTGAACCGCCTCTATTTTAAAAGGCCGGTTACTGGTCTGACTATTTGAACTAGTAAACCGGACTAGGTGGTTGGACCATAATTTTATTTTATTTGTATTCTTTTTCCTTCCAAAATCTCATTACTAGTTGGTTTTTTTTTATTTTGAACTCTATATTTTGTGTATTGCATACTTCATATTTTATTAATCATATAAGTCCATGTAATAATCCACATAATAATAATAAGATAGCTTCATGTTTTATTTAAAATTATGTTAACATAAGTGTTTAAAAACATATTGTTCATACATGTATGGCCGGTTGATTGTATAATTAATAATTAATATAAGATTTTAAAATTCATATAGAGATTTCTACCTTCAGAGTTTACAACAGATGTTAAAACTATCTTAGAAAATTCATATAGAGATTGCTCTGTTAAGATTTCTACCTGCAGTTGAGCCAGCCAAGAGCATGTTTGCGGGTAAGGCGAGCATTCATAGAGTTGTTGAATCCGCAAATATCCCACACACTTATGTATCATGCAATGGTTTAGCGGGCTATTTTTTACCAACCGTGGGGAAAATGGACACATACACCGCTCCTAGAGAGAAGATTTCCATCCTCGGTGATGGAATCTCGAAAAGTAAGCCTTTAACTTATGATTTATAAGTTATGATGCTAAAGAGGACGAATGAATTAATATTTTTGGTTGTTTTATTCTATCTAGTTATTATGGTGAAAGAAGGGGATATAGCTTTCACTACCATTAAAACGGTTGATGACCCATGTACATTGAACAAGACATTGATTTTCAGACCTCCAGGCAATACATTGTCCTTTAATGAAATTTTTTCCATTTGGGAAAGCAAGATTGGCAAGACCCTCGAGAAAACATATGTTTCCGAGGAGCAACTTCTCAAGAATATCCAAGGTGATTTGAAACAAAGAACGCGTTTAAAACGACTTGATTTTTAAAAAAAAATATATTCCTAATAAGTTGTTCTTCTTGTAGAGGCTCCATTTGGGTTAAGCATTGTTTTGTCCATAATGCATTCTGTTTTGATCAATGGAGTTGCAACAAAATTTGAGATCGATCCTTCGTTTGGTGTGGAGGCTAGCGAGCTTTATCCGGAGATTAAATACATCACGGTTGATGAGTATCTTGCTCAACTTGGTTATAAGGTTATCGTTTCTTAATTTATCAGAATAATCATTGTTAATGATTATGTTTTCCTTTTTGATCCGTTCGATGTTGTTTTCTAATTTTTATGTAATTTACACATTTGTAATAGTCGGGTGTTTATAATATATCAAATTCTATCCCATTTTTTGATCCTTTATAAAACATGAATTATTTATTAAGTAGAAAAGCTATTGGATGATGGGGGTAGCTAGTTTGGGCATCTCTTTACAAGTTTAATTCTACCTTTAGATACATAACTTGAATGATGGAGCCAAGATTTTTTTAAATTATCTATCAATTCGATTTACATATTTTTTAGGTCTGGTCGAACTCAAACAAACTGTAATTCTAAAATTAAAAAATAACTCTAATTCCAATCATTTGTGTTCACTAAGAGCACTCCCAGCCCAATCTCCTTCCCCGTGTTTTTAGAAGAAAGTAAAGTAGTGTCCCATATTTGATAACTCATAATTATCCTCATATCCATTACTTTATATTTTTTTGTGAGTGGTAGAAAGAGAAAAAAAAAGAATAAAAAGGTAGTGTTTAATTGAATAGAGATACATATGGGGAATGTAATGTGGGAGATTTTTATAAAATGAGATGTAAATTTGAAAATCAGTGCTTTTTTTAGAAAATGAGAGAGGGTTATTGGGTTATCACACTTAAAGAGGGCTAACAAAGGAACCTTCCCTACATATGTGTGTCTTGAGAAATCATGTAAAACAATAAAACCATTTTTTTTACTACCTTTATTATTATAATACAAAATAAAAAATTATTTATGTTTCCAATTAATTCATATCAGCTCTCTAAATTATTCGTGAAAAAATTTGTACACATGTGTAAATAGTAAAACTTACACATATGTAAATGGTAAATTTACACACATGTATAATTTTTTTAATATACGAATACATGTAAATTTATATATATAAATTCATATTTTTATGGTGTATTGTAATAATAAAGGTAGTAAAAAATTTTGTTATAATTCTTTTTTATCGAGTTCTCTCAATATTTAAGAGTTCTCAAATAATCCATCTCCTATACATATATAAATATATATTGGGGGTTCAATTCAAAACACTAAATATTACGAGAACATGAGGAACAAAATGAATCCTTCATTTTTTTCAATCTTAAAAAATTTTAAAATATGAGAAAAATAAAATAAATGCTATGTTTATTTGCCTCTCATGAAATTTATAAAAAAAAATATGAAGAAATTTCATTTATTTATAGAACCTACACATGTGTAATTCATGTGTAAGATGTATATGTTATTTTACTTATACATAATCTACACATGTGTAGGTAAACTTTTAAATGTTTAATAACATATCAAAAAAATTGTTTAAGGGTTTTTTTATGTTTATAAACATACATATTTGTATGTATGAAGTACAAAAATTTAAAAATATAAACCATGTATGAAGAAATTAAACGATTTAAGTTTGTTCTCGCAGTAATTTAGTATTCTGTAATGAACATTTAGGAGTTCTCAAATTTGTTATTTTATTAATTTTATGGGTATAGAATATGTGTTTCGATTATATTATTTAAATAAAAATTATATTTTGAATTGATTAAACACATACTTTTATTGTTGCTACTTCGATTTAAATAAAAATTAACTTATTTGCTATGCATTAACCCTTGAAGGTTATTAAGTGAGAATGATTATAAAACAAATGTCTATTGTTTGTTAGTTAAGAGTTTAATTTATCAGTAGTAACTAATAGTCGGTAGTAAATTTGTTACTACTGATAGAGCTGTCTACTAGAGTAATTGTAGCTATAATTGTCAACTATCATACACTTTCGTGAAAAATCGTAGTGTTTCACACTTTCACCCCCAATCATTGTGATGGTGCGTCCCCTATATAAAGGGATTAAATTGATTTGTTTTAATAATGAATTACAACTTTGATTTTCTCAGAAAATCACATCTTGTTCTTGAAACACACTTTATGTTTTATCTGATTAAAGATTTCATATACTGACGAAATACGTAACCTGAAAGTGAATATACACACGATTTTGAAAGCTATATAGGAGGTCATATGAAATCAAGAAACCTACATTGGTTGGCAATCAAACATTAAAAAATATGACCTAAAATAAATTTATAAATGTGATATTCTACTTAAAAACAATGGTTATGATATGAAATTACTATGAGTTTGCTACATATAGTTCGCATAAGCATCTAAGACTCTTCGAAACAAATTGTTTATAAAAGATAAGTTAAACGTTATGTTTATGCCTCTACATATCTATGAAAACATGTGAATACATACACATGAACACATACGTATCATGTTGAATGATGAGTTTTAAAGCATAAGCTAGTTATTTGCCCAGGTTTGAACCAAGTGAGCTAGCCCTATATTAACATAAAGCTAGTTGAAAATCCTTTATAAACACAAATCCATATATCAGTTTTAAATACAAAACCACAAACATTAATTCATTTATGATATTTCAATATTTTTAAAGCATATTTCTTTCTAGATACCATTGGTTGAATTAATTTGTTACCCTCCATTAATCTTTTAAGGTCAACTTTATCATTCTATGCATGTGACACCCTTAAAAGCTTAAGCATCGACCACTTCTATAAATTCTACCCCTCTTGCTGGTTTTCATCTAAAGCAACCCCAAATGCTTTTAGAGTCTTTTCTACCTAAAATCATTTGTAGACCGGCTTCGATCCCTATGGCAGACAAAAGCAGGATCTTGATCGTCGGAGGGACCGGGTACATTGGAAAGTTCCTCGTGGCGGAAAGTGTGAAACAAGGAAACCCGACTTTCGTTTTGGTTAGAGATAGCACAACCAAACATCCAGAAAAATCTAAGCTCATAGACAAATTCAAAACCCTTGGTGCAACAATTCTTAATGTAATTAGAGCCTTTTGCGTGTTTGTTTTATGAACTAATATCAATAATCTTGTTTTTGTTCATCATTTTGTAGCATTTATGAGGCAAATTTATGATTTTCATGAATGTTTTCAGGGAGATATTCATGATCATGAAAGTTTGGTTAAGGCGATCAAGCAAGTTGATGTTGTGATCTCGGCGGTAGGTGTTCAACTTTTAGCTAATCAAGTCAAGCTCATAGCAGCTATCAAAGAAGCTGGAAATGTGAAGGTTGATAGTTTCTGTTTTTAGCAATGTTGTTAGAACATGTTGGTTGGATCGAGAACCAGCTACATAGCCGGTCTAGTTAAACCTATATTAACCGACTGGACCGGTTACACATCGAAGCGGTTAAATCCAATTAGTTTACTACTACATGCTTTATATGTTATTTATTTCAGAAGTCATATTTTATTAACGTTACAAATCCACATAAAAGATAAAGTAGTTTAATACTATGTTTTTTTATTAGTGTTATATATGTGTGTGAGTGTGTGTATATATATAAATATCTAATTTTTAAATCATCTATGACTTTTTGAAATCAGTCCGACCAGTAGAATTGGATGTGACGTATGTGTTTTTGAAAACATTGATTTTTAGAATAAAATTGGATGTTTAAAACCACTTTGTTCAAACATGTCTAGTTGATTGTATAATTAACCTATGTTTCTAAAATTTGTGTAGAGATTTCTACCTTCAGAATTTGGAAATGATGTTGACCGTGTCATACCGGTCGAACCAGCCAAGAGCATCATTGTGGCAAAGGTGAGTATTCGTAGAGCTATCGAAGCCGCAAATATCCCACACACTTTTGTAGCATGCAACGGTTTTGCGGGCATCGTTTTACCCACCGTGGGACATAAGGTCAAGTACGCTACCCATAGAGAGAACATTTCTATCCGCAGAGATGAAAACCCGAAACGTATAGTCATCAACGCTTAATATATAAGTGCTAAAGCAAAGGAGGATGAATCGATTAATTCATATCTTTGTGTTGTATTGTTTTATCTAGTTATTGTGGTTAAAGAAGAGGATATAGCTTTGACTACCATCAAAGCAGTTGATGACCCACGTACATTAAACAAGACATTGATTTTCAGACCCCCAGGCAACATATTATCTTTTAATGAAATTGTTTCCATATGGGAAAGCAAGATTGGCAAGACCCTCGGGAGAACATATGTTTCTGAGGATCAACTTCTCAAGAATATCCAAGGTGAGTTTGATCAAAGAACGCATTTAAAACAATTTCACTTAAAAAGTTTATATACCGTGTTCGTCTTGCAGTGGCTCCATCTGAGTTAAGCAGTTTTTTGTCTATAATTCATACTATATCAATGGGAGATGCAACAAGCTTCGAGATCGATCCTTCGTTTGGTGTTGAAGCTAGCGAGCTTTATCCAGAGATTAAATACACCACGGTTGTTGAGTATCTTTCTCAACTTGCTTAAAAGTCAATCTTTCCTTGATTTATAAGAATAACCATTGTTAATGTTGTTGAACCTTATGATGTTGTTTTCTACTTTTTATGTAATTTACACATATATAATGAGTGTCTTGGATTAATACAAACATAGAAACTCTGTTTGGAGTTGCAATGTATAATATGAGACCTATAATATGATGTGTATCATAATTAATGGCGAAGCTTAGTGAGCCCCCCTCGATTTTTCGCTTAGATGCGTTAATTTATACGTATTCGGGCGAAAATTTTATATGTATTAAGTTCTGCCCCATGATAAGAAAAAAAATCACTGCCCCCTGCGTTTTTCTTCAAGCTTCGCCACTGATCATAATATGTATATTAGAGCATGGAATTTGTGTGTGAGAGAGAGCTCACAAATATTAGGGACAAATCAAGGAAGGAGAGGCGTTGTTCTTATGGGGCTTCCTTAGAGGTTGGGCTTAAACTAAAGGGCTAAAACCTAGTTGGGCCCAACCCATATAATAAGCCGAATAGAGCACTCGTTTTAGACTTACACTACTAGCAAGATATGTCTTTCCATTCTTCTGGATTGCTTCCGTTTGTCGAATGTTAAGTGTTCCTCTGATTTTATAATGAATATTATAGAATTAAATGAATTTTGTGTTAATATGTAAGTACCTTAGTTCACATCATGACCTTGATCCGGTATATACGCCGTTGCTTTGAAATCAAAACTGCTTTATACATTCAGGTTGTAGATTGGGTTCGGGTTATCTTGCTACGACATACATGTCATGTATAAAACATATTATGAACATTGTGTAGTGTTCTACCTTCATTCATCCTAACGTGCAAACGACAACAATAGTATTATCAATGTTATGTTTTTTTCGCCTACTTCTTGTTGAAGTAGTATAACTCAAAGGGATATAAATATTATTACATATATTTTACATAGCTTTATTAAAAATAGAAACCTGCATATAGTAGTACATATACTTTATATAGAAATAATGTAATGTTTATAATAATTATTATTTGTTTAATCTATACTATATAATAAATAAAGGTTTTCCATGTCACTTCCATATTCATTCTAATCATTTTTTTCCGTCTCTCTCGTATTAAATACATCTCTATCTTTTTTTAATAATAATATATTTAAAAAATACTAATATTTATATTAATAAATCTCCTGACATGTTTTGACAAGTAATGAGTTAACATATTATATTGTATTCCACGGGTTTATTCAACCCGTGTAAAATACGAGTTTTTAAAAAATAATTTTTTTTACTTAGTATATAATATTATATTTATTCAACCCGTGTAATACACGGTATTTTAATCTAGTTTATATAAATATAATTGAAAATTACTATTGGCATATATCTAGTGTTTTGAAACCCGGACCGGACCGGCCGGTCGGACCGGGAACCGGTGGTCTGACCGGTCCGGTTACATATGTTGAACCGGTCTTGCATCGAACGGGAGGTCGGACAGGACGAACCGACGGTCGGACCGGAAACCACCGGACAAACCGCTTGACTATTTTTTTTTTATATTTTTTTTATCTTTTTTAAGTCTCTTGGCTTTGTATTTCGTAAGTAATTGTTAGTTTAAAATTATTAGAATTGACTTGTTGGTGGTTTTTGAAATGATTAATGGTTGTTTGGATTGATATATTTTTATAATATTTATGACGTCGTCCGGTTCTTAAATCCGGTCGGACCTGTCCGACCAGTGGACCGGTAAGAAGACCGATTCGACGTCCGGTCCGGTTCTGAAAACATTGCATTCTGAAAACATTGCATATATCTATATTTTTGTGTTCTCATAAACATAAACTTTTGGCGGCATTGATGATGCCTGAAACTACCTTTTTCTCACAGCTACTGACAGACCACAAATCGGATAAAAAAACTATACGGTCTTCACCTATGCAATTACCTCGTAAACGACAGCATAATACTGATTGTATATTCACTGGTTTTAAACTATAGTCGTGAATCTTGTGCCAACCCCACATTGTCTTCAACGACATTGATTTTTCCACCGCAAGCATCTGTATTTCTGTCTGACTTTTTTCATTTTCTTGGTGCACGCCAAGTGTTTGATAAAATGCTTGAACCAGATACTTCCTTGTAACTATTGTTCTTTTGTGGTCTGCTTATGGTACCATATAGCAGAGTGTTGCATAAGCATTCATTATTGATCATGAAACAGGGAAGAAGTGGATATGAACCCTCTGATACCGAAACCGAATTGCATGAAGCTCCTTGGAATGAATTCAATAAAAAGATCACAGAATTGGGCTTTGATGAACCTAGGAGCTTAAATCCATCAAGACTCACCAGGAGACATTCTTCAAAGTTTGATCCTGAAGGGCTGCCACCTCCAAGAAGACACAGCAAATCGCCCTACAAGACTCGAAGAGGCGATGGGAGTTCTCGGTCACCAACTCCTGGCCCGCTTCCTCTTCCACCCGGGAGAAATATCAGCCCGTTTTCGAAATCTGAACGTAGGAGACATGTTTCACCGTTCAAGCCCCCAAGAGGTGATGATCTATCGGATGGTGATGATGATGAAAGTTATCACGGGAGTGAAAAGCCGAGTTATGCTAGAACATTATCAGCACCTAGACTTAGATCAAGGGACAAAGATCAACAACTGAAAAACGATCAACGGTTGAAAAGAAGAGAGGGAAGAAGTAGAACACCTCCATCGCGCAGAAGTGTTACGCCACGAAAATACAAAGAATGTAACCATAAAAGTTCACCTTCTGCACCCATTTTTGACATTTTCTTCTCTGGAGACTATGCTGCAGTGTCGGCCCAAAAGAGTATGAACGAAGGGTTGGAAAATCGTCTCAGCCCCGAGCCCAAATTGATCATAGAAAAAAAGCCCAACCCGCTTGAGCGTTATAAATCAAACACCATTCCTAATTATGTAAGTGATGTGAATGGGAAGTCAAATGGGAGTTCTTGTAGATTTACTGCAAATAGGCGAAAAAGCCAGACAGACACATGGTTTTCTTGCATGGGAAAAACATCTTGTAGTACCACCAAGAAGTCTCCAGAAAGATTAAGAGCCTTTGATGAAGCTTCATTTATTAAGAAAGCTTTTGTGGTTGAAAACTTAAGACAGTTCTGGGCTGATAAGTATCAGCCTTTATCATTAAACGAGTTCACTTGCCATAAACAACAAGCCCTGCAACTTAAACAGCTAGTAAGTGTCATCAGTTTCTTAGTTGTTTATTAGTCTATAGATAATGCACATTCATTATTTTCTATATGTATTTGGTTTTTTAGATTCTTACCTTGTTTCACTTTAGGCATCCCAGGAAATATTACCACATATTCTTTTGAAGGGACCTCAAGGGTCAGGGAAGAAAGCTTTGACAATGGCCCTACTATATGAGATATATGGAGATGCTGCCCGGAATGTAATTTTACTTTTGTCTTGAAGAACAAGATTTAGCCTTTATGATTTGTCTCAACAATATAGATTGGTCTTCTTTTTGCAGATATCTCACGATTTAAGATACTTCCAGATTCAGGTATGACTTGATACCGAAAACCAAACATACAAGAGCTCGGGTCTATAAGTCTCCAATGGTAAAGTTGATGATGAAAGAAATTATAGGGAAAAGAACTCTATAATGTTAGTGATGGCCAATTTTAGTTGATACATAAAAAGAATTTCAACTTGATTGTTTGGGATTTCTTCATTTACACTAAATATCACGAATTACGCTAAACTCTCACTTAAATCCACCTATTTATTTACTGATGTGCATGAAAAAACCACAATTGTGATAAAAAGAACCTTTAAATAATGAAATATAACTTAAGAAATTGATAAATAATATACGAGAGGTAAAGAGATTAAGTGTTTTTTATTCTAAAAGAAGTACTTCTATTTAATCATAAATAAAGTTCTAATTTTTTTTTTTGTTTCTAATGTTATCTCTATCGTCCGATGCTTAAAAATCCAGAAAGCTGTAAAGCAATTCTGTAACTGTTTATTAGACTTAGTCGAAGGCTATTCCCCTTTAGGAACATAGATTTTTTTAAAAAATGGCAAAGATTCTGTAAGCACACATGCTTCTAATAACCATCAAGATTGTAATGATTGATAGTTAATCTTCATTCACATCCTTAATTTATATAAATTTCTCACCCCATGATTATGTTTCTTATCATATTGCTTCTAGGAAACAAGGTTAACTCAAGTAGTAGTTCCTGTTACATCAAGTCCTCACCATGTAGAGCACAATGTGCACTTGGAAGCTAATGCTAGATATGCTCTAATGGCTTCAGTCAAACAAATAAGTAGTGATCATGCAGTTAGTCGTGAGACCAGTATGGTTAATTTAAAGCCAGATTATACAGGTGACAGGTCCATCATTTTAATTGTTTTTTTAACAAGAAGGTCCAGTTTCAAATTTGAATTTATAGATCCTGTACCTGTTGTCTTATCTACAGTAATGGTCCTTTATGATGTTGACAAAGCTGATGAGAGCAGTCAGAACTTGATAAAGTTGATTATGGATTGCTATTCAGATGTTTGTAAACTGGTTTTGTGTTGTCAAGATGATGTGGACATTCTTGAATCAGTGAAAACTAGGTGCCATGTTATTAAGCTTGAAGCTCCTGTATCTCATGAAGTAAGTGATATATATTACCTATATGTGGAAATCTCAACCCAATTACCTATAAATGATTTGGATTGGGTTATATTTGATGATTATGCTACTGGGATTGCCCTTGATAACGAAAATGTCATCGGTCAAATTGAATATTATCGGCCAATGGGTCATAGTTTGGATTAATTTGCCCTCGAAAAACCTCCAAAACAACCTCCCCATTCTCTAATTTTTTGGAAGCTTGAACATGTTTTTTCTACCATTAAGTTATAGGAATACAGAACATGAATATTCATGAGCTAAAATTTCCAACTTTCATCTGATTTCGGTGTTTTAATATCTTAGATCATGGAAGTTCTTATTCAGATATCAAGGAAAGAATACTTTGATTTACCCATGAAATTTGCTGCCAAGATTGCTAATAAATCAAAACAGAATTTAAGAAAATCAATCATGGCTCTTGAAGCCTGCAAGTCTCACAAGTAAGACAACACATATTATGTTGATAATATCTTTATTTAAAAAAATAATCTATTCTTAATCAGAATCTAAAACTCAACCACATATGCAGCTATCCATTTGTTGACGATCAACCAATTGCAATAGGTTGGGAAAATGTACTTATTGACCTTGCTGCTGAGATTTTAGCTGATCCATCGCACAAGAGGCAAGTTTATAAAATAAATTTTATACTTGATAAAAAACTTGATAACAAGCTAAGAACATCAATCAATTTATCAGGCTATTTTTCACAAGGGGAAATCTACAGAAACTTTTCGTGGAATTTGTTCACCCAAAACTGATTCTTCTGGTAAAGCTGTAACCTTTTAGTTGAAAATTCATTTCAAATTCACCCTATAATTCAAAATTATAAGTTGCATTGTTTCCATTATGCAGAAACTCATTGAACAGTTCCTCAAGGGTGTTGAAACTAATATCAAAAGGGAACTGTATTATTGGCATGGTTATTATGTAAAGTTCTTGTTTCTTTACCATATTTTATATGTTATTTTTTTGGCAAATATTTTATTACTAAAAGTTAATGCCAACCTACAGGATAAGAGACTCCCAGTTGGAACCGGTGCCCTACTAAAGCTAGAAGGTAAAAAAGATATATAATAGTATATCCTATATGATCTATGATGAATAATGATATAAACTTAAAGTTGCATTACACCCAATGTTTTTTTTTTTTTGAAGTTCTTTATATATGTTTCTTGCCCTGCAGAGTTTGTTGCAAAATTCATTAGTATACACAGGAAGACTTTACATAATCGTCAGTGATTGAACCTTAGCGAAGCATAAATAACACAAACAGGGGATGTGAATGTGTCACTTTGTGCCTTTAGCCTTAGAGTTTTTTTTCTTTGATTTCTAAGTGTAAACACAATGCAATCCTGGTTGCTATGTGGTTCTGATGAAATATGTGAGTTTATGTTACCAATTTATAACTCTTTGGTACTGAATTGATGATCATGTTTGATGTAGATTGGGTTCAAAGATCATCTCCGTGGATGCATTTGTGTTGATATCATGTTTTGTACTTTGTGGTGTTTGATATTTGATGTGTGTAACTTACTGATGGACAAATCTATATCCAAAACATATATTCTCTACATTGTAGAAAGGGGTGCATATCTATAATTTCCTTTATAAGATGCCTATGTGTGTAACTTTCACTAAAGCTGATATTTTTCTAAACATCAATGTTGACTTAGTAAAAATGTTTTAAATTGATCACACATAGTCACATTTTCCCAAAGTTGAACTACGCATCACTGGTCGCGAGTTGTTGCCGCTCGCAGGATGAATTGGCTGGCCTTGAGGCAACTCGGGACGCTACGCTTGGCCTCGAAAGATAACCCCATGACACTAAGGTCATAAACATAAGGTTAGCTTTACAAATGTTAGAATTTTTTTTGTATAAACCAAAATTTCATCTTCAACCCTTTGAACCTCCTAATTGATGGGTCAGGTTTAGATTAGTTTGTATAGTGTGTATTTCACACCTTCTAACATGTATTGTAACTTAACTTAAGTTGTTTTTGGTCTCATTGCGAATCATGGTTGTAATAAATATAGTTTGATGTATAATGTAGGAGCATAACGTATCAACTTTAATTACTGTAGAGTATAAATTTGGAAACATTTTCTTTGATAATGCAAGAAAAAATACGATTAATTCGTAAATTTGTACAAATTAGCCTTTTCACTTGTAAACAAAGTCGTGTTGCAACATTGTCACATGGGTGCTGTTATGGAGACCTTGTGCCGCGAGTAGGGTTGTTTGTAAAATCCGTTAAAATTCTAACCGGGGGCATTCCCATTAGTTTCCCTATCACCATCTCTATAATTACACTAAAAATCACTGCATTTTCTCTCTTCTTTTCAATTAAATAATATTTTTTATACATGTATCATTACTTTTTCTCTCTCCTTCACTCACAACATTTTTAAAAAATATTATAATTTTTTTTTCTCTCCTCCACTTTAAACTACTTCCTAAAATATAGGGAACCACACTCATAAATATATGAGGAAGCTGTTGTGAATGCTCTAAACCATAATACAAAATTGACTTGCTTATCGTGAATTACATTGGGAATTAAACTAATGAACACCTCTAGGAGGAGAGGTATATTTTGCAATGGTCTTTTATTATTTTTAAATCTTTAAGAAAAATCAATTGAAGTCAATTTAAATTATTTTAAATGTCTTTTGAAAAAGGATTGAATACAAATTATTTAACATTGCATGCTCAATGCAGAAGTCACACTTATTTTATTGAACAATAAGAATAAGAATATGTTATCAGAAAATTTACGGGACCTTGTCAAAACCCCGCTAACTAACAAGATTAGGCAAACTTGCTTGTGTCGGACAGGACAGGGGGTGTTCATGAGGTTACAACTGAAAAACAGTGAAAGCAGAATTCGAACATAAAATCTTTAAAACAGGAATCAGCCACTTACCGTTGCAACGCGCTAAAGGTTCATTTAATTAATATGTATTAAATACATTTTTTTCTATATGTAAAATAAAAAAGATATAACTTACCTTTACACTAAAAAACGGTTTAAAACAGCTTTAAATAAATTTTCATGTGATTTTCCAGGGAGCAAGGGAATGTTGACAGATTTTGTGGTGATAATCGGTTATTAGCAATGGCAGGAACCTTTAAGATTTAGCTTTCTCACAACCCATGGAGAGGAAGGAAGGAAGGAGTCTTGTTCGAAACTTTCTCCACAACACCATGGGATGAATCATCATCATCATCTTCTTCTTCTTCGTTTCTCGTTCCCCCCTCTGCTCTAATTCGATCACCTATTTCTGCTTCCTTAAAGGTACAATTCATCTATCCATCCGATGATCTGTTATTCTCGCCTTTTGTTTTTCGATTTGCGGTTCGAATCTGCTTATTTTTATGATTTCAGGTTCAGTTAATTCGTTCAATCAAATGTTATCGATATTTTAGGTTAAGATGTTTCGTATTTGACGTTGCGTTTTGTAACGATTTCAGGTCGTATTAGTGTTTTAATTTGTAGTGTACATGAATTGATTCATCTATTAGCGGCATCGATTGTTGATTTGCCGATCATGTAATCCGAATCCTATTGGTGTTTTAATTTGTAGTATCTAGTATGTATGAATTGATTCATCTGGTAGCGGCCTCAATTGTTTGTTTTGCCGATCATGTAATCCGAATGCAAATTAGGTCATGTTTGATCAAAATCATAGATGTGTTTTGAGTCCAAATATTGTAACCAAGAGCAATCAGATTTCATTTTGTTTCTTTTTGTAATCAATTTTTTGATTTCTGTTGTTTGTTTGTGTTGATAAATTGAAAATATGAAAGGTATTCAGATCTGTTCATGTTGCAATGCCTACGTTTACAACGGTAGCTTTGGATACTTTGATAGAGCCAAAAGCTTCTAAGCTGGCAGTGGCAGGGAAATCTAAACCTGAACCAAAACCGGAGAGGAGGAATAGTGGTGGAATTCTAGGTGCTGATAGAAAGCCTAATTTGATTAATACTGCAATGACTATTGAGAGAAAGCATCATTGGACTCAGATTTCACCTGCTCTTTATGCTACTCCTGTACCAACCCCGGTTCAAGATTCCCCATTATCGTTCCCTACGTCACCTTACATTGTTGACCATAAGAGGCGAGGGCCACGCCTTTCGAAGACTTATTCTCAGGATGATGCTGTTCTTCATCAAGCTGTAGCTAATGAACCTACTGTGAAGATCAAGAAAAGTGTAGAAGCGGAGGATATTGATTCTAGCAAGGTTTTTGATTTCACGGATACTGTTTCGGGTGATGTTAAGGATAAACATGTCAAGTTTCAGCCTAATGAAGATCTTGGAAGAGCAGAGGTTGTTGAATCTAGCCAGGTTTTTGGCATGACAGATACTGTATCTGGTGATGTTGAAGATACACATGTCAAGTTTCTGCATAAAGCAGATAAACATGATGTTTTAAGAAAGTCTGATACCTTGGAACGAGATGGTGATATAGATGATTTTTTTGATCCTCATGATTCAATGAGTGTTATAAGTAACACTGCTGGGGAAGGTAGTCATGCAGTAGAGCGGTCTTTACATTCCAACACTCCATTTGCTGAGTTTTATGATGCTTGGGAAGGTAATCTGGTTTCTTTATACATATATATAAATATAGTTAGAGGTGGAAATGGGTGTGTTGGGTAATGGGTCAAACAGGCTGTGTTGGACTGACTTAAAATGCTACTTTTTTGTGAATAATTAGAGTGTTAAATATGATTGCAAAATTTATATTATTTCAATGATAATCTGAGTTTTTGAAAAAATGATTTTATGAGGTTTAAATGATTCATGCATTAAAAAGACACTTTGGACAACTTTTGACCCGTTCAATCCTTTCAGCCCATTTGATCCGTTTCCTATTATAATATTAACTTCGGTTGACTGGTTAGTGATAAGTATAACCCGAATAAACTCATCCATAAGGGTGTTGAAATTTTCGCCTCTACATAACCCAAATCAACCAATTCTTTCATGATTACACATTTTAACTTTTTTATCAGTTTCTTTGTATTCAACTAAATCGACCAATGTTATGGTAACCCTCCCTTCATGTCAATTCAGAGATCTGTGAACCAATCATTTTTATGATTAATAGTTGTGATTAACATGCATTGAGATTAAATCATACCTGTTTTACAATATTGCGGAAGTGAAGTGATGGTTTCACTTGCATTATTTCCACAGAACTAGCATCCGAGACTGGAATTCAGCATACTGCAACCAACATCCAGGGTGAGCTACATGAATTAAAATCGGGCTTTTTGATAGAGATGGAAAAAAGGAAACAAGCAGAAACCCGTTTAAATGATATGAGAAGCCAATGGGGAAGAATCCGGGAACAATTATCTGTTGTTGGGCTAAGTCTTCCCGCAGACCCTACAATGTTGGAGGACGAATCAGCCATTGATCCTGGGGAAGATCTATGTCATCAGATCAATATTCTCCGATTTGTCTCCAATTCTGTTGGGAGAGGAATTGCTAGGGCTGAGCTGGAGGTTGAGATGGAAGCACAGTTGCAGTCAAAGAATTTTGAGATTAATAGGTTGTTGGATAGACTGCGTTACTATGAAACTGTTAATCATGAGATGTCTCAAAGGAATCAAGAAAATGTTGGTGAGGGTCGAGTCGTTTATTACTTTTTGCAGGTCTTTTATTATATTTATATTAATTTAAATCACATATTTAGAAACCATGCGTCGACTTAGGCTAAGGAGGAAGAGAAGACAGAGGTGGATTTGGGGTTCAATTGGTGTTGCAATTACACTTGGAGGTACTGCTTTAGCATGGTCTTATCTCCCAACTGGAAAAGGATCTTCTTCCACAGATCCTTCTGGAAGCAACCGTTCTGATCAGTAGCAACTACCCTCACTGGTAACGCCGAAGATGATATGTAAAGAAAACAAACAATCTGACACATCAGCTTCCACATCCTCATTTTGACCCGTTAAACAGGTCGGTTACCTTAAATTCAAACTCCATTGTTTTGTTTTTGAATATAATCGGTTGGTTGTGTGATTTCTTTGTAATTTTGTTAACATTTAGGTTTTTGGACGTGATGCAGAGTAGCATGGAGGTTGCCCGACAGCAATTTTCACTTTGAAGCCTTTTAGGGAGGTAATTTGTACATAACATGTTCAGAGGTAATAACATGGATTTACATTTACATACATTTTTGGCAGTAATAAAAGCATGGGTTACAGTTTACACAATGAATGCAAAACAAAATTGCTCACGAGATGCTTAAGTGCATCAAACTGGTGGGAATGAATTTGGAAGGAAAACTTTGACTTGATTTTGGGATATCATTGTTAACCACTTTATTACCGTTAGATCTCCTCGATGGCATTTTCTAACTATGGCGATTAAGATAAAAGCAAGGTGTAGTTTATTATAGATGTCGTAGCAATCAGCAAACCGTCGTCAAATTTTCGAAAAACTATTCAAAAATCGCCTGTTTTCTCAAAATTCATAGATCTTCTATCCGAAATCGAACAAAATCGTTAATCATTCATCTACACTTTGTCTCGTGTAGCGTTTTCATATTTCATCTCGAGGGAAACCGTTGTGTATCATTTGTAGGCGAAGAGAAGCTTTATCAGTTCTTTCTAATGTTGAGTTCAAGTTCAAGTGGTTAACATTATTTGTTTTAGGATTTACACCAAACAAAATGTTCCAAAAAACTTAGTTTATCCATTCTGGCATACTATGTGTTTGTTGAAATTATGCATTGAATCACAACATTTATTCACTTTTGATACATGTATTAACTGGTAAATACATCCTTTGTGTATACATACGGTACATTCACTTGTCTTTACTTGTATTCACGATGAATACGCTATTAATGAAATTATGAAAACTAAAGTGTATTCGCCTAGTAATACATTTCAACTCTTGATAATGTATACACTACTTGATACATTATTTGTAAAACCATTACACGTGTGAAAATAAGTGGATCATTGGCTAAAGTGGTTTCGCCGGTGAATAAACGTGTTCACTAGTAAATACAGTATAGTAGCGTATTCATACATGTTACTTGTGTTCATTAGGGAATACATTATTTGTGAAACTGTTAGGAACTTCATCAATGAATCTCTTGCCATAAATAACTAGCAAAGATCACAAACAATTGACTATACAAGTCAGCTTTGCATAAAATTTTGTAAAAACATAGTCCTTGCAAGTAAAACAATGAAAAATTTATCCAACTACTTGTTCGGTAGGACAATTCTGAGAATTTCTTGGTGATTAGTCGTGAATCATCGAATACTAAAAACCTAGAACCAACACCGGGGAAATAGTTCAACTCAAGAGCGCATTGTGTTGTCGAGATAATCACATACCTCATTCCAAATAAATAGATTGGTAGCAGAAATTGTTCACAAAAACCTGTCTATCTCATAGCTCTATTGACAATTGATGGCATATAATAGATTTCATGGTAGAATCAAAAAGATCGAAGAAAAGATCAGAAGTATCAATCATAGTTAACATATGAATTTGTTGGTAGACATGATGGTGCAAAGATCAATAGTAAATTACAAGTTCGAAGACGTTAAAGCAAATACAAAAAGGTTGTAGATGAAAGTCAATGTTACCCTTACATTATTGAAGCATATGAGTTCCCGACCATAGATTTAAAATCTTGGTGATAAAAGTGGTTTTTAATTTTTAAAGAATTTTCAAATATTCAATAGTTCTTGTTTAAACTTATAGTTTTCAACGAGCAATTGACACGCTTGGTTATTAGCTCATTAGTTGCGTAATTGCTTTAAGCGCAAATATGTTTTAAAATTTATATATATATATATATATATATATATATATATATATATATATATATATATAACTGAGTGTGAGTGTGTTTGATGCTCGCTGCTAACGTGTGTTTTGTTACATTTACGGGTTTTGTTTATGTGTTTCTAGTTTGTTTACTTTTTAATGCACTAAAAAAACTATTATATTTTTTATTTCATACCTAAAAGTCATTGAACTCAATTTTGATATATTTTACATATATAGAGGTATTATGTTAACATGGATGTCATGAGACTCTTCTGTTATCGTGAAACACTTAGTGGCGGATCCAGAAATTTTGTTCGGGGGGTTCACTCTATATATTTTAAGGGGTTCACCCCAGTGTTTTTACATACCGTTCTATATAAATTTCGAAACTCGGGGGTTCCGGTGAACGTAGGTCCGCCCCTGGAAACACTACCTTATCAATTTTAGAAATTTAAATAAAATCAGTACAATCTTATTTTTTTTAAATGTATCCACATTAATTCTTTTATACATTTAGAATACCATTTTATTAAATTTTAATAATTTAAAAAGTAACAAGTCATTTTTAAATCTTAAATATATGTATTTTAAATAAATTAATATATTTTAATATATCAAAATTAGATTTAAGAAGTTAAAAACAAATTAAAAAAACGTGGATGTGGATTTTTGTTATGAGATTATTCCTTAGATATAAAATATCAAATAACTAGAAATAATAATTGGCATAGGCATAGGTATAGGCAAAGTTTTTTTTTTTTTTTTTGAAAGGCGATAATAGGCAAAGAAATAATAAAATATCAAAGATTTTTTTTTATGCATATAAAGCCATGGAGTTGTTGATGAGATTCATTCATGACATGACAATAATCACCAAAAGTTGTTTAAGTTGGCCGTAAATAATGCTTTCGTTTTCTCTTTTAATATGTTTGAATGGTAGTGTATTATAATTTTTTTTTTTATGTTTATTAACTGATGAAATTAAATTTTTGGTTTCTCAATATTTGCTAAATAAGACGCAATTGGGATATTTTCACAACTCGAAACTTACGGAAAACCAATTCAGAACGGTATTCTGGAATTGCTTATTTCATTTTTTTTAACGATAATTTTTTTTTATCTGGACAAAGTTTAAATCCACAAACTTGTATATTAAGTTGTGAGTTAATGAATCATTATTTACAATGCATCAACCAGTATTAAATGAATGGGTCAAATCAAAACTATTAAAAAAATTCTTATGAAATGTTATGATATGTATTAACAATCACTAATTCAAGAAATTAGGGTGAAGGGGGCACCCTCGGGTAACCCTCTGCGGGTACACCGCCGCCGACCCTTCGGGTAGCCACACGGGTAAGAGTTTTCGGGTATAAGTACCCGTGTTCTTGGGTAGAAGGGCATGCTCATGATTGGATGGATCAAGTGGAGAAGAGGGTTAGGGTATTATGGTTGTGCCCCTAACCCCAACCCTTTAGGGTATTGGGGTTGGATTTGGGTAAAAGTGAGATGACACATTCTCATTGGGTATTTTTGTTAAAGTAGTTTTTTAGTGAGGGTTGTGTCCCCTTCACCCTTATATATTGTATTATAGCATATTTAATAAAACAGCACAAAATAATAGACAATTTTCAAATTAAATACACAATTAATTAAAATTAAAGAATACCACACCAAATTTTCGAATAGTGAAGAAAAAAATATTTTAAATTTAACACATACAGTTAAACTTCATACAAATCGACAGTTAAACTTCATACAAATCGACACTTTTACTTTTGCTGGTTTAAATTGTAATATAAAGTATCCAATTTTGTTTCATAATCTATTGCAAAAGCCTATTTCTGCCTAATTTTATACACACATATATAATAGAAATTAGCAGAATTAACTTTTATCTCACTTTTAGCAAGAAACAATAAAACTATTGAAAAAGAAATTAAGAATTTTAAATCGAAAAAAGAAATAGTTTAATTTTGAGCAAAGATTATTAATTATTTATGTTTTAATTATTTATGTGGCATTTTAATCGGGACCCATACGTAACCTTCACTGGCTATAAATTCTCTTCACCGCCATTAACTTAATTAAATATATTTGTAACCTTTTTTCCCTAATCATTCTCTTTTTAATTGTATTTTTATTCTCTATTATCACTGAAATTCAGTATGATGTATTTAATTTTTTATACACTCTTGGGGCCAATGGTCAAAATGCCGAAAGCATAAACTCAATGGAGCCCATATTTGGCTAATATATTATTTAATTACCTTAACTTTTTCTTTTCTATTTTTTAAAATAAAAGAGAGTATTTCTTGCATTTATTTTGAAAAAAAAGGCAAATTATATAAAATTTAGAGTCAATTACGTTTTTGGCCCCTGAGATTTGGTTAGTTGAACCCTTTAAATTCAAAAATGAATCTTTTAAGAGTAAATTACAGAAAACAACCTTTAAGTATATACTAAATTACACCGGCATACCTTTATCGGCAAAAACAAATTATCGGCAAAAACATTAATCAAAGTTTCTATCGAATGTGTCTGGATCTGGAAACGAAAACGAATAGAAACAAGCAAACAAAACTAACTGAAAATTTTAACCTTTGTTAGTCTAAAGGTTATAATTTGATACAAACCATTTAGATAAAGGGTGTCTAGCGTAATTAGTGAAGATAAATGTCTGCCGGTGTAATTTAGTATATACTTAAAGGTTGTTTTTTGTAATTTACTCATCTTTTAACATATCAAACCTTGTGGTTGCATTTTTCTAACCATTTTAGTCTATATTACTAAATAAATCATAATCTTTTGTTCAAAAATTAACAAGTTTTGTGAGTGAAGGGATGAAGAAGCGTGTGTTTTTAAACGTTTTTTTAACCGGTTTTAATTGTGAGAGAGGCAGAGTATGAGCAAAAGGCACATGTGCTCATGGTCTAAATAATGGTGGGATCTTTCATATTTCTCTCATCTCTAAGCTCTCTTTCTCATCCATTTTATCGTCACGTCATAATTTTTCTTTCTCTTCTTTCTTAAGCACATTGTATCCGGTTTTCCCACACCTAATCCATTTTTTTAAATTAACTAACTAAATTAAATTAAATCTAATAAAAATATAATGTTAATTTAAAGTAAATAAAAACTTACAAAAAATAAAATACTAAATAAAAAATGTATAAAAACTAATATAAAACAACATTTTCAGTTCATTTAAAAAACATACAATACCAAATGAAAAACATAAAAAAAAAAAATACAACTTGCTGTCAAGGTGGGGGTATGTAGGTGAATTTACATTATGTTCCACGAGATCCGATCGAAAGCTATCGTGGGTTTCTTGGCAACACAATTCCATAAAAATACTAAAAGCTCTTTCCGCATCCTTTATTTGCACTTCTATGATGCCCAGAACCGTATTCATTTATCATTAGTTGGATATCTAAAGGATTTCATCATGGTTACCAAAATGAGGTATATCCCATCAGACATCAGCAAGAAAATACATATACTTGTATTGTACATTGTTCGCCTCAACATCTTATGAGGCAACAGTTTCGATCATAACGTTATTTCTTTATTCGGGATATGATCTCCAACCCCCCCCCCCCCCACACACACCACCCAAATAAAACCAACTATGGTAGTTATAATTCTAAACCACGATTAAATCTATGAAATCATTGATTTATACATTTCTTTTAATCGCGACTCTATAGATAATCTTTCTCGCTGTCATTTTAAGAGAACCGTCGAAAATTTGAACGAAGAAAAAAAAATGATTCTTCATTATCGCAATTGAAGTAATGAGCCTCCCAATATTGTATATCTATATAATCATTGGTTTATATAGATTCATCACCTATTTTTTAGAATAGTTGTCTTTGTACCCAAAACCTTGTTTGGAACGTATCATCCTCATATATTAGATTCTTAAGTATTGCACGAGATGGTCATATGCAGCTTCACAATCTCTTCTTACATAATTTCTTGAACTTGTAATATCTTTAATTGATTATTTAGCTGTTCTTGAACAATTTTCGAAAGTAAATAAAAATTATCCACATTGGTTTCTACAACTTGATTATTGAGTGAATCTTTGGAGCATGATAATGATGAACTAGATAATAAAAAATGATGGAGAGACATGATATAAAACATGTGTAGAAATTTGAGAAAGAATAATTAAAAATGATGTGAAAAATATAAAAATTCAAGTTGGTATATATAGGGTTATAGTTTTAAATAAATTTTTTCCATTGAAAGTAGCCGTTTGAAACACGATAATGACTCGGCATGGTAACCCCAATTTAAGTGTAGTTTTATCAGGACCAAATGAGACGGACGGTTTTCACGTGGTACCACGTCTGCACCCCTCCCAATTACAACACCATTCACTCTAAGTCTGGGTGTAGCGGGTCACGTCTTTTTGGGCGTTAGCCTCATCACGCCTTCTCCGATCAAGGGTGAAGGATATAAGGGGCCGGGGGTGGCCCCGACCCCGCCGTTTTTTTCGTTAGTAGTTTAACTTTTTACGTTTTTGTTCAAAAAAATTTATACGTATTGAGCCGGCCCCCTCCTGTTTTTTTGCTGAAAATTTCTTGGCCCTCTGATTTTTTATCCCTAAAAATTTCAGTTCAATGCTTTATTCAGATTAATTCGATAAGTTATCAGTACGAAATTTAAAAAAAAAAAGTTTATGCATTTAAAAAATAAAAGTGTAAGTTTAGAGGGGGAAATGAAAATTTCAAATAAATCACCCTAAAATTCTTAGCCCCCTTTCCTTTTCGTCGACCATGCCCGCTTCCCTCAAACACACCCAAATCTCAAATCTGAAATCCCCCTCTGCCTTGCGCCCTTGCCACTGCTTGTGCCCTCGTCGCTCGCCACCGGGCCACCATAGATAATTAGATATTTAGGGTTATTTATTGTTGATTTGTCTGACACGACCCGAATTGAATCATCAACCCGAATATATAACCCGGAACATAATTATAGGAAAAAAAAAATTGGTCTAATGACTTTCGGTCCTCGCTACTTATTTTTTCAAGCTCCGTCACTGTCTCAGACATGGTGTTTAACGTCCTTAACATCCTTAAATCCTGTAAGAACGGTAGTGTATCAGATTGTTGACGCCTGTTGCCGATAACAGAGTAAACTCTTATCTAATCTAATGTATAAAGAAAAGACAGAAAAAACATGGAAAGACAGAAGGATGGTGAAGTCAATGAGTCAAGGGTGTGTTTGCTGGCACCTGGGCATCTATACTGTGGTCTGCACTCACAGCACCAATTTCCCATGTGGTTCTGCCTCTACGCTATACTCTACTTTTACCCACCAGGTGAAATTTGCAAATATCATTTTTTAATCCAACAAGGGGCCTATATATTTGCGTTATTAATTAATATATATCTTAACGTCAATATATTATAATTTAAATTTATTTGTTAATATCTATTCATTAAAAAAATAAATAATCAATCTTCTACACCATATATATTAATAAAAATATAGTATATGTAACTTATCTTAAAACATTATTAAACTAATTTATATAAGTTATTTTTATGGTGCATAAATTAAAAACAAAAGGTACTTTATACCAATATAATTACACCCGAACTTTTTAGATAGTTAAGTGTACATTATATATGAAATAGGAAATATTATTGGAACATGTATATATTAAAATTTTAAACCAAACATTTAACGTACATTATGATTTATGCTAGTTAAGTTCGTTATCTTATTTACGAAAATAAAAATATTTATTTTTTAAACGGTTACTGTTTCAATTGATTAAAAGTAATAATTAAATATATCACGTTAACAATAATCATGAATAAATTTAAGAAAAGTAAAGTGTATTTTATGTAAATGTTAGATTCTTTTTAAGGTGTTAATAAAAGTTATATAAAAATAATTTCTGTCTATTGTATTAAAAGTACGGCAAAAATAAAACATGACAAGGGTATAAAAAAAACTATATTAAGTTAAAGGGTTAAAATATAAGTTTTATAGTTTTAAAATGAATAATATAACCCCAAACTGTTTGCTGCCATTATTTATACCACTAAAATTGAAGTGCATACTTTTCATTTTACATCAAAATAATGTAAAAGGTATATACAAATTATTAGTGTTTTTTCTAAAAATAGTTTTTCTGAACTTTTTTTTTCTAACAATCAATTTAACAAAATCTATAAGAATATAATAAAATAGAAAAGAAAATTTATAAATAATGTGTAAAGTTAAACTAAAATTTATATCCTTAACTCTTTACGCAATTATTGATTGGATAGAAACTATGGGTAGCATGATAAAACACTAGTTTATGGTAGTGTGTGTGGGGTGTCAGGGGTGTTAGCGTCTTTCCCTTGAGTCCGTACACTTTGCCTTGATTTCCCCCGGTCGGACTACACTCTACTACTCTATTGTGTCTTTCAATTTGTTTTTAATAATATTTATATAGTTTCAAGAAATATTATGTTTTGATCAACATCAAGATTTACAAGCATGATTTATATAATATGATGAGATAGGAGGTATTACGAATATCTAACTATATTAAGGTATTTAGATACCGGTTAATTTTTTTGCTTGACGGGCGACATATATAATCCCCACGAAGACAACATTGGTTACACGAAGGTTGATCTACGGTGTGCCCCATGTGTACCGAAGGGGCTGTATCAATCAGTCGTTTGTTTCATGTTCTTTCGCTAAACTAGTGTAAAATCAAATCGACAACTAGTGGAGATTGTCTCCACTCGTTTGTGCCCTAGTAAAGGAGGTCCTGGATTTTCCTAACAGACTATCGGTCTCAACATCCACCAAATCAACTATTCTTGGTATTTTATTGGCGTCCATCTAACTCATCTGGGAGGCCTGTAACAGAAAGACCTTCAGAAATAGTTCGGCTTTGGAGTCCAGAATTTTTTATGACGTAACGCCCACCTCTTTTGTGTGAACAAATATATGACGAAATTGCAAAACCTAGCTTAACAAAACTGGTGTAATTCTGGTTTCACAAATTTTCCTTTGTGATTTTGCTTGTATTTGGCTTGGCCTAGATTCTTACTAGTGTCGTTTGTTTCATTAGTAATCGCTAAAACTATTTTTATTTCGTAGGAAATAGAAATATATATCTCATCTACAAATAAATAAAATACTTACTTTTACAAACTTATTCAATGAAGTCACTTTTTATTATCAATCAAACATATAAAATGCCACTCATGTTGATTAATTTCAACATAAATGTGATACCTAGAGTACATATTTTGCTATTTTTGTGTGGCCAACTCTCGAATATAACCCTTTGAATCAAGCAAATGTCCAAAGCCATATATACAAAGAAAACAATTTTGTAATGGATTTCACATGTCATTTTACAAGACTTGTACGAATGGTTTAATATATAAGTCATGCAAGCTTACACTTTTGTCTAAACATGACATCCTTCATTATCAAAATTCTAACCAACATTTAGCCAACTATAGTATTGAATTAAGCAAACCGATGAATGTCTAGTATTCTTAATTAAGGCTAACATATCGCTTAAAACTATAGGACTAAGAATAGCCCTATTTCGGACCACCATCTCTGAGTTGTTGTCTTCTGCATCGTTGATCGGAAATGATTAAAGTAAATCTTTATATCCATTACTTATCGTTTATTATTTAAGTTCGAAACTTCTAACATGGATCAACAACACTAGATTTGAGGTTCAACGGGTTATAGCACCACTGTTATCTATTTTTATATGATAAATATGATTTTAATAATCTAAATTATAACCAGTTAACCAATAATAATCTATAATAACAATTTGACCGGTGACAATAATAATTTTCACTTTTATTCTTAAGGGTGCAGAATTTCAATCATGATTTACACAAGAAGTAGAACGAAATGGAGAAGGTTAGTTAAAATATCAAACCGGATGAAAAATCGATCTCAATAAACAACATTGATATTGATAAATGTTTTATTCGATAACCTTGTTAATAATTTAAGATTGTTTTATTATTTTTTGAGAAATTATTTTTACCTTGATCTTAGAAAATTACTGTGCCTTCTGATTAAGTGGTAGCATCATTACTTTTCAAATGATATGTCATTGGTTCAAGTCTCATTTGAAACAAAAATGTTTCAGGTTAAACCAATGAGTTTTTCTAATTATGGGTTTACTCCTGAAAACGTGAGGTACCAGGGTGAGGTTCGAACTGAGGTGAAGACTTTGGACCTGATTAAGATAACCATACCCCGATCGTTAAACCATCCTGTGTAAAAAAAAAGAAAAAAAAATTGGTCCTAGAAAATAACATTTGTAGAGGCTTATTGTTTCAATTTAGGGGGAATATTGTCGAAACAAGTTGAGTGTACTATAGTTAGGAGTGTGTAGCAGGATGATATGCTGCGGTTACAAGGGGTCCCCTTCATTTTCTTTTGCCCCCTGCTTGACACGTCATCAATTCAAAATCACTTTTCCAGTGTTCCTTGTGTATCAACCAAAAAGTTAAAAATATAAATTTAGGGTAAAATATGATGAGAGAAGAAGAATTAATAAAAATTATAAAAACTTTTGTATTTGATGATATCATATATATTTTATTTGGACAACATATCTATATACTATCTAATAAATAACTAATTAAGAGTGACACGTGATATAATTTTAACCATCCTGAGATTATTTTTTTCACCCAAATTAAAAGGACAATTCCTATTTTAATAAAAAAACTAAATTTTTTGTCACTTGTCACTTCAACATTCAACTTCACATTTTTTTCTCGCATCTTTTTCTTATTAAATACACATCTCTTTTTTTAATAATGATTTATTTAAATAAAATTATTATTATACTAATAAAACACATTTATTTTAAATTATCTCTTATTTTAAGAAACTTTAAAATTTAATTATGTAACTTTTGTTTTTAACTAAATAATGATGTAAGTCAAATTATATTAAATATAAATTAATGTATTCAAACAATGTAGTATACGGGTTTTAAAGAAATAAACGTTATATAGTTTTTTAAAATACAAAATTTTTATTATTAAACATATAATATTATATTTTATCAACTAGTGTAATACACGAGATTTTAACCTAGTTTAATCATTATAATAACAGTCTTTATTTTAATAACTTTTAATATCATTGAAGATTTTTCTTATTAAACATGAAATTAAAGGAGAAATTGAAATAATAACGGTAGTCACGGTAGTTTCGGATTAACTAATTAAACCGAAAAGGAAAAACAAAGTATAATTTTGTTTAAATCAATACAGAGACTCATAAATATTGTAAAATTATATTGAAAATAATAGTATATTAATATGTTTGAATACAAAATTATGTGAAGTCGTAAAATAAAATTATTTTAATAACTAATAATAAAAATTATAAGTTGAAAAGTTATATAAAAAACAAAAAACTATAATTATTTTTTTAAATCATCGTATATTATTATTATTTATAGATATTGAAGTTTGAATTGAATTTCAATTATCAAAGTTATGGAAACAATATCCCTACAATTTGATTAAAACATACTGAGTCAACTCTGATTTACGCCACTACTGCATATAAGGGCTGCTTCTTTTTTCTTTCTTTTTTGTTACAAACGAACATGGATGGTTTTTTGAGTTACGAAGTAAACCGATTATAATTTTCCAATCCAAATTAAAGTAGCAATTTAGTCATTCTAATATCTATCCTTATTTTCATAACTTATAATAGCATTGAAAATCCCATATGAAACATGAAGTTTCAATCATAAGAAATATTTAGAGATTTATGAATTATATCATTTTTATTATTTAACCTGTGTAATATATGGATTTCTAACATAGTAAAATTATATACAAAGACAAATGGCCCAGCAAAATTTCAAGGCCAACCTGGAAACATTTACGAACAACCGCTTGAAGACCTACATGACATGAATCTGTCCAGAAGAAAGATAAAAAAAATTAACAGCAACCCAAGTGTATTACCATATTATATCCGATTTTAATATTTGTTTTATTCAAATAAAAGAGTTGATATTAACCTCCTCTATTGCATTGTATATATTACAATCTCTGTTGTTAAAAATCTTTGTATTTCTAACCTTTCAAATCGCTCATAAAGTAGCAACGACGATTCCATGACAAATCTTTTTCATCGGCTTCTGTGTGTGAAGTTCGTTTGACACTTTAAACACCTCTCTAACCGAGCCCAACGAGGAGACATAGATGTTGCACCATCGCGCCCACCAAAGCATGATCTACAGATTCAGCAGTCACTTCACAACACTAACACGTTTGCGGGCCGATACACACGCCTCTTTTTGCAAGTTATCACGAATCAAAAGTTTGTTTAGTGCAGCTCTCCAATGAAAAAAATCAACCTAATTTGGTATCCAACTTGAGCATTTGTGTTTATAGCCGAGTTCCACATAAACCTTGTCCTCAATCATTTCTCTAACGGAATGTACCGAAAAAAAATTACTCATTTCCTCCGATCTAACTCCAACGGTCCTCTCTATTATATAATGAAGATTCATTCAACAAGTTGATGCAAGTTTGGAATTCTGTTACTTGAGAATTTTCAGTCGGTTGAAATCTCCAACACCAATTAATGATATTTAGTTTACTCTTTTTCTGTCATTATACATGATGAATAATACTACATACAAATATTATTCAATACTTTACTTAAAATAAATTATGTTTTAAACAAGTTTTGTATAAATAAATGCTATTCCCCCCAAACACCTAAGTTAATCTGCAATACTTTTTAATTCTTAAGAAATTTAAAATTAAATCATAGTGAACATTTCAGTCAAATTTGGTGTAAGTGACTAATTTGAAAGTTTGATACACCTATTTGTAGCCTTTGGAGGTGATGTTTTGCGTAGGGGTGTTCAAAACCGGATATCCGAAAATTTTCGGATAGTGGATTTTAATATCCGAATCCGTATCCGAAAATTCGGATATCCGAATTTCGGATACGGATTCGGATAGTAAAGTGGATATCCGAAATATGAAGAAAAAAAAAAACTAAGTACCAAATTTCTTAAGATATTAATGTTGCAAGCAAAATTGATAAACTCACAACTTCTGTTTAGAGATCAAAAAGAGAATTTCTTTACATAAGAGGCATATATTATGTGTAGCAAATCAAATTTGGGTATGTGCTTCCAAACAAAAAATGACTACAAACTGAATAATAAATCTAACGGAGAGCTCATGCCAGAAACCTAGATACGAACAGCTCATGCGGGAACCCTAGAGACGAACAACTCATGGCGGAATTGGCTGCGTAGGCGGCGGTCGGTTGGTGGCAGGATGGACGAGGGAGACGCCGGGTCGGAGAGCAGCAGAGCTTGGCTGGGTCGGAGGTTTGGAGCTGTCGGAGATTTGGGAGTGATTTGAATTTGAGATTTGTGAGTGATTTGAATTGTCGGAGATGAAAGCATGGATATCAGAGAAGCAATTAGGGTTTTTAGGTTGACTGGGTTATGTGTATATATATATATATATATACTTAAATAAAAAAAATAATTAAAAAATAAAATATTTCGGATTCGGATATCCGAAATATCCGAATTTTTTCAATATTACTATCTGAATCCGAATCCGAAAATTCGGATATCTGAATTTTCGGATAGTTCGGATTCGGAATTTCGGATTCAGATTTTTTTGAACACCCTTAGTTTTGTGTTTTAGTGAAAAAAACATATTTGCTTGTTTTAGGTTGGTGTAAAAATTATTGTAATCCTCTATCGTTTATATTTAACATGATATGTTAGTTTAAGAGTGTTGTAAGGTAAACGTTTTTTTATTTTTTGATCATTTGGTGCAATGGTAGCCAGACTTCTCATAGTGGAGCTCTTGGTTTCGAATCCTTGCAACAACAAAAAAATGGTCCGTGGCCAGGTCAGTGAGTTTATCCAGTTGGGGGGTTCCTCCTGTGATGGGCTGCCCTAGATGTTGTAGGTGTTGTCCCGGAGAAACCCAATTATTCTAGAATATCTAGGTGTTGTCGTTCAAAAAAAGGTAAACGTTTTTTATTTGAATAAAATGTTAGATTTTACTAGACGGTAACCCTTTTTGGTTGAACAAATTATTTTAATCTTTTATATGTTGAAAAGATTTTTAAGACATGTGAGAATAATATTATTGGATAACATTATTGTTTATTGATATTTGTGAATTCTTTTATCGTAAGTAGACCATTATTTTTCATAATAAGCGTATGGGGAGATCCTTGAGCTAATGTGAAAGAGAGAGATGAGCGGGAAGGACGTGACAAGGAAAGAGACGGTGAGAAATCCGTATCCATGACAAGGGGTGTCATCTAGTGGCGGGGTGGATTCTGCAAGAAGAGAGGAGAGAGAGAGAGAGGGCGACCATGAGCGTACTTGAAGGAGGGTGATTTATGTCTCCCGTACTCTATCATCTTAGTATTTTTTTTTTGTTTTAGTTACTTTATAAAATACTTATTGTTAGAACTTAGAATGTCAATGAGTATAAGATAGCCAAATACTACAATAAGTAGGAAAACCCGAGAAATATATTCTTTATTTGTTGTTTGTGTTTTGGAGTATCTCACTTGATAGTAACAACCTGATGCCAACTTTTTTAATTATTTAATTCTTAAAATAACAAATAATTATTTGCGAATAAAGGACGTTATAGAATGTTATGGGATATCGTAGTTAGATAAAACTCTTATACGAATAACATTTATATATAATAATACTAGATTAAAAACCCATTTTTATACAGTTTTAATAAATAAAATATTAAATAGTTAAGAATGAATATTTATAAATTATAAATAAAATATTAAATATTAATAAAAAATTAAAAATTAATAAAATAAATATTAAATAATAATAAGAATTTAAAAATTAATAAAATAAATATTAAATAGTTAGTAAATCTTAATATTTAATAACGAAGAAAAAATACGTGAAAAAAAATATATTAGACTCACATAATTAAAGTTTAAAATTATTAATTAAAAATAGAGTAGTGGTAAAATTTAATTTTCTATTAAAAAATTAACAACTTTTTCCTTGAATATAAAGAAAATAAAAATATTTGAATATATTCTTCTTCTCTCCTCTTGATATTTCCCCCCTTTTCTAAAGTACTTGTGGGACCCGCCTGGCCGTGTTCGACCGTCTATAAAAACCCGCTAACATTTCCATCAGTGTAGAAGAAACAGATTACGGTTCACTTTCCCCCTCCGTCGCCGGAAAATTAAATATCTCAACCGGAGCCTTGAATTTCTTCACATCGGAGCTCAAAAGCAGAAGAATATGGATATTTTCGATATGCATGACGTGAAGGCCGAGAAAGAGAACGCGATGCTACAGTACCAGCGATTTAGAAACATCGCGAAATTGTTCCGGCTCGTTGAGCTGTTTTTAGCTGTGGTTTTACTCTCGTGGATCTCAACTCGATTGCCGTTCGTCATCTGGATATTCGGCGAGTACTTCCGCCAGCTTCTCTCCGTCATCGTCAGTCCTCTCTTCATTTTTCTGGTAGGTAACGTGATAGTCCTTACTCTGGTAGTCAAATCCGGTCAACTCACCGGAAATTTCAGCGTCGTAGATATTGCCGGATCTGATTTTTATGAAGATATTGTAAATAATGTAAACGAAGATGTTCCTCCTGTTCTAGAACCAGAGGAAATCGTTTATCAGGATAAACAAATCATATCCGAAGTAAACACTAAACCGATTAGCGGTTACTGCTGTAAAGAAAATGAAATTAAAGTTAGTCAAGCTACACCGAAACCGTCGGCTGATTCGGTTCCAGATCTAGATCTGAAAACTTATCGGCGAAGCCAGTCCGAGAACCTGATGAAGAGAGAGCGCGTTGTGGAACTCCGGCGGTCAGAGACGGAAATAGGACGGCGAAATGATGATACTCCGGTGAAGGAGAAGGCCGCCTGCAACGTCGTTGATGAATTGAGCAATGAGGAGTTTCAGAGGAGGATTGAAGGCTTCATTGCTAGACAAGTTAGGTTTCATCAAGAAGAAAAGCTATCAATTGTACCTCACAATTTTATGTGATTTTCCGTACAATAAAAAAAATAAAAATGAAAATGAAAATGAAAATGAAAATGATAACGCTTCTTTGTTCGTCTAATTTAATCTCTACCCTCTACTTTTACTATGATCGAATCACAGTATTTTTTAAAATTTACTTTTTAACTTTTGTTTTTTATTGTTTTATTTTTTACCTTTTCGAGAATGCATGGATTCTATTTTACTTTGAAGTCCGTAACGTGTAGCCTTTTTCCCGTTTACGATAAATATTAGAATTATTTTAGGCTTCTAATATACGAACATCCAATTCCAAATTTTGACACCTTTTATATGTCTTGTATAGTTTTATACTAGACATATATAACTTTCACAATTTTCAAAGACAGATATATGCAAGACCTGTCAATCACAAAACTATACGTCACGTATAGGGCTATACGAGGCGTATAGTGATGTGATTGACAGATGATATACAATGGGTGTATGGTTCTATATGCTATGTATAGACCAGCTCCAGACAAACACAAAGACCTGCAGATCTGACTTTTAATGTTAAGGGTCTATACGTCACATAGGTTTATATGAGGCGTATTGGTGGCGGTGGATGTGTCCCAATAAGTACCAAACCCTTATTTTACTCTTACACTGTTTTTACCATTTAATAAGTGTAAATGGTAAAAACTAGAAAGAAGGTAAAAATAGTTAAAGGTTAATAAGTTACCCAAATTTGATCACCTTGAATTTGAATCATGCTATGTGACGGTATCATAAACTTCACTGGATTATGGGAGTTTAATTCATAAATCATATTCATATTTTTATAAATATGTGTTATAGATGAGAAATGATTTATAGTCATAAAAGAAATATGTTTAACAAAAATCCAGGGCAAGTGATAAAATTAAAAGAGAATAAATTAATGTCTAAAATAAAAATATGTTTTTAAATGTTTGTATTAAACATCAAATATTAATTGGATTGGACTTATAACTATATTGTATCATTACTTTTCTTGTGAATTAAAGCACTAAAATATTGAATGTAGTCACAGTGATCGTATTCCATATACTGACGTCGAAGTTTATGGAAGAGAAAAAAATGAATAATGATTGATTCTCCTGACTTTTTAACGTTTATGTTTCAATAACAATATATATATATATATATATATATATATATATATATATATATATATATCATAGTAGAGAACCGTAAGAAATATATTATAAACACTTAAACTTATTGCTTTAACTGTGATTCATAAGACTATTATATAACTAAATAACCGCATCTTTTCTTGTATCACCCTCTACTTAAATACCCAAGTCTTATTGCGCTTCAAATGTTTGATTTAGTACTTTGTGTTTTAAAGATAACGATGAAGATGAGACGGGGTCGACTTTAGGTGCGATCTACTGTATAACACATAATCTATTCTAGTCTCTTATCGTTTTTTCTCACAATCAATCAGTCTCTTTATTGTTTTCATCTTTTCGAATACGTGCGAATCTTAGAAAATTCCATTATTGTTTTCATCTTTTTGAATACATTCGAATCTTGGAAAATTCCATTACAAGTTGACACGTCTAATATTCATAAAATAGAATAGATTCGAGGCGTCATAAACGAAAATGGAATTTAACATTTGTATCATAAAAATCTTACCAAATCATTTACGCAAGTCCTAGAATGTTTTTCTTAAACATTATGAAGTAAACAAAATGATTTCACCATAAATATATTTGCACATGAAATATAAACACTTGTATGCATGAGGCGTAAGGATTAAAAGGGACATTTTTAGTAGCATTTGTTTGGGAAAAAGGGTAGGGGAATGATGCAACTTGTCTCAAGAAACGGAAATATGGAGGGGTAACACAAGAGGAATGTGTTCCGGATTCTTCAAACAAGTGGTGATGATGGTCATGATTTAAAGGAACTTGTTAAAACTTACACTTTAAAACACTACTAGAAACCTAATTGATTGCACTCCATCACTTTTCATAAATGATTTTCAGGTTAAATTACAACAAAAGTGTGTGTGTCAATATTGTTTATGTTCTTTTCAAACATTAATCATTATTAAAAGCATTTACGCTATAAGACGACCCCGTAATATGGGTTTGATGGACAAATGTGGAGGGTGAGATGGTGTTTTTCACATGTGAATTGTAATTAAACACGGTAATAACTAATACGGGCATGTCAGGTCGGATTAGCTATCTGATTAAATTGAGTTCGGGTAAAAAAAGGGTCAAATTAAAAAAGGTATCGTTTAGGTTAAGATCAAAATACGCCACTTTCAAAAAAGTGCCAACAAAATCACCAACTATATTTGTTTTCATGGTGGTTAGTAGAGACAATGAGTAGAGACAGCGGTACACTATGGCGACAAGTGTGGTGGGCGGCACGGTGGTGGAGACATCGAAGGCGGTGGTGGAGGTAGCAGCGGCGTAGTGGCGTGCGACGGGGAGATGGTGGTGTACATACTGGAGAGGTGGCGACAATATGTTGCACGATGGTCACGTATTTAAAATTGTATAATAATATTGTCTATTTTTTGAACGGCGTTGAAAATTCAGGCTCGGTGACATGCCTCTTCATAGTCCAGTTAAAATTCCAACCGGCTGACGCTCGAGGATGGCGCCAACCCATTCCAGGAGGAAACCAATTATCTCGTAAAACCTCTCGACTTGGCTATGCTTGGATAGCTCATTGGCAATTCGATGAACCAATTATCTCGTAAAACCAATGACATAACTAATGAAAGACATGGGAGGCGTTATGATGTGAGGCGTTATGATGAACCATTAAAAATGAAAGACATCGATAAAAATGATGTGTCATTGGAAACCAATTATCTCGTAAAACCAATTATCTCGTAATATTGTCTATTTAGTTATGAAATAAAATTCTCTATTAAAAATGAGTGATCAGTGGTTTTTTATTTATATTTTGTATAAAAATACAATTTTTTTAGTTTTATAGAGCTTGAACCTAAACCTTAAAATCTAGATGTTTAAAGAGTCTTTTCCTCACGTAGAACCAAAGTTGTGAACAAAGGTTATGTATTAATTAAAGTTTATATGATAATATTGTCTATTTAACTATCACAAGTCAAATTAAAAAAAGAAAAGAAAAGAAAAAGTAAAGCTAAATTATGGGGTAATTATGAATCACTATCCCATGCTTTGCCCCTTAACATCCTTCATATTTAAAGATAAAAAAGTCTTAAGTTTTCTTTTTAATAATATTTTTTTGTTCAAATAGATGATTTTTCTATCCACAATCTCTAATATTTAATATTTATTTGATAACCATGGGAGGCGATATGATGAACCATTCCACCATGAAAGACAAAAGGAAGTTTTTGAAGTATAGTTAGTTATGTCATTGGATGCTAAAAGTGTCTTAACACATCATTTTTCCATCTTCCCAAAAAGATGTATTTATATGTCAAGCACAATGGCCCTCCCTATTCTTCTCTTTGCCTCCTTTTATGTTCTTTCCTCTTCCATATGCTCATGCTTATAAGTTATGATTGAGTGAATTCAAACTATGACAAGAAAAAGATATCTCAAGCCTTCAAGTGAGTTGGCCAGTTTAATCCATTAGACATCATGATTTTTAAATACTTCAAATGCGTAGCGTATTAAAATAAAAATTAATTTACAATACATTATGATTTAGGTCTGTATAAAATTCTGAATATATCATTACGCTGTGTTTATTTTTATCGATGATCCGATATAAATTTCATTCAAACAGAGTTTTAGTGATAATGTACAAGTTATCGAATCACGAATATACAAGCTATCGAAGTTGCTTTCACGTTTCGTTTTTTTCTCCTCTTTTTGCCTTTAAAATATGATGCTTTTATAAAATTCTGGATTTTCCATTTCGAAGTGCTCATTTTTATCAACATTTCAACGTAAGTTTTTTCACGGGATGAATGCCGATGTACAGGTCGTCGAAACCGAGTCTTTCTGAAAAATCCTAAAGAGTCGCTATCAATAAGAAAAAGATAATAATAATTGTTATGCTAACTTTAAGTCAACATTCGACTCTTATATTCTAACCGTGATCTTTAATAATCGTAGGGGTCATCTTGCTTCGTTTCACATAATTTTAATTCATTTTTTAAATAATACTACTTTAAATATATACAATTATTTAAATTTCTTTTTCCGTTCGTCTTCATTTTAAACAATAATTATTGGATTAGTGTGCAATTTAAAAGTCTCATGCTTCCGGGTCCAAAGATTAAATGTTGGCATGGTTGCCCAAATTAAAAGGATTCATATAAGTGGTGGGTACCTTAAACATCATTAGGGTATGGTTTCCATCTTCTATTGAAAATGATGTTATTTGATATCCATGAATTCTTTGCAAAAGTGCTTTTATGATTTTATTTGAATATTGAAACCAAACCCTACCACATTATCCCCAATTAAAATTTTGTAAACTTTTCTAATTGTCAAAAAGAAAAAGAAAAAGAGTAGTCATACAATACGCGTTGCACGTTTAAATGTTACCTTTATCGTATTATTAGTAAACTTACAACGATCGCACACGATGAACAAGTTACAGGGCACACTTCAATATTTATTATTTTATGGATAACATATAACATTAAAGGGCTATCAATTTAATCAACTGAAATCAAAGAAATTAGTTATTAAAGTGTTATTAAAAGTATAAAATTTATGTTATAAAAGATCTAAAACACTTTTAATAGTGTTATAAATTTTAAATTTTAAATTTCTTTACAACTCTAGACAACCATGTAAAATGGGCTTGAACTATTAACATATTGCCTATTAAATATCTTACACCAACCACTTTGAAGGGGAGTAGATTTGACCACATTACCAACACCACAAGAACACTCAAAACTTCCTGTTGATCTATTAACTTTAACAAAATTTATATCGTAATGTATAATGGCAATCGAAAAGTTTAAATCTAAGTGTCGTAATTACAACACCCTAGGTAAATCTTACATCGTTCGTGGGCAGAGGAGATTCTTGGTTCATAAGAAATGCCCCGCATCAAATACACGTGCTCATGTGGGAGTAATCCAGGGACGAGTGACCCCGGAGAAATTTTTCACTCGGATAACCAAAAACAAATCTGTGAGCTCTTATTAGACAAAACAAGCAATATTATTGGTACGAGATGTCGAATGTTACGATAATAATTTTTTTTTAATTTCACCGGTATACATTAATTTAAAAGGTTAAATTATAAGAAGATTTCTCGTTATTGTATAGAATAAGAATATCATAAAGTTTAAGCGCTAGAGGATCAACCTCTAGTTGGATTATTTGATAAAAATCATAGTGGTAAAATACAATCTTTGGTGATATCATACGCGCTTTAAACAACTATAGAATATATGCTAAGATAATAATAACCGAAGATATCAACATGTCTCAATTGAATAACTTGTGTGAATTAGATACGAATTCGGAAGTACAATATCGTAAGTTAAATGTTTAACTTTTTGAGTTACATAATTTTTGGTCGAATATAAGATGATAGGACGTGCACAATAGATTCTTTAAAAAGGTAGAACAGATGCCAAGGACATCCCAAATCCACTCATTTAGAATAAAACCAATGGTGGTTTGGATAATATATGGTATAACAATGACCATAAAAGCACCAAGTTAGTTAAGGGTTCTAGCACTTTGTTTTAGAATAATTAGTGGTAAGATGTTCATTGCATCGGTTTTCGAGTTATTCGAATCTTATTATTTAAATTTGAAGTTCTTGAAACTGAATTCGAATTCGAACATAATTCAAATTAGAATACGGAAACCGATTTGGATTTGATAATACGAATTCGGTTTGAAGTAAGGTTAATTCGAATCGAATAAATCGAATTGTGAGAAAAATAAACAAAAATAAAAGATAAATAACACATGTATGTATTTTTATAAAAAAATAAAAATTATACAATTCAAATTCGAATATTTAGGTTGAATCAGTTCGAAAATCACAAATTCAAATTCGATTTAAAAAGTGAATTCATATTATAGTTCAGATGCTAATCTTATTAAAAAACTTGAAAGCTGAATTTGAATTCAGATCATTTCGAATTTCAAATTTTCAATATCTCATTAACCCTACTTGATTTGATTCAGATGCTTACCCTCATTGATTTTATCGAAGTAACAGTTAAGATCCAAGTTGCTTACATAACCTTTTTTTAACATCAATTGTTATTACTCTTAAATACCACCTAAATATGCACTTGTATGATTTTAACCCACATCACTTTTATGAAAGACAATTATCAATGTCACTAGGTCACAAGGACATGAGCAGTTGCTTACATAAATTAATATAAGGAATGTTTATCGATTATTTTAACACAATACAAACATAATGTTATATTTTTCATACATTCTCGTTTATATTATGTATGTGTTTTGTGTTTATATATACATATGTGTGTATGTATAAATGGACACATGATTTTTAATAAATTTGACACACCATTATCAACTCGTGCATCAAAACATCTTACAACAATGAATCAAACTTCAAATATGCACTCGTTGTATGTTTGATGCACCATTATAAACTTATATGTTAAAACCATTACAGTGAATAAAACTTGAAAACTTTGACTCCCCTTGTAAAAGATTTGACTCCCATTGTATATATGTGCATCAAAAGTTAAAACTATTACATCGGTACATCAACTCTGTAAATTTGGACGCACAAGTGTAGTCTTTGATGCACCATTATAAATTTATGTCAAAACCTTCGAGAACAGGTCTTTAAACTTGCAAAGTTTAACATACTATAGTAAAGGTTTTAGTGCACAATTACATAGTTGTGTGTTGCAAACCGTTTACGTTTCAGGGCACTATTCACTAGCGGGATTGCCGTAAGGGGCAATGCAACATAACTCCTAATTTTTCTTTTGACACGTTGTAGTAAATGGTTTGACGCAACATTTTAATCCATAAAACAAGCCTCACAGATCTCCCTTGAACAATATACTAACGGGAAACATGAGACAACTATAAATGTCGTTTTGAAAGAAGAAAATAATATACTATGTTATAAGCCTCATAACGAATTAAAGATTATAAAATTATGAATTTAGTGATTGCTATATTTTACGATGGTTAAGTAAAGAAACAAGTTTAATTAAAAATGTTATAACACTCAGTTTTTAACTTAAAAACCAGATTTTGTTAGTTATTCGTTTAAAAATGGAGTCCTCTTTATCAAATGTTCTTCCTGAATAAAAGTTAGAATTTCTATATTGAAAAATTATTGAATGCATGAATCGATTCAAATGTTATATTGTATATCAACATAATCATCATATGCAAAGAGGAGTTGTATAATTATAGTGTTTAAAAGTCAAAATTTGAATTCCACCGGCACGAGTAGACAAATTATTTAATTCCTTCATGCCCTACTTGATGTGTTTATTTGTTTATCACCTTTTTTCACATCTTCCATCTTTTTTTTACTTTTATTTCTCAAATTGAATGGACACATCCTCTCACGTCCACTAAACCCATGGCGCACCCTTAACGCCCTTCGTAACGGTGTTTGGCGCCCCCTTACCGGTTAGGTGACAGGTGACGCCAAACCATTACACTTGGTCTTATGATTAAAAGTATGAAGATGTTTAGGAGTACGTAACATTGTTAGAACAAACACAAGAAAAATCCATTATGAAACATAAAAACAGTTATTCATTCTATAGCAAATACAAACGAAAGACGAAAAACATGTTAACCGTGAAAGATGATAATTCTATGTGGACGATGATTGAGACTACAAAATATCTAAAAATAATTCACAAAAATAATATTGAAAGTGAAATTATGTTAATAAAAAAACTATTAGCTAATTTTTTTAAAAAAATTTATTGACATTATATTTTTAGAGAAAATTTTGAATACAAATGATTTTTTGGTGAGAAACGTAGAAAGGATTTTGAATTGTTGATCTAGAAAATCAATGGTTAAGATCAAAGATGATTGTTTTAATCGTAAAAAAATTCTGAAAATGATAAAATTACAATAGCCAACATTTGTTGAATATTACAAGTTACCCCATTTTTTTAAAACAATCATAACTTTTTATACGACATTATTTTTAAAAAAAAGTTACACCATAAAATCGAGCATTTTATTCTCTTTAATTTGAGTATAGTTTTGCTATACTTTTATTAAAAAAACGATTTTTTTTAAATGTCGATTTGTTGTGCGTATACCATGCGTGATTACGTGATTATGGTCATGTGTATAACATGCGTGATTATGATCATTCGTTATTATAAAGCATGCGTGATTATGACGCGGACGCATTTACCCCTCGCCCACTGAACACGTGTCTCATGCTGGTACCTTCATACACTAAAACCCCTTTGTACAATAACCGGACTCATATTTTTATCTCTAAAAAAACAATACTATTATAATAGATTAAAAATATAAACCCATAAAACTTTTCTAAATAATTCTAAAATAATAAAATCAAATCCAACCTATAAATATAATTTTTTAGAATCACGAAAAGAAATCGTAATTTCGTAACATCGTTACCTATTTCCAGCAGATCTATATTGTGGGCCTGTGGCCCAATAATCCTCACAGGGCAAAACCATCTAATATGGGTTATCCAAATAGGCCCATATAGGTTTTGGATTTCATTCAGTTGTTCTACATTCTAGGTTAGTGAATCAGTTTCTAATGTCTACTTTTCATAATTTCATTTTATTGCGGAGTATAAACACACGAGGTTTGATGAAATATACAACTTTTTTGTTAAAAGAAGAAACTTTCTAACCGATGATTAATAAACTCAGTATCATTATCGGATCTAAAAGTTCTAATCTGTTTATTAAATTTAAATTGATTTACAACAAGTTCAATAAAAGACTGGTATTATAAAAAAAAAACTTCATGTTTTATTTTCAAAAGAAATCTGGAGAGAGCCCACGTGATGAAGAGTTAACAAAAAACAAAAATGTGATCTATACCTTAATTAGGTAGAAGAATGGTGATTCTTATCAAGATTAAGAAGTACTTTGTTAATTAGAGATTAAACTCGTAATCTTTCCCAAGATTAGGGCGTAGTTATTTGTTATCTCTACCACATTAGAGGAAGATTGTTAATGCAATCTTTACATAGTTTAAAGAGAAGATAGTGAAGACAACTTATGGTTTAAAGACCAAAAAGTGGATTAAGGTGGATGTGTTAACATTTGTCCAAACCACTATATTATTATGCTTATGTGGTTGTTTTTCTTACACCAATCTCTTTACGTATTCTCTTGCCGCCTATATGTTTTTTAAAGTAATATCTTTTTCACAAAAAGACATTTTTTTTCTTTTTTCATGATTAGAAAATGGGGGCTTCACCAACGGATGATTCCGTTGGAAATCCGTCGGCGATAGTTATCATTGACGAGAATGTGTCGGTGAAGCTCGGTCAGAAAAATGGTCAAGGGTAATACTTTTTTCAACAGATTACCGACGTCTTTTCTCCGACCACAGTTTCATTATTTCCGACGGATTACTGATGGATCACCAGTGGTCATTTTCTGACGGACCTTTGAAATGTTACCAATGGAATGACCATCGGTGATTGTCTTTTTTAATAAAAAAATTAATTCCTGCATTTATAGATATCAGTATTTTGTGAAATTTAAATACAAATTTACCGTAATCTTAAAGGGTTGTTTATAACAAATTTAAATACAATAGTTATTTTTTATAAATATAAAAGATAAACTAGCTAAACGAAAGAATCAGGATGAGGCTCACACGATGACGGGTCTTTGGGTCATCTATGTATTTGGGCTAATTCGTTGCCGGTGCTATTGAATACGTTCCGTTCGAATTGGTAAGTAACATCTGTAGATAACCTTATACAATGTTCATAAACAAAATCCCATTTGTCACAGCTATAAATTACAATTAACATAGACAATGTAACTGCAAAGAAACTAGAAGTTAATACCATTTCTGAGTGATTTATGAAAATTAAACTAAAAAAAGTGTTATGGAAAACAAAAAATATATATATAAAAAACTGAAGACGGCTAAGTAGTCGTCTATAGCCGACTAATAGGTTAAAGCATAGGGTCAGTGCCGGCTAATACTAGCCAAGCCGGGTAAAAGGAGCCTAGCCGGGGAAAAAACGTCGGCTAAGCCGTCTAAATAGACGATTATAGCCAACATAAAATTCCGTGATGACAAGTGTCAGTTTCTGATTGGTGTAGCGTCCGACAAATTCCATTCGGGCCCGAAAATTTTAGCCGGCTAAGTCTAGCCGTTTTAGCCGTCTATTGTTCTTACCATGTTTTAGTAGGCTCAAAGTGTATGTCCATTTTAAAAATGTAGGTTGGTAAAATGTCCATTTTGATAATTTTTCCATACTAATAAGGAAGATGGGAGTCGTACCCTCTCAACCAAACTACCCCTCCCAAATTACACCAATTAGATAATGACACCTCAATTAGCCAAAGTACCCTCTATGATCGGAGCGGTACCCTCCAAATACCCTCCAACTCTCTTATTTTTATGTTTTTTTTAATTAAAAAAATTAATAAACAACTTAAAAAACAAAAAAGTTAATTTAATTAAAAAAAAATTGGTATTTCAATACTCATCCATTACATATTCTGTAAAAAAAACTATTTATAAAACAATTTTAAAAAAAATGAATCTTAAATTTTTAATCAAATATATATAAAAATATTTGTAAATTATAATAAAATAGAAATGAAAAGATAAAATAAAAGGGGTGAACACAAAAATACTCTTCCCCACTTTCTCAATAATTTTCCCATTTTATCATTTGTGATCTCCTTCTTCTTCACTCACACTGGTTCACAGAAATTGGTTAGATTGACACCATGTACGAACCTCAAACCAAAAAACCCTTCCAGCTCGTTTACTCAACGGTCGTGAACGGTCAAATTTTATCTCCTTTTGACGGGTTCAACAAGCCGCTGACCCAACCCTTCAACCCTTACCGGCTGAACCCTCCATGAATGCGGCGGTGTACTCGCCAAGGCGCTAACCTGCTGCCACTCCCAGTCCCCTAAGATAGTATGGGATGGCATATGGGGGAACACAATCATACAGATACACACAAATACATACTAATAGTATGCAATAGATTCTCCGATATGACATATGAGACCACAATCCAAATTCTTATCCTAATAAATGATTTCAAAAAATGGCACGTGTTATCACCATACTTTTTCTCACTAAAATCTTCTAATTTTCTCTATTTTAAGTAAATTTGAATCTTGAAATCTAATTATGTTAATGTTGTTTTTTTCATAAAAAATATATAAAAATTTGAATGAATTATTATTACTTAATTTAAATTCTAATATAAAATTTAAAATCTAATATTTTCCTACACATTATTGTATTTTTATTTTTTTATTAAACAACCCCATACATAAGTATATAACCTAGTAATACTAATCTATACTATATAATAGATAAAGGTTTTTAGTGTCACTTGTCACCTCCATATTCATTCCCATCATTTTTTTTCCGCCTCTCTCTCTTATTTAATGTACTTCTATCTTTAAATAATAATATATATTTAAATAAAATATTAATTACACTAATAAAAACATTTATTTTAAATTATCCCTTCTTATAAGAAACTTTAAAATTTAATTATGTAACTTTTATTTCAATCAAATAGTAATTGAAAGTCAAATTACATTAAATAGTAATTAATGTATTTTCGAAACCCAATTATATATTAAGTTTTACATATTTTGAGTTTGTTTATATCCGTAGTATATGTAATATATTTTTACACCTGTAAAATATATACATAAAGATTTAAAAATTTTAACTATTGATATTATTCATCACGTGTGTAGACACGGGATCTAAACTAGTGTAATAATATAGTATGAGATGACATATGGGAACACTATCATATAGATACATAGATACATACACAGTCATACAAATACATACCAATAATATAGTATGCAATAGATTCTCCATGATGACATATATGGGACAACAATTCATAAACCGTCCGCTTCTAAAAATTGCTCCAAAATCACATATAACAACTAAAAGCTAGGAGAAAAAAAAAACTATATTTAACCACTAACATTTTTTTCATTTCATTTTCCTTTTGGTTTTATTACAAGGATGTAATAGTAATTTACATAACTTAATTAAATGATTTATTTTTAGTCATTCCAATATTATAGGAATGTATATCTGTATATTCAACCAGTGTTAAAGACTTTGAGGAGAGAAAAAGTGGTACGCAAAGTTTTCAAAGTGTACGTTTTGGCTTCGAGAAATTCAATTCTTGGGTCACGTGATCAATCCAAATTAATCATGGTGGACCTCGCTAAGATTGGGTCTATTATGGATTGGCAGTCACCAAAGACACAACAGAGATTCAGAGTTTCTTTGTATTGGCAGGCTTCTTACAGAAGGTTCATTCAAGATTTCTCAAAGATAGCCTCTCCATTGACCAAATTGACCAGAAAGGAAGAAAGGTTTGTATGGGAACCTGCCCAGGATAATGCCTTCGTAGAGTTAAAGAAGAAATTGACGAAAGCTCCGGTCCTAGTTGTGCCCAAGGGTAATGAAGACTTGGCTGTATATTTGGATGCCTCGTATAAAGGGTTGGGATTATGCAACAAGGAAAGGTGATATCGTATGCATCTTGACAACTAAAGATCCACAAAGTTAACTATCCGACTCACAATTTAGAACTCGCTGCTGTAGTTTTGGCGCTAAAGATTTTGAGACACTATCTTTATGGGGTCAAGTGCATCATATACTCAGATCATAAGAGCTTAAAGTACTTTTTCGAACAGAAAGACTTGAACATCAGACAGAGACCGTGGTTGAAGTTGTTAAAGATTATGATTGTGAAATATTACACCATCCGAGAAAAGCGAGCGTGGTAGCCAACACCCTGAGTCAAAAGGATAGACAAACTCCTATCAGGGTGAAAGCTTGTTAGTTGATTGTAACATCGGACTTCATGACACAAACGAAGAAAACTCGGTCCGAGACCTTAAAGGAGGAGAATATAAGGAAAGAAAGAATGGTTGGTCGACAAGGGAGTTTGGGATTTAACACTCATGGGGTAAGGACCATGTTTGGAAGAATGTGGATACCGTTATAGGACGGACTAAGAATGAAGATTTTGGATGAAGCACATAATTCTCGCTACTCGATCCATCCTGGCACTACAAAGACTTACAAGGATTTAAAGAAATATTATTGGTGGCTCGAAATGAAATTCGACATAATGAAGTACGTGGCTAAGTTCCTGACTTGTTCTCAAGTCAAGGCGGAACATCAAAAGCCTTATGGTAGGATGCAACCATTGGAGATCCGTGAGTGGAAATGGGAAACACATCATCATGGACTTCATAACCAAGCTACCACGCACAGTTAAGGGTTATGACCCTATTTGGGTGATTGTGAATAAGTTAATGAAAAGTGCTCACTTTCTGCTGATACGTGACACTTCTACTCCCACAAGGTTGGTTGAGGTATTCATCAATAAGATTGTCGCTCGTCATGGCATGCCCTTGTCTACTGTGTCTGACAGGGATACACGGTTACGTCTAGGTTTTGGAAAAAGTTTCATGAAGCTATGAGGACAAGGTTAAACATGGGCACAACTTACCACCCCAGACTGATGGTCAGTCCGAAAGGACCATTCAGACACTGAAGGACATGTTTCATGCTTGTATAATCGATTTTTGGATGGAACCGGGATAGCCACTTAAAAGTACTTATTTACCATTATATTAGAACCCTCTATGGTTTAAAGTTAATAAAAGAACTTAATGGGATTCAAGGGGCCGGGGTTTCAACATCCTTAATGAACTAGTTCTATGTTTGGGGTTAGAAATTGTTAGAACTATTTATGTAACAAGTTTGGTGTGAATTAATTAACTGATGGACAAAACATTTCTTTTTCTAAGTTTTTATCCCACATGACTACAATTACCATTTCTTTTTTACCTTAGAATAGTTTACTATGCAATAAAACACTTTATAACATAGTGTTCACAAGATACACATTTTACTGAAACCTTAACGTAAAAGGAATTACATTCACCAAACCAATCCAAATACTTATTTCTTAAGTTTATCCTTTTCGGGTTAATGACACGGTGACATTAATGAGCTTGTTCTTCTCTTTGGACATGCTAATCTTGATATTATTCATGTACCTCTCAAACACCTCCTCAATGATCGACTCACCGAAGTGACTCAAGACTAAAGGTTCTGCAACAGCTCTCATACATTTTCCCATATTGTATCCTTGCTCGTCCTTTTCGGATAAATTGAGATTGTCGTCCGTGGATGCATCCCAATTGACTTCAGAAACCTCAAGGCAATCAATCATGAACGACCCTTCTTTCTCGACTTCATTACTCACTTCTTTCGAACTAGGAGTGTATTGTGGAATGTTGAATGAATCCATTTTCTCTTCTTCTATAACTCCCTGCTTTCAACAACTTAAACTTTAAGTTGTTTTTTACTTTATTCTGAAAGAATGAAAGAATGTGCTTATATATAAACCATAACTAGCTTAGAACGTGTGTATTACACACAGTGTGATAAATATCAATATATAAAATTTTTAAATTTTTATGTATATATTTTACAGCTGTAAAAATGTATTACATATACTAAGAATTTAGAAAACAAAATTCAAAATATGTAAAAATTAATATATAATTGAGTTTCGAAAATACGTTAATAACTATTTAATGTAATTTGACTTTTATTTACTATTTGATTGAAAATAAAATTTACATAATTAGATCAATTTCGAAGTTTGTTATAATAAACGATAAATTAAAATAAATGTGTTTTATTAATATAATTGTATTTTTTTAAATATATTATTATTAAAAGATATAGGTGTATTTAATAAGAGATTGGCGGAAAAAATGATGAGAATGGATATAGAGGCGATACGTGGCATGAAAAACCTTTATTTATTAGATGTTTTAGAAAACAAAATTCAAAATATGTAAAAATTAATATATAATTAAGTTTTAAAAATACGTTAATAAATATTTAATATAATTTGACTTTTATTTACTATTTGATTGAAAATAAAATTTATATAATTAGATCAATTTCAAAGTTTGTTATAATAAACGATAAATTAAAATAAATGTGTTTTATTAGTATAATTGTATTTTTTTTTAAATATATTATCATTAAAAGATATAGGTGTATTTAATAAAAGATTGGCGGAAAAAAATGATGAGAATGGATAGAGAGGCGACACGTGGTATGAAAAACCTTTATTTATTAGATGAAGAGGTTAGAATCCCGTGTATTACACGGTCTGAATAAATATAATGTTTTATATTTAGTAATAAAAAAATTATGTTTTTTAAAAACCCGTGTATTACACGAGTTAAATAAAATTTTACGTGACGATTATAAATTATGTTTAAGTTAATTCTTAAAAAAAAATTTAACTGAGTATTCTAAAAGTCATTATTATTTAATAGGAAGGAGAAAAATAATTAAAAAAAATTTGTATAATTAATGGGAAAGAGAGGCGAGAAAAAAAACTTAAGAATGCATGAGAGAGTGACAAGTATGAAATCAAAACCTTTATTTATTATATAGTATAGATATATATTTATACCTGAGCAACCATATCATTTAGGGATGTGGCTAACAGATCCCACACGTAACAACATTCTTTGCTACAAGGATCATCACTTTTCCTCCCTAGTATCGTCAAAACCATACGCCCTCCCGACACCATCTCCTCTGCTCGACACTTGAGAAACATCGTAAAATCTCTTTGAAATTGTTCATAATACGCTTTTATTACACTCGGAGGGCTTGTTGTTGACATGTATATGTTCCCTTTGTTTGTATTTATCATTTCAGGAACCTATCCAATTAAAAGTTTATTCCAACATAAGTTTATTGTCTCAAACACACACACACACATAGAGAGAGAAGCAATTAATTAACCTGAGAGAGCCACATGAGACTATAGGAAGAGTAGACAAAATGGATGCTTTTAGGGAGAAAAAGCCTGGTATAGAATGAACCAGGGACACCACAAATGTAACATGATGGTGACGAAGAGTTCTTTTGGAATTTTGATACAGAGTGAAAGACCGTGTTGAAATCATTATGTGGAAGGTCATTCAAATAGATCTGTATTTCTGGTGATTCATCAATACCTAATTCTAGTCGGATCTTGTCAATGGACTTGAGGAGCTCCGATGCAAGTAGTAAAGTGTTGGGTCCAGATGAACATCCAAGATCCGCCATGGTTAGGGTTTTGGGGAAGTTCATAGTACAATAGAGATTGGTCAAAGCATCTTCCATTATATGTTTTGTCATTGATATAACCTTTCTCTGCCGCACATCAAGTGTAAACAAAAACTATGAATAAGTTTCTTTATGTGTGTGTGTATTCAGATAGGCATTTCAAGAACATGCATGCATGACGGATCATGAGTTTAATTATTACCAATGTTTTGAAAACCGGACCGGACCGGTCGGACCGGGAACCGGGACCTCCACCGCCACCGGTCCGGTTACATGCTCTGAGACCATTTGCTGGTTGAACCGGGCGGTTCAGCGGTCGAACCGGGTAGTTTAATTTTAAAAAAAAAATTACTATTTTTTTAATCTTTTTTATCCTATAGTCCTCCTACTTACTTCTATTTACAATTTTAACTCAATTTGGCTATTTCCTTTTAACTTATACGCTGCCACAGGTCCTCCAAAACCCTAATCAAAATTAAAATTGAAGATTCAAAATAATTAAAATTCATACAAACCTACAACCCTCGTCCTTGACTCAAAATTGTTTAAATGGTTGTATATGTAGTATTTGGAATTTTTATATTTTTCTATATATTTTTATGAATATTTATATTATTTATTGCGTCATTCGGTTCTTGAATCCGGTCCGACCAGTGAACCTCTAAGACGTCCGGTTCGTTGTCCGGTCCGGTTTTAAAAACATTGATTATTACAAAAAAATAATAATAAGAAAGAATCACCAATTTAGACATGTGACCACCAAAATCATGAAAAAGGTATTTGACTTTCTAATCCGCTGGCTAAGAATTTTTGACATGTTGGCTCGTCATACTTTTTTAAGATTTTTTGTGCTAGCTAAGATTTAGTCGGCGATTTGAAAGTCAAATGTCCAGTTCTTGATTTTGATAGTCTAACATGTCTGAATTTGTGATTTTCTAAAAAACAAATATGCTTATATGCAATGTTTTCAGAGCCAGATCGGACAACGAGTGGGCCACCTTAAGGTCCATCGGTCAGACCGAATTTAATATATAGTCGGATAACGTCATAAATATAAAAAAATACGTATATGAATATAAAAGATAAAACATTTTTCGTATTGATGTGAATTTATAATTATAATGCCATATAAAAGCTTAAATAAAAAAATATGCAACTTGAAATACTACATTAACACTACAACAGTATCACCCTATCCCGGCGATTTTTTTGACCCTATAGCGACGACTTGTCTTCGGGATAGCCTATACATTTATGCGTATACTCGGAGTTCTCACAAGGAGGTGATGAACGTGTACTTGATGTGTATACTTAAGTGTTTGAACCTAAGTTCACTTAAAATGTATCCATATAAATAGTGTGTACTCATAGGTGAGTTTCTAGATACCTTTTTTAAAGAAGTTTTAAAACGTTTTGGGTTGAGGTGCATACTTATATGATTAATGATATGTTTATATAACGAAAACCAAAGGCTATTTCCTTATTATGCACAGAGGTATATGAAATGAATAAATGACTAATGTGCTAAGATGTTGAATGATAAACGGTTGCCTTCATGGCAAACGGACGACCAGACGATTACTTAAGCAGACGAGTATGGTTTACGGTTACTTCGGTAGATAGTATGTTTACGGCTGCGTATGTGGACGGTAGTGCTTTTACGATGCTACGGCTGCTTAATGCAGACCGGTATAATTTACGGCCACATACGTAGACAATATGTGCTATTACGATGCTACGGCTGCATAATAGTCGGAAGGGAAATGACTACTTCAAAATTTTGGTTTTCACCTATGTCGTCGGTATAAGGTTCGTAGGATGTTGACCGGTCAATAAAGGTATCCCGATGACATGTCGTCGCCATAGGGTTTTCAAGAATTTTTTTTAATTTAAAAAAAAAATTTTGACCGACGGAAATTGATTAAATAAAAAAAACAAAAAAAAAATCAAAATTAACCTATAGCGACGGCATGTCGTCGCTATAGGTTTTCCCCAAAAATTCATTGGGCGCCAGTATTCCCTCCAATCTGCCTCAACCGTCGCTATAGGGTGTCCCATTCAAAATTTTGATTTTCACCTATACCGACGACATGTCGTCGGTATAGGGTGACCTATGCCGACGACAAGTGTCGTCGGTATAGGCGACGTCGGCACAAGGTCATTTCCTTGTAGTGTAATAAGAAAAATGATATTTTGAAACAAAAAAATTAAAAATTTGAAATCCAGTCCGACCGCGGTCCAGTTCAAATAAAAGTGGTCCAATATGACCATTTATGTGCCCGGTTCCCGGTTTGACCTGCCGATCCGGTCCGGTTCTGAAAACACTAGTTATATGTACATATCTATATGAGGTTATATATATAAGATGCATACCGGCAGAAGAGAATTGTTGGAATAGCTATAATCTCCATCACCACCATTCATACGAAGCACCTGACTGACATCCATCTCGATCTCTCACACTACACCAAGACACACTTCTATGACTTTTGAGTTTGGGGTACCTATATTTATATACATATTAATGATGACCTCCATAATCTTGGATTAAAATCTTTTTATAATCGTAAAAAAGTGTCAATAGTCTTTTCATATTTCATAGTTGTTGAGAGTATTAATCTTTTAATTATTTAATAGTGTGAAAGGCCTCAAAATTCAATTATATGGTCATATTATATATTCTCCGACATACGAGTAAAGACAATCGTCTGTCGTTTTGCTTGTTATTTAAGTTAAAACTAATAAAAATATAAGACATGTGTATTTATTTTTGAGTCGTGTAAACTTGTGTATGTGAAATCTGTAATTAAATATTGTATGTGTTTTAAATTTTTGTTTAGGACAAGTCGTGTAAACTTGTGTATGTACGACCACCCACGTCACGCTAGTTTATTCGGTGTGTGATAACATATCAAATCAAGGTATTTGTTTATAAACATATTCTATTTTACACAAAAATTGGCATTGCCATAAGTTGTGTAAAATATTAAAATTCTTACTTAGCTACAATCCGGTTAAAAATGTTGACGTGGAATAGGAATTTTTATTTCTGTTTCTAGCTTCTTATTCTTACTCTTGTTATTAGTATTATCATTATCTATTTAAAATTAATTCTTCATTTAATTAACATTTTTTTACCTTAAGACTTATTTTTTTTATTGAAGAATTAAGAAGAGCACATTTCCACACGGTAACAAATGAGGTAAACCTTGCCATGCATGTAACGTGTCGTCAAGCCCAATTACAGACCGCCATGCGCCGTGTAAATACGTTAGAGACATACATATACCCTGTAAAATGGTGTAACTACACTGTGAAATAAGATAATATCACAGTGTATTACAACTTTTAAAAAATGTCAATTTTTTATGATAATAATATAGGATAATATGGCTCATACGTCCATAAACCGACAATACAATACATTATGTCCCTTTTATTGCCCCTATGGCTCATACGTCCATAAACCGACAATTCTCATCAATAGTTATGGCACACCGGCCATAATGTTGTCGAATTATAATTTAACCCGTGGGTCACGTTAACCCTGAGTAAACGTAGTTACTGCAGTCACAATTGTACAACATCAAAACTATTGACGTGCCACTAAGACACTGCCTCTGTTGTGCTTACAGCCCTATGGCTCAGTCCGTAAACCGCCATAAGGTAGGTAATAGGATAGACTCATGCTCTTGACCAATACTTCCCCACCCACACCTCTGAAAAAATGACTTTAAAACTTGTTATTTTATCTCATTTGAAGTCATTATTTCTAAAAAAAGTTATGTTTAAAAAACACTTTCTCTAAAATACATTAAGATGTATTTTTTCAAAAAAAAAAAGCAAGTAGTACTTTTTTACAAAACGTCTTTAAAAATAATCTATAACGTTCATTTTTTAACGATAAAAAATGTTTTTTATTTTTATTTTTTAAACCTCTATTACCAAGTTCGACTTAAAATCACCGTAAGTCTGCTTCAACAGCCACTACCAAGTTCGACCTACCAAATATGAAACACCTCAAACCTGGGGGTCTCATACATTGGATTTACACATCAGGATTATAGTTCTTAGACGAAAAATTTCATTCAAACGCATCAGAAACTTTGTTCAAACATAAGATCAAGTCATGACATTAAGTAAAACATATTTTTCAACTACTAAGTCTGAATATGTACCTCTCACAGAAGCAGTAGAAGAAGTCATTTGGCTTAAGGGATTTGTTTCTGAATTGGGTATAAAGGTGGATAAGGCCTTAGTTTTCTCTAACAATCAAGGACCACTTCAATTGTCAAAGAATCCAATTTCCATTTTATGAGAGGTGATAAGCTCTAAGGAGAAGGAAGTAAGCAAGTTGACACTGCCGTCAATCACCAACATGAAGAAGATCCAAACACAGTTTGTTAATTTGTTAGTTGATGGATATCGTATTCCTTTCAATTCTTTCCAGTTTGTAATCAATGATCTTTGTTCTTGTACATTAGAATATATAGTTGAGTATGCAATGAAACGCAAAATATATTGTTCTCAAGACAAGACATTTTATTTAAACCTTATAGAAAAAAGATTACATTCTTAATTAATCAACTAAAGGGAAGCAATCCAAACACTTGTTTCTTAATTAATCGTAGATATTGATCGATTACATAAAAAAATCATCCTTTTCGGGTCATTGACACGTTGACATTAACGAGCTTGGTCTTCTCTTTTGACATTGAAACCTTGATATTATTCGTGTACCTCTCAAACACCTCCTCAATGATCGACTCACCAAAGTGACTCAACACCAAAGGTTCTGCAACTGCTCTCATACATTTGCCCATATTGTATCCTTCTTGCTCGTCCGTTTCGGATAAATTGACATTGTCGTCCGTGGATGCATCCCAATTCACTTCAGAAACCTCGAGGCAATCGATCATGAACAACCCTTCTTTCTCGACTTCGTTACTCACTTCTTTTGGACTAGGAGTGTATTGTGGAATGTTGAATGAATCCATTTTCTCTTCTTCTATAAGACCCTGCTTCCAAAAACTTAAAGATTAACTTTAACTTGTTTTTACTTTATTAATTTCTCAAAGAGTGAAAGAATGTGATTATATATAAACCATAATTTATACCTCAACAACCATTTCATTTAGAGATGCGGCTAAGAGATCCCACACGTAACAACATTCTTTGCTACAAGGATCATCACTTTGCCTCCCTAGTATCGTCAAAACCATACGCCCTCCGGACACCATCTCCTCCGCTCGACACTTGAGAAACGTCTTAAAATCCCTTTGAAATTGCTCATAATATGCTTTTATAACGCTCGGAGGACTTGTTGTCGACATATGTTCCCTTTGTTTGTATTTACCATTTCAGGAACCTGTTCAATTCAAATTTTGTTCCAACATAAGTTAATTTATCGTCTCAAACACTATAGAGAGTAAATTACATTTTTTACCATTTAATTATATACCAAATTTCAGATATCGTCCTTAAACTAATGAAATAACAGAAATCATCATTTATATTCATAGTTTGTAACAGTGTACATCCTTTTCACTAACAGACGTTAACTTTTTCTGTTAAGTCTGGTCATGTGCAATATATAGACAGAGACCGAGAAGCAATTAACTAACCTGGGAGAGCCACATGAGACTATAGGAATAGTAGACAAAATGAATGCTTTCACGGAGAAAAAGCCTGGTGTAGAATGATCCAGGGACGCCAGAAACGTAACACGGTGACGAAAAAGTGTTGTTGCACACCATTTGGTTTGTAAGGTTCTTTTGAAACTTTGACACAGAATGAAAAATGGTGTTGAAATCATTATGTGGAAGGTCATTCAAGTACATTTGTATTTCGTGTGATTCATCTTTAGCTAATTTGAGTCGGATCTTGTCAATTGACTTGACGAGCTCGGATGTCACTAGTAATGTGTTGGGTCCAGATGAACATCCAAGATCCGCCATGATTAGGGTTTTGGGGAAGTTCATAGTGTAATAGAGATTGGCCAAAGCATCATCGATTATAGGCTTTGTCATTGATATAACCTTTCTCTGTTGCACATCATAATTGTAAACAAAAATCATGAATAAAATCGAGAAAACCATTAAAAACCAATTTTAACCAATCATATAATAATATTTAAATTTTATTTTATACATTTATAAGAGTATCAATGTAATATTACCTGTAAATGAGAATTGTTGGAATAGCTATAATCTCCGTCACCACCATTCATACGAAGCACTTGAGTCACGTCCATATCTCTCTCAAACTATATAAAAACACACACACTTCACAAAGATTCTTTGAATATGCCTAGTTGAGTTTGGGCTACCTCTATTTATAGCACATCGATGATGACCTCCATATGATACATAAATTGAAATATTCTTTTCATAATTCATGGTTGTTAAGAGTATTAATTATATGTTTACTATATATCTTCGTTTGATAGTAAATGGATGGTGTCAAATGACTCTATAGTCCCTGTCATATTATATTCATACAAGTATGTCCACATGTTTTACTTTTATCACGTAATGTACTATCACACCAGATGTTTTGGTGGCACGGCTTATTTGCACACTTAAACAATTAAAAAAAAAACATGCTTGGAAAATTTAAAAGAAAAGTGCTACGGTTATAATCATTTTTTTAGATTAATAAAGGAATCACACCGTATTTATTTATATAGTTGGGTTATATCATGACTTTGTTTCATAAAATATTTGAAGTACGATTTGATATTGAATTACCCAACTGGATAATAGAATCGATCAAAAGCGTCGCTGGATGTTGGAATCAATCGTAATCGATCAGAAGTGAAATTAGTTTTCATACATTATATATGACCTTTACAATCTTACATACTATAATTTCTAGTTATTATGTGTCATAAGAGCTTATGTCAAACAAATCAAAAATTTTATTTGTATATAAAAGTTCAATTTTTATACACATTTTATTCAATGACAACATATCACATGGTCTTTAGGCATTTTCTCGTGTACCAAACTCTTGTTACATACAATGAATATGACAAATGCGTGGTAGACATTTTTTCCTCATGATGGTCCTTATAATCAAAGTCACCCACTTGTTGAAGGTATCGTGTAAAACGTTTTCAATACAATAAATGAGACCCCTAAAAGGCTATATAAGTATGAGATCATAACTACTAACTTAATAAGTGTAATTATTCTAGCATTGGTTAAACAACTATTTTTAAAAAGGCAAAAGCTAATAAACTTGTAATACGTATGTGTTTATTATGATTTGAACCTAGAACCTCTTTGTCTTTTAACCACTTTGATAGTGACAAATTTAATAAATCTTTGAATCAACTTTCTTTAAAATATTATATTATATAACAATCATAGCTAATCTAACGCCTTTTTTATTAAAACTAGTTTTTACCCTCGCGCTTCGCGGCGAGAGTCTGGTCGTTATTGGTTTGGCTCGTTTGCGTGGAATCGCAAACTCGTTATAACGTACGATACCCAAAAACACTCGAAGTTGAATACAACTTTGTCTCCAATAAAATTTAAACCAGAACGTTAACAAAAGAAATTATTAAGAAAACGGCGCATTCCGTTATTTAAAAAAACATAACGAACGAAAGTTATCATAGATAACGTTGTGTGGCCCATCGTTAATAAAATTTAAACAAAAGCATAGGCACAACGGTAAAAATAATGTTAATAGAAATGAAACATAAAACTAAATAATAAAAAAGGGGAAAACAAATTAAAAAAATTACCGGTTCGGTTCGTCGAAAACCATAAGGCGAATCGATAATACCAATATCGACAATGATGTTGTTCGCCCATAATATGTTCGGTTCATCATGGTACCACAACGGTAACGGCCCTCGATACAGGCAACGATAAAAAAAATCGATTTTGAATACAACTCTGTTTTAAAACAAATTTATGTCAGAACGTTGACAAAAAAACCAACTGCGCACCCGTATTTTGAAAAAAGTTAACGAACGAAAGTTTATTAAACTTATGTGGCAAATCTATAAAAAAACAGAGTTTTGAGTAAAGAAAAAAAAATTAAAGCCTGTTTTGAACTTTAGTGGCCAGTTTAAAAAAAAAAACTTTTGTAAGAAAAATTAAAAAAAAATTGAAAAAAAAAAAACTACTATTCATCCCCATGGGAGGCGAATCGATAATACCAATATCGACAATGATGTTGTTCGCCCATAATATGTTCGGTTCATCATGGTACCACAAAGTTAACGGCACTCGATACAGGCAACGATAAAAAAAATCGATTTTGAATACAACTCCGTTTTAAAATAAATTTATGTCAGAACGTTGACAAAAAAAACAACTGCGAACCCGTATTTTGAAAAAAGTTAACGAACGAAAGTTTATTGAACTTACGTGGCAAATCTATAAAAAAACAGAGTTTTGAGTAAAGAAAAAAAAATTAAAGCTTGTTTTGAACTTTAGTAGCCAGTTTATAAAAAAAACTTTTGTAAGAAAAATGAAAAAAAAATTAAAAAAAAAAAAAAAAAAAAAAAAAACTTTTGTTTTGGCTCGTTTGCGTGGAATCGCAAACTCGTTATAACGTACGATACCCAAAAACACTCGAAGTTGAATACAACTTTGTCTCCAATAAAATTTAAACCAGAACGTTAACAAAAGAAATTATTAAGAAAACGGCGCATTCCGTTATTTAAAAAAACATAACGAACGAAAGTTATCATAAATAACGTTGTGTGGCCAATCGTTAAAAAAATTCAAACAAAAGCATAGGCACAACGGTAAAAATAATGTTAATAGAAATGAAACATAAAACTATATAATAAAAAAGGGGAAAACAAATTAAAAAAATTACCGGTTCGGTTCGTCGAAAACCATAAGGCGAATCGATAATACCAATATCGACAATGATGTTGTTCGCCCATAATATGTTCGGTTCATCATGGTACCACAACGGTAACGGCCCTCGATACAGGCAACGATAAAAAAAATCGATTTTGAATACAACTCCGTTTTAAAACAAATTTATGTCAGAACGTTGACAAAAAAAGCAACTGCGCACCCGTATTTTGAAAAAAGTTAACGAACGAAAGTTTATTGAACTTATGTGGCAAATCTATAAAAAAACAGAGTTTTGAGTAAAGAAAAAAAAATTAAAGCCTGTTTTAAACTTTAGTGGTCAGTTTAAAAAAAAAACTTTTGTAAGAAAAATTAAAAAAAATTGAAAAAAAAACTACTATTCATCCCCATGGGAGGCGAATCGATAATACCAATATCAACAATGATGTTGTTCGCCCATAATATGTTCGGTTCATCATGGTACCACAACGGCAACGGCACTCGATACAGGCAACGATAAAAAAAATCGATTTTGAATACAACTCCGTTTTAAAACAAATTTATGTCAGAACGTTGACAAAAAAAAACAACTGCGCACCCGTATTTTGAAAAAAGTTAACGAACGAATGTTTATTGAACTTATGTGGCAAATCTATAAAAAAAAACAGAGTTTTGAGTAAAGAAAAAAAAATTAAAGCTTGTTTTGAACTTTAGTGGCCAGTTTATAAAAAAAAACTTTTGTAAGAAAAAATGAAAAAAAAAATGAAAAAATAAAAAAAAAACTTTTGTTTTGGCTCGTTTGCGTGGAATCGCAAACTCGTTATAACGTACGATACCCAAAAACACTCGAAATTGAATACAACTTTGTCTCCAATAAAATTTAAACCAGAACGTTAACAAAAGAAATTATTAAGAAAACGGCGCATTCCGTTATTTAAAAAAACATAACGAACGAAAGTTATCATAGATAACGTTGTGTGGCCCATCGTTAATAAAATTTAAACAAAAGCATAGGTACAACGGTAAAAATAATGTTAATAGAAATGAAACATAAAACTAAATAATAAAAAAGGGGAAAACAAATTAAAAAAATTACCGGTTCGGTTCGTCGAAAACCATAAGGCGAATCGATAATACCAATATCGACAATGATGTTGTTCGCCCATAATATGTTCGGTTCATCATGGTACCACAACGGTAACGGCCCTCGATACAGACAACGATAAAAAAAATCGATTTTGAATACAACTCCGTTTTAAAACAAATTTATGTCAGAACGTTGACAAAAAAAGCAACTGCGCACCCGTATTTTGAAAAAAATTAACGAACGAAAGTTTATTGAACTTATGTGGCAAATCTATAAAAAAACAGAGTTTTGAATAAAGAAAAAAAAATTAAAGCCTGTTTTGAACTTTAGTGGCCAGTTTAAAAAAAAAACTTTTGTAAGAAAATTTTTTAAAAAAATGAAAAAAAAAACTACTATTCATCCCCATGGGAGGCGAATCGATAATACCAATATCGACAATGATGTTGTTCGCCCATAATATGTTCGGTTCATCATGGTACCACAACGGTAACGGCACTCGATACAAGCAACGATAAAAAAAATCGATTTTGAATACAACTCCGTTTTAAAACAAATTTATGTCAGAACGTTGACAAAAAAAGCAACTGCGCACCCGTATTTTGAAAAAAGTTAACGAACGAAAGTTTATTGAACTTATGTGGCAAATCTATAAAAAAACAGAGTTTTGAGTAAAGAAAAAAAAATTAAAGCCTGTTTTAAACTTTAGTGGCCAGTTTAAAAAAAAAAACTTTTGTAAGAAAAATTAAAAAAAAATTTGAAAAAAAAAAAACTACTATTCATCGCCATGGAAGGCGAATCGATAATACCAATATCACAATGATGTTGTTCGCCCATAATATGTTCGGTTCATCATGGTACCACAACGGTAACGGCACTCGATACAGGCAACGATAAAAAAAATCGATTTTGAATACAACTCCGTTTTAAAACAAATTTATGTCAGAACGTTGACAAAAAAAAACAACTGCGCACCCGTATTTTGAAAAAAGTTAACGAACGAAAGTTTATTGAACTTATATGCCAAATCTATAAAAAAAACAGAGTTTTGAGTAAAGAAAAAAAAATTAAAGCTTGTTTTAAACTTTAGTGGCCAGTTTATAAAAAAAAACTTTTGTAAGAAAAATGAAAAAAAAAATGAAAAAATAAAAAAAAACTTTTGTTTTGGCTCGTTTGCGTGGAATCGCAAACTCGTTATAACGTACGATACCCAAAAACACTCGAAGTTGAATACAACTTTGTCTCCAATAAAATTTAAACCAGAACGTTAACAAAAGAAATTATTAAGAAAACGGCGCATTCCGTTATTTAAAAAAACATAACGAACGAAAGTTATCATAGATATCGTTGTGTGGCCCATCGTTAATAAAATTTAAACAAAAGCATAGGTACAACGGTAAAAATAATGTTAATAGAAATGAAACATAAAACTAAATAATAAAAAAGGGGAAAACAAATTAAAAAAATTACCTGTTCGGTTCGTCAAAAACCATAAGGCGAATCGATAATACCAATATCGACAATGATGTTGTTCGCCCATAATATGTTCGGTTCATCATGGTACCATAACGGTAACGGCCCTCGATACAGCCAACGATAAAAAAAATCGATTTTGAATACAACTCCGTTTTAAAACAAATTTATGTCAGAACGTTGACAAAAAAAGCAACTGCGCACCCGTATTTTGAAAAAAGTTAACGAACGAAAGTTTATTGAACTTATGTGGCAAATCTATAAAAAAACAGAGTTTTGAATAAAGAAAAAAAAATTAAAGCCTGTTTTGAACTTTAGTGACCAGTTTAAAAAAAAAACTTTTGTAAGAAAAATTTTAAAAAAAATGAAAAAAAAACTAATATTCATCCCCATGGGAGGCGAATCGATAATACAAATATCGACAATGATGTTGTTCGCCCATAATATGTTCGGTTCATCATGGTACCACAACGGTAACGGCACTCGATACAGGCAACGATAAAAAAAATCGATTTTGAATACAACTCCGTTTTAAAACAAATTTATGTCAGAACGTTGACAAAAAAAAACAACTGCGCACCCGTATTTTGAAAAAAGTTAACGAACGAAAGTTTATTGAACTTATGTGGCAAATCTATAAAAAAACAGAGTTTTGAGTAAAGAAAAAAAAAATTAAAGCTTCTTTTAAACTTTAGTGGCCAGTTTATAAAAAAAAAACTTTTGTAAGAAAAATGAAAAAAATAAAAAAAAAACTTTTGTTTTGGCTCGTTTGCGTGGAATCGCAAACTCGTTATAACGTACGATACCCAAAAACACTCGAAGTTGAATACAACTTTGTCTCTAATAAAATTTAAACCAGAACGTTAACAAAAGAAATTATTAAGAAAACGGCGCATTCCGTTATTTAAAAAGACATAACGAACGAAAGTTATCATAGATAACGTTGTGTGGCCCATCGTTAATAAAATTTAAACAAAAGCATAGGTACAACGGTAAAAATAATGTTAATAGAAATGAAACATAAAACTAAATAATAAAAAAGGGGAAAACAAATTAAAAAAATTACCGGTTCGGTTCGTCGAAAACCATAAGGCGAATCGATAATACCAATATCGATAATGATGTTGTTCGCCCATAATATGTTCGGTTCATCATGGTACCACAACGGTAACGGCCCTCGATACAGGCAACGATAAAAAAAATCGATTTTGAATACAACTCCGTTTTAAAACAAATTTATGTCAGAACGTTGACAAAAAAGCAACTGCGCACCCGTATTTTGAAAAAAGTTAACGAACGAAAGTTTATTGAACTTATGTGGCAAATCTATAAAAAAAACAGAGTTTTGAGTAAAGAAAAAAAAATTAAAGCCTGTTTTAAACTTTAGTGGCCAGTTTAAAAAAAACTTTTGTAAGAAAAATTTAAAAAAAATGAAAAAAAAAACTACTATTCATCCCCATGGGAGGCGAATCGATAATACCAATATCGACAATGATGTTGTTCGCCCATAATATGTTCGGTTCATCATGGTACCACAACGGTAACGGCACTCGATACAGGCAACGATAAAAAAAATCGATTTTGAATACAACTCCGTTTTAAAACAAATTTATGTCAGAACGTTGACAAAAAAAAAACAACTGCGCACCCGTATTTTGAAAAAAGTTAACGAACGAAAGTTTATTGAACTTATGTGGCAAATCTATAAAAAAACAGAGTTTTGAGTAAAGAAAAAAAAAATTAAAGCTTGTTTTGAACTTTAGTGGCCAGTTTATAAAAAAAAACTTTTGTAAGAAAAATGAAAAAAATAAAATAAAAAAAAAACTTTTGTAAAAAAAATAAAAAAAAAAATTAAAAAAAATCACTATTCATCCTCTTGAGAAATATATATATATAATTTTAGAATGCAAGATTTTAGGAACTTACATTTAAAATACTCTCTTAGCTTAGTATATTCTGGATTGTTGATCGCGTCTCATTGTAGATGGTTGAACTTAGTTAATGTTTAAAATGATTTTTTTTTGGTAAAAATATGTAATATTATATTTATACTATTATCAATAAAATAAAAAATAATAATTACTATATGATCAGTTAAATATAGTTTTTTAGTGTTTTTTCGGTTTTCGCATAACTATGTGATTTTTTCAGGATATATATATGTATAGGATTAAATTCAGGTAAAAAAGATTCTAATTATAAGAAGGGTGAGAATGATTTAGTGCCATTAGATCAAATTGTAGAAAAGATTTAATGGTACAGATTAACTTGTAGGAGAAAAAGTTGTTGGAATGGGATTTTAGTCTTGGCCACTTTTGTTGACTTTTTATCAAGTTCTCCCCTCTTTTTAAAACGTTCATAACTATTACATACGACAATATTTTTTTTTAAAAATTACACCATAAAAACGAGCGTTTTTTATCTTTAAAACGAGTATAGTGTCGTTATAAATAAAAACGATTTTTTTTTATGTTTTTCAACTCATTGTGTAATTAGTCATGTCAATGTGTAATACAATTTCATTGTGTAATACAAGTTAATTGTGTAATACAAGTTCATTGAGTTATATGTATTTATCATTGTGATTTACGTTTTCTAGCTCATTGTGTAATTAGTCAGGTTATTGTGTAATACAAGTTCATTGTGGAATATCACGTCTGGTCATTGTGTAATATCTGGTCATTGTGTAATTAGTCAGGTCATTGTGTAATATCACGTGTGACATCCGGCAAATTTTCGTTAATCTCGTTAACCCAAATCAAGTTATCTCATAACCCAGTTAACTCAATCTTAAACCACATGGACTAATTCTATTACTATTTAAAAGCAGAACCACAAGGACTAGTTGTGTAATTAACCCAAACTCAACCCTTTTGACTTTTGGAGTCAAAATCAAGTGTTTTGTGTTTCTGTTGACTTTTGAAAGTCAATCTAGTGTTGTTCTTGACTCAAATTCGCAACTCTTAACCGAATTATGTCCAATTTGTAACTGAAAAACACATTAAACGGCCATTATTTGTGCTTTAATCGTAGTTATTGCATCGAATTAATCCCAATCATGGGCATTCAAGTGAAACCGTCGAACTTAATCGATCCAACCATTTCAATCATCATGCTCACAAATTAAGCACCTTCACACCTTATTCGAACTTCCCTGAACCTGTTGCATCATTCGATTTGATCGGAGACGCAGCCGTAAACGTCGGAGAGTAACCATTGTAGCCGCGACTAGGATGTCCAATGCTTCTTTAAGATCTCTGGGATGATCTTCAGCTTTTTTCGACTTCACCACCATGTCATCAATATAGACTTCCATGGTGTCCCCAAGTTTGTCTTTGAACATCATGTTTACAAGCCTCTGGTATGTAGCACCTGCATTTTTTAGATCAAAAGGCATTGCAATATAACAGTAGATACCTGTCGAAGTCATAAAGGTAGTGTCCTCTTGGTCAGAGGGTTCCATCTGGATCTGCTGAAATCCCGATGAGGCATCCATGAAGGTTAACATTTCATGGCCTGATGTAGCATCCACCATTGAGTCTATATGTGGCAGAGGGAAGGGGTCTTTCGGACATGCTTTGTTTAAGTCTGTGAAGTCTACACAGACTCTCCATTTCCCATTCTTCTTCTGGACCACTACTACATTGGCTAGCCATCTTGGGAATTTTACTTCTCTAATCATTCCTGCTTTTAACAATCTCTCAACTCCCTCTTGGATGACTGTATTTCTTTCTGGATGAAATTTTCTCCTCTATTGATGTATGGGCATGAAACTGTTATCAAGTCCTAATTTATGCGTATAATATCTTTAGAAATACCTGTCATGTCTTCATGTTTCCAAGCAAAAGTTGAAATTCTGCTCTTTAGTAATTTGGTGAGGCTTTTCTCAATATCTTCAGGAATACTGGTTCCAATAAATACCTTGACGTCAGGATCCTCTAGACTTAGGGATAACTCCGTGACATCCTGCTCCTTGGTCTTTATCCTGCTTCTTTAATTGCTATTAAGGAAGTATAACAATCTTTTGCATCTTGTTGGTTATTGTTGATTTTTACTACTCCCCAAGGAGTTGGCATCTTGACACACTAATGATATGTCGAGGGTACTGCTTTCATATCATGTATCCAGGGTCTCCCTAGTATAACATTGTAACAGGATAACAAATCAATTATGCAAAATTTTTGTATAGTGTTTACCCCTTCGATATATATCGGAAGCTTTATCTCTCCGACTGTGTTTTTGACTTCTCCGCTGAATCCCACTAGTACTGCAGATTTGGAGATAATCTCGGAATCCGGGATCCCCATTCTTTTCAAGACATCATGCTGGATTATGTTCACCGAGCTTCCTCCATCGATCAGTATTCTTCGAATGAAATGATTTGCAACATATAGGGTGATCACCAGGCCATCGTGATGAGGATCTTGCACATTATCCCTATCATCTTCATTGAAGGAGATTATCTTTTCTTCTGTTAGACTGGAGGTTCTGAGGGGTCTATCACCTTTCTCTGTTTTGGCTTCCTTGGCATTTCTTTTAGCTGCAGAGTAAGAGGTACCACAAATGTCAGAACCACCAGAAATAAAACCTATTACCTTAGCATCGGTGGTGGAGATTTGGCTCGCTGCGGCATTTTGTCATGATCCCTGACTTGTTTCTTTCCTTTGCCCAGAAATTCCTTAAGATATCCCTTGCTCAAGAGATAGCTTATCTCTTTGCGTAGGGCATTGCAATCTTCAGTGATATGTCCGAAATCTTCATGGAAGGCACAACATTTGGACTTATCTTTGCCCCCGGTATTCTTTTCGAATTTACGGGGCCATCTGGCTTTCTTTCCAAGATCCTGCATAGCATATAACAAACCAGTTGTGTCAAGTGAAAAACAGTATTCAGATAACTTAGGATATTCCTCTTCCTCCTCGTCATCTTCCACAACATTGACTTTATGATTATCAGGTTTGGAATACGGCTTGGATCTATAGGGTTTGAAAGGTGCAGTCTTAGTCTTTCGGTTAGGTTGACTATAACTGATTGGAGCATTCATCCTTTGCTGAATCTTCTTATCGTCTTCGAGTCTGATGAATCTTAGTGCTCTGTTTCTGACTTCGTCAAGATTCCTGCAAGGGTTCATGACAAGGTCTTCATAGAATTGGGAATCTTTCCTCAATCCCATTTTGAAGGCCTAGACTGCTGTACCTACGTCAAGATTCGGGATATCCAGGGATTCCTTACCAAACTTACTAACGTCATCTCAGAGGGATTCTCCAGGATTTTGGATTACGTCACTTGTTAATCTTTCAAAAGTTCTACTGCAAGAAAATTGTTTGTTAAACAGGTTAATTAAGTGAGCAAATGAAGTAATAGAATATGGAGGAAGATTAAGTAGCCATTTTAAGGCTAATCAGCAAGCCTCTTTAAGGTCCAAAGAAATGGGGTTGATCTCCATTCTTTCTCTATATTGCGCTGCATGCTCCTCAGGATCCGTTGTTCCATCATATAGCTTCATGTTGGGAGTTTGGAAACGCTTGGGGATCTCGACATCACAAATAGGATGAGCGAATCTGGAAGTCCTGTGACTGGCAGTGGTCATCTCAGGTATGGGTTGTACCACTCCAAGTACACTGGAAATCATCTCTCTTAGCTTTTTCAGCTCTTTCGCCATGGAAGGAGTGATCCCTGTAACCTGCACAGATTCGTTAGCATTTGAAAAATTATTTAATGTGTTACCCATGCCGATATCTCTGAGAGACGATCCCGGGGTAAATCCAAGATCTTGAGTTGTAGTAACTCTGGTAGCCGGAGTCGAACCAAGAGTCGCGACTCCAGTCTGCATAGGTAGGAAGTCTCCCTGATGGACCCCCGAAAATCCCGAATAGTCAAAGTTCAAAGCCCTTGGTTGCAATGGAGTCGTCACTTCCACCAGTTTCTTTGAATCTTTGATCCTTTCAAGCTCTCTGAATATTGGTTGATTAGTCTTTTTCTGTTGTTCCATCTGTTACTTTACCTCGGAGAATACTTTGAGAAGTTCATCGTTTGAAACGAGCACAGACGGGCTAGCAGATATTCCAGATCCCGAAAAACCTGGAGGAACAGTCTTCCGAGGCTGACCATCATTCTTTTTCTGGAATGAAGGAGGGGCAGGAATAGGGCTAACTAGCCCGGAGGTTAAAGATGGAGCAGACACAGAAACATTTTTAGATTGGGACGACATTTTTTAAATCAATTTCGAAGGGTAATGATTAAACAAAATATTCAATAAAGATTTGAAGATAAAAAGCACCACTTGCCCCACGGTGGGTGCCAAATTGTTTTGGGTAAAAATTATGTAAACTAACTTTGTAACCAAATTTCGATAGTGAGGTAGTGTGCTTGTTAAATCGATATGAAACAACGTAAAAAGGTAAAAGTTGACACGGATGATTACGAAGAAAGCCCTTGATCCTTGATGATCTCCGGCATAAAACCTCGGGAGCCGACGAAAGTCGGGCTGCCTTGATGTCTTGTATAAAACTGAAATTATCGAGTACAAGAGAGCCAAAGAGATCGTATCCTAAGTGTTACAATGATTGCAAGTGCGGGTGTTGTGTGAGTTCCTATACGATTTGAGGCTTTATTAAATACAAATCACATACAACTAACTATCTGAGAAATATGGTCTTGACCCTATCTTTTCCTTGTGACAGTTGTAAGCTGATTCACACGTTTTTCACACGTAGTCCACGTCTCTTAAGCGAGTTTTCAGGTAAGTATTGCGTTAATAACCATATCCAGGATACCGAAAATACCAGGATACCGGATTCTGAATTATGCATCATTCAGGATCCTGTCTTGAAATCTAGCCCATAACAATGAAGTACGTGGCTAAGTTCCTGACTTGTTCTCAAGTCAAGGCGGAACATCAAAAGCCTTATTGTAGGATGCAACCATTGGAGATCCATGAGTGGAGATGGGAAACACATTACCATGGACTTCATAACCAAGCTACCACGCCAGCTAAGGGTTATGACCCCATTTGGGTGATTGTGTATAGGTTAATGAAAAGTGCTCACTTTCTGCTGATACGTGAGACTTCTACTCCCGCAAGGTTGGCTGAGGTATTCATCAATGATATTGTCGCTCGTCATGGCATGCCCTTGTCTACTGTGTCCGACAGGGATACACGATCACGTCTAGGTTTTGGAAAAAGTTTCATGAAGCTATGAGGACAAGGTTAAACATGGGCAAAACTTACCACCCCAGACTGATGGTCAGTCCGAAAGGATCATTCAGACACTGAAGGACATGTTTCGTACTTGCATAATCGATTTTTGGAGGGAACTACGATAGTCACTTAAAAGTACTTATTTACCATTCTATTAGAACCCTCTTCCTCCTAAAAAAAAATCAAGTGGTTATTGAAATTCCATAATGAGTAAAATGATGGATCATCCTTAATGAACTAGTTCTATGTTTGGGGTAAGAAATTGTTAGAACTATTTATGTAATAAGTTTGGTGCTTTGCAAAAGTGAATTAATTAACCGATGGACAAAACATTTCTTTTTCTACGTTTTTATCCAACATGACTTCAAATAATATTTCTTTTTTTACCTTGGAATAGTTTACCATGCAACAAACACTATAATATAGCGTTCACAAGATACACATTTTACTAAAACCTTAACGTAAAAGGAATTACATTCTTAACTAAACCAAATCAATCCAAATAGTTATTTCTTAAATTCATCCTTTTCGGGTCATTGACACGGTGACATTAATGAGCTTGTTCTTCTCTTTGGACATGCTAATCTTGATATTATTCGTGTACCTCTCAAACACCTCCTCAATGATCGACTCACCGAAGTGACTCAACACCAAAGGTTCTGCAACAGCTCTCATACATTTGCCCATATTGTATCCTTGCTCGTCCTTTGCGGATAAATCGAGATTGTCGTCGGTGGACGCATCCCAATTGACTTCAGAAACCTCAAGGCAATCAATCATGAACGACCCTTCTTTCTCGACTTCATTACTCACTTCTTTCGGACTAGGAGTGTATTGTGGAATGTTGAATGAATCCATTTTCTCTTCTTCTATAAGTCCCTGCTTTCAACAACTTAATATTAACTTTAAGTTGTTTTTAGATCTTGTCAATTGACTTGAGGAGCTCCGATGCCAGAAGTAAAGTGTTGGGTCCAGATGAACATCCAAGATCCGCCATGGTTAGGGTTTTGGGGAAGTTCATAGTACAATAGAGATTGGTCAACGCATCTTCCATTATACGTTTTGTTATTGATATAACCTTTCTCTGCCGCACATCATTGCAAACAAAAATGTCAATCAGTTTCTTTATGTGTATGTATTCATATAGGCATTTCAAGAACTTGCATGCATGATGGAACATGAGTTTAATCATAAAAAAAAAATCACCAATCTAGACATCTAGACATGTGACCACCAAAATCATGAAAACAGATATTTGACTTTTCAATCCGCTAACTAAGAATTTTTGACATGTTGACCTGTCATATTTTTTTAAGATTTTTTCTGACGACTAAGATTAAACTGAAGGTTTGCAAGTCAAATGTCTAGTTTGTGATTTTGATGCTCTAACATGTCTGGATTAGTGATTTTTAAAAAAAATAAATATGCTTATATGTATAGGGGAAGGTTACACTAATAAGTGGTTTTTCGCTAAGAAATGCTAAAAAGTGGGTCAAACGAACTCTGATTGAGTTCATTCCAGCGACGTTGGAACCGTCTCATTGAACACTAATCCGCACCCAAAAACCTAAACCCCCCTCCACCCGCACCCCCAAAAACCTAAACCCCCTCCAACCCTACCTCGAAAAGCCTAAAACCCCCACCCCACCCCCAAAAACCTATACCCCCCACCTCACCCCCCCCCCCCCCAAAAAAAAAAAAAAACCTAAACCCACCCACTCCCAAAAACCTAAACCGCCCCGCCCCACAAAAAAAACCTAAACCATAAAATCTAAACCCTAAACACTACTACAAAAACAGGTATTTGCTATGGATTTTTGCTACGGCAAAAATCAGTAGCAAATTTTGCTACGAATTAGCTACGGATTAGCTACGGACATATTTTGCTAGAATTTAGCTACGAATCTTCCGTAGCAAATTAAATTCATAGCAAATTCCATAGCAATATCGATAAAATAAATATTTGAAAAATACTTTAATAAAATTCGTAGCAAAATTCGTAGCAAAGTCAATAAAATAAATATTTTAAAAAATAAATAAATAAAATTAGTAAAATCCATAGCAAAATCTAGAAAATGTACATTTAAAAATAATTTGATAAAATGCGTAGCAAAATCCGTAGCAAAATAAAAAATATATATTTATAAAAATATTTTTTTTAAATCCGTAGCTAATCCAAAAAACAAAATATTTAAAAAACCTTATGAACATTCGTATCAGGATGGAGAAACAAATATATTGTTAGAAAAGCACACTTTCACCCATGAAAATTTGCCAACAGAAATCGGTCGCTGATTACCGACAGACCTGTAACATCTCAAAATGGAAAAGAAAACCTATTCTTTTATCGACGCCGAAAAACTCAAAGGTTAGCTTTTTGAAGGATATATAACATAAGGATCCCAAAAAGATAAGAGATAATTTGATTTTTCTAATAGTTTTTAGAAAATTCGTTGTTGATTATTGACAGACTTCACGATATTTAGGTAAATGAGCAACGAGGGTCAATATTGATAGTTGATACTACAAGAAATTGAGGTGTTTACCCACACATAATTTACCTACACATGTAAACGTGTAGGTAAATACCTACACATGTTTGTATATGTGTTGGTAATGCGTTTTACCCACACTTAACGTTGGTGGGAAAACTTCCCCCCAAAATTGACGATCAATTAAATGTTAAAGTACACACACATGTAGCAAATTATCATTATGTGTAGGTAAATTATCTACACATATGTAAAAAACTAATATATGTGTGGGTAATTGATTATGTTTTACCGACACATAATATTTGTAAATAAATATGTAGATAATGGATAATATGTGTAGATATTGGATGCATATTACATACATAAAAATATGTTAATTAAAAAGTGTAGATAAATATAGAATAACATGAAAGAGAAAAAGAACACGATTAGGAACACTATAATAAAAGTGATTATCCACGACTAAAGTATCAGTGATTGATATACCAGTCTGAAATACATACTAACAGGGATTTATTTTTATGACATTTATATTAGAGACTGATAATCGGTCTTTGTTATTTTGGCCCCGTATTTGAGACTAAATTTAATTCACAAATATATACGTGCTATAACCATGTAGTCAGTAGTGCATAAATGAACTTATTATTGGTACATAATTGTAAATTCTGATTTGTATTTTAGTCGGAAGGAACCAAGTTCGAGGATATTAATCTGGATGGAAGAGAATCTTTTGAGTATACTATGGGGTTGCTTTCGTTCCATTAGCTTCTACTTCAAAATACAGAAGATGAGTTTGATTCATCACTTGGTAATTTGCTAATTTAGCCTTCTTATCAATATATTCCAATTATATTTATTAGTTTGTTCAAGCTTACGTTTTATTTTATACATACTATTATTCAAAAATGGTAATTAATAGGTATAATATGTTCAATGGCTAAATAACCAACTAGGATTGAAAAAGATTACATTCAAGTTGATAAAAATTTATTATAACACCTGCTAGAAAGACTCCTCATAAGCCTCTTTTTCTTTCGTTAGCGTGAACAACTCTTTCATAGTTTTTGAATTTTGTTTATAGGGTAATGATAATGTCTTTTATGCTGGTGCAGATATGGATTCCGTGCATGACATGATCAAAAAAGGTACAAAAAGAACAACTTTTTCAGGATGTGGTTAGTTTTAGACTTTTAGTTTCTTTAAACTCAGCTTCATCTTGTGCATGGAATATTGAAGGAAGCAAAGAAATATTTAGGAGTGTGTATAGTTTTGCATACCTTTTACATGCATATTTAAAACCAAATGTAACCACTACACTACTACTTTTATGCTCCAAGTTTACATCAGTGATTTGGATCATAAAGTAGACTTGTTAGTTTAGTGTCACTTATAGGTGGCTATATTGGATGGGGTTTTACCAAGGTTAGAGGGGCTACAATTTCTATTCCAGGAACATTTAGAATTGCACAACATAAAACTGTAAGTATAGCTAAACCGTAAGGCAAAATCATAAGACTAAAACCCTAAAATTCAAACGTAAAATCTAAACACTAAAAGCTAAAATGGTAGAGTTCGACGAGACGGTTCCAACGCCGCTGAAATGAGCTCAATCGGAGTTCGTTTGATATCGTTTTTTAGCGTTTTTGTCATTTCTTAGATTTATTAGCGAAAAACTACTTATTATTTGAATCTCCTCTATATGTATATATCTATATGATGTTATATGTAAGATGCATGGTACCGGTAGAAGAGAATTGTTGGAATAGCTATAATCTCCATCACCGCCATTCATACGAAGCACTTGAGTAACATCCATCTCTCTCACACTAGTTACTCCAAAACACACACACCACACCAAGACACACTTCTATGCCTTTTGAGTTTGGGGTACCTCTATTTATATACATTTTAATGATGAGCTCCATATTATTAGTTTTATACGTTCTTGTATGTATCTTGGATTAAAATATTTTTATAATCGTAAAAAAGTGTCCATAGTCTTTTCATATTTCATAGTTGTTGAGCGTATTAATCTTTTAATTATTTGATGGTGGCCTCAAAATTCAATTATGTGGTCATAATATTCTCGGACATAAGAGTAAAGAGAATCGTCTATCATTTTGTTTGTTATTAAAAGTTAAAACTAATAAAAATATAAGACATGTGTATTTATTTTTGAGTCGTGTAAACTTGTGTATGTGAAATCTGTAATTAAATATTGTATGTGTTTTAAATTTTTGTTTAGGACAAGTAGGAACACTTAATGCTGCTGATGTACGACCACCCACGTCACGCTAGTTTATTAGGTGTGAGTTGTGTAAAATATTAAAATTCTTACTTGCCTACCAATCCGGTTAAAAATGACGACGTGGAATAGGAATTTTTATTTCTTTTATTATTATTATTAACTATTTAAAATTGATTATCTATTTAACGTTTGTCGGCTTAGACTAATGTTTGAGAGTAATTTCACTGTTTAAAAACATACAATAAATGATATAAATGAATGTATATGATTTTATCGGTGCTCTAAGACAGTGGAACATAGCCCACTTTTTGAATATTCTATCTCATATGTATACATTTTAACGAGTTGACTATTTAAGAAAAAAATCAGTAACATTTCCCCTTAACTCCCCAGGTATGCAGATAAACTGCAAACTCGAAGGAGTAAGGAGAAATAACTATCCGTTTTTTTCTTAAATGTCAATATTCAAAAAACAGTCTCAAAGAGGACAATCCAAAATTTATCTTTATTAGATCAATTTCTGATGAGTATATTCTAAAGTGTTATCATAAATAAACATACTAGTGTACACATACTAAAATAAGACATACATAAACATAGACGTACATAAATGATATTAAGGGTGTAAGTGTTTCAAGCGGGCTAAAGCCTTTTTCTTATATATTTTTTTAATTTCTTAAATCTATATTTTGATATATAACTATTATTATTTATAAAATCATGATAAACGAGTCGTTTACACCCTAAATGACATAAATATTACATACACAAACATATACAAAAATAAAAGTTTAAAAGTCGAGATACGTACCTTAAATAAATTCAATTAAACACAAATATGAAGTTATTCTCACGTAGCCAACCACAACAAGTTTCGAACTTGTAATAAAATTAAATAAAGTTACATATACATACAAGCATATAAACATACACAATTACTTATATACATACACAATTATAAAAATATACATATACAAACATGCATACATATAAACATAAACAAATGTCCAATTACACAATTAGAAAACTATATACATATACATACAAACATCCATACATATAAACATAAGCAAATGTCCAATTACACAATTAGAAAACTATATACATATACATACAAACATACATACACATAGAAACATAAACAAATGTTCAATTACACAATTATATAAATATACATACAAAAATACATACACATATAAATATAAACAAATGCCCAAATACACAATTACATAAATATAAATACAAACATACATACTAATCATACACATAAACAAATACTAATTAACCAAAACTAGTAGTTACATACAAACATACATAAATAAATGTCAAATTCCACAATTACATACATATACATACATATTTTAAATCATACAAAGTAATCGTACACACATACATACTAATCACAAATTACTAATTAACTAAAACTATTACTATTTCATCACAAATTACCATATAAACTTAATTTCATCACAAATTACTAATTAACCAAAGTATATACACATACATACACATGCATACAAACATACATATACATACATACAAACATACACACAAATACATACAAACATTACAAATACATACATACACATATATAAATACAAATCATACATCTAAAACAAATTTCATCATAAATTAATAATCAAAACGAATAATTAGCTTCAAGAAGCTTAAAATCCAAGAAATGGTGAAAACCTTCAAAAATCTAACAAAAAACAAACAAAACAAACTTGAAAATGTTGAATATTTGATGAAATTTAAAAACCTAGAAGTTAACTCATCTTAAAACCCAAGAGTTTTGTGAAAGTTGCTCCAAAAAACCCTCAAAATCGTGAAATCGCCAGATGGATTCGAGAGAGAAAGTTTTGGATGTGTTTTTGGGTGAAATGAGAAGCATAAACTGCCTGGTGGGATTTGTTCTCGCAAAGACCTATCCCGAAGACATGCCATCAGGAAAAGGTCCACTGCCGTCGGCATATGTAGGTTTATACCGACGACATATCGTCGGTATAGGTTTTTGACCAGTCAACATTTAAGAAGACCTATATCAACGACATGTTGTCGGCATAGGCTTTTGTTTTAATATTTTTTACCCACAAACAATTAAAAACTAAAAAATAAAAAAGAACTGAAATATACCGACGACATGTCGTCGGTATTTGTCTTCATTTGGGAGCCCAAATTTCCCTCCATCTGCCCCAACCCTATACAGACGAAATGTCTTCAGTACAAAGTTTCACCGGGCAAAATTTTGGTGAGGCCTATCCCGACAACATGCCGTCGGTATAGGTAATCTACACCGACGACGCATGTCGTCTAGATAGGCGTCGTCGAGATAGGGTCAAATCCTTGTAGTGTATATAGTTGAGTATGCAATGAAACACAAAATATATTGTTCTGAAGACAAGACATTTTATTTAAACCTTACAGAAAAGCGATTACATTCTTAATTAACTAAAGGAAAGCAATCCAAACAATTGTTTCTTAATAGTAGATGTTGATTACATAAAAAGATCATCCTTTTCGGGTCATTGACGCGGTGACATTAACAAGCTTGGTCTTCTCTTTTGACATGGAAACCTTGATATTATTCGTGTACCTCTCAAACACCTCCTCAATGATCGACTCGCCAAAGTGACTTAACACCAAAGGTTCTGCAACTGCTCTCATACATTTGCCCATATTGTATCCTTGCACATCATCTTCAGATATACTGACATTGTCGTCCGTGGATGCATCCCAATTCACTTCGGAAACCTCAAGGCAATCGATCATGAACGACCCTTCTTTCTCGACTTCGTTACTCACTTCTTTCGGATTAGGAGTGTATTGTGGAATGTTGAATGAATCCATTTTCTCCTCTTCTATAAGTCCCTGCTTTCAAGAACTTAAGATTAACTTTAACTTGTTTTTACTTAATTTATCAAAGAATGTGATTATATATAAACCATAATTTATACCTCAGAAACCATTTCATTTAGAGATGCGGCTAAGAGATCCCACACATAACAACATTCCTTGCTACAAGGATCATCACTTTGCCTCCCTAGTATTGTCAAAACCATACGCCCTCCGGACACCATCTCCTCCGCTCGACACTTGAGAAACGTCTTAAAATCCATTTGAAATTGTTCTTGGTACGCTTTTATTACACTCGGAGGGCTTGTTGTCGACATGTATATGTTCCCTTTGTTTGTATTTATCATTTCAGGAACCTGTTCAATTCAAAATTTATTCCAACATAAGTTTAGTCTCAAACACACACACATATATATATATAGAGTAAATTACATTTTTCGTCCTTTAATTAACTATATACCGAATTTCAGATGTCCTTAAACTAATGAAATAATATAAATCATCCTTTATGTTCATAGTTTGTAAGAGTGTACATCCTTTTCACTAACAGACGTTAACTTTTTCCGTTAAGTCTGGTAGATAATTTACTCCATATATATATATATATATATATATATAGAGAGAGAGAGAGAGAGAGAGAAGCAATTAACCTGGGATAGCCACATGAGACTATAGGAAGAGTAGACAAAATGAATGCTTTCACGGAGAAAAAGCCTGGTATAGAATGAACCAGGGACACCAGAAACATAACACGGTGACGAAGAAGTGTTGTTGCACACCATTTGGTTTGTAAGGTTCTTTTGAAACTTTGACACAGAATTAAAAATGGTGTTGAAATCATTATGTGGAAGGTCATTCAAGTACATTTGTATTTCGAGTGATTCATCTTTAGCTAATTTGAGTCGGATCTTGTCGATTGACTTGACGAGCTCGGATGTCACTAGTAATGTGTTGGGTCCAGATGAACATCCAAGATCCGCCATGATTAGGGTTTTGGGGAAGTTCATAGTGTAATAGAGATTGGCCAAAGCATCATCGATTATAGGCTTTGTCATTGATATAACCTTTCTCTGTTGCACATCAGAATTGTAAACAAAAATCATGAATAAAATCGAGAAAACCATTAAAACCCAATTTTAACAAATCATATAATAATATATAAATTTTATTTTATTTATTTATAAAAGTATCAATGTAATATTACCTGTAAATGAGAATTGTTGGAATAGCTATAATCTCCGTCACCACCATTCATACGAAGCACTTGAGTCACGTCCATATCTCTCTCAAAGTATATCAAAAACACACACACTTCACAAAGATTCTTTGAATATGCTTAGTTGAGTTTGGGCTACCTCTATTTATAGCACATTGATGATGACCTCATATGATACATAAATTGCAATATTATTTTCATATTTCATGGTTGTTAAGAGTATTAGTTATATGTTTACTATATATCTTCGTTTGATAGTTAATGGATGGTGTCAAATGACTCTATAGTCCCTGTCATATTATATTCATACAAGTATGTCCACATGTTTTACTTTTATCACGTAATGTACTATCACACCAGATGTTTTGGTGGCACAGCTTATTTGCCCACTTAAACAATTAAAAATAAAAAAAACATGCTTGGAAAATTTAAAAGAAAAGTGCTACGGTTATAATCATTTTTTTAGATTATAAAAGGTGTCACACCGTATTTATTTATCTAGTTGGGTTATATCATGAGTTTGTTTCATAAAATATTTGAAGTACACGATTTGATATTGAATTATGCGGGCAATTACATATACCCAACTGGATAATAAAATCGATCAGAAGCGTCGCTGGATGTTGGAATCGATCGTAATCGTGGGTTGTGATCGATAGAATAAGAATAATCGTATTACTTGCAAGGTTAAAAAACTAACTTTATAAAAAAATGTGATATATGTAAATTAAATTTTTGCTTAAGTATATATATAATTAGAGTTGAAAATAAGAAAATATGTGTAATTCTACCTTGAATTTGTTTATAAACCTAATTAGACATGAATTAATGATTTTCAAAAGGGTGTCTAATTAATAAATATATTTAGAAGCATATACAACTATATTTTTCTTTTAGATTAACTAAACACGTCATTTAAAGTTTAAAAGTTTTAGGCGATAAAGAAGACTTTGACTCGGACTAAATTATAAACATATATAATACGGGAATATTCACGTAGATTATTATAATTAAGCATGTGATGTGAAGGTTAGAGAGTAGTTAAGGATTCCTGTAACACGTTTATATTCGTGTAACACGGCGACAGAACACCAAGTCACCAAAGTAAGACAATAGAACTGATGATCTATCGTTTTGCTTGCTACTAAACTCATAAAACTATAATTGAATTTAAATATAACTAGTGGGCGAAACCCGCACGATGCGACGGGAGTGTTAAAATTTGTAAAGTTTGTTTCGACTACCTGTATAATGGTATTCACTCCGTACAAAAAATCCACGTCGCAAAGTTGATAAAAATAAACACGTTTAAACGGAAAATCTAGAACTTTATAAAATATCAAATTTTAAGGGTTTTAAAAAAACTATAAAAACAAAATCTTGAAGCATCTTCGACAACTTCTACGTTCTTGGTTTGGTAACTTTTTATGCCCGCAGATTGCGGTGTATCAATTTTAAATAAAATATGTTTGGAAACAAAGATAAAACAAGAAGAGCGTAACACAAATACATAGTTCTTAAACTCAGTGAAAGACATGTTCAAACATTACAAAATTCGTAGCCAAATAAAACTTTCATGTTCATTGTTCAAATACTATCAATCTATCTGGATGTCAGTCTTCATAGTCGAGCAACCCATCAATCCATGTTATCTCAACTCTCGAAATAAAGATATGCATGCTAAAAGTCAAATATATTAAGTGAGTTATATCTTTACTTTCATAGTTATAAACTTTATTTGTCATCAAATATCTTTCTTTATATACGTTAAGCTTTCTCGGTGTCATGGCTTTAGCAAAACTTCATATTTTCTTGGACTTGGTCCAAGTATATTTTCAAAACACTTTCTTTACTTGCAAGCTTTCACTTTCCTTTCCTCTCGGTAACTTCATAATTTATAAATTTATTTCGTTATTACCATCATCTATACCATCGACATTACAACCTGCACTCGCACAAGACTATCAAGACATGTTCGAGCATTTGCCTTTTAGAAAAGCTCCTTTGTGCTTCCACAAAGCAAGACTCCTATCATCTTGTGTAAACAAGACTCCTTTCTACTATTCGTGCTTGGATAATGCAAGGCTCCTTTCGACTCATGTAAGACAATACTTCTTTCGGCTTGTGTAAGACAAGACTTCTTTCTACTTGTGTAAGATAAGACTTCTTTAATATGCTTGCAAGGCTCCTTTCTACATCATAGTATTCTCAATAACTTTACCTTTACACCATCAATTATATCACTTTCACATTCACATAAACAATCAGGTCAAATCATCACATAAGTTCATATCGCGTCGTCTATCACTATCAATCAGTAATCACTAATATTCTATTGCTTTCATTATAAGTTTATTATTTATCTTTCCATCGTCACTTTCACAAAACATTTGTTTATTTAAAACTATATCTTTGTGCTTCTTTACATTTCATTTAACAAATGTTTTTCTTTCTAAGTATGCACACAAGCCTAAAACTTAGAAAACGATTAATAGACACTCACATGATTCTCTGTAACTTTCTTAAATAGTTGGCTGGAATATTATACTATCCATAAAAATCAACACGCGAAAATCAATTAAAATTGCTAGTGTCACATGTAGTGTCGCCAAACAATGTTGCATGTAGCGTCGCGAGTACTTTCGTTAGGCCTAGTGTCGCCGTAACTTTCGTTATGGACTTTCGCTGATCATTAATGTCGCAAATCATGAATGTTGTCAATCAATATTGTTGTCTATCGAGGTTTCTCCCCGTACTATCGCCATGTGCCCTAGTGTCGCCACATGGTAGTTTCGCCGGAAGAAGACCTCATGATCCAGTCATTTTTTTATTCAAAATCATATTTTTTTACGTTCAAATCCTTTATTTACCTTCCATTAAGCTAGATCTATGGTTTTCAATCCATTTCATACGTAAAAATCCAAACTTTTAGGATTAAACCCTAGTTTACCCACTTTAAAAATCCAAACTTGTAGAATCTTGTGCTTCACTCTCCACAATCAATCTAGGATCAAGATGGAGCAAAGTGGAAAGCTTGAATAGCGATTCTTTCTCTAACTCCCTCTCTCCTTTCTCTCTCTAAAACTAAATCCAGAACGCAAGTTCTTATGACGATGATAGTGTGTATGGTGACAATGCCTAGGCGTCATTGATCATGTGTCTGGCGACACTGCCTAGGCGGCATTGATCATTGTCTGGCGACACTAGTAATTGATAGAATTCGTGTGTTGACTTATTTGCAGATCGGTTAGCACGTTACCCCTAATTAGACGTCCAACTCAAGTTTACTTACAGACTACTATGTGAGTCAAGAATTCTATTTACTTGTTTCTAGGGTGATATATGCATGCTCACATCAGCACAAGGTCAATCACTTGACATAATCATTAAGCTATGTAATGGTTTCATGTCGAGCATTTAATGAGTGATTTTTTTTATTTCATGTTGTTAATCTTTATAAACAATTAATATTTATTTTTTAAAATACTTACTTATCATTTAAAATGTTGATCCAAACATGTTAAAAATCACTTACGTGTAATTAATTCACTTTTTTTCTAAAAATGAAAAAGTGAAATTAGTTTTCATACATTATATATGACCTTTACAATCTTATATACTATAATTTCTAGTTATTATGTGTCATAAGAGCTTTCTCGTTGGGGAGAAACATGCATAAAAACAAACAGTATTTTACTTGTTTTCCGTTGGGAAGAAACATGCATACGAACAGACATTTGTTTACTTGTCTTCTCGCCGAGGAAAGACATACACATGAACGGACATGGATCACATAGTATTTCATTACCACTTGTTTACCTAAGTGCAAACATAACATGCAAAGTCCTTACACACTCGGACCGTTAATATATGGAGTATAGCGAGGAAATTTGAGTAGTACTACTTGGTTTGACAAACCCCACCCGAGTTAGTCATGCTAACTTGATTGGAGGTCGAACAGGTGTAAATTGTCCTAAACACTTGCCATTGTTGATGTTAGCAATGGCGGAAGGCACCCAAACACAAACAGTTAGCTTTGGTTACGAACGCTTAGAGTAACTTGATTGTTTAGCTAGCAATAGGTGTGACTTACGTATGTAGATCGTGCAAACACTCAAACAGTTTATTCACTTGTAAACCTGTGAACTCACCAACCTCGTGTTGACATTTTTTCTTACATGTTTCTTATGTTGCCAAGGCACAGGTTGCACACTTAGGACATGCATGAAGTCCTAATATCATTTCATCCTTATGCAAACATTTAAATAGTTTACTTGTCTTATTAGACTTGAGCGTATTTGTTTTGCACATTTAATTTCTTGTTTAAACGCTTCCGCATTAACTCTGAACTTTTATGATATTTCATTTATGTCCCATATAGTGTCGTTTGATGTAACTAATGACTGAGATCCTGGTTTGTCACGCACCAAACGGTAAAACTCCGTTAGTGGAATTTGGGGGTGTGACACCACGTCTGGTCATTGTGTAATTAGTCAGGTCATTGTATAATACAAGTTCATTGTGTAATTAGCCAGGTCAATGTGTAATACAATTTCATTGTGTAATACAAGTTCATTGTGTAATACAAGTTCATTGAGTTATATGTATTTATCATTGTGTTTTACGTTTTCCAGCTCATTGTGTAATACAAGTTCATTGTGTAATACCACGTCTGGTCATTGTGTAATATCTAGTCATTGTGTAATTAGTCAGGTCATTGTGTAATACAAGTTCATTGTGTAAGACTTCATTGTGTAATTAGTCAGGTCATTGTGTAATACAAGTTCGTTGTGTAATACAAGTTCGTTGTGTAATACAAGTTCTATCACACCCCCAAATTCCACTAACGGAGTTTTACCGTTTGGTGTGTGACAAAACAGGATCTCAGTCATTAGTTACATCAAACGAAACTATATGCGACATAAATGAAATATCGTAAAATTTCAGAGTTAATGCGGAAGCGTTTAAATAAGAAAATAAATACGCAAAACAAGCGCGCCCAAGTTTACTTTAATAAAACAAGTAAATTGTTTTAAATGTTTGCATAAGGATGAAATGATATTAGGACTCCATGCATGTCCTAAGTGTGCAACATGTACCTTAGCGACCTGAGAAACATGTAAGAAAAGGTGTTGTCAACACGAGGTTGGTGAGTTCACAGGTTTGCAAATGAATAAACTGTTTTAGTGTTTGCAGGATCCACATACGTAAGTCACACCTATTGCTAGCTAAACAATGTACAAGTTACTCTAAGCGTTCGCAACCGAAGCTGTCCGCCATTGCTAACATCAACAATGGCAAGTGTTTAGGATAATTTACACTCATTCGAACTCCAATCGTGCTAGCGCGACTAGCCCGGGTGGGGTTTGTCAAACCCAGTAGTACTACTCAAATTTTCTCGCAATACTCCATATATTAACGGTTCGAGTGTGTAAGGACTTTGCATGTTATGTTTGCACTTAGGTAAACAAGTGGTAGTGAAATACTATGTGATCCATGTCCGTTCATGTGTATGTCTCTCCCCGGCGGGAAGACAAGTAATAGGATGTCTGTTCGTGTGCATGTTTCTTCTCAACGGGAAACAAGTAAATTACTATTTGTTTGTATGCATGATTCTCCCCAACGAAAAAACAAGTTAAATGATGTTTGTGTATATGCATGGTTCTCCCCCAATGGGAAAACAAGTAAAAAGGGGCCGTGAAACTCACCTGAGTCCGAAGGATGCAATAAAAACACAAGAGTTTGCTAGCGGACAATCTACCGATGTCCTAGAATATGATTCACAACTGTTAGAGACACATGAGATTTAGTGACGAAGACACGAAAGAAATTAATGTCCTATAACATATTTAGGATCAAAGGATAGACAACGTATCATCGAGAATCAAAGAATTCCTAGTTTATTATTTAATATGAATGTGTTATGTACAAAACGTCATCAATTACAAGTTGACAATATAACATATTGTTTCGGGTATTTGTTTGAGTTAAATAATAGATTTGAGTGATAATATCAATGATTATATTATTTTAAAACGTGAGCATAATTATTAAGACGAGTAATAAAATCCGAACCCGAAAATTTATATAAAATCATTGTTTGTGCGTTCGTAATAGTTTAGGGAATAATATAATAAATTATATTATTTTTAATTTAAGCAAAATACTCAAAAGTGTGTTATAAATTCAATCCCGACTCTACGGGAGTTTTCCGGGTTCAAAACATATTTATATATTAATATAATAATAAAGGAACTGGTTTTACTTAAAAATAACACTTAAAAAGTGGTTTAAAAATACATTGGGGTTAGAGGGACTCGAACCTGGGTCTCTCCCCCATCAGTCATACGTTTTAACCAGTCCAGCCCGCTAGGGTATTGCATCAGGTTTCTGTTTCAAATGTTTTTGACTTTTACCCCTCCTGTGTTCTTCCCATGTCGCAAATTCAGACCAAACCCATCCAAATACATAGGGGTTTTATTTATCTATAGACTGTGAATCTATATATGAGTTTAATTGCAAAAACAATAAGTTTTAGTTGGTTAATTCTTAGTTTAAAATCCCGAAAACCCTAGGTTGAACTTGTGATTAAATTGATCGAATCCGATAATGAAAAAGGTTGCAGTCATAGGGCTATTATAGAGTATGAGATTGCGATTCTACCCATATAATTTAATTTGATTAAGACTGAGTGGAGGGTATGGTTCGATTAAACCGAATTCGTGATGAACCCTAGAATCTGTTCATCACCAATTCGATGTTATATGCTACAATTATGTTAGGGCTATTGATCCAGGCATGAATGCGAGTCTGAGGGTGTGAGCTAGAACACAGTCACGCGTCCGACGAGTTGGTCCCCGGCAACTATGGCTCCTCCTCTGGCTGAATTGAATTGTGCTAATGCTTCTCATTGAAGCGATTAAGGTGTTTGGGGAGTTTAATTTCGAGGATAACACACCAAGTGATCGAATTCGATGAACTAAGGCGCTAGGGTCGACGGTTACATGATTAATGATCATAATTGGGTTTAAGTCGGCACAATGATGGTAATTAAAACTGTAATGATGATCGTTAATGACTGGAACGTGCATAACAGTTGAGTGTTTGAAAAGATGAGGATACATGCGCATCATCAGATCCTCGCGTGCCCATGTGTAATCTAATTAAGATAAAAAAAATATGACCTAACCCTATATATATATATATACTAATTCCACATCAGCATTAATTAAAAGAAAAAAATGTCAAATAAGCAAGTTGACCTGTAATTTAGATAAAAAAAATGGTATTATTACAAGTACTCATTAAAAGTTAAGTAATCTAATTAAGATAAAAAAAATATGAATAACTTATAATTAAAACAAACTTAAAAGTTGGTTATTATTTTATAAAATTTCCCCTATATATTATTACTAAGTTAAAATCCCGTGTATTACACATGTTAAATAAATAAAATTTATATATTTGGTAATAAAAATTTTATATTTTTAAAAACCCGTGTAATACACAGGTTGAATAAATCAGTATATTACATCAGTTGAATAAAATATAATGTAATTTTTTAACAAACACATTTGTCAAAATATGTTTTTAAAAAATGTAATTTGTCGTGACATTTATAAGATCTGTTAAGTTAGTTTTTAAAACATTTTTTTTCAACTGAGTATTATTTTTTTAATTTAATTGATAAATGTTAGTTCATATTAAGTTCATTTGATTGATGATATAATAACTATTTATAATTAAATGATAAGTATTCGTAATTAAATTTATTAATATAAAGAGTATTATTTAATAGGAGAGAGAGGCGAAAAAATAAAGATGAGAAGTAACCAGAGAGTGACACATGTCCTGAAGAGATTTATTAAGTTGCTTCCTATCTCTATCACAAACAATTTTTAGCATATTCAAAAGGATATGAATCTCTTTATATTCTCTCTGATTTATGGAAATATAAAAAAAGAAGTTCATATTTCTTTTTTAGAAGTATTGGAGCCATCTTATCATATTATTTTGCAACTAGTTGAAAATTTCCAAAATTTTACGATCAGTGTGTATATATATATGTGTGTTCTAACCGGATGTATTTTTAATATATTGCGAATTTGTAGATATTATTTAATAAAACTATTTTATAAACTTATGAAATACTTCAATTACGACTATTGTAATTTTGTTAATGTATGAATCTAGTGATTGTAACGTTTAACACATGATACCGTAGATATTGATGAGTTGTATGTGAGTGGGAACGCAATTCAATTCAATTCAAAGTTGTTAGACAATAATGAATTTAGTAAGATTGAAGTCATTATCGCATGTAAGTGACGTTATTGTTGGCTTTTCAAAAAAAAATTATTGGTTGTTATTGTTATGACCCGTCCTTGACCTTGGCATACCAATTCATCGTGTTTCATGCTGATGTCTACTAGCGACAAAATTATCATTATTATTATTATTAGAGTAAATTACTATTTGAGTCCAGGATGTTTGTCTATTTTAACCATCTGAGTACTTTATGTTTCTAAACCTCGATTAAGACTCCGACCTTTTATTTTCTTAACCATTTTACGCCTTGGCTTTTCATTTTCTTAACTATTTGAGCCCTGATAGCTGGTGCCGCTGTTAATTTTTTTTCTTCTGAAATGACCAAAAGAGAGGTGACAAGTGGCGTGACTGAGGAAAAACACATAATTTTAACATTTTACAAAGTCGTAGGCCCCCGTCGCAATGCGCATGTCATGATTTCTAGTGAATTTTTAAAAGATAGGGGGTATTATTTGAAAATGTGAAAATTAAAAGGGTGAGAAAGAAAGAAAAAAAATGTTAATAGACACCGAACTTTGGTGTTAAAGGAATACTAGAAATTGTACTCCGCGGTGGGGACCGGACCTTAAACGGTTGAGACGTTGACATTAACGTGGCTAAGCACAAAAAAAGCGTTGTTAGATAAAATTTGCTCCACGCTTCGCGGCGAGAGGCAGACTTTAAACGGTTGAGGCGGTCACATTAACGTGGCTAAGCACAAAAAGAAACATTTGAAATTACAGCGACTTGGTTTTGGAGGTCGAAACATAAATAAAAAGACAGTTAGATAACGGTACCGATGTTTTTCAATCGGTATTGATCTCATTCTTCACGGTTACCAGTTGATATAACCTACGGTACCTAAAAAATACTTTATTTTAAATAGAACTCTGTTTTTAATAAAATTTACATCGGAGCGTAAAAAATAAACACGAAAGTTATTGAGAAAAAATTAGATTATATATACTAAGGGGTAAACTCGAAATTTAAAAACTTGACAAAATAAAGGGGTAGGTTTTATCATTTAAATAAAGTTAGATTGAAAATATGATAATTAAAGGGTGATATGAGAAAGAAAAAAAAATATATGAGTGGACAGCCACAATGCAAATTGAGAATTGAGAGCATATAAAATGTGTATGATCTTAAGTTGGGACCGTCACGTTCTATTTTTAGTGTTTGAATTTCAAGGTCGGTCGTCCCCGCGTACATTTAAGAAATGGATGTTGACCAATCAAGTTATTTGTTGGGTAAAATATCTTCTCAAATTTCTTAAAAGGTTAGACTTAACGTATTTACGCTTTTGTTGAGTGGCAGTCTTATTACTTTCTAACTAAGAGGTTATATGTTTGAGTCTCGTTTGGGATAAAAATTGTTTCAGGTTAAGTTATGGGGTTTTCTCAGTTGTGGGTTTCCTCCTGAATGGTATGAGGCCAGATCACCACGCTTCTGTTTTTCAGGCAAAAGAGTGATCCATTTGTCAGGATGATCCCGAGTGTCTGGTCGTCGTTTACCGTAAAAAAAAAAGACTTCACATATTTTAACTGGTTGTTGAAGTTTTATATAAACCTTTAAAATTTATTATCACATTCAAGACTACAATTCATTATCTTGAAAAAAAATATAAAGAATAATAGTATTTTTTTTTTAAATGAGAGCTCTCTGTGTTTTCATAAGAAGTTCGAATAAGGTCTATAAGAAATATCGAATAGTTCTAATAAAAGCGGACTGAATATTATCATTTATGTAAGTTTTATTACCTACCCATTTACATGTAGATGGTTAAAAACTTAAGAACATATAAAATACATTTACAGGTAAATTGTTAAAAACTTAAGAACATATAAAAATATTAGTTTGATGGTTTTTTATTTAAATAAACACACACATTTATTTGTAAGAAATAAAAAAGTTTTAATAATATAAATCATTAATAAAAAAAGGGTCAATATAGTGTCGTGTGATAAACCTCATGCTATGGCGGTTAACTTACAAAGGCCTTTAGTGTGAATTGTAGGAAGTCGCCAAAATGCGACACCTGTAATTTAGGCAAAGAAAATACAAGGATCGATGAAATCGAAATCGCAGATGCCGGTTAGGAAACAATCACCGATTGAATCGCTAGTTAGCTTTGATTCAGAAGGTCGTATCGCTGGTTTGAGAATCAGAATAGACGTGTTTTCTTGTAAGTCTATAAGGTTATTTTTGTCATAATGTGTAATTTTATAAAATAAGATGATACGTGTAATTTAAGTTTTGAGTTTGATATATATGTAATTCATTTTCTAAAGGATAAAGTACACGAATGGTCCATGTGGCTTACTAAAAATTTAGATATGGTCCATACTTTTCAAAAGTACATAGATGGTCCCTATGGTTTGTACTTTGTAACGCATTTAGTTTCTAAACTTTGTCAAAAGTACATGGATGGTCCCTGTGGTTTGCATTTTGTAAGGATTTAATCTTTAACTTGGATATGCTAAAACTTTTAGATTTGTTAGCTGAGAACTAAATGCATTACAAAGTGCAAATCACAGGAATTATTCATGTACTTTTAAAAAGATATGGATATCCAAAAAATTTGTAAATCACAGTACCATTCGTGTACTTAGGGATATATGTAATTACTTTTACTAAAATAAAATAAAGTATCGGTATTAATATTTTTTTAATAGTTTGTTGCAAACCCAAATGATAGTAGCCTAGTAGGTACAACCCTAGCTTTCACGGACTGCCGTTGCAATCGTGCAACCGCTCGAGTGATCTGCAGACTGCACTGATTTTTGAAATCACACCTAATATTTCTAATATCCCCAAAATTTGTAGAACTGCTCTGTGTTGAATTTCAGTCAGGAACCCTCAATTCGACTATCTGAGCTTCAATTCATTTGTTCATCAAACAAGTAGTGCAGAATCATGGGGAATCACAAAGATCTTCTTCAAGTTTTCTGCATTGCCACTGCTGATACAAAGCTTGGAGAACTGCTATTTCTCTCCGAATCAGTCCGATCCAATCTCACAAGCTTTTTCCCCCCTTCTTCTTCGAAGGTACATTCTTCATGTAATTGATGTTTGCCCTAATCGAATTAGCGTGTTGATTCATTAGAACTGTGATGCGTGTCTTCAATTTACTTTATATATTTGGATCTGGAGCCACTAGGGTTTGTTGTTGAAATAGAATATGTAGGTCTATATTTGCCTTAGAAATTATGTATTGTACTGATTCAGATTTAGAGGGTGTTTGGATGTGTGTTTATAAAGTGATTATTGTGTTTTAAACTCATTCTAGTTATATAATTATTTAAAGTCTAAATATGATTTGGAGAAAACAGATTTTTGATTCTGGTTTTCTCGGTCACACTAATCGCCTTAAAACACAAATCCGAACACACATCGTCTTGTGGCCTGGTGGCATTGTTGATTGCCCCGAACAAAAGTGGTGTGGGTTCAAATCCTGCAAGTGCAGGTTTAGATGGCATTTAAGAGTAAACAATTGCTGTTAAAACACACACACCGACACAAACACTAAACTATAAAGAACCGATTCTATCTCAAGTTGGAGCAGATAATTGTTTCATTTTATCTCCAAAATTAATATGTGATCTTTATTTTGGATGCATCGTACAGGTACAAGTTGTAGTTGTAGATGTGTCAGTTGGAACAAATGAGATAAACAGCTTCAAAGATTTTAAATTTGTGTCAAGAAAAGAACTTCTCTCTATGTACTCTGAATCTGAAAACAAACCAGAAATTCAAATTCCAGAAGTTAGAGGCGAAGCCCTTGCGATCATGAATAAAGCGCTCACTCTTTACATTAAAAAAGCACACCAACGTGGTGTCGTTGCTGGCGTTATTGGGCTAGGTGGCAGTGGAGGAACCTCTCTTTTAGCATCTGCTTTTAAATCCTTGCCATTTGGTGTACCCAAAATCATCGTATCAACTGTAGCCAGTGGTCAAACCGAACCTTATATCGGGACATCTGATTTGGTTTTGTTTCCATCGGTTGTGGATATTTGTGGGATTAATAATGTGAGTCGGGTTGTTTTGTCTAATGCTGGTGCTGCGTTCTCTGGGATGGTTTTTGGAAGGATTATGAATTTAAAAGAATCTTTAAATTCTAGTAATGATAAATGTACGGTTGGTTTAACCATGTTTGGTGTTACAACTCCTTGTGTAAATGCTGTAAAAGAAAGATTGAATAAAGAAGGTTATGAAACTCTTGTTTTTCATGCAACTGGGGTCGGTGGTAGAGCCATGGAGGATCTTGTTAGAGGAGGGTTTATACAGGTAATTTTTTATTGGAAGTTTGAAATTGCATTGTAAGAGGTTAATGTTGTGATTGTTTACTTTTGGAAGGGTGTTTTGGACATTACAACAACCGAGGTTGCTGATCACATAGTTGGAGGTGTTATGGCTTGTGATGAATCACGCTTCGATGTGATAATAGAAAAGAAAATTCCTTTTGTTCTCAGTGTTGGAGCTTTAGATATGGTGAATTTTGGCGCCAAGAATACAATTCCTACAGAATTTCAGCAGAGAAAAATACTTGAGCACAATGAACAGGTTATCACACCTCTAAAAAAATTTTTTTTAGCTAAGTAAATATATTTTATTCTAGCAAAAATACCTTCATAATTTACAGGTGTCATTAATGCGAACAACAGTAGAGGAAAACAAGAGATTTGCTGCTTTTATTGCTAGAAAATTAAACAAATCATCATCAAAGATACGCGTTTGCCTACCAGAAATAGGCATTTCTGCTCTCGATGCACCTGGAAAGCCTTTTTATGATACCAATGCTACTGGTACTCTTATAGAAGAATTAAAAAGACTCATTGAGATTACAGATGATAGGAAGGTTAGTTTGGTTATTAATCAAATTATGTTTACTATTTACGGAAATCTTGGTTTAATTTGTGTTCTATAATAAATCAGGTAAAGGTTTATCAATATCACATTAATGACACCGAGTTTGCAAAGGCTTTGGTTGACTCGTTCTTGGAAATACATAAACGACCCAACATTTCTAGTCAGAAACAGAGGGTTGTTGAGCCTGATACTTCAAGCATACCCTCCAAGACTTGCAGAACAATTTCTTATAACTTAACCAACTTCCCTGATGCAAAACCAGGTGAGTGTTATTCTTTGATTTGTGTATGTTATAATAAACGCACATTAAGTTTCTAATCTTGTTGATTTATTGTTTGTTATAAAACAGAAACATTGCAAAGAACTCAGGGTGTGCTGCAGATCTTGAGAGACCAGATAAGGCAAGGAAAACCGATAATAGGGGCTGGTGCAGGGACTGGGATATCTGCCAAATTTGAAGAGGCTGGCGGTGTTGATCTGATTGTAGTGTACAACTCAGGGCGGTTTAGGATGGCGGGTAGAGGTTCATTAGCGGGGTTGTTACCGTTTGCTGATGCAAATGCTATTGTGGTCGATATGGCTAATGAAGTGCTGCCAGTAAGTACAAGTATGGATTTTTTATTTATTTTTTATTTGTAGTATTTTGACAGGGAACATATAGGTAGTGAAAGAAGTACCTGTTCTTGCGGGAGTATGTGGGACCGACCCTTTTCGCAGAATGGATCACTTTTTAAAACAGTTGGAATCGATTGGATTCTGTGGGGTCCAAAACTTTCCAACTGTGGGCTTGTTTGATGGCAATTTCAGGCAAAATCTTGAAGAAACGGGAATGGGATACGGGTAGGTATTTCTGACAAACAATTTTTTTTGTTGTGTTACGCGTTTTCTCTCAACTAGGGGTGGCAAGATGGCAGGTCGGGCGGGTTGCAGATATTTTTTTAAAAACATATTTTTTGATGAGTAATTTATTTAATTCTGTTATTGATTTTATATGTTATCAGTTTGGAGGTAGAGATGATAAACAAAGCTCATAAAATGGGGTTGTTAACAACACCATATGCTTTCAATGAAGAAGAAGCCATTGAAATGACAAAAGCTGGTGCTGATATTATTGTAGCACATATGGGGCTCACGACATCAGGTTCGATTGGAGCTAAGACAGCTGTGACATTAGAACAAAGTGTAGTTTGCGTGCAAGCTATCGCAGATGCTGCTCATAAAATCAATCCAGATGTAATCGTGCTTTGCCATGGAGGTACGCAATGCCACACCATTTTTAGCATAAATAACTGTCTCGAAATGATATTTATTTGACAGTTAAACATTTATTTGTGGAAGTAAAAAAATGTGGTTGGTTGACAGGTCCTATATCTGGTCCAATGGAAGCAGAGTTCATACTGAAGAATACTAATGGAGTTCATGGGTTTTATGGTGCATCAAGTTTGGAAAGATTACCGGTTGAAGAAGCTATCAAAGGAACCGTTCAACAATACAAATCAATATCTTTAGTGTAATGTATCATCAGTTCTGTTTGTATGTATATTTACAGTTTTTTAAACTTTGACAATTGTAATAAACAAGGGTTTATTTGCTCATGCTTGGCGCGGCAAAAAAAACTTATTTAGATTGGTGTTGACTTGTCCATGGCCTAGTGGTATTGGTGATTGCCTTACACAAAAGTGGTGTGAGTTCAAATCATGTATGTGCAGGTTTAGGTGGTGTTTTAGGATTAAAAAATTGTTGTTCCAGGAAAAAAAAGATTGGCAAAAATTCTCTACCAAGTGAATCTCTTTGTTTTACTTATAAGTTATATTTCATGTCCTTTTGAATCAAATCCTTCCTCATTTCTGTCAAAAATGGATTATAATCAAGTAGTCATATCACAAGATTGATAAATAACTTTTTCGGGCATAAACATGTAGATGACATTTTCAAAAGACAAGAATGTGTGAACACCAACTACATGTTCACAATAATGCTGAGACGGAACATGTCATTTAGAAATGTGTAAGGGTCTGATCGTGAGACAATGATGTTTAACATCCCAAAGCATTAGGTTATCATAACCCATATGGATTCATGACAAAACAGATGATGCATGAGTCCAGCTTACGTAGATATTGAATATTTGTTAGTTAACTACCAACAAAAAGACAATTTTTATTTTCTAATGCTAATGTTACGCGAATACCAGTCCATATTACATACATTTATGTATATATTAATTGTATAAAGTGTTTTACACAAGCAAAAGTAACTACATGAGATTGAGATCGTGTACCACAGAGCTATAGGCATGATTTATTTTTCTCTTTAACACCCCGATGACTACGGTTGTTCAAATAGCTTGCGACTCGAAGCTCGCTCGAAAAAAGCTTGGTTGTAAACGAGTCTAGCCAAGCTCGGATCGGTTTGCAAATGAGCCGAACTTGGTTTGGTTTAAAATTGGCTCGGTTCGGCTCGCTCGGTTTTGGCTCGTTTAAGTTAAATTCAAATTTTAATATTTTTTATTACCTAATAAAACCTTTTTATTCCTTTTTAAAAGTTTACAGGTTTGAAAGACAGGATTTCGCCGCAGTTCTCCCCAAATCTGAGATCCGTGGTAAGATTACGATTTCAAGTTTTCCTTCAATTCATCTTTTTTACTTATCGATTTTGTAATTTTTACATCGCTTACAGATCACGATACCTGTATAATCTTTTATTTCGTTTCCAATTTCTGTTGTTTTGGAGATCATAAACATTATTGAAATTACAATTTAGGGTTTCTACAGAAGTAATTAGCCTCTGTAAACATGAATCCGGATTCAGTCAAATCGACTCTTCAAACTTTAGCATATGGAAATGTTATGGCTGCTGCTGCTCGTGATTATCAGAAGGTATCTTATTTAACTTATTATCTCATTGAATTAGGGTTTGTAAATGATACCTTTGATTTTGGTCTTAATTTCAAAATTAACTATAGTATTGTATGATTATTCCTGTTTAATTATAGGAATTATTAGCTCAAGAAAAGGCACAAGCATCATCTTCTGTTAATGAGGAGGTTGATCTAGATGAGTTGATGGATGTAAGTTGTGCATTTTTTTGTTGTACATCATATGTTTCTTGATTAAAAGTTTCAATTTAATCTACTCAATTGGAACTGTATGTTAGGATCCTGAGCTGGAGAAGTTACACGCAGATAGGATTGCGGCTCTTAAGGTTGTTAGTTAACTGTTTTTAACGCGATCATATGAAATTGAGAAAATCGGTTAATATTAAAAGGTTGTTTATGGTTTTGATCTTTGATTGCAAAAGAGAGAAGCTGAAAAGAGAGAATCTTTGACTAAAAAGGGACATGGGGAGTACCGAGAGATAACTGAAGGGGACTTTTTGGGTGAAGTCACTCGTAGTGAAAAGGTGATTTGTCACTTCTATCATCGGGAGTTCTATCGCTGCAAGTAAGTTTTTTCGTTGTTTTATACAAAATAGCTAAATTTGTCAATGAAATAATCATGTTACAATCTTGGATTTGTCCCTAGAAGTTGTCAAGCGATAGAGTTTCTACCTTGGTTGTAACTTGTAAAAGGCGTTCCTGAGGTGCTCAAGGAAACACATTTGGTCAAAATTAGGGTCTTAATGAGGCTTTTATGTATAAACAACCAAAGGGATGAAGAAATTATGAAAGGTTTACTTGATAAAAAGGTAGACATGTAAAACAGATGAGACAAAAGTTTGCTTGTACATTGAGAGACACCTCACACACGTGATGCGCGCGCCGTGCGCCTTGCTTTTCGGGACCTAAATGCCTTATAGCGCCTCGAGCTTTTTTAAACCAAGGTTTCTACTTTATGATTTCTTTCTAGATAGTAGATAATAGTGTTGATGTATCTTGTAGGATAATGGACAAGCATTTGAAGTCTCTTGCTCCAAATCATCTAGACGCCAAGTTTATTAAAATAGACGCAGAGGTCCATTTCTGCAATAAAGTTTTATTTTGTGTATATTTAACCCGACTTGCTATATGGTTTTATCATTATCAAAATTCTTGCAGAATTCCCCATTCTTTGTCACAAAACTAGGAATCAAAACACTGCCATGTGTCATATTATTCAGGTCAGATTCATGATAATACTATTAGTACGAGTTCTGGTTTTCGCGTGGGGACTAAAATTTAGTTATTATTCTCAGAAAAGGAATTGCAGGAGATAGGCTGGTTGGGTTTCACGATCTTGGAGGAAAAGACGATTTTACCACTAGGAGGCTAGAAGCTTTGTTGATAAAGAAAGGTAACATTTTTTCCTCCAAAAATCAGTTTTCTTTTTTACTGGTTTTTGTTATCTTGTTGATTATCATGTTTGGTGTGTAGGTATAATTGATGAGAAGAAAAAGGAAGATGATGAAGAAGCTGAATATGATGAAAGTAGACGCAGGACGGTTCGATATTCTGCAAATCATGATTCTGACTCTGAATGAAAAAGAGTGAATTTATGTATCTTGATTGATGATTGTATTATGTAATTTGCCAAGATTTTTGTTTCCTGGATTTATGGATATAAGCATCGTTTTGTACTTTTATCTAATTAGTATTAATATTAACTATAAACTTTGAAATCAAATCTGAACTCAGTCTACAGAGCTAAACAAACATGACATGCATCTCTTCAGTAATCTTTATATATGCTCATAGTTTATCTTCTCCTACCATTTATAAATTACTTGATAATAAACTAGTTTGGGAGTTAGCCAAATTATGTGTGTTGTTTATAATACCGATTCGGGACTTGAGTTCTATCTTTTGAGGTGGCAAAATGGGCGGAACAGGTAATTCAAGGCTGAACCACTAACTTTGGTTAACAAAAACGACACAGATGCATATTACAAAAATAAAAAAAGTAAATAAATAAAAAAGGTTAAGGTTCAAAAACGACACAGATGCATATTACAAAAATAAAAAAAGTAAATAAATAAAAAAATGTTAAGGTTAAACTGATGGTTCGTTTACATAGCTTGTTGCCTTGTAAACATCAACAGGACTGATAAATCGTTAAAGTTGAACCGTATAAATCTTAAACCGGTTGATTATTGCAGTGATGGATTCAGATTACAAGCTGGTTTTGCTCTGCTTGTTCAAATAGATCGGTTTGAAGGGTTATTGAAAAGGACTATTGACAATTGAATAATCATTTATGAATGATGAATCTTATTTTGAAGTTTTAAAGCGATTAAGACATAAACGAAAAACGAAATAACATGACACCAATGTGGCTGTAGTTTAGTGGTAAGAAGTCCACGTTGTGGCCGTGGAGACCTGGGCTCGAATCCCAGCAGCCACATTTAATTTTTTGCAAATATTTATTTAATCTACTTAAAATGCATGATTTAGTATCTAGATTGATCAATCAACAAGAACTATCCTCTGAAAACTCTATACAAATCATTAGTCTAATAAATTATTTCAAAAATAGCACGTGTCATCACCACACTTTTTCTCACTAAAATCTTCTAATTGTTTGAAGTTTGAAATCTAATTATGTTAATGTTGTTTTTTTTCATAAAAAAAATAATATAAAATTTGAATTCTAAATATTACATAATTTAAATTCTAATATAAAATTTGAAATCTCATTTTCCCTACACATTATTGTATTTTTCTTTTTTTATTAAACAACCCCATATAATACATGGGTATATAACCTAGTAACCATATAAAATAAACCAACAATAAATATAAATAATAATGAAGATATTACATGATTGATATTCGTTATTTTATAAGATGAAAGAGTTAATAGAGGATTTTAACCGTCAACATTCCTACAAGTTTTTCTGATCTGTCCTCTAAATCCTGTCAATGGACTAATATTCCCCATTTTAGTCATTGATTTAGCAAATTGTTCAAAAAACATGTCTTGATTTGCAGCATATTCCTTCACAATCTGCATAGATTCTTGGTTTTCCTTAAACAAGGTTTGATCAGAACTCAAAACCCCCTTTGAGTCCATCAAGTTCTTGTAGTACCCATTATCAAACTTCATAGGGGTCACATTATCCAGAAAAAACAGGTTCTGGTCACCACCCGACTGCGGCAGTTCACACGCAATTGTGCATCAAACAGTCTATCGGTATGCTCATTTCGTGTGTTTCCATATAGCCTTTGCTTGAAGCTGGTGCACCTAGCATTCCCTATGGTGTGACTTCCTGTTACATAAATAAAGCAACTTTCTTGAATTATAACTTGAGTTTTCTTGAAAAATGAGATCTTTTCACTGATTGTGTTTAAAGATTACCTGAAAGCGCTACAAGATCGACCATGTTAAGACCGTGGATCTTGAATTTGGTGAGGATGGTTTCAAAAGTGTTGTTTGGAGCAGGAATGTTGTGGTTAGAACCATGTAAACTGGCACCAAATGAGTCCCTTCTTCCAACCGGGACTTCCCAACTTGGCCCGCCACTCTGTATATTCAAGATAAACATTTTTAATCAACTTTTTGTGTTCATAAAGTGTAGTGTACAATAGGAAGGATACTTTACCACAACTGTAGAGTCTCTGGCTGCTAGAGCCAGGATATCTGCACAGGAGACGGTCTGTGGGCAGGCCGCCTCAAGTGCAGCTTTGATTTCATCAATGACTTCAAATCCACGAGCCGAGTTGCTATTGGGGATGGACCCTTTCTCGCTAATTACATTACGCGTGCCACCACTGTCTAACAATATTGATGCATCACATCCCTAGATAAATAACATATGATCATTTCCAATAAAATCAATATATAGTCTCAAAATGATTAAAAATGGACTTTGAACATGTTGTAGTTCACAAACCTTAACGAAGCAATCATGGAAATGGAGCCTCAGCAACGACGCAGCCATGCGTGGGTCTTGTGCAACGGCTTGTGCAACGATGGTGCGCACTATGTTGGTAACTTGTGGGCAAGATTGATCGTAAAATTGCGGGTAGAGATAACCTCCATTGGTGATCTTAGAGAAGCAAAGGGTGGTTTGAGCTAGGAGAGCTATGAGCACCATGGTCATGGATGGTGAGTGAGCCATTTTGGTGATTGTGTGATATGGTTCGAGCCCAAGACTAGTGTAGTCAATGAGGGGTTGTGTTTAGACTTGTGATAGAAAGTAGAATCATGGCTAATACTTATACACAATGGAGGGGTTGTGTTTTGACCTCTTAGTGCAATAAGCATGATTATTTAAAGTTTAATGACCCTTATTATTTTGTAATTAAAGAGTTAAGTTAAAGATAATTGCTTGTTTGGATAACATTATATTGATAAAAAAATTGTATAGGGTGTGTTTGGTCTTTTCACTTCAATATGGAGTGGATGAAACAGGCCAGGCTAGTATTGTTCTGGAATTAGGTCAACTATTACACAAATGCTTCTTTGATGTGTACATCATGCATTGGAACATGTACACTATTCCCTGAATTCTAAAACTTTTAGTTGCAAAAGGAAACATTCCACCATGTGATTTATGGCACTTTCTAATTGCTTGCTTATGAGTTGGCGCATCATAAAAACGAAGAGTTTATACATTTATTGATGTATTTTTTTATAAGTCATTGTGAAACTATTAACTTTTTAATAATAAATTACAAAAGGATATAAGCTATAGTTCTAGTTCCCATGATGTCATATTTTTTTTTCCCTTGCTCTCTATTGTTACTGTCCATCGCATGTTACCTTGTCATTTGTAGGATGAAAAAACATAGTGATGACAAGTGAGGTCAGAAGATCGATGAACATTTGAGAAAAATATATACGAAATCATCAGCTTATTTTGAACTAAAATCTCAGTTGAACATGTAATGTCGATTTAACATTCTTTTAATCTTATATATTTATATATATACATATATATCAAGAAAACTATATACATAATCATTTTAATTCAATTTAAACATGTCATTATTATTATTAAGAAATCTAAGCTACTCTAAACTATTGTTAATCTAATCTAATCTAATCTAGAGATAGAAAGTAATATGTAATTAACTGTATTGTATTTCTCTTGTTATTACAAGCTCCCGAACAATGTATTTTATATTAGTTAGTTAGAAGACTAGCCATCTTCTAAAAGTTTAACCAGTGGTGTAGTGGTTTAGGCTTTGAATTATAACATGGAGGTTGTGATTTCGAATCCCTTCACTAACATTTTCCCCCCTGGTTGGGTTAAGGGACAATGGGTTTAAGGCGGGTCAGGCGATAAACAAGGCAGAGGCGGGTAAAGTAGCTAAGCACGAAAAAGCTTGCCTTGTGAATCAGCACGTGTTCGTACCGTTTGCCTTTGACACCTTTGGCGCTCTCGCCCCTGATGCGGTGCGGTTCCTTAAGCGGGTTCAGCGGGTGGTCAGCAGTAACACCGCATATATTTATGGGGGGAACTTTGTGTTTAGTAGAGTAGGATTTGCTATTCAGAAGGGGGTAGCGGCGCAGCTTGTTGCCCGTCTACCTGCCATTAGTTTGTAATTTTGGTACTTCTTGCCGTTAATCTCATTGATGATTTTCATTAAAAAAAAAAAAAAAAAAAAAAAAAAAAAAAAAAAAAAAATCTTCTAATAAACTCAACCAAACTTGCAACAAATCCAACTAATTAACACTAACTCTATACTCTTTATTTTAACATTTTAAACTCAACTAAACTTGCAACAAATTCAACTAACACTAACTACCTACTATTTATAACCTTATTAATCTTTAAATATTATTGATGTTATAAATGTAAGAGTATTTTAGTCCTTGCCTTATTTATGAGCTTTAGGATTTCATATTGTATTATATATATTTCAGCCGTGGCCCTAGAATACCAAATATTACAAGAGCACACAAAGATCATTCATTTCATCAATTTTAAAAGCTTTAAAAATAAAAGAAAATAATAGAAATGCAATATCTGTTCATTTCTCTAAATACTTTAAAACAAGTTAACAAATTAGTTTATTTATATAACCTACATATGTATAAGTCATGTGTTAGTTTTATAACATACACATAATCTACACATGTATAGGTAAACACTTAAAATTTAAATGCATATGAATTGAAGAAGTTAGTTTAATGATTTTTTTATGTACATAAATATACTCATTTGTATGCAAGAAATACAATATTTTAAAAATATAAATCTTTGATAAAAAAAAACTAAACGGTTTAAGTTTGTTCTTTTTGTTCTGACAATAATTTAGTGTTGTATAATAAAGCTCGCCATATATATGACGTATGGACCAAATTTTTTGTTGAATCGGATGAAATACATTTATTCATCTCAAGTTATCAGCATTAAATCGCTCTCAAATTTACATCTTGATTTCTTTCTTTTTGAAAGGATTATGTGGAGAGATGGTGAAAGACGAAATTGAAGAAATCATGGGAATCTGTAATGCTACATAGAGGTAATATTTATGTGTGCTCTTGTAGATGTAGTCTGGTAATCGATAAATCGAACCAATAACGAATCCGATATACAACTAAGAGAGTGTTTGGGATTGCTTATTTAACTTTAAAAGTGTTTTTTTATGTCACAAATGCTTATTAACTTATGACTTTTCTAAAATGAGTTTTTTTAAAAAAAGTGTTTGGATTAGTTTTTGTGGTGGAAAAAACCAATAAGTCAATAAGTTGTTTATTTAAAAAATGTTTGACTTAGCTTATATTTATTGTAGGGTAAATACGAACATAAAGGATAATTTCTGATATTTCATTAGTTTAATGACGATATCTAAAATTTGGTATATTGGTAAAAGACGAAAAATGTAATTTACTCTATAAATTATTTGATTACAAAGCCGCTGCCCAAAAAGAAATTTGATTTCAAAGTTATCACTTTATTTAAGCATATGAAATTAATTTATACAATACACGACTAAACTGGATGGAAGATTCAAGTCATCTAAGGTCGGGTCTGTTTGTTTCGTGAAATATTTCTGAAGGAATTGGAATTTGAAAAAATTGGATTAGAAATTGTAATTCGTTAAAAGGATTTTGAATTTAAAGAAATTGAAATCTATTAAAATATTTGAATTCCTAATTCATTTGAGTGACAAAACAATAATAAATGAATTGGAATCTACCACCATGACTACCACCTATCGAACATCGTCACCACCGCCAGTGCCCCCACCGCTCCCCACCACCATCATCGCTCTAACTGTTGGTGGAGGAAGACCACCTAGGGATGAGAGACATACGGCTAAAGACAAAGCCAAAAAGGATCTTTCGTGTATAATCATACATGATCTTGAATGTTCTCAAGAACCATAGTGTCAAGTAGTCACTTCCATTTTTACCCAAGGCTTTGCTACTTCGTTTCTTTTAAATGAAATACACAAATCCACAATATTAGTACATGCTCTACAATCAGAGTTGTTAATAATACACGTAAGTATACTGATATTGAACGTAACTTTATTGTATTGAAAAAGACTATATTATGACTACGTTATAAACCCCTGATTCAACACACTTCCGCTGTAGTGTCCGGATAAATACTGTTATTTTCTCTCGAACCATAATAACTTAATCAACCGGTTTGATTTACATGAGTCGAAGTTCTCAAAGTATGTGACCGAACCATAAAGGCAGCGTAGCCGGAACGGACCGACTTCCCTTGAATTAGTGGTTCGATGCTGTGTCAGATTGACTGCCAAATCAAACATCTTCCCAAAATTCAATTAAAACGAGAAACCACACACACTCACTCCTACTAATCTCTCAGATCAAACGCATTCCGATTTCAGATTCGATCTCATCGGAGCTAATTTCAATTCCTCAAGCAGCAATCCATGAATAGCCCGACGAGATTCACCGGACGAGATTCGAAGAAACCCTAAATCAACGCGGAGACTTCGATAACATTCCTAAACTCCGACTATGGCGAAGCCGTCGGCAGGATTACCAGCTGTCTGCTTCCAAAAGAAACGGTCGCTGTTACTACTTCTAGCTATGCTCTCTATCTCCACCGCCGTTGCGTTTATTATTAGGGCAGCTTATGATTCTTCATGTGATCGTCAACATTTCGATGTCCCCGGCGTAGGTGACCGGATCCAAAAGACGGAGAAGCCGAAGGAGACGACGGCGTCGCCTCAGATCGGAGTAACAAGTCCCCTCAGTTTCATGAAGTCTAAACTTGTTCTTCTCGTCTCACATGAACTATCTCTTTCTGGTAATTGATTAATTTCAGCTTGTGCCTGTGTTTCTGATCTGAAACTTGTTACAGGATCTAAATTCGTTCAGTATTGCATTAATTTCTCATTGATAGATCCAATTAGTTTATGAATTACTGAATTAGCACAATTTTTGTTGTTTGTCTAAAGACCTACAGCACAAACCCTAGTTGAAGTTCTAGAAATAATGAAACAGTAATAATCTGAAACAACAGTTGCCATTTATAGCTTATGACACTCTAACTGATCTGTTATACTGTTGGAAACAATTTACTGTTAATATTACATATTCCATCTTTCACATAAAAATTGCCACTGCTTCGTGTTAATTTTGTAGGCGGTCCGTTGCTTTTGATGGAACTAGCATTTTTATTACGTGGTGTCGGTGCTGAAGTTTGCTGGATAACAAACCAGAAACCATCTGGAACAGATGAAGTTATATACAATTTGGAAAACAAGATGTTGGACCGTGGAGTGCAGGTACATTTTCTATTTGACATGGTTATGAATTTATAACATTCATGATACGGTCTGATAGTATTTACTTAAATGCCACTGTATGTTTCTTGCTTGTCTTCTAATATTCTTAAGTGTATTAATAGGTTTTCTCTGCTAAAGGTCAGGAAGCTATAAACACGGCCCTGAAAGCTGATTTGGTTATTTTGAACACTGCTGTTGCTGGAAAATGGCTTGATGCTGTTTTAAACAAAAATGTTCCACGTGTACTGCCAAAGGTGTTATGGTGGATTCATGAAATGCGTGGCCATTATTTCAAATTGGATTATGTTAAACACCTGCCTTATGTTGCTGGCTCTATGATTGATTCCCATGTTACAGCTGAATACTGGGAGAACAGGACTCAGGAACGCTTAAAGTATAAAATATTCATCTTTATATACTCATGTAATCACTCTTTTTAGCTACAAATTGTGAAAAATATTATCTTTTAATTATGCAGAATTAAAATGCCGAAGACATATGTTGTTCATCTTGGTAATAGTAAAGAACTTATGGGTGTTGCTGAAGATAATGTGGCCAAAAGGGTTTTGAGAGAGCATGTTAGGGAGTCACTTGGAGTACGGAATGATGACATACTATTTGCTGCTATAAATAGTGAGTTGACTTCTGCATTCTTGTGTGAATAGTTTTCGGAAAAACTATAAAAATTACTTCAATGTATGATCATGATGTGCAGGTGTGTCACGGGGAAAAGGTCAAGATTTATTTTTATGGTCATTTTATGAGAGCTTGCAACTGATACAGGAAAAGAAGCTTCAAGTGCCATCAATACATGCAGTAATTGTAGGGAGTGATATGAGTGTGCAGACAAAATTTGAAACAGAACTTAGGGATTTTGTAGCGCAGAAAAAGATCCAACATCGAGTTCATTTCGTGAATAAGACTCTTACTGTAGCACCATATTTAGCAGCAATCGATGTTCTAGTCCAAAACTCTCAGGTACCATAAAGTTCCCATCTTTTGACTTCTGATTATTAATTGGTAAATAGAAGTCAATCGTCTGACCCGGATAACTATTCATATCAGGGTCGAGGAGAATGTTTTGGAAGGATAACAATCGAAGCTATGGCGTTTCAGCTTCCTGTATTGGTATGCAATTTTATATCTGTGTTGAAAATCAAAATTTAAGCTATATTAATCACACAGATCTGATATCTATGTTTGTTAAATGGCAGGGAACATCAGCAGGAGGGACTGCAGAGATTGTGGTGAACGGGTCAACCGGGTTTCTGCATCCTGCAGGGAAAGAGGGGGTGAGTCCACTCGCCATGAACATTGTGAAGCTTGCTACACATGTCGAAAAGCGGTTAACCATGGGAAAAAGAGGGTACGAGAGGGTCAAACAAATGTTTCTAGAACGACACATGGCCGATAGAATTGCTGTTGTTTTAAAGGATGTATTGCACACAGCAAACTCCCGACATTAATTTAAACACGCGCTGAAAAAGGATTTTGTATATTGGAAAACAGTATAGTGAACATTATTGTCTATCTCCATTAATTTTATGTTCATTGGTCTGAAATCAGGATACCCATTTATAGTTGATTTATGTTTTAGTCAAACAGGCTTTGATTTTGACTTTTGTTTTGTCAAATTCAAACAAAATCACATCAGATAACAAGTTGCACAAAACAAAAGTCAAATCGGTGTCTAAAATTGTTTTGCGCATGATCAAAATTTGCCAAGAACATGATGCAGGATCTTGGCTGGGTGACAGTTGGTGGTTTGGTGAACCAGATTATCAAAGGTAATCACTATGATATTGAGAACCAAAATTTCATAAATTAAAAACCCAGTTTCACTACCGCAATGCAGACGGATCTTGGAAGGTAATCAGTTCGAAAAGAACTAAAATCAAACACAAAATATCTGACCCAAACAGATCATTGCTTGCAAGTACCCACTTTGAAAAATAGATTGTCTACAGATCATTTATGTAGTGCGTATATATGTTTATATTTCTACTTAAAATTAGTTTTGCATTAAATGCACGTCCATTTGCATCATCTAATATCCAGCTAACCCGGGTTGGTGACCCGAACCGGTTTGGCCACCAACCCGGTCTTGCCAGGCTATGCAGAACCTGATCCGGTTTTGAATCCTGACCGCTTTGGACTTTCGACCCGGTTTGTACACCTCTACTCCCGAGTGTGAAACTATGATGCACATGGGGGTCAAAACGCCCACCTTTAATGCAAGAAATCAATTAGTTTAACAGGAGATAACACCAAAACGCTCACCAGTAATGCAACTAGTAAGCAATCATCGCGTCGTTTTTAACATATTTTTTATTTAGAACGACATTTTTTTTTAATTCTCCCACTAGTGAGACTTGAACACGTGACTTCCAAACCTTACGCGTTCCTAGAGACTTTGCCTCTACCATTGGACCACCAATCGCAACAGTTCATTTTTAACATATTTAATTGGTCTATCACCTAATATAAACAAACGATGAAAGAAGAGAAGGTTTGACATGAGAGAGAAGAGATTGTAAGGTTAGCCAAGGAGATTGCCTGATAACTAACCAATCAATGGGTCTTAGATCATCGGTCTGATTCTGAACAGACCAAACCCTTTAAAAGGAAGAAACAGGCAAGTCATTCTTGACTACCAAACGAAACCCTCTCTATTTGTGTTAATTACCATGCACTCAATTTCTAGCTGTGAACTTAAAATGGCAATTTCCTATGGTTTGTGAAGGTCATATTTATAGCCAACTAGTCAGAATATTACCGAAATAAATTAAAAAAATTCGAGCATTTGCTGCATTCAAGTGGCATGGTTTAAGCCTCATATATGTCTGCATGGAATAGAGAATATATTCTGACTTTTACAAAGTGAACGAAATCAAGACTTATTATTGGCTTTTCAATAGATGGTAAAGACATCCCTCTAAAGTCCAAATATGATGCAAAGTCAACTTATCCTTTGACCGAAAATGCAACAAAATCAAATTGTTCTTTTGAAAAGTAAATATATTTTAAAGGAAAATTCCCAAAATAAACATTTTTATTTTTAAATTCCCTATAATAAACATAGAATTTTCAACTTCCCCAGAATAAACATCAAATTTTGTGGGAACATTATTCAAAGTTGGCGAATTCGCCAAGTTACATGTTTCGCCGGGAGACGAACTCTTTAGTTCCGGCGAAAACTCTTCATCTTCTGTAGGGGTGAGCAATAACCGAACCGTTAACTGAAACCGAACCTAAATTAACCGAAAACCGAAGATCGGTTATCAGGTTTTTTTTTGTACCCTCGGTTAGCTGAAATTAACCGAACCTAACCGAACAATCCTTATTTTCATATATTTCTAGCTTTTATACCTCCATTTCATGTTTTATACCTTCATTTCATATATTTATACATCCATTTCGTGTATTTATACGTCCATTTCATGTATTGCTAAGCAAAAATTATAGCCGAAGTTTGGTTTTGGTTATTAACCAAAATTAACCGAACCGAATCGAAAACCGAGAAACTAACCGAATAAACCGAGCCAAATAACCGAAAACCGATCGGTTAATAAAATAGATTAACCGATGACTTCGGTTTCGTTTTGGTTAAGGCTAATAACCGAACCGTGCACACCCCTATCTTTCGGCGAAAATTACATGCGTAAGTTTAAAAATGAAACACGTAACTCGGCGAATTCATTTTCCTGTGAAAAAACTTATGTTTATTTTGGGGAAGTTGAAAACTTTATGTTTGTTGTAAGGAATTTGAAAATGGAAATGTTTATTTTGGGAATTTCCCCATATTTTAACCTTCCATCAAGAAGAATATAACCGTAAACCATTGGCTAACAACACAAACGTAACATGGTGATTCTTTTCTCAAGTGGATGGATGCATAGATGATTATCATGCTCCTCTTGGATTAACAACTTCAATATTGTCTTCCTCGACAGCAATTGTCGTGAGTATGCCGGTATTGAATTATAAAACGAGATGAAAAGTTTGGGAAATTTCTTATTCGTAAGGACTGAAATGTAAAATTACAACCGAAAAGAACTATATATATACAACGTTCAAGAGCTCTTACTAACTTAACTAACTCCATTAAATATAAAGTACGTATCATTGAAAATTCCTCATGTGTATGTGGGCTAGATCAAGCAAATCTTTGTCTTGAACATGCACCCTGAGGTTGACCCGCCAAACTCTTGGTAAACAACTCTGCAAGGTCAAAAGAATTAAACCGTGCATCTAGAAGTTTCTCTCGTACAAAATGACAATTCAACTCAATATGTTTGGTTCATTCATAAAAACATGATTTTTAGCAATGTGAATGTTAGCTTGACTATCACATTTAAGTTGAATGAGTAAGCCCAACCATTTGAAACTCAGACATCAAATGAGTTAGCCAAGCTAATTCGGTTGTAACTCTGCGATTCGAACGATACTCAGCCTCTACTGAACTAAGAGAAACCGTGGGTTGTGACTTCCAAGAAATAGGACCACCACCCAAAGAAACAAAGTACCCACTAATAGAACGTCTTGTATTGTATTAGGTTAGGACATGGACTTGAAGCCCAATTATAATCACAATAAGTTGTTAAGGCAAAATCCATTATTTAGCCATTAGGATTGATAAAACATTATAACAATAATAATACATTATTTGATCCTTTCACATTGGTTTAAGTAATATCACGTTAGTTCAATCGTTTGAAATTACATGAAAAGATATATTATTAAGTTGATTTATGTTTGTGATAGATGGTTGTAATCTGCGAATAACGATTGTAAGTAGTATATTAGCAGCAGTAGACCGTGGTAATCCGCAAACCAACAAAAGCCCCTTTTCTACTCTCTTTCCATCACCGGAAACCCCACCGACATTAACGCTGTTAATTATGCCGCTTGCGGAACCAACCCGATTATTGTGTCTTTTGCGATGCCCGTTAACTACGTCTTTTAAGATATATTGAATTACACCACGTCTCTCCTCCCGTCTCTCCTTGACATCATTCGCTCTCTCCAAAAACGAGCTAAAACCCACTATCGTTGGTTCTCTTAAATCCATTATATAGTTTTGACATGAAAACAAAAACATTAAGCATTGATCAAAAGTTTCATAAGATGTATCTATATTTGGTAAAACCTAATATTCCTCTAATCAACATACGATACGAACACACCAAATACGGAGATGATATTTGATCCATGGTCGTTAACCATGTTATGTCATTCCTAATAACGAGAAGTATCTGATCTCTAACACATGGGCATATGAACACAATCGAGGTGAACAATATTAATCTTCTCTCTCCTCCCCGGAGTCGCAAATAGTCACCAAGGAAGTTATGGTGGTGACATGATACAAGAAATCAGTTAGTTTAACATGAGACAACATCAAAACGCTCACCTTTAATAATAGGCAACAACCATGTCATTTTTAACAATCTATCACCTTATAATATAAAGAAACAATGAAAGAAGAGAAGGCCAGGTTGGCATGAGAGAGAAGAGATTGTCAGGTTAGCCGAGGAGACTTGCTTGATAACCGACCAATTAATGGGTCGCATATCATCGGTCTAAAAAGACCAAACCCTTTGAAAAGAAGAAACAGGCAAGTCATCCTTGGCTACCAAACGAAACTCTCTCTATTTGTGTTAATTACCATGCACTCAATTTCTAGTTGTGAACTTAAAATGGCAATTTCCTATGGTTTGTGAAGGTCATATTTATAGGCAAATGATGAGAATATTATCAAAATAATTAAATGAATATTGATGTATTCAAGTGGCATGGTTTAAAGCCTCATGTCCGTGTAATGAGACCAATGCATGGAATGCGAGAATATATTCTGGTCGGAGAAGATTTAGAAGGAATATCAACTCAACTTTTACAAAGTGAATGAAATCAAGACTCATTATTGGCTTTTCAATAGGTGGAAAAGACGTGTCCAAATATGATGCAAAGTCAACTTATCCTTTGACCGAAAATGTAACAAATTTGTTCTTCTGGTTAATTTGGAAGTAAAATCTGTGGTTTATTAATTATTTGAAGTAGTTTTGGTCTTACTTCTGCATGCATGAGGTCTCTTGCAAGTACTTGGAAAGCCATGAAGATGGTAGCAGTTAAGATAGTCAAGGTCAAAGTCAAAGCAGTTAGTCTACTTTGAAAGTCAAAGATAATTAGTCACACTAAGTAACTAACTTATTTAAACTGAAATGAATGAAGTTATGTACAAGTCTATAAATAGAGTTATTGTGTTTCTTTTCACAAGATGAGCAAACTTAATACAAAATACTAAGTCTTCTCCTTTCTTACTCTTATAGTTTTAACATGTACAGATTAGTTTAGTTTGACTCTTGACTTTGACTTTAAGTTGTAATATGATTTCAAGGCATATCACATAGTGCAATGTCCATGTCCTTGTGAATTAAACAGTAGTGCATATTAAGTATTTTTTTCATTTTTTTTTACTTGTGTATTTATTGGAAAACGTTGATATATGAAGTATGTGTATAAACATTGTTAAAAAATCTTTAGCTTTTTATTTTTTCTTTCTTTAATATATTTAAGAGAAAGTTATATATATATATCTATTAAATAATTAGAAATTAAATTAAGTGCTTTTTATCTTTTGCATCATATTTGTATTTTTTTTAACAACTTTTTTACTTCTAAACCTAAACTTGAAGATTTTGAACACGAATCACTTATGTGGGGGGGGTTAATCACCAATTCTACTACGTCACAAGACCATGGACTTTTGGTGGCCTTTCCAGGTTACCTTCATCTTGTCTTTGTGTCCATATCTATATTTTTTTATTATTTTCTGTTATTGTCAGCTTATTAATATTATATTCTTGGTACTTTAGGTAATCTGCTGATTAGATTCTATATGAAGAACTCTATGTTTCTAATATATTTTTCATGTTTAGATATGGTTTTGGAGTCGTCGGTCTCCTTAAAAGCAGTCTCTCTATTCTCTAGGATAGAGTTATGGTTTGTCTACATCCCGTATTCTCTAAAGTTTACCAATAACTTTGTTATTGTTAAGATTTTGTTGTGTATGGTTGTTATTGTTTCGTATTTTAGTTCATAGAATAGGATCTGGCTCTCTAGCATAACTTGGGGAATAAATTGTTATAAATAATTTTATTATAACTGTAAATATGACCTTAAAAAGTTCTAATTTCTTGATATAGTTTTACTGTTGGAATCATCCGATCAAATAAACCATGTTTGTACTCTTTTGTTATTGTTTTTTTACATTCTTTTTTTCCCCCACTAGGGAGGCAGTTGTTAAAAACATGGGTGATTTCAATACGAGAATTGGCTGGAGAAGTTTGTTACTACGTTGAAGGTGTTTGCCTTTTCAGACTCTTTATCCGTTAAGTGTTGAGATCCACCATTGACGGTTCGTTAACAGAGATGGGCAAATCGGGTTTCTTTTAGAAACCGGTTTAGGAACTTTAGTCAAATCAGTTTGAGGTCCGACTTGATTTGAGCAATAGAAGAACCCAACCCGATAGGAATCGATTCAGATAGGGTTGGAATAATGGAACCGGGTCGGGACCAAACCAATGCCCAAACCAGTTTTTAATATAAAAAAACTTTTTTTATTTTATAAAATACAAATAAAATAAAATAAAGTTAACTTTTTTATTGAGTAATTTAAAAATTACAAAAACCTAAATTGCAATACATTACGAAAAAACATAGAAGTTGTAATACTTTTTTAATCGTCAGCATCGTTGCATTTAGTAATCTTCGTCGGTTGACCTTTCAACACATACAGTAACTTTATGTTGTTTTTCAAAGTTGTGTTTGCTTCTTTTGGGAAAATATGGCCACACAACTTGCGACGAGATTTGTTTGACCCGCTTGATATTTCACACAAATCAAAATGTTGTCAAACATTTCGGTTCCTCGTCGTAGTAATAGCTCTCACAACCGTGAGACTTGTAAAGGAACCAACACCACTTTTGAAAGCCATTTTTTAGAGCATTTTTTGAACATTTATGAGAATATAGAGAGTTTTATTTTGTTTTAAGAGAGTAGAGAGTGTTTTTGAGTGCTGTGATTCAACCAACACATCCAATACCTGTTTATACTAACATATGAAGGCAAAATGGTAAAAAAAAATGAAAAAGTAGTCAAAACAGCTAGTTCGAATGTTCAAAACCGGTTTGGAATCGGTTTCTGAACCGTGTTGTCCAAACCTATTCGGGTTGGGTTGGAGCTGCAAAATCTCAAACCGCCAGGTCCAGATCGGGTTGCATATAAACCCGTTTGGCAGCTTGAGTTACCAGATCAGGACATCAGGTTGCATACACGAAGATAATTATGATTATATGATTGTAAATATCTTCCTATTTATATTGCTATGTATGTAACTAGGAAATATATACTCAAATCAAAAAACAATTAACCAGAAAAAATAACATTTATTTGTTTGTGTTGATGCATTAACCATGGAAGAAGACAAACACATGCAAAAAGATTAATACCATATGTTGTTACTGATGACAAGAAAGCATCAACATAAATATGAACAAGACCAAGGTGAATGCTCCAAAGTTGCATACAGAACAACACGAAAGAAGTTAGTTATTATGCTAACATGATTTCAAGGAATCAATCATTTTAACCGAAGACAATACCAAAACTCTCACCTTTTTATGCATGTACAAGGAGACAACAATTTTAGGGAAGAGAATGTTAGGTTAGCCAAGAAGACTGCCTGATAACCAACCAATCAAAGGGTCTTAAACGTCCAATCTAAAAAGACCAAACCCTTTGAAAAGAAGAAACAGGCAAGTCATCCTTGGCTACCAAACAAACTCTCTCTTTGTCCTCCTTCCATACACTTAGCCACTTCAATTTCTAGTTGTGAACTCAAAATGACAATTTCCAATGGCTTGTCAAGGTTGTATTTATAGCCGATTATTTTGAAATAAGACCCGATAGAATCTAAGAAGATTCGAGCATTTTCTCAAGTCAAGTGGTGTTTAAGCCTCGTCTCTCGAACGTGTTGTGTGGGCCATGGAAATATTTCAACACAAGTTTGTGATGAGCATGGAATTAGAGAATATATTCTCAATCAGCAGAAATTTCAACAGAACCTTTTATAAAGTAATTGAAATCAAGACTTGCTATTGGCTTTCCATAGTTGGCAAAGACAATCATTCAGGTGACCTTTGGGGTTAGCCTGTGCCACCATTGACTAGTTAGTAATGCTTGCTGCAACAAAAAAAGATGATCTGGTGGAATCTAGTTATACAATAGGCTGCATATAGTTTCTGTCCTTTGAAGTTACGATAATCAGTTGTTTGGGTGTTTGGCAAATTCTGATTATTGCCACCTAAATAATCAGATAATCAAAACATGTTTCACTATACCTAAACAGTATAAACTGATTATCTGCAACTTGAAAACAATCGCAATAATCAGATGATCACTTTCAAAATGAAATGTCAAACAACCGCATTATTTCAACTGTGTTCATAATTTTATATCATCATAACCAATGAGCCTTATATCATCATAACCAATGAGCCAATCAAAAGCCTAGCACTTAATTCAGAATAAAAAATAATAGAGTAATACTAAGCATAAAGTACCAGATAGTGTGTCATAAGATGATTGAGTTGGACCATCAGATATGGTCCCGAGTGGCTATGACCATGCCACATGTAAATACAAAGAGGAAGAGCATAAATCCATCTTATCTTTAATTAAGGGATTGACTTGTGAAACTTTACAAAAAGCTAAAAAGGCACAAAACCCACAAAAGATTTGTAAAACTTTCAGCTTCACAATTATACTGAAAGGTAAGTCTTGATCATCCAATAAGAAAGTGTTTCTTTTTTTCAAAGAATAAACCATAAAATACACTAAAACCTACCTTCTACAAATTACAGTTTCAGTAAAATAGTAAAAATTTAACAGTTAATATTAACTACCTCCTCAAGAAAGACAAAGACAGACCTTGAAGAAAAGCATGTGAAGATGGGAGCATACGGTTTGCTAGATCTAATGATTCTGCTAATGCTTTTGATGTCAACATGTAAACATCACCAACTTGATTCTTAGTAACCCATTCATCTAACTTCCTGTAAAAAACCAAATTATTGATTTTAAACAGTGGCAGTAATGGTAATAAGGGAAATAAGTGAAAGGTAGAAAAAAGGTATATTTTAAACAACAAACCTTAATTCAGACTCGGTGCTGTTACTGCAGTTGGAAAACAGTACTTTAACCATTGGGTACATGATAATATTGGGATTTGGTATCATTGCATCCAAACAATCCCCAACTGAACACCATGAATTTGGATTTAATAAAACAATTTGCAACATAGGAGATCTGGTTTGCAGATTTCTAACCACAGTTCGAAACGAGAGTTCATCTTTTGCACTTCCCAACAACTGACTAGTAAACATCCTCTCTAAAGTGTATTTCCTGCCAGATTTAAGCAGTAAAATTTTATTTTCTGCTTAAAAAAATAATGGCTGCAAAAGTAACAACATAAAAAAGGTGATATTGTACATTTACCTAAACAAGTCTGTTGGGCCTCCAACTGGTGAGCAAGTAGAGATAAAACATTTAAACAAGTGAACACCATAATCATTTAATGGTCCATCAATATTATCATGTGGATATGCTCCAAGTAGGCATGAACAATGTGGACATAAAATTTCACTCCATTTAATATCTTTTGAAAGATAAGGAGAAGCAACCATAAAACTATTCCCAAGAAGACCGTTGAGAAGACTAGCCTTGTTTGCTAGTAGCTCACTTGTACTATGTGTTTGGTCCTCATCTATATGAAGATGACAACATTCATTTTGACTATTATGGTCAACAGTCGACGCATTTGTACTTTGATTATTAGAGACAACTTTTTTTAAACTATTAGTTCTAGAAACCTCTAGAGACTTGTGCAATTCGTGTTCAATTTGGTTAGGAAATTTATATCCTACAAAGTCATCCTTACAGAGAACAACAGAAGTAGCATCCAATAGGCACACGCCAGGTGTAGATGTATATGAGTTGGCATATTGGGCTACTAGCTTCTCACTTGCACCCCCAAAAGAACAGCAACAAGTCCCAAACCAGTTATCAGCTGCCTCACGCCAATTAACAGATGGCATTTCTTTGAAATTTCTGCATATATGGTTAAGATATAAGAAAGACCCAACAAAACAATCTAGATGGTAGGTAAAGTGTTAATCAAGAAAGCACCCTACCGAACAGCACAGCTTAACTTGGTAGAGCAACCTCTGCAAAAAAAGTGCACCTCCCACAAGAAGCCAACTTTTTAAGATCTGATCGAAAACAGAAATCGGATAAGAAAGAACATAGTAGACAACTGAAGTGAGTATGCTGGGAAGATTAGATGATAAGCAGAAAAAAAAAACATATATAACCAAGTTATCTGATTCTCAAACTTCAAAGAATTGGAAAACTGAGAAAAAATTTAATAAATAAATAAATAAACAAATGGAAACTTCATTAGCGTGTTGGCGTATTTAATAAACAAAAGGTTCATTGATTTTGCTTTCTGTTTTGATAACTGCTTTTCTTGTGATTTCTGTTTTTTTTTCTCCAAAAAGAATGAGGTTTTTTTGAGCCGGGGGTCTATCTCGGAGCAGCTTAGGTAAGGTTTGCCCTCATCTTACCCTCCGCAGACCCCATTGTTGGAGTAGAGATTTTTACTGGGTATGTTTGTTTGTTTGTTTTGTTTGGAAAAAAAAAACAGTAACTGATTCTTTAAAGTTTAAAACTTTGTAGCTATACCAAAGAGTACTTGTTGGTGCACAAACATAGGCATTAGGCAATTAGTAACCACATGAAGGACCTAAAAAACATGGGCACTTTTCGTAATCACACCATTGTTTGCACAGCATGGTTGAACCCATGGATGTAATTGACCTGGTTCGATGTCACGTCTACTCAGCAGTATGGCATAACAGAGGCCTTCATGACAACACTTCAACTTAATTTTTAAACTCTATGTAGCCTAATCAGTGAGAAACAATGAGCAATCTACTTGGTTGCAATTGCCACTTAGATACAACAGTTTTGGTCTCAAAATAATTTCCAAAATTCACAAATTGAAGCTACAATTACTGAAATTCTACTTATGCTATAAGAGATTACAATTTCTATGCAATAACGGTGTATTGAAAGTATCATCTCATACTATTACCCTAAAAAATAGAAACTACCTGAATCCAATTGAAGAGGTTGAAATTCATCATCTTCCAATGCACCGGTTTCGAAATCAAAATTCGATACAATCGGATGGTCTACAGGGAGAACCAGAAGAAGTTTAACTTCAATGTGATCATCCAGTGCTCGAAAACTAATCGGAGACTCTACATCAATCAAAACCCTAGGAATCGGAACCCAAAGTGAGGCCGACGTCTCCGGTGAGACTAACTGATTTTTCTCGAGCCAGGTCACTTGGAGTAGAGATTTATCGAATAAAATTGAGACCTTCAGATCGACGCATTGAGAGGAAGGTTTGATGTTGGGATTGAAAAGGTATAATCGGATAATAGGGACGTGAGAATTGGATTCCCATGTGAACCTCCATTTTTTAGGGTTTTTAGTGGCGGGAAGAAGTTCAGAAGTGCTCATTTTAGCATAACATACAAAATGAAAACAAACACTACTCCTTAATACTTAATAGTGTCACCCCTTTTCGTACTCGACGAGTACACTTGTAAACGAACCTAACGTTCAGTGAATCATTCATGAATCGTTCAACAGAAGTTCGTTTATGTTCGTTCATTAAATAAACGAACGAACATGAACAAAAGTTTTTGTTCATTTAATTAAACGAACGAACATGAACACATGTGACATGTGAAGTTCATTCATTTACGTGTATGCACGTTCGTTTATGTTCGTTCATTTATGTTCGTTCATTTACGTTCGTTTATTCTCATACATTTATGTTCGTCTGTTTACGTTCGCTTAAATATTAATTCAAATTTACTAAAATTAATTTGATTTTCATATTTTAAACCTATATTAAAATTAATTTCATATATCTGTTTACTTTTAAAATGTTGGATACACAGATGATGATACTTTAAACTTTAATTTAGATATGCACGTTTACTTTTAATTGGTGTTCGCTTATGTTCGTTTACATTCGTTCGTTTGTGTTTGTGAACCATCTGTTTAGAATATTAATAAACGAACATGAATGAACTCATTTTCTTAATGAACAAACACGAACAAGAAATTATGTTCATTTAAGTGTTCATGTTCATTCATTTGTTTAGTTAAAGTTAAATGAACGTACACGAACAAGCCCTGTTCATGTTCGTTCAGTTCATTTACAAGCCTACCGACGAGCATGCGTCGCCTCCGGAGTCTTGGATACCAGGCAGTTGGTCCAATAAACTCATTTTTTTTATTTTTACCTTCATGGTATTATTAAAAAAAATAAAAAAATTTGTAGCAAGGTTTATTTTAAGTACAAAAATGTTGTTACGGTAAACATTGAGGAAGTTGGTAAAAGGTGCTAGTTATTGCGTAAAATGGTTGGTTTGTTAACTAGTAACATTTTGAGTTGCTACTTTCGTGTCCTTGATAAGGGCCCATTAAAGTGTATGCGAGAAGGAGGAAGCAGGCCCAGATGGGTCAACTGAATGTTGTTTATGGGCTGATGATGGATCCATTCAATCAAGCAGAATTGGAAGAGTGGGGAGCAGTTAATATACCAATTATTAGTAGGAAGCTGGAAAAGATTTGAGTTGATCCTTTATCTACCCTTAAGAGCTGTTTGGGGTCTTTATAAGCAGGCCTTTTACTTATGTTTTTATCATTCTAATTTTGATTATCTAAGTACTGTAATTTGAAGACCTCTCCCCTCTCGAATCGGGCCAACTATCCCCAGTTCTGAATAAAATTTTCTGCTTGAATTCTAGATCTTATCATTTGGTTCCATTGCCGGGAATTCGAAGATGGTTAATGCCTGGAATAGCTCAGGCGGCAATAACCCACCCGATCCCATCGCCGCTCAATTAGCTGCCATCGCTGCAAGGTTGGAATCGATGGAGTAAATGAAGGAAGACATAGCAGCTCTGAAATCTGAAGATCGAACCCGAGGACACAGGTATGATGAAGGAGAAAGTTCTTGGAGGGGCCGACAGCCACATAGACCATATAACAAAATTGATTTCCCAACGTTTAGCGGAGGAGATCCACTAGGGTGGTTGCTGAAATCTGAGAAATATTTCAGGTAAATACCTGATGAGGAGAAGGCGGAGGTAGCTTCAATGCACTTAGAGGGGATGCTTTGGACCTCTATTCTTGGCTCTCTGATGACCACCCACTAGCTTTTTGGGAAGAATTGGTTCAAGCTTTTACTCAAAATTTTGGCCCCGCCGAATTTCAAAACCCAGATGAGTTCCTTTGTAGCATCAGACAAACGGGGTCGGTTCAAGGGTATAGGCAGGAATTCGCTAAAAGATCCTCTCGGGTCTCAAATTGGCCCGACCATTGCCTCTTAGGTGTGTTCCTAAACGGTCTGAAAGATGAATTAAAGTCGGATGTAAGGATCCACAAGCCCCGGACAGTCTATAACGCCATGAGTTTGGCTCTAGAATTCGAAGCAAAAACCATCCCCCAAAAAGTAGGGAAAATTTTTTCATGGACCCCTAACCCCAAATCGTCCCCTTCTGACACAAAGTCAGCCTTCACAGCCCCGGCGCCCACTATAAACAAGAATCCCAGTCGGATCTCAAAAACAGAAAGACAGACCCGATTCCTAAAAGGGGAGTGTTTCCGTTGTGGCGACAAGTATGGGCCAGTCCATCGATGTAAAGCTGGCACCTTTAAGTTGTTGGAAGCCGAAGAGGGAGTAGAGGAACAACATGTGTTCCAGGGGGCTGACTCTGATACTGACCAATAAGGCACCGCCGAGAATAGTTTACATGCTATCCTTGGAAAATCACACCCCACTACCATGAAAATCCAAGGTACGTTAAATTCCACGGAGGTATTAATTTTAGTCGATGGTGGGTCAACCCATAATTTTATCTCTGATGTCTTGGTTAATGAACTCAAATTGGGACTCAACCTGTTCCGCCTTTTGGGGTACAAATCGGTAATGGAGATGTGATCCGATGTGGCCATATCTGCAAAAGCCTTTCTGTACAGGTTAATGACTTGAAAATTACTCAAGATTTCTACCCTTTCTCAATTGGAGGAGCTGATTTAGTTTTGGGTATTCAGTGGCTAGCCACATTGAACACGGTTCAAGCCAATTGGAAGGAATTATTTATGATTTTTACGATCGAGGAGAGGCGATATAAGCTGCAGGGTATTGAAACAGGACCTCAAAAATCATCTAGCTTCCAACATTTGGCTATTGAACTAGTATGCAACCCACAAATCCCAACTCCACTACAACCCATTATCAACCAATACTCGACTGTTTTTGATAAACCCAAAGCCTTACCACCTGTTACCCAAACACACTCAATTCCCCTGATCCCCAACACACGACCTCCCAACATCCGGCCTTACCGATACCCCCACTCCCAAAAAACCAAAATAGAAGATCAAGTCGACCAACTTTTAACAGCCAGGTTTATTCAACCCAGTACTAGTTCATTTTCAAGCCCGGTGCTCCTAGTGAAAAAGAAAGATAATACTTGGAGAATGGGTGTCGATTATCGGGCCCTTAACAAGATAACGATAGCTGACAAGTATCTCATCATGAACATTGATGAGTTACTAGATGAGTTGTATGGTGCAACAGTCTTTTCTAAGCTGGATTTACGATCGGGGTATTACCAAATCAGAGTAACAGATCAGGATGTTGCAAAAACGGCCTTTCGTACTCATTCGAGGCATTATGAGTTTAAGGTTATGCCATTTGGGTTGACAAATGCGCCTTCTACTTTCCAAGCTATTATGAACGATTTATTTCGCCCCTTTTTACCTCGTTTCATACTTGTATTTTTTGATGATATCTTGATTTACAGCCAACATTGATCTCATGTGGAACATACCTTAAAATTATTATCTAATAATCAATTCTTCGCTAAAATGTCGAAATGTTGTTTTGGGCAGCTCCAAGTGGTTTTTCTCGAACATGTGGTTAATTGAGAAGGTGTTAAAGTTGAGGAAGAAAAGATTTCAGCCGTTCAATCTTGGACAATATCCTCAACATTCAGGAAGTGAGGGGGTTTCTTGGTCTAACGGGGTACTATAGATGTTTCGTTAAGAACTATGGTTTAATAGCACGACCTCTCACAGCCTTAACTAAGAAAGATGGATTCCTGTGGTCAGAAGAAACCTTAAATGCCTTTGATAAATTGAAACAAGCACTCCTATCCACACCCGTTTTGAGGTTACCCGACTTCTCACAGCCATTTGTAGTTGAATGTGACGCTTCTTCGGATGGTGTAGGAGCTATATTGTCTCAAGCAGAGCATCCCGTGGCCTATTTTAGTAAGGGGTTTTCTCCTTCTAATAGATTTAAATCAGTTTATGACCGTGAGCTGCTGGCATTAGTATTGGCAGTCCAAAAATGGAGTCATTACCTGCTTCGCCGACACTTCCTCATCCGTAATGATCATTACACATTGAAGTTTTTACTTGAGCAAAGGATTACAACCACCGAGCAGCAGCGTCTATTATTGAAGCTTATGCCCTATGACTTCTCTATTATTCATAAAGCAGGGAAATAAAATAGCGGAGCCGATGCTCTATCTCGCCGACCCCATTCGGGTGAGTTGTTAACACCGGTGGTACCCTACTGTGTGGAGGTGGCTGACATCAAATGGGGACTCCTAAATGACCCAGTTACTAGCGATATAATCAACAAACTACAAGCCGATCCCTCCTTAGTTGTTGGCTTCTCCATCACTGATCAGATTTTATTCTATAAAGGACGCCTAGTGATACCGGAGGTACCTGATCTCAAGCAGAAGTTATTACAAGAGGCACATGACACCCCAACCGGAGGTCATGGGGGGTTTTTAAAGACTCTCAAGTGTCTCTCGGCTGGGTACTTTTGGCCTAAAATGAAACAAGATGTTAGAAGTTTTGTGCAACAATGTGTAATTTGCCAACAACATAAGTAACAAACATTATCTCCTGCTGGTCTGCTTCAGCCCTTACCTATTCCCAATCAGATTTGGGAGGACCTTTCAATGGACTTTATAGTCGGCTTACCTTCGTCGGGTCGTTATGATACTATTTTAGTGGTGGTCGATCGGCTGAGCAAATATGCTCATTTTAATGGCCTCTCACACCCTTTCACGGCAAAAGGGGTGGCTGCACTTTTTTGTAAGGAGGTAATTAGCCACTTTGGAAGGAATTGTTTCGTTTAAGTCAAACTAAGCTCCAACTGAGTACAAGTTACCATCCCCAAACGGATGGACAAACCGAAGTCCTGAATTGTTGTCTTGAAGCCTATTTACGATGTTTTGTCAGTGAACAGCCCACAAAATGGAGCACTTACTTATCGTGGGCCGAATATTCATATAACACGGGGTATCATACGGCATCGGGTACCACTCCCTTCACCGTTGTGTATGGCAGGGAGCCCCCTTCTCTATTTCCTTATGTAGTGGGGGAGACAAAGAATGCAGAACTGGAGCAACAATTAATAGACCGGGATGATATGCTAAAGCTTCTTAGAGATAATCTCAAAAGGGCTCAAGATCGCATGAAAAATCAGGCAAACCAGAAACGGCGGGATTTGACATTTCAGGTCGGAGATTTTGTTTTCCTAAAAATTCAACCCTACCGACAGAAGAGTTTAGCCAAACGTCGCTATGAAAAACTTTCCCCACGGTTCTTCGGTCCATATCGTGTTAAACGAGTTGTGGGTCTAGTGGCATATGAATTGGAGCTCCCTCCTACTGCTAGGATTCATCCGATATTCCATGTATCCATGCTTAAACCCGCCCTTGGATCCTTTTCTTCTGACCAACAACCTGCATTGCCCATCACTAAAGATTGGGAAATTGACTTACAACCAAGTTCTATCATAGCTCATCGTTGGGTTCCGAAGCTGGTTATTTGGTTCGGGAACTGCTGGTGTCCAGGTGTAATCGACCTGTGGAAGAAGCTACCTGGGAATCCTATAATCTCTTGGCTGAACAATCCCCTATTTTCCGCCTTGAGGACAAGGCGTTTTACCGGGAGGGAAGTAATGATAAGGGCCCCATTAAAGTGTATGCGAGAAGGAGGAAGCAGGCCCAGATGGGTCAGCTGAATGCTGTTTATGGGCTGATGATGGATCCATTCAATCAAGCAGAATTGGAAGAGTGGGGAGCAGTTAATATACCAATTATTAGCAGGAAGTTGGAAGAGATTTGAGCTGATCCTTTATCTACCCTTAAGAGCTGTTATTAAGTAATTGGGGTCTTTATAAGCAGGCCTTTTACTTATGTTTTTATCATTCTAATTTTGATTATCTAAGTACTGTAATTTGGAGACCTCGCCCCTCTCGAATCGGGCCAACTATCCCCAGTTCTGAATAAAATTTCCTGCTTGAATTCTAGATCTTATCAGTCCTCTGTTATTGATATTCTTTTGTTTGTATATCGAAATATAACCAAACACTCCGTAATATCTAAACAATCTAAATATAGACATTTAACGTTATTTGATTAAAAAATAGATTATGCAGTTCATGTCTCGTCTGTTATGATTTATGAATATGATCTTGTTTATACATCTAAACATAACCAAATACTTCATAATATCTAAACAGCCAAGAAAATGTGAGAGCAAACGCTGCTCACTTAATAGTGCCATCCAGGTGACGTGTAACAACAACACGGGCAATGGGCAACCCGACTTCAATTAGAACAATCATATGCAGCTCGGATACTTACCAACTGCCTAAGAACCAGTGGTCATCTAAACCTGTTTCCCATAGACCCTGGTTCACCAACAAAGTTTGATAACAGGTACTACAAGAACTTGATAGCTTTAAAGGGCTTGCTAAGCTCAGATGACATCAAAGTATCAAACACATGTATGGTACCACATGTTTGTCATAATTTGATTTGGATACTTTATTGATAAATTTTGATGTCAAAGGTTTAGTTATTATTATGCTTAAAACCTAAACAATTGACGTCGAACTAATTAAGATATGGCAATAACCAACTACATTAACTTACTTTACAATGCAGCAAATGATGCATTGATATCCCTGGGCTTTTCTTTATCATGGAACCATACTCCTGCCTTGTTGAATAAAGAAAGCAGATACATTAACTCCTCATTGGATAGTTTTGATGGTCTTTTATCTTCAAGCCCAGCAGTTCTCAGAATCCCAACAAGTTTTTCTTTAAACAAGTTCACATCTGTTCCCAAAATGTTAGATTCATCTTCATCATCATCACTTTCATTACAAGATTCATGCTGCACAATATCTTCATCAAAGCTTGTTGCTTTTGACAGATTCAAAAGCTCTGCCACTTTCTTCTTCTGCTTGAATGTCGAGCCCAACGTCTTGTTTTTCTTACCGAAACATGTTTTAGTGAAAGCCCACCATTCGTTCAGATTTACATTGGGGATTTCAGTTTTCAAACGGATCTTAACAACTGACGAGTCGACTTTTGGTATGGGCACAAAATCCCTTTTGCTTACATTCATGACATGCTCAACATCAGCTACCAGTTTCACATTAACCGCCAGTCTATTAAACTCTGAGTCACCAGGACTTGCTAACAGTCGCGTAGCAAACTCTTTCTGGAGAAGAAGAGTTGCACTTCGAAAACTGTATCCACCAAAAACCAATTTAGCCACTAGAGGTGATGATATCCCATAAGGAATGTTTGCCACCACAAGATCAAAATCCGGAAAATCAGCCTTCAGTGCATCCTTACATATAATCTGCAAAAAAGAAACAGTCAAATCCCCTTGTTCATAATAAACTAAGTCAATCTGAAACCATTTTAAAATTCAAAATGTGATGTAAATTTTGAACCTTTATTGAATATTTGAATAGATTATGCTGGTATTTATACACATATGTGATCATTTCAAATACGATTAACATAGCTTCTGTGAGACATTTCATCAAACAGTTTGTATGCAACTTATAGCTTCTGTGAGGCATTTCATCAAACAGTTTATATGCAACTTATTATTGCAGCACAACATACCGTAAGTTTTTCGTGCAGACCGCGTTCAGAGACACGAGTGTGAAGAACCTCCACCATGCGATTATCAACCTCCACTGCAACAACCTTGTTAGCAGCTTCGAGAAGCCTCATGGTGAGGTTTCCGGTACCAGGACCGATTTCGAGAACGGTATCATCAGGCCCGACGCCGGAGTTCCTGACAATGGAATCAAGGACTCTTGGGTTAGTTAGGAGATGTTGGCCCCAGCTTTTGTATAGCTGTAAACGATCCTCTTGATTTTCTTTTCTCTTTCTACCATTGTTCTCGTCTTCATCGTCGTGTCTGTTTTTGAAAGGGGGACGGCTGTATTTCGCATGAACTTGCTGAAAGTGGACGGGGAGGTGGCTAAGAAAGTGCACCGGACGACGATTGACGGATGATTTGGCGCATTGAAGCATATTGGTGTGCGATGACACAGTTAAAACCGTTGAAAGTTTTGAATTTCAGTTGCAGATGTGTTTCTTCTTCCTTTTAGTATTTCCAAAGTCCAAATAATAAATAAAAGTATAAAAAAAAGTGATTCTTTAAATGGCATATGACTAAAGAAAATTCTCACTTAGTGATGTCTTTCGTCCTATTGGTCACAAACTAGACGTATTTAACTGGTCACGGCTTGGTAATGACGGGTGCGTCAACGACAACGATGGTGGAGGCGGTTTGGGAAGGTTGGGGCGACGGGGTGGTGAAAGTGTCAACGATGAGCGGTTGAAGATTTTAATTTTTTGGATGAATTCTTTACGATTTGATGAAAGTAACGTTGAACTTTTTTATATAAAGAAATTTAAGTGAATTAAATTAGTTCTAATTCATTTTTCAACTGCACGAATAAAACATATTTAAAATTTTGAGTTGTTATTCCAATTTAATTGAATTTTATTAAATTAAGCAAACCAAAATCACCATAGATTTTAAAATTTTATAAAACTTTGTAAATAGTAATTAATTAACTCGATATCCAATTAAATGAAGTATGTTTGATTTCTTCCACCGAATCTTTAGATGGGAGCATGTGAGAGCCTAACAACCGTTAAGTCTAGTCACGATAAAATTTAACAGTCGTTAAACCAAATGATGTAACGTGCAAAAAGTTTTAAATATAAAGGACATACACTGTCCTAAAATATGAGGTAATTTGTTATAAAAAGAGAAAACATAACAATTCTAAGCCGGCTAAGAGCCCAACATTGTCTGTAGGAGTAGAGGTGCACAAAAGGCGGTTTTTGAACCGAACCGGTTTCGAACCGGCCCGAACCGGTTTGGTCAACGCAAACACTAAACCGGTTTTGACCCAAACCGGTTCGGGTTAAACCGGTTTTGCAAGTATAAAATGTCGAACCTATTGAACCGGTTCAGGTCGGTTCTGGACCGGTTCGGGTTGGTGAACCGGTTTAAACCGGTTTTTTTTATAAAAAAAAATTTTTAAAATAAATTAAAAAATATTACAACATTACAATACGAGAAAAAGAAAAACATATAGTTCAACGTTTATTCATATTGTAGGGGTTCGGAAATCACAAAACATTACAATATTAAACATTACAATACGAGAAAAAAATATATATATTTTTATTTTTTGGAGTTTTTTTGTTTAATATTAGCCGTCATTCTCGGAGTTACTAGTGGATCCTCGTAGTCTATCATCTTCGGCGAGTTCTTCATTTGTAAGTGGGCTCGCCAATCCTTGGTTAACCTCAGATTCGTGTATGAGTTCTTCAACTTCAATTTCTTCTTCAAGCGAAGCCCTATCTTGTCTCCTATCAACCGCATCCAAATGGTCTTTCAAGCAAATGCACATTTCCATTGCCGCGGGAGTGAGTCTAGTTCTTTGAATAGATAAAACCCTGCCACTAAGAGAAAAAACGGATTCCGAAGCTACCGTGGAAGCTTGGACGGTTAGTAAATCACGGGCCATGGCGGAAAGGACCGGAAAAGTAGATTCGTTTCCTTTCCACCAAGCCAAAATATCAAAGTCCTCAAAAACATCCGGACTCATAAATGATAAAAAGTTTGTTCCCGTATACCTTCCGAGTTCGCTACTCGGGATGGACCCTCTAGCCCGTTTAGTAAATTCATTTCTCATTTCGTTATACAAATTTAAGTTCACATTCCTCGAGCTGCTACTTGATGCGCCCGCGCCCATCGTATCATGTGGGGTTTGTGTTGTACCATATTTATGTAAATAAATATCAAACAAATCTTGCAAACATTTGTTAAAATAAGTTTTTGTTACGGTTGAAAAATGAATATCTTCGGAATTCAAATCCAAATCGTAAGTTATTTTATCAATCAAGGTTTCAACACCGTAAACATTAATTGTAGGGTTTAATGCGGCGGCACAAGTTATAACCGGAGGCATTTCTTTAAAATATTTAACAAATTTTTCTTTCATCGGTTTTATCATTGTCGTAAAAAGAGTATTTTTATTTTCAAGTTCGGCTAATTTGTTACACATTAGAAATATTTGTTTAAGAGCCAAGGGACTTGTGGGGTAATAAACCCCGGATAAAAAAGTAGTGGCGGTTTTGAAAACTTCGAGCAATTCGGTTAAATTTTCAAGAATGTCCCAACTCGTAGACGGAAAACTTTGAATTTTACGACGCGGTTTTGAGGAAAGCATATCATGAAAAATTGATAAAGTATCTTTTTGACGTATAGCACTATGAAACATTTTATAAGTTGAATTCCATCTTGTTGGGAGGTCCCAATTGGGACCTAAGCAAATCAAACCCGTATCGTTACATAATCTAATATATTCATGGTATCTTTTTTTACTACTACTAAAAACGTCTTTAAGCATGACTCGAAATGCATTACTTATTTCAATAACGGGTTCAACCCCAAGCCCGTCTTGCACGGCTAAGTTGATGATGTGTGCAATACATCGATTATGGAAAAAAGCGCCGTTGCAAATCGGATTATATTTTAATATTAATTTTTGAACCGCATTTGTATTATTTGAGGCATTATCAAAAGATATTGAAAATAATTTATTTTGTAATTTAAAATCGGTTATCACATCATCTAAAATGTGAAATAAATTTTGACCCGTGTGCGGATATTCAAACATATCAAACGCGATTGTACGTTTCATCATTTGCCACGTATTGGGATCAACCCAATGAGCGGTAACGCAAATATATGAGTCGGGAATACCATGTGGAGCCGACCAAACGTCGGTGGTTAAGTTCACACCGGTTTCCAATTTTTCAAAACCTAAAATTAATTCTTTTTTTGCTTTTTTCCACATTTTTAGACAATCACGTCTAAGAGTACTACGACTTACTTGATGATAACGTGGTTGAAGAGCTTCTTGAATCATCCTCGTCGTGAGCGGGTTGTCGAAATGGTTGAACGGCAAACCTCTTTGAATAACTAATTTCGCCATTCTATCTCGAACAATATTTGGATCGAAGTTCCAAATTCCACCCTCGCTTGTCATAGATGCTTGACCCTCACCTGGAATATTCTTCAAACTCTGACACGATTTTTCCAGATGAGTTTTTAGAGTAGAATTTGATTCCTTTTTAAAAAAACCACCACATTTTTTGCAACGAGCACGTTCCAACCCGTTAGACAACTCACATAGATCGTAGTTTGACCAAATTGCGGGGTTCCTCGTTGTTGGTATTATTTTCACAACGCTAACTTCGTTAGAGGAAACACCATAACTTGAAGAACCTGCCATTGCGTTTTTTGAAATTTTTTGAGCGTTTTTTGAGCGTTTGAGAAGTGTGATTTAACCAAAACACCCACTACCTATTTATAATGTGTTTGGGGGTTAAAATGGGTCAAAAAACGGTCAAAAAACGGTCAAAAATTGGTCCCAACGGCTATATAGCCGTTTCCAACGGCTATTTTTCTTTTTTTACCGTTAAACCGGTTCAAACCGGTTTACCAAACCGGTTTCTCAAACCGGTTCACAAAAAACCGGTTTTAAACCGCTCGTCGCACAAATAGGTTAAACCGGTTGTAAACTGGCGGTTCGTATCGGTTTGAAACCGGTTCACACAAAACCGGTTATGGGGCGGTTCGGGTTCCGGTTCGGAACCGGTTTGGATTTCCAAACCGGTTTTTTTGTGCACCTCTATGTAGGAGTATAGGTGTATAGGTAATTGAAACTGTAAAACGGTAAGGTTTCACAAGCCCATTTTTATTTTTTAACTATACAAACCCAATTGCTAACCTAAATGCGCATGAAAAGAGTGAACAATTTTTTTATGGGCGGGCAACTATAGTTTCACTCTTCTAAAATAATTATACAAATGATTCTAGTATTTTATACAAAATTATGAATTTTATAGAAAATTGGTTAAATAATAAAGAGCACCGTTAATTACATTTATACCCTTTTGATAAATTACATTTATCGTCCCAAAATTTTTTTATAAATGTAAATGCAACATAAAAACATTATTGTAATTTGTAACATACATACACGTAATATCATATTTGGGTGGGGTTTTTCCTTGAAAGCTCTCCAACTCTGACGCCAAGTGGGCCCGGTTAAGACAACATATTAGCCGGAGTTTGACAGGCTCTCCCATATGACGGGGGTGCGACGTCAAAACATTCAATGTTCGCCTTTCAAAAAAATATCGTATTTGATATTTGACTTGAAACGTACACAACTAGTATTTTCCAAAGACAATTATTATTCTTATTTCACAAAGTATACTTTAATAAAGGAGTTACATCATCCCATTCCTATATAGAATATTAAATGCAAACACATCTCGCTTATTCTCACCTAACGTTTTCTATTTATTTATTTGGAGGCATTATTTCATTTACTATTGTCGGTGTACATAATTATCAACTCAATACTCATATTATTTTTCTCAAGTTATTTTATTATTTGATGGTTACTCGTAAAATGTTCACTTGATTTCATGAGATTAGTTACTACGAATCTGCCATCACGATTGTTAAAGTTATTTATATTATATAATAATTTAAAACCATAACTAATTTGTTATAAAACTTACATCATATCATATACAAAAAGAGACTAATTCAATTTAGAAGCTAAAAAATGATAAATATTCACGTGTGTATTTTCCATAGCATTATTTTATTATTAGGATCATATTTTATATTAAAATTATTTATCTTCTATAAATAAAAAAGGAAATAAAGGGAAAAACATGCAACAGAAATAAAGAATGGTTCAAAGCATTTGCATGCCAAGGAGAGAATCATAAGGGGATAAAGCTTGAACAAGAAGCGATGTCCCATAACTTTATTTATTGTTTTTTTTTTAAAGGCGAACAATGAATGTGTGACGTCGCAACCCCCGGCACATGTGATGTGAGAGACTCGCCCAATTCCGGTCAATATGTTTGTAATATCCAGGATTTTTCCGACCTGTTTTTCCCTAAACCTTTACACGTATTTTCAATTCAAAACTTAAAATTCTATTAAAAACTATTTTCTTAAATAAATAGTTATTAATTTAATTGAGATAAGTTACAAGGAAAAACAAGTTACACTTGTACATATATATATATATATATATATATATATATGTATATATGTGTGTTTTATAAATAAAATACCATCTAAATTCCTTGCAAGTTTATAATTATATAAATGATTTATAAAACTATTTCATAAAATAGTTAAACTTGTAAATCATAAATCTTAGAAAAAATTTTATTTATAAAATAGTAAAAAAATATAAAGCTTATGGAAACATAGATAGAATTTATAAAAAAATAAAACATATTCATAAAAAGGCTAGGGACTATTCTGTCATTATCGAAACTTCCTTTTTAAAACTAAACTTCTATTTTAAACATAAAATGAAAACAACTTGAAACTGCAGGGGCCTGTTCTGCCTCAGACCCAAACCCCCGAACCCAGAATCGGTCATGGGTTCGAGTCCCGCAACCCCTCGTTTTTCAGCTCCATTATCCAAAAAACGCATTTCCGGTCGGGTTCGATGAACCTCGATCTCCTATACCCGCGTGCGACCGAAACCCAATGCATCCCGATAACCAATTTCGACTTTAATGGCCGCGTGAGGCTCGAGTGAGAAGCCGTCGGCCCAACCACCACCCGGAACCCGTTCACGCAATACATGTTAGAAATTGGCTATAAAAATCGATTTGAATCTTCAGTAACATCACACCTCAACTTCCTTCACTCTCATTTTCTCCGATTAACACCGGCATTTGACCGATTGAAGCTGCGACAGCCGACGACAAGACCCAACTCGTTCTCACTCGTTCCTTCATCAAATCAGGTAATAGGTGTATCCACATGCGTCGTTTTTACCCAAGGATCGAAAGCCCTCTGTCCATTTACAATGACAGAGGCGAATTCGATGTGTATTTGGGGATCGAAAATCTAGTGTTCATATGGGAAATAGGGAACGATTAGAGATCTTGCTTAAACTTATTCTTTCGGGTATAATAACCAGCGAGCCCCGTAGCCGGGATGGTTAAGTTCTGTGTGTGTGTGTAACCCGGAGAGGTCTTGGGTTCGATCCGGCTAAACCGATTTTTCGCCCTTTTTATTCTTTTTAGCCTTTTAATCAGTTTTTAATACTTTTAATAATTTTCATAAACATTCTAATACTTGTATAAACTTAAATTGGATTTTTATTTACACTTTTATATTCCCGAACCATTTTAATTAATTTAAACTTAGTTAAAACTTATAATATTTAATACTTTAAAAACAATTTTAAATACATAAAAACTATAGAAATGCTTCTAAACTTTTATAAAAGTTATATCTACACCGAAACTATGTATATAAATTAGTAAACTTAATTTAGTATTTGATTTCAAAATTTAAAAGATTTAATAAGAAGCTTTAAACCTTTGTAAACTTGTACACTTTAAAGACTTATAAATTAAAATATAAAACTTTATAAGAAATGCTATTTGAGATTTTATTAAACTTATAACTATACTTAAACTTATGAAAACATTTTGTTACATTATTTTTAACTACAAGTAAATTCAATCAATACTAATTACTTGGATACTTTAATCATAAATGGTTTATAGTTATTATTTTCAATTAAATAATTATTTATCCTTGATAAATATTTTATTCTCGAAATAATAGTTATTAACCCGTAACCACTATTTAGTCTTTAAAAAAGATTATTATTAACCCTTGAATATTATTTAACCGCTAGATAATTATTATCCTTTGATAATTAATTATCCTTTAAATAATTATTATATCATTAATAATTATCTAGTCTTACACTTAGTTTATTTATAAATACCTAGAAAACTTTATTACTTATCTTTGTGAGACTTTTTAATAATTGTTCTAAACAAATAAACTTATTACACTTTGACGTCATTCATTCAAAACTTTTGTTTTAAACTTATTTTAAACTTTATAAACGCAATCAATCCCATCCCATATTTGAAACCCTAGTCAAATCTTGAAATCCTAGATCTTTTGTCTTAGACTTTTTGCTTAAAAATTTAGACTTATATTCTTAGGCTTATTGTGAGGATATTCCCCCTCAAAGTCTTGCAAATACTTATCCGTGTCGGATACTCCTCATCGATCCAAGTGAGTATACTTAGCCCCTTTTTCCTTTTATGCTTTTGGGGTGAAACATGTTCACAATTCTTAAACTTATTCAATTCTTGTACAACTATGACTACGTGTTTATTCTTATGTTAAACTTGAGACTTGTATGCTTAGATTAAACTTAAAACTAGCACATTCATTAGCTTTGATCAAGCCGATAGTAACAATGATAGATCTATTGCATTTGACCAATCCACCTTGATTGATTGACCCATTCGGGGGGGAGCCCTTGGTGTTTGTTACTACATTAAACTTTAAACTTGAGACTTATAAGGGTAACCTGCGGGTTATGCCTAAACTTGGTGTAACATCCCGAAAATAGTAAATAAGTAAATAATAATACGATAGAGATTTAAACGTCATAAAACGAAATAAGAACGGATGGGCTTGGGCTCGGCTCCAACGGGCCGAGGGAAAGCCCATGTATAAAAGGGGCAAGGCAGCCCACTAGCTCATTTCACCTTCATTTTCACCATCTAGAGAGAGAAAGGGAGCTCGGGTCTAGAGAGAGAAAGTCGACGGATCGTCACGAGATTAGAGGAGCACGTTACAGCTGAGCTCGTGAGCAAAACCTCCGAATCAGAACTTCAATCCAGGTAATGATTCGACCATAATCTGAGTTTTTGTTCACTTTGGGGTTTCTCGAGTTTTAGCTAAATAGATGATGTTTTTACGGATGAAACTTGATAATAAGCTTAGAAATAGCATCTAGAATGGAAACCGCACATTTTGATCAAAGAAAATTGTAAGATTAGCATGATCGGATTAACATGCATGAATTCCGAAATTTTGGTCCATGAACCAGGTACTGCGTACTTACCAAGTGCGCAGGAAGGAATTCCTGCGTACTTACCAAGTACGCAGGAGGAAGACTCTTGCGCACTTGCCAAGTGCGCATGAGCAGTGCGCAGGCAGCAGACAGCAGGTTGGTTAAGTAAAGTCAGTAAATTTAGAATGATTAAACCATTAGAGTCGGGGTTGGGTCTAATGTGTATTTAACTACCTAATCCAGATCGGAAGTGACGCTGTTGGACCTTTGTTTAGGACAACCTAGAGTAGCTCATCAGGTGAGTTCTATGTGCCCCCTTCTATGTTATGTGCAAATGATTTATAAATGTTTTGGGGCTGAAGTGTATACACTAAATGAATAAATGTTATAAATGTCAATGTGATCATATGTGTATATATATATATATATATAAATACTTATATATGAAAATGAATTATGAATAAAGAATGAAGCGTATGACTATAAAGAATGAATGAAAGAAGGACATAACGTAAAAGAATGAAATCTTGCTTTATATTACATATATATTGCATGTTATGAATGAATGTAAACGTTATAAACCCTTCTATGACAACGGCTACTTCGGTAGACGGACGACCATGTGATTATTTTGCAACCGGGACAAAAACGTTCCTTCGCATGCTAGGACGTATGAAAAGGTATAAATGGACGGTCGAAGCAATTGCCTTAACTAATGTAGAACGGTTGCATACATAATGGTCACGTGGGAAACGGATGCCCTAGGGCAGACGGACAAAAATGACGGACTACGACGGTAGGACGGTCAAGAGCGGACGGACAAAGGTTGCCGGACGGATTTAATGATATGACGGAAGGTTTTCTAGAGCCGAACGGTAATGAAATGGGCTACGACGGTAGTTCTGACTGCGATGTCTTCGTGACATTCGCGACAAGTATGATGGGTTGATCTCCCTTAAGATTATGGCCAATAAGTGTTCTCTCAAAGAAAGTATGTATGTACTTATGTATATACCCTCAATGAATGTTATGTGATAAAATAAAGTAAGGAATATCTAAAGGTACGAATATACATATACATGTTATATTCATGAAAAGATAAGTATTAATTATGAATGTCTTTAAACTAGAACTCACCAGCGTTAGCTGACTTTTAGTATACATTTCAGGTACAGAAAGGAAGGGTCGTGCGAAGGCGTGAAGGTTACCCGGCACGAGACTGACATCCCACTTTTATTTATGTTAAGAAAATGTTATGTTGAATGTTAAGACTTCCGCTGTTATGCTATGTCATGTAATTTGAATGATGTTTGCTTCCGCTACTTCTGAATGTATTAAATTAAGTTCATTATTTATGACTATGTTTATGAGTAAATCCAACAAGTGAGGTCACCCGGGAAAGAGGCCTTTACACTTGGTCGGAGGGTTGATGTGCACAATGTCTAACATGCTTGTTTTCTCATACTTACATTATAGAATGCATGAATCATAGTGAATTGTAATTCTTCTCAAATACTTGTTAAACGGTGTTAAAACCTTTGTATCTCACCAACTATTTTGTAGTTGACAGATTCTTTCACATGTTTCAGGTTCTACATCATGAGACTTATTCGTGATCACATAGGATGCTTTGAACCTAGACTACTTAAATTAAATGTTGTATTCGTATTATTCTTCCTTGTATTGAATCTTAAATTATTTATTAATGAAATATCGAAACTTTAATAGTCAACCTTGTGCTATTGAACAACCGCGTCCGCCCCGACGTATAATCCGCCGTCGATTGGGCTTGAGGGAGAGCCGGGGCTCTAACCCTAGATCGGCATGGGTAAAACCCTGGAGCATCAGCCTAAAAGGCCTCATTTGCGATGCCGCATAAATTAATGGTGGTGGCAGGGATTGAACCCGGGTCCCTTGGGACTTCAGGACTCACCTCAACCACTACACCACAACCTCTTTGGCTTCCCATTATTGTTATATATATTTTTTTAAAGTTGATGATATTTTTTTAATTTGAAAGTTCTCAAAAAATATTAATCATGAAGTTTGAGTTACAACCACTAGTTTAGTCTATTGGCAAATGTGTATACTCAAGATTTTACTAAAATGGTTAGGTTTGTGTTCAAGTCCCACTTGTGACAAAAAAAATAGTCCAGGCTGGGCCGGGGGTTTTCTCACATATGATGGTTTCCTCCTAAGGGTGGTGTGTAGATGATCGGATGGGTCAGTGACCCATCAATTATCCAAATTTCCATTCAAAAAAATGAAGTTTGAGTTGAAGACGATCTTTTAAAAGTATTTTTTTTTCGAACGGCAATCTCTCATACTCCTACTCCTAAACTAGTCTAAATTAAAATCCATCGAATGTCTGTATTTAAACTCAGAATTTTCTATTTAAGAGGCAATAGCCTCAAACAAATAGGCTAGTCCCGTATTCGCTTCAAAGTATTTTATTTAACACAAGTTTCTTTCATCATTAATATTGGGTGAAATTTTTTAAAATTGTTTACTAAAATTTATTACTATTCATCAATGTTTGGTTATAAGTTACAGATTTACATTAGAAGAAATTAATGATAAAAGAAATTATTAAACAATTTATATCTACTATAACTAGAATGATATTTTTTCTATTATGAGTTTTAGAAAGATATATTGTTACTTAAAATTAATCTATATCTATATCTATACTATATAATAAATAAAAGTTTTAATTTGACAATTGTCATTCTTTTATGCATTCTAATCTATTTTTTCTCGCCTCTCTCTCCTAATAATTATACAAGTTTTCTTTAATTATTTTTTTATAATTTTGTATTTCCCACGTCTCTCTCGTATTAAATAATAATGATTTCTATAATTATTTTTTATTTAAAAAATATGTTTATTTATAAAACATTTTTAGAAATTAAACATTTCTTTCATTCTTTTTATAAAACATTTTTAAAAAATAACTATATAAAGTTTTTAAAATTCGTATTAAAAAACTATGTAATATTATATTAATATGTAAATTTTTATTACTAAATATATAAAATTATAATTATTCAACCCGTGTAATAGATAAGGTATCTAACCTAATTAATATAATATTTTAACGTATAAAAGCATTGACCATGAAAGTATTAATTTTGGTTTTAATTACATTCCTTATATTGGAGTTTGTGATTGAGAGAGGGTACGGAAATCGCGCCACTTAATCATACCACGGAGGGAATATTTGCGCCGTTAAAACTTAAAAACAATGGTTGTTATGATGGCTTTTGACTCATGTTGGTCACCGACACTAACGTTGGTAAAGCACATTCCGGTAACGGAATACGAACGAGGATAACGATTTCCGGCGTTTTAAACGACGATGTTCACCCATTTTGTTGGTTTCTTGGCCGCAATTATTAAACCCATGTGACTCCATGCTTTCTTTTGTATCACGTAGGACCTACAACCAACTACCCCGTCAACAACTCTTCAAATTATCACGTGTTAAAGTCACGTGCCGTCTCTTCTTTTCCTTTATTTTTCTTATGGTTAATTACATAATAGTTAACATGGTTTGCCCATATTGCAACCTTAGTCCCTAAGTTTTAGATTTAACATTATTGTTCTTACAGTTCACAAGCGGGTAACACTCATGTCCCTTGGAGTGCATGGCCGTCTACTTTTAACAGAAAAGCAAAACACGTGGCATCACGAAAACTTATGACATTCACTATATATCCCTAAATGTTTGGATAACGAAAGAGATTTCCCTCTCGATTGGGTTCTTCATCTTCTTCGTCATTCATCAACGATTACAATTAGTTAATAGCTTGATTATTATCTATTATAATTAAGATAACACTTAAAATAACGTGTAATTATTAATATGTTCCAAAACATATTTTATGCACCCACATTATTAATAATGATAATAATTATTTCATAAATAATTATTGTATCCAACTGTTAATGTCCATCCACCTTGATAACTATTCACAAATAATCATCTCGCCCCTTTATACATTCGTGTAATGTAATGAACTGTTTTACCCTTTAAACACCTATCTTTATAATCGTTACCCAAAGTATAACCCTTTGTATCTTACCTCATTAACAGTATTGTAAAATGTTGTTACTTGGGCATACAAGTCCAACAACGTTCGTGTAAATATGTTACAGAAAACAAGGTTTTTACCGTATACATGGAAATGGGGTGAGGATAGGTGATGATGTGTTAATGTAACAAATGACGGAAATGAGGACGTCAAACTAGGTAATAAGGGTGTCAATGTAGTAAACGAGGGTGTTAATGTAGCAAATGAGATTGCTAATGAGGTTGGCAATGTAGCAAACTAGCAATGATGGTAACGAGTCATTTGTGCATGGTTTTGAATATAGTTTTGATGATAGTAACTTTGACAATGAGTTTTCACATTCTGGTAGTAATGATTATGATGCTAGGGACTATATGGCTGACAAGGACAATAGGGTGGAAGAAGTAGAGTTTGACATGAAGGACTATCATGATATTGTTGATACTATGGAAGAATTTATAGGTATAAGCAACCATGATTCTACTCAAGTAGATAGACATGACGTTGATGAAGGGTTAGAGGATGATCCTTTGAGCTTTGAGTCATCTTATAGCTTAACTAAGGACCTGGTGGATGATTTTGAGACAATAAGAAGTAGGAAATTGAAGGATCTTAGGAAGAAAAGGAAAGAACATAATCCTATTTCGGAAGTTACCTTTTATGTTGGGCAAATGTGTTTGGTAGTTCGAATGTGGTGAAAGATAGTATTAAAAGGCATGCAATTGAAACATGTTAGGACCAAAATACACTACTGTTTACAAGGGAATGTTCAGTCGACTAGTCGAGTGACACATTAGGGAATTTAGCGAGACAATTTTTGTAGCTACATAATCACATTAAATGGTGAGCAATATTAGAATAGTGCATGTATCCGTTAGCCAAAAACATTTTCTACCAAACGAGATGTAAAATACTTGCATTCACTCACATCTAATATTTAACCATGTTTGTCTCTAAAAAAATATTATTCGATTACTATCACATTAGAGATTGATTATACAGTCTAACCCTCGTGACGAGACTAGTGTTATTGTCTTCTACATTAGAACCTTAGTAAGTAAAGCTTTAAAACTCTCTTGTCACAATAGTTTCTAAACTATCTATGCTAACTATTTTTCTGTAGCGTCAATGAGTTGGTGGTGGAATGGTAAGAAAGAGACCTGGTGTTCCTTGTGACCCAGGTTCAATTCTTGTTCTCCCCATTAATTTCTTAGGCATGCAAATAAGGCCTAGTTTTTAGGCTGATGCCCCAGGGTTTTACCCACAAGTCAAAACCCTTGGTTTTCGGTCCTTGTTGTACCCCCTTGTGCCATGTGTTAAGAGTTAAGACATCAACCAAACTTTAGGTGTTGTGTGGGCAATAATTAATCTAGAAATATATCATTTTCGCCTATATATCTATGGATATGTATGTTAGGATAAAAAAAATATATTCATACATGATAGTAACATATTAGTTATTTCAGGCGACAAACGGAGAGGGTTTCATGCGACGGATGGTTGTTGATCTATGTTTTAGGTGTTAAACGGTGGTGGTGGTGGTCGGATATGATTGTGGTTGCTTGAGATGGTGGTGGTGAAGACAAAGGTTGAAGATAGTGAGTTGGTAAATTTAAATCTCCGATGGTATTTTGGTCATTTAAAAAAAAGTTAACTGTTAAATTTAACAACGTTAGCTATTTGGACTCAAATAGAGTCAAAAATGAAAAGTCAGCGTTCAGACAAAAGTCTTGAAATATAAGACATTCAACTAGTTAAAATGGACAAACACCATGGAATCAAATAGTAATTTACTCAAAAGAATATATGAAAGCAAAATTATTTTATATTCATGAACCACTTAAAAATAATATTAATATAAAATGAAAATTGAACAATTTGATTAATATTAATATAAAATGAAAATTGAACAATTTGATTTGTGTTGTGAACTAACAGGGAGAGATCAACAACAATAATGAATTGAACGGAAAATATAATTCATCTCATAAAGGATGTAATTTACAAAAAAATCTATATCTATACTATATAATAAAGGAAAACCATGATAGACACGTGTCACTCTCTGGTTTACTCATCACCTTTATTTCCCCCCCTCTTCTTCCTATTAAATATTAATTTTTCTGTTTCTCTCTCTTATTAATTAATAATATCAAATAATAATATTTATATTAATAGATAAAATTCTATGAACACGTGTCACTTTCTGGTTTATTTGTATCATTTTCCCCACATCTCTCTCATATTGAATAATGATATTAAAATAAATTATTTTTAGATTTTTAATAAAAATCTAATGACGGATATTTATTATTTAATTATAAATAGTTCAACCGGTGTATTATACCGGTTTATTCAACCCGTATATTACACGGGTTTTTAAAAATATAAATTTTTTATTACTAAGTATATAACATTTTATTTATTTAACCCGTGTAATACACGGAATTTTAACCTAGTAGATAAATAAAGTAACATTGTAAAAAAAACAGAAAATACGAATTTTGATAAATATTTTTACATTCATCAATTTTAATAAATATTTTTTACATCAACACTCTTGAAAACAAAACTCAAATTTAAAAGGTTAAATTGAAAACAAAAATAATACTTAAAATATGACCGAAGTATCTCTTAGGTCTCTAGCTACTTGCTTTTTTTACCAACGAATACACAGATAATCTCTACTTTACTCTACTCTTAAAATCATCAGACATATACTTTGTAGGATTTGAACCCATAGTCATTGAGGTGGTGGTTCGATGGTAGAGAGCCTCTTAAACACCTAAAGAATTAAAGGTCATGATTTCAAGTCTCAGTAAGTGAAAAAAATTGTCTTACAAATAAAATTGTTAGAGAATACACCACTACACCACCTAGATGTTCCCTCATGGACTTGTAGCTACTTGCTAGTTGCCTATTTAATTATTTTTAAGTATATTGGGGTTAGTGGTCCAATAGTAGAAGAAAATCCTCTAAAGAACACCAAGGTGTGGAGAGGTCATGGGTTCAACTCCCACTCTCAACAGAAATTAAGAAATTTTGTCTTTCAAAAAAAAATTATTTTTAAGTAAAACTTTAACCCTCTTAATTATAGTGTCTCAAACTTATTAAAATTAAATTAATTGTCTAAAAGCATGAAGACAAAATGATGGTGCATTGGTTGATCCCATGTAGTTAGTTTTCCGTTAGAAAGGAGGAGGTATTGATGATGAAAATGTTGGAAAGAAAATGATGTTGGTTTAATTTTGAAAATAATTTTATATAAACAATTGTTTAAGATTTTAGAATATGTAAAATTTCTAATGTAATTTTAACTTTTTTTAAATATGTTTACATTTTTTAAAGTTATTTCTAAAATACCATAATTTATTCATAAAATTTCAGACATATATTGAAAATTATAGAACTTTGAGCATGGTCCCAGTTATTTACATAGGTATACTCTAGTCGAGTCTGAGCCTGTTTAAGATTGGGCTTCACTCGTTTAACTTTACGTAGCTCGAGTTCGACTAGTTTAACTTAGCATGACTAGAGTCAGTCTCATTTCGAGTTCTATATCTAAAGCGTGAGTTCGACTTTTAAATAATTTTACGACTCGAGCTAAAACTTAATAAAACTAAATTGATTTTGAAAAGTGTGAAAACAAAATGGTGCATTGGTTAATCCCATGGGTTAGTTTTCCGTTAGAAAAAGGAAGGTATTGATGATGAAAATGTTGGAACGAAAATGATGTGCCATAATCAAGGCATGCTGGTTTAATTTGAAAATTATTTTCCATAACACATCATGATTAACAATTGTTTAAGATTTTAGAAATTTTAAAATTTCTAAGGTAAATTAAGTTTTTTAAATATATTAATCTTTTTGAGTTATTTCTCAAATAGTGTAATTTACTCATAAAAAGTTCCAGTTATACTTTGAAAATTATAGAATTTTGAGCATAGTTCTGGATATTTAGAGGGGTATAAACTAGTCGAGTATGAGCTCGTCTAGGCTCGTGCTTCACTCTTTTAACTTGACATAGCTCGAGTTTGACTAGTTTAACTTAACATGGCTCGGGTCAGTCTCATTTGAAGTTCTATGTCTAAAGTTTGAGCTTGACTCATGAACAATTTTACAAACTCGAGTTCAACTTGTTATTATTTATTTAATTTCTTTTTATGTATTATTAATTTTTTTACATATACTTATAATATAATATATAGGGAAAACTTCACCAAATAGTAACCAAGTTTCTCAAGTGTTCCATTTACGTACCTCAAAGTTTTTTTGTCCCTTTAAAGTTATCCAACTTTCAGTAGGTGTTCCAATCATATGTAATATTTTTATAAATGTTTAATTTTTTTAAAATTGAATAAGGCAAATGAAATATATATGTTACCAATAAGTGAAATTTATATTCCAATTAATCTAAAATTGTAGGTAATAGTGAAGAAAAAAAATTCACCGAATAATAAAAAAATTCAAAATTGTTATAATTAAGTTGAATTAAAAAAAAATAATTGCTAAATAGTAAACAAGATTCATATATGTTTCATTTGCCTCATTCAATTTAAAAAAAAATAAACATTTATAAAAATATTACATAGGATTGGAACACATACTAATAGTTGAGTGACTTTAAAAAGAGAAAAAAACTTTGAGGTATTTAAATGGAACATTTGAGAAAACTTGGTTACTATTATGTAAAATTACCCCTAATATATATTATTAAGTTTTTTTTGTTACAGATATATATATATAATAATTTTTATTACGTAATGATCTATTATATTATATAGATAAAATTATATTTATCTTAGTATAATAGACTCGTTTAGATTAGCAAAGTTGCACGTGAGTATATTTAATTTACTAGTTTAGATCTCGTGTTTACACACGTGGTGAAAAATATCAATATTTAAATTTTTTATGTATATATTTTACAGGTGTAAAAATATATTACATATATTAAGGATAGAAACAAACTCAAAATGAGTAAAATTAATATATAATTGGGTTTTAAAAATACATTAATTACTATTTAATATAATTTGACATTTATTTACTATTTGATTGAAATAACAGTTACATAATTAAATTTTAAAGTTTTTATAATAAAGGATAATTTAAAATAAATGTGTTTTATTAGTATAATTAATATTTTCTTTAAATATATATTATTGTTAAAAGATAGAAGTGCATTAAATAAGAGAGAGATGCATAATAAAAAATGATGGGAATGAATATGGAGGCGACACGTGTCACTTAAAACCTTTATTTATTATATAGTATAGATATAGATATAGATTAAGTTTGGTATAAAAGATAAAATACAGGCTCTAGTGCCATGATTTACGATGACCAATATCATAATTTTATTATAATATTAAATTTGTTTATTGAAAGAACTTAGTTAAATCCATATAAAAAAATACAGGCAATAATAAAGGAAAACGGAAAAGAAAAGGGAATTAACGCGGGAAAGGCCGAAATTTGCGGAATCAAAGTGGGTTTATCAGCTTTTGACCCCGACTCTATTCTCGATGGTTTTCTCGATTTAATTAATTAAACTAATAAATCTGCATTTATAGTTTTTTTTTCTTCGTTATACATAGCGAATAAACAATTATTCTATCTCTAACTTCTTCTTATTTAACACTATACCCAAGTTACAACCCTCACCTCACAATTTTAAGTAGTAACTATTTGTTTAGATATAGTAATTAATGCAATTCTTACATGACAAATGATCCCAACACCATCATATGATATTATGATTTTGTCTAAAACAAAGATGGTAAAAGTGTTTATAGAATCGGTTTTCTTGTTATTCGAATGTAGTTCGAAACTAAATTGTAAACGATTTAAATCAGAATTAGGAAAACATGTCTGAATTTGGCCTGATTTGAATAAATCTTAATCTAGTTATTCGGTTTATGTTCATGTTCTATTGAAGACTTCTATGGACTATGGTATTGGTGGTGGTATCTAGTGGTGGTTGACGTTTGGTGATGAATGTCTACGTTTGTTGATCTATTAGGACTTTTTTTTCGTGGTTAAGATCATGGATTATGCAATATGCCTCTAACATATAATTAAAAGAGTAAAGTGTAATTTGCACCCCTGTGGTTTATGTCTGCTGACACTTTGCAACCTTGTTTTAAAAGAAGTGCAATTTGCACCCATGTGGTATACTTTCTCTTTCTTAATGAGTCCATCCGTCAAGATTCCGTCAGTATCACCGTTAATGAATGTGTTAAAGGACATTTTTGCCCTTGTTTCATTTGATGCCATAGAATGAATCTGTCATCTGACAGATGCAATATGGTGAACTTGCAACTTCTTATTTTTGATGGTATCAAATGTTTCTTTTCTGTTCAACTATTTCTCAATAATTCAAGAATTACAAGGTGATATGAGATAAATAAAAATAGGTGGCCACGATCTATACATGGTAAATAGCAAAACGTAAGGAGTAAGAATGGTGGCGATGAGCTGTAAAGGTGGAGTGAATCATGGAGGGAGTAATTTAAACATGGATGAGAATTACCAAGATCTTTTACAACTGTCATCTTTGACGGATGCAATTGCACTTCTGGTTTGACCCGACTAGATTAGAATGCCTTCTCGTAAAAAAAGATGCAATTAAAATCCTCCATAAGCAATTAAGTCATACTAGCTCCGGCATCGTGAAGATCAATTCAGTGTTTCCGAGACAGTTGAACGATTCAGTTGGCCGGTTATCTCAATTTTCCGGCACCGGAGATGATTAAGATGAACCGGAAACACATACCGGAATTCAATTGCCAACTTTTTAACGCAAACTGAATCGCTTGAAGAGTCGATGTGGATCGATTTTGGGCATAGTCCGTTAGAATCTCGGTTTGTAAACTTCAAATCGCCGTTAACCCCCACCCTTCTGGTTTACACGCAACAACAACAACAACAAAGAGTTCGATTCAAAGCCTCATGAAACCAACAACTTTATAAACTCAAGAACACAATCCAGAAATACAAGAAGAATCTGAAATTGAAACATCTGTTATACGAAGAACCGCATTTAATTTCGAAGACGAAGATGATTACGTCAGCAAATTGGAGTCCGATACGGGGAATCGGAGATAATATGCAGGAATCTTGGTTCAGAAGATGGCTAGCGAATGGGATTTAGGGTTACAAAAAACATACAGATGTATTAGGGGTGTTAAGAAAGAGAAAATATGCAAAAGTAAAATATGCAAAAGTACTATATTACCCTTCTCATTAACGGTGATATTGACGGAATCTTGACGGAGGGACTCATTAAGAAAGAGAAAGTATACCACAGGGGTGCAAATTGCACTTATTTTAAAACAGGGTTGCAAAGTATCAGTGGGGATAAACCACAAGGTTGCAAATTACACTTTACTCTAATTAAAATAAATAACTGGAACTGATAACAAATAGTTAATTACTAGTCATGATATTACTAAAAGCATTTAAAAGTTATATGGGATTAAGCTGATTTTTCTGAACTTTTTAATCAAAGATGGACATTTTTATATAAAAATATAATATATTGAATTTCTTTTACAGAAACTACTGATTTTTATATAAGTTTGATTAATTTCAAAAAACGAAAATATTTTATAATAAAAAAACCAGCAAAAAAAATGATATCGATGGGTACGTAGGTTGTTGCACCGGTAGAGATGATGACACGACACTTGCATACTATATGAAATCTAATTCTCTTGATGAATCTTTTACCAGTCAATAAGCTGAATATACATTTTGGTCTGTAAAATCAGTTTAAGTTTGAATATCGAAAGATATTACTTCGGTTTCGGTTTTAATCGGAATTACCGAACAAATAATCTAGCACGAATCTAGTTTTTACAATCCTCAGTACGATTCTTAGATTTCATCGATCAAATCTAGTCTACTTTTTTTTTTGAACAGTAAATTTCATAGAAACAGAAAGAGTAGCACAAGCTAGTGACTATCCCATACAGGTAAGAAACAGAAAAGAAGAAAAAAAATACAAACAGAACATATAAGAATAAAAAACTTACACAAGGTGCTAAGTTTTAAAAGAACACTAATCTAGCCACAAGCTAGTGACTATCCCATACACTAAATCTAATCTACTAGTAACTACTCCAAACATTTGTGTCTATGAAGTCACGTGTGAGATGCAAATCATGTGCGACAGCTATGAGGCTACAAAATCGCGTTGAACGTGAATGGTTTCACATGGTTTCCACACACGAAACAAAGATCGCATTGCAAAACTTCACCCAGAACAAAAAGGGTTTTTATGTACAGCTTTTATAGCACGCAGTACAAGCATGCTTGCTTATAACAAAAGAACAACTTTTAACCATTTCTTAAAAGGAACTATATCCTTGGATTTCGTAACACCCCCTTTTCATTTACAGAGTTTCATTTATAGTTTGTGTAGTTTTACAACAACATTGTCTTAAAATGAAAACGACTATAGGTACAAGGACTTAATATGTAAATTAAGCAAAAGTAAGGAGGAGTAAGGTTGGGGGTCATGTTGCATTTGTCGTTATGTTCTTTTCATATTTAACTAGAATAATATTAGCGACTTAAGGTTGCTAAAAACATCTTAAAAATAAGTTAATTAGCAATTAACTTTTATAATTTTTTTTTATTTTAGTTTTAATTTAATAATTAGTTTTTGTTGGTTTTGATTAAATTGGGGTCATGTTGCTATAGTCCTAGTTTTATCCTGTCGGTTCTATAATTAATTTTTGTTTATTTTATAATCGAATTAAATATATTCCACTCATTTTTATTCTGATATCATATCTCATTCTTGAATTGTATCGAAAAGAACGAAGAAAATAAAAAAGAGTAAAACAAACTAGAGTTGTGATTTGTTAAAAGTAATATTGCAAGTATTATTATTTTTACAAAAATAATATGCTTACACATTCAATCCAAATAATATTGCAAGTATTCATATGAATGATACTGATTTGGCTTATTGGCATCGGGTTCATCAATCTATTTTGAGTTCTACTTTCAACTCTCATTCTCCTTTTTGAGATTATAAGCGATACACGTTGAAAGTTGGATCATAACGAACGCCAAATGTTACACGATACATGGTTTACTTTAAACTGTCATCAAAACATAAATTCATCTGTATTTAGATTTGAGCATTGATGAAAGATCTTGTGAAAGCTTATTACTTACTTAAATGAGTTGGAAAATATATTAATTATGCTAGTTATATATCCATACAGAAGGAAAACACTTAGAAACAATACTCTAGCTCTATTGGAAAGTCATGCCACCTGACGGTCGGTGATTTTTTTTTTTGAAAAAGGGTTTATTTCCTTCATATGTACTATTTTGTTCACATTCAATACAAAAAAAGTCTATGATGAAGCTGGCTAAGTGTGTGTGGAGGGCCGCCTCCCCTTCCTAGTTGTCGGGGTTTGATTCCTGCAAACCCCCCCCCCCCCCCTTCGAATTATTCCTCCCCCCTTTTTCAACTGATTTAGTTTTTTAAAATTGTTTTTCATTTAATTAGTTTTAGGCTTTTATGTAATTGTTTGTTTATTAATTATTTTTCTCTCTTTTTAATAATTTTAAGTTTTCTCATCGGTTTGTCATACGCGTTTTGATATCTGAGATCTTTTTACACGGAGGAAACCCCTTAGTTAGGTTTTAAAATAGAAGTTAATACAATTTAATTATTTACACACAGGTGTCCATCTTAATTAGCTATGAATCATGATTTTTATTGTTTGTGTAGTTTTTCAACAACATTGTCTTAAAATGAAAATGACTATAGGTACAAGGACTCTATATGTAAATTAAATAAAAGTAAGGAGAAGTAAGGTTGGGGTCATGTTGCATGTGTCGTTGTCCTTCACAGTCAATCAGATTGATTACCTATGCCTTTTTCATATTTAACTAGAACAATATTAGTGATTTAAGGTTGCTAAGTAAAACATTTTAAAAAGGGGTTGGACATTCTTTGATTTTATTTGGATATCCTGGGTGTCGTATAGGGCTATACGAGCCGTATAGGGTTTATCAATTACCAGCCAATCATTGGCTACCGCCAAATAGTGAATAATACAAACCTTGTACATCGTGTCTATACAACCCATATAGAGCTATACGGGTCACATAAGGTGTGCATTTAATGCTACTGAAACCTTATACGGGTAGTATTGAGCTATACGGCTCGTATAATGAGTGTCCAACTAATTTTCGGGGTTGTCCAAATAACATTACCCCTTAAAAAATAAATTAATTAGCAATTAATTTTTATAATTATTTTATTTAAGTTTTAGTTTTATAATTAGTTTTTGTTGGTTTTCATTAAGTTGGGGTCATCTTACTATAGTGTCGGTTCTATAATTACTTATTTTTTTATATTTCAAAAATATGTACTATATAATAAATAAAAGTTTTTGTATGTCACGTGTCGTCATCATATTTAATCTCATCATTATTTTCTCGCCTCTCTTTTTTATTAAATGCACCTATATCTTTTACTAAATTAATAATTATACTAATAAAACACATTTATTTTAAATTATCCTTTATTATAAAAAACTTTAAAATCTAATTATGTAATTTTTATTTTCAATGAAATAGTAAATGAAAGTCAAATTACATTAAATAGTAATTGACGTAATTTCGAAACCCAATTATATATTTTTTTACGTGTTTTGAATTTTGTATCTATCCTTAATATATGTATAGTAATACATTTTTACACCTATAAAATATATAAATAAAATTTGAGAAATTTATTTATTGATATTTTTCATAGATTTACATAATCATCATAGATTTACACTTATGAGTGGTTAAACCAGTGGTCTACGGTGAAGTAAAACTCAAGGTCTTTTTCTTAAATGTCATTGTTATAAATAGAGGGGGATCTAAGATTTTTTACGAGTGAGAACAAAAAACGATTTATTAAAGTAGGATTAAACTATGCATATAAAAAATTTAGGCTCAATTTTTTTTTGTTAAAGTATTGTTAGACTAAAGTTGGACATTTTTAGGCCAAAAACAAAAAACCTGAATTGGACTATATATATAAAGTTTAAAAAATAATATAAAACTCAAGGCCGTAGGCCCAAAACCTAAAAATCCAGAGCATAGAGTTGCCCCTGTTTACATTTGATTTCGCTCATAATGATGATTATATACAAAATAAGGAAACACATAAGCTAGATTTAGCATAAATCTACGACGATTATGCTTCCAATTTTTATTTTTTTTATAGAAAATGAAAGTTACAAGTTTCATTATTAGCATTGTCGGTATGAATTATTATAGACAATGAGCTAAAGTTTCGATTTTTAAAATTAAATGTGCTTATTTGAAATAAAATAAATAGTTTATAAATAAATTTCACACTAACCTTACCAAAAAAAAGAATTATTATATATATACTATACTAGGTTAAAATTCCGTGTATTACACGTGTTAAATAAATAAAATGTTATATATGTAGTAATAAAAATTTTATATTTTAAAAAACCCGTGTATTACAACCAGTATATTACATCTGTTAAATAAAATATAATGTAATTGGTTAACAAACACATTTGTCAAAATATGTTTTAAAAAAATGTAATTTGTCGTGACAGTTATAAGGTCTGTTAAGTTAGTTTTTAAAACATTGTTTTTCAACTGAGTATTTATTTTTTAATTTAATTGATAAATGTTATTTCATATTAAGTTAATTTGATTGATGGTATAATAACTATTTATAATTAAATAATAAGTATTCGTAATTAGATTTATTAATATAAAGATTATTATTTAATATGAGAGAGAAATATAAAATCTAATATTTAATAGGAAAGAGAGCCGAAAAAATAAAGATGAGAAGTAACCAAAGAGTTACACGTGTACTAAATAAATTTTAATTTATTATAGTAGGGAGATAAGATTAAAAAAGTTTGAATCAAAACGAAACAATGACGATTGTCTTACGCCACAACGCAATATACACACAAATCAAATAATTGTATAAAAAGATACGCTAGAGAAAACACACACCTGTGTGCTTAACAATAACATAAATAAAAAAGACACATTCATACGCACCGCCACCATATCTGTCGGTGTGAAAGCTGATCTGGCTAACCAATTTTACCCCCTTTTCAGCCTCACCCCTTCTCCCCCAATTCTCCTTCAATTCCAACCCAAAATCATGGCAACCAAATCCCTCTTCTTCTTCCTCTTACTTCTTCATCTGGGTTGCCAAAACATTCACTGTACTGTCACTTATGACAGCAAGGCCATTGTCATTAATGGCCAAAGAAGAATTCTCATTTCTGGTTCTATACATTATCCCAGAAGTACCCCTGAGGTATCTTGGATTTTTCAGCCCAAATGTGGGTTTTTTATGAGCTGAAATTAATGGGCTTTTTTTTTAATTTTTTTTAATAGATGTGGGAAGATCTTATAGTGAAGGCGAAAGAAGGAGGGCTTGATGTGATTGAAACTTATGTGTTCTGGAATGTTCATGAGCCTTCCCCTGGCAATGTATGTTAATCTTTTGAAGGTTTAGGGTTTATTGGGTTATTTTTAGTGCAGATTTTACTGTAATCTTGCTCAAATTTCTGAAGTTTTGCTGGGATTTCGGTGTTAGTTTAATAGATCTGTATTTTAATTTTAACTAATAATCTAATATCTTTATAGAAAGATTTTTTTTTTACTTTTAGCTACTCATATTTTGATAAAAAAATTTGCTTGTGAAATTCAGTATAATTTTGAAGGGAGGTATGATTTGGTGAGATTCTTGAAGACGGTGCAAAAAGCAGGGCTTTATGCTCATCTCCGAATTGGACCTTATGTTTGTGCTGAATGGAATTTTGGGTAATTTTTAGAAATAATTTGTAAAATGTTTATATTTCAGATCTGGGATTTATTTTAGTTTTTAGGGTTTAATAATTAGTTAATATTATATGGAATTACTAAAAAGTTAATTTGTGTTGATTCTTTCAGAGGATTCCCAGTTTGGCTAAAGTATGTTCCTGGGATTAGCTTCAGAACTGATAATGAGCCATTTAAGGTTACAATTAAATAATTTTTCACTTGTTTGATTTTATAAAATATATAAAAAGATTGTAATTTATAGTTTAATTTTATAAATATTCTTGCAGAGGGCTATGAAGGGTTTCACTGAAAAAATTGTGAATATGATGAAGAGTGAAAAATTGTTTGAGTCTGAAGGAGGCCCAATAATCCTCTCTCAGGTACAATGTTGAGCAATAATTCTGTCATGACTTGTACCTTGTGCAGTTGTAGTTGTACATTGGTTTGTGTTCTTGTACTGGGTAATGGCATACATTGTGAATAAAGTGAATACTAAATGTGGCTCGGTGCAGATAGAAAACGAGTACGGGTCTGTCGGGAAGGCACTTGGTGGTGCGGGACATAATTACATGACTTGGGCTGCAAACATGGCCGTTGGATTGGGTACGGGTGTCCCGTGGGTCATGTGCAAGCAAGATGATGCCCCTGATCCTATTGTAAGTACTTCTTGAATTCATCTGTTTCTTTCACATGAAAAAGCTTCCATTTTTACATTTGTTGGTGTCATAAAGATTGACTTTATTTGATAACTGAGGGTTGTATAAGGGTATTTTGGACATTTGGTTATTTGTCATTCAATGAGATTAAAGTCAGTTGTTCTGTTTTTAATAGCATGAGTTTATTACTATGTTTTATAATTTTATTCATTAATTAATGAGAGTAGAAAATAATAATGATTGGTCAATACTTATTAAGAATCTTTATTTCTGTCATTTAAGTTAATGACTGTCCTTCTAGCATCTTGGAAAGGGTTGGTTTTGGCCATGTTAAAACTAAAAGGTCCAAGCTTGGTGTGGTTTGGGCCTGGACCGGGCCGGGCCGGAACCTTCTCTTTGGTTAATGCCACTGTTTTACTAACATTTTGGGGCATTGGTGGCAGATCAACACATGCAATGGTTTCTATTGTGATGCTTTCTCCCCAAACAAGCCATACAAACCAACCATTTGGACCGAGGCTTGGAGTGGGTGGTTCACGGAATTCGGCGGCCCTGTCCATGAGAGGCCCGTTCAAGATTTGGCATTTGGTGTGGCCCGATTCATACAAAAGGGTGGATCATTCTTCAACTACTATATGGTTGGTATCTTTTGCCATCCCCAAAGTTCAAAACCTAATAAATATATTAAATAACTAAAATGTAGTACTTTTTAATCTTTAATAATCAGTACCACGGAGGAACGAATTTTGGTCGATCTGCTGGAGGCCCGTTCATCACTACCAGTTATGACTATGATGCTCCACTTGATGAATATGGTGAGTTTAAACTTTAAAGTTCTAGTCAAGCTACCAATGTATATTTTGACTTTTAAGGTCACACCTGCTATTTTCAAAATCAACATTGATGTGTACCGTGTAGTTTTATATTTTCAGATCACATTTTCCCTATATTTAATAAACCAAAAAAGGAAAACCATTTCAATTTTGACAAATGTAGATGATAATGTATGATCTACCGCGTAAAGAATCCTATACTTTGACTTTTATGGTCAAACTTATTGTTGTTTAAAATTTACAGGTTTGATCAGACAACCGAAATACGGGCATTTGAAGGAGCTTCACAAAGCTATCAAGCAATGTGAACCCGCTTTGGTTTCTGCAGATCCTACAGTCACTTCTTTGGGAAACCTTCAACAGGTTAACATCTTTATCTAAAAATCTCAACCAAAATCAAACCAAAAAATAAAATACTAACTATTTTATATTTTTCAGGCCCATGTATTTTCTTCCGAATCGGGCCACTGTGCAGCTTTTCTTGCTAATTACAACACAAACAATGCTGCAAAAGTGACGTTCAACAACATGCACTATACTTTGCCACCATGGTCCATCAGTATCCTCCCCGATTGCACCAATGTAGTCTTCAATACGGGAAAAGTATGAAAAAATCCTTTTTTTTTCAAGAATTATTTTATTTTCTTTGCAACTTTTTAGTTTTTGGTGTGTTTATATTTTATAATTTATATAAAAAAAATCCAGGTCGGGGTTCAATCGACACAAATGGAAATGTTGCCCACGAATTCTGAACTGTTTACATGGGAAACATACAATGAAGATTTGACCACCGTTGATGACAGCTCGACTTTCACCGTGTCTGGTCTACTGGAGCAGGTTAATGTCACTAGAGATAATAGTGATTATCTTTGGTATACAACAAAGTAAGTTTTATATTTTCTAACATGCCATAAAATCACCAATTATTCATTAATTATTTAAGAGCCTCAAAAGAATGTTTTTTTTGTAGTGTTCAAGTTGATCCTTCTGAATCATTTTTGAGAGGCGGGGAGCATCCTAAGCTATTGGTCCAGTCTACGGGTCATGCACTTCACGTGTTTATTAACGGAGAGCTTTCAGGTACATTAGTGAAGTTATTTTCATAAAAAACACGTACGCGACTCAAAAGGTTATATGTAAGAAGTTGGATGTGTGTGTATATTTAGGTTCGGCTTTTGGAACACGGGAAAACAGGAGAATTACTTACAAAGAAAAAGTCAACCTCCGTCCCGGGAACAATAAAATATCACTGCTTAGTGTTGCCATGGGATTACCGGTTAGTTTCTTCTCCGTTTTGCACGTTAATTCTACCCTCAAACTGACTCTGATTATATATCTTTATGTGAAGAATATCGGAGGACATTATGAAACATGGGAAACAGGTGTCACGGGTCCAGTGGCTCTGTATGGTCTTAACCAGGGAAAGCAAGATTTGTCGTGGGCTAAATGGACCTACCAGGTTGGCTTGAAGGGTGAAGCAATGGACGTTATCTCCACGAACCGTATGTCATCGGTCGAATGGATGCAGGGTTCTCTTATTGCTCAGAAACAACAGCCACTAACATGGCACAAGGTATTTTCAAATTGGCAACTGCATAAACCGACAAACCGTCTAATTGCTATTTAACCGTCGCTAACCATTTTGAAATGGTGTCCAGGCTTCTTTCAATGCACCCGAGGGAGACGAGCCATTGGCTCTAGATATGACCAGTATGGGCAAAGGTCAAGTATGGATCAACGGTCAAAGCATAGGACGATACTGGACCGCTTACGCCACCGGTAACTGCCAAGGGTGCCATTATGCCGGGTCTTATCGGCCTCCCAAATGTCAACTCGGATGCGGTCAACCAACCCAACGATGGTATAACCGTATAACAATCTCACACACTCGCACACAAGGCAGAAACACACACTGAATAAACGACTTAACGTTGTGATCTTGCAGGTACCACGTGCCTCGATCGTGGTTAAAACCGACAGATAATTCGCTGGTGCTTTTTGAAGAACTCGGGGGAGACCCGACCCGTATTTCACTAGTCAAACGGTCAACAACAACTGTATGCGCCGATATGTTTGAATATCACCCGAATATCAAGGACTGGCATATTGAAAGCTATGGTGTAACACAAGAACTCCATAGACCCAAGGTCCATTTACATTGTGGTCCGGGTCTAACCATTTCAGCTATTAAATTCGCGAGCTTTGGAACCCCGTTGGGAACATGTGGCTCGTTCCAGCAAGGAACTTGTCATTCTCCCGCATCTTACGATGTCATTCAAAAGGTACTACATGCATAAATACTTGTACTTCATACATTAATACATGTACAGTGTGCATAGTACTTGTACCTGATTTTGGATTTGTGTTATGCAGAAATGCATTGGGAAAGAAACATGCGCGGTGACCATAGCAAACAGCAACTTCGGTCAAGACCCGTGTCCAAACAAACTGAAGCGGTTGACAGTTGAAGCGGTTTGTGCTCCAAATACAAGAGGTTGAGTGCAAGCAAAGTAAACATGAAAGGGAAATACTACTAATCAAACAAATTTGTGATTTAGTTTAGTTTATTTATTTACTTAGAAGGTAATGTAGGGTGTATATTAGTGAAGATCTCAGGGGTTCTAAATTGCGGGCCTCATGATGGATCGATCGGTTGGTTATCTGGCGTTTTTGACCAGAAAGTAGAACCAGTGGTTTACCCGGGCTCGAGCCCGAATATTTGGTGTGATTTATTTGGAGTTGATTGTATGATTGTTAAGGTTGGGGGAATTGAGACCTCAGAATTAGGTTCAGGTTTTAGGAATGGATCCTATACTGAACATTTATGTTAATTGTGTGCAGTTTTTAATGAAATATAATGCCAAACATCAATTGCCTTTTTTTATTTCTTGTATTTTCAACTTTGATGTATCTATACTAGTCATTTGCTAAGACCTAATAGAGTCTATATGTTAGGATTTTTTACATAAATGATTTAAAAAATATAATTAATAGTTATTTGAATTTTGAAGTCATTAGAAATGTATATACTCTTTAAAGGTCGGTGGCTTTTGCCACCAACATGAACTCCCCCTCACTTTTGCAAATGACAAAAATCACTCCTCTAATTTCTAAAGTTTAACTTTGACCTCCTTTTAAGTTTTTTCAAATTTCAAGTTTATCCCATGTAATCTGATTTTACCTCAATAACTTTTGCGTTTGTTTTTTTACGTCCCGGTGTAAAATTTGTTAAAAACGGAGTAGTATTCAAAATAGATTTTTTTAGGAGTCGTGGGTTATACCGACCGACACCCGTAAAGAATGAGATTGACATCGAATGAAAAATATTGGTACCGTTATCTAACTGTTTTTTTATCTATGTTTCGAACATCACAACCGAGTCACCGTAATTTCATATGTTTCTTTTATGTAGTTAACTACGTTTTCTTTTTTGGTTAGCCACGTTAATGTCACCGCCTCAACCGTTTAGGGTCCGTCTCCAAGCGGGTGGAGCGCGGGATATGATTTCTAGTCTAAAACTAATCATATGGAATTGTTTCAAATGTACTTGTACTAAGAATTTTTGATATTTTAAGTCGGTTTTTGATTGGGTTTGGGATCGGACGTTGAGCAATGAGATTTTCTACGGGTAATTTTTAATACCCTTACTTTTTTATTTACTTACTAAAGGGGTAATTTTGTAGAATATTAACAAGTTTTAAAAGTGTTCCAATTAGGTCATTCAATACAAATTTTACACGGTATACACCCGCGGGTATACTATGGTGAGTGTAGAGGTGCACAAAGTAACTGGATCCGAATCCGATTTGGCAGATTATCTGAAATTGAAACACTTTTAAAACTTGGTTGGTATTAATATATTATATGGTGTTTTCACATTACTTGAGTACCACAAGTCATTGATAAAATAATCTTATAACTCAACTGAATGACTACCTATACATGCGTGTTGTTTAGCCACCATAAAAGAAAAAAAAACTACTCCACATCAAGATTCAATAGCAAAATATGTAATATTACATGCATTTCTAGTACTTCAACTTAAAGTGTACAACCACATTTGCACAAAGTACATATACACAAGAATAAGATATAATTGATCAATTTCCTAATACAAAAAACAATCAAAAAACAATTTGGGAAACTACTACATTTTACAACATAAAAACTAGGCCCATACACACCACTTGTATGCATAACTGCATGCAATCAATAGGTTCAACAAGTGACAAACCTACTAGAGATGTATGATGTTTTTGAAATAATAAGTACCACAAAGATACCATCCAAACAGAAGGAACACAACAAAAGCCAAAAAGGCTAGAAAGTTAGCACCTCCAAAGGTAATACCCATGAACAAGACAACCATAAACGGCAAATAAGATCGAACCATGGATGGCGTGTTCACCCACTTCCCTTTGAACAGAATCAAAGCAGCAACATTCACCACGTTCCACCCACTAGCCTGCGACTCCAACCGGTTAAGATGGTTAGCCAGAAACGAGTGGCAGTTGCAAGTTAAAATGCTATAAGTCTGCTTTTGGTATTCTTGTGTGGTCTTTTTCAAGGCATCATCCCAGGTGTAATGATTTCTTCCTGATTCCACTAACCTATATTCTTCTTCGGTTCTGTATGTGGCGGAAGGAAGCTGAGTGATGGAACCCTGTTTTTAAATAATATCATTAAGCCAATTCATTAGCAACAAGTAGAGGGAACAATAGTATTCACACAAGGTTCAGTGTACCTTTTCTTTGGTTATTTGGATATAACGAGCCACAGGCCCGAATGCAAAGTTATCTACAGACACAAAGTTAGGGCCTGCGAAATCCACAATGACTCCATCCTCACGGCCTACACCAACATGACCAATAAAAGGGAGCAGCCATGAAATAACCGGGAGGGGGGTCCACACAATGCAGCATGGAAAACGAGCTCGTGTTGGATCTATCTGCATGCTATTTTGAATATTACTATGCTCAATCATCATAGCCTTGGGTTCTGTGTCTAATTCCATAGCTAGACCGCCTAGATTTGCAGTTATTAAACTGTTCTCAGAGCTCAATTATGATTATTTGTATAATAACTCTCCAGATTTGAAGTTAGCCAAAAGGGGAAATTGTAGGTTCACATAATGAATCATGTGCGGATATGTTGCCACGCGTCATGCACAAATACAAAAACCATCTCACAATTTGATGTGATGATCAATTATTTCAGTCTTTGTTATTCAATTTACGACGTGTGACTGTCCTGAATCATTTCATATCAACTAAGCACCATTTGCAAATATCTAAAGAAATGACAAAATATAAACACTTTGCAACCACTAAAATGTTGCCCTAGGCTGGATTTCAAGCTTCACAGTATCTAGTGATGAATACTGAATACTAATCGGAAAAAAAGGAAATTGCAGATCGAAACTTAGCCCCAAACAATTAGTATTTGCTAGATTCAAAACATATCAAGCTATCATTTCATTAATTGAAGCTCATGGGGCCAGTAATCGCAACAACATTTAACAATTATAGAATTTCCATGTTCGGATTCCACATTGGAATGCGGATCTGATCTAACAATCAAACTAAACCCTAAAACATGCCCTAAATGGACTGTGATTTCAATTGAACAAGATCTAGCAATAGGAAACATCAATATTGTAAAATCGGAGGCTGAAGATTGCAGGAAGGGTGATAAAGAGTACCTTTGTTGCAGATCTACGAATCGCCGAACAGGAAGTTCACCGATTTGCAAAGCTCACGTCTTCTGTCTTCCTCCCCCCTTTTTCTGTTAAAAGTCAGTATCATTGCTGGTGGTAGTTTCATTATTTCTTATTATTTAAACAAATAAGTTAATAATATAAATATCTTTCTGTAATCTGTTCATTAAATCAATATTATTTAAAGAAATGATTTGAGCTTAATGGCTTTAATGATAAAATATGCTCCTAATAAAGTACCACCATAAATATAGTGTTTAAATATATTTTGATAGTTTTTTTTTCCTTTATAAAACTGGATATCTTAGTTAGAACCGTTTTGACTCGGAGAAATTTGATAATTTTATTTTGTACATGAGAAAGCATCACTCCACACTCTCGTAAACAAAACCGAACACTTTATTGACAATTTTCAGTGGATGTATAGACCGAACTTAAAATGATTAAACATTACAACATCCTAATTGGGTAAAATAAAAAAAAATAATGGATGAAGGTAGATTATAGCAATGTTTTGAAACCCGGACCGGACCGGCCGGTCGGAACGGGAACCGGTGGTCTGACCGGTCCGGTTACATGTGTTGAACCGTTTCTGCAGCGAACCGGTGGTCGGATCGGTTGAACCGGCGGTCGGACCGGAAACCGGGTGGTCGGACCGGTTGAACCGCTTGGCTATTTTTTTTTTTAATCTTTTTTAAGTCTCTTGGCTTCTTATTTCGTAGGTAATTGTTAGTTTAAAATTATTGGAATTGACTTGTTGGTGGTTTTTGAAAGGATTAAAAGCTATTTAGACTGATATATTTTTATAATATTTATGACGTCGTCCGGTTTTTAAATCCGGTCGGACTGGTCGACCAGTAGACCGGTAAGGAGACCGGTTCGACGTCCGGTCCGGTTCTGAAAACATTGGATTATAGATTCCTTAATACATTGCTTTGTCTCAAATTAAAATGATGTTTCTAGCCATAACCTTTTACATAATTTCGGTTTCAACATGTGAGCACTGAAGAAAAAAGGGAGCAGGAAAAAAAATACCGCACGAGATCAAAGTTGTCCTTGACAAGCAAAGTAATCACAAACGCAAAGAGACTTTTGTTATGACACGACGTGAATGGAGCAAACGTGTGCTACAGAAGAAACACGACGAAAACGTCACAAATTTAGGTGAGAGAGAATGCCACGACCGGTCTAAATATAAACCAAATCCTTAACATCCATAACTTTCTTTTACAACCGATTAAAAATCAAGCTTAAAAAAGTTCTAGAACTCCGATTTAAAAAAGTAGTAGAAATATCATGAGTTGAATACACACAACACCACCCTTCAAAAACCAAAAGAGAGAAAGCAACGAAACCCTCTCGTCTGTTTGAAACCCTATTTTCAAAATTCGTGTGAATCGCTCGTAATGTCGAGGTTTGTAGAGAAGCCGGCGAACGTTGTAGACATTATTGACAGTGATGATGAAGAACCAGAAGTTGAGAATAAGGCAGGCGGTGATCGGAGTCTGGAGAATCGGAGCTTCTGGATAGCAGGAGCTTTCGATATCGGTCCAACAAAATGGACTCCTTCCCAAGGTCTAATTTACGACAATACCCCTCCCTAACTCACATTCACACACACATATATATGTATAGCAGTTTTTGTTGTTCCTTTTGCAATGTGGAATAAATAAACTAATGATTACTGGAGTTCCATTACAAAGGAAATAGTTGCAATTTTCATCTATGAAGGTGGTTGTTACATACATGCATCATTGAATGGAGTTTTGGTTTGTTGTAGGTGAGTTAGAACATGCTCGCGTGCACCCCAAGTTTCTTCATTCCAATGCAACTTCTCACAAATGGGCTTTTGGAGGTGTGGCTTTAATTTATTCAGCTTGATAACCATCAATTGAGCAATTGGTTTGATGAGTATTTGAACGAATTAGACCATCGATTGAACAATTCTGACCAGAGATGATGAGACTGTCTTATATTTTAGTGTTTAAAAGTTAACAATTTAAAATATTATAATGAACGGCTTACATAGCAAGAAGGAGAACTTAAGTCATTGGAATACAAGCAAGAAGCAAACTGAAATTAATAGAGATTTTCCATTTAATTCAAGCCATCTTTTATTTCCTTCTATGATGTCTTATCCCACCAATTGGTTTGATAGTTGATATAAAAGGTTAGTTGAGTTACCACACTAGAGATTAAAGTCTGAGTAGCTTGGTAATCAACAATTCGATATGCTCTTATGGAAATTTAATGTTGTTGATGTTATTGTCCGGAGTTAATACTCGCAATGTATCTTTTTGCAGCAATTGCTGAGCTTTTGGATAATGCTGTTGATGAGGTAACCGTTAGTTTTAGACATCACAAGAACTTCACAAACAAGAAATATATATTTTCTAATAGTTTACCATGTTTTATGGCTCATGAGCTGTTTCTTATGTAATATCATTGTATTGCATTTCCATGTACTTAATTTTTTTTTATTGATATAGATGAATTACAAGTTTATACGCTGAACCGTAAGGGTGAAATACTACATTGCTATTTGAGATGTTCAGTGTGTATGACATTATTGTTGTCAACCTTGTGTAACAGATTAATAATGGAGCAACATTTGTGAAAGTTGACAGAATTTACAGCAGAAGGGATAATTCTCCAGCTTTACTTTTTCTTGGTACCAATCTTGATGTATTTACAGTTTTATACTTCCAGATAGATGTTATGTTTCCAAAGGTTTTGAGTAACCTGAAATATGGTCACAGATGATGGAGGTGGAATGGATCCAGATGGCGTTCGGAAGTGCATGAGCTTGGGATACTCAACAAAGAAGACAAACAACACAATTGGGCAGTGTAAATCCTGTTTGCTTCTAGAAGCTTCTGTTTTTTGTTTGCTGTATAAAAGATTTTGACTTTGAATTGGGTAATGTATCTTGACAGTTAGAAGGCATTTCTTTTTTCGGATGGTAATGGGTTCAAAACAAGCACTATGCGGTTAGGAGCTGACGTGATTGTTTTCAGCCGTTCATATCGCAATGGGTACTGTTTTAATGCTGTTTGTTTCTTAATTGAGTTGTTGGAATTGACGATTATGCCCTTATTGTTGTTATGATCTTGTAGACGAGCAACCCAAAGTGTTGGTCTTTTATCCTATACATTTCTACGTAGAACCGGACAGGACGACGTTATTGTCCCAATGGTAAATATGTAAACTTCTTATGTTTTTTTGATATATATATATATATATATATATATTTTATAAATTAGTGTATATTTTTTTATTCTTTTGTGGAATCTTTATTGCAGATTGATTTTGATATCTCAAAGCATTGGCCAGAACCTATATTATACGGCACTCAGGAGGATTAGGCTACTAACTTAAAGACAATTCTTGAATGGTCCCCATTCGCTTCAAAAGATGACCTAATCCAACAAGTTTGCTATGTTTTTATACTGAATTTATTTGATGACCTATGATATATCAACTTTCTATTCAACACATATTTATTTATTTTTTCAGTTTGAGGATATTGGTTCACATGGGACGAAGATAATCACATACAACTTATGGCTCAATGATGAAGGCATTTATGAATTGAACTTTGACGAAGATGATGAGGTTATTTTTTGCAGACTGTTTAAATCACCTTTTTGTAATTGATAATAATATAATTTTACCAGTACCAATATTTTATTCGTCTGCAAATAATTGATATAGGATATAAAGTTGAGAGATGAAACATCTCATTTGTCTAATACGAGCAAGAAAGCAGCTGATACACGAGCACACATTTCCTATCGCCTTCTTCATTCATTAAGGGTGATTATTTAATCTTAAACTGTTGAACATTATATTTAGTGTCTTAGTTTTTTTTTAATTGCTATCATCATGATATGTTGTGCTTCTTTTCAGGCATATGCTTCTATTCTGTACCTTAGAAAGTTCAAAAACTTCAAAATCATCCTAAGGGGGAAGCCTGTAGAGCAGTTTAATATAGCAGATGATCTGAGATATCCACAAGTAGCCATCTACAGGCTACGCGTTTCTTCTATGAAAGATGTAAACCGCATTTTATGTCATGTTTTTAGGCACGTATATATTTATATTTATTTTTAATTTGTTTTAGTAATAAATCTGATGCAGGCTGTTGCGGAGACAACCATTGGGTTTATCAAAGAAGCACCGGCTATTGGAGTTAATGGATTCAATGTGTACCATAAAAACCGTCTAATCCGTGTATGCATTTCTAGAATTGAGACTTTGATTTATTTTAAGATGTTTTTAAGATTATTACTCAAAATGTTAGATTGTTTCAGCCCTTCTGGAAAGTAACCAGTGAGGGACATTCTAGAGGTTTTGGCATTGTTGGAGTTCTTGAAGCAAATTTCATAGAACCCGCACATGACAAACAAGATTTTGAAAGACCGTCTGTGTATTCAAGGCTGGAAACGAAGCTAAAACAGATGCAAATGGATTACTGGTTCGTAGTTTAAAAAAGTATATATATACAGTTTAGGAATTTACTTTTGAGTTTTTTAGTAATTTCCTGTAAAAACATAGGAATAAGCACCAACCACAAAAGACTTCTGATGTGCCAATTCAAACCCAAGGTGAAGAGTCTCATCATATCAGCCCGACCCCGGGTCGTGCGGCTAACCCAAGGCTTGATTTGAGTGGTTCAGAGACGGGGAGCCATGGCAAAACCGTTTACAACAATGACATGTCAACGGTTTGGCCTCCTCCTGGGTTTCAAACCGTGAGTCTTGTCTGCCTTTTATTACTTTACATAAACAAACATGTTTTTATGTGATATCAGACGATTATTTGAGATGGTCTTTTTATCTGAATGAGTCAAATATTCTTTTGGTTGTTGAAATTGAGAACCTTACCATGGTTTCTTTCCATATGACATTAATCACAGGGTTTAGTGGCATGCGGAGATAGTTCAAGGGCCCTTGACGAAATATGTGACGAAACATCCAATTATTCATGAGGTAGAAGTTACTGTTTTGCCCCTTGCATTTTCTCTTAAATTTGTAGTTGGTAGCATTTACACATTTTTTTGTTATTGTTTTGGTTGGTATGTCACTGATTCAGTGAGCCAAAAGGGTGGGAATTACATTCTTTTGCAGAAAATGGTTGTTGTGAATAACATACTTTTTTTTAATCTTAAATTGGAATATAACAAGGTCGATAATTTAAACAGGGAAAGTTTTATAAAAGGGTAACATACTTATGCCATATTTCCATTCGGATATTGTACCTTTTTATGACATTTAACAGTAACTTATTTTCGTGAAGTTTTAAAATGGGAAATTTTGATTAAAAACCGGGATTTATTCTTGCTTATGTGGAGTGCCATGTGTAGAAAAGGTGAAATGGACTGCCATATGGCATGCATAGGCTTTATAGTTTGGTTTATTTCTAACTTATTTTTTGTTTCGAGTAATCTGTATTTTATCATTTGTGCCAAGATTATAAAAATAGAACTTAAATTGGTTTTATTCAACATATATGTAATTTTTTATCATTATAAGTATTTATATGACAGTTTGTTCAACTGTTCATTAGTGTTATTTTCATTAGCCTTTTTAATTTGTTAAAAAAACATACTTTTTAAAGAACCCCTGCAGCAACTTGCTCCATAAAGTTTGTCAAATCACCACACACATGACAGCTTATCTTCTAACCAAACCAAACCAAACCAAACCAAACCAAACGTACCCAGTATAATCCCACACATAGCTAACGCTATTAGTAGGGTCTGGGGAGGGTGAGATGAGGGCAAACCTTACCCCTATCCCAAGGGATAGAGAGGATGCTCCCGTTTAGACCCCCGGCTCCATGGGAAAGAAAAAGATGAAAATATAAATAAAATTAATGAGTAATAAAGTAAAATAAATGTAACAGTAATCTAACAATTAAGAGTGTATGATTAGAGTATATTAGTCACAAGAAACACAACACACCTACAAGAAACAAGACATACGCAAAATCTTTGCTAAACAACTCTACTCTCCCACACAACGGGTCACTCATCCTAAAACCCTAATACGACGTCTCCATGAAATCCTATCATTGATCATGTCCTCTGAGAGGTGTAAATCTAGCAAATCAAGCCTAATCCTCTCATCCCACGTTAATTTCGGTCTCCCCCTGCTCCTTTTCCCCTCTACAACGAGAGTTTCCACCGTTCTCACTGGATCTGTGCTCTGTCTCCTCTTGACATGTCCAAACCATCTCAATCTTCCTTCTCTTATCTTATCTGAGATACATGTGACTCCCAATCTCTTCCGAACAACTTCATTTCTTATTCGGTCCTTTCTTGTGTGTCCACACATCCACCTCAACATCCTCATCTCAGCTACATCCATTTTTCAAGCTTGTGTCTTCTTGATGGCCCAACAATCGGTTCCATATAGCATCGCTGGGCGAACTGCTACCCTATAAAATTTACCCTTTAACCCTATTGGGAACCTCTTGTCGCACAAAACACCTGAGGCCGCTCTCCATTTACACCAACCAGCCTGCACCCGATGGACTACATCATTGTCGATGTCCCCGTTACTCTGGATGACAGATCCTAGATACTTGAACTTCAGTGTCTTAGGGACAACCCCACCTTCAATAGAAATCTGGGTCTCCTCGTCGACGTTTGCACCACTAAAGTTGCAGTGAAGGTACTCGGTTTTAGATCGGCTTATCTTCAAACCTTTGTGCTCTAAGACTGTTCTCCATTCCTCTAGTCTGTTGTTCAATGTCTCTTTACTTTCTGCAATCAACAGCTTATCTTCTAAGCAGCTGTCTAATAAAACTTCTTGAAAGCAAGTTACTGATTTCACATAACCGATCATATCTGCTATTACCTATTTAGCTCTACGGTTCTGTGTTTTGCAGGCGTGAGCAGTATTTGCAAAGGGAGACTGAGTTGAAAACTACGGTATGTCCAAGTTTTGCCAATGCTTAGCATTCATTTCTTTAAATTGTAATACCAACACTAGAGTTGGCAAGATGTGCGGATCAGGTAATGGGTCAAATGAGGTTTCTTAAACCGATCCCAGTCGGTTTTGGCCTTTGGGTTGACCCACAAGCATTTTCTTGTTTCCATTTATAATTTTTTTCCTAAATAATTAATCTGTTAATTGTGATTAAAAATCAATATTGATACAATAATGAGTGTGTTTGAAATGAGCCGGGTCGGTTTTGGCCTTAGGGTTGACCCACAAAACCTTTTCTTTTTCCCATTTATATATACTTTTTAAATAATTAATGTGTTAATAGTGATTGCAAAAACAATATCGTTACAATAATAATTTGAACCATTGAATTGAAACATTATTAAAATTTTCAACCCGATCTACTTTTAGTTAAGCATTTTGACTCCCACGGATTGTCCTTTTGAGATAAAAAACAATCCAAATTGACGCACTGATAAGTAAATCGTTGTAATGGTGAATTCAGGCGGAGGATTTGGAGAAACAGGTTGCTGAAACCAAAAGGAGATGTGCTGAACTTTCTTCGCGTATCGATCTTATGAGAAGGCAAAAACATGTAAGTTGAGAAACATCAACAACATTTTTTTTTGTTTATCATTAAATCTGGCTGTGCTCCTGCAAGAAATTAAGATATATGGTTAATTAGCTTTTGAGTATGTTTAGTGTTGCCCACTATTGTGGCATTGGAAGGTTATCTTGTAGACAGATGTACATAAATGGTGCTCGATTAAACACTTTTGCTGCTGTTTAAACAGTCTTGTTGATGATGATTTACTGGTTTTAGGAGTTTTTGGATTGATGAAATGCTTAAATGTAGTTAATACACAAACAATTTCTCATAATCAAAATAATTTGGTTTGGTGATATCGTTGAATACCATATAAGCTTAGCGTATTTTGGGGCCTAAACGAATTAAGAAATTAGGGTTATATTCGTGAAAAAAGATTATAACCTAGATAGAGAAATGCATATAATGAGGCTAATAAGCGGGGTTTATATTTATATACATACGTAATAGGTTAGTTATAACTATAACACAATAAAATAGCTGAATGATACATCAAACACAACTTATAATTTAACTTTTATAGAACGTAGATTGTTATATGTTAATTGAATGAAATGAACTCATAAAGACTGGTTTCTACAAATTCATCTTGGCATTGTGAAACCAATCGAATGACCATATAGAACGTAGATTGTTATATGTTTAATGTTGAATTTAATAAACTCATGAAGACTAGTCTTTACAGATTCATCTCTGAGTTGTAATAGATCAGAGAATCGTTAACATTGTGAAACCACTAGAGTGAAGAATAGCGTGTGTGACATTGGGAAACCAATTGTCGCCAAATTAACTCCTACTGACTAGGGCCGGTCCCGAGAATCCTCAAAACGTTTTGGGCCCGAGAGATGTAAAAAAAAAAAGCGGGCCCTATGATATAACCTCAATTATCATATATAAAAAAACATAATTATATAGTTTTTTTTTAAAAAAATTAGGCTTATATATACATATTTTTATTTATTTATTGGTTTTCAGTTCAGATTTATAAACAATTGTGTTTATATATATAGATTTTTTTAGAAAAAACACATTTCTAAGTGGGCATTTTTTAATTTGTATGTGGGTTAATACGATAAATTGATAATACAAGTTGAGCTTTTTATAAATATATATTAAAAAAATTAAAAACTATGGGTCCCTTAGGAGACCGGGCCCCGGACGGTCGCCCTCCCCGCCCCCCTAAGGGCCGCCCCTGCTACTGACCTGTCAATCAGAAATCAACAACACAACTTAAAATAAATTGACCCAAATAAATTAGAAATTAAAAAAAAGGATTAAAAAAATGAGGGCCTAAAGTTTTGGAGCATGAAACTCTTGCTATTTTTCTCTTCTATATCAAATGCCTATATAACACATCAATAAATGACATGACACCAGTCTTTTATGAGTAGATTCACCCAGGTCTATAATAGAAAATAATTTCACATAGTGTGAATAGTGTCCCATAGACGGGTGAACAGAAATACAAATAAACGAACTCAAAAATAGGCGTAACACATGTTTGCCGGTCCGGCTCTCTACAATTTTGAAATTTTATAACCTTTTAAATGTTTTATTTTAAAATTTGTAAGTTTCCTCATCTATTTTCTCTCTAAACTATTGATAATTATTAAATATTGGATCTGTTATTTTTGTTGCATAATTTGCCCGAGTCCATAAGTATATTATATCTTGCTTCTTGGACCAAGCCGAAAAAACCAATATATGATTATCAATCATCTTCGTTTTCACTAAACCAAACATGGTTTGTGAAGATCGATTAAGCTTTGAATAATTTTCGATACATATTGATTTGGATAGGGTTTAATAGAAACCGTGACCGGAGCGTCTCTACTGTTTTTTAAAAAATCCCTTGTTTTAGCTCCCTAATAATATTTAGGGATTATGTTCTAAGCGACTGAAAATGATATTTGGTTTCACTTCTTTAACCTGTGTGTTAAAGTGAGCAGGGTTCTGGCCGCAATTGACGATCAAGCCTAATTGCCGTGTATTAGAATATAGAGTCATTTTCATATATCTCATTTCTAAGTTTATTTATTACATATTTATCCAACCCCTAATTATAATTACATATTTTCCCTTTCTAAAGCTTATATATTACATATTTACCCAATTCATTTAAAATAACTTATTGAATTACTATTTTACCCTTAATGAACCAATTAAAGTACTATTTACATATATCACCTTCCTAAATATATCAATTTACATATAGGGTAAATAGGTAATTGTGTAAGCATTCGATTAATATGTAATTGATTTTTATGATTAGGTATATATGTTATTAATGAGGTTAAGAGGGGGAAATATGTAAAAAACTCGAGAATATATTCCAATCATCCAATGTGAAGTTTATGCTCATATCAAATCCAATATTAATTAAATGTCATTATTAGAATTGTAAACATACTAAATATTTTTATTATGAAAAAACCTAATTTTAAGATTCGTTTTAGTCACCTTGAAAAAGAGGTTAATTGTGACACCCATCTTGTGTTCAGTTTAAATCATAATTTTTTTTTACGTCAATATCTAAAAGGGTCATTGGTTTAAATATAGAATATAAATACATGTGAAGGATAGGTGGTACCTTTTGTTTAAGCTATTTAGGGGGACCATAATCCATTGCATGCATGCTTCATGATAAGTTGCTTTCCATTGTTCGTCCCAGGATAATGACATTTTCTTAACTAACTCAATATCTTCCTAACTATATAATCAAATCAAATCAATCAACATTCAAGAACACGAAAATCTGCTCAAAAACCGGGCTCTAGAACTTTGGTTCGGTCCTAGGATAACTAGTTATATTGTCCATTGGTTTAACCAAAGAGAAAAATACAAAAATAGACATTTGACCAGAAATTTTTTTAAAAATGGACATCCATATTTAACCTACTGTTTCATGGACGTTGGTCATGACAGACGGCTAAAGACGGTTAAGCTAGCCGGCTAAAATTTCCGTGCCAACATTCCATTTGTCAGAATACGAACCAATAAAATTGTGACAAGTGGCGGACTTAGCCGTCTAATGCCTTTAGCCGGCTATAGCCGTCTATTAGACGGCTAAAAGTAGATCTTAGCGCTAAAAGTAGATCTTAGCCTTTTAAATGCATTAGACGGCTAAAACCGTTTATTAGACGGCTATAGCCGTCTATTAGATGGCTAAGCCTGCCACGTGTCACATGCTTATTGGCTCGTACTCTGACAAATTGAATGTTGGCACGGAAATTTAAGCCGTCTTTAGCCGTCTGACATGACCAATGTCCATGAAACAGTAGGCTAAATAAGGATGTCCATTTTTAAGTATTTTCTTGATCAAATGTCCATTTTCATATTTTTCTCTTAACCAAAAGGTATTTCTGGATTTTCTTTTCAACTTTCTTTACTTTTTTTTAAATGTGCATAACATTTTCATACGACTTTATTTAAAAAAACATACACCATAAAATCATAACATTTTCATATAGCAAAACAAAAATCTGGAAATTTGATACCGAATCATAACAAGCCGCAAAATATTATTACAAATAATTACAAATTTGATACACAAACTGTTACATTATTACAAACCATTAAGTTAATTGTCATAACAAACCGTTCTACTATCTTCATTTTCACCCTCATCCTCACACGACAAGCCGCCTTGGTTGGATTTGCTAGCACCCATCTCGTTATGCATCTGTCTCGCCATTTCATTCAATTGGCGTATTATTTCTTGCATTTCGTCGTATCGGGTGTTGTACACATACGAAACATCGGTGGGTAGATTTCTCACTTTTCTCCCAATCCTCCGGCTCAAACCACGTCTCTCACCAATGGCACATCGTAGAACCTCTTGCTCATCAACCTCTTGCCCTTCCCCGCTTTCTATTGCATCCAGGTCAACTTATCTTGCATGTATTTCCTTTTAAATTGTAAGTTTTCCTGGGAGTGAAAAAGACCAGTTAAGAGTCTACAAGTTCCATTCTTGTGTGTGTTGCAGCCAAAGGCCTGAACCAACACTTGGTATCAGAGCAAAAGTTGAAGATGGCCGTTTTGAGAGTCGACTTTCCAAGGAAGCTGGAGTTACCTTCGGGTGTGGGGCTGCCATCGCAGCGGAAGCGTAGGTGGGTCGACGATCGCAGGTTTTGGCTACAAAATTTGGGTCGCAACAAAAGGTTGTTGCACACTCAAATCACGTTATCGGCACTCAAATGTCGAGAGACTGTGGTTGGTTTTGTATGGGTCAAATTGTTTTGTGATAAGGGGAGTCTAACCGAGTTGCATAAAAAAACGAGCAGAAATAAATCAAAGCATGTGGCTTTTGATTTGCTTCTTTTGGTGGGTGAAAGAAAACGGTAGAGGCAGGCCAATGGCATTGTTTTCTAGATCGGTGGAAGAAGGCTCTCAGAACAAGTTCGGGTGACGATTCTGGACGTGACTGAGGTGGAGGGTGTCCGGGAGAGGTCGAGTTGAGGAAGACTTTGTACGCGACCAAGGTGAGGGGGTGTCCAAGAGAAGTTGAGGTGAAGACACATTTTAACAGAAAAGCTGATGTGAATTAACGGTGTGAACAAACAACGATTATAAGGGTGATTGTTGGGTTAATCGAGTTTGTTTACGGGTCAAAAACTGTCACGAGACAACTGGATAAATGGGTCACGTGAGTTACGGGTTATCGGTGTTGAGATAATTCAAATATTACATGAGAATATTGGAGTTGAATGGCAACCGGGTCAAACACAACAATAGTAGGTTTCAAGTATTTTAGGAGAGTTATATTTATTATTTATTTTTATATTACTAGGTCATAGGCGTGGGGTAACGGGTTAGTGATGGTCCTTTTATTTTGCATGTATTTTCTTTTAAATTGTAAGTTTTACTCTTGAAAAAAAAAATCACTTAAGAATCACCAAGTTCCATTCTCTTGTGTAGAGTATGTGTTACGGCCGGGTTATCACGCTTCTATTATTCAGACGAAAGAATGATTTATTTGTCAGATGATCTTCGGTGTCCGAGTCAAGAAAAATCTCGTAAGAACTAGAAGCTAGCCTCAAAAAAGAAAAAATGTAGGTTGTACTAGTCTACCAAAAATATAGTCAACGGAGACCCCCTTTATTCTAGGAGCATTGTTCGAGAATTGGGGTACAAAAATTCATAAAAAAAGATGAAGAAGAAGATATAAAGCATTATATCGACCCCTCTCAATAAACACTTTCTTCTTTACTTTTTACTGTGAGTGATAGAACTAAAAGCAAAAATAATAGGCTGAATGGAATGAATTATTCTAAAATAATTGAAAATTGTGTCTGTAAATCAACTATAAACGACATGAATCTTTCCATAAAAAATATGATTCATTATATTTTAGGAATTTTTATTCCTGGAATCTTGTCGGGTCTTTTCTGTTCTGAAAATTGAAATGAAAATTTATAATTACGTCTAGTTTTTTTTTTTCTAAACTTTGAGATTAATTTAAAAATATTATTAATATTTTTTTGTTTAAATTAAAAATAAAATGTTTTCTTTTTATAACTAGAGGTTTTCTTAATTTTTTATATATTTTTTTAATTTTTTAATATAATTTTCGATATTTTTTTATTTATGTACTAACCTGAATGTTATGTGTGTGTATATAATTATACATATATACAATTATACTTCACATGATAATTTGATATAAAGTAACATTTCATTATTAAAATATAAAATATATGTTATCTTTTTTAGACATAAATGATTTGTAATTACAAATTAAATTATAAAAAAATAGCAACTGGTAAAATAATGCAAACGCCCTTTTCATTTCTTGATGATGTCTAACTGTTATTTCACTGGTTACTTCAGAAATAAAGAAAAAACATCAAATAGTAATTAGTAATTATAATTTAAAATTTATAAAACTATTAAACAATTTAATTGATGATTAACAAAATTTTGAATTAAAAATTTTATATATAAAAATTACAACGAATTATTAATCTAGTTGTATAAAAAGAGTTTAACTTATAACTATCTATAATACAAATTTATTTCTTGAAATTGATGATATAATAACTATCTATGATACAAATTTATTTTTCACAATTGATAAGTAACGTTAGAAATTATAACTATCCATATTTAATTTCATATTAAATTTATATAGTTATGGTGATATAATATTCTAATATGTATCCACAATTAAATTTATATTAAATATATAAAAATGTATTCTTTCAATATCATTATTATTACTTAATATCAATATTTAATAGTAGTAAGAAACGGAAAAATAAAGGTGATGATACAACAGAGAGTGACATGTGTCCCTTCATTTAATAGAAAAGAGAGATGAGAAAATAAAAAAGAGTAGACACCAGAGAGTGACACGTGTGCTCTAAGTTACTTATTTACTATAATAAGGATTCCATTACCCCGTACATCGACTTCATTTAATATCTATTATACGTCTAATAAAACATACACTAAAAATAATACTTAAACCATCAATTGTAGTTAGATGTTATTTTGATACATATATCGGGTATATTATACTTTTGTTATAGTCATACGGTTAGATTTTATAAAATAACTTATAAACTTCATTTATTAAACAATACCCTTCCTTTTTTTCATTTATTAAGGTGCTACGTACTTTTAATTTTTTTTAAAACAAATTTCTTAATTTGAATCTATGACCTACTCCAACATATTTTTAATTAATTTATTACTTTTATTTTAAATGTTCGATTAACTCATGTAAAAAAGATTTGAAAGGTACAAATTAATCTATGTTAAAAAGAAGATGCAGATGTTGAACAATCCAAAAAATGATGAAAAGTTAAATCAGTTTGATATTAAATAGTTACCATATGGTTTTCTAAACCATAGAAAAACATGAAAATAGAAACAGTAATTATAACCATTATTTATAAAATTTTCTATAAACAAAAAAAGTTGTCAAAGAGTGGGTGCTAGCTAGGTTATACAATGCGGGCGGCAATTGATTCCAAACCTCCCATCAGGGTGGTCCATTGTCTATATATACACACAACACACAACACACACACACACACAAAAAAAACCTAGTAATTTAATTTAATCATCCGTACGTATGGTTTGTTTTTTTCTTTTTCTTAATTAACTATTCGGTATACACATGCAAAAGGAAAACAATATTTTATACTATAGTCTTAAAAGGTTTATTGTAGAACATGTGACATAGAAAAATTTGGAATTAGCGTTGTTTGTTTTGTAGCATACATACGATCAAAGCCTCAAAAGGCATGTTTTTAGGACTTTTCTTTCGCACTAAGCTTCACCCATAAATTTTAGGTCTTTTCTTTCGCAACTCAAATAAATTTAATTTTGTAGGTCCTTGAAAAAACACTACTAGAAAACATGGTCTTTACCGATAAAATATTACCGAAGAACCTATCATTCGGAAAATTATCAATGGATCACGGACGGAATCCGTCTAATTCCATATTTTCTTGGATTTTGGTCAATTCGTCGGTAATTACCAATGGATTCATTGCCCATCGGTAACTCACAGGTCATATCACACCAATAGTTACACGGTATAGCCTTTTTCAGAAAGATTCTGTCTCGTTTGTCTAGGGAGAGGTTTTCGATGGATAATCCGTAAGAAATTGTTCGGTATTCCACTTTGGATTTCGGATAAGATTCCTGTCAGGCTTTGTAGGTGGGGCCACTTTTCCGTAGGAAATCCGTCAATAATACATTCTATAAATTGATACACCCGGTTGTTTCTCAAAGTATCAACCAAAACACACAAACACACATATAGTATAAATACTCGAAATTGTAACACTGGAATCTTTCAAGCTTAAAAATGACAACCTCCGTCTCCGTGTATTTCAAAAACGACATATTGGTGTTTGGACGTGGTGTGAAAACTCATTATTTTAGTTCAGATCAGTCTGTCTTTCTCTTAATGACTTACTAATTATACTCAGATTGTAATTCTTTCATTCATGACTCTAGTGGTTACTTTATCACACTTCAAAAGTATAACCAACCTATGAAGTTCCATTCCATTTTTTGTTGAACAAGTTAAAATTTCCCTTTTTATATTTATTCCAGATCTAGTACAAGAACGGTCCTTTATCTAACCAAAATGATACGCGGGTGCATTTTCTCAAGATGTTTGAACATTACATGACTATATAAAATATTCAAATAGTCATGTATCTCAACAAATGACAATTTAAATCTTTGGATTCAAATGACAATTTTTAGCAAATTACAGAGATGCAAAAGACACTAAACTCTTATTATTATATATACATACTAGGTTATATACCCATTTATTACATGAGATTGTTTAATAAAAAAATAAAATACAATAATGTGTAAAAAATAAAAAAATAAAATTCTTTGTTTCTTAATTAAGTAATAATTAGAATTTAAATTTTATATTATTTTTTCTAAAAAATAAAAACATTAAGATAATTAAATTTTAAAATTCAAACTTAATTCAAATAGGAAAAATTAAAGGATTTTAGTAAGAAGAAATTTAATAATAACACGTGACATTTTTGGAATCGTTTATTAGGATAAAAATGAGAGGTCTCAGCCAATTTTATGTATATGTTCATGGCCATCTGTTGAGGAAGAAAAATCAAGCGTTGCATCAACAAAAAAATGTTGAATATTGACTCCCTTAAAAGAAGGATATATTGCACAGGAAGGTGAGGAGATATATGTAAAAGACGAAATTTCATGTCAAAAGCACAGTGCATCACTGTAGGTGATGAAGTTGTAAATGAAGAGCAGACAACATATCTTGTCAATCAGTCATGCTAAATTTTATTTATTGGTATCAGCAAGCTAGCTATGTGATAAATTAATATCTGAATAATTCCTTATTCGTTTATCTTTTAATTTGGTACGATTAAATAACAATGTGATTCTCAAACCTTACACTTAACCGTTAACCATCTTGACTTAAATAACTAGCTATATGGGGACACACCTAACAAACTAAACTATGAAGAAAATAACTTATATAATAGAGCCCAAATTAACGAACAATAATGGAAAAGGCTAATGCATTAATGATTTATTAGTTAGATATCCAGTTGAATGACATTTTAGTAGTTTCTTGGCATAGATCGAAACACTAAAACAAGCAAAAAAAAGTTTAATAAGGTATAATAAAGACACAAATTATTATTGATATACATACATGATGCCTCTTTTATCTTCCACAGTACAAATATTATTTAACTGTATGCATTTAACACCAACAGACTATATTTATATTATCTTGTGCACATTTTATTTGGGGCTCAAAAGCTACAAATCTATGCCAAAAAAAAAAACCCTCATATGGTGGTTTTTTATTTACAAAAATGTAAACCCTTTCTAGAACCAAAGACATGAAAAGATGTGTTGGTTTTGTGGCTCGATGCAGCTACAAGTTAAAAAAGGTCAAACCTTTAGACCCACTTAAGGAAGATGTATTAGGGTTTTTGTGTTTTTTTTTTTAATTTTTTCTTATTAAAATATATGATACAAGTTCTATAAAATGAAATGGGACAATTTTGCAGAGAGAGAGAGGAGGGTGTGTTTTACTGTTTTGTGGTTACACTTTTCCTGCATGGCTGGAGGGCTCAAAGAAACCAAATAAATAAGAAACACAAATAAATGAGAGAGGATTCCAGCTTTAAGGCGTAAATGAAGGAAGAAATTTTGGAACAAATTCAACCCACGAGACACACAGAAAAATTATTATTGAAATTAAGAAACCAAAAAAACTTTTTTTATTAAAAAATAAAACAAATAAAACACCAAAACAAACAATATATATAGACACAACTCCAAGGTATTGTCTGCTACTAATCAAGAAACTTTTAGGACACAAGTATAAAATATATATATAGAAATGTGTACCGAAATATAATGAGAATAAAAAAATCACAATCTTCATATTTTGAGCTACTTGTAACGTGCGACATAAACAGCCCGAAAACAACAATGCTTCACAAGTGATTCAATTCGTGTGTAGAAGTTATTAATACGTGAGTGGCTAATCTCTCGAAATTTGATGAAAGAATTGCGTACTGGTCATGTAATCGTTGCCACCGAGAGATGGATATAAAGAATGACCGATAAAATTTGCTGCCGCGGTTGAATTTCCCGGGGAGGTGGTGGTGGTGGTGGTGAGATTTAGTTGAGGGATCCCCGCGCTGCCACCCGAAGAGGTGTCACCGCCCATGTATTGACCTTCGGGGCCTTGATCATACAAAATTCCTTTAAACAAATGTCCGCCAATGTTCACCACGCCTTGATATGCGAACTGGTCGTCGGTTTCGTCAATCGAGCTTACCTTTACGCATCTGAAGTTCGCCGGTGCTGTTACTTCTGATGGGAAATTACTTACCTCAAACCCTAGTTTAACATCACACAATAATCATTAAAGTAAAAAAGATTTAATTAATTTTTCAATAACTTTAACAATTATGGTCAAGTGATTATATATTAAAAAGGTAAATTGGGTTTCCATAATCTAAACTATAGCTCATTGGCTAATAATAATCCAAACTGTAGTTTGACCGATTATAATGTCAACTTTCACTTTTGTTTTTAATAGCAGTTCAAGTAGAATAATCATAGATTTACACTTATTTTCGCTCAAAACGACGATTTTAAATGAAATAAACGTATACGTGAAATCAAGTGGGAATTGATGGTAAATCGAGTGTAAATATATGAGGATTATGCTACTAGTACTGCCATTGACAACAAAAATGAAAGTTGAAATTATCACCAGACAAATTGTTAGTTTGGATTATTATCGGTCAACGACTTATAGTATGGATTATTAAAAACCAGTTTGCCTATTAAAAATGAGCATTGAACACACGTTTAAGCTTTTCTTGTTAAATTTATGTTTGGTACACAAACATATAATAAGAGTCTTAACCATCTACATCAACTTTCCCTCCTTCCAACAATTTCTTCACGAGATGACAAATCAAAAATTATTCGATTAGCAAAGAACCCGATGATATAAATATTTCCGTATTCATGTTTGCTTATAACAAACATACCTCATAACAGAAGTATAAGTATGTGTGTATATACATATATGACTACATAATAATGCAATCGAAGAAATAGAATAAAAATTAGTAATTGACCTCATTAAATTATAAATTATAAAATATGATTGTAAGTGATCTAAGTATGAAAAATTGTTTTAAAAATGGAAAGCTTTAAGATCTAATGCACCCACGAGAGCAAACAAACTTAACCATATGTAGGTTTTTCTTAGGAAGTAGTTAGGTCTCATGATTATAGACAAATTTTAAAATACACCATTTGGGGAAAAAAATACTTACATTATTTGACAATAATAATATAAAAAATCTAAGGAATATTGGTTAAAGAATTTTGTACCTGAGGCGTTATACGCAACAGCAGCAGTAGTAGCGGTGATTGGATCAAGCAAAGTAAGGTTATCATGATCTTGACCTGATCTTGACCTTTTAGTGTTCGGAACAATACGCCGGCGGTTATGATCTTGGTGTGTGGCGGAAAGATATTGTTGTCTCTCCCGGCGTTTAGCCGCCGGAACCCACGTGCTTTTCACGTGCGTTTGACACTGAAACCCTCTGCTCTTGCAACAAGTTCTACACCTCATATGAGGACAATCTTTCTTGGCCTGGTTTCCACAGTCCTGGCAACTCACACCACCACCACTAGCACCACCGCCGTTGACACCACCCATCATCACAAAACCCGCAGATCCCCAGGTGGATTCATCTGAGAAATTAATAAGCCTCCCATCACCACCCCCACCCCCACCACCACCACCCATGTAATCAGCTGCTAGTAAATTACTAGCATGAGGGTGCTGCCACAGCTCAAAATCTTTGGTGGTGGTGGGGCGGTGGTCATGGGTGGTGGTGTTTCTAGTTGAAGTGTACAAGAACCAGCTGCTGGATTGTTGAGTAGGGTTTGAGTTAGAAGTGGGATTTGAAGCAAGGTTTATGTTGGTGTGAGTGTTAGGGTCAGATTGTTGTTGGCTATGGTAAGTTGCAGATCCTAACGAGAAGAAGTCAGCCATAGCTTCTGTATGTGACAAGTACTCCTACACAATCCATTTATTATTATTTTTAAAGAAAAAATAAAAACTTTATATAAATGGATGGTGTCTTATATATCTCCTGATCTCAATTCTGGTTAGAAAATGATAGAATTCAAGAAGAAGAAGAAAGTTTTTCATTGAATTGTCATGTGTGGTGGGTGTACGTGAGCATTAAAGAAGACAAAATTTACAGGTCTGCCACGCCGCCATAGCCATTAATAAGGCAACCTAGCTCTTCCTTTCGCTGCTGCTTTAATTCCTTCATCAATAGGAGCTGCTGCTGCTGCTGCTTGTTTTAGGGGATTTCTTCATTCTCTCTCTTGTTCTAGTCTCTCTCTCTATCTCGACGTATGAAATAAATGAACGGGGGGAATTACATATAGGTCCTCCAAACTCAGGCTTCATTTTCAAGTTTAGCCATTTTGTCAACTTTTGTGCCTTTTTTCCTTGGTCTTTTTTAATGTTTTTTTTTCTTATCTAAATACTTACATGTTTTCATTTTTTTAATGTTTTATTTATATCTATTTAAGAAAAAATTAAGAGTAACTATAGGTAAAAAAATTATGTTAATATATATAAGAATAAAAAGTGAAAATAATAATATGTTTTACTATATAAATATTTCTTTTATTGAATACTTTTTTCGTATTAGTTGCTTTAAAATATTGGAAACACTTCATCCTAGTAGGGAAAAACCAACTTCAACCCAAGTTAATTATAACCTTTTTTTACAAAGAGTAACTCACAGAGTATCTAGATTTATACTTTTGTCCACCAATTGATAATACTAGACCAGAACTCCTTTGGTACTTCACATAACTATTTAAAATGCTTAGCCTCTATTAGGGTATGTGGTATACCCTCATGGGAGGGTACCCGTGAGGGAGTTCACGGCATGAAGGAGCTACGCACACAACCCCCTTCCCCAAGTGAGGGGCGTGCGACCTCCAAGTGAAGCAGCTCATGGGAGAAAGGGGGCGTGAGACTGCAAGTGAAGCAAATTTGGTGGGTCCGCTATGGTTAAAGTGAAGCAAATATGTGGTATCTCACTCACTTGGATATTTTTCTTGTCAAGTGAGGCCCAAGTGAGGAACTAAACAAGACCACGTTACAGAAAAATTACTGTTACTTGAAAGTGCCAAAGTGAGAGTATATTGAAGCGTCGTCCTGCCAAGTGTGGTCTCAAAAACATAATCACATCATACTTTCGCCATAAATATATAATAATTAACTCAAAAAAATATAATGATATTCTTTTTAGTTCAAAAATCAAATTTGACTTCAGATATGGTAATCTTGTATGATAATTGTGTGAGAAACTAAATATCTATGATAATTGTAAGAAGACTGATTCACTAGAATTGCTTTGATTGATCCACAATTTCATATTAATTTTGAGCATGTTCATAAACTTATGAACCAAAGTTACAAATTCTAAGTCTAATCTACCGCTTGGTATATAAATGGAAAAACAATCGAATAGAATATGATCTCCATGCATATATAGAAAATTATGAACCAAAATCACAAACGCTTAGTGATTAAAGTCTCCTCACACTTATCACGTGTTAGGAAAATATCAAAGAATCGATGTTACAAGAACTCACGTACAAGGCAAGTTCCTAACAAAGTGTAATCCTATTGAAGTGAATACCGATGAAGAGTACGTTGCTAACAAGAGAGAGTTCATAGTGAAGAAGAAGAAGAAAATAAAGATAATGAAGAAAAACGTACTTTTTATTTTATTTTAAATTTATCCTTATACTCTATTATTGAGTTGTAATTATCTTTCAGACATTATAGATATAAGTTAGTTATGCGGGGTGTTTGGGATTACTTATTGAAAAACAACTTATAACTTTTTTAAAAAAATAAGTCTTTACTTTTAACTTATAACTTTTTCATCCTTTAAAACCCAACGTTTCCTCCCTTACCCAAACAAACTTTTGACTTGTTGACTTTTTGGAGAAGGTAATAAGTCAATAAGTAGGTTTGAAAACTAATCCCAAACACCCCCATAGTATATAACATAGAAAACTGTCACAACCACTAGCTTGACCTAGTGGTAAAGGTGTATACACAAGATTTTACTAAAATGAGGAGGACTTTGGTTCAAGTCCCACCCGTGACAATAAAAAGGGGGTCCATGTTGAACCAGAGGGTTTTCTCACTTATAATGAATTTTCTCCTAAAAATGATGATATGGTAAGGCAGTGATCCAAATTATTGTTCAAAAAAGAAAAACAAAGAAAACTGTCATAAAAATAGTTGATTCTAATCATCAATAAGAGTTTACACTTTATGCATTGTTATTCATTATCAATTAATCTGCTTTTAATCGTGTTTAATACTTCCACTACACTTGATTAATAACAAAGTTAATACAAAGACAAGTATCACCTATTCATCGGGGGACACAGCTTATTGGGTGGACAAGCACCCCGTAAGCTAGCCAACCCTTCATTAAAAATTTCTCGAATTTCTTTGTAATGACCAATTTAGACTAATTCTGGAAGGGGAAGGGGCACACTACAAAACAAAGTTAAGGGTAAAGGGGCACACTGTAGAACAAAATTAAGGGCAAATACACACTCACAAAACAAAACAAAATATCAAAACCATGTTTTGACTTCATCATTGGAAATAAGAAAAAGTTATTAGAAATTTTCGTTATTTGGATTTTTTTTACATAAAACGCTGATTAAATATTTAGCTGAGAAATTAATTTTTCTTATTTAGTTTATTTCTCAATGTTAATTTTATTACTTATTTGGTTAACTAACTTAAAATGATTATTAAAGTTAAATGGACTTTGCTAATCATGCAGTCAAAACACTTGTATAGATTTCTTGTTTTTTGACCCGACCTATTTTTTGCTCCCCATAGCGAATTTGAGTATGTGTGTGTTTACATGTATAAGTAGATGTATAAGTAGATATACGTGTAGGTACATGTGCTCGTGTTGTGCATGTGCATGTGAATACGGATGTTTATGCGTGTGACACCTTACTTAAACCTCACATTGTTATGTTTTGTCCACATAAGAGATATTGGACCATAAGGTATGATCCGCCTCAAAATATCACCTACGTTTTCTGGGTGCACTTGTTGTAGAACTCCATAACTAGACATGCTTTAGTCACTTACGTTATCTAGGTACACTGGTTTGTGGATGAGATGACAACTCCACAATTAGACATGTTTTAGTGGGAGAAATCTCTGATGGGGTGACCTTATAAGAAGTTTCTACTTAGGCAACCAAAAAGAAATCCGTGAGCTCATTGTGGATAAAACAGACAATATTGGTTGGTATGAGAAGTCAGATGTTACAAATAGTATTAAAGTTATTCATGTTGTTTTATTTTTATGATGATGGGGCAAAACTCATGGAGGACAATGAGTCCAAGGGGTGTTTATGGCCTCACTATTATGTTATGTTCATATGAGAGATACTAGAGCATAAGGAATGCTCAACCTCAAATATCACCAACGTGTTTTGAGTGCATTGACTTTGATGAGAGGAGAAATCCATTGTTAAACATCTTTGAATGGGAACAATCCATGATGAGAGACCTCCTAGGAATTTTCTACTTGGACAATAAAAAACAAACACGTGAGCTTCTAGTGGGTAAATCAAACAAAACTGATTGGTATGAGGGTCACATGTTACATTGTTTTTATGTATGTGTATGTGTATATATATACATACGCATATATGTATACACACATATACATGGAATCATGTGAGAATAGTTGAATTTTGCGAGAACAATGAGAATGCCTCCCATCCATTGATCTAATTTGTAAAAAATGGATTTTAAAGCTTCTAAAAAAAGGATGTGTGTTTTGGTCTTTATGTTTCTCTATCATCCTAGGTCACATGATTGTTGCTTAGTATTACAATCACTTTCTTCAACACGTTACCATATATGAAATTCCATGGCAAGAATTCATATACGACGATTTATACGCATTCCCCCGAAACAAGGAGTATTCATTCTAATAACTAGTAATTCAAGCTTTCGTTATTCTAATCTTCTACTTTGATGGATACAAGACAAGTAAAGTTTTCATGAAATCACCTTAATCTTTCCATCTACTTCTTCTACTTTGGCTTCATTTTGTTCAATTTTTAGATTTACAAAGTTTTGGGTTTTACCCTTTTGTTAAGTTGGAGCTATACTTTGATCTTCATTCCATGTAGTGATCTATCTCCACTCTAGGTTTAAAGGCAATCAATTTGCATTTCTAGATACGCAACATGAGTTCCCTAGCTTCAAGGATGTAATTATACAAATGACCTAATCCAACCAAACTAACAATGGTTATGGATTCATTGTAATAAGTAAAGTGACTACAATCCCTCACTTAGCATAGACGTTTGTTTGATGCACATTAGATGTTTGATGTTATGTCTTACTAAAGGGAGTGAGAAGATGATTAAAAGAGGAATGCGCACACATTATTAAACGCACTTAGGTGTTTAGTGTTATTGCTTGACGAAGAAATTTGAGATAATGAGTAGAAAAAACTTCTTTATTCATACTTGGTCTAAAACATGGTGGGGGCAATATGTTTGTTAGTAGCAAAAACATCATTCTTATATAATGATGGTTTTGTAAATTTTCAAGCATTAGTAAGAATGCATGTTTAGGGAGGATGATGGTAATATGGTGGTTGTGAATTGACACATTTACTTATGATGATGTTTTTGCTATTTTTACTTCAACTATACACCATATATAGAGGTTATGATGATGATGATTGTATGAATGTGGTATATCTGATGCTAAGTCCTTTATAATGTATACATACAGGTTAGGAGATCCTTAGAGACCCTTGACCGTACTTATCTCAGGTGAGTTCTGGATATCCCTTTTTATGAAAGTTTTACGATGTTTTGGGACCGATCGCATTCTTACGAAATGTTTTGAATGAAAGATGTTTAATAAAACGTGAATGTAACGAACCAAAATCCAAAATATATTATTATTTGCCTAAATAATATTATAGGGGTGAAAGTAGAATAAAACAAAGTGTAAGGTTTGTTTTAAATGGTGCATCTTTGGTATCTTTGGAAGAAAGAGTTAAAAAACGAAAGTTCAGGGGGCTGAAATGTAAATTTAGTAAAATTCTGCATTTAGTGAATTAGGGGGGGGGGGGGGGAGGAACACACGTTTTTTTAGTGTGTGTTACATGAAGAGCAAGGGGAAGAAGGGAGGATGAGCCAAGAAGCTTGATTCTGGAAATTAGAGTTTAAAGATGATGGATTTGATGATATTTTAGGTTCAACCAACATGCATGTAAGTTCATCTTCTGCATCTTCGTCTCCTACACCTCCATTAATGGTGTTGTTGGTGGGTTTTGGAGAAAGTCAAATTAGAGACTAAATTGGTGGTGGATTATGGTTTATTACTTATAATCTAGCTTGTATAATGTTGATTGAATGGTTAAAACATCCTTAAACCATCCAGTTTATGAATCTTGAAATTAGGGTTCCTGGGAGTAAAATTGGGGGGTTTTGGAAATTGAGGTTGTTTATGTGTCAAGGGAGTTAATAGACACACAACTAACCTTAAAGTCCCAAGTTTTATGGTGTTTTGTGAAATTGGAGTTTTGGTGTAACTTGGTTGAATCCTTAACGGGTCATTTGGATTAAGAGAGATTTAGGTGGTGTTTGAATGGTGTATGAGTGTTGTGGAATGTCCATGAACACTAGACCAAGTAGAAACCACATTCGTGATGGGTGATTTATGAAATTAAAGTATTGGGTGAAATTGGGTGATTCCTTAACGGGTCAAAATGGGTTGAAAGGTTGAATAGGGTGTTGGAGGTTTAGTTAAGGTTGTGATAACCAAACTAAGTTAGGGTGTTAATCTTTAGATCATAGGTGTGTCTCGAATCTTAATTTGGTGAATGAATTGAGATCATAAGATTTCTAAATGTAAGTTGAATGTTAGATGATCAAGGTGTTAAAGGAGCTAGCTTGAAGATCAAGTGAGATCCTTCTTAGCAAAAGGTAAGTGCGTTACACTTACTTAGTAATAAACTAGGTTAAAGCCCATGTGTTACATGGATTGAATAAATACAACTTGGGGGAGGGATCAAAAGAAAACCACAAAGTTAGGCGAAAACCGAGAAAACCACATCATTTCAGGCAATTTTTTTATTTACGTATACGTATCCAAAAATATATTTTTTTATTTACGTATATGTAACCATAAATTTTTTGTTTTATGTTTACGTATACATTATATGTAAAAATGTTTTTTTGACAAAAGTGTTTAATATTACATTGATACTCTTATAAATAAAATGAAATAAAACAAAATATAAATATTATTATATGATTGGGTAAAATTGGTTTTTTTAGTGGTTTTTTCGGTTTTCGCCTAACTTGTGGTTTTTTCTGGAACCCTCCCCATACAACTTGTTATAAAACAGTATTTTCTATTAAGATTTGTATGTTTGGTTTTATTAGTTATCTGTGAAATAATAAATAATTGAAAATTTCTTATTATTTAGTAATTTTTAATAAAATATTAGAATATATGTTAGATATTTAATTATTTAACATCATAATTATTTAATTGGAGAGAAAAGGAAAAAAAAATCTAGATTTCATCAGAAATTGACACGTAGCAAGTATAACTATTCATTTATTATAATATATGTTAGAAACCTTGCATATTATAGAAGGTGAATAAATACAGTGTTATATATAGTTAGTAATAAAAATCTAATATTACATATTTTTGACATATTACACAATTTTTAATACAAATTTTAGAAACGTTATATAGTTATTTTTAAAAAATGTTTTATAAAAAGAATGAAAGAAATGTTCAAAGTATAAAATGTTTTTTAATTAAAAAATATTTTATAAAAATAGTTATAAAAATCATTATTATTTAATAGGAGAGAGAGGCGGGAAACACAAATTATATTTTTTTATATATAAACTTGTATCATTATATAGGAGAGAGAAGCGAGAAAAAATGTTAATGATGAATATGAGAATGACATATGACACCACAAAAACTTTATTTATTAGTGTATATATATATATATATATATATATATATATATATATATATATATATATATGGTGTTATTATCATGTAAATAGATTTGTGTAGTTTAATTCTATTTAATGTGTAAGTTAATTTCATGATAAAGATAACTCATGTCTTCCTTTTTAACTTTATTATCTTCTTCGACTTGAACTCTTGTTGGTAGCCTTTATCAGCTTTGGAACCACCACTCGATAGTAACCTTCAGTATGATCACCTATTCGATACAAAGTCTTCTTCCATAGGTATTTATTTGCCTTGTCTTCGTGAATTTCATTACAATATTAGTCCTTTTTATTTATATTCTAACAATATTGTCTTTAGTCGTCTCCCTAAGTATAAATATTGCCCAATGCTAATTTCGAGATCTTGTATATATTATGATTTCAACCTTAAACAGGGAACGAAGTTGAAGTTGTTGGAGGTTTGCCTTTTCATTTTTAGGAATTTTGATGTGTGTTTTAGTCAACTACTTAGGTATTGCATTAACTTAGTATGGCTGATCATATTGGAACAGATTTAGTAGCTGTACGTCAGTATCTTTTACAAGTCATGAAACATGTCAAATGCTTAACTTTTGAGATCTAGTGTCTAATTTCTGAAAACGATAAGATATCAATCTATAAAACAAATGAACATATTAGGTAACGAGTTAAAACAAGTTATGTCATTTGATATGCACACATTTTTTGTTCTAATTTGAGTTTAAATTAAGCGGTTTAGGAGTTTGAATACCGAAACCGAAATAACCGCACCAAAAAACCGACCTAAACTAAAATCGACGGTTTTGGTTTGTAATTTTTGAAAACCGAAAATTATGGTTTGGTTTCGGTTTTGTATTTTTTAAAAACAAAAAAAAACCAAACCGAACCGAACATATACATATACTTTAATTATACATTGTGTGCATGCAAATTTCATAATATATATTATATTATGTTGTGTGCTTGTATGTTAAAAGTGTATATATATTTGTCTTACACGTATTTGCATTAATAGTAGGTTATTATTTATAATTATTAATTTATAAACTATAAAGTTTATTTTTTATGTTGAGTATTTTTTAAAACCAAAAACCGAACTTTCGGTTTTGGTTTGGTTTTACCCCAAAAACGACCCATGCACACCCCTAGTTTGAATGCATAAAAAATTATATTTTGGGTGACTTAGGGTGGAGGGTGGGATGAGAAACATCGGTCGTCGCAAGCGGTGCAGGTTCCGCGTTCGGTTTAAAAATTGGGTTCATGAACCCATGGATGAAGCCGCGTGTGGTAGTTTTGGGTTATGAGGCGCCATTATATATGGTTGATTCGTTCAAGGGTTCATTCAGGCTAACCGTCGCAACCTATTCAGTTACTTTAGGTTTTATTCAAGTATTATAGGTGTCACAATATGATTGGTTGATTCAAAGATTTGAAGGGTTCCACCCCCTCCACCCTTAACAATCCTCTTCATCTATTTCCTTATTAAAGCATTCTCATCAATTTTCCTATTCACATCTCTATAATTACACTAAAAATCATTACATTTTCTCTCTCATTTTTAATTAAATAATACTTTTTATACATTTATCATTAACTTTTCTCTCTCCTCCACTCATAACACTTTCAAAAAATACTAAAAAATTTATACATGTGAACAATGTTTTCCCCAAATATACAAAAAATTTATACATTTTCTCTCTCCTCCACTCACAACCACTTTAAACTACTCCTTAAAATATAGGAAACACCACTCACAATTATGTGAGGAACCTGCTGTGAATGCTCCTAGTTATTATTTCGATTTTACCAATTTGACCCATTATATATATAAGAAAATAACATAAATTGACTCATTCTCTAGTAAATGAGTTTAACGTTCCACTTTTGGTATTAAATAACCTCTATATTGTACGTAGAAAATTATAATTACATCTTACATTGACCAAAATACGTGGGTGATATTTCTTTGTAGCTTGAATCTATATATACAAGTCTACGTAGTCCGAGAAAAATGTGGTATTGGAACCTTGTTGAAGATGAAAGAGGAGACATGATAGATGATATAGAAATTCATTAATGGGAAAGAGAAGTTAATTAGTTGAAAATAGAAACTATTCAATCTTATTTTTATTTAGCTTTAGTTTTAATATTGAAAAAAAGTTGAAGGTTCATATTAGTAGTTTATGTTCACGTGATACTCTCAAATTCAATTCAATAACATTAATATATATTCATGTTCATGCAATCTTTATGGTGACACATTCACATCATTAATTAATACAATTTTATAAATATGAAACTAAACAATAGTTCGCTAATTATTCATGAATTATAAATCAAGACGATTCATGCTAATTCTATAATCTCAAACTTTAATCTCCTAGAATATGCTTTCAGTTGTTCACTAAAAAATACGAACACGGCGCTTCTTTCAAAATGGGTTTGACGGTTTAAAAACAAACCCGAATGCCTACAGCGGAAAGTAATTGCGTATTTTCATGCTAATAATTCATGTTGGTTTGTTATTCATGTGCAAAAATCTCTTACAGGTACATGGAATACCATCGTTGGCCAAAAAATCCAAAGCTTGATCAAAGACAAACATGGAAATGGAGAATCAATCAGATTCTGGATAGACCAGTGGATCACAAACGAAGCATTGAAGGTATCTTTTCCATTGCTTTTCTCTTTGGAGAGCAACAAGAAATGCAATATATCGGAATGCTACTCAATTGAAAATCAGATCACAACTTGAAAATGGAGATGGAAACGTGAACCACAATCAATAGCCGAGATCATTGAATGGCAAAATTGCATATGGCTCCTTGGCCAAGTTCAACCAACAAACGGGAAAGATAGATAGCTATGGAAAGGAGACAAGTCAAATGATTTCTCGGTCAAATCGGTAAAAGAACTAATCTCAGCCGAAGTAAATGTTGGAACGACACCCTCTCAAAAATGGTGAAAATGGATCCCTATCAAATGCAAAATTTTCGTTTGGAGAGCCGAGATGGATAGACTTCCATCTTTGGTGGAGTTGAGCAAGAGGAATGTTTCGATCCCCTCCCATCACTGCCCTCTACGTGGTGAGCTTCCGGAAACTACGGATCATCTTTTCTCCTCATGTTATATCGTAACAGTGGTATGGCAATATATTAATAGTTGGTGTAATTACCAACAAATATTTGAATTATCCACAAAATACTTGTTCAAACTTCACAAGACGACCTCATTGAATATAGCAAAAGAGGAAGCTCTTCATGGCATAATCATAATCACATGTTGGAGCATTTAGAAAGCTAGAAACAAAGTCATCTTCTCAAATAAGATAGCCAACAAATATTTGAATTCTCCATAAAATACTTGTTTGAACTTCACAAGATGACCTCATTGAATATAACAAAAAAGGAAGCTCTTCATAGCATAATCATAATCGCATGTTGGAGCATTCGGAAAGCTATAAACGAAGTCATCTTCTCAAATAAGATAGCCAATATTGAAAAAATAATAGAAGAAATCAAAACTCTCGGATTCCTTTGGATCAAAAAATAGGTCTCATTATAAATCCATCATGAAGGATTGGAATAACTTCAATATTATGTAAATAATTATTCTTGGCCTTGTTATATTTGGGTGTTTCTAGTTGATTGGCGAGTGCCCTTTTGTTAATAAAATTTGTATTTGAAAAAAAAGGAAAAAAAATTCTTTAAATCATCTTAAATTCTTTTTTTTTTTTTTTTCATATTTGTGGTTTAGTAGCGAGCAAGAACCCCTCTCGTTTTTTATTATTTTTTTTATTTAAGATTTTAATTTACGTTTTGAATATTTTTTTTTCTTTTAAAGAAAAATTTCCAACTTTCTTACCGGTGTTATGGTTACTTTTTTTTATAATTTTTTTGGAATATTACTACCTATTTCGTTGCAACGCGTGCGTTTCGTAAATGATTTGTTTTTTACATAAAATTCTGAGTACGCTTATTTATTTCGAAACGATAACTTCTTTAACGGTTTCGTTTTTCTATAACTTTATTTTATAAGCTTTCAAGGACATTATATTCTTTGGCGGTATAACGCGCTGCCGCGCATTAGCAGAATTCTAGTTAAATGTAGTGTCAAATGCCCCCTTTGTAAAAAATAACCCATCGAAATATACCAGAATTATTTTGGTAAATGACAATGTCTTATGATCATATCTGGTGCAAGGTTTATTAAAACTATATATTGTCAGTGTTAATATTTAGGGTTGCCATATATACTACAATAAACATATAACACTGCAGATAATTTGCAGTGCACGTTTAAAAAAGTACAATTAATTTACAATGACAATATATTGATGTAGATCTTAATAACTATGGAATATCCTTACACTGATCCAATTAATTAAACTGCCCCAGGAATTGAATTATAATATGGAAAACACATTTTTAATTGTCAACGCCCGTTGACTTTGCATATGAACTTGGTAAACGAGATTTTAAATATGACAATACGGAGAACAAGAAATTTAGGCTCAATCAGTAGGGGTAAACAGTTTATTGAATTTTGAAAAATATAGGCATTTAAAATTGGTTTATAAATTTACGAAAATATTTTGGAAATTGTTTTCTGTGTTAGAGAGAATCGTCCGGGAACAACCCCCCCTCTTGACGTGAATGTGGCGTGAATGGAGGGGGGGGGATCATGGTGGAGGAGTGAACTTGGTCAAACTATCCCATTGGAAATAAAAAAAATATTAATATATTAATTTTAATCTATATATATCTCATCCTCTCAATCAATAACACCCAAATTTGATATTTTCTAAACAAATAACACCTTATTCTTATATTTTCTCAACCAATAACACACTACTATATATTCTCTCAACTTATTTAAAATAGAATGGTCATCTATGTCGTCGGGTTGAATGAAAGAAGATAATGTGGTAAATGTGGAGGTGACTTGCATTTAATTTAGAAAATTTGGCAACAAGGATTTTGGTAATCCAAGGAGTACACAAAGGTTATAAGAAGTCTATCTAGTTGCAAGACTCGTATGTCAATTGGTTATATTTAGAATCTAGTTAGACATTTGAAATAACTTACTATAGGCACAATGGAGATATGTTCGCCTTAAAATGAGGTTATAGTCTTAGAAGTTGACAATAGGCAACATTAAGTTATGAGTTAAGAACATATCATAACAAATGATCTCAATTGCAAATTATCTTTATTGACTTGAAAAAATGTTAAATTATGGAGGTCCCAAGATCTAAGTTTGATATAACGACTCATATATCTAAGGGTGATCACTATGGGTACATAGCTGATATATAAGTTAATATATAAGATAATATATAGGTTGACATATATCCCTTAAATTGTAAAAGGTGTTATAATATTTTCTAGTCAATTCCTATATTAGTCAGTTACATTGGTGTGAGGCTAAACATATGGATTTTAATGATTTTTGGAAAATCATCTACGCGAGAGAGAAGTTAGGTCACTTCAAATGGAATTATGGGGCACACATATCCTAAAGCTCTCATAGAACCAGGCTGGTGTTCCAAGACCAAAATAGACATGACAATGAGGGGCTGACCAGATCAATATGAGTATTGTGTGAAGTGTAATAACGTCTACATTAACGGTGGTTGGTTCAAGGACAACGTGTCTTCTAACTGCTAGGAGACTAAGTGTGCTGAAAAGAGGGTTCAAAAGCAACAACTATTTCTCATGCAATACTCAACCATTGAAATTGCATGTTAACATTTGAGAGTATGGATTGATTTCCATTCATATATAGGGATTGTTGGAAAAATATGTGAAAAATGAGTTTTTCATTAAGTAGGAAAAATGTTTTTTCCCCTAACTTTAGACATAAATAAGTATATGTTGTTATTATTAACATGTATAATATTTATTGGGTTTGTGTTCATCTATGTGAGATCTTTGCAACGAACCAATCCGCATCCAAAACAATGCTAAGATGAAGTAATGACTCGATTTCAAGCTTTCAATTGCTGGAGAGGAGAAATCTATTAGGTACATGTTTTACTGTGTTTATTATTGTTTTTTCTAATGTACGGTAAAAAAATTTATGATACTCCTTAAATTATGTTTTAAATCTGCCACTAATGGTGCTAGCTATCTCTCACAATATTAAATAACTTAAAACTAGATGTGACCGATTCCTACTTATAGTTACTATTATTTTTTTTTTAATTTATAAACATGACGACTAAAGGTTTGTTTGTGGATTATAGGGAGACAAAAGTGTCTTAAAAGTAAAAAGTTGAAACATGCAAGTCCAGTAAGAGAAGATGAAGATAATTAGGGTAAATATTGGCATGCAGATAGCATGCCCTTTTTTAATTTGCATTGGATCTTTTATCCAACAGAAGCCGCTACTTTTGGTATCTCTTTCCTTTTTTGAATTAAGAAAAAGACACATCACTATACGGGTATGGTTTAAAACGGAAAAAAGTAACACAGTTCGTATTAATTTAAATATTAATTAAAATATTACTTATAACTTTGGAAAAAAATATAATTAATTAAATAATTTTCTACTATTTATCCCTCCATCTTACAGGTAACATATTTTCTTTATCACTACATAACACTAATAAGAAAGCAATTAAAAATGACACATGCTCACTAACTATTATTTGATTATTCTACATATCATGTGTTCTGCATTGATCGGTTAAAATTTACATTTATCCCTGTTATGTAATTAATAGTAATTTATCAGCCACGTTGAGTTACTCATCATTTAGACCTTCACTCCTAAACTGTCCACCAAACCTCTTGAAGTAAGATGTGAGAAATAATTAATAACATAAAATGCATTCTCAAAATGCAGATCGTTATGGTAGCGTACACGCACACCATAAGTATACGTTATCTCGTGGATCATGACAAGGTATCTATTGCTCCAGCTTGTGTGTACGTATCTTGCTAAGACAATGACACTGTTAGTCTTACCATAGGGTCTCCTGCGATCAACTTCTAACATGAGAAGTAAAAGGTTCTATGGGACAAGGTAGGTAGAGAGAGAAAGTAGTATAAGGTAGAAAGAAGTGTGTATTGAGTCGAATGTGTTACATTTGGAGATCTATGGGGGTATTTATAGGAGTTTTGAGCCCTTAAATAAACCTCGCCCGGGACAGAGACATGACAAATTCTATCCTTCCCTCTTTGAGGGATCGAGGGACATGCTTTCGTGCTATAGTCTTCCTTGGGTTTACTAAATTTTCCTTTTAGGGTAACTTATTGACTTCGGTGCCTTGGAAGGAGGTTCATACTGTTCACTGACATTTACTTCCTCTATTCTGCTACGCTAATGGGTGGTTTATTATCATATGTTCACTGACGTTTCCTTCCGTAGCAATCAAGTTCCTACGGTCACAGCCAACCATGGTACTCTACCAGTTATTATCGACGTGTTGTCGATGATTATTTATAAAAGAGTTAAGTGCTATTTTCATTCCTATGATTTGCCAAAAAATGTCATTTGAATCTAAAGTTTTAAATCTTGTCATTTGAATCCAAATGTTTCACAAAAATTGCCATTTGAATCCATATGACTACCCTCTAATTAACACCGTTAAAATTTTCCGTTAAACCTTCCACACTTGAGGTGTATTTTAGTCAAAACAATTACAAAATAAAAAATCAGCCCCACGTGAAGGGTTTTGTGTGTTCAATCAGCTTCAACAAAATAACACGAGTACACAACCTCCAAAAACACGATGAAAACTGTAACATTCCTGATTTTCCAACTCTATTTTAAATTATTTTAACTAATAAAATAACAACACGACATTGAATCATATACTTGTTCAAAACTACACCTCATTAATCGTTAGTCGATCGTATTCAATTCAAAGATTTAGAACTCATAACCATGTGGTAACACCTCTTAGAGTTAATCCAGTTAGTAATCCCGTTAGGTGTTCTGTTAAATCCTAACCAAGCTAATTCTGTCAAAGCTGAAGTTACAAGGGCTGATTTTGTAAATAACCAGGAACCCTAGTAGGCATGGTCGCGCCACGTTTTGGCACGGTCGCGCCTAGTTTGGGCACGGTCACGCCTAGTACCAGTTGAAACGTAAATGCAGTTTTAATCGCTCGATCGTTGAGTTCCGTAACCGTTCCTCACTTCATTTCCATTTACGAGAGTAATAACATTTTCAATTACACGAACGTCCCAGTTTAATTCCTTCGGACTCGAAAAATCGTTCAAACATTTCAAAGAAACACATAAACCCTTCCTTCGATCCAAATTCTCTCAACCAAACAGAAGATTCACGATATACGATCCTCCCTAAAGCTTCAGAACACATTGAGTTAGCTGGAGTTGCAGTAGAAAGCACCGGAGACCACACCCGTCATAGCCGGAACTCGTCCCCACCGTAGGCCATCAATTCATCGTCTCACATGGTAATTGAAACTTTCAAAACTATCTATTTATTCTATAGATCAAAAGCTCTAATCCAATTTAGACTCTCAATATCGAAATTTACTCGAACCCGATCCTAAGTTTCATTTAAAAATGGTTTAATCGAATCCAACTTTAAACATGTTTTAAACACAATTAATCTACACCAACAGACTCGTACTAACCTTGTGAATGAAAGCCCTATACATTCCAGCACTATCAATATAAGAATCAATCAATTCGTTCCTGTTTTGAAAGAGACACGGTCGCGCTAATCATCTAGCGCGGTCGTGCCTCGGGAGACGCGGTCGTGTCGACTTCCAGCGCGGTCGTGCCTCCTGCTCAAACCCAGTCATGCTCGTTGGCTAGACTTGATCGTACCCCAGAAGCATAGACACGGTCGTGCCTATCGAAGGCACGGTCGTGCCTAGTGGTTTGGCTAGTTGTCCTTTGTCTGACCAACACGGTCGCGCCCTGTCTAGAACGGTCGCGCCCGCCCTAGCACGATCGTGCCCTACCCTAGGCACGGTCGTGTGTGTTGGCAGAATGTTTATAATTTTTTTTATATTTCTAAACAATTAGTATTTCAGATTAATTTCTAAAATAAAAATAATTGAATATATGTATTATTTTTAATTAGAAAAGATCAAATATTTAATCTTAAAATAAATGGAAATTATTTAAAGTTCAACATTTAATTTATAAACCCTACACTTAAATAATATTTTAATGTCTAAATTACATTATATAAATAAATGAATAAGGTAATAATTATTTATTTGATTTATAATTAAACAAAAACATTTATTTAGTTATACTTAATTACATCTAACACTTACATTATTTTCATAAACAGTGATTATTTAATTTACATATTTAATTATTCCAAACTCAAACCTTATTAAAAAATGTTTTAAAAATATTCATTTCAAATCTTCCATTTTATACAATACTTTCAAGTACCAATCACTAACTTTATCCAATTTAACTTTAGATATAGACTTAGACTATTGTGTATTATTAATGCAATATACATTACACTCTAGGTTAACATTGTGCAATACAAGGATCACATTACTATCTAGTATCTCGTGTTAGCTACGCATTCGAATCAAGTGAGTATTTCATAGCCCCTTTTACTCTTTTACATTTTTATGGTGAAACATGAACACTATTCAAATTACATGTTTACATTTACACAAACAACACAAGTACAAATCCTATTTACATTCATGTGTGCAATTTGAGCTTTATGCCCGAGTGCTATATGTGCTAACTTTTGTGAACACTTATGTGCAATCATTAACTATTCAAGCCGACGGTTTTCTGACAAACCCACCCAGATTGGGGTGATTGATACCGACAACACAATCTTGCATGCTAGTTACAAAGGTTTGATTGTACTTGGTTACACAATAGTTGCTCCCCATAAATGCCTTATTTATCACGTTATGTAAGGATTTGTTTTACAAACTATATGATATCTATATACAAACCTGTGTTATACTCACCAACTTTTAGTTGACCTTATTTTATTCATGTTTCAGGTGTTTTCATATGAGTAGATCAAGACATGCTACACATAGGCTTTGGACCTAGTTAATCTTAATTCCAAAAAAACAAATTGTATTTCATTATGTACTTTGAACTTGATTTATGATTGTTTGGATGTAAATGGATTTAACATATTACAATTTAGTCAACCTTGAGCTCATGAGCAGTCTACATGTCCCACCCCGATGATTCCGCCATCGGTCGGGGTGTGACAAAAACACCTCAAGTGTGGAAGGTACACAACCTCCTAAAACATGATGAAAACAACGACAACATGACATCTAATAGCACGAGTAATGATCTATACCAACATTTTAAATTAGCAACAAAAATCCGATAACAAAATACTACAATATCAGTTGGTAATATCAATACCAAGATCGGTGAGTGATTCTTCACAGTTACATAATTTTGCCCAAATAATAACGCATAATCACAAAATCAAGAACAATGCACAATAGGGCCAAAACACCGAATCAAACAGTAGGGTTGATTACATTCGATAATGCAATGGTGATAGCAACTGTTGTGGCGACAACCAAACTTACCGTAAATTTCATGTGGATCAAAATCGTCTGTAGGGCCACGAACAAACCAGGGTTTTTCAAACATTACTTGCGATTATTTTTTGGGACAAAATTACGATTGTGACTACTACGTTTGATGTTGATTATGTAGATGAAAGAGATTGATTTTGAGGGTGAGAATTCGTTTTTTGCGATTACCTAAAGAGATTGAACGCATAAAACCCTTCATGTTGACTGGTTCTTTATTTTTTTAATTGTTTTGACTAAAATACCCTAAAGTGGGGAAGATTTAACGAAAAATGTTAACGGTGTTAATTAGGTGTAGTCAAATTGATTCAAATGATAATTTTTATGAAACCTTTAGATTCAAATGACAAAATTTAAACTTTTGGATTCAAATGACAATTTTTAGAAACCACAGGGATGCAAAAGGCACTTAACTCTTTATAAAATTTATTTTTGGTGTGTTTTGGATTTTCTTCCATTCTTCGCTCAATGGATGAGCAATGGGTGTTTATAAATTTTTTTTGGATTCTTTTAATATTTTGTTATACATCTTTAATTTGTCAATAATTACCGAAGATATTGAGCAAGGTGATAATCAATTTTCTAGTAGTGAAATATTGCAAGATCAAAGTTAATACTCAAATGTCTTGGTGTGTATTCATATATGTTTTAGTTCATATCAAAAACTAATAATGTAACAACTTCGTGATATGTTTAAAGTCATAAAAAAGTGTAATCATAAACACAAGGAAAAGATGTAAATTAGGTTATGAAGAATTGTGGATTTTAAACATGAAAAGAGTACTTCTATATGAGCCACTTGTTGGTTAGTCTATATGTATGTTATGTGTTATATATAATCAAATTAGTTCATTTTTATTTCTTTTTTATTTACTAATTCAATCCAAACAAGAGATGGTATATGATCGAGATCTTGCGATCTTATGGTCAAGATCATTATCATACGCAAGAACTTATGTTTGGAGATATCCAATACAAAATCAGCACATTTGTACTAAATTAAATTATGAATTCATGAGATATCAAAACTGTAGAGTGTGAGCGAAACCTATTGCTGTATCTTAACCAAAATTTTATTTTTGGGGTTTTTCATAGAGAAAATATTAGCATAACAAGTCTCCTTTTCATTAGATTAATTATCACTGACAATAATAAAATAAATAGTCTGTAGTTGGTGGAGTTAAACAAAAATATATATTAATTTAACAACTATTAATAAATAAAAATTAAGGTAAACTTCAAAGAATTTTAAAAAATATCTTGCATCCCACATTGATGCGAGTGGAAGATAGTGTCAAAGAATATGAACATGAAACATATGCTCTCAAACCATATTATATTATTGAAAGAATAAAGAATGAAAGTATTTTTAAATAAACTATTGAAATGAAACCTAAGTTAATTTATAACGCGTTAATGCCTTAATTAAACTTATTTAATCATTTTAATGTATTCACTGCAAGAAATTGACCCTGTGCCGACGGCGCCTATACCGACGACACTTGTCGTCGGCATAGGTTACCCTATACCGACGACATGTCGTCGGGATAGGCTAATTTGGAAATTTTAGAAGGGAGACCCTATACCGAAGACATGTCGTCGGCTTAGGGTTGAGACAGATGGAGGGAAAACATGGCGCCCAATGAAAAATTGAGAAAAACCGTCGTCGATATAGGTTAATTTGAATTTTTTTTTCTTTTATTTAATAAATTTTCATCGGTGAACTTTTTTTTTAATTAAAAACAATTATGGGAAAACTCTATACTGACGACATGTCGTCGGTAGTATAGGTTAATTTGAATTTTCTTTTTTTTTCTTTTATTTAATAAATTTCCGTCGGTGAATTTTTTTTAATTAAAAACAATTATAGGAAAACTCTATACTGACGACATGTCGTCTGTATAGAGTTTTTTACTTTATTGACTGGTCAAAACCCTACGAAAACCTATACCGACGACTTGTCGTCGGGACAGGGGACCTATTGCGCCGACTTTCGAGCCTATACCAACAACATGTCGTCAGTATAGGTCTCAGCGTGAATAAACCAGGAAACAGCTTTCTGCTTCCCATTTCCACCAAAAAAAACCCCAAAACTCTCTCATATTCTCTCTTTGGCGATTTCCCGTTTTTGGTGTGTTTTGTGGAGCAATCTTCACCAATCTCTCGGGTTTTGAGGTTAGTTAACATCTATGTTTCAATCTTGTCAAGAAAATCAACATTTTTGGGTTTTTTGCTTAATTTCTTTGATTTTTGTTAGGTGTTTGAAGCTTTGACCATTTTTGTAGATTTCAAGCTATTCGAAGCTATTTGCAAACTTAGTTAGTAATTTTTCTATAAATTAGGTTTAGATGTATGTTTGTATGTATATTGTTGTGTTTATTTGTATGTATGTATATATGGTTTAGATGTATGATTTTATAAATATTTATGAAATTTTATGATGAATATAGGTTTAGATGTAAAATTAGGTTTAGATGAAATTTGGGAATTTGGGCATTTATATATGTATGTATATATGTGTATGTGTGTTTGTATGTATTTGTATTATGTTTATGTATGAAATTGTGTTTATGTATGTAATTTGGGAATTTAAGCATTTATATATGTACGTTTGTATATAATATGTATGTATATATGTGTGTGTGTGTTTGTATGTATTTGTATTATGTTTATGTATGAAATTGTGTTTATGTATGTAATTTGGGAATTTGGGTATTTGTTTATGTATGTTTGTAAAGGCTATGTATGTATATACGTGTATGTATGTATTTTTATGTATGTAATTGTATTTGTGTATGTAATTTTAGAATTTGGGCATTTATTTATGTGTGTTTGTATATAATATGTATGTATATGTGTATGTATGATTATGTAATTGTATGATTTGTATGTATATAATTGTGTATGTATTTATGTAATTGTGAATGTATGTATATATCTTTGTATGTATATGTAACTTTATTTAATTTTGTTGCAAGTTCGGAACTCATTGCTGTTGGAGAGATGTGAATAACATTTTATTTGTGTTTCATTGAATTTTTTTAAGGTACGCATCTCGACTTTTATACCTTTATGTACGTCTCATGTTGTGTACACTAGTATGTTTATTTAGGATAACTCTTTAGAATATGTCCGAAATTTATCTGATAGAGATAAATTTTGGATTGTCCCATTTGGGACTGCTTTTTGAATATTCTATCTTATTTAGGATATGTATACATTTTAACGGGTTGACATTTAAGAAAAAATTGGTAGCTATTTCTCCTTACTCCTTCGAGTTTGCGGTTTATCTGCATATTTGGGGAGTTAAGGTGAAATGCTGCTGTTTTTTTCTTAAATAGTCAACTCGTTAAAATGTATACATATGAGATAGAATATTCACAAAGTGGGTTAGGATCCATCAAATCACATACATTCATTTATATCATTTATTACATGCATGTATATGTGTATGCTTATAACACAATAGATATGACACTAGATATGGCAATTGATAAAAGCTGGGTTACACTCGGAAATCAAAATTCTCCGGCTTTCTTAAGCGGTCTTCGCAACTTTATAGAGACGGCCAAGAACCATGTCGACGGTCGAGGTAGAGCGTTTTACCCGTGTAGACGTTGTTGTAATGCGTGTCGACAGGATTTGAACACGATATATGGCCACATACATGACCATGGGTTTCTACAATCATATCAGAATTGGATTTATCATGGTGAACAACATCCTCGTGTGGCGGAGATAGCATCACTTTTTGCCCCAAGAACAACACCAACTCCTCCAATAACTACAACAACAAATAATGAGATGTTTGATGCCATAGATGATGTGAATGCAGAGCAAAATACAAACGAGGATAATATAGATGAAGATGGAACTGGTTTAGACCCAGAGTTTGATGCGTTGTTTGAGGAGCTAAATAAGGAGTTATACCCCGGTTGTTGTCAAATGTCTTCCCTAAACTTCATAGCCAAATTGATGCATATCAAAGTTATCAACAAATGGACGAATAGTTCGTTTGACCAACTGTTAGAGCTTCTACAAATTGCGTTGCCGAAGGAAAATCACGTTCCAGCGTCACACTATAAAGCTAAGAAGAAACTGAGTAAGATTGGGTTAGGATATCTGTCTATCCATGCTTGCATTAATGAATGTGCACTGTTTTGGAATGAGAATGAATCAATGCAAAACTATCCGGTTTGTAATGAGATCAGATGGGTTGATAAAAATACAAAGGGGAAGAAAGTACCACATAAAGTGTTGCGCTACTTTCCTTTAACTTCACGGCTTCGACGAAGGTATAGTTCAAGATTAACGGCAAAAGAAATGATCTGGAATAATACTGGACGCCCAACGGATGGTATGATGCGACATCCAGTTGATGGGAAGGCATGGCAAGAATTTGATGGGAGATATCCGGATTTTGCTAAAGAACCAAGGAATGTCCGCTTAGGTTTGGCTGCCGATGGTTTTAATCCGTTCGGTAAAATGAGTCAGACTTATAGTATGTGGCCGGTAGTGTTAACAACATATAATACACCATCGTGGTTATGTATGAAAGAGTCTTCTTTCATGTTAACCTTGCTAATTCCCGGGCCTAAATCACCTAGTAAGGACATTGATGTATTTCTTAAGGCCTTTGGTTGATGAGTTGAAAATGTTGTGTGCTGAAGGAGTCCAGGTGAGAGATGCATTAACCAAAACTGTATTTAGGATGCATGCGGCACTGTTATGGACTATCAACGATTATCCTGCTCGTAGTAGCTTGTCTGGATGGAGTGGTCAAGGTTATAAAGCATGCCCTACGTGTAACGTTGACACACCTTCGTGCGCTATAACAAATAAGATAGCTTTTGTTGGACACAGAAGATTATTGCCTAGAAAGCATAAATGGAGGAACGATCTGTCGTTTGATGGCAAGAAAGAGACAAAACATCCTCCCCGACGATTGACTAATGCTCAAATATTAGAACAACTAAAAATTCTCCCCAGATCGTGTTCTGGGGAAACATCCAATGTATGGAGGGGTAAAAAGAAAGCGCCTTACATCAGAGTTGAATTGGACTAAACGAAGTATCTTCTTTAAGCTGGATTATTGGTCTTCTCTGCTTTTAAAACACAATCTTGATGTTATGCACGTGGAGAAAAATGTGTGTGAGAGTTTATTGGGTACTTTGTTGATGAACGACAAATCAAAATACACATACAAAGCCCGCAAAGACTTGGAAAATATGGGTATTCGACATAACCTATGGCTAACACAAAAAAACAACAAGTTGTACCAACCACAAGCTCCTTACTCTTTCACACCCAGTGATCGAGAACGCTTTTGTCAGTTTATTAGAGGAGTGAGACTGCGTGATGGATTTAGATCGAATTTCAAAAATAAGGTACTTCCCAATGATTCAAATATAATTGGGTTAAAGTCCCATGATTATCACATACTCATGCAACGATTGCTGCCAATAGGGGTACGATCAGGTATGCACAAAAATGTTTCAACAACAATCAATGACGTTTGCACATTCTTTCAAAAAATTTGTGTACGATCAGTAGATGTGAAAGACATGTATGAAGCAAATGAGGAAGTGGTTAAGATATTATGCAATTTGGAAATGATATATCCTCCAGCATTTTTTGACATAATGGTTCATCTCATTCTTCATTTACCTGAAAAAGCTATTCTTGGTGGCCCTGTGTATATTAGTTGGATGCATCCTTTTGAAAGATACATGAAAAAGCTCAATGCATATGTTAGAAACAAAGCCAAACCTGAAGTCTTAATTGCGGAGGGTTATGTTGCAGATGAGGCCTTGACATTCTGCTCTATGTATCTGGAGCGTATGCAGACCAAATTTAACCGACTAGATAGAAATGCAGATGCTGGCATTCCCAAAAGGCATTTTCAAGTGTTTTCTTCACAATGTCGACCAATATCGAAAAAGAAAATCAAGGCGCTGTCTGAACATGCCAACAAATCATTACAATGGTTTGTGTTAAACAACTACGATGAAATCAAAGCCTACAAATCGTAAGTTTTTTTGTCCATCTACCCGTGATAAACTATTATTATATTTTCATTTAATTCTACTAATTTAAATTTTGTTTTGTCCATCTACCAATGAATTTGAATCTAAATTTCCTGAACGCAATATGCAAACCTATTTTTCTTCATGGTTAAAATATGAAGCAAATGTATTTTCATCTTCATCTTCTACACCCGATAACAAATAATTAAGGGCATTGGCACATGGTCCCTTGTACGCATCTTCTTACACTGCTTGCATAGTCAATGGTGTTAGATTACAAAATCGTGATTCCCGACGCACTACTCAGAACAGTGGTGTGGTTACAATAGGAAAAGATGATACTCCATTTTATGGTCAACTAGAGGAGGTCATAGAGTTGAACTACATAGATGGTTACTCGGTTGTACTATTCCGTTGTAAATGGTTCGACACGAGAGATAAAAGATTAATTAAGCAAAACAATACTACTATAATTGACATTGGCCGTGAATGGTATGTTGGCAAAGAATGGTATGCTGATGTCCAATATATATTAGCCACACATGCTAAACAAGTGTTCTATCTTCGAGATCCTTCTCGAACCACTGGCCAATGGTGGGTTGTTGAGGACGTTCACCATCAGAAGCTTTGGGATCATCCTAGTGTTGTTAATGAGATAGACATATTGCACGACACTCAATCAAATGATTATACTTTGGTTGTCGACACCGGATGCGAAGGTGGTGAATCAAGTCACGTAGGTGGTGACCAAACTCCAATTCCCCACGCTGATAGTTAATCTATTACACGGGAAACTAAATCATTTTTTGGTAACTTGGTTAACGACTTAGGCTACTTGCCTATGCGTACAACTTTAAATGAGGGTGGTGACCCAAGTCATGTTGCCTCGATTGATCTCGATGAAAGTTTTATTAATGATGATGAAGAAGATGCATACAATTCTGTGACAACCCGACATTTCAGGTCAATATCTGTACACATTATAAACAAGTTTACATAATAATTATTTTTGTGATTTATTTAATTTCGCAAACAAGGACTTTAGAGTCTAACAAAAACCGAGCATTGTCTCAGTTCACATTTGGTAATTCTAGGAGTTACCGGTTCACATACACTTATAACCCGAATAAATTCGAACACTAGTGGTTAAAATAAATAACCAGAAAAATATATATGTATTATTTTACACAAACTTGACGTAGAGCGATAAATTATTTTGGAATAAATTTATTATACCGTAGGGAAAATAAACCGAATTAAACTACCCCTTTTTAAACTCTAATTGGTATTAATATCAAAAATCTAATTGTTTTATTATTATAACCCAAACCCCCCAACCCACCCTTGACTTCTGGCCGAAATGCAGAGAAAACCATCCCCCCCATTCTCACGTCCCATTTTACCATATTTTCAGATATAACCCATACCATTTCAATCAAAAACCCTCACAACTCCATTTTATCACTCATTTCTTACGGCAAATTTTCTCAATCCTCTCCAAATCGAAGTCAAATTCCAAGGCAAAACCTATCCGCATTCGGTGTTTTAAGAAGAATTTTAAGAGTTTCTACAAAAGAGTCAAGACCATTCTCTATTTTCTTCATCATTTTCATCTCGGTTTTAAAGGTAAAAACTCGATATTTTTCATATTATGTTCTTTAAAACCGTAGCTAAACTTACATCTTATTTAAACGCAAGAAAGATAACAAGAAAAGAGTGTCAAATTCAAGTTTTAAAACAAAATATACAGGACTGATTCTGTCAAACAGAAGTCCAGTAATCGAAACTAGGAGTTTCGATACCTGTCGCTCAATCGAAACTAGGAGTTTCGATACCTGTTGGTCAATCGAAACTGGGAGTTTCGATACCTTTTACTCAATCGAAACTAAGAAGTTTCGACACCTGACTACTCCATCGAAACTAAGTAGTTTCGATGCACATTTGTCCAATCAAAACTAAGAAGTTTCGACACCTGTACAACAGTCCCATTTGGGCAGTAACTCAAAACCATTTTATAACAAAACATATGTTGAACAACTAAGGAGATATTCAAACAAAAACGACCAGATTTACAAGGTCGGTGAACAATTTACAATCAAGACGTTGGTCTTAACAACAATTTACCCTTGGTATCTAGGGTACAAATAGTCAAGGTTGACTACAACAAGTATTATTTCAAGTATATACACAAACTCAAGGTGAGTTTCACGGCCCCTTTTTACTGTTTTCAATATTTGGGGGGAAAACATACTTACAATTATTTTATGGGATAACAAGAGAATAAGACACGACTTGTATGTTTACATAAGATGAGAACAACAATTTGAGGCCGGAAAAGTCCCCTGGAACAACGTAGTAACCATTAACTGTAGCCTAGGGTCCTATGAATAGTACTATGGAGAGTGACGTCTCCCGGTCATGGTTAGTCGCGCTAACCACAATATGGTTAGTCGCGCTAACCACAATCTGGAGGATTTATGGCCGCATAGAACCGGATAACGAAATTAGGGGCGTGTACAATTGTCATGGTTTGGTTACGCCTCATGTAGGAACATATTATTTGTATTCCTAGCTAGTTTACAAATGGGTCAACAATTCTTATTCTGTTTATCACATACAACTGAAACCATTTACGAACAATGAAATTTTGCAAAGAACTATTTGATTAAACCTGTGAACTCACCAACCTCGTGTTGACGATTTTAAGTATGTTTTTCAGGTAACTGAACGTGATTTCAAGGTTAGCAATGTAGATTACATGCATGCACGATGAATACTACTCAAGGAGGATTTCCCTTGTATAACTCATTGAATTGAGTCATATTTGTGAAATCTTAATGTTTTGTAAACTCATTTTACATTTTGTAATGTAAAACTTTAAACTCATTTATGTATCCATTTATCATGTATGTGTTTGCGGTAATCATATGCTTTGGAAACCATAAACGTCGCGCCTCGCGTTTCCGCCTTGGCGGGGTGTGACAGAACTTGGTATCAGAGCCATTGATTATAGCGAACTAGGAATCTAAATTGGAACCTAGTCTATAATCTAAATGACTCACTAAAACGTTTTCATTGCATAAGCATTGTATAACCAGTCATTTTTTCATATGGATATTGTAGTCATAAGCATGTCGTCACATTCACATTCTGATCCCGTCTCTGACATTGAATCAAACGAGGAACTTTCCGCCTCACATCCCAAAAATCGAGTACAAACCCGTAGCTCCACACCACCTAAAGTCGCCTTGGGAAAACCGCCTATCGTCTACCGAAAGAAAAGCGGAGGACCAGTTAAGGTGCAAAGCGCTAGAAAGAAGTTTCGACTTCCACACAAAAGGAATCTAGCAGCCCGTGACCCAGAAGACTTGGAGGCTGGTGAAGAACCACCTAGGCAAAGACCCTGCTACCACCCGACTGTGGGAACTATCCGTTGGATGCCACGTACTCTGGCCCGATGGAGGGAGATGGAGAGCATCCCATCTACCTTTGAGATTGGAGAGTCTTCTAACTCCCCAACACCCCTACCCCACACTGGGGAAGCCATAGAGCTCACAGTGCCTACACTAGTAGCACGCGTTCGTACGCATGAGGAGCGTCTTGATGATCTCCTAGATGACATCCGGGCACAGGGGGATGCAGCCACGCGACTTCGTCAAGGACTCGGATCTCGAGTTCAGACTCTAGATGACCGCACCCGAAACATACAGGATGCCACTAACTATCTGGAGTTGAGAGCCGACATGGACTGGCAGTTCACTGTCACTGTCCGAGACATGGTGGAAGCACTGGAGGAAAGGACTTTGGCTGCAGAATTTGTGGCTAGAGCAAGCTTTGTTATGGCAGGACTTGCCATGATGATTGGATTGTACTCTCACTTCTTCTTCTAAACCTATTGTGGGCGGGTTATGCCCATAGTACATTATGTAGTTTAAAAACTTTAGTACTGATGTGGTCATGTGAACCCATCCTTTTTGTATCCTTATCTTTTGGGAACAATGTACTATATATGTTTTGACTATGTATGTAATGGTTTATATTGTAATGATGGTTGTTTGCATTTGATGTTGTGGTATTCTTATGTCATGTGCTATCATTATTGTCAAATAATGTTGTTTCTTTTTAATTGACATGTTAGAAAGAACGTCATGGCACCAAAGCGTAGCACACCCCGTAACACTACTGGAGACAACAACGAGACAATTTCTCCAAATGTGGAACAACTTATAGCACAGCGAGTAGCTGCTGCCATGCAACAGTATGAGGCGAATCGAAATAGTGGAGGAGGAAACGGCAGTGGTTCCGGTGCAGGAGGTGCAGGAGGAAGCGGTACAGCTGGAGGTTCCGGAGGTAATAGAATAAATAAGCCGTAACACATGGTCATGATCCGAATTATTGACGTTATGACTTGTAATTCTACAGATGCTCCAAATAGAAAGTGCTCCTACAAGGCCTTTCTATCTTGCAAACCCCGTAACTTCAATGGCACCGAGGGTGCAGTTGGGCTAATGAGATGGATAGAGAAGATGGAATCAGTGATTGATATCAGTGAATGCACCGCTGACTGCATGGTGAAGTATTCTACATGCTCACTCACTGATAAAGCTTTAACTTGGTGGAATTCACAAATAAAGACTTTGGGAAGGCAGACAGCATATGAGTTGTCATGGGAAGACCTGAAGGCCATGATGATCGAGGAATATTGTCCTCGAAATGAGTTACAAAAGATCGAATCTGAAATGTGGAATTTGCAAATGACAGGAGATGATGTTGCTGGCTACACTGACCGATTCAATGAGTTAGCAATCTTGGTTCCACACATGGTTACCCCAGAATACAAGAAGGTTGAAAGATACTTGTGGGGTCTCGCACCTCAAATCCGAAGTCTGGTGACTTCATCGAACCCTATGGATGCCAAGAGCGCCATAACTCTAGCTTTCAAGCTGAGGGATAATGCTGTACGTGATGGTTTGTTTGAGAAGAAGGAGACCGAAGAAGGAAGGTCGGGGGAAAAGAGGAAATGGTTTGGAAAACCAAGTAATCAAAACAGGAATCAAAGTTACAAGAGACCTGAAACTATGAAAGCCTTTGTCGCCAACACTGTGGGACAAAATGGATACCTTGGGGCACTACCAAGGTGTGACAAGTGTGGATATCATCACAGTGGAAGGTGTACTCAATGTGGAAAATGTAAAAAGTATGGGCACCTAGCCCATAACTGTTGGAGCAATGCAAACTCTAATAAGACAAATCAAGTAACAGGAAAGGGCAACCCAGGAACAGGGAGGATGAATCAGGGATGCTTTGAATGTGGAGATCCAAAGCACTTCAGAAAAGACTGTCCAAAGTTGAAGAACCGAAACGACAATCAGGCCCGTGGAAGAGCATTTGTGATGGGGGCTGGTGACGCACGACAAGATCCAAACATTGTCACTGGTACGTTCCCGATAAATAATCACTATGCCTCTATACTTTTCGATACGGGTGCTGATTTGAGTTTTGTGTCAAATGACTTTAAGTCCCTACTCGGTATTAAGCCCAGTAAACTAGACCAAAAGTATACAATTGAATTAGCGAACGGAAAATTAATTAATACCGAAGAAGTCATTCAGGGTTGTACCTTATGTCTTAAAAACCACACATTTAGTATAGATCTGTTACCCGTTGATTTAGGAAGCTTTGACGTTGTTATTGGCATGGATTGGTTGTCAAAGAATCATGCCGAGATTGTTTGCTTTGAGAAGATTGTCCAAATCCCACTCTCAAACGGAGAAGTTCTTTCGATTCAAGGTGAGAAGAGTGGAGTAACGTTAAGGATGATAAACTGCATGAAAGCTCGTAAGTGTTTACGTAAAGGCTATTGCGTGTTTCTGGCTCACGTCGTCGAAAAGAAACCCAAGGAACGTCGACTTGAATATATTCCAATCGTTAGGGATTACCCCGAAGTTTTTCCTGAAGACTTACCTGGATTACCACCACCGAGGCAAGTCGAATTCCAAATCGATTTGGTACCAGGATCCGCACCGATTGCGCGATCGCCGTATCGATTAGCACCTTCTGAAATGCAAGAATTATCAAATCAACTACAAGAGTTGCTTGATAAAGGTTTCATAAGACCGAGTTTCTCACCTTGGGGAGCTCCGGTCCTATTTGTAAAGAAAAAGGATGGAACCTTTAGGATGTGTATTGATTACCGAGAATTAAACAAGCTTACAATCAAGAACCGATACCCACTTCCTCGAATAGACGATTTGTTCGATCAACTACAAGGTTCTAGCTTCTATTCAAAAATTGATCTACGTTCAGGGTATCATCAATTAAGAATCCAAGAAGAAGATGTACCAAAGACAGCATTTAGGACTCGTTACGGTCACTACGAGTTCCTAGTTATGCCATTTGGTTTGACGAACGCACCAGCTGTCTTCATGGATCTCATGAACCGCGTGTGCAAGCCATACTTGGATAAATTCGTGATTGTATTCATCGATGACATATTAATATATTCACGAACTAAGGAGGATCATGAACATCACCTGAAATTAATCTTAGAACTACTCAGAAACGAGAAACTTTACGCTAAATTCTCTAAGTGTGAGTTTTGGATCCGAGAAGTGCATTTCCTTGGTCATGTCATCAACAAGGAAGGAATTCACGTTGACCCATCTAAAATTGAAGCGATCAAAAACTGGGAAGCACCAAAGACTCCGACAGAAGTACGTCAATTTTTAGGTTTGGCCGGTTATTACAGACGATTCATCGAGAATTTTTCAAAAATAGCCTTGCCTTTAACCACATTAACCCAGAAAGAAAAGAAGTATGATTGGAGTGACAAGCAGGAGTCAGCTTTCCAATTACTGAAACAGAAGCTGTGTAGTGCACCAATCCTATCCCTTCCGGAGGGAATCGAAAATTTTGTCGTATACTGCGATGCATCACACCAAGGACTTGGTTGTGTGTTAATGCAAAGGGACAAAGTCATCGCATATGCCTCACGACAACTAAAAGTACACGAAAAGAATTATACGACTCACGACTTGGAATTGGGTGCAGTTGTGTTTGCGCTCAAGATTTGGAGACATTATCTTTACGGTACAAGATGTACTATCTTTACTGATCACAAGAGTCTTCAACATATCTTCGATCAAAAGGAACTTAACATGAGACAACGTCGTTGGGTAGAACTACTAAACGACTATGATTGTGATATCAAGTACCATCCCGGTAAAGCCAATGTCGTAGCAGACGCCTTAAGTCGTAAAGAACGAGTTAAAACTCTTCGTGTTCGTGCCCTAGAATTGACAATTCACACGAATCTTACTACTCAAATTCGGATGGCACAACAAGAGGCAATCAAAGAAGAAAACATTCAGAGTGAAGCTTTACGAGGAATGATAAAGCAATTGGAGTCTAAGTCAGATGACACTTTATACTTCATGAATAGAATTTGGGTGACCCGTTTTGGTAACTTACGGGAGTTAGTTATGGACGAAGCCCACAAGTCCAGGTACTCCATTCACCCAGGTTCAGATAAAATGTATAAGGATCTAAAAGAATTATATTGGTGGCCCAATATGAAAGGAGATATTGCCACATATGTCAGTAAGTGCTTAACATGTTCAAAAGTAAAAGCCGAACATCAGAAACCGTCTGGTTTGTTACAACAACCTGAAATTCCCCAATGGAAATGGGAACAAATTTCTATGGATTTTATCACAAAATTACCCAAGACATCCAGTGGTTATGATACCATATGGGTAATTGTCGATCGATTGACAAAATCAGCTCATTTCCTACTTATGAAAGAAACTGATAAAACCGAGAAACTTGCAAAGCTTTATATCAAGGAAATTGTGGCTAGGCATGGAGTGCCAATTTCTATTATATCGGATAGAGATAGCAGATTTGTGTCTAGAATCTGGAAATCATTACAAGAAGCCATGGGCACACGTCTTGACATGAGCACGGCATATCACCCACAAACAGATGGTCAAAGCGAAAGGACCATTCAAACTTTAGAGGATATGCTACGTGCGTGTGTAATTGATTTCGGAGGAAATTGGGATACTCATTTACCATTAGCTGAGTTTTCCTACAATAACAGCTACCATACGAGCATTAAGGCAGCTCCGTTTGAAGCTTTATATGGTCGTAAATGCCGCTCACCGCTATGTTGGGCGGAAGTTGGTGAAAAACATTTGACAGGCCCTGAGATTGTCCAGGAAACCACTGATAAGATCTTCAAAATTAAGGACCGTCTGAAAGCGGCCCGAGATAGACAAAAGAGCTACGCTGACAACAGACGAAAACCATTAGAATTTCAAATTGGTGACCGAGTAATGTTAAAAGTCTCACCATGGAAAGGCGTTGCGAGGTTTGGTAACCGTGGTAAGCTCAATCCTAGATACGTTGGACCATTTGAAATACTGGCTAGGGTTGGCCCTGTAGCCTACAAACTCAAGCTACCACAGGAACTAAGCAACGTACACAATACATTTCATGTGTCAAATCTCAAAAAGTGTCTATCAGACGAGACTTTGATCATACCGCCTGACGAGATTCACATTGACGATAAACTTCATTTCATCGAGGAACCGATTGAGATTTCAGATTGGAAGGTTCAAAAGCTGAGACGTAGTCGGATCAAACTGGTTAAAGTACGTTGGAACTCAAAGCGTGGTCCTGAGTATACATGGGAACGAGAGGACCAAATGAAAACAAAATACCCATCCTTGTTTGACGATGCACCAGTTCAAGAGGACACGAATTGAATTTCGGGACGAAATTCTGTTAACATGGGGAGAATGTGACAACCCGACATTTCAGGTCAATATCCGTACACATTATAAACAAGTTTACATAATAATTATTTTTGTGATTTATTTAATTTCGCAAACAAGGACTTTAGAGTCTAACAAAAACCGAGCATTGTCTCAGTTCACATTTGGTAATTCTAGGAGTTACCGGTTCACATACACTTATAACCCGAATAAATTCGAACACTAGTGGTTAAAATAAATAACCAGAAAAATATATATGTATTATTTTACACAAACTTGACGTAGAGCGATAAATTATTTTGGAATAAATTTATTATACCGTAGGGAAAATAAACCGAATTAAACTACCCCTTTTTAAACTCTAATTGGTATTAATATCAAAAATCTAATTGTTTTATTATTATAACCCAAACCCCCCAACCCACCCTTGACTTCTCGGCCGAAATGCAGAGAAAACCATCCCCCCCATTCTCACGTCCCATTTTACCATATTTTCAGATATAACCCATACCATTTCAATCAAAAACCCTCACAACTCCATTTTATCACTCATTTCTTACGGCAAATTTTCTCAATCCTCTCCAAATCGAAGTCAAATTCCAAGGCAAAACCTATCCGCATTCGGTGTTTTAAGAAGAATTTTAAGAGTTTCTGCAAAAGAGTCAAGACCATTCTCTGTTTTCTTCATCATTTTCATCTCGGTTTTAAAGGTAAAAACTCGATATTTTTCTTATTATGTTCTTTAAAACCGTAGCTAAACTTACATCTTATTTAAACGCAAGAAAGATAACAAGAAAAGAGTGTCAAATTCAAGTTTTAAAACAAAATATACAGGACTGATTCTGTCAAACAGAAGTCCAGTAATCGAAACTAGGAGTTTCGTTACCTGTCGCTCAATCGAAACTAGGAGTTTCGATACCTGTTGGTCAATCGAAACTGGGAGTTTCGATACCTTTTACTCAATCGAAACTAAGAAGTTTTGACACCTGACTACTCCATCGAAACTAAGTAGTTTCGATGCACATTTGTCCAATCGAAACTAAGAAGTTTCGACACCTGTACAACAGTCCCATTTGGGCAGTAACTCAAAACCATTTTATAACAAAACATATGTTGAACAACTAAGGAGATATTCAAACAAAAACGACCAGATTTACAAGGTCGGTGAACAATTTACAATCAAGACGTTGGTCTTAACAACAATTTACCCTTGGTATCTAGGGTACAAATAGTCAAGGTTGACTACAACAAGTATTATTTCAAGTATATACACAAACTCAAGGTGAGTTTCACGGCCCCTTTTTACTGTTTTCAATATTTGGGGGAAAAACATACTTACAATTATTTTATGGGATAACAAGAGAATAAGACACGACTTGTATGTTTACATGAGATGAGAACAACAATTTGAGGCCGGAAAAGTCCCCTGGAACAACGTAGTAACCATTAACTGTAGCCTAGGGTCCTATGAATAGTACTATGGAGAGTGACGTCTCCCGGTCATGGTTAGTCGCGCTAACCACAATCTGGAGGATTTATGGCCGCATAGAACCGGATAACGAAATTAGGGGCGTGTACAATTGTCATGGTTTGGTTACGCCTCATGTAGGAACATATTATTTGTATTCCTAGCTAGTTTACAAATGGGTCAACAATTCTTATTCTGTTTATCACATACAACTGAAACCATTTACGAACAATGAAATTTTGCAAAGAACTATTTGATTAAACCTGTGAACTCACCAACTTCGTGTTGACGATTTTAAGTATGTTTTTCAGGTAACTGAACGTGATTTCAAGGTTAGCAATGTAGATTACATGCATGCACGATGAATACTACTCAAGGAGGATTTCCCTTGTATAACTCATTGAATTGAGTCATATTTGTGAAATCTTAATGTTTTGTAAACTCATTTTACATTTTGTAATGTAAAACTTTAAACTCATTTATGTATCCATTTATCATGTATGTGTTTGCGGTAATCATATGCTTTGGAAACCATAAGCGTCGCGCCTCGCGTTTCCGCCTTGGCGGGGTGTGACAAATTCAGATGATGAAGACGAAATAAATGATGACGATGAAGAAGATGATGATGTTGTTGACACACGTTATTTTAGTGATGATTATGATTGAATGTATGTTAAAAATGTACTATTTGTCTTTGTTAATTAATAATTATTTGTGCTTACTAATAAATTTTGTTGTAGGAAAAATGGCAATAATGGCGCAATCACACGGTGGATACGGGGGTTCGTATCACTTCGACTCGGGTTGTGCGACTGGATCTGGTGGTAAGTTACTTGTTAGTGTTTAATAGATGTCTTTATAATTGCCTAACTTTTGAATGTCATGTGTCAATATAGGTAGTGACTCCCAAAGAAGACAATCTAAAGGCAAAAGCCTAAAATTGTATAAGAAATTTGAGCAAAATGGGAGGAAGCCTCTTCCCATTGATGTAGAACTTCATGGTGGGGGGTACAAGTTTGTGGGTCCCAACGCTTCGGATTTTATCCGTGCTATCTCGTTGGAGGTTGAAAAGGTTGTTCCTCCATATTATCCAAATTGGGCTAAGGTTCCAAATGAGAAGAAACGGGTCGTATATCTCACTCTTATAGTAAGTATAGATGTTTTATAATTACTTACAATTTCATAACTATTAGATTTATAATTACTTTCCATTTGTAGGATTATTTTAATCTGGACTTGTAAGGCCCCAAACCCGGGAGGCCTCACTTATTGGATTTACTCATTCACAAGCAGTTCTTAAACATGAATATCAGATAACGCAGCGGAAATTTCATTTAAACATAACTTAATCGTTGTTCATACATGCGGAAGCGTAAACATTGATTAAAACATATTTACATCATAACTAAACATAACGGGATGCCAGTCTTCAAAGCAGTCGGGTAACTCTTCATCTCTAGCCAAGCATCACCGTCCATCCTCATAACCTGCCTTAACCTGAATGTGTACACTTAAAAACGTCAGCTACGCTGGTGAGTTCTAGTTTTCGTTCGTTTTAAGAAATGGTTCATCATTCAAACATTCGATAGGGTTTAACATTCGTATAAGAAAACAGGGCCTTTCATTCGTAAACCTTCGCATATTTAAACACAATCATTTGTTTAAAATATTAACATTCATTTAAGTCATACATTATTATCTAAATCTGTATCGTTACGCGTCTCTATGTCCCCGTAGGAACTTTTAATGTTGTGGGCAACCGTTACGTATCGCCGTCATTGCCACAACCATACCACTACGTTGGGTCAACCGTTACGTATCGCCGTCATTGCCCAACCCTTCAATGCGTGGGGTCAACCGTTACGTATCGCCGTCATTGCCCAACACGCATCTTTCCTTTGGAAATCAACCGTTACGTATCGCCGTCATTGATTTCCCATTACCTCGTTCGCTTAGGATGATCGTCATCACCCGAGTAACCGTCGTTACTCCCATACCAGTTGTACAACATCAAAACCATTGACATGCCACAAAGACATTGCCCATGTTGTTCTTGTGGTAACTATGGCTCACTGTCCATAATCTACCACAAGGCTGGGAATCACATTCCCAGACTTCATTCGTCAATTCCATTTATTCGACAGATTAGATATGTAATGACTTCTTTAAAACCTTTGCCCATATTTGTTTTCTTTTCATAAAACATTTCCTTCACTTTCAAAACCCTTTTACCTTTTCATTAAACCATTTCTTTATAACATTCGTTCGTAAACATTCCGTTCATAAACTTTCTTTCCATAAATCCTTCGTTCCAAATCATTTCCTTTCGTAAACGTAGTTTCATAAAAATCATTTTATAAAACAGCATTTCATACGTGTACACACCAGCCCGAAAACATTATATAAAAACATTTAAAAGAGGGCTTCTAGAACTCACCTTATAAGCTAGTCTCGGTTGTCCTAATCAAGGGTCCAACCACGTCACTTCCGATCTGAATTGAGTAGTTACATACACATCAGACCATTACCGACTCTAACGGTTTAACCATTCTAGACATACTAATCTCTACTCAACAGCCTGATGTCTGCGCACTTAGCAAGTGCGCAGACCCTGCTGCCTGCGCACTTAGCAAGTGCGCAGACTCTGCCTCCTGCGCACTTAGCAAGTGCGCAGGTCCCTCTTCCTGCGCACTTAGCAAGTGCGCAGGTTACTTCTCCTGCGCACTTAGCAAGTGCGCAGGTCCTTCCTCCTGCGCACTTAGCAAGTGCGCAGGTTCCTCCTCCTGCGCACTTAGCAAGTGCGCACGACCTGCTCCGTGCGCACTTAGCAAGTGCGCACGACCTGTTCTTCGCGAAAACCCTAACTTTCGCATTTCGGGTCTGATCATGTCAAGATCCCGAACATGTTGCATCCAAAACGTTCGTTTTCCCTTAGGGATCTCAAATCTATGATTATTTATCAGATTCATCCGTTCAAACCTTGCCTTTTCACCCAAAACCCGAAAAACCCAAAAACGAACTAAAAACTCAGATTTAGGTCGGATCGTTACCTGAATCGAGCTTCTGATCCGGAGGTTCTTCTCACGAGTGCAAGAGACACGAGCGGGTGCAATCTTGTGCGATTCCGACACTTTCTCTCTCTATGGGTTTCTCTCTCTAGAATTGCAAATGAGAGAAACATGTGGTGACCTTGGCTATTTATAGGGGAGACCTCCCCAAGCCCGGTTCGCGACTGACCCGGCCCGACTTCGGCCCGCTTGAACTCGTTAACTTTATTTCTCGACATTTTGGGATGTTACAGGACTCCTGGAGAAACACTGATAAGTGGCGAGTGGTTGAACTCGGAATCACCGTCGAGTGTTAGAGGGCGTATAAAGATCACAAGAGAGAGTTGAAAGTTCACTTCGAGGAGAATGGGGGATACGATGATGTGGAGGCGGCGATGAATAATCCACCAGAAGATCTTGATCAATAAACTTGGGAGACTTTGATTAATGAGCTGTTTTTAGATACGAGCTATAAAAACCGCTCGGAGAAGAATAAACAAAACCGATCACAACAACGTTACCCAAGTTACCATGGCAGCAAATCATACGCCCAGCGGCGACACATGGAGGTATGAAATACAATTGTTAGTATTATATAAACATGCTTATTAATTCTTAGTGATATTATTTTTGTTTTTCACAGGGTATCGACCCAATTGATGTGTTCAGATCGACCCATTATAAAGAAGGGACCGGTTGGGCCAACGAGACTGCATCATCAGATTATGTAAGTCAAATGATTTTGTTGTTAGACTTATTAGACTTAGAACATCCAACTGTAACTTTAAACGGGTCAAAATGACCCAAACACACTTTAAGAGACTTAAAATATCCATCTTTAACTTTAAACGGGTCAAAATGACCCAAACACACTTTAATAAACTTAGAACATTCAACTGTAACTTTAAACGGATAAAAATGACTCAAACACACTTTAATAAACGTAGAACATCCAACTCGAGCCCAATTGTTGAATATTTTTGCTAGTATTATTAGTATTTGTTGTTATTAGTGTTGTTTGATTGGAATTTGTGAATTTTGGTCGTTTATAACTTATAGTTTAACAAGTTGGTTATCCATATTACGGCAGTTATGCTGTCGAATTTTAGTAAAATAGTCAAATGATTGTTTATTACATTGTTTAATGCAGGACCGAATCCAAGAGGAGTATACAAGATCCTCTGATGAGTCTAGTGTTGACTCGTCTGCTATCGATGAGTTTGCATGCATGGAGCGTGCATTGGGTCATCGGCGTGGCCATTCCGGGGTGTCGGTCGTGTGGTGAGTAATCCCACACCGGATTTGTTCAGTACCCCCACCACAACCACATTGGAAAGAAGTGGATGAGCGTGTGACTCAACTTCAACAACAAGTCCAAGATCAACAACAACGCGAAGCCCAACGAGAGGAAGAACGTCGTGTGCATAATCAACAAATGCTTGAAATGCAACGACAAATGGATGAAATGCGTCGAATGTGGGAACGCCGAACTAGCAGCGACGATAATTAGCTTGAAGTTGTTGCGCCTTTGCCTTTGTTGTCGGTGTTATTATTGGATGTTTGAACAATTTTTATGTTTGTGTGTCGGACAAATTTATGTTTGAATATTTGGTTTGTGTGTCGAACAGGTTTTTGTATCGAACAATATGTTTCGGATTTCAATTTTTGAATGGTTTGAATTATCTGATTTGCAGGTTTTTGTAATTAGAAATTAAATATTTCTGGAAAATTTTGAAAATTAAAAAAAAACAAAAAAACCTATTCCGACGACATGTCGGCATAGGTCTTTTTCAAATTTAATTAAAAAAATTGGAAAAAGCCTGTACCGACGACAATTCGTCGGGATAGGTTGGGTGTGTCCCGACGACTTGTCGTCTAGATAAGTCCAGAACCTATACCGACGACATGTCGTCGGTATAGAATTTCTTTTTGAATTTTTTAATTAAACCCTATAGCGACGACAAGTCGTCGGTATAGGCTGACCTATCCCGACGACACCTATCCCGACGACAATCTTGGCTATTGGGACGAGGCAAAACCGACGACATCTATACTGACGACATGTCGTCGGTATAGGCTATCCCGACGACTTGTCGTCTAGATAAGTCCAGAACCTATACCGACGACATGTCGTCGGTATAAATTTCTTTTTGAATTTTTTAATTAAACCTTATAGCGACGACAAGTCGTCGGTATAGGCTGACCTATCCCGACGACAATCTTGGCTATTGGGACGAGGCAATACCGACGACATCTATACTGACGACATGTCGTCGGTATAGGCTATTTCGACGACAAGTCGTCGCTATAGGGTCAAAAAAAATCGTTGGGATAGGGTAATACTGTTGTAGTGATTTTAAATACCGACGACAAGTCGTCGCTATAGGGTCAAAAAAAATCGTCGGGAGAAGGTGATACTGCTGTAGTGATTTTAAATTAATGTACTTAAATCCTTTGTTTTTTTAATGTACAACAATAGAGCATACACCATCTTAAGATCATCAACACATGTATCTCATGTATCTTCAAAACCAGGATGTTAAGGTTCACACAGAAAAGTGCTCATCTAATCATGTAATCGGGGTTGATGGACAACCACACACAACATACCAGCACTAGGTACATGCGCGGGTACTGTACACACAACATACGCTTGCGTACACTAGATGTTCAAATCAACAACCAAACTGTAAGAACAAAAATGTAGGGTGTATTAAAGGGCTTGTGGCCTAGCGGTACCAAAGTACGTAGAAAAGATGTCCCTATCCAAATGTTTGAGGGTTTAAATCTCGTAATGAATAAATATATGTATTTAGGCGTACGATTAAAGGGTGTTTGAGTTATGCGTTCTAACAAAATTGTATGGCTTAATTAATGATGCATGGTAACTGATTAATTAATTAACAAATAATTATATTCTTTTTAAAAGAAAATATTATATTTTAAAACCTAAAAGATATTATAATTTCAAACCATCAATACTCTATTTCCACAGCCCACAAGAATATGGTGCGAGCTATTTTTAAAATTGTTCTCCACTAGCTCTGTTTTACTTCTGCATTGTAAAAAGTAAAAAACCGTCAATATTAAAATATCAATAATAAATAAATCGTAAAACACAATCAAACAAATTCAGTATACTTCCAATAAATATAATAATATTATTTCATAACATATATCATCATAACTAATAAGTCATAACAAAGAGGTTGTGGTGTAATGGTTGAGGTGAGGCATGAAGTCTTAAAGGACCCGGGTTCAATTTCTACTACCACCATTAATTTCTGCGGCATCACAAATGAGGCCTTTTAGGCTGATGCACCAGGGTTTACCCACGCCGATCCAGGGTTGGAGCCTCGGCTCTCCCTCAAGCCCGGAAGGGGCCTTATTGAGCGGGGTTTTTCCTTGAAAGCTCACCAACTTTGACGCCAAGTGGGCCCGGTTAAGACAACATATTGACCGGAGTTAGGCGAGGTTCTCCCATGTGACGGGGGGTGTGACGTCACACATTCAATGTTCGCCTTTCAAAAAAATAAAATAAAATAAGTCATACGTCCTTAAAATATATAATGTTCTTTTAAGTGGCGTTGGAGATTTTCGTTTAAATTTCTTATTTACTAATACTTATTTATTAAGAAGATAACGAGATTATTTTTCAGTCGAATATAAATAATAATTACATGAATAATACCTAGTTTAAAAAAAGTTTTGCTAAATGTATCTCACCTTTCGTTATTTTTATTAAATTGACCACCTCTGCTTTTACTAAATTAATCACATCATCTCTCCGTTTTTACTTATAAGTTATGCGTTAAACATATATCAGGTACGTTTAGTGTCACTCTTTTTATGTTTTATGTTAGTGAAAAACAAAGCTAAGTGAGGTACAATTTGCATGTAGGTGTCTTTTCTCCTACTAAAGCATAAAGCAGAAATAATAAAATATAATTTTTAAAAAGCAGAAGAACTAAAAAGTGAATAATTAATTGTCATTAGTATTATTAATTAACTAGTTAATGCCCATTCTTTCAAATTCAATAATATTAAATGTATGTAAAGAAACTTTCTTTATGTTGATAATGAAGGGATTATGAGTGCCATTAGGTGGACGAGCCTACTAATTAGGAAAATTATTTACTAACGTATGTATAAAAATATTTCTAACAAAGACATAAACTCCATGTGATTAAACTAAAATATGATGATATACATAAGCAACTCGTTAGATAATAAATAGATTTGTCATGTTTTCAATATTTGTTCAACCTCTAACGTCAAAACATTTGAGATGGCATTCAAGTTTGATATTGGATATGAGAAAAATTTTAAAACTTTTCATAGTTTGTGAATTGGGCGCACCCGGTCCTTGACTAGGCGTTGGGTTCGGGAAAGAGTCGGATCACTTCGTGATCTGATATTCGTAGTCTTATCCTACACTTTGTGATATGATATTACTAGCTTTGAACCCGTGTTTACACACGGGTGAAAAATATCAATATATAAAATTCTTAAATCTTTATGTATATATTTTAAAGATGTAAAAATGTATTATATATACTAAGTATAGAAAACAAAATTCAAAATATGTAAAATTAATATATAACTGGGTTTCGAAAACACGTTAATTACGATTTAATTTAATTTAACTTTCATTTACTATTTGATTAAAAATAAAAGTTACATAATTAGATTTCAAAGTTTCATTATATTAAAAGATAACTTAAAATAAATGTGTTTTATTAGTATAATTAGTATTTTCTCTAAAGATATATATATAAGATTATTAAAAGATAGAGGTATATTTAATAAGAGAGCGTGTCGGGAAAAAAATTATGAGAATGAATATGATGACGACACATGACATGAAAAAACCTTTATTTATTATATAGTATAGATGTGATACCCGTCCAATTACATGAAACCTGTCACATACTCATTTACTCGCATGGAAACCTTAAAGTTTTCTGAATTCAATTGAGTTTCAAATCGTTTACAAGTATTCTAGTTTTTCTTTAGGTTTAATTATGTTTTTAAGCTTATAGAATATTACAAAATACCTGACCAATCTAGAATCGTTTAAAGTTTTCTGAATTAATTGTGAGTATGGCCATTTAATTAATTCGACTTGTCATCATCGATCATTACCCTATGTTTAAGTTTTAGATTTTGAATTTTCTACATAGCTTTCTCAATCATGTACTAATAAATTAAAGTTTTCTCTCTATACGTAATCAATATTCGGATAATATATAAAGTACAACAAAAACAAGTATGAATTTCTTGTAGATAACGAAGTTGTAATTTTCTTCACCAAATAAACTCCTTTACATAGAGGTTTAATGACTGAGATGACACGTTGTAACTCTTCACAAAAGATTTAATAATTTTGTGTATTGATAATTTTCACCTCGTGTGTATTACACAGGCTCTAAGCTAGTTTTAATTAAAGCAGACTGGTGCGTCGTATGTGTTTGATTAATTATTGCGTTAACGTATATATGAAAGTTTAAGGGGGTATTTTGAAAGCATCTGGAATTAAAGCGGTTAACTAAATTGGAGGTTGCCAATGGGGTTGGTGACCCATTAGTAGAGGAAAATCCTCTAGGAACACTAAGGATTAAGGAGGTCATGGGTTCAATTCTCACTCCTATAGGAATAAAGAAATTTGCCTTTCCAAAAAAAAAAAAAAAAAACTAAATCGGAGGTTTTTGAGTTTAAAGTTGGAATTTGGGTATGATACTGAATGTTGCAAAATATTGAAGTTAAAGTCTTTGGTTAATTGAATTAATAGTTCAATGGGAGTCTACCATAATTAGTGGATGTTCAAAGGATGGGAGATCGAGAGTTCGGCTTTGATTTAAGATAATTATGAGTTTAATTATTTAGTAGATAACTGTTTAGTTTTTATTTAATTTATTAGGGGATAAATCCAAGGCTTGTTTAGGTTATCCAGTAGGTTTTTGAATCCTAGTATGATTAGGTAAGTTTGGTCTATTTATAGGGTTTAATTGTTTTGCAAGTTGAATTAATTGGAAGTCAAGAATAATAATAAACAAAAAGAGTCGATTATGGTGAATATCAAATTTTGTGTTCGTGTTCTTGGGTCTGATTTCCAACCGTGTGAAGGATTTTACATTCAAGAGTCGGTTAAACCGCATGTGTTTGTATGTCCGAGTGTAAAACTAGTTGACACATTTTCTCATATGGCTTATGTAACTTAAAATGAAACAAATGTTACATTTTGTTATAAGTTGAATCCTTCTAGCCCTTTTGTCATATCGCATTGGTTAAAGTACAAGTAGGGTCAGGTGTTCATCGAATCGGTTTTTGGTCCTCAATATGATTATTACTTGTTTCTTGTCCATATTTGTAGTTTATCATAAAACTTTAACTTTTAGGTTATTCACTCCCGGAAAACTAGGTATATATGATCATCCTTTCTATTATAGATCAATGGCAAATTGTCTTTTGCGATCGAAATTATGGTCACAAAAATGTTGGGTATAACAATTTTGCGACTGGGATTATTTTACAATTAGTGACCAGTAATTTGGTCCAAAAGCTTTGCGACTAGTTTGCGACCGTAATTTTACGACCTAATTAACCATCATTGATCCTTATTATCACCGGTTACCATAAATGACCCTAAATAATCATCAATAACCCTAATTAAATATAGTAATGGTAATGACCATCAATAATGCTAAATGACCATTAATGACCTTAATTAACCATATTAACTTGAAAATTTTAGTTTTTTTATCTTTGGCTTTTTTACAATTGGAATTAAAAAATAATAATATATTTTTTTAACTTGCGAACAAGAATTTTAATTTAATTTTTTCATTGTTCGTGATGGTTTTACCACCCAATTGAAACGGTCGATTTGTAATTGACATATTATATGATTTAATTTTTTCTACTTTTTGCAACTATCTTGTGACCGAATTTTAATGATAGCAACTTTTACTGTCGATTTGCGACCACATTTAAGTTTTAATTTTAACCTATTTGGTGCTAGCTTCTACGACCGTTTTGCTACCGCATTTAACAATTGCAAATTCTGCTACCGATTTTGCACAAAATTTTATTTTTAATTCTAATTTGTTTTGATCACAATTCAATTCTAACTCTAACTGGTTTGCTACTGGTATTTAATTTTTTAATTAGTTACTTACTTTTTTTTTTCATTTTTGTGACCGTTTTGCAACTGAATTGATACGGTGTCGCAAATGGTTCCTTAAAAAGCTCATCACAAGCAAAAGTTTGCGCTTCCAAGTTTTAACTCACAACTTTGATCTCTAACTATTTATTAAACATATTGCATGTCGTACGTACTAAGTTAAGTACCTTTACACAAAGAAATATTATCCTGAACGTTTAGTCATTTTCTAACCTTTAGAATTAAAAGATTAGAATAAAATACATTAAATTAGCATGCGATTAGTTGAGCCACAAGATAATTTAGTCCCACTAGAGGTAGCCTAGTGACCACAAAAGAAGTTTCGTTAAACCAATTAGTTATTATGGCAACACGTGGTTATTGATTCTAGATGACAATGATAGTTAATTAATTACGTTACTTAATTTTTTTTTGAAAGGCAAATTTCTTTTATTCCTATGGAAGTGGGACTTGAACCATTAACCTTCTTAATCCTTGATGTTCCTAGAGAATTTTCCTCTACCAATGGGTCATCAACCCCCTTGGTACGTTTCTTAATTAACCCAAACAGACTGTCTTATTATTTGTAATGTAATCCGTTTTAAATTTTTTTATTTTAAATTATTGTATTCTTACCGTCAAAAGAAAACTTCCATAGCCTTTCGGGCAATTTATCATTTTTCTATTGGGTTTTGGTAAACATAGTCATTTGATGGTTACGTACTTATGTTTAAGAGTTTTTTATGTTTAAATTGTTGCATTTTAACCATCAACTAGCGGGTAATTACCCACGCTCCGCGACGAGTCGGTTTTAAATAAAATTTTATATGAAAAACGTAGAAAGCCACAAGAGTACAAAACTTAAAATATATGCGTATAAAAACAAATAAGAAATTAGAAAAACCAAGAAAAGGTAAAAAAAAAACAAATAGAAAGTCAAAAAACAATCAAAGACTAAAGTCAAATAAAACTAAAAAGATTAAAACATAAGGAAGTAAGCCCAAAGAAAAAAATAACTAAGAACAAAAAAAGGAAAAAAAAGGAAAAAAAAAAAGCCAAGCAAATAAAAAAGAAAAGCCAAAAAAAACAAATTAACATAAATTTGTGAATAATTTATACTAATTAAAAGATTAAAAAAAATTAAGAATTGTTAAGGTAATACTTAATTTCAATAAATGTGGTGAAGAAAAAATAAATTACATAAAACACCCTAAAACGTATCTACTTTAATATTAATGTGTAAGTGAAAAAATGTCCCATTTATAAAACATTGGAACAAGTTTAACACTAAAATTTTAAAAGTTTCACATCCCGACTTGTTTACAACTTAAAGATATTACAAAAGGCTTATCTAATCAAGTAATATACTTCCATACATACATTTTGTATTTCAAAATAACCGTAAAACAAATTACAACACTTTATCATCTTTCAAAAGTTTGTTCTTTACCCCGAGACTTGAGACCATGACTATACTTGAGCCTTCCCTACACACCATAACAAGTAAAGAACTAGTATTAGTTAGCAATGCAACCCCATAGTGATCACCATGCCAAAAGAAAAGCAAAATACAAAAGTTTACTGAACCGGCACAATGTGTGGCGTAAACAGAATCGGTGTAATCCACTCAGCCAGTGTAGTCTACGGCAGGACTGTCGTAGGCTATGACGAACCTGCATGATTTGGCTCTCCTTATTTTAACTCATTTCCAGTCATAATGTTATCACCCATTCAATATATTTAAATATAACTCCTTAATGCACTCCTTATATTGTAATCTTGATCAATACATCTAAACGCACACCCCTTGTTAACTTTAAGATCTAAACTCCTATATATCCATAAAATTTATAATTCTTCTTCATTTGTATACAATCTAAGCCATTAGATCATAAAGCATGCATGCAACTATATATATATACAACAACTTGGATACTATTCATTAAAGTTGTAAATAAGTTGACTTGCGTAATAATAATTTGACATAGAATACATACTTTCATCATAGGTACATATAGAGTCTTGCATATTATTCAATTGTACTTTCTAGTCAACTTAAACATAAGGCATTAGCCAATTTCATGAATATCTTTACACTACAATCAAATTAATCCACAATACATAGTTATATATTCATATCTTCAATTAGAGTAGTAGGCTACTCACATTTGCCCGTATGATTGATTGTACCTTGAGTCCTTCCATCGACTCGTTTACTTCCTAAGTCAAATTTAGTTTATGTTAATAACCAAGTTCTTTGCATACTTTCTCCGGTTTAATGCATGAAGCTTAATTCAAGACATTAAACCTTCCAACCCGGTTGGATATCTGTTATACATCTCAATTTAAATCTCGTTACCAATAACATTATCAATCTATATTATGAATTAAACTCATTTAACTCATTTACCTAAATGATCCGTTGGGTGCTTAATTCCTTCAAAACTCAGTCAGTTTGATATTACAACCTTTTTCATGTAAAACTTGTTTCTAACTAACTTTTGATTCATTCATATACACTTTCATCATAGAATTCATTCAAGACTCTCTAAATCCACCATTAGGGAATTTTATCAAACACCTTGTGTCCACTCTATCTATACATCTCATAATTCATCTTGTTGACATACTAATTCATTCCTTCTAACTAAAGTTTATCATAATTGCATCAATTCAACATAATTTCCCTATAAGAGATGATTTAAACTAATAGAACTTAAATCCCCAAATTCACCAAGTTATGTCAAAGACCCCACTTTCCGTAAACTTTCATAAACCCAATTTGACTATATCAATATGTTTAACCAATTTTAATAGTTTAAACATGTCCAAAGAAGTGTAGGTAACTTGAAAACATAATTACTTAACCTTTCATTCCAATTAATGGTCAAAACTCATATAAACACCCAAAACGTACCATCAACATGCATTAACATGGAAACATAATTAATGGAGTTTTAGATGCAATAACAATAATATGAACATGAAGAACACCATACGAACCAATTTCTATAAAGAATTTCAAGATTATAACAACTTTTCACTAAAACTCTTAGTATTTCTAGGGTTCACAATTAAAAGATAAAGGTTATCTTGATTTAAAATCTCAATTTAACTTCAAAATCAAAACTATCATTTCTTCCTTCTTGTTGCCGTCGACTTCTATCCATCCACCCATCCTTAGAGCATTCACAACCGGTTTGGTATAAGTTTGTGAGTGAATTTTGTATATTTTAAGGAGTGGTTTAAATTGGTTGTGAAATAGACCCCTTTTAAATTATTTTTCACTATTTGGCAAAAATGATCCCTCTAGTTTCAGTTGTAATGATTTTCACACACAAGGTTTATATGTTTCCATCATAACTTATACTTAAAAAAATATACATTGAAATAATAACTTCTTTAAAAACTTTCCTTAATAATTAAATGCTTGAATTATTTATAAACAAAAAATTGCCATTAATATTTTTCATAATATGTATGTGGATTTCCTTTATCCACCATAAAATGTTTTTGGGATTATACCCAAAAGAAATGTGGTGTTACATTATAAACGTAAATTGAATTATATAAAATATCTACAAATTTTAATGATTTAACTAAATAAAAATTCAATTGTTAGATATTAAATTAATCATATAAACTAATAAATAATTTCAAATGATAACAGGAATTTAATATGACGCCAAATAAATTTAAAAGAGGCTTCTCGATATAGAGGTGCACAAAAAAGCCAGTTTTTTTTTACCCGGTCCAAACTGGCAAACCGGTTTGGAATAAACCGGAACCGGTTCGGGTTAGGCTAAAACCGCCGGTTTGAAACCGGTTTGAAGCTTTCTGGATGTAATCGGGTTGGGGACCGGTTTGTGTGAACCGGTTCGATAAACCGGTTTAAACCGGTTTTGGGGAAGGAAAAAATAGCCGTTTTCAAACGGCTATATAGCCGTTGGGGTCGATTTTAGCCTTTTTTTTTTGCCTTTTTCACCTATAATTCACTATAAATAGGTGGGGGTGTTTAGGTTTGATCACACCTCTTTCTACACTCTCTAATCTCTAAAACCGCTCTTTAAACGCTCAAAAACGCTCTCTAAACTCTTAAAAAAAAGCATGGCAAGTTTTGGTGTTGGTGGTTCCTCAAACGAAGTTACCGTTGTGGAAATTCGAGCAACAACGAGAAATCCGACAATTTGGTGCAATTACGATCTATGTTTGTTGTCAAACGGGAAGGAACGTGCTCGGTGCAAGATGTGTGGTGCGTTTTTAGGGAAAGATTCAAACACTAGTTTGAAAACGCATATGGAAAAATCTTGCCCGTCCTTGAAGGGAATTCCAAGTGAAGGTCAAGCCTCGATAACAAGCGAAGGAGGAATTTGGAACTTTGATCCAAATATTGTTCGAGATCGAAATGTTAATTTGAATTTATATAACGAAATGTTAAATGAATTTAGTAAACGGGCTCGAGGTACCACCCCGAGTAGCGAACTCGGAAGGTATATTGGCACAAACTTTTTAGCGTTTATGCCTCCTACCGTTTTTGAGGAGTTTGATATTTTGGCTTGGTGGAAAAAAAACGAAGCTTCGTTTCCGATTTTTTCCGCCATGGCCCGTGATGTACTAACCGTCTAAGCTTCCACGGTAGCTTCGGAATCTGCGTTTTCTTTTAGTGGCAGGGTCTTATCGATACGAAGGACTGACTCACCCCCCTAGCGATGGAAATGTGCATTTGCTTGAAGGACCATTTGGATGCGATGGATAGGATACAAGACCAAACTTCTCTCGAAGACGAAATTCAAGCCGAAGAAATCATACACAACAACGAGTTTGATCTTGGAATATCCGAACCAGTCACCGATGAAGAACTAGCCGAAGATGCAAGGCTACGAAGCTCCAGTTATGAAGACAGCGCACAAGAATAATCAATCAATATTCCAAAAAATTAAAATATATATTCTCATTTGTAATGTTTTAGAATTTTATAATTTTATCTTGTCATGTTTTTTAATTTTCGAACTTTTCAAATATTAATAAACGTCGAACTTTATGTTTTATATTTGTTATATATATATTTTTTTGATTTTATATTAAAAATATAAAATTTATTTGAATTTTTTTTTAATAAAAACCGGTTTATAGGGCAAACCGGTTTGTAACCAACCCTAACCGGTTTGACCAGTTAGACATTTTCCCCCTCCGCAACCGGTTTAACCCGAACCGGTTTAGGGCCAAACCGGTTTTGACTTTTCGTTGACCAAACCGGTTCGGTTCGGGTTGAACCGGTTTGGATTAAAAAACCGATTTGTTCACCTCTATCTGGATATCGTTTTCTTATTGGGCCATGGCACCACTTGAAGCCCACCACCATTTTATTGCTAGCATAAAAACCAGTGGAATAAAAGAATAGGGAATGCCATAAGCAGTAAAGAAGGTTGTAAAAGAAAGATGGTTTGGACGGAGCCACGGCGACCGGCGGCCAGTCTAGGGTTTCAACGACTTTGAGTTTTCCCGACTCTGATATCAAATTGATTCATCAAATGTCTTTGTATTATAAAATGGTTGTGATTAGGGTTACAATAAGGTGTGGTATATATAGGCCACAATATTACATTCCTAGCCCTACGGTATCACACTATTACACTTGACCTAATACTTTATCATGTTTGAGCCCGAACTTAAGTTTGAAATATATAACGAGCCGGTCTCGCAAACTTGTAAGTGCTGTGCGCCTCAAGTTATTATCGAACTTTTCGAGTCCTGTGGAATATTTATCTCAATATGAAATATAAATCAACTAGAATTTTTTTAGTCATGTAGAATTATCTAAAACTTGATTATACATTTATACCAGAAATATGTGCATAATCAACTACTTATAATGCAACTAATTCGTATTATGCACATATAATGAATTACCCCGTTTATTTTGGATCTCAACACATTCCAACTCCACAAAACTTGCTGAATCTTCTCTTTCACATTTCTTCATGTGTTACCCCCTTGTCAACTCTACTTCCTCCTCTCCCTATGGCGATCGGAAAACCTCGTGGCCACAAGAGACCGTCGGGAGGTCCCTGTCCGTCCACCGTCACCACCGTGGTGCTTGTGACGGTCTGTGTTTTCAGCCTCTGGATGCTAACCTCCAACTCTATAACTTCTCCATCAAAGACCACCATTCTGATCAACACCTCCTCGTTTCTAAAATCGAACCGAAAAATCCCAACTGAGACGGAACAAGATAAACATGTTGATCTCTTGTCTAATCATAGCAATTCGCGTATAGATGTTGCACCACGTGATGATGAACTGAAAGCCCAAGATGATCAAGAAACGGGCCAGAGTTATAAGCTCGATGATGATAGGGATTGGTTAGCTGAAACCGAAAGTGAAGGGAAACAGGAAAGTGCGAATAATGTTGTCGACGACGATGCCGAGAGTTTGAATGATAGTGATGTGGGGAAACAAGAGGCTGAGGAAGAACAAGAGGAGGGAAAAGAAGAACATGAAATTGAAATATCAACTTCCGGAACCGAAGATAACAAAGATGGATCAAAAGAAAAGAAATATAAAACACGCAAGATCGAAGTAACCGATGATCAACAAAGCGATAATGGGAATCAAGAGGATGACATCAGCGATTTGGAAGGTAACCAGGAACAAGAAATAATTAATCAAGAACACAAGAACGGAACAGAGAATAAACAGGATCAGGAACAGGAGGAGCAGGAGCAGGAACAGGAACATCATGAGGATGAGGATGACGGGCCGATAGAATCGCACTCGATAGCAACCGAGACAAAAGCCCATGTTGAAAACCAAGAAGCAAAAGATGTTAGAAACAAAATGGAGCAAGCTAAGATAGAATCAATGATAGTACCCAACACCACTATACGGATCAAAGCTTTGGATGCAAGGAACTCAACCGTCGCTAAAGGTGATGTTAACGGCTATATTGACGGTTACGAATGGGGATTATGTAATGTGACAGATGGGGCAGACTATATGCCTTGTTTGGATAACGGGATAACGAGACAGTGCCCAAACGAGCCTCATGCGTGTCTAGTTCCTCTTCCAGATGATTACAAGACACCTATTGCATGGCCTCAAAGTAGAGATAAAGTATCAATTAATACTCTTATTAACATAGAACATTATTACCTTAGAATATTTAACATTTTAACGGATTTTAATTAGGATGTTAATCACAGATATGGCTCCATAATATGCCAAACAAGGCCTTATCAAATTTTAGAGGTAACCAAAACTGGGTAAAGGTGACAGGGGAATTCATCACATTCCTAAAAGGTGCTATGCATTATATCAACTTTCTACAAGAGGTAAAAGACCATACTATTAACTCACATATACATATTATGAAAATAAGTGACGGACCAGAACTTTTCGGTTAGAGGGTCATCGTAAAGTTTTCTTCTCTACTAATAACAACTAAGGGGTCTAGTGAATTCTGGGGATTGCGGGGTCGGTAGACCCTTTTGACCCTCCCTTGGTTATGTCCTCTGTGAAATTTGTCTTTTCAACCGGACTATTATCTTTCTAAGAACAACAGGTGGTGCCCAAGATCGCATGGGGAAAGCACACGCGAGTAGTACTAGATATAGGGTGTGGTGTAGCGAATTTTGGTGGTTATCTCTTTGATAAAGAGGTTTTAACAATGTCGCTCGCCTCTAAAGATGATCAAGCATCTCAAATACAATTCGCTTTAGAAAGAGGGATACCAGCGATCTCTGCTGCCATGGGCACTCAACGCCTTCCGTTTCCAAGTAGGGTGTTTGATATTGTGCATTGTGTTCGTTGTAAAGTACCTTGGCATAAAGATGGTGGCATCCTTCTTTTGGAGGTTAACCGCATGCTTCGTCCCGGAGGCTATTTTGTTTGGTCAGCAACACCTGTTTATGGAACACTTGAAGAAGATGTTCAAATATGGAAAGGTATAATTAGTTAATGGGTTAATTTATGATATAAAAAAACCAACATACATCGTAATTTTCACGAAAAAAATCCATCATCAGAAAAACAGGTAAAAGTCGCTAAACCCAAATTTGTCATATTTAAGTCCATAAACTTTTATAGAATACATATACTTTTAAAAAATATTTGAAATAATATCTTGTTACCCCTTAAATTAGTCAAATTTAGATGAAGCAACATCCAAAATTTGCAGAAAGAATTATTATATAATCTTATTTTGACCAATTTATAGGTAATTACGGGTTGTTGTTTTGAATATTTTTTTCACAATTAAGTGCATTCTAAACAAGTGTTTTAATATAGCAAAATTGAGTTTTACAGATTCTTCATTCTTTACATGAAATTCGCACTGGTTGATTTCTTGAAATAACTTTGTGTACTTGTTAACTAGAGATGTCTGCCTTAACGGTGGCAATGTGTTGGGAGCTTGTGACCATCAAGAAGGACAAAGTGAACACTATGGGTGTTGCGATCTACCGCAAACCAGACTCGAATGAATGTTACAATGTAGTAAAAGAGAAAAAACCTCCCACATGTAAACCCGATGACGATCCTGATTTTGCTTGGTACGTGCCTTTACAAACATGTATGCATATGGTGCCAATGGTGGAGACAGAAAGAGGTTCACACTGGCCTGAAGAATGGCCGGCCCGCGTTCAAAAACCTCCGTACTGGTTAAACAAAACCCAAATAGAAAACTTTATACAAGAGTATGAACATTGGAAACGAGTGATCAAGAAAACATATACGAGTAAGTTAGGGATTAACTGGACGAATTTGCGGAATGTTATGGACATGAGAGCTGTTTATGGTGGGTAAGTGATGAAAAAAAGTACCAACTGTTAATTACCTTCTATACGTTCTTGTCATTGATTAATTTAGAGTAAACTATCATTTTCGTCCACGTGGTTTGACCATTTTAGTTATTTTCATACAAAAACTTTTTTTTAAACTTTTTCGTCTCTGACTTTTCAAAATCTAGTCATTTTTATCCAAATAACTTCGTCTATATTTTAACGTTAAATCATGGGCCGGTTTGAAATTCATGGGTTAAAATCTAACCAAAATTGCCAAAAATTTAACATTAAAATATACGCGGAGTTAGTCAGTTAGATGAAAATGACTTGATAAAAAAAAGTTTTTGGATGAAAGTGGCTAAAATGGCTTAAATCACACGGACGAAAAAGGCACTTTACTCATTGATTTACGTTGACAGGTTTGCTGCAGCATTGACGGATTTGAAGCTATGGGTGTTAAATGTGGTGAATGTAGATTCACCCGATACATTGCCGATGATCTTTGAAAGGGGTCTTGTTGGGACCTACCATGATTGGTGCGAGTCTTTTAGCTCGTATCCTCGAACATATGATCTTCTCCACGCGGACCATTTGTTTTCGGAGGTGACAAAGAGGTGCAGGATTAAAGGTGTAGTGGCGGAGATTGATAGGATTTTGAGACCAGGAGGGGTCTTGATCGCTCGAGATGAACCAACCATGATTACGAACATTGAGAGATTTTTGAGGTCGTTGGATTGGGAGGTTAATTCGACGTTTATAAATAAGCAAGGAGTAATAAGTGGTCGGAAGTCATTGTGGAGGCCAAGCACATATATAACACCTTCTTGATCCTCACCTGTAGCGTTCTTAGCCGAGTTAGCCTGACTGCTTTTGGATATATTTATTTTAGTGTCGGCTAAAAGTCAAAAGCTTGGTCAAAACATACATTTTGATGTGCATTTTAATGACTAAAAGTCAAAATCAGGAATTCAAAATGTATTACAACAGAGATGTCGAATTAAATCGAATAATATACGCAAAATGTTTAAAAAACCTTCGATCCGATTGTAGAATCGGATTATTCTCCTTTGTAAAGCTTGTTATATTCTGCAAGTTCTTCAAAATATACGTCCCATACGCACCGGACACAGCCACTGCCACAGCAATCTTCCGGCAACGGTTTCTCCGGAGGGGGAGGGATCTCCGGCGACTTCTGCGTTTCCTTTGTATCCTTAGCAACGCTCAAACCATCGCCTGATTCGGTTTCCTTATCAGCATCAGAATCGTCCATGATGCTGTTGAAATTAAAATTAGAATTGAGATCGAGATAACTTGTGTTTGTGAGAGAAAATTGGATTGGATTGAGATGTGATGGATTAAGAGCGGTGGTAACTCGTTGAAGACTATGGAATCTCATGGCCGGTCGACGGCCAACGCCACCATTACGTCGGAGGTTTAGACTACGGAGGATAGCGGGTGGAGGATGCGGGTGGAGGATAGCGGGTGGAGGATGCTTCCATATAATCTGGGCGATTCTTAACCAATCGGATGCCTCAAATGGAAGAATAGTAGGTAAAGTTACATCTGTAACCCTCTACTTTCTGTTTTTGACAAAGTTATCCCAAACTTCGTATCCTAATTGGAAGCCAAACATTTGAAAAACACTTTTAGAACTAAATACAAAATACAACAAAAATTGTTATAATCTCTAAATTGGTAAACTGGTAAACGAAGTTACGAATTAATCAAAAATAAGCTTTGCAAAAATATCATTGTGTAGGATAATATGAATAAAGTTAGTTTAAAAAGACAAATCTAATAAGAAAACTATTAAAAAGACAAATCTAATTAATGCGACATAGTTAGATAATCTGTTTCAAATTTAGCAATTATTTATTTTATATAGTAAAGTAATGTACTCCTTAACCAAATAGTTTTGCGTTTAAACCCTGTAGAGTACGGTTATAAAAAGAAAAAAAATATTTTACTGAGTCATTAAAAGTCATACTTCCATATGTTTCTTGAAATTTTCAGTGAATACATAGAGAGCAAAATAGTTAGGCTTCGTTTTGATGAATTTAATGTGCTTTTCAATAATGTTATCCATATATTGCAACTAGGAGTCTAGGACACAACTTAAAAACCATCTATGCCTTCAAAAACACCTTGTATGAAAAGTAAGAAAGATATTGTGAACTCTTTTTTAACAGTTATAACTAGTAGCATAGGGCGAATATCTGTTTGTTTGTGATCTCCGAGTCTAGTGGGGGATCTTACAGGATTATCGGTTTAAACACAATATTGTTGGAAGGATATAAATTGTGGAATCATGAGGGGGTGATAAGACGTTTTCGATGACGAAGACTAGAAAACATCACTTTAACTTAATAGCTATCGATAAAAATTATCTTTATGAAATCAAGGCTATAGAAAAACACGGGTTAATGTAATAAACCGTTATTTTCATGGTAGGAGTGTGAGGTGCTTTTAACGATGATGATGTCATGTCCCCTGACAGTGGACACAGAGTCGGTGAATGTAGTTATTGATAGACATTATCTTCTTGTAATCCATGTGTAAAGTAACATGTGTAGAAATTGTTACGACTAAAGTATAAGTCATTGATTGACGTTATATTCATGTAGTTAAGGCCGAGTAACATGACTTGTTGATTGGCTCCTTCTCAAAGTTGTGAAAATCGAATCAGGTCGAGAACTCGTCACCCTGTCGGTTCGCTTCGTATGTTATGAACAACCATTGGTTGAACTCGTTGATTTTCTCTTTTTCCACTTGAATCGGTTCTAAAGCGAAATTGATAAAACTTTCTGTTAACATGGAATAAGAGACACCTTTATCTATTTACGAAAGGAAAAAAAACTAATGAAACTTTTTGCTCATATGGAGTGCTTCGGACTTATTTATCATCGTAACCATGTTACGTATCTATAATCATTTATACTTTAGATTACTTCTATCATTTAATTTATAACTACATACAATTTAGTAGACGTATGAACAATACTAATTCGTCATTGCCTGGTATAAACATAAATGACCTCCTGGCCCAGTGGCACAGCCGCACCCTGTGCTCCCCATCCATCCGGGTTTGAACCTTGAGGGTAACGTTTTTATATTTTATTTTCTTATTTTTTAATTCATTTTTTTTTTCATCTTTTTAAAAGTGTTATGGTTTATATTTTAGTTCTAGCCTGCGACTCGACTCGCCGCGCCGCTGACATGAGCCAATATTACAATTATGTAAGTAGACGGCCCATTTAACATCCCTAAATCCTAGTTTAGCTTGCTTACGCTTTTCACATACGACTACGTAATTTCTTTTCGACGCGCAGTACGACTCCAAGCTCGACCATCAAATTCATCGCCCAATTGGAAGCGAAATGATAAATTTACAAACAATTATCATCTTCTAGAGGTAAACATGAAAAGTTCTGCGTTGATCTCTGAAGATGACCTGTTGCTAAAAAGTTCAATCGAGGTTTCTAATCTTACACCTGTTCTAGTGTCGATTATCGCTATTTTATATATTTTTTAGCGTGTTCTTCGAGAAATTGCATCCAAACTTTAGTGTTTGTCATCAGCACTTCAGTGATTATATCATTGTTCATGATTTTTGTTATTGCTATTAGGTTTGTTGATGCACGAAATTTAACATCTGTGTTGCCTAACAAAATGTCGAATGTAACTAATTAATTTCAGGTGCGTTTTTTTTCTGGTAGATACCTTTACTCTTTTGGTTGAATGGACTATACTCATGATCGGTATGCATAAAAGTTTGAATATCTTTAGCCGAAGGCTGATAGCTGAAGAAATTGGTACCTGTAGTTAGCAAAATAAAGTAGATAAATCCACAGTAATATTTTGTCTTCTGAATGATAGGGTAGAATGAAATCAGGAGTATATGAGATGTCCTTGAAAATATGTTTATTGGCATATGCTCATGCCTAAATTAGGGAAAATAGAGATGTCCTCTATGATTAAATAGGTTTGCGGGGAAGACGCATTGAATGGGGGTAAACCTAAGCAAAAACAAGCAAACAAACAAACGTACCTAGTGAAACCCCACTCATAGCGATAGCAGAGGTAGGGTCTGAGGAGGGTAAGATGGGGCAAACCTTTTCTCTATCCGTAGGAAAGAGTGGCTGTACCTGATGAGACCACGGCTCCATAAACCTTTTCTTGGCAAGTTGGCATGTAAAGTTTAAGACCATATAGCATAAGTGTCGCACAGAGAAATATACAATAACCAAAACAAAAAAAAATACAAATAATAACAGTCAACAACTACAGTAATGAATGGTAAAAGGTCAGGGTGACATGAATAAGCTAGCACAAGTACTCTAAAAAGTGCGTAAATGTCTTTTAGAAAGTCTAGAAAGTACACTATGCACTTTCCTAAAAATCCATTATCCTACCTATGCAGTTAACTCGGCCGATATATCGGTGAGGTTATCGGTCACAGACTAGCATATCGGTTAGAATATCGTTCCGGAGAATATCGGCCGAGATAACCGATATATCGCCGAAATTTGGAGTCTTAAATATCGGTTATATTACCGATATTCTCTGTTTGGACCAAATCGAGCAAGTAGAACGAATTCTTACCTTATTTCAAAGCATAATCAAACCACCTGTGTTTCCATTGTGGGAAATCAACCCAGCAATCCACGATTTTGAACCCAATCGGTCTGATTTTGGAGTTGGTGTGCGTGAGATTGAAGGCAGAATAGGAATGGTGGAGTAGAGGGGGAACGGCTCAATGAACGGGGTGGAGGGATTAGGGTTTATTAAGTTTGGATTTTTAACTTTTAACCCCTCTACATTTTTACTAGTTTATATCTAGTCCTCAAACTTATAAATTTATACATAAAAAGCATAAAAGTAATGTTATATTTATAAATTTAAAATTTTATTCAAAAAATTTATGTTTCTAGTCTATGACTATTGAATCTGATGATTAATATATAATTTTTATATAAATTTATGGTTACCGATATCTCACCGCGATAACCGATATCTCGAATATCGGTCCTTGACCGATATCCGATATTTTACCGCATTAACTGCTTAGCTTAATCCTATGTCTCAACGAACTCCTATCCCCAATCATGTTCTCAGAGAGGTGCAAGTCTAGTAAATCCTGCCTAATCCGCTCATCCCAAGCAAGTGAAATAATAATATCTTCTAAAGGGTGGTAAACCTCATGTCATGAAATAGTAATATCTTTTAAAGGGTGAAATCTAAAAGTATGGGAAAGGAATCACATGGGTTGATACAACCCCGGGTTGAGGGTATGGGTCTGACCAGAAATGGGCGCCCGGTTTGGCGGTTTCTGACCAAGTTTCGCAAATTGGCACCAATGTAACCATGACCCAGTTAGTGGGGGGTTTTTTCTATCAGTTTTCTTTCAGTTTCGTAACTGCTTTCTTAGCTAGATATAGGGTCGCTACTTATGTTTTTAGTTAGGGTAGAGTATTTTGTTTTGGTTTATCAAGTGTAATCAGGAGACTTACCCATCTCGAATTGGGTTGTTATGTTCTTATTTTCCAGTAATCAAGCCAGCCGATTTTAGTTCTTATCATGGGTTGTGGTCTTTGTACAATACATATGACATAAGTTTTTGCTACTTCCTGGTTTATTATTAGTGAACTTGTGGGAAGAAGATTTGATTCCTGCATTTCTTTTAAATTCATACTACAGTCTGTTTTTCTTACAGGATTTTATCATGTTGATACAATATCCTTCTTATTGATCATGGATGGTTTATTTGGTAAGTAGGTTTAAGAGAACTTTACATCTCATACCATCTGTAAAGGATCTCAGATGGTGATCATAGTGTGGTGGCAAAAAAATTTGGATGGTCTCTGGGTTGAAACTTGATTAGTTGGATTAGATTCTGACTAGGATTTTGTATTTTTGCTAATTTCATCCAAGATTATAATCATGTAGTCTAGTCATTTGTTTTTTATTTCATAAGTGGGGCCTTGTTTCACAGGCTGGAGCTTCACAGGAAGCACTTGCTAAAGGAAACAAGAAGATCCTTGGCAAGAGAAAAGGGGGGAACATATGCATACAATACTATCGAACGAGAAGAAGGATGAAATCTGAATCATTTAACTTTCCAGATTTAAGTTTCTTTGATAGATGCAATTATTTTCAAGGTACACTTAATCATGAGGCTCAGATTGGTGATTCCATGTTCAGTGACTGGCTTGCAAAAAATTTAGGGAGTTTCGCAACTACTGATTTAGTTGATAAATCAGCTGACAAATGTCATGAGTCGGTTCAAAATGATTGTATAAATGGCTCCATTAGAGAAGATGGATTATACAAACTTACTGAAAATGTTTGCCATTTACTAACAGATAATCTGATGAACTTTTTTGACCCGGGTATTGAACCGGAAGATGACACTCGTATGCATGAAGGTGACTCGGATAATTCTAGTGCTGTTACAGAAGTTGAATATGCAAGTCTTCCTGATTCACTTTTGAGCTTCTCAGATAAGAATTATATTGTTTGCATTTTGAATACAGAAGACACAATTGATAATATTCCTAATTCACAATTGTTGGATCATTCTCCTGAAAATGTTCTAGAAAATCCCTCATTTCATGGTGATGAGCAGGATGTTTGTCACTGTAAGGATGATGTTGAGTCAACATCAATCTCACACCTCGACTCTGTTCAGTTTAGTGAAGGGGAAACTATTTGCATTTTAAATACAGAAGATCCAGAGATACCATGCAATGATAATATTTTCTTGCTGACTCATTCATCTCCTTCTGTTAGACCCCAAACTGCTACAGATTTTATTGACCCGGCATCATCTTTTACCCCGTCACAGATGGATGGTCCAGATTTATCTTCAGAATTTGATTCTGCAAATCAACATGTTGGTATCACTCTTAAATCTGTATCACTGGACCATAATCCTTCTATATCGGACCATAACAACCCTGCCAGTGATTGTGACTTACCTCGCTTTCCTGATATTGAAAATCCAGTAACACCATGCCATGACAGTATGTTCTTGCCGACTCATCCATCACCTTCTGTTAGACCCCAAATTGCTACAGATTCTATTGACCCGGTGTCATCTTTTACTCAGTCACAGATGGATGATCTAGATTTATCTTCTGAATTTGATTCTGCAAATCCACATGTTAGTAACGCTCTTAAATCTGCATCAATGGATCATAATCCTTCCGTATCAGACCATAACAACCCTGACAGTAGCCTACCTTGCTTTCCTGATATTGAAAATCCAGAAATAACATGCAATGATAATATTTTCTTGCTGATTCATCCATCTTCTGTTAGACCCCAAACTGCTACAGATTCTATTGACCCGGCATCATCTTTTACTTGGTCACAGATGGATGGTCCAGATTTTTCTTTGGAGTTTGATTCTGCACATCCACATGTTGATATGACTCTTAAATCTGTATCAATGGATCATAATCCTTCTATATCAGACCATAATTGTGATAATGATCTACCTTGCTTTCCTGATATTGAAGATCCAGAAATATCATCTCCTTCTGTTAGACCCCAAACTGCTACAGATTCTATTGACCCGGCATCATCTTTTACTTGGTCACAGATGGATGGTCCAGATTTTTCTTTGGAGTTTGATTCTGCACATACACATGTTGGTAGCACTCCTGATTCTTTATCATTGGATCATAATCCTTCTATATCAGACCATAACTGTGAGAGTGATCTACATTGCTTTCCTGATATTGAAGATCCAGTAATATCATCTCCTTCTGTTAGATCCCAAACTGCTACAGATTCTTTTGACCCCACATCATCTTTTAATCAGTCACAGATGGTTGGTTCACATTTAACTTCTGAGTTTGATTCTGCAATTCCACATGTTGGTAACACTTCTAAATCTGTATCAATGGATCATAATCCTTCTATATCACAATATAACTGTGATAGTGATCTACCTTGGTTTCCTGATATTGAAGATCCAGAAATACCATCTCTTTCTGTTAGACCCCAAACTGCTACAGATTCTATTGATCCCACAGCATCTTTTACTCCATCACAGATGGATGGTCCAGATTTAACTTCTGAATTTGATTCTGCACATACACATGTTGGTAGCACTCCTGATTCTTTATCATTGGATCATAATCCTTCTATATCAGACCATAACAACTCAGACAGTGATGGCGACCTACCTTGCTTTCCTGATATTGAAGCTTTGGTAAACTTTATAATCCTTCTGTTTGATTTTTACACCATTTTTTGAGATCATTTATTTTCTGTTAATACTTCTATTTATTCGTTCAGATACTTAAACTGGACTTTGATTATGCTCAAGAGTCTTGGATTACCAATGACGGTGGTTAACTTGTCATTTCATTCAGTTTATGATCAGCATTTTGTATAGCATTCCTAACTCACTAGATTTTTGTTGATTTTTTTGTCTGCAGTTAAAAGGCGTAAATACAAACACCCTAAAAGGACGATAAAGAGCCTGGAACAGTCCTCATCACAAAGAGCCATGTCATATCTAGGTGCTTTTGCTGTCTTTTACAGCCATCATTTTAATTACTATATCAAGAAAACAGAGGTACATTTGTTTTCTCAACTTTGTTACAAAGCTCTTGATATTTCCTCTTTATTGGATTATGTAAAACATCTAAAATTTGTGTTTCAGGTCACAATAGGCAGATCAACAGATGACACTGAAGTTGATATTGATCTAAGGAAAGAAAGTCATTCCAACATGATATCTAGGCAGCAGGTGAGATTCTTCAGTGTTCTAAATTACTAATATAAGGGTCTATCAATTCAATTAAAACATTTCTATTTTTGTAACAACATGATTTGTTTTTAAGCTTTCAAAACTCCAATAACTAAAATAATATTTTGTAATAAATGTCAACGTGTTTGTCTAACCAGGCTATTATAAAAATGGAAACCAATGGTACATTCACTCTTAAAAATATCGGGAAGGGTTCAGTTTTAGTGAAAGGAAAATCAATTGCTCGTGGGCAAGTAGCTGCGCTCGGTTCAAGTTGTTTGATTCAGGTAATCAATTAATTAATTATTCCTTTTTACCAAGATTTCTGTTGCTAGTGATATGGTTGACATTTTGTTTCTCTTAATTTACAATAAACAGCTAATACATGGTTATGTTTATTTTGGTAGATAAGGGGGACGGATTTCATGTTTGAGGTCAATGACAGATATGTAAGATGGTACTTGGATAACATTATCAAGAAACCCCAAGGTAAATTTAACACATTTGAATGGTCGGTTGGGTGAACCCTGAAACGAAAATTGCTATATTAAATATACAAATGATTATACATGTGATCGATTCAACATTAGTTGAAGCAAGTAATACAAACAAGATTTTGTTACAAATATCTTGGATCATTTAAAAGTTAATATTCTTCTATCCATCCATACATGTCTATCTTCTTTATACTTTTATGAAGAGTATCCAACTCAACCTGCTGCTGGGCTTTTAAATAATTTAATTTGTCATGGGGATCTCTTTTATAAAGTCAATGGTAGACTGGATAAGGTGTAGTCTGCAAGGTCAACCATGCCCTTATCCCCAGGTACTGTCTCTCTCTTACCAAGTATCAAAGCAATCAGTATGGGAAAGATTTGAGGTTTGGTCTTGTTTCTTGGTGTTCAACCTACAAGAAATCGACTGGTTGTGCATAAAAATGATTCTTTTGAAGCGAAAATCATGAGAATATATATTTTTTCTTGGTATATCTATACGTTGGTGTTCATGTCAAATAAGTTTTTACCTCTATAGCCATGAATGTACAAATAAGTTTATACGTTAATTTTTTTACATATTTATTTATTTTTTAAAATGCGTTAGAAGACATTTCTAATGATATTAGAACTTCAAGTGTTACATGGAATTTGTTCTCGTATGTCATGGCTATATATGTAAAATCTCATTTGACATATAAACTATTTTATTCTTGTGATTTTCTATCAGATAAAACTTAAAAAGAAAAAGTAAAAAAAACCATCAGTAAAAATGTAAAACCGGGTCGGGTGTGCTTTTCATTCAAGATTTCTTTGGTGTTTGGCGAGTGCCTTGTGTTTGAAATCATTTTTGGTAAAAACCAAATCAAATCTGACCTAAATGAGAATTACAGTCTCACAATTAAAAGATGCATGTATTGAAGGTATAAACCAGACTGGAGGTGGGACAGGTACGGGTAAATGTTGGGTCAGTCCCGGTTTGGTCGAAGTTGGTTGATCATCAAATCGGTTTGGGCCAAGTTGGTTGGTCATCAAATCGGTTTGGGTCAAATCGGGTTATGAAAATGGATTGTAACTGTTTGGGCCTGCAATATATTTCTGTTTTTTCTCGGCTGCATCTGTAATTTTTATTCTGGGGCCTATTTGGGCTGCAGTGTTTCCCAATATTTTCTTTTTAACTATTTTGACTTAAGAAAGTCGATGATTATCCTACTTATATAGTTGTATTGGAGGTTAAAAGGTCAAATGGATTAATGTAAAATATATATATGAAAATGATAAGGTTGACCATGTCAATTAAGTTAAAAGTAAAAAGAATATACAAATAAACGATTAAATAGGTTAAACGAGTTAAATGTCTAAAACAATTCCAAGTATTAAACCAATTGAAACCACCAAGTCTTCTGGTTGAGTGGTAGTCCCATGATTTTTCAAATCGAAGGTCATGGGTTCGAGTGTAGCTTGGGACAAAATACTCAAGGTTGAGCTAAGGGGTGTTCCTAATTGTGGGTTTCCTTCTGGGTGGTCTGGGGCCGGGTCACAACGCTTCTGTTCTATGGGTGGAAGGATGATCCGTTTGTCAAGGTGATCCCCGGGGTCCGGGCCTTTGCTGTTTAGAAAAAAAAAAACCAATTGGCAATTAACGTCTTTGTCTTCAAAATTATGCAGTCGATAACACCGATATCTCGGTGATATCTCGGATATCGGCCATCTGACAAAATATCGGTCCAAATATCGGTACCGATATTATCAGCGATATTTACCGATATATCGCCGATAAATTGAGTTTAAAATATCGGTTGAATTACCGAGTATATCGGTAACTCGTTTAAAAAATGTTGGCCCAAGAGCCCAAAAGTCCAAAAACCCATTGATTTATGCCCTAACTACAATCGAACTCCCAATCGCACGCTTCTTCAACCTGCAATTGCACTCCCTCCTTCAATTGGAACTCCCAATCTTTCAACCTTTGACAACTCCAATAGCACTAGAAACAAGTTGCTGACCTGCAATCTTTTATGTTTTTGACTTTTGATTTGACTATTAATATTAATATTATATATATATGTTTATTCATGATATAAAAATTACCGATATCCCACCGCGAGAACCGATATCTCAAATATACCGATACTTTTTCACATTAACTGCATAGCTTCAAAACCCAATTGCTGGCCGTTTAGTCCAGTGGTAGCCCGGGAGCCTAGTTCACCGGTTCGAATCTCGTCTGGGTGGGTTAGGGGTTTTTTCTGGTGACGGATTTCCTCCTGGGGGCAGTATTGTAAAAATCGCTTGGCGCTAGTCGGGCGGTGGAGTAGGGCCTAGGCCTAGGCGGGATTAATCGGGCCTTGGCGGGATTAATCGGATTGAAATTTTTATATGTAATTTTAAGTTTTTTATATATATACACACATTTTTATATGTAATTTTTATAAAAATGTTCATTTTTAAACCACACCAAAGGTTTTCGCCGGAATTTTCAAGTTTTCGCCGAAAATTTCAGGTTTTCGCCGGAATGTTCGCCGGAATATGGCCGCCTAGGCCCGCCTGGAACCGACTAGGACCGCCCAACTATTAATGGAGCGACTTGGCCAAAATTAATCCTCACTGGGCCGCCAGCGACTAATCGACGCCTAGACGCGATTTTTACAACCATGCCTGGGGTGATGCCACCCTGTTCTTTGGGTGGAGTTGATGCCTTTCAAAAAAAAAAAAAAAAAAAACTAGTGATTCATAAAAATAATAATAATAAACATGCCTGAGGCTAGATCACATGGTTTAAAAAAAAACTAGAGAGTTTATGGTGTGGTTGTTTTAAGTTTATCATTTGATTTCTATAAAAGACCTGAGGCTAAATCACATGGTTTAAAAGTCCTTACATCACACACTAAGGTCGCCGGTTCTAAACCTGTGCACACCTTCGGTTTTTTTTTTCTTCTTTTTCCTTTCTTTGTTCTTATTTAGCATATATACATATATAATCTGGTGAAAAGAAATTTATATACATATATTACTTAAACCTTTAAAAGGGTGAATTTGCATTATTTATAGTACAGAATTTTAATGATTATTTTATTAGAGTATTTATCTTACTTAAGTGATTAGTAGATATTAAACAAATAATCTTACAATTTAGGCTTTCATAAATAATAAAATTACAAATCGTTTAATGAAGAGACGTAAAAGCTCCACTTTGATAATAATTCCCGAATTCAATCAAGTACAAGTTTCTGGATCCCTTTCATCTATGAGATCACCTTCTATTTATAGAGTTTTACATTCTCTTTCCCCTAACCGTATGATAGTGACAGCCTCTTTCTCATTGGTTTCTTCTTCTTGTGGGCCCTCATGGTGGTTAAGGAGTTTAGATTTCTTTCGTTTAGGCCCCTTATGTATGATCTTTTCATCATACGTCGTCACTTAACTACTTTATTTATTCCAAAATTATATCTTTGTGCATATTATTATATTATAATATTTTAAAATGATAATAACTTAATTTTATTTGCTTTTGTCATCATCTTAATTATACAAGAGTAGTACTAAACTATGGTTTGATTTATGTGATATTTGTCACGAAGTTTGTTTTTATAAATTTATAAACATTATCTCAAATATTATTCACCTTAGTTATTTGGCATCGTTAATAACTCGAACCTTTAATATTCTTTCGTTCGTTCATTCGTTCTAAGTTCTAAGTCCCAATGGCTCCGTTCTTATTCCCTTTAATCGTTTCTATACATTAAATAACATGTCTTATTTAACTTAGGGCGTCCTTAATTCTCGTTGCTACAAATTACAAGTTTCATCCTCTACTTATCAAGGTGAGAACATAGCCCCTTTTTCCTTACTACTTTTGGAGTGAAACATGTGTATCTATGATATTTAAAACTATAACATTATTGCGATCATTAACTTGTTTTCAAGCCTAAGGAAGTACTAGTATGGTCATATGGGGGAAACCGATATAACAACGGCACAATCTTAGGGATTGTGGATGCATATAACTTTTTAACGGCACAATCGTGGATTGTGGATGCTTATAACATATAACATTTAGGGTTGATTGCAAAATGTTTGTGTTAATATGCTTGTACACTTGTTTGAACTTGATTTGAATTTGTTTATATCTTTATAACAATTTATCTATATAACTTATAAAACCTATGATTCTCACCAACTTATTGTTGACTCATTTACTTTACATGTTTCAGGAACTAATAACTAAAAGATGAAGATTCACATAGGATTGTTTTTGGGACTTAGCTAATAAATTTAAACATTATATTTATTTTTATTTTAGATGTTGTTTGACTTGTTGAAACAAGGGTTGTTATCAATTATTAAATTTTAATAATTTATGTGTTGACTTAGTGTTGTCTTTATAACTTGTGCTATGAACTAAATGTGTGACGCCTCAGGTTTCCGCCTTGGCGGGGTGTGACAAATATATATATATATATATATATATATATATATGTTATTAAGAAGATTAAGAGGGGGAAATACGTAAATAACTCTAAATAATAAAACTTTGATAAATTAGATAGCAAATATAACAACAATAATTTAAAATTACTTTTTGCAAGATCCTCTAAATTATCTAATTCCTCAACAACCTTGATCTTCTTCGTCTTTAGAACTCAATCTTGTGTATAAAATAATACTTTAATAACAGGATGGATAAAGTTTTTTCCTTGTACTAAAGACGACTCTGAAGCAATTTTAATTGTAGTTGTGAAAGCATCTAAAAGAAATAAAAAAAAATTATTATTATCATAAACATATCTGAAGGAACGGTAAGACTTGCATTACTTTTTTTTTAACGGCGAACATTGAATGTTGTGACGTCGCACCCCCATCACATGGGAGAGCCTCGTCCAACTCTGGCCAATATGTTGTCTTAACCGGGCCCACTTGGTGTCAGAGTTGGAGAGCATCCAAGGAAAAATCCCACCTAATACGGCCCCTTCCGGTCTTGAGGGAGAGCCGAGGCTCGTACCCTGGATCGGCGTGGGTAAAACCCTGTGCATCAGCCTAAGAACTAGGCCTCATTTCCATGCCTCAAAAATTAATGGTGGTGGCAGGGATTGAACCCGGGTCTCTTGGGACTTCAGACCTCACATCAACCACTACACCACAACCTCTTTGGCATAACACTTACATTACTGTTGCATTGTTTGATGAATTTTTTATTTCCATCTAATAATTATGGGCACAATGCTTATACAACGGCTACATTTGTCATGAGAACTTAGGGCTTCAATTTTTCTATTTATATTATCATCCAGTAACGTTGGTCAAAGCTAATAATATAATTGCAATTGAGTGATCCAACACTATATTTATTATTTCAGTTATTTTGTTGTTATTAAATTTAGTATTACATGGCAACGTCAGTTTTTTTTTTGTTAAAATCATCGATATTACATCTCGTTAATCAAAATCTTTTATGTAGGACACATGTTTTATGTTTCTTGGACTAGGACACGTGGGCAACTTTATGTATAATTTATTAAATTTGTTTATCCATGGATTAACTGTCTAAATAGTTTTTAATAAAAGTAACATTTAAAATACTTATTTGCAACAGCTAAAGATATCAAATTTGAATAGTTGTTACTAATAAATAAACAAAAATGGAAAAGCTAATTAGAACCTTTTGTAAATTTCAAAGAGACAAATCTCCCTATTAATAAAGTTCAAATGATAAAGCTCCTCGTTATTTCAAATGGATAAATTTTCCTCTAAAAATGATGATAATACATTCTTCCTCTTTTATTATTTTCACACCTTCAACTCTTTTTCAACTTTTCTTAAATTTCCTTTAATCTTCACACAATCATGAATCAAAACTTGTTCACGAATGACGAATTTGCTAATACAAGGCGCACTCAATGATTCTGAAACACCACATCCTCCACCAAAGAACCCAAACCCGTTTCTAGGATTCGGATATCCACAATTCCAAAGGCGCTATGCTAGCCAAAAATATCCTATCATCCTCGTCTTTCCAAAGTTAGGAATAATTGGGTTGTGTTGGCTAACAACATCCATACCCAAGATTTTACCAAATCCCTGAAACACAAAACCCTATAGCCACTCATTCAATCTCTGGCTACCTCCACCATGCAAATCTCCACCATAAATCGGCAAAGATAAAGAATCTACGTCCCACAAGTGAATGCCACTTTGAAAAGAATAAAGGAAAAGTCATTGCGTCCTCACATACTGCTGCTAAAAGACATCTTAGGGAAGTTGGGGATGACATACTTCTCAGCGAGGGGTACTTACATGTCTCTAAAGACTGCATCATGGGGAACTCCCAAAACATTAAGGATTTCTAGAAGACACCTCCTCCAACCACACAAGTCATCGCCATCATCAACCTTAATGTTTTGGGAGTTCCCCATGGGGTGTATAAGTTTTCTTAAAGTTTCCTTAAACACTAATCTTGTATGGATTAACACATGTTAGACTCAAAGTGATTAATAGATAATAAATATGATAAAGATATTGAACAAACAAATAAATAATGAGTTTGAGGGACAGAGAGAACCAAATTTATGGATGTTCAAGTGGATGCTAATAATCCACTCTATGTCCTCTCTCTAGTTCTATAATCGAGATTTGCTCCATTAGTTCTCCTTAAATGGAAGGGATCAGTGATGCACCAAAGTTTCAATAGTTAGAAGATAGTGATTACCTTGTATAACGTCTCACTAGTCAAAGGTAGTGATCATTTTCTTCAATACACTATGTCAAGATAGTGAACTCTCACAAGTATACACTTCGTCCCAAATAGTGTATACACTCACAAATCAATACTATATAAAGATAGTATTATCTCTCACAAGTTACACCATATTCATTGAACACTATTTGAGAAGACCCCTCACATACAACACACGAATTACAATAATGAAAGTTGTAGTACAGCTTTTTCTTTTTGCTCTTGATCTTTGATCTTCTCTCTTCAAATGATGTTTGAGTATTAAGAAAGTTAAAAACAAATGTATTAGATAGGTATTTAGAATGTTTAAAGCAAAAAGGGAGAGTGTAGATGTTGGATAGGAGCTCCTATTTTATAGCCAAAAAGCAAAACCGAGGTTGACCTAGCCACCGTCGGCCTAGGAGCCAGATTTTGTCCAACTTTTTAAATATTAAAATTTATCCAATCTCACACTCGAGAGTCATTTCCATTGGAATACATTAAATTTTAACTTTACTAAAATATTCTATTGACCCATAATATGAATAGTGACCCTTTTACACAAAACTGGAAAAGTTTGTCTTTTGAAAGGAAAAAAAAGATATTTTTCATATATGTTTTGACTTTAATCTATTTATGATAAGTTTGTGTCTTTAAGGCAATATTATGTTGTGGTTGGGATACACTCTATAAAAGATCCACCAACATGTATTTTAATATGAAATAAAAATTCAAATCCAACTAGATCATTAAGATTTAGTTACAAGGATTTGGTTTTATTTAAGCCAAGTTTTATAAAAATCATGTGAAAATGACTTTTAGCTTATAAAACTTATTTTTTTATTTCATCACTTTTAAATCTCTCGAACATCCTGAACATATCCATGTTTGAGAATAATATCTTGATCCATGAGCGTAACAAGTTGGTTTCCATTTGTAGAATGTTGTGATCTTGAATTACATGATGTTTGACGCATTTAGACTTGTTGATCATATCCACTTGTGATTCATTGAGTATTTAGTGACATGTATATGATATATGATCATCTTCTTTAATGACCAGTTAATAACACAGGTTGTTTAATTTCTATCATTGTTAAAATTTGGATTTCACCATGTCTTAATTGAACCATGTTATCCTAACAAACCCAAATCACCTCCTGCCACTTTCATCATGAACTTTTAGGTTTCTTCTTCAACCATCACAAAATCAAACCCCATACGTATATAGATATGTCAAAAACACAAAATCATGATATAACTCACATATTTGGGTTTCAACCATCAAAAAATCAAAGAACACACGTAAAAATATATGCATGTTTTACCAATGAACACATAAAAATACAAATGGGTGCATCTAGGTTTCTTTTAACAACATTCACAATACACATAAAAAACATACTTTGTAGAAAAATATATGAACACATATATAACACACTTGATCTATTCAAACACGCACACACATACATATCAATTCACACTAGCGCGCACATCGCACAAATACCCCTAAATCAAAGCCCTAAAGCGCACACATAAACACAATACACAAAAGTAAGAGAAGAAAGGGAAAAAGAAGTTTGCGACTAATGACACCCAATAAAGAGGTGACCACCGTGTTGAACCACTATGATCGCTATTCATTGAGCGGACCACCACATCCGGACTAGCACATATGGACCATTGAGCACAAGCTCCAGACATTCGCAAGACATTAATAAATCCTAAAGCAAATGCATACTCATTTAATACAATGTGACTTTACCTACGGTGCATTGAATGTGCGACCTTGTCAATTTCAACGAAGATTTCGTAGGTTAAAGAGTTGTTAGCTGTGACACCCGGCAAATTCAGGTTAATATCCATACCCGACTATTACCTGAATTCATGTGATTACACTTGCATCATGCTTAATTATGTAGTAATTAAGTACATATTTCATATAGCAAGTCCATTCGGTTCATTTCATTTCATGCATCGGTAATCGGGCGGATTACCGGGTCACACACGCGTCCTGTCACACGAACGTTAACAAATATTAGAAATAATATTTAGACATATATTTGGTGTGTAAAAATTATATGTAATACTGTGATTTAATATTTCATGCTTATGTGAATTTTTCCGGAATTTTTAGAACAACTTTTATTTTAACGCTTTTTAAGCGGATACGCGATATGTGCCAACAACCCTAAATTGGATTTTATAAAAAGGATTTGTTTTAAACTTTGGGCTTACTAATTCAACATTTTAACTTATTAATCCATAGTGGAGCCCATTCCCTAGTTAAAAAGCCTCATTTTGTAGAAAAAGCCCAAGACCCATGTACTTAACCCACCCTTAATCCCCTTAAGCTCATTTTACACAACCCTAACCCTAAACCACTCCTCCCCTCTCCTCTCTTTTCTCTCGGCCGCACCTCTCTCCCCCTAGCCACCATCCTTCCAATCTTCTTCATCCATTCCAAGTGATTACAAGGTGCATTCAAGGTGATTCAAGCTGAAACAAGCAAACAACACATCCATCCTTCCATCATACTTGATTTTGGTACAAATCCATCCATCTTTTCTTTATTTTTTCGGCCAAAAATGGCAAACCCATGTATCCAAACGATTTTCCATGTTAATAGTGTCTAAATCCATGTTTTAATCAAATGTTTTCATAATAATGAGTTGTTGATGCACATATGCACATTTTATGTTTTGAAATACTTGTTTAGGTTGATATTTGCTCGTTTCTATTTATAGAAACTTTGTTGGATGCATTTTGGCAAAACTTGATGTATGATATGTTTGTTGGTTTAAATGGTACACATAATAGTAGAATAGATAGGAAATATAATTTTTTTGGTTGAAATGTCGTTTTTCACTCGGTTATGGACCACTTACTATATAAGGAAACTTTAATTTTGCATATTTTGTGTTATGAGTTTCTCATGGATAAAAACTTGATATTATTGTTCTATAATGTATATCAAAGTAGTAAAAAGAGTTATTTGGGGTTACACATGTGCAATAGGGTCGTTTGGACCACTTTCCTAAAAAGGAAACTTTATTTGTTCATATTTTGTATGTGTAGGTTATAAATGTTTAAAATGGATTATATAGCTTCATTATCATATGAATAGATGACTTGTGCATGAATATGTAATTTGGAGTTGTGTTATGATGTGTTTTGGTGAACCTTGCTAAATAAGGAAACTTTATTAATTTGTGAACTTCAACTTTGCTTAGAATAGAAAGTTTGTGTGTAGAATCATGTTTATGGTATGTCACTAGTATAAATTCATGTGTAACTTATTTAGTTGAGTCATTACACTTAAAGTACACTAAAACCCTAATTGTCAAAGAATGGAAACTTTGTTATGATAAGAGTTATGGAATTTCTATGACATGTTATGCTACTTGTTTAAAAGTGTTGAATTGATACTAATAGGTTATTAATATGATGACATGAGTTATGTGTAGGAATGGTTGACATATATGAAATGTGCCATAAAGATGTGCAAATGTTAAATTACTTGTCACATGTTGATTTCTTATGCAACTAATTGAAACAAGCATGTTATGTCACAAGGTGTTACTTATACATTACTTAGGTACAACTTGTATGTTCCTTATGTGTCACACATGTATAACTTATGTGCTACTTAGGTGTTACACATGTACAACTTGTATGATGCTTATGTGTTACATGTTTACAACTTATATGTTACTTGTGTGTTGTTTATGCATGACTTCAACATGAGTCAACATTGGTCAACATTGGTCAACTTTGGTCAACATTGGTCAACATTAGTCAACATTGGTCAACATTAGTCAACATTGGTCAACATTGGTCAACATTAGTCAACATTGGTCAACATTAGTCAAACTTGGTCAAAGTTGGTCAAACCTTGGTCAAAGTTGGTTAAACCTTGGTCAAACCTCGGTCAACTTTGGTCAAACCTTGGTCAACCCTCGGTCAACTTTGGTCAAACTTTTTTCAAAACGTCAATGTAACCTTTCAACGTTGAGTCGTTTGGATGAATGTGGTTACATAAACCATGTTTACTTTCATAGACCTTATAGCCTTATTAATTCTTAGGGCTCGGTTAGGTCGGTTACCCGGAGTTACTCGATTTCTCTTGTTGCTTTCATTTCTCATTCACCGCATTTCCAGGTGAGTTTTCACGGCCCCATTTTACTTACTTTTCCATTTGGGGGAGATACATGCTAAACCATTTTCTTACTTAGTCGTATGACAATTACTTTGATTTCGCTTTAATTTATATAAGTGGGTGCATTTCCCGCACATAAAGTCCTCTCATATTCGAACCGTTAATTATTACACAAAGCGAGGTGATTCATGAATAGTACTATTGGGTTTAACAACCCCCACCCGGGTTAGTCGCGCTAACTCTGACTGGGAGTCTAACGGGTGCATAATTGACCTAATCCATTGCGTGCTGGGCACGTAAGAGGCAAAATGCTAGTTTCTGCATTCCTTCGTTGAGCTTCGGTTTCGGTGTTGCTTATATAGTTAATGTTTATTGTCTGATCAACAATCGAATCAATAGTATACATGCGTACTGTTACACTGTTTTCATTTCTGTTTCTGTTACTTAAACCTGTGAACTCACCAACCTTGTGTTGACACTTTAAGCATGTTTATCTCAGGTCGCTAAGCATTCACGCACGGACTAGGACTGCATGTCTGGAGTCGCATATCATGTTTTCATTAGAAGCTAGGTTTATGGGAACCTAATTTGTTATGCTTCCGTATTTTGCTACATTATTATTGCTTCCGCACTTTACATTCCGCATTTTCAAACTCTGTATTACTTAATTTTTGTGTATGATGTTCAAACGGGATGTCTTTTCGAAAACCATTTAGAGGTCGTTCGAAATGACCGGGACTGATGATCCTTGACAGTCACAACCCGCGGGTAACCCGCTGTGGAATTTCAGGGTGTGACAGATTGGTATCAGAGCCCTGGTTATAGAGAACTAAGTTGCATTTAGTATACTTAGACTATAACTGTAGGCTCACATAGTTCACATCACATCATACATGCATTTTCATACATGAATACAATGGATTACTGGATAACAGGATGTCGACCTCATCGGACCCCATTGTGATCTCGGACTCTGAGGAGTACACACCGGCTACCCCATCATCATCAGTGGAGCCATTCACCCCACCCTCATCACCCCACTCATCCACGGATGAGGAACAGACACATGATTCAGTGGATCTTGTAGAGTTGGATTCTGAAGAGGATCCTGAGGAGGATCCTGAGGAGGATCCTGAGGAGGACCCGGAGGAGGATCCTGAGGAGGATCTAGAGGAGGAGGAAGACGACGCACCAGCCCCCGGAGGTGACGGAGACGCCGGCGAGGGGAGTGACTCGGGCGAGACGGTGCCCTACTCCGTACTACACGGGGACTCATCGTCCGACGACGGTTCCATACTACCTTCACCACCTCGTCTGGCGGACCCGACGCCGCCATCACCATTACTTGCACCGGTGGGAGCAAAGACCAAACTCACAGCTCGGAAGAAGAATATTCGCAGAGGAAAGCGACCAGCCCACTCCCCTGACATTGCTGGGCCATCGGCCAAAAGGGCTCGGATTGCATCATCAGACACCCCATCTACAGGAGAGTCATCTGGACCATCCTACCCACCACCCTATTGGCTCCGGCCTACCCGGGAGGTACTACCGATACTTGCGACACGCAGCAGGTTACATGACGCTGACATATCATCCCTCCAGTATGAGTTGGCCCTACCTCGGAAATAGTATATACTGCAAGTAACATAGCCCTACATCGGGAAAATTTAACCTAATTACGCTCTATCATTGACACACAGGAACTGGGCATGGAACAAAGGCTTGCACCTACAAATCCTTTATGGATTGCAAGCCGCATACATTTACCGGGACGGAAGGAGCAGTGGGACTGCTACGATGGATAGAAAAGATCGAATCGGTCTTCAGTATGAGCCAATGCACAATGGAGAACAGAGTCATGTACGGAGCTGGGACTCTCGAGGGCCAAGCCCTCTCCTGGTGGAACTCTTATATCCAGACTCTGGGCCTGGATAATGCGAACGCCATTCCTTGGGAGGAATTCAAGGAAATGTTGAAAGAGGAGTACTGTCCTCGTAACGAACTCCAAAAGTTGGAACAGGAGTTTTGGAACATAAGAATGGAGGGTGCTGACATCGCGGGATACACCGCAAGGTTCCACGATTTAGCAAGACTACTACCGCACATGGTTGCACCGGAGTACAAACGAATTGAGCGGTACATTTGGGGTTTGGCACCTCAAATACAAAGCATGGTTACTTCTGCAGAGCCCACAATTATCCACAACACAGTGAGACTGGCTCACAATCTCACGGATCAGGCAGTTCGCCAGGGACTGTTCAACAAGAAAGAAAGTTTTGTGAAAACCTTCGACAACAAGAGAAAGTGGGAACATGCTCCTGCTAAACCTTACGTGCCTAATAACCAAAGGAAGCAGGAACCGGCCAGGGTGTTTGTGGCTAACCAACCGGATAAAAGGCCAAGAGGGACATACACTGGAACCCTACCTAAGTGCAACAAGTGCCAGTTTCACCACAATGGTACTTGTGAAGATTCTCGGTGCCAGAAGTGTAAACGTTTTGGACACACTGCCCAGAGCTGCCGATCAGTCGAACAAACCCCGGCTGGCGGGGGAAACCGCGGATGTTTCGGGTGCGGTGATCTCGGACATTTCCGCAAGGACTGCCCAAAGAATCGGAAGCCTGGAAATACAAATGCTCGGGGCAGAGCATTCGTGATTGGAGCCGGCGAGGCTAGACAAGACCCCAACATTGTTACTGGTACGTTTCTCGTAAACAACTGCTATGCCTCTATCTTATTTGACACGGGTGCCGATAAAAGTTTTGTGTCCACTGAGTTTAGCTCATTACTTGGTGTTACTCCCATCGCCCTAGATTACTTATACACGGTAGAACTAGCAGACGGTAAGCTGATAGAAACAGAACAAGTGATTCCCGGTTGTGTCTTAACATTAGCCGACCATCCTTTCACTATAGACCTATTGCCAGTAACATTGGGAAGCTTCGACATAGTTGTCGGTATGGACTGGTTGTCCAAGAACCGAGCCGAAATCGTTTGTCACGAGAAAATAGTCCGCATCCCACTGTCGGACGGAGGAACACTGACCATTCAAGGAGAACGGAGTGGTGCTACGTTAAGGATCATTACCTGCATGAGAGCCCGAAAGTACTTGCGGAAGGGCTATCACGCGATCCTAGCACACGTAACAGAAAAGAAAGAAGAAGAAAGGAAGATTAAAGACATACCGATCGTCCGAGACTATCCGGAAGTATTTCCTGACGACTTGCCCGGACTTCCACCGCAGCGACAAGTCGAGTTCCGGATTGATCTCACACCCGGAGCTGCTCCGATAGCGAGGTCACCTTACCGACTGGCGCCATCGGAAATGCAGGAGTTGTCTAACCAATTACAGGAACTGTTAGACAAAGGCTTCATCAGACCAAGCTTCTCGCCTTGGGGAGCACCAGTCTTGTTCGTTAAGAAGAAAGACGGATCGTTCCGTATGTGTATCGACTACAGAGAACTAAACAAGGTAACTATCAAGAACCGATATCCACTACCAAGGATCGATGACCTGTTCGATTAATTGCAAGGGTCGAGCTATTACTCAAAGATCGATCTACGGTCGGGATACCACCAGCTAAGGATTCAGGAAGACGATATTCCAAAGACCGCCTTCCGAACTCGTTACGGTCACTACGAGTTCATGGTCATGCCATTTGGGTTAACCAATGCACCAGCGGTATTCATGGACCTCATGAACCGAGTGTGCAAGCCTTACTTGGACAAGTTTGTGATTGTGTTCATAGATGATATCCTGATATACTCACAGAACAAAGAGGAGCATGCCGAGCATTTGAAGTTAATTATGGAGTTGCTGAAAGCCGAGAAACTGTACGCCAAGTTCTCGAAATGCGACTTCTGGATTCGCGAAGTACAGTTCCTTGGACACGTGGTCAACGAGAAAGGCATACATGTTGACCCATCCAAAATCGAGGCGATTAAGAATTGGGAAGCACCTAAGACTCCGACTGAGGTGCGACAGTTCTTAGGTCTTGCGGGCTACTATCGACGATTCATCGAAAATTTCTCTAAGATAGCCCAACCCCTCACCACACTGACACACAAGGATAAGAAATACGAATGGAATGACAAGGCAGAAACCGCTTTTCAATTACTCAAACAGAAACTTTGCAGCGCGCCGATCCTATCGTTACCAGAAGGAACAGACGATTTCGTGGTGTACTGCGATGCGTCACATCAAGGGCTCGGATGCGTGTTAATGCAAAGAGAGAAGGTCATAGCTTATGCTTCTCGACAACTGAAAGTGCACGAGAAAAACTACACTACCCATGATTTGGAGCTGGGAGCGGTAGTATTCGCTCTCAAAATCTGGAGGCACTACTTGTATGGCACGAAGTGCACAATTTTCACCGATCATAAAAGCCTTCAACACATCTTCGATCAGAAGGAACTTAACATGAGGCAACGTCGATGGGTCGAATTGCTAAACGACTATGACTGCGCTATCCGTTACCATCCTGGAAAGGCAAACGTCGTGGCTGATGCCTTGAGCAGGAAGGATCAACCCAAACCGCGACGAGTGCGGGCGTTACAGTTGACCATCCACACGAACTTACCCATGCAAATCCGCGACGCCCAACTCGAAGCAATCAAGGAGGTAAACCTATGCCATGAGTCCTTACGTGGTATGGACAAGCAATTTGAGGTCAAATCCGATGACATCCGTTATTTCGTGGATCGGATTTGGGTACCAAGCTTTGGGGATCTAAGGGATCTGGTGATGGACGAGGCACACAAGTCCAGGTACTCGATCCACCCCGGTGCTGACAAGATGTACCATGACCTCAAGGAACATTATTGGTGGCCTAACATGAAAGCCGAAATTGCTACCTACGTCAGTAAATGCTTGACCTGTGCTAAGGTCAAGGTAGAGTATCAGAAGCCATCAGGGTTACTCCAACAACCAGAGATCCCACAGTGGAAGTGGGAACAGATTTCAATGGACTTCATCACGAAATTGCCCAAGGCCTCTAATGGCTGTGACACAATCTGGGTAATTGTCGACAGACTAACCAAATCTGCGCACTTCCTTCCCATTAAAGAAACGGACAAAATGGATAAACTAACCAGAACTTAGTTAAAGGAAGTAGTCACAAGACATGGAGTGCCAATCTCCATCATTTCAGATAGGGATAGTCGATTCACATCCCGATTCTAGCAATCCTTACAGAAAGCCTTGGGTACTCGACTAGATATGAGTACTGCATACCACCCCCAGACGGACGGTCAAAGTGAAAGGACCATCCAGACCCTGGAGGACATGCTCAGAGCTTGTGTAGTTGACTTTGGGAACGGATGGGATGCCCATCTACCGTTGGTCGAATTTTCATACAACAACAGCTACCACACTAGCATTAAGGCTGCACCATTCGAAGCACTTTATGGACGAAAGTGTAGATCGCCGATTTGCTGGACAGAAGTGGGAGATAGCCAACTCACAGGTCCATAAATTATTCATGAAACTACGGAAAAGATTGTACAGATACGCGAACGTATCAAGGCCGCGCGTGATCGTCAAAAGAGTTATGCTGACGTGAGACGCAAACCGTTAGAATTTCAAGTGGGAGACAAAGTACTACTGAAAGTCTCGCCATGGAAAGGAGTGATACGTTTCGGCAAGCGTGGAAAGCTCAATCCTCGTTACATTGGACCTTTCGAGATTCTGAAAAGGATTGGTCCTGTTGCTTACAAACTCAACCTACCAGAAACCCTCAGTGGCGTTCATGACGTGTTTCACGTGTCAAATCTGAAGAAGTGCTTGTCAGACGAGACACTAGTCATACCATTGGAGGAAATTCAAATAGACGATCAGCTTCACTTCGTCGAAGAACCAGTCGAGATCATGGACCGCGAGGTCAAACAGTTAAAACAAAGCCGCATTCCCATAGTTAAGGTTCGTTGGAATTCTAGACGCGGACCGGAGTTCACTAGGGAGCGCGAGGATCAATTCAAACGTAAATACCCTCACTTGTTCAAAACTACACCGTCTACAAGTGACGCAAACTGAATTTCGGGACGAAATTCTTTTAACAGGGGGAGTATGTGACACCCGGCAAATTCAGGTTAATATCCATACCCGACTATTACCTGAATTCATGTGATTACACTTGCATCATGCTTAATTATGTAGTAATTAAGTACATATTTCATATAGCAAGTCCATTCGGTTCATTTCATTTCATGCATCGGTAATCGGGCGGATTACCGGGTCACACACGCGTCCTGTCACACGAACGTTAACAAATATTAGAAATAATATTTAGACATATATTTGGTGTGTAAAAATTATATGTAATACTGTGATTTAATATTTCATGCTTATGTGAATTTTTCCGGAATTTTTAGAACAACTTTTATTTTAACGCTTTTTAAGCGGATACGCGATATGTGCCAACAACCCTAAATTGGATTTTATAAAAAGGATTTGTTTTAAACTTTGGGCTTACTAATTCAACATTTTAACTTATTAATCCATAGTGGAGCCCATTCCCTAGTTAAAAAGCCTCATTTTGTAGAAAAAGCCCAAGACCCATGTACTTAACCCACCCTTAATCCCCTTAAGCTCATTTTACACAACCCTAACCCTAAACCACTCCTCCCCTCTCCTCTCTTTTCTCTCGGCCGCACCTCTCTCCCCCTAGCCACCATCCTTCCAATCTTCTTCATCCATTCCAAGTGATTACAAGGTGCATTCAAGGTGATTCAAGCTGAAACAAGCAAACAACACATCCATCCTTCCATCATACTTGATTTTGGTACAAATCCATCCATCTTTTCTTTATTTTTTCGGCCAAAAATGGCAAACCCATGTATCCAAACGATTTTCCATGTTAATAGTGTCTAAATCCATGTTTTAATCAAATGTTTTCATAATAATGAGTTGTTGATGCACATATGCACATTTTATGTTTTGAAATACTTGTTTAGGTTGATATTTGCTCGTTTCTATTTATAGAAACTTTGTTGGATGCATTTTGGCAAAACTTGATGTATGATATGTTTGTTGGTTTAAATGGTACACATAATAGTAGAATAGATAGGAAATATAATTTTTTTGGTTGAAATGTCGTTTTTCACTCGGTTATGGACCACTTACTATATAAGGAAACTTTAATTTTGCATATTTTGTGTTATGAGTTTCTCATGGATAAAAACTTGATATTATTGTTCTATAATGTATATCAAAGTAGTAAAAAGAGTTATTTGGGGTTACACATGTGCAATAGGGTCGTTTGGACCACTTTCCTAAAAAGGAAACTTTATTTGTTCATATTTTGTATGTGTAGGTTATAAATGTTTAAAATGGATTATATAGCTTCATTATCATATGAATAGATGACTTGTGCATGAATATGTAATTTGGAGTTGTGTTATGATGTGTTTTGGTGAACCTTGCTAAATAAGGAAACTTTATTAATTTGTGAACTTCAACTTTGCTTAGAATAGAAAGTTTGTGTGTAGAATCATGTTTATGGTATGTCACTAGTATAAATTCATGTGTAACTTGTTTAGTTGAGTCATTACACTTAAAGTACACTAAAACCCTAATTGTCAAAGAATGGAAACTTTGTTATGATAAGAGTTATGGAATTTCTATGACATGTTATGCTACTTGTTTAAAAGTGTTGAATTGATACTAATAGGTTATTAATATGATGACATGAGTTATGTGTAGGAATGGTTGACATATATGAAATGTGCCATAAAGATGTGCAAATGTTAAATTACTTGTCACATGTTGATTTCTTATGCAACTAATTGAAACAAGCATGTTATGTCACAAGGTGTTACTTATACATTACTTAGGTACAACTTGTATGTTCCTTATGTGTCACACATGTATAACTTATGTGCTACTTAGGTGTTACACATGTACAACTTGTATGATGCTTATGTGTTACATGTTTACAACTTATATGTTACTTGTGTGTTGTTTATGCATGACTTCAACATGAGTCAACATTGGTCAACATTGGTCAACTTTGGTCAACATTGGTCAACATTAGTCAACATTGGTCAACATTAGTCAACATTGGTCAACATTGGTCAACATTAGTCAACATTGGTCAACATTAGTCAAACTTGGTCAAAGTTGGTCAAACCTTGGTCAAAGTTGGTTAAACCTTGGTCAAACCTCGGTCAACTTTGGTCAAACCTTGGTCAACCCTCGGTCAACTTTGGTCAAACTTTTTTCAAAACGTCAATGTAACCTTTCAACGTTGAGTCGTTTGGATGAATGTGGTTACATAAACCATGTTTACTTTCATAGACCTTATAGCCTTATTAATTCTTAGGGCTCGGTTAGGTCGGTTACCCGGAGTTACTCGATTTCTCTTGTTGCTTTCATTTCTCATTCACCGCATTTCCAGGTGAGTTTTCACGGCCCCATTTTACTTACTTTTCCATTTGGGGGAGATACATGCTAAACCATTTTCTTACTTAGTCGTATGACAATTACTTTGATTTCGCTTTAATTTATATAAGTGGGTGCATTTCCCGCACATAAAGTCCTCTCATATTCGAACCGTTAATTATTACACAAAGCGAGGTGATTCATGAATAGTACTATTGGGTTTAACAACCCCCACCCGGGTTAGTCGCGCTAACTCTGACTGGGAGTCTAACGGGTGCATAATTGACCTAATCCATTGCGTGCTGGGCACGTAAGAGGCAAAATGCTAGTTTCTGCATTCCTTCGTTGAGCTTCGGTTTCGGTGTTGCTTATATAGTTAATGTTTATTGTCTGATCAACAATCGAATCAATAGTATACATGCGTACTGTTACACTGTTTTCATTTCTGTTTCTGTTACTTAAACCTGTGAACTCACCAACCTTGTGTTGACACTTTAAGCATGTTTATCTCAGGTCGCTAAGCATTCACGCACGGACTAGGACTGCATGTCTGGAGTCGCATATCATGTTTTCATTAGAAGCTAGGTTTATGGGAACCTAATTTGTTATGCTTCCGTATTTTGCTACATTATTATTGCTTCCGCACTTTACATTCCGCATTTTCAAACTCTGTATTACTTAATTTTTGTGTATGATGTTCAAACGGGATGTCTTTTCGAAAACCATTTAGAGGTCGTTCGAAATGACCGGGACTGATGATCCTTGACAGTCACAACCCGCGGGTAACCCGCTGTGGAATTTCAGGGTGTGACAGATTGGTATCAGAGCCCTGGTTATAGAGAACTAAGTTGCATTTAGTATACTTAGACTATAACTGTAGGCTCACATAGTTCACATCACATCATACATGCATTTTCATACATGAATACAATGGATTACTGGATAACAGGATGTCGACCTCATCGGACCCCATTGTGATCTCGGACTCTGAGGAGTACACACCGGCTACCCCATCATCATCAGTGGAGCCATTCACCCCACCCTCATCACCCCACTCATCCACGGATGAGGAACAGACACATGATTCAGTGGATCTTGTAGAGTTGGATTCTGAAGAGGATCCTGAGGAGGATCCTGAGGAGGATCCTGAGGAGGACCCGGAGGAGGATCCTGAGGAGGATCTAGAGGAGGAGGAAGACGACGCACCAGCCCCCGGAGGTGACGGAGACGCCGGCGAGGGGAGTGACTCGGGCGAGACGGTGCCCTACTCCGTACTACACGGGGACTCATCGTCCGACGACGGTTCCATACTACCTTCACCACCTCGTCTGGCGGACCCGACGCCGCCATCACCATTACTTGCACCGGTGGGAGCAAAGACCAAACTCACAGCTCGGAAGAAGAATATTCGCAGAGGAAAGCGACCAGCCCACTCCCCTGACATTGCTGGGCCATCGGCCAAAAGGGCTCGGATTGCATCATCAGACACCCCATCTACAGGAGAGTCATCTGGACCATCCTACCCACCACCCTATTGGCTCCGGCCTACCCGGGAGGTACTACCGATACTTGCGACACGCAGCAGGTTACATGACGCTGACATATCATCCCTCCAGTATGAGTTGGCCCTACCTCGGAAATAGTATATACTGCAAGTAACATAGCCCTACATCGGGAAAATTTAACCTAATTACGCTCTATCATTGACACACAGGAACTGGGCATGGAACAAAGGCTTGCACCTACAAATCCTTTATGGATTGCAAGCCGCATACATTTACCGGGACGGAAGGAGCAGTGGGACTGCTACGATGGATAGAAAAGATCGAATCGGTCTTCAGTATGAGCCAATGCACAATGGAGAACAGAGTCATGTACGGAGCTGGGACTCTCGAGGGCCAAGCCCTCTCCTGGTGGAACTCTTATATCCAGACTCTGGGCCTGGATAATGCGAACGCCATTCCTTGGGAGGAATTCAAGGAAATGTTGAAAGAGGAGTACTGTCCTCGTAACGAACTCCAAAAGTTGGAACAGGAGTTTTGGAACATAAGAATGGAGGGTGCTGACATCGCGGGATACACCGCAAGGTTCCACGATTTAGCAAGACTACTACCGCACATGGTTGCACCGGAGTACAAACGAATTGAGCGGTACATTTGGGGTTTGGCACCTCAAATACAAAGCATGGTTACTTCTGCAGAGCCCACAATTATCCACAACACAGTGAGACTGGCTCACAATCTCACGGATCAGGCAGTTCGCCAGGGACTGTTCAACAAGAAAGAAAGTTTTGTGAAAACCTTCGACAACAAGAGAAAGTGGGAACATGCTCCTGCTAAACCTTACGTGCCTAATAACCAAAGGAAGCAGGAACCGGCCAGGGTGTTTGTGGCTAACCAACCGGATAAAAGGCCAAGAGGGACATACACTGGAACCCTACCTAAGTGCAACAAGTGCCAGTTTCACCACAATGGTACTTGTGAAGATTCTCGGTGCCAGAAGTGTAAACGTTTTGGACACACTGCCCAGAGCTGCCGATCAGTCGAACAAACCCCGGCTGGCGGGGGAAACCGCGGATGTTTCGGGTGCGGTGATCCCGGACATTTCCGCAAGGACTGCCCAAAGAATCGGAAGCCTGGAAATACAAATGCTCGGGGCAGAGCATTCGTGATTGGAGCCGGCGAGGCTAGACAAGACCCCAACATTGTTACTGGTACGTTTCTCGTAAACAACTGCTATGCCTCTATCTTATTTGACACGGGTGCCGATAAAAGTTTTGTGTCCACTGAGTTTAGCTCATTACTTGGTGTTACTCCCATCGCCCTAGATTACTTATACACGGTAGAACTAGCAGACGGTAAGCTGATAGAAACAGAACAAGTGATTCCCGGTTGTGTCTTAACATTAGCCGACCATCCTTTCACTATAGACCTATTGCCAGTAACATTGGGAAGCTTCGACATAGTTGTCGGTATGGACTGGTTGTCCAAGAACCGAGCCGAAATCGTTTGTCACGAGAAAATAGTCCGCATCCCACTGTCGGACGGAGGAACACTGACCATTCAAGGAGAACGGAGTGGTGCTACGTTAAGGATCATTACCTGCATGAGAGCCCGAAAGTACTTGCGGAAGGGCTATCACGCGATCCTAGCACACGTAACGGAAAAGAAAGAAGAAGAAAGGAAGATTAAAGACATACCGATCGTCCGAGACTATCCGGAAGTATTTCCTGACGACTTGCCCGGACTTCCACCGCAGCGACAAGTCGAGTTCCGGATTGATCTCACACCCGGAGCTGCTCCGATAGCGAGGTCACCTTACCGACTGGCGCCATCGGAAATGCAGGAGTTGTCTAACCAATTATAGGAACTGTTAGACAAAGGCTTCATCAGACCAAGCTTCTCGCCTTGGGGAGCACCAGTCTTGTTCGTTAAGAAGAAAGACGGATCGTTCCGTATGTGTATCGACTACAGAGAACTAAACAAGGTAACTATCAAGAACCGATATCCACTACCAAGGATCGATGACCTGTTCGATTAATTGCAAGGGTCGAGCTATTACTCAAAGATCGATCTACGGTCGGGATACCACCAGCTAAGGATTCAGGAAGACGATATTCCAAAGACCGCCTTCCGAACTCGTTACGGTCACTACGAGTTCATGGTCATGCCATTTGGGTTAACCAATGCACCAGCGGTATTCATGGACCTCATGAACCGAGTGTGCAAGCCTTACTTGGACAAGTTTGTGATTGTGTTCATAGATGATATCCTGATATACTCACAGAACAAAGAGGAGCATGCCGAGCATTTGAAGTTAATTATGGAGTTGCTGAAAGCCGAGAAACTGTACGCCAAGTTCTCGAAATGCGACTTCTGGATTCGCGAAGTACAGTTCCTTGGACACGTGGTCAACGAGAAAGGCATACATGTTGACCCATCCAAAATCGAGGCGATTAAGAATTGGGAAGCACCTAAGACTCCGACTGAGGTGCGACAGTTCTTAGGTCTTGCGGGCTACTATCGACGATTCATCGAAAATTTCTCTAAGATAGCCCAACCCCTCACCACACTGACACACAAGGATAAGAAATACGAATGGAATGACAAGGCAGAAACCGCTTTTCAATTACTCAAACAGAAACTTTGCAGCGCGCCGATCCTATCGTTACCAGAAGGAACAGACGATTTCGTGGTGTACTGCGATGCGTCACATCAAGGGCTCGGATGCGTGTTAATGCAAAGAGAGAAGGTCATAGCTTATGCTTCTCGACAACTGAAAGTGCACGAGAAAAACTACACTACCCATGATTTGGAGCTGGGAGCGGTAGTATTCGCTCTCAAAATCTGGAGGCACTACTTGTATGGCACGAAGTGCACAATTTTCACCGATCATAAAAGCCTTCAACACATCTTCGATCAGAAGGAACTTAACATGAGGCAACGTCGATGGGTCGAATTGCTAAACGACTATGACTGCGCTATCCGTTACCATCCTGGAAAGGCAAACGTCGTGGCTGATGCCTTGAGCAGGAAGGATCAACCCAAACCGCGACGAGTGCGGGCGTTACAGTTGACCATCCACACGAACTTACCCATGCAAATCCGCGACGCCCAACTCGAAGCAATCAAGGAGGTAAACCTATGCCATGAGTCCTTACGTGGTATGGACAAGCAATTTGAGGTCAAATCCGATGACATCCGTTATTTCGTGGATCGGATTTGGGTACCAAGCTTTGGGGATCTAAGGGATCTGGTGATGGACGAGGCACACAAGTCCAGGTACTCGATCCACCCCGGTGCTGACAAGATGTACCATGACCTCAAGGAACATTATTGGTGGCCTAACATGAAAGCCGAAATTGCTACCTACGTCAGTAAATGCTTGACCTGTGCTAAGGTCAAGGTAGAGTATCAGAAGCCATCAGGGTTACTCCAACAACCAGAGATCCCACAGTGGAAGTGGGAACAGATTTCAATGGACTTCATCACGAAATTGCCCAAGGCCTCTAATGGCTGTGACACAATCTGGGTAATTGTCGACAGACTAACCAAATCTGCGCACTTCCTTCCCATTAAAGAAACGGACAAAATGGATAAACTAACCAGAACTTACTTAAAGGAAGTAGTCACAAGACATGGAGTGCCAATCTCCATCATTTCAGATAGGGATAGTCGATTCACATCCCGATTCTAGCAATCCTTACAGAAAGCCTTGGGTACTCGACTAGATATGAGTACTGCATACCACCCCCAGACGGACGGTCAAAGTGAAAGGACCATCCAGACCCTGGAGGACATGCTCAGAGCTTGTGTAGTTGACTTTGGGAACGGATGGGATGCCCATCTACCGTTGGTCGAATTTTCATACAACAACAGCTACCACACTAGCATTAAGGCTGCACCATTCGAAGCACTTTATGGACGAAAGTGTAGATCGCCGATTTGCTGGACAGAAGTGGGAGATAGCCAACTCACAGGTCCATAAATTATTCATGAAACTACGGAAAAGATTGTACAGATACGCGAACGTATCAAGGCCGCGCGTGATCGTCAAAAGAGTTATGCTGACGTGAGACGCAAACCGTTAGAATTTCAAGTGGGAGACAAAGTACTACTGAAAGTCTCGCCATGGAAAGGAGTGATACGTTTCGGCAAGCGTGGAAAGCTCAATCCTCGTTACATTGGACCTTTCGAGATTCTGAAAAGGATTGGTCCTGTTGCTTACAAACTCAACCTACCAGAAACCCTCAGTGGCGTTCATGACGTGTTTCACGTGTCAAATCTGAAGAAGTGCTTGTCAGACGAGACACTAGTCATACCATTGGAGGAAATTCAAATAGACGATCAGCTTCACTTCGTCGAAGAACCAGTCGAGATCATGGACCGCGAGGTCAAACAGTTAAAACAAAGCCGCATTCCCATAGTTAAGGTTCGTTGGAATTCTAGACGCGGACCGGAGTTCACTAGGGAGCGCGAGGATCAATTCAAACGTAAATACCCTCACTTGTTCAAAACTACACCGTCTACCAGTGACGCAAACTGAATTTCGGGACGAAATTCTTTTAACAGGGGGAGTATGTGACACCCGGCAAATTCAGGTTAATATCCATACCCGACTATTACCTGAATTCATGTGATTACACTTGCATCATGCTTAATTATGTAGTAATTAAGTACATATTTCATATAGCAAGTCCATTCGGTTCATTTCATTTCATGCATCGGTAATCGGGCGGATTACCGGGTCACACACGCGTCCTGTCACACGAACGTTAACAAATATTAGAAATAATATTTAGACATATATTTGGTGTGTAAAAATTATATGTAATACTGTGATTTAATATTTCATGCTTATGTGAATTTTTCCGGAATTTTTAGAACAACTTTTATTTTAACGCTTTTTAAGCGGATACGCGATATGTGCCAACAACCCTAAATTGGATTTTATAAAAAGGATTTGTTTTAAACTTTGGGCTTACTAATTCAACATTTTAACTTATTAATCCATAGTGGAGCCCATTCCCTAGTTAAAAAGCCTCATTTTGTAGAAAAAGCCCAAGACACATGTACTTAACCAACCCTTAATCCCCTTAAGCTCATTTTACACAACCCTAACCCTAAACCACTCCTCCCCTCTCCTCTCTTTTCTCTCGGCCGCACCTCTCTCCCCCTAGCCACCATCCTTCCAATCTTCTTCATCCATTCCAAGTGATTACAAGGTGCATTCAAGGTGATTCAAGCTAAAACAAGCAAACAACACATCCATCCTTCCATCATACTTGATTTTGGTACAAATCCATCCATCTTTTCTTTATTTTTTCGGCCAAAAATGGCAAACCCATGTATCCAAACGATTTTCCATGTTAATAGTGTCTAAATCCATGTTTTAATCAAATGTTTTCATAATAATGAGTTGTTGATGCACATATGCACATTTTATGTTTTGAAATACTTGTTTAGGTTGATATTTGCTCGTTTCTATTTATAAAAACTTTGTTGGATGCATTTTTGCAAAACTTGATGTATGATATGTTTGTTGGTTTAAATGGTACACATAATAGTAGAATAGATAGGAAATATAATTTTTTTGGTTGAAATGTCGTTTTTCACTCGGTTATGGACCACTTACTATATAAGGAAACTTTAATTTTGCATATTTTGTGTTATGAGTTTCTCATGGATAAAAACTTGATATTATTGTTCTATAATGTATATCAAAGTAGTAAAAAGAGTTATTTGGGGTTACACATGTGCAATAGGGTCGTTTGGACCACTTTCCTAAAAAGGAAACTTTATTTGTTCATATTTTGTATGTGTAGGTTATAAATGTTTAAAATGGATTATATAGCTTCATTATCATATGAATAGATGACTTGTGCATGAATATGTAATTTGGAGTTGTGTTATGACGTGTTTTGGTGAACCTTGCTAAATAAGGAAACTTTATTAATTTGTGAACTTCAACTTTGCTTAGAATAGAAAGTTTGTGTGTAGAATCATGTTTATGGTATGTCACTAGTATAAATTCATGTGTAACTTGTTTAGTTGAGCCATTACACTTAAAGTACACTAAAACCCTAATTGTCAAAGAATGGAAACTTTGTTATGATAAGAGTTATGGAATTTCTATGACATGTTATGCTACTTGTTTAAAAGTGTTGAATTGATACTAATAGGTTATTAATATGATGACATGAGTTATGTGTAGGAATGGTTGACATATATGAAATGTGCCATAAAGATGTGCAAATGTTAAATTACTTGTCACATGTTGATTTCTTATGCAACTAATTGAAACAAGCATGTTATGTCACAAGGTGTTACTTATACATTACTTAGGTACAACTTGTATGTTCCTTATGTGTCACACATGTATAACTTATGTGCTACTTAGGTGTTACACATGTACAACTTGTATGATGCTTATGTGTTACATGTTTACAACTTATATGTTACTTGTGTGTTGTTTATGCATGACTTCAACATGAGTCAACATTGGTCAACATTGGTCAACTTTGGTCAACATTGGTCAACATTAGTCAACATTGGTCAACATTAGTCAACATTGGTCAACATTGGTCAACATTAGTCAACATTGGTCAACATTAGTCAAACTTGGTCAAAGTTGGTCAAACCTTGGTCAAAGTTGGTTAAACCTTGGTCAAACCTCGGTCAACTTTGGTCAAACCTTGGTCAACCCTCGGTCAACTTTGGTCAAACTTTTTTCAAAACGTCAATGTAACCTTTCAACGTTGAGTCGTTTGGATGAATGTGGTTACATAAACCATGTTTACTTTCATAGACCTTATAGCCTTATTAATTCTTAGGGCTCGGTTAGGTCGGTTACCCGGAGTTACTCGATTTCTCTTGTTGCTTTCATTTCTCATTCACCGCATTTCCAGGTGAGTTTTCACGGCCCCATTTTACTTACTTTTCCATTTGGGGGAGATACATGCTAAACCATTTTCTTACTTAGTCGTATGACAATTACTTTGATTTCGCTTTAATTTATATAAGTGGGTGCATTTCCCGCACATAAAGTCCTCTCATATTCGAACCGTTAATTATTACACAAAGCGAGGTGATTCATGAATAGTACTATTGGGTTTAACAACCCCCACCCGGGTTAGTCGCGCTAACTCTGACTGGGAGTCTAACGGGTGCATAATTGACCTAATCCATTGCGTGCTGGGCACGTAAGAGGCAAAATGCTAGTTTCTGCATTCCTTCGTTGAGCTTCGGTTTCGGTGTTGCTTATATAGTTAATGTTTATTGTCTGATCAACAATCGAATCAATAGTATACATGCGTACTGTTACACTGTTTTCATTTCTGTTTCTGTTACTTAAACCTGTGAACTCACCAACCTTATGTTGACACTTTAAGCATGTTTATCTCAGGTCGCTAAGCATTCACGCACGGACTAGGACTGCATGTCTGGAGTCGCATATCATGTTTTCATTAGAAGCTAGGTTTATGGGAACCTAATTTGTTATGCTTCCGTATTTTGCTACATTATTATTGCTTCCGCACTTTACATTCCGCATTTTCAAACTCTGTATTACTTAATTTTTGTGTATGATGTTCAAACGGGATGTCTTTTCGAAAACCATTTAGAGGTCGTTCGAAATGACCGGGACTGATGATCCTTGACAGTCACAACCCGCGGGTAACCCGCTGTGGAATTTCAGGGTGTGACATTAGCGTAGGATGGGACATTTGATACCATGTTCCGATTGTTTGTTAAAATCCAGTATAAAAGTCTCGGATCTTTGGAGAAAACACGTATGCTCTCATTTAATTCGAAGATTTACCACTCGCATTCGAGACTCTAGCATTTTCTCTCTCAAACACAACGTACTTATTCTCACGTCTAAATCGTGTTATGAAGAGAAACCTTCTTCTACCTAGGGCGAGACTAATGGTTGTTACATCTGTTTAACTCGGGTACAAAACCATGCTCGTTGTTGCCCCTGTTCATCGACGATGTAATCCTTTTAAAACCCGGGTCATATCATTAAAACATAATCATAGTCCGCAATTGCAGATTATGAGATTATCAGCTGTGTTAATTTAGAGAAATCGAATAATACGTTTACTCGTATAATAAACAATTAAAGAAAAAATATGTTATTATATTTTAAAAATGCATTCTCTATTTTTGCACAAAAGTTCCTAATTTATATAAAAATAATTTAATAAAGATGAGTTGATGTCCCATGCCCATGTGATTCAATATGATGTCCGTCACTCATTATAGGGACCATGGAACTGCAATTCACTAAATGATGGTCCTGATGTTGCTCGCCATTCACAAAACACGGGTGACCTTGTTCCACCCGACCCGTACCCATACCCATCTTAGATTTTTATTTCTAACGTTCTTCTATTTTTTAGTTATAAATATACTTTTATCCATAGAAAATAATATATATTATTTAATTAATTTTTATAGTTACTATGTAATTATGTATTTATTATACTAAATAAAATATATTATAATTATATATGATAAGCTCGTTTAAACTCGTCAGCTAATTAGCAAAGCTCGGTATATAAAACTCATACATGAGTTTAAATAGCTCACAAGTGACTCTGTTAAAATAAATAAAACAAGTTAGAAAGAAACTGATATGATGAAGTTTATAGATGACGATGGTGATTCATCATTATAAAAACAATTTAAATAATTAAAGGTATCAAGTTCGGCGATTGCATTTTAAGGAGGGTACTTTTTAAAAGGTGATAGATATACCGATATATATAGCATGCATCATTTGTTTGTACTATAGGCTATAACTGCATGAAGTTGTAACATATGTTAATATACTTATTAATAAAGATTTATATATTACAGATTTATGATATATTATATAGTTTTTTAATACAAATTCTAAAAACGTTCTATAGTTACTTTTTAAAAATGTTTTACAAAAAGAATAAAAATGTTCAATTTATAAAAATGTCTTATGAATAAACCTATTTCTTTATAAAATAAAAAACGTTTTATAAAAATAATAATTATTTTATAGGAGAGAGAAATGGAAACAAAAAATTATAAAAACAATAAAGAAATTTGTATAACTAATATGAGAAATATGCTAGAGAAAAAAAAAACTAAGAATATCCAACAGAATGACAAATGTCCCCTGTAATTCGCTAGCTTCTGCTAGCCTTATAATACATGTGAAGTGGAATAGTCTCAAGAAAAAAAATATGTGATGAAAAATCTTTAGATTTTGAGATTTTTCGTGAATGTCATTAAGTCTTCTTCTATGCCCATATTAGGGGTGAGCATGGGGCGGGTCGGTTCGGTTTTCACCCTCCACCGAAACCGAGATCTTCGGTTATGACTGTTTCTTAACCGATCGGTTTTCGGTTAATCGGTTATGGTTAATCGGTTAATTCTTCGGTTATGGGTCGGTTAACCAACTTTTTTTATTTTTATTTTTTACTTTTTCCCCTCTCAAGATCATTTTTTTTCAAATTTGGATATTATATTTCTAATTAGGGTAATGGGCCCCTCTTTTCACTTAGTTGGGCTAAACATAAAAAAACGCAAAAACAATTGGGCTAAACATAAAAAAACACATGAAAGTGAACCCTTTCATAACTTTCGGTTCGGTTAATTGACGGGGCGGTTATATTTGGTGCGGTTCGGTTCGGTTCGGTTAACCATGGGTGGTGCGGTTAATCAGTGCGGTTCGGTTATTTTCGGTGAAAAATAGTAGCTTAACCGAACCCGAACCGAAAAAGTCGGTTTTCATAAAAACACTAAACCGCACTGTCGGTTATTACTTCGGTTCGGTTATTTCGATTCGGTTATGTCGGTTAATTCAGTTACGGGTCGGTTAATTCGGTTTTCTGCTCACCCCTAGCCCATATTATCGTTGGTTTCGTCATATTCTCAAAATTCAAATGTTAGAATTCCTTGTGCATTTCAAGAGGCTAAGAATTATAATTATTTAAGGAATAATTATACACTTTCTCTTTTCTTTTTTTGTATATATGTCTTAATAAATTTTAATTATTTAATCTCCAAGTATCAGAAATTACGGATTTAGTTCTATTATTTGTCGACCGTAATACAAATAGTTCTTGACATTAACAGAGATTAAAAATCTGTTAAATATTTATAAAACTACTAAAATACACGTCGATAATTTCTTACGTTTCGATAAATACTTCACTTAATTCAAAAACCATTATTATTACTGTTATTGTTTTTTTTATTCATTTTGGTCTTATTTTTATCACTTTTCTTGTTTTCTAGGTTCGAACGATTACAACAATAAAGAAAATGAAAGCTCCTACTATCCTCTATGTGTTAATAGAAAGATAGATTCACATCCAATTACATAACAATGTACATAGTTGTTGTCGATGTAAAAAACGTGTTTTGACATTTATGGCTTTATCTTTTGGTTATGTGGGTCACCTTTTGTGTAATTAATTAAACTTAATACTGATATAGAAAAAACTTTTTTATCTTATAATTCCGACTTCATACGTAGGTGTAACAACTAGTTTTAGAAAGAAAAAAAGATAATAAATTTATCAACAATTTTAAGCGTCATTGTATTTCTTCAAATTTCTTAAATGTATCGTCACTTTGGTTTTAACCCTATATCGTATGCATAAATTTCAAAAAATAAAATCATCGTTTTAACTTTTAACTCCAAAATTGTCTATAACTAAATAGATTTGCATAAGTAATCAACGGTACTAACAAGCTCTGATTGGTTGGTTTTGAACGGTTAGAACACGTGAATAAGGCCCATTGGTTGCTTTTTTAGATTACCCGATTTAATTTATGCATTTAGTATTATTTGATTTAAAAGGAACACAAAAGAGTGCTTGGTCGGATGGTTGAGCCACTAAAAGCATAGTCAAATAAAACTCCACCTACCCGTGTTCGAACCTTGGGGGTGGGATATATTTTTTGTTTTTTAATGAAATTTTGTTTCATTTTGTTTTCTTTTTTCTAGTTTTTAGTCACCTTATAATTTTCTGTGTTATATTATTTTTACATTAAATATGTAGAAAGTGGTTAAAAGAGAAGTTGGGCCCACAAGTTTAATGCAATGACTTAAAAACAGTGTTTTGAAACCCGGACCGGACCGGCCGGTCGGACCGGGAACCGGTGGTCTGACCGGTCCGGTTACATATGTTGAACCGGTCTTGCAGCGAACCGGTGGTTGGACCGGACGAACCGGTGGTCGGACCGGGCGAACCGCTTGACTATTTTTATTTTTTAATCTTTTTTAAGTTTCTTGGCTTCGTATTTCGTAGGTAATTGTTAGTTTAAAATTATTGGAATTGACTTGTTGATGGTTTTTGAAAGGATTAATGGTTGTTTGGATTGATATATTTTTATAATATTTATGACGTCGTTCGGTTTTTAAATCCGGTCCGAACAGTGGACCGGTAAGGAGAGCGGTTCGACGTCCGATCCGGTTCTAAAAACATTGCTTAAAAAGACAAAAACATACAAGCGTACATGGCAATTTATAACTTGTGCCTAGAGGTGCACAAACCGATTTTTTTCCGGAACCGGATCCGGATCGGATCCGGACCGGTTCCGTCAACGATGGTCAACAACCGGATCCAATGGAACCGGTTTCGGATCGGATCCAGTTAAGAGAATGGAGACTTGGAACCTATTGGGACCGGACCGGACCGGATTTATGGAATCGGACGGGACAAAAAAAACCTGTTCCACCGGATTATTTTTTTTTAAAAAAAAAATTTAAAAAATTTAAAAAAATTAACAAAGATACACTATAAAATACATGTTTTATTTATTTTGTAGCTTTTTTTAAGTGATTTAACAATAGTTCATAAAAAATAAATACAAAAAACATAATTGAATCACAAAATATATATTATTTATTATGTTTTCAATCTTCTTCGTCGTAGTCTTCGTAACATCGGTTTTCATTCTTCTTCGCTTGAGATACGTTGGGCTTCATCATAAGCTTGTTCTTCGTCCGAAAGTGGATTCGCCGCCCCTTGTTCTACTTCGAATTCATGTATTTCTTGTTCAATGTCAAGCTCACCTTCTAGTTTTGCAACATGTTGTACACGTTCGGCGGCATCCAAATGGTCCTTCAAGCAAATACACATCTCCATAGATTCCGGTGTAAGCCTCGTTCTTCGAATAGATAAAACCCTGCCACTAAGAGAAAAAACAGATTCCGAAGCTACCGTAGAAGCTTGGACGGTTAGTAGGTCACGGGCCATTGCGGCTAGAACGGGATATTGGGATTCCCTTCCTTGCCACCAACTCAAGATATCAAAGTTTTCAAACTCTTCGGATCTTAGAGTTGAAATAAAGTCGGTTGCTTGATATCTCCCAAGCTCGATACTTTGTGTGGTTCCACGAGATCGTTTAGTATTTTCGTTTATTAAAGTGTTAAATAAATTTAGCATCGGGTTCCTTGAACTACTAGAACTTGAACCCGAACCCATTGATTCACGTATGTTTGATGGATCACCACTTCCACCATATTTGCGTAAATAATAATCAAACATATTATTAAAAGCCGAATTGAAATCCCTTATTGCCTTTGATTCAAAATTTGGGTCTTCCTCGAACATATTTAAATCATCCGATATTGATCCAATTAATGTTTCAACACCGGTTACATTAATCGTTGGGTTTAAGGCGGCCGAACATGTAACAACGGCCGGCATTTCCGAAAAATATTTTTTAAATTTAGCTTTCATAGGTTTTACTATTTTTTTCAAAAATAGAGCCGTGATATTCAAACTCTTTTAATTTATTACATATTAAGTATAATTGTTGAAGTATTAGCGAAGACGTGGATAATAAACTCCCGATAAACATGTAGTTGCATTTTTAAAAACCTCAAGCAAATTAGTTAGTTTCTCGATCATATCCCAACTTATATTATCAATTTTTTGTGAACAACGTTTCTTTTGTACAAGTTTATCATGGAAATGTTTTAAAGTAACTCTTTGCCTTAAGGCCGATTCAAACATTTTCCATGTCGAGTTCCATCTAGTAGGTACGTCCCAATTCGGACCTAAAAATATGGAATCCGTTTGTTGGCACAAGTTTCTATAGTTTATATATCTTTTTTTGTTTGTGCTAAAAACTTCACGTAACATCACTTTAAAAAAAAAATTTACGTCTCTTATTTCTTGGACGTTTAGACCGTCTTGCACAACCAAATTAATGATGTGTGTAACACATCGACTATGAAAGAAAACACCGTTACAAGACGGTTCATATTTTATTTTTAATTTTTCCACCGCGTTTGTGTTATTTGAAGCGTTATCAAAAGATATTGAAAATATTTTTGGTTGAATTTTATAAGTTTGAATGACCGAGTCTAAAATATAAAATAAGTTTTCATCGGTATGTGGATATCCAAAATAATCAAACACAATCATACGCTTCATCATTTGCCACGACTCCGGTTGAACCCAATGTGCGGTAACGCAAAGGTACGATTCTGGTAAACCATGTGGAGCGGACCAAACGTCCGTTGTTAAGTTAATGCCGGTATTTAAATTTTCAAAACCTAAAATTAATTATTTTTTAGCTCTTTTCCACATTTTTAAACAATCACTTCTCAAAGTAGAACGACTTACATTTGTGTAACTCGGTTGAAGCGTCTCTTGTATCATCCTCGTCAAACGCGGATTATCAAAGTGATCAAAAGGCAATTCTTCTTGAATGACGAAATGTGCCATTCTCTCACGAACCCTCTCGACATTGTATTGCCAAACTCCTCCATCCCTACCAATTTGAGTTTGATCTTCACCTTGAGTACGTTTTGCGTGACTAGCAATATGTTTCCTCAAAGTGCTATTTCCCGCCGCACCCAAAATTCTACCACAACGTTTGCAACGAGCCTTTTGCGAACTGTTCGACATTTCGCATAAATCGAAATAAGCCCATATCTCTTGGTTTCAGGAGCAAGGAAATATTGACACCACCGTGACATCGCTAGTAGAACCACCAACCGAATTTTGAGTGCTTGCGGAAGCGGAAGCCATGAGAGCGTTTTTTTTTGCGTAAAGTGAGGGTTTTTTTTGCGTTTTGAGAACGTTTTTGAGTTTTGAGAGCTAGAATGTTGTGGTGAACTAACCCATACACGGTCCCAATACCTATTTATATTAAGTTTCAAGACTTAAAAAAAAAAACGGCTATTTAGCCTTTTTTTTTTCTTCCAACGGTTATAACCGGTTCCGAACCGGTTCCAAATTGTCCGAAAAAAACCGGTTCCATTTTGTCCGATTTTTATCCGGTCCGTCAAAAAAATCAGAACCGGTTTTGGATCCGCCGGTTCTCACAAAATCCGGTCCGGTCCCAAAAAAATCGGTTCCAGACGGATCCGGTTTCGAATAATCCATCGGATCGGATTCGGTTCCGGTTCTTTTGAGCACCTCTACTTGTGCCTCATATTTAGCCCTACAAAATCCAACAACAATGCAGGCTATATTAAATCCATAAATTATATACAAATAACGATGAGGATGGTACGGGTTTAAAACGAGTATTAATAATTTTAGTGTCACACCCGATTATGAAATCGTATCTCATACTCGGGTCAATACTTGTTTGGTAAGCATCATCTGCTATCAAGCATACCACCAAGTTTCGAGTATACTTGTTAGTTTATTAAAGAAATATTCGTTGGTATTTCTAACAATTATTACTTCTATATGATTTTACAATTGTTTCATTAGAAAAAAAAATAAATTAAAATTAGTGACATACCTGGATCTCGTACCCGAAAACCCGTCCCAAATTTTTTGTGATTATGAGAATTTTTTGCTAAAATGGGCCATGAGGTATTGTGTAATCACATTTGAGGCTTCTCTCTAAGATGACGCATATGGGGTTGTCGCCCTTCCAAAAGGCGACAGGTTCATCAACTTCTCACTCCAATCATTTGATTTGTACTGGTTAGTTAGTGTACCAAAAGTTGTCGTCATTCTAAAGGGCGGCAGCTTCCAGTCACACGTCCACCTCAGCTTAATATCCTGGTCACTATCTTTGTCATTATCCTAGTCAAAGCCGTCGTCATTCCAAATGGCGAGAGCTTTCTTAATTGAATAAAAAGTTGTGTAGTCCCATCAACCAGGTACGGATGTCAAAAAAAAAAATCAAACCTATCGTCATTCCAAATGGCGAGAGGATTTAATAATTTGTGCTGAACCGAGTTGTCCCATCAACCACCCTTGTTACGCGTGTACACAGAAAATTCAAACATGTCGCCTCTGGGAATGACGAGATGATTTAATGATATACCGACCCAACCACTAGAAAATGTCCCATCCACTCAAACCCGTCGCCTCTGGGAATGGCGAGGGTGGTTGATGGGACAACTCGGTTCAGCACAAAATATTAAATCCTCTCGCCATTTGGAATGGTGATAGGTTTGATTTTTTTTTTTGACATCCGTACCTGGTTGATGGGACTAAACAACTTTTTATTCAATTAAGAAAGCTCTCGCCATTTGGAATGGTGAAAGCTTTGACTAGGATAATGACAAGGATAGTGACCAGGATATTATGCTGAGGTGGACGTGTGACTGGAAGCTGTCGCCCTTTGGAATGTCGACAGCTTTTGGTACACTGACTAACCAGTACAAATCAAATGATTGGAGTGAAAAGTTGATGAACCTGTCGCCCTTTGGAATGACGACAACCCCATATGCGTCATCTTACAGAGAAAAACCCTAAATATGATTACACAATACCTCATGGCTCATTTTAACAAAAAATTTGTGATTATGACAGTGTTGTCGGGTTTAAGTTTTTCTTTTTCCGTAATATACCAAATTAAAACCCGACAAATCTCCCTCTTGGGTTGAACCATATAAACATTAAACTTGATAAACATAAAATTTTGGATCATTTCATCTTTTTAAAATTTAAAAATAAATAAAATTGATCAATCGAAAACTGTGAAAGAAATTAAAGACGACAATGGAGTCTCTGACAACACTCTGCTCAAATCATAAAACACCCACTCACTCACTCACTTCCTTTTTTTTCGCATACAATCAAATATTCAAATCCAATCCCCTTCACTCCCAAATCAATAACAAAAATGCCTCATCTTTCTTCTCCAATTTCATTCCATTTCATCCTCATTTTCATCTTCACGGAGCTCTGTTTTCACGCCTACTCCGTCACACACTGGGAAGACATACAAGCTCTCAAACAGTTCCGAAACGGCGTCGATTCAAACTCAGTGAGTCCCGGCTCGTGTTTGTCTTCCTGGGATTTCACCGTCGATCCATGCGATTCCCTCTCCGGCGAGAAATTCACCTGTGGTATCCGATGCGACGTCGTAATCTCCGGCATTGGCAGAGTCACCGAACTCACCCTGGACCAGGCCGGTTACTCCGGTTCACTCACTTCTTCTTCGTGGAAGCTTCCGTACCTTCAAACCCTAGACCTCACAAACAACTACTTCACTGGTACGATTCCCGGTACCTTTTCCCAATTAACTCGTTTGCGACGACTCAGTGTATCAACCAACTCGCTCACCGGGTCAATCCCTGACTCGCTACCCGACTCACTCGAAGAGATTCTTCTTGATAACAATAATCTCCGTGGTCCCATTCCACTAACTCTTAACCGATTAAAAAATTTAAAACGACTCGAGCTCCAAGGAAACCAACTCAGTGGCGAGTTCCCCGAGTTGACTCAACTCGGTAACCTTTACTTCCTTGACGTCAGCAACAACGAAATTTCCGGTTACCTTCCGGCGACCTTCCCCGGCAATCTAATTGAACTAACGATGAGAAACAACTCGCTAGAAGGGAATATTCCGGCGACGTTAGTTAACAGTTCCGTTTATCTTCAAGTACTCGACCTGAGTTACAACAATCTCACCGGATCTCTTCCGCCGGAGCTTTTCACACACGCGTCTCTCCAACAGCTAACCGTCGCAAACAACCAGTTCCGGTGGGTTGAGACTCCGGTGAACTGGGGCCAGAATAGCGAGCTGATAGCGGTTGATTTGAGCAACAATGATATCCATGGGTTTTTACCCGGGTTCATGGGTTGGATGCCGAAGCTAACGGCTTTATCTTTGGAGAATAATAAGTTTTCCGGCATGATTCCGACGCAGTATGCGTTGAAGGCGGTGGCAGAGGAGGGGTTTGAGAGGCTGCTGTTGGGTGGGAATTACTTGTTCGGGTTGATACCGGGTCCGTTATTGCGGTTGAATTCCGGGTCGGGTGTGACGATCCGGTTAGGGGATAATTGCTTGTATGGGTGCCCCGAGAGTTTTTACTTCTGTGGAGGAGGGGTGCAGAAAAGTCTGGTGGAGTGCAAGACTTTTACTCCGGTGATTCCATGATAATATTAATTAATTTTTGTATTTATATTTGTATGCTGTATAATTCCAATTTTTTTTATTTTTTATTATTAGTATAATTATTTGAGTGTGAAATGTGATTTTCTGATAAAAAGAAAATTTGGTGCATGATAGATGCTATTTATTTTATAAGAGTCAGTTTATAAGGCCATCCTTCCCTATACTACTCATATAAGGGTTATGTGAGGCAGAATACAGGTCGAACATGATTGATTTGACATGTTTGGATGTTGTCGGTTTTATTTTTTGACATACGACCTGTATTAGTGCTATACGGGTCATATGGATGGTGTGTCTTTAAGAGCACCAAGTTGTACACAATGCTTAATGCACATTATGATATAGAAGTTGGTGGGATCTCATGAGAGCATATAAGAGCTCAAATATTTGTTAAAATTCTGAATTTTAATTGTGTAAGTTGATAAATCTATAACGTTCTTAAGTTTATATCTTTTTGAAGTATTTGATAAGTTTTTAAAACATTTTATACATAATATTGTTAATAAGGCCGTAGATGCACTCATGCATCTATGTAATGCGATGCATAGACACATCTATGTATTTAGAAAATATCTTAAAAACATAAGGGAAATTACATGCATCGTCCTTAGGTTTGTTAAAATTTCACTTATCATCCTTAACTTCAAAAAATTGCAAATTTCATCCCAGCTATTGTAAAATCATCACGCTTTTGGTATATTAGTTAGATGGCCGTTAAATAATTCCATTAAGTGGATGTGAAAGTACTTCTTTGCTCTTTCAATTAAAAAGAAAAAAATATTAATATGTGATTGTGACTAACCTTTTTTAACTAAAAAAGATAATAAGTAAATGGGACCCATCCTACCCTTCTTCCTCAACGTACCTTAATAAAAAAAACTCGAGCTGAACTTCATGTATCAAGCTTTATTGGGCCAACATCTTAAATGACTATTATTTACAAAAAATAATAATAATACTAAAGTAAATAATAATAATAATAATAATAAATATTATGTGAAATGAGTTGGAGATTCAAAAATCATTCACAATCTAAGGGTATCTGGTATACTCTTTTTAAGAGGGGCGTGGAACACTGACCCTCTTATGGACATGAAAGGGGGGTGAGGGTTGAGAATACACATTTGATTGGCGGAGGAGGGGAGTGGACCCCCCCCTCTTGTGTGAGAATCTCACTCACGAGTAGTATACCGAATACCCTAAGCTTATGCATTGGATATAAAACTAGAAATATTTCAAGCTACGGTATCCTTAACTTAGACAGTCGAGCTTGAGTTTGGGCTCGGTTCTACTCATTTAACCTCTTTAACAAATATAAAAAATTTTAAGAGAGAAATTTGTTTTTTTTACTAAATAGCTTAACTTAGTCATATAAAACATTTATAATATTAAGATTGATCATCTTGTTTTTCGTTTCTTTTAGAGAAAAGTGCACGGATGGTCCTTGTGGTTTTCATAAATTTTGGATTTGGTCTCTATGTATGAAAAAGTACACAGATGGTCCAAACTTTTGCACACACGTAACACGTTTGATCCTCAACTTGGATGGACGTTAAGTTTTTACGGTTAAGTGAGTGTGTAAAGACAAAAATACCCTTATGTTAAAAACATATTAAAAATTAACCTATTAAATCTTGTTTGAACCCATCTTCAACACCAAAGCCATCTTCATCACCATCTTCAGCAAATCGTTTACAACCACCGTCATAAGCTAAAATCGTTTCATTCACTACCATCTTCAACGCCACAACACCCCTCCGGTCCCCGTTGCTCCTCCTCCATTTGAACCACCACAACACCTTAATTTTTCCTATACCAGATTCAACCAACAACGATTTTGTCAAAATTATTAACTACTAGTTTAGATCCCGTGTATACACACGAGTGAAAAATATCAATAAATAAAAATTTTAAATCTTTATATGTATATTTTACACGTATAAAAATGTATCATATACTAATGATAGAAAACAAAACACAAAATATGCAAAAAAAACTAATATATAATTGGGTTTCAAAAATAAATTAAATACTATTTAATGTAATTTATTTTTTATTTATTATTTAATTGAAAATAAAAGTTAAATAATTAAATTTTCAAAGTTTCATAAGTGATAATTTAAAATAATTGTGTTTTATTAGTATAATTAATATTTTGTTTAAATATATATTGTTGTTAAAAATAGGAGGTGCATTTAATAAGAGAGAGAGGCGGGAAAAAATTGATGAAAATGAATGTGGTGGCGACACGTGACATGGAAAAACCTTTATTTATTATATATAATAGATGTGAAGATAAAGATAACAAATCGATGGATTCTCGTCTCGTGTTCGTCTAGTTTCAGGCATTTCTCATCAAAATCACAAAGGTATGTGATGACTTCATCTTGGTATTCGATTTTGTCTTCAGTTCCAAGAAGATCGTTGGATTCGATTTGGGGGAGGGGGTAAGCGAAGAATAGCGAGATATAACCGGGTGTTCACCGATGGGAATTGCAAGTGACATCAGAGGGATTCACTGTCACTGGGGTGTAACCGGGGGATCTTTCAGACAGGCGGTATAAATAGGGTTCATCGGCGGGAACTTGCAACCCATGTCTTTAGTTTGAAGCTTTTTCAGGGGTTTACTTTCAGATCTGGAACGAAATGATAGAAGTGTTTGTGTGTCTGTAATATACATACAAAATTCCAACCCCCATCTTTTTTTGAAGTGTGTTCTGATGTCCGTCGAAGTTGTAGTTGCCGGGAAAACAGGGATGAAGGTTGGAGATGAGATGGATGGTGGTTTAGCTTGGAGAAGATGAACTGATGAAGTGTTGGGTCTGGGTTGAGGGTCTAGTGGCTCTCAAAAAAGATTTAATAGTTTAGTTTTTTTTTTTTTTTTAACATAAAGGGTATTTTTATCCTTATACACTCACTTAACTGTAAAACTTAACGTCCATCCAAGTTGAGGACCAAACGTGTTACATGTGTGCAAAAGTTTGGACCATTTGTGTACTTTTTCATACCTAAAAACCAAATCCAAAATTTATGAAAATCACAAGGACCATCAGGGCACTTTACTCTTTCTTTTATAATTCTTTGAGATCTAAAATAAATTATTGTTGTTGACTATATACATTTGTAAAAGTATTCGACCTCACAAATCTATATCTATACTATATAATAAATAAAAGGTTTTGGTGGACACTTGTTACTCTCATTATCATTTTTAACATTTTTTTTTCGCTTCTCTCCTCTATTAATTATACAAATTTTTTAAATTTATTTGTTTCCTGTCTATCTCTCCTATTAAATACCAATGAATCCTATAATTATTTTTTTGTTTAAAAAAATTATGTTTATTCATAAAATATTTTTACAAATTGAACATTTCTTTCATTCTATTTATAAAATATTTTTTTTAAATAACTATTTCACCAATAACATACAAAGTACAAATCTTCATAAAAACTATTAGTTTAAAATAAGTTTTTTTATTCAACTCATATAATACATTGGTTTTAATCTAGTTTAAAATAAATCCAAGGACTTGTTGACTGTTGTTGTATGGGCGTTTGAAGTTGTATGGGCGTTTGAAGTGGTCAATATTTTGCGACCACATTGTCATCGCCATTTGAATTTTCCCTCTTAATTAGGGGTGTTCATTTTACCCGAAACCCGAATACCGAACCTGACCCAAATTACCCAAACCCGATTAAGATGGAACTCGAACAACCCGAACCCTTTTAAGATGGAACCCGAACCCGAAGATAGTATTCGGTTTGGTAATTGGGTTAAAAAAGGTTAATCCGGTTAAGCCGATTAACCCGAATAATAATAAAAAGGTATTTTATTATTAATAGTTATTTGTAATCTTATCTCAATATACATTTAAACATTTTCAATGTTTATTTTATTTCATTTTTTTTAATATATGATTGGAAACGGACGAACTTACATGAAGGTGAAAACATGAAGAGTGAATATTGTTAAAGAGTCTTAATGATCCTTGAAAAGTAACCTAAATTTTGTTTTTTTTTCATTAAAATATGTTTTTGTTATCCAAAATATTACAATAGGTATGAATGCACACTTTTTTTTCTCCCCTTTTCCAAATTTTAATATTAATTATTGTAAAAAATGCTATTATAAAAAATATATATTAACATAATAATATCGTTTTCTAAATGATTTTGAACCTCCTATGTAGAGATGCACAAAAAAACCGGTTTGAAAAACCAAACCGGTTTCAAACCGAAAACCGAACCGGTCGTGAACCGGTTTATACCAAACCGGTTTCAAACCGGTTTAAAACCGCCGGTTTGAAACCTATACATTTAAACCGGTTTGAAACCGGTTTAACCCGAACCGAACCGATTAAAAACTGGTTTCAAACCGTTTTTTAAACCGGTCAAACCGGTTTCAAACCGTTTTTTAAACCGGTCAAACCCGGTCAACGGACCATCTCAAACCGGTTTCAAACCGGTCCGGTTTGAACTCAAACCGGTTTTGACTTTTTGTTGACCAAACCGGTTCGGGCCGGTTCGAAACCGGTTCGGTTCAAAAACCGCCTTTTGTGCACCTCTACTCCTATGTATTTGTAGAGTATGTACCCTTAGATTGGGTTTGGCCTAACAGTTTTAAGCCCAACACATGGTGACCCGTAATAACTCTAACTCATTTATTTCCTATATTAAGGGCACTACATTTTCAAGGTATGGATCTTATTCTTCCTTTTTTTACCGACCTTATACTCATACTTTATACACATTTGAAAGATTTATTATATGTTCAACAACATTTCGTTTTTAATTAAATTTTAAAGTTACACATTTGACTGATTGAAGATAGATGGAACCAAACTTTTTCATGTTTATGTTTTATTTATAAGAACGCCTACTGATAGAGGTGCACAAATCGGTTTTTTTCTACCCGAACCGGTTTAAACCGACCCGAACCAGTTTGGTTAACGCTTGGTCAAAACCGGTTTGCCCATAAACCGGTTCAGGTTAACCCGGTTTGGAGGCAAGGAAATCCCTAACCTATTAAACCGGTTACGGTCGGGTTGTATCCGGTTTGTGTGTTAAACCGGTTTATATTAAAAAAAATAAAAAAAAACCATTAAAATTCTATATATTTAATAAAAAATCAAAAAAAATATATAACAAATATATAAACATAAAGTTCTACGTTTATTGATATTCGAAAATTTCGAAAATTACAAAACATTACAAGATAAAATTATAAAGTGGAAAACATTACAAATGACAATTTATTTTTTTATTTTTTTGAATATTGATTGATTATTCCTGTACGTTGTCTTCGGAACTGGAGCTTCGTAGCCTTGCATCTTCAGCTAGTTCTTCATCGGTGACTGGTTCGGATATTCCAAGATCAACCTCGTTGTTCTGTATGGTTTCTTCGGCTTGAATTCCGTCTTCGAGAGAAGTTTGGTCTTGTATCCTATCTATCGCATCCAAATGGTCCTTCAAGCAAATGGACATTTCCATCGCCACGAGGGTGAGTCTAGTCCTTCGTATCGATAAGAACCTGCCACTAAAAGAAAACGCAGATTCCGAAGTTACCGTGGAAACTTGGACGGTTAGTACATCACGGGCCATGGCGGAAAGAATCGGAAACGAAGCTTCGTTTTTTTTCCACCAAGCCAAAATATCAAAATCCTCAAAAACGGTAGGAGGCATAAACGCTAAAAAGTTTGTGCCAATGTACCTTTCGAGTTCGATACTCAGGGTGCTACCACGAGCCTGTTTACTAAATTCGTTTAACATTTCGTTAGATAAATTCAAATTAACATCTCTCAAGCTACCACTTGATGATGTACCCATTGTATCATGTGAAGTCGGATTTGTACCATATTTATGTAAGTAAACATCAAATAAATCTTGTAAACATTTGTTAAAATATGTTTTTGTGCCTTGTGGAAAATGGATGTCTTCACTATCCAAATTCAAAGCGTAAGTAATTTTATCAATCAACGTTTCAACCCCGAAAACATTTATGGTAAGGTTTAACGCGGCGGCACAAGTTATAACGGGAGGTATTTCTTTAAAATATTTTACTAACTTTTCTTTCATCAGTTCTATCATTTTTGTAAAAAGAGTGCTTTTATTTTCAAGTTCATACAACTTGTTAGCCATTAAATATATTTGTTTTAAAGTTAATGGACTTGTGGGATAATAAACACCGGATAAAAAAGTGGTGGCGGTTTTGAAAACTTCAAGCAATTCGGTTACGTCTTTTAAAATGTCCCAACTCGTAGACGGAAACGAGAGAATTTTACGACGAGGTTTTGAGGAAAGCATTTCATGAAATATTTCTAAAGTTTCTCTTTGTCGTAAAACGCTATGAAACATATTATGAGTCGAGTTCCATCTTTTCTCGACGTCCCAATTCGGACCTAAGCAAAGATTATTCGTTTCACGACAAAATCTAATATAATCATGGGATCTTTTTTTCCTACTAAAAATATCTTTAAGCATTACTCTAAAAGCATTTGTTAAGTTTGAAACCTCTTCAATTACAAGCCCGGCTTGCACCGCCAAGTTAATGATGTGTGCAACACATCGACTATGAAAAAAAACGTCGTTGCAAACCGGTTTATATTTCATTTTTAGTTTTTGAACCGCATTTGTATTATTAGATGCATTATCAAAAGACATTGAAAAAAGTTTATTTTTTAATTTAAATTCGATTATAACACCATCTAATATATAAAATAAGTTTTCGTCGGTTTGTGGATATTCAAACAAGTCAAACGCGATTGTACGCTTCATCATTTGCCACGTTTATGCGCGGTAACGCAAAGGTACGAATCGGGTATACCATGTGGAGTCGGCCAAACATCGGTGGTTAAGTTTACACCGGTTGTCAAATTTTCAAATCCCAAAATTAATTCTTTTTTGCTTTTTTTTCACATTTTTATACAATCTCGTCTAAGGGTTGTGCGACTTACTTGATGATAACGTGGTTGGAGTGTCTCTTAAATCATCCTTGTCAAGCGCGGATTGTCAAAGTGGTTGAACGGCAATCCTTCTTGAATCACTAACTTCGCCATTCGTTCTCGAACAATATTTGGATCAAAGTTCCAAATTCCTCTTTCGGGTGTCATCGAGGCTTGACCTTCACGTGGATTTCTCTTCAAGGACGAGCAAGATTTTTCCATATGAATTCTCAAACTAGTGTTTGAATCTTTCCCCAAAAACGCACCACACATCTTGCACCGATCACGTTCCTTCCCGTTTGACAACAAACATATATCGTAATTGCACCAAATTGCCGGATTTCTCGTTATTGCTAGAATTTCCACAACGGTAACTTCGTTTGAGGAACCACCAACACTTGCTATGCTTTTTTTTAGTGTTTAGAGAGCGTTTAAATAGCGGTTTTAGAAATTAGAGAGTTTAGAGAGAGATGTGATCAACCTTTAACACCCCCTACCTATTTATAATGATTTATGAGTGAAAAATTGACAAAAAAAAAAGGCTAGTTACCTCTAAACCGGTTTGACGGTTTAAACCGGTTCAGAAAAAAAAAACCGGTTTTTTTGTTCACCTCTACCTACTGATGAAGTATGAGGGCCGGCCCACAAATGCATAGGAATACAATAAATTAAAAATGATTAATATATATACGACAACTGAATTACAAATATTTGTTTATAGAAATTAAAAAGTAGTCATTTAAAAACTGGCATGAAAATATATGAACAATTTTATAAACAATGCATTATAAATGATCTCCCTGCACAAATCGACGTCTTCTACGCCTGTAATTGCTTGAAAATAAGACAACTTATCTGCCACATCACTCATTCTTCTAATCTTCTCCTATTAGAAGCTTCCTGAAAATCAAGAGCAGAAATTGATCTATAAACTAATGAAATTAGGGTATTTTGGTCATTTAACATGAAATTATGACAGGTGGTGGTCGGCCTCCGGAGAGGGGCTGTCTGAAAAGAGGGCGGCAGGTGGATGGGGGTGGTGGCAGGTGGTGGTCGGCCGGGGGTGGTGGCGGCTGGTGGTGGAGTGGAGTGGGGGTATTTTGGTCATTTAACATGATTTAACTGAAAAACTTAACGAAATTAACAAAATTGGACTAAAAGCGTTAAGAAATGTAACTTCATAGACCATACTGTTAAGAATGAATTTAACCTTAATGACTTGGTTAAGTAATTTGACAAAGGAACTATAAAACAAAACTTGCTTTGCTATGCGATTATTTTTTTTCTTTTGGTTCCCCCACTAACACAAACTATTACTTATTGTGTGTGTACAACGACCCGTGTAACATGAGATACGTGTATATTGTTTACAGTAATTATAAAATAAATGACTTTTTAAAGATCATTATATGAGATACGTGTATATTGCTGAGAATAGTAAATGCCATTTGTAGCTGTTATTAAATAGTTTAAAATAAATAAGATTATAAGGTTGAGCTTTTTATGGTTACCATTCAATTTAGATATTTTCAGGTCACGTTTTCAATTTTTCCACAATCCCAGTTTATTTGTTTTTTTTCCTATCTTCTTTAATCTTTATCATGGCCCGATCATTTGTCCCGTCTTCTTTTCCCATGGCCACATACATGCGAACATGAAGCCCTAAACCAAGCCCAAACAAAGTGTCTTTGCACTTTGGGTTTTTATATAAATCAAATAATAATTAGAGTAAACTGTAGTTTTTGTCACTGAGGTTCAGTACACCTCTAACACTTTTCATATGATATATTTTGTTAGACATTTATTGTTAGAGAGAGTGAAACACCCTACTTATACCTTATTTTATCAGAGTTTTATATTGCGAAAAACGTATCCCAGATCAGTAAAACCTTGCCATAATGGCTAAGGTAACTTTTTCATTTATAATAATATGTTGTTTTACAAAAGGATAATATATTTACAATATCCTATATAGGGATCTTTCAATTCCGATCAGCCTTGTCTATAGGAAGCTTCATTCTACGTGTTTTTTTCCTGCAATGTTTGGAAAACGTTTTTTTATTAGCTTTCGCTAAGTAAGTACATTGCACCGTCAATTTTATTATGAACCCTTTAGGTTCTTATTATTCAAGTTTTCTGTGGCTCTCGAGCCCACTGACCATCTTTGGACGTACCTCCGGCCACGCTTTTCGTATATTTTATGGGTGTGCTAACCCCCTTGCAACCGTTATAGGCCGTACATCTGGTCCGAGCATTGGCAAGGTCCTTATACTCGTCAGTATAGGCATCATTGCATTTGTCACGAATACTCACTCATTTCTCAGCCCCGTATGCTTGTAATCTTTTACTCTTTCAGCCCCGTAGGCCTAGAGTTTCCCTTTTCTTTTCTTTTCTTCTTTATTTATTGAGATCCACCTTACAAGCCGGGTATCTCATTTCATTTTGTACCTTGAGTATCTTTTACTCACAGTCTCCCAAATGTATCAAGCATTTATTTTCATTTCATGTATATGCTTGATTTACTCACCAACCAGTTCTCACTTTAAAACTTCGTAACGGTTTCTCCACGATGTATTAGAAGTGTTTATATATATGAAGTAGCAACGGCGTATCCACCACCCCTCTAACACTTCGTGAGTACTCCATCATTCCATTTTAGGGTTTAGGCTCGTTCCATCATACTCATTCATGTTTGCACGTATCATCATGCATTCACATATTCATCATGCATTTCACCTATTCATATTCATCACGTATTCACTTTCATTATGCATGGTATAGTTTCATCTCATATTCGTATTTCGTCATATATTGTAAACTGGTGTGATTTTCCTTCCAGAGCAGTACCTCCAACAGAGATGTCCCCAGGAAAAAGCGACGGGTCTAGGAGATATTTATACACCGCTCTTTCCTAGACAAGACATTCCGTTTGTCAGATAACTACATACCGGTTGGATATTCTCCCGTAAGTTTACTATATTTCTTTATTCTTTATTAGTCTATACCCCTAAACATTCATAATGGTTTCACAACGAAGTACACAAGAGGTTTATATATAGTAAGTATCAGCGGTGTATCCACCACCCCTTGGATACGTCGTGATTACTCCATTATTCCTGTTTAGTGTCTAGACTAATCCGTTATCACCCCGTACCCTCATCATATCACATATCACGTATCACATAATCATATCATATAAGCACGTATCTGACATAGTCGTGTCTAGGGTACGGGTCCAGTGTACTTACATTATCCTTGGGTAGTTCCTAAGTTCGTTCCTCGTTTTAAACGTTTCTTTGAACTCGAACCGTACTCGTCGCATACCTCACTCGTAATCACTGCACTCGTAATCGTCGTTCGGGGTTCCTCGGGAGTCATGCTAGTGTGTGTGTGATGGTGATGTTGGTGTTTGTTGTTTCCATTTTGAACGACAAATGCCATCTATTTATAGGCTGCCATTGCAACTTGTAGCGGACCACTAAGCCAAGCGGTGGCGGTCCGCTACCGCCTTGTTTCAGCTGTCCAATATGATGCGCACGTAGCGGACTGCTAAGGTTCTGGGTAGCGGTCCGCTACCCAATCCATTTTGGTGAGTCACTAAACACGTGTCACTTTCTTCTCGTTCGGACCAATTGCGGCTAGCGGACCGTTACTAGCTTGGTAGCGGTCCACTACCATCTTCATTTTCCAAATTCTTTTTATTTTGAACCCTCAACTTTGAGGTATTTACACTTTAGCCCCTGGACTTTCATTTCCTTTAAATTTTTGGGATGTGACAGAGAGAGATCGGAAGATGAGGGGGACCACTCTCCGCCAGAACCGGCTCCTCCGACGTCGGCATCCCCCACTCCAACGACGCTCATGCCTTCATTTTTGATCTGGGTTCCACGAAGACGAAGGTGGAGGCGGCTTCAGTAGGATTAGCGGCAGTGACATCATCCGGCGACGGCGTTTGGTGGAAAAGAAGAAGCAACATCTCCGGTCCAGATTGTAGGGTGTGACGGAGGACGACTAGGGTTCCTCCGTATATAGAAGATGACAACGGCATGGGTCTCTCCAGCGGCTAGGGTTACAACGACGGGGATGGTGGAAACCACCATCAACAGCGGCAGTGACGAATCTGGATGGTAACGGAGACGGCTTTGTGTGGTGGTGGTGACGAGGAAGGAACATGGATGTTTTTCCGGCGACATTTTAAGGTTCCATCGACAAACCCATTTTTTGGCGAACCCGTCTTTCCGGTGAGTTTTATTTCTTGTTTCATGTCATTCCGGGTGTAAACATGGATGTAATTTCCTGTTTCGTGGTTCTGGACGCCGAAAGAGAGGGCGACAAGTGGGTGAGGGTGGTGGTCGGCCGGTGATGGCGGCGGCTGGTAGTGGTGGAGTGGGGATGAAGAGGGTATTTTGGTCATTTAACATGATTTAACTGCAAAAGTTAACAAAACTGGACTAAAAGCGTTAAGAAATGTAACTTCAGGGACTCAGAGTGTTAGGGGTGTACTGAACATGTTAAAAGCATCAAACTCCAGGGACGAAAACTACAATTTACTCTAATAATTATGTATAAATTAATAATAAATAACGGTAACAAATCTTTTTAAAATAGCGTTTTGAAAATTTCTTTTAACGACTTGTACATGTGTGCTTTGCTAACTTGTACGTTATCATGTAAAACTGGTTTTGAGTGAAACTTATACCAAAACATAGATAAAATAGCACGTCGCAACGATATATATGTATATGCAAAACTCGCATTTTTTTCTTTTGTTATTTTGTTTTGTGTTTTTAACTAAAAATATAATTATAATTTTTGAAATACTAAATATAATATTTTAATTAATAACCCTTTATTTTAATTTTTTTTATTATTTTAATCTTTATAATTAATTTTGACCATATTTTGTTTTTCTTTTATAAATGTTTACATATGACGTTTTATAAAATTCTAAATATACGACTGCGACGTATTTATTTTTATTCACGTTCCGAAATAAATTTCATTTAAAACCGGGTTTTGTGACGATGTACAAGTCGTCGAAGCACAGGCGTACAAGGAGTAGAAATTGCTTCAATGTTTCATTTTTTATAGCTTTTTTTTTGTTTTCCTATCACAACCTTTAAAATATGATATTTTATAAAATTCCGGATTTTCCATTCCGACATGCTTATTTTTATCAGCGTTTCGAGCATTTTTCGCGTAGATATGAATACCAGTGTACATGTCGTCGAAACTGAACTTTATAAATTTTAACTCGTTCTTTTGAAACATGTTTAAAATAAATAATATTACTACTTTTACACCTATAAACTTTTTTTATAACATTTAATATTTGAACAATCATATTAATGATTTTTTTTATCTTTCTTTGACATCGTTTGGTTGGTTCATATGCATTTATATTTTAGATATTGTAATATATTATAATTTAAAATTTATCTTTAAAAATAGTTTAATTCTTTTGGTTGAATGAAAAACGGCAAGTGGGAAAGCAGCAAGAGGAGGATCTTGAGTCTTGAGTGGGGTACTCTTGACGGTAGAAAGTTTAAAGCCAAAGGTGGTAGTTACTTTAAATGACTTATTTTTATCATATTTCTGAAATTGTTGGTGAGGGAAAACGACTTCAGTTTATTATAGAAATATAAATATATCAAGTATTTATATGTATGTTATATACAGTTAACAAAAATAGACACGATACGAAAGTGTTGTTTCGAGGGTCTATTATACGTCTTTATCTATGTTAAAACAATTTTTCATATATAAAATGGGACACCTTGATAGTGTACATACTTTTACTCGAATATCAGATTTTACGGTAACTAACAATAAGGAAAAACATATCATAAATGAATGATACACCCCTCTGATTCAAATATTTGATTTTAGATTTATGTATCCTTAAAACTATCTTTTCGTCTCCATAGCTTCTATAACCAGACGACCTAGTTCATGTATATGCAATAGCTTGAGATCGACAGCCGATGCACCCCAACTACTAATAGATGCCCAATGTTTTGAAAACCGGACCGGACCGGCCGGTCGGACCGAGAACCGGGACCTCCACCGGTCCGGTTACATGCTCTGAGACCGTTTGCTGGTTGAACCGACCGGTTCAGTGGTCGAACCACGAACCGGTGGTCGAACCGGGTAGTTTAATTTTAAAAAAAAGTACTATTTTTTTATCTTTTTTATCCTATAGTCCTTCTACTTACTTCTATTTACAATTTTAACTCAATTTGGCTCTTTCCTTTTAACTTATACGATGCCACAGATCCTTCAAAACCCTAATCAAAATTAAAATTGAAGATGCAAAAGAATTAAAATTCATACAGACCTACAACCCTCGTCCTTGACTCAAAGTTGTTTAAATGGTTGTATATGTAGTATTTGGAATTTTTATATTTTTCTATATATTTTTATGAATATTTATATTATTTATTGCGTCATCCGGTTCTTGAATCCGGTCCGACCGGTCCGACCAGTGAATCTCTAAGACGTCCGGTTCGTTGTCCGGTCCGGTTCTGAAAACATTGTAGATGCCTCAATCGATGTGTCATATGCTTAGTATAAGATCTCTTTTATAGCGATAACCATCCTTGCTAGTGTGGTGGACCCATAAATTTTTTTCATGGGTGTCGAAAATTTTTGGTGTTTGGATGTGCATTAAAAGAGATTTTTGTTGGGTCGAGTTATTAAATTTTTTAACCTGATTGAGTCAAGTCATTGAACTTTTATTTTCCGGATTGAGTTAGGTCACCGAAATATTTGAGTTTTTGAGTATAGATCTAAGTTTTATGATTACACTCGATGGAGAGGAGGATGGTTTGACAAGACCGGCCATTTGTTTAGAACGGAATAAATGAGCTTAGAATAAAAGGTTGTTTGGATAGATGGTAAGTGGCCTAGTCAATGGTGCAGCTTGAAGAAAAACACAACGGGGGCCGGAACTATAAAATTTTCGGTCAAATACGTATAAATTAACACTACTGAGCGAAAAATCGGCTAAATACGTATAAATTAACACTACTGAGCGAAAAACGGGGGAGGGGAGAGGAGGGGAGGGGAGGGAGAGGGAGCTCATAATTTCTTGGTGGTCGCTTGGGATTGGATCAAATATATAACAATAAAAAAAGTTATGGGGGTCGAGCTACCCCATCCACGCATCCTAAGTAAGTATCCCACTTACATATATTAAATGAGTAGGTTAGAAACCAGATGTATTACACTAGTTGAATAAATGTAATATATATACTTAGTAATAAAGATTTACATATTATATACTAGGTTTGAACCACTTGTATTACACATGTTAAATAAATAAATATTTAATAGTTAGTAATAAAGATTTAGAAACTATAAGCATGCAAAAGAATCTTAAGAAAATTAAATAGTTGACATATTACATATTACACGGGTTGAATAAATAAAATGAACAAATGCAATTTTATATACTTAATAGTAAATTTTTACATATTACATATTTTTGACATATTACATAGTTTTTTAATACAAATTTTAGAAATGTCATATAGTTCCTTTTTAAAAATGTTTTATAAAAAGAATGAAAAAATTGTTCAATTTCTAAAAATGTTTTATGAAGAAACATATATTTTTTTAAAATAAAAAATGTTTTATAAAAAGAATTATAAAAATCATTATTATTTAATGGGAGAGAGAAATAAAAAACAAAAAAAATATTAAAAATCAATTACGAAAATTTTGTGCAATTAATATGAGAGAGAGGCGGGAAATTTGTCTCACCAAAACATTTATTTATTATATAGTATAGATTTATGATATATTACATAGTTTTTTAATATAAGTTATAGAAACGATATATAATTATTTTTTAAAAATGTTTAATCAAAGAATAAAAGAAATGTTTAATTTATAAAAGTGTTTATGAACAAACCTAGTTTTATTTAAATAAAAAACATTAATAAAAGGAATTATTGAATTATTTAATATGAGAAATGAGAGGGAAACAAAAAATTATAAAACAATTAATGAAATTTGTATAGTTAATAGGAAAGATAGACGAGAAAAAAAGGTTGAAGATGCATATGAGAATGACAAACATTCACAAAACCTTTATTTATTAAGGGGAAACTGAATATGGTGTTGTTAGACATATAACTTGTATGCGAAATCAATCAAAACTATGTTGTTTTGATTAAAATCAATTAAAAGTTTATTCAAATCTTTTTATTTTTAGTATTCTATATGCCGTACACCCTTGCGCCTTTGATTTCATCGAGTTTTCTTCTTTCTTGTGGATACATCATGTATGGATTAAAGTTGTATTAAATTAATAAATATAACTGGATGTTTGAATGAATCAGGAGAGAATTGTCATTAATCTTTAGAAAGAAATTTGTTTTAATAGTTTAATATAACTTGAAATCATCAAACAATTTAATGAGAAACAACAATTAAATATAACTTATAAGTCACTCAATTATTTTATTGTAAAATTTTTTATGTAGCCATGGAATCAACAAAGATATAGTGATTGTTGTTTATGAGTTAAACGATATTTAAGTTTCAGTGATTTTAATTCAATGGTTTTATGTAATTTTTAATTAAAACGACGTATTTTTAATAGGTTTCGTATACAAGTTAGATGGCTAACAGCATTTTAGATCTATGTGTCCTTAAAAACGTGTTTTAATGATACGAAATGAGATTCGATTATCTATTTTTATATGTGTATAAATCATGGTTCATGTACCAGTATCTCACTAAAAACTGATATGTGAGTACTACAAAGTCACGTGTGTCATGATTATATACTTAAAAACTAGCTTTAACCCCGTGTGTTACCCGGGGTGAAACATTAATATTATATTGATAAATATATTAACAACTATTTTTATACAAATTTCTCATTAAAAAAATAAATAAAAAGATACAAATAAAATTTAAATTTCAACAATATATCATCTTTTTAATTCAAATTTTAAACTCTAAATTTTAAAATTTTCACTCCTTAATATTTTGACACAATTAAAATTTAAAATTCCAAAATTAAATATGAAAAAAATTAAACTAATAAATTAGAATTGAAACTTGTAAACATATTTATTTGAAGAAAAAAAATCTCGTCGTTTATAAAAAACTAAAGTTTAAAATATAATACACTTTTAAAAATAAATATTTGCATGTTTCTTAATTTTATTAAAAATTAACTATTAAAATTATAAATCAAAATAAAAAACTTATTTAAAAATATCAAATTTAATTAAAAACTACTAATTAAATATTAGTGAACTTTATTCTAACACATGTTTATTTAAAATATAAACAGATTATTTTCAAGTTTTATATGTAAAATTAAAAAATCTTGTTTTTTAATAATAAAATTTTAAAAAATCGTTTTTAACAATAAAACTTTAAAAACTCGCTTTTTTAAATTTTCCTATTTTTTAATTCTTGATTTATTTAAAAATATTCACTTTTGATGATAATTTTTAAAAAATGTGAGTCAGTGGTTATAATAATGAATTGATTTGGTAAAATGTTTATTTATGTAATTTAAAAAAAAGGCTAAATATGAAAATATTAAATAGAGGATATGAATGTGGTTTTGAGGGGAAAACTTGTGAGATGTAATGTGTGATGCCAAGTGACAAAACAATTTAGTGTTTTATTATAAGATTGATGTTTCGTCATATTATAAAGATATAACACATCTAAAATGTAACATCTAGATCTTCGTACTAATATATATTATTTTTGTTAGTTAACGTAACATCTAGATCTTCGTACTAATATATATTATTTTTGTTAGTTAACGTAACATCTAGATCTTCGTACTAGTATCCCACGGGTTGTAGTTGTTGCCCTGGTTCGAACACGTCGATAGTAACCACGACCTCCTCGATTATGTCCACGTTTCCGTCCTCTCGATTGCTGTATCAGATGCCCCGACAGAGAGTACTGACCGGAGCTCGGCTGGGTGAATTGACCCGACTAGTGATGAACGAATGGATTCGGTGTGACTAGATGCGAGGGTTTTTCCTTGCTTGTTATCAGTGTTGTAGCATGCTCTTGGCGTTGTCCCATGTGGTGAGAGTTTGATTGATAAAGGCCGTATTGAGCCATTGTGTCGGTGTCCAAAACACGAACCAATAAATCATCTGACATTGTGCTATAAATTAGTTGATGATAACAATGTTAATTTGACTACATAGACATATACTAGTTCAATTTAACCACTAAGCTATAGCACAATCCAATCCAATCCAATCCAATCCAATATTGTATCTTGATGTTTCGATATAAGATTTAGCACTAGGGATGAAGTTTTTTGGTGTTTCAGAGCCTCTGAAGAACCCCTAGGCCGAAACCAAATGCTCGAATTATGGCTTTCTGGTGGTTCGGCGTTGACCAACACCGGTGAAGTTGACCAACGCTCGACAACTTTCCCAACTCGTTTCTTATGTGTTTTGTTACCAATATTCATCGTATTTAGGTCTGATAGAATCTCTTACATCCAATTCTAATCAAAAGTAGCCCATTCCATGTTAAGCCCAATTCAATTAATCATAATTAACGCACACTGAAACAAATCCTCAATTCTCATGCTTTATTTATTAAACAGCAAACTTAGGTTTAGTGAACTTTGACCACACAATTTGACTTTTACTTAACAACTTAAAACTTACTACTCATACAACATAATTATACAAGAAATCCTCCATCATATTAAATAATTATACGAACATATATAATATTATAATGAAATTTAGCATATCACAAATATCTCCCAATACACCTTTCAGTCTAATTTCTTAATAACAAAACATCTTCCTTTTTCGATATGAAATAGTAACCTTATCAAATTTATATACCTAGTGACACACATGCCAAACAAAAAACAAAGTGGATTTTGTGTAACATGTGATGTTACATGTTACTAATGATGGAATTAGAAGAAAAAAATGAATAGTGTGCAATCACATCTCCTTGGTTAGTTATATTACACCTTGACTTTGGTTGAGAACCGTGAGCCGATTGCCCTCTGCGATATTCTTTGGCGTGGGTATCGCAGGCCGGTTAGCGAGTCCGGAAAACTAAAAAAAGTTATTTTATCTTGTTTCATTGAGGTGATTGTTAAAGCTCCGAAAAGTAGGTGGAGATAATATTTAATCTTACTTGTACCTCATTGATTAAGCACAATTTCAAAATTTGTTTAATTTTACTACTTAATCCTATTTCAGAATATAAAAACAAATCATAATTGACCGACATGTATTTCAATTTTGAAGCCAAATGAATTAGTCAAAATTTCACACAAATAATATTAATGAAAAGAAAGCGATATTATCCGTACTCTTTCAAACACGGTGTGCCCGCTCAACTTGTATATATACACCACCCCTTTATATTACTCTTAGGTAGCAACATTCAACAAGTTGCCCCTTGTATCCACACTTGAACCAATAATGGATCCTATCCAAATCCCCTTACCAATCTACGTTGCAATATCTCTCTTAACCGTCTTCTTTCTCGCATGGCTCCGGCGGAAACCCCTTCCGCCGGGCCCAATGGGGTGGCCGATCATCGGTAACATGTTGATGATGGACCAACTCACCCACCGCGGCTTAGCTAAATTGGCTGAAAAATACGGCGGCATCCTCCATCTCAAGATGGGTTTTAGCCATACCGTCGCGGTGTCCTCCCCGGAGATGGCCCGCCAAATACTTCAAGTTCAAGATCACATCTTTGCCAACCGTCCGGCTACCATCGCCATCACTTACCTCACTTATAACCGTGTGGATATGGCGTTTTCTGACTATACGCCCTTCTGGAGGCAGATGCGGAAGCTGAGTGTCATGAAGTTGTTCAGCCGAAAACGTGCGGAATCCTGGGATTCCGTCCGTGACGAGGTGGATTCCATGGTGAAATCCACCGCTATCAACTCAGGTACGCCTGTAAATTTGGGTGAGCTTGTATTCGGGCTCACCCATGATATTATTTATCGGGCCGCTTTTGGGTCCATATCTCATGAAGATAAAGAGGAGTTTATTAGAATTTTACAAGAGTACACAAAACTTTTTGGCGCATTCAACTTGGCTGACTTTATTCCATGGCTCGGCTTCATTGACCCGGCTGGGTTGAACACGCGCTTACCTGCTGCCCGATCCGCGTTGGACCGTTTCATCGATAAAATTATCGACGACCATTTAAGCAAGGAGAAAAAAAATGTGGATGACGATGTAGAAAGTGACATGGTTGATGAGATGTTGGTGTTTTATAGTGAGGAAGGAAAAGTAAATGAAGCCGAGGACTTGCAAAACGCCATTAAGCTGACCCGAGATAATATCAAAGCCATAATTATGGTAAGTAATTTAATAATAAAACTCAACAAATGAATTTCTACAAATTATTTAGATATTAAAAAATATTTTTTTACAGGACGTAATGTTTGGTGGTACGGAGACAGTGGCTTCTGCTATAGAATGGGCTTTGACTGAGCTAATGCACACACCGGAAGCACTAAAGTGTGTGCAACAAGAGTTGGTCGATGTCGTCGGTCTAGACCGTCGGGTGGAAGAATCCGACTTCGAGAAGTTGACATACTTCAAGTGTGTGGTCAAAGAGACGCTTCGTATGCACCCTCCTATCCCAGTTTCCCTCCACAAATCATCGGAGGACACAAAAGTCGCGGGCTTCCACATCCCGAAAGGGACGCGTGTCATGGTCAATGCGTTCGCCATCAATCGTGATAAGAACTATTGGGAGGATCCAAATACTTTTAACCCGTCACGTTTTTTAAAAAATGGGGCTCCCGATTTTAGGGGAAGCAGCTATGAATTTTTGCCTTTTGGGTCAGGTCGAAGGTCATGTCCAGGAATGCAACTTGGGTTATACGCGATGGAAATGGCACTAGTCCACCTCCTTCATTGTTTCACGTGGGAGTTGCCGGACGGAATGAAACCGAGTGAAATCGACATGGGCGATGTGTATGGACTTACCGCACCAAAGGCGATAAGACTTGTTGCGGTACCGACACCACGTTTATTATGTGCCTTGTACTAAGATGGTCTTTAAGTAATTACTTCTCTTCGTGTTTTATGATTTTATTTTATAAAATCTGTACGAAATACTGAAATAGAATAACAACACATTTTCTTCTGTACCAATTATTCTTATTTCAAACCTAATATTTATAGCATGCCTAATAAATTTATGATCCATTTATAGTGGTCCCATTAATAAGTATGAAGTCATGAAATAAATTTGATCTTGATATTTAACCGAACCGGAAACGAACTAATGCTACATTTATGAAAAACAAATTCTCTTAAATCCACATTTTAGGATGCTTACTACATTTATGAATCCACATTTTAGAATTCACGGTAGCTTCTCTATCCTCATCTATATAATTATACTAAAATCATTATCTTTTCTCTCTTATTTTTAATTATATAATATATTTTTTTATACATTTATCATTACTTTTTCTATCTCCTTCACTCACAATCACTTTCAAAAAAATATTAAAAAAATTTATGCAGGTGAACAATGTTTTCGCCAAATATACAGAAAATTTATACATTTTCTCTCTTTTCCACTTACAACCACTTTAAATCACCCCCTAAAATATAGGGAACTCACTCACAAAGATATGCATGACCTGTTGTGAATGCTTTCGGATAGTACAAAAAGGGCTTCTAGCCTAACCTAATGGTATTAAGGTGTTGGTGGAATTCTCACCTAAATTTCAAGTCTCATTATGAGAAAAAAAATAGTGTAATTTATAAGTAGATTAGTGAATGTGTGAGTTTGTTATTTAAAAAAAATAGCTTGGTCAACACTTAATTTGACTAATTCTTGTTAAGTTTTATAACCTGACATTTAAACCCATAAATTTAAACCCCATAAAAAATAACAAAAATATAAACCCTCCAAATCTTTACTATATAATTAAATCATTTGTGTATATATATATAAGTTATTTATTACTTTCTAGGGGAAAGAAAGTCAAAGTAGACAAGATATGACGGACCCGAATAAAATTTGTCAACATATGAACGTTAGATTCACATTCATTTTCAATATACCTAATTGTTTATAAGAATATCTAATGGGATAACCAGAAAAAAATATATATATGTGTTTTTTAATATTTTCTTACACACATTACAATTTCTATATTCGACCACATTTTTACAAGTGAAATATCATTGCCTGTAACCAAAAAAGAACATTTTTAGTGACCACCATGAATTATGATGATAATCATGATTTGGAAGTTGATATTTCAAGTGGATTATTCACTTGGATACTCCACTTCCATGGTGTTGTCATCCACAATAATCCAGATTTTTAATCCCATATATATGTGTTTTTTTTTCTAAAAAGTCTAATTTGTCTAAGAAAGTTAAAAAACAATCTTACCCTTCAAATTTAATGATCACTGACTCTGATTCAAGTGGGGAAAAAAGTGACCCGAGAGACATTTTTGAAAAACCCACAATCGTTGACTTTTTTTTTTAAGTTTCTTCAATTTTTTTAAACGTTCATAACTTTTTATACGACATTTTTTTAAATAAATTACACCATAATATCCAACGTTTTTGTACCTTTAATTCAAGTATATAGTATCGTTATATTTAAAAAGTTTTTACATCAAATCGTGTTGTTTTGGAATTGAATATAGAACACAATTATATGGTAAAAACATCACAATATTTTTAAATGACACAAACTAAAACTATATAATTGGGACTGAATAATTTAAAAACTACACAAAAATAAACAAAACAATACAAAAATGTAAAACAACACAAAATAAATAACAAACCAGCACATCATCTTTTAAATTATATAAACAACAAACCAACACAATAGTAAAAAACACATCATAAACCAGCACAACAATTAGAGCAAACAAACCAGCACAAATAAATCAGCATAGTAACTAGCACGAAACAAACCAGCATAGCAAAAAGAGGGGCGGGCGAAAACAATTACACCTAGAACTTATCAGACAAAAACCATGTTGATTGGAGTTATATGATATATATATATATATAATTTCGTAAATACTTGGGCGTTGATTACCTAAAAGTGGGAGAAAATTTAGGAATATAGGCAACATTTTACAAAATTAGTGAGTAATTTCTTTCAAATTCACACACCAACAAATCAATTGTAAAGCACGGTTATTAAAAAGCCATACACCCAAAGTCAAACTTGAAAGATACGTAGAAACTCGTTGTAGATCATCCATATTTCTTTTTTTTTTTATCAAATACTTAGCGAAGATGAAGAGTTTCTCTCTCACACACTAATTCCGATAATCAGGTAAGTTTCTTATCAACGGATTTATGCATCAAGAAAAGAGTTGCTCTTGAACTAAGACTTTGTAAACGAAGACGAGGATGGTTAGTAAAAAGCGTGAAATAGTGAAACCCGGATAAAATCAGAACTCATGAAATCTTGATTGAAGATTTTGGGATTTTTCATTGAAAACCCTAGATGTTTTAGATTAAATTGTTCCAATAATACCATTCTCAAACTTAAAAAAAGTATTTAAATTGATGTGAGCCATTGATAAGTATGATCAATGGTTTTCTTCTTGCTCTTTCCTGGGTTTGACTCAAATAAGAGAAATGCGTCCGACCGGTTTTTTAGAATAAGTTTGGGTGAAAAAAAAATGTGAGATAGGAAAGAGAATTTCGCTTATTATTAGGGATTTCTAATTATCTTTCTAGCAGTTTTTAAAAACCCAATAAGTTTTTATTAGGGTTTTAAAAACTACCAGGAAAATAATTGAATATCTCAGAATAATTGTTTTTCATATGTTACCTCTCATTGCACAAATTAAGTTACAAAACTTTCAATTAGTTACATAAATGTTATTAACTAATTATATTTAATGATTAATCATCTTGAATCATTAGGAGTTTTTAAAAAATCTTCATAATATAAGAGTTTTCAAAAGATCCTACCATGTATATATCTTTATATTTACTTAAAGACTTGATTTTACATAAAATAAACAACATAAGAAACTAATTAATCATGATTAATGATTATTAGGAGTTTTTAAAGTCTTCATAAAGTAAGAGTTTTCAAAAGATCCTGCCATGTATATATATCTCTATATATTCTACTTAAAGACTTGATTTTACATAAAACAAAAATAATTTGTAGCTTTGAGCGAATAAAAACAAACACAGCTTTTTTAATTGGTTGCTTACACCTTCCAAGCCGGTGAATTAGTCGCTATCTTCGACTTATAGACCAGCCTCCTTGGGAGACCATGCACGTGCTTACTTAATTAGTTTTCAAAAAGCCGTGCTTACTTGGTTTTTTTAAAGACAAGTTTATTTAATTTCAGTTGCGAATACGACTTGAACTCATTACCTTCCAAAACTTTGATGTTTCTAAAGAATTTTCCTCTACCATTAGAATCATAAATGACGTGATGATGTCAATCAACTTTTAAGTTTTTCATAAATGTATTATTTGATCCATAAGTTTTATATACATTTATATTCCTAACTAAGTTAAAATATCGTGTATTACAGCCGGAGCTAAATATGGGCAAGGTGGACGACCACCCAGGACCCACTCTCCTGGGGCCCAAAATATATATATATATATATATATATATATATTATATAATTTTTTTAATCCATTTAGAGAAAATTGGTTTTTTGCAACCCATAAAAGAAAGTAGCTCATGAAAAGAAGAAAAAAAGGATGCCCCACAAGGAAAAATATGGAATCATCATGAATTAAAAGGTGAGGCTCACGAAAAGGGAATCGGATGGTAAAGATTGAAGATTAATGAAACAGTTGATAAAGTTCAAGAAGGAAGAGATTTTTAAATGAAAATCCTAGAACATTTTACACTTCATGTGGTTGTCATAGTCTTAATCTTACATTATGTGATATGGCTAACACTTGTGGTAAAGCTAGAGACTTTTTTGGAGTCATCTAACGCATTTATGCTGCCTTTTCAAATTCTACTAAGAGAGGGCAAATTTTGCAAGATAATGTTAAAACTTTGAGTCTTAAGTCATTGTTTGACACTCGTTGGGAAAGTCATGTTGATAGTATTAAGGCTATTAAAGATCATCTTGCTGATGTAAGAGAAGCTTGGAGAAAGAGATAATGATGCTAAAAATCAAAGTAAAGCAAAATCACTAACAAAGAATGAACTTGGTGATTTTGAATTTTTGGTATCAATTATTATCTGGTATCAACTATTAAACATGGTGAATATTGTGAGCAAAAAATTACAGTCAAATGATATGTTTCTCGATACTACGATTAAAGAAATAAACAAGTTGATTGAATACTTCAAGGGATATAGATAAACTGAGTTTTCAGATGCGAATGATGAAGCTAAGGAGATTGTTATTAAAATGTGTATGGTTCAAAGGAAAAAACAATGTGATGAAAGTTCAAGTGACAAATAAGTTTCATTTTCAACTTAAGACATAGTTATTTCTTATATATTGTTGATCAAACTAGTGCTTCTCTTAAAACAAGTTTTGACCAATTCAAAGAGTAGGAAAATTTATTTGGTTTCTTATTTAACAAGTTGAGGGAGCCGGAAGATAAAGATTTTAAGTTGAGTTGTCGCATTTTTGAAGATGCATTCAAGTTACATGAAAGATGTGATATTGATGGAGATGACCTCTATATAAGTTATTTGACACATTACAAACCAGTGAAGATATCAACCCTATAAATGTTTTGAAAAGTCTTAAAGAACTCGACTAATTCTCAAATGTAAGCATTGAATATAGAATACTATTTACTATTCCAGTGACGATAGCATATGCAAAGATAAATTTTTAAAGTTGAAGTTATTAAAATCTTACTTACGACCAACAATGTTACAAGAAAGACTTAACGGATTGACAATTATAGCTATCGAGAACGAAATAATAGACGATATGGACTATGAAGTCTTGATCAATCAATTTGCTATAAAAAAATGTTAGCAGATTTGCATGATTCGTTGGTTAACTACTACATTATGTCATTCTAAAACTAAAACTTTGTTGTGTTTATTATTATAATTTTTTTTGCCTTAATAATTTTTTTTTTCTTTTATCGTTTGGGGCCATTTTTCTAACTCACCCTTAAATTCTCAGCTTCGGCCTTGAATACACGGGTGTTCAACTGTTCGAGTTATAGTTTTTTCGATTCGGGTCTTTCAGGTTAATTCTTTTTGTTGGAACCACAATCTGAACCGAACCGAACCTAATTCACGGAAATCTAATCCGAACCTAAAACCACTTTATAATTCGGTTTGGTTTCGGTTTGAACCTAACAAACCGAATTAGTTAAAAAAAGGCATTTTTTTTATTTTCTTTTGAGTTTGTATAATCCGCATTCTATTTTCGATTATTGAAGGCTTAAAAGAATCAATTTAGGATAATCAACTTTTTAAAAAAATATCCAAGGTAAAATTAATGATTTATTATCCATATATGGTTATTGGTTATTGATATAAATGAATTGTGTTAGCTATAAAATATGGATTAAAGTAGTGGTATAACCTAATTCGGTTTTTTCGGTTCAAACCAAATTCAAAATTTTGAAACCTAAACCAAACCAAAAACCAAATTACATGTCCGGTCATCGGTTTGAACCAAACATGAAAACCAAATATGTAATTTGGTTTGTTTTAAAAGATTTCGATTTCGATTGATTATCGGTTTAATCAATTTAAAACCAAATATTGAACACCCTTATATTTAGTTATAAACATTTGAGGATATGGGTGTTTGTAATCAAATCAATTTGAAATTGAACTTATCAATTTGAAATTCGGATAAATCATGTAAACAAAGTTTTTTTTCAAACGTAGAATTGGTTCAATTTTGTGGTTAACATCACTGATATATTAAATTATAATCTTAAATACGTATATAGGTGACGTTTTAAATCTTTTAAATAACTTAAATAAAAATTAAATATTTTTTAATAAATAGCCAAAGTTGATCAAATTTCACAATATAGCTAGAGAATTTAGTAAAAATAAATAAATACTTTAGTAATTGCACTCATCATGTTTATTAATTTACTATCTTAAAATCTCGTGAGTTACATTAATTTGGTTAATAATATAATAACTATTCATAATTAGATTTATATTGAATATTTAAGAGTATATTTTTTTAATATTATTATTTAGTAGGAGATAGATGTGGAAAAAAACATGTTAAATATGTATCAAAAAATGACATGTGTTCTCTACAATTTTTATTTATTAATATAAAGATAATCTCATTTGTAATTTAATAATTGTTATATTTAGTTGTAAGAATACTTATTCGCTAATAATAATAATACTTTTTTGTAACATGATAATCGATGATACTTAATATAATTTATACTAATCACGATAAATGTTAAAACAAATAACAATTATATTATTATAAACTTTGGAAAAACTTGAAGATTGTGAAATGTTTAAACATACAGGTTTTGTATAACTTCATAGATCTGAGTCGTTATAGAAAACTAAAATTTAAGAATTAAAAAGAGGGGAAATGCAATTTGAACTTGTATCACGAATGTTTTTCCTTCTTATGGTCCTATTTTTATTTATAAATTTATTATTCACCATCAGATTAAGACTTTTCAAACTAATAAATATAAAGGAGAATGGGTATCTTTTGGGATTAGGTTTCATTGACAAGTCTTTGTTATTTCAACACTAAAATATAAATAAAAAAATATAAGTTTCTTAAAATAGCATTGAATCGTTTTAAAGCAAGACATTGATAACGCTACACATATTATCAAACACTCTACAATAGAAAATTAAAAAAAATTAAAAATGCATGTAAATAGTGACGGCCCTTTTAGACGGCTGACCACGTGTTCATTCTTTTATTTTATGTTTTATTTTTTTTTAATTTAAAGAGATCTGATTTATTTTTTAACAAACACAATCAAAGCTTTCAAATTCAATTCAGGCCCACATACTAAAAATAATCGTAAGGCCCAAATAATTGTTCAAGAAATATGTCGTATATTAAAGTGAAAGTCAGCAGACCTGTTCTTGATTGGATCTGTTAGACAGCTTCTCCACGTGGCCAATTTACATTTGTTGTAATTTAATTTTTTTTGGGTTTATTTAGATTTTTTATTTGTATAAAACAGTTTTAGTGAGGAATAAAACACAAAGGTCCTCTTGGTCTGGTGGCCGCATAGTGTTTGCTCACATTTACGTAACTTAGCTTTAACGTTGCAAACCTTAACGGTCCTAATGCATCGTTGCGGAACGTGGGGTGTCCCCTGGTTTGAATATATTTGAAACTTTTGACTAATTGGAATGATAAGTAAGCTCTTAAATATATCGTATTAACTTATTATCATTAAAATAGAACCTGAATTTACTTGCTTTAAAAGGTAAGAGTTAAAAGTGTCACATGGGATTGTGTTAAATTTACTTTATCCTAACTTTCGTTAAAAGGTTATTTATTTAAATTTTATATAAGTTATAACCTTTTTACTAAATGATTCTTCTAACCAGAAATTTAACCCAAAAACATTTTCTATTTTCATGCTAACGTCTTTAAAATGAATAAACGCCTTAAAAACACCTAAAAACGATAATATGTGTAACAATGTCAATTTGCCAAATGGTCGTATTACTAACACTATCTAAAACTAGTCAACTTAAACAATAACAACACACACAAACTTTTCTTAACCAATTCATCAATCCCAAAAACATCTTTGCGTGTTCAAGATCTTCACCATCTTTTACCTTTTTTCATAATTAAATTATTTACTATAACGAAATATTTAGCTTTCATATCGTACAAATAAATCTAACAAATTATATCTATATTTTACATGATTCAGATTACTATATATAAAAATGATGATTACAATAAAGTGGCCGGTAAACGGGCAACAAGTTGCGCCGTAACCTCCTTTTGGATAGCAAAACCGATTTTACTAAACACAAAGCATTGAGTCTTAGAGCCGAAATATTACTGTGCACGACCCGCTGAACCCTATTAAGAAATTCCACTGCCTCCGGGGCCAAGGTACCAAATGTATCAATGGCAAAAGGGATAAACACGTGTTGATTCTCTAAACAAGCTTTCTCGTGTTTAGCAACTTTGTCTGATTCTGCTTTCAACGCAGACTGGCTCGCAACAAACCCATTGTCCCTGAGCCCCACAAGAGGGGACACTCCTGTAAGGTCCACACAAGTGTACTTACTCCCTACCCACCCACCCAAACACAAGAATGATCAAACAGTTAAAAAGAAAATATAATAAAAATAAAATTAGTTAAAAGAAATATAATAAATATTTTTTTTCTTTCTTGAACCCACACAACACACTATTGAAAAGTTATAATAAACGTTTTTCTTTTTCTCCTTGCTCACCTTATAATCGCTACATTTGTTGAGTAAGTTTAGTATTTTTAGGGGGAAAAGATTAAACTAAACGGGGGTCCACCATTTCCATCCTTGAGCCTGTCTATCACCCTCTGGCCCGTGTAATTAGGGGTGTTTATCAGTAACCGTTAACCGAATTCAAATATAGCTTACCTGAACCGAATAACCGAGTCGATTAACAGAATTAACCAAATTTAGCCGAATTAAAATTGTTGTTTGGTTTCAGTTTGTTATTCAAATCAACAACAACAAATTCAAATAATATAACCTTAATGGATAAATAAATAATTGATTGGGCACATGAATTTGGGCTTATATAATAAATTGGCTCACATAAGACTAAACATTAAACCAAGGCTAAAACAATATTGGCTTATGATTTAATCATTTAAATCAAGCTTTTCGGTTGTAATCGAATTTATAATTTGTCTAACCGTTAACCGAATCGAATAACCGTATTGGTAATTCGGTTACAGTTAAAATTAACCAAATTCATATTCGGTTCGTTTTTTCGGCTTCGGTCCGGTTTGGTTAATCGGTTTTTATGCTCACACCTACGCGTAATGCGGGTGTCCCGTCCGTTAGAACCTGCCACAAACGAACGTTGTTGATGCTCTAATGGTTTGGAACGGTCAAATGTGTTGGTTCCATGTCCAATTGAAAGAATAATGCAAGTTTGTTGTGAGGCTGAGAAAAAAGAGGACCCATTGACTGACCGACATCGATGAAACATTGGGATGCCTCGTACGGTGCCAACATACTTTTTTCAAATAATACATTTATTCTAACATATTTTTAATGTAAGAAGTATTAATATGCAAATATTTTTAAACTTCATATTGAAAAAGATGTTTTTTTATGTAAAAATAATACAAGAGGTAAAGCATGTGGTCAAATGCTTTAATCTCTCCTGTATTAGTAACTAGCTTATAATCTTTGTACTACAAAGGGTGAAAAAATATCAAAATACAAAATTTATAAATGTTTATATATATCTTATAGGTGAAAAAATGTATTACATATAGTAACAATAGAAAACCAAATCTAAAAGTATATGAAAACTAATATATAATCACGGTTCAAAAATACATTAATTACTATTTAATGTAATTTGACTTTCATTACTATTTGATTGAGAACATAATGTAAGTAATTAGATTTCAAAGTTTCTTATAATAAAAGATAGTTTAAAATAAATGTTTTTTATTAGTATAATTAATAATTTATTTAAAAATATATTACTATGGAAAAGATAAAGGTGTATTTAATAAGAGAGAGAAGCGGAAAAAAATAATGAGAATGAATGTAAAGACGACACGTGGCATTAGAAAACCTTTATTTATTATATAGTATAAATGTATTTTAAAGTATTTGTAACAATTAACTCGTTTTTTTTTTGCCGTGTGGTTAGTTATAACATATCTAAAGGGAGGATCAATGGGTGTTAGTTAAATGGCACATCGATCAGTACACCTAGCGAGATTAGACAAGAAATATTTAACCATTTTGAATCAAAGTTTGATGGAACCGTTTCATCTAGGCTGAGATTATGCAATGCCGGTTTCATGAAACTGTCTTCAAGTGAGGCCATTTCCCTAATTGAGCCATTCTCTTGTGAAGAAACCAAGGTGGTGGTGTGGGAATGTGGTGGAGAGAAGGCCCTGGGACCGGATGGGTTCACGTTCAAGTTTATTAAAAAGTTTTGGAACCTATTTGAGCTAGACTTCAAGCACATCATGGATACTTTTCACAGTGATGGCTGAAGTAGTAACCCTTTATCACCTCGGTGTCTAAAACCAAAGTTTCTCAATCCCCATCTGAGTATCTGTTACAGACTGAAACCATTGCAAGGTATGAGACTTGTCACAAATCGGTTGTATATGGAACCAATGTGGGCTTTATAAGCTAAATGGCTATCTCAGCTATAAGACTAATCTTTTGTGTTAAGTTATCCTATTTGATTTGTAACATTATCATCGAACAATCCAATTAGATGCATTGATCTCTAAAATCTTGGCCAATCAGATAAAGTGTGTTATGTCACCATCCCAGTCAGCCTATATTCACAACAGAAGCATCTTGGATGAAATTGTGGCTTGGTTGAAAATAACTAAAGCTAGTGTAATAATCTTTAAAATTGACTTTAAAAAAGCCTTATATTCTATCAATTGCAGTTTATAAATATGGTGATGGAGCATATGAATTTTCCAAAGAAATGATATGATTGAATTATGGGAAGCTTGTCTAAGTCTTGTTTGAACTTTATGTATATCGGATTTCCAAATGTGTTATCTAATAAGATCTGGGTTTTTTTATTATTTTTTGTAATTGAAGTTTTTAGGATGAATAAGAGTATTTGAATTACAAGCTTATATCGAGTATCTAACTTCTATCAATCTCTACTCATAGTTAAACTACTTTCCGCAACTCATTATTCATATAGATTCATTTTATTATGAATCGCATGTAACTCGTACAATCTACGACCCAAAAACATATTATCTTTCAAGAATTAATTCTTTTAATATACTCGTTTATGCCAATGTCAGTATGTCACACTTGCAGCATTAGTGTTTATATCAGTATTCGTAATACGGCCAAACCAACGGCAGAAATTGAGACAAGAGTACCTATACAGTACTTGATCACATCATATTTTGCCGCTTCCAGCTCAGCCCTTAATGAATGAATTTCCTGATACCAAAATAACATTCTAAAAGGTTAGTTACGCGATCTGGACAAGTTGATAAACAAAAGTAATGCAAACTCACTCGATCAAGTTTGTTCGTGAGGTTGGCAGTTTCTTGATTTTGATTTGATAGCTCGTCTCGGATTCTCCTACAATAATCGAGTAGGGGCAGTAATAAAAATTTCATTTTGGCAGTAAATCATTAATTTCTAATAGCTTCATAATAGAAAGAAGACATTGTCCAATTACCCCCTTTCAAGATTCAAATCCAGCCGCTGTCCTGCAGTGACTTTGTCAATTTCATATCTATATCAACAATAAAAGTCAAATTAATAGGTTGGTGTAAGAAAGCGAAAGCGACAAGGGTGATAAAGTTTGACAATGTTGATTTCAACACTTGGATGAAGTTATTCCACATTGCAAGCCAGCTTGAAAATTAGAGGTTTACATGATCTCCACATCTGATAGTGGTGGCAAAACGGGTGGGTTTGGGTAGCGGGTCCAAATGGGTAATTTTTCAGCATGGGTGGGGTTGACCCCTAACCACTTCCTTGTCCATTTTTACTTTATAAATAAGTAATGCGTTAAAAAATATTACAAAATTAATGCCACCAAAAGTATTTGAACTTATAGTCAATTAACCATTTAACCATACCTTAACTCACTGCGCATCTTCTCTATATCACTCTTAAGTTTCTCCGTCTCACGTTGCAATAAAGAAAAATGGTTTTCCTGTGATGGGAATCTCATCATGATTATGTAAGAATATTACATGTAATGTGCCCTTGACTATTTAGTGTGTCTGTGAATAATTATGGGTGGTATATTGCATTCACAACCCACTACTTGTACCAATTGGCTCCTAAAGAATCTTGGTGGACGAATCTACCCCTCATAAGTCACACCTAACTATTTAAGATAATGTAAATGCCATAGTTACAAGTTATTCAGTCACCATCTTGTTCAAGCAGTCAAGCACATAAAGATAACTTTACATATCAATCAATAACTATTTGATCAAATCAAAACACTAAGTTGATTTTTCGGTTCCTGCATAAAACTATTATGCCATCTATAAGTGCCTTCATCAAATAAAACTTGCTTATAAGTAAACATTAGAATCCATTGCCTAAAATATTCAAAGATACGATCGACATGTTGATATAAACATGACAGCATACCAATCCTGAAACTAAATCTATGTTGAAAAGATCAATAACATATTCATCATATAGTTGTTTTCTTTTTTTAAATAATTGAACTAACCAAAGATCCAACGCAAAGCCAATCACCTAATGGTTAAAAAAGGGTCCCATGCCTTTAATTAGTTATTCAGCCTTAACTCTTTGACATTCAACTGCATTGCATTTGTAGGACATGCAAACTTTCTTTATCTCATGTATCAATCAAGTGTCCTAATTGCAACACATAAACATTATATAACATAAAAACTATGAACGAAATGGTACATGAATCATTACATGTTCCATTTAAAGAAAATAAACAAATAACTACAATTTGTAATCATAAATATTATCTTCAATTCATCATTCACCAATATAATTAAAGTCTACACCAATAAAAAAACAGTGGCATATACGCGACATGCCAGATAAGAACAGGACCTCCACAAAAATGTACTTTATGAGTGCAACTTAAAGTTTCTATCATAACTACACGCACATGGTGGTCTCTATGGAATTCACAACACAACAGAAATCATACATCATCCAATATAAACTAGGCTAGAATAATGGCATAAAACAGTTCAATTCATAAAGCAGTCTAATTCAATGATTCAATCCATAACAGCTAATAAACTAATCACCTGAGAGCTTTGCACTCGAGACTTAAATTTCCCCAAATTACCATCCTGAGTCATCTCAATCTACACCACAAAGGCAGACCATTAAAGTTGAATCAAAAACAGCAAATACTATTAAAATTAGTAACAAACCCTTTGCATTTCACCCTTGGAGACAAAAGACTGAGCCACATTCTCCAAACTGTCATTCAAAACCTCGATAATGGCAGACGTAATCACCTCGGCTTGCTTCGAAGGCACACCTTCGCCTTCTAATCTCCTAACCTAATAATTCACCACAAAAATTAAGCAATTGTATCTAAATCGAAAGCAGTTAACGTAAACGATTAACAATTGAGAACGTCGGACAATCGGCTTACTAGGGCTAGGGTATCGACGAGGAACAGGCGTTTCCCGTTAGGTTGAACAAACTGAGAAATTTTCCTGCTGTGATTTGGATGAATTTGAGATGAAATTGAGGATGAATTTGGGGAGACGAAGCCGCCATCCAGAAACGAGAAATTGATAGCGTGGACGGACCTCAATTTGGTTCCGGTCCGAACATAGGCTGCATAAGCGGCCATTGAGATTGAATCTGAGATCGAAATGTTAAATTCGTACGATTAATCCGATGAAGTTCCTACTGGAAGTGATAATCAATCCAAGAGCCTTGCGTTCTACCATCTGAGCGAGTTCGGTCTTGTTGACCATTGACATTCAGAATATCTTTTAAGACTTTAACCACACACGTAATATTTTTAATTGTACACGCCGCCGCTCTATACACCCTCGTATTGGGCAATACGAGGGCTATGGAGTTCAGTCACTGACAACAGAATGTCACGTTTGATTCTCTGTCTGGCGGCTGGTCCAACATGTGTCGTATTGATCTATACGCAGCGTATGAGACACGGGTTATATTTTTGATTCAAAAGGTGAAAGATTTGGGAATTTATGAATCATATACGTGGCGTATTGCCCTATACGCCACGCATAGGTATTTTTTATTTAATTTAATTTATATTTTGTTTATTTTTATTTAATTATCTTTTTTAGTTTAATTTATATAATTTTATTAATATAAGTTTGTTATCTATTTATAAATTTTATATATTTTTAAAACATTTATTATATTTTTACAGTACAACCAAACAAAATATTAAACATTACAACCAAACAAAATATTAAACATTACAACCAAACAAATAAACTAAACATTATATACATTGCATCAAAAAATTAAATATATACATCAAAATGTTTTACATACATAACAACGAAAGAAACTAAATACAAATAAAACAACTAAACCTGACCGGCTCCGCCGTCACCATGACTGGCTCCGCCCTCATCCTGACCCGCCCCGCCTCATCCTGACCCGCCCCGCCCTCATCCTGAACGGGGTCATCCGGATAATGACGTGACGGTGGTAGTGGGCGTGGCTCGATACCGGCGGCTCGTGAAAGATCCACGAGTTGTTCAATTGCCCACATCATCAGATCCTCCACGCGATCGACTTGACGACCCTTTCGCCGTTAGTCGGCAACAAGTTCATCAAGCAATGCCTGGGTAGCCCTGTTCAGCCTAACAAACCGACGTACGTGTTGGGGATGCTGTGGCGGATGGTCGAGGATGGGCTCGACGTGCGGCGGCGCGTCATCCAGCGCCACACCCTATAGCGGATGAGGCATAGGCGGGTCCTCATGTCCGGGCATCGGCGGCAACAACACCGAGACCCAAACTTGGTCCTGGACGGCCCCAACGAACCAAAGGCCCTGCGGGAATCGGTGCGTGATGCGCATGCCGCTCGCCGTGCGACGGTTTAATCGGATAGGGGGAATGGCCGGTAACATCGCAGGCTCATGCACATCAAATGGTGTAACCGACCGCATGATCTACGTGATGAAAGCACCGCCATACAAAAGTCCGGGGTTCTGCCGCATATAGGCAGATGCAAAATAAAGCGCCATGCACGTAGATAGGTCACACCGCCTGCCAGTAAGCAGGCAATAGAGAAAGAAGAGGTCTCTATCAGTGCACCACTCACAGCTTTTCAGACGCGGTGCGATCGACGTCGAAATAGGCCGGTGCAGATATCTATACAAAGGGTCTCTAATCCCCGAGACCCTCCCCTTGGTAACCAACCAAGTACTATCTGAAATCAAACCCTAAAAAACAAGGAGTTCCTCCTTGTCCACCTCCGTCACCGCCTCGGTGCAAAGTGGCGTGACCGTCTCAGGCTCGTGGTACAACCCGTCGTGACGACCCACTAATGGAGGGTCTTACGGTAAACGGTCCCAAAAATACAAAAAGAAATATGATCTGACTCCATATCCGGCGCCTCCCCGGGAAGAGACTCCAGCCCAGCCTCTGAGTAGACGAACGTCGAAAGAAACTCGACGACCACCTCTCGGTAAGTCTCCGTGAATGAAAGACCAAAAAGACGCGACCACGGCGTGTCCTGGCCGATGATGGCCCTAGCCCGCTCGGCCTCCTATACCTCCTCGAGGAGCAACCAATCGACTGCCGTCCCTGGGCCCAACCGCACCTCTCGGAGCTTCTAGCACCGGGCATATGCCTCCGAATGAGCCGGAAAATCCAGAAAAGGGTAGTGCGCAAGATCGTGTAGCTGCTTCATATGAATATCATCCGGATGATTCGCCATATCTGATAATAATAAATTGTTTTTATTTTTTTATTTTAAATAATAAAAATAATTTTTTATCTTAAATAATAATAATATATTGTTTTTATTTTAAATAATTTTTTATCTTAAATAATAATAATATATTATTTTTATTTTAAATCATAAAATAATTTTTTATCTTAAATAATAATAATATATTGTTTTTATTTAAAATAAAAAATATATATTTTTTTAAAACCTATAGGCTTTTACCGGGAAACCAAGCCATACGCAGGCAACCCAAGCCATACGAAGGCCAACCACGCCATACGAAGACCAAGTTGCCGAGAACATGAGCCATACGCAGCGTATATCACTTTACGTGGCGTATGGTTTCATCGTCTTCCTCAGATGAACTATACGCCACGTATGGTGTTATACGTGGCGTATAGAGTTGAAGTTTCAGTGATTAAAAGCTCTAATCTACCCAGTTTTACCCGCTAATCATCAATATAAACCTAACATTATTGATCGGGAGTTGAGATACATACCTTTACGAAGTTTTTTTGAGACGACAATCGAAATCAAAGAACAATTTGGAGCTGGTCGCGTATGTGTTTGTGTGTGCTTGTTGTGGATCGTTTAGGACTGTACGAGGCATCATCCGGCTTAATCAGAAGGCTATATGCCACGTATAGGGCAATACGTGGCGTATAGCCACCAACCTTTGGTATTCTATACGCCACGTATTGCCCTATACGTGACGTATAGCCTTTAAATATCTGAAATTTAAAAATTTTGAAAAGTCAAAACAGTTTACCTGTAACTTCGATATTTGCCAGACGACAAGCACACAGCAACCCACAACTACTGAAAAGTTGGCAACCACACGTTGCATTTTGTTTCTATATATGTGATAACTTGTACCACTCATTTTCTAACAAATTTAGAGCTTTATGTGAAACTTTACCGTGCAGGTTATCAAACAATTCAATAGCTATGTGGCTGTCCATTTTTCTTATGAAGTTTGTTCCAAACCCAAACTGTAATTGATAATATTGATCTGATACAATTTCATCAACAAACTCAACAAGTCTATCTAGCGAGCTGTTAGTATTTCTAAGATAGCTCTTTAAGAGCGAATGTTGGCTCTCGACTCGGTTCGTTGTATGTTGACCAAAATTGAGGTTTCTGTTGGACCAGGCGGATACAAACTTTTCTTTATACGGGTTCAACCAATTTTTAGTCACATAACTCCTGGAAAAATATGAAATATTGAATAAATATTTAAATATTTAATAAATATTCAATACTTAAAATATTAAATATTCAAAACTTACTTTCTCGTTTGGCTGCATACAGTCGTCCGTAAAGACGGTTGAAGTTGTACTGGTATATATCTGGCGTGGGAGACTCACATAATACCGACGACCATGAATACTTGAAATTTTCCGAGTTTTCATCTGTAAATTATGCCTTGAAGTGTTTTGCGATATTCTCGTGTATGTGCCACCGACATAGGTTCTTGGAACAGTTCGGAAATATTTTATCACACGCGTTCATAAGAGCTTTGTCCCTGTCTGTTACTATCACACGCGTCTCCATACACTTTTGCAACATTGCTTTTATTTGCAGTAGCACCCAGACGAAATTTTCCTCCCGTTCTTTTGATATAAATGCATGAGCGACGCAAAACGACTAGTGTGTGGAGGTCACACTGACCACTTGGACAAATGGAAGTCTATAAATGTTTGTTTTGTACGTCGCGTCGATCATCAACACGTGCGGGAACGCACGCTACATCTCATACGATTTCAGATGAACAAAGAATATCTCCTCCACAATATTTTTGGCAGGATCTTCCCGAGTATAGTAGACGTATTTTTTAGAAGAAAGCAGGTTTTTTAGAATCTGCATTAGAGTTTCACCGTCTCTCGTTTCGTTTTTTATCTTTTGTATCGCATTATAAATGTCCTTTTTAATGCAACTACTCTCTGGGTTTTGTTCCCTTATAGTTGCCAGAATGTTTCGTGGCAACATGTTTTGCGAATACAACTTCGCCACCAAAAGTTGTTCCGACTGAGACAGTCTCCTTGCAAACGAGTGCGCCTCAAGATGTTGACTAGGATCGTGGTTATGACTGTCATCCTTCACCGTTAATTTCCAATCACCAGTATTTTCTTGGTACTCTCCTTCCAATTTAAAGGGACAGCCTATTTTCTTGCTATCGGCACGTCTAACCGTGGCAGTAGACGCACGTTCACCGTGACGGTCACACACAAGCCACACCTTGATAAACGGTTCCGTCGGATCGTCGCCTTTTCTCCTCGATCGTCGGGTGACAAGGATGTAACCATTCTGACGTCCTCTCCGGACAGCCCAATCCACCAACTGTTCACGAGACTGAAAATTCTTGTCAGTTTTATACGACACGTTTTGATGGTTTTGTTCCTCGTCTTCGGAGTCGTCGGTTTGTTGTGTCGGGTAAGAGACTTCACCGCACACAAAGTCGTCGGTTTGTTGTGTCGGGTAAGAGACTTCACCGTATACGTAGTCGTTCGTGGGTTGTGTAAGGTAAGACGGTTCACCGTATACGAACTCGGGGATTGCTCAGTGGCTCGTTCAAATCTGGAAGCCTTACCTGTTGAAGAGAATAAACGTTGGACGAGACCTCCTCCCGGTTCACCTCTTGAACGCCAGAACTTTGCGGGTTGTTTTCCACCGACTCGTTAGAATATACCTGAAAATCGTAGTTACCATCCCATCACCAAAACATGTTTATAATTTTTGGGAGATTGTTTGAATTTTTTTTTTTGAAAGGATACGTTCAAATGAGAATTCTGCATGGTTAAATACACAAAATTTGGGCCCTATACGCATCGTATAGGCCAATACGGTGCGTATAGGATTCTGGTCGAACCTCGTATACGCATCGTATAGGACAATACGATGTGTATAGGGTAAGAGGTACTTTCTGCAACTAGTCATCCATCACATCGTTATACGCCGCGTATAGACCTATACGGAGCATATAGCGAGGTGATGGATGACTAGAGCAGAAGGTAACTCGTACCCTAAACTGCATCGTATTGCCCTATACGATGCGTATAGGGTTGGAATGACCAGGTTGTTCGAGGATGTCAGGCATGGGAAATTGTGAAGGGCTATATGCATCGTATTGCCTATACGATGCGTATATGGCCAAGTCCAAATAGCAATTCCCGTGTGCCATTAGTAGACCCTCTTTAATATGGCAAATGCTATAAAAAACCAACATATTTTCTGGTTTTTCTCATAAAAGTCGCTCAACAATTTTTTGCATATAAAAAACTAACATACTCTCTCTTTTTTCTCATAAAAGTCCCTCAACAAATTTTCACACATAAAAAACCAACATACATTCATGTTTTTCTCACAAAAGTCCATCGACAACTATTTATTTTAGAAAATGAATCCGTAAAAGTAAAGCAAACGAAATCGACCGACAGAAGCAAGAGCAAATGAATCATCTGCCTTGCTTTTGTCGATTAATTTGCTAGGATAAATATTTGTTGATGGACTTTTGTAAGAAAAACAAGAAATTATGTTGGTTTTTTATATGCAAAAATTTGTTAAGTGACTTTTGTGAGAAAAAGAGAGAGAATATGTTGGTTTTTTATATGCAAAAATTTGTTCAGTGACTTTTGTAAGAAAAACCAGAAAGTATGTTGGTTTTTTATGGCATTTGCCCATTTTAATATATTTAAGACTCGGTTAAAAACTCGTGTTAATAAACGAAAAAATATAAAAGAATAGTTGAGAAAAAAGAATATTAAAGAAATAAAATATTCATAAAGTAAATATTAATAAAAAAGATAATAAATAGTCGAGAAACAACAAGCGTAATTATATAACAATCTGAATATATTTATTTACATGAAATTTAGACTTAGGACGACTTTCTACCTATATGTTTTTCATTTTAAACTACTTTTATTTAGTTTTAATCCGTTTAACCCGTTAGAGATAAAACATAACCCAAATCGACCCGTTTATAAGAAAATGGTCGAAGTTGTCACATCTACGAAACATATATAAACATATTTAAAGAACTAAAATAAGTAATGATATAAATCGAAATGGGAACAGGATTCCAATGGCGACTCATCTAGTGATGCGTGGAGTGTTCCTACAAGACGTATCATGCCCTTTGTGTCACCATGAAGTTGAAGGTGTTGATCATGTTTTCATACGGTGTTCAATCGCAATGAAAATTTGGCGAAAGGTATCATGGTGGACGGTATGGGATGTCTCACGCGCTAATACGGTCCAACAGCTAATGACAGGAGTTTTCAAGAGATCCGAGCCCAAAAAAGAAAGAAAATGATCAAGCTTAATCGTATATACAACCCTTTGGAAGCTATGAAAAGTGAGGAACGCTTGGGTATTCAGGAAATCCCAAACCTCGGTTGAAAACATAATGGATGAAATCAAAGTTCAATCCTTCTTGTAGTTCACATATAGGGGAATTGGGAGAAGGGGTGTCTGCTTTCAAAGATTTAAGCAAGTACACGAGGTAGACCTTGGTGATCGTTAGCGCTTTATATTGAAGTCATGTAACCTTCGCCAGCAGTGGCGGACTTACTTTGGTATCGGCGGGTCAGCCGACACCGATAATTTTTTTATTTTTTTGTTATATATATGGTATATTTTCGAGCGACCCCCATAAAATTTTAAAACCTACCTCAAAAAGTGTTTTTTAGGATTATAGATTTAATAAATAAAAACCAATTAAACCGAACCTTTAACCCTATAACAATTGACCCATAACCCATTAATTATAAACCTCTTAAACCAAACCTTTAATAGTTAACCCAATAACCTTCTAAACAAAATAGACCCAAATAACACATAAACCTATAAATAAACCTGATATCTATTTAAATATTTTAAATCTAATTAACTATTGAAAAAAAATAGCCGTGTGGGAGGCATTAGGCAACCAAGCGACGACCGACAGGCAAGGGCGAAGTATTGCTAGGGTCTGGGGGGGCGGACACCCCCCAATTTTTCGCTCAGTAGTGTTAATTTATACGTATTCGATCGAAAACTTTATGGTTCCGACCCACCCTGATAGAAAAAAAAACCCCGGCCCCCTCTACGTTTTCTTCAAGCTTCGCCACTGCAGACATGAACTATTACCGTAATGCTATTATGCCCTTCCCCAAGACAAGATTTGAATCTTTAGTGGGCAGGAAGGAGTCAACTCAGGAAGCACAAACAGGTTAGTTGAATCTTTATGCCCTCCCATTTTACTCTATTTGATCATTATTTAATTTGAATCGGGAGTGATTGAATCTAATTAGTATTAATTGAATTTATGTGTTTTAGTTTAATTTATAGGTTAATTGAATTTATATAGTATGTGTGTATTTGATTAATAATTAGTTAAAACGTGAAACTTTTGTTGATTTGGGTTTAACTTTTTAATTTTAAGAATATAAATATTGAAAAGTTTCTTAAAAGAAAAGTTGGGTAATCATGTTCTAAGACTCCCGCTTTCAAAGATTTGGATAATCTTCCATGCGAAACCCGTAGAGAACAACTATAGGGATATTATTTTTTTATTATTTATTTCTAATGACAATCATCGTTTTATTGTGTTACCCGACCCAACTCGGGCCGAAAAAAATAATATATAATTATTGACTATTGACCACAAAAAATCTCCGACCCCATAAAAAATTTCTAGGTCCGCCAGTGTTTTCCGGTCCCCTTGATTTCTTGTGGAATAAATTTTCCACTTGTTGCTGTTAAAACAAAACTTCTTGTACATAAACATGTTATCACATAGCTCTTAACGTTCTTACAAGAAACGTCCTCAAAAGTCAAAACAAATGAGAAAATAGAAAACATTAGAAAGTTCAAGTGTCCAACTACCGTTTTAATTTTATTGGGCCCATTACACATGTACTTATGGCCCAGACCAACCCATACATACGGACCGAGCCAACAGTCAACTGACAGCTTTTGGGCCTTTGGGGTGGATTTTGTAAGAGAAAAAATGGTATTGAGAATCAAGACTAATATTCTGAGTCAATTAAATCATCGGTTGTTACAATATATAGCAGTAGACAGATGCTTTATATATATATGGCTTATACATAAATGGTCAACAATGCAGATAACCGGCCCTCAAGTCAACTTGGGTGCCAATAGTTGCAGGAAGCTCCCTTCTTACACCGCCCGCTCTCGTAAAATCTACAGACACGCTGCCCTTTTGGCGGTGCTCTGGAATAACCACCACCATTGCCACTGCCACTGCCGCCACCGCCAAACGAAGACTGCCTAACCCAAGGTTTACTGTTCCTACTATACCCTGAATCCTCAACCCTGTAACTTCTTTCTCTTGGACTATTAATGTTAAATCTCTCCCCACCGTAAGTTTGTTGGTGCGGATCCCATCCTACAGTCACACCCCGATCCATGTTCAAATGGGGAGCGGCCTGGGTCATGATTTCATGAGCTGGTCTTCCAAAGTTAATGTTACCATGCCGGGGGTGAACTTTGTCTAATCCGACAGCCACAGGTTGTGGCAGTGGCAAGGATTCTGGTGGTTCGGGTGGTGGTGGAGGTCCTACAGTGTCAACCGTTGCAGGCTGCACTGTTCCATCACCTGCTTCCTTGTGGTCGGTCCTAAATTGAAGTACTAATTCAGGGCTTGGGTCCTTAGATTTTGTAGTTGTGGGTTCGGTGTGTTCACTCTTCTTGTGTTCATTTGAACCACCTGCCCGGACATGGCTTGTTTCAGAAGCATTGGTTTCCCTTTCTCGTTCATCAGCTTCTATAGAATTATTTACATCAATCCTCTCTTTGGAAATAGTATCTTGAGGCATTTCAGGCAACTTAAACTGTAAATCAGTGGAACTCTTGACAAAATCAAATGCATTATTATTGTTGCCTTGAGAAGTACCCACAGTGGTAGTATTGGCGGGGGTGGCAATAGTGGTGGTGGTGGCAGTAGTGGTGGTGGTGGTGGCGGTGGCAGCGGTGGTCGGTTGAAATGGCAAATGTATCTCAGCTCCATTGGAACTAAAGGCATCAGTTCTTGAACCCTGAATAGGGGTGGGACTGAAATCCTCAAAAGACCCATTAAACAAATCCTCTACAAAACTATTCCTTCTTGATGTAGGTGAAGGGAAACCATTTTGAGACTCCATTGCATCCACTTCAGCCAACAAATCAGAAACAGATTCTTCCGCCAAAGTGCTAAACTCGATTGTTTCACGAACACCTTGCCATGCTGGTAAAGAGTTATATCCAGGCTGTGATGATGGTGGAGATGATGAAGGAATAGCTTGCTCCATGTTGGCACTTGTATTAACAACACGATCAGTAGGCGAATATCCAGTCCATTCATTATCTGTTTCAGGAAGCTGGGCCACGCCAACATTCCCGGCTTCTTTATCTACAGCATTTTGAACCTTTTCATCTACATGTGTCGTTGTCTCCTTGGGTGTGGGACTTGGTAAATCCACGAGATCCGCATTTGCAATATCAAAAACTGACACTTTATTGGTATCCGCACTGTTTCCCGCTGGTGTAGGGCTAGCCAGATTTGTAGTGTTTGACTCATTTGACCTCCCAAAAGAAGGGGTGTTAGTGGTACCATTAGCAGTCCAGTTTTGTACAGAAGATTGTCCCGTGGAACCATGCGTACCAGATAATTTCTCATGGTTGACTGACTTTTGTGTAAATGATAGATTAGTAGTACGAACTGTGAGACCCTCGGCTCGAATACCAACTTTATCGGTGGTGGTTTTAATATTCACCTGTTGTTTCAGAACATCATTTAGGAGTAAAGATTCATCCTCTTGATTCTTCCATATCCTCATGTCTTGTGGGAAGTATCCAGTTGTACTCCATTTCTGCAATTGCATCATACAAAACGGGCCTTGAATTTTGCCACTTGGGTCTCGATAATGCCACATTTTGTCTAATTCACTATGGTCGGAAACCGGGGTGTTCTTCGTAGAGTAGGATGAGGTAGATGTTTCTGATGCAGAGTTATGACTGCGGTTGGTGATCGTTGAGCCATTATAATCAACCTGACTTTGTGGTCGACCCGAACTACTGGGCCCGTGAGCATCTTTTTTCATATTTATTCTTCCTGTAGCCTTGGTAGAAGTAAGACCCTCTTCGTGTTTCCATGACCTGCTATTAACATTATTTGGAAAATCTTTTGCTTTTTTCATAGAGCTTGTATTTTTCCGACTAATTCCAGTATACTTCGGTTTTGTATTTTCTCCTGTGTAAATAAATTATACAAAATTACAACAGTTACTGTGTGTTAGATTATTTGAAGTATAATACAAAGAGGTATATTTCAAAAAAGATAAAACCAACCTTGTTCTTTATTAAAATATTCCTCGGTGTCATCGGTTTCATAATCTGGATTCATTTTAGGATCGGAATGAACCTCGGGAATTTCCCGCAACCTGCGTTCACGCTCCTCAGGTGTCTTAAGAAGTTGGAGTTTCTCCACATATTCTCTAAGAGTGAAATTTGTCAAGGAACTCAAGGTCCCATCAGTTTGATAATATTATTATAAAAATAAATAAATAACAAGTAATCTAAATCATCAAAATTCAAAAGGATATCCCTTCTTATGGCCTTTTTCACTAGCTCGATCACGAAGATTATTAAGCCGCAATCTCTCTGCTTCCATCAACTAAAATATAGAAAGCAGAGGAAATTAATTAAAATCTAAACTGATAAAAAAAATCTAATAGTTAAAATTCAAAAATACAATTAATCCTACTATATTGAAGTCAAATGACTCACATCATTGATCCTCACAGACTGGAGGGAGACCGCCTTGTCTTGTATCTCACCCTAAATCAAGCACAAAATTAGCACAAAGAAGAGCAAAAAAACAATAAGTAAACAGCACAAAAAACTTACTACAGTTAAGCGTTTTACAAGCCCACATTTTATACTTTGTCTCAAACGTCTGCATTCATCCTGAAAACAGAAATGACAAAAAAACATAAACAATACTATTTATATTATGTTTTATGATTACTATTTAAACAAGAAAAAGAAAAACAAGTGTCACCTCAGAAAGATCTTGATTTGAAATTGTATCAATTGATACCGTTTCCTTCTTGTCCAAATTTAATACTTCAAGCACAATATCTGCAGATTTATTACCAATTTTATATGGTGTGTCTGCCTTACTTGTACCTGCAACCATCAACCATAATTTCCAGTAAAGAGTTTGACATAATAGTTCCCAAAAATGGTGCTAATTGCTTAAATGCCATTACCTACAACCTGGACAAGTCTGTACATGTCATGCTTCTGATCACTACCAGATATTCTTATCCGTACAATTGAACCAACAACTTTTCTTTGAAAATTTTCACCATCTTCAATAAGATTTTCCATAAATTTCCTGCGCTGGTATATTAAGTTCATATTATGGACATCAATGGCAGCATATTCATCTAAATTATTTTGTGGTGCGCGTTCTTCAGTTTTCTTGTGATTTCTTCTTTTCTTTTCTTTACCCACTGTCACCATATTATCAATATTCCAATCAGGGTCAGCCTGTTTTGCGATACTCTTGATTGTGTCCTTTGGGAGATCTTCATTTATGAAAAAATGAAATTCTAGAAGCTTCAACATTTCAAAATGACCAACACGTGGTTTCCCAAACAGAATCTTTAGCCTCGAATCACATACGATTTGACTTTTCTTTCGAGGGTCCCGAAGATTATTTCTTTTTATGTACTCTAACATAAGTTCTTGAACATCAAACTGTGATAACACTGATGTATCACCATTTTTCATGTGTGCAACAAAATCTAAAAGCTCTTTAGTTGCCCAGTCCTTCAATGCAATCACAGATTTCCTTTCCTCAGTACCCGGTTTTTTTGTAATCACAGACTCCTTATGGGGTACTATACTAATCTGTTCATCTGTTTTCCTTTTTTTAGACCCAACTGCCTCCGGATTCTCAGACGTGTCTGATGGAATGTTTTTCAGATCATTGTCTCCATTATGTACACATGTTGATGGAATAACTGAAGTGGTTATACTAGCTTCTTTCGGTGGACTTTTAGCTTGAGTAAGTTCATCAAGTGTTAAAAACAATTTTCCTTTTAAATAGATCCAATACACCTTGAAAAGATACTCCCAACTAGTTTTGTCATCAAAATCTACTTGTTCCTGAACAACTTATACATAAGGACATGCAAGTATGCAATTGATAGAAGAAAATAGATATCAAGTCTAGACATAACGGTTCATACATTATTTAAATTTCTAACTATGGTAACACAATTATAAAATCCCAAATTCGTATTACATATTTGATATCATGGATTTATAGTATATTGGATATATTACAGCATACCTTCTCATCTTTTTCTTGTCCACCGTTTTCAATCAGCATGATCATTTTCATGCACACCGTGCAGAAGCCTTTATCACCTCTAACACAAATGTAATCAGCCTTCTTTATGCACACTTTGCACAAAGAATATGTACAAGTATAGCACATATGATGGGCTGCCTTCTGGCACGAACTACATATATGCCAACCTGAAATTCATCGAAACGCCGTGATTGTCTAAATCAACAATGGTTGCTTAAAAGAGTAAGCATAGATTGGATTTACAACACTAAGTTGTCTTGATTTCGATGCATGATGTCAACAAAAGTAACATACCACAATTCCATTTAGCTTTGGACTGAAAAAATGCCTCGTCTCTTTTCACACAAGCAGGATGATATGCCTTTGGACATCCTCTAAAAGAAAGGAAACAGTAAGAAAAAGAAACCATGTTATTCATAACATACAGATCAACACAAAAAGTATAACTTTTCCTGTATCTAACACCTAGCATAAAGGCAAAAGTTTCATTTTATCATCATCAATTTAATGTAAGTAATGTTGGCATGCAGTTCAATCGAAACCCTAGCAAATACACATCAAATAGCCAAATTCAATCGGCAATTAGCTCTAGAATAAGAAATTGACGAATACAAACCGGCGATCGCAGAGAACGAGACTCCCACCGTCGAAGCAAATAAAGCAAACATCCTCGTCTTCTTCTTTATTCATCTTAGCAGGCGGCGATTTCGCCGCCTGAGCCCTTGGAGGCCGGCCGCGCTTCTTCTTCACTGTATCAGCTCCTCCGCCTCCGTTACCTAACTCCGCCTCCATTCCCTCACCTCCACCGGCAGCAACAGCAACATCCGCCGGATCTCCAACCATATTAGAGCCTCCCTGTCCGTCTAATTCCTGAATCGGTTGACTCTGGTCAGAGGTTTGACTCTCAGCTCCGGAATTCCGAGCTTCCATGGGGTAGATGAATGAATCGAAGTAAGGTTAAAGGTTAAAGTGAGTTCATGGTGTCCAATTACAGAAAGGAAATAAGAAACCCTAGATTTCGGAAATTGGGAGGTTAGAGTCAGAAACGGAGGTGGTGGTGTTTGACTGGTACGTCGTCGTTTGTTGGAGATGGGAAGAGAGAGGATGATGAGGTTTGTGCAACACTTGTGTTGTGTGTTACACGAAAGTTAGGGCGGTGAAGGCGGCTCTTGAAGTTGTGGATTCTTGCCTATGACTACACGTGCTTGTGATTTTTCTTTTTGTGTTCCCTTTTTACTCTTTAGACCATGTCCAACAATTTTCAAACTCACCTTTAAAACCATCCATTTGATTCTCTATATACTTTTTGAAAGAATTAAATGATATTTGGTTTGTAAAACGGTTGAGTTCATCAGTATACCAAACGTCTCATTAAATAAAGGTAGTGATCTTCTTGTACACATACATCTCAATATTTCAAGGAAGTTGTCACCTTATACGTCTCACTAACTAGCAGGTAGGGATACTTTTACAAACGTCTCATTAAACAATAGTAATGATCACGGCAAGAATACGATAAAAATATAATGTAAAAAGTTGAAGCTCATCAATCTTCTTTTGCTCTTTGATCTTGCTTGAGCTTTGATATTTAACATTTATAGGGAATAAGTTGGTCAGATAGTCAATGAGCTGCCATATATAATGGTGGTGAACCGCCCTATCAATCGTGCCGCTTGCACCCAACTATTTTGAGCAAAATTTAGTCCCTTGTAGATTGTCCAATTTTATACCCCAGAGTCATTTCACTTATAAAATACTGATTTTTATTTTACCAAAAGTGTATTTTGACCTTATAAAGATTTTACACTAAGATGGTAAGATTTCCTTTTGTATTTAATAAAGGAGCAAAGACGCTTACCAAGATTGCATTTGGCTTTAATCCATTTGAGGTGTGTTCGTGTTTCAAAAAGGAAAGATGTTCCTCTTGTGGAATATGATTACTTCTATAGGACATTTTGGGATTTGTTCGAGAAGGACTTCGTGGACATTATGAATCGATTTCACAGAGTTGGGAGGTTTAGTGCGGGAGTAGGATCATCGTTCATTACTCTTATTCCGAAGGTGGGAGACCCGAATACTTTAGGAGATTTTCGACCTATTAATCTCATAGGGTGCGTTAGCAAGGTGGTGTCGAAGGTGCTGGCGAATAGGTTGAGAACGTGTATGAATAATATTGTTTCAGAAAACCAGTCTGCGTTTTTGACAGGAAGGTACATTTTGGACGGGCCTCTAATGGCAAACGAGGTTATATCGTGGGCAAAAAAGCGGGAAAAAAAAATGTTTTTTTTTTAAATTGATTTTGACAAAGCCTATGATAATGTCAATTGGGAATTTTTGTTATTGGTTCTTCATCAAATGGCCTTTCCTTCGAAGTGGTGTGAGTGGATTCGTGGGGTTTTGGTTTCAGCTAGATCTGCGGTCTTGGTAAATGGGTCGCCAACTTTCGAGTTCGGCTGTCAAAAAGGAGTTCGTCAGGGTGATCCTATATCCCCATTTTTGTTTATTATTTTGATGGAGGCTTTTTCGGGTTTGATGAATAAGGCGTGTGATATAGGTGCTTTTGATGGTATTCGGCTTCCAAACGACGGACCGGTTTTATCGCATTTGTTATATGCGGATGATGCGATGCTGATGGGGGAGTGGTCTGAGTTCAATTTTGCTAATATGAAAAGGATTCTGAGAATATTTTATTTGTGCTCCGGATTGAAAATTAATTTGCACAAATCGGTATTGTATGGTGTAGGGGTCGATATTGATGACTTAAAGATTGAAGCTGAAGCTTTGGGTTGTAAAGCAGGTGATATTCCATTTGTTTATTTGGGCATTAAGGTCGGGGCGAACATGAATCGTACTACGAATTGGGATCCGGTTGTCTCTACGTTCAAGAGAAGGTTGTCGAAGTGGAAAGCTAACACTTTGTCCATTGGTGGCCGGGTAACGTTAATTAAATCGGTTATAGACAGTCTACCTACATATTATTTTTCTTTGTTTAAGGCGCCTGTGAAGGTAATTAATACTTTGGAAGGTCTTATGAGACGTTTCTTATGGGGTGGGTCGGATGAGGTTAGGAAGATGAGTTGGGTGTCGTGGGAAATCGTTACAAAATCTATACGGGATGGAGGTTTGGGGATAGCAAGATTAGATATAAATAATATTGCGTTGCTTGGTAAGTGGCTTTGGAGGTTTTATATTGAACAAAAGGTGTTATGGAGGAGAGTGATTGCGTCCATTCATGGTTCAAGTCGAAGCTGGGGTGTGGCGCCGGTTAATAATTCTATTACAGGAGTATGGAAAAACTGTGTGTCGTTTTGGAATAAACACAAGGTTCAAGGCGTCGGTTTTAACAGCAGGATTCGTGGGCAAATTGGTAATGGGGAACAAATACGGTTTTGGCTAGATAGTTGGTTGAGCGATGAGCCGTTAAGGGATAAGTTCCCGGACTTATTCAACTTAGAAAGAAAGAAACGGGTTTGTGTTAGTGGTCGGCTCAGGTTCCAAAGCAATGTTCGGATTATTACATGGGAGTGGAGCCGTTCTCCTTCGACTGTGGAGGAGGTAGAATCCAAACAACAATTGGAATTAATGCTACAGCAGGTGCGGATAGCAAACACCCAAGATACTTGGGTTTGGACCGATGGAAAGGAATTGGGATTCAGTGTGGCATCGATTAAAAGGTGGCTGCGACATACAGGAAACAGCGACGAGAGGTTCGGCTTTACGTGGAGCAAATGGGTTCCTATTAAATGCAACATTTTTATGTGGAGAGTGTTTTTGGACCGTCTACCAACTAAGATGGCATTGTTGAGACGAAGTGTTCCGGTGGATAATCCAGTATGTATTTGGTGTGAGACCTGTGATGAAACGATTGAGCATCTTCTTACAGGTTGCGGTATTACAGCGGGTGTTTGGAACGGGATATCTAGATGGTGTAGGATTCCGGGTATGTTTGTGTTTCATGTTAGTGATTTGGTGGAAATGCATGAGCACTGTGCCATCTCGGGGAATAAGAAGACGGTACTCCATGGAATCATTATTATAGCTTGTTGGCGGCTCTGGAAGGCGAGGAATGAAAAAATATTTTCGAGTAAAGACACGAAGGTAGCGGACTTGATCACCGATATAAAGGCTTTGGGGCTTTTGTGGTACAAACATAGGTTTAAAGGAGGCGTAGTTGATTGGGAGCGATGGTGTTCTTTTGATTTAATGTAAAATACTTTGTTTGGTTTTCGGCTTCCTATTCCCTCCTTGGTGATAGGTTGCCTTGTGTTTGGTGTTTTTAATGAAAGTTAAGTTTCAAAAAAAAATTAATAATACATGTTATTAATTTTTATCATTATCAAAATAAAATTTATGATTTTCAAATTAAACATTGTTTTCTCCCCACATTTAAATGATAAAATTACCCTTAAAACATCGCTTCCACGTTTTCAATCAGGCAACCTTAAAGAACATCAGTCTATCTTCGATCTCCGAACATCATCGCACCTTCAATTTTTCAATCTAGTCGACTTTTTTAGTCATCGAAGGCATAACAGACTTTTTTCTGGACATGAATTGTGGGTTCGATTTTTTTCAGAGAGTTAAAGCTTGTGGTAACGATTATGGCTTCCGGTACAATATGGATAACAAAGGGAATGTTTTAATGGAAGCTTCTAGTTCATTGATAATGGCTTTTTTTCATCTATAATCTATTCAATGGTTCGATTCGCATGTTCTACGTTTGTCTTCAATCACATGGCACCCAAATTTCTTCTTCCACTGGAACTTTTATTCATTGATGATTGAAGAACCATGGAAGTCAATTGTGGGTTTTAGGTTATGTAATAATCGAAGAAGAACTAGAGGAAAGTCGATTGTGGTTTTTGGTTTATGTTTGACTTCTTGATTTATGGTCAATGATTTTGATTATGTTTGATTTTCATCAAATGATTTCACTATTTTTCCATCAACGTTTTGATGTTTTATTTCCATCTTTCATTGTTTGTTTTTATTTTGGTCTACTAAGACAAAAAGAAACCAATTGGGCATTTTGATCTTTTAGTTAGAATTCTATTGGAGTTCTAACATTTCTTTATTGGTTAGAAGAATCGTTGAATTTCATCAACTAAAAATTTTGATGGAATATTTTTTAATCTACTTTCTTCATCGACCAATAAAACATAGTTTGTTTGATGAAAAATTGTTAAATTTCCACAAGTTTCATTGAATTTCATGAACCAAATGGGGACTCTACTTACCTTTTATGGCATAACTTTCAACTTAAAATTAAACATTTTATTTAATTATCACTTTTTTTATTACTTCTACAATTTTTTTGTTATTTTAGAAGGAAATTAAATTTATAACTAGTTATACGTAATTTAATATATATATATATATATATATATATATATATATATATATAAATAATGTGTTAATTATATTGATCAAACTTAATACTTTCATTATTCCAAAGTTTGATGGTACACATTTATGTAAACCAAAACAAATAATCGTGTGCCCTTGTATAAAATCTACGGATGTGTAATGTTCTATAGTTCACATACAACATTCTTAACTCAACTTCTTGTGTGTTACACATACATTATATTCTACCACACATATAAGTAAAAAATAATATATCCATTTAGTTATAAGGTCAACATACCACATTAGCCTTTCTTATATTAAGGCATATAATTGTCACAAATCCAAACCACATTCCCGATGAATTATCAGATCCTGACACGTAGGGAGGTAACACCGGTTATGGTTAGAAAAACTTGTCCATATATCATTTACTGGTCCACATGGATAATTATCGGATTCCCATACAAGGTGTGACCCGCTAGTAACAAATAGTACTTCATGGTCTAATGAGCGTATATGTAATGCATATAACTTCAAGTTTTCATATAATAACATAGGCTCATGAAATTAGATAATAACCTAGAAAATCGTAAATAGTATATTTGGGATGAAGCTAGACAATTTATATAAAGAGGTAAACTGCTAATTTGAAAGACATTTCATGAATTTACGCCCAAAAAGCTGTATACGGTGGCTTTTACGACCCTTTTGAAACACCTCGGCATAAAGTACGCCGACTTTGCTTCCATTCTCTCTTTTTTTTATGCACAACTCCAGAACCAAGCAACTTGGGTGCCCTTCAAAACTTGCATATACTTCTGCATTTTTATCTTACACATAAAAATGAAGCAAAACAGTATTTTCCAAGACGTATTTATCGTGAAACCCACAGGTTAAATCACATTTTACATCATTAGCAAACTAACGCGCCAGTTAGTTAATTATGGGATAAATCGATTTAGGGATCGAGCGGGTTAATTTAGATTAATAAACCATCACCTCTTTCTCACATCTCATCAGTGTTGCTCTTTTCTTTCTTCGTGGCCTCCCGAACTTCTGAGCTCTAAAACTCAAATCTCATGAAAATGGTTTACGATAATTTTACCATGCTAACATGTCACGAATTAGTTCCAAAGTTATAGAACACAACTTAAAAATTACGAGAAGTTGAACATGTTTAGAAATAATATGAAACAATGAAGTTTTTATAAATATCAGCTGGGCTCAGAGGAGACCACTAAGCTTTCAAGTTGGGCTTGGGCCAATATCTATTTGGATTCTATTTTGTTTTATCGACATTTTCTTAACTACAAGAAATGGTATTATTATGTAAACTATTAGACAAAACATGCGTCAATAAACCATTATTAGAACATTTCGCCTTTTTAGGTTCCACTTTCGGCAATAATTCACGCATAATTCAAATGAAATATCCAAAATATTTTAATATAAATATAAGATAAGATCATTTTTCCTTTAAAATTAAACTTATTATATTAAATAACAATTATTAATATTCATATATCAAAGATCAGATTATAAACATAGCTTGTTTGGAAACCATCAAAAAGTATCCACACACATAAAAATGAAATGCTTAAGTTTTTTCAAGGATAACTTATATAATATCATATCTAGTTAATAAAAAAATTAATATCATATATTTATTCAAAACATTTAAATTTTTATGTCTATTCATTTCATTAAATACGATTTATTATACAAGTATAAACTTCTCATTTTTTACACTTAACCTCTTATAACATAAATCATAACCACAAACCTTAATCCCTTAAACAAATTTAATATCAAATAGACTCATTTAAAACATCTAATTTTTTGTATTTACTTAGGTTATTAAATATATTATTTTAAATAAATATAATATTACATAATTTAAAGAAGACAAGTTATTCTTATCTTCATTATATTTTTAATCTTTTATAAATCAAATACAAAATTAGATAGATCGTAAACGAAATATTAATTTAGTAGCAAATAACAATTCCTTTAAAAAAACAAATATACAACAATAGTAAATTGGATTTCAAATATCTTCTTAGAACTGTGGATTTTATACAAAAACAAACACTTGATAGGTGGGAAAAAAACACTTCTGTTTTTTTTTTTCAGAAACATTATTGATGATTAATATTAAAATATTCCAAGAATTTATCATTTTCTTGCTTCAGATTTTTTGCAACGAAACACAACCACTATATAATGTTCTTGATAAAAATAGTTGTTGCTAATTAATTTTGTATAGCCACCAAAGTATTTTCTTATGTGATAATATAGCCACCAAAGTATTTTCTCATTATGGTTGTCATTAATAAAAATAATTTTATGTCGTTAAAAGAATAATAATTTATAAGTAACTCAAAAAAAATATTTATTTCAATCTACTAAAAACACCCTAACTTTAACAACTTAAAACAATACATATACTACTTTAAATATAAAATTCCATTCATAATATATGCTTCTTATCTTAGAAGTGATTTTGAATCACTTGTTGGCAAGTTATAGCTTTTGAAAATCTTAATTTGTTAATTGTTGCCATAAAGATTCATGTAACATGTAATAGAGCTTGAGTGCTTGACACTAGTGCTTTGATTGTCGGTCTTCTGGTTTATCTTCTTTAGCTAGTCTACATGCAAACACCATTAAACTCACCTACCGAGGGGGTCTCTTTGTGACCATACTCCGATGATATGATCATTATTATAGTGTTTATGGAGTAAGAGATGAATAGTGAGAGGGAAAGATGAGGAGAGAAAAGATAACACGATACATATATGTGTAACTCTGGAGTTATGTTGCTCCGGCTTATAGTGTAAGGGGCTACCCTTTCTTTCATGACCCTCTAGTTCAACATTATATTCGTTATGCGAATGGATCGGTGGACTTAGTCGTAGTTTTATTCTACTTCTCGTCTTAGGTGTGTTTTCATGTGTCGTCACGCGGGTGGCCTATCTCTATGATTATCAGTGCAGTGTTATCCTTCTGGCAAAAGCTAAATTAAGACATGATATGAGGCGACTAGAATTTGTTTTGACGGTTTTTGGTAGCGCTTCTCTATTGGTCACGTGTTTGAAATTGAAAGTGTGTAAACTTTTCAGTCGTTTAACTTCCCATATAAACAATCACCTCTTCCATTTTTCTTCGGATAACCGTTTATCTTTTGTCAAGATTAGCTCAAGCCTGAGAACGCCATGCCGTTACCTACTTCCTTGGTCACTCATCCGGACTAGTACATTGTCTAGGAGTGTTTTCCTTCTCATTGTTCTCTTTTCGTTCATTTCGATGGCTTCCAAATGGAATATAACGGTTATTATATCCCTCATGTCAAAAAGTAATGTTTATTCGTTTGTTCAATGCTTTAGAATTGATAGGCTCATATTAAGGATACTAATATTACAGCTGTATAATTGTATTGTATTAAGGATACTAATAGCTTCGACCCTAAACCTTGTTCACTCTTTGGAACTATGTTGCTTAGGCTAGGGGTGTAGGGGCCACCCCTTCATCAATGATGCTTACTGCCTCACTTAAGAAGGAGTTGATTTATGTGTTAATGTGTTGTCGAAGGAATTGTCATGTGTTGTACTATTTATTGTATTTATGTATTATGTTATGCACAAGTACATATGGTGGTGCATAAATCTTGAACTAAAATAGAAGAAGAAAAAAATACCCTACACGTTTAGTGTGCACATAACAATCGTTAACAATTTTATGTTTGAAAAATAATTATTTTACATCAATAGTACAAAAGGACATCCATATATATTTGTCTATACTTAATGCTATAAAACCATTATACTTTTTATTTCTATACGAAAAAAATCCTCCAACATAATCTCTTTTAAGCAACGGAATTATATTAATAACTAACCTAGCAAGACGCTAGGCCAAACCAAATCACAAAAATAATAGAGGGTTATTAAGCGACTCTATCTAATTCATCTTGTACTTTCGAACTCCAATATTATACCAAATATAGGAATAATAAATAACATCATCAAACTGTGTTTGCCTTACCTTTTTTGAGGATTAACGGAGAAGACGGAGTCATTCCTGTATCTCCATAAGACCCATCAAGTAACAAAAATCACCACCCCTACCACATATTTTTGGCCCTAGCAAGATTGAGTTATTGACTCCACGAGATCAATACATCCTGTTGATTCTCCCCTGACAAATCCAGACCAATCCATGCACCGATCAAAGACCATAATCGATCTGCAACATGTATATGTGAACTCAGTAATAAAATCGATTATTAGCACAATCATTACAGAGTAGAGGCAATATAGATTTTTTTACGTGAATGTCATATATTTTGTTGATATGGAACACTATCTCGCCACAAATGCCTTAAACTACACATTTATCCATCTTATACAAAAATAATTCATCCACCTAAAAGGTTTTACACGATTGGGACATTACTTTATCAAATTTTGATTACTTCAAGGGAAACAAAATATTTTTTAAAAAAATTGAAAATATATATGTTTAAAATAAGTTATAGACTTTAATATATCAAAATTGTATTAATTTTTTTTGTTTTCTTTTGAAACGAGAATCTATATTAATTTTTTATGGTATTAAGTTATTAACATTATTGAATATCATATTTTTTTTAATTTATTTAGAAAACTCGATAAAGACATAAGAGTGGAAGTCAAGGATAAGGAGGTTTTGACTAAAAGAGAAGTCGATAGTTGATGGTACCTTCTCAAAGTTTTAATCTCTAAATTTTAAAAGGTTTTAATAAGTGCAAGTGCGAGTTCGACACATAATTTTGGCTTTCCGCAATTAAATGCCTTTTGGACTATAGGGAATGAGTGAATGACGATAAAAAGTATTTTGTACAAGTGTTTTGATACATTTGATTTTTATATAAGAAATGAATCCACCACTCGTATTACTATTACTGTTATTATTATTATCATCATCATCGATTATGGACAACATGTGTATAGTATTTTTTAAACAATTTTATCATCTGTAAGAACCTAGAAGAGTTGTAAATATAGACATAATCTGAAACACGACACAAGAACAGTCAAGGTTTGTTCGACTAATATAACATGTTCATTAAAAAAACAACTAGAACACAACTCGTTTAATAAACAAGTTATCCCCAACACTATTTGTTTAATAAACAGGTTAACCCGTTAAACCGTTTAAGTTTACATGTTTTTTTTAAATGTTCATATTTAAATTTTAAAGGGGCTATTCATTTAAAGTTGACATTTGATTTCTAGTATTTCAATTTAACCACCAAAAATGTTGTGTATATTGATTGTGTGATATAGGGTTACAACAAATGGTGTTATATAGACTACATTGTTACATTCTAATCCCTAGATTTCACTAAACATTCTACTCAAATATTCCACCACAAACTAAGCAACGGGATGATTTAGGTTGAAATGTAAAAACAAGAAACACAATTAAAAGGTCTTCACTTCCGCATGCAATGTCGCCATTCGTTGTATGGCGACGACGATGGTGGAGTGTCGCGTTGTATGTGATAACGGCTAGTGAAGAGCAGGTTTAAACAATCGGGTATGTGTTTGCTATACGCTAAGAGGATTACATACGTGATTACGTATATGTAAACATGTTTACACATGTATTTACGTATATGTAAACAGTTTTGCATATGTGTTTACGACTTTACGTATATATAAAACCAGTTTACGTATGTATAAACAAGTTTACATATATGTCACATGTAAAAAAACCAAATTGAACATAATGATAAACTCCTAAAGTTGCAAACATAAAAAAGAACTAAATTAACATATGTAACACTAATTGTTACATATATGTAACTCAAGATATGTAACTCAAGTTACCTGTATGTAACTCTCCTCCTTCCAAAAAAAACATATATAACACTAATTTTTATTTTTTTAGATTAAAATAAACTGAATTCAACTTTTGATATTTCCTTTCATTTGAAACAAATTCAAAATCTAATAATCCAAAAGTTGCAAACTAATAAAAAAGAAGGAAATATTCATTATTATATATCTTAATTTTGAAACATGTGTTACTCAAATTCAACCCCATTTTGAATTGTTGTCAACTTTTTTCCCTCTTGTTTCATTTGACCAAAAAATCATCACCAGTAATCTTGTTTTAACCACAAACAAGGGAGTATGCATCCAAAATGTCAAAGGGCCCCTGCCTCTCAAATATTTAATTTTAATTCTGTTTTTTAAGAAAAGTAATTATTAAAAAAAGACTTCTATAAAAATAATCCACCTATTTGCTCCACAATATAAAAGATATATGTAATTTACTGTAGTTTATGGTTTCTTGTAAATTTAGTTCATTATTATATAAATGACATTCATATTTTTCACAAATGTTAGTAATAACGGTAAATATATAAAACAACTAATTTTTTTTAAAAACATATCTCCTATAATATTAAATTGAAACTAGAATTTTGAAATTTTAATTTTTTTAAAATTCGTATCATTTCTGTTATTTTTATTTCTCAAAAAGGTTGATAAATGAGTGTTAGTCCCCACCTTCGTAGCTAAAATGGACCCTTTCACCATCAACACTCATTGCCCCGTATCTTTTATGAGCGTTCTAAAAAATAATATTTCAAAATCAGGGTGAAAAAAAAAGGCACCCATGTACATGTTTCTGCCATCTTTTTTATCTGACGAGTTTAATTTATTTAACTGTTATAAGTTAAACATTTTATTTGTTTATTACATTTTTAAAAGCAGATACATAAGTTTTAAGTGTTTAATTTAATTAAGTTTAATTTATATAAGTAATTGGAGATGGTTGTTTTTAATATGAATTTGTGATTTTGCTAACCGCCTAATTGTGCTCCACAATTTTTAAATGTCAAACTGAAACCGTAAATATGAATCTGGTGCATAAAAAATGACAACAAATGTTAAACGAAACTTTTAGAAAATGATCAAAGTTTTAGTATGTTTGGGGCCACCAAATACGTTGACCCTCTCCTGGATGAAATAATTAAATAATTTATTTTTAATATGTTGATTATTTACTTAGATCATGTATTATGGTGTCTCGATGTGTGAGGGGGTGATGATGTGGACCGCGTCGGGGTCGTGGCAACACTACGTCGGCATCCGCGACATCGCACAATATGTAAAAGTACGAGGTTGAACACCACACAACACCCTTCTTTTGCCTCTCCATTTTTGACAATTCTCCCTCTTTCAAACGTTGTACAACGGTGAAAACTAAAAAATAATAATTAAAAAGAACTATTTTTAACTAAAAAAACCACATTTATCATCAATAAATACGATTTTAACCATTAACATTTTCACACGACAATCTTCAATATCTATCTCTTATTTTTTTATAAATAGTTGTGAAGATGGTTTCATCATCATTGAGCGACACTGATGCAATTTTCATCACAACAATCATACATGCGGCCGAAATTTTAAATGATGAAGCTGAAAAAGTTCACGTCCGAGAACAAGAAGAGTTTGTTTAAACAAATATCATAAAGTTGCATAATCTTCTGGTGGTTGACTACTTTTTCAAGAACGGCGATAACCCCGTATCAATGAAATGTACAGATGAGATTTCCGAATAAGCAAACGGCTATTCCTACCAATGGTCAAATATATGGTTACATCTCTATCTCGATCTCTCCCTCTTGAATAACACATATTCGCTCCTTCATATTCTCGACACCCCTTCACATGATTGTTGCCTCGTCACAAACCACTAAGAACTACACCATATTTGTCCCTCACATTCACTTTTTGCGTCGAGTGAGAAACAAAACATCAACACATCTGATGATGTGTGTAGATTCCGAGAAAGGTGAAGTTTCTTATACCGATTTAGGGTTTAGAGGATGGAGATGATGGAGGTGGTGTCATGATACATATAATGAGGAAGCACAACGAAACAAGTCGATTGAAGATTTCATGGTTATCCAGCTTAAAATAGTCGATTCATAAATTAAACTTCGTAATAATGTCATGATCTTCAACCAAGTCTAGTAACTGATGTGGGTTGATTGTTTGTGTGTTAAATGTATCTAATAATGCATATTTGGTCATGTTGGGGCATTGAATATAGTGACTATGTGTGCATTTTCCATTTGCAGGAAAGACGAGGAGAACGAGCATTATGATGCTAAAAGAAGAGACACAGGGTAGGAAGCAAGGTACTGCAAGGAGGCAAGTGAGAAAAAGTTGAAATTTTGGCCCTGGTGTTGACTATGCTCAAGTCGGCGTTGTCTACGCTTGAAAAGAGTAGTTAGCATTGGATTCAGCGTTGATCAGGGGAGTCAGTGTACGAGGATGGTCGAGGGCGTAGCTTACGCCCGGCCCGGCGTTGCCTACGCCTGAAGGAGAAAAGTTAGGGATTTTGTGATTTTTTATATATATTCAATGCCTAACCCTAAAAGTTGTATCATTCATCATTGGGAGCTTCTTGGACGACCAGAGCATGATCTTTGAGGGTTCTTGAAGTTTTCTTTTCAAGTGGTTGATGTTTTATAACACCGAAACAAGTTTTGAAGGTACAATGTCGTTTATGCGTAGCTAAATCACTCGTGGTTGTTCCGGGTGTAGGATTACTTTTGTTTGATGACTTTTTCTGGGTTTACATTTTGTTGATTCAATTGTTTGGTTAATTGCATGCTACTGTTTTCCTTTATTGATTGAACGGTTTGATTCTTGGGATTTGGTGTTTTCATCAGTATTTGGTTTTTTAATCGTAAACCATTGAATGCATTAAGTCTTATGTTCTGAAATTGGCTTATAACTAACTAGGGATTCATTTTGGGTCAATTATTCGGTTGTTTAATCGTAAATCAGTACAATCAAATTTTCGGGGTTTTATTTATTTATCAATTATTGGTGTCTTGCAATTCATGTCTATGTGAAGTTCAACAAGGGTTTACTAAGTTTATCACTAACGTTTGTAATCTGAACCCGAGAGCGATCTATTTTCTCTTAATAACTTTTTACTTGATTAAAGTTCATTGCTTTGGCGACTACGTTTTCAAATTCCACCTTCAAAGTTGAAAAAGTTTTCTGCATAGTTACTAAGTAATCGTTAAATAGCATTCTCCACAAATTTCATTTGGATTCGACAAACTTATTTTCTGTACTACAATATAAAGTAGCTAAGGATAAGTTTTTAACTATCTTTTTTATTAGCCTTCGACACGCGATCAGTAAATAATTGTCGAAATTTATAGTCGAGTTTAGTAAGGCACTAGATCTTTGAGTTTTGACGAGGTGAGATACGATCCGGTCACCACAAAAGTTTGAAAGCCCAACACTGCTCATATAATAAGAAGAAATGTGCTAAAAGGGTATAATAAGAATAAATGTGCTAAAAGGGTATAAGATCAATTTCTTTTTGTTTTTAACCAAAAGGATATACAAGTAACTTAACAAAAAATTAACTTTAACGTTTGTTAACACCAAGAACCAAATTTGTTTACGTTAGAGTGAATAGTATGAACCAAAGTATGAACCAAATGTGTAATTTCTCATACATACGAACTAAACTAGTAATATGAAAATACCACATGAATCATCCCTATATATATTTTGAATGTAATAGAGTAAGTTTCAACATCTATAGTAAAAATATGAACTTTAAATGTTGCAAAGAAAACGTGTCATAAAATGTTATACATACTAAAATAGGGTTAGAATCTCTTGATTACTCGTCAAAAAATCAATTAAAACTATTTTATTTTTGTTTTGATTACCTTTATTATTAAAATAAAAATAATTTTCCTCTCCAATTAACTCATATATTCTCTCTAAATTATTTTAAAAAAAAATTTATACACATGTGTAAATGGTAACACTTACACTTACACATGTGTGTTACACATGCATATATTTTTTTAATATATGAATAAATGTAAATTTACACATATAAATTCATTTTTTTAGATTGTATTATTATTATTATAATAATAATAATAAAGGTAGTAAAAACAAAAAAAATGAGTTTGATTGATTTTTTGACGAGTTCTCAAAATATTTAAAATTTCTTAAATAATCCATTTTCTACTAAAATATCCCTCTAAGATATGACAAAAAAACATATTGAGACCAAATTCAAATGTTACATATTGAGACCAAATTTAAATTTAAAATAAGACCAAAAAAAACATAAAAAATTAAACCAATTTTTAATTGCAAGTTTTTAAAAAAAATAAAAATTTACCCCAAAAAGGAGGCACGGCACGAGTGTCCTTTTTGAACCACGCAAGGCCAAAGTAACCATATGAATCTAAAAAGTGCCCCCTTAAAGTTCTTTTCCACGTGGCTTTTTTCTAAAAGTGTACAATTTTTTTTATGTAAAGTTAAATTTCTTATATTGAAGATGCATATGCGAAACAAAATAATATTGAGCAAAAACAATAAATGGGTGTTATCTTTTAGATGTCTCTGTTTTCATATATCTAGTTTAATAGGCTAATGTTATATAACTAATGCTAAACTCGTGTGTTGCGACACGTTAAACTGAAAAAAAATTAACGTATTTAAAAAATCCGAATAATTAATAAAACAATATAACATATTTTAAGAATTTAAATCATTAAGAAATTTAGAAAAAATAAATTAAATTTTTTTTTGAAAAAACAAATTAATTGTTCAGGGACACGTGCTCTTACTACTGTGGCGCTTACTCATTCTTGTGAACATACCCGCACCACATATACAAGAAATTTTGTTATTGTCAAGAAACACTAACAATGTGAGGACGTTTGCCTTTTGTTGTACATATAATAGTGTTTTATTTTCATTTTACTCTTCATATGATATTCATTGTTTTTTCTCAAATATAATTATTAAAGTTCTAATTTATATGTTATAATGATACTTATTTCAACTCACTCTCTGTTAAAAATCAATTTGATGACAATATTCATGATAACATGAAATGATTTGACGTTTTACATTAAAATTTATGTTAGATGCGAAAACTATTAATTTATTTAAACTTGAGTTATTATTAGTTGAATTGTTATATAAACTTAACTAGCTTTAACCCCGTATGTTACACGGGGTGAAACGTTAAGATTATATTGATAAATGTCTTAACAACTCTTTTTATACAAATTTGATATTTTATTTGTAAATTTTTTATTTTGTTACATGTTAAAATTATATGGATGAGAATAACTAAAACATCAAAAAATACATGTGTTTTAGTGAGATCCGAATGTTAAAATTATCGGGGTAGGATTACGAACCTAAAGAAAGAGATGGCTGATTTGAAAGGTGAAAAGGCGAGTGAGATCCGAATGTTGGAGGAGAAACTTTCGTCGAGCCAGGAACGAGAGCGCAAGCTAGCTGATGAGCTGACAGCCCTTCAGGCTGCTACCAAGGATGGTCGTGCTCGGTTGGACCGGGATGTGGCTGCGTTTGAGGAGAAGAAGAAGGAGTTCAAGGCTCGCGAGGAGAAGATGAAATTATCCATATCTCAGCTTGTACAGGTTAATCAGGACTTTCAGCGTTGCATTGAGGAGATTTGTGTTGACAAGACATGGTTGATTGAGGAAGGGCTGCATTTTGTTGTCCGTAATTTGTTTGCCAGTAGAGAGTTTTTGACTCCATTGGGGGCCATTCAGGAAGCTGCGATAGCTTATGGTGAATATCGTGGTGTGCAGCTTGGTTATCGTTGTGCTGTGAGTCAGATGCTTGTGACGGATTGTCCTTCTTACCGTCCTGAGTCTAAGAACCAACTCATCTCAGCTGTGCAGGCTTTTGAGGGCGCCTCGTTTCCTTACATGGATGCCTTAGCTGCCTGTGGTTCCAAGCCATTGTCCGTATTTCGAGAGATACTTCCTGAGGCGCCTTTGAAGAAGAAACTTTTTGCTACGGGGAGTGGTCAGACTGTGCAAACCCAAGCTAGCCCTGATGTTTCTTCTCTCCCTCCCTATGTGGCTCCTCAGCCGAGGAAACGTTTTGTCCCGGTCCCTTTGTTTAATGCAGGTGTTTCAGGAACTGGGAAAGCTAAGGTTGTAGGTGACGTGGCTAGGATGGAGGAGGACATTGCTGGTCATGCTGAGGCTGGGATTACAACATGGAGCAGGATCCCTAAGTTGTTCACCCCCTGTTGTTGCTTTTTATGCCTCATCTGATGTGTTTGAAACTTTTAGTCTTTTAATTTGTATGTTTTGAACAATTCGTAACTTTGTAGGTTCGTTTGGACAAATGTTGTTGCTATTATGGATGTTACTGCCTTGTGTTTGGTAGGATGGTTGTGTTTATGAATGCTTTATTTGCATTTTATGTATTTTTGTGTATATTGCGCAATATGTTTGTTTTGCATGGGTAGGTCAAGGTCGGACCCCATGGAGCTGAATTGTATTAGGTGCTTAGCCTTTACATGAGAAGGACAAGGTCGGAACTCATGGAGCTGTTTTGCATGGGACGCTCAACCCTTTGCTGGATAGGCCAAGGCCGTATCCTGTTTTGTTTCGAGAGTTGCACATAGTTAGACAGGGAATTACAGGGATTGCAAAGTGTCCCTTGTTATGTTAGCGAGTCTGTGTTAGTAGAGACATACTCTGAATGTAAAGACTGCGTCTTGTTTATATTCAAAATGTTACATTACACATAGCTTGTTGGCTCTACAAAAGAAATTAACTGGTGAATACTGTTCTATGGTTATTGTTACACTGGTCTGTCAAAAGGGCGTAACCATATACGTAGAAATTCATTAGACATATTCCATTTCCTTTGAAAATATTATGCTAATCAAACGGGCGTAACCATATACGTAGGAATGGAATGTATGTACCCTATGATTTAATGTCATATTTATAGTATTGGTCAATTGGATGGTGAGGTTGTTGGATGTAATAACAGTAATAATAAAACAATTGCATAACTAGTAAAAATGTCAAATCAATAAAAGATAACCATAAACATCATTTAACCTTCAAGTCACCACCTCAAAAACAATTACCATAATAATACTCAAGTTAAAACTTTAATGATCATACTCAAATAAAAAAAAACTATGATCCCAAAATGGGACGTAATGTGGAAGTAATTAAGTTGAAATTCTTTGATATTAATTAGCCTTAAGTTATTCCTTTTAACTTTTTATTCTTGTCCTAGTATTGTGAAAATTTTACTTTAAATGGGTATTCAAACAGCGAAGTTACACACATACGGCACATTGGTAGCATTTATTTTGTATTAAAAAACATTACACATACGATTTTAATACTAGGATGAAATGAGTGTAGGTAGGGAACGATTTTTCTACACCTAACTTCTATGGCTAGTTGGATAAAACTTAATGTCAACGGTTTTATTTATAAGTTTAAAACACGTACGCTTAAGTTAAACACATTACGATACTCCATTCTCATTCCACATTCTAGGGTTTCACTATTTTTTTATTTTATTTAATATATAGTGTTTGTGTGTTGAAGATGAATTAATTTTAGAATTGAAGTTTACATTTTTTTTAACCCGCGATCAAACATTATCAACTCTTAAAACTAGAACACTTTTATTCTATAGGATTTTAACATATTACGGTTTGGTTAAGGACTACACCACTTTACCACATTAAAAAATTATCTAAAATTGCCTTAAAAAGTTAGCCTCGTAACCACCTTAAAAAATTAGCCAAAACAAAAAATCAGCTTGATAACCGCCTCAAAAAACCACCCTATATCCTTCCTTGTGTATCCTCCTCTCATTACCAATCTAAAACCTTTAGGAATTCCATTGTCAAATCCATAATTTAGTGCCATCAAGAACCTTTAAGTTAAACAAGCTAACAAATCTCGAGCTTAGTTGGGTTCGTCTCAATTCATTTACACACACAATCTCCAAATTAGAAACACGATACCTAGACACGGGACACCACTATGCAACCACCTCCACGAGCCAACTCTATCAATACCACTGCTTTCGAAAACCCTAAATAAAAACTAGTAACACAAAATTTTTTTGAAAACAATACACACACATACATAAACCTAAAGGATCAAGCAACACCACTGGGGTAGTGCTTAGGGTAGATCAGCTTCATCGGGTACACCGCCGCATGGTGGTCGGGTACCCCTTGCGGGTATTCCCATTGGCTACATGTACCCGTGTATTTGTGAAGTGTTTAGACCTCTTGAAGTCGTTGGGTTGAGTTAGGGTATTAGGGTTGTGCCCCTACATCTCTGATACTTAAGGTTGGATTTGAATAAAAATGAGTCGACACTCACTCATTAGACATATTAACTAGGGTATTTGGGGTATTAGAGACTTAGGGTTTTCCCCTTCCTCCCTAACAACGAACCTTAGAAAGATTAAATTAAAACATAAAAACACACATTAAAACTAAGACATAAAAGGTTATAAATTCACACTTTGACCAAGACAAAATAATAAAAATTCAAAGGAGAGTATCCTAATTAAAAATTCAAACTTTGACCAAGACATAAAGAGTGGTAGTGTTCCACAACCAAAAGGTTATAAATTTAAACTTTGATCAAGACGAAATAATTAAAATTTACGGTTCAGAAAAAAATAAAATAGAAATAGTAAAAACAATAACTCTATGGTATTTTTGTGTGTATTCATTGGAAGGCCAACATAACAATGATAAACATAGACCGTTTTGATTAATGTTTATGTGTGTTTAATGAGATCGGTTTAACTGTTTAAGGCTTAAATGCTAAAGAACAATAATTGTGTTTTATTTTTGATATTTTCATAATTAGTTTTTAAGATTCTTATATTATTCAAAAATGAGTTTTATTAGTATAAATAAAACTATAAATAATATTCGGGTGATTTACATAATGCCTAGAAATAATATTCAAATATTTATATTAAGTGTGTGAGAGAAATGGAAACGAAGTGTTGAGCTGAGTGTCTTTATAATCAGTGTGTTTTTGGGGGCTCTGTAAACAAATAAGGGAGAAGGGGGCAATGCGCACAGTGGCGCAAAATACGGCTAACGTACTATATTGGTTGCCATTCTAGCTTTCTTTCCCAACGTTCTCCGGCTAACCTACGCTTTCATGTCCCCTTCCGTTACATTTCGTTAAAAACAATCTCAAAATGCTTCAACGCCGACTGCCGTTCATGGCAACTGCTGCGTTACTACTCTTTCTCCTCTTATCGTCCGCCGCTTTGATAACATACGCCGACAGTTCTCCAGAAACCCTAGCGGAAGTCGATGCACTTACCGATTTCAAATTTAATCTCCATGATCCGCTAGGTGCACTCGCCGGCTGGAATCGCTCCACTCCGTCGGCTCCATGCGACTGGCGCGGGGTCGGTTGCTCTGATGGCCACGTCAGCGACCTGCGTCTGCCTCGCCTGAAGCTACAAGGCGTACTGTCTAGCAAACTCGGTAATCTGCGCATGCTGCGTAGGCTGAGTCTCCGTTCGAACAACTTCAACGGGAGTATACCTTTGTCTCTCTCGAAATGCGGTTTGTTACAGTATGTTTTTCTTCAGTATAACTCGTTCTCCGGCGAGTTTCCGACGGAGATCTCGAATCTTAACGAGCTTTTGATATTTAACGTCGCCGGAAACAATATATCCGGAGAAGTTCCGAGCAATCTCCCGTCAAGCCTACGGTACCTCGATCTCTCCTCAAACTCGCTCTCCGGCGAGTTACCGAGTAACCTCTCCGACTCGCTTGATCTTCAACTCGTAAACCTTTCATACAACCGCTTCACCGGTGCAATTCCGGAGAGATATGGAGCGTTACAGAAGCTTCAGTTCCTCTGGCTTGATCACAATCAGTTGCAAGGTACGTTACCTTCTGCGCTAGCGAACTGTACTTCACTCGTTCATTTTAGCGCCGACGGAAATGCAATCAGAGGTGTTATTCCGTTGGGTATAGCTTCACTTCCTAAGCTACAAGTAATCTCACTCTCTAGCAACAATCTCACTGGTTTAATTCCCGCGTCTCTGTTTTGTAATGCATCGATTTATCCACCGTCGATTAAGAATGTTCAGTTAGGGTTTAATGCCTTCACGGATATTGTTCCTCCTCCATCTGCTAGTTGTTTTAGTGTTCTGCAAGTTTTGGATCTTCAACAGAATCAGATTCACGGGAATTTTCCTTTGTGGCTGACTAATTTACCTACATTAACGGCTTTAGATGTTTCTGGTAATCATCTGTCTGGTAAAATTCCGACAGAGATTGGGAAATTAAGGCGATTGGAGGAGCTAAAATTGGCGAATAATTCTTTAGCAGGTTTGTTTCCAAGTGAAATTAAGCAGCTCAGTAACCTTAGGGTTTTAAATCTGGAAGGGAATTTGTTTACCGGTGAAATCCCTAAGTTTTTAACTGACTTAAGAGGGCTTAAGATGTTATATTTGGGTGGAAATCAATTCAACGGTAGCATTCCTCAAACTTTTAGCAATCTTACACAGCTCGAAACACTGAGCTTGAGAGATAATAGTCTCACTGGAAGCTTGCCGGAAGACTTGATGTCAATGAGCAATCTTATAACATTGGACCTCCAGGGAAACAGATTTTCCGGTGAAATTCCGGTTAGCATTGGGAATTTGAAAGCTGTGTCTGTTCTAAACTTGAGTGGGAATTGGTTTTCTGGTAATATTCCGGGAAGCATTGGGAGTTTGTATGAGTTGACTGCTCTTGATTTGAGTAAACAGAATCTCACCGGAGAGTTGCCGTTGGATCTTTTTGGTTTGCCTAGTCTGCAACTGATTGCTTTGCAAGAGAATTCATTTTCTGGCGATGTCCCTGAAGGTTTCAGCAGCTTGTTAGGTTTGCATTACTTGAATCTCTCTTCAAATTTGTTTTCCGGTCGCATTCCTTCAACTTTTAGCTTTCTCAAGTCACTGGTTGTTCTATCTTTATCAAATAACAATGTATCCGGCAACATCCCACCGGAGCTTGGCAATTGCTCTGATCTTCAGATTCTTGATTTTGGTTCAAACACTTTGAGTGGGAAAATCCCTGCTGATATTTCACATCTCTCTCATTTGACCCAACTTGATTTGAGTGACAACAATCTTTCCGGTGAAATCCCACCCGAACTTTCCGGCATCCCATCCCTGAACTCCGTTTTTCTAAACTCCAACCATCTTTCCGGCAGCATTCCAGAGTCCTTTTCCAATCTGTCTAACCTCACTTCACTAAATCTCAGTTCAAACAACTTGAGTGGTGAGATTCCAGCAAATATTACAGCAATTTCAAGCTTGATGTACTTTAATGTGTCAAACAATGATCTTGAAGGGCCAATTCCAGAGCCATTGGCTTCTAGATTCAACAATGATTCTGTTTATGCGGGTAATAATGGTTTATGTGGGAAGCCATTGGATCGAAAGTGTAAAGGGACAACTAGTGGTAGTAGAAAAAGAATGATTTGGCTGATTGTTGTGGCTGCTGCTGGAGCTATTTTCATGTCTATATGTTGCTGCTTCTATACATATGGTCTCTTCAGATGGCGGAAAAGGATTATAGAGAAGTCAAAAGCTGGGGAAAAGAAGAAAACGAGTCCCCAACGAAGCTCAGGGACTCGAAGCAGTGGTGAAAATGGAGGCCCAAAGCTTGTTATGTTCAATAACAAGATCACTCTGGCTGAAACCCTTGAAGCAACCAGGCAATTTGATGAAGAAAATGTTTTGAGCAGAACCCGATTCGGGTTGATCTTTAAAGCATGTTACAATGATGGAATGGTGTTATCGATACGTAGATTACAAAACGGGTTACTTGATGAGAGCATGTTTAAGAAAGAAGCTGAATTGCTTGGGAAAGTCCGACACCGTAATTTGACTGTTCTTCGCGGATATTATGCGGGACCGCCTGATCTTAGGCTACTTGTGTATGACTACATGCCGAATGGTAGCCTTGCTACATTGCTTCAAGAAGCATCTCACCAAGACGGGCATGTTTTGAATTGGCCCATGAGGCACTTAATAGCCCTCGGTATAGCCCGTGGTCTCGCTTTCCTCCATTCGACTTCCATGGTCCACGGTGATGTCAAGCCCCAAAATGTCCTATTTGATGCCGATTTCGAAGCCCACGTGTCTGAATTCTGGCTGAGCCCGCTTGCCACCACCAGATCACCTGAAGCAGCCACCTCCAGTTCCGCTTCGGTCGGGACCTTGGGCTACATGTCACCCGAAGCAATATTAACCGGTGAAATCACAAAGGAATCAGATGTCTACAGTTTCGGGATTGTTTTGCTGGAGTTGTTAACAGGTAAGAAGCCGGTGATGTTCACACAGGATGAAGATATTGTGAAATGGGTCAAAAGACAGTTGCAAAGAGGTCAAGTTTCTGAGCTTTTGGAACCCGGGCTGCTCGAGTTAGACCCCGAATCATCCGAATGGGAAGAGTTTTTGCTTGGTGTTAAGGTCGGGCTGCTTTGCACAGCACCCGACCCGCAGGACCGACCTATGATGTCAGACATCGTTTTTATGCTCGAAGGCTGTCGGGTCGGTCCTGACATTCCGTCATCCGCTGATCCCACCTCCCAACCCTCCCCGGTATAGACCCGAACCCACATTGACCTGAAAATAACCTAAGTTTGTTTTAGTTAACATTAATTTCTATTGATGTTTCCCAATGATTTGATTTTTGTTATTGTAGCTTAGGTGTTTGGTGTTTTGAAATCTGTCAATTTTAGGGGTTTAAGTTTTGTGGGTATGCTTCAGTTTTGTAGTCCCGCCGTGCCGGCGACGGCGAATGGTGGTGTAGGGTGGAAGGACAGGTGAGTCCCGACGAGGAAAAGTTAAAATAGGGGGAATAGTAGTAACGTGGGGTCTGACAATATAGCCGTTGGTCCATCACAGGATCACACTTCATTTTGATAATATTTATTCGCTGAACCCCACAAAATATTTCATTTTTTAAAAATATATAATTTAATATTGGAATAGCACGATGTGAATCTGTGACAAATAAAAAACTGATTTGCCGTCGTAACAGTCATTTTCTTGGTCTTTCATATAACTTATGACAACTGTCATTGTGATGTTTGACTTTTTGATCTATTGTGACGAACATTGTTTGTAACGAATTGCATTTTTAACTGAAAATTCAGAACCCATTTTATTACTTCTATTTTAGTTTAATTAATTATTTTTTTTTTAAATTGGAGAAATCATTTTAAAACCCATATCCGAACATGTGTATAGTGTACTACTCTAATAATAACAGTGTCTTTTATCTGCATGGCATTAAATTTTCAAATTACCCATTCGAAGAAAAAAAGAAACTTAATTTACCAAAAGTGTGAACTGAACACCCATCATCTTATGTTACATTACATACACCTCATCATCTTAAAGTGTTAAACATCATTATGTTTTTTTTAAAGGGTTAAAGACTTGCCTTGTTAACGGGTGAGAGAGAAGATTTGGCTCACTCTTTGATAACCAATTATTACAGTTTCTTTATTTTATTTTTATTTTTATTTTTTAATTAAACTACTACATCCTTGTGAAATTGTAATCTAGTTAATGCTTCACCGTCTACGTGAAAGTAATGTAGCAGGAACTTTTACGTGTTTTAGTTAAACCACTAAACTTTATCTTATATCTTAGAGTGGTGAGGGGTATACTGGGCGTGAGAGGGAGCGTGAGAATTCTCATGACGTGGAAATTGGATTTAGCCAATAAAATTTATGTTTATATTTAATTAATAAAGGATATATAAAGAAAATACACAAATAATTAATTTTCACACCACTTTCACTCACATGGGCATACCCGTTACCATGTGAAAGTGGTATGAAAATTTCCCAATGTCACAATCCCTAGAGCATTCACATTTGAATCTTTATCTTTATTTTCATCTTTAAAATTTGGAGATAACCTTTATTTTACATCTTCATTAGAATCTTAATCTCTATCTTTATTACTACAATTTTGAGTTTTAAGAATATATTCTCTGAATATAGAGCCCTACTATTTATTGTATCTATAAATGTTTGAGAGTATTTGAGAAAGAAAAATAATAATAAAATAAGTGTTTATAAGTGAGATAAAGATAAAGACGGAGAATAAGATGTGGTAGGTTAAACAAAATTCTGAAATAATTTTAAAGAAATGTGATATTTAATTTAAGGAGAGAGCTTACCCCAACCAACTTTTGATAAAAACTTATTTTAAAAATGATGATACTAATTCTAATGTGAATTCTCTAAGCATTCACATTTTCCTCATTCTCATCTCTAAAACTTACGGAGAATACAAAGAATTCTTGTTTTTCTTACTCTAAATAAGGATCACCATCCTCATACTCATCCCAAAATTTTGGAAAAAACTTTAGGAGCGCCTTATATGTAGTAGATTACTATTAATACCCTATATTTGTTTTTTTATATTTTTTATGAGTGGGAGAAAGTAAAAATGTAATGAAATAGATTAAAAAAAGTATTATTTAGTTGAATAGAGATAAACATAAGAATTGATATTTTGGGTTTTTTTTAAATAAACAAATCGCACTTGGCAATACCAACTTGGTTTTTTTTAATATATTATGTCCCGACGATTGTTCACTTATGGTAAGTGTCTGTGTATCGTATGAAGCCACTTGGCAAGTAAATCCGAACTTAAAACCCACTTTCACCCTTTTAAATCATGGATATTTTGTAGAAGTTGATTCGTATATGTATAAAACGTGAAATTTGACTTTTAAAATGTTCATTTTGGGGATTTTTCTAACCCCCATCCCTTCTTCTCAAGTCACCCTCTCTTCACCGGTGATTGCAATCATTTTCAGTGACATCTAACGGATTCCGACCATAGTGATCCATCATCCGAAAACCTTGTATTCACCCATATTCACCTCTTGAACACTGTTCCACTACATTAGAAATTTGGATGTTAAAATTAAATAAGACATAAGGGAATATACTAAAATTAATATAAGTGTTTAAAATTTGTTACCAACGGTTTCGATAAAAAAAGGTTTAGTCGAATGTTTTTTCACTAAATACTTTGTAATATCACGGGGTATATGAAAATTATGACATAATCAATAAAGATCAGGTTTTAATTGGAGTCAACTAACAGCGCGTAATCTATCACGAACGATCCACGTGACCTGCCTAACTACGACCCCCCAAACCCCTTGTTCTCTCTTCTTCCTCACGAACGACTTTCATTTCCCTTTCTCCCTCCCACAACCAACCCTTTCCTCTCCCACCTAAGGTATGTGGCCAACGGTAGCACACCTTATCGCTCCTCACCGTCTCTCTTTCAAGTCCGTCATCTTTCTTTCACATTTGCAGTTCATAGAGCTAAAAACCTCCGACCACAGATGGTTTAGTATATATATTTTCTGATTATAAAAAAACTATATTCTTATGATTAAACTTTGTTAAAGTAAAAGATTTGACAAAGATTAAAGTCGTGCATAAACATTACTAGCAAAGATTAAAGTAATATGGAGAGTAATTAAATTATATTCTTATAATAGTGATAATGTTGAATTTCATAAAAATAATATAACTAATTAATATGGCGAGTAATTAAATTAATAGTAAGAATATAATTAATAATAAGAATATAATTTATTATTAGAGGAATTATATATACCAAGACTTTTTTAAAAATGGAAAAGTCTTGATAAAAAAAGGAGGGGTTCAAGTTGAGCTAGAGAGTTTCTCACTTTTGGTGGGTTTTCTTCTGATAGTGATGAAGATTATCGGGTGAACCAGTGATCCGTCAGTGATCCAAATTATTTTTTTTAAAGAGGAATTATATATGTGTTATTAAAATTACAAATGTATAAAATACATGATAATTTTGTCGTTGGTGATAATTGATGTCACAAAATTAAATATATAATTATGTATAAATCTCGGAAACCCAACCAAGTTGGTCATAGTCTTCTTTCAATATATATACATCATAAAGTGTAATTAATACATCATAAAGTCAAAAGAGTTTAATGCCATTAAAGTGAATTTATATTTCTTTTTACATTTTAAAATAACTCACACAGCTTTTAAACGATTACTAAATATACACCAATGTCTATCGTAGAGCTAGAACCTTAACTTTTTTTTGAAAAGCAAGCGGAATTATATATAAAACTAGAGATATACTCCCTGAAGCCAGAAGCTAGGGGGAGTCGCAAAATTTACAACATAACCGTACTCACGGCTAAACCACCAAAAAATCAAAATTGTCTAAGAATCAAAAAACATTAAACTGAAAAGCATTTCAATCCTCCCAAAAGATATTCTTGATTTTAGATCTGTTTGTTATCCATAGAAATGCATATTCCTTTATTTGCATCACGCAGTTGTAGTCACTCGTTGCTTTGTCTTCAAATATCCTTTTATTCCGGGATAACCACAAGTGTCAAACTGTTGTAATCGCGATTGCATGAAATAGTTTTCTTCGATCTTTTGAAGCTTGTATATTTTTTACGAAGCTTAACACTTCCTTTACCGAATTAAGCGTTGGGTGTTTCTGAATTTTGCACCATACCCATATTTGCCACCAATTCGATCTTGCAAAAATGCAAGACACTGATAAGCGACCAAAGTATTATGCATTAAAGGGTGTAACATTTTATATTTATGTAAATTAACATGTGGAATACAAAAGTTTTGTGTAGCTATGCATGTGCAGGTGTTGAAAGCTTAAAGTATGATTTTGGAAGATATTAGGTGAGAGATGCAAGAGTCGGAAGAGACACGGAGAAAACGGGGCAGAAACTCAGGACCTGGCGTAAGCCTACGCCACCTGCAGTTTGGGCATTTTGGGTTGATAAACACTGCGCCGCGAGCTTCCAATGCATCCATTGTGGCTATTTTTCCTTACAATGCCCTCCACACGAATAATCTTACTTTAGGCGATGTCCATGTGTTCCATTTGAAATCTGTAGCCACATTATTCATATCTCTTGAATTTTCCAACTCCTTCCTAACCAAGCTGACAGAGATGGCCTTCTCAGTGTTGTTGCTCCACCTCCATTCATCTTTGTTTTGAGAAAGTTCCACCTGCATTAACAAACCGAGTAAAATATTAAGTTGTGTAGAGTTTGTTCCGAGAGAAGGGTCAGATTTCCATTCCCAGCTCCATGATTTTGATTCGGCCCTGAAACATTCTGCAATGGAGATAAATTTGTTAGTTGTTAAGGAAAATAATTCAGGAAAATAATTATTAAGACGGTCGGTCCCGAGCCAGCTGTCAATCCAAAATTTGGTGTTGGATCCATCACCAACTTTGCTTCTTATTTTTTGATGAATATCAATATTGACTTTCCAAAACTCTTTCTCGATTTCCATGATATTCTTCCACACCCATGGTATATTTTCTTCCATGGAAATGATTTTGTGGATCTTGAACCCCCATGTATCGTTACAATGATTCTTGACCACAATTGAGTGTGGTCGTTTTTTAGTCTCCACCACCATTTAGCTAATAGCGCCAAGTTTAGTTCTTTGATACTTCCCACTCCAAACCCCCCTTATACTTTTGAAGCCATAACTCTATCCCAAGTTATCCATCTAATTTTCTAGTTTGAGCTTCCACCTCCCCAAAGGAATTTCCTCCTAATTCCTTCTAAGGTATTTATCACTCCTGACGGTGCTTTGAACAATGATAAATAGTAATTAGGTAAGCTTCCTACGACCGCTTTGACCAGTGTGATTCTGCCTGCCAAAGATAGTGTTTTAGCTTTCCAGTTGGATAATTTTTTATTGAATTTCTCTATCACTGGGTTCCATGCCTTAATCCTGTTCATATTGTCCCCCACCGGAAGCCCCAAATAAATGAATGGTAATTTCTCACCAATACATGATATAATTGATGCCATTTGGTTGATCGCACCTTGGTCCGGCCCGACCCCAAACAATCTGCTTTTACCTAGGTTTACTTTCAGCCCAGAACACAAATTGAACATCCTCAATATTCTATTCAGGTTTTTCAAATTTGAGGTGCTCCAATTGCCTATGAATACCGCATCGTCTGCATAAAAAAAGTGTGATAACTCTACCTCCGATCCTAGGAACTTGATACCTTCATACACCCCGAGCCTTAAAACCTTCTTCATCATGATGTTCAAAGCTTCCATGACCAAGAGAAAAAGAAACGGGGATATTGGATCCCCTTGCCGTAAACCTCTCTTTAAACTGAAGTCCTGAGACGGTGAACCGTTGATTAACACTGACGCTCGTCCTGACGTTAGAATTCCAAGTATCCAATTCCTCCATTTAGCCGGGAAGCCCATATGTGTCATGGTAGACAAAAGGAATTTCCAGTTTACCGTGTCATAATGTGACAACCGACAATATCCGGTGATTATCCGTACATGCTTTAAACATAATTATGATTCGTAACTTTCGCACTAGACTTAATTATTTTTTTTTATTAGGTCATTCCATGTCTAGCAAATCCATTTTATTTAATGTTATATGTTAGTAGTTTTAAATTTGTCGGTTTGCACGCTTGAACTATTTTGATGTACACGAACGTTGGTGATAAATATCTAATGCTAGATAAAATATTCGATTTCATTATTTTTGTGTAATAGTATAATTATATAAATGAGTATGTATTTAGTTATCATAAAGTTTGTTAACGCGTATTTTGGACCTTAATGCGCACGCTACACTTTTAACGCGTCTAATCTATAAACGTATATATATATATAGACACACACACATACACACACGTATATATGTTTTATATACCCGACACATTTTTTTTTTATAATTTGACGGTCTTGAGTTCATTTATTAAACCCGAGTAATTAGCGGTATTATTTGAGGGTATGGTATCGCAGTGGAGCAACTACCAACCACCATCACCTCACATCATCACCCACCCCCCTTACCCCTCTTTCACGACAACCATGCTATCCCCTTACTTTGAAATCTTGTTTGACAAAAAGTTTTGTTACACCATACTTTTTCAAATACTAAGTAAAGATGACATGGGATATTTTACATTATATTCTACAAACTAATCCATTTGCACACACAATCACACTCCATCTTTTCTCTTGGCCGACCCCTCTCCCTTGTACCCATTTCTTTCTTTTTTTTCTTATTAAAACTCCAAGAACCAAGCCATAAATTCAAAATTTTAAGGTGTCTTCAAGTTTTTAAGTATGAGTTCAAGCATTCAACAAACACTTGCAAGGATTCAAGCTCAAGGATCTTCTTTTTCCACTAACTTCTTTCTCCTTGCTTGTTCAAGTGAGCTTCTACCCCATCTATATATTGATTTCGAAAATATATATATGTATACAAGTAGATTTAAAAAGTATACATTCACCCATGTCAAGTGTGTCTAAATGTATCTTATTTTTATAAAAACTACCATATTATTAAAGTTTGTGTCCTAAAAATCCATGTTTATTCTTTTTGGGTGTTCAAGAATGTGTATAAAAACTAAAGTTGATGATTTGGTGTCTTTGTTGTTGAAGATTTCATATTTATGGTTTGTTATACTAGACATTTAATGATCTAAGTATTTTTATATTTTGTACTTATAAATATTAATATGGACTATTTGTAAGTTTAAATGGTGAAATGGACTCTTTGGACCTAACATTAGTCGTAATACAAAAATATAGACTTGTTTATATATTTAACGACTCGTTAAAAGTTATTATATGTTTTACTATGGATGTTGGTAAATGAAATTATTCCATCACATTTTAAAGACCTTAAAATCCTAAAGTTGGTTTTGGTAAAAATATAAAAGATTAATTATAAAAATGTGTTATGTTAAAGAAATATCCTAAAAACACTAGTTTAAAGTGTTAGATATATATATATATATATAAAAGTTTAGCCTTTCAAAATGAAAAATATAGGTTATTTTATACAAAACATAAAAACTAAAGTCTTGAATTTCATATACAACAATACATACATATAAGTATTTTAGAGTGATTTATGTCTTAAAACTTTAAAATGGTAGCTTGGTGGACTAATGACTTTTTAGAGAATAATATTTCATATGTAGAAGTATTTTACTAAAAGCCTTAGTAAATATCAAAAATCATAAAAATCAATAACTTTTCATACATATATATATATATATATATATATATATATATTGTTGGTGACAAAACCACTATTGATGAATTTTATATATAAGTTGTACGCTACATATTTTATAGATATGAATATAAACTTAATCGAATAATAAAACTCCTCTTTCATAAAGATTTCATAAGTATAAACGCTTATATTTGTGTATTAAACGAATAATAATCGTGTTCGAGAAATACGATTTAATAAGTTTAATTTAACTAGAATAATATAAGTATCATTATAAGAATATAATAATTAAAATACTGTATAAATATTTGTAGTATTTTCGAATATGATCCTCCTCTTGAATAAACATATAATTCTATATATGTATATTTATTATCGTTTAACTCGAGCCGTTATATATTAATTTCGTTTAACCGAGCGTGTTATTTCTAAACAAGAATCCAAGAACGAGGCGAGGATTATATCATATATATTTTCGTATTATTCCAAGACATAATCACCAACGGGTCGTCGAGTCTTACTTTCGAGAAACAAGTGGTTTTCCAATTGAGTCTAGTTAAGTTGGGTGAATGTTGACTTTATCGGCTTGTAATGCTAGAGGTTAATTCTTTAAGGCTTATGATGTCCTTATGTGTTCTAGGACGTATCTAAGTCGGGTCTATTTTCGTTTTCGGCTTTGTTGATAGCATCTCTCAGGTGAGTTTCACGGCCCCCTTTTAGCTTTTTAATGTTTTGTAAACATAGGGGGGGGGGGGGGGAAACATGCTTATACCACATATTTGAAAGAATGAAACATATTTGTTTACACTCTAGATAACATGAACATTTTGGTTTAACTCCTTGTGAGTTTTACTGCCCTTTTTTTTACTGTTTTCTATTTTGGGGGAAAAACATGTTAATTTCAAATGGTATGATAACTAGAAAACGAGAAACAAGCATCTGATTTCCTTGTGAGCATGAGTTAACACTAAAAGGTCCTCGGTATTTCGAACTATAACCATTAGCTATGGACTTAGCCGTAGATCGATATGAATAGTACTATTCGGGTTGACACCCCCAATCATGGTTAGTCGCGCTAACCTGACCAACAGGGTCAAATGATTGCATATTAGGTCTTGTTGTTTCTCATTGTTTAAAGGTACAATGGGCCGGGGCAAAATTCAAGAATTCGTTAAAGGTTTGGTTATAGGCTTGTGCATCACATAATTCGTAAGTGCTAGCTAGACTTCGATGAATCAACCGCTAACTTGTTTTGTTTATCATATGCATAAAGTAAATTTCAAGCAAAGGATTTCGCTAATGGTATACGTACCAATGGTTCCTTTCAGTCAATTTCGAGAAACGGGTTTTGCCAATGGTATACGTATCAATGGTTTTGTCAGTAAATTTCGAGCAAAGGATTTTGTCAATAGTACCCGTACAAACAGTTTTGCCAAACGATTTCGTACAAATGGTTTTGCCAATTGCAATCATTTGAAACCTGTGAACTCACCAACATTGCGTTGACATTTTTGAGCATGCTTTTCAGGTAATACATAGCTACGACATGGTTGGAATAGGTTAAACATTTGGATTAAGCCCTTAAAAGATGGAGACGTGGAGTGTTCGACATATTTAGAAGTCTTTATTTAGCTTCCGCTGTTGTGTAATGCTACCAATTGTTACATCCTTAATTTATTTATTTATTTACTAAGTAAATAATTTGATGGTGTTACACATAAGCTTTCTCGAAATTTATCTTTACTATCATCAACTCCGTTTTATTCTTTTTGGCCCACGAAATCGTTTCATTTAGGATTAAAGGCCCGTCAATGATAGCCCTACCTTCCACAAAAGCTGATTGTGTAGGTTGTACTATGTCAGCTATAACTTTTTTCATTATGTTTGCAAGGACTTTTGTGAATAACTCCAATGAGCGTGATCGGCCTGAATTCCTCTATGGTCTGTAGATCCACTCCTTTGGGAATAAGAGCAATGAACGAGGAAACACAAGGAACTGGCATGGCACCATGAATGAAAATTTCGTCCATCATCTTACTGACAAAAGGTTGAACTTGAACCCAGAATTTCTTAATTAGTAAAAATGTGATTCCATTTGGACCGTGGGCTTTATCCCCCTCCCCCCCCCCTCCCACATTCCCAAATCGTTGATTGTATTTCCTCCATGGAGAATCTCATAGTCAAGAATTCTCTCTTGTAATCTGAAAGTTTCTCGAAACCTTCTGCCTCCATTCTTGGTCTTCTCTTCAGCGGTTCGTCGAATTTGTCTCTATAATAGTTCTTTGCCCTTTCTTTGATTACTTTCGGATCAGTAATCCACATACTGCCAAACCTGAGACCATTTATCCCATGTGTTACCCATTCCGTCTTAGCCCTTTGAAACAGATCCCTAGATTTCTTGTTTTCCATATCCTTCAAAAGAATTCTAGCTTCCACTCTACTCTTCTTTTCATCGTCGGTGAGTCTACGATGTTCCGCTATCTCCTCTAATTTGTTGTTTATGGACTTAATCTCCATAAATTTTCTTTCCTCCAATTCTTTTTCCTTCCCCCTCCAAAGTTTGATTTTTTCTTTCATGTTTTTTAATCTTTGGACAAAAGCTAACATTTCATTTTGACTTGCCACTTCTTGATTTAGACCGTTGATAACCACCTTGATCAACTCTTTCCTGTCTAGCCATGAGTTATATACCCAAAATGGAATTGGGCCGAAATTTATCTCCGATGTTGATAGCACCAACGGACAATGGTCTGATAATTCTCTGTCCAATGCATTGAAGGATGCATCTGGCCATTTTCTAGCAAACTCCTCGTTTACTAAGATTCTATCTATTTTGCTTAGTTTTGATCCGTCTTCCGTCATGAATGTGAATTTTCTCCCCCCCCCCATTTGATATTCTAGTAGGCCTGCTAACCTTATGAAATTATTGAATGCCAAGGCTGCATTGTGGTCAAAACTGGAATTTACCCTTTCTTCCTTGAATCTCACCTCATTAAAATCCCCTAGTATGATCCATATGCCAGCAAACTGGTTAAGTAAGCAATATATATTGTCCCATAACACTTTTCTATTATTCGGCTCATTTGGAGCATATATATTTAAAATATACATGTCCGATGAATCCTCTTTTAACATACCCCCAGCAAGAATGAAATTTTGGTTTTTAATAACATTATTACAAACAAACTTGTTGGGTTCCAGATTGATAGTAACCCCCCTGATCTCCCGTTTGGTGCCTGTATCACACACTCCATTTGTTTTCTACCCCAAAACTTTATAACCCATTCTACAGAAATTGAAGATTTCTGAGTTTCTTGAATTGCAATGATCGAACCCTCTTTTTGAGTTTTTATTCGATTTACCAAATTCGCTTTTCGTAAACCCCCAGCCCCTCTTATGTTTAAAGTGATAAAATTCATTAAAACTTACTAACCTCCAAATCTCCCCTGATTGATTCACTGATCTGGCTTTCAAATTCCTCTAGCTCAACTCCGATGCATCTTCCAACTAGTAGCGTGTTTTGTACTTCTTCTTGGATTGAATCTCGTAGGTCACTTTCCTTGTTAGCGAGATCGTTCCCCGATCTATCTTCTCCCTGTCCTTTTTCCATTTGGGTTTCTTCAACCATTGAGTCCTCCATCTGATCTTCTTCCTCCTCTGAATTTTCCGATGACGTATTCGCCGTTTTGCTCTTTTTTCTCGGTTTTTCCCTCCTTCTATTCAGTCTAATTCTTGCGGCCCCTATTTTGAAATGTCTGCCTTCCTCATTTATTTCGTTTAAGTCAGGAAGCCCAATTTTTTCAGGCCTTGAGTGAACTGGGCTGACACTTGCTTGGGCCTTCCTTTTATTGTTAAAAACTCGTGGCCTACAATTGAATAAAAGATCATTTAATCCAAACGGTGTGCTCTTCCCCATCCATTACCCTAGAATTTAATCCATGTGTCTGGAACTTATCGCCATCAATTTTTTTAGCCGTTTTAGTCCCGACCACGAATTCCGATGACATTAAATGGTCCTCCGACTCTGTGTTCAACGGTAGGGAAGGGGTGTGATCCGACCTTTCATCTTCTGAGATATGCGGGGATTTTTCCGATGACTGATTGGCGTTGTTAGTCGGAGGTGTCAACTCTTTTCCGCCGACCTGTTCCCCGGCGTTGCTAGTTATCTCATTACTGGGTTCATTCTCTTTTCCGCCGACCGTACAGAAAGCGGGAACCTAGTTGTTATCTTCTTCGATGATCCAGATTTTATATTTTCTATCTTTCCAATGTATGAGCAACTCGTCCGAAATCTACTTACCATTGTCGACCAAAATGGCAACCTTGTCGTAGGTGAGATCACCATCCTATGGTGCAAATAATTCGGACCCGAGAATGAGTTTCTCGAAACTGGACCCGATCTTATCAAAAACTATCTTGTCCTATAGGTGTATCGGAACCAGGGGCGGATCCATGAATTTTTTTCAGGGGGTTCACTGTTTTTAGATGATCCAATTTCATAGGGGCCGGACATAAAAATTTTCGGTTCGGTTCGATTGGTCGGGTCGGGTCGGGCAGGGGCGGCTCAACCATTTTTGGAGGCCTAAAGCGAAGAAAAAAACATGAAAATTATGCTTCAAATGTTCACAAAATCAACTAATTTGTATTTAAGAGTCATCTACTCATTTGTTTCTATCAATTTTTTACCTCTAATCATATGAATGCTCAAGAACGCACATTTAGTTCAAGAAAGAGTTCTTAGTTTTATAGCTTCACAACCGGATCAAACGAGCAGCAGTGGGCGGCGTCGTAAGGGGGTTCACCCTAGTTTTTTTACCTACCGTTACACTAAAATTTCGAAACTCGGGGGGTTCCTGTGAACCCCCTCGGCTCTTACTAGGTCCGCCCTTGATCGGAACTCCATGCATACGAAGCCAAGCAATTCTTTGGTATTTTATGTCTTGCCCATCCCATATTTCTAATTTGTCAAAATATTCTTTCCAACTTTCTTCTTTCTCCTGGATTAGTTGTATGACGTCTTTTGATGATCCTAGATGTATCTTATCTCCCAGAATTTATCCGGCCATAGTTTATACATAATGTCTTTCATGGATTCCAGATGTTCCAGATTCTTTGCTTCACCCCACACTGATGCTTTCCTCCAAACTACATTGGTGTAGATGTTTGAAATTTCGTGTTCATGGATGTGTATAGTGTTAAGATTCCTTCTACTTATGAATGAACACATTTACTACACACCTTAATACCGCTATGCTATACAAACTAGTGAATTACATAGCTCTCTAAGGGAGAAAAAGGCACAACCCTAATACCTCAAGACCGAAGTACCCTAATGAATCTGTCCAATTAACGAGTGTCACATTATTTTTATCCAAATCCAACTCTAAGTATCCAAAAAGACGGGGATACAACCCAAGGACTCCAACATTTGCGAACACACAAACACGATGGAGGTACTCAAAGGTGCCGGTTGCTCCCCAAAGCCCCATGAAATGATTTTTTTGAATAATGGTTATTTTTTAATAATAAATCCATACACTTATCTTAGTTAATAAATTCATTTAATTAGAATCAATTAAGTTTTACCATTTGGTTGAAAAACACCTTAAACTAACTACTAACCTAAACGTGCGTTTATATCCGTGAATGAACTTAAACTAGGGTGTTTGTGTTCTTTCGCTTAAGTTTAACCCAACATACAACCGAATGGATACAAACACTTAAACACACATATTTCTTGTGAGTGTACGTTCATTAAGAATATAAGTTTGTTTGTTCACTTTCATTTAAGACCGGTAAACAAACATAAATAAATACACGAACATTTATAAATTATTAATAAAATAAACCATCAAAAATAATATTCGATTGAAAACAGAATGTTCGTTTGTAGACATATCAATTTTACTAAAAATATTTACACATATATAAGACTTGTACATACATAATTAAACATACACTAGCGGGTAAAACCCGCTGCAAATATATGGAATCCGCTCATGTGATGTAGGATGTAATAGTATAAAAAAAAGTGTACTTGCAAAAATAAAAAGTTCTTTTTAAAAAACTATTTAGTTAAATAATTAACAAAAATTATTTAATAGAAAGAGAGTGCGATTAAAAAAAATAAAAAAAAATTAGAAAATTGGAAAAGGGAAGAAGGGGGGCCTCGGCTAAAAAAAATAAAAAAAAATTAAAACAAAAAAGTGGAAAAGGGAAAAAGGGGGGCAATTCCTGTTCTCCATATGCTTTGGACTTCCAGATTTGGGCTTAACCCCTCTGTATCCATTGGACTTCCAGATTTGGACTTTAATTACAAATCCAATAAAAACCAAACACCTGTCAGCCTGGACCTAAAAATCACTGCTTCCATCAACTCTTGGAAATTACTGCTAATTCATTAACCACGGAAGCGACTAATGTAGAGGTGAACAAAAAAAATCGAAACCTGAACCGCACAAGGAACCGAAACCAATTCTTCCAGAACCAAACCGGAACCGACCTTACCCGTAGCGTCTGGATATGATCCAATATTTTTACTCAAAACAAGTTCTAAAAATACCCAAAACCGGTTCTACCAAAAATGGTTCTACCCAAAACTGATCAAAAAACGAAGTCACGAAGAGAAAAACGAAAACAATCTAGTTTCTTGTATAATTTATCTATGTTTTATGAGTTTATGTTTTAAATATTTATTTGTTTTGTAACATTTTAAGTTTTTAATGTTATTAGACTTTTTAAGTTAGTTATTTATATGTTTAATTAGTGTATTTATATGTTTAACTAAGTTTTTCGAATAGCCGGAAATAGGTTCTTGAAATACCATCCTTGAATTACCAGAACCGGTACATAGGGTCCGGTTTTTCAACCCGGAACCGGACCCGGAACCGATTCTTGAGAATACCTTAATTATGCACCTCTAGACTAGTGTGTTTATGGAATCCAGCTGTTTTTGTAAAACGGAGAGTGGTGAAGGCCCAGAACTATTTAATCTTCTAAATCCCAATCTTGCATTCACGTTTATGCCTGCAAGCAAAACGCACTCTCTGGAATGACCTGCTGGAACTCCCAAAGTACAGGAGAGAAGTTGAGCAAAATAGACATGGTTTTTGTTTGCAGGGGTTTCATGGATCATTGGCCTGATGCAGCGTTAACAGCCTTACCCAGAGTCCAGACAATGGTCTCATCACTGCCCTCTCATCCTTATCTCCAATTTGGCAGACTTTGGAGCTCTCCCATTCAGGTTTTTCAACTCCTGGTTTTAATTGGCGGGCTTTTAAAGAACTGATCAGCCATCTTTCATTGTCATTTGTCTTCGTTCGACCCCCTGACAAAAAACTGCCGGATAAACTCAAATGGTTCAAAACCGGAATTAAGCAATGGTTAAAGCAAGGATACTTGATTTTGAATTAATAGCGGAAGTAAGACCTCTTACAGGAATTAAAATTATCTACCAGGTTAGATTATAAAAAGGTTATTTTGGAGCTACAACACAGGAAAATGATGGACTTGCACCAAAAATCCCAGGGATGAAAATTCATGTTTTTTCCTTGGGGTAGTTAGCTCTAATCGTATTAATGGTCTCGAAATTGATGGCAAGTGGACATCAGACCCAATAAGATTAAACAGTAATTTCACAATTACTTTCGTTCAAAGTTAAAAGAGCCGGTTTCAAATCGCTCTAAGATTAGGTGCCACAATCTCCATAGATTGTCATCAGAAGAGGCGAACAAGCTGATCATTCCATTGAGATCCGGGAATGCAATGTGGGATTGTAGCGGTGATAAAGCACCTGGCCCGGACAGTTTCAACTTCCGCTTCTGGGCAATTCTTGAAAAGGATTTTATTGATATCCTACTGCAATTTTATGAAAAAGGTGTTATTAATAATGGTTGTTGCTCATCATCATTCATTGCTTTGATTCCCAAATTAAAAGATCCTATTTCTCCTGTCGACTTCAGACCCATCAGCTTGATTGGGGTCATCAACAAAGTCATCTCCAAATTCCTGGTAAATCGGTTAACAATCGGTAACTTAATATCGAAGGAACAATATGCTTTTCTTACCAATCAGAGTATTCTTGATAGCCCCTTAATCCTAAATGAAGTTCTGTCATGGTTAAGAAAATCCATGCTAAAGGGCATGACTTTCAAGTTATGGAACAAATGAACTTCCCGCTAAGTAGCGTGGCTGGATCATGGGTTCTTTAACCTCTGCCTGGGCATCAGTTTTAGTTAATGGTAACCCCACTGCTGAATTCCAATGTTATCGGGCGTTAGGCGAGGGGATCCCCTATCCCCTTTCCTCTTTATCATTGATATGGATGCGTTATCAGGCATTATTAAACGTGCCTGCTATATGGGTCTTTATCAAGGCATATCAATGCCAAATGTAGGCCCGCTCTTATCACACTTCATGTTCGCCGATGATGTTATTTTCCTTGGAGACTGGGCTGAATCAAATGTCAGAAACCTGTTGAGAATCTTGAGAGGTTTCTACCTTGTCTCTTGCCTAAAAAGTAAACACGTTAAAAAGCCGATTACTTGGAGTAGGTGTGGAGGATTCAAGCACACGTCTAACCTCCATACTACTGCAAAGTTGGCTCCTTTCCTTTCTCTTACCTAGGTTTGGAAGTGGGAGCTAATATGAACCTGGAAAAGAATTGGAAACCGATCTTGGAGGTGTTTGAATCAAGGCTGTCACAATAGAAAGCCAAAACTGTTAAAATCGAGGTGTTGATTCCAACCTATCGATTCCTGTTATAGCTAATATACCCTTCATACATAACAGCAACCTATTGTTTTAGATAGTTAGTAATCAGTCAAATCCGACTTTACCATCATACCATGTCAAAACTAATAACCAACAACCCAAGTTAAAGCCCATTCTAAATCAACCAGTATCAAAAAGATTTTATAATTTAATTTTTCTGAAATGTTTAATATAGTTACTGAATGATTATTTCATTGATTACCCACCGTTGGTATAAAAAACTAATAATGTTATGACCATTTAAAACGTAAGATAAAACCAAATAATCGACATATAAACAGATTCTAGCATGAGTAAAATACACAACAAATCATCCGTGCAAAAAGAAATAATTTCAATCTCAACATCCGAGAAGCCTTTGTAGTCCTTCACCTAGCGGTTGGTATCAATTTGGTCGATTGGTTACCTACCGACTAGTGTCAGTAGCAACTTGTTAGCTACGCGTGTCATGTCAATACTTTTAACATATCACAGACATAATAAGAGTACAAACTGTAAATCCAATGCTAGAAATCCTTATCCAATTCTAACTGTTACATTGTAATCTCAAATCAAACCAAATAACAGAAACAAAGCACAAATTTGATTAGAGTAATTAGTAATCTCGGTGGCTAAATTGCATTTTTATTTTGATTTAGCATAACACTGTATATGCCTGTGAGGGGAAGATCAAACAATATTTTTGGTGAGAAAAACTTGCGGAAAGACAAAAACAATCCAACAGATCCAAAATCAATGCATGTGTGACGTTAACAAAGTAGCAAAACTAAACCTGAAGAACAAAAGCTTACAGAAACAACTCTCATGGCAGTAGAAGCTTACAATTTTATGATTATGGAGTCATCACCTATTAGACAGATAGCGTGAAATGAAGCGAACTTAAATGTTTATAAAAACTATGACTCTACAATTCCAATTATACCCTCAATAAGTCTTAGTGTCCTTCAATGAACACAAAGAGTAAATGAAAAAGAGGCTACAGGGCTACAGAAAGATTGCACTAATTAACTGACCAGTACCCTACCATCACCTGCACTTCATTTTGTCACATACTATGTGTATCTTTAGTGACCCCTTTCCTACCAATATATACAAATACACACATACACACCATATTCAAACTAAATACATAAATCCAAATCTTATACCCAGCAATGATAATCTGAAACTTAACACTATATGGGCTAGAATCAAATACTAATAGGAAGATGAGCGTACACACAAGTGACACTTAGATGCCTTCCAACCTTAATTCAGGTACGTATTTCTCATGTATCAGTTAAATACAGTATACACATACACGCATATTCTCCTGATCGACTGTATCTACTTATTGGTACTGTTGAACTGGTGTTTGATCAAACCCTAATCCGTTTACCAAACATTTAATGTGGTGTTCTGTATGCCAATATCGACACAAAAAAGAAGCCCATTTTGAACTTTTATACCGACCTAGCATATATATAGGTAATTAATTTAATTCAAAAGAAATCTATAAATGATCTATCAAGATGGAGAAAGTCCACAGGAACACTAGACATGGGTAATTTACCCCTGAGTCGGATGATATTCATGTCCATAATCCAACATCAACATAAGTATATCCTCAAAATTACTTCCAGAATATTATATCCACAATCCAAGTGGAGTTTCCGAAACATATCTTAGTGTATTTGGCTTCAAGCTGATCAAAACTCCACGTGACATACAATATGTAAAATCCGCAACATAACTCCACAAGAATCATCAAAAGAAAAGTCTATAAAGCTTATATTCTACACTTCAATTCCCTTAGATCACAATGTGAAAAACTTTTGATTTCAAACCTTTTTCACTTAAAACAGCTTGGATCTAATCTGTTGATATGTTCCCTTAAACTTCAAGATATAAAAGGTAGAAATATATGTGGAATCCAAGACAATATTCATAAAAGGAAAAAGCCTTACATCTTTAGATAACCTCCACTCCTAAATTCAGCCCTTATGTGGTCCCTACTATCTTATAGACTAAACTCCTTCCATAAGAAATACTGACAAACCGATGTCCTAATGGAAGGGACCATCTAAAGATTAGCCCAGCATGTCACTTTTTCAACCAAAACTAAACACACAAAGATCTAAGAAGAAAAACCATAGAGAGAACAAACAACCTCAAGACTAAGGGGCAGTCTAAGATATAAAATTAAAAGGATTTAGGGCTTTCCTGCAGAGCGACTGCAACATCTGCAAACACTCCAAAACTGCACATCATATCCTGCCTTCAAGTGTCCACCTGAACACAAACGTAACCAGAAAAAAAAATCTTGCATCAAACACTAATATCAAAGTGGTATTTTCATATATCCACTTCTGCCCCTCTAAACTTGCAAAATATAGTATTTCCCCAAATCACAAGTTTTCAATGCATAATGTACAATGCTCTTAAAGCATGGTTTTAAGAAGTAAGATGTTTTGCAAGTTTAGAGGGGATATATGAAATTAACCCAATATCAAATTTCAAATATTATGGACAGAAAAAAGACGCAAAGCACTCCATTTACCAGCAGTTATCTAGTCTAATAGTGATATCGACCGCCATAAGGCCGGCCACCGCCATAAGGCCCGCCGCCGCCATAAAAACGGTCACCGCCATAAGGCCCGCCGTAAGGCCGATCACCACCATATGGCCCGTCGCCGTAAGGCCGATCACCACCATATGGCCCGTCGCCGTAAGGCCGGCCACCGCCATAATACCTTTCACCACCATAAGGGTGGTCACCCCCATAGTAAGATGAATACTGCAAATAATAAGCTGGATGTCAAAATGGAAAATATTACAGAACCTTGAACACGTGTACAAACATGGAAGGAAAAAAATTACTCACGTCATAGTTGTAATAGTCACGTGAAGGACCACCACTACTGCCTCCTATAATATCAGAAAAATATGAATAGATGGTAAACTAACATATAACAAAATGGACAATAATCAGTCTTCAAATAAGCATATGTATAAACTAAATTCTAAACCTCGATAACGAGCTCCTGGAGCAGAAAGTGCCGGATCAGAGTAATCCAAACGAGGCCGACCCCTGCTGGGCTCAGCATAGTCAGAATCCTGTTCCTGAAAGCCAAAAAGGAAACTACAGATTTCAGAGAAGAAAACCAAAAAAGCATTATATAAAACTAAACTGAACATAATGAGAGGACTTTACTGCAAAATATGGGCGCTTCATTCCACGTGATGTATCTCCATACGCGTATGGGTCTTCATAGGGCCTCCCACCATATGGTCTGCTAAACTGTTCTTCAGGCAAATAAGGTGGTGCTCTCAATGGCATAGAATGATCACGGGGCATATTAGCACCATGCCTAGGTCTATCCACATCAAATCTTGGTGGCACATGGCCTTGACCAGACGGCTGATGCGGACCCCTGAAATCATCCCACCTCCCTCCTGCAATAGTGGAAGCAAGCTCATCTATATTAATGCAGTTCAACAGAAAAAAAAATGTATAAAAAACAATAATAAATATTCAAAGGTTACCAAAACTATGTCTCCCTCTAAAAGGAGGATGGGGGCCAACAGGTGGGTAATCCTCTGCAAAACCCATTCCTCTGGTTTGACCAGGTCTGCGTTCATAGAAACTCATGCCTCGTGGAGAGTGCATTCGGTTGGAAGGAGGTGCGCCTCTTCCAAAACCCCTCCCTGTAATCCAAAGAAAAAGGTTTTTATATAACAAAATGTGACTATTATAATATATATCATTATAGGGTAGGAAATTATGCAGAACGCTATATATTGTGAGAACACACAAAGCAAAATAAATTATCCATTTTTTCAATCTTAAATTTTTTAAAATACAAAAAGATGGTTGAAATGCAATGTTTATTCATCTCTTGTGAAATTCAAAAAGAACATGAACAAATGCCGTTTATGTATAATACCTAGACATGTGTAGGTAAACGGTTAAAGTTAAAAGAAGATATAAACAAACTAGTTTAATGGTTTTTATGTACATAACATATGCATTTGTATGTAAGTACAAAATTTTAGAAATATGAACCATTGATAAAAATATTAGACGATTTAGATTTGTTCTCGTAATAACTAAGTGTTCTGTAATGAACCTCACACCCTATCACTACATATATAGATTATATGTGTATACCAGCTCTTGGATTGGTAGCACCAATGTCATTACCGATTCGAAATCCACCTGCTATTCCACCTTTCACAGCCTGAGTTTTAGGCAAAGGATTTGAAAGTCTTGCTCTCACTATCATCTACACACAGTATAATTTGTTAGTTCATAAAAAAACATGGTTACAATACCATAATATTATATATTTAATAAACATGCTACACAGAGAATGCCCCCATGCCTTGTCATCACCAAGTTCTCTTTTATTTATCCCATCAATGCAAGCAAGAGCAGCTTCATGAGTAGTGAAATCAACAAATCCAAAATCTTTCCTCTTGGCAGTTGACATGTTTCGAGCCAGCATGACAAGCTCAATTGTACCATAGGTTTTTAAGTGGTCCCTAACAATGTCTTCATCCCAATGAGGTGGCAGCCCATCAACAAAGACTGACTTAACCTGAGACAAAACCTCTGGATCTGGCTCATGCAATGGTTCAGCAAAAGCTACTTTGGCAGATCGATCAGGATGGCCAAAAATAGCATCAGGCTTTTGAAGCCTTTTAAAGGCAAGCATTGCATCAGGGCGACCTGAAAACTCAATGAATGCAAAACCACGGCTCAACTCTTCATGTTGTGGATCAGCAACAAGTGTGATCCTTTCAACACCTTCAATGCCATAATCCTTTAGTTTTTGTCTTATCTGCCACCATATTAAATGTTATAAGTGTGCGACATAAAAAAACTAAAAAAAGTCAAAGATTGCCTTACATCTTCCTTTGTCCATGTATTGCAGATGTTCCCCAAGAACAAAGTATCATCATCTTCACTTGGTGCAGTTCCACATCGCTTTCCACGTATCTGCCAACAAATGTTTATTAGCACTTTACCCATAAGATGTACTCCAAATAAAGAAGTAACATATTAAGTGCGAAATATCAAACATACAACAGGGTTTTTCATTTCTGCTAAAGCACGGGCTACTTGTTCCTTGGTAGCAAATCTCACAAATGCATATCCTTTGTTTTTACCAGTGACTTCTTTATGCAATCGGACTTCAACAACCTCACCAGCATTTTGAAAAACTCTCTTTACATCTTCTTCCATAGCATCTCGACTCAATCCACCAACAAATACCTCAAATTCTTTCCTTCTCTTTCGCTCCTCTGCAGCTTCTGTAAATTCTTCATGTTCTTGAAACCGTAATTCATCACGTGCTTCCACATTCACATCTGCCACCTCATCGTCATCATCTTCTTCATGGCCATCATTACTGATGTCCTTATCCCTTTCTTCATCGCTTAAACATAAACACTCTCGTGGATCTTCTTCTCCCTTAAATTCCTCACTTATACCTTCTCCCATATCAACAAGCCCATTATTCTCCACTTTATCCTCATTAAATTCCGTCGGCACCTGTTCAATTTCAACATTAACTTCCGTGCCAGGTTCCTCGATCTCAAAAGGTTCTTCATCATCTGTTTTCTTATTTTCTTTGTCAACCAATCGGTTCCTGAACTTCCGAACATTCCTTTTCGGTTTCCTTACTTTCTTTGGCAACAATTTCAACAGAAGGTTGGACATCAGTGCCATCTTCAACATCCTTCATAGTATCTTCAGCTTCCACAGCAACCTTATCATACTTAACCAACACACCATCATCATTAACCTCATTCGGGCTCAACTCTTCCTGCTTAACATGCACCACATCTTGTTCAATGCTAACCGAAGCAGGTGGCGTCTTGGCGTCGCCCGCTTTAGGTTTTTTCCTGATCACAGCTTTCTTAACCACTCTCTTAACAGTTTTTTTATTTCCAGATTTTGTTCCAGGAGTTACGTTGACTGTGTCATCCTCTACCTTAACTGCTTCAACTGCATGAATCAAATCTCAATAACTTATAACACATTAAACTAAATAATCACAGAGCCTAGTAATTGAATGACATCTAGAGTTAATAACAACAAAGCAACTACTCAACTTACTGTTCATAGCATAAATAGTGAAAATTTTCAATCTGTTCACAATTTGAAATCAATAAACAGAAACTAGGTTGGTTTGACTAACCTGGTGTTTCCGGAGTTGTTGTGGTGGCAATTGCATCGTTCGTTGCGACAGCTTTCCCTCTGGTGGAAGGAGCACGCTTAGGCGTAGGCGTTGACTCGGACAGTGATTGTTGAGAGGCGACTGGTGGTGTGGAAGGGGTTTTAGTTGCGGATTTTCTGGCGTTTCGAGTTCTCATAATCTAATCTAATCTAATCGAATCAAACCAATTGTTGAAGGTTATGCAAATTGAAATTGAATTGGTTTATGACGACTACGATGATGCTGATGATTTTTAGTGAGGAAAACTATGAAATTAAACCCTTAGATATTGCCGTACAAGAGAATGGTTTTGTGGGTTGAGTTTTTTTTTTAATTATTATTTTTTTTTGAGTAAACTGCCATTTTCGTCCCTGTGGTTTGGTCAAAATTGCCACTTTCATCCAATAGTTTGTTTTTTTGTATCTGGGTCCTCGTGGTTTTAAAATATTGCCATTTTCATCCTCGTGGTTTTAAAATATTGCCACTTTCATCCAGTCAGCTAACACCGTCCGTTTTTCTCAATTAAATGAGGGGTATTTCAGTCCTTTTACATATTTGTTTTATTTCTTCATCTTTTTTACTCTCACTTTTTAATCATAGAAACAAGCGACGGAGGTGTTCCAGTGGTGCTCGTCGGAAACTGGTCAGGAAAAGAGGAAGAAGGCCAGCAGGTGGATGATTAAATTAGAGGTTAAATTGGGGATGATTAAAAAGTGAGAGTAAAAAAGATGAAAAAATAAAACAAATAAGTAAAAGGACTGAAATACCCCTCATTTAACTGAGAAAAACGGACGGTGTTAGATGACTGGATGAAAGTGGCAATATTTTAAAACCACGAGGATGAAAATGGCAATATTTTAAAACCATGAGGACCCAGATACAAAAAAACAAACTATTGGATGAAAGTGGCAATTTTGACCAAACCACAGGGACGAAAATGGCAGTTTACTCTTTTTTTTTTGAACGGTGTGGGCTCAACTCGCACGTCCCACCAGTGGAGGCTCGTACATCAGTCTACTCATACAACCCCCAAAGAATTCGAATCTGCAGAGGGTGTTCCTAGTTTTAATGAAGTGCACCTTACAAGATTCGAACTCATGACCTTCACAGAGGAGAAACCCTTTGAAAAAACCCCCTAACCATTAAGGCAGAACCTTGATAGCTAAGTTTTATGGGTTGAGTAGTTTGTAGAACCTATAATATTTTATTTTATTTTTGTGAAGGCCAAAAAAAAAGATTTATTCACCTAGAGAAGGCTGATGAGCGGTTTCAGGTTCGTCTAATGTTTGGCTTCCATTAACCGTTTTACGGTCAGGTGCTATCGAGTGTTTTTGTCTCATCTTCTTTTTTATTTGTAAAATCTCTTAAACACCCAACATGAGGCTAGATGATGTCATATCTTCTTTTTTCACATTTAAGAGTGTTTTTGTCATTTAACCTACTTTAACCCTCACTTTTCATTAAAATGCATTCACACTCTCTCACTCATATATTATTGAAACCATTCACTTTGACCATATCTCTTCATAAATTGTTCAACCATTAACCAGAGTAAGAGATTTCGTGAAGTTTTATTGAAAAACATAGTTAACACAGTGGCGGAAGGCAAAGGCGACTATGTTATATGTCGAGGGTCCAGGCTCTCCCAGAAATTACCATTTTGCTCATCCCATTCCTCAAAACCACCACATTCTCCTTTTCAATCACAACATGAATCATTTCCTCATAAAACGCATCCCTCTCCGTCTTCACCAACCTCCACAACGCCGTTTCGTTTCCAAACATGTCATACGCCATCGTCAAGCTCAAAGCATTGCTAGTGTAACCAATCAAAGTGTCCAAAAACGATGGAGGTAAATTGTAAATTTACCTTGTGTTTTAACTTTGATGGATCCGTTCCTAAACCATTTTACAATGTTTTGTAGTTTCTATATGATAATTTTGTTTTAAGTTTTGGAGTTTGGCGTGTGATGTTGATGTTTAGCGAAATTAGGGTTTGTGGTTTACTTTTGAACTTTCTAATTAAAATCAAATGGTTCATACAACAACTTAGTTTGTGTTGAAAGTTTATTGATTTTTAAATTTAATTATTAGATGTGCTCTCTTTTGGATATCATGTAATATGAGCTTTAATTTACTTGACAATTGAGTATGCATGAAACTTGTTTGGATAAGTTGGTAGTTCATGGCGCATTTGGCATCCCCGGTCCACCACCACCATCAAAGCCTGCAAAAACCCTAGATTTACACCCACACAGATTTGTCCCTAATTGATTATGCAAAACCCCCCAGCATCGACATAAACACACAGATTTAAGGCCTTTTTTTAAGTGGTGGCCGGGGGGAGGAGCAAGGTGGCAGGTGGTGGTCATATGCGGTGCCAAGGGGGGAGGTTGGGGAAGACATATTTATGTTTATATGGTTAAAGGGGGGAGGGTTTGACACTTTTGTTCAGATGGGTGTTTTAGTCATTTCACATGCACTTAACTGAAAAAGTTAACATTGTGTGCAAACTATTGGTCCAAACTTGTAATTTAGTATTCCCAGGGGCCAAAAATAAAATCTGAGTAAACCACAGGTGTCATCCGTGTAATTAATTCCAAAATTCATGTTGTTAAAGTTTTAGTATCTTTTCTCTCTACATATTCAAAACCCATATTTTTGTTTTTGTTTTGTTAAAACTACTGTGCTCACATAAGCTCCCTTTGAAATTTAGTTATATCTTTGTGGGAAAATGATGTGTGTTATTAGCAGCATGTTGCATGTAGTGATTGTGTGTATATAAAAAGAGTAAATGGGTGAGTTTTTATATGTTTAATTTTCTTTGACAACACATTGCTAAGTGGGTTATTTGGCCATTCCAGAATGATATTGCTTTGGGGACTAATAATAGGAAGAAGGAAGACATCGTTGATTCTATTGTTAGTGTTTCTTACTTATGGTTTTCTTAATGAGTAAACATTTAAAGGGTTATTATTTCTGCAATTGTTTTGGTCCTTCCTGTCCTGCTTATCTACTAAATTAAAGTTATCCAAACAAATTATGATATGAGTTAGAAAGTAAAACCTAGTGAGATTTTACTTTGATTTCACAACTAACAAACACTATTTTAATAAAGTTAGAAACCCACACGGATTAAATAAAACTATTTTATGAACAAATCTAACTTTTTTTTAAAATAAAAAACCATTTATAAAAAAAAATTATATAAATCATTATTATTTAATAGAACGGAGATTCGGGAAACAAAAAAAAATATAAAAATAATTAGATAAATTTATATATTTAATAGAAGAGAAAGGCGAGAAAACACAAGTTGAGAAGGCCTAGAATCATTTAATGTGTTCATTAAGATTTTTTTTATTATCGGGATAGATTAAGATATAGATTGTGTTGGAGATTAGGGTGTATCTATATCTATAAATAGTAATATAACCAAATAATATGAGAAAATTGTCAAAATAAACATTTCGATCAACAAAATTGACAAAATATACATTTACTTTTGAAACTTAAAAAAATATCCAAATTCAAAATGAACAAATAGAATTCTGACACGTAAGTTAAAACCAATTTGGAGGCTCAAGAAAAGCCGGCCACGTGTCAATCATGGAGCATGTCCGCGTATATTTTGCCGACTAAATTGTAGCCGTTAACTCAACTAACCGCTTCACACTAGCCGGCCAAATCAACGACGAATGAAATGATACCACGTTGGAGGAGAAAACCGTCGGCTACAACATAACCTTCAAATTTAAAATTGAGGGCTATATGTTAGCCTCCCGTCTACGTTGTAGCTCAAATTTAAAACAAAGGGCTATTAAATGACACATGACATCATTTCATTGGTGTTTTTATTTAGCCGGCTATCGTGAAGCCGTTACAAGATATACGTGGACATGCTCCATGATTGACACGTGGCCATCTTTTCTTGAGCCTTCAAATTGGTTTTAACTTACGTGTCAGGATCCTATTGATTCGTTTTGGATTTGAATATTTTTTAAGTTTCAAAAGTCAATGTACATTTTATCAATTTTCTTGATTAAAATGTTCATTTTGACAATTAACTTAAACTAGAATCATACCCCGCGCGTTGCGGCGGGTGACACGTTGTGACGATTCGGTTACGATCGAACCAAACGTAGATATAAATAAGCATGTCACGGTAGCGCCATTGAACCATATTAAATTCACGTCAAAACATTTATAAAAGTAAGTATGTTAATTTTCCACGCTTTACGACAAAGTTAAAAGAAGAAAAAGACAAAAAAAATACACTGCCTGGTGTCGAACCCGGATGTGATGAATGTGATTGAAACAAACTAACCATTTCAATCCTACAATTTTATTGTATTTGTACATAAAGAAAAAAGAGTAAACTCCAGTTTTAGTCCCTGGTTTGGTTCAATTCCCTATTTTAGTCCAATAGTTTAAAAATCTCGATTTACATATAATAGTTTCATCATTTGTCTCTGTTTTAACCAATCCACTAATCTTCATCCATTTATTCTGTTAAGTTAAGGTGAAAAGACGAAAATACCCTTAAACTAATCTTACTACTCTAATAAATGAAAATCTCTTCAGTACACGTGTCACCATCTGGTTACTCCTCATCTTTATTTTCCCGTTTCTCTCTCCTATTAAATATTAGATTTTCTATTTCTCTATCATGTTAAATAATAATCTTTATATTAATAAATCTAATTACGAATATTTATTATTTAATTATAAATAGTTATTATATCATCAATCAAATGAACTTAATATGAACTAGCATTTATCAATTAAATTAAAAAATTAATACTAAGTTGAAAAAAAATGTTTTAAAAATTAACTTAACATACCTTATAACTGTCACGACAAATTACATTTTTAAAAAACATATATTGACAAATGTGTTTGTTAACAAATTACATTATATTTTATTCAACCGATGTAATATACTAGTTTATTCAACATGTGTATTACACGGGTTTTTAACTTAGTTATGTAATATATTAACATGTTTCATTGTTATTCGTGTAACATATTATACCTCATTTTTTATACTCATTTTTTTATAAGATGAATGATTCAACATCAGCTACAACACCCTCCACACCACCTCCACTACCACCACCACACCCACCACCGCCATCACCGCACCCTACCACCGCCACCACCACCACCACAAGCTTCTTTGACATGTGATAAGTGGTTGATTTGCACGTTTTAATTGTATATAATTATGTGTTTTTAACTCTAAGTGAATGTGAAACAATTTACTTTGATTGATTTTTATACTTTGTAGATTATGAAGAAAATGAGTTAAAACGATGAATTATTTAAAGAAACATTGCATGGCCGTGTTTGAGTTCGCAAGGTTAATCACATGGTTGACGATCCAAAAGCAAATGACATATCATCTGGTGAAAGTTAAATTGGTTGGAGTTCATCAATTATTGTAAGATGAAGTCTCCTAAAGTTCAAATATGAAGGAATTTAGAGATTGGTATTTGATTGGAGATTTGGGGTTACATTAATAAAAAAGGGGGAAAACTTCATCAAATAGTAACCAAATTTCCTAAGTGTTCCATTTAAGTCACTCAAAGTTTTTTTTTGTCCCTCTAAAGTCACTCAACTTTCATAAAGTGTTCCAATCCTATGTAATATTTTTATAAATGTTTAAATTTTTTAAAATTAAATAAGGCAAATGAAATACATATGAATATTAGTTACCAATAAGTGATTTTTTTATTACAATTAACTTAAAATTGAAGGTAATAGTGAAGAAAAAAAATTCACCAAATAATAAACAAGTTTCGAAATTTGTTATATTTAAGTCGAATTAGAAAAAAATAATTGCTAAATAGTAAACAAGATTCATATATGTTTCATTTATCTCATTCAATTTTAAAAAAATTTAAACATTTATAAAAAAATTACATAGGATTAGAACACTTAGTGAAAGTTGAATGACTTTAAAGGAACAGAAAAACTTTGAGTGACTTAAATGAAACAGTTGAAAAACTTGATTAATATTGTGTAAAGTTATCTATAAAAAAAAGAGCTGCATTATTTATTCTTAAAGTATGGACCACAAAATAAATGAAAGTGGATGCTCATGGACTACGTAAACAACATTGGGCTCAAATGAGTTTTGTGGATTTTATTTAATTGGGGTGTTGACCGACGAAAGAAGAAAACGGCTGGGCAATTGAGGAGTGCCTTGCGCACGTTTCTCGGGGCAATTGGTGTGGGGAGGGGAGTTTTGGGTTGACCAGAAGAACAAGGACGAAACCCTAGGAGCACCACTTGAATATATATTTGATAATTTTTCTTTGGAGACGGCAAATTTTTGGGCTGGGACATCACGCATCACAAGGGTTCTTTGGTTAGCTTTGACCGAGAGAAAGGAAAGAGTTAAAGATTCTTTTTATGAAGATGCAAGGCTAATTCACTGGTAATCAATCCCGTGTGTAGGGTTTTGTAAGTCTTTAAGGTTTTGTCATGCTTTAGACTTAAGGTAACAATTCTTGTAATCGTTCGGCTTGAATTGTATGAATCATTATGTTTGGTATTGTTATGAACTCATGGGAGTCGATCTTTTCTTGCACCATTGACCTCGTTAGATGATAATTGCTATGAACTTTGGTTTATGTTGAGTTTATTGATTAATCTAATTCTATATTCCATACATTTGTCTAGATTTCATTCGTAAATATTGTGTTGCACTATTTACCTATGATGTATGAATGTTGATGTTTTTTGTTGGAATTGGTCAAATAAATTTAGATAACCGTTTGATTACTTGAACTCATATCTTTAATGTGATAATTCTTAATTGCTTGTGAACTTGAAACCCAGGTGTGATTTCTTTTTTATTATTGTTTACAACTTAAACCGTTTGTTTGTTACTTGATTACTCGTGATCATTTTGATATTTGATAATCATTGTTTGTTGAATTTGTTAATTTCACCTCAATCATTGCTTGTGTTTGGTCAGAAATACTCATTACAACTTCATAAATCACTTTGTCAATTGAAATTAAGCGCCGACCATAAACTCTTCGTGGTTCGACACCCTTCTTACCCTAACTAGTTTAAGTTGATTAGGACACACTAATTCTCGATCTTTGACCGGTCACTTCTACACCGATCAACAGGTCCAAACCCCTCTCCCCAAAACCCTGTCCTCTCCCCGTCTTAACAGGTCAAAACCCCTCTGCCCCATCTGAAACCCTAAATCGTTAAAATAGGTGGGTGATGGGAGGGAAAACTAAACCAAGAAATTTGCAAAGCGTTTTCGGCCACACACCACCACTCTCCACCACCACCGTTAATTAGATCTGAAAACCCACCACGTTTTTCCGGCACACACCACCTAGTTTTTCTTCTTCAGTCCTTCGTTAGCGGCCGACTGGACAGGATTCCGGTGGACACCCGAGGTAGATCCGCGACGGAGCCAAGCATAGCGAGCTACTCCGATGAGGCCTTGTACACAAATCAAAGCACAGAGGAGAGCGGCGAGGATGACGACGAAATCGGATTCGACGGAGACGGCCTCCGGCGGTTGCGTCGCCGTCTGATCAAATGAAGAAGATGAGTTATCCACGTCTGATCAAATGAACAAGAGAAATCTGTATGGACGAGTCATAATTCATTCGGTTTGTAGTGGATATAAAGCTTTAAGGTTTAAATTGTTGCTGAATGAGATTGGTTTGATAGATATTGTGAGGAGGGAGTCTATATTAGGGTATGTTTGGGATTACTTATCAAAACTATTTATCAACTTATTACCTTTTTTAATAAGGTAATAAGTTATAAGTTTGTTTGGTAATCTTTAAATGAGAATTTAAACTGACTTTTAAAAAAGGAGAAAAAATGTATATTTGAGAAGTAGCAATTTATAACTTCTCTGAATCTCCTTTTGACTTTTTAGTGAAAAATTATCCGGTCCATCTATCCCCTTCACAACCCTATCGATCGCAGCCCCTCTCCAGTCGCCTCCCTCTGCAGCTCAGACCTCCGCCGCCGCTCCGGCTACACGTCGTACGAACAATGAAGATATGCATATGGCAGCGATACGAGATATTATTGCTCAAGATATAATGGAAATGCGACGATAAATATGCTATGAAATCATTTTAGATTTATTGCGCCATATATAATGGCATTGTGGGGATGAATGTACTTTGACATCATTTTGGTATTTTTGCGCATTTTGATATTTTGAAATTATTGCGCAATATATAAATGGATAAAGGTTAGTAGATTGGTTAAAATGGAGACAAATGGTGAAACTATTATATGTAAATCGGAATTTTTAAACTATTAGACTAAAATAAGGAATTGAACCAAACCACAGAGACTAAGCCAAAGAGGTTGTAGTGTAGTGGATGAGGTGAGGCCTGAAATTTCAAGGGACCCGGGTTCAATCCCTGTCACCACCATTAATTTCTAAGGCATACAAATGAGGCCTAGTTCTTAGGCTGATACACCAGGGTTTTACCCACGCCGATCCAGGGTTCGGGCCTCGGCTCTCCCTCAAGCCGGAAGGGGCCGTATTGGGTGGGATTTTTCCTTGGATGCTCTCTAACTCTGACGCCAAGTGGGTCCGGTTAAGACAACATATTGGCCGGAGTTGGATGAGGCTCTCCCATGTGACGGGGGGTGCGACGTCACAACATTCAATATTCGCCGTTCAAAAAAAAAAACCAACAGGGTAAAATCGGAGTTTACTCTAAAAAAATCTTGAAAATTAGAAAGAAAATGTGTTAAACTAACTTGTATCAATTGCAACTAAAATTGTAAAATATCTAATGTAAAATTCCTCTCACAATCAAAATTTACTTTTTAATATTTATTTAATAATATCTAAACATAATCAAAATTTAGTTTCGATGATAAAAATATATATGATTCTAGAACTTGGTATCATGGTCGCTAGGCACTTCCTAGTCGGAGTTAGGAGTACTCAGGAAGTACTCGGCCTAGGCGGAGAGTACTCGGGGAGTACTCGACCTAGGCCTAGAGTGCTCGAGCCTCGATAACCTAACTTGTAGCGATTACTCGGGTAGTACTCGGACTCGGAGAACTTGTTTTACAACATTGCCGGGTATTCTACAATTTCCGGGGTATGACCAAATCATTAATCATGGTAGGTGGGAACGCGGAGCGTATCGAACTCGCTATGCGGGGTGGACTAGTTGACTCCAGAAAAGTATAATGGCAGCAAAAAGATTAACTGAATTGGCGATCTACTCATGGCGGAGCAAAGAAGCGGGGATGAGTTTGACATTATCCTAAAGCAATTCGACGACTTTTTCAACAGCACTTTTGATGATGATGATGTTTCCGGTAATACTTGCAAAGAAAGTGGCGGTAAATTACTGATGCAGGAAGTTGTAGATGAACTCAAGTATGATGGCGGTCAACTTTCTTCCTATACTAATACTGCCCGTTGTAGTGGTGAAGCTGGCGAAGACACAGACCGGCAATTGGCGAGAAAGAACGTGGGAAACCGAGATTTTGGGCGGGACACAAATAGACTCGGTCGCGAAGTTGTATCGGGGCCGGACAGGGGTAGTGGTACTGGTGGTGATGTTGGGGATTTTGCTATTAATGGTAACGGCAGTGGTGACAAGGATCGTGAAGTTGTGGCAGGACCTAAATTGGAGCATGACAGGGGTGGGCAACGAATACGTCATACGCGGCGTTGTTGTTCCGCGATTCCTCGCCACGTGGAATACCAGGATTTTGGGCGGGACACAAATAGACTCGATTACTTCAGTGTCACTGCTTTTAATCCCCATGGAGACGATGATCTCACCGGAATTACTAGCTATGGTGGTGGTGGTGGTCAGAGAAGGGATCACGAAATTGTGGGGGCCCCTAAATTGGAGGAGGACAGGGGTTTTGCTAACAATGATGATAAGACTCCGCCAAGGGGTCGCAAATTCAAGCAGAAGAGGGGTAGTGCCGGCGCTGATGATAGGTCTAGACAGATTCCCGTCGGAGATTTTGCTAATAATGGTAGTGGCAGTGGTCAAAAGACACGGCTAAAGGGTCGCGAAGTTAAGGCGCCCCCTAAATTGGAGCACAACACAGGGAGTGCTGCTAATAAAGATAATGGCAGTGGTGACAGGACTTGGGGAAGGGGCAGCGAAATTGCGGCGGGCCCTAAACTGGAGCATAAAAGGGGTAGTGTCCGTGGTGGTGATAGATCTCGACAAATCCCCGTCGTGGGTTTTGCTCGTAATGGCAGTGGAGTCCGTGGTGGTGATGGATCTCGACAAATCCCCGTCGTGGGTTTTGCTCGTAATGGTAGTGGCAGTGGAGTCCGTGGTGGTGATAAGTCTCGTCAAATCCCCGTCATGGGTGTTGCTAGTAATGGTAGTGGCAGTGGAGACAAGACTTGGCAAAGAGGTCACAGAGTTGCGTCGGGCCCTAAATTGGTGCAGAACATGGGCATTGCCTCTCAACAAATCCCGGCGAGGGATTTTGCAAATAATAGTAATAGTAACGGTGGTGGTGGTGGCAGAGCTCCATGGCGGCCCTAAATTGGAGCAGGAAAAGGCTGGTGGTGATAGATCTTGCCAAACAACAGTAGGGGATTTTGCTAGTAATGCATCCAAACAATGGGTTTGGTACTAAGACCTACAACTTTGATTGCATTTACTTTGTTCACATGTTATATACATACTTTTTTATGATGTTGTACATCAGTTAAAGTATTATGAATGGAACAGTATATATAACTTGGGGATATCATAGGTTTCGCGCCTCCGTTTTTGCATACAAGTTCAAAGTTTATACACACTGATTCAATATTAGAAACTAAACACGCATCTGTACATACATTTCAAACTGAACTCTAACAGAATCCAGAACTCGGTTTCCATACAGTAAGCACCTCCTGAATTAATTCTCTCTCTGCGCTCCTAAAAAAGTAGTTAACTTCATCTCTAATATCATATATCTAATATCGTATTCAAGCATTCTCATATAAAAAAGATCTTAAACTGTTAAGACGGCTAAAAAAGAAACATAGTTAGTTACATAAAAAACATATAAGGTTATGACTACTTGTTTAACTCCGAACTAAAATGTAAAAAAACAAAAGAAAAATAATGTTTTGGCATTGACACTAACATACTCAAGTACGTAAAAGTAACGTACGAATTTAAGACGGATTGGTTTTGAAGATACAACCATAGATATAAAAATGTATTATGCCTCTCACATTACGCGTAATAATTAATAAAAATGATAACAAAAAGAAATAAAAAAACAAAGGAATAATACAAAACAAAAAAAGGTTTATTAGACATGGGTTTCAAAACCATAATCTGTGGTTGTAAGAAAAGTCTAATGAAACCATTACACCAAAATTACATAAATTCGAAATGAAATTTATACAAACCATTATTAAAAAATATATAAAAAAAGATGATGTAGATAAAGACAAAAGTGCCCTGCACGCGTATGGGGTGACCATCCCCAACCCTTTTTTTGTTTAAAAAAAAAAAATTAGATTTGTCTCTAAAATAGTTAACTCGTATTCCGGAAATGAAAAGGTTCATATATATATATATATATATAGGGGTATATTCTTTTGAGAACCAACAATATGTTAAGAACCGTGAGAACCACATTAACTCTTGCACTATTTATAATATAAATTGACTAGAATTCATGTACATTTCAATATGCTTAAGGTTTGGTTTTAAAAGACCTCGAATTTATAGTCGTTTTTTTAAATGCATATATGCATTCACACTATATGCGCAAATGAATGCATATATGCATATTTTGATACTTTTCTTAAAAAAATTCAGGAGAGAGGAGATAAACTCATACTAAGAGTGAGAAGAGATAAATAAAACATTGTTGTTGAATTTTACTTTTTTCACTAAAGCGATATGTACACGTTTTGTGCGGTTTTTTCGGTTCTCAACATATGTTTAGTTCTCAAAAGAACATGCCCCTATATATATATATATATATTAACTAGGTTAGAATCCCGTGTATTATACGAGATTGTATATTAAAAAAAAAATAAAACTTATAAATTTATAAATACGTCCTAACTTGTCAGAATATTATGATAGTCTCGAGATATATATCAAGTGGAAATGTGTGTGTATATAACAAACTAGGTTAGAATCTCGTGTATTACACGGGTTGTATATTGAAACGATATAACTTATAAATTTATAAATACGTCCTAACTTGTCAGACTATTATGATCGTCTAACTTGTCAGACTTTTATGACCATCTCGAAATATATCAAGTGGAAATGTGTGTATATAACAAATTAATATTTTTCTTCAATTAATTATATTTTGATTTCCTATTATATATATATATATATATTCTTATTTAACATAATTAGTATTTTTCTTTAATAATATATTTATAATATCATTATTATTTAATAAGATACATGTGTATTAATTAGGAGAGAGAAACGGGAAAACCAATGTGAGAATGCATGAGGAAATGACAAGTGTTCAACTTAAACCTTTATTTATTAGTATAGATTAGTATTTTTCTTTAATTAGTTATATTTTGAATTCTTATTATATATTCTTATTTAATATAATTATTATTCTTTTTTAATAATATATTTATAATATCATTATTATTTAATAAAATAGTGGTGCATTTATTAGGAGAGAGAGGCGGAAAAACCAACATGAGAAGGCATGAAGGAGTGACATGTGGCACCTCAAAACCTTTATTTATTAGTATGTATAGATATAGATATAGATATTAATTTTTTCTGTGGCGGTGGCTTATTTTTTATTGGTCCACCGACCATGAAAAACTTATTTTTTTTTATTAAATAAATAAGTTATTTTAAATAATAAATAAATTATTTTTTTTTTATATTTTTTGTTTGAAGTTGCATGGTTTGTCTTTTTGTTGGAAATTCATTGGCAACTGTGGGAAACTAGCGGTCCCCTATACAAATCATGGTAGTTGGGTCAAGTGTAATTAAAGTAACAGGAGAAAATTTGTACGCGGTGCCTTAGCAATTAAACTAGGTACGCGGATGGATTAGTTTGTAGGGATTAATCTTGATGGTACGGGTCAAGTTGGTTTGAACGGGTCAGAATGCTTGTTCATTTGTAGAATAAGTCTTAATTATGTGTTTGTTTTGGTCAAAGTCCATTCAACAGGTTTTAGGACAATATTATTGGGTATATATACAATACAGCCATGCATGTGGAATGAAAGTAGTGAGTATACAAACACTTGTATACATAGTTGACTTGAAAGATACAATACTATGGATGCACAGAGGACAAAGAAATCAGATGAATTAAATGGTGTTGAAGAGGTAGATAATTAGAAGGAAGGTTCCCCTTGACTCCGACTTATGTCCGTTATGTTTACAAAGTGTCGAAACATCTGAACACCTTTTCACTTCGTGCTACTTTGCTTTTATGTTATGGGCGTATGTTAGTGACTGGTGTCGCCTTCCTCCTATTTTCGTGTTTTCGGTTAGGGATATCCTGGATCTGTTTAAGACTATTCCGGTATCCTCTAATCGAAGCAAAGCTATTCAAGTGGTAGTCTACACGGCCTTATGGTGCCTTTGGAACATGAGGAATGGGGTTGTCTTTGACAGGAAAAAAGGCGTCTATTAAATGGTTACTTGAAGATATCAGGAACACAAGTTTTCTTTGGGCAAAGAATAGGTCCGATATCAGGTTATTAGATTGGTTCAAATGGTGTAACTTTCAGTTTTAATCTCTTTTTTGCTTTTGTATTTGTTTCCTTGTTGTACTATGTCATTCTAGTACCCTGCTAGATTGACTTTTTTTATCATATTTCTTCCGCCTTCCCAAAAAAAACAGCATGGCGGAGCTAAGAGGCCCAGAAGTTGGAGAAGACATTGGAAGTGAGGCTGAATGGGATAGCTCAGGTTACTTTTTGGGTGGAAGCGAATTTACACAGGAAAGCATGGACGTGGGAATCCAAGATTTTGGGCCGGACCCAAGAGTTCTTCAATTTCACTCCTTTTGATGTCGGCCATTGGAGACGTGGGAATCCGAGATTTTGGGCGGGACCCAAATAGACTTCATCTATTCAATTACACTCCTTTTGATGTCGGCCATGGAAACGATGATCTCACCATAAGTTACGAAGAAGGTGGTGGGTCTCAACAAATCACCGTTGCTAATAATGGTAATGGTGGTGGTGAAGCGGTAGTTGAGAAACTAGGTGATGAAGTAGGAGGATGGTGGGAGAAGTGGTGGCTTTTGTTGGACTTGTGGAAATTAGTTTGAAATAAATAATTAATTGTTTCCATATAATCTATAAATTTATGAAACATCAACCCTCTACGTTACTTCATTTTTATTGCCCCCCTTTGTCATGTGTCAACTTGTGAGTGGTCCAACTTCTTACTTTTTTAATTTTCAGTTTTAACCCTTACGTTATGTAGAATATACGTTTTCAACCCGTTTGATATTCTAATAATTTTGTTTTACTGTAATAACTTTCGTTCATTAATTTAAAAAAAAATGGACTGTTCGGCTATTTTTAGTTTTTTTTGTGAACATTCCGGTCTTGTTTTTTAAACGGATTAGTATTCAAAATCGAGTATTTTTTTTGATCGTATAGCGAGCAATGTTACCATTACGTTATTGTGACAGACCCAACCGCTTATGAGCGAATAACATCGTTGTCGCTATTTTGGTTTATCGTAACCGGTATCGGTATTCGCTTCTATGGTTTTCGACGAGTAGAACCGATAATGACCAAACTCCCGCAGCGGTATGGGGGAAGAAACAACCACCCTCCCACCGCGAAACACTGGGTCTTTGTATTTTTTTAATCCGCTTTTTTAGTTTTCTTTTCTTTTTAATTCCTTTCATACATTTGAAGTTTGAACGTTTTAATTATTATACAATACGTCCCCGTCGCGTAGCGCGAGTTTTAGTTTCTAGTTTATATTATATTTGTGTTGTGCACGTGAACCTTAACTATAAGAACCCATTTTACAGAAATATACAAAAATTCATGCTATTAAAAATTATATATTCATCTTTTCACTCTACTCTACACATACAACACCCATTTTCTTTTCTTTTCCTTTTGGTTAAACTACCCTTACAAGTTACAACTACTGTGCTCACATAAGCACCCTTTGAAATTTAGTTATATTTTACATCTTTGTGGGAAAATGATGTGTGTGTTATTAGCAGCATGTAAGATTGGGTGCAACAAAGTGTAAATATGGAGCGATTGGAAGTTTTATATATTAGTTTAACTAGTTTAGATCCCGTGTACACACGGGATGAAAAACATCAATATATAAAATTTTTAAATCTTTATATATATATATATATATATATATTACATGTGTAAAAAAATATTACAAATACTTAGTATAGAAACAAACTTAAAATATGTAAAAATTAATATATAATTGGGTTTCAAAAATATAATTTAACTTTCATTACTATTTGATTGAAATAAAAGTTATATAATTAAATTTCAAAGTTTTTTATAATAAAAAGATAATTAAAAATAAATATTTTTATTAGTATAATTAGTATTTTATTTAAGAATATATTATTATTAAAAGATGGAAGTGCATTAAATAAGAAAGAGAAACGGGAAAAAAATGATGAGAATGAATATAGAGGCGACACGTAACACTAAAAACCTTTATTTATTATATAGTATAGATTTAACTTTCTACGACAACACATTTGTATGTTGTTTGGTACCTTTATTTGTAATAGTTTGCAACCATTAAACATTCCAAACTTTCTGCTTAACATACCTCCCCTCAAAGTTTATACACACTGATTCAATATTTGAAACTAAACACACATCTGTACACACATTTCAAACTGAACTCCAACAGACCACCAGAATCCAGAACTCTTAAGCCGGTTTCCATACAGTAAGCACCTCCTGAAACATCTCCTGAATTAATTCTCTCTCTGCGCTCCTAAAAAAGTCGTTAACTTCATCTCTAATATCATATATCTTCCCAAAGTCAAACAAATAAGTCAAACACCCCTTCTTCAACTTATCAAGCTGGTAAAGCCAAGCTTCTTGCAGCCTCTCAAGAACATTAACCGTGTTGATATCTTCTAACAAGCTTTCCTCACATAAATCCTTCAAATTTGAAATTGCATACTCATTTGCAGCGCCTAAAAGTGCAAGCCGGTGCTTCCAGAAATCCTCTTGTTTTATGGTTCCATACAAGTAAGAAAGAAGCGCGGTGCATGATTCGAGTGACATGTCTTGGATGTTAATGGTGGATGATGTTTTTTCTTTGAGGTTGTGTAGGAACATGCTGTGGAAAACTGGAGAGCTTGCAGAGAGAATTGCTTTGTGAGCTTTTAGGGCTCCGTCACATGTGTTAATGGTGACATCAGCATCTATTGCCTCGTGAAGCATGCGGGAAAGACAACGAAGTATGCTTTCACTTGCTGATGATTTCAGCATCCCATCATTTGGCCATATTGAACTTGCTTCCTCACCCTGCAGTAAAATTACACATGGCAATTTTGTTCCGTTTACTTGTGAATGGATCGATATTGGTTATGTAAAGAGTTTAGCTAAAGAGGGTAGGGGTCAAATGGGTTGGAAGTTGCCCACCAGAGTATATTTGTAATGCATACAACCTTCTAAATCACTTAATTAAAAAAAAATAGATTACTACTGGACTTATATAGTTTTTGTTATCATACCAAAAAAGCGTTTGCAGACCACTCCAACCCATTTTGACAAACTACCCCACCAATCTAGCCGACTCTAGAAAAACTTATCAACTATCCCATTCATCTACTGGTGGTAAAATGGACAAGTTGGTGAACATGTTAAAAAAATTGATCGATCTGCATGATTCAGCATTTAAACATGAATTGTCATCAAGGTGTTCATATTTACCGGATAAAACTGCAGGTCCAGAAACTCAACATCAATAATGAAACGGCCATGAATAGTAGAATCAACAGGCCAGACGAAATCTTCACTTGTACGAAGAAGTCTCTCATGAACTGAAACATTAAACAACAAGGTATTAGGAAACTCGATTAGCCAAAATAATCCTTTCTAATAGAAAAATAAGTTAAGACTGGTTAATAACTCTAAAGATGGGACCATGATGAGCAAAATAAGAACAGTGCTTCAAATGAGAAACAAGATCTTATTAGGATCAAATTCTTGACCTTGAATAACTATGAGCAAGATACGAGCAATAATGTTCTGATAACTTGACACTTGCATAGTTGAATTTTGCTGATTGATATTTCCTAATTGTTATTAGGATATCTGTTAGTATTTGTCTTTACCATTGTCCTTTTCTTCTTTATGATAAGTGGTAGTTGTATCATTAACATTATTTGTATATAGGTTGTTTCCCAATCACCTTTAGGTCAAAACACTCTGTTTTTCTCTAGTGTTTATTTCAATTAAAACCTCATACACCTAGTTCCTTTATTGTATTCCTAACCATACCTCTTGTCAAAATTCGTCTTACATTAGTTTTGTTATAAGCTCAAAAAAATATTAAATCTGCCCTCAACAAATAGTATCAAACCTTTTAACCTCATAATGAACTAATGGCCAAACCAAAATTCATTGTCGTTCCCATGTACTTCTTGGTCAAAATTGGTCCAAATTAGAGTATGTAGGATGTTGATATGTAAAAATAACCAAAGAGACACGTAAGACACATGAAAGAGTGCTTGACAAAAAGGTTGATATGTAAGACACATGAAAGAGACACGGCTTCAAGTTGTAAATAAAACTTATTTGGTTGTACATAGAACAGTTCCTCGTGTTCGTGATGGGTGCACCTCGGCTTTTGGGACCTAAACGCCTAGAAGCACCCCTCTCACTTTTCTAAACCAAGATTAAAATACAAATCCATTAAGGCAAACTTGATAGAGTAACTCAAATTCATCAAGAAACACCAAACTATAGATAGAGATATTTAAAGGCATCAATACTGACTACTAAATGTTAGATAAATATTGTCTTATATTTACTTGGTGAAAATATAGATATTGAAGCTACTTATTTAGTTGTCCTTAAACAACTGTGATGTTTGCCAAACAATCCCCTTAAACCTATTCCCAAATTTGCTCCTGTTCTCATCCCCCTTCATTGACTGCTTCCTGGCTCAGCAACAGGTGTTAATTAACAATTAAGCTACCTTTACCAAATCAGTTTGTGGATACAGAAACTCATGGACTTATAAACAAACCCTAAAAGTTGAAAAGTATTAAAAACTAGAAGAAAAACAAAGAATAAGAGTACGCACTTGGTGAGATAAACAACCGGCGATTGGTTCCGGCGATGGTGACTCGTATTACGAATTTGGCAACAGGCGGCTGTTCTTTGGATAGCCGAGACGGCTCCGGAAACAGGCGAATATACAGATAGCGAGTCTTCTCGACTGATAATTGCCTAATTGATAATCTCGAAATCAATCAGGAGTATTAATAATCGGCGTAAAGTAGTTGAAATCAGACGAGTACGGAGAATACCAGTTCCACATGCCGATTTTGAAAGGATCGGATCTTTTGAAAGTACAGGGTCCGAAGTTGTCGATCCTCCATTGAGCCAATCTGGATATCGTCTCTACCTTTGTATCCACCATCCTCCGCCGGTATCAACGCTCCTCTATTCTACCGGAAACCACTCACTACAGTGGTGCAATGTTCAAAGTAATAAAAACAAAATATTTTCTTAATTATATGTTATTTTCATGGGAGATGAGGTATAACTAGAAATTAATTCTTTAAAAATAAAAATAAAAATGACCTGACAGTGTGAAAATGTAAAATCATTTCCTTTAAAAGCGGAAAAACGTGGAAAATTATGAAATCTGATGTAACAATGTGGATGAGTGTGGAAACGTGAAACCATTTCCCATAGTCTAACCGGTGTACACCTCTCATTGTTTTCTACTACTCCGTGCCACGTAAGCTCCATATCACACTCTTTTCTACTCCATTCCACTTATTCAAGGAAATACTCTACTCCACTCTTGATTTTCTTTTTAAAATATATATGTATGTGAGGGAAACATGAAAAAGTTGACAGCACGATATGCGTAGAGATTCCCCCGATTTCCTCCAATCTAGCGACGCCTCTAAGGGATGGAGTGGTGTTCCCTGATGGCCCCTTCTGGGCACCTCATCCCTTCCACGATAAATCATAAACCATATCGTATAGCCTTATCACTTGAGGTGATTGTGCTGGGGCTGAGACGTTAGGATGAGTTTTAAGGGAAAAGGGTGTTGGTTCATAAGGTGGGTTGGGCAAGTGATCCAACCCAAGTAGGGGAGAAAAAGAATAAAATAACAAAGAACCACTAAAGCGGTGCTATAGCGTGTTCTATTACCATTTCGATACTATGACGAACTGAACCAATAATAATCAAACAATATCGTTGCCGGTAGTGGTGGATCTAGAATTTTTTTTCATAGGGGTTAAATTTTTATGGGATCGGTTCACTAACAATATATAACGCGTATATAACTCTAAAAACTTTTTATGAGGGCGATCAGGATTTTAACGGTTTTATGCTTTTGTTTTCATTTATATAATGTAATTTTTTTTCATGATTTCCAAAGATATCGTCACTGGATTTTTTTATCAACGTTTTATGTTGGAAACTGAGCTGACTAGGTGCAGCGGGTTAGCGCGAACCAGTAATAACATTAACATAGGATCCCAAAATAAGAAAGTACTACGATAGTTTAGATGGGCGAAGGCCTAAAGTGAGTCTCACAAAAGGTGCGGTATTGGATAAAGCCACATCGATCCCATTCCCATATGATCACATCACAGTCAACAAAAACCCAACCAAATCTTCAGGTTTAGGTACGCCATGGCGACCGATCATCGTCGTGCTCAGAAGAAGAACGCAACAGGTACTTTCTTCTTCTTCATGGCTACTCTAATTATGTGGGCTGTCTCTGTTTTCTTCGAAATTCTATTCGACAACCGTACGGAGCTTCTTCCGCTCATTTTCGGTTTCGCTTTTTATCAAATTTTCAACTGGGTTTGCCGTAATTTCATCTCCAGAGACCCTCTTCTGGTCAACACATGCGTCTCTCTTCTCCACTCATCCCTAACCTCTGCTTCAGGTATTAATATCATCTCTTTGAATTTATTGTGTTGATTTGATAGTAATTGATCCCAATTGCTCAATTCAAGAAGATTGTTTTAGTAGTCAAAGGTGTTGTTTTTTAGCTTAAAAAATCATCGGAAATATCGTCTTGATCTTGAAAATTTTGAGTGTAATGTTTACAATATAAAGAAAACTTTAATGGGTAACTTTAGTTTTTTATAATTCATAAACAAATCTATGCTAATTTTGAATTTTGCAAATATTATGTTTGATTCAAAATGTCAAACCAGTAACACAGAAGACATTAGGGGTTTTAATCTTGATTGCTTTGTATTCCACTTTGTTCTTGTTGCCATATCATAAAGGGTGAATTTTGACATCAGTAGTTGTGCATTAGGCATGTATGATTTTAAAGTTAGTAAACATGGGCTGAATTTGTTGACAGTGGTGTTCATTTTGGTGAAGCAGTTGGCATCTAATGGTGTTGATGAGTTATTTGAGCATTCACAGCTCGTTAACACTACATGGCCATTGGCGTATTCAGCATTGTGCATATCATGTGGCTATTTTGCGTACGATCAATTGGATATGTTGCTCTATGGTTTATATAGTGGATGGATACCCTCCATTTTATTGCATCATTTTATACTCCTTGGATGCTTTACCCTAGCCCTATATCGCAATGTCACAATCAACTACCTTATTCTAACTCTTATATGCGAGGTACACATTGACTTTGACTTTTGACTTTTGACTTTTGAGATGTCAACGAAAGTACTCATTGTGGTTATGAAACTCAACCTTATTTGATTGTGATTATCAGTTACATTCTATCTTTCTTCATGTGAGAAAAGTGAGACGAATGGCTGGCATTCGCGATGGAAAGAGCAAGCTAGTGAAAACCGAGTGGTTCTTAAATATAGTCACCTTCTTATTTGCTCGCCTCTTGTCTCACATACTGATTACACTCAAACTAGTCAAAGATGCTTCTAAGTTTGAGAAAGGAGTCGAGCTCCCACTCGCTCTATTTGGTATGGCGGGAATGAATTTGCTCAATGTTTTCCTTGGCTTAGATCTCTTCAATGCTTTTAGGAGGGAGAACCGAAATAATGTTCATGAATCATAGCCTTTTTTATTTGGAATTCGATACAAGATAATGATTGTAATTTGTAAAAGGCATCTTTGTTTGGAAAATATCCCTATTTCTACATTGGGATATAAAAGATGTAGATTTTTGGTTGTATTACTTAGCCATTAAAGAGTTATATGTGACCAAGTCTAGCAAGTTGTATTTTGGGTTTTGGGAAGTTATTGTTGTTGGTGCATTTGTTCACTCTCTTTATAAGCATTACCTTTACTATGAGTGGCTATATTGGCGGGGCGCTTATCAGACCTTAAACACACCATTCTGATTGCTTCATCTTCCATTTACCTTCCTGTTATCTTCTATACTTGAAGTTTTCTGAACAATGGTGGGGTCGTAACGTCATCGGTGCTTTCAAGTGAGAGATTTTTATGGGTCATTAAGTTTTGGTGTTCGTGTGTTTATCAACTTGAATTACAGATTTTTCTTTTCTGTTCAAGTAAAGAATTATACTCTTAAATTAAAATTTAGAGTATGAAAATCAAATAATTGAAACACTTTTTGAAACTTGGTTATTATTAAATTTTTACTTTTAATAATTACTTTAAGTGAAACTTTGTTAATGTGATTGTATTACAATGGATTGTTAGGGTTACACAATGATATGGTATTTGTAGACCACAATATTACATAAACAACCCTACACTATCACTAATTACGCATTGGTCTAATACTTCCCGCAAACTAATACCCTAAATCCATGTGAAATAGTAACCAACTAACCATTCGTTCTAATTAACTCTTTATTAAAATAAATAATAACATTTTAGTATTTTACATGGATTTATAGTATTAGGCGTGTATGGAGATTATGAAGAATGAAACCAACCAATGGGGGGATTGTCACACATCTTTAACCAAATCCATGAAGATTATAGAGAATTAACAGGGGCACCACCCATGGATTTTTTCCATTTTTTAAGTTACACAACGTCTCCATATCTCAGCTACCACAAATCGATGGCACCTACCCGATCTCACAAACCGAAGGGTCAGCGGCGGTGTTACCGCCTACCCGATTAAACCGATTCCCCTACCCGAATGAAGCTCCGGATACCCTTAAAGATTTACGAGTACAATAATACTTTTATTGTCGGGCTACAAGTGGAAAAAACCTAGTGGTGAAACTAGAAATAGGGATACAATCATAAAAATATGGATATGCTCGTACATCGTCCACACATTTGGACTTTGTCCACATACAATTTCAATGTTTCTGGGCGTGTTTGTATTTTTGTTATAAAATAAATACAATATGTTCGTTAGACATATGGTTAAAACAATTTAATATTTAATAATATAATAAAACAAGTATAATCAATATGATTATCATTTTTTAACAACGACCATTCAAGATGTATACCTAGGAAATGTTTGAACTCATGTCTCTTGCAAAAACTTTAAGGCGTTTTACAAACAGTCAATCTTAAAAAAAAAACCTTAATGTAGTGTTTTTGAATATGATTACTAGTCTTTTTTTTCTTTATAAATGACTTATCCTTAAAATAGAAACATCTATCAAAACAGATTACCTGTTTACTTTTTTAATAATAGATAAATTTAAATCATATAAATAGTTTTAAATAACCAGATAAAAGTATTTACTAAAAGGGTATTTTTTTTAACAGTAATTTTCATACTATCTAGGTATGTAGGATTTGAACCATAACCTTTTAGTTATATGATATATTATTTAGACTGTGTGGTGTGGTCCCCGATTCACCTCGGAGGGGCTTAGGTGAAGGTAAGGGCCGCCGGGGAACAACACCCCCCCTCCCCCCTAGCGGTGACACCCAAAATAGTCTTTAGTGTGGAGAAACCCACGCCCAAATCACCCATATATATGTATTTTTTATTTTTAAATGAAGAGTGAATTGAAGTGGAGTATTTTCTTAACATGGGAAACAAAAAATGAAGTATACCGGATAGTGTTAACAACCAAGATGTCCGTTTTAAAAGAGTATTATCTAATTACAATTTACGATAAGAGTTTAGATAAGGAATTTGGCATATACCTTGAAAATACAAGTATAAAAGAAATAAGGAGAATAAAGAGCACCTGAATGAATTCTGTCTAAACCTCCGAGCATCTGCTCTTTGGATTCTCCGCCCGTCAACTACGACTCCTATCTCAACATTTTCACCCGCCAACTTTATAATCTGCAAAACCCTAAACTCATCATCATCTCAACCTCAATCGCCTCCAGGTACGCTAACCCCTATTTTGTCAACCATTTTGCTTAATTCATCTCAAATCTTTCTGCTCAATTAGTTCTCCAGATTAATCGTTTTCAATTATGTAATTTAAGAATTACTCACTTAAGATCAATGTGATATCTAGCTGATACTTGATCAAATGCATAATGATGCAAGTTCCTCGATTAAATAATGGCAAATTGGTTTTTAATAATCCAAACTATGACTTACTGCGGATAATAATCTAAACTAGCGGTTTGGCCGATGATGATCCAACTTTCACTTTTTTTTGTCAATGGCAGTCTAGTAGCATAATCATCATATATTTACACTCGATTTCACTTGTGCGTACCTCCATTTCATTTAAAATCGTTATTTTGAGTGAAAATAAGTGTAAATCTATGATGGTTATGCTTGCTTATGGGGCTGCCATTGACAACAAAAGTGAAAGTTGAGATTATCACCCGCCAAGCTGTTAGTTTAGATTATGATCCGCCAATGAGTCATAGTTTGGATTATTTAAAACTAATTTGCCTTAAATAATTAACGGGTTATATGGATTAGTTTATAGGAACATTGATTTGTCACTCAAATGTTTATGATATCCAGCTAAGTGTGGAAAAGGTAGGGAGTGCATGAACCAATTGATTCTATATATGTATTAGCCAAGTGATTATATGGTTTTGATTTAAAAGTTCAAAATAAATTGTGTAGTCTGTATCAGCTTTGTTCTCCTCTGAATTTGCTACATTAAAATACATTTCTTTTTTACATTTAAGTTAACTTATACATGTTTTGAGCATCTACAACAGCGGATGCCACAAACACTAACAAACGCAGTTAATTAAATGCTATGTCATTTTTAACTAATCATTAAAGCTTTTATTAGTCGATGGCCTAGTGGCATCTGGTGTTTATTCCCACCAAAGTGGTGCGGGTTCAAGTCCCATAAAGTGGGCAATAGGTTGATTTTAGGAGTAGATTTTAGGGGGGGGGGGTGTGTTCGACGTTCAAAATAAAATAAAATAAAATAAAATCTTGTATTAAAACTAACTATAACATATAATAACATACACATCAACTACTTTTCACAATACGGTTTTACCCTACTTTAATAAGCTTACTATTGGGCAACGGTATAAAAGTGATTAAGACAATAGGACCAAAATTAAAAATCGTAACAACCTTCCAATTTTCCATTTAAAGCTAGAGTCCTCTTTTTTTACAACCTACAGAAGCAAACAAACTCTAGAATCGTAATTTGAATCTTTGAAAATGCAAGACTTTGACAGCCTTGATATGTTCACCGGTAAGATTAGTCAACTTGTATCACAAGCCAACAATATTGGATCCACAGTTGACTAAAGGATTAGTCTGGAAGCTTCTGGATCTGTACCGGCAAAATTTATTGAAATTGTTGCTGCAATTTAACAATTTGCTGATCTTAATACCATGTCGTTTCAAGAAGCCATTTTACAAGGGGATGACATGTACTCACCATACACATGAAAGTTGTAATATCTAAAAATAGTTTAACCGTACACAACAAATTAGGATTGTAGTTATAGATGGTGAGTAACAAAGTTATATCATTGTATCCATTTCTTATCATTTACTTCATAGGAATGTATTACTAACATGCCTAATAGTGTGTTTTAGTACTAGTATTACTATTACCTTTTTGTTGTTTTACTGCCCATGTTGGTCAACAAAGTCAAATTTTATTAAACCACCAGTAATTGATCACAAACAAAAATCAGCATTTTCATTTCAATCAAACAACCAAACCAAGGGTAGAACCAAGGAATTCTAAGTCGAACAAGCTTCAAGGAATGGGGAAGGTGATCAATCCAGCTTAACAGATTAGGAGCCAACAGAATCAAAGAACCAAATTGATAAGTTATATGATACATGTATCCATGTTTATACCTCGAATTTTATGCTGATATGGGTTCAATCTCCACGGGGTCAAATGGGTTGACCTGGTCCAACAGATCCAAAGTCACCTAAACTGTTTTCAAAAGCTTAAACCTCCTAACTTGTTTTCTTAGAAGAAAGATCAGATGATTGTTTTAACAATATAGTTTTTATAATCTTATTTAATACATTAATTATTTATAAAACTAAGATAATGGACAACTTGTTGGCCCAACCCTCCCTGACCCGTTTAATCCGAACCACTTTAAAGGTACCCATTTTTATCCATCGCCCGACTCTCTTGACAAGCTCGTTTCGCCACCTCTAGTATTTACATCTCAGCCCACTTTGTAGTCTTAATATTTTTGTGTTCCCTCGATAATTTATCGGTGAATTCTTGTTTCAGTGATTAAGTCGATTTTTTGGGATCATAAGAGTAATTTGGACATGAGTGCATATATTATTGGTGGTTTGGCTTCTCTTCTACTCACTCTCGCCCTTCGGAACTCTAAAAAAGGAAAAAGCCGAGGTTTGCCTGCTGATGTCGGCGGGGAACCCGGGTATGCTATCAGAAACTACCGGTTTACATCTCCAATTGAAACAGCATGGGCAGGGATCAATACTCTAGCAGATCTTTTTGAGCAGGCATGCAATCAGCATGCTGACAAGAATCTACTTGGAACAAGAAAAATAATTTCTAGGGAGACGGAAGTAAATCCAGATGGAAGGTCTTTTGAAAAGCTTAATTTAGGTGATTATGAGTGGATGACTTATGGTCAAGTTTTTCAAGTTGTGTGTAATTTTGCATCTGGTTTGGTGCAAATTGGCCATAAAACCAATGAGCGTGTTGCAATCTTTGCGGATACACGTGAGGAATGGTTTATTGCATTGCAGGTAATTTATATATAATAGTATAGTATAAATCGCTGTTAACTTAATAGTAGGATTTCATTATTTGTGAATTGTAATCACCATTATTTTATCTTGTCATTCAGGCTTGTTTTAGGTGCAATGTCACTGTTGTCACCATGTATGCATCTTTGGGAGAAGAAGCAATTTGTCACTCATTAAATGAGGTATTTTTTTCTTTTTCTTTAAAGTAGGATAAATGCAAAAATTTCTATAAAATATGAAGTGTACAATGATGGTAACCAAACACCTACTTGTCATCTTTTTATTATGGAGTTCTTTTACGTATTTTTTTATTTTGTAAATATTTAAAAAACAACACCTGGAGAAAGATTTTGGGTCTGCTATTAAATGATGCTTAAATGGAGGTAATAATTTTGACCGATTAAACTATTTAATGTGCAAAGTGGGATTACATTGTGCTTCTATTCCATTAAAAAAGGTGGATTTGTGCTTTTGTGGTCCTGTTAACCTTTATTGGATATAAGAATTTTGATTTTTATATTATAAACTAACAATTTCTAAAAAAATAATGCAAGTAGGAAGTTTGTATTTATAGCCGTAAATGTTCTCATCTATTATAATGAACTAAAACGAGTATTTTACAAACTTCTTTGTATATCAAAACCGATATATTGGTCGTATTGCTTTCACTTTTCGAGTCAACATGGTTAGCTAACTTAACAATGTGGTCATTCATGTTTATAAGTTTCCAATCAACTAACATAGATGCTGATGTGGATCCTACCTGGCATGCTACATATTCTATAATTCTCAACAAAACATAACCAATATATTGAATGATCAATTGTTACTTTTTAAAAAAATTCTAAGCTCCTTGTCAGAAATGATGACTCCAACTGCCATCTAATTACACTCTAAAATGTTTCCCAGACAGAGGTTACTACTGTAATTTGTGGAAACAAAGAACTGAAAAAACTTATGGATATAAGTGGACAAATAGACACAGTAGAACGTGTAATATGCATGGATGATGAAATATCTTCAAATCCCTTCGTAACTGCGGGGAGTAGCAATTGGAAAGTCTACTCATATTCTGATGTAGAAAAAATTGGTAGAGAGAACCCTGTTGAAGCAGATCTACCGCTTCCTGCTGATGTGGCAGTGGTTATGTATACAAGTGGGAGTACCGGGTTGCCTAAGGTTAGTAGAAAGTTTCTTCTCTTAATATTTTTGTTCATATTAGTTAAAAAAGAACTTATTAATATGCACTTTTATGCAGGGCGTAATGATGACACACCGCAATGTTTTAGCTACAGTTTCTGCTGTCATGACCATTGTGCCTGGTCTTGGGGTCAAAGATGTTTATTTAGCCTACTTACCACTAGCACATATTCTTGAACTTGCAGCCAAGGTATACCAGACCTTTAAAATATGATATATTTTCTTAAAAAGTATTACTATATAATCGTGTATAAACTGTAAATTCTGTTTTTCATGTCCCAGAATATAATTGCAGCTATAGGAGGTTCAGTAGGTTATGGATCCCCTTTAACTCTTACAGATACATCAAGTAAGATTAAAAGGGGCACAAAGGGAGATGCATCTGCTCTAAGGCCAACTTTAATGGCATCTGTTCCAGCTATTCTTGATCGTGTCAGAGATGGTGTGAGGAATAAGGTTGATTAAAACTTCATGCAAATGTCCTATAATCGTATATTACTACGATATTTGTATGAATTTTGGCTGAAAATTTTCAGGTGGATTCAGCAGGTGGATTATCAAAGACATTGTTTAATTTAGCCTATAATCGGCGGTTGTCTGCTATAAACGGAAGTTGGTTAGGGGCTTGGGGTTTAGAAAAGCTTCTATGGAACTTTCTAGTATTTAGAAAAGTACGAGCCATTTTGGGGGGTCGTATCCGGTTCATTCTGTCTGGTGGGGCCCCTTTGTCTGCTGATACTCAACGATTTATCAACATTTGTCTTGGGTTAGTACTAACAAATTCCAATTGATTATTTACACTCTTTTTAAGAAAAAATCATTATATCACCATGTTTTTATGTGTAAATCAGGGCACCAATAGGTCAAGGTTATGGTCTAACTGAGACGTGTGCTGGTGGGACATTTTCTGAGTATGATGATACATCTGTTGGTCGTGTTGGTGCACCCCTTCCTTGCTCCTATATCAAGGTTATATCGCATCTGTGTGTCTTGTAACTTACATAATCATTCTTAGTTTGATTTTATTTTGTATGAAACATGGATTTTGATGAATTTCCTAGGAGTGATAAGACAATGATACAGATCATTTATTTCTCTTAGGATTGAACTAGATACCTCCCAATGGACCCAATGCAGAATGCTGGCATATTCCCACTAAAAATAAAGGCACTTTTGTTTTATTTACACAAGATTTACATATATTCTACACAATGTACTAGTGTTTGTTTTATTTTAGTTGCATTTACATGTTAAAGTTAAACATATTTTTGTACTTCTTGGTACTTAGTTTCTAACTGAATTACACTTTCTTGTGCATTTGTAGTTTTGTAACTAGTGTAATTTTCAATTCTAAAAGAAATGTTTTAATGAAAGGTAAAAGGTTCACTAAATTAGCTACATGTAAATTAAATCTTACAGATTGCACTTAAACCATTTCACCTCATAGGTTCTCAAACTATTATACTAAATTATTCTTTTGTATTATGTTATTTAGTTACATTTTAAATTACTATATTGAATCATGTTGTGATAGGATTGTTCGATATCTATTAATCGTTGTGTTTAAAACAAGTTTGATGTTAGTATGGTAAACTTGTATTACTCAAAAATCTCTTACAAACACACTCATTAAACAATGTACTTTTTTGGCAGCAAGTTTAGAGATTCAGAACATTTACATTCAGACTGTTTGTCCTTTTTCTTTTATTGTGTTTAAGTTGCGGCATTTTTTTGTTCAGCACTCATGATTGTATTAATTACTTTTGTACAGTTAATAGATTGGCCTGAAGGTGGTTACTTAACGAGTAATTCACCTATGCCTTGCGGAGAAATAGTGATAGGTGGGCCAAATGTTACTCTTGGATACTTCAAAAATGATGAGAAGACAAAGGAAGTGTACAAAGTAATATTCTTTCTTCCATGCTTTTTATCTTGTGAGAGTTACCAAGATGGAAACTTCAGCAATTTTTAACAGTTTTACTTATGAATGGGTCAACTTAGATTATATATCTTCTCAAAGGGGTCAGATAAAAAAATATAGTTATACAGGGAATGGGTCAAATGGATAGAAAGTTGCATACAATCACCAAAATCTTTTTTATTAAAAGATTTGGATTATTACTGCAGTAATATTTTGTAATCGTAGAAAATGCACATTATTTATGAACATTAAATACACAAAAAAAATTTTTTTTTGGGTCAACCCAACTCCGGCCATCCTGAAAGTTACGTGTTTCAACCTGGGACCGTTATGACCCATTACCCAACCCGCCCAAATTGACACCTCTATAACTTCTTTTGGTGTATAAAGGTTGATGAGAGAGGTGTGAGGTGGTTCTCCACGGGTGATATTGGGCAGCTCCATAAAGATGGCTGCCTTGAGATAATTGACCGTAAGAAGGATATAGTCAAACTTCAACACGGTGAATATGTTTCTCTAGGAAAGGTACATTTTCTTTTTACATATATTTATTTCCTTTTCTGACCAGAATCCACTCAGAGACCAATGTTTACAGGTTGAGGCAGTTCTGAGTGCCAGCCCTTATGTTGATAACATAATGGCACACGCGAATTCATTCCACAGTTACTGTGTGGCTCTTGTGGTGGCTTCACAATCTGCTGTTGAATCTTGGGCTTTGCAGAAAGGTATCAGATTTGATGATTTCACAAGTTTGTGTGAAATGGAAGAAACCGTGAAGGAAGTTTATGGTTCCCTGCTAAAGGTAGCAACAATATACTATACACTGAATATTGCAAGCATTATGTGTTATAACTTGACTCACAAGTTATCTTTACAGGCTGCGAAAACAGGGCGATTAGAGAAGTTTGAGATTCCTGCAAAAATCAAGTTGCTTTCAGAAGCATGGACTCCTGAATCTGGACTGGTTACTGCAGCACTAAAGATCAAAAGAGATGTTATTAGAAAGACTTTTTCAGAGGAGCTGGCAAACTTCTACCAATCTTGACTGATGGTTGAATTTGGGCATATGCTATATATATTCATCTCAAATAGTTTGTTTATGTACTAGTCTTGGTTTCCTCTAATTGATTGTACTGATTTTTGTAAGTCTTTCTGCTCAGTTTTGTTAATTACATGTCCATTATGAAGTAAAGGGGTTAGAAATATTTGGGTTAAAGTCTTAAAATTACCAATGTACTTTTGAATTCGGTTAGTTTTGATCGGTGTAATTAGTAATGTTTCATTTGAGTTGCTAGAAGATGGTTTTATGTTCCATTTAATCATTTGAGTTATTAGAAGTGGGTTATTGTAGCACGCAAATCCCACGTCGACCGTGGAAAGGAGATGTTGGGTTAATAAGGAATGCCCTGCCTCAAATATTCTCAACGTGTTTTGGGCGTATTGGTTGTGGGTGAGAGAACTCCACAGTTAAGCGTGCTCGGGTATAAGTAATCCAGGGATGGGTGACCAGGTTTTCACCCGGGTAACCAAAAACAAATCCACGAGCTCCTAGTTGGCAAAACGGACAATATTAGTGGTATGAAAAGACGGATGTTACAAACAGTATCAGAGTCACTCCTGTGCCGTTTGGAATCTCATCGATTCCCGGGGGTTTTAGAGGGACACCTAAGACAAATCTTACATATCTGATTGTAATGGTGAGGCAAATCTCATTGGGGTTGATGAGTTCACAAGAGGGAGGGTGTTTGTAACACCCTAGGCATGTCTCATATCGGTCGTGGACAGTAGAGATGCCGGGTTCATAAGGAATGTCTAGTCTTAAATATCATCAATGCATTTTGGGCGCATTGGTTGTGGATGAAATGAGAATTCCATAGTTAAGCATGCTCGGGTATGAGTAATCCTGGGATGGGTGACCCTTGTGAAGTTTTCACCCAGGTAACCAAAAACAAATCTGCGAGCTCCTAATGGACAAAGCGGACAATATTGGTGATGCGAGAGACCGGATTAAAATATGCTATTTATATTATGATTAAAATATGCTAGATAAGTTTATTTTAATAGCCTAATTCAATTGTATATGCATGAAGTGTTCTTGAGCAATCTTGACCAAATCTGGTTTTTTTTTTATAAAATGTTAGGTTATGAACCTTTATTTATGATCATAATTAGTCATAATCATCATTTAAATAATTTAGAGTGATGGTCCAAGTTTGGAAATTTGAAAATTTTGAGTTTATGCAAAATGGCAAAAATTGCCTAACTATTGACTGAAATGTCTTGAAGATTAAATGGGACAAGCATAATGTTAATTGATCAAACTTAACTTTGGTGGTTTTTTTTATAACAAACGGGTAAACGAGCTTAAATTTTAGAAAAAACAAGGTCAAACCTTCTTTATGGTTAAACAACACAACCAATTTTAAATAGAAAACTACAAGAATCGTATAAGTATTTAGTGCTGGTAAAATTTAGTATGAGAGAGAAACATATATTGTTTTAGGATTACAAAACCGTCTTATGTAACAAATTAAACAATAAATACATATGATTATAAGAATCTCATAATTCTATACTTAAAATTATTTATTCATGGTTTGTGTGGGCATGGGAGCTCCAACGAGGACAGGTAATAAAAGTATAATTAGGAAACAAATTGGTATAATTAAATAAGGGAAATCTTAATAATATATTGCAATAGTCTGATATGGTGTAGTTAAGATTCTTCTTAGAAATCTTAACAAATGAAAGAAGAATTGACCAACACATTAGCATTGACCAATAATGGAAGTGAAGGTGTTCTTTGATATAACATGTTTTAACGTTGTATATAGATGTTAGCTTCAACCTATTCAAAGATTCTGGACACTGGTAGGAAGTATTGACAAGATGACAATATTCTACATAATGTGAATGAGGAAAGATTCTTTTCACTTATGTACTTTTTTTATAGAGTTAAAAGTACTCGGGTAATCCATGTGTCATCCACTCTAGGGGTATTTTGGTCATTTTCAAAACATTTAACAGAAAAGTTAACTGTTATCTACTGCATGAACCAAACATGTTACGTTTACGCATAAATTGGGACTATTAGTGTAATTTTGTAAAACTATAGACCAAATCCAAAATTTAGACATACCACATCTACAATCCATGTACTTAACTCTTTTTTATATGGCAATTTAAAATAACACATCGATTTAACGTTTTTTCGTTGAACTGTTAGCTTGTTATACGTGCACGTACAAGAGAAATTTATGACTCGCATATCAAATTTGTCTATACTTTAGTATTCTTATTTTTTTATGTTTTATGTGTCTATTTTGTGAAAAAAATAATACCATTTTTACTTTTTAATACAATTGTTGATGGGATTAACCCCCTACACACGACATATTAACTCCAACATAACACCCTAGGTTAGCTTGTTGTAAAGCCATCTATATTTGGTATCTTTTCTTGAAAAGTAATTAATATTTTACGTCTAAATATCATTTAATCTTATATTTATAAAATCAAAACATTAATTTTGAGAAAAAAAAGATGTTTTTGTAATTTAAAATGTCAATTTAATTAAATGAGAAATATGGCTCGTCGTTGCGTGTTGTGACAGGTTTTTTCCCCCTAAACGACATGTCACCATCGATCGGTAAACCTAAAGTTAGTTCAAGACGAAACAATTTTAAAAAAAAGCTAAATAAATTGTCACACGTTGAAGCGGGGTTTTTTTCTCTCTAAACCCATGCCACGACCAATTGGTAAACCTAAAGTTAGTTAAAGAAGGGGAAAATTTTAAAAAGGTTAAATAAATAAACAACAAACAAAAATTTTAAAAAAGTTCTAAATGATTTGTTTAAATAATACAAAATAATTTACAGAAGAAACATAAAACTAATTAGAGTAAAAAAACTGAAAATGAAAAAAAGAAAAGAAAAAAAGGCTTAAAATCGGGCACGAAGGGGAACTGCTGAGATTTGAACCGGGTGGACACTATAAAGGGCAAAGGCGCTACTAGCTCCACCAACCAATTCATATGTTATTAACATACATTAAATTGTATATGGCTCTAAAAAAGAGCCAACCTTTTTTAATAACAATTTGGATTACTGATGTGTTACTGGTCCATTCAATCATCTTTACCACCGCCAAGAAGGAAATCCATAGTAGATGAAAAAAGAAAGTCAATTTAAGAAAAAGAAAACTAGCGGCCTATCACATGGTACGCTATGGTTGATCAACTATTTATGGTCCAATAAAAATACTCCACTATTCAGTTACGGTTCCTCAAGGTTTCTCTTTAATATATATATATTATAAAATAGAAAATGTTATATTACAGTTTACTACAAGTTCATAGGTTAAAAATATAATGATTTTGTTTCACAACTTATGATAAAGTATAATATTTTCAAATCATTGTCCTCTTGTCTGGTTAGTAAATGAGGCTATCCATGTCGGCTTTTGGAACTTTTTGATGCACGAGGTGAATTGTAAAATATAATATTAGATATATAATAAACTCATAATTTACAAAAAGGCATACTAAACTAAAAATTTTGTGTAACTTTTAAATAGTATATTTAGTTTATATATCCATTTTATATACATTAAAGTTTTCTTAATGAAATTGAAAAAACCATTATAAGAAAATGTAAAGATCATAGGTTCAAGTCTTGATAAAAACATTTTTTTTTCTTCTCTCTTTAAAAGGTTGTCATACAAAAACTCATAATTGTTAAAACTATTAAACAAAAAAAAACAAAAATGTGTATATTTAAACTCATTACATATAAAAAAAATTATTGAGGCCCGTTTTTTTATTACTTGTCCCGGACCTAAAACGTTTCGAGGATTCTCGGGGCAGACCCTGCGAGTCGTATCTCCGCCTATACATGTAACACCAGTCACATTCATGTTGACCAAAACAACCGTATTGCGTAAAAAAACCACTACACAGTTTGTATTGTGTAAAGAAAAACATAATACGATCGTGTTATGTCCCGTATTGACCAATACAATATGGGTGGTGTACATATAGCATTGGATGATATTCATACACCCCTAAAAGGTGGTTTATAGTCCTTTCACTCCCCTCCTATCATCATATAACTCCATCAATCAAATCAACATTACCTTATAAACATGTTTTACCATCACATCACTAACCTATACGCTCGTATAGTCGTATACAATCACATTCAGTGCCCTATACACTCGTATAACGTCACATCACTGCCATGTATATCATCACATCACTGCCTTATACACCCGTATACAATCACATTCACCATCCTATATGCATGTATACCATCACCTTCTTTGCCTATACACTTGTATACATATTTTTTAAAAGTGAGTGATCAGTAAAGTAGGGGTGCTCGTTTGGAACACCCAATTACAGTAGAACCTCTATAATTTAATACTCGATAAATTAATAACCTCGATAAAATTAATAAATTGTCCGGTCCCAACTTGGGACCAGTATAAAATTGGACCCCAATAGATAAAATAATAAGATAATAATTTTTTTGAAATCCCAATGTAAATATATTGGTCACAGCGAAACTATAAATTAATAATTACTAAAATATTCCAAAATTCTAGGATTTTCTAGTAAAAAATGAATCTATAGTCACTTGTTTTTTTGTGAACTTCAAATCTATATTGAGTTCATCTTTAAATCTCCCAATTGCACTTAAGAGTTGAGGCACTGTATTCTCGTATTGCAACAAAAAGTTGTGAAGAGTTGTTGCCGCTTGCAAAATCTTACGATAAAACCTTTTACGATAGTACATTTTAAAGGCTTTAATTATCCCAGCATCACATGGTTGAATTTTTGTAGTCATGCTTGGCGGTAGAAAAAATAACTCGATGTTTTGCAACCCTTGAATGTTTTTTGAATGTTGATGTGATTTTAAAATTTATCATTAGACATTTTATAGTGATCAATCTAGATCTATGTACATTGAACTTGACAAGTTCATTAATGTGTGAATGTACGTACATGGGAATTTTGAAGGTCATTGTTTATGTTTTATTCAAATAGGTAAAGTAAACGGACATGGTAATTTTGAATGTCGAATCATTAATTTGAGAGTTGCTCACAAATATATGCCTACTTTTTAAATTAATAATTTATTAATTTATCGATATAATAATATCTCGCTAAATTAATAAAATATCCCGGTCCCAACATTATTAATTTATAGAGGTTCTACTGTATTTATTATTTCTATAAATTAAAATATGATATGATATTTTGCTTTGAGGTCCTATATTTTTAAAATAAAATAGTGTAATTAGTATGTAAAATAATTTACATTGTCAAAATATTCAGAACTTAAAGTTATTTAAAAATTACATTAAGTTAAAAAGTAAACAAATTAAGAATTGTTATGAATAAAATATGAACTAAAAGTATAAGAAAACAAAAGGCAATTTTGTTTTTTTTAAAATAAAATTCAATAAAAGATAATTAAATAATAATAAATCAAATAATTGTAAAAAAGACATGCTAGGCCATCCCCAAGGCCCGATTCACGCCTTATCCATCAAGCTACATCAGTTTTTAAGGGTTTTTGTAACAGATTATATTTCAGGGGAAAATAAAAGAATATTATTCATAAAACAGTAACATCTTACTAAATATTATTATACTATCACTAAAAACGAAGGATCAAGACATTTTACACATTATTGAATATATTATTTACTAGGTTAAAATCCCGTGTACACGGGTTAAATAAATAAAATGTTATATATTTAGTAATAAAAATTTTATATTTTAAAAAACCCGTGTAATACACGGGTTGAATAAACCAGTATATTACATCGGTTGAATAAAATATAATGTAATTTGTTAACAAACATATTTGTCAAAATATGTTTTTAAAAAATGTAATTTGTCGTGATAGTTATGAGGTCTGTTAAGTTAGTTTTTAAAACATTTTTTTTCAACTGGGTATTAATTTTTTAATTTAATTGATAAATGTTAGTTCATATTAAGTTCATTTGATTGATGATATAATAACTATTTATAATTAAATAATAGGTATTCGTAATTAGATTTATTAATATAAAAATTATTATTTAATAGTAGATAGAAATAGAAAATCTAATATTTAATAGGAGAGAGAGACAGAAAAATAAAGATGAGGAGTAACCAGAGAGTGACACGTGTCCTGAAAAGATTTTCATTTATTAGAGTAGTAAAATAATAATGGTTTTGAGGGATTATTTGTATACAATAAGTTTATGTTGAGTGTAAAGTTTTATAAAATATAAAGAGGATAAATGGTTGGTAATTTACTATATGTCTTAAAAACACATGACGCAAATAAAAATGTAAATTTATGGGAACTTTTAGAAGTTATTTTTTTTTAAAAACTCAATGAATAATTGATCTAGTAAAGTGTAATCAAAGTTTATATGAAAACACTGTCCAATTAAATTAAAATACAAGAGTGTGATTATTTCGCTTATAGCCCAATATTGTGCTTGCAACATAAAAGCATATATGATTCTTATAACAAGAAAGGAAGAAAAAGAATTAACAACTTTTTTTCCATTATAACCTACTTGGAAAATGGAAAATCATGTCTTTCCTTAATCGGTTACTTGGCTCGTTCTTGACGTTTGAGCAGTTTGGTAAAGCTAAACTTTACTAGTAATAAGAATTTATTTGGTCAAGTACTAACAAGCTTTGGAACCTGAAAGGGCTGACTCCTTTAGATTTGAGTTCTAATGAGCTAAGTGGTGAGCTTCTTTCGAGTTTGTTCACATATGGGGTTATTGTTAGACTTAATTGAGTTTGTTCACATATAAAACCGAATGGGTCACGGTCAATGTTTGGGTCGGTCAAGATTGGAGTCGGTTTAGGTTTATTATTATTTTTTTGGTATGGTGTTTTTATTTGGTATTATTTTAGTAGTTTGATAGGTTTTATTTGGTTGATTTAGTTTTCATATACAGGATTAAGGTATTTTGGTTATTAAGTTTTGGGTTTATTATAAATGAGTCTTATGATATTGTAAAATAATAAAAGTTCATGACTTTTTCTGAGTGTGATTTTTGGGTCTGTGTCATTATAAACAAACAAATTAACAAAAACAAACAGCTTTTCTATAACTTTTAACTCTAATATAAACAAACAAATAAAATTTATAAAGAAACAATTTAACAAAAACAAAAAACTAAAGGTAGAATATGCCCCCACTTACTAGAAATGTGATGAGGTGGACCTTCAAAGTAGAATATGCCCCTATATTACTAAAATGAGTTAAAATTTAAGGAGAAAAAAAAAACCTTTTTCTTATGTTATGTGTGTAGGCTCTTACGGTGCCTTTCTCCGCCTAATTACTCGATAACCCTTTCTTCTACCACAAGGAGTAGAATCCTAATCCGATCTTCATCCTTACGCTATATATCTAATTTCATTTTACATACAGGTGACGGAGGAGCTAAAGGAACTCATGTCCATGGCCGTTCCGATCACGGCAATGAACTGTCTCGTCTTTCTTCGAGCGGTTGTTTCAGTGCTTTTTCTAGGTAGGTTAGGGAGCCTGGAGCTAGACGGTGGTTCGTTGTCGTTAGGTTTTACTAACATCACCGGCTACTCGGTGTTAGTCGGACTAGCGTCGGGGCTGGAGCCGGTGTGCAGCCAGGCGTACGGTAGCAACGGCAGTAACAAGTGGGAGTTATTGTCTGCGTCGCTGGTGCGTATGGTGTTCATATTACTGATGGCGGTTATACCGATTAGTTTGTTCTGGTTAAACCTTGAGCCGATTATGTTATTGATGGGGCATGATGCAACGATTACGTCAATGGCTGCGACGTACTGTATTTATTCTCTACCGGATTTGTTAACGAATTGTTTGTTACAGCCGTTGAGGGATCTACGGTCACAGGGGGTGACGAAACCGATGATGTGGTGTAGTTTAATAGGGGTTGCGTTTCACGTGCCGTTGAATTACGTGTTGGTGGTGGGGGTGGGATTGGGTGTGGGGCGGGGTGGCAATGGCTTCGGTGGTGACGAATTTGAATATGGTGGTGTTGATGATTGGGTACGTGTGGGTGTATGGGAAGTGGAAGTGGACGTGGAGATGGACGAATGGGATTGGAATGGGGGCGTTGGTGAGATTGTCTGTGACGAGTTATATGGGAATATGTTCGGAGTGGTGGTGGTATGAGATCGTGACCGTTCTTGCTAGATATCTGGAGAATCCTAGACTGGCGGTGGCAGGCACTGGGGATACTGATACAGACAACTAGTCTGATGTACACGGTTCCCATGGCCTTGGCTGGCTGTGTATCTGCCCGAGTAAGTGTCACACCCCGTCAAGGCGAAAACACGAGGCGCGACGTTCATGGTTTCCAAAGCATATAATTACCGCAAACACATACATGATAAATGGATACATAAACAAGTTTAATGTTTTACATTCCAAAATGTAATTGAGTTTACAAAAAGTGAAGATTTCGCAAATATGACTCTATTACAATGAGTTATACAAGAGAAATCCCCCCCCCAAATATTGTATCCATCGTGCATGCATGTAATCTACATTGCTAACCTTGCGATCACGTTCAATTTCCTGAAAAACATACTTAAAATTGTCAACACTAGGTTGGTGAGTTCACAGGTTTAATCAAATAGTTCTTTGAAAAATTCAACTGTTCGTAAATAGTTTCAGGTGCATGTGATAAACAGAATAAGAATTGTTGACCCATTTATAAACTAGCTAGGAATACAAATAATATGTTCATACATGAGGCGTAACCAAACCATGACAATTGTACACGCCCCTAATTTCGTTATCCGGTTCTATGCGGCCATAAATCCTCCAGATTGTGGTTAGCGCGACTAACCATGACCGGGAGACGTCACTCTCCATAGTACTATTCATAGGACCCTAGGCTACAGTTAATGGTTACTACGTTGTTTCAGGGGACTTTAGCGGCCGCAACTTGTTGTTCTCATCTCATGTAAACATAAAAGTCGTGTCTTATTCTCTTGTTATCCCATAAAATAGTTGTAAGTATGTCTTTCCCCCAAATATAGAAAACAGTAAAAAGGGGCCGTGAAACTCACCTTGAGTTTGTGTATACTTGTAATGATACTTGTTGTAGTCAAACTTGACTATTCGTACCCTAGATACCAAAGGGTAAATTGTGTTAAGACCGAACGTCTTATATTGCAAATTGTTCACCGACCTTGCAAATCTGGTTGCTTTTGTTTAAATGTATTCTTATATTTTCAACACTTGTTTTGTTATAAAAACAGTTCCAAGTTACTGCCCAATGAGACTGATGACCAGGTATCGAAACTACATAGTTTCGATTGAACATAACAGATGTCGAAACTTACTAGTTTCGATTGAGCAAGCTAGGTATCGAAACTTCCTAGTTTCGATTGGGAAATAGGTATCGAAACTTCCTAGTTTCGATTGAGTAGACAGGTATCGAAACTACCTAGTTTCGATTGAGTAATAAGTATCGAAACTCCTAGTTTCGATTGAGTAAATAGGTATCGAAACTATAGTTTCGATTACTGCAATTCTGATTGACAGAATCATTCCTGCATATTTTTATGTTTCAAACTTGAATTCGACACACTTTTCTTGTTATCTTACTTGCGTTTGAATATTTTGTATGTTTAGCTACGGTTTTAAAGAAAATATTGTAGATAGTATTGAGTTTTTACCTTAAAACAGAGATGAAGATGATGAGAGAAAACAGAGAATGATCTTGATTCTTCTGTTAAATTTCCTTTAGAAACACTTGAAATTCTTCTTAACACACCGAATTATGGTAGGTTTTTGTAACGAACCAAAATCCGGGTTTCGTTTTCAAATAAATAAATAAATATTTTATAAATATTATGGTGAAAATAATATTTATGAAATAAGTTGAAACAAGTGGGTTTCAAGTTAGTAATGGGGTTACACTAGTTTTTAACTAGTTTTGGAATGAAGTGGGTGAAATGAAAGTTGAGGGGCTAAATTTGTAAATATGGCAAATCTGCCATATTTGACTTGGTGAAGTCAAAATTGAGCTATTTTGTTGGTGTGGGTCGTTCATCTCAAGAGAGCAAAAAGAGAAATCGAGTTTGAAGCATAAATCGTGCAATTGAGGCTTGTTTTGTGAAGGTTTTGGCTCACACAACATCTTCATAACATCAAGTAAGTGATTCTCTTCCTCTTGATTTCACCATGAATGTGTTCTTGGTGGGTTTTGGGTGAAATCCGAAATTATGTATGCATGTGATGAAATGGTGTTAGATTATTGATAATTTAGCTAAACTAAAGTTAAAGAATGATGATTAACATCCTAGAACCCTTTGATTTTGGTTATGAGAAGTTAGGGTTCATATGGTGGAAATTGGGGGTGTTTGGATCATGATGCTAAAATGATGAATTAATGAAGATTAAGTGTTTTTAAGATGTTAGACACTTGAACAAACACCACATATACTTAATAATAATTTTTGAAAGAAAAATTAGTGTTAAGATTAAGATAATGAAACTCAAGTGGGTGAGTTTGTGGTGAAAGAGGGTGTTTGGTTATGAGGATAACCCAAACGGGTCAATTTGAGTTGGAAATGTGGAAATTAAGTTGTGAACTCAATTGTAGTGGAATTTTGATGTATGATAGATTACTAAACTAGGTGAATTTGTTTAGGTGATCAAATTGCAAAGCTAGAAGGTGTTGCGGGATCTTCTAACTCAAAAGGTAAGTGCTTTGCACTTACTTAGTAATGATAGGTGGTGGTGTTGATCATGTTTGAATTTCATGTTGGTTATTCAAATATCTTATAGGTGTTTATTGGTATGTGGATGAATTTAGTTAATAAACCTATATGGTGTAAGAATTGACTTGTGTGGTAAAAGCCAAGTTTGTATGCATAATGTAGTTGACTATGTGGTATATGGTCAAACTAAAATGTAGAATATGTTGAATTGGTGTAAATGACTATGTGGTATATAGTTAAGCTAAAATGTGGTATGTGATAAAGTATAGTAATTGACTTATGTGGTGTAAAGTCAAACTAAATGTGGTAATTTGAGGAAAGTGGCTTATGTGGAATATAAGTCAACCATTGTGGAAAAATGGTGAAGTCGGTGTAAATTGACTTATGCGGAATATAAGTCTAACCATTGTGGAAAAATGGTGAAGTCGGTGTAAATTGACTTATGCGGAATATAAGTCTAACCATTGTGAATTAATGGTGAGATTGGCGTATATGGACTTATGTGGTATATAAGTCAAACCATTGCGGAATAATGGTGAATGTGGTGTAATTGACTTATGTGGTATATAAGTCAAGTGTAAGGGACCTTAGTTGACCAATTGGGTGTGAACGGGTCAAATGGGTGAAAGGGATGAAAACAAGTTGTAAATACTTGTTTGTTAAGTCTAGCACATTACTATGGTAATATGTTAATGAAATGCTAATGTATGGAACCATAATTGACCAAATAGACGCAAACGGGTCAAATGGGTTAAATAGGTGAAAAGGGTGAAAACAAGTTGTAAATACTTGTTTGATATGTTTATATCATTACTAATGGTGAAATATTATTGTGGTTATGCAGGGAAAGCTCCGAGGTAGGTCTATGTCAATGTTCAAGGGTGAAGGATTCTCGTATGCAATTTTTGTGTTTTTGAGGATTTATGTAAAATCCTTGTAAAGTGGTGTGTTTGACACTTGATTTATGTTTTGGTGAATATGAAATGTCATATGTTTGTTTTTGGTCAAAACCCAAGTGTTGGGAATTTTTAGTGTCTTGAAGGTTTAAAAAAAAAAGATGGAAATTTGGCTAAGTATGAAAACTGCAGAAAAAGCTGGAAACTTTCTGTGAGAAAGGCTTCCTCGCGGGCCGCGACGGGGTGGCCTATGTTTCTCGCGGGTCGCGAGAGGTAAAAAAAAAAATTTTTCTGGGATTAAGACTTCCGCGCGTTAAAGTATAGTTTTTAAAAGTGGTGTGTTTCAGTTTTGCCTTAGAACTTGACTTCGAATTGGAGAGAAATGGGGAAATTTGTCATAGGAAATGAGAAATATGACAGAGATTGTGAGGTTGAGACTGAGGAGGTATGGGTTTTTCTAAATGTGAGTGAAGTAGGAAGTGGGAGGGATGGTCTCTTCTGAATTTCGGCCGAAAAGTCAAGGAAAGTGGTTTGGGGGTTGATAAATCAAATAATTAGATTTTAAGTGTTAATTTATTAATGGTATTAATATCAATTAGAGTTTTAAAGGGGTAATTTGATTTGGTTTAGATTCTTCACGGCATTGTAAATTTATTCTAAAAATAATTTATTGACCAAATCGTAAAATTTGTGTAATATATATATATATATATATATATATATATATATTTTCTGGTTATTCATTTTAACCACTAACGTTCGTATTTAGTCGGTTTATATGACACGTGAACCGGTAACTCCCAGAATTACCAAGATATAAAATGAGACAATGTTCGGTTTTTGTTAGACCTTAATGTCCTTGTTTGTGAAATTAAATAAATCACAAAAACAATTAAAATGTAACTTGTTTAATACATGTACGGATATTGACCTGAAATGTCGGGTGTCACATTCTCCCCATGTTAAAAGAATTTCGTCCCGAAATTCAATTCGTGTCATCTTGAACTGGTGCATCCTTAAACAAGGAAAGGTATTTTGTTTTCATTTGGTCCTCCCGTTCCCATGTATACTCAGGACCACGTTTTGAGTTCCAACGTACCTTAACCAGTTTGATTCGACTGCGTCTCAGCCTTTGGAATTTCCAATCTGTAATCTCAATTGGTTCCTCGATGAAATGAAGTTTATCATCAATATGAATTTCATCTGGCGGTATGATCAAGGTCTCGTCTGCCAAGTACTTCTTGAGATTTGATACATGAAACGTATCATGTACATTGCTTAGTTATTATGGCAAATTGAGCTTGTAAGCTACGGGGCCAACCCTAGCCAGTATTTCAAAAGGTCCAATGTATCTAGGGTTGAGTTTACCACGGTTACCAAACCTTGCAACGCCTTTCCATGGTGAGACCTTTAACATTACTCGGTCACCAATTTGAAATTCTAATGATTTCCGTCTGTTATCAGCATAGCTCTTTTGTCTGTCTCGGGCAGCTTTCAGACGGTCCTTAATTTTGAAGATCTTATCAGTGGTTTCCTGGACAATCTCAGGGCCTGTCAAATGTTTTTCACCAACTTCCGCCCAACATAGCGGTGAGCGGCATTTACGACCATATAAAGCTTCAAACGGAGCTGCCTTAATGCTCGTGTGGTAGCTGTTATTATAGGAAAACTCTGCCAACGGTAAATGAGTATCCCAATTACCTCCGAAATCAATTACACACGCACGGAGCATATCCTCTAAGGTTTGAATGGTCCTTTCGCTTTGACCATCTGTTTGTGGGTGATATGCCGTGCTCATGTCAAGACGTGTGCTCATGGCTTCTTGTAATGATTTCCAGATTCTAGACACGAATCTGCTGTCTCTATCAGAGATAATAGAAATTGGCACTCCATGCCTAGCCACAATTTCTTTGATATAAAGCTTTGCAAGTTTCTCGGTTTTATCCGTCTCCTTGATAGGTAGGAAATGAGCTGATTTTGTTAAACGGTCGACAATTACCCATATGGTATCATAACTACTGGACGTCTTGGGTAATTTCGTGATAAAATCCATAGAAATTTGTTCCCATTTCCATTGGGGAATTTCAGGTTGTTGTAACAAGCCAGACGGTTTCTGATGTTCGGCTTTTACTTTTGAACACGTTAAGCATTTATTGACATATGTGGCAATATCTCCTTTCATATTGGGCCACCAATATAATTCTTTTAGGTCCTTATACATCTTATCTGAACCTGGGTGAATGGAGTACCTGGACTTGTGGGCTTCGTCCATAACCAACTCCCGTAAGTTACCAAAACATGGCACCCAAATTCTATTCATGAAGTATAAAGTATCATCTGATTTTGGCTCTAATTGTCTGATCATTCCTCGTAAAGCTTCATTCTGAACGTTTTCTTCTTTGATTGCCTCTTGTTGTGCCATCCGGATTTGAGTCGTGAGACTCGTATGAATTGTTAATCTTAGGGCACGAACACGAAGTGTTTTAACTCGTTCTTTGCGACTTAAGGCGTCTGCTACGACATTGGCTTTCCCGGGATGGTACTTGATATCACAATCATAGTCGTTTAGTAGTTCTACCCAACGACGTTGTCTCATGTTAAGTTCCTTTTGATCGAAGATATGTTGAAGACTCTTGTGATCAGTAAAGATAGTGCATCTTGTACCGTAAAGATAATGTCTCCAAATCTTGAGTGCAAACACAACTGCACCCAACTCCAAGTCGTGGGTCGTATAATTCTTTTCGTGCACTTTTAGTTTCCGTGAGGCATATGCGATGACTTTGTCTCTTTGCATTAACACACAACCAAGTCCTTGGTGTGATGCATCGCAGTATACGACAAAATTGTCGATTCCCTCAGGAAGGGATAAGATCGGTGCACTACACAGCTTTTGCTTCAGTAATTGGGAAGCTGACTCTTGCTTGACACTCCAATCATACTTCTTTTCTTTCTGGGTTAATGTGGTTAAGGGCATGGCTATTTTTGAAAAATTCTCAATGAATCGTCTGTAGTAGCCGGCCAAGCCCAAAAATTGACGTACTTCTGTCGGAGTCTTTGGTGCTTCCCAGTTTTTGATTGCTTCAATTTTTGATGGATCGACGTGAATTCCTTCCTTGTTGATGACATGTCCAGGAAAATGTACTTCTCGGATCCAAAACTCACACTTAGAGAATTTAGCGTAAAGTTTCTCGTTCCTGAGTAGTTCTAAGATTAATTTCAGATGATGTTCATGATCCTCCTTGGTTCGTGAATATATTAATATATCGTCGATAAATACTATCACGAATTTATCCAAGTATGGTTTGCACACTCGGTTCATGAGATCCATAAAAACAGCTGGTGCGTTTGTCAAACCAAACGGCATAACTAGGAATTCGTAGTGGCCATAACGAGTCCTAAATGCTGTCTTCGGTACATCTTCTTCTTGGATTCTTAGTTGATGATACCCCGAACGTAGATCAATCTTAGAGTAGAAGCTAGAACCTTGTAGTTAATCGAACAAATCATCTATTCGAGGGAGTGGGTATCGGTTTTTGATTGTAAGCTTGTTTAATTCTCGGTAATCAATACACATCCTAAAGGTTCCATCCTTTTTCTTTACGAATAGGACCGGAGCTCCCCAAGGTGAGAAACTCGGTCTTATGAAACCTTTATCAAGCAACTCTTGCAGTTGATTAGATAATTCCTGCATCTCGGAAGGTGCTAATCGATACGGTGATCGCGCAACCGGGGCGACTCCTGGTACCAAATCGATTCGGAATTCAACTTGTCTCGGTGGTGGTAATCCAGGTAAGTCTTTAGGAAAAACTTCAGGATAATCCTTAACGATTGGTATATCCTCAAGTCGACGTTCCTCGGGTTTCTTCTCGACGACGTGAGCCAGGAATACGCAATAGCCTTTACGTAGATACTTACGAGCTTTCATGCAGTTTATCATCCTTAATGTTACTCTAATCTTCTCACCTTGAATCGAAAGAACTTCTCCGTTCGGGAGTGGGATTTGGACAATCTTTTCAAAACAAACAATCTTGGCGTGATTCTTCGACAACCAATCCATACCAATAACAACATCAAAACTTCCCAAGTCAACGGGTAATAGGTCTATACTAAATGTGTGGTTCTTAAAACATAAGGTACAACCCTGAATGACTTCTTCGGTTTTAATTAATTTCCCATTTGCTAATTCAATTGTATAATTTTGGTCTAATTTGCTGGGCTTAATACCGAGTAGGGACTTAAAGTCATTTGACACAAAACTCATATCAGCACCCGTATCGAAAAGTATAGAGGCATAGTGATTATTTATCGGGAACGTACCAGTGACAATGTTCGGATCTTGTCGTGCGTCACCAGCCCCCATTCAAATGCTCTTCCACGGGCCTGATTGTCGTTTCGGTTCTTCAACTTTGGACAGTCTTTTCTAAAGTGCTTTGGATCTCCGCACTCAAAGCATCCCTGATTCATCCTTCCTGTTCCTGGTTTGACCTTTCCTGCTGCTTGATTGATTTTATTAGGGTTCGCATTGCTCCAACAGTTATGGGCTAGATGCCCATATTTTTTACATTTTCCACATTGGGTACACTTTCCACTGTGATGATATCCACACTTGTCACACCTCGGTAGTGTTCCAAGATACCCATTTTGTCCTTCAATGTTGGCAGCATAGGCTTTCATAGTTTCAGGTCTCTTGTAAGCTTGATTCTTGTTTTGATTACTTGGTTTTCCAAACCATTTCCTCTTTTCCCCAGACCTTCCTTCCTCGGTCTCCTTCTTCTCAAACAAACCATCACGCACAGCATTATCCCTTAGTTTGAATGCTAGAGTTATAGCGCTCTTGGCATCCATGGGGTTCGATGAAGTCACCAGGCTTCGGATTTGAGGTGCGAGACCCCACAAATATCTTTCAACCTTCTTGTATTCTGGGGTAACCATGTGTGGAACCAAGATTGCTAACTCATTGAATCGGTCAGTGTAGCCAGCAACATCATCTCCTATCATCTGTAAATTCCACATTTCAGATTCAATCTTTTGCAACTCATTTCGAGGACAATATTCCTCAATCATCATGTTTTTCAAGTCTTCCCAAGACAACTCATATGCTGTTTGCCTTCCCAAAGTCTTTACTTGTGAATTCCACCAGGTTAAAGCTTTATCAGTGAGTGAGCATGTAGAATACTTCACCATGCAGTCAGCAGTGCATTCACTAATATCGATTACCAATTCCATCTTTTCTATCCACCTCATTAGACCTACTGCACCCTCGGTGCCATTGAAGTTGCGGGGTTTGCAAGATAGAAAGGCCTTGTAGGAGCACTTCCTATTTGGAGTATCTGTAGAATTACAAGTCATAACGTCATTAATTCGGATCATGACTATGTGTTACGGCTTATTTATTCTATTACCTCCGGAACCTCCGGCTGTACCGCTACCTCCTGCACCTCCTCCGCCGGTACCACTGCCGTTTCCTCCTCCACTATTTCGATTTGCCTCATACTGCTCCATGGAAGCAGCTACTCGCTGTGCTATGAGTTGCTCCACGTTTGGGGAAATCGTCTCGTTGTTGTCACCAGTAGTGTTACGGGGTGTCCCACGCTTAGGTGCCATGATGTTCTTTCTAACATATCAATTAAAAAGAAACAACATTATATAATAATGATAGATCATGACATAAGGATATAACAACATCAAACGTAAACAACCATCGTTACAACATAAACCATCACATACATAGTTAAAACATACATAGTACATTGTTCCAAAAGACAAGGATACAAAAGGGATGGGTTCTCATGACCACATCCGTACCAAAGTTTTAAACTACATAATGCGCTATGGGCACAACCCGCCCATAATAGGTTTAAAAGAAGAAGTGGGAGTACAATCCAATCATCATGGCAAGTCAGCCAAAGTCCTTTCTTCCAGCGCCTCCACCATGTCTCGGACCGTAACAGTGAACTGCCAGTCCATGTCAGCTCTCAACTCGAGGTAGTCAGTGGCACCCTGGATGTCTCGAGTGCTGTCCTCCAGAGTCTGTACTCGAGATCCGAGCCCTTGACGTAAGCGCGTGGCTGCATCCCCATGTGCTCGAATATCATCTAGGAGATCATCAAGACGCTCCTCGTGCGTATGAACGCGTGCTACTAATGTAGGCACTGTGAGCTCCATGGCTTCCCTAGTGTGGGGTAGGGGTGTTGGGGAGTTGAAGGACTCTCCGAGCTCAAAAGTAGATGGGATGCTCTCCATCTCCCTCCATCGTGCCAGAGTTCGAGGCATCCAACGGATAGTTCCTGTAGTAGGGTGGTAGCAGGGTCGTTTCCTAGATAGTTCCTCATCGGTCTCCAAGTCTTTCAAGGTCACGGGCTGCCAGGTTTCTCTTGCGCGGAAGTCGAACCTTCTTCCTAGCACTTTGTACTTTAATTGGTCCTCCGCTTTTCTTTCGGTAGATTATAGGCTGTTCTCCTAGAGCGACATTGGGTGGTGTGGAGCTGCGGGTTTGTACTCAATTTTTGGGACGTGAGGCGGAAAGTTCCTCGTTTGATTCAGTGTCAGAGACGGGGTCAGAGTGTGAATGTGACGACATGCTTGTGACTACAATATCCATATATCATGATGACTGGTTATGCAATGCTTATGCAATGAAAACGTTTTAGTGAGTCATTTAGATTATAGACTAGGTTCCATTGTAGACTCCTAGTTCGCTATAATCAATGGCTCTGATACCAAATCTGTCACACCCCGCCAAGGCGGAAACACGAGGCGCGACGTTCATGGTTTCCAAAGCATATAATTACCGCAAACACATACATGATAAATGGATACATAAACAAGTTTAATGTTTTACATTCCAAAATGTAATTGAGTTTACAAAAAGTGAAGATTTCGCAAATATGACTCTATTACAATGAGTTATACAAGAGAAATCCCCCCCCCCCAAATATTGTATCCATCGTGCATGCATGTAATCTACATTGCTAACCTTGCGATCACGTTCAATTTCCTGAAAAACATACTTAAAATTGTCAACACTAGGTTGGTGAGTTCACAGGTTTAATCAAATAGTTCTTTGAAAAATTCAACTGTTCGTAAATAGTTTCAGGTGCATGTGATAAACAGAATAAGAATTGTTGACCCATTTATAAACTAGCTAGGAATACAAATAATATGTTCATACATGAGGCGTAACCAAACCATGACAATTGTACACGCCCCTAATTTCGTTATCCGGTTCTATGCGGCCATAAATCCTCCAGATTGTGGTTAGCGCGACTAACCATGACCGGGAGACGTCACTCTCCATAGTACTATTCATAGGACCCTAGGCTACAGTTAATGGTTACTACGTTGTTTCAGGGGACTTTAGCGGCCGCAACTTGTTGTTCTCATCTCATGTAAACATAAAAGTCGTGTCTTATTCTCTTGTTATCCCATAAAATAGTTGTAAGTATGTCTTTCCCCCAAATATAGAAAACAGTAAAAAGGGGCCGTGAAACTCACCTTGAGTTTGTGTATACTTGTAATGATACTTGTTGTAGTCAAACTTGACTATTCGTACCCTAGATACCAAAGGGTAAATTGTGTTAAGACCGAACGTCTTATATTGCAAATTGTTCACCGACCTTGCAAATCTGGTTGCTTTTGTTTAAATGTATTCTTATATTTTCAACACTTGTTTTGTTATAAAAACAGTTCCAAGTTACTGCCCAATGAGACTGATGACCAGGTATCGAAACTACATAGTTTCGATTGAACATAACAGATGTCGAAACTTACTAGTTTCGATTGAGCAAGCTAGGTATCGAAACTTCCTAGTTTCGATTGGGAAATAGGTATCGAAACTTCCTAGTTTCGATTGAGTAGACAGGTATCAAAACTACCTAGTTTCGATTGAGTAATAAGTATCGAAACTCCTAGTTTCGATTGAGTAAATAGGTATCGAAACTATAGTTTCGATTACTGCAATTCTGATTGACAGAATCATTCCTGCATATTTTTATGTTTCAAACTTGAATTCGACACACTTTTCTTGTTATCTTACTTGCGTTTGAATATTTTGTATGTTTAGCTACGGTTTTAAAGAAAATATTGTAGATAGTATTGAGTTTTTACCTTAAAACAGAGATGAAGATGATGAGAGAAAACAGAGAATGATCTTGATTCTTCTGTTAAATTTCCTTTAGAAACACTTGAAATTCTTCTTAACACACCGAATTATGGTAGGTTTTGCCTTAGAACTTGACTTCGAATTGGAGAGAAATGGGGAAATTTGTCGTAGGAAATGAGAAATATGACAGAGATTGTGAGGTTGAGACTGAGGAGGTATGGGTTTTTCTAAATGTGAGTGAAGTAGGAAGTGGGAGGGATGGTCTCTTCTGAATTTCGGCCGAAAAGTCAAGGAAAGTGGTTTGGGGGTTGATAAATCAAATAATTAGATTTTAAGTGTTAATTTATTAATGGTATTAATATCAATTAGAGTTTTAAAGGGGTAATTTGATTCGGTTTAGATTCTTCACGGCATTGTAAATTTATTTTAAAAATAATTTATTGACCAAATCGTAAAATTTGTGTAATATATATATATATATATATATATATATATATATATATATATTTCTGGTTATTCATTTTAACCACTAACGTTCGTATTTAGTCGGTTTATATGACACGTGAACCGGTAACTCCCAGAATTACCAAGATATAAAATGAGACAATGTTCGGTTTTTGTTAGACCTTAATGTTCTTGTTTGTGAAGTTAAATAAATCACAAAAACAATTAAAATGTAACTTGTTTAATACATGTACGGATATTGACCTGAAATGTCGGGTGTCACAGTAAGTTTCTCATGCTTTTTATTTTATGCCTTTTTATTATTATTTTCATGGGATGTTTCTAATAATATTATTCCTAGACCAGGTGATATTATCGTACGTGCCATATATCATTACTAGAAAAATTATTATATCTATTGTATGACTTTGTTAGTGAGCACGTTAGTTACTTCTATGTCAGTTTACCATATTCTACATGTCGCGTCTAATTTGACGACACCAATTCATATAGGTCATATAAAATAGTTATTGCTCGTATGAGTATTTTTTTGTTAGATTATACGGTCTATATAACATTTCAGTGGTCTATGTATAGTTTTTCTTTAGACGTAGCTTTTTTTATTAAAAGAATGGTTTTTTTAAATGAAAAATCACTAAGAATAACCATATTAGAGTTGGACATTTTTTATAAAGTTTATAACTTAATTGTTGTAAAAACTTTTAATAAAAGAAAACCTTAATCAATACTATATAGACACATTTGATGAAATGTTGATTCTCATGGTTTTTCTATTTTCTATAAAGGGGTGTTTGGTTTAAAGGTTTAAAAGTATGGAACAAGAAGAAGAATAGAAGGAAGTGTTTGATTTAAAGGTGTGATTTTTAAATTTTAAAATGAAACCTTTGAAATTGGGTTTTCTATAAACATTCTTATTGGAGCTACGCATAAAGAAAAAACTATTTTTTTTAAACTCATAATAATATTTTGTCATTAAGAAATTATTAGATAAAATAATGATTGAAAAGATTCTTGTATTGTTTTGCTGTATTATGCAATTAATAGAAAACATTATCTGAAACTGCTTTTTATTTGAATTACTAGTTTAGATCCCGTGTATACATACGGGTGAAAAATATCAATAACTAAAATTTTTAAATTTTTATGTGTATATTTTACACGTGTAAAAATGTATCATATACTAAGGATATAAAACAAAAGTCAAAATATGCAAAAACTAATATATAATTGGGTTTCGAAAATAAATTAAATATTATTTAATGTAATTTGTTTTTCATTTATTATTTGATTGAAAATATAAGTTAAATAATTAGATTTTTAAAGTTTCATAAGGGATAATTTAAAATAAATGTGTTTTATTAGTATAATTAATATTTTTTTAAATATATATTGTTGTTAAAAAAGGAGATGCATTTAATAAGAGAGAGAAGCGGAAAAAAAATAATGAGAATGAATGTGGAGGCGACAGGTGACATGGAAAAACCTTTATTTATTATATAGTATAGATTTATTTGTATCTTATAATTAACAATCAATGTAATACAAACAGCCTATTAATGAAAAAAAAAACTCTTATACTCGTATGACTCCATCTCTTCTAATCTAAAACACAAGTCAAATTAAGAAAACATAATACTTTTAATTAAATATATTCTTATAATGATTATTGAGTATGGCATTGAGGTTTTAGATTTTGCTTTTTGATCAAAGTTTCCATAAATAAGTATAAAGTTAGTTCATAAAGTAATTGGTTGTGGGGTGGATGAGGTAGAATAATCGTCTTTCTAATGTTAATATTCTAAAAAGCAATTTCAATGCTCTTCTATTTATTACTTGTAACCAATATTTCATGCTAATAATAACTAATAACTGTTTATGTGTTTGATTTTAAGGTGGGTAACGAGCTCGGCGCAGGGAGACCAAACAAGGCAAAACTAGCGGCACTCGTCACCTTGGCATGTGCTTTCGTGGTCGGTTTCATCAACGTCATTTGGACCGTTGTCTTTAGGGACAAATGGAGCGCGTTATTCACCCGTGACCATATGCTCCAATCACTTGTATCATCTGTCATGCCCATCATGGGTCTATGTGAGCTAGGAAACTGCCCTCAAACCACTGGTTGTGGGATTCTCCGCGGGACTGCTAGACGCGTGGTTGGTGCCCGCATCAACCTCGGGTCCTTTTACTTTGTGGGCACCCCTGTGGCCGTGGGCTTAGCCTTTTTCTACAAAGTTGGGTTTAGTGGTTTGTGGTTTGGTCTTTTGTCAGCTTAACTTGCGTGTGTGGTTTCGGTTTTGTATTCGATACTTGTTCAAACAGATTGGGAAGGTGAGGCTTTGAGAGCCGAGAAACTAACGAGTTCCTCTGGTGTGTTGGAGATGGTCACGGATGCGGCTAGTGATCATGAAAACGGGTTTTTGATATAAAGTGTATTAAGTTTTTATATCATCACAATGTACGAATAGATAAAAGCATGAACCAAATGGCCTTTGTGGTAACAGTATCAAGGTGTTGGATAAGATTTTGTTTTTTCAAATGGTGAGGGTTCAATTTCCATGGTGGACAAAAAAATGTGTAGTTTAGTCGTAGATTAGAGAGTGGCGGAGTTGCCGTTCTAAAAAAACAAAAAATAAATATAAATAAAAAGATAAAAACACGAGATTGATATGATGTGATTTTGAGTAGGGGTGTTCAACGGTTTATCCGGTTTTGGGTTTTTTTTTTTGTCTAACAGAAAACCTAACCTAACCGAATTGAAAATGTGTTTAACCTAACCTAATTTAACCCAATTCAATTTGATTCGGTTTATTCACTTTTCTTGTTTGTTTTCCAAACGACAAGACGAATTAAAACAACAAATATTTTTAGCATATCCTAAAACAAAGAGTTTATAACCATAACAAAAACTATCGAACTGGAAAATAGTCTTAAACATAAATGCAAACTTTAAAATTTAAACATAAATAAAGAAACTTAGCTTTTTCCAATTAGTCATAGCCAATGGCACCACAAATATACTTGGGTTTTTCAACTCGTCTTTCACTCGATCAGTGTATTTCTCATCTCTACAAATAATAAGAACATATAAAAAGGCAATGAACTATTGGGACTTGAGAGTTGAGCTAAAAATATAAATTTACATTCAATTATTTATATCTATTTTGTTGAAACTGTTAACCGAATAAACCGAATTTAAAAAAAAATATTTAATCATTATCCTAACCGCAAACCAAACTCCCAATTCGGTTTGGGTTAGGAACCTAAATGAATTACGACTTCGGTACAACTTTTTTTTTAATACAGATACGATTTAGTTTTCTGTTTTTTTTCACACCCGTAATCTTGAGAGGAGATTAGAACTCCCAATCATTGGCGGACCCACCTCCTCGATAATATTTTTTTTCTTTTTGTTATATATGTGGTATTTTTCCAACCGACCCTCATATAATTTTGAGACCGACCCCCATAAATTTTGACGTTGACCGCCAAGAAAAAATAATTTAAAATTTTAGATTTTATAAATAATACGATTGGTCATCAATTCATAATCTATTAAATCTTTTAAATAACTAAGCCAAACTTTTAAGTCTTTAACTCAATAACCAACTAATAATTAAAAAAAAAACCCAATAAACAATTTAAACCCATAAAAAACAAACCCATCCTAATACCCATTTTAAACTTTTAAACCTCATAAAACTATTAGAAAAAATGGGTAAATTTACACGATAATAATCAAGTTTTCCAAATTTTCCAAGTTCTCCAAACTTTCAATTTCATCTTATCACCCTAACCAACGAGACGAAATTAGAAGGACTTACCTAACGAAAGGACCATGTCAACAAAAAAGTCATGATTTTCCCAAAAATAATGGTTGGTCACGAGACAAGACGTTTTAATAGCGATTGGTTTGAAACTTATGCAAGTTGGTTAGAGTATAATATTAAAGCCGATCAAGTATTTTGTTTGTATTGCTACATGTTTAAGAACCTATTTGGGAATCATAAAAATGCGTTTGTTACCGATAGCTTTAGTGGTTGGAATAAAAAAAATAGATTGGTTCGTCATGTGGGGGTGTAAATAGCGGACACAACAATGCACAAAAAAAGTGTGAAGGTGATGTAATGGTTCGGTTTTAAAAAATAAAAACCCGTAGAGAACAACCGTAGGGATATTGTGTTTTGATTATGCATTTCTAATGACGAACATCGTATTATTATTTATTTATAATTTTATTTGTTTTTATCGTTTTATTATGTAACCCGACCCGACCCAGACCAAAAAAAATATTGAACTATTACAATCGACCCCGAAAAACTCCGACCCCCATGAAAAAAGTTTTTAGGTCCGCCACTGCTACCAATTGGATATGTTTTAAACAGATTGATTCTTGTGAAATTTTGATTATTATTGAAAAACAAAACGAACTTATTGAACGAAATTTTAATTGTTATTTAGTTAAAAGTTTAGTAAAGTGAATATGATGTTTTTAAGTTAAAACAACATAAAAGTAAAACTGTTACTGTTCCCTACTATTAACACGTGTTTTGTAGGGGTACATCGAATATCTTAGCTGACCATAAGATTCCTTTATAGGAGTTGAAGTCACATTCTTTATCTTTTTCTATTTCAAAAATTAAATTATTATTATGAGGAAATCAAAATATGATAAATTAATCCTCCTTTATTCTCCCAAAAGAATCTTATCCTTTTCAAATATAATACTTTTCCTTCTAAATTATACCAACAAAATGTAGTATCTTTTGCAACTTCTAATGAGGTGTAGTGGTAAGAAACTTGTATTTTTTTAAAAAGACTCAGGTTTTATCCTCATAGCTATCACTTTGGGAGGGGCATGGTGACTCAATGAAGGAAGACTAGTTGTGATCTCCGGTTCGATCCAAAGGCGTCCGGGTTTTACCACCAGTGGGCTTTCGGACAGGTGGGTTTTCCCCGAAACTGGAGATAACTTGGGGCGCTTAAGGCCTCCGTACGGCTGGGTTGGGCCAGCTGGCGGTGGCCTTTTGCCAAAGGGTCACCCCGTACGGAGTACCTAGACAATTCTCTGTTTGTTGGTCGTTCAAAAAAAATGTAGTATCTTTTAGTAAATGATGAAAAATTATTTAAACCTAATAACACACATAAGTTTGTTATTAACATTTTGTTATTTAAAGATACATTATATATTTGTATATAACTTTTCATATTAAAATACATTTCAAATCACTAATCAAAAGTTACATATAACTAATATTTAAAAGACTAAAGACGTCAACATAAAAAAGAATATATTAAAAAGGTTGTTTTTATAGAGTTTATAGGGGCAAAGTAGGTATCTTACGGGGAAAGAGTTTACGGATTCGATAAAAAAAAATTATAATTAAATGGAAATGGATTTGGGTGGCAAAGATTTTCTTTATTGGTACTGTCCAGATTTGTTGTTGTAGGTAATGTCCAAATACTAAGATTACTTTTGCTTCCACTACTTTATTTTCTTTTGTTTTTACTTGTATCACTTCACCATTATAACTTATTTTCTATATTCATTTTAAACAAACTATATTAAAAAAATAATTTCAAAAACACATTTGACAAAAGAAGTATGTTTGTATTTGTAATATCAGAGTACTTAGTACACAACCAATTTTAAGTCGACTTCACGGCTATATCGACGACATGTGGTTTGAAGCAATCTTAACACATTCGGTGTCAAAATGACACTTTTGGTTCTTTATGAATTGGACATCATAGCAGGAGGGTTCTAAAGCCGGATTGCAACGAGGCAAAAATTACCAAATCGTCCTTTCATTAATTATAAAAAATAACTTGAAAAGTCGCAATTTCCGACTTGTATAAAATATGTTTGAGTGAAGAATCTGACCTTGGAGAAAAGTACCAAAAATCAAGAAAACTATATGAACAACAAAAATACAAGGCAGGGGAGTGGGGAGTATAGAAAATAGAACACACAGAACCAAAAACAGCCTTCTAAACGCGTATGAGCATCTTCATGGAACTTGTTATCGTCTCATCAGCAACCTCGTAGTCTTCTGATTTGAAAATTGTAAGCAAACAAGTAGAGATAATGTAAGCTTTACTCAGTCTAATGTCTGATCTGAAGAAAATTGTCCAAAAATATCGGGACATGAATCCCACTTAGCTCGTTCTCTAGCCTCCCAATAACCCCCGGTATAAACAAAAGTATCACTCCCTTTTTCCTTTGCAAACCATTGTGGTTTCCACCCTCTCTCTTGCATTTTCCTAGCCTGAATCACGCGTTTGAATATTAGCATATATCAAGGCTGGTTAGGATGCAATTTTAAGATTTTTAATCATGTATACGTGTGTACCTGTCGCTGGCGTTGCTCTAATCTTAGCTTCTCTGCGTTTGCCATTTCATACTCGCCATTTTCTAAACACCTTTGGTCTGGTCTTAGCCTTGAATCGGTCGGTGGAAGCTTCTCCTGAAAAAGATGTAAACCAGCAAATTATTTAAACAATGTTAAATAGACAAAACATTAGCATTCCAAGTAATAGAGGATTAAAACTAGGAATACCAGGTGATTTAGTAAGTGAAAGTTTTACCTTTAGTCCAGGGGTAAGCTCGTTTAAAGTAATGGCAAAGCGAGTTAGGTTATATCTTGTGGGAACTTTTGGAGGTTTGCTTCTTCTCCACAGCAAATGAGCATCTGAAAATGGGTCACCTTTCCCTTTTCCAGAACAGTCTCCATTCACAAAATGCATGCTTTCGTCCCATTTGCCAATTAAAGTTGCTGCAGTTTTTCCACTCCTGTCTTGAACAACGCCTTGTACCTGCATCAAGATTAGGTTTTCACTTTTCAGTTCAAGTTAGTGATGAAATGTCATGGGCCAGGATGATGGAGCATGTTTCTATGCATGGATTTTCAATTCTACCAAGTTTTAAGCAATTTAAAAATTTGTCATAGAGCATGAAGAAGCATTATCTTAACATGTTATTTAAGTTAATCTTTCTATTTAAGTTCATGAGGAGATGCATACATAACCTTTTGTTTCACATTTGAAAGAGCTTCTATGTTATTTTTATTACTATAGAATCTAGATATTAGGTTTTGAATCGAATAGAGGTGTGATATTCAAGGCAATTGACCTCTTGTGGAAATAGTATAGTAATCACTTTGATTTTTCACTTGCATTCTCAGTTACAACATGAAAAAGGTTAAAACGTGCAAAATGACAATTTTGTAAGTTGTGTATCTGTTGGAAATAATATGCCTCAACTACCATAAAATAAAACATCCAAGCATCTAATAAAAATGATGAACAGATAGGTAGTTTTAACACTCTCCTGCTAGACCAATATTAACTTCCGGGAAGATTAAATCTAGATCCCAGGTTATGATAAGAATTTAAAAAGGCTCTGTTACAAATTTCAGGTGCAAGTATCATACTGATAGATAGTCACATGGATCTAATCTACATAGACTGAACAGAATCTCATGACATATTAGGTGCCAAGTTCAATAATAAAATCAAACAAAAGACAACTAATTACATGGATGGTCCCCATGGTATGGTCAGATTACGGTTTTGGTCCCAATTTCTTGGGGATTACATATTTAATCCTCACTATTCACTTGCGAGTACCGCATTTGGTCCTTAATACTAAATGACGTTAATTTTCTGTTAAACCACCACAGATCATCTCCGGGACACCACCAAATGTAACAAATCCAAAGAATTAATCTACCTACTTTGAACATAATTAAAGATCACTGCGATCTGTCATCAAAATTAACGGTCTTTTGATAATCAAGAGCACACCTTGTGACATGTGATGTTTCTGAGTCTGTAACAAGTAGAAGCTTCAAAAACATGAACCAAATCACCAACCCGATTGGAATAAATCTCGTTAGTCTTACAGATACTCTGGAAATTATCGAAAACCGGTTCAAATGCATAAACCCGTAACCCATCACTGAATGTCACCATCCATATCTCTTAAAATGTAGCTCTGTAACTGAATTAGATTATTGGGTATCTCTCCTGATAAAGAATTGTTGCACAAATCCAATTAAAACGGAGACTAGAAATCGCCCAAATATGCCGCAATAGTTTCTGTAAATCTGCAGATTAGAAGAGGCAGTGGGAGTCGCAAGTCACAAGCTGGAATAGCTTCTGTAATCTACAGTTTCTCTCGACTGGTCTAAAAGAACACCATATTGCGATGGGGCTAGTGAAGTTGCAAGTCGACCATGATAGAGGCGATGGGTGATGGTGGCAGCAGGTTTCAGGTGATGGGTGAAATTAACATTAGTTGGTGTTAAGGACCAGAAGTGTCACGGTCGGCAAACAATGAGGACCAAACCCGTATTTTCCGAAAAGTTGGGACCAAATGGGCTTACCACAGGACCATCCGTGTAATTATTCCTAAAGAACTAGTTGAATGGCACTTGCCATGACTAACTATTAAAATTGATGATCACATGAAGAAATTTCAAGGACACAAGTTGGAATTTAGGTAAGTTCTAAATACATAAAGGACCGGAAAGCTACAGATTAGGATGCATAGCTTAAATTTTTTTTATTAAGAAACAACTTCGAACCAGAACCCAAACATTTCGAGATTAAACGAAAAGGCACAAAAACGCTAATCAAACACGGGGTAAAGGGAGTGGATAGAACAACAGCATGCCTATACAAATCGAAGAAGAATGAACTTACACCATAAAAATAAATAATACACTCATCCAATCAACCCACACACATCTCCTCTATTCCATTAAATACTTGTGAGTTTTAGACCACGTAATAATGGAATATTAGATCATCAAAAAAACATTGAAGATTGGAACTACAATCAGTCAACTCATCGTATATAGACATATAGTATCAGAAGCGGGTCCACAAACCAAAAACTAAGTAACCCTAATACTGATTACTAAACCAATAAACAAAAGTGAATATTTATCCTATTTCAATATATACCAAACCAGAATCTAACATGAGACAACACATGGCGGTCAAAACCAAATATCAGAGTGAGAGCAGATAATACCAGTAACTGATAAAGGTGAATGGTGAATACAAGTATGGCCTTATCAAATCCATCTGCTATGACCTACTGCACTTTAATAAGATTAAAAACGGATAATTGTCTTTTGAGTCGATTGCATAAAAAATAGAATCACACCATTATAGTGGGTTATTAACTTCTTATGGCACTACATGGGTGTAACTAACATATCCATTAGATGAAAAGCTCGAGAGAAGTGGCAGAATTAAGAAAAACCTGATGGGGATTCCGCTCTATGATGGACTGTTCCTTGAATTTCAGCTTACAGGAATAATTTTGGTTCCCTTGGATACGCATTGTGCCATAATGGTCACAATATAGTTTCCCCAAAATAAGGTTGTATATAGATGTTGTAACCTGAAACAAGATCCATGTATCCAGCATGAGATGAATCTTACAAGTTACAAATAGAAAAGAAAATTCAATGAACATTTATGCAGTACCTTATTCCACTGAAAAACTTCTCCATCATCAAATTTCAAAGTTAAAACCCCAACAGGGTCAAGCTGAATTGAACGACCCCAAAATTTGCTTTTTAGGTTGCTATCTCCCCAAAATTTCCATCCTTTACCCTCACAGTGACATGCTACAATCATTGGGTGATGACTGACCTGTTGCAAGATTAAAAATATTAACTGGAAGGATTAAACAGAGTACTTCACACTAAAAAGCTGAAGATAATAATTCAAAGTCTTAGTTAAGAGTAAACCTTTTCAGAAAAAAACCGAAGGCCTTTATCTGGATAATCTGCCTCATAAGTCTCCCCTAGCAATGGATTAAAAGGTTTGCAGTTTCTTCCTTCAGTAGAAGCATATCCAGATACTGCAAATGCAGCCACATTCAAAATCCGCATAAGGCTGTTACCCTAAAACAGATTTGATAATGAACAGGTAAGAATAACGTAAGACGTCTATAGCAGAGTCATTCGAGCAAGTAATAAGATGGACAAAGCAAAACCATACAAATATTCAATTAATGTGAGGATAAAAAAATGAAAAATAGAATTACATAATGTGACTTCAGGAACTAAATTGACTTGAGAGATTTCCTCCATTTTTTTTCCATCATTGTGATATTTTCAACTTAGGCGCTCAGTCATGACAGTCAAATTTCAATAAAAGATATGAAGTATGCTAATCATACTCTTTCTTCTCTCTTCTATACACCAATCAACCCACTAAAAAGCTTGCAACTGTTGTCTTTCTATCATCTATGCCTCCTAAATAACTAAACAAACTTCAAAACATTTTTGCAGAGAAGATATTATAGCTTCATAACATTTAAACAAACTCACCCGTTTGCCCCATTCATATGCACGATCAAGAAGATAAGAGTACTCCACATCTTCAAAACATTTTTGCAGAGAAGAAATAGGTTCGTTGAAGTATACAGGAAGGCACACTTTGGTAAGATCTTTTCCAATATTATCTTTGATCATTGACCAAAGACTTACTCCCTTCTCTTTTTCAACAGGATCTGGTAACTTCTTCCTTCTCTTAACACAAGGGAAATTAGTACCAACTGATCTAATCGAAGCATCAATTTCTGGTTCATTAACAAGAAGATCCTCATCATCAGATGTGAAAGATGACGACCTCATGTCGGACCCACTACTTCTAAAAGAACTTGATGACAAAAAGTCCCGAGTGTCAAAGAAGGCATTATCTTCATCATCCGACTCTTCTTCTGCAGCATCTCCCCTATCATTATCATCCTCTGATTCACTTGGACTTGCATCTGACAAATAACAAAAAAATATAAAATTACAAGAAGAAAAGCAGAGGAGCATATAATCACATATTCCTAGACAATCAACACAAACCATATAATCATATACTCCTTGTAGGGAGAAAAAAACAATCATAGAAGTCAACAGAGTGAAGTCTCAAAAAGAACAATTTCACAAGCATACCACTGTACTTCTCATATACTCCTTGTAGGGAGAAAAACAATCATAGAAGTCAACAGAGTGAAGTCTCAAAAAGAACAATTTCACAAGCATACCACTGTACTTCTCCTGCCTTAGTCTTGAAGTTGCCCCAACCTCCTTTGATAGCCTTTGGCTCTCATCTACTACTGTGTTCTCGAGGTCAACCTTTTCTGTCTACAAGCAACAAAAGACATCACCAAAACTTGAAAATGATTAATAAAAGTAGTACAGATCACTAGAGGTCTTCTGATCTACAAAAACCATGCATCATACAGTTACAGTAAGATATAGAGTCCAAATACAATAGTATCGGTATGTTCTAAGAAAGATACAATTGTTGATACTGTATTTATTAAAATAATTATTAAGTGATTTATTCATTTAAGTATGAATGAAATTTACTGCTTAAGCTAGTCATATAACTTCTGAAACAAATAAAATAGCGTAAGGCTCTACACTGGTTGAGTCACAACAAATGCATATCGAGGTTCTAAGAACCTAAAGTATAAAGAGCCTTAAGACGGATACTGATGTAGCTATAATCTAATGGCATTTGAGTACCATCAAAACATAATGTTATATATGAACATTCCTTGTAATGCATTTCTTCAGAATAATTTCAGTTCATGTCACTCAAAAGGAATTCAAAGTACCAAAATGCTTCCTCATACAAGCCTTGTCCAAACAAAATACAAATCATGACCATATGAAATATTATATGTACCTCTAGCATACGCAGCGTGTCCATAAGAAGCAAATGCTTCTGCTTAAGAAGCACCAACTGATCTTGCATTGCTGCAAATTCAGTCATCATAATAGTCTCACTATCCTGAATGGCTGCTTCACTCACACCTTCTTCCAATAACCGTTGCCTTAGCTTTTCTGTCGATAGTGTAACTCCACCAATCGGAGCCATTAACTCACTGTTAGACATTCTAGGAAACATGCCCTTCACAGCCTGAAAAGCTTCCATCCATGCAATTCGATCGTCCCTAGTATCCGCCCTCAAATGCAGCCTTTTTGTTCCAGTAAAAATAGAAAACCTCCTGTCATCTGATCTGCTTTCACGAACAGACGAAACCTAAAAATTATGACAACAAACAAAACCAACAGATTGCTACACAATCAATAAATTTGTAACAAGTAATGATCATTCAAATTAAATCAGTATTTCAAAACAGACTGAATTGACCTTAAGATGAACTTCACCAACAGGCTTGCGTTGAGAATGATGAGAATTGACAACATTAGAGCTGGAATTACGGTGACGAGACAACCGGCGGAAGGACTCATCGCCGATAACCCTAGCTCCTTTCTCGGTCTCCTTACTGACAACAATTTTATCAGGTCCGCGAATCTTATAGTACGAAAGCACTCCATCTTGCAACACAAACCATCTAGGTCGCCATCCTTTACCATAATTAACCCACTTATGCAATATACCTGATATCCCGTTCCCTACGATGTCATTGATCTTCACATCTCTCTGATCTCGTGCAAAATCCGACGGCGTATTAAACGCCACGTGGTTGTTATTGTTGGTGACGGTGTGCTTGGAGAATTCCGATCCCACGGCGGATGGAGTAGGCGGCATCGAATTGTTGTGATCGGCGGGAACACAGCAGAAAGGATGCATAGAATAGAATAAATTAGAAGTAGATGCGGCGGTGGTCAAAGCCGGAGCGGAAAACACGAGTATTCCATCACGGATTGAGGAGTGGTCCTGCGTTAATTTAGGGGAAATAGAGGGGGCGTGAATTACAGGGGAAGAAGAAGAGGTCGCCGGAGGGATTGGAAAGGAATATACCCGGTGCCGTGGCGACCAACTCCTCAAAAAGACGTAAGCATCACTTTTTTGGACCGACTCACATGCTTTTATTCGTTTCTATGCTCATATTTACCATACCCTTGCCCTGCCCCCAACGACCTTACAACTTTCAATACTTGCAACTTGGAAGGTCTTTAAGGTTTTTGGATTTGTCTAGTTGGATATAAACCAATCACATCATTGATTTTAAATGTGTTTTTTTTATTATTCTTTTCGACCGAAAACCTGACTACGATGAGTCGTCTTTGCTGGCTGTCACGATTGGCGTACCCGTTATCTATATCACCTCTAACAATCATAGTTGTCATTTGAAACCAAACCCTAGACATTTTAGTTCGTATAGTTATCGTCACGCACAATTGGCGAACCCGTTATCGATATCACCTCTAACAATCAATGTCAAGATCCATCCCTACACACCCACTATTGACAGTAGCGGATCACCTACTATCCACGCATGAGCCAAAGCACACGTAGAAACCATTGCTCCTCAAGCAATTCACCTATTTCAACATTTTTTTCATCATTGTACACTAATTTCCCACCACCTTTGTGGAATTACATGTTCTACTTAGTTATCACATAACCGTAAAATCCATGCTTCGGACCCTCACACTGCCAAAACCTTTACTTCTACCACTAGTGCTCCATCACCACGTAACAACTAGTTTTATACCCGTATGTTGGCCGGGTATGTCAATAAAGTGCAATGTCAACTAAAATCAGTCATTTTAACATTATAAAATAGCATACAAGTCGTCAATGCAATACATACATTGCGGAAAAAGAAAACACAGCGACTGTAATATTACATGCATGACAAATTTAATTGATTCGAGAAAATACATTATATAAACAATGAGTCGCTCAAACACTGCTTCCTCTACAAAAAGAAGTTTGATTGTTTTGGTAATCCCATGAGTCCATTGCCCCCGCATTGGCGTTACTAATATCTAGTTTAAATCATGTGTCGTTATCCATGAGAATCAAATGCTCCCATAAACCGGAAAAGGGTAGGTAGAGACAGGATCAATGAAAATTTTAAGTTATTTATACGTGTTGAGGGCAACTAGTTAAAGTTATTTATATGTTATATCTTTATTCAGAACTCAAAAGATCAAGACAAAAAATATGATAAGTGAAGTTAAAATATCAAATCCATGATTTTAATAAACCATTAGCGGGTTATGCCCGCACACGCACGTTACGGCAACTCAGTTTTTAATAAAATTCATATCGAACCGTAAGAAGAAATAAGAATGTTGTAACAGTATATTCATAATTTTATCAAACATTATATATGTGTGATGATGGTATTATTTATCATCTTCAATTTCTAATAGGATAGTATAACATGTTTAAATTTCTTGATATAGCAAATAAAATAGCTTCAAAATTGTATATATTTACACGTAATTTATGACAAAGAAAAGTAACTGAGACGTATCTGATTGAAGAATCACGTGACTTAAAAAAACCTAGATAGTTGTATTTTATCAAAAAAAAAAAAACCGTCAGGTTTGACCAAGTGATGCATCAACAATCAAAATTTGGTTCTCTTTGATATATAACTCGTACCATAGTCGTATACAATGTTTCTGCGAGGTTGCAAGAGAACGACGAGTGTCTGTGAGGTTGGAGAGAGATATTATATAAATAGTTTTTTAGTGAGTAAAAAAACCATTATACTCTTATGTGTGTGGCACATGTCAATATTTAACAGAAAAAATTAACACGAGTTAGTGGAAAAGACGAAATTTGTGTAAAATTTTCAAAAAAATGACAATCTCTGTAATTATTGAAGTCAAAGGACATAGAGTTCAATTTCATATACAACTAAGGACAATTTATGTAATTTACTCAATTATTAAAAAAAACCTTAAAACTGACGCCGAAAGGGATTGAACTTGCGCGGCATGCGTCTAACCATAGAGGCAAGCCTCAAATATTGGTTAGTCTTTGTTTCATTTCATATACACACATATATAACGGACACTTATCAAAAATTGAATAGTATGGGCAACGACATAAATAGTGTACATACTATTCCTGGTTTTGAGATTTCCTTGTGATCTTATGGATTGGCTAGAGGGTTCGGTAATTAATGCGATAAAGAAAGAAGTATTGGGGGTGGTTGTCTTTGTTGCATGGTGGGCTATTTAGAAGCTTAGAAATAATGTGGTTTTTTACGAAAAATCGGCCTAATCACACGATTTATTGATTTTGTCATGTATTTTTCTTATTATTAGTATTCGAGTAGGAAGTCTACATGCAAAATCAATCGGATAGAGTGGCTAAAAAAACCCTATGTTATACTTGTAGCTTTTTGTTCTTCCCCGTCTAACATCTTGCTAATCGGTGTTTTATAAAATCCAGGCATTAAAAAACACAGTAATACTAATAAAGAGTTTAAATTTATAAAATATATAAAATTAAGAATTTAAAAATTATACTTTATTTAAATGTATGATTTTATATCACCCTTCGATTCCAACAACCAAAAATAATGTCTCCAAACATAGTATGTATTCTAAATATATGATCTAGATATGAATGTGTAGCAAACCTTCTTTCTAGAGATTATAAAACTAGAAATATTTTTTGTTATTGTTTTTACTTGTCACACCTTAACCGACGGCGGAATACGTCGGGGCGGGACATGTAGACTGTTCAATAGCACATGGTCAAACTAAAGTTTCATATATTAATTGAATCCAAATTTTTATAACACTTGTTCAACAAAACATGTACAATTATACAAAAGGAAAAATAAGGTACACTATAAATGTTCGATTCATTATTTAACTAAGTCCTCAATCCTATGTGTAGCATCTTGTCAATGATCTCAAGTGTTAGTACCTGAAACATGATAAAATGAGAGGGTCAACTATAAATAGTTGGTGAGCATACATAGGTTTTGACTCTAAATAGCATCAAAGTGTCGTGTGTAAACAAATCCATACAAGTCATGATTAATAAGGCAATTATAGGGAGCAACTATTGTATAACCAAAAGTACAATCAAACCTTTGTAACTAGCATGCAAAATTGTGTTGTCGGTAACAATCACCCCAATCTGGGTGGGTTTGTCAGACTCAATAGATCTATCATTGTTAACCGTCGGCTTGGTTAGTTAATGATTGTACATGTAATTGCAAATAAGTAGTTAACACACCTAGCACTCAAACATAAAGCTCAAATTGCACACAAATTGTAAAGTGGATTTGTATTGTGTAGTTTATGTAAATCATTGTAAGTTGTGATCATGTTTCACCCCAAAATGTAAAAACAGTAAAAAAGGGGCTATGTAAAACTCACCTGATTCAATGTATAGCTAGCACGCGAAAATGAATAATAAAATTGATCATTGCAATTCACCACGTTAACCTAGTGTGCAAAGCATATGGATTTCCAATCACTACCGTATAAAATATAATTGGTCTAAGTCTAGGATGGAATTGGACGTGTGTACGACGAGTTGTGTTTGTGGATTTGTATTTAAAACGGGTGTGGTATTAATCAAAAGATTTAAAATAACTAGTTAAAAAGGAATGATTGAATTTACGTCGATTTGAAAATAACTAAATAAATTAATTAATTATTAATTATTTATTTAGTTAGAAAATAGTGTGGAAATTATATTTAAATATAAATTAAATAAATTATTTTTCACGTCATTTATTTATTTATAAAAATGTAAAATAACATTTATGTATAAAAATATACATTTAACTATATTTTATTATAAAAATGAGTTTTTGTTTATTTCTAAAATAAAGTTATCAACTTTATAACATTGGGTTTCAGAAATGAGAGATATTTTATAAAGTCACTATTTTTATTTGGAAATTTATTTACTTTAAATAAATAAATAAAAATTTAAACTTTGTTTTTAAAATAAATAAATATACAATTTTAAACAAAGAAATTCGAAATAAATTGAGTTTATATCGAAAATTGGCGATTCTAGTTACATTATGTTCTAAATGTTTCAAGGTTTATAAAAATAAATTTTTTTATAAAATTCCGAGTTGTAAAAGTCGCTCAAAAAAAATAAAACAGGCCACCCGGCTCGAACCCGGGTGGCTCCTGTGGTTGCTCTTCACATTTGCCGCTGGACCAGAAGGGTTATTTGTGTACAAGATCTGGTTTTGTTGGTTATTAACACGAAGAGACGAGTCTGTTATTCAGGGTATGCGCAAAAAGGAACCGACCGGATGAGTGGGTTGTGGGTTTCGAACCCACGCCACCCGATCCAACGGCGCAGTAACTTAACCGGTTGGACCAGGTGGGTTCGCTGGTTATAAAGTAACCCGTTTATTTAAATAGAAAAACAAAACATGATACAAGCCCCAAATCAGTTTCTGAATCAAAAACCCTATATTTAAATTGGTTTGATCGTTTGTTGTTTTCACAAATCGACATGGGGCTTCTGAAATAGAGACGAAAACGAATCGATTGATGTATTACTTACGTGTTTTAGTTGTGTAACGAGCGCGGACGAGTACGACTTTGGTTCGGCTGTTCTTGATGATCGATCGGGCTCCAGACGTGCAATGAGGTTCGAATGGAGTTCCAGGGAGTTCGTATGTGATTATGAGGATGCGTATGAATGATTAAATTTGATAGTTATTATCTCAATCTCTCAATTTGATTTTTAAATCCGGACTGTAAAAGTCGCGAGGTTAGTTGGGCATAAATTCGACGAATCGAAGTTGAATTGGGTCTTGATACATGTCCAGGTACACTCGAGATCGACTGATGCTTGTTTTCAGAAATTCAAATTGGTTTAAATCTCTTGATTTTGATTGAATTTAGCTTTGTTTGACTCGAAAAAGTCAACTGCATTCAAATTTCGGATTTGCATGTTTATTGGGTCTGGATAGGATCAATTCGATGTTTATGCATGAGATAGAACTTACGGGACTCGATTCCGGGCTTGGGTTGAATGAATTCGGCCCTGTTTGACTTTTGAAAGTCAAACGGGTCAATTTCATGTGTTCTTGGGTTGTTTGACTTTGAGAAGTCCAAATTGAACTATTTTTCTTGATTTGTGGTCAACATTGAGTCAAATTCCAAGATAGTTTATATATATATATATATATATATATATATATTTTTTGTTATAAAAATTTTGATTATTTTTAATCATTTTATAAAAATGAATTGTGTATTTATATATATAAATGCGGAACAAGATCGAAATGCAAAAAATGTCATTATTGAAAAAGAAAAAACACAATACTCGAAAAATAGTGAACGTTACAGTCTCCCCTTGTTAAGGAAATTTCGTCCCGAAATTTAACTAGTGGAGTTTACTGAACCGAAAAGAGGTGAGGGTTTGGATTCTCAACATGTTATGACGGTTGGTTCAAGGAGTATAACTGGTGGCAAGATTTAGGATTTTGATACTCGAGGTCAGGTATGAATGTTGACGATGAGTTAAGTTTTGCAATGAACTGTTGAATGGTATTTTGAATCCTAAAGGTGAGATGCATTACTTGGAATGGATTTGATGGGAACCTGATAATCAGAGTTTGTTTAGAATGTAGACTAATATGCTCAAATAATTTAGTGAATAATAGATTTCACAATTATGGGTCTAGGTCAAAACTTCAAGTGACACAAACAACGCTACTTCTGATAATATGATAGAGCACTTATATATAGGAAGTACCATCGGCGTATCCACCATGCCCTTGTCATATCACATCAGTTTCGTTGTTACATATAATGATAAGTTTTAGGTCACAACACATGACAAAATTCACTATGTTTTCCATGCGCTGATTTTCATAATTCCGTGTGCACCCGTAATTACTCAAATCATCGTATGGTCCGTATAGATTATTCCGTTGTGTGCGGGTAAGGGGGCACAATTTCACTATTATCACGTCTATTTTTTACACATAAAAGTCGCTAACAAGTAATTATGTCCCTAATCAGGTCAGTTTGCAACTAAAGAGTAGTAAAGTAGTAACACTTAACGTTTCTTAGTTTGCTCGTGTTTGAACAAGAATACGTCAAACCCCGAGTCGTTTCAATGTATCATGGTCTTCAACTTTGGTGTACAAAGTGCATGACCATGTCTTGTGTATAATGAAATCAATCCATTGCAATAATTGTAAGCAAATTTTGTTTCGGGTATATAGTAAGCACACAAGTCTCATGTATGATCTAGTGTCACGTAGCTCGTAATCAAATAAGTCTCATATATAGTGTAAATAATTTAGCGTCTTGTATTTTGTAAATCAATAAGCTCTAATGTGTAATGTAAACAACATAGTATAATGTATTTTGTAATCCAATAAGATTTCATGTGTAATGTATATGATTTAGTATCATGTATAATGTGCACAATTTAGTATCATGTACTTTGTAACTAACAAGTTTCATGTTTGATGTGTACCAAATAATCAATCTTTATGTATCATGTATGTTGCGAGCAATTAAGTTTCATGTATTATGTGATCACTCCAGTAGGATGTGTATTTCAAATAACAAGTTTCATGTGGTATGTGATCCATCTAGTAAATTGTGATTTGAATATAAACTAGTTTCATGTATTATGTGATAGTGTTGTGTATCTTGTGAATGTGCATACGTACGTTATTGAATTTCGTGTGTGACGTATACTAACGAACTTCGTATGTGATCGAGTGTTGCGGAGAAGCGTGTTGTTTGGCGTTCATGCAAGAAGTGGTAGTTAGGTTCTAGCTCTTTAAATCTCGTTGAGGTTGATGGGGATGGTTAACGTCTACGCGGTATGGATCGTCTCTTGAAGCGGCAAGTGAAATGTAACGAGGAGGTTCTGAAAACGTGCGGGGAAATGTGTTTACAAATACGGATCTTTGTTTGAAAATAGAAAATAGTAAATCGTTCTTGGTTGTAGATATATGAAGTAATGAAACTATTGAGTTAAATAATCTAATAAATAGATAATTTATAGGAAGAATCTTTTAATTTAAATTTTTTGATTATTAATAAGAGAATATTTTTAAAAGGAATTATTGGCTAAACTAGTAGTCGTATATTAATTTAGCCAGTACTTAGAAATAATTACTTTCATGAGGAAAAATCATAATTATTTATCAATCCGAAATAATATTTTTTTATAAAGTAGGCTGTATTAAGTTCCCTTACATAGTGAAAATGTTTATGAAAAAAAAAAAAATTTATATTTCTGATACTCTCTAAACGTTTGGTTTGAAAATAACGAGGTTGTTTAAATCTAATAGGATGAGTTGCTTACGAAGAGGATTGCCGGTAGTGTACTAAATCGTGTTGAATGAAAAATGTGATAATTGAAAATTTTTGATGAAAATATGATGGGTGTAATTCACACTCAACGTGTCAAATCAATGAATAATAACTTTAGAGTTGGAATATATAAAATTTATTAAATGCTGAAAGGTTAAACACTACTCAAAACATAGGGAAATGGTTCTCAAACTGAAATTTTAAAGACGATAAAAAAATAAAATTATTTTTTCTTGTCAACGTCTCTTGTAGCTTTCCACTAGAAGGAAGATAATTCCCAAGACGAGCACCGCTATGGTCACTCGGGTAGCCGATCTGGTTTCAGCTCTAGCTGTTTCCGTGCGATTCTCCAGTACTTCTTTTTCGAGAATGGAGATTAACACTCTTCTCACACATGGTTAGTTTACTCAAATGTTTTTGCTTTATTTTAGAAACTTTTGAGGCCGTTAATTTCCGCCGCAACGCGCGGGACATATTTCTAGTTTTAAATATGCATTGACCACTTGTACCAAAAGCTTATCAAAAAATAAACTTTGAACAGTGATTTTTCTGAGTGTACCCACATTTAGGTTTTAATGTCTAATTAATTAATTTAATCTTATTAAATAAACAAATCAGATTTATTAAGCGGAAGCGGTTATACATGTTAACGATTCTAAATCGGGATCCCGTCAGTGATCCGATTACACGCGTATAAACAATAAAACTAAAATCCAACCATTACAAGTAAACAATTATACCTTAGACGATAACCGGAAGATTCACACTTTGGTTCAACAAACGTCTTGCTAGTGACAGATCACAAAAACCGCAACAACGGAGACTGTCACATGGTTCACACAGAAGGATGCGACGATGACAATCGACGGCTAGGTGGCGGCGGACCGAAGGCGTGAAGGTGGTTGGTGGTGGCCCGTAGTGATTGACACAAAGGGGGGGGGGGAGGGGGGGGGGAGGGGGGGGGGCTCCTCCTTGTTTTCGCAAGTTTGGAGTGTGGATGCAATTAGTGGGGATTAGGGTTTTTAGTTAAGGTTATATATATGAATACCATAAATACAAACCGCACCCAGGGTATTAACCGCTAATTCTCTTTAAGCCCTCAACTTTACTAATTACAATTAATTAGTAAAATTTTTACCAATTAATATTTAACTCTTAAACGTTTAAAAACCTTTCGCACTTTAATTATTTCTCTAAATAATTAATCACCGAATAAACCGATAAATATTTCTCTAGATACTTATTCACCGAATTTTTAATCCGCCTTTCGTGATTTATAATGATTACGACTAAACATTATTAATTGCTCGTGTCCAAAGTGTAACTTTTTGGATCGTATCTCGATAACTGATATAATCGACGATCGGACATCATATATACAACATATATATCATGATACCGGTTTATGGATCTCTCAATTAAAAAAAAGAAATATAAAAAAATGTGTCCCTTTCTTCCGACTCTCTTTCAATCTTAATAAACGTTGGTTGATCGTATAAAACAAATAATTAATGAAACCATCTTCTAAGTGACTCCAAGATAAGTGTTCCTATTTCAACCTCCCCACCAAGACTTGCTCGCAACTTCTTAAATCATTTGTTTATAAAATATTATTATTATTTTATAGTTTGTAAGTCCAACACATTGATTATTTATAACTTCAGAAATAATAATATTATAATTTTTGTTTAATCTAACATGAATTATACTAAAACTGATCTCTTTTAATTATCTTATTTCACCATGCTGAATTAACAAACCCTAATTAAGTGGATGGAGATTTGTTAAAATATCCCGTTGAAAGAATCAAATGAAGTGAACATGGAACATTCAAATTTGGTTACTTCAACATATATTTTATTTGCAGCCATCACCAAATTATTTGTTTTCAATAACGGACTTACTTTGACTCGTTAGGTTGAAATGTGTTTCAGTGTTGACGTTAGAAAAATATAATTGTAATAGGTGACTAGATGAGTAGAATATCATGTGCAACAATTTTCAGTTTTTCTTCTTTTAATGAGATTTGGTTTGATAAGTTAAATAACTAGCTTAGTCGCTCTTGAGTTATTCAAGACCGACTCATTAAAAGCTTAAATCGACCTGAACTTAAGCCTAATTAAAGTTTATTCAATAGATGAGTTTGAGCCCAAGTTTCAAACATCTAACTTAATTAGGCTTGCGAATGAATACATGCATATTATTTATATAAGTATAACAATTTTTAATTATTCTAATATAACTAATATTATTATATACACATATAAATATAATAAAAATAAGTAAATAATACATCTTATGTTAATATATAAAATCAAAGTCATATATATATATAAGTAATTATATATGTATAAAAGTATAATAATTAAACATCCAAGTAATAATATGCGAGTTGGGCCAAGCTCGAGCTTGTATAATTACTCACAAGCGAGACTTTAACTTTAGATATAAAGTTCGAAATGTGTCGAGATGAACTGTTTAAACTTACTCAACCTTGGACTTGAGTTGACTCATGTAGTGTACACCTCTAGTCAAAACATACCATGGAACAAACACGCCACAACATAACAAGGCAAATTACATGTGTGTGTATATATACACACATACACGTATATATACCTATATACATATATTTATACATACACATATGTGTGTGTATATATATCATTATGGTTGTGTGTTTTTGTAGTTATGGAGTCTGTAGTGACGAACTCACACAAACAAACACGTGATTTGCAAGGGGGGAGAAGACCAATATGTTTAGGTGAACGGGTTGCTAAGGTTGAAGATCAACTGTGTGCGTTTAAAACGGTAAGTGTCCTTACACTTACTTAGTAATTGATATGTGATTGATAATACACATGTATGTTTACTTATGTGTATGGTGTTGGTGTTAAATTTGTATGTCTATGATATATAAATAATGGGAGGAGGTAAAACTGAGTGAATTCAATTCTACGAACTTCATAATAGTTGAATATTGTTGTTATGTATGAATGTTGATATGGTGGTAAATTGTATGTGTTAGATTATATGCAATTGTGTGAATAGGTGTAAACTTGAAGTATAACTTCGAACCTTAGTTAAATATCCAAATTTTTACACTAAAAAAATATCCATTGTTCACCTAACCTAGTCATAAAGGGCATGGAACACATGATTCAAATTTCTCAAATAAGAAGGCTTCTTTATATATAATGGTTTGCTCTATAATTAGGTTGGGTAAACCAACAATGTGGGACAAACTAAAAAGTCAAAAAGAAAAAAAAAACATTTGGTTTATCTTTAAAAAATTAGACTTTGATGTACTTGTCTATTGTGTTTAACAAGTCGTATTTAAGATGGTGTTTTAAAATTGGATAACATTACCCTTTTACCCACCAATATACATTATAAGGTAGTATAGAATAAAAAGTAGGGAAGCTCGCACTTCACGACGGATGTGAAATACCACCACATGGTTTAGTATTTTACAATCTTACAGTCTGACTAAAATCAATATGATTCAATTGATATCAAGTTGACGGATTAATCCGATATTTAATTTTGGATTCAAAACTTTAAACTTTATCCGCTTTAAAGATGATATAATAATAATAATAAACCAAACCCCACGTGAATTGTGATTTTGATGCGAAATGTAATAAAGCTAGTTAGAAATCATTGTAGAACAAATCTATTTATATCGAGGATCTAAGGAAAATTTAGTGGAAAAATAGGGATTATTTTGTTGTAACATGATTCTTCAAGGAGTTTTGGGAAATAAAATCTGTGATATGTAGTCGCACTAGCAGTCACCGATAAGGGAGTAGCTGTAGTCACACAGGTAGTGGTTGGCCTCTTCCACCAAATCGGTAATCAAATTCAAATTTGCAAATTATTTACTTCCAAAATTCATTTTGACATGCGATTGTGCTCGGAATCATTCAATTTCGTTCACAATGTATGAATTTGTGCATTTGTATCTGTTCTGTTAGTGTTGTTGAGCATGGACCTGAAATCGTGACGATCTGATTAATTTTATGATTTTGATGTGAAGTAAACAATGTGGAAACTGAAGATCGCAGAGGGAGGGAGTCCATGGCTCCGTTCGACGAACGATCACGTCGGCCGGCAATTTTGGGAGTTTGATCCGACGCTAGGGTCCGTTGAGGAACTCGCCGATATCGAGAAAGTCCGACAGACCTTCCTTGATAATCGGTTCGAGAAGAAGCACAGTTCAGATCTGCTTATGCGCATTCAGGTACATTTTATATAACGCCACGTGGATACACGGTTATTGACATTTGCTGTTAACATTAAAGCATCTATTTCTAATTGATGTGCAAGGATTTTAGAACTTGTTTATCTGATAGTTTTGAACACGCATAGAATATAACAGGAGCTTTGTTTTTAGGTATGTACTACCTGTAAGTTAGAAAATGTTGGTTATAATGGTCTATTTACATGTAGTGGTGTAATTGCATCTAGGTCTCGAGCCCTAGCAAAACAACACCAAATATAGACCAAAACTCAACTTGTTCTTTGCTCCTATTATGAGTAGTTGGTTGATGAGATTGAGTTATTGCTTAAATGAGATTGAGTTACATGATTGGTGATTCTAGCACAGCACCAGATATTATATAGTGATGAAAGATAATTAGTACACGTGATATGGTTGAATTGGATGAACAAGTAATAAATAATGCGGGCCTACCTCTAATGCCAACATTCTGTCTTCTCAATGTCATGTCATTATCTGCCTTATCTTGGTGTTGACCTATAGCTTGAAATATGCCTGGCTGGTTTTTGTTTGTCAAATCTAAAGTTACATCAAAAATAGAAGTTAAACGGGCAACAAGCTGCACCGCAAGCCCTTTTTGGATAGCAAAACCAAGTCTTTTAAAAACTAGATTCATAGATCTTGGGGTCATAACATAACTATGCATAGTCCGTTGGTCACGACTAAAATTATTCTTAAATCCTGGATTTGTTAACAACTAGATAACATGGTCTATGATTAACCATGAAGATGATAGACTTTTTTTCTTTTTGGTTAATCCGATTAGTAACTATTGGATGCTTGGTTTTAAAAAGCGAGAAGTGCACCGAGGCGACGAGGTCTAAATCAGAGGCACAAATCGCAAAAGCGCAGGGCTTTTCGTACGCGAGGCGCACATACTATAAAACAATGTAAATTATGTATATACACATTAAATGATATTAAACATCTAAATTCCCAATAATGTTAAACACATTACTTGATATTAAACATCTAAAACATCCAAAAGAGGGTATTACCCAACCATTAGTCCACCAAACAAACCTAAAACAAGATTAGTCTTGTCCACAAGCGCAGAAAAGCTAAAACATTAATGAAACATCTAAAATTACTAGTTACTACCACCTGCAAAAGTCCAAAATAGAAACAAAACATACCAAAAAAAAGCTCTTAAGCGCAGAAAAGCGACCTAGAGCGCAGAAGCGCGCGCTTCTTGTACCTAGGCGCGCCTTATGTAACCTAAAGCCCAAGACCCTGAGCCTTATGTCGCATCGCGCCTAGGCGCGCCTCATGCGCGCTTTTGTAAACCAAGATTGGATGATAGTTAGTTTTGCTGGAATCACAAAAATCCCTCACAGAAAGTGTTATTTATATAACTAATTACAGGTAATCATAGTACCATCAGACTCATTCCCTCCCTTAAGCTATATAGGCATACTTTATCCATCAATATTTGAAGGGTATGAGTTCTTCCATCTCTTTATGAATTTTCAAGATAATTCTTATGCTAGTAACTACGGATTAGTGTCTTAATTTATTCTACATTGTACTGGTTTGGTTAATGGCAGAAGTTCAGAATTTGGATGTCGTTATAACCTCAATTGGTGAAATACCTAGATTTCTTTATTCCATAAGCTTCTATTTTCACTCATTCAAATGTATCGTTTCACATCTAATGCTTTTTTTCACTTTATTTTCAAATATTGTAGTTTGCAAAGGAGAGATCACTCTCTGCTTTCCCTCCAAAAGTCAATATAAAAGATGCTGAAGATATCACTGAGGATAAAGTAACAAATGTATTAAGAAGAGCTATCGGTTTCCATTCAACCCTTCAGGCGGATGATGGCCATTGGCCGGGAGACTATGGAGGTCCTATGTTTTTATTGCCTGGTTTGGTTAGTCTCATCTTCCCCTGCACATTTTTTAGCATATGTACTACAGTTTCAAGTTTAAAAGAATATTTCTATCTGTGTGAGGTACTACCTTCTTTAAGAGATAAATAATCCATGTGATGCTGACAGTACAAGTTAATCTGATGAATCAGGTTATCACTCTAACTATTACCGGGGCACTGAATGCCGTCTTATCTAAAGAGCATAAACGGGAGATGTGCCGCTACCTTTACAATCATCAGGCATGTATAGCTTAGTGTTTTCTTTATTTTGGATTTACTTTATGATAAAACATATAATTGTAGTTGCTTCTCCTGTGTTTTACTTTATCTTTTATGTTTTCAAGAGTCATAAAGACTATAATAGAATATCATAACCACAGAATAGAGATGGTGGGTGGGGTCTACACATTGAAGGCCATAGCACCATGTTTGGTAGCACCTTGAACTATGTTACTTTGAGATTGCTTGGTGAAGGGGCTAATGATGGAGAAGGGGCAATAGAGAAAGGGCGGAAATGGATTTTGGATCATGGTGGTGCCACTTACATAACATCCTGGGGAAAGTTCTGGCTTTCAGTTTAGCTACTTCTCCTTGATCTTGTGTATTTGACTATTTGATCATATGTTACCCATCTATTTTCTCATATATGTTACTAAAATAGGTACTTGGTGTATTTGAGTGGTCCGGAAATAATCCGATGCCTCCTGAGATGTGGCTCCTTCCGTATTTCCTTCCTGTGCATCCAGGTGAGTGCCTCTTCTTCATCATTGTTATGCAAACATATTATAACATTTAGTAAAACCTACTTCTAATTTCTTTAGTTCAAAAGCTCTTATCTGTGCAACATGATGAATCTGTCTGATCAAGCTGTCACTAAGTTTATTCTTGATGTAGTATATAGATGAAGTTTTGTGGATACATTTAGTTCATTATTAAAATTTGATGCTTATATATTCACTTGGGGGTTTTATACAGTCTGCTCATCATTGCATACGTAGAATATTCTGCCATGCTGTCATTGCAATGTGGAAATAGTTCATTAGATAATATTAATTACTATCCAGCTAAAGTTTTACTCAACATTTCAGGTAGGATGTGGTGTCACTGTCGAATGGTCTACCTGCCTATGTCATACTTATATGGCAAGAGGTTTGTTGGACCTATCACATCCACAGTTCTGGCATTGAGAAAGGAACTTTTTACTGTCCCTTATCATGACATTGATTGGAATGATGCACGAAACCTTTGTGCAAAGGTCTGTATACATTTTCCACTTGTACTCCGACATTTCAGATACATATTCAGGTTTCATGAATGTTATATTATTTGGTCCAAAATCGCACATACCAAAGTTTGAATTTTGTTGTCAATGACAGACTGTCATGATTAACTTTGATATTGTTTACATCTGGTTTTATTTTGTTCAAGGCTTTAATAAGGACTTAAGGAGGGTAAGTTCGTTTCACTTGTTTTCATTTATGCTATTTTAAAACAATTTATCTTATTTGCAGGAAGATCTTTACTACCCACACCCATTCATACAAGACATACTTTGGGCAACTCTTGACAAGTTTGTGGAGCCTATACTCATGAGATGGCCTGGGAAGAAGCTGAGAGAGAAGGCTCTTCACACTGCAATGGAACATATTCATTACGAGGATGAAAATACTCGTTATATATGCATAGGGCCAGTAAACAAGGTAAATAGGTTTTATTTATTTATTTTTGAGTTTTGTTTGTTTCTGTTAATACATTTTTATCTATGTACTGAGTTGCAGCAGAAGTTTATTACAACATACTACAATCTAATGCATGTATAAGTACATTAAAAATCTCTATTACAATTTTAAAGACTATTACTAAAAATAGAAATAGAAACTACACTATGATATCTCTTAATGGGATGGAAATACAAGGGTCTCTAGGCCATTTTATATGTTATTTTCTCTTCTAGTATATCATTGTTGGGAACTGACGCCAGGTTAAGTTATTCCTGCTATACCCCTTCCTACATCATTGTTATATTCTAATTCTTAACTTGTAAATAAATTGAGGTTTCATGATTTTATTATACTGTAAGGCTTCTCTCTCTTAAATCAGGTGTTAAATATGCTCTGTTGTTGGGCAGAAGACCCAAACTCAGAGGCTTTCAAGTTGCACCTCCCAAGAATACCTGATTATCTGTGGCTTGCTGAAGATGGCATGAAAATGCAGGTCTGAACATGTGACACTTTACCATATTACATTGTTTAAAAATACATATATATTTTTTGTTATTGTGAAGGGAGCTAGAATGTTGACCTTTGGATGACTTTTCATCACAATATCCCCTATAAAAGAATAAATGGAATTTCATCATATAAATAATCATGTAATGCAGGGCTATAATGGTAGTCAGTTATGGGATACTGCATTCGCCATTCAAGCAATTATTTCCACAAACCTCATTGAAGACTTTGGTCCAACACTGAAAAAAGGACACATGTATATAAAGAAGTCACAGGTGAAACTCGCAGTTTCATTGATTATAAACTTTTGTTCTTGGTGACATTACCTTAAAATTAGTTACTTTTGCGTCTTTTTAACTCAGTTCTTTTTCTTTAAAGGTGTTAGATAACTGCTATGGTGATCTTGATTATTGGTACCGTCATATCTCAAAAGGTGCTTGGCCGTTCTCAACTGCAGACCATGGTTGGCCCATTTCAGACTGTACTGCAGAAGGTCTAAAGGTAAATCTTTCTTTATCATATACAGGTTGTCAGTTTTTTTAACTATTAACATACTTTATTTGCTTTCAATTAGGCTGCTCTTTTGCTTTCAAAGTTGCCATCAGAGCTTGTTGATGAGCCAATGGACGCAAACCAGCTGTATGATGCTGTCAATGTTATTCTATCTTTACAGGTAATTCTGGTTGTAGTAATTATTCTTTGTTATTCTATCTTTACAGGTAATTCTGGTTGTAGTAATTATTCTTTCACATTTGTAATCGTGTTGTAGCATAATGCTGATTGTGGTTTCCTTACCATCATTTCAGAACTCCAATGGTAGTTTTGCAACATATGAACTGACAAGATCCTACAGCTGGTTAGAGGTATGCATGCAATTGCTATTACATGTTTTACTTTAATCGCATAATCCATTCTCATCTTCCCATACACAAACACATACACTCATTTTCCAATATTAAATTTGCCCAATCATAGTTTGGCGTATGACCTACTTATGGGGCAATTTCATATATAATCCTGAAAACTTACAAAATATCATATTTACCCAACCAAAAAATTAGTATCAATTATACCCATTCAAAATACTTAAAGTTTCATATTTACACATTTCATTAAATATGATTTATAGTATGACCATTATACCCTACTCTTCTTCATTACAATCCAAACTCATATCCTAATGCAAGTTTAAGGGAAGGGTATACATAAATTTAAAAATGGGCATATTTGATATCATGATTTTTTGTTGGGTAAATATGATATTATACTAAGTTTTCAGGGGGTATATGAAATTATGTCTAGTTTTAATCATCATTAACTACGTATCTGATATGCTTACTTGCCTCTACAATCCCACTTGCAGTTGGTAAATCCTGCTGAAACTTTTGGTGACATTGTTATCGACTATCCGTAAGATATCAAGACCTCTTTTCTAATATTTCCTTTTTAATTTGGTGGATCTTTCTGATTGTTTACCAACTGTGTATGATGCTTCAGATATGTGGAGTGTACCTCGGCTGCCATTCAAGCTCTGGTGGCATTTAAGAAACTGTACCCTGACCATAGGAGAGAAGAAGTACAACGTTGCATTAATAAAGCTGCAGCTTTCATTGAGTCAATCCAAGCATCAGATGGTTCATGGTCCGTTTTGCACCTTATTATTTAATGAACCAATCCTATAAATTTCTTGCCAAATTTGATCAGAACATTTTCCAATACGTTCATTAGGTACGGTTCGTGGGCGGTTTGCTTCACGTATGGCACATGGTTTGGGGTCAAAGGGTTAGTGGCTGCTGGAAAGAACTTCTCTAACTGTTCTAGCATTCGCAAGGCTTGTAACTTTTTGTTGTCTAAACAACTTGCTTCAGGTGGATGGGGAGAGAGCTACCTCTCTTGTCAGAACAAGGTCAAAATTGGAATTTTAGTTAATAATATTCTACTTATTTCTTTCACATCACACATGCATCAATGTGCTGATATATAAATACTTTCCACAGGTGTACACCAATCTTGAGGGAAATCGCTCTCATGTGGTAAATACAGGTTGGGCTATGTTAGCTCTCATTGACGCCGACCAGGTATGCATTAGTCAAAGCCATTTCTTAGCTCCCGGATTCTAACATTATCTTGCCATGGTTCATGAAGAGAAACTTGTATATTGTTTCAGGCAAAAAGAGATCCAAAGCCGTTGCACTCTGCGGCCCGAGTGTTGATTAATTCTCAGTTGGAAAATGGAGATTTCCCACAAGAGGTAATCTCATGTCACTTTCGCCTCTGGTCTTGTTACTATTTAAAATAAATAGAGTATCTATTATTTATTTAAATTTGTTTGAAAACGCGCAGGAGATCATGGGGGTGTTTAACAGGAACTGCATGATCACGTATGCTGCATATAGAAACATCTTCCCGATTTGGGCGTTGGGAGAATATCGCTGCCGAGTACTTCTTCAGGCACAATCTTAATGTTACCTTAGATCACATTGCAGTATCAATTATCCATTCATTTTAATCTTTCAGAAAAAAGGTTTCAAATGCTATCCCTTAGTGAAATCTTTGAACACCAATGTGTTGAGCAACTGAACTGGTAGTTCCATAAAGATGAGATATTTTCTACATCAGATGATTTTTTTTTTGTCATTGCTATCTTGTTTTTGTTGGTCTTTTAAATGGATTTAAAAATATGCAATTCAAATCGCAATCGAAATATTCACACATATGTATGTGTGAATATTACGCAAATTATTTGTGTATTTATTTAAGATTCTAACATTACCAATTAAATAAATCATTATTATGTGAATTTATATATTCATATTTTTAAAATTTATTTGTGTTCGTATATTATAAACATCTATACAAATTAGGTTCACTGTAAATCATGAAATTTATTACCACAAAGAGAAAATAGGAAAATTAATTAATTAAAGATAAACTAGGAATTTTGCTCGCCTCGCGTTGCGGCGGCGTCAAATTTATACGACAGGAAGATTAACCTAAACGGTTGAGTAAAAAAAATTACTATTTAGAAAATGAAACGGGTTAAAAACGCTCGCGTTGTGGCGGCATCGGTGAATTTATAAGGCATGAAGCTTAACCTAAACGGTTGAGAAAAAAAATTATTGATTAGAAAATGAAACGGGAGACGGGTTAAAAACTCGCGTTGCGGCTGCGTCGATACGGCAGGAAACTGAACTTAAACGGTTGAGTAAAAAAAATTACTATTTAGAAAATGAAACGGGTTAAAAACGCTCGCGTTGCGGCGGCGTCGAATTTATACGGCATGAAGCTTAACCTAAACGGTTGAGTAAAAAAATTACTGATTAGAAAATGAAACGGGAGACGGGTTAAAAACTCGCGTTGCGGCCGCGTCGATACGGCAGGAAACTGAACTTAAACGGTTGAGTAAAAAAAATTACTATTTAGAAAATAAAATGAAAAACGGGTTGAAAACGTATATTGTATATAGTATGAGGGGTGCAAAATAAAAAATTTAAAAAAAATAAATAATAAAAGTTACTATTCAAAACCTAATGTTTTTCAATAAGAAGGATAATAATTTAATCTTTACAATCATACTTTTTAATTTAATTTTTAATAAAAATGAATAAATTGATTGGTTATCCATATATAAACACTGCACCTATTGAAGCAGTATCATAGAGATGTAAATGGTAAAACCATTTTCTTACAGCAATGGTTATAATTTTATAATTACTGGTATCTTGTACCCTATAAGTTCTAGGTTCCATCTATATCTGTATCGGCTCACCTGTATTATATGTACACTAAATTTACAAGAAATTTGGTAAAAGATTCCAAATTAAGATCATAGAGCCTTCTGATCTAGTCTTTCATTCCAGTTCAGGCATCGAATCAAGCTGCGAAACCAATCGCCTGTTTGGTCAAACTTGTTGACTGTTGGGAGTGGATGCTGACTCATGCATATACGCACTGAATCTCCTCTCGAAAGCTGTTGCCTTCTCTTTCCATCAAATGATACCCAAGCATTACTTCGCGCGTTTTCTGGTATCTGCCATCAAAACAAATACTTTTCAAGTGCCTTTGTACTGAATGTGTGTGAATCATAACATGTTATGACAGGTAATATTTCAAGTATTTTCTGAGCAACTGTAGTCATGTATTAAATAGAGAGAGTTTAACCTTTAACTCAAGACGTGCAGAATCAGGCAGTATAACTGGTCTGAACGAGAGGGAATGTGGACAAATTGGAGTAAAAAGCATGCATGGAACATTTGGATGTACCTGCATTCACAATATGCCCTTAAAATATAAGCCTACTAAATATTATTTTATTTTTATTTATTTTAGAATACCATGGAACCTCCTGCGGCTGTAGAGTAAGCTGTACTTCCTGTGGGTGTTGCTACTATGACTCCATCACCTTGCACCTATTAGATACAAAGATTTTATAGGTCAAATGGTAGAGTTTATGAAATGGAAAGTTGAAATAAATAGGAAAACATTTTGACTTCATTTCTAATCTGGTTATTATTGTTGGTAAAAGGGCAAATTGAGCAACCGGTGCCATGACAACATTTATACATGTGGAATTTGACATGGCACATCCTGGTTGCTATAAACGGTAACATGGAAGGATGTTAGTTTGTTCAAGAAAAAAAATTGCTATAAATGGTAAGGAATGCAAATTCGTTGCTATTTTGCGCATTTTGCCCTTACTAAAACCAACAACTTAAATAAACAATGATATAAACATTCAACTTTCAAGAAATGTTATAAAAAGAACCATTCAACTTTTGGAAACTGTTAAGAAAATCATTCAACTTTGCAGCATGTCACGGGTTTTTTTTATTGAATTAACCCAAATAATTTCATATAATGTTAGTGCCAGTATCATTTGCCTTTTAAAAAAACAATCATAAATATAAAGGGCACAATCACACCATGAGGCAACTAACTCAACAACTAACCTTAGTAATAAGACGGTCATGTTCGTAGCACTCAATTTTCGAAAGATATGGGTTAGAACCACGGTCAACCACAACCTCATTCAAAACATCAAAAACTTTTCCCGGCATGGCTTTCCCATTTCTGAATATCTCACAACGAAGACGCATTCTAAGAGTTATATAAACACCTTCCAGCGTGTTGTTTCCATGGATGACCCGTTTCAAATCCTGCTTATAGTCTTCAAACTGTACCACAGAAGTTTATTAACGAATCATTTTTATAAAAAAACAGAATCTAATCACACTAATTTGAGTAAGATGCTTACAGCATGTGAAGTGAGAAAACCAAGAGATCCAAGATTGAATGATACAACAGGGGGAACAGCACCTCTAAACAAGTTTGATGCATGCAGAATAACCCCGTCTCCCCCCAAACAGGCGATCAGATCTACCCTCTCATGAAGATCACTATATGAAGGTGACAAAATGTCAGGTCAAGTATCAGGTTCACTTCAAAACAGGTTAAATTATATACGGGTCAAGTCGGGTTGGGTTTATTAGTCAATAAGTATTTGTCTATTCTAGAGGGGTTAAAGTGTAGTTATGTTTTCTATTTAATCCTCTCTTATTTCTCATTTGTAACATACAAGAATTACAATCAATCTCAGTGATTATTGTGGTATCAGAGCCTGTGTCCCTTCCTCTGACCAGCGCCTGATTACCTTCTGGCCAGTTCCCTGTTCTGGATCTCTCCCAGCAGTGACCGGAATCATCTCCCTCTACCAACAATGGCCAGTTCTACTATCACAGCCTTTTCCCAGACTGAAAAGACGACCCACAACAGCCCTCTGTAAACTTCACTGATTATAGGTCACAGTCTGCCACATCTTGGCTCCCAGACACAGGTTCCAGCCATCATGTTGCTCCGGATCTATCAAGTATTGACAGCTCTGAAATTTACTATGGTGAAGACAACCTTCACGTTGGCAATGGTAAGGGGTTACCCATTCTCCACATTGGTTCCACTTCATTATACTCACCTAACAAAACTTTTTCTTTAAAGAATATCCTTCATGTTCCTGAAATTAAACAAAATCTACTTTCCGTTCAACGCTTTTGTCATGATAATAACGTGTATTTTGAGTTTCACTCTACTTTCTTTGCTGTGAAGGACAAACCCACACGTGGTACCCTCCTCACGGGTCCAAGTAATGGTGGACTCTACTCATTTCAGCCTCCTAAAATTCAACTACTCCAGAAAACAACATACTCCACCACTCGTGCTTCCTCGGTCACATGGCACCAACGACTAGGGCATCCACAGCTTTTGACATCTATGTTATCTAAATATGTTTTACCTTTGTTGAATAAATGTGCTAATAATTTTTGTGACTCATGTGCCATTGGCAAGTCCTCAAAACTTCACTTGTCATTATCACCTTATAAAAGTACACATATTTTGAACTTAATATTTTGTGATGTTTGGGGTCCCGCTCCCGTTTCCTCATTTGACGGTTACAATTATTTCTTGTTATGTGTTGATCACTTCTCCCGATTTATGTGGATTTTTCCCTTGAAATTGACTTCCACTTTTTTAGAGAAAGAGTTGCTCGGAAAGAACTCTCGGTCCAGTTCATCTCCACCAATGATCAAATTGCCGATGTATTCACTAAGCCGCTACCCTCAAAGCGGTTCCTCTTTCTACGGTCCAAGCTACAGGTCGCTCTATCAATCTCAGTATTTGTCTATTCTAGAGGGGTTAAAGTGTAGTTATGTTTTCTATTTAATCCTCTCTTATTTCTCATTTGTAACATACAAGAATTACAATCAATCTCAGTGATTATTGGGGTTGACCTGGAATGCTTATCTCCAAACTTATGCTTTTTTTAAAAAAATATTTGAATATGATTACAATATTATATTTTCTATTATTATAATCTAACTTATTAAATAAAATGATTCAGGAAGCTTTATACACTAGATACACACATTGAGCGATTTTCGACCAGTTTTCTTCTTAGCTTACCTTTTTGGATTTTACCTGTTTAACCTGTTAGATAAAACATAAACCGAATTGACTCGTTTATTAGTGAATGGGTCAAAATTTCCACCTCTAATCATATGAACACAATACCTTGTATCTTGACTGTAGAAAGTCTGTACAAACCCAAAACCAGGTATTCTTGCAAAAACGTCATGAACCTCAGGTTCTACAAGAATATTCATATTTTCTTGGTGATACAAGAAAGAGGCAACCTGTGTTTCAAGCAGAACACCACCAATTTAAATGAAATATTATGTGACAAGAATATTCTTCTAATTATATTGTGATGGAAATACCTCTTTAGCTTGTTCCATTAATTCTTGGCCAAGCTTCTTCAACAGTAACACAGTTTTGGGTGATGATTTCCACATAAGCATCTGCTGTTGGGTGCTAGGATGAGTAAAAGCTAATGAAGATTCTGTTACTTTTTCTCGAGTGCAAGAAAACCCATCCGTTCTCACTAGAAACATCTCTGCTTTCTTTCTTGATTGGATTCTTACAACACCAGTTGTTGAAGCACACATATTTCCCTCAATCATTTCTCCATCTTCATTGCTTAATTCCTCTAAATTATCTGTTTGTGTGACGCGTGTCGCTTGCCTATCTGCATCATTGAATTCTTTCAAACTGGAACGAGAATTATCTTGATTCTGAAGGACATTGTTCCCATTATAATTAGGTAAATTCCCATTGGTTGCTGAACCATTTGTTGAATCAGGATTGCTGATGCTTAAATATGACCCGTTATAATTAGGTTTCTTATTCAATCTCATTTGTTTCTCCAATCTTTTGCGCTCGTAAGTAAAATAAGTTGAAGGGGAAAATGCTTTATTTTTTAAAAACGTGGACATTTCTTTTTTGGAGAAAACATTGATAGGTGGTAACTGGGATTCAATAGGATTTACACAGAAATCAACAAAAACCTCTTTTTGATCATCATCAATTTTATTCACCACCTCTGTGTAGGCCCCATTACTGCTTTTATACTGGTTACTTGTGGTTGAAGATTCTTCATTATCTTGAGTTCGAATGTTGTTGGGTGAACTGTAACGAGACATATACTGTCTCCATCTAGAAACCATTGCGGATGTCCTCCAAACACCTTCTTTACTGTGAAGATAAATCGGTTTTTTCCTCGAGTTCGATATCAAGGTTGAAAATATCTCAACCTGCTCCATTGATGGTGCGTTCCCCACTTCAACTGGAAGTTTGACCAGGTCCACTTTACCAGATGAAAGTGCATCTTGCAATGCAGTTTCATAGAATATATCATTCACACTCTCAGCTCTAAGATCTACAATGGTTTTAAACCCTTTTTCAACCAACCACTTTAAACTTTCTTCTGTCAATTGGCTACCCCTCCAAAAAGCAGCTTCAGAATCACTAGGTTCAATATCTTCTTTTGCAGTAGATAAATAAACAGGATTCCAGTTAGCAAATAATGAGTGAGGTGGATAGTCATCCCCCCGGGGAAGACCAGAATCATAACAAACATTTTTCAGCCTTTGAAGTTTTCTCCAGACAACCCGGCTTCTAGAATCATCCGTTGTTAAAAAGATTTCAAGAGCAATGTGTAAACTTTCACAATATCTTTTCATTTCACGCCTGAAAATAGCAAGTGGCGGTAGCTTATCTTCCATTATATCTACATCTGAAACACTGAATGATTTCATGATTGTTGATCGGCCAGATAATAGATCTTCACGTCCTTTATTCAGTAGGCATATCATGCAACCAAGAACAGAGACTATCTTATCTTCAAGTAATGGTTTGTCTTCTGAAGGGAAAGCATAAGAAACGCTGCATTCACCCGTGAGTGGGTTACATAATGTGTCCATTAATGAATTGTGAAGGCTTTCAGCAGCCCTAAAGATTCTACAGTATGCTTCAACCTCGGCTATATCTCCCGGAAGTGGACCCACCCAAGGTAATTGTGTCAGATTATGGGATTGGTATGTCTAAAATTTAACAACAAAAACAAAGGAATTAATCATTTAACGTCATCAATGAGGTTTTACAACACTGGTATGCAATTATGCTAAGAACGCAAGAGATTATGCTAAAAACACTATTCTGTAACATTTATCATGACAATAGGAACTTATAAACTTAAAAGTTAAAACCACAAACGCTCTTGTCCTCCTTTGATACGAGAAGTACAAATCTGAATTCAGGTATCAACAATCTACTTTTAGTCTGGGATGAAGCAAATATATTTACTCACTGACTCGGTTAAATAACTTAAACCACACTCAACTTATCAAGAAGAAACAAATAACAAATCATACACACTTAACAACATTTCCAAGAAATATATTAAACTGCATAAGCATAACTCAATCAAGGTGGTGCATAAAATGTTTAACGAAAAGTCGAAAACTAATTATGACTATAAGATCATTTAGGGTTATGAACTTATAATTTGATTCCAAAAAGCAGCTAAGACTAATGTTAACTACCTAACTTATTTGATTTTGGTTATGATTTTTCACATCATAATAATCATTTAATTTTGGCAATCTTCACAACAAATAGTTCCTTGTTTCCAAATCAATAATCACCGAATTACAGATCTAAACAATTATTTAATTTAATGACTGATAAAATTAGCTAAAAGTGATAAACGATTCACCTGAGAATCCAAACCAATGTTGACGGAGAAAGGATTAGAGAGGTCGGCCCCCGCAGCAACAACCACACTCAGACGACGTCGTTCAGGTAACCGCCACTTGGTAATGAAATGAGTGGATCGGTGAAGCTCGAATAGATGAGGTTTGGGGGTTAATATCTGTAAAATTGAAGCAGTTGGATTGATGAGCGAGTGGCATGAGCATGACGCCGTCGCCATGCCACCAACGTAGAATTGTGAAAGCAGTCAGGTGTGTGGATTGAGAAAATTAGGAATTGTGGATGATAACAAGGTGGTGGGTACGATTGGGGTTTTGTTTTGACATTTGATTGTTGATTTTTCAGTTATTCCCATTTCTAATGCGCTTCTTTGATGGTGACAAATAGAGCCATAACAACTTTCAACTTATCTCCACACAACACTCATTTCTTGACCTTTAGACAAATAATGGTACAAATCTATAAAATGCTACGCGTAATGGTTTTATTAAAAAGTGTTGTTGTCAGGTAGACGGGAGTGAAACTATTAAGCAGAATCACGATTTTACTATTAATTTGAAAATTATATATTTTTAGCCGAGCCACGCTCTTTATTGGTTGGAATGTGTATCACGCTCATGATCTGCCCCAACCCAACGCCCTTCATGCCATGGGGCGGTGTTCCACGCCCTTTTGGGGTGACGTTGGGCGTGGGAGCACTACACATAGCCTTAGCCCACATTGCTCAAAATGGAAGGTAAATTTATATTTTTCTTAACAACAATTTTTTAAACCTAAATACCACCTAATTTTGCTCTTGTAAAGATTTGAACCAATACCGCTTTAGTGGGAAACGAAAATTTGTATCATACGCTAGTTTTGTGTATAACGTAAAAGGAAAAAAAGGGAGGAAGAAGAAATATAAAAAGTTTATTTATTTGTGTTGGGATGAAATAAACAGAAAGAAACACAAGTTAATTTAGGATGTTAAATGATCATTCAAGTACTTGGGTGTTTCATACATGTTTTTGTCTTTTATATCCTCTAGCATTATGTTTGGAGCTTTTTATACTTGTCGTCAATCTCTATATCTTGATGCAACACATCATCATCATCATTGCAAGATTCATTGGTTTCAACATTGGGATTATTATTAAAACGACGATACCTCTCATCATCTACGAAATCAAAATAAGGAACGGACCTCTTCTTGTTGACAAAGATGTGAGAGCTATGACTAGCGCTACCAACACCTCCTTTGCTCATAATGGGATGTCGAGTAGCACCATAACCACCTTCGTGATTTTTGGGGTGTTCCTGCCACCTAAGATCACGACACAAATATTCAAGGATTATGTCAAGTTTGTCGGCCTTACTCAAACTAGACTTAAAAAGAAATAAATCTTAAAAATCAATTATGAGATATATTTTCGTTATTTCGCGCGTCTTCCAAATCTGTATATGATTTCGTTAACTGAGTTATTTGTTCGTCATGAGGATTAATACCTATACCAAGGAAAGAAAACATGATAAGATCCAAACTAGATTTTAAGATTAGATGTGGACCAGTCCCAAACATTTGACATCATAATCCAACTGGCTTGTTCTCTCTTTTTATAAAATAATACAACACTTATAATATTAAATTGATGTAAATAATATATTTGTGTATAATTTCCTCCTGGGTTCCCTATAATGGCTTCCTCCATATTTTCACTTGCTTCCATCTCTACTAACCTACTTGTTCTTGTGTTCTTATCTTCAACTGCTAAATCAAACATAGATATACCACCTACTATCCCTCCTTTCTTCGGTAATTAACTAAATTCTTCCTCTTATCAGTTAAAAATAATGTAAAACCACGATACATACATACATATGTTTGTTCTTGAACAGATAACCTTTGTGATGAAGTCATCTGTGGAAGAGGAAACTGCTCAGTTGATGTTGATCAACCATTTAATTTCGTTTGCAAGTGTGATCCCGGATGGCGAAGAACTCCTGTTTCTGACTATGAAGATGATCTGCAGTTCCTTCCTTGCATCATTCCCAACTGTAACATCATGCAAAATTAATTTTGTATCGAAACTAACCAATTTTGACATCGAAATTGACCTTAATCTGTTGTTTTAATTTCTTAGGTTCCCTCGACTACTCATGCATGCCTGCAGCTCCTCCTCCGAGTCCTCCAATCCCGGATAATATTTCTATGATCTTCGATCGTAATTATTCATTTACTACTTTTCTTGAACTTTAGCACAGTATCTGACTAACATCAGTACATGTTATGGTGAATGACTGGATTCAGCTTGTTACTGGACATACTGTGGAGAAGGTACATGCAACAAGAATCATACTACATATACGCATACGTGCGATTGCGATCCTGGATACACCAATCTCTTCAACATCTCTCATTTTCCATGCTTCAGCAGCTGTACTATCAGTCATCAATTCTTTACTGAAATATATAAACCCTAATTAGATCTTTGCATAAAAGTTTGAATCTTGAAACAGGTGCTATTGGGACTGATTGCAGAAGACTTGGAGTGCGGTCATCGGACGCAACGTCCCTTCCAGATAAGAGCAGTCAAGGTGAGACAGCAGGCTCGGGAACATTCAAGTTTTGGGCTTTTCAATTGTCATATAGTAAATTTCAATGTCAGTCAAACACATCATACGGGTCGTATGATTTGGCGAACACCACCTTATTACGAGTCGTATGACAACTGGAATTGTATAGTTTTTTTAGTGGTGTTCCTCATTTGAACCGTAAACTATATATTATGAAAGTCATCCTGTTTTTTGTTGACTTTGACTTTTGATTTTGCAGGTATCAGGTTTCTTTCTAGAGGCTTCCATTGTATTGCAGTCATAATGATGTCTGTAGCCTTGGCTCTATGAAAATAGGAAGCATGTTTGGGTTGTAGATTATTTTGTTTGAGAGGTCTTTGTGATGTTTGGTTGATATGTATACATACACACACATATATGTATGTATACACACATGTATAGATGATTTTTTGTGTGTAAAAAGTAAGATCTTTTACATGCAGAAATAAGTACATATGTTTAAGTATTTTCTCTGAATTTTTGCAGATAAGTTCATGAACAATTTATTTGTTTATTTAATCCTCTACGGATAAAACTTAAAAAAGTATGTCATTTAGATAAATGTATGTTTGCATGATATATTAAATCCTAAACTTCTATAAATGTAACAAAATAATCCTTATTTTATTACATGGCTAAATCATAAATTTTATAAGAATCAATTCATAAAAGAATTCTTTGAAATACCATTGTATATTTGTGTATAGAAGTGTTTTCCCTTATGGTAGGGGCCATAAAACAGATGGAACAAACTGATTGGATGATTGGAGAATTTGTAATTTAGATATATTTAATTATTTAAAATGTGTGATGAGTGGAAATGTCAAATGACTTTAGGCAGGTGTAGCAGGTTTATTTCAAGGGTCCAACACCTACTTGGCTTTCATTCTTTTTCTTAGTTTAACATAGGTTGCAATATAATAAGAACCACATGAGACACACGTGTAAAAAAAAAATTAATAAACATATTATAAAACTAACTAAACTACTTTCCATAAAGTGTGTGTATATATATAATATCAGAAAAATATGATATTATAATCAATTCTATAAAAACAAATCAGGGATTACACTAATTCGAAATTTATAACATTATCACTTCATACCACTATCAGTTTTAATAAATTATTATTTTTTCTAAGCTTGTATATTTATTATTATAAATTATAAACTACATCAAAACTGTAATTGGGTCTCACCTTTTTAAGCATTGTATAATATTAACCAATTCATTTATTTCAGACATTATTTAAATGTATTATATATGGTAAAAACAAAGTTGTCAAATTAATAAATAGAACTAAGTATTAATTGTGAAAATAACTACAAAAGAGGAAGAAAATATTGATTTTTAAATTAAAATTATTAAGTCATGTACAGAAAACACATGATGCTCACAAATATTCCTTATATAATTCCTCAATAAACTACTTATTCACATATAAAATTAGTTTCAGAAGATTTATGCCATAAAGAATCAACTAAAGATCAAATTTAACTCCCAAAAATGTAACATATCACCTGTACAATGATACATCATGCATGCATGTGTAGTTTATACATATGCACACGTGTATAATCTTTCCTGTGATCATCCTGCATATACTTCTTGGGACTCCATGGGAGTTGACCAGTGGCTCAAAAGTGCTTCCACAGTCAACCTTCGTGTTGCACTAAGCATCGAGATGAAAAACCGACATCCATCGATTTTGTATTCCTCCAATGGGTCCCTGTGCCCAAAACTCCTCACATTCACCTGCATCAAAATAACCATTTATTTGTTAAAAAAATTAGTTCACTGGCAAAACGGAAATTAATACCAACTACAATGTTTAAAAAAGTGCATAGGTTATTAAACGACCAACTGAAAAGCATGAGGGTTCAGAATCTAATTCACTCTTTTTTAATGATTAAAAATGATTTTTTTTTCTTAATGCTGAAATAAATAGAATTATGATAATTGCATACCGCTGAATTTAATCTGTTCATGTTGACAAGATGATCCCTCCAGAAACTATCAAGGGATTTCACGAGAATTGTTCTCTGCATTCGAAATTGAAACTTTAATATATTGTGAAAAGAAGAAAGAGAATAAACGAGAATGTGATAGTAAAACTGTTAGATTAAAATTACCTCGATTTCTTTCACATATTCTTCAGTATAAGCAGACTCTTGAACAATGTTCATGTATGAAGTAATTAATAAATCACCAAGGTACTTGCGCAGAAGATTAACAGTAATTCGATATCTTCCATCTCTACAGTTAACATCCCAAGTAAGAACCTTGCATTCAAAATTTAGAGGTGGCAAGATGGACGGGTTGGGTAACGGGCCGACATGCATTAAGTTGAAACAGGTAAATTTTAGCATGGGTCAGGTCGGGTTGACTCGCATACAAATTTTTTACCATTTCTTAACATTTTTTATAAATATTTTTTCTAAAAATAGATTTTGGGCAACTTTCTATCTGCTAAACCTTCTAATTTGGCCCGTTTGAGATAAAAATGCAGCCCGGATGAAACCATTTACAAGTAAATGGGTCAAAATTGCCTCCTCTAATTCAAATTAAAAAATATAGAAAACTGAAACCAAATCCATCAAAAACGTTTATTGTACACACTTGAGTGAATCATCAGAGCATATGGCTAGCCAGCGTTTCAGTGAAGAAGCCTTCTTACGGATTCCTCTGAACGCATTTGGAGGTTGAGGTAAATTTGAAAACCGGAAGTCGTTGATATCTACATCACTCATTTCATGAAGATTAACAAGTGACTGCAATAAAGATTCCGCTGTAATTCCTGTACTTGACTCTGGAGAATCCACAGGTACGATCATTAGTCCTAAAATTTATAAATAAAAAATAATATACCCTAGTTCAAGTTGACTTAGGACTGAAAGATAGCTCACCGTCTAAAATCTTCCAAGAAATTGCAATGAACTCCTTTAAGAGTTTGTTTAAGTTCCAGCTTTTTGGATGCTATTAAATATATAGGTTATGGAGATCAGAACTATACAAGTGAATAGAAATTGAATCAAGGTAAAGATATTTGATACCTTTAATGGATTAACATTTGCCAATACAATTTCATCTACAACTGCCTGCATGTACCTAATATCCATGCATGAAATATTCAGATGGCGTATGTAACACAAAAATACAAGCTTTTATGAAAACTGTATTTACTAGTTTTTTTAAGGTCTACTTTTTTGGATGACAAATAATTTCCAAAATAATATATCTTGGTAAAGAAGACACTCACTGGAATATGTGATGTGAACAACTCTCGGGATCACCAGTTATAATTAACTGACGAAGATCATAAACATGCTTCCTTTGTACCTGAAACCAGAAAAATCACGTATTCAGTAATGCAACAGTAAAAAGAAGGTATGGGATTACTCTGAAACAAGAACACCATAGATAATAATATATTTGAATGATAAAGAAGAACAATAAGATCAATAAAGAGATGGATCTGAGAACATTTCAAATGGTATAAATACTTTTCCTCTCAGCTCAAGGTTCCACTGGGCAATGGCAACTCAAACATAACTACACGTATATTTGAACTAGAAAAAAAAAGAACATAATAATAAAAAATATCACAAAAGCCTTAGTTTAATAAATGACCAAAAATAAAAACAATCTACATGGTGATCTAATATGTACCTCTAACACTTCATCAAACTCTACAAGGCTCTTTCTTATGTTGAAGAAATACTTTTCTGCTGACACTTGGAGAGACAGAAGCTGAAATTTGTTATAATTAGAATTGACGGTTAGAATATAGTACAGGAGAACATGTTAATATGAATAAACTGTAAGCAAGTTAACAGGTAAGAAACATGTAAATGCTTAGGTCAAAAGAATATGCATCATACTGTGCCTGTACATATGAAAAGATTAACATAATAAAATTATCATATAATGGATTAAATCACCTGTCGAACAATTGTGTCGCCTTCAATCGGCACATCCTCATCGTTTGTGATCCTTGATATCAGATTCACAGCCCACTCAGTGTCAAAGTTGAACTTTTGGAACATTTCATCCTGCAAACTGTAACATTGATAGGCTTAAAATTACCTACACCACCTTTAATGGAAACCAAGAAGCAAAAGATAGATGGAAGGCACATTGTATAGAAATTAACCATGGAGAATCAAGCTAGTATTTGACTTGAAGCTTTATAGATCATTTAGTAGAATTTACCTGATCATAAACCGTGTTGATCCAGGATCTCCTTGCCTTCCTGCTCTGCCACGAAGCTTCATAAAGCACAAAAAATGTGTATAAACTTGTTTTTGAGTTTCTAATTATATATGTAAGATTAAAAATCACAAGTTCTGAAAATGTAAAGTCGGGTTTACTTACCTGATTATCAATTCTCCGAGACTCATGCAAAGATGTGCCAATTACGTGGAGCCCACCAAGTCGTTTGACTTCCATTCCTTCATTGAAACAGTGAGCTTCACAGTCTTTTAGCACTGACAAATAGGCAAGTGCAATACAAGGACCAAGAGGATACATCTCTGACTGTTCCTCTACAAGTCTTTCCAGCTCATCTAAACCTACTGATTGGCTCATCTCAATTGACTCTGAAATTACAGATTTTGCCTTCTCATATGTCCAGTTTTTGTTCTCACTTTTGGACACATACTTAGCTGCATTAATATAAACAGTACCAAGAACATTAACATGTGATATTTAATTATTTATAAGGGGTTCTCAATTGATGAACTGAGGTCAAAGGTCACTAACCCATTAGAGCCGTCTTAGCTAGCAAAGCTAATGATGATGGTCCAATTTTCATTTTTGATAATACCTACACCACCGGTAGATTATAAGGAACTGAATGCTAGGAAATAAATGATTCTGATCAAATTACCTTTTGTGACTTTGGCTCTTCAAAGTCAATATCTGGAGTATCATGACTCATATGTGAAAGTATGCTGTCCTCTATAACTTCTTTTGCAAGCATCTGAAATACCATAAATCATAAATAGCATATTGTTGAAACACATTCTTTGTGACTTGGAACAAATAGCATCTACATGATATTGAAAAAGCCAACACACCTTTGGATTACCTCCCAATATAATGTCCGTACCTCTACCAGCCATATTTGTAGATATGGTGATGGCATATTTTCGTCCAGCTTGGGCCACAGTTTGGGCCTCTCTGGCAGCATACTGAAAGAAAAAACAAATACAAATTCTAAGAACATAAATCAGTTGCATAAAAAGTAAAAATTTAACTGCATTGCTTCCTAAAAGAATAAACCTTTGGTCGTGCGTTAAGAACATTGTGAGGGATCATGCTTTCCCTTAGCAGAGAAGCCAAATATTCTGAATTCTCAACACTACACCCACAAAAAGAAGCACCTTAAAATGGATAAACCGAAAGATACACAAATGAAATCATGTGATAAAATCAATGCAGTACCTAGTGGTTCCAACTAAAACAGGGCGACCAGCTCTGAACATCTTTATAATTTCTTCACGAACATATTCCCATTTACCACGAGCAGTCTATGTAATCAAAACAATTAAAAGCATGGTTAACGGTTGTTTGTTAGAAATATTCACAAGACAAAGAGTGGTGGAATGGTCATGAAAATTTAATGTCTTACCGCAAAAGCTTGAATGGGTAAATCGTTACGAATATTTGGCATATTTGTGGGCACTTCAATAACAGGCGTCTGGAACATTTTCAAAAACTCCTTTTCCTGTAACAATGTAAATAAATAAGGCATCTAGCAGTAGATTGATATTGACGACAGTATGTAAACAAATAAAATGTCAATACTTCAGTTTTTGCAGTCCCAGTCATCCCGGAGAGCTTTGGATATAGCTTAAACAGTGATTGGTATGTGATTTGCGCCACTACAACCGAATCCGCCTAAGAATTACAGGAGAATAAAGCTACTAAGAAGAATTATAATGTGGCAAGACACATGACAATTGATAAACATCACTATATACCTGGATTTGTAAACCTTCTTTTGCTTCCACAGCCTGATGAATCCCTTCTGACCATCGTCGTTTTTCTTCCACTCTCCCCGTCAACTTCAAATAATTAAATGTGTATATGATTTATTCTTTGTGGGATGTTTGTTAAGTAGGAGGAAAAAAGGCAAAAAGAAAATAAAAGATTTGTGATGACAAAAAAAACCCGCTAAAAAGTAATTTGGCCCAAACCAAAGAAAACCAAGAGGATGAGTAATCACATGAAAATGTGCTTTTTTACCTCGTTGATTATGAGAGCCTTCCCATTTTTAACAATGTATTGGACATCTTGGCGGTAAAACTCCTTGGCTTTCAAAGCATTCATGACAAATCTACAATATTTTGAATGATAAAGAGGCTGAAACTGAATGACAAGCTTAATGTTTACTATATGAAAATAAGAAATGATAAAATGAAAGTTACCTAGCCCACGGGTCATTCTCATCCCATAGATCATTTGTTTCCAGGGCCATCTCAGCTAGGTTAATTCCTTCTTCAGTCAACTCCACTGAATTATCTTTAAGCTCTATATTGTAATGCTGTGCAGTGAAATAAACAATGAAGCACAATGGATATCAATAACCAAAAAGAAAAATTAAAAAGAAATAGCGAAACAAGAAACTAGATTACAAGGCCACGTATGAGCAGCTCAGCTACTTTGGCAGCAACCGGATAACGCGCAGCATCCTTACTAGCCTGATATGAAGATCAAAGTTCAAAAAAAATAAGTTACTACAATTTTGGAACCAAAAGATACATTAGGGCCCCAACTGAAAATGAGAAAGTATACCTCGCCACTTATCAGCAATGGGTTTCTCCCCTCGTCAATTAGGACCGAATCAACTTCATCGACTATTGCAAAATGAAACGGTTTTGGCCTGAAAAACAATGTGCTATTAGTCCCAGAGAAATTTAAATCAAATATGCACTACGAAACAATATGGTAATACCATCTCATAACCAGCTGTGCACTGTTTCCCGCAAGATTGTCTCTCAGATAGTCAAAACCAAGCTCCTAGAATAATTTAATTTACACCTATGAGGAGGTACAAGTGACGAATATTGAAGTAAAAACGAAATAGAGGGGCTTACTGAATTATTGGTGTATGTAATATCACATCTATAATTTAACCTCCTTTCCTCAGATTTCATCCCCCTCTATGTGGCAATATAGAAGCAAAGTAAAGAGGAAGTTAGTAGCTTATAGATGTTATTAAACTTGGGTGCATGGTTTATTAACTTACTTGAATAAGACCAACAGAAAGACCTAAAAAGCGATGAACACGACCCATCCACTCAGCATCACGTTGAGCAAGATAATCATTAACAGTAACCACTGTACATCAATAAATTAAACCGATCATACTATATATTATACTAGGTTAAAATCCCGTGTATTACACGGGTTAAATAAATAAAATGTTTTTATATTTAGTAATAAAAAATTTGTATTTTAAAAACCCGTGTAATACACAGGTTGAATAAACCAGTATATTACATCGGTTGAATAAAATATAATGTAATTTGTTAACAAACACATTTGTCAAAATATGTTTTTAAAAAATGTAATTTGTCATGACAGTTATAAGATATGTTAAGTTAGTTTTTAAAACATTTTTTTTCAACTGAGTATTAATTTTTTAATTTAGTTGATAAATGTTAGTTCATACTAAGTTCATTTGATTGATGATATAATAACTATTTATAATTAAATAATAAGTATTCGTAATTAGATTTATTAATATAAAGATTATTATTTAATAGGTGAGAAAAATAGAAAATCTAATATTTAATAAGAGAGAGAAGCGGGAAAATAAAGATGAGAAGTAACCATAGAGTGACACGTGTCCTGAATAGATTTTCATTTATTAGAGTAGTAAGATTAGCAAAACAACCAAATATAATACACATACCATGAACACCCTCGCCAGTCAAGGCATTAAGATACGCAGCCAATGTTGAAACCAATGTCTTTCCCTCTCCAGTTTTCATCTCAGCAATTGACCCGTCATTAAGCACTGCACCACCAATAATCTAGAAATTGCAAGACCAAACTCTAATCAAGTTTATTAACCAAAATAAGCATTTCATCACATAAATAAAATCATTTAACTTTATCCAACTAGAATCAAGTTAGCATATTCCAATTAAAAACAAACATATGCAGATAGAGATATATCGACACCTGCACATCAAAATGACGCATGCCAAGCTTCCTCTTAGCAGCTTCACGAACAACAGCAAACGCCTCTGTAATACAATTATGTAAAGTAAATACCTATACTCAATCATTACAAACAAAAAAAAACAAACTTTAATGTCCAAGACATAAGAGAAGCTATTAACAACCAGCTTGAATATCCGCAAGCGTCTCTCCTTTTCCCAATCGACGGCGGAACTCAGCCGTTTTTGCAGTTAGCTAATTGACCAATGAAAAGTTTAACATACTTGAAACAGAAAAAAAAACATCATGCTATTGAAAATAATGAAAACACTGAAACCTGTTCATCAGAGAGCTTCTGAACTCGAGGCTCGAAGGAATTAACGAGTTCCACAAGGCGATAATAATCCCGAACAACCCAGTAATTCAGTCTTGTGAAATCCCCCCATGTTTTCGTAACCCGGCCAAAATTTTCCTGAAAATTTAAAACAGACATTTCAACAAACAGGTGGTGGGCATATGGGTATTTAACTAATTTAGATTCAGAGAGAGACTGTACTTTAAGAGATGCTGTAATTGTAGAATTGAAGCGATGGCGTCGTGTACGGAAGGAAAGAAAGGGAAAAGAAGTTGTGGGTAGAGTGCAGAAGAAGTTAGGAGTGGAAGAGGAGTGATGGCACTTTGTGTCTAGGGTGAAAAGGGATTGATTTGAGAATGCAGAGGCGAAAGCCGCCATCTTGCAGTCCTCGACGGAGTTTCGTGCAGGAGAAACTGCGCGCCGGGTATAATCTGATGTCACAATTTCAACCTTGGGTGAATCAGGGTCATGGTCGGTGTATATATATATATGAATTGTTTTTTGTTCATTTGTAGTTGTTAGTTTAGGTAAGAATCCACATATTCAGTTAAGAACCATAATTTTGATGAAAAGCAAAAAATTATTTATTTTGTATCAATTAAGAACCGTAATCTTATAGCTAGGTACTGAATAATGATGACATATCGTACATACAAGTATGAAAATTAAATGAGTAATCGCATGCCACGTAGGTGTCATACCCATGTTATCTATTATATATTTCTATTTGTACAATAATCGCATACATACAACGTAGGTTTTCAGTTTTCACCCATGTTATCTATTCTATCTACAATTGGAGATATTAATCGCATACATACAACAATGTAATCACATACATACACACAAATTTAATAAATATGAAGCGAAAATGAAGACTAGTTCTTACTTGAAGAGAAGATGAAGTATCGGTTATATGTTTAAGAGAGAAGATGTAGTGCGGCTCTTTTTTCACGATTATATGAGTAAACGTTGTTTGGTTCATTGGTTCCCTAATCCCAACGAAATCTAGGTTGTTTTTATTCATTCAAAATGTCAAGGTTCTTAAGGTTTTGACCCACGGTTCTACTCGGAACCGACCCGGTGTGAGGCCCCAAACCCGGGAGACCTCACTTATTGGATTTACTCATCAACACATAGCACTTTTAAACATAAGACATTCATTAACACAGCGGAAACGTTCTAAAATATCAACATATGCAGCGGAACATAACATGTCTAAACATAACTTGTCAAATACAACTAAAACTTGTCTTAATCAACATAAACAAAAGAAACATAAACAGGATGCCAGATGCTGATCTTCGGGTAACTCTTCTCGCCAAGCCAAGCATCCACTTCCATCTACTGCCACCTACACTTAACTGATATGCATACTAAAATCAGCAACGCTGAGTGAGTTCTAACGTTTACTTTAAATCAATTATACAAAAGATTTACTAATACATACATACATACATACTGCCCTTAAGGCAAAACTTTACATACTACACTTTTCAAAACATATATACTGCCATTAAGGCTAAACTTAACACACTTTACTTTTCAAACAGTTTAAAACGTATAATAAACCGTCAATTCCTCTTTAATGTACTGCCCTCATGGCTTACATCCATGAACCGACAAGTACCTGGTCAATGCCCCCATGGCTTACACCATGAACCGACATTACCGCTTAACCGCCAATTCCTTGTCACTACTGTACCGCCCCCATGGCTTACATCCATGAACCGACGAGTACCTGGTCAATGCCCCCATGGCTAACGTCCATGAACCGACAATACCGCTTATCCGTCAATTCCTTGTCATTACTGTACCGCCCCATGGCTAACGTCCATGAACCGACGAGTACCTGGTCAATGCCCCCATGGCTAACGTCCATGAACCGACACTACCGCTTAACGCTAAGGGGAGGTTGCGTGGACCTCCCGAGCGACCGCCGTCACTCATCCCAATTGTACAATTGTTAACGAGCCACCAAGACTCTTACTAATGGGTAGAACCCATATCTGACATCTTGTACAAGTAACATCTGTCCCAATGACCTTTATAGCTGGTACATATTCCCGAAGGAAAGCTGTTCACTTTACTGTTCATAAAACTTTCTGTAAATCTTGTTCATAACTTAACATGTATTATGCCTTTGTTTATGTATATAAAAATATAGTAAACGCTTGCCATAAATACCTTTGCTTTTACTGAAATATATCTTAACACATATATCATGCCTTTGTTTATGTATATAAAAATATAGTAAACGCTTGCCAAATGATATATGAAATATATCTTAACACATATATCATGCCAAATAATATATCTTGTTTTACTGAAATCATACTAGCACTTATATTATGCCTTTGTTTATGTATATGAAAAATATAATAAACGCTTGCCAATAATATATTTATACTTTACTAAAATGTACTTTTGCCTCTTTTAAACTTTTCACTAAACATAGATTTTCACTTCAGTTTATAATATATAAAATATAATAAACTCTTTACACTAAGTATGCACACCACCCCTAAAGAAGGCAAAAAGGGGATTAGAACTCACCTGTTATCTTAACTGCAATGGTCTACTGGATCTCACACAATCTGGACAATCATAACAATTGACACGTATCAGACTTAACTCAACACTAAATGGGTTGACCATTCTGATTTAGGCGACTATACTGACTTTACTTAATCAGACTTGATGCCTGCGCACTTAGCAAGTGCGCAGACTCTGCTTCCTGCGCACTTAGCAAGTGCGCAGACTTCCCTTCCTGCGCACTTATCAAGTGCGCAGGTCCCTCTTCCTGCGTACTTAGCAAGTGCGCAGGTTCCTCTTCCTGCGCACTTAGCAAGTGCGCAGGACCTGCTCTTGGCGCACTTAGCAAGTGCGCACGACCTGTTCTTGGCGAAAAACCCTAACTTTCGCATTCGGGTCTGATCACTTCAAGATCCTGAACCTGCTTGCATTCAAAACGTTCGTTTTCCATTAAGGAACTCAAATCTATGCTTATCTTTCAGTTTCATCCGATTAAACATAACCTTTTCACCCAAAACCCGAAAAACCCAAAAATGAACTAAAACTCAGATCTAGGAGAATCGGTTACCTGTAATCACTTCCTTTTCGTTGCTAAACACCCACGAGACTCTTGCTAACGATCCTTGAGGCTCTAATCCAAAAACCGGGACTTTCTCTCTCTGGACTCTCTCTCCTCTCTCTCTCTCTAGAATCCGGAAATGAGGATGGAAATGAGGCTTTTGGGTTGTTCTTGAGGCCTATAAGGGCCCAAACCCTTCCCCTTTCGGCCCATACACTCCGGCCCAAGCTCGCTTCCTTTCTTTTTATTTAAGTTTTAATTCCTCGTGAATTCTCTCGTGCTCTAAAACTCGGGATGTTACACCCGGACCCTTTAAAACCTGAAATCTCATAACCTTGAACCGACCCTTTTTGCTAGAAAGGTTCTAACCCACGGTTCTAAGGGTCGAGTTCGTGGTTCTTAAGGGTTGAAACCATTTTTTTCTCACCCCTAGTCGCATCGATTAAAAAAGCGGAAAGACAAAGCTTGTCCGGATAACAGTTATGGTCCATAATGCAGCGGTTTCATTTGTGGGTAGCTATTTGATTCAATTGAGTTGTTGTGGTTGGTTTGCGTCTATTTAATCAACGTGAACCATTATGACAGTTTGATTCATGTTCTATCTACTGGCTGTTACTAACAAAGCATTCTAACCATTCAAAGGTGTCATGAAAAGAAAAGAAAAGAAAAACCTAATAGCAAACTCTTTCGTGACATTAGTAAGTCGTCGCTATATAATCTATTGATCAAATTAGAGCATTGGCCAATAGAAGACCATCAATTACACACGTTTTAGCTCACGTCAACTTGTATAATCAGCATTCTATGACACTTCAACTGGTCATTGTCGACATGTCAAAAGAACTTGTTATCTACTTTGTAATTGTAATGTCACGAGAAAACATAATCAAAACTTGTTTTCTCTTCTATGTTGCTAAAACGTCATTTTAGATGTTTTGAACATGATTTTAATTTCTTGAAATCCTTGATGACTCAATACTTAATCCATCTTATCACCACAAAGTACAATGTTAATCGCCTTAAATAAATCAAAAACTCATAAACATACTAAATAAAATAAATCTATTTTTAGACTCTTTACGAACCCCACCAAAAAAAAATTGCACATATGAACCACATTAGAAGTGTTTTCAGAACCGGATCGGAAAGCGAACCGGCTGTCTAAGAGGTCCATTGCTTGAACCGGTCGGACTAGATTTAAAAGCCGGATAACGTCATAAATAATGAAAAAAATTAAAACTATATAAATAGATACAAAATATAAAACATTTTTTACTTTCATGTGAATTTGCAATTTTAATGACATACGAAGGCTTAAATAAATAAAATATGCGACTTTCTATTCTAAACTAATCAGAAAATGAGATTTTGAAGATAACAAATAAATTTTTTTGAAATCCGGTCCGATCCCCAGTCCGGTTCAACTACACACAACCAGACCGGTTATGTGTCCGGTTATGAAAACAGTGCACATTAAGATTAAAAAGCTCACATTTACAAAATTCTAGCCGTAACGTTACTATGTTTCTAGTTTTATCTACATTTTGATATAAATTTAAACAAAAACCAAGTTTTACTGATAATATACAAGTCATCAAAGGACGATCGTACAAGCCGTAGAAGCTGCTTAAATGTTTCTATAGTTTTTTTTTTCTCACAACAACCCTTATAATATGATACTATGTAAAATTCCGGATTGCCGTTTCGACGTGCTTGTTTTTATCAGTGTTTCAACATGAGCTCTTATCACGCAGTCAATACCAGTGTACATTGTACAGGTCGTCAAAACAAAGCCTTACAAATTTTAACACCACACGGCAGTGCAAGTTGCCCCGTGGCATATAAGCAAACTAAGAAACTTAGTATTCGAGTATAGTAACTTTAAAGGTGTATGCACACCATTGAAGGATTAAACTAATCATTTTATCAAAAATTAATATAGATATGAAAGGTTGCAGACAAGAAAGAATGAATAAAGCAGTTAGACAATGGCAAGATGAAGTTCAAGTATGCACGAAACATGTAAAGGAGTCAAATGCTTCATTCAAGTGCACATTCAAGATTAAAGAAACAGCAACCAGAAGTGGTGAACGCTTCACTTATTTTCGACTACGGATTCTCCAACATCATCAATCTTCACCAGTACATAATGTAGTAAAACCTGCAGATTCAAAAACAAATCAAAATGAACGACTGTTACACAAGACGTCAAATCGTTCTTCCAGTTGTTAAGCATTCAATTTGCAACTTTGTGTTGCAGAGGATTCATCTAATCATTTTACTAAAAGTCTAAAAATGGTGTCATGACTTGTTTCAAGGGCAAAAAGAAGACTGCAAAAACTTTCACCGGCTAAACGGCAACGTTTGGGGTAAAATCCAAGACCAGGAACATCTCATAAATCAACATATAAGTCACAGATCATGTCATCATGATACTGGAAGTGTCTAATTAAATGTTTTTTTAGCAAATATGTGGCTTTAAATAACTGAAATTAGAAAGTGTTCTTTTTCCATCGTCGTAAGCTGGATACATATCTAAAAGAACCTTGGTAGTGAGGCTGGCAATCATCTACTCAATAAATGGGCTAGATTTGGGTAAAAATATATACATTCCAGTCCATATGGTTCGGCTCGAATTAAACAACGGGAACAACGGGTAGACTCAAATTACAACGGGTCAGATTGAGTCCATCTTAAAAACTTGATAACTTAAAACGGGTCCAAATGGGGGACAACACCCATGACCATTGTTTGTCGCCACCACCTATCGGCCGTTGTCTCCATCACCTAACGCTAGCCAGTGGCCACCTCTGACACAACCACCACAACTGCCGCCGCCATCAACACCGATGCAACACCACTGTAACACCGCCACCACCCCAGCCAGCCACAGCCAGCTGCGACTCAACCCCTGCCACCATCGTCACCGCCGCCTTCTCCGACACCGCTAACGGCACCACTGCTTCAGTCACCACCACCATCGTCGCTGCCGCCGCCGCCAATCCCGTCGCTACTAGCCACCATAAAAATAAATATAGCGGGTGAACCTATTTTAACTTCTTTTTTTATAAAACGATTCATTTCAACTCAAGCTAACTTTAGTCTGACCAATTTTTACCCGAACCAAAAATGTAGTTTTCTAAATCGGCCCGTTCTGACCCAAACCCAGTGTGACCGAACCCCTTCTACCCGCCGGTTTTGCCACGCATATTCCTCAGCATAACAAGGAAAGCAGTGTTCTTAAAAACATAAATCAGAGCTAGCTGTTCGAATGATTTATGAACAGTTAATTCTTAACGGAGCAACAAGCATCAGGCAGCAAACCCATAAATGGTTCTTTTGAGTATCTCACGCTAATGAATTTTGGATGATGTAACATTTAACATATATATATATATATATATATGTAAAATGAAGAAAATTCCCTCAAAGATGATTGACAAACACAAGTTTAAAAATGTTAATAGATTCTTGCCATTTTTTGGAAAAGTTATTTCAAAAATTAGTATCTACTAACAAAAAGTGACAGATTCATGATGGGCTGTTAAGCAGCCTTAACTATGGTGAAAGGAAATTTAAACAGTCATTACTCATTACTCTTGATTTTTTGAACAGAGAATAAGTTACTATAGGCCAAGTGCAAGGTACAAGCATCATGAAAGACAAACACTCATTTTGATGGAAATTAGACTTCTATATACACTAGGAAACATAGAAAATGACACTATTTTGAGTTCCAAATTGAATGATCAAATACAACTGATGCGTGTAGTGGTATTATAGCAATCAACATACTGCAGATCGATGGGAGTAACATGCCAAAAGTACAGGTCAAGTTGCTTTCCCCTCTAACAGGGAATTTTTTTTCTCATTGTAGTTGGTCAGTCAAAGGCCAAAATGTTTGGTGATACCTTTTATTATGATATTTTATGTGTTGAAACTGAGTCTAGTTCTAAATCAAATTGGTGGTTTTATGAACGAGTTAACGTGCATACAATTGGTGCTCAAACAATATGACTTGTGCCTTTGATAACATATTTTGTAGTGAAAGTGAAACTAAAGAACCATGATTTTGTATGCTATTAGAATATGCAATTTTGGGCCTATGACCTCAAGTATAAGAAAAAAGGAAAAGCATAAGAAAAAAATATATAATGATTACACGCATAAATACCTGCCTAAAGATCCAAGTTTTCAATCGTTTTGGGTGCAAATCTCCTAGCAATTGTCACACATTAGCGATTTGCAAGGTGAGCAACGATTAGCATGTTTACTAATATTTCATTCCAATTGTAATTTTTCAAAAGAAAGGGTTTATAACTTGTATAATGCATCTCTAGCTTGTTGTTTCAGTGTATATGACATGAGGATTTTAATAAGCACTTATGAACTTAGATTCTTTTCTCAATGACTAAGATGTGCTAGATGTGGATGATAATAAATTGTGGTACTGTGTAACTATTATAATTCGGTTAATACAAGGATTAATATCATAATTAAAACTCAAGTCATACAAGGTCTTCTAATCATAATGAGTGGATACCTCTTATGAATTATTCAAATATAACAAAAAAAAAAGCGATACGAAAACAGAAATCCTTACAAAGCTTGAAGCAAATATTCAAAAGAGCAAAGTCTTACTGGATAATTAGATTGAACGAAGCACAGATTTTTTGTGGTCTGGTTTTACCACCATCTGAAATGAGCATAACTCCTGTTAGTGGAAGCAAGTCCATGAAGAACCTCCCTTTTCTTACGTGCAGTTCCCCTTTTCCTATAAGCATCCATTATCTCAGCAAACAAACATTCCTCCAATCTTGAGCTGTGATTAGTGCGTCTCTTGAAAGCTGCATCAAGGATCCAACGAACAGCTAGGGTTTGTTGACGATCTCTGTCCACAACCCCAGGAACATCATAAATATTACCAGCAATTCTTACTTTCGCTACTTCACATATCGGTTTCACATTATCCAAAGCATCAGATATAAGCTGGATTCCATCACGATCAGTGCGAGCTAGGCGATGAAGGGTTTCATTGAAAATAGCACGAACCCTAGTTTTTTTTCCTTGTTTCATTCGAAAATTGACCAACTTGTGAATCAATTGTTTTTTCTCACCATCTAATCCACCCATATAGTTGAGAATTTCTGAGCCAGTGTAAGCTGTTTTCGACTGACTGCCTGTTGAATAGTGTTGCAACAGAAGCGGTGTGATAGGCGAACACGAACCTTGAAGCTCTCTTACAATACCACTCCACTGCCTACCAACAGCAACTCGAATCATCTTTCCTAAACTAATCTGTGTGATTTATTGTACTTAATTATGAGATTTGAGAACGTGTAATAAGAAAAAAAAATGAACTCGAAATAAAATTGATTGATATGCCATATGAGAAAACGCAGAAAATCAATACCTAAATAACATCATACTCAAATAACTGGTAAACATTGATGTGTATATCAAACATAGAACATAAATGAGGAACAGAGTTTAACCTAATGGTAATATATACATACGCAAATACGCACAAATGTAGAGCATATCAAATACAAACACTGGCTCATTTTCTCAAAGCTGAAAGTTAAAATCGACGAAATCACATACCTGCTAGGTGCTCGAATCAAGAACGGTGAATTTGATTCAGAACTTGAAATCGAGAGCAATCGGAACCCTAGAAGTGAGAGCAAATCGGCGGAGGAGAAATGGGTTTGGACAAAGGAAAGGGTAGCATCGTCTTTTCATAAAGCCGCTACCCTCACAAACAAAGCTTCTACTTCTCACGTAAAAGACAATTATGCCCTCGTTCTATTTTGTCTCCTGTTTGGAACAAAGGATTTCATTTTTCTCTAGATACTTCTAATGAGAAGGTAAACTCGTGCGTTACGGCGGGACACGTCTTAAGTTGGCTTGGTTTTGAATGTAAAAAGTAGATAAAGCATTTAGCAACGATATCTTTAGAAATCATGAAAAAGTTACGTTGTGTAAATAAAAAACATTTAGCAAGTGGGCTTGGTTTCTTTTAACAAAAATAGAAAGTCGTGTGAAACCGTTGAGAAAAAAACCAAAAAAAAAAAAACCGGTAAAAAGGGTTTATAAATAAAAAGATAAATATAAAACTAAAATAAAAAAACGACATGTGTTTTACATCGATCGAAAATAATAAAAACAAATAGCATCGTGGGTTCCAATAACACCGATAACGGGCACTAATGTTGTCCATTAGTTATCGTTTTAGTTCATGAAAGCACCGGGACTTGGTGTAGTTTACAGTAGAAAAAAATGTATTTGCGATGATTTCGTGCTTTACATCGACTGAAAACTATAAAAACAAACACCGATACCGGTCTGGTAATAACAATACAAACAACAATGTTGTTTGCTCATTATCGACACGGTACCGGAACGGTAACGGTACTCGTTAGAGCTTACGACACAAAAAATACTCGATTTTGAATACAACTCCATATTTGAAAAAAAAATATACATGAATGTCGACAAAAAAATCAAAGGAGTTGCGTATTCGGCTTAAAAAAAGTAAATAAACGAAAGTTATTACATGTAAACGAAATTAATAGAAAATAAAATAAATTAAAACGTATATTATATATAATATAAAAGATAAAAACGAAAAAAAATCAGTATTGGCTTGCTAAAATAATGTATCTATAATCTATATCTATACTAATAAATAAAGGTTTAATATGGACACTTGTCACTTGCTTGTAACTCCTCACATTGGTTTTCCCGCCTCTCTCTCCTAATAAATACGCATGTATCTTATTAAATAATAATGATATTATAAATATATTATTAAAGAAAAATACTAATTATATTAAATAAGAATATATAATAGGAAATCAAAATATAACTAATTGAAGAAAAATACTAATTTGTTATATACACACACATTTCCATCTGATATATTTCGAGACGATCATAATAGTCTAACAAGTTATTACGTATTTACAAATTTATAAGTTTTATATATTTTAATATACAATCTCGTGTAATACACGGGATTCTAACCTAGTTATATAATAAATAAAAGTTTTTACATGTCACGTGTCGTCACCATATTCATTATCATCATTTTTTTTCCCGCATCTCTCTTTTATTAAATACACTTTTATATTTTAATAGCAATATATCTTTAACTAAAATAATAATTATACTAATAAAACACATTTATTTTAATTTATCTTTTATTATAAAAACTCTGAAATATAATTATGTAACTTTTATTTTGAATCAAAAAGTAATGAAAGTCAAATTGAATGAAATAGTAATTAACGTATTTTTGAAACCTAATTATATGTTAATTTTTATATATTTTGAATATTGTTGTCAATCATTAGTATGCAATACATTTTTACACTTGTAAAATATGTATATAAAAAAATTAAGAATTTATGTATTGATATTTTCATCTCGTGTGTAGACACGGGGTATAAGCTAGTAATATTATATTTACATGATTAAAAACTTTTAATAACACATATACTAAATTCAAAAATTTAAAAGTTTCATATTTATCTATTTTATTAAATGTATGATTTATAATATAAACTAGTTTTTAACTCGAGTCGTAGTTGGTTTGACCCGTTTACACGGATACAACTTAAATCGAATCGTAGACTCGTTATAGTGTATGATATTAAAAAAAACTCGAATTTGAATACAACTCCGTTTTCAATTAAATTTAAAGCAGAAGGTGGCAATTTTAAAACGTAAGTGTGAGGATAAAAATAATATTAATCAAAGAGAAACATAAAAGTAAATAATAAAAAAATAAATAAAAATAATAAAAAATTTAATGGATCGGGTTGTCGAAAAGCATAAAAGCGAATACCGATACGGTTTCCGATAATATCAATACCGAAAATGATGTTTTTCGCTCATAACGGGTTCGACTCGTCACGGTAACACGGCTCTCGCTATAGGTAACGATAAAAAAACCTTAGATTTTGAATACAACTCCGTTTAAAAAAAATTATATCGGAACGTTGACAAAAATAAAAATAAAAACAAAAACAACCGCGCCCTTCGTATTTAAAAAAAAATTAACGAACGAAAGTTATTAAAGGAAAACGAAACTAATAGAAAATGAAACAGGCTAAAAGCGTATATTATATAGTATAAGGGTTGAAAAAAGAAAAAAATTATATCGGAACGTTGACAAAAAAACTAAAAACAGACGCTCCGTATTTTGAAAAAAGTTAACGAACGAAAGTTATTAAAGGAAAACAAAATTAATAGAAACTGAAACGGGTTAAAAGGGTATATTATATAGTATAAGGGTTGAAAATGAAAATGTTTAAAAGGTAAAAAATAAAAATAATAACTTTGGTGCCAAAAATTAAAAAAAAACAAAACATTGGTGGCAAATATATAAAGAAGCACAAGTTAACTATTGCTGAACGTTTTACTTTAATCTATTTAATAACATTATACACTTAAAGACATTAAAAAATTTATCCTCACAATATATTTATTTAGAAGTTTAGTTCTCATATGATTGTGATATATATTGATTTAGAAGTTTAGTTCTCTTATGATTGTGATATATAGAGAAGGTTAAGGTTAATACAAAGACTTGTTATCGTGCGAAGTGTACGAAAGAACATGGATTATTGATTTAGAAAGTCAAGGGTTAATATGAACGGTGCATCTATTCAGTATATTTTTAAACGTGAAAAGAGTCTAGAGGTGTATAAACATTCAAATTCAAACTCAAACTTATGGACTTATCCATTTCACAAAAAAAACTAGTAAAGTTTCATACACATCATACATTAGACATACACAAACACGTTTTGATACATTGCATACACATGCTATAAAACAACTACACAAAAGTATGTTGTTTTCGACACATCATACATTAGACTTACACATACACAGGCTACAAAACAACCTCAAAACAATATTATGTTTTCTACACATATACATTTGACCTACATAGACACATTGTATGTTGTGTAGGAAACATAATATTCTTTGTGAAGTTGTTTTGTAACATGTGTATGAAATGAAACAATGTGTCTGTGTAGGTCTAATGTACAATGTGTAGGAAACAACATAATGTTGTGTAGTCGTTTTATAGCATGTGTATGCAATGCATCAAAATGTGTTTGTGTAGGTCTAATGTATGTTATGTAGGGAACTTTTATTAATTTTATTTGTGAAATAGATAAGCCTGTAAGTTTAAACTTGGATGTTTTTGGTATTTTTGTATTTGAATTCAAATTAAAAAAACTTGTAACATCAAAATAAATTACTACAAAATGGAATGACTAAAAATAGAACAATTAATTACATTAAACAAATTATTATAACACATTTCTATTAAAATTAAAATAAAAAAATTTCATTGGTTAATTACCAAATTACCACCTTATTTCTAATAAAATTTAAAAAAAAATCATTGGTTAATTACCAAATTGCCACCTTAGACTTGAACCTTTGATCATAACTAATATAAGGATGAGATTAGTTTCCACAGTTCTCGCAACTTTTTTAGTTTCGCTTAGAACCTATATATATATATATATTAACTACTAGTTTAGATCCCGTGTTTACACACGGGGTGAAATATATCAATACATAAAAATTTTTAATTCTTTATGTATATATATTTTTACATGTGTAAAAAATTATTACATATCTATACTATATAATAAATAAAGGTTTTTCAATGCCACATGTCATCTCCATATTCATTTTTAGAATTTTTTCCCGCCTCTCTCTCATAATAAATACACTTTCATATTTTCAATAATAATATATTTTTAAACAAATTATTAAGTTATACTAATAAAACGCATTTATTTTAAATTATCTAATATTATAAGAAACTTTGAAATGTAATTACTTAGATTATGTTTTAATCAAATAGTAAATGAAATTCAAATTATATTGAATAGTGTATTTAATGTATTTTTTAAACTCAATTATATATTAGTTTTTACATATTTTTTTTATTTTGTTTTCTATTTTTAGCATATGTAATACATTTTTCACTTATAAGATACATATATAAAGATTTAAGAATTTTATGTATTGATATTTTTTCACTCTGTGTAGTACACAGGTTCTAAGCTAGTAGTAAGAATATAAAACAAATTCAAAATATGTAAAAATTAATATATAATTGGGTTTCGAAAATACGTTAATTACTATTTTTTAATATAATTTGACTTTTATTTACTATCTGATTAAAAATAAAAGTTATATAATTAAATTTTAAAGTTTCTTATGATAAGAGATAATTTAAAATAAATGTGTTTTATTAGTATAATTAGTATTTTTTTTCTTTAAATATATATTATTATTAACAGATAGAAGTGCATTAAATAGGAGAGAGAGACGGAAAAAAAATGATGAGAATGAATATGGAGGCGACACGTGACATGTAAAAACCTTTATTTATTATATAGTATAAATTGCTTAAAGTGTTAGTCATGCTTTATTCAAAAAAAAATCTACAAAGTTTTCAACTTTATTACATAAATATAATAGAATAGTAACGGTTAGACCATAAAACTTATTCATTAAGTATTTTATAACAGCCAATCTTAATAGATATATATAGTTTTGTATAAAATAAGGTGAAGGAGGGGGTTGAAATGTAAAAACCCACAACTTAAAGATACAAAGTGAAACTTAAAAAGGTGTAAAAACCGGTTTTGTATACCGTATCACATTGACACATCGAGCACACAGATATACTGCGCACACAGATATATCAAGCACACAGATTTACTGCATACATAGTTACATTACCAATAATCGTTTCAAGACAATTGGCACATCTCGTGAGAGTGAGGTGAGTATCATGCCTCATATGCCCGTTCACGGCACCGTACCTTTTTTTCTCTCTCTACAATTTTCCCTATATAAGTAATAACATGTTAATGGAAATTTAAGTTATTCAAAAGAGTTATTGATATTAAAATATTGTAACTCAAATCCTCTTCTATTTTGTTCTTACTGAATTGGTAAGTTACATTGTTCAATTTCCTATTCCTATAACTTAGTTATAAATTGAAAAGGTACGTGTTCTAGTTCATGTTTGGTCTTGCATTTAGTATATCTGATTGTGTAAATCTATTTATAGATATATTTGATTATGTTATTTATAGTGTATACATGTGTTAATTTGTTCCACTTATAAAACTTTTTTTTATCAGGAAAGGGGGTATTAATTTTTTTTGAACGATAGATGTATCCTAGTCCTAAATTACACCAAATAATTCAGTAATGTCTACATTTAAACTCAGGACCTCTCATCTAAGAGGCAAAGACCTCTACCAAATAGGCTAGTCCCACGTCGACAAAGAGAGTATTAATTAGTGTAGTAAAAGAAAATCAAATAGGCATGCATGTATATTTGCTGATATATTCTTATTATATTTTCTTCATATGATAATTAATTGATTAATTAATTATACAAATCTAGTTACCTTTTTTTTCTTGCGTGATTATGATAGTGTATATGTCAACAAGCCTTCATTTGAAATCTTACAGGTGATCTAAGAAATAAACAAGATTTTGTTCCAAATATATCAAGAAAACATGTCGGATGGTCATATAATAGATGACTGGGTAGAGATACTATCATCTCACCTAGAAAAGATGCCAATCGAAAACAACAAAGATGATGATCTTATCAATGTCATTGGTCGGGAGAACTCTATCAAGATTCTCACCCGTTGCCCAAGATACACCTATGCTTCTTTTGCATCCTTAAACAAGAACTTTCATGATCTTATTAGGAGTGGTGAGATCTACAACATAAGAAGCAAGAATCAAGTACTCAAACATTGGGTTTATTTTTCATGCCACATGTTGAAATGGGAAGCTTTTGATCCGGTTAACAAGAAATGGATGAATCTGCCCATGATAAAGGGTGATACATGCTTCGAGTATTCGGATAAAGAGTCGATGGCGGTTGGGACTGAGCTTTTGGTTCTAGGCAAACATGTGTCGGGTCAGGCTGTGTACAAGTACAGTTTGTTAACAAACTCATGGACTGAAGATCAGCCCATGAACAAACCAAGATGCTTGTTTGGGTCCGCAAGTCTTGGGAAGATTGCGATATTTGCTGGTGGTGTTAATGAAAGTGGAAAGATCGTGGACATTGTCGAATGTTATGACAGTGAAGTGGGAGTTTGGGAGACGCTTCCTAGCCTGCTTAAGCCGAGAAAAATGAGTTCCGGGGTGTTTATGGACGGTAGGTTTTATGTGATTGGTGGATGTGGTGGGCTCGATATGAAGTCGTTGTCATGTGGAGAAGAGTATGATCCGGTGGCTAAGAAGTGGAGAGTGATTCCTGACATGTCTCCAAGTGGTGGTGGTGGTTCAATGGCGTCTCCACCGCTGCTTGCGGTGGTTGACAATGAGTTGTATGCTGCTGATTGTGAAGCAATGAAGGTGAAAAAGTATGATAAGAAGCTTAAAATGTGGAAGAGCATAGGCAGATTGCCTAAAAGGGCAGACAATATGGATGGGTGGGGGATTGCCTTTAGAGGGTGTGGGGACCGCGTGATCATCGTTGGCGGTCCTCGGACACATGGAGGCGCTCATGTTGAAATATATTCATGGCTCCCCAGAGAAGGACCACCACAGTGGACCATGATTGGTCGAAAGAAGTCAGATAACTTTGTCTACAACTATGCTATTATGGGTTGTTGAACTGAAGATTTTTCAGTCAATCTTATGTTTTAGTGTTTACAAAATAAAATGTATTAGGTAAGGTGGAATTGTTTAGTTACTTTTGTGAATGGTTTACTTGTCTAAATAATATATGTTTCTTGTACAAGACTATAAGTGCCCATCGTTCTCAAATAAAAATATTAGGATATAAGTCATTAAAAAAAAACTAAACAATTTATCATAAAATCTAGTAGACAAAAATCAGTGTTTTCCATGTTACAACTAGACAATAAAAACCATTTAAACAATAATGTATTTTTCTCTACACTTTTTCCTTTATAAGCTCCTAAAAGTTAACACCAAACATGACTTAATTAACAAAAATATAGAAATATCAACTAATTAAATTAATTTCTTTTTCCACTTTTATTTAAATCTTATTTAAAGACGAATAGTCGGACACATTAAAACCTTTTCACATGTTTACTCAGATACAAAAAATTTCACTTTTTTTAGAATAACGAATTTCTTTTGAACAATTTCAGGTATTTGAAAGCTTCTTTATTTAATAAAGCAAATAAATATGTTTTCTTTTACGGATATTCTAAGTGTGACATATGTGATTAGAGAAAGTTGTTTTTTTTGGATTTTTTCTAGATCCAGCTTGCCATAAAAATGCACTAAGCATGTCATTCTTTTAACTCAATTCAAGAATAATATAAAACCAATCTTAGTATATATGTGTTTAATTTTATAGAAAATAGGGGGATGGAGGGTGTTGAAATGTAAACATTCATAACATAGCGAGAAAAAATGAGAAAGAAAGAAAAATATAAAAAGTCATGCCGTTACAAATTACACTCACACATGGAACAACAACAATTTAAACAAACAAGTGACATGTCTAGTAAATGTGGGCTACATTACCATATAAGGGGGGCATCATGCCTGGGCGCCTCACATGCCCCTTTAACGGCATCCATATACAATTATACATGATATACCTCTCTTTTTTCAAAGCTTTTTCCTATATATATATAAATATAAATATAAATATAAATATAAATGTAGTAACTAGATGAAAATAATTGAAGTTATTTAAAATAATAGTTGGATAAAAAAAATTATAATTCAAAATCTCCTTTTTTTTGTTCTTTTATACTCTACCCTCACCAACCATCACTCTAAATTCCCTAACAATTTGTTTACTTTAGGGAAAAAAAACATAAAGAGGAGTTGCTTACATATACACCCAATTGTAGACATATAATAATATACAGTAATTACATAGTTTAGGTAAAATTTTCTATTATGTTATCAACGAATTGGTAAGTTAAACCATTCAATTACCTATAATAATATATTATAAATTGATAAAAGGTATGTGTTCTAATTAATACTTAATCTAAGTCAATGTTATTTTTAAAGAAACTATGATAGACAATAACGCCCATACATAATACTAACTAGTTTAGAACATGTGTCTATACACAGGGTAAAAAATATCAGTATAAAATTTTTTAAATCTTTATGTATGTATATTTTACAGGCATAAAAATGTATTACATATACTAAGTATAGAAAACAAAATTCAAAATATGTAAAAATTAATACATAATTGGGTTTCAAAAATACATTAATTATATTTAATGAAATTTGACTTTCATTTACTATTTGATTGTAAATAAAAACTACATAATTATATTTTAAAATTTCTTATAATAAGGGATAATTTAAAATAAATGTGTTTTATTAGGATAATTATGATTTTCTTTAAAAAGTATATTATTACTAAAAAAAAATAGATGTGCATTTAATAAGAGAGAGAGGCGAGAAAAAAATGATGAGAATGAAAATGGAGTCGACACATGGTATGGAAAAACCTTTATTTATTATATAGTATAGATATAGAATGTGTGATTCTATATTTATTTGACTGTAACCTCTTTATATGTTAAAACTTTAGTAAATTGGTGTTACTTGTACCCTGCTTCAATCAAAAAACTTATTTTTATTAGGAGAGTATCAGTGCAGTAAAAGAAAATCAAATAGGCATGCATTTGGCGACACATTCTTATTATGTTTTCTTCATATGATAATTACCCATTTTAAGAACCCTGTCTACTGACTGAGATTGAAATAAAATAAACAAAAAGCAGGAGGTTAAAAGTGCCAAAGTGTAAATGAAACAATATACATTTCATAACCATATTTGACACCATATGTATTTATAAAAAAAATAAAAATAAAAAATTGGTACTTTGGGTCGATCCAACCTGACCTAACCCGTACCAAAAGGTTGGCCTTTTTGACCTGAATCGTGTTGCCATCTCTAGTTGATGTAACTAACGCCTGCGTTGAAGAACCATCATTGCATTTTGCAGCAACTCTCTGGCTTTCCTATCCGGTGAACACCCAATAGCCTCCATTTCCCTATATATTACAGGTACCTGCCATCAATCAGCTTGTTATTTATGCAAATTCTGATACAAATTGAATTTAATGATGATTAAGTAATAATAATGCTTTCCAGTTTCCACACCTTGTCAAACTCCTTTGCTCTTATCAAAGCTTTCATAAGTGTAGTGTAGGTAACCACATCTGGACTTACACCCTTCACAAGCATTTAAGAATTTAAGAGTACAGTTAGCATAAACAACTTCAATTTAAGATGTTTTATACGGTTTAATAGACAAAAGGGCATACACTTTCTTTGATGTGCTCATACACTGAGAGTGCCTCCAAGTGTCTTCCAGCAACGCCAAATGCATTTATCAAAACATTGAGCATAATAAGATTTGGTTCAATTCCTTCGCGCTCCATCAACTGAAGAACTTTAACTGTTTGCTCACACAAGCCCTGGTGAAAAATTCACGTAAAATTGACAAAAATGCCCAAAAATTGACAAATATTAACAAGTTTGATGGTTATTTCAAGCATCACTGCCAACTATGATGGTTATTTCAAGCATCACTGCCAACTATGATGGTTATCTTCATACATTCTTGTGATATTTTCTTTTTGTACTTTTGAAACTATAACTATGATTATAAACTTATATATACTTCTAATTATTAAAAAGAATATAACTATGGCAGAACAACACACAAATGTGATTCCAAAAAGATCATGTAACTGATTCGGCGGTCTGCTGATGCATTCTTTTTATCATTCAAGGTGGTAACAGATAACAGTAAAATGAATTTAACAACTTGCCTGTTGGGCATAGGCGTTCGCGAGCACACAAAAAGTTCTAGCTGATAGGGGAACTACTTCCAGTTTTAATGTATTTACACACTCTTCTGCATCTTCAAACTTCCCATGTTGCCCGTAAATATCTACCAAAACTGCATAAATGATCTCACTTTGTCGATGACCTCCATCTTTCAAACACTCAAAGGTTTTCTCTACTATATCCCACTTCCCCTGTTCTCCTAACCGACTAATGATGGTAATAAAGATACTTGGATCAGGATACAGCCCTTGTATTAGCATTTTATCAAACAGTATAAGCGCATTCGCGAGATCCCCATGCTTGCAATGCCACCGGATCAAAGAATTCCACGTGGTGATATCTGGTGTAATCCCTACTTGCAACATTTTATCAAACACTTGTAGCGCGTCTTCTAACTCACCAGATTTCCCAAATGTGTCAATTATACTATTGAAAATCTTCCTGTCAAGACAAACTCCATTTTCCCTAATTTTGGTTACTAGGTTTGTAGCTTTCTTCCACATCCCATTGTCCCTATAAAGCTTTATAATCCTACTGTACACAAACGAATTAGGTTCAAACCCGTCCTTCCTCATTTCGGCTACAACTTCCCACGAATCATTTAACCATCCAGCACCGACGTAATAACCAAGGAGAATCTCGTATGTTTCTCGATTCTTCCAAACGCCTAGATCGTTCATGGACTCCATAACCCTATCTGCAACTTTTAAAAGACCTCTTCTCAAGACCCCTTTAAGCAAGATATTATACACCTTTTGCTTTGGCTGAAACCCTGAGCTCACCATTTCTTGAAAAACCGCCTCGGCTTCTGACGTCCTGCCAACGCTTGCAAGGGCTGTTAGCAGAAAAGTGTAGGAAACATAACTCAAATGAAACCCTAGGGCTTCCATTTTGGAAAGAAAATCCATTGCTTTATCGACATTTCCTACCTCACATAGCCATCGTATGTACCTGTTGGAGAGCTCAGGCGAGAGCTCCTCGCCTGTGGTATGATCAATTTGGCTCTCTGAGATTGAAATTGAGGACTTGTTGATTGCATAATCGTCTTCATGTTGTGTTTCACGGCATAAAGGATTCGGAATCGAGCAGTTTAAACTGCGGGGTCTGTAGAGTTTTGGAAGAAGAGGGAATTGGAGTGATTTAGGGCGAAAAATGAGTTGGTTTTTTATGCAACAGAAGATAGGTGGATGTAGCAACTGCATAGAGAAGCTGAAAATTGCGAAGAATTACAGTTGAAGATGAAAGGAAATAGCAATCGAGATATAATCAGAAACCAAAACACACATCTATTTCATGGGTTTCGTCTCATTTTTTTAATCTTTTGAGGCAGTTATGTGTAAACCCAGATACTTTAGGTTATTATATACCAACATATTTTAAAAAAGTTGAAAAAATAAGTAAATAATTGGGTTAAACGGGTCAACTACAAACCGCCGGTTTGACACGAACACGACATGTTTAGTTAAATGAGTTAGCGGTTCGAATCGAAACTGTTTAGACAAGACCCAAACCCACTAATTTCATGGTAGGTTTGTGTTGTAACAGAAATTTTGAAAATGACTAAAAGTGTTACGACTAAGTAAACAATTGGGTTAAACCAGTTTCAGAAAATAACTAACTTGATTTCTTTTCATGTAAATGATAGATTCCAAATTTCTAATTACTCTTATTGTTTTTCACTCAAATGTATCATAAATTCTAATTCTTTTGATGAATGCAATTTTTTTCACATTCTAATTCATTTAGTAAAATTTACTTCCAAATTTAATTCCTTAAATGTTCATAGCAAATTCTAATTCATTTAAAAAGTTTTGCAAACCAATCACATCCTTAAAATAACGACAAAGGGAAAGTTCGAAAAACACTATAGGTGATATAGGTGTGTGTATGTGCGTGTATATATAGAAAGAATATTTGATTCACTTCAAAATCAATAATTTTTTTAGAATTTTAACTCTTATACTATTTATTATATAAACTGACCATATTACGTTGCAAATTGTAATATGTTTAAGATTTGTTAAAAAACGGTATTTATTGTGTTCTGTCTAAATGCATATGCACATATTTTTATATTAAAAAAAACTGAGAGAAGAAATACAATCAAAGAAAGAGTATGAGAGAAAAAATAAACCAAAATTTTAATTTTACTCTCTTCATTTTTACATTGAAGCGTTTTATGTGAATTTGTTAGTTTTCAACATAATACCCTCATATAACTTGCATATTACCTGATTTAACGGTAAAACTTAACGATTGTTATGATAAAAGGTGTAACATGCAAAGTTTCTTAAACATAAAAGACATTTTTTTGTAATTTACTTAGTTAAATGACGTATACTAAAATTTAGGTAATAGTTAAAAAACGTAATTTGTAATTTGCTCTAAATGTATATTTTAAAAAGTTTTATAAATCAATTTTTATAAAATCAGTCCGTTATTTGTTAAAAAAACTGGCTTCCTTATCCAACACCTGTTCCTAAGGATCTTCCCGACCTGTGGCGGATAACCAACGCCCATGAACTCACTGCTCTGAACTCCACCATTCTCCTTCAATCCCATGACCAGTCTCAGCATTCGCATGGCTAGTCTCACCACTAACACCACAACAATCAAACACATCAAAATCCCATTTCACTCATCACACCCCATCAAAACCACACCCCTCTTCTTCACAAAACCACCAACCAAACCCCTCACACTTCGCCCCAATTCGGTCTCCGAAAGCTCGGTTTCATTGCCCGCAGGACCCGTTGATGATGATGATGCTGATGATCCAACTGCAGAACTGAGTTATCTTGACCCGGAAACCGAACCGGAGAGTATAACAGAATGGGAATTGGATTTTTGTTCCAGACCTATTCTTGATATTAGGGGGAAGAAGATTTGGGAGCTTGTGGCTTGTGATAGTTCTTTGTCTCTTCAGTATACAAAGTACTTCCCTAACAATGTTATTAATAGTGTTACTTTGAAGGATGCAATTGTCTCCATTTGTGATGAATTGGATGTGCCTGTACCCGATAAAATTCGATTCTTTAGGTAGTTATTTGATTGTCATTGATTGATGGATTCTTGTTTGTTTGTGTTCTTTTGTTAGCAATTGATTCAGATTGGTTTGTTGATGATGGTTTTAGGTCACAAATGCAGACAATCATTACTAGAGCATGCAAAGAGCTCGGTGTAAAACCGATTCCTAGCAAACGGGTATCTCACCACTTTATGCTAGCAGTAGTTTACTACTACTATTATTAGTACTCTTGTATGGATGGTTGTTGCTCTGATGCTATTGGCCACATCTTATGTTATTTGGATCACTATATTGATTGGTTTGATGTTCATGAGTTTAACTGTATGATTGATTGGTTTGATCATGCTTATAGTAAACTAGTATTAGAAAGTGCATTTATGCTTGAAAGTATGCAATTGCAGTGCCTGTCTCTCCTTCTTTGGCTGGAAGAACGCTATGAAACAGTGTACAAGCGACATCCTGGTTTCCAGAAAGGATCTAAACCTCTTCTTGCACTTGATAACCCTTTTCCGATGGATCTTCCTGATACTTTGTATGGAGAAAAATGGGCTTTTGTTCAGTTACCTTTTTCAGGTAAATTCTTTATTGTGTTTGAAGAAGATTGATCGCCTATTATGTTTAACTTGATGTAAAATTACCGTTTTTTAAGTTAAAGATGGTTGTAAATTGTAATCTATTTTGGGGATGGGAGTACCATATTTGTGTAAAGAAAGATTCAACAGAACTTTTGTATTATGGTTTTGATTTGATACTATGTTACTAGTATTTTTATACTGAAAAAAGGATCTTTTTTAGAGTCGAGGGTCTCACTGGAAGCAACCTCTCTATCCCCTGGGATGGAGGTAAGGTTTGCCCGTCTCACCTTCCCGAGACCCTATATATTGATTTGATACTTTGCCTTTTCAGATGTTAAGAAGGAGCTAGCGACATTAGAAAAATCATTTGCCTTTGGTGCAACTCTGGATTTGGATTTATTGGGGATAGAAATTGATGACGATACGTTGATTCCTGGACTAGCTGTTGCATCTTCACGTGCAAGGCCGTTGGCAGGTTGGTATATAAATTCGAGCTGGCAAAATGGGTTGGTTGGGTAACGGGTCAAAATAGGTTAGGTTAGGTTGGGTTGGGTTGGGGGGGGGGGGGACACAGATAGTTTTTGTCCAGTTTTAAAAGTTTTTAATAAAATAATCAATGTGTTAAGTATGATTACAAAAACTAGATTACGTCAGTAATAATCTAGAATTGTGAATTAAGCGATTTAGGATATATAGTATGAATATAAATTACATTTTGCACGACTTTCAACCCGTTTTACAAGTTTTTATTTGACATGTTTAAGATTTATAACCCAAGTTTACTCATTCAAATGTAAATCGATTGAAATTGTCACCTAACATATTTTACAACAAGATAGCTAAACTTTCTACTGCTTCCATTGCAAAAAGGTCTGCCAAGTTGCCTTTTGAGGTCCACAGTGCTACGTTTTGACTTCAAAATGGGTTTAAACCCTTTTGCTGTTTATTACAAAGTTTATGAATGAAAGTTTCTTTTTAAGGATCAGGAAAGAACAAAAATAGTGGTGTTACCAGTGTAGCAAAATCCATATCGATTTTGAATTTATAACGTCACCAGTTTGACATCTAAAGTCTAAAACAATGTCCTTGCAGCTTGGATGAACGGTTTAGAAGTGTGCTCAGTTGAAGCCGACTTAGCCCGTGCTAATTTGGTTCTATCTGTCGGGATTTCGACCCGTTACGTTTATGCCTCGTATAAGAAATCACCGGTGACTACAAGTGAGGCTGAAGCTTGGGAAGCAGCAAAGAAAAACAGTGGAGGTTTACATTTTCTAGCAATCCAGGATAGTTTGGATTCTGATGATTGTGTGGGGTTTTGGTTGTTATTGGACCTGCCACCATCACCTGTGTAAGGGGAGATTAAACTGCTAGTACATAGTGTACTCGTTTATTAATTTTACGACGAAAGCTCGTTATTACGTTTCGTGCCATCTACTTGTATTGTCACATACCATGAGGGGCACTGGTTCGGCCTCTAAAAGGTCAGATTTGAATCTGATTATTGCCTGATTGATCTGTAATATTATCATATATCTGACTATCTGAGTATGATTTAGTTAACTAACCGAATTTGATTAATAAAAATATGTTACATTTTATTGCAACTAACCAAATTAACCGAGTTTAGGGGTGTTTAAGGTTTGATTTGATCTGTTTTGATGAAAATTCTAGGCCGAATTGTTAACTACGCAGGAAGCGATAAACCAAACCGGTTGGGTTAGGTTGATCATCCAGACTGACCAGTTTGACAGTTTAACATGAACCTGTTTTTTATTTGTTGGTTTGTATTAAAAAGTTTAATACAATAAAATATGGTTCATAATAAAACATATTATTAATAATATAGCCCGAGTGAAACCAGTAGAGTGACCTATTCAAGCATGTTTGACTAAAGTTTTTCTCTTATCCACAAATATTTGAGGTTGTGTTTTACTTATCAATCCAATATCTCGTCCTCAACTGATGTGATGTGTCTAGAGTGTTACAATCATCCATGAATTACTCTCACATGAGCACCCTTTAATGTGAAGTTTTTATCTCATTCACAACCAATGTCCCAAAACACATTGACACCATTTAAGTTCCAATATTACCTAACATATTTCTTGTCCACAGCGGCACCACCGATATGAGATTTGCATATGATGTGACATTCAAAAGAAAGTTAAATGATCGGTTTTAAGTTCTAAACTTTCGGTCAAATCAATTAACCATTAGTTAGACGGTATAAACGTCATTGATTTGCTTCGGTTTAAATGGTTTAGATCGATTATTTTTAGTCTCAACTATTGGATTAAAGAGGCACACAACATAAATATTTTACTGTTTCAGGGACCTAACTTGTAACTCAGAAAATTCCAAGGGACGCCTGTTGTAATTGACTTCTGAAAACCCTAAAACGTATCCCCAAAAGGCTAAAACCCTCGCTCTCTGTTTAACATCCACACAAAGTTGCAGAAATTATCACAGTGAAATCGAAGCTAGAAGACAAAGAAAATGGATTGATAGGTATACGGAAATGGTTGAAAATTATGCAGAAGTTTTTACGCCTAAACCCTTACGCAGGAGGCCCCATCTTCTGCTCTTCATCCCACTTTTTAACCCATCCAATTCCCCTTATCCATTCAGGGTTTAATCGAACCCGCTCTCTAGGGTTTAACCAAGTCAATCCAACTTCATCAATGGCCACCGCCGGTATGGCCGCCGCCATAGGCTGCAGAAACCCTTTCGGTAGCACCAACACTTCCCCTCGTTCTAGCTACAGATGTCGCAGTTGCCAGTGCTCTATCGATACTAGGGCATGGAGTGGTTCTCGTGTTGCCTGGTGTCATACCTCTATTTCTGATAAGGGGGTTTTGGTGTCGGCGATGAAATCTGAAGTTAATAGTGAAAATGGTGGTGGTATTGCTGATGATAAACCCTTGAAGTTTAATAGGAGAAATAGGGGTTCTATGGGTGGTGGTAGTGTTCCGCCGTTGATCCCCGGAAACCCTGATTTGCTGACCATTCCCGGCGTGGGACCGAGAAATTTAAGGAAGTTGATGGAGAATGGCATTGGGGGTGTTGCTGAGCTCAAGAAAATCTACAAGGACAAGGTATTTTTTTACAACTTTTTTACTCACTTTTTTTTAAAGTAAACCTAAATTCTTTTGAATAATGTAAAACGTGGATGTATATTTTATTGTGATTTATAATTTATTTTACAAAAAGATGCATGTGATTTAATGAATATTCTATGGATTGTTTGAGGGATGTTTGAATGTTTTAAGTTGTAGTGTAAGTTAGTTGTTTAATGATTTAGTATATATAAATTACTGGGCAAACAAGCATATGCAAGTAATTCTATAGCTGTCTTATGTTATTAGCGGTGAAAACTGGCCGAGTCTAAGCTCAACTAGACTCTAGCGCAGCTCATTTAACATATAGGTGGCTCGAGCTCTATTTTTAAAGCTCTCAGCTCGTTTATTATTTATCAATTAATTTATAATATATATAAATATAATTATTTGTATATATATTTTTGTTATAATTTGTTATATGTTATTATTTAGTTATTTTTATCATAATTTTATATATAACAATAATTACTATATAAATATATATTTTTTAAATTTTTTATTAATAATAGGCTCGCGAGTCAACTTGAGGTCGATAAGTGAAGCTCGGACTCCTTTATTAAACAAGCTTATTTTTAGGCTCGAGCTCATTTAAGCTTCAACTCGATTCGAGCTTTTAGCAAGGAGATCTCGAGTAGCTTCGCTCGTTTACACCTCTATATGTTATAAAACCATGTTAGATATGTGGTAATTGACTTGTTTTTCATCTTTTAACTGTTATAACTGTAATATAAAATTGTGGGTTAATGTTATTTAGTGATGTTTTGGATTTGTTCATCACATATAGCGTGTTTTTATTGTCACTCTCTACAGTTTTTTGGGAAATCGAATCAAAAGATGGTGGAGTTTTTACGAAACTCTGTTGGCATTATACATAGAAACCATGCTGAAAGCATAACCACATTCATTAAAGAGAGTGTGGATGAAGAGCTAAAAGATGACGGTGTGAACACCGTGCAACAAAAGAAACGACTTACTTTCTGTGTAGAAGGAAATATAAGTGTGGGGAAGACGACTTTTTTGCAGAGAATTGCTAATGAAACTCTTGAGCTTCAGGATCTTGTTGAGATTGTTCCTGAACCCATTGACAAGTGGCAAGATATCGGGCCTGATCATTTTAACATTTTAGATGCTTTTTATGCTGAGCCACAAAGGTATGCTTACACGTTCCAGAACTATGTATTTGTTACAAGAGTTATGCAGGAGAAGGAGTCGTCGATTGGAATTAAGCCCCTCAGATTAATGGAGAGAAGTGTTTTCAGTGATAGGATGGTATGTTTTATATTTTAACTTATAGGTATATTGATATTATCGATTTTTAGCTAGGTCTTGTATCACAACTTTTTTCTCGTTTCTATATGAAAATGCTAGTTATTAAATCATAGACTGCTATGTGTGACAAGAAGTAAGTAGCAGTTCTTTATTTGGTCATGGGATTTTCAAGACCGAAACTAAAACCTATATCTTTTGAAAACCATTGTAAACAGCATTCAACTTTCAAGGCCATAACAACATTTTCCTGATTAAAACTATAATTCAACCAGTGAAATCCCTGGGATTTACATACATTTTCTTTTTCTTCGGTTAAAGGTTTTTGTGAGAGCTGTGCACGAAGCTAACTGGATGAACGAGATGGAAATCAGCATATATGACTCATGGTTTGACCCGGTTGTTTCTTCTCTTCCGGGCCTTATTCCAGATGCTTTTATCTATTTAAGGGCCAGCCCAGATACTTGCCATAAACGCATGATGCTTAGAAAGAGAGCAGAGGAAGGTGGGGTCAGCCTGGAATATCTTCGCGATTTGCATGAAAAACACGAAAGCTGGCTTTTTCCTTTCCAAAGTGGAAATCATGGAACTTTGTCTGTTAGTAATCCTCCTGTTCACATGGACAGTTCTTTACATCCTGATATAAAATCCCGTGTATTTTATTTGGAGGGGAATCATATGCATCCAAGCATTCAGAAGGTACTTTAAATGTTCAATATAGTAAAAAAAAATGTTTTACAGTTGCTTATTGTTTCTATTTCCTACAATCAGGTGCCTGCTTTGGTTCTTGACTGTGAGCCTAACATTGATTTTAGCAAGGATATCGAAGCTAAACAGCAGTATGATTTCTTTCATTGCACATGCTTGCGATATTTGTTTTTATTTTCTTTTTTTAAATTACTTGACTCTTCTTTGCATGATCAGTTTGTTAGTAATGTTTCATTATCTGTACTAACTAGAGGTGTCAGTTTCTAACACATTCTTTTGAACGGGCTGATTTGGGTTTTATTCTATATATTTCTATCTCAAATGGGCAAACAAACAATCTAGCCAAAAGGGGAACGAGTCAAAAGTGTTGAAATTAATAAACTCTCTAAATTAATAATTTTCTATGGTCCTAACTTGGGCCTGTTTAAAAAAAAATACTGATTTCAATAAATAAATAACATAATATATTTTGGAGAGATTCTTATATAAATCTCTCATTTTCTGATTGATGTCATTATTTAATACTCTTCTATTTTCTGGGACACTGACAAACTTTCGCATGGAATTTTCCATCAAGCCACAACTGTAAATCTTTGGGTACATGTGGGTTTCTCTTATATACTTGCATAATGGTTTACATATCCGGTTCTTCATTGTTGACCTTTTGATTTATTTGAGAAGTCAATGTGGGTGTTGCTTAAGAATTTTTTTTTGATGTTTATACATTGGTTTTTTTATTTTTTTTCTTTTTGTTTATGTGAAGGTACGCTCGACAAGTTGCGGAGTTTTTTGAGTATGTGAAGAAAGTAAAAGAAGTTCCTGCTAAAGGCAATGAAGAGAGCAGCAGCAGGGGTAGCCAACCACAGGTACTGCTGCCACATGGAGGATTATGGGTTCCACCAGAGAGGGGAAATTTGTCAGATTCTCTCTCGTCACTTGATTTCAGGCGGGCCATGTCGTACATGCCTGGATCGGGCCCGGGGTAGTGGTTTGCTGCTCCATTGAAGTCTGTATTTTGCTTGTAAAAAGAAATTTTAATCTTTCTATCATAGCCTCTGTTTGATTGTAGGACTGAACTGAAGTTAATGTAGGATGATGTTCAACTTGTAATGAAGGGTTTGTAAGTTTGTTATTTCAAGCTTATGGCAATTGTTAGAACCTATACGTTGGTGGGATTGAATTTGCACCTCTGTTTGATTGTAGTTCTGAATTGGTCAAGAAACCAAGAATGGATGAAAGGTTGGGTTGTGAAGATGAAAGGTGGGCTTACATATACAGTATTTGGTAAAGTGTAAATGTATAAATCAGAATGTAAAAGGGTTTCGTATATTTTAATGAAGAGAATTACAATCAAATATATAAAGATACTAATTACATCTTGATACCCTAGACAATTAGGAATATTAATAAAGTAAGTAAACTATTAGCCAACATAGTCTAATATTCAGTTCAGGGCGGTTAGCAATCTGCAACTTGGATCTGAGGAACTCAAATTTCTGAGAAGATAAGGGCTTTGTAAAGATATCGGCTATTTGATCTTCTGTGGAGATAAACTTGACACTGAGCTTTCCCTGAGTAACTTGTTCACGAACAAAATGATAGTCAACTTCAACATGTTTTGTCCTGGCATGAAAAACTGGATTGGTTGTGAGATAAGTTGCTCATAGGTTATCACACCAAAGTGTTGGTGCTTCACTATCCAAACCAAGTTCTCGAAGAAGAGACTTTAGCCAAATTAGTTCTGCAACTGTATCCGCAATGGATTTGTACTCAGATTCTGTTGAAGAGCGAGAAACAGTTTTCTGTTTACGAGCAGACCAAGAAATGAGATTAGAACCTAGATAGATAGCAAATCCCCCCGTTGATCGACGATCGATTGGGCAGCCAGCCCAATCAGAGTCCGAGAACGCCTGAAGATTGGTGGACCAATGTGAATCTGTAAATGCCTGAAGCCGATAACCTGTGTTGTGACGAATCCATAGTCCCATATTAAGTGTACCTTTGAGGTAACGCAGAATTCGTTTAACACCAGCCCAGTGGTTGTCAGTGGGAGCATGCATGAACTGACAAACCTTGTTCACAGCAAACGCAATATCAGGGCGAGAGAGAGTGACATACTGAAAAGCACCGACTGTTTGCCTGTACCTAGAAGGATCATCAAGTAAGGGGCTATCATCCGGCAATAAAACAGAAGAGGTGCTCATGGGAGTAGAAATTGGTTTGCAATCTGCCAAACTAGCCTTGTGCAAAATATCACCAATGTATTTACGTTGCGAAAGAATTAAATCATGGCCTTTGTGAACAACCTCAACCCCTAGAAAGTAATGTAATTTGCCCATATCCTTAAGTGCAAAGAGCAAATTAAGCTGTTCAATTATCTTTGCAATTGCGGTGGAATTATTGCCCGTAATAATGATATCATCAACATAAACAAGCACATAAACTAGAGAGCCCGAGGATGAAGGATAAACAATGATGGATCGGTTTTGGACCCGTAGAACCCTAACTGATGAAGGGCTGTGGACAGCTTGTTGAACCAGGCACGAGGGGCCTGTTTAAGACCGTACAAGGACTTGTTTAATAAACACACATGTTCAGGCTTAGCAGGATCAACGAAACCCGTAGGTTGGCGCATATATACTGTTTCTTCAAGATCGCCATGCAGGAAAGCGGTTTGGATATCCAACTGTCGGAGAGGCCATTTATTTGTGAGTGCCAAAGATAAGACGGTACGAATGGTAGCAGATTTAATGACCGGGCTGAAAATCTCATGATAATCCACACCATGCTGTTGGTGAAAACCCTTGGTAACAAGTCGGGCTTTGTACCTGTTAATCTTACCATGTTCATCTGTTTTCAACCTGTAAACCCATTTACAATCAACAATATTAGCATTAGGTACAGGGGGCACAAGTGTCCACGTGCCATTTCTATGAAGCGCGTCCAACTCATCAGACATAGCCTGGCGCCATTCAGCATACTTGTTAGCAACGGTAAAACTGGCCGGTTCAATAGGTGAAGAAGAAGATGTGGTGGCGGTATAAGCAGTTGGATTGTAACGATCGGGTTGTTTTGGGTTGGGACGAAGGTTAGACGGTCTGGTGCGTTGGACCTGCTGTGATTGGGTAGAAGGTGGAGGTGGTGGCGGATTAGGGATGTTAGGTGAGGGAGGAGGTGTTTGTGGAGAGGACGGTGGTGAGAAAGGTGTTGGAGATGAAGCCGGTGGTGGTTGTGAAGGTTGGGTGGGTTCTGGTGGGAAGCCAGGTGGAGGAGTGGGAAAAATGGAGATATATGGGGAAGCAGGTTGCGGTGGTGGAGTAGGTGACGGTTGATAGGGAAAAGCTTGTTCATTGAAGCGAACATGTCGAGCTATATAGATGCGTTCAGTGGAAGGATCAAAGCACCGATAACCATGGTGAGAAAGACTATAGCCTAAAAAGACACAAGGAGTGGAACGAAATTCAATTTTGTGACGGTTATACGGGCGAAGGTAAGGAAAGCATTGAGAGCCAAAGACTCTTAGGAACGAGTAATCAGGTTTACGTTTAAAGACATGTTCAAAGGGAGATTTGTTGGAGGAGACGCGAGAGGGTAGCCGGTTAATTAAGTATACGGCTGTTTCAAAGGCAAAATGCAGAAACGTTGAGGAAGACTGGAATGAGCCAAGAGAGACAGTCCAGTTTCCACAACATGATGGTGACGACGTTCAACAATGCCATTTTGTTCGCTTGTGTGTGGACAAGAACGTCGATGAATGATGCTAAGGTTGCGACACAGGTTGGTAAGGGGTCGAAATTCCCCGCCCCAATCAGATTGGATGCATTTTAATTTGGTATTAAATTGGCGTTCAGCCATGGTGATGAAGTTTGTTAAGGTGATATAAACATCAGATTTTTGTGTTAAAGGATAAATCCACATATAACGAGTACAATGATCAACGCATAACAAAAAATAACGGTGACCATCAAGAGACGGTGAGATAGAAGGACCCCAAACATCACAATAACAAAGTCTAAAATATTATTGCTACGAAAAGTAGAATCAGATAAAGATAATTTGGAACATTTTCCCATTTGACAAGAAGAACACAATTCATTATTTAATTTGTTTGAAACAGGTAAAAAAACAATGGGAAACAACTGAACGAAAAACTTGAGCATGAGGATGTCCTAAACGTTGATGCCAAATATTCGAAGAAGCTTTGACAGCAGTGAAGGCAACCTTAGGTAGAGACTTGAATTGTGGAAGGCGGATGGAGTATAAACCCTGCTCACTGGGGCCCGCAAGAAGGGTAGTTCGGGTAGATTCGTCCTTCACAACAAAATAAGAAGAGTGAAATTCAAAGAAGACATCATTATCAAGACAAAATTTTTGAACAGATAAAAGATTTTGTTTTAGTTCAGGAACATGAAGAATGTCAGAAAGTTTAAAGGTTTTGTTGGATGAGTAAATGTTGGAATAACCAATATGAAATATGGGTATTGAAGTACCGTTACCAACAAGTAATGAATCTTTACCATAGTATGCCTCAGAGTTGTCCAAGCTAGATAGATCTGGAGTGGCATGATGAGAGGCACCATTATCAGGCTTCCTAAGCAGTGCCAGGAGAAGAACCAACATCTGAATAAGCAGCAAAATTGGCTTGTGGTGCAGGGCGAGATTGATTCTGCTGGTTTGGGCACTGTGAGGGCAGGTGACCAATTCCACATCGGTTGCAATGACCATAGACCACGTTTTGAGTGGAAGCCCATGAGAATTGATGTGTACCACCATTATCTCTCGAACGTGGATTGAAAGCACCACGAGAATTACCACGGGAATAGCCACGGGAGTTTCGACCATTGCGATTGTTGCTGAAAGACCGAGATCCATAATAAGCTTGGGGTATTGGATTTAGTTGCTGTCCGAATTGAGAGGCCATCAGCTGAATGTTCTGAAGTTGTTACTGTAGTTGATCAAGAGTGGGTTGGGTAGGAGCCGAGAGCTGCTGTGGTACAGGGGCAGGAGCAGGAGCCGAGAACTGTTGTGCAGGAGCTGAGAACTGCTGTGGTGCAGCAAAGAAAGCCTTCGGATTGGTGTTGAGGGTGGTCGTTATGAGGTAATCGTGGTCACAAAGAAGGGCATGAATCTCGTTGAAAGAGACCGGGGGTGACCGAGCCAATAGGTTACCCTTAAGACCATTATATTCTTCTCGAAGCCCTGCAAGAGTTAACATAACGAGATCTTTGTCTTTTACTGGTTCTCCAATATTAGCCAGGGCTGTTGCATATTCTTGAGCCCTACAAAGGTAGTCTGCCGGTTTTTCATCACCTTTTTGAGTTATTCTGAGTAGTTGGTTTTTTAGAGTAAATTCATGAGATGCAGTGACAGGCGCATAAGCCCGTTCCAATGAGAGCCAAACCTCACGAGAAGTCTTACCTTGAACATGTTGATAAGAGTCTTCAGATACGGTGGATATGATGAGGGTCCGAATATGAGCATCGTTAGAGATCCACGGGGTATAACTAGGGTTGTCGGTTGTAGCGGCTTCAACTGTAACTTTCTGTTCCGGGCATGGAATGGTTCCATCAACATAACCAAAAAGATTATGTGAGGTAAGAAAAGATTCAATCATTGATCTCCAGTAACCATAGTTTGTAGGTTTGAGAGTAAATGCAAATTTATGAGAGTTGTGAGTGGTTTTCTCTTGGTTTGAGAAGGTTAATATTGCTGCCATGAGATTGATTTGCGATTTGGCTGGAATAGGTTGATGATGATCTGCGTTGGAGGCAGCAGAATAGGGATCGACAATTTAGGGTTGAGCCTGATTTGGCTCTGATACCAAATCAGAATGTAAAAGGGTTACGTATATTTTAATGAAGAGAATTACAACCAAATATATAAAGATACTAATTACATCTTGATACCCTAGATAATTAGGAATATTAATAAAGTAAGTAAACTATTAGCCAACATAGTCTAATAGTATATAACCGAATATGGGGTTTTTGGTTTGAACTGAACTGCAAATATTGAAACAAAAAACTAAAAGCCTAATTCGGTTTCGGTTACAAACCGAACTGAAAACCTAATATGTTATTTGGTTTGGTTTTAAATAGTTTTGGTTTGATTATCGGTTTAAAACCAAATATTAATCACCTCATTTAGTTAAGTATAAATAAATATCAACCATAATAGGTCTTCAATGTCATTACATTAAAACTTTACAAGAGGACATATTTGAGGATTTTTAATTTTTCTTTACCTCAAATTCGTCGCATAGTGCATATAACAAACTAGTTTAGAACCTGTGTAATACACAAGGTGAAAAAATATTAATACATAAAATTTTTAAATCTTTATATATATTTTATAGACGGAAAAATGTAATACATATATTAACAATAGCAAACAAAATCAAAAAATATGTAAAATTTAATATATATTTAATAATTTATTTAAAAATATATTATTATTGAAAATATGAAAATGTATTTAATAAGAGAGAGAGACGGGAAAATTTTTCTAAGAATGAATGTGGAGGCGACACGTGGCATTGAGAAACCTTTATTTATTATACAGTATAGATTTGGAAATTTTGTTGTTATCTCGATGCAAATGTGCATATGATTTCAGCTAATATTTTCAAATTTCACTATACTTAGGGTTTTTCAGTAATGAACTGCTATAACAAATTTAAATCTGATCTCCATGGTTATGATTGCGGATCCAATCGACAATACACAAGGCCGCCAGAGGTGTAGATACAAAATACGTCAACAAGACTTCAAATTCTTGTTTCGATGCTCTCTCATATCCAAGCACTTCGCTTCTGTCATCCATCTCATGCTTTCGGTCTCCATCTCATAATCCCCTAACATATTCCCCAAAACCCGCTTCCGATTACTCCAAATATTCCTTGAAAGACGTCGTCGATCGGTTTATCAACCGGAAAATGGTCTATCTGACCTCCCTCTGTCCTCAGATCCGGAACTCCCTTCTTTTCCTAAAGAAATTCGATATCATTCGATCTCTCGATGTCGTTTTCATCACCGATGATGATGAACAGAAGGAATGGGGTTTCTGCTACAGATTTCTCCCAACGTTGATCAACTGGAAAACCAAATTCGATTTCAAGTTTCCGATCTTCGTCTTCCTTTTTGCTCAACCAATTTCAACACCAATGATGATGATGAACAGAATGAATGGGGTTTGATGGGTCCTTATTGCTTCAAATATACTTTATACATTTTTTTTAGTAAACATGATAAAATGACCGTATTACCTTCACGTGCAAGGCACATGGGTGGATTTAACAGAAAATTTTAACACAAGTTAGTGAAAATGACTAAATGTGTGCAAAATTTTCAAAAAAAGGACATTCAATGTAATTTTTAAAGACAAAGGACATAATTTGTAATTTTGTATAAAGTTAAAGGACATAATTTGTAATTTACTCTTTTTTTTCCTAACAAATTTTACTCATACTCTACTTTTACACCAATGATTCTAAACTACTTCATTACCCAGGTTTGAACCTGAGACCTCCCCTCTAAAAGTGAAATGGGTGTCTTACCCGGGCCAAGCCGGGTAAGAGAGAGGCTGGCTGGGTATCACCGCCCCCAACACTTCGAGTAGCTTGTCCGAGTGGAATGGCCGAGTAATTTTACGTGGGGGTGTGAGTGGGTAGGTGATCCCCCGACGGCTATAATGCCGAACATAAAAAAATATATATTTTTTTCAATCTCTCTCTCTCTCTATATATATATCACTTTCCCCTTTAAAACAAACTAGAATGAGGTCTCGCGCGTTGCGACGGGTTCCGAGCGATAGTGCTAGCTTTTAACCCCGTGCGGTGCGGCGTGTTAAACCGCGGAAGAAAATAACGTCTTACAAAGCTTATAAAATAAAGCCAAAACTTTTAGGTAAACTCAACCTACGTGAGAAGATGGTACAATATTTATGGTTGTAAATTAAAAAGCAAGAAGAAAATAAAATAAGGTGGCTGCCGGTTTTGAACCCGCGCCGAATTAGCATACGTAAACCTTTAGATAGACTCATCATTCGCGAGAAGAGGGTATACGATTTATGGTCGTAAATTAAAAAGCAGAAAAAAAGGGTAGCTGCGGGGTTCGAACCCAAGTCGAATGAGTATAGGTAAACCATTGAGACCACTGGGTTAAGCGAATCATTTGGTTTTGAATCCATGCTGCAAATGCTTAAAGGAAACATGGTAATGAGCAGTGGCGGAGCTTGAAAATCTAAGAAGCGGGGGCCGAAAAAAATAAGCAGGGGCCGGCTCTATACGTAAAAATAATTTCGGACGAAAACGGAAAAATTAACACTACTAACGGAAAAAACGGCAGGGGCCGGGGCCCTCCCTGGCCCCTTCATAGCTTCGCCCTTGGTAATGAGAAGGAAAAAAAACAAAGCATGCTTGTACAAAATGCACAGTCAATTGTACCATTTCAACAAAGCATGCTTGAACAAAATGCAAAGCCAATTGTATCATTTCTATAGTAAATCACACTCACATCAAATAGTTGTTTTTTTAATAATATTTATAATCACTCCAAATCAAGTGGTGTTGATTTTCTTTCCGACATTTCCAAATCAAGTGGCATTGAGTTTTTGTCCAAAGTTGCCGCTGCGGCTAGCGAGTAGGCCAACAACGATTCGGAAGACGATTATGTTTAATTTCTCGGGTTTTTTTAATGTGTAACTTGTTATTGTATTTTGTTATTTTTAGTTGTCTTTTGTATTTTTAATTAATAAAAAAAATATGTTTTTTATTTAAATGTTTATTTTTTTTAAAACGTTGGTGAGTAGATGAGTAAGATGTTTCCAATGAAATCCGAGTAAACAAGTAGTTTTGAGGTAACAGAATTATATTAGACAGTTTTGATGAGTAAATGACCCCCTTCATCCTAAGAGTCATATGCCTCTACCAACTAGGTTATCCCTACATTGACACAAGAGGTCATATACTCTCTCTCCTTAAGTCCTCTTTTGATAAAAGTTATAAACTTCTTTACTTTAATAGACCTTGACTCGTGACTTGGGAGCCAACCTTGCCTCGTTGACATGTCTATCTTCCATTGCAACTCACTTCTTAACTTTGGTGGTAGAGGTCACATACTCTTCTAAAACTCATCTCTTGACTTCTTATCATGGTTTATACTCTAAATTCAAGATTTCTTTGTTTTTTTTCCATGTGGTACGGTATACATAACAAATTTAACGGGTTGTAGATATGCAATGAGCAAATACTTTTTTACGGGCAGTCTTATGAGTACATTAACCCCATTTTATTCAGAAACCAGATACAATACGAGTTGTATTACCTTTTTCGCCTACAATACGTATGGGGTGTGTTTATCTCTTATACGGGTCGCACGTTAGAAAGCTAGCTGACATAGAAGTATTGGTGTAACGCGTACACCATTGACAGATGCAATACTAGCCGTATTACCTTTTTTCGCCTACTATATATGTCGTATGATGAATCACCACGTGTTTTGATGACGTAATTTTGTGTATCTATAACATGTTCCTTTTTTTTTTTAAGTTTTGGCGTATCTACAAAGAGGAATTACAAAATGCGCATGATCATCTATACTATATAATAAATAAAGGTTTTTAGTGACACGTGTCGCCTCCATATTCACCCTCATCATTTTTTTCCCGCTTCTCTCTCTTATTTAATACACTTCTATCTTTTAATAATAATATATATTTAAAAAAAATATTAATTATACTAATAACACCCATTTATTTTAAATTATCTCTTATTATAAGAAACTTTGAAATTTAATTATTTAACTTTTATTTCATTCAAATAGTAAATGAAAATAAAATTACATTAAATATTAATTAACGTATTTTTGAAAATTCAATTATATAGTAATTTTTACACATTTTGAGTTTGTTTCTATCCTTAGTATACATATATAATATATTTTTACATCTGTAAAATATATACATAAAGATTTAAAAGTTTTAAATATTGATATTTTTCACTCCGTGTGTAAACACGGGATCTAAACTAGTTGTTTTAATAAAGTTAGTAAAACTATTATGGACCAATGTCCATAAATAGTCAAGCAGGCAAGTTGGTCATCTTTTTTTCATTTTCCTCATATACTATATATAATTTACGTTTTTAACCCGTTTAATTATATATTAATATCGTTTTTCTATAATGACTTTCGTTTGTTAAATTTTTTTTAAAACGGGAGGCGTCGTTTTTGTAACGAACTAAAATCCGGGTTTTCGTTTTCAAATAAATAAAATATTTCAATAAATATTATGGTGAGAATAATATTTTAGAAATAAGTTGAAACAAGTGAGTTTCAAGTTGGTAATGAGGTTATACTAGTTTTAACTAGTTTTGGAATGAAATGGATGAAATGAAAGTTGAGGGGCTAAAGGTGTAATATGGCAAATCTGCCATTTTGACTAAAAGAAGTCAAAATTGAGCTTATGGCTCATATGTGTGGGTCGTTCATCTCAAGAGGAGAAAAGGAGAAATCGGTTTTGAAGCTTGGATTGTGAAGGCTTTGACTCACACAACACCCTCATAACATCAAGTAAGTGATTATCTTCCTTTGAATTCACTTTTGATTGGGTTAGTTGGTGGGTTTTGTAGGAATCCAAAAATTATGAATGCATGTGGTTAATCGGTGTTAGATTGTGGATAATCTAGCTAAACTAAAGGTAAAGAGTGGTGATTAACATCCTAGAACCCTTTGATTTTGATTATAAGAAGTTAGGGTTCAAATGGAGAAAATTAGGATGTTTGGGTCATGATGCTAGAATGATGAATTAATGATGATTAAGTGTTTAGGTGGTATTAGACACTTGAACAAACACCAAATTGATCTAATAAAAGTTATTGAATGAGAAATTAGTGTCAAGGTATTGGAAAGGAAACTCAAGTAGGTGAGTTTGTATTGAAAGAGGGTGTTTGGTCCCAAGCGGGTCAGTTTGGGTTGGAAATGAAAATTGAGTTGTGGATTCAATTGTAATGTGAGTATGTATGTATGATAGAGTACTAAACTAGGTGTATATGTTTAGGTAATCAAATTGCAAAGCTAGAAGGTGGTGCGGAATCTTCTAACTCAAAAGGTAAGTGCTTTTGCACTTACTTAGTAATGTTGATAAATGGGTGGTTTATGTGTTATGATGCATAATATGTATTGAAATGAATGTATGTGATGATTGAATGAACTAGTATATGAAAAAGTATGAATGTAGTTATAGTGATAAAACTATAATGGATATGTGTAAATGAATGGGTAAGGTTATTGTGGAAATACCTTAATGGTTATGTGAATGAATGTAGTTATAGTGATAAAACTATAATGGATATGTGTAAGTGAATAAATATGGTTATTGTGGAAATACCTTAATGGTTATGTGAATGAATGTAGTTATAGTGTAATACTATAATGAATATGTGTGAATGAGGTTATGATTTATGAATCATAATGGATATGAGGTTATGATCTATGAATCACAATGGATATGAGGTTATGATCTATGAATCATAATGGATATGAGGTTATGGTTAATATACCATAATGGATATGAGGTTATGGCCTAAGAGCCATAATGGATATGAAAAGAAGTAAATGAATGTTAAATGAATGAAATGAAACTTGTAGTGGAAATGCAAGTGTTAAGAAGCTTATTTGACTATTTGGATGCAAACGGGTCAAATGGGTTAATGGGTAAAAACAAGTAGATTTAACTTATGATATAAGGTGATATATGCAATATGTTATGATAATGTGCTGTGTGTTAAGAATGTGTATAGAGGTGAATGTATGTAGTTATAGTCGTAATACTATAATGGATATGTGTAAATGAGGTTATGATCTAAGTATCATAATGGATATGAGGTTATGGTTTAAATACCATAATAGATAAGAGGTTATGATCTAAGTATCACAATGGATATGAGGTTGTGGCCTAAGAGCCATAATGAATATGAAATGATGAAATGAATGTTAAATGAATGAAATGAAACTTGTAAGTGAAAATGCAAGTGTTACGAAACCTTAATTGACCTAATGGGTGTAAATGGGTCAAACTGGTCAAATGGGTGAATGGGTGGAATCAAGTATTTAAATACTTGATTGTTATGTTTATCTTCATTACTAATGGTGAAATGTTCATGTGGTTATGCAGGCAAAGCTCCGATGTAGGTCAATGTCAAGTCCGAGGTGTTGAAGGATTCTCGTACACGAATTGGTATTTTGGGGGTTTAAAAGAAAATCCTTAGTTTGATACGTAAATTCGTACAAAACTTGATGTTTGGTAAATGATGTTAATGTGAATATATTGTTTATGAAATGGTCAAAATGCCCAGGTGATGGGAGTTTTTGGTGTTATGATGTTTTGTAAAAAATGGAAAAATTTGACTAAGTATGGAAATGGGCAAACTGAGTAAACTTTCTGTTTACTCAGGTCTCTCGCGTTACGCGAGGATGGGGAGGAAGTCTCTCTCGCCACGCGAGAGATCCTCCTGCGGGCAGGCTAAAGATGGGTCTCTCGTGGTACGCGAGGATGGGCAGGAGGGTCTTCGCGGTACGCGAAGAGCCCTTCCTGCGGATAGTGTAATTGGGAATCCCTCGTGGTACGCGAAGGGAGTTCCCAAGTTCTTCGCGGTACGCGAAGGTGTAAAAAAAAATATTGGGATAAATGCTTCTGCGTGTGTTTAAATGTTTTATTAATTGGTGTTCCAATTATGAGTGTTACAGTTTTTTAGTCAACGTTCCGATATAAATTTTTTTAAACGGAGTTGTATTCAAAATTGAGTATTTTTTTAGTATCGTAGCCCATAACGAGTGTCGTTTCCTTTATGGTACCATAACGAGTTGAACCTATTATTAGTGAATATTATTGCTTATATTAGTGTTATCGGAACCGGTATCGTTATTCGCTTTTATGTTTTTCGACGGCTCGAACCAATAACGACCAAACTCTTGCCGTTGTCGATGGGCTTGGAACCACCTAGTTGTTATTATTTAAAATTTCAATTCTTTTTATTTTTAAATTAGTTATTATCTCGTTTTTTACACATGTCCAATATTAGTCATTTTAAGTATTTGGATTTACTTTAGACCAAATGAGAAGTTAAAATATACACCGATACGATTTAGGAGATGTGGAGTGCGACACACTTGATCAAGACTCTTTATAATTTTAGGCATTATTGAACCTTTAAGGTTAAAGGCAACTTTTTTGTTTTCTTTAAATTGTTATATACTAGAAGTTGCTTTAGATTTATGTGATGAGTGAAAAATAACCTGGAAATGATGAGTTAGAACTAATCATGAGTTGATTAATAGTAACTGTCAATGGCAGTGGGTAAGCAGTAATAACTGCTTCAGTAGCAACTAGGCGATCAGTGGTATTTACAATTGATGTAACAATATAACCAAAAAACGGTTATAACCCCCGTATGTTGCACTTTTTCACAAAATATTGCAACGTTTCACCCCAATCAGTTTGATGATTCGACCCATATTTAAATAACTCGCGTGGTCAGATCAAACACATTTTTCAAACGAACTTTCACAAGATATTCATTCCAAGGAAAGCACTTGTAGCACCCTAAACTGAAATGAACCAATAAGACTTAAACTAAATTACACGAGTGTTTTCAATCGTCGGACAACTCGCACGTACAATCCATTCTGAATACTCTATCCACACCATCTCACTTGATTTCTTGACCCGAACCTGAAGACATACATCAAACAAACATTAGATATACTAACACAACGCGACTAAACATCAAAATACAACAATAACATGCCGGGGCACCAGGGACCGTCTTAATTTACGCCACCTACCATGTCATTTGGTGCATTTTTTACTTTTAACACTTCATTTTGTATAACTACTTACCTTATTATTGGCAATTCCTCAAATCAAATGCCATCATTTCTCACCTGAGTTAACAACCTTCAAACCACTTATTTACACAAAAGAAGTTAGGATATACTATTACAATATGTAATCCAACTAACGATTTGTTATTACAATTTCATTAAACATCATCTTATGATATTTCATTAAGCATTTCAAAGAGAAATAAGTTTAACAACAATTATGACTTCTACTCAACCTCGAAGCTTCTTTGGGCATTATAAAATCTTCAACCTATCAAACATTCTACTCCATATTAAGTATTCAACATAGTCAACTACATTATCAAGTCAACAAAGCCCTAAGTCTTTAATCAATTCCAATGGTATTACTACACGATAACCAAATTAGTTGTTCACGTCACATGTTCTTTATATGTCTTACAAGTTAGAGATTGAAACCACTCACCTTCGTCCGTAGGATTGATTGAACCTTGATTTTCTGTTTTGATCAGTTAACTACCTAAAGTCAACTCATATCATGTTAATGGCCAAGTTCTTGACAAAGTTCTCATTTCAACACATAAGGATCTCAATTAACTTTCTTGTCACATTGATTACTATCATAAAACCAGTTTACTTCAGTCACCCAATTGACCCGTTATTATCACTTATTTTAGTTTAAACTTGACTTCTAAATAGGTTATGATTCCCACAAGACACTTTTAACATGTAAGTTATTCAAAATTCACTGAATACACAACTTAGGCATTTCATCAAATACCTTATATGCTCATTAGTACTTACATCCCATATCTCACTTTGATGACATATTCTTATAACATTAACCACATCTCATTTCAACATATTACACAATTAAAAGATGATCCACACTCATACAGTTAAAAACCCCAAATTCAACTTATTAGGTCAAATCCAGACCAGACTGAGACTATTAAAGGGGTAAATTGAGGACTGAGGACCGGACCATTTGTAGATGGGTCGGTCCGGGCTTTATCAGGCTTTAAAGGGCAGGTCTCGGGCTTTAGCATTCAAAATAAATGAATATATATAAAAATTGTGTCATCTAATCAGCCTTTAAGTTATCAAAAAAGCATAAAGAGGAAGAAGGTTGTTGGATAGTCTTTTTACAACGTCGGCTGGATTATCGCCACCCGTTTCCATTAATTCAAAAAGCAATCCTGGTAACATTATTTCAACTATATCTCCTGCACCTACTCATGATCAACCTACTCTACTAATGAACCGTTAATAGTAAACTTAGTTAATTAAAAAGATTAAAAATACATGCATAGCATATCAGATCAAATTTTGATATATATGATCAAACAAAAAACAGAATCTAAAATTATGAATTTAAAAACCAAAAGTTGCACATATGTTCATGCTAGACTATGAGATACCAATAATTTATTCAAATATAAAATCCTTAGCCAAAACTTAGAGACACAAGAAACAAAACACACTAACACCAATGTTACTGTAGTTGTGCAAACATATGTATCAGAATAAAAAATACAACCCTGCTACAACTTTTCTATTACTTAAAACATAGAGGATATGAAACTAGGCAACAAGATCTCTATGACTAGATAACATATGTTGATCACATAGTAACAATTACCAAAGATCAAGAATATTAGTTTGTGTGTTCTCTTTTTTATGTGCTTTTCTAAAACATAAAGAACTCATAAATATTGTAGTTGTAAAAACATCCTAAGTTGACTAGCATGGATTTTTTTATGTTAAAATAGAGTTTTCAATCATTAACAAAAATAAAGTTGAGGAATTACAACAATTGAACTAGCATGTTTTTTTTATGTTAAAAGACAGTTTTTTTTAATCAAAGGCATGATTAAAGAAAATAAGTTGAGGAATTACCACATGTGAAAGCTTGTTATGTGCAATCTTTATGTAGATTTAAAAAAGAAAAGCATTGAGAGATCATTAGGGCACATCACAGTCCAAACAAAATCAAAGAACAAGTGGTACATAAACAAGGACAATAGGAACCCTTACAGTGAGTTCTCTATACAGCCTCTCATTGACGGCGAAAAAATGGTAGCAAGACAAACAATAATACACCAATGTTATTATAAGTTAAAGCTTGACTATGAGATGCCATACTTGTTCAAATAATAAATCTCTAGCCAAAAAAAAGTACAAAAAAGAGAACACACCAACTAATAGTCCTTGTAGTTGTGCAAAAGCATATCAAAATCAAAAGCACAACCTTGCTATAGATTTTCTAATTCTTAAAACAAACCCAATATGATGCTAGGCAAACTATATAATATTGAAAAAATATATGTTAACCACACGGTAAAAATTACCAAAGATATATGCACTTTCTGAGTACATAAAAGCACTTCATATCTTGTTATAAAAACATCAGATAATAATGAAAAAATATATGTTAACCACACGGTAAAACTTACCAAAGATATATGCACTTTCTAAGTACATAAAAGCACTTCAAATCTTGACCAACATGCATGTTTATGTTCAAAAACAGTTTTTCATTTTATCAATAGCATAACTAACAAAAATAAAGTTAGGTATTACCTCATGTGAAGCCTCTTGTCACACTCTTTATGTATTCGAAAAGCGCACCGAGATCAGAATTGCATATCATAGTTCAAAACAAATTCAGAACAAAAAAGGATTCCTGGTTAAACCTACACGCTAATCATGACATGAAAATTCCATAATAAATATTATAGAACAATAACGATAAGTAGAGGCTGCAATTTTAACCCGTTTACATGTAAAACTGGTCGATCTGGTTATGTTTCTTCTCAAACAGGTCAAGATAGACTTGGGTAAAACGACAATAGGTCAAACGGGTTAGTGGCCTCTAAAGTGTATTTTTTTGTTGTAATTCGTACATGTTTTATCAAGAACTTAAATTTTTAACACACTAGCAATTTAAACTCACATGAAAAACTACACATTTTGTTGTGCATGTATCTTGACCTGTTAAAAAGTGTTTTGAAAGGACTGATTTTCATACCACTCACTTGTTGCATTTGTCTTTTTATTGCTTTGATCAATGGCGGACAGAGGTAGTCCTGGTGTTGTTGACCCGGTGTTCCGCCTTCGTTGCTGCTGCTGCCACGTAACTGGAGATGAAGGATTTTTGTTTTTCCTTTTATTAAACTGAAAAACTACAAATAGCACCAAGAACACATTGATGGGAAGCACTACACAAACACACATTGACATCATATGTTAACTTAGACACATATAAGAGTATTCGAACTCCAAACAGCAGGCTAGCCCCAAGATCTATTTACAATTCCATTCAATATAAAAGACTTATGGTTCATACCGACCACTATCAATAATATATACTATGAATTGAACAAACACATTGATTTAAAACAATTTCAATTATAAAAACATAACTTGTTTAAACTTGAGACTAAGAAGTAAGAACTCGTACCGTTATACAATTGGTGGGATTACAGTGCTTCATATCCATGGTAGAATATATAAGCTCAACAATGGAAATCTTTTCTTTTAAGAAATCTTGGCATTAGAACAAACGCTTTTGGAAAACCAAACATTTGATCAAATCCAAACTGTGCATTCAATAAACTTTCATACAATATAAGAAATCTTGAAACCTTTTGACTGCTGTACACGATGGTAAATCAGTGTATGTTGGCAGCAAGAATTAGTCAGAATGATCCTCTGAACTCAAATAGGAATCGGAATATAACACGGTGTTGAATACCATCTCCGATTATGCAACTTCTGTATATTATACTTAATGCAGTTAATAAGGCTGATTTCTGTGCTACACAAAGAAAATAAAATAAACATAATTTACTTACTAAGAAACCTAGAAATAGAACTCTACAAAAAAAACACGAAGAATCATATCAACTGTATACCAACAGTTAAAAATTTGAGCCCTAGCGACATCATAAACAAATTGCTGTCGATTTTTAAAGCCCTAGCAAAACTCGGAACTGTAATGAAAAGAAGGTTGAATATAATTTAATGGAATTAGAAGAAAAAACAAAAGAATTCAGTGGTTTCACAGGTTTAAAACTGGTTGACTTTTGTGGGTTTAAAAAACCGATTTGTGCACCTCTTTGATTTTTGGTTCATTTGTAGTTTATTTGTTCGGGTTCTAATTTTTCTGTGTATGTATATGTCACGGGGAAATTATAACGCTTCTGTTTGTAATTTGTGTTTTTTGAATAAAATTTACCACCCAAAAAAGAAGAAAGGCATCGAGAGATCATTAGTGCACAAAACAAATTCAGACTCTTCCAACTCCGGCCAATATGTTGTTTTAACCGGGCCCACTTGGCGTTAGAGTTGGAGAGCATCCAAGGAAAAATCACACCCAATACGGCCACTTCCGAGCTTGAGGGAGAGCCGAGGCTCGAACCCTGGATCGGCGTGAGTAAAACCTTGGTGTATCAGCCTAGGAACTAGGCCTCATTTGCATGCCTCAGAAATTAATGGTGGTGGCAGGGATTGAACCCGGGTCCCTTAGAACTTCAGGCATCACCTCAACCACTACATCACCCCTTCCTGACAATAATGACTTTAAAAAATCATTATTCTTAAAAAGGTTTTTTAATGTTTGAAAAACATTTTTTTATAAAATAAATTAAGATATATTTAAAAAAAAATTAACTAGTATTTTTTTTACAAAACATCTTTAAAAAATAATCATATAATGTTTTTATTACAAACAATGGATCAGATGTTTCATTATAAATAAATCATAGTTCTAATAGATGTGTTTCTCACCACTAGTGTAACCTTTTCATAACTAGGTTTTATATGTATTTGTAAAACCTTTTTTTATTCAGTAATCATGGTATATGTCAATGATTAATTAATTCATGAGATTTAAATATAAAGTCAATACGTTTAAAATGTCCAAATCTAAGGCTTAAACGATGCTAAAACTCTCACACAATTTTTTTTGGCACGATACTCTCATAGAAGAGAGTGTTACCCAAGGCTAAAAGCAGTGTTGTAAAAATCGCTAGGCGATAGTGGTGGGGGTACCGATTTAACACCCTTAATTGGAAAACCAATTAATAACACATTTAAACGCGCGGAAGCTATTATCCCAAGATTTTTTTTTACACCCCGCGTACCGCGAAGGATCTGGGACATCCCTTCGCGTACCGCGAGGGAGTCCCAAATCGCCACACCCGGAAACCAGGTCTCTCGCGTACCGCGAGAGACCCTGACTTGATTCTCGCGTACCGCGGGGAGCCACTCAGCTGTCCAGTTTTCATACTTAGTCAAAATTTTCACATTTTCACCGAATCAACATGACCCAACATTACCCCAACACTTGTATATTTGACCAAAACATTTATACAACCTTTATAAACACCAAAACATGTTTCAATTTGTCAATATACACCACATTAACGGATTTTTCCTTTAAAATCCCAAAAACACCCCATATGCATACGAGAACCCTCCACGCCTTGGACTTGACTTTGACCTACATCGAAGTTTTCCCTACATAACCACATTAACATAACACCGTTAGTAATGACGATAAACATATTCAAACAAGTATTTACACTTGTTTTCACCCCTTTGACCCATTTGACCCGTTTACACCCATTTGGTCAATTAAGGTTCTTTACACTTGCACTTCCACTACAAGTATCATTCTTTTCATATAACATTCATATTTCACCATTTCATATCCATTATGGCACTTAGGCCATAACCTCATATACATTATGATACTTAGATCATAACCTCATATCCATTATGGTATTTTAACCATAACCTCATATCCAGGGGCGGACCTACATAGCCCGGAAGGGGTTCACCGGAACCCCCCGAGTTTCAAAATTTATATAGAACGGTATGTAAAAACACTGGTGTGAACCCCTTAAAATATATAGAGTGAACCCCCTGAACAAAATTCCTGGATCCGCCACTGCTCATATCAATTATGATTCATAGATCATAATCTCATATCCATTATGATTCATAGATCATAACCTCATTTCCATTATGATTCTTAGATCATAACCTCATTCACACATATCTATTATAGTATTGCACTATAACTCCATTCATTCATATAACCGTTATGGTATTTCCAATATAACCACATACATTCCTTTACACATATCCATTATAGTTTTATCACTATAACTATATTCATACTTTATCACATACTAGTTCATTCAATAATCACACATTCATTTCAACACATAGTATACATCATAACACATATACCACTCATTTATCAACATCACTAAGTAAGTGCATAGGTACTTACCTTTTGAGTTAGAAGATCCCGCACCACCTTCTAGCTTTGCAATTGGATTATCTAAACATATACACCTAGTTTAGTAATCTAACATTTATCAAAATCACATTTAAATTGAGTCCATAACCTAATTTTCATTTCCAACCCAAACTGACCCATTTCGGTTATCCCTATAACCAAACACACTCTTTCAATACAAACTCACCTACTTGAGTTTTCTTTCCAATACCTTGACACTAATTTCTTATTCAATAACTTTTATTAGGTCAATTTGGTGTTCATTCAAGTGTCTAATACCACCTAAACACTTAATCATCACTAATTCAACAATCTAGCATCATGATCCAAACACCCCCAATTTTTCACTATATGAACCATAACTTTTCAAAATCAAAATCAAAATCAAAGGGTTATAGGATGTTAATCACCACTCCTTACATTTTGTTTAGCTAGATTATCCACAATCTAACACCAATTTACCACATGCATACACAATTTTTGGATTTCTACATAATCCATCAACTAACACATTCATGATGAAATCAAATGAAAGATTATCACTTACTTGATGTTAGTAAGGTGTTGTGTGAGCCAAAACCTTCACCAAACGAGCTTCAAATGCACGATTTGAGCTTCAATTGAGATTTCTCCTTTTTCTCTCTTGAGATGAACGACCCACAACAAGTAAAAATCTGATTTTGACTTTCCCATGGTCAAATATGGCAGATTTGCCATATTTACACATTTAGTCCTTTCACTTCCATTTCACCCACTTCATTCCAAAACTAGTTAAAAACTAACATAACCCCATTACTAATTTGAAACCCACTTGTTTCAATTTATTTCTAATATATTGTTTCCACAATAATATTTTTTAGAATATTTATTTATTTGAAAATGAAACCTGGATTTTGGTTCGTTACAACCGATTAACGATTAATCGGGTTGGAATTTTTATATGAAGTTTTCATATTTATTTATATATATATATATATATATATATATATATATATACACATTTTTATAAATCGTCAGAATTTACAATAATCCCATCGAAAAAACGGGAAGCCACTAATTGTTTGTTTAATAGGGACGCCTAGGGCCGATTTTGACTATTTTTGACCAATTAGCAACTTTTAGGCCGACGAGGGCAAAATTCCTAGGTCACTGGCCGATTAACAATTACTCAGTGATTAATTGCAGTTTTTGTAACACCGGCTAAAAGTGTGCTTTGACTAGTACCCTTCTATTTTTCTATAAACTATCAATATTTATCTTATTATCTATCAAATTTCTTTTCTTTTCTGTTCATTTTTTTTTGTTTGTAATTTTTTTTATTTTTGTTTTGTTTTTACTTTCTTACTAACTTCTTTTACGAAATTGTTGTTTCAAAGTTAACTCCTATTCGCGCCGCGATATATCTATTTTTCGATCTCAATGACCGAGTCGTGACAACTTCATACACTTTTTTTATGTACTTAGTCACGTTATTGTTGTCGTCGCGGTGCGCGTAACAAGGTTCGCAAACCCGTCGCATCGTGTGGGATTTAAATATGCACTTGAACACGTTAGTATTATCGTACGGTTCCGCCGCAATGCGCGGTCATATTTTCTAGTTTAAAATAAAAATAACTTTTTTGAAAGACAGAATAACTATATTACAAATAAAAACAAAGGCCCAAAAAGAAGCTACCCAAAGTACACCAAATTACAAAAAAGTTACCCCACTCTATCCAATCGATCCGATCAAACCTTCCTCTATTTTTTATCCAAAGGAAACTAAACACTTTCAATTGATCTTAACATCTAGGGATTATATAAGTTGAAAGGAAACTTCAATCTCCTAACTTCATTAGCTATTTTCATAGCTAATTCCTCATGATTCTTAATTGATCTTAACAATTAGGGATTATTTCAGTTGCTCTTGATTACATTGGATGATCAACCTATGTCACAAAACCACACTTTAATTTCCGTTAATGAATTTTGTAACATCAATTGCAAAAAAAGAAGAAAACAAAACTTGAATTCGTAGGTTTGAAGTTCTTACACAAAAAAGGGAATCAACGACCAGGATTCGTTGGAGCAAATGAAGTGCAAATCGATGTTCCACTACCACAAGAGCATATTACATTGAGCCCAATCTTAGGGTTCATCGATAAAGAAAAAGAGGATCAAACCATGAAGATTACGAGGGATTCATATACACGTTAAAAAGGAGGGATTAAATTGTTAAACGGGAAATCAAATACAAGAAACGGATAAAAAGACAAAAATACCCCTCAAGTCCGGAAAAAAAAACATCAACCTAGAAGGCAACTCCAACGGGTCCCACATCATAGCTACACTGACCAAAGAATATTGTTTTCTTTTGAGCGGATAATCATTGCATAAATAATTCAACCTCATCCACTCTTTCAATCCGATCCCCCAACTCAATCAACCTTTTTTCCATCCATAAAGACTTTTATTTTGACTTGGAAACTATTTTCAAACGCTTCACCAATCCAATCCGATCCGATCCAATCCAACTCTACCCCAAAGCCCTAAACTTCAACATGTTTCACTAGTCTAAACAGAGGATGGAAGCTGATGTTTCCATCCCACTTTAAACCCTAGTTTTCCAAAACCATGTCGAATCATTGGATCTTCTTCTGCTTTCTCTCTTTCATGGCTTCCAGGGTATTCGCTAATGTTGTTTTAATGGGGAATAATCTCGCTTTATCTTTCGATGACATCGAAGCTAACTTTGGTCAGTTTTTGTTTCTTTCTGTTGTTGTATATGATTGTAGGAAACTCATTGAATTCAAGCTCAAGATGATTGGAATTTTTTTATAAATTTTGAATCTTTAAACTTGTTACATATAACAATTCCTATATTATTTATGATTATTTAGGATCAAGATAATTAATTGAAAGATCTTGAATTGGGTGGTGGCAAGAAACTGGTTATCAAGATGAATGTAAAATTACCTATTTGTCCCTAGCTTTAAGCATCTGGACATACCCTTGATCAAGAATGAGAATGCTAGAGTGATGAATATACTTTTCGCATTTAATTTGTTGACGATTTTTTGCAGCTCCATCTGTTAAAGGGTCTGGGGAATGTGGGACATTGTTTGTAGCAGAGCCGTTGGATGCGTGTGCCACGTTGACTAATAAGTTAACTGAAGAAAGCGTAAACCAACCCTTTGTGTTAATAGTTAGAGGAGTATGTAGCTTTGAGGATAAAGTTCGAAGAGCACAGTCTGCGGGATTCAAGGCTGCAATTGTCTATAACGATGATGATAGTGATCTGGTTGCAAGTATGGTCCTTTCTCTACTTGCTTTTACATTATTATCAGTTGATCACATACATTGTGTTATCGTTTATTTAGTTAAAATTTATATAGCTTTTCAAAATTGGTTATACACTATGAAAAACTACAAAAAAGATCTTGAGGTTTTTTCTGACATGGTGGTAGTTGATGAATTAGGGTAGATTTTGAGGTTTTGCGTTTGTTTAGATCTTGTAGGCTTCAGTTCTTGTTTAGATTTTGTGTTTGTTGAGAAATAGACGAAGTGATTGCTGATCGTTGTAGGATTTAGGTTTTCTTTTTGGACGGCAAATGTTAACACCAATAATTCTAAACTACTCCATTGCCCAGGTTTGAACCTGGGACCTCCCCTCTAAGAGGTATATGCCTCTACCAAGCGTCAAACTTATATCCTCAGTAGTGTTGGAGATTAACAATTCAACACCCTCTTCCTCAAATTGCTTTTGCCTCTTATACACAGATACACATGAGAAATCTGTTATAAACCATCGTTTTATATTTTGCTAAATATATGAAAGTTTTATATTTTTACTTCTATATTCATTTAAGTTTACTTTTGTCCATAGATGCAGATTTCAAAGATTCTACATTTATTGATAAATAACAATTAACATAAAATCTTTTTTTAATATATTGGTTGTATGTGTCTTTCGAACAAAAAATAATAATAATTAACATAAAAATCTTTTTGTTTAGATAATGCAATTGAAAAGGTTGTGCATATCTATCTAGTTTGCCTATACCGAGAATGGCCGAATGGGGACATTTATATGGGATGTATTATCATTTGTGAGTGTATTCATTTGTTAGTTTCTAATAGGCATCATTTGGAATTTTGGTAGTTGGGATATCAGTTTATAACCATACATGCAATTTTCAATAAACTGAGGGGCTAACAAAATTTCTTATCACAAAATTGTTTGTGCATTTTCCTTCTTAAGATGATGAACTAATCAAGTATTAATTATATTTCTTGGTGGACATGAGAGATGGCATTTTCGACACATTTACTTATGGACGGAACGATTTGGGTTTTGTTTTTTTTTCTCTAACTAATAAAACAAAATAATAGCTTAAAGGGAAACAGGTCCAAAGGGTCAAACTAAGCCAAAGTGTATATTTTTTCATTCATAATGTACTGTAATATGCATAAAACACCCTTAATCATTTTAGTTAAAGAATTGGGCTATTATCGATTTTTTTTATCATATATGACAACAAGTGCTTTGGTCAACCCAGGTTGACCAATTGCCCGTTTTGACTTGAACCCGTTACACAACCCCGCCCATTTTTCCACCTCTAGTGAACATTATTCACCAAATTCACGCAAAACCTAGTAACGTGTGTTTACTATGTATTTAAATTTCTAATCGAGACCTTTTATATTTGCAGTGGCAGGGACTTCAACGGGTATAAAGATACACGCGGTATTTATTTCAAAATCATCAGGCTTACAACTCAGCAAGTACGCGGGTATACCTGCAATGGAGTTGTGGATCATTCCAAGCTATGTGAACTCAGCATGGTCAATCATGGCCATATCATTTATTTCATTGCTGGCTATGTCTGCTGTGCTGGCAACTTGTTTCTTCGTACGTAGGCACCGGATAAGACAAGGACGCCCTCAATCTTCTCGTGTTCGTGAGTTCCACGGGATGAGTAGTCGGTTAGTCAAAGCAATGCCCAGCCTAATATTCACAGCTGTTTTAGAAGATAATTGCACGTCAGCTACATGTGCTATCTGCCTTGAAGATTATAACGTCGGTGATAAACTCAGAATTCTGCCATGCAGACACAAATTTCACATGATTTGTGTGGACGCTTGGCTGACTTCCTGGAGAACGTTTTGCCCGGTTTGCAAGCGCGATGCAAGGACTGCCACGGGTGAGCCACCAGCCTCAGAACGTACACCATTGCTTTCATCCAACCCAGGTTCCATGGCTTCATCAACTGCGTTATCCTCTGCATATTCATCATCATATGCATCATCATCACGAGCCATGCAAATAGGTCAAACATCGCGTACACCTTCTAACATTCATTCCGTCTCAAGTACTCCTTACACTCACCAATCCCCTTATATTACTCCATCAAGAAGCTCACTAGACATTAGAATCATTGCATCTTCTTCGCATCGTTTACGGGCTTCTCATTTGCGTTCATCGAACTCTTTGGGATACCCGTCTTTATCACCTCTGAATTCACGATACCTGTCATCATATTATCCCAGTCCAGGAAATGCTTCGTCGAGTTATATTTGGTCGTCTAGTCAGCAGGCGCACCCTTTGCGCCATAGTGATTCTGTTGCTAGCTTTTCCCCTTATGCCTCGGGTCATTCTCTTCCAGAGTGTTGATTATAGTGTGTACATTTAAACATTTGATTCTACTTTTAGCTGATACTGTCATGTTTGCTTGCTACTAGAATGATGGTTTTCATTGTGTTTGATTGGTGTACGTTTGAAAGGGGATATCAGTATATGAAAGTGTAATACTCAATGGTATCTTATTTTATAAATTATGGGTTGCCCCACAAAAACTTGAAGAAATTATATTGGCTTCGAATTTGATAGCACAATGTATAGTTTGACTTAATTAACTGTATCTGTAAGCTACATAGTTATAACTTTGATTAAAACATGTATATCTGTTAGATAATTAATAACCCTTTTAATTTATTAATTAATTTAAATAAACTAATAATTACTTGTACATAAAATAGTTCATAAATAATTTATTCTCGTCACCATTTTGTGTTAAAACTGTTTTTAACAAAACGTTCTGTAATCGTTGTTCGTGGTGTAACTCTTTGGATCGTATTTTAATAGCGTATTGTCATACGTCATTACTTGGACATACTAGTACACCACGCTGGATGTTCATTTCGTTTACAAATCTTTGAAAAACTACAGCATACAAAAAAGACCTGTTGTCGGTACAATCTATTCGTTTGGAACTCATTTTCCCTTAATCAGAAATTTGAAAGTCTTTTATTGGAAAAAACTTACAAATCGTTATTTTGAAAGGCTTTGCCAACATGGTATTTAGGGATAAAAGGAAGAATCTGAACACGACAAGAAAACCCGAAATATCTATGACGAGTATTTGGGTATGTGATTAATTTAAAAAAAAAAATTTGTGGGTTCGGGACGGGTATGGTATTAACTGATATCCGCTCGGTTACCCGTATCAAAATTGAATATGTTAAATATTAACATATGATATTATTTTAAAAAATATAATAAATAATGTGTTGATGTTATTAGAAACTTGAAACTATTATTAGAATCTATGTTTAATTTTTCAAGTCGGTTTTTAGGTTGGTTTAAAATCCGGGTGATGAGCATCTCAATGGGATCCTTAACCATGCATGATTATAAACGAGTGTACTTGTGAACACGATGGACGGTAACGGGCGTGAGACCGGTATCATTTTTATAACTGGGTATGAGTTATAAGTCTTAGATTATCATTACCAGTCTTATACCCGACCCATTTTCATCTTGTATTATGTTTTTAGCATCATTTTCTTAAAAAAAATAATAAATACTAAAGAGAAATAAAATATTTAAGCATAAACAAGATATGGTGAATATCCGTGAACAGGATCCAACCGGTCATTCTAATAACCGCCAAAAACGAAATACAAATTAACGGATTCAATCTCCATCTCCTTCTTCAAACATCAAAAATCCTAATTCCTAATTGCTTCAAATTCCCAAAATCAAAATCAAAATCAATATCTACACCAAATAACCAAAATCAGAAGATTTCGTAATATTCAATCGTTCATCTTCAAAAGGTAAGAAAACAAACAGAAAACCGTCATCGCTGAATGTGATCTGACTGGTGAGTTCGTGATTCTCCTTGAAATACATTTTTCTAATTTCCGAACACCAATCTGTATACAGAATTTTGTGAAATTAACGAGAAAGACGATGCGTAACCCAATCACTACGGTAGTTTCGGGAGTGGGACGTGTAATCGGAAATATATTTGGTGTTCCACTTGATTTTCTTTCTGGCAAGTCTTGCAGGTATGAGCACCATGTGTTTGATAAAATGCTTCTTGAATACCTAAAATGATTCATAGTTTCTCATCAGCTCTGTGTGCGGTCCAACATGGGATGTGGGTTGTTACATTGAAAATTTCTGCATCCAACATCTACTCAAATTTTTTGCTGTTTCATTACTGCTCTACCTTGGTAAGTTTCCCCAAAATTTTCATATACCCGATCAATATAGTCATGCACAATGTTTTCAGAACAGAACCGGCCTCCTCACCTGTCCACCGGAATTAAGAAACGGATGACGTCATAAACAACAGAAAAATTAAAACTATTTTTGTAATTTAAAACCAATGTTTTCAGAACCTCTCCGGACAGCGAACCGGCCGTCTTAGAGGTCCACTGGTCGGACCGGATGACGTCATACATAATATAAAAATAAAAAATATGTATATAGATACAAAATATAAAACATTTTTTGTTTTGATGTGAATTTCCAATTTTAATGTCATATTATATAAGTAAAATATGCAACTTGGAATTGGAATACTAAATTAATAAGAAAATGAGATTTTAAAGGAAAAAAAAATTGAAATCCGGTCCGACCGTTGACCGGCCGGTTCAAATGAAAGCGGTTCAACTACACGCAACCGGACAGGTTATGTGCCCGGTTTCCGGTCCGACCAACCCAACCGGCAAATGAAAATACTATATGTTATGTTTTGGTGTGGATTTGCAATTTCAATAAAATTCAGATTCTAGAATATTAAATTAATCAGAAAATAAGATTTTGAAAGAAAGAAAATAAAAAAAAAACATTTGAAATCCAGTCCGGCTAGTTCAAACGGAAACGGCCCAAATAGGCTGATCATGCATGCATATATCACTAATCTCTTGTATTGTTGTTCAACTTGATTGCAGTTCTGCTATTGTTGTATTTCTTGTACAAATTGAAGGTTTTTCACTGCCTTTTTAAGACTAGTTTCAAAATGATCTGGGGATGTTTTTCAAGAATTTTCTTATTCTGGGATCATGGATGCCGGTTACTGTGTGGTATGCTGCATACTGTACATGAAAGGCGGAAAAGTTACAAGAGAGACATTGAAATGGCAAACATGAGTAGTAGAAGCAATGAGGAAGAAGATGAAGACATGGAGACGAGTGTTTCTTACCATAAAGAACATTATAGGAAGAGGAGACTGTGGACGGGTGACCACAAACGCAACCTTTTGAGAAAGTCGTTAAGGGCTCAAAACCACCGGGTACATGTAGGTGTTGATTCGGTTCACGTCAGGAAAAGAAAACATATCAACCATGATGATGTTCGGGTTATTAGAACATCAAGCTTTGCGAAAAAGGGGCCGAATCACAAGAGGTCAAAACATCAACACAAGAAGGAATGACATGTGTTTTAACATATTTACACTGTTTGTAATTCATGTGACATATTGTTTTTTTTTATTACTGTTTAATGTAACATGCTTATGATTTCTTTCTATTTTATGTAACTTGAAACATTTTAATTTCATTTCTAGTAATTTAATGTAATATATTACTGTTTGTGTAATGTTTTCAAGCATTTTTCTCATACAAAAATCCAAACAAACAGATAAGGTATTTTCACATATGAAAATGGTTAAAAGAGGCATAATCGGACCGGTCAGGCATCCGGTTCGACCCGCCTGACTAACCAGTCGGGTCGGGTTTTGAAAATATTTGTGTTTAAGTAGGCTTTAGTTGGCCCTCATTAGACTTGGTTTTTTTTTTGGTGAAACCAAGATAAACAATCAAATAATTGGTATTAACCTTTATAACACAACATTAAAACAAAGACCAACAATATTTAGGAAAAAAAATGGCCAAGTTGTCTGTACAAAATACCAATGGCTAACAAGTAACACCTACACATGTTGGATCAACTCTACAAAACACGACCTTCTTAATAGCCTAGATACTAATATTAATCACTAGTCTCTTCAAAACCGATGGCCGGATTCATTGATGCCATCGGGCCAAAACTGTCTGATAACTGGTAATACCCTCCTACTAAATGTTAGGATCAGCTTCACAAATTTGCTAACTTACCCTCGGAAAATACGAGTCTATGGGCACCAGAATCGACCTGATTAAACCAATCTTACCTGCTCATGAGCTTTTAAGGCATCACAAGTAAAACTCTCTAAAGCCTTAAATATAGGAATTACACCACCTTGTAAACTACTTGAACCACCATTCCCAACTAACTTCATAGCTTCTTTATAATCCAGACTCACTCGATCTTCAGAAGGAACCATTGACCCGTGTGTTTTATCCGGCCCAAGATTTTGACCTTTTCGCGCAAAATCCTTTGCAAGATACTCCTTTTTTAGCATTTGTCTTTGTATATCATCTTGTCTCTCCATCAATTGCCTCAAATTTAAAGCAAAATTACACATGGCTTTCGAGACTCGTTCTTGAGATACATTTTTAATTTCCCGGTGCCAGTCATTGCATATAATGAAAATTGGTGGAGCACCTAAACGACCCGGGGAATAAGGGATCTCACCATCAATGGTTACTTCTGGTTTGTGATCGATGCACTGTTGTAGCCACCCATTTAAGGAATCAACGTATGATTTCTGAGCATTAATCCAATTAGTAAAATGTTGTGCCCAAGTTACGAGTCCTGCTTCAAGCTCAAGAGTGGTTCTCATGCTTGAATCTCTTTCAAGACTTGTGTTGGCCCTTAAAGTCCGACTTCTGCTCTCCATGATGGCTTCAAATTGCTTTCTGTGACATTTTACAATCGCTTGCCACATTCTTATTAGTCTGTAGAGAATACATTTAAATAAACTATTAGGGTTGTTATGTGATATATTTATTACATACATTATTTGCATTAAAACAAAATCACCAAGTTCCCTTTCCTAAATAACTAGTTCAGAAAAGGCAGGGGAAAAAAGGCAAACAAACAAGAGTCAATTTTCTTTAGAGGAAATGGTCAAACAGGTCAAAAGTCAATTTCTCAAAAAACAAGATTATACCAAAGCATTATACTTTTTGTAATCATATTCGCCACGATAATTAATTATATCACACAAAATTTGGACCAAAAGTGTTTCGGGTCTATCCAACTTGACATGTTACCCAACCGTTTTCCCACCTCTTGTGTGCATGAGAGACAGAGTCATGTGGTTGTGCATGAGTTCATTAGTTCATGTTGTAAATATCAAAATTAAGCTTACGATAAGATATTAAGATCTACATACCCATAGATCAACTCATTGACTTGTGGCTGAAGTTCTTTGTCCCTCACCTTGTGTATCTCACAGGATATGGCGTCAATAGCTTTGATAGATACAGTAAGTTTAGTCATTAATCTTCTTATAGAAGCTTGCGCAGCATCAATCTTACTAGATTCTGCTCCTTTTGCATCCAATTCATTCAGTCTCTTGCACATTTTCTCATAAATCACCCTTAGCCTCTCCTCACCCTAAAACCAGACCAACCACCTGATGTATCAATTTCACATTACTAGAATCAAACAAAAACTGAACGGCTAAACACACAATCATAGTCATCATTACCCAAAAAGTTTCCTAAGTTCATATCAAAAGTTTCTATGTAGAACTAGTAAGATGATATGACCGTATTACCTTTACTTCCTTGTATAATTTCTTCTCCCATACATACAGCTTCTCCAAAGTAGATGAAAGATTAATGGGACTAACATCCTGAACTGCATCCACATTATAGGATCCTGCTAATTTTGTGACTTGAGAATCAGGTCTTGCAGATTGTACTGGATGGTCTGAAGATGCCAAAGAAGGTGCTAGTGGATAGAGAATCTTGGATAAGATCACTGCAAAGTGACATACATAAGTAATCTGTGATAAAAGAACTTTAAAGAAATTATGGACAGTATAATTTAATCAAAGTAAACAGAAAAACATGATATAAACCACAGTGAAAGAAAGCATTGTATGTTATATATTATGTGACAAAAATTAAATTTTCTTTACCCTTAAGAACTGCAAACTTTGATTGATAAGGCAACTTCCCTGCCTCAAGCATCAAGGCGACCTCTTTTCCATAACTAAACGCAACCTCAAATTCATCTTTAATCTCATTAACTACTTCATGCAGATCCCGAGAACCATGAGGGGATAATGTTGTCAAACTACTAAAAATTGAGGATTCTAAGTCTTGTGTAGACCCCTCATCCGTATCAAAATGGATCCCCTTTTTACCCTCATAGCCTTCCTCCATGCTTTGTGAAACAATTGTCTCAGAGCTATGTTTATCTACTTCAGTGTTAACCGAATGTGCTCCTTCCTTGTTTCCCAATGGTACTGAATTGGAAGTGGATTCAACAAAGCCTTCACTTTTTCCTGGTCGTATTTTTCTAGAACTATCCTCAGTACTACTGGAAGGTTCCGGCCATGAACTGTGTTCAAAATCTTCTTTTCCTTCATCTAGATTTCTCTTTTTACTAAATGTCTTCATCTTTACGACTTCTTCAATGTGAGACTCAGTTTCTGTTTCTTCTTCCAGGTCAGGAATTCCCTCCCTCTTTCTCACTTCACTAGAATCTGGACTACTACCCATTGATTCATACCCATACCCATATCCGTATTCGAGGTATTCATCATTATAAGCATCAAAAAAACTAAAATAATCAGATACCACTGGTGGAGGAGGAGGTGGAGGACTTTTAGGTTTCTTTGGTTCTTGGGAAGAAAACCCATACCCATATGCACTCCCATAGGGATCATAATGTGGTGGATCAACCCATTCACTTGTTTCTCGAAAGCCCCTTGCTTCCTCTTGTTGAATCACAGTGTGGCTAGCCGGGGCGGATTTTTTCATATAAGAAACATACTGATTTGAATTTGAATTCGAATATGAGTTCCCACCATACCCATTATAAGAATTGAAATCCTCTTGATATGCCCCCCAAGGGGGTTGAAACTGTGATGCAGATGAGTTCATAACATAAGGTTCACCCTCACCCCAACTAGTTTGGTTTTGTCCCCAAGGAGGTTGATATTCAAATGCAGATGGGTTCACAACATAAGGATCACCCCATGGAGGTTGATAGGGCAACTGTCCTGCATTAAGTTCATAAGGATCTCCCCAATTAGTTTGGTTTGGCCCTCTGTTAATTACAGAAGGTTCATTTTTAAACCCTCTACCATCACCACCACCATGTTCATGTTCATGTATGTGACCAGCTACAGACGAGCTCAAATCAGATTCAGATTCAGAATCCTCATCACCATCATCAACTATATGAACATGCGAAATCGAACCCGAAGACATTGAGCCATTGTTCTTAGTCTTACCTAGATCAGACGGCAATGTAAGTACAGGGGAAGACGAAGGAGGTGGTGAAGGTATTACAAGCTGTTCATCAACAAATCTAGAAAGTGCATAACCAATGTCTTTAAGAGAATGAAAGTAAGCCAGATGCGAAGAAGACAAATCATACCGGTAATCCACAGCAGATTTAATCAATCTCTTTCTCTCTTTACAACGTATCACCAACGGCAGATCATCAACTTTAGAAGCTCTGCAGCCCATTGAAGTAACACAATTACCATCAACCTCCCCCAAACCCTAAACCTAACTCTCGTATCATCATCATCGTCGTAGTAGTAGTCTCTGCTGCACCTGAACTGATACTAAACGCAGCAAATCCATCTCGAAACCTTTCAGATCTACAATTAGCTAGCATGCATTAATGGAGAACGAAGAACGATGACAGTGTTGAAATCTAGAAATAGAGAGAGAGAGAGATTGATGATTGGGATTGAAGAAATCTGAGATGATAGACGATGAGATTCGGCAATTTAGTGAAAAATAATAAAATAATGAGTGTGTTACGGATATCGAAGTGGTGCAATGATGGCATGTGTTCCCACAGAGATTTGTAGAAGAAGAAGACGACGGTGAAGGAGGTGCATGTTGTAAAATTGCATTGAGATTTGTGGGGGTTTTGTATTTAAATTAGGGTTGTTGAATTTGGAAATGTTGTCAGGAAAAGAAGGTGGAATCCGCCATAGATAACGGAGGGTGTCATATATAATTAATAAAAAAAGTTGCAGGTGCAATTATGGCGTGTTGAGGTACGCATGGCTTCTTCTTCTTCTTCTTCTTCAGTTCTGGGTTATTTAACCAGGGACACTTTAACTTTTAACCCTGCTTTCCGCATAAAGTTGTTGCTCTTTTTATAACCAAAAATTCTGCTATCAATACCACCCTTTCTTTACCACCTTTACCATCGACCCTTCAACTCAAGTCCATAATTTAAAAAAAAAAAATAGAAGGATCTAGTTCCGAGTCTCGTTTGAGATAAAAATGTTCCAGATTAAGCAGAGGGTTTTCTTAGTTATAGGTTTCCTCCTGGATGGTATGAGGCCGGATCACCATGCTTCTGTTATTCGGACGAAAGAGAATAGTTACAGGTAAACGATTCGCGCGTGATAAGGTAATCATGAAACCTTGACCAATATACCTTGCCAGGGTGATCCCGGATGTGTGTGCCTTTGATGTTAAAGAAAAAAGTCGTTCTTTACTTTATTACTTCAACTAGTTTAAAAACACGTGTATTACACGGGTTGAATAATGAAAACGATATAATTTATAAATCTCAAAATATTTCTTATGACTGAAATTATGTATTAAATATAATAATAAAAAGTTATAAGTTACAGTTATAATTCACAAATCTTCAAATACTTATTTTTATACAACATTTGATGTTATATTGGTAAGTTACCGTCGTTATTTAAAATTAATAATTTCAGCATGTCTCTACTTTTAACTTTAGATAATATCACATACGTCGTTTTAATTAAATCTCATTAAAAGTGATTAAATCTCATTAAAATCGATCAAATATTGTCCTACTCAAATCTACCTACGTCATTTTAGAATCTTATTCCTTTATTACTGCTACATACATCAATTTCATCTAAATGAATCTCTTGATGTTCAAAACAATTTGCAATATAAAAATATGAACTAATTTTTATTGTGGAAATAATTATCGATCGAAAATCTTTTACATTCTCTTTTCTTTTTTTGTAGAATACATTTTTTTAGAGTTTGATGTATAAATATAGCGACAAATTTTTTATTTATTTATGAGTTTTCGTATAAGAAAATACTACAATAGTTACTTTGTTATGTAAATTTATTAGTATAAATATTTAATTATAAGTTAACTGTATTTTTATTAAGAGTAATAAAATATTGGACAAACCATATATTTAGTAAACTTAAACAACAAACAAAATAAAATAATGTATATATAGAAGTAATAATTTATCTAAAAAACAACCATCTCAAATTTGAGAAACCATATAATAAACTAAAAATGTTACATTTTCATAAACTGATTTCCCTCGTAACGCATATCACTTTTTAACAAATTGGGTATGGATACGATGTAGAACTTAGAAGAAGAATGATCAGAAAATGATGGATATAGTTGAATAAGTAAAGAGATAATTAATTTTAATGGTATTTAATCAAAACGATGTAGTTTTTATGGGTAACAGGTTTAGACGGAAAAATGAATATGATCTTTAACCACAGAACGACATGTGTCATAAAATTTATTTTGTTTTATTAGATAAAGGATTATTTTATGATTTGTTTTAACTACTAACTTTTAAAAATGAAAAAATAGTAAATTTAATGGTTTTTTTTTTCACTTCTTTATCTTAAAATTCAAAAGAAAAATATTGATAAATTCGACTGATTGTTCGTGTGTATAAGCTATATATATTTTGGAAAACATGTTTTGGAAAACAGTATAAAAACAAAACACGTATGAATAAATTAGTTTTATTATGGGTTTATATATACATAAACTACATATTTGTATGTAGTAAATATAATTTGAAAATACAAACCACTGACAAAAAAAATTTAAATAATTCAGATATGTTTTTTTGTTCTCGTAATAATTTAGATAAGGGATATATGCAGAATACTATATATTGCGAGAACACGTAAAACCAAATAAACCATTCATTTTTCAATCTTAACTTTTTTATATATAAAAAATGGTTAAAATACAATGTTTATTTATCTCACCTGAAATTCAAAAAAGTAAATATAAAAAATGAACAAATTTCCCTTATGTATAGAATCTACGGTGCGTAACTCATTAGTAGGTTATATTACACACACATGCGTAGGCGATGTTCACCAAATTATATATGTTTTTCACATCAACACACATGTGTAGATGATGTGCACCAAATTATATATGTTTTTCATATCAAATTTTATTCTGTTTATATTTGTTTTCTTGAAATTATATATGTTTTTCACCTCTTAAACAAGACTTTGCAGAGAGAGTGGTAGGTAGAATATTTGGTCACGACTTCTTGAGTATAAAAGGGGGACTCGTGATTGTGTTTCTTTGAATTTGAATTTATTTTAGTTATTAGCTTAGTAAGTATGACAGATTCGGTCACTTATTTTTATTTATTTTTAATTAATAGGCCAAGAGCATAATCCGGTGGAAGACCCGTTCTTTAAATATTTCAAAACAAAAAAAAACTAATATATTGTATCGAATCACTTTCTATTTTATTTTTTATATTGATTTGGTTAACCAAATTATAATTTTTTTGGTTTTCTGACCACGAACAGTTAACAAGAAAACAAAGCAAGTAGACCGGTTTAAGATTCAAAATGTTTAGTTGACGGTTTGGTTTTATCAGTTTAACAGTTCGATCTAATTTGAAACTTAGAAGAAGCCGAGTAACCGTTATTATTATAGAATTATCTTTATCATTCATAAAATTTTTAATACAAACTAACAATTAAAAAAGTTCAAACCGCTAGACCTACCCAACCTCGCCGGTTTGGTTTGTCGTTCCTTGAAACCGAAGTTTGTGGTTCAACCCAAAATTTTCATCAAAACCGGTCGAATCGGACTGTAAAAATACACAAACCAGTTCATTATAAGGCTGAGGGGAGTACCTCCGTGAGAGTGGCGTGGTGATGACATGGCTGGCGTGGAACACCACGCTCCCTGCGCGTGGTCCACGGCCGTGGAGAGTTTCTGTGGTGATTTCCACGGTGTGGAGAAGGGAAAGGTGAAAGAGGTGGGGCCAAGGAGTGGGGTCAAGACCAATGGTTTTTAAACACATGTATTTTTCAAGTGGGTGAAAAGTGAAACACCATGTCCCCCAAATGCGGATACCGTGTGGAAATGATGTGGCGCTGACGTGGAGGGGTGGAAATATGGAACCACTCCCCTTAGCCTAAACTCAAACTAATCAACTAGAATAAACTGAAAAATGGTTAACGGTTAACCCAAAGCTAATCACACCTATCTATCTCCCCAAACTGGCATGAACCTAAGCGCATTAAGAACTCAAGATTAATTAAAATAAGAAACAGATACCCATTTTGTTTGCAAAATACAATTCCCAGTAATTCAAAAGTCTTGCCAGTCAGCTGGCTCTACAACAAACAATATACTAACTGCCTCTTATGGTAAAGAACAGGTGTTGGGCATTCAACAAATTGAAATAGAAGCATAACACTTATTATAACAGCAACACAAACCAGATTATGATACAAAAGCACGTCTTTTTAATTGGATGCTTCACGGCTGTAGAAGGCGTCGAGGGTTTTGGCTGGTATACGGTGAAGAAGTTCACGTGGGAAGATGCGCAGAAGCGTCCATGCTAAATCAAGTGACTGGAAGATGTTTCGCGTGTCATATGCTCCTTGTGCCACAAATTTCCTCTCAAATTTGTCCAGAAACTCTAGATAAAGCTGTTATATTTATACAATAAGACATCAATAATAATATACTTTTTTTTATTTAATAAAAGATTTGCGTGTGTGTGGGAGAGAGGGAGAGAGCAGTGTTGTAAAAATCGCGCCTAGGCGCCGATTAATCGCTAGGCGCTCGGCTAAGGAGGAATTTTGGGCCTAGGCGGTCCTAGGCGGGCCTAGGCGGCCAGATTCCGGTGAACATTCCGGCGAAAACCTGAACTTTCCGGCCAAATTCCGGCGAAACCTTTGGTGTGGTTTAAAAATGAACATTTTTATAAAAATTACATATAAAAATGTGTGTATATATATAAAAAACTGAAAATTACATATAAAAATTATAATCCGATTAATCCCGCCTAGGCCTAGGCACTACCCCACCGCCCGACTAGCGCCTAGCGATTTTTACAACACTGGGAGAGAGAGAGAGAGAGGGAGAGGGAGAGAGAGAGAGAGAGACCAGATCCTCAGAAGAGAGAGCTTCTTCTCCAACCACTGCTTTCATAGCCTGGACATCTTTTCCAATGGCATAATTTGCATATAGCTGAAATTATAAGAGTAAAGATATCATGAAAGTTCGTATATAACGTGTGAGGGCAATTAGGTAAATTTATCTTCGATGACAAGGTAACAAATAAAGAAAATTTTTAATCTTTACCTGGTTCGACACATCAGAGTGATCTCTGCGGGTCATCCCCTCACCAATAGCGCTCTACAAGAATACAAAGTTCATTAAATGTTTATAGCCACTTGTAATATACATTCTTGATTAAGAACTTAATACTGTGTGAAAATTTCAAATAGAGCTTTAGGCTTAATACCTTCATCAATCGGGATAGGGATGGAAGCACGTTGATTGGTGGGTAAATCTGTAAATTTCCATCATACAAACAATTAAACTTCAACCTTAAACTTGCTGAAATCAGATTATCAGAATATATAGGGTTAGCATTGAATATTTGGATTATAATAAACTTACCTGTCTGTTATGGAGCTGTCTGTCAATGTAAATCTGTCCCTCGGTAATGTAACCCGTGAGATCCGGAGTGGGATGTGTGATATCTGATGATCATAAGGTTTAGAGAAACTAACAACAGTGACAATGAAAATGAGGCGGAAAAAAGAAAATAAAAAAAAGGAAGCAGACCATCATTGGGCATAGTCAGAATTGGGATTTGAGTGATGGAGCCCTTTCGGCCTTCAATTCGTCCAGCACGCTCGTATATTGTTGCCAGATCAGTATACATGTACCCAGGATATCCACGTCTACCGGGTACTTCCTCTCTAGCAGCAGAGACCTGAAATTGTGACAGATCACAGATGGGTTTATGTGGGTCCAGTACATGTCTGTAAGGGTCAAAACTGGCTAAAGTGGTAGAAAATGGAATGGTTGGGAACGGGCTCGGGTAAAAGAAAAGAAACTTTTTTCATACAGGTAGGAACGTGTAAGATCAGGTTGGGAACGGGCTCGGGTAAAAAAAAATTAATTTGTTTATAAATTGTAAATTGTATTAAACTTAAATAATAATCTAATTTTTTGGATAAAATGATTTAGAAGGTTTTACGCAATAAAAATACAGTTCAACCCATTTGATTCGTTTCCATATAAGCTATATACATTAGGATAACTTACCTACAACAGCAAGCAGGTAATTCCATACTTCTCCACACACAAGCATGTATTTGTAGCCCCCATACACACACACATATATATACATATGCGTGTGTGAGGGGACCCATATGTATGTGTGTGGAAAAGTAAAAAGTTACCTACTTGTTGAAGTAGCCAACATTATGTTTAAATTTTACCTCTCGAAGGGCATCAGCATAGGAACTCATATCAGTTAAGATTACAAGAACATGTTTCCCACATTCATATGCCAGATATTCTGCTGTCGTGAGAGCAATACGAGGAGTGATGATACGCTCAATTGTAGGGTCGTTAGCCTATAAACAAGTAGTAAAAACCAATTAAAAGTTAATCCAACCAATAATGATGAAAACAGCAATTAAGAAAAAAAATAGAATGGGCGTACAAGGTTCAGAAAAAGAGTCACTCTCTCCATAGATCCATTTTCCTCAAAATCACGTTTGAAAAATTGAGCGGTCTCCATGTTCACCCCCATAGCTGCAAATACAATGGCAAAATTGTCCTCTTCTCCCCCACCCTGTAAAACCAAGAAATCAAGAATATTCAAAAAATTAAATGTGAAGGATATGATATGCACACAGTCAATAAATAAATATAATATTGTCCAACAACTACCTCAAGTAAGTTAACTGTTTTCTCCAACCGTTTAACCAAACCAGCTTGACGACAGATCTGTGCAGCTATTTCATTGTGGGGAAGACCTGCAGCAGAAAATAGAGGAATCTTTTGTCCTCTAGCAATTGAATTCATAACGTCAATCGTTGAGATACCGGTCTGTATCATTTCTTCCGGGTATGTTCTCTCACTAGGGTTAATAGAACTTCCTGAAACAATAATACACCGGTGATATATGTATATATATGTATACAATGTATAGGCACGCCTTATACGATGAAATGTGAAGAAAAATCAAATATCACCCCTTAAAGTATTAAAAAGTTACCAGAAATATCCAGGTAAGCCTCTGGCAAAATAGGAGGACCATTATCAATTGGCTTCCCAGAGCCGTTAAAAATCCGTCCAAGCATATCCATAGAAACGGGAGTTTTTAAAACCTGAAATTGTCACAAAGGAGTTATTCCTGTACGTTTAAGTAAAATATGAAGGGCAAAAGAGGCCAACAAAGATTATATGCAACTTTTTCTGTAACAAGGGATTAAAAGTGGTAAAAGAAAAGTTATGCACCTCCCCTGTGAACTGAACAGTTGTGAATTTATTGTCAATTCCTGATGTTCCTTCGAAAACCTGGTCAAGAGAAGAATGATATTTGCATTACATAATTGAGTATTGACACATTATTAAAGCAGAATTGGAGCTCATGGTGGTTATTTAACTACTTTTATTACACTATGTGACAATGTGTTTGGTTAGTAAAGTGGATATATGTATGAATGGAAAGCAGGATAGAGAAACTATGGTTGTTTATAACTTGGAGTTGTCTTTAAATAAATGAAGCAAGTGACTATTACAACTTCTAAGCTAAGATTATATGAGGGTTAAACTTCACCGGAAATGTATTTAGGGCGTGTTTGGTTGGCTAAGAGAAGGAATTGGAATTGGAATTGGAATTAATTCCAACCAAACCCGTCAACTAATGGAATTCAAAATCACTCCCCATTTCAATGGAATTTAGAATCCCTCGCCATTTTAAGGAGTAATTTTGCCTTTTCAGTATTTTTACATTACAAGTCCATTAAATAATATGCTAACCAAACACATTATGGATTTCAAAATAATCCTTTAAATTCTAAATCCAATTCCAACGAATTCCACGAACCAAACGCCCCCTTAATCTATTGTCTCTGAAATTGGAAACTTGTTTCACTGAGTGCATTAGGACTGAAATTGTACACTAGCAGATAAAACACAGGCAACTTTCTTCCAGTAAGTTAATGATTGAGGAAAATAAACAGAATTTAGATCACCTGAACAACAGCTTTCTCTCCGTCAACTTCCAGGACTTGACCACGTCTAGTTGTTCCATCTCCTAAACGGATATTGACAATTTCTTGATACTTCGGTCCCTATCATCAAATACACCTTTTACTCGATGATAAAAAAGAAATTCGAGTGTTCAAACACATAATCCTAATAACAATAATAATATGAATAAGAGCGTTAAAGAGAAACTAACCTTCACTTTATCAAGAATGACAAGCGGTCCAGCAACTCCAGAAACGGTTCGATATTCTGTTAAAGCAGTTGAGATATTATGCCTGGATAACAAATTTCATATTTTTCAACTAACATTTGTTGAGCTTACCCATTCCAATCTCAAGTGTTCCCTCCTCCATGCTGACTCCCATATTCAACTAACAAACCTACACAACTGAAATTATGAGAACAAATCAAACATTATTATTATTAGGTTTATTCAACAAACAGAAAAACACCATGAAACAAGGGTTCAGAATTAAAAAAAACAAAGAAAGATCTTATATCCATAATTTGATCTAAATTTCAAGCACCACACTAAACACTGATCTATTGATCCAATGAAGAAAAATCGAAATCAAACACATTTGATTATTGACAATCAATAACATAATACCTAAAACCAATAAGGAGGCCACTACAGATAATATAAATACGATAAAAAAGAAATGGTAGCAGTAGGCTCACTTGTTTTTTCTTCGATAGTTGAGGAAGATGGATCCGATGGGGGTTTGATTGATTGTAGATCAAAGAGGGAGGGATTTTTGAGACAGCGGGGCCAGGGAACACGACAGTCTCAATAGGTAACGAAGTTTCCGATTGTTTTGGCCGTATTATACGAAATATGAAACAAATCAATTACCATACCCAAACATGTTTTTTTTGTTTGATTTATGAATTTCATTAAAAAAAAGTAAATTTTGTTTGATGATTTTATTTGTTGTACTCTTTTAGTATCTAACTAGGTGATTATATCCGTGCTTCATGACGGGTGTTATGTTGATCGTTAATAAAACTTAAATGAAAACGTAGGCGTAACAATAAAAATAATGTCATAAAAAAGAAACATAAAACTAAATAATAGAAAAGGAAAAAAATATAAGTATTACTGGTTCGGGTCATCGAAAACTATAAAACCGAATATAGAGACTGGTTTCGATAATACCAATACCGGCAATGATGTTATTCGCTTATGATAGGTTCGGTTCATCATGGTATAATATGGTTATCGTGCATCCTACGTGAGGGTAGTATAGTTATTTTATGTATGTGGAAAAGATGGTAACTTTATACTCTTGCACTCTACTACCCTCAATGTCAATTGTCCATTAATAAGATTTTTCACTCCTGTTTCTAATAAAAAAACTTTTTACCGAAACTTTTTTTTTTCCTTTTGTATTATTTACTTTTATGTTTCTTTTTCAATAGCATTATTTTTATCATTGTCTTACATTTTCATTTAAGTTTTATTAACGATCGACCCAACGTCCGCTGCGAAAACATGTATAACCAACTAGTTGTTACCATTCAAAAACCCTAAAAAGAATAAACAATTAACATTAAATTTTTATTTCTTTGATTGTACATTTGTACTTCTCATATTCATTAACTATATGCATTTAAATGCTAAGTTTTGCCTGCTCAGAAACTCACCCGAATTAGGAATTATCCTATATATTTAATAACTTCTATTAAATATTACTTGACGTGTAAGTAATAAAATTGCTAATTAAGTCCTTGTCCATCCACGGTAAAAAAAAGTCATGCTTATAATTCTTTTTGACCATCTTATAGCCTAATGGCCCTAATGATATCAATTATACAATTAATGCCCCCCCAAAATAGTTTTTGTTATATAATTTAATCAGCCAAAAAAAAAACTTAAAACTTTTTTAACTTCGAGCGACGGCCAAAATATACCATGTATATGTGCCGATAGGTTTACCAATTCACAACTTCAACTTTAATTAGATGTTAGTTATTTTTGTATTTTTTTTCTCTTTTACTTAATTGTATATCTATCATCTTTTCCAAAAAAATAAATAAATAAATAGAAATAATATAAGAGGGATAAATTTTGAAAAAACATGCATGGATAATCTAAAGTACCATCTACAACACTCCATCCGCTTGAAAGCCGGCGGATGGAGCTTCATTGGAGTTGGGCGTCCGGTTACTTTTTCTCCGAAATCCGGACGTAGCCGGATGAAATCTGGTGGGCCGACCTCTCTCACATCATAATAAATATAATATATATATTTAACTAGAAATTGTACCCGGCGCTTTGCGGCGAGAATCACACTTTGAACGGTTGAGGTGATGACATTAATATGGCTACACACAAAAAGAAACGCGGTTAAAAAAGTTTTTCTCCGCGGCAAGATGCGGACTTTAAACGGTTGAGACAATCACATTCACGTGAAAAGAAACGTATGAAATTATGACGACTCCGTTGTGGAGGTCGAAACATAGATAAAAAAGACAGTTAGATAACGGTATCGATGTTTTTCAGTCGGTCTCATTCTTCGCGTTGTAAATCGATATAATCCACGACGCCTAAAAATACCCTATTTTGAATATGACTCCGTTTTAAAAAAAAATACACTGGGACATCAACAAAAAAAATAAACAAACAAATACGAAAGTTATCGAGAAAAAATCAGATTATATATACTAAGGTGGCAAACTTGAGGGGGTCAAAGTTAAACTTTACAAAATAGAAGGGTGAGTTTTACCATTTGATTAAATTTTAGGGGGGGAAGTTGTCGGTGAAAAGGCCACCGACACTTCTAATTGAGATAATAGTTAATTGTTTTTTATTAGAAAGTGAGTGTTTGAAAAATGATTTAGTGTTTGAGTAAAAAAAATAAGTGTTTTTTAAGGGTGAAAGGGGTGGGATACCCGGGTGAAAGTGGAGTTAGCCGAGTACCAGGGGGTACACCGCCCCTACAAATCGAGTTGGACGGGTTATCGAAGTCGAGTAAATTTACGCGGACGTGAGAGAGCCGTTTGGGATTTTTTTTGTTTAAAAAAAAAACAATTTTTTTCCTATATATACACATATTCTACAAACATAATTTTCATCTACAAACATAATTTTCCTAAAAAACAATGTTTCAAAAGTTCAATCTCAACCGCTCCCCGAACGAACCCAAGCCGCTCCACGACGAGCCCTATTTATTTATTTTGTTAATTTTCTAGTTTTTAAAATTTTTTATTTTTAGGTTTTTTATTTTTAATTGTATTATGTTTATTTTAATTTAATGAAATTGTCTTTTTTTATTTAAATGTTGGTATTTAAGTAAAATGAGTAGGGTGTTTCCAATGAAATCTGAGTAAAATGAGTAGGGTATTTCCAATAAAATCTAAGTAAATGAGTAGTTTTGAGGTGACAGAATTCTACTGAGCAGTTTTGGTAAGTAAATAGGTAAATGGGTAAGGTGCCTCCTTCACCCTAAGGAAAATGAAAAGCTAATGTGTAGGCTGACAGCTAACGCGACACATTTAGTTTAGTTTTTCTGGATGCTTGAAGTGCAACTTTATATGATAACAAAAATTAGAACTCAATTATATTTAATGAGTAATTTTAATACATAAATTTTTCACAATAAATGTTCATATTATGTATGTCTATGTATATGGATGTATGCATTCATGCATGTAATGATTTCTGGTTTATAAATAGCTCCGAGAAATTGAATCCTCAAAACAAAATCACTCTCTTAATTTCATCGAACCCTAGGACCCCACATGCATACAAGAATGATCAACTTTATCTTACACTTGTTAGCTCTCCACGCGGCATTCCAATTCCAACGATGTGAATCAGACGCAATTTTTCCGATGGGGGCCGGGTCTTCACGTTCCGGTGTTGCTTCGGACTCCGTCTTTCTTCAAGTCACCGGAAATGTTTATCCTAAGGGTAAATATATTTAGGGAAAATAATGAGAATATGCGTGTTCACTATAGTTTTTGTTCAAATAATCATTGACTTTTACTCCGTCATAGTCCGCACACCCATAATCCGCCACCTTTATGGCCTACACATCCATAATCCGACACCTTCAAAGCCTAAACTCTATAAATCAGGCACCTTCAAAGCATACACTCCATTAATCCGACAGCCCACTAAAAAGTCAATGCCAATAAGGCTCATTCACAACCCACGCTCCATAAATCCGACACATTCACAACTCACACGCCCATAATCCGGCACCTTCACAGCACACTTAAAAGTCAATGCCTTTTTATTACTTTTTTTTGTCAACTTGCCTATTCTCATAATTTTCCCGTATATTTACATATATGCACTTTACTTTATAGATTTTCTTTGTTCTATACATATACTCAATGTTTAAAAGAACGGAAACGCGCCTCGAGGCGTTTTCCCTTCGCCTCACGAGGCGTAAGCCTCGAGGCGAACCGAGGCGTAAGCCCGAGGCGGAATTAAAAAATAAATATAAAAATTATATATCTTACAAAAAATAAAATACTAAACATCAAACAATGTTTGTATCTTGTTTGTTGACTACATCAACCCCTTCCAAACCTTTCCTAGGTGTGATGTGTGAGAGAAGAATGAGAAATTAGGTCAAATTAAAGAGAAGAATGAGAAAATAGGTCAAATTAAGGAGAACCAGACGCTAATTATGTACTTTTGACCCATTTGAGTTGTGTATTTCGTTAATAAAACGATATACACAGCTCAAATGGGTCAAAAGTCCAGTCAAAAGTCAAAATTTTCCATTTCTACTGCCTCACCGCCTCAGCCCGCCTCGCCCGCCTCAGCCCGCCTCGACCGCCTCAGCCCTAGTGAGGCGTACGTACCAAAATACCTTGTGAGGCGTACGCCTCAGACTCGTTTTTCTACCGCCTCGCCTCGAGGCGTACGCCTCGACCGTTTTTTTAAACCATGCATATACTTATTATTTTCTATATAATCCATATATTCAAGAAAACTTTTAAATTATAACAAAAATTCTTATTTATTTGTGAGCAGGCACTATTATGTGACGATGAATATAGGAAATCCGCCAAAACCTTATTTCCTTGACATTGACACCGGTAGTGATCTCACTTGGGTTAAGTGCGATAATTGCTTCCCGGTAAAATGTGAAAATTAACTTCTTTTTAAAATTACTGTTATAACATGAGTTGGATGTTTTTGTTGCCATGGACCTGCTAGTGGCATGTGATGATCCAGTGTGTGTAACTTTTCACTTGCCCAACACACCCGTTTGTGGGACTCCATTTCAGTGTGACTATGGTGTCTTGGTTAAAGACTCGTTTCCATTGCGTTACGCTAATGGAACTGTAACCACGCCTCATGTCTCATTTGGGTTAGCCTCGGCTCTTTTTGTGAATCTTTTTTGGATTAATTTCTTGATGGTCTAGAGAAACTTATATAATAGTTTGAAAATGTTTTGGTTTGTAAAAAAATCTGATAAGTAATGTTTGAAATTGCTGAGGTGGCATGTGAAATCGCTTGCCACTTGTTAGATTTTTTTACTACGTTCAGAAACATTCTAGAAACTATTATGTTTCTCTAGACCACCTAGAAATCTAAAAACTCCTCATTTTGTTCAACTTTTTACAAATAATTGTGGTTTATTTACCAAATGTTTGACTCATAGCATATTCTTAATTTCATATGCGTTTAGATGTGGTTACGATCAAGTAGCTCCAACTGGTATGACTCCACCTTATCTTGATGGAGTTCTTGGTCTTGGATTAGGGAAGATAGGCATCTTAAACCAGCGACATAACGAAAAACGTAGTGGGTCATTGTTTTAGTTCACAAGGAGACGGATACTTGTTTTTTGGCGATGAACTTGTGTTGGTCACCTGGATACCCTACATCGAAACGAAGTGAGCATTTTATTAGTTATTAGTTACAAACCGAATATAAACAGTTGAACAATAAACTTATTAAAATGGTCATTAACTTTCTTATTTTGAAAAAAAAAAGTTTCATACTTTTTAAATAACGAAAATCTAATATAAAGGACAAGATTCTGCCACATGACCTCTTTTTACGTCAAGTGGCTCAAATCTTGTAATATTGCCCCAAATAAAATTGGAAAATAAAATCTTGGTCAAATCCGAAAAGACCCCTCTTGAATGTCAGGTAACACAAGAGATTTGATGAGATTACTGACTTGGAAGAAATGATAAAGACATACAAGTTTAAAGAAGGAATGGATTCTTGGGTATGGCAAGGTGACCCACATGGAGAATTTACAACCAAGCCTACAGATCTTGGATTGAAGATGTAACTCTTTCAGACACAAAAGTTGAGGTTCAATGGAATCAATGCAATCTATTATGTATGTTCATGAAGGATTGCCACTATAGATGCTTTAATCAGGGTGTCAATCGTGTTGGGTTGACGAGTTTTGAATTGACAAGTTTAATTCAACTCGAACAAGACATAGGTATTTATTCATGCATAAAACATCCAACATAATCCGGACACATTTGAAATCATGTAATTTTGAACACAAACCATATAACCTATTTATCTAAGCGTCTCAAACTATTGGTGGATATTAATCAAGTTCTAAACATGTTAATTGGGTTTGTGGGCTGTAACAAATGGGTTAAACAACAAGTCAACTTGAACACCACACAATTATTAAACGAGTTAAATATGATACCTCAAAACTTAATTATTTTCATATTGTGTCACGTGTCGTATCATATATCGTCACCCCTATCTCTAAATGTTGATGCAAAAATGAAATGATTAAAGTCATGTCTAGAAACTAAAAGGGTTTAATAGTCATATAGATCGACTATGTAGAGAATTTTAAGAGAAGTGCCAAATTTGTTTCTATATGAATCCTTCTCTATCTTCGCTAATCTCAATTCACACTCGTTACACAATATCTTCTCATGTTTTCATTATTATATACACTATCAGAGTTCTTCTCCTCTCCCCCCCCTTCTTACTCTTGTCGCCACTTCTTGGTTGGTCGTTGGTCTTTTGCCCTCATCGTCTCTTTTGTGCAACGACTTTCTTTTTTTCTTCTTCCTCCCATCTTCCCCCGAGAACGCATTATACATGATACAAATTAGGGTTTTTTTTTTCCAGTCGTTGTGCCTTGTAGCTCATGCCACCATAACCATGATGTCGAGCCTCTTGCCACAAACTCTATGGCTTAGATCCATCGTCGTCTGACATCACAAAGTTCTTTTACCATTTAAGTTTTAATTAACGGTTTTTTTCTTATTTTTTTTTCGAGATCATATACCTTTCTTGTACCAACAAATTCATTATTTTTTGCTCCAATCTTAGCATCCGATTTCCTTTCGCTTTGCAGAAAAGTATCAAATAAAATATATCAGTTATGACTTATTCTGATTATCTTTATTAAAACTAAAAGAAAATATTTGATTATTTTTTGTTTGTAATAATAATAATACTACATAATATTCTACAAAGTCAACACAATTAGGATACATTCTTAGATTTTTTTAGAAAGGTAAATCTAAACTGTTATTCAGGCCGCGGACCTACCTTGAGGGTAGGGGTAGCCCCGCTACCCTTCAACTTTTAAGCGGAGTGTAATTTTTTTTTACGGTTTTATGTATCCGGTTACCGTTTACGTTACCCCTAAGCAAAGTTTACGTTACCCCTCAATTTTTTTTAAAAAACTCAACAATTCATAAAAAAGTCAAAAAAATTATAAAAAACCTAATAGTTTATAAAAAGTCCCCACATTTTATTAAAGGTTTTGAGGTATTGGGTTTTAATAAAACATTTGTGTTTTAGCCAGAGCAAATGTTTTATTAAAACTTAATACCTCAAAGTCTAAATTCTCAAACCCAACTTACCCAAGCGGCCGGTCAAGAAGAAAAACAGAGAGCGGGAACTGTGAGACTGTGAGAGTCAGAGACCGACCACTCGACCAGCCGCTCAACCTGAGTTGAGACCACCGCCCGACGCCGCTTTCGCCAAACCCCAGTTAGGGGTGTTCACGGTTCGGTTTGAAACCATTAAACCTCCCAAACCGGTCATTGGTTTGGTTTCGTGGTTGGTTTCAAAAATTTCAAACCATAGTGAGCGGTTTGGTTTACGGTATATACCAAAAAATTTAAATTTGTATAGTTCCGCCCCCTTGATAGGAAAAAAATCTCAAAAACAAATTTTGTTTACATGAAAGTACGGTCTAAATTTTTTTTTATTTCATTTACATGAAAGTATGATAAAAAAAAATTCGTTACCCCTGAACTTTTGTTCTAGATCCGCCACTGTATTTCGGATCGGGTTAAAACCTAACCCGACTCGTCCATCCTAGGCTGAAAGTAAGACCCAAACACCGAGATTCGAACTATAAAACCATGAGCCTAATTTAACACCAGAATATCATTAGGCTAGACGACGAATACATTTTTAGATGGTCAGAAAGAACAGGTTAACATGGACCTAGTCAAATGGAAGAAAACAAATTAGCGCGTAAGGTCAAAAGTCAAAATACAGTCTCCGTCAACACAGAATCATCCTCTCGAAAGTTTCATCAAACTTCGGGAGCTCGATTCAACATGCATTCCAGAATCAGCTTCATCCTCTACTTGTTAGCGGCATTTCAAGGATGTTATTCAGCAGCAAATCACCACAAGAAAGCATCTTCCTCCTCCTCCTACTCCGTCGTCTTTCAAGTCACCGGAAATGTTTATCCCAGAGGGTATCTCTTTCTTTCTAATTGATCTTCCTCTCTTATGATTTTGCTTGATAATTTGACTCTAGGACCTTTATGCCCCTGTCAATTTCTGCCTTTTTGTTGATTTTCCTTACCTGCACACCTTCTAGATCAAGTAGGCCCACTAATATGTTACATGTGGTGTGTGTGTGTGTGTGTATTTTAGGCTTATATTGTCTACCATCTTTATGCATGTGAGAGAGCCATATTTTAGGTATTCTGAAGGTTAAGCACAAATGGATTATGTGGATACATGATTTTAGTGTTATCAAGTCATTTTAGTTTGATTGGATTTACTTAAAGATTAAATAGAAATGAGTATAAACATTGTTACTAATTAGGAGGTGTGGGGCACACACTTGTACAAAGACTATAACGAACTCAATTACGGATTATAGTAAATTTTGCATACTCTTTCTTGTTACTTCTCTTTGAATTATCCGATTGAAAGTTCGTGGGCACCAATGAAATATTTCAATTTGAAAGTGTCTAGCATGATTTTGGCTCCAATGAAAGCCTTTCATGTGTATTTTAATATGCAAGAATGCTAGAAGTATTATCAAATCTTGGTTCATATGATTTATACTTTGGTCTCCAAAAGTGATCACAAAATTTCTGTTAGCATGCAAAATTACTGCCATTAAACTATACCATATAAATATTTTTCTATATAGAATTCAGATCATGGAAGTTAGTATCAACTTGATTACTTTTTGATGTTGAAAATCTAGTTATTCTTCTAACTTCCTTATAAAATAGGAGATTGGAATCTGTGTTCAAAGTTGGTATTTATGCTTGCTCGGTTATGCCATAAACTTAAGTGCTATTCTTAGTCTCTTACTAGAAAATTTGTTCTTGAGGGGGAGTATGCATCCTAAAAGACTGAAAAGAAGAATATTTCAGACCATGACACTCGGCCATAATGGACGCTTGTCAAGATCTCTTCTCCTAAGGTGGACTATCAGTTTATGAAGTGGTTGATAGTCATGTAGTGATCATATCTTTGTTAATTCCCTAACAAAACTTTTCAGAAGCACAGAACAATATTCAAATGTCATTTTGGAACAAAGGGTTTTAGTACGACTTGTAGAATTAGGTGTCACAGTCTTGTAAATTGTTTGAAATTTTCACAGTTGGTACAGATGGAAATTATAGATCTTATGATTTGTGTTCAAGGGATGAATTCCACTTTTATATGCAGGTATTATCATGTGACAGTGAACATAGGGAATCCACCAAAACCTTATTGGCTGGACATCGACACCGGCAGTGATCTCACTTGGCTTCAGTGTGATGTACCTTGCATCAAATGCCTCCCGGTAATTCTATTTATTCGTTAGTATTAAGTTGATTTAGTTTTTGTAATAATAGATTTTTTACTTGACTAAAAGTGTTCATTACTTCGGGTAAAACTGAACTTGTTGGTGTTGGCCTAAACAGACAACTGAACTGGATCCAAATTCTAATATACATATTTAACGCCCAAGTGGGAATGCACATATCAGCGATGGCCAACTTGCCAAATAGATATGGTTAAGCTTCCGGCATTTAATTTCCTAAATTCAACCTACTTTAGATGGGAAAGAGCAAAGATAAGTTATATACATAATTAGCCTAAACCATGACTAACAACAAAGTATGTTGTGTTCATTTTTATAAAAATTAAAAATATTATCATTCAAAATATTCAGGTGATGTGTATATATTTAACATTGAAAACAACAATCAAACATTTTTTAATATTGTAGGCACCTCACAAGCCTTATAAGCCTAACAAAGACCTTGTGACATGCATAGACCCACTGTGTGCATCTGTTCACTGGCCAGAAACGCTTGATTGCAAGTCTTCAAAGGATCAGTGTGACTATGAAGTTCAATATGCTGATCATGGATCATCTCTTGGTGTATTGGTTAAAGACTGGTTTCCTTTACAATACATCAATGGAACTGTAGCCAAGCCTCGTCTTGCATTCGGGTCAGCCTCTTTTTGTTCTCCTTTTGTGATTTATTTTACAATGCATGAGTCATAATAGCATCTTAGTTTCATAAATTCAGATGTGGTTACAATCAAGAAGTTCATCCCTCAATGGACCCACCTTACACTGATGGAATTCTTGGCCTAGGGTTAGGCAAATCAAGCATCTTAAGCCAATTAAATGAACTTGGTATAACAAGAAATGTAGTGGGTCACTGTCTTAGTGCACAAGGAGATGGATTTCTGTTTTTTGGAAATGAACTTGTTCCTTCTTCAGGTGTCATTTGGACACCCATGTCAACAACTGAAATAGAGTGAGTTTTTTTAATCATTATTCATGTCCTTTTTTGTAGATTATAAATTGCCAGAACTTATCATGAACTTTTATAGAAAACACTACTCCTTGGGAACTGCTGAGCTGTATGTTGGTGGAAAAACAAGTGGAGTAAAAGGTCTTTCTATAGTGTTTGATAGTGGAAGTACCTACACTTATTTTAGTGCAGAAGCTTATAAAGCTCTAGTGTCCATGGTGAGTCACAGATTGTTGTCTTTTTTGGTAATCGTATCCTGCACTTTCAGCTTATTTTTACCTTATTATCCAAACCTATGGCTGCAGCTTATGAATGGCATTAAAGGAAAACAGATTTATAATGCAAATGATGATAAAAGTCTCCCATTATGTTGGAAAGGATCAAAACCTTTCAAGTCCATTCAAGATGTCAAAAACGTATTTAAGCCGATAACATTGAGCTTTGCCAAATCAAAGTATGGTCGGTTTCAGATGGACCCCGAAGCATATCTCATCATCAGTGTAAGAAGTCAATTGAAACCTAGAAAAAAATTTTAATCTTTCCAACAATATTGTTTAAAATTTGCATACGCTGGTGCAGGAACATGGAAATGTGTGCCTTGGGATCTTGAATGGATCAGAAGTCGGTCTGGAAAACATTAATCTAATTGGAGGTGAAAAACTTAAGACAAATTTAGTCAAATTATCATTTTTTAATTTGTATGTATGCGTTATAAATATGCTTTTTTACTTTGTATATGCAGACATATCGTTCCATGACAAAATCATCATCTATGACAATGAGAAGCAGCAGATAGGATGGGCTCCTGCAAACTGCAAGAAACTCCCAAAGTCTTGAATCTCTCTCTCTTATAGTTCCTTAATTTAAAAATTAAATATATATATTTATATGTGTGTGTATGTGTGTAAAGGCTTTTGTTACAACAAGAATTTTTTCTTGTTTGTTAACAGCATAAATGATGATGGAGATCCAGATCATGGAGGGCTGTGTAAGCCCTATGGTTCCAACCTTGACATTTTACAAGCCTATTGTGCTGCTTAGTAACTTGAGAAAAGGTTGATAAATAAAGAGCTTCCAGACTCAGATATAGAAAAGGCAAGAAACAGTTATTATATATTGACAGTAAATACATATGTGTAGTTGTTAGTTACAAGATATAACTTTTAGTTGTGGCATTTTACATTATGGAAATTTTGAAAAAATACATAAATCTTTTACAAAAGTACTTGAGTGAGTTAGTGTTCAAATCAGCAATATCATCACCCTAGAGTCAGATCAGCACTGAGTTTGGCATTTTAGGATACTGAACATAGGTAAATGCCAATCGCTAGCGGTTGAACTAAACAAGTCACACGCTTGTGTTCTTTATTTAAGCGAATCAGCAACTGCCATGTCATCTATTCTTCCAACTGAATTTCTCATTTCATCTCTCATATCATTAAATATAACTACGATTTTTGATGATTTGGAGGATGTTGGTGAACCACTTTGTGAAACTTTCATGATCAGTATCTGGTGATAAACCAGATAAACGGTCAGGCTCCTGCACACTCATCATTTCAGATATCCTATATCATGTACAAAAATGCCTGCCTCACGTGGCATTGACGCATTCTAGGCGTCTTGATTATGGATGAGAGGTTAAGCTTGTTTGAGCAGAAATTTCAGGATGGGTGACCTCTTGGGAATTGAAGCCTCCATTCCACTCGACTAACAAAAAAACAAATCTATAAGCTCTACGTAGGCAAATCAGACAATATTGGTTAGTATGAAGGGCTAGGGGATGGATTATACAAATATAAATATGAAAAATGTTAATATTAATCATGTTGAGAACAAACAATTGGCCAAACATATTGAAGCCTTAATATTACCAAAGGAGATAAATGCCTATGTGCTGCAGCTATGGAAAGAAAAAACATTAAAAAAAACAAATTTAACTAAACATACATAAACAATTTTCCCATGTTTTTCTTGCTTCAAGTTGCTATCTTCTCAAAACAGTTTCTAAATAAAGGAAGTAAGTTAAAACCACCATACTTTCCCTTAGATGTTAAGTTATTAGTAAAAGAGCATGAGCAGGTTTTACTCATTTTTGCATTTTATATATCCCTGTGTTTTCAGTTTTATTAATATTTTCTTTCTTTTGTTATTCGTAGTTTGAAATCATAAATTCATATAATAATTTTGGATAATTTATAAATAGTTTTAATCAAATTTAATGGTTTTGTAACAAAATTACAAGCATGTTAAATTATAAAAATACCACTGATTTGTTTCTATAGCAAATTAGGCTTTGAACTTTTTATTTAATTTAGTTATTTACTAGCTTAGAACTTGTGTACTACACACGGGTAAAAAATATCAATACATAAATTTCTTAAATCTTTATTTATATATTTACATATGTAAAAATGTATTTAATATAGAAAGGATAGAAAACAAAATTCAAAATATGTAAAAATTAATATATAATTGGGTTTCGAAAATAGATTAATTACTATTTAATGTAATTTGACTTTGATTTACTATTTGACTGAAAATAAAAGTTACATAATTATATTTTAAAGATTCTTATAATAAGTGATAATTTAAATAAATGTGTTTTATTAGTATATAATTAGTATTTTTTTAAATATATTATATTATTAAAAGATACACGTATATTTAATAATAGAGAGAGGCGGTAAAAAAATAATGAGAATGAATATGGAGGCGACACGTGGCATAAAAACTTTTACTTATTATATAGTATAGATTTACTATTATTTTTTTAGAATGACAAATTTCTTTACTACTGTGGAACATGAACCCATAACCTCCAAAATCTAAGTGTTTCAAGAGTCTTTACCTCTGTCACCAAACACTAACGCCAATGGTTAAATGGTTATTAGCCTTTGAACTATTTTTTTTATTAGCCAGTTGTTATTAACCTTTGAACTAAGGCTGCCTACAAAACTCGTTTCTCACGCCGCCCGTGAGTCCACGTGGCCTGCCCGTCCCAAGGGCACCCATTGAGGGCTCACCGCCCGTCGGCTTCCGCCCGCCACCAAGGGCTACTTTTGTTTGTAAATATGTGGGCCCCACTATATTATTTATTTTTTCTTTGTTTCTCTTTTTTCAAACGGTTATATTGTTAATTTAAATTATGATTTAAAAAGTAATTAAACCTTATTTAAAACTTAGTTTAAACCTACATAAAACTTAATTTATTAATTTAATTTAAAACCTAATTAAACCTTAATTAAAATCTAACTGCTAGTTTTTTTATTTTTTCTAACGGCTAGTTTTTTTTATTCTTCTAACGGGCAGTTTTTTTTATTAAAACTTAACGAGTTTACTTTGATATCACATATTCTTGTGCCGACGTGGCTTTCCTTTTGTCTTCATATGCAAAGCCAAGCATCCAATCATTTATTTTTGTTTTTCTTGTTAAGATAAGGTTTTTTTAGTTTTAAAATAATTTTTATTTTATTTAGTTTTGAAATCAAATTTTTAGTTTTAAAATAGTTTTGAAATCAATTTTCTTTAGTAAAGTGTTATTTTCGTTAATGTGGTTTAATTATTTTTTTTCTAGTTTCATCCAAAATATTGATAGAGTTAACTGATTGAACGAAAATGACAAGTTTGATAAACCACGAGATACACAGGAGAAAAATAAATATTTTAGATGAAACTCGTAAAAATGACTAAACCATATGGACGAAAATGTCAGTTTAATTTTTTGTTTTAAAATAACCTTTTTTCATTTTAAAATAAGTTTTACTCTTAAAATACTCTTTTAAAATAACTTTGATTTTTGTTTTTTGGTTTTTTTTCCCCATAAAATACGGTTTCATTGGTTATAATTATTATGTTAGAATCTCATGTATCCACCACGAATTCATATGTAGCACGGGATTTTCATTATATCCACCACAAAATAACAAAACCCCAAAATTAAACTCTCATGGTCAATCTAGGCATGGGGTGAGATTAGGTAGCACTTATGCAAAAGTTATTCTTCACACGTTATTTTTAGAGGTGTTTGGTCATATATTTAGGGGTTGAATATTTGGATATCCTTTGATTTTATTTGGACATCTTACGACCCGTATAGGGCTATACGAGATTTATAAGGTTCATTACCAGCCAATCATTGGCTACCGCCAAATAGTGAATAATACAAACCTCGTACATCGTACTTATACGACCCGTATAGAGCTATACGGGTCATATAAGGTGTGCATTTAATGCTGATAAAACCCTATACGGGTAGTATTAAGATATACGGCTCGTATAATGGGTGTCCAACTAATTTTCAAGGTTGTCCAAATAACAGCACCCTATATTTATTGAGGTTTTGACTTAGTGGTCTATTTGTGGTGTTATTGCCCCAAGCCATGACGAGATTCCGGGTTGCTAGTAAAGTCATGGCTTTTATCTTCGGTGTGTGGCTCCATATACTAGGTCAGCCTTTTTATTTTCTACCGGCCTAAGTGAGCTAGTATGATAGATTAATTAAAAAAACTATAAAAGTAGTATAAAATTAAATTAAAAAAATACAGAACTTGTAAATAAAATAGCATTCATAAAACATTTCCTTAATTAAAAAAAATTACCTGGATCGAAACTTTCTTGGCAAAATTTGTATCATTTGTACATAACAAGTGAAGCCACTTGCACTTGGGAATGGCAGTATGATTAATTTATATAAACCTATTTTGCATATACACACTGTACAGCAGGCAAGTTTACAAAACGGGACAGATCAAACGGTGACATCATGCGTCATACTTGGCAACCGATCACTTATGGTCTCGTCTGATGTCTTGTTGGACCATGTAATCTCTATTTCAAGTGTTCTTGAAGACCCCTCTTTTTTTGTTCCATGTCCATGCCTAAGGCTAAAGACCCCGCTACATACGCCTTCACTCGCAACTTTATCAATCTGGATGGTCACTTCCCCGAGTGTCGTCTGCGAAAAATAAAAAAAAACATGATATTTAAAAGCCTTCCTAATTAAAGAAAAGGTAGTTGACTGACTTACCTTCCCAAAAGCATTTTTGCTTTTGCATTGAATATGTAGCTTCTGTCCCTTTGGAGGCACATCAAAAGCCCATGTAAATCCTTCTTTCCATTCTGGAGACGTGTTGCGGCTCACAACCTGAACATCATATTCCATTATTACAAAATGAGAACCTCTTAAACTCCAAAAATTATCTGAACTATCATTAAAATTCTATTTGAACTTGTTATAGTTTCATGCCAGATTAAAAATTAAGATGTTCAAATAACATATTCTTTTTCCGTTACCTTGGTCTGGTGGGAAGGACCCTGGCCTATTTTGAGTTTACAGAAAGCATTAGTGCCTCCCATAGCCTGCTTTAAATTATTAGCACGCTTAACGGTAACAGTCAGACAACCTGGTAAACAATGCAACAAGCTGTCTGCTCTTTCATGGAAGCTTGGGGGACAAGTTTTCATGAGCATTTGGAGGATTGGGATAGCTTCTGATGCAATCAACAATTGGGACTTCAAGACGTCAACTGGCATAACTGCCCATGAACGTTTCAACAGACATAACGTGTTTAAAACAGAATCTTGAGCAGCCTCATTGCCAGATTTAAGAGCTGTTAGTAAATGAGGGATGCAGAGAGTAGCAGCTTCAGAAACATGCAATTTAGGAAAGTTGGTAAATATGACATGTATGGTCTTCAAAACCTCCTCATTTATAGTTGATGTTGCCCATAATTCTCTCTCTAAAGCAGCTGCAACACAGTAACAATAAGAGCATGAATATATGGTAACAATAAATGTTGACAAAAACAGAAATTAATCTGTTATTACCCGTTAAAGATCGGATAAGCTCGTTTGATACATATTCTTGAAGAGTGTGGTTTGAAAATAAAAGTTTAATCAATAGTGATGCCTGCCCAGCAACCTCCGAATTAGGAGACAGCAATAACTCTTGAATTACCAGAATGCCACCAGCTTCTGCAACAGCTCGTCTATTGGTTCTACTATGCATAACAAAGTTCTGCAATGCACAAATTGTTACCATCTTCATTTCATCAGTGGATTGATCTTCAAGCAAGCTTATTAATGCACGACATGCAGTAACAGAATCTCTAGCTCTAGCTAATCCTTCATTTTGTGACAGGTCACCAAGTGCAAGAGCAACAAGAAGCTTACCTTGCATAGATCTAGTTTGTGGATCTAGAAGGTACTGTGCTAAAGGCGCTATTGCATATTTGCAATACTTCATCTCTCGTACCCTTACATTGTTAAACAAAGCTTCTAGGAGTCTTCCAGAAGGTTCCTCACATTGGTGAGATCTTAGAAGGTCAAGCAAAGCATCTATAACACCAGCTTCGGTCATCTGTTTTGCACCTGACGAATCAGATTTCTCTTGAACAATTAGCGCATCAAGCGCTATAAGAATGGTGGGCTCCACATTTGAGTTCAACATCTTCACAAGAACAACAATTGGAACTCTGAAATAGTAGTCAACATCAAACCGTAAAACATTTGAGAGAACCAATGCAGCTGATTCCCACAATGCATGAGATGGCTGCGGATCATCTTGAATAATAACTTTTGCCAGTTCAAATATCCCGCCAGCATCAGCAACTGCATTTGGCCAGCTAAGTGAGATACTTTCTAATGCCTTCATTGCTGTTTGTTGTAAATTCAATATTCCAATCCCGGCAAGCTGCACAAGAGGGATAACTGCATTTTGTGTTGTTATATCTTGCTGAAAGTGCTCCTGAGCAAGCAAATGAGTCAGCAACTCGGTACCAAGTTGTTGGATAGCTTGAGATGGTGATTGCAAGAATGAAATTAACGGCTCGATTACTTGACTAGGAGTGAGATTTTGAGTTTCAAGACTTTGTGGCTTCTCCAATATATTAACAAGTGCCTGCAGAGCACTGTGTTGTCCCCACAGGCAAAAATCAGAACGAAGCAAAACATCAAAAAGTGGTTGTACTATTTTGGCAGCAGGTGGGCTTTTAGAAATTGCACTGCTGTTCGTTAAGATTCTAAAAAGTTCACAAATTGTGGAGCATAATGAACTAGAGGCAGTTGGGAGTAATGCAAGACAGTTATCAATGACGCCAGCATTAACAATATCTAACTTGCGGGGAGTTCTGTCTTTGCCAAGCTTAATAAGTGCAGAAATGCTGGCTTCAATAAGTGGATGATTTGATCCACAAACTAAACCAACAAGAAGATTAATAACATCATAATCCGCTGCAACACTTGCTGCTTGTTCATCATCCAACAGTTTTTCAAAAGCACAAACACCAAACTCCACTGCTGAATGATCATCAGATTGCATTAACAGTACAAGAGGATCAATGCATCTAGAAGCAATCGGCATTGCTCGGATTCTTGAATTGCCAAAAAGAACAGAGCATAACTGAGCAGCATGGCTTTTTAATCCTATAGCAGAATTTGAAGATAAAATTTTATATAAACTTTCAAGGGGATTTCCTTTCATGTCAAGAACCATAACTGCTCTTCCAGTATCTGTTGAAATTAATTTAATCAAGGTGAGAAGAGCAGCTGCTTGTTCACTCTCAGATGCTGCATTCAGCATATCAATCAATGGTTGAAATGCATGCAAAGCTAATTCAGATTCTCTTATATCCTCACCATCAAACAATTGATGAAGAGCTCTAGCAGCACTTAACCTAGAAATTCTTGATCCCAAACGAAGAACAGCTATAAGTTGATTCAAGGAACTAACCACTGATTTGTATCTCAAAAGATCAGGATTGCTATACAGTATTCTCATCAGTTCACAAATAGCGGCTTCGGTAAGGTCTTGTGGGCCCAAAGATAAATACTTCGTTAAAGCATCAAGTGCTCCAGATTCAGCCATAAGAAGTTTGTTTGCATCATTTCCATCTGCAATTGAAGTCAGAAGGCAAACAGCAAAAGGTGGAGCACCTAGTCTATCTGGCATTGGTCTCAAAAGATCCACCAATAAGGGAATAGTTTTGCAAGCTGTTAATCCATTTCTAACTTCTTCAATTGCAAAAAGATGCTCTAAAACAATATGATCAGGATTACGCACCAATGAGAATTCATCAGAAATAGCAATAAGGTCCCGCATATCCCCTTCTATGTAACCAATCAGTGTAATTAAACCAGCAACTGCACCAGAATTTGCAACAGCAAGATTTAATTCATTATTTCCATTGCATACAAGATTAGCCATAGCCTGGGCAGCGAAAAACTTGTCAGCGATATCATCAGATTTCAGCAGATTTGCTAAAAGTGGAACGATATGCATGGTTAGTGACGAAGAAATCACATTTTCATCTTGAAAGAGGATAGCCATTAGTAAAGCAGTTATCCATATCCCCTCAGTGTCCTCAAACTCTGCCTGCTAAAAGGAGCATACAAATATTCAGAAAAAATAAATGTTTCAAAATATATTCAAAATAATTGTGGGACCTACCTGTGAATTTGAAGTATAGTTGGCAAGCTTGTCTGAAAGGACTTCAAGTCCTCCAGCTTCCACTACAATACACTTATTCTTCACACTGAATGAAGAAAGAATTGATAGCAACCACATGCCAGCTGCACCTCCCAATAGATAACCTGGATCAGGTGCATCAAACTCACATCCATCATGAAAAACTGTTCTGTTAGCAAAACTTCTAGCATCAGCTTCAAGAGTGTAGCAACCAGAATTTTGTTTTATAATATCTACAAGCGCAAATATAACAGGTCTTAAGTACCCTGACTCGTCAAGTGATTCAACAGTTTGCTTTTTGTGCTCCTTCGAAGCACAAATGAGCAATGAAATCCCACCAATTCTCACTTCTAGACTTGTGGATTCCAGTATCCTGTTACCCAATGCACCAATTGTTCTTGAATTTTCAGCCAGCAAATCACCTAAGACAATGGGTTGGTCTCCACAAAGTCCAGAAAGAATTTCTATTACCTTATCTTGCACTGAATGAGATCCATCAGCTAAAAGACACACAAGTGGCTCCATGTTTGAGATAACTTCAGCAAGAGTAGACCATGGGGAGTAAGTTGAGTTCAAATTTTGTTTCATTTTAGCCAATAAAGAAATTACTTCTAAAGCTTCGTATGCATCGGTCCCATTTATATAAACTCCATTTAAAGATTTAACAATAGCAAGAACAGCAAATTGAAACTGACTACTGCTAGTGAGAACATCGTTTAATGGGAAATGTTTAAGTAACTGAAAAAGTGCATGAGATGCCCCTTTCTTGCCTTTCAAGCTACCTTCTCCCAACACTCGTGTCAAAGCAGATACAATATCTTCTGCTAACGCCTCTGCAGCAATATGTAAATCAGACAAAAGATTGGCTAAAGCAGACAAAGCAGTCTCAGCTGCATCGATGGAAGATGTTTTAGCCAACTTGATTAAAGGCTTTACATCCCCTTCAGTAATATAAGGCATTTTGTTTTTAAAATTAGTGTTAGCTGCGCGCGATAAAGCACCCAAGGCCCGCGCTGACTGTGTAGCAATAATTTGTGTGTTGCTTGTTAAAAGCTTCATACAAGGATGCACGACTTCATCAGTCGCAAGGCTTTCACATATATCTTGACGATTGCTGAACAAATCAGCAAGAACAGAAGCTGCGTGTTCTTGGGTTTCTTCATTTGAAGAATTAAGAACCTGAACAAGCGATCTCAGCCCTTTATAAGCATCTGATCCCTTTTTCACAAGATCACTATGGGATGCCATTGTAAGCACATGACCCAATACTTCAATTGTGTGGGCCTTTGACTTTGGAGAGTCTCCCCAAAGTAGAGCTAGTAGTTGATTAATAATGGCAGCATCAGCTCTATGGATTAGCTTTTTTAGGGCATTAGAAGAAGCTTCCTGTCCCTTTGATCCACCATTCCTTAAAAACCACAAGAAAGCTGGAATAGCTTCTGCACTTTCGACACATGCACAAATATCTTCATTATGACAACATAAGTTCCACAGAACATAAGCTGCATCCTCCCGCGCTTTATCTGATCCCATTTCTAATAACTGAACAAGTGGTGGAATGCCCCCAGCGGCGGTGATTGCCCACTTGCTGTCATCTATTTGGTCAGTCAAAAGTGCAAGCAACCAAACAGAATACTCCTGATGTTCTTCACTGGATAACCCTAGAAAAGAGATAAGTAACTGGATTCCTTCTCTCTTTTTCATGGCTTCCCATAAGTCAACTCCATCACAACATAAGCTTATCAGAGAGAATATCAGATCTTCTTGCACATCTGGTGATGCCATAGTTATAAGCCCGGTCAGCACCTTCTTGGCTTCTGATTGGTTAAGATTTCTTGATAAGCAATCATTGCCATACAGGCTAGCCATTGCTTCAAGAATACGTTCCTGAACCAAATTATTCTCTCGAGGTTTCAAAAGTGCTACTAAAATGTTTTCTATTTTTGTTGCATCAAATGATTCATCTTCAATATTTGACTTATGTTCGAAGATCATGAGTGTGTAAGCAAGTGCACCGATTACATCAGCAACAGGATCAGCAGATAATCGTGGTGACTTGGCAAGCTCTCCTAGATGTAGAATAAGAGCAGACATTCCACCCCGTATGTTTGCCAATGCACGTGTAGCATGTCCCTGAAGAATTTGACCACCTTCTCCCTGCATTGACTCCTTTGAAGGTGCGACCACAGCACCAATGAGAATTGAAACACCATTTGCATCAACAATGGCTTCTTTAGCTTTGGTTGACCTCGAAGAAAGAGCTTCAAGAGCATCAGCAGCACTACACCTCACAGGAATATCATTTTTTCGACTTAAAAGTCCAAGTAAAGCCTCAATTGCTCCAGAATCCATTATTTTTTGCATGCTATTATTAAAAGCCAGCATTAAACGAGCCAAAAGAGAAGCAGCATTCGACTGAACAGCAGCGTTATCAGAAGAAAGCAGCCCAACAATAATATCCACTCCACCAGCCTCAAGAGTAACTCTCCAGTATCCATCTTTATCACCACAAAGATTTCTTAGAGCCCCAGTGACAAACCCTACAACCACATTGTCCTGTCTTTTCTTGGAATTAAGCTGTTCCCATAAAGTCGGAACTACACCTTCTGTAACAAATATCTTCATACCCACGTGGTCATCCGAAAGCCCACCTGAAGAAACTTCATAGATGGCTTCAGCTGCAGCCTTTTTGGCATCAGGTGACTCTGATTTCAGAAGCGAGAGTAACGGTGGGATGCATCCACCCAAAAGAACCTTCAACCTCAAATCTTCATCTTTACACAAAGCAGTCAACGTTGCAGCAACATTGACTTTCGCCACAGGGGTACCATTTCTAAGAATAGATATGAACAACGGCATTGCTTGAGAGTGCGAACCTATGATAGAACGTGCTTCCTTTAGCGCTTTAGCAATACCAAGTAATCGTGCAGTAATAAGTTCTTTTTCGTGCGGTGAAGACACATGTCCATGAAGCTGCTCTACAAACTGAGCAACTGTGGACATTGTTTCTTCATCAACATCCATTTTTGTGCTTCCATTTGATTTCCTGTCAAGTCATTGTAGTGTAACCACATGTCAGCATTTGACAAATTGACATACAATTGCTAACATCAAGATGTTAATCTAATAAAATTCATTTAGCACTAACCTATTTCCAGAACCAGTATTCTCTGGTGTGTCAAAGAAGAGATGTTTTGACATTTCAACCAATACTCAACTTGAAAACACCCCTTGCAGCCTCCTGCAAGTCACATAAATCAGTTTTCTTGCATAAAAAGAAAATGTACACTAGAAAAACAACAATTCAAAGCAAAGATCTCGTTTTCTGTGAAAAATAAACCTAGATTCAAGCAAGTAAAAAATAAACCTAGATTCTAATCGGAGATCGGAAGAAAATGTAGAACGTTTACCTGGAGTATGGTGGCGGAATTCGGATAGTATATCGAAGAAGAAGCATGAAACTCTATCTCCTGATCAGAAATTAGGGGAAAATGAGTGTAAATAAGAAGAAGAATGTACATGATGAACTACTAATAATGAGCAGATGAGAATTGACTGTAGTGAAGTAAGCAAATAATGTGGGGGTTTTTACAGGAAGAACGTCGGCAACAGATTGATTGATATATTAATAGCATCAGAAGTTACCTGCAAGACGTAATTGTACGGAAAACGATCGACAATGGAGGGTCCCGGCCACCAATTCACGGGGAAATGGGGAGCCTTAATCGCTTTGTGTTTAGGTGAACCATTTGGTGTGATAATAATAATTTCATTATTTGAACATTCAATTATTTGATTCATAAAACATATACAATTGTTATACATCTTTGATTTCTTTTATGTGTGAAATTTTTTATTATTTTTTTAACATCTAACACCTGTATTTGTGAAAGGTACTTTCAAAATTATTCTCTTTAAGATTTAAACTTATGACCTCTACGAGAGGAAACCTTTTATAGGAAAAACCCCCTGACCACCAAACCAAAAGCCCAGAATCTCTTGTCAAGATTCAAACATATAACCTCCATATCAAGGTCGTCCCTGAGATTTCGGGTACTCTATGCGACTCTAAAAATGGGTCCCTAAAAATCTTAAATATAAAGTTATATATTTGAAAATAAAAGCAGCAATACGATGTAAGTTGTAGTATACATAGTTGATGAAAACCTTCTAGATACTTTATCTTTATGACCCTTATCAATATTGTGATATCGTTTAGGACCTTATCAAGGGTATGTTTGGGATTACTTTTTAAGTGTGATAATTAAAAGTTTGTTTGGATAAACTAAAAAGAAATAGAAAAATAGAAGGAAAAAAGAAGTTTTCAAGAAGTAAGTTTCACTTACTTTTCAAAACTACTTATTAACTTTTTGTAAAAGTTAATAAAGAGTTTTCAAAAGTAATCCCAAACATGCCCCAATTGTCAATTGGTATAATTTTATTTAGATTTAAAAATGTTTAAATTTTTTAATGTGTCAAATCTAATTCGTTTAATTGGGCTATAACTAAGAGAATGGCTTCGTTGTGTTTAACTTTTAAGTGGTTTAATTAGGCTAAAACAAAAAAAAATAGTTTAGATGAGCTAAAGTGGTTAAAATGTAATTGAGTTTTTATAGTTAAAATGTATTTCTTAAAAAATATATTTATATATATTTTTTTGGGCCCCTGGATATAACGGGCGGAGTGCGGTTGCCTATGGAACACCACACCAAGGCCAGCCCTGCTCCACAAGAGGAAACCCTTTATACGAAAAACCCTCTGACCACCAGATCAGAAGCCTGGTGTCTTTATGTAAGAATTAAATTTTTTAGCAATGATTTTATTAAAAAACTGATTGCTTTTGGATTATGGATTAACTTTTGGATTAAATTTTAGCATGGAATCATGTATTTTTGGATTTTTTTTTAGTTAGAGTTGTATTTTTATGAAATTATAGGTTTACTAGTCAACCCGGTTGAACCACCCGGTACAACCCGATACAACCGTTTGAACCATTTTTGTGCCTAATCTAGTACAATTTAAAAACCGGTTTTTAAAACATTGGTCTCAAGTAATTCAATTTTGGTTGCCAGTGATGCTATTTTTCTGCTTTGGAGGAACTCATTTCAGTTAATTTCGTTTCAGATTATGTTTGAATTAGAGGTGTATAAAACAGGTGTTTGGGTTAAAGTGGATCGGTTTCGGAACCGGTATGGATCGAATCAAAGAAAGTAAAAAAAGGATCAGATTAGAAACCGGTTTACAAGGGGAATAGCGGTTTATCCCCCATTGGTCTATTAAAAAATAGTTATATGATAGTTATTGCTTTCAATAATTTCAAGTTTTTTATACATACACTTACAAAATTTCAAACTAAACATGTAAAGAAGTTAAAACACTAGTACATAGGGACTCCAATTCTTTTCAGAGACATTCTAGGAGTAAGAGCATTTACAGCAGAGAATTATATCCTTTATTTTTTTTAACGATCAACGAATACTATAAATCCAACCATCCGAGTGAACTTATTGGCGAAAGACCACCCAGATATTTAATTAGCTGTTGCTAGTAACATGTTTTCTAACCTAAGTCAAATAAGTTGATCTATGCTAAACGGATAATGATCTTTAAAAGTGAAAAGTGAGCAATTGAAAAATGAATTGTAAAAGAAAGTCAAAATCATTTGACTCTCTCCTTACATAAAACATTTCGAAGCATTTGACTCTGTCCTTGCTTAAAACATGAGTTGATCTATGTAAAATGGATAATGATCTTTAAACCTTCTAAGCATTTGACTCTCTCCTTACTTAAAACATTTCGAAGTCCTTGGTTTTTGTGATTAAGGTTGGTTAAAAAGTCGAAATCAGTAATTTGAATATGTGCTAACGGGTCTATTTTTCAAACACAAAAACAAAGAGAAAAGGCATACGGTTGATAGGACAGTTGAATCGATCATAAGACCCCAAGAAGGTTTTTTTTGTCTCTCTCCTCCTTGGCTCTTTAATCAATCTATCCTCTAACACTTTCTTTTTTAGTTTTTTTGTAGTATCTAATAAACTGTTTTAAAAATTGAAATTTTTTATTGTTGTCCAAAGTTGAGTGAAGCCTTCCCCACCCATTAGTTCCACCCTAGTCCATGATTATAAAAATAGAATGCATAATAGAATTATTAAATATAACTATTAATATCTTCACCTCCTACATTCTTAAAACATAAGCAAAAATGTCAAAAAATTCAAACATGTAAAGAAAAACAAGAATATTGGAAAAAGGCACACGAAGATGGACAACTTGTTCGTGACGCAACCGCATAATTTTGATAGATTTAAGTGCGACCCAAAGCTGGAAATTCAAGAACAAAGGACACATGGTTGATGCATGATTTGACAGTATGTCGATCGTGCGAAGAGCAAACAGATTTACCGTACCATGTATTGGCAAATCAAACAAATTGGATTTTGATTTTTCAAGTCAACATCTTGTCACACCCCGACCGACGACGGATTATACGTCGGGGCGGACGCGGTTGTTCAGTAGCACAAGGTTAACTATTAAAATTTCGATATTTCATTAATGAATAGGTTAAGTTTCAATACAAGGAAGAATAATGCGAATACAACATTTAATTTAAGTAGTCTAGGTCCAAAGCATCCTATGTGATCACAAATAAGCCTCATGTTGTAGAACCTGAAACATGTGAAAGAATCTGTCAACTACAAAATAGTTGGTGAGATACAAAGGTTTTGACACAGTTTAACAAGTATTTGAAAAGTCTTACAATTCACTATGATTCATGCATTCTATAATATAAGTATGAGAAAACAAGCATGTTAGACATTGTGCACTTCAACCCTCCAACCAAGTTTAGGCATAACCCGCAGGTTACCCTTATAAGTCTCAAGTCTCAAGTTTAAAGTTTAATTCAGTAACAATCACCAAGGGCTCCCCCCCCCCCGAATGGGTCAATCAATCAAGGTGGATTGGTCAAATACAATAGATCTATCATTATTACTATAGACTTGATCAAAGTTAATGAATGTGCTAGTTTTAAGTTTAATCTAAGCATACAAGTCTCAAGTTTAACATAAGAATAAACACGTAGTCATAGTTGTACAAGAATTATATAAGTTTAAGAAGTTTGAACATGTTTCACCCCAAAAGTATAGAAAGGAAAAAGGGGCTAAGTATACTCACTTGGATGATGAATAGTACCCGACACGGATAAGTATTTGCAAGACTTGGAGGGAGAATATCCTCACGATAAGCCTAAGTATGCAAGTTTAAAGATTTAAGTATGATCCTATAAGTCTATGGTAAGGATCTAGGATTTCAAGATTGACTAGGGTTCCAAATGGGAGACGGGAATGATTGTGTTTATAAAGTTTAAGTCAAGTTTTAATAAGGTTTTGAATGAGTCATACTAGACTTGGATTTCAAAGTTTAAATAAGTTAATAGTTTAAAATAATTATTGTTTAAAATAATTATTTAAGATAAGGATTAAAGATAAATAATAATTATTTCAAAAGTAAAATAATTATTAAATACAAAGTATTTAAAGACTAAATAGTGATTAAAGATAAATAATAATTATTTAAGAATAAATAATTATTAAGGATAAATACTTATCTTATAAGAATAAATATTCTGTTTAATCATTTATTAACGTATTTAGATGTTAAATATTTATTTCACAATTTAACTTGTAAATAAATAATGTTTAAAATGTGCTAAGTTTAAATAATATGAAATTGTAAGCATAAATAATTATGTTTAAATAGAATTTCTTATAAGGTTCATATTTTGATTATAAGTTTATAAATAGAACCATAAGTTGATAAAGGTTTTAAATAATGTTTCTGTTAAGTTTATAGTATTTAAATAAAGTTTACCAGTTTTACAAATGTTTTTAAAGTTTCTATTTTCATTTTGTAAAGTTTATAAGTTTATAAGTATTTAATAAAGTAGATTTATATATATTTTTTTTTCTATTTAAATTTTATATAAACATTTAAGTTTTCTGTTTCTACAAAATTATAAGTTTTATAAAATGCGTAAGTCTAAGATTTATTAAGTTTAAAATTTCCTATTTTTGTAAAGTTTATAAGTTTATAAATGTTTTAATCTTAAATAGCAATGTATATTTATTTATTTTTAAATAAATAACAAGCCTTAAATTTAATAGATATAAATTTTATGTAGAAATGAACAAGTTTATAAGTTTTTCTAGTTTTCTAAATATATAAGTTTTATAAACTTTTCTGATTTTTATTAAAAGTTATATAAGTTTTAAAAGTTTGTAACTTAAATTAAAATAAAAAAAAACTTCTTTAATTCCGAAAATAGATAAATTAAGTTTACTGTTTTCATAAAATGGTTTTTGTACAAATATAAGTTTTTATAAAAGTATAAAAGAATTTTTATGGATCTTAAGTATTTAAAACTGTTTTTAAAGATTTAATTGTTATAACTTTTAGTTAAGTTTAATTAATTAAAATGGTTCGGGAAGATAAAAATGTAACTAAAAACCAGTTTTAAGTTTATAAAAGTTTAACAGATTTTATAAAAATAATTAAAGTATTTAAAGCTGATTGAAAAAGTATAAAAAAATAAAACATCAAAACTCAGGCTGGCCGGATTCGAACCCGGGCCAGCTGAGTCCAAACACGCACACACTACCACCCGGCTACGGGCCTCGCTAGTGTTTTAACCGGAAAATGAATTAGTTAAACAGCATCTCAAATCACCCATCTTTTCCTTATGAACCCTAGAATCGAATTTCCCAATTACGTATCGATTAACCCTCTGTTTATGTAAATTGACAGAGGGCTAATGATCTAAGAATGAAAACGACAAGATTGGCCATACGAATTACCTGTTTTGATATCGGATTGAGGAGAACCAGCTTGAGTTTTAGAAACGGCAGACGCAAGTTTGAATCGGTAATGCAGGTTCGATTCGGACGAATTGAGGGTTTAGAGAGTTTATGTGTGGTGTCGTCTAGGTGCCTCAATCCGTTTTTATAATCAATTTCGTGATTAAATGCTAGATTAGTTGGGAGGTTTATGGTTGTCACAACCCATTCGGCGGCGGAATCACCGAACGTGACGTGTAGGATTGTTCAAAGGCATCGTGGCACTATTGTTGAAATATAAATTTAACCGATTTCATTAAACTAAGAATTTCAAATACAATTGTTTCAATTAAAGGAAATACATTGATAAACAAAAGACAAAAATATTTAAATTTGATATCTAAGGCAAAGTCCCTAGATTCCGTTTCCATGGTAGCATCAAACATCTCCTGAAAATATGTAAAATAATATTTGATCAACAATAAAGTTGGTGAGTTCATACAAGTTTCATACATATAATAATCATGTTTAAAGCAACAATTCACATGCATAGACATACTTTACTAATGTTCATACAATTTGTAATGATATAGTTCAAACCTATTGTTGACATAGCATACCTAGCATCCAAAGAATACTAGTCGAATAAATAACATAACAAGATCGGGGGCTCCATAAAGGTAACGAAAAGCCGACGGGTGTCAATCCTATAGCGCTACACTTGTTAAGTGCGGTTTTGCAAGAATTAATGAACTATTGTATTAACAAGTTGTATTTAAGCATGTAGTCAAGTTGTTGTCACATGAGCATGTTAATGAATTGTGTTTGAATAAAGTGTGAATCTTGTAGTGTATGTGTTTTGAATATGTACATGTTTTCAAGTCCCAAAGTGCAAAAATGTAAAAGGGGCAAGTATGAAACTCACGGTTTGGTGTGGTAACGAAAGGATGAACGGGAAGGTGAAGAGTCGGGAATGCCGATTAACCTAAAAGGTAACGTAGGCATAAGTTCGGTGGAGAAGAAATAATAAATAATATATATGTATAATAGTATCAAGTTGGTCATGCATCGCCGACGGCGGACCGAAACACAAACCCCTAACTTAGTTAGGAATTCGGATGGTCAAAAGTTAGTATAGTTAGTAATATACCACTTGAAGTGGCCAAGAGAAAGGTTGGGAAATCCACAAACCTTGTTAGATTTATTTATAATATTTATGTATAGGATTTGAACACCTTGTGGCTATTGGATGTCTTATGGTAGATGAACCTATGTTCATCTACTTCATCCAAATACCTTAGCACAAGGCTTCCATCATAGAATTTTGATGGAGGCTTGGTTTGGTTTTACCACAACTAGATGTAAAATATCCAAACAAGAACATGAAGAAGGAGAAATGTTAGTTGAAAGACCACAACTTGGACCTCAAATGGTGACTTATCTTAGATGTTTACCAAGGTAAACAAATGATAAGATCCTAGAGGTTTATCCAAGAGGGTGAAGGAAGAATTGTTCAGAAAAAAAAAGGAAGGAACTTGAAGAAAAATAAGGTTTTTACCTTATAAAATTCTGCCAAAAAATCTTGGAAGAAATGGAGCACTTGGAGAGATTTGTCAGCGAATTTGGAGGGTGTAAGGGTGGAGGAGTGAAAAGGAGTGGGTATTTATAAGTGTGGATTAGGGTTTGGGGTATTAAATGAGTTAGTTGGGAGTTGGTGGTTGAAAGGGAGGTGATTCTTTTTTTAAAAAGAAAAAAAATGAAATAATAATAATAATAGTACTAATGATAATAATACTACTACTACTAATAATAATAATAATAATAAACCGAGCGTGTATGGACGTAAAACGAGAATATAAATGTAAAAAAAAAGTAAAACGCGCGTTTGTAATATATAATTTTGTAATATTGCACGTATGATGTTGTCTTGCATATGTATAAATGTAATGTATGTTGTAAACATGTAATTGAATAAATACAATAAATTCATTGATCATAAGTCTCGGGTTACAATGGATTCAAAAATGAAAGTACAAGGGTACAAAATGTAAATAAACGATGATGTGGAAAGTACGGATATTACAGTCTCCCCGACTTTAGAAAATTTCGTCCCGAAATTTCTTTCATGAGGAAGACTCTGAAAAAAGATGCGGGTACTTGGCTTTCATTTGGTCTTCACGTTCCCAAGTGAATTCTGCACCACGTTTTCCTTCCCAACGTACCTTAATGATTGGAATACGACTACGCTTGAGTTGTTTGACTTCACGATCCATTATCTCAACAGGTTTCTCGACAAAGTGCATTGTTGGGTCGATCTGAACGTCTTCAAGGGTCGATAAGCACTTTCTCAAGTTAGAGACGTGGAAGGTGGGGTGGATGTTGCTAAGCTCGGTAGGGAGATCAAGTTTGTATGCAACAGAACTGACTTTCTCGAAAATCTTGAAAGGACCAACATAACGTGGGGATAGTTTTCCTCGCTTCCCGAAGCGAAAGACTCCTTTCCAAGGTGAAACCTTAAGGAAAACGAAATCTCCAACTTCGAAAGTAACCGCGTTGCGCTTTCGGTCGACGTAACTCTTTTGTCGACTCCGAGCGGTACGTAGGTTGTCGCGAATTTTGATGATCTTGTCTGTGGTCTCTTGGATTAACTCGGGTCCGGTAATTTGTGTTTCGCCGATCTCGGTCCAACAAACGGGTGACCGACATTTTCGACCATAAAGTGCCTCAAATGGAGCCATGTCGATGCTGGTATGGTAACTATTGTTGTAAGAGAACTCGATCAAAGGCAAGTGCACGTCCCAATTACCACCGAAATCAATGACACACGATCGAAGCATATCCTCGAGAGTTTGGATAGTACGTTCAGTCTGACCATCCGTCTGAGGGTGGTAAGCCATACTAAGATTGAGTTGAGTACTCATGGCTTCATTGAAGGATTCCCAAAAACGGGAGGTGAAACGACTATCACGATCGGATATGATGTCCAAAGGAACACCATGACGACTAACGATTTCCGCGATGTAGATTTGAGCTAGCCTTGCAACGGGGTAGCTCTCGCGGATGGGAATGAAGTGAGCAGATTTGGTGAGACAATCGATGATAACCCAAACGAAATCATGACGAGAGGATGTCAATGGGAGTTTGGTAATGAAATTCATAGCAATGCTCTCCCATTTCCAAACTGGAATCTCCGGTTGCACGAGCAAACCGGATGGACATTGGTGCTCGGCTTTCACTCTAGCGCAAGTATTACACTTCGACACATAGAGCGCGATATCCTTTTTTCATACCGGGCCACCAGTAGATAGAACGCAGATCCCTGTACATTTTGTCTGTACCAGGGTGGACCGAATACCGAGACTTGTGAGCCTCATGCATGATGGAAGAACGAAGATCGGAACGATTGGGAACCCAAACACGATTCATGAAATAAAGTAAACCGTTGGGTTTGGTCTCGAGTTGGAGTTCGGCACCACAAGACATTTCGTTGTACATGTCGCCTTCGGTGACCGAAAGATGTTGGGCTTCACAAATACGGACATGGATGTCGGGTTGCATATGAGCACAAAGGAACTTCACATGGTGCTTTCGGCTGAGGGCATCGGCAACGACGTTCGCTTTACCGGGATGGTAGCGAATTTCGCATTCGTAATCTTTGATTGTTTCAATCCCTCGGCGTTAGCGCATGTTTAGATCCTTTTGGTTATGAAGATGTTGGAGACTCTTGTGATCTGTGAAGACCACGCATTTGGTACCGTAAAGGTAGTGTCTCCAAAGCTTGAGAGCAAAGACGACGGCGGTGAGTTCAAGATCATGATTCGTGTAATTCTTCTCATGGATCTTGAGTTGACGGGATGCGTAAGCGATGACCTTGCCTCGTTGCATGAGAACACAACCGAGACCAATGTTAGAGGCGTCGCAATACACCACGAAGTCATCGTTTCCGTCGGGAAGAGTAAGGATCGGAGCATTGCAAAACTTATCCTTAAGTGTTTGGAAAGCTTCCTCTTCATTAGGGCCCCACTCGTAGGGTTTCCCTTTTTGAGTTAATGCGGTGAGAGGAATGGAGATCTTGGAAAAGTTGGCGATGAAACGACGGTAATAGCCCGCAAGACCAAGGAATGAGCGGACTTCGGTAGCAGATTTCGGAGCAATCCAGTTCTTGACTGCTTCGATTTTGGCTGGATCCACATGGATACCCTTATCACTAATAATGTGTCCCAAAAATTGGACTTCCTTAAGCCAAAATTCACACTTGGAGAATTTGGCGTAAAGTTGTTCTTTTCTTAGTAACTCAAATATTAAGCGAAGGTGTTCCTCGTGGGCGGATCGGGATTTAGAATAAATGAGAATGTCATCAATGAAGACGATTACGCATTTGTCCAAATACGGTTTGCACACTCGGTTCATGAGATCCATGAAAACCGCGGGTGCATTGGTTAGCCCGAAAGGCATCATCATAAATTCGTAGTGTCCGTATCGGGTTCGAAATGCGGTTTTGGGAATGTCGTCCTCATGAACACGAAGTTGATGATATCCCGAACGGAGATCGATCTTGGAAAAACAAGACGCACCTTGGAGTTGGTCGAAAAGATCGTCGATGCGAGGCAAAGGATACCGATTCTTGATAGTGAGTTTGTTAAGCTCACGATAATCGATGCACATGTGGAACGATCCGTCTTTCTTTTTAACGAATAAAATGGGAGCGCCCCACGGGGATGAACTCGGACGAATGAAACCCTTGTCGGCTAACTCTTGAAGTTGACCGGCAAGTTCTTGCATCTCGGAGGGTGCAAGGCGGTAAGGAGCTTTGGCAATCGGAGTCGTATCGGGCATGAGATCAATTCGGAATTCGACCTCACGGGATGGAGGAAGACCGGGTAGGTCCTCGGGAAAGACTTCGGGGAAATCGCAAATGATGGGAATGTCTTTTACACCTTTGCCCTTTTCTTTCTTTTTCACTACTTGGGCCAAAAGGCCACGTAGTTCTTTAGTAAATATTTTTGGGCTTTGGTGCAGGACATGAGTTTGAGTCCACCGGATGGCCTTTCGCCATGTATTTGCAAAACTTGACCGGATGGAAGGGGAATACGGATGAATTTCTCAAAGCAAACGACTTCGGCATGGTTCTTGGCAAGCCAATCCATGCCTACTATGACATCAAAACTCCCCAATTGCATGGGTATGAGACCGATCGAGAAGGGATGACCATTAAGGTCGAGAGTACAATCGAGGATAATCGTGTCACAAAAGGTGGATTTTCCGTCCGCGATTTCGACAGTGAAGGAGTTCTCTAACTTAGATCGGGTCTTAGCTAACATAAGTTCAAATTCTAGCGATACGAAACTTTCATCCGCACCGGTATCAAATAAAACAGAAGCATACCGACCATTTATAGGAAACATACCGTTCACCACGTCGTTATCAGTTTGTGCCTGCGCCGCATTGATGTTGTAAGCACGGCCTCTTAGGTTTGTGGGTTGGTTTTGGTTGGGTGGTTGGTTGCGGTTGTTGTTGTTAGTGGGGTTGTTGTTGTGGTGGTGTTGGTTTTGGTTTTGTGGGCATTGTGGGCTCATGTGGTTTGGATCACCACAACGGTAGCAAGCCCGACCATTTGTGATGGCCGGTGGGTTTCAGTTTGGTGGGGGAGCTTGGGTGTTTTGGGGTTGTTGTGGGTTGCGGCATAGGTTGGCAAGGTGTCCGAATTTGCCACACGAGGTGCATTTTCGGCATGGGAGGTTGTTTGGGTGGTGGTATTGGCAAGTGTTGCATAATGGGTAAGATCCACCATACGGTTTCTTTTGGGGTGTCGGGTCTTGGTTCATCGGCACTTGGTTAACGGGGGTGACAACCGCATAGTTCCGGGCTTGGGACTTGCGCTTTTTGTTGTTTTGGTGAGTAGGGGTTTTGGCGGGTTTTGGTTCGGTGACTTTGGGTTCGGTGGGCTCAACGGTGGCTTGGGTGGCGTGCTTCTTGGTGCCCCGAATGGTTAAAGTACCATCCTGAACACGGTTTCGGGAGAAAGCGGCCGCAAGGCGCATGGCCTTGGTGAGGTTGGTGGGTTCGACGGCGGCGACCGTGTCCTTGATGACGGACGGGAGGCCTTGTATGTACTTGGCCACGGATCGCTCTATGGTGTCAACTTGGCGAGGCGCAAGGACGGAGAGTTGTTGGAAGCGGAGGTTGTAGGCAACATTGTCACCGCTGTCCTGTTTGAGGGTGAAAAACTCCTCCTCGAGTGCTTGCAACTCGTGGGGAAGGCAGTACTCCTCGCGCATAAACGCTTTGAGTTCCTTCCAAGACAGGGTGACGATCTCCTCGTCGAGCTCCTTCTCGCTATCCCACCAAGCGAGAGCTTGCTCTTTGAAGAGGCTAGCGGCGTAGCGAGTCCGGAGGTGGTCCGGGGTCTCGCTTACCGAGAAGGTGTTTTCCATGCTCGCAAACCAGCTAAGGAGCTTGGTTGCACCTTCGAGTCCCGTGAAAGATTCGGGACGACAAGCAAGGAAGGTTCGGTAGTGTTGGGCGTGGGAGTTGGGAGTTTCGGTGTTGGATTCGACCGATCCGTTGGGGGTGAGGTTCTGGATGAGGCCAGGGATGACTTGGGCCATTTGCTTGGCCACGAGTGCGGCCAAACGCTTGTCCCTCTTGTTGTTCCTGGCGGTAGCAGAGTGGCGAGATGAAGACATCTACAAAAGGGGATTGTGGGACTTAGATAAATGGTTTTGCATAAAAATTGTTGTCATATGAGTATGTAAATTTCACGTATGGCACAAGTAATCAAGTAATTTCATGTAATAGCACGTTTGGTCATGTGAATCATGTATGGAAATAGTGTATATAACAAACATGTGACGATGAAAGAGCATAAATTTAATTGGTTCTCGAATGTATTAGCGTTTTGAAGTTAGTAAGGCGAGTAGCGAAAAGCGAGCGTCCACGAGATCGAACCAAGTTAGTATAATAATAGTAGTGAAAATAGTTTATATATAAAAGAGAGGCTTGTTTGTAAAAAGTTGGAGTGTCTCGTTAGCTCGGCTCTTGAACTAACGAAAACGTCGACTAACCCAAGTGGTCAAACCTTCTATTGAGCTCGGGAAACACGTTTTGGCCTAATAGATAAAATACTCTCGCCGGTAATTCGGTTAATGGTATTTTACCCTTCCGGTTACTACGTGTCCCTAGTCAATAGCAAAGCCGAGACTTTGGCGAGATTGAAAATTTTAAGAGTGGAACTAATCACCAAATTGTGGATTTCACTCCTAGTTTGGTGGTGTCGTTCCGTTTTGTATAGGGTTGGTGCCTTAACCGCTTGAGATAGGAAATCACTCCTAACTTTAACGGTAAGGTTTCCCAAGAGCGTTTGTGAGTGGAATTTTTTTTTACCGTCAAGGTGAGGTTTTCACACCTAACTTGATGGTAAATTCCGAAGTCTTAGGCGGAGTGAAACTTATCACCGAATGAGGAATTACCCTCTTTTGGTGAGTTCGTTTCTTTGGTGAAATATGAGTGTCTTGATGTCTTGAAATCCATGACGGTGTATTTAGTCCAAAGAATAAGTAAGAAGCAAAGGTGGTAGAACAAGCGTATTAAGAGTCATAAGGAATGGTCTAAAACGGGTCCTTACTGTTTTCATAAAATGGTTTTTGTACAAATATAAGTTTTTATAAAAGTATAAAAGAATTTTTATGGATCTTAAGTATTTAAAACTGTTTTTAAAGATTTAATTGTTATAACTTTTAGTTAAGTTTAATTAATTAAAATGGTTCGGGAAGATAAAAATGTAACTAAAAACCAGTTTTAAGTTTATAAAAGTTTAACAGATTTTATAAAAATAATACAAAGTATTTAAAGACTAAATAGTGATTAAGGATAAATAATAATTATTTAAGAATAAATAATTATTAAGGATAAATACTTATCTTATAAGAATAAATATTCTGTTTAATCATTTATTAACGTATTTAGATGTTAAATATTTATTTCACAATTTAACTTGTAAATAAATAATGTTTAAAATGTGCTAAGTTTAAATAATATGAAATTGTAAGCATAAATAATTATGTTTAAATAGAATTTCTTATAAGGTTCATATTTTGATTATAAGTTTATAAATAGAACCATAAGTTGATAAAGGTTTTAAATAATGTTTCTGTTAAGTTTATAGTATTTAAATAAAGTTTACCAGTTTTACAAATGTTTTTAAAGTTTCTATTTTCATTTTGTAAAGTTTATAAGTTTATAAGTATTTAATAAAGTAGATTTATATATATTTTTTTTTCTATTTAAATTTTATATAAACATTTAAGTTTTCTGTTTCTACAAAATTATAAGTTTTATAAAATGCGTAAGTCTAAGATTTATTAAGTTTAAAATTTCCTATTTTTGTAAAGTTTATAAGTTTATAAATGTTTTAATCTTAAATAGCAATGTATATTTATTTATTTTTAAATAAATAACAAGCCTTAAATTTAATAGATATAAATTTTATGTAGAAATGAACAAGTTTATAAGTTTTTCTAGTTTTCTAAATATATAAGTTTTATAAACTTTTCTGATTTTTATTAAAAGTTATATAAGTTTTAAAAGTTTGTAACTTAAATTAAAATAAAAAAAAACTTCTTTAATTCCGAAAATAGATAAATTAAGTTTACTGTTTTCATAAAATGGTTTTTGTACAAATATAAGTTTTTATAAAAGTATAAAAGAATTTTTATGGATCTTAAGTATTTAAAACTGTTTTTAAAGATTTAATTGTTATAACTTTTAGTTAAGTTTAATTAATTAAAATGGTTCGGGAAGATAAAAATGTAACTAAAAACCAGTTTTAAGTTTATAAAAGTTTAACAGATTTTATAAAAATAATTAAAGTATTTAAAGCTGATTGAAAAAGTATAAAAAAATAAAACATCAAAACTCAGGCTGGCCGGATTCGAACCCGGGCCAGCTGAGTCCAAACACGCACACACTACCACCCGGCTACGGGCCTCGCTAGTGTTTTAACCGGAAAATGAATTAGTTAAACAGCATCTCAAATCACCCATCTTTTCCTTATGAACCCTAGAATCGAATTTCCCAATTACGTATCGATTAACCCTCTGTTTATGTAAATTGACAGAGGGCTAATGATCTAAGAATGAAAACGACAAGATTGGCCATACGAATTACCTGTTTTGATATCGGATTGAGGAGAACCAGCTTGAGTTTTAGAAACGGCAGACGCAAGTTTGAATCGGTAATGCAGGTTCGATTCGGACGAATTGAGGGTTTAGAGAGTTTATGTGTGGTGTCGTCTAGGTGCCTCAATCCGTTTTTATAATCAATTTCGTGATTAAATGCTAGATTAGTTGGGAGGTTTATGGTTGTCACAACCCATTCGGCGGCGGAATCACCGAACGTGACGTGTAGGATTGTTCAAAGGCATCGTGGCACTATTGTTGAAATATAAATTTAACCGATTTCATTAAACTAAGAATTTCAAATACAATTGTTTCAATTAAAGGAAATACATTGATAAACAAAAGACAAAAATATTTAAATTTGATATCTAAGGCAAAGTCCCTAGATTCCGTTTCCATGGTAGCATCAAACATCTCCTGAAAATATGTAAAATAATATTTGATCAACAATAAAGTTGGTGAGTTCATACAAGTTTCATACATATAATAATCATGTTTAAAGCAACAATTCACATGCATAGACATACTTTACTAATGTTCATACAATTTGTAATGATATAGTTCAAACCTATTGTTGACATAGCATACCTAGCATCCAAAGAATACTAGTCGAATAAATAACATAACAAGATCGGAGGCTCCATAAAGGTAACGAAAAGCCGACGGGTGTCAATCCTATAGCGCTACACTTGTTAAGTGCGGTTTTGCAAGAATTAATGAACTATTGTATTAACAAGTTGTATTTAAGCATGTAGTCAAGTTGTTGTCACATGAGCATGTTAATGAATTGTGTTTGAATAAAGTGTGAATCTTGTAGTGTATATGTTTTGAATATGTACATGTTTTCAAGTCCCAAAGTGCAAAAATGTAAAAGGGGCAAGTATGAAACTCACGGTTTGGTGTGGTAACGAAAGGATGAACGGGAAGGTGAAGAGTCGGGAATGCCGATTAACCTAAAAGGTAACGTAGGCATAAGTTCGGTGGAGAAGAAATAATAAATAATATATATGTATAATAGTATCAAGTTGGTCATGCATCGCCGACGGCGGACCGAAACACAAACCCCTAACTTAGTTAGGAATTCGGATGGTCAAAAGTTAGTATATTTAGTAATATACCACTTGAAGTGGCCAAGAGAAAGGTTGGGAAATCCACAAACCTTGTTAGATTTATTTATAATATTTATGTATAGGATTTGAACACCTTGTGGCTATTGGATGTCTTATGGTAGATGAACCTATGTTCATCTACTTCATCCAAATACCTTAGCACAAGGCTTCCATCATAGAATTTTGATGGAGGCTTGGTTTGGTTTTACCACAACTAGATGTAAAATATCCAAACAAGAACATGAAGAAGGAGAAATGTTAGTTGAAAGACCACAACTTGGACCTCAAATGGTGACTTGTCTTAGATGTTTACCAAGGTAAACAAATGATAAGATCCTAGAGGTTTATCCAAGAGGGTGAAGGAAGAATTGTTCAGAAAAAAAAGGAAGGAACTTGAAGAAAAATAAGGTTTTTACCTTATAAAATTCTGCCAAAAAATCTTGGAAGAAATGGAGCACTTGGAGAGATTTGTCAGAGAATTTGGAGGGTGTAAGGGTGGAGGAGTGAAAAGGAGTGTGTATTTATAAGTGTGGATTAGGGTTTGGGGTATTAAATGAGTTAGTTGGGAGTTGGTGGTTGAAAGGGAGGTGATTTTTTTTTTAAAAAGAAAAAAAAATGAAATAATAATAATAATAGTACTAATGATAATAATGATAATAATACTACTACTAATAATAATAATAATAAACCGAGCGTGTATGGACGTGAAACGAGAATATAAATGTAAAAAAAAAGTAAAACGCATGTTTGTAATATATAATTTTGTAATATTGCACGTATGATGTTGTCTTGCATATGCATAAATGTAATGTATGTTGTAAACATGTAATTGAATAAATACAATAAATTCATTGATCATAAGTCTCGGGTTACAATGGATTCAAAAATGAAAGTACAAGGGTACAAAATGTAAATAAACGATGATGTGGAAAGTACGGATATTACAATGGTTGAGCTAAACGGATTAAATTTCGAATTTACGCGTGGTTACAGTTGGATTCGAGCATTGATACACCTCGGGGGAGGACCGCATGCGCGAATGGAAGCCCGAGGTTCGTTGAACTTGGTCGATTACGCGTTTTTTGGAACTTCGAAGGCGAAACCGGACCTGGCGGGACTCGAACTCGCGACTGGGTTTGAGTTCCGGGAGTTTGGGTTTATTACAAAACAGGTCCTTGAAGTTTCCAACCTTCATCATTTTATGCATAAACTTAAATTTAAGTTTAAAATAAGTTTCTAAAATGGCAACTTTAGTCCCTGGACTTTTATAAAATCAAATATATATGTTTAATAAAAATTTATAAAATGATTTATAAGATTTATTATAAGTTTAAGTATTAAGTTTATATAATTACAAACTTATAAAGTTTTAAGAATTTATATATATATTTATACTTTTTAAATAACCCTCACATATATATACACATATATGTTTTAAGTATAAATTATTTTTCCTTAATTAAATATTAATTTAAAATTAATATTTACTGTTTAAGGAAATAGTTTTAATATGAAGTCGAGTTTTAATTTAATAATACGTGCAAAGGTTTTAGGAAAAGATAGGTCGGAAAATATCGGATATTACAGTCTCCCCTACTTTAGGAAATTTCGTCCCGAAATTAAAGTAGAATGATCTAATTCAGGATTTAAGTCTATAATACGCTCAAGGATAATGAGAAACATGTTCTTAAGTAAGCTCTGTTTAAGTATAAAATTCTAAATGGAATGTAAGGATAGGAATAAGATTATGCTCGAGTTTCTAAGTTTCACAATCCATGATGGCCAGAAGTTTCTCTAAGGAGCATATAGTTTTCATCGGAGGATGTAAGGATTTAGTTTTCAAAGGTGTACTCAGGAGAAGAACTATTGAATTATCATTCAAAATTTAAAGTGAGATGTATCACTCAGAATGGATTCGATGATAATTTTTACGATCTGAGTTTGTAGTCTGATATGTCTAAGGATTGCTACGGTACCTAAGTTTCGTGGCTACCTTTTACGATAAGTCTTAGATCATAGCACACGACAGAGTTCACTATGCCTTCCCATACGTTGATCTTCATACTTACGTGTGCACCCGCAAGCATTTAAATCGTCGCATAGTCCGCATAGGTCCTTCCGTTTGTGTGTGGATCAAGAAAGAGTACAAGAATTTGTTTAACTCATGACTAGTGTTTCCACGTAAGAGTGATCATTGATTAACGAGTCTCTTAGAGAGAAACGTCATTCAATGATTAAAGAGAGAAGAATGTGACAAGATTTAGAGTTGCAAAGTTTACTCGTGATTGAATAAGAATACCTCAATCATCGAGTAGTTTAAAGTCTTTACACTTTCCTCGTGTTTGATCAAGAATACATCAAACCTTGAGTAGTTTAAAAGTCTCATGCGTTCATCATGTTTGAACAAGCATACGTCAAACATGGAGTAGTTTAAAGTCTTATACGTTCATCATGTTTGAACAAGAATACGTCGAACATGGAGTAGTTTAAAGTCTCATACGTTCATCATGTTTGAACAAGAATACGTCAAACATGGAGTAGTTTAAAGTCTCATACGCTCATCATGTTTGAACAAGAATACATCAAATATGAAGTAGTTTAAATTGTGTTTGATCAAGAATATGTCAAACATAGAATAGTTTAAATTGTGTTTGAACAAGAATGCGTCAAACATATAATAGCTTAAAGTCTCTTAGTTTAGCTTCAGTGTATAGAAGCATACGATTACGTTTTGAGTATAAAGTGGTTATCTGAATACTCTAGTGTTTAAGAGATGTATGGGACAGCGTTTGGAACAGGATTAACCGTTATACGCTTTCTCACAGAAGATTCGAGTTGTCCAGAAGATTAGTGGATCCCGATGTTTGGTTTAGATAGGAGTCAGGGGATGTACTCTGCTAAAGAGAGTAATATCCTTCTTCCTGCTAGTGTCTAGTATCAAGAGTGAAGTTTTTCCCGTGTATATGAAAATGAACGTTTTATCAAGTCTTACAAGGTTTAGTTAGGATGAATCATAAAAAGTTTTCAAGACTAAGAATCCAAGTATGATTTTGAAAGTAGGATAAGTCAGTTGATCACAAGTTTCAATATTAAGCTTTACGTGATCCTTTATTGATCGTGTTTAGTTTTAAGAATGCGGGTTTGAGTATTCGTATAGGTTTTTGCATGACTCAAAAGTCTCCGACCTTATAGTGATGTATACGAAGTTTAATGTTTTAGCAACGTGTATTTAAGCTTTTAGTCCCCGTTGTGATTTATAGTAAGTCTTTTACGTGACAAGAGTTGAATGAGGAAAGTCTCCAAGCATAGGGTAACGGGAAAAAGTTTCGATAAGGTTTATGATAGTGTGTTTATAAATGATTTTACCTCGTTTCATAACAACAGGTATAGTTTTCTTTTATATAGAGTGTAATTAGGATGTTTAAGAATGACGAGTTGGGCATCGACATATAGTATAAGTAAGACTTATGAAAAGGTATGTATGATTGTCAAACGAAAAGTTGGTCAAGTTTAGAAGTGTGAAGTCTATATAAGAGGTAAGGATCATAGTTGATTACGGCAGTGGTTCGTAAGTCGTGTTGTTTTAAAAGAGTGCTTACGAATTAGAAGGTTTGTTCAAAGTTTATTCTTCAAGTATGCGTTTGTCACTTAGGATTTTTTTTTATAGTTTAATGCAACGTTGTTAATTATCTCAAGTACTAACGTGAGCTACTCTTGACGGAAGTGTTTGGGTAAGAAGTGTTAAGTTTACAGTGCTAGAAGGAAGGTCAAACTAGTAAGTGATAACAAGATGAAATTTCAAAATAACTTTCATTAAACGTTTCAAAATTGGGACTTCTAGCCCTTACATAAGACATTCGTCATTAAACGGAAAATTAAAATTAAGGAAAATAGGGGTTTCATGCACGCCTTAGGTAACTTTCCACTAAAAAGCAGACAAGTACTACCACAAGAACTACTAGGGTTACCCGGATGGCAAACCTAGCCTCTGCCCTAGTGGTCTCGGTGCGGTGCTCAAGGATCTCTTTGTCTACCTCCAAGGTTGTGATCTTGTCTTCCTGGGTCCATATCTGATTGGCCAGGTCGTCGATCCTTTGAGTCAATAGGTCATGTCGAGCCCTATGCTCCATCTCCCGCCTCATAAATTCCGCGGTTTCCACGAACCTAGGAATGTTAGGCACCGGGATTCCCATTGCCACGACAGGTGCCCCGGCATGTCTAGCCCTTAGGGTAGGGGTAGGTGCTAGATATGGGTCCCTTGGTGGTGATGAGAACCGGTGGTGAAGATGAGGTGGTCGATAAGGATTTCTCAGTGGTGATGTCCTAGGGTTTCTGATCCAATTGGTGTTGAGCTCAGCTCTTGCCCTAGCATTAGGGTAAGGACTTGGTTGATACACCGGTGACTCGCTACTCTCTTCGCGGTCGGACTCTCCTATTGGGCGATACACTGGTGAAGAGTGTGAGTGGGAGTCCATTACCTAGCAAGAGGGAGAGTAGAAAGAAAGGTTGTGAGTAAGTTGATCAAATATATTCAAAAGTTTTTATACATAATACTGAGTTATCACAGTAATATTTTTAAAATAGTTTTAATTGGAAGTTGATGGGATAACGAGGAAGATTCCCGGAAGAAAGGGGTGGTCACAAGGACTCACTTATGTACCCTACTTCCATAGCCAGAATTTCCTCGTGAGTTTACAACTTTTTAGTTATTGTCACCGATATTTGGGTTTATGGTACTATGTTGAGGTTCATTAGAGTCTTAAACGTGGAGCTTGTTTATTCTATAGTAGGCTTCTTCTCTTGCGGGAAAACGATCAGGTTACTAACCCCCTTTGTTAATGTTCTTTAGGTTTAAAAGTTGTTAAGTTTTGTTTACAAGAAACGGTGATGTGTAAGTTTTAAGGACATATGAAGGTTTTGAGTTTTAAAAGTGTAACAAAGTTTTGAGTTAGTCATAAAATGAAGTTTGCTTGAGTGACGAAAAATGAAATGAGACACAAGAGTTTCCCCTTATGTGCCAAGTTTATAAAATAATGAAGTTTATAGGAGAATTTGTAGAGTAATACGTAGTTTTAAGGGTTGTATTACAACGATCACGAAGTTTATTGGGTAGTATCTATAAATATAAGTTTATGTATGTAGTTTTTAAGTATAATCTCATAAGAATTTCTCCTTGAAGGTAATTTCTTCAGGTCATGACGAGTAAGCATGCTGTCATGTGACAAGACGGGACTTAAGAATCATAGAATAAAGATTATAGAGGAAGGTTTTTGAATCATGAATTTATGAAGTGTAAAGTATTTGAGATGGTACTCATTTAGTGCATATCACTAAGTAAGTACTTTGACATATCAAGAGAGATCTATGCTCACTAATGTTTAGAGAAGTCATGCATTCCTATAAGTGGATACTCATCCCAAGAATTCCCAGGAAAGCATACGGGTCCAACGGTTGATTTGGATTTATACGAAATGCTTTCCTTGACAGAATTTCCCAGAATACAGGTATCCACCCTTCCGGTCCGCACAAGTTCTCACACGTTATCTAGAACTTAAATATTCTTGACGAGAGTTTAGTGGAGGATTAGGCTTGAAGCCTAAGAATGTGTCCTCGATGTGATAGACTCTTGTAGCATGTAGGTAAGTAGAAACGTAGAATCTCCAAACGTTCGTATATAAGATTTAAGAATAGAATGAGGAGAGAATTCCTAGTAAAGGACATGAGATAACTCATGTTTGGGTCTCCTAAGTTATAGTCTAGGTCATGTGTCTAATAACCTAATTCCCTATAACCAAGGCTCTGATACCAATCTGTCACACCCCGACCGACGGCGGATTATACGTCGGGGCGGACGCGGTTGTTCAATAGCACAAGGTTAACTATTAAAGTTTCGATATTTCATTAATGAATAATTTAAGTTTCAATACAAGGAAGAATAATGCGAATACAACATTTAATTTAAGTAGTCTAGGTCCAAATCATCCTATGTGATCACAAATAAGCCTCATGTTGTAGAACCTGAAACATGTGAAAGAATATGTCAACTACAAAATAGTTGGTGAGATACAAAGGTTTTGACACACTTTAACAAGTATTTGAAAAAGTCTTACAATTCACTATGATTCATGCATTCTATAATGTAAGTATGAGAAAACAAGCATGTTAGACATTGTGCACTTCAACCCTCCAACCAAGTTTAGGCATAACCCGCAGGTTTCCCTTATAAGTCTCAAGTCTCAAGTTTAAAGTTTAATTCAGTAACAATCACCAAGGGCTCCCCCCGAAGGGGTCAATCAATCAAGGTGGATTGGTCAAATACAATAGATCTATCATTGTTACTATAGGCTTAATCAAAGTTAATGAATGTGCTAGTTTTAAGTTTAATCTAAGCATACAAGTCTCAAGTTTAACATAAAAATAAACATGTAGTCATAGTTATACAAGAATTGTATAAGTTTGAGAAGTTTGAACATGTTTCACCTCAAAAGTATAGAAAGGAAAAAGGGGCTAAGTATACTCACTTGGATGATGAATAGTACCCGACACGGATAAGTATTTGCAAGACTTGGAGGGAGAATATCCTCACGATAAGCCTAAGTATGCAAGTTTAAAGATTTAAGTATGATCCTATAAGTCTATGGTAAGGATCTAGGATTTCAAGATTGACTAGGGGTTCAAATGGGAGACGGGAATGATTGTGTTTATAAAGTTTAAGTCAAGTTTTTATAAGGTTTTGAATGAGTCATACTAGACTTGGATTTCAAAGTTTAAATAAGTTAATAGTTTAAAATAATTATTGTTTAAAATAATTATTTAAGATAAGGATTAAAGATAAATAATAATTATTTCAAAAGTAAAATAATTATTAAATACAAAGTATTTAAAGACTAAATAGTGATTAAGGATAAATAATAATTATTTAAGAATAAATAATTATTAAGGATAAATACTTATCTTATAAGAATAAATATTATGTTTAATCATTTATTAAAGTATTTAGATGTTAAATATTTATTTCACAATTTAACTTGTAAATAAATAATGTTTAAAATGTGCTAAGTTTAAATAATATGAAATTGTAAGCATAAATAATTATGTTTAAATAGAATTTCTTATAAGGTTCATATTTTGATTATAAGTTTATAAATAGAACCATAAGTTGATAAAGGTTTTAAATAATGTTTCTGTTAAGTTTATAGTATTTAAATAAAGTTTATCAGTTTTACAAATGTTTTTAAAGTTTCTATTTTCATTTTGTAAAGTTTATAAGTTTATAAGTATTTAATAAAGTAGATTTATATATATGTTTTTTTTCTATTTAAATTTTATATAAACATTTAAGTTTTCTGTTTATACAAAATTATAAGTTTTATAAAATGTGTAAGTCTAAGATTTATTAAGTTTAAAATTTCCTGTTTTTGTAAAGTTTATAAGTTTATAAATGTTTTAATCTTAAATAGCAATGTATATTTATTTATTTTTAAATAAATAACAAGCCTTAAATTTAATAGATATAAATTTTATGTAGAAATGAACAAGTTTATAAGTTTTTCTAGTTTTCTAAATATATAAGTTTTATAAACTTTTCTGATTTTTATTAAAAGTTATATAAGTTTTAAAAGTTTGTAACTTAAATTAAAGATAAAAAAAAACTTCTTTAATTCCGAAAATAGATAAATTAAGTTTACTGTTTTCATAAAATGGTTTTTGTACAAATATAAGTTTTTATAAAAGTATAAAAGCATTTTTATGGATCTTAAGTATTTAAAACTGTTTTTAAAGATTTAATTGTTATAACTTTTAGTTAAGTTTAATTAATTAAATTGGTTCTGGAAGATAAAAATGTAACTAAAAACCAGTTTTAAGTTTATAAAAGTTTAACAGATTTTATAAAAATAATTAAAGTATTTAAAGCTGATTGAAAAAGTATTAAAAAAATAAAACATCAAAACTCAGGCTGGCCGGATTCGAACCCGGGCCAGCTGAGTCCAAACACGCACACACTACCACCCGGCTACGGGCCTCGCTAGTGTTTTAACCGGAAAATGAATTAGTTAAACAGCATCTCAAATCACCCATCTTTTCCTTATGAACCCTAGAATCGAATTTCCCAATTATGTATCGATTAACCCTCTGTTTATGTAAATTGACAGAGGGCTAATGATCTAAGAATGAAAACGACAAGATTGGCCATACGAATTACCTGTTTTGATATCGGATTGAGGGAGAACCAGCTTGAGTTTTAGAAACGGCAGACGCAAGTTTGAATCGGTAATGCAGGTTCGATTCGGACGAATTGAGGGTTTAGAGAGTTTATGTGTGGTGTCGTCTAGGTGCCTCAATCCGTTTTTATAATCAATTTCGTGATTAAATGCTAGATTAGTTGGGAGGTTTATGGTTGAGCTAAACGGATTAAATTTCGAATTTACGTGTGGTTACAGTTGGATTCGAGCATTGATACACCTCGGGGCAGGACCGCTTGCGCGAATGGAAGCCCGAGGTTCGTTGAACTTGGTCGATTACGCGTTTTTTGGAACTTCGAAGGCGAAACCGGACCAGGCGGGACTCGAACTCGCGACTGGGTTTGAGTTCCGGGAGTTTGGGTTTATTACAAAACAGGTCCTTGAAGTTTCCAACCTTCATCATTTTATGCATAAACTTAAATTTAAGTTTAAAATAAGTTTCTAAAATGGCAACTTTAGTCCCTGGACTTTTATAAAATCAAATATATATGTTTAATAAAAATTTATAAAATGATTTATAAGATTTATTATAAGTTTAAGTATTAAGTTTATATAATTACAAACTTAAGAATTTATATATATATTTATACTTTTTAAATAACCCTCACATATATATACACATATATGTTTTAAGTATAAATTATTTTTCCTTAACTATATATTAATTTAAAATTAATATTTATTGTTTAAGGAAATAGTTTTAATATGAAGTCGAGTTTTAATTTAATAATACGTGCAAAGGTTTTAGGAAAAGATAGGTCGAAAAATCTCGGATATTACACATCTTTAGGTATACAAGAACATCAATGATGTGGGCTTAAATAAAGCTAAGATCATCTAAAAGTGTATGCATTTTCATAGTTCTTATAAACACGTCTTTTATAAATTAAATCAAAGTTCTATAAAATAATTCAATAGTTATAAAAGATTAATTTAGTGAAGAAATAACTTAAGATTAAATAAAAGATGCAAACTAAAAATATTTACTAACAAAAGTTTTATAACATAAAAGAACTTTTACAAAATATAATTATCATTGAACAAAGCACATGGTTTTACTTTTTTATAAAACAAACTAGATTATATTAAAGTTTATATCTTTTATAAAATGAAAATATATATAAAGAATTTGTTGGAAGAATCTTCCACAAGAGGAAGTTTTTCATTATGATTTAAAGTCTTGAAAACAAAGGATATACATTTTGATTAAAGACTTCAATCTTTTGGGATTTGACATGAGTTTCAATTTAAAAGCATGCCAAAAATCTATACTAATAAATAAATGTTTAAGATGGACACTTGTCGCTTTCTCGTGTCTTCTCACATTAGTTTTTCCGTCTCTCTCTCCTAATAAATGCACATCCATCTTATTAAATAACTAGCTTAGAACCTGTGTACTACACAGAGTGAAAAAATATCAATATATAAAATTATTAAATCTTTATATATGTATCTTATAGGTGAAAAATATATTATATATACTAATAATAGAAAACAAAACAAAAAAATATGTAAAAATTAATATATAATTGAGTTTAAAAAATACATAAAATACTATTACATGTAATTTGACTTTCATTTATTATTTGATTCAAAATATAAGATAGGTAATTACATTTCAAAGTTTCTAATTATAATATTAGATAATTTTAAATAAGTGTGTTTTATTAGTATAACTAAGTTAGTTCCCGTGTATTACACGGTTAATGAAAAGAAACATATATTATTCATAAGTGTTTAAATAAGAATTACTTTAAATAGTGAAAAAAAAATTTACAATTACATTCACAAAACCAAATTACATAAGGTAAATTTTTTAGATTCTAGAAAGTTGATTTTGATTAATTGTTATTTGCTTAACAAAGATAAGTTGTTAATTTTTTTTTAAAAATTGTCAATTTAATTTTCTAATTATAGTACATTTGTGAGAGTTAATTTATTTATTTTGTTATAATTTAAATAACACAAAGTTCAAAATTTTTAAATCAAACGGTTTTTAAGTTCTAGTAAAATGATATTAAATAATTTTAACAATTATATTTGTTAAGCATTTATTATTTGTGAGAGGATTAAAATCTTAAATTATAATTAAAACTTTAGGTGGGAAAACCATTTTACAAAAAACCTTTATTTATTAGGGAGTATAGATTAGTATTTTTCTTTAATTAGTTATATTTTGAATTCTTATTATATATTCTTATTTAATATAATTATTATTTTTCTTTAATAATATATTTATAATATCATTATTATTTAATAAGATATAGGTGCATTTATTAGGAGAGAGGCGAGAAAACCAATGTGATGAGGCATGAGAGAGTGACATGTGGCAATTCAAAACCTTTATTTATTAGTATATATAGATAATGTATTATAAATATATTATTAAAAAAAATACTAATTATATTAACTAAGAATAAATAATAGTAAATTAAAATATAACTAATTAAAGAAAAATATTAATTTGTTATATACACACACATTTCCATTTTATATATCTCGAAACGATCATAATAGTCTGATAAGTTAAGACGTATTACAAGTTTATAAGTTTTATCTTTTTTAATATACAATCTCGTGTAATACACGGGATTATAACCTAGTATTTAATAAAAAGTGGTCGACATTGTGATTTATAAAATGAAAATTCTCATTCTGAGTCAAATGACTCAAATATGGTTTGTGGCAATGCGTACAAAATTATATAATGGCTAAATTTTCATAAATGTTCATCATCTTCATTCGACGGTTTTGGTTCACCATATTCATTCATTCATCTTCATTAGCAGTTCGTCATCATCATCTCCATTATTAGTTCACCTTCAATCATCTCCATAAAATAGCCTATGAGTTAAGACATCACATCGTACTTCCTTTACGAGGTACAAATATAAAGAAAATTGGTCATGAATATTGAGCTTTTGATGCATTGGTCTTTTGTTGTCCTTTTCAAACATAGTTTTTCAGATTTAGTTTATATTTTAAAATCTATAAATACTTGTATAGTTGTATTAAACATTTGATTCGTATCTAAAACCCCTTATCAAAAAACAATGATCAATCTATATGTTAACATAACATCGTTGGAATAATACCATTTATAACTGATAAATTATAGATTACAGTCGTAGAGATATATGGATGTAATTAATAGACGTAAACAACTGAAAATAGTAGCATAAGTACAAACCGAATGAGGAGAAAAATGAATTTGGTTGAAGCTTGTTTTAGACATGACTTAAAACAAATATATACTCTATAATAAATAAAGGTTTTGGTGAAACAAATTTTCCCGTCTCTCTCTCATATTAATTGCACAAATTTTCTTTAATTATTTTTTAATAAGTTTTTGTTTTCCGTCTCTCTCTCCTATTAAATAAGAATGATTTCTATGATACATTTTATAAAACGTTTTTTATTTAAAAAATATAGGTTTTTTCATAAAGATTTTTAGAAATTGAACATTTATTTCTTTCTTTTTATAAAACATATTAAAAAATAACTATATGAAGTTTCTAAAATTTGTATTAAAGAACTATGTAATATGTCATAAATATGTAATATATAAATATTTATTATTAAGTATATAACATTACATTTATTTAACTCGTGTAATACACGGGGTTTCTAACCTAATTTAATATATATGCATGTTTATTAACCAGACCTGAACCCATCAACAAATGGTCAAGTCCTTGGTCCTGCATCTTGATGGGTCTATCCAGGTTTATGTAGGCGTTCACAGATCGGTCTTCACGCTTTAACATGCATGCCCGATTAATAAACATACATATATATCAAGATAAATTAGTTAACATCTACCGAAACTACTAAAAGTTTTAAGTTTAGAACTTCTAGAACACCTCTTTTCCACAAGGGACCATGAAAATCCAAAAGTACCAAAATTTTCAAATCCCTCTTACTAATGTGTGATTCCGGTCCTCACCGGCCTATCTACTAGTCAATTAGTTGTGCTTGACCACCTTTAAGTCTTACTTTTATTTACACAAAATCATATTAAAATTTGCTTCCCGGCAAAAAAGTTTATAAACCTATTCCTATATAATATCTTTTCTTCTTATCTCTTATTTTTTAAAAATATATGGCAGCACTTTGGAAGGGGCATGGTGGCTCAATGAAGGAAAACCGGGATCTTTGTGATCTCCGGTTCGATCCCGAGGGCATCCGGGTTTTACCATCAGTGGGCCTTCGGGCGGGTGGGTTTTCCCAGGAACTGAAGATAACTTGGGGCGCTTAAGGGCTCCGTACGGCTGAGTTGGGCCAGCTGGCGGTGGCATTTTATCAATAGGTCACCTGTACGAAGTACCTAGACAATTCTCTGTTTGTTAGTCATTAAAAAAAATTTAAAACAGTCAACCACTTCATATTCCCCAATTTAAGACGACAAAAGTATTATCCCACGTGCTTCAAATTCGAGACGGCAAATAGTTATTGTATTAAAATATTGTTACGCTTTTAAAAACCCCCCACATGTCCAATATTCCCCACTCACTCTCTCTATATTTCCAGCCACCGCCCCTTCTCTCCTCCACAAATGGACCGCCGGAGAACAACTTTCACCGTTTTCCTTTCCCTTTGCACTCTCGCCGCCGCTACCTCCGTCGGCGATCACGGCTTCTCGTACCTGGAATCGACTTGTTCGCAGGGCAGTGACGCAATCGAAACCCTAAGAAACAGAACGCCGCTCGTTTTCCCATACGTGCAACCGTCGTCGGAATCATGCAGAGTCTGGTCGGAGGCTTGCTCGGAGGAGGTTTTGGCGATGGCGAAACGGCCGGAGAACGTACGGTGGTTGAAATCGGTGAGGAGGAGGATACATGAAAATCCCGAGCTGGCGTTCGAGGAGTTTGAGACGAGTAAGCTGATTAGAAACGAGTTGAATGAAATGGAAATCGGTTATCGGTTTCCGTTAGCCACCACCGGAATCCGAGCTACCATCGGCACCGGTGAAGCTCCGTTCGTCGCCATCAGAGCTGATATGGATGCTCTGCCTATTCAGGTTGCGTCTTTAGCTTTTCTTTTTCCTCTTAAAATAAATTATAAACTTATAATGAGGAAATTATTTTATCTGTCTTATTAAATACTTAAATTAACAAAATAAAAAAAATACACCTGATGCATATTTTTTATAATAGTTTTTCCAAAATATTACTTAATTAATTAAAAAAATACACCTGATGATGACTATCCTTTTATAATTAATTTTCCAAATTATTTAAATTTAATAAATATTTTTTTATAAAATCACACAGGAAGCAGTAGAATGGAAACATAAAAGCAAAGTTGCGGGTAAAATGCACGCTTGTGGCCATGACGCCCATGTCACGATGCTTCTTGGAGCGGCCAAGATCTTAAAATCTCGTGAACATCTTCTTAAGGTAAAACTCATCTTTAAATTAAATTAAATTAAATTAAATAGATATATAATATAAAAATTATATATTTACATTTTGTCACATCAAGCCCTTTTATAGGTCATTTTCTTATTTTTAAGCTGAAAATGTTATTAGCGTACCTTGACAATGATTTATTAGTTTAATGATCCTATTTTTATTTTAAATCTTTTTTTGCTTATTATTTAATGTGACATAATTATATCTATAGATATAAACCTGTAATCAGCCCTTGAAAAATAAGTAAAAGGTGAATTATCTAGTCAGATAATGGAAAATGAGGCTTTTTTATTCATTTAATGTTACATAACAACACAAACGTTTAAAAAGAAGGGTTCAAAGCATCATGTAAAGAGTATCATGATCCAAGAAGGTATATGTTTGTTCTTTTGTTTTCCAACTGTTATCAACTCCTGAATAATAAGTAAAAGGTGAGTTATTCATTCAAATAACACAAAACAAGGTTACTGTTGACCATGTGACTATAAAATGGGTGGTAGAGTTTCTTCTAGTGCAGTTTTTGAAGATAAAATTCAAGTGATTTATTAGAACTTTGTGGTGATCATTTAAGGTATTGAAGGACCAAATTTGGTTCAAGATACTTTTAGGTTTTGAAAATGAACCGGCTTATTTGGGTCATTTTTAAATAATAAATATACATTTTAATTGTTGTCTCCCTGTTTATAAGAACATTTTTCAGTACATGTTATTGATGTTAAAGTGTACTTGTTATTAGTATAATAATAGCTAGGGGGGTGTTAATTCTTGTTGGATTCAGGTAGGCGTCATCTAACCTAAACATAACTCGTTTAATTATTTTGTTGAAAAACTCAACTATAATCTAGACTCGTTTAGACCATGCAACTCAGTCTCAGACATGTCTCGTGCACCCATTTATTTGTACCCGTCAAATGGGTTGATGGATTGTAATCAAGTTTTAAGCAGGTCTTAAACGGGTTGGTGTGTTGAACTTCTAAAACATAAATTATATGTTTATTTATTTAATTTTTAGTTAACGGGTCACAGGTCGAAAAGTTTATTTACAACCCAACTTATACTTAACTTGTTTATTAAATAGCTTAGGTTGTCAACCCTTTTATGACCCGAACCCTTATACAACAAAGCTAAAGCCTGATTATTTTCATGTCGGGCTTGTATAGTCTTGATGTAACGGGCCGATATGATTTGGTGTTTATTACAGGGGACGGTTGTACTGATCTTTCAACCAGCAGAGGAAGCTGGAAATGGTGCAAAAAGGATGATGGGAGATGGAGCTCTTGAGAACGTAGAGGCGATTTTTGCGGCTCATGTATCGCACCAGCATCCCACAGGTTTGATCGGGTCAAGGTCCGGCCCTCTTCTTGCAGGTTGTGGGTTCTTTAAAGCTGTTATCCAGGCTGGAACCGGAAATCCAGTTCTGGCCGCCTCTGCTGCTGTCATAAGCTTGCAGGGGATCGTGTCCCGTGAAGCAAACCCACTCGACTCACAGGTGGTTTCCGTGACCACGTTTACTGGCGGTGATGATCCCAATGTAATGCCCGATTCTGTCGTCCTAAAAGGGACCCTGAGAGCATTCTCAAACACCAGTTTCTACCAGCTCGTTCGACGAATACAAGAGGCAAGTTCTGACCATTCTTTTAATCATTTAGTGCATTTTTAAAAACGGGTCGTGTAACAGGCCAAAATGAGTCAGAGTTAAAACTAACTATACAAACGGGTCGACATTGCCACAGGTTATTGTACAACAAGCCAGCGTGTTTAAATGCTCAGCGACGGTGGATTTTTTCGAGAACCAGTCGACTATATATCCGCCAACGGTTAACGATGACAAGATGTATGAACATGTGAGAAAGGTCGCGACCGAGCTTTTTGGCCCAACGGGTTTCACTGTTGTACCATCAATGATGGGTGCCGAGGACTTCTCGTTTTACTCAGAGGCGATTCCTGCAGCGTTCTTCTATATCGGGATAATGAACGAGACATTGGGCTCGACACACACGGGCCATTCCCCGTACTTCATGATCGATGAGGACGTGCTTCCTATCGGGGCTGCAACTCATGCTGTAAATGCAGAAAGATATCTCAATGAACATGGGGTTTTTGCTCGATGAATGCAGGGGAGACACTGATCTAGTGCTAGTATAGTTTGTTCTATTTTGGTCTGATACGATCATGGTTCAGATCTTTAGTTTTTCCATTAAGTCCTTAATGGATAATGAATGATTGTATGTAGTAAGTGGTGAATGAAAATAATCTTTACTTTTTGTGTCGAATAGTGGGTAAAAAGACAATTATACCCTTTTAAACGAGTTAACTGATATTCTGAAAAACAAATAATTGTTAAATATATTGTTACCACAACGTTTGCAAACAAAAACTAAATTGGTGGTTGTAGGTCACAGAAAAATACCAAAAATGTGGTTAAAACAAACAATATTGGACAAAGTAGCTGTCTTTCTTTACACTCATAAAAAATAAGGATGGTATGACATCACTACCATTGTCATTTTTAAATATACGGTATACTACATATAATGGCATTTTATAAAAATGTGATTAAAATATACTTTTGTTAGCCAGGTATAAAGAAATAACAAAATCTATGATTCAAGATATATATAAATTACCCCAGTTTGACAAAATGATAAATCCACTAGTTAGTGGGAAAAAAAACTTGACCTGTTCACACAAAAAACTTTATTTGTGCTTTTGTAACTATTTGGTAGTATTAGTAAAAATCATCTATGTATCGTCAAACTGTACCGCTAACGCATACTATATACTAACATAAAGAATAAAACAGATTCTATATGATATATCCGATGGGAATTTACATACAAAAATCTCTCATTACTATTTTTTTTTGTTTGGTTTCGTGTTAAAGTTACTTGTAAAATATTCTAAAATGAAGTTAGAACAATATGTATGAAAAATCATTTGGTACACAAAGTAATTATTTGCTTTACATAAAGACTCTCAAGGGAGAGATTGTTAATGCTATAAATTGATAACCATTGAGATTTTAAAGTCTTAGTTATGAATCATAACTTATGATTAATCTCTTGAATATATAAACTTTAAAATTATAATGGACATATATGATATTATAAAATCAAGCTAAGTAAATATGATATTATAAATATATTAAATTCATTTGAAAAAAAGGGACTAAAACTATTAACAATATTTGGTTTAGTAGTACACTTCAATATCAATGATGGAGGAATATTTTTTTGTGATAAGAGTGGTATTAGTGGCGCAATTATCATTACTATCATCATTACTACCATTGCATCTTTGTTGAATTTCTCATTTCTTTGATGTAAAAAGTTGATAAAATTGAAAAGAATTATGAGGTCATTATTACAAAAAATGGTCAATGTGGTATTTTTTTTATAACCTTTTCCATTATATATTCTTTTTTAAAGACAAATTTCATTAAACACAAGAAGCTAGCTAGTGACTACAAAGTATATGACAAAAAAGAAACAGAAAAAATAAAGGAGAAGAGAAGGAAACAGAACTGTACTGAAGCATTGCTAAAAACTAAAGGAGCATCAGTTTGTCTAATCCATTAAGACTAACTTTACCCTATCTGATTAAAATACTTTCATCTTCTTCAATTTATACACTTACTTTTTTTTAAACGCAAAATCACTTAAGAGCACAAACAAACAAAAAATTCATAAATTAATATACACATTAAACTAATAGCTATGGTTAAAAATAAAATTCTAACGTTAATCTCAAAACACAATCTTTGTAACCCCGATGTAGCCTAAAATCAGACACCCTAATTTACATCCATTCATGAAGCATGTGGCCTTAATGTTATTATTAAACATAAACACCTTAATGAATACTAGTGAATCACATGAGTACTCTTGTTAATTTACTTGCATGAAGTACAAAATTAAACCTTTGAAAATTTAAATATCATAACGAACATGTAATAAACTATTTTCATTGACTAACTTTTTTTTAATTTCTCATAACATAGAGACTATTTTTGTAATTTAATTTTAATAAAGTGTATTTTATGTATTTGTTTTAGATTGTTGTCATTTCTTGTCAAGTTGGTGATTAAATATAAGGCAAATTATACACTATAATTACAAAACTTGGATGAACAGTAAGAGAACATGTGACGTATTTTTAATGGAATGTAAGAGAGGTAACCAATAACAGCTTGTGAGGCAGTCTGTTTCATTATTATTATTATTTTTAAATTACAGATTTTTTTTAAAGATGTATTCCATTTTCATCGAAGTTGTTAACGAGATAATGGGTTAACACGAACATGACTTGTTTTCCGTTTAAGTTTAGGGAGTTTTTTTTTAAATATCTATTTATACTTTATCGGAGTTATTTTAAAGTTATTAACATTTAAAACTTGATATTTTAAACTAATTTCTTTCTTACTATTCGTGAAACTAATTTCTTCTTTTGAACTTTTCAAGAATTCTTTTATCTATAGCTAACTTTGTTTATTACTCTTAACTAATGATCCTCATTTCTCCTTCTTCAATTGACTTTATTGAGTTTCTATAATCTCAATCTAAATATATAAATATAAGTTTATTGATTAGAAATGATATATTTGATAAGAATTAGATAGATATATGGGTAATGTTGGAATCCTTCAACCCCAACCTCACATCATTGATACCTTAAATGTATCGTTAAAACAATGTTGTTTTGCTTGTTTGGCAGGGAACACTACACATGCAATTGCTCACAATTTTTCTTCATTACATATCGGTATAAAAATATTAATGGTCAACATGTGACATTAAAACAGCTCAAATAACATTAATGTCCAACATGTGGCATAAAGAAGAAAATAATGACGTCACGGAATTATTTCAAACATTTTAATCACTGTTAATAATTCACATAAAACAATTTGCTTATAACTTCACGAAATTGATATTTTTGACGAGTTTTTATGAGTTCTCAGGTATTAAGTCTTTCAAAAAATTCAAAAAAATCCAAACCCATATATGTATATTATAAATATTGTTTTAATATTTAATAAAAAGCATAGGTAAGCTTTCAAAGGTTTGGTATTGTTGTAACTTGTAAGTATTTGACATGTGACTAAATAAAAAAAGGTAGAGATTAATGACATAATATGATGTTGACAGACCAAACATGTTGAGTTACTGTTGCTTTTAGTCTCGGATTTAGAATTTTTGTTTGGTTAAAACTAGAGTTTGTAACCTAGGGATGTCAATGGGTCAGGTCGGGTATCTGTACTCTCAAACCTATACCCGGTTGTAAAATCGTGTCTCATACATGGCACATTACCCGTCGGGTTTGTGTCGAGTAATTACCCGACAGGTACCGGATATACTTGTCGGGTATGTGTCGTTGACATTTCTATGACTATTTTTATATTCTTCATAGTTAATTAAATATCAGTATATTACATACATTAATATCATCAAATATATATTTCAAAAGAAATTAATTGTTCATATAACTAACCTATTAGAAGACAAAGGTTAAGAAAAACAAAAAAAAAATAAAAGTTTTCAGGTATATGGTTCAGGTAAACGAGTATGTGATTTCGGGTAATCGGGTCGGGTATCACCTAATCCCATACCCGCAAAATATTTTAAAACTATCCCCTGCCCGGTCCCATTCCTATCGAGTTTCAGGTATACCCGTCCCGAATCAGGTTTCAGGTATACCCATCGAACTTGCTATCCCTATTATAACCCCTATATAATGACACCCTTATTTACTAAATCTTACTTTCTTCCAAACTAAATATATTATTATTATTTTAGAACTTCTATGTATAGTAACTTTTTGTTGTGCCACCTGTATTACACCCGTGCTACTTTTTTTTAAAGGTGAAGACCCATCCACGTACATTAAACCCATGTCTCATATTGAACCCACGACCTTTCTCTTGTCTGTCCCACCTTAAGGCCCGATACATGTTGGTGCACTTAAGGTTGTAAATGAATCGAACGTTAAACGAACAGTTCCGTTTGTTTACGTTCGTTCGTTTAGTAAATGAACGAACATGAACAAGGAATTCTATCCGATTAACTAAATAAACAAACATGAACAACGGTCTCATTCTTTCAATTGTATTCATGAACGTTAGGTAATGTGTTCATGAACGGTCATTCATTTACGTTCTTTTATGTTCGTTCATTAAAGTTTTTTTATATTTCTTTTTTATTTTATCTAAACTTTTTATATTCTTTAACTTTTATTACCTTAACGACTAATCCTATTCTCATTTATATGTCGTTCCCCTATTCTCACAGTTTTCAGTAGTTCTGTTCCGCGATTATTCGATTCAGGCTTCAAGTTCCAACATGGTTGACATAAAAAATCCCAAACAAGTCTTCGTTCGGTTCAGTTCGTGAACAAATCCATTTCCTTAATGAACGAACATGAACATGAAATTTTGTTTGGTTAGTGTCCATGAACCATTCGTGAACAAGTTCAATGCTAAACGAACGAACACGAACAAGGCTTCGTTCAATTCGGTTTGGTTCGATTCGTTTACAACCCTATGTACACTCTAGCTCTTTTAATAAGGCTATGGGGTATACAACTCGTGGAGGATGAGTTGACGGCTATGAGCCGTGGAATACCGTGCCTCTTGCGCGTGGACTACCGCCGTGGAGGATTTCCGTGGAAAATTCCATATGTGTGGAAGAGATGGCAGGAGCAATGAGGTGTAAACATGTGGCACTTTCCATGCCCCCTATATGTGAAAACCGTGTCGAAATGAGGTAGTGCCTACATGGCACACACAATTTCCAAGGGGTATACCACATAGCTTAACAACTAGAAGCCATGCATCATCATGTAATAGCATATGTAATTCTAATAAGAATCATTTCAACATTATTCGCCCAATAATTGTCGTTGGTGAAGGTGTAAATCCATCATTTCTTCTTGATACACACTTTCCTTAAAACATTAAGTTAGCTCTAAAATCACCCTTTAAGATTATATGTGAGCAATAACCAGAGATTTGAAAGTGTTAAATCTGAAAACTAAAGGATCTAATGTTCTTCAACATACGATTCATACAAGTATTTTAACCCTAAATTTCCTTGTTCATAAGATTTCTAAGGTTTGAAATCATATGGGTTTTTGGACATGTTAGGTGAAATCAGAAGGTTAAGGAGATGGTACCATAGAAGAACTACTCAAAACCTGGTCAGAAAACCAGTTTCAACCCGAACCAATTTGACACTCAGCCTGATTTTGACTTATTGTTGACCAAACACAACCAGTTTAAAAAAAAGGTTTGTACATCTCTACCCCAAACCAGTTTTATTAGCACAATATTAACGGGTAACATGAGTTTTAGGTTCTCACAGTTACCAAAAAGAAAAATCCTTAAGTTATTGTAAACACATTTTAGCATTGTCCCTTCTCAAAGGAGACTTATTTCAACTTGAAAAATACAGAACTGTGAGCGATTTCTCACAAGACTTGGAGAAAAATATGGGACCGTATACACTTTTTTCATCTACAAATACAAAATACATTATACCAAAAGAAAATTTGCAGTTATATTAAAAGGATAAAAACAAAAGAACTGGAGTTACATAAATGCAACTTATGAATGACCTGTTGGATTGAAATGGAAAATCATCTTAGTTCAACATTCATCTGGCTTTGCACCTGATCTCGCACATTCCCCTGCATCGTTATCCATCCATCAAGTCGTAAAGCTTATTATTATTACTATTAAGGAAAGAAGATTTTAAATGAAACAGGTTTTGATAAAAAGATATTAATTTACCTGTAGCTCGTTTATTTCCTCGTCTGTAAGAGAACGCTCCATGGATCGATATGTGATCCTGTAGCAATGACTGGTCATTCCTTTCTTGTTGGTGAAGTTGTCAATCAATTGTACCTAAACATATACATAAGTTTGTTATTTCATACTTAAATAAATAAATAAATAATTGGTCAGACAATGTTATACCTCCTCCGCAAGATCACCAGCAACGCCTCTGACAATTTCACAAAGATTGTTTTCAGTGAATGAATCATTGATCCAGAAACTCATGTCTTTATAACAAGGTGGATACTGCGTATAATAATATGCAAATTAATGAGCTTGAGTGCACCACAAGGTTCAATTTAACATAATGCCAACTCATACCTTTGAAAATGGCTTGAATTTTATCCCAAGTTGACCTTTAGTAAACTGCATCAATAACAACGGGTCAAAGAGATCAAATTGTAAAATATCAGCTTAAGAGGGAAACAGGTCGAAAAATAGATTATTACTGAAATAATATAATTTTTGTAATCATATATGATACAATAATTATCAAGTAACAAAATTTAACAAGATAAGGACAATTTTAGGTCAACCAGGTTCGGCCCGTAACTGGTTTGGGACTAGTAAAGTACCTGAGATGTGAATCGCTTATCAGTAGACCAAAAAAGTCTAATATCAGGGATGTCAAATAGGACCATTGCCAAACGTTCCAATCCAAGCCCAAATGCCCAAGCCACATTATCAGTCTTCCCACCCCGTTTTAATATTTCTTGTTCCATCACCCCGCAACCAAGAACCTCCAACCACTTCTCCTGTACAATCAATTAAAATAACTTAACTTTTATTAAAAAAAAAATTGTCATACAACCCTTTAAACAAATTCTCAAAAAGATACTTCTAAAATGCCCATCAGTGAGGAGTTCTAAACGAAAAATGATGTTATTAATATCTGGTAATGATAGAGAAAACTTTACCTGGAAATATATCTCGAGTTCAAAAGATGGATTTGTAAATGGAAAATAAGAGTCAACCCATCGCATTTCAACAGCACCTGAACATTTCAACGGGTTTTAATTGCAAAAGCATACTTAATTTAATTCCAAATCAAAATGTATATGTATGTAACAGCCCAAGCAACCGTACCAAGATATTGTCCGCTTTGCCCCCGATGGGAAGCCCATCCAGGAACTCACGGTTTTGTTTTCACCCGACGAGTTGCTCGCCCAGGCAAAAAGCGTCTTGATAGAGAAGGTATCCACCCCCTTATAAGGAAGGCTTCGTTCTCCCCCTCAACCGATGTGGGATATTACAATGTAGCTCATGATTAGTTAGTTACTTACATCTCAACTTAACAAATATAATATTAAATTCTGAATGAAGTGAAGTGACTACTAACATCAACTATTGCATTTAGATCTTAAATTTGATTACTTACCAAAAAGGTGGCGTGCCAAACCCTCGAGACAAGCTTTTAGATCATTTGCAGCATATGAAGTTCCATCCATGCCAGAATCATTCCAATCATTTGGACTGAACACTCTCACTCCTTCCATCTGCACGCTCTCATACAAGGATTATAACCTGCATAACTTTAGGAGTGTTTGGACGCGTGCTTTGAAACTGATTATTGTGACTTGGATAGTCACAATCAGAATCCTATAATCAAATAATATGTTTATTAAAGCTAGGGATAGGTAGGTAATTTCACAGTTTCCTCGATAGTCAGTTTTCTTACAGCCCTTGCCTGCTTAACCCTATCTCACTATTTAACTGCAGGTGACAAAACGGGCTAGTCAGGCAGGCCAAAAGGAATAATTCTATTTGGTTGGGTTGACTCGAAACACTTTTTTTGTCAAAAAAGAATTTATATACAATTAGTGTGTCAAACATGAATACATGATGAAAAATATTAAATTATTTCTAGTAATTTACAAATAATCTAATATCTTGAATAGAAAGAGTTTAGAGTTTTATGCGTTAAAAGTTCACTTGGGTGACTTTTTGACAATTTTGACTGACTCGACTTATTTAACCTGTTTTATTTTAAGCTGCTTTTTTTTTGTTTTACTCGTTTGACCGTTAAGAGATAAAACATAACTGTAATTAAACAATTCATAAGCAAAATGCAAATGGATTGATTAGATAATCATGATCACTTTTATCCATACACCCCCTTAGTTAACTGTAATATTATGGATTTATTGATGATTCAGGAAAAAGAATCAGATACCTGATGGAATACAGGATAATGAGTTGAATCAATGGAGTCTCTTCGATAAACATCGCCAGTAACAAGAAAATTGGTATATCCTTTTCTTAGTAAATCAGCCTGATGTGCACTAGTGTGACACCTCAGCACGGTTTCTGCATCAATGTAGTATGTATCATTGTAACTCCTGCTCACATGATCAGCAGGTACCAAGACGTCATCAAAGTTCTACATGCAGAAAGGATATGAAATTGTTATCAAAAGATATAAAAATGTTTAAATAAATAATAATAACAAATCTATATCATAGTTATTACATGTCGTTTAGAAATTTTTAGACATATCTTAGCCTCTATTTAGGTGATCACACACCAATGATCTCAAAAGGTATTTTCTTTGTGGTAACTTTAAGGGCATACCTGTTTAGTAGTAACAATGGGGCACAAATCATCAAACTTATGAAACTGATTGTTGTAGTTGGAGTCAAAATACTCATATATTGCATTCTTGAGGATACCAAGGGGATGATCATCTCTCCTATGAAGTTGTAATCCAAGTTTAGTGAATATTAGATCCGGGACATTATTTGTTGGTTCATCCTTAACCACATCTGTATCACAAATTTACCGATATAAACTCTTATCAGGACACAAAATCAGAATACTAGCTAACAGTGGACTTGATAACAAAAGATTCACCAAAAGTTAGTACGATAAAAGGATGTAGAATTAAAACTTTTACGGTCAATCAAACCTGTTTGACTTGTGAAAGTCCACCAACCTACTTTTGAACTTTGAATTGATGTAAATCCATCCATCACAGTTCTCACCACCTTGGTTTTAAAAAGTGTGTGGCGCTCCGATGCGTTTTGATCACAAAAGCTGATGCGTGATGTGCAATGTGTGGGGCGTTTATTATTAAAAAATACTAAATTTTATTTATAGTTAACATTTTAAACACAAAAACATAAGACATTTTCATCATCTCTGGTCAAATTTGTTCATTCGATGGTCTAATTTGTTCAAATACTCAAACCCATTGCTCAATCAATCGTCAAATTTGTTCAATCGATAGTCTAATTTGTTCAATAAGATTTGAAAAACTCAGACCCATTGCAACCGATAGTCAACTGCATGATGCGTCGCCTCAGACCGCATCACGCATCAGAGTGCATCAGGCGCATCACATGAGCATCATGGATTCGCATCGCATCAACTGCAGCGATGGGATCTCATCATCGCATAAGATCGCATTATGAGCTCCTAATGCGCGCATTTTTAAAACCAAGCTCATTACACAATATAAGAAGCACCAAAAATTACATATTTAAGAAGATCTATATACAATATCAAAGAGCCCTATTATGATTGGGAGAGAGTATTGTGTTCCAACTTCATCATGCACATGATGCATCACACATTTGCAATTTCTTCAAACTTGATAATTGTCATATACCCAAACTAAAAAAAACAGAACAAAAACCTCTAACAAGATGTCAAAATTGAAAATTAAAAAGATTAACCATAATCCCAGACAAGATTTCATAAATTAAAAAACCTTCAATGAACTTCATAAATGAGCATGTATATAAGAAATTGAAACAAAAGGGCAAAGATATACACCTAGAAATGAGAAAAGAAAAGATACCCAAATCATAAAATGCGATACCTTGTTTGGAAATTTGAACTCCGCCGAGTTGAAGGAGTGAAGAAGCTATTGTTTGGGTGGATTTGTGTCTGCGAATGAAAGGTGAGGAGACGGAAACGAAGCCATTTTTGGATTTGGAAATGGTTTTGGTGGAGTGAAGGAAGAAAGAGGGTTTGGAGAGACGGATATGGTGAGCAAAGGTGAGCGCAGCCATGGTTTGGATTGTAATGGATTATCGCGATTTTAGCACCATTTTTACTCATTAATTGTTTTGCCATCAAATAAACATAGAATTAAGAGTAGATTACACCGATAAAAAGTAACAATTTTGGGTTAAAGTTTGATGTCTTGGTGAAACTAAAAAGTCTTGAGTGTTATGTTTTGATGTTATATTTTAAAATTATAATTATTATAAAGAAAACTCATGTTTTATTTTTTATGAAAAGTTCTCTTGGCATATCAGCGGGTTCCTGTCATAAATTTTTGGATCCGCTACTTCAACGAGCGATTTACTTAAAAATTAATTTAAAGTTAAATTTCATCTCAAAACCATAACTATTTTTTTAGGCCCGTGTAAAAGCGAAAAAATTCTAACAAAGACATCACGGTTAATCTCACAAGGTTGAGATTGGTTGATAGTTCTAGGAAGGAAGAGTTTCAATTTCGATGACAACGACGCTAACCCGCTTTAGTCTTGATTAAATAGAATCTGGAGAGTCAAAGTTGATATTGCAACTAAGAATTCCAAATTAAAATCAAGTGATGAAGGAATCAAAGAAAGAAGGACTCAGAGTTAAAGAATCAAACTTAGATCAACATATAGAGGGGTAATTGTTGGTCTTAACTGTTGGATACAAAGTTTAATGTCAAATTAATCATTAGTCTAAAGTAGGTTTGGTGTGTATTGTGTAATTATAGTTAGTCAAGGGGTCAAATGTGTATCATTCGTAAGTTAGAAACTATTTATGTCGTTTGAATTAGGGTTAATGGAGATGTATAAATACGATGTCAAAAGATGTAAACGATGGATGTTTTGGTTCGATTAATTCAATTAGTTTTTAGTTAGTCGAATGTCAGCTTGCCTCCATAAATAACATGGACAATTCAACTCTAATTACAACTTCATGGATAATTTGTTTTTGAGCTTATCATCAATGTATAATAAAATGAACATATATCTTAGTAAAAGAATTTATGTGTGTTTGCTTGTAAACCATATTGCTTGTTTCACGTATATAACTTCCTCTTTTATGTGCAAACAAAACAAACCATTTGTTCTTATTCACACCACGCATCCACTAAAAGTGCCTTCGGCGTGCCAGGACACGGGTCTCCACTAAAATTTTCCGTGGTATGGGAAATCGAACATTGCCTTTTCCCTAAACAAGCCTGAAATATCAAAATGCATGTCAAGTTGATTGTATGGTTTTAGAAAGTTATGAGTTATTTACTTTGCAGAACAAGTACAACATCCATGATAGAGTGTTATAGTCATTCTGCAAAGTAAACGATCAACGGATCTATAAATCAAAGAAGCTCACCTTTTCAACTATTTGTTGAGAATTAAATGAATGACAGTTGCCAATGGAGTAGCTTTCGCAGTCACCTGAAGGGTTACCATGACTTGCAAATACAATCTTGGAAATGATTTGTTTTCTAGGACATCGTAGATCAACTCTAGGCCATGGTCTCCAATGAAAGCGATCATGTACTCCCCATAAATTTATCCTAGGAGGATGTGAATCTGTTACGTGCCCACAAACTTTGTTGACTGAAATAACATCTAGTGAAATATTTAACGGGTATCCATCTTCTTCCTCAAACAAAACCAGTAGGTTTCGTGTTGGTTTAAGGAAGTATCGCGGTACATTGTACCTGTCAAGACATGCCAAATAATTTGTTTGTCACATCTGTTATTAAATGATTACAAAACATACACAACTTAAATTTGGGCTGCATATTTCTCCACAAAAGTTCACATTTATTCGTAATTTCAAGTATGTGAATATATGAAAAAGATGTGTAAAATTGAGTGATTTGTTATGGTGACATATGCAAATATTGCATATGAAGGTTTCAAAATTCAAACTAACCATGTTTGTGAAGGAGATCCTGAAGGAGTCTTAAAGGAGACCCAATATCTTCCAATACTTTGGCCATTGATCCAAGCTTCTCCTTTCCCCATGCAACCAAGGTTTAGTGCAATCGATTTGTCACCCTCAGGCGTGTCAAATGTTGTCTGCAAGTACAAAAAAAACATCATGATTTGTAGAAGAACACATAACTAGTTTATATGCACATTATGTCAAAGATGCATGTTTAACTTAAGTGTCCAAGGCTCACCTTATACCATGTTAGTGTACTAGGATTCTCATACTGGTTCCATGACACATTACTAGACCCTTCATCCGTGTAAACCGATAGCTTCTCGCCCACTAATCCGACCTTTATCAATCAATGAAACACCATCATACGCGTGTATGTGAGTATTTTTTCTAAAGACACAATACAAAGAGTATTTTTCTGCCATGGCTTACTTGATATCCCCAAGAGTAGCTAGTGTAGTTGAGTTCTTGAATCAGCACCTCTCTTAACCCTGAACTTTTACGCTCCATAAACGCTCCTGAATCCTTCACAACTCGATCATCCGATCAATAAATCAGCAATGTAGTTTTGTTTCTTTATGTTTTACAGTTTTACCTACTAAATCTGACACTAAGATTGTATGCAACATACCGGCAACCCAACCATTATACTCAACAAAGAAATGTTGTTGATTCCTGTTGAGAATGAAATGGCGTCTTCAAATGTAAAGTTTGGAACTTTACGCGCTCCATGTGCATAACCTAGACTCGGATCGAAAGACAATATCTTCTGTTAGTACTAGATATGATCACAAGACTAACATATAAACACAAAATCATTCGTACCCACAAGAGCTCCATTAACATATGCGCGCAAAACATGTCCACGAGAGTTCACTTTAAGCATATGTTGAGCTTCTGAGGAGTTTTGCAGGATACTATATGTTCCCAAATGTCAAATTTACTTCGACTATCGTATGGTTAATCGAATAAAAATGAAGAATATGTATTAAACTTTGTTACCTCATTGTGTACCAAAGATAATCTGATTTGTCTTTTGTAGTATTCATTTGTTCTAGCAATGTATTGGACCTCAATGAGGTCTGGTCAAATTGAGGGACAACTTCACTAAAGACCTCCCATTGTTGAGGTGAGTCGAACCTTATGATCGGTTGCATTGATCGTGTGTTGACTTGTGTGCTTACCTGTTGCATTCATGAAACAATATCTGTTATTATCTCATTGATTGTCACAAGAGATTGTTTGAATTCATGAAACCTACCATGGCTGTATTGAAAACAACATTTTTGCAGTCGGGTAAGATGCTAATCGATTTTGATGGCAAACTATATGAATAATTTCGAAATGTAACTTGAACGCTTTCTTGGCTGCTGTTATTAATAAGAAACGCAGCACATATGCCTGAACTACCGTTGTATACGTATGCCTGGATATGATTAGATTATATGTATAAGAAATTTATAAATAATTGAGTTTTTTACAACAAAAATGAATGCTTACATCTTGATTTGTACCCAAATGTTCAGTGGTTAACTCTCCACAGAGTAAGACATTTGAGCATAGCTTCAATGCTGCATGCATATGCTTAAGATGCCCATATTTTGGTTGTCTGATTATGCCATATTCATCAAGAGGAGCTTGATCATAGTATCCTGTTATGATAAATGATGCAGATGTACGTCCAAAATTGGTTCCTCCATGATACTGTCATAAAACAAAAAGGTACAACTTTATGCATGTTTACTTAATAGAACTAAACACATAACATGAAAATAATCATGTTTTGGGTTGTTATTTTTAACCAGTTTAATAAAATGTTGCGTCAACCTGTTCAACCCGTTCAACCCGTTTTAGTAATCAAGTTGACCCGTGAACCCGTTTAAAAATCAATAAAAAATATGTATAATTTATTATAAGTTCAACCCCACCAACCCGTTTACAGCCCGTTTAATCCATTTACTACAACCCGTTTACCACTTACAACTTAATTACAACCACTCAAACCGTTTGACTCATTTAGATAAATATGTTACACATACGGGTCATGTTCGGATTACACGATTTTAAGTATGATGCCTTTGACATGAATAAATATAGTATTCATGCTCAGGTTCATCAATTCAACCTGAAACCCGTCAACCCAACACGATTGCCACCATTAGTTGATCCTATGTATTCATGTTTAGAAATAATAAACTCGTTCCATATTAGTACCATATAGTAATTTACAAAGCTTCCATTCATCTTTACAATGAATAGTGTTGTATGAAATGCCAGATCTTGGGCTGATCTCAGGTTCACATCTTCTCCATATGTTTGTAAGCTTCAACAACCATTAAACTAGTTACTAAACATCGGGCCAAAAAGTTCGGTTAGAGTTAGTTGGAAAGGAAGTATTACAAAGAAGTCCAATTTTCGGTCCACATGGAAGGCTTATTCGGTGAATTTGGTCCTCTCCATGTTTCCCCACATCTCTTCCCATTGCATGTGTTGATCTGCATGATGCATATATGTTTGACCTTAAAAGTCAAATGTGTAACTGATTGAGTTGTTTAGAACAAGACACGAACCACTGGACCAGGGGCGTCATCTTGTTTGCACATCATCCACGGTTCACCTGTGTTTTGGCTAACCGCCATTTGCGCGGTCCAGTTCACGTATCGTGTTCCGTCCTTGTGAAAAGCTCCTTCGATCATTTGGTATTCGTTCTCTATCTAAAATAATATTAATAGTACCCAAATATCATATAATATCATAAGTTTTGTATAACATTATGGAAGTTACATTTCCAATAATAATAATAATTTCATATATAACTGTAAATAATATCTAAAAATAAAAAAAGCAATAAAGTTGCATACCTGTGTTAGAATAATTGGGCCTCCTTGTGAATCAAACAGGTTCTCTTCCTTCATCATGTTCACTATCTTAGTTGTGAAGTTTTGCATATGAAGCTACAGAAACACAAATATATAAATAAGTTTCAAACTTGAATTAAAAAAAAAAATCTTTGACTTTGACTTTGACTTTGACTTTGGAGGGTCAAAGCGTGGTTACCTTGAATGGTTGATTATTGGTTCGGAAGACTATGCCAGGAACATCATGCAACCAAAATGGCAAACCTCTGAAATTAAGACAGGATTATATATAGTGAAGGATATTTGACCCGAAAGCTAAGCTAGTGTGCGCGGTTCTAGTTATAATGACTAACCCGTAAGTCCATTCGGCCTCGATGAAGGGTCCAATTCGAAGACTTACATAAAGACCTTGTCGTTGGACTTCCTTAATGAAACTTACTATGTCATTTCTTCCAGAAAAATCATACTGGCCAGGTTGTGGCTCATGGAGGTTCCAAAACACATAGGTTTGTATGACATCCAAACCACCTTGTTTGGCTTTAGCTATCAAAGATGGCCACATCTGCCAATAGTTGTGGATATAGTACACCTTAAGTGCTTATAATTGAAGCTTGCTTAAACTGAAGACAAATGACTTCCAATACGTGTGATATTTTTTAGAGTTAAAGACGGTTTTAGTCCCTGTAGTTTAACCCAAGTAACCATTTTAGTCCAAACTTTTAAATTTGACTTTTTTAGTCCAATAGTTTTATTTTCGTAACAATTAAAGTCCAATCCACTAACTCTGTTAAATAATTCTGTTAAATAAAAGGGCATTTTGGTCTACTAATTGGGCAATCTGTTAACAGAATTGTTAGTAGACCAAAAAATCCAGTTAAAATATCATTTTAGTAGACCAAAATGCCCTTTTATTGAACAAAATTGTTTAACGGGGTTAGTGGGGCTGGACTTTAATTATTTCAAAAATGAAACTATTTGACTAAAAAGTCCAATTTACACTTTTGGACTAAAATAGTTATTTGCGTCAAACCACAAGAACTAAAACCGTATTTAACTCTATTTTTTATTTTATTTTCTAGTTTCATATATTAAAATTAATAAGAATGGCCAAGATCTAGCCAAATGATTTTATTGTGAGAACAAAAACACTCTTGGATGCCCATCTATGATAAGTTGAAAGAATATTAGCAACGAATTAACTCGTAATCATATTATCATGCACTAGAAAATGAAAGAAAAAATATACGTACATCAGGTGTGCTTCGCGGATAATGAATTGAACCTGAAAACAAAATCCTACGATGCCCATCTATGATAAGTGATCTCCCGTCATAACTCACGTTTGCCCCCTCCACCACCATGACGCCGCCAGCAACCACCACTAGGAGTGAAATCCACCACACAAAGTGCACCATCTCTTTCTCTCTCTAAAATAAATTAAAGTGAGAGGGGGAAATGAGAGTATGCAAATATTGGTGGGAATTAGCGTGTGATGTTACATTAACGGAATTAAAACGGTATTGTGTTGTGAACTAGAAAGAGACGGCGGAGTTGTAAAAGAAAATAAACATATTTGTTGCATTGCACGGCAAACTTGGTTTTTAGAGGTTGGTGGGTGTTACTATTCTTGACCATTGTTTAAGTGTGAACATTATTTTATATAAATATATTAACGTGCACAATACCTACACGTCATTTTATATAAACTAGAATTTTGCACACGTGTGTTCCGGAGTGTTAAATCGTGAAAGAAATTAATGTCTTTGAAAACTTATAAAATAAAGTTATAGAAAAATAAAATTGTTTAAAAAGTTATCGTTTACGAAATAAATAAACGTACTCGGAAGTTTATATAAAATAACAAAACCTTTACGCAAAACTTGCACGCTGTAAAGAAATGGCTAGTAATATTCCAAAATGTTTATACAAAAAACGAGATAGTAACAAAGCCGTTTAAAAAAGTTAACAAGTAAAAAGTTTGAAAAAAGAGAACAAAGCTGTTTAAAAAAACATAAAGAGTTAAAAATTCATAACGACGTTGCACGCAAGTGCTTAGATAACATGTACAATATTACGCGTAACTCTGTTATAATTGTACGGGTACCGTGTCATCCGGTAAAAGAAAACTAAAAATGACTTTTTTTTTAAAGTTCAGAGACGTAAAAGTAAATCTTTAGTGACTAAAGAAGCCAACTCTTGAACGAAATATATGACTTAAGCATCACACAATTTGTAGAAAGAAGATGTTTTGTCGTTATCCAAACATAAACAAATTCGTTTCGTGTCCGGGTAACTAAAAGTATGGTGTGATACTGAGTTCGGATATCAAATGGCTATATCGGTATATGGGTTCCACTTTCTTATTTCTTACAAGTTAATTCATAACACTAATGATAGGATGATAGAAAGACGTGAACTCGAAGGGAAACTAAAAACCTTAAATATCTAAGACGTAAAGGGAAACTAAAAACCTTAAATATCCAAGACGGGTTAATAGAAGGAGTTTTTTCTCAAAAGAGTGTGGATGAAAAATTTATCCACCGATATATTTGTGTCACGTCTAATCTGTCATTCATGTTCATTATATACGACTCGTATAGACATATACGACTCGTATTTGAAACCTTATACAACCCGTATATGGAATTATATTATTCATGCTTTTTCAAAGTTAAATTTCCATATTGAAAGCATATACAAGTCGTATACCACAACTTAATAAAACAAAAATTAAGTGCTTAAAAGAAGTATGATGTTGAACAATTCATATAACCTTAAAAGGCAAAAACGCTAAGAGTTTAAGGTTTTCGTACAAGGGAGTTACACATGATTTTCTTAATTTATAACATCACAGAAAAGTTATATTTTAACCTTCTCAAGTTTAGCTATATCTACACTTTACACTGTAGGACAACCATTCACATAAATAAAATTAAAACATACATTTTATTACAAAATAATATGATTACAATACAATGATAAAATTATAATACTGAATGAATACAGAAACAAGAAAAGGAAAAAACGAAACAAAAAGAAACTAAAAAATCGAGTAGAGGCTGAGGATTTCTGTTAAACAGAGGTCCCTTAAAACAGATTTCAGGCCACTCAGGTGAACCCGTCTGTCTCCCAGGGTACAACAGCCGAAGCAGGAAGTACTGTCGGGATTAGCCTAGCACCCGACACTATACCTGAAACAAGAGCGCGAAGCTTGGAGAATGCCGGAAATTCTTCTGGAACAGAGTCTGTGTGCATATGCGATTTGTTTGTCGTAGGAACCCAGGTCTTGATTATATAAGCTGGAGACTTTGTAACTGATGACTTCTCATAAGTCTGCAACTAATGCTACTAATAACTCTGGAGTTAAGTCTGCAAGTAATGCAATCATAACTCTGGGAGTTAAGACTTTGCAACTGATGAATTCAAACAGTCTCTTGAAGAGGCTTGAACCAGACCCGAACCCGCGAGCCACCAGTCAAAAATACTAGGGCGGCTCTCAAGCGGCTCGCGGCGATGCGAGCGTGCCAAGTGCGCCATCAAAACGCCACATTACGCACATCGCTCATCGGTCTCGTGTCCGGGTCCCGTGCCTGGGCGCGTCGGGTGCTTCGCACCCTTGCAACTACCACTGTGTGTGTCTTGGTGTACAAGAATAATCTTGTATGAACCTTCGCACTTATAGGTCAAGCGATAGTTTCTTATTCCTCCGATGTGGGACAAGTTCAATTCCCAAGAAATGTTCAATTTCCAATGTCTTAACATTTAATACACACAACTTTGAGCATCGATATTGCATTTATCTTAGCTCTATTTTGGACACGATTCGGTTCGATGTGATCCTCACACATAATGTAATACGAACGTAATAAATAATAATTATATTTGTAACAAATACAAATTAATTATTTAAGTTCAAAATATGTGAAAAACATATTTTCACATAAAATTTCCAACATATACCCTATACTTATCTATTTGTTTTTTTACACACTCATAATTTTTTGTTTAGTTTCGTTTTCCTCTTATAAATTTTAAAATATAATGCTTTATAAAATTTCAAATATACTGTTGCTACGTGCTTATTGTTATCTATGTTTCGATGTAAATTTTATTCTAAACGTAATTGTACGCCATATTGTACAAGTAATTGATGCACAAACATACAAGCCGTTAAAACTGATTCGAGATTTCGAATTTTTTTTTTGCGATTTATTTTTCTTTTCATCCTCCAACTTTTAAAATATGGTTTTTATAAAGTCCAAATTTGTACGCGCTTATTTTTATCAACGTTTTTATTTTTAACTGTTTAGTTTTCTTTGGTGCGACATGCCTATTTTTATCAACTTTACGACATTAGTTTTTTTAACGGGTTTGTTCGTTTTTCTTACCATCAACGCGCGGGCTAGCGACAATGTTTCACCGTTAGTTTTTTCACAATGTTTCATCGTTAGTTTTTTTCACGGTCTTACGCGTGGTCTTAATACTAGTTTACTATAATTTATAAAATTGAATGCACAATTTTATATAAAATTTGAGATGCATATAGTATTTTAATTCTCTAACCAATCACACCACAAGGCACAAACAAGCCGTTAGACTATGCGTAATACCCCACGCCCATGCCTCACGGCTGCAGGTCGCGTGACCACACTCACAGTTGCCCCCTACGTCACGCATGGGCGGCGCGGTATTCTACGCCCCTCACCCTTTTCCACATGGCTCACGTCCCCTTTCTCACCCTTGTATTACACATAGCAAGGTGGGGGTCTGCTTTGCTTTTCAAATTTCAAAAATTGTATCCGTTGAGACTTTTATAGTGTTTCTGCCATTGTTTCTCCTCTCGCCATAGATACAGATCTCACAAAAATGGGAAGGTTTCCAGCCAAAATCGACTACGAAAACATCCGAAACATTCGCATATCTGAAAACCAGGTCGCACTTTCACTCGCATGCTTTCTTTCTATGTTTATATCTATACATGATTTAATACTGAAATCGATCCAAATCACAGGCTTGATTGGCTTCCTTAGGGCTGCAAAAGACGATGCATGAGCAAGGGAAGGGGAAGTGTTTATGATCCTGTTTTTGGGATTTGCTTCCATTTCTGCAGGTCCATCTCTGCACTTCCATTTTTGATACTTTTTTTCTTGTTTAACTGATGATGAAGAACTTTGTTTATGTGTGTTGCATATGTTCTTTGAATGATTTTAATAATCTATTTTGGGTATACATGTAATAACATATTTGGTTAAATGATTATAGTTTTTTAAAACTAGTCAAATGGCTATTTAGGTAAAAAAAAATTGATCAAAATGACCTGTTATTTTCCCTAAATATTATGTATATCAATTTTGATTCATAATTTTTAGTGAATCAATGTCATGCAAGTTCTTAAAATTTTGTTGTTTATCATAACTTCAAACAAAGAGATGTTTTTTAACGGCTAACACCAATACCTGTGGAGGGTACCGACCCTTGTCAGGATTTGAACCCATGACCTCGAGGAAACCCTTTATAGGAAAACCTCCTGACCATCAAACCAGAAGCCTGATGGCTGATGGCACAAAGATATGTTTTAGTTTCTTATCATACAACTTCAAACTCTTTAACTTCTATAGGCAGAAGAAATTGTGTGGTGAAGAAGACTGTAAAAGGTGCAATGACCTTGATGTTGATCAACCATGCTTAGGTTAGTGAATACTCTAATATTTATCTTTTAATATGAATTTGATTATTTGTGATCTCACATGTTCAAACTCAGGTAAGACCGACTGCTCGGTGTGTCATTCTACCAATGGTGTACTTTGCCGAGCTTGCCTTAAGGTCAGATATGGTGAAGGTAAGTCTAAAGATCAAGTTAGCTCATTACAAACTGAATCATTTATTCAGATAATAGGTTTTGACATGATTAGATAATTTTGTGGCAGAAATGGAAGAAGTGAGAAATAATAAGCAATGGAAGTGTCCTCACTGCATAGAAGAAGAAGGAACCAAACCTTATTGGATATGTAACAGGTACAAACATCACCATTTTTATCGCGCTTTAAAACCACTTCTTTGCTCCACAGATTATCTTATCATACCATATCAATTTCAGTTATCTGTTATTCTCACTTGATGCTTCTTATTGATATCATTATAGCTCTTTGTGCTTAAAGAAGCGAAAGATGGTGCCAACTGGGATTGCCATATACAGAGGTTTGACAAGTTTTTCTTTAATCAAATTTGTAACATCCTCTATTTTTCCGAGCATTGTATTCATTTTCGTTTTCAATAATAACACGTTTCGATTTTGTGCATATGTTCCGCAATTATATATATATACACAATTCATTAAAAATAACCAAAATTTTTATACATTTTTTATAAAAATAAATTTTTTTTGGAAATTGACTCAAAGTGATCACAAACCAAGAAAACAAGCCCAATTTTGAGTCCAGTGAGTTCCATCTCATGCATAAACAACGACTTGATCCAATCCAGACCCATTAAACATACAAATTCGAATTTTGAACTCAGTTGACTTTTTAGTCAAACCGAGATAAAATTTATCAAAATCAAGAGGGTTTAAACCAAATTGAATTCCCGAAATTGAGCTCCAGTCGATCGCGAGTGTACCTGGACCATTATCCAGACCCAATTCAACTCCAATTCGTCGAATTAGGCCTAACTAATTCGCGATTATCACGGCCGATTCAAAAAAAAATCAAATAGACTATTTCATATGAAATTAAACGAATTGAATCATCCACACGCATTCTCATACCCACATACGAACTCCCTGAAACGCCATTCGCACCTCATTACACATCTGAAGCCAAATCAAGCCCCAAGAACAGCGGCCTCTGTATCTCAGTCGTACACGCTCGTTCCTTCGTCAAGCCAGGTACGAATAGTATCGTCCGATTCGTAATCCCCTGCCTCTCGAAAGCCCTCTGCCAATTCGTAATGGCATACGTAATCGGATTGGGGATTTGATGAATCGTATTTTCTTTCGTATTTAAATTTTTGAGTTACTTAATACTCAGCGAAACCATCTGGTCTGACTGGTTAGGCCACTGCACCATCAGACCAGATGGCCCGGGTTCGAAACCCGCAAGCCGCAAACGCGGTTGGTTCTTTTTGCGCGTGTCCCAGTAGTCGGTCCGGTCCCCTACCGCGAAAACGTTATGGGAATTTCAATCCAGTTACCGGACAAGAAACACCCAATGGTCCGGCGGCAAACAACAAATCCCTACATAGGAACCACCCGGGTTCGAGCCGGGTGGCCTGCTTTTATTTTTTTTGAGCGACTTTTACAACTCGAAAATTTATAAAAAAATTATTTTTATAAACCTTGAAACATTTAGAACAGAATGTAACTGGAATCGTCAATTTTCGATATAAACTCAATTTATTTCAAATTTCTTTGTTTAAAAATTGTATATTAATTATTTTTAAAAAACAAAGTTTAATTTTATTTATTTATTTAAAGTAAATAAATTTCCCAATAAAATAGTGAATTCATAAAATATATCTTTTTTTTATTTTATCCAAACTTATAAAGTTTATAACTGTATTTTAGAAATAAACAAATACTTGTTTTTATGATAAATGAATAAATAAATTTATTAAAATACTAAAACATTTAAATGTATATTTTTACACATAAATATTATTTTACACATTTTTATAAGTAAATAAATGATGTGAAAAAAATTATTTATTTAATTTATATTTAAATATAATTTCCACACTATTTTCTAACTAAATAAATAATTAATAATTAATTAATTTATTTAGTTATTCCAAATCAACATTTATTTCAATCATTTTTTAAACTATTTATTTTAAATCTCTTAATTTATACAACACCCGTTTTAAATACAAATCCACAAACACAACTCGTCGTACACACGTCTAATTCCATCCTACACTTAGACCAATTCTATTTTATACGATAGTGATTGGAAATCCATATGCTTTGCACACTAGGTTAACGTGGTGAATTGCAAAGATCAATCTTATCATTCATTTTCGCGTGCTAGCTATACATTGAATCAAGTGAGTTTTACATAGCCCATTTTTCACTGTTTTTATATTTTGGGGTGAAACATGATCACAACTTACAATGATTTACATAAACTACACAATACAAATCCACTTTACAATTTGTGTGCAATTTGAGCTTTATGTTTGAGTGCTAGGTTTTGAGTGCTAGGTGTGTTAACTACTTATTTGCAATTACATGTACAATCATTAACTAATCAAGCCGACGGTTAACAATGATAGATCTATTGAGTCTGACAAACCCACCCAGATTGGGGTGATTGTTACCGACAACACAATTTGCATGCTAGTTACAAATGTTTGATTGTACTTTTGGTTACACAATAGTTGCTCCCCATAATTGCCTCATTAATCATGACTTGTATGGATTTGTTTACACACGACACTTTGATGCTATTTAGAGTCAAAACCTATGTATGCTCACCAACTATTTATAGTTGACCCTCTCATTTTATCATGTTTCAGGTACTAACTCTTGAGATCATTTACAAGATGCTACACATAGGATTGAGGACTTAGTTAAATAATGAATCGAACATTTATAGTGTACCTTATTTTTCCTTTTGTATAATTGTACATGTTTTTGTTGAACAAGTGTTATAAAAATTTGGATTCAATTAATATATGAAACTTTAGTTTGACCATGTGCTATTGAACAGTCTACATGTCCCGCCCCGACGTATTCCGCCGTCGGTTGAGGTGTGACAGATTGGTATCAGAGCCTTGGTTATAGGGAACTAGGTTATTAGACACGTTTGATCTAGACTATAACTTTAGGACACCCATACAATGTCATGCTACTACATGTTACATTTTCAATTCCTGTGTGATTATTTTTACATGATATCATAAGTATTTACACCATATGATACAATACATGATGACTTATGTGTCACACTACTTGATGACTCTCACGATTACACTCATTACTACCTACATGCTATACGATTATTTCCTATGTGAATATCTTTACATGTTATACTATATGATTACATCACATGATACAATACTCAATAGTTTATGTGTCACATTTCCTGTCAACTTTTCCTTCTATTCATAGCTACCTACTTAAATTATTTAAAACACTATCCTAAGTTTAACACATACACACACACCAAATTATTCATACACATTTAGACTCCCATACATGATACCATCACCTTTATGAACAAAGACTTAAATTATTGGGCCTAATGTCCACCAATAAATGAACCAAGAAGCCCATCTAACCTTCAAGAAGAAGAAGCCCACTAAAATGCATAAACCTTACTTTTGGGCCTCAAAGCCCAGTCCACAACAATTCCCATCATAACCATGAGCCCAACAATAGCATTATTAATACATGATGGCTGGAAGAGTGTGTAAGCCCATGAGGAATTCTGGCTAAGGAAAGATAGGGTACTTAAGTGTGTCTTAGCGACCCACCCCTCTTTCCTGGGAATTCTCCTCAGGGATACATTGCTTATAGGTCAAGTGTATTTCTAAAATACTAGCGTGAAGGTTCGGTGTTATGACTAGTCAAACTCTAAAACCTATAAGTACTCCTATGTTCAAACCGCAATATTTCATTATCACTTACAACTTTTTCATTGTTTTTCTGCTAGACATGGACTCCTACCCTCCTCCCTCCCCGGTTTACCGTCCTGGATCAGAATCTGATTGGGAAGAAGACACTGAGACACCCGTGTATTGGTCACCAACACCCCCAGCTACTAGGCCAAGGTTTGATGTAAGGGCGGACTGGATTAGGAACACCGGCCCGAGACTTCGAACACCTAGATCACCCGCACCCAGAAACCAGTATCAGACACCTCATTCCCACAATCAGTTACCACCTCCACTAAGAGACCCATACCTAATGCCCGACCCGTACCTTCCTAACCCTTGGGTAAGGCATACCATGGCACCCCCTGGTGTTATGGGAATTCCAACCAATGACTTCCATCAATATGTAAGGAATTCAGAATTTGAGAGACAAAGGATAGAGCAGGGAGTGATACACGACTTGCAAAGACAAAGAATGGATAGCCTAGCAAACCAATTAGGGTACCAAAAGGAGTTAATCTCCATCCTCGAAAAGGAAGTACAAGAACACCGCACGGAGACCGCCAGGGCTGAAGCCAGATCTACTACTCGAGTGACCATAGCGGTGCTCATCTTGGCAATTATCTTCTTCCTAGTGGAAAGCTACCAGAGACGTTAGAAGAAGCTTCCACTGATTTCCTTTAAATTTTCAATTTGAGAACCATTTCCCTATGTTTTGAATAATGTTTAACATTTCAGCATTTAATCAATTCCATATATTTCAACTCTACAGTTATTGTTCATTGATTTGACCCGTGGAGCGTAAATTACACCTGTTATATTCCCATCAAATTTTCCCAAATATCACTTCTTTCATTCAACATGGTTTAGTACATTACCAACAATCTCTTTCATTAAATAAATCATCCCATTTTGTGATTTAAACAAAACTTCGTTATCTTGTTTAAACAAAATGTTTATCAAATTTTTAGATAATATCAAAAACATAAATTTTTCATAAAACTTCTTCACCTAATAAGGAAGGTTAATGCAATCAATTGTATAAAATTATTTTTTTTAACCTAATAAATAATTATGATTTTTATTCATTAAAGTAAACAATTCTAAACTTTGACTAAATTAATATGCTGCTACTTGTTTAGCCAAAAGTTGAAATTTTAAATTAAAAATATTTTCTCATAAATTGCATATTCATTTAAAATATGCGATTCAAGGATTTCACTACTTTATATGTCTACAACCAAAAACAATTTCCCAACTTTCTATGTTCAAACAAAGACCCGTATTTGTAAACACAATTCCCGAATATTTTCAAAACCTCCTCGTTACCTTTCACTTGGCACTTCAAGAGATGAATCATACCACGTAGACGTTAACCCTTTCCACCAACCACAATGAGATTTGAGAACTTGAACCTAACTACCACATTATACAAGAACGCCAAACAACACGTCTGTCCGCAGCACCCGATCACATGCAAAACCCGTTAGTACACATCGCACGCGAAGTTCAATACTCGCGTATACACGTTCACAGCACATTCAACGCAAACTATATAATACATGAAACTAGTTGTCTACAAATCACAATTTACTCGATTGATCACGTATGGCACGGAACATGTTTATTTACAAGACACATGCTAATGGATTGAGCACATGATACACGAAACTTAGTTGTTTGTAATATACATGATACATAACAATTGCTTGACTGATACATAATCCTAGATTGACCACACTATACATGAAACCCATTTGATTACAAAGTACTTTATACTAAACGGTGTACACTATACAAAATACATGATGCTACGTTGCTAACACTATAAATGAGATCCATTTCCTACAATACACATAATACTATGTTGTTTACATTACCCATTAGAGCTTATTGATTTACAAAATACAAGACGCTAGATTATTTACACTATATATGAGACTTATTTGATTTCGAGCTACATGACACTAGATCATACATGAGACTTGTGTGCTTACTATATACACGAAACAAAATTTGCTTACAATTATTGCAATGGATCGATTTCATTATACACAAGACATGGTCATGCACTTTGTACACCAAAGTTGAAGACCATGATACATTGAAACGCCTCGGGGTTTGACGTATTCTTGTTCAAACACGAGCAAACTAATAAACTTTAAGTGTTACTACTTTACTACTCTTTAATTGCAAACTGATCTGATTTGGGACATAATTAATTGTTAGCGACTTTTATGTGTAAACAATAGACGTGATAATAGTGAAATTGTGCCCTTACCCGCACACAATGGAATGATCTATACGGACCATACGATGATTTGAATAATTACGGGTGCACACGGAATTATAAAAATCAGCGCATGGAAACTATAGTGAAATTTTGTAGTGTGTTGTGACCTAAAACTTATCATGATATGTAACAACGAAACTGATGTGATATGACAAGGGCATGGTGGATACGCCGATGGTACTTCCTATATATAAGTGTCCTATCATATTATCAGAAGTAGCGTTGTTCGTGTCACGTGAAGTTTTGACCCAGACTAATGTTTGTGAAAAAAAAATTTTTCCACTGACAATTCTTGAGCATACTAGACTGCATCTTAAAACAAATCCTGATTTTCAAGTTTCCATCAAATCCATTCCAAGTGACGCATTTCACCATTTAGATTCTTCGAAAGATCTCTCTTTGACCCTCTTGAAACCAAAATCCACTGATATCATTCATACTCAACTTGAGCTTTAGGCCTAAATCTTGTTATCTATCATACTCCTCAAACCGACAATCAAAACTCGTTGACGATCCTAACTCACCTCGTTTTAAATTCAATAGCCTCTACTAATTAAATTTCGGGACGAAATTTCCTTAACAAGGGGATACTGTAACATCCTATATTTTTCCGAGCATTGTATTCATTTTCGTTTTCAATGATAACATGTTTCGATTTTGTGCATATGTTCCGCAATTATATATATATACACAATTCATTAAAAATAACCAAAATTTTTATACATTTTTTATAAAAATAAAATTTTTTTCGGAAATTGACTCAAAGTGATCACAAACCAAGAAAACAAGCCCAATTTTGAGTCCAGTGAGTTCCATCTCATGCATAAACAACGACTTGATCCAATCCAGAACCATTAAACATACAAATTCGAATTTTGAACTCAGTTGACTTTTTAGTCAAACCGAGATAAAATTTATCAAAATCAAGAGGGTTTAAACCAAATTGAATTCCCGAAATTGAGCTCCAGTCGATCGCGAGTGTACCTGGACCATTATCCAGACCCAATTCAACTCCAATTCGTCGAATTAGGCCTAACTAATTCGCGATTATCACGGCCGATTCAAAAAAAAATCAAATAGACTATTTCATATGAAATTAAACGAATTGAATCATCCACACGCATTCGCATACCCACATACGAACTCCCTGAAACGCCATTCGCACCTCATTACACATCTGAAGCCAAATCAAGCCCCAAGAACAGCGGCCTCTGTATCTCAGTCGTACACGCTCGTTCCTTCGTCAAGCCAGGTACGAATAGTATCGTCCGATTCGTAATCCCCTGCCTCTCGAAAGCCCTCTGCCAATTCGTAATGGCATACGTAATCGGATTGGGGATTTGATGAATCGTATTTTCTTTCGTATTTAAATTTTTGAGTTACTTAATACTCAGCGAAACCATCTGGTCTGACTGGTTAGGCCACTGCACCATCAGACCAGATGGCCCGGGTTCGAAACCCGCAAGCCGCAAACGCGGTTGGTTCTTTTTGCGCGTGTCCCAGTAGTCGGTCCGGTCCCCTACCGCGAAAACGTTATGGGAATTTCAATCCAGTTACCGGACAAGAAACACCCACTGGTCCGGCGGCAAACAACAAATCCCTACATAGGAACCACCCGGGTTCGAGCCGGGTGGCCTGCTTTTATTTTTTTTGAGCGACTTTTACAACTCGAAAATTTATAAAAAAATTATTTTTATAAACCTTGAAACATTTAGAACAGAATGTAACTGGAATCGCCAATTTTCGATATAAACTCAATTTATTTCAAATTTCTTTGTTTAAAAATTGTATATTAATTATTTTTAAAAAACAAAGTTTAATTTTATTTATTTATTTAAAGTAAATAAATTTCCCAATAAAATAGTGACTTCATAAAATATATCTTTTTTTTATTTTATCCAAACTTATAAAGTTTATAACTGTATTTTAGAAATAAACAAATACTTGTTTTTATGATAAATGAATAAATAAATTTATTAAAATACTAAAACATTTAAATGTATATTTTTACACATAAATATTATTTTACACATTTTTATAAGTAAATAAATGATGTGAAAAAAATTATTTATTTAATTTATATTTAAATATAATTTCCACACTATTTTCTAACTAAATAAATAATTAATAATTAATTAATTTATTTAGTTATTCCAAATCAACATTTATTTCAATCATTTTTTAAACTATTTATTTTAAATCTCTTAATTTATACAACACCCGTTTTAAATACAAATCCACAAACACAACTCGTCGTACACACGTCTAATTCCATCCTACACTTAGACCAATTCTATTTTATACGATAGTGATTGAAAATCCATATGCTTTGCACACTAGGTTAACGTGGTGAATTGCAAGGATCAATCTTATCATTCATTTTCGCGTGCTAGCTATACATTGAATCAAGTGAGTTTTACATAGCCCCTTTTTCACTGTTTTTACATTTTGGGGTGAAACATGATCACAACTTACAATGATTTACATAAACAACACAATACAAATCCACTTTACAATTTGTGTGCAATTTGAGCTTTATGTTTGAGTGCTAGGTGTGTTAACTACTTATTTGCAATTACATGTACAATCATTAACTAATCAAGCCGACGGTTAACAATGATAGATCTATTGAGTCTGACAAACCCACCCAGATTGGGGTGATTGTTACCGACAACACAATTTGCATGCTAGTTACAAAGGTTTGATTGTACTTTTGGTTACACAATAGTTGCTCCCCATAATTGCCTCATTAATCATGACTTGTATGGATTTGTTTACACACGACACTTTGATGCTAGTTAGAGTCAAAACCTATGTATGCTCACCAACTATTTATAGTTGACCCTCTCATTTTATCATGTTTCAGGTACTAACTCTTGAGATCATTTACAAGATGCTACACATAGGATTGAGGACTTAGTTAAATAATGAATCGAACATTTATAGTGTACCTTATTTTTCCTTTTGTATAATTGTACATGTTTTTGTTGAACAAGTGTTATAAAAATTTGGATTCAATTAATATATGAAACTTTCGTTTGACCATGTGCTATTGAACAGTCTACATGTCCCGCCCCGACGTATTCCGCCGTCGGTTGGGGTGTGACAAAATTCTACATGGTAATGATCATAGATTGATTATTCATCATATCATGATATATATAAATAAATTTGTTTGTGTAATGTAGCTCGAGAGATGGGTTATGAATCAATCGCACATCTTATAATGGATGAACTTCAACAACGAGCAGATAGAAAAGGATGATGAGATTTAGGATTATGTAATTTTCAAATTTAGGATAGTTGGATCCCTTAGTACCGTATTAGGGTTGTTCTTGCTCACTTGTTTGTTAGTTAACGATTCGAAACTGTTAACCGTTTGGTAGTTAATATGATAACCAACTTTGAGTTATGAAGGAGTCTATGCCTAACATATTTACTCTATTGTTTTACGCAACCCTTTGAGTTAAAATATGCTTATTTTTTAAAAAGAAAATATTTTACCAAATACAATAGTTAACTTAGAGCAAAAATAATATATAGGATGGTTTAGGAAATTGATTCACTAAGTTGTATTATGTATACTTTTAAGCACCAAAATATGCATTGTCTTTTCTACTTTGATGTTGTTGAAGCAAAGTTCTTAAACTAAAGTATATGTAATACATATTCTCTCGTAAAACATGGCTCTAAAATACGTGGACATTTTTTTAAACTATATGGGTATATATTTTAAAAATAATCTTTTTAATCTAAGTTAATTATAATTACACGGATGGTTCATATGATAAAAGACATGTATTTCATCTCTAGCTTTTAAAAATTACACATTTATTTTTGCATCTTTTGGTACTTTGATCATTAACACTAATGTATATTAAAAGAAATTATTGATAAAAAACAACGAACAAAAATACCCTGTAAAATCACATTTATAGCATAAGCTACCGATAGAGTTTGGGAAGAGTGAGACGAGACAAACCTGTGATAGAGTGGTTGCTCCCGACTCTAAAAATACCTCTTTTTATGTAAGTGTAGTAATCCATATAACATACATAAAATATGTATTGTAAGGGTAATATAAAAACAAGACATAAAGTATGACTAATAATAATAACAACAATAATACCCTACCGACAACATAAAGTGGTGAGAAAACTAAAGTACTAACATATAAAAGAGCAAATAATAAGAAAAAAGTATTAGGAATCCCTTAGAATACACTCTCCTAAAAAAACTAAACTCACAACGTGGAGCGAAGGCAAAGGTTCGGTTAAGGCAAATGAAAAGTGTAGGAAAAACTAGTCTATGTGGACAAAGCTAAAGATAAAATCTATATACTCCTCTAAAAATTCACAACCTTCATCGAACGTCTCCACGAATTCTTCATCACCGATCATGTCTTTATACTCCTCTAAAAGTTTCGGCCTGACTCTGCCTCTCCTGCCCTCCACATCATGTCTTTCGACCACACCTACTAAACATATAACCCTTATCTTCATCTTCGTCACCTGATTCACCCGCCTGAAACTCCACCACCAACAGGTTTGCGAGGGTGATCCCTTCAATCTCGTTTAAAAGCAGGTCACAACTTTCCCCTCTTGAGCCCACCACCACCGATCGATTTGGCTATCTGTGGTTTTTCTACAATCAATCGAAGTCATCTTCGATTTCTGTTGATTTCACGTGTGGTGGCTGCACCTTTATTGACTCATCTTCGACTGTGGTTGATTTTCACATCTACCACCAAAGATGAATCGACAATGTGAGACGAATTTCTGTTAACATCTTTGGTTTTCTCTAGTCTCCAACTTCATCATGTTCAATTTGAAAAAAACCAGTTTATGACTGAATCAAATATACGTGTTTTTGTAACTTCAATTTGAATTTATGATTTTATGGGTTTTCTTAATTAGGTGTTCAGTGTTCTTTTGCATTTTCAGTGAATTTTGGTTTAAATTAACTGTTCCTGGAGCCGACAGTGGTGTTGGGACAGGAGATGGAGTCTCTATAAAAACGAATGAGGTGATGACCGATGGTTTAGGTTGAAGAAGATGAAGTGAGTGGGTTTGGTAGGTTCCACCTTTTTTAGTTAGTATATTTTATTTGATATGTATATTTTTTTTGTTTTTAACATAAGGATAATTTGTTTATTTTTTAAAAATTCGACATAAGTTTTAACGTACATCCACTGTAGCGGCTATCTGTGTTACATTTTAGCAAACTATTGAATCAAATGTGTTATTTCTCGATCCTATAAACCATAAGTAAAATTCATGTAAATCACCACTAAAATAAAAAAAAATAGAATACAAAGGCATCTTTTAAATCTATCCTATATAATAAATAAAGGTGTCACTCTTAACATTTTTTTCCCGCCTCTCTCTTCTATTAATTATACAAATTTCTTAAATCTTTTTTTTAATTTTTTTCTTTTCCTCCTCTCTCTCCTATTAAATAATAATGATTTAGATAATTATTTTATAAAACATTTTTTATTTAAAAAAATATGTATTTTCATAAAATATTTTTATAAATTGAACATTCCTTTCATTCTCTTTATAAAATATTTTTTAAAAATAACTATTTCACCAATAACCTCTAACATATAAATTTTCAAAGAAGTTGTTACTTTACAACAAATTGTTTTTATTCAACTCATATAATACATGAGTTTTAACGTAGTTTATAAAATAAAATAGGAATCCTAAAATTTTATTAACCTCTATTTTACCAAAAAGAGTAAAACTTTAATTTCATAATTTGCAGACCTGTAAAATTACTAAAATCTCGTCGTCTTCAACATCCTAAAACCCTTTCTTCTTTTCCCTAACACCATCATTCCATGGCGGCTCTCCAACGCCTGCTCTCTCAAGCTCGCCGCAACTCCCCAATTTCTTCCCTCTCATGGCTTCGCAGATCACTCTCTTCTTCTCCGTCTTCGTCACAACCAGATCCTAATACTAATCCCAATCCACCACCAAATGAAACCAGTCCGAACAGACCCCAAACCGCATCAGTTCAACCCGTTTCTTATCCAATTAAACCCAAAGACACATCTCCATCTGAACCGGTGAAGCATGACCGACCCGAACCACCACAGGGAAACATGGAGCCGCGAGCCTGGAGTCGTGAAGACGTTCGGTTCGTTAAGGATTTCAATCCTTTATCGCCGGTTTCGTATCCTAACAGGGTGGCGCCATTGCCGGAGGATAAGAGGCAGGATGCTGGTGGTGAAAGTGAGAGGACGAATGAGGAAATGGAGGCGGAGAGGAGGAACATTGAAGCGGAGAATCGGGTGATGAGGAGGGTTTTTAGGGTTGAAGAAAAACCGGTGCCGTTTCCGACTATATTGAAGGCGGAGCAACGGCAGAATACTAAGGGGCAAAAGGTTGTTCATGATCTTAAGGAGGCTGTGCAGCTTGTAAAGGTCTCTTCTTGCTCACTTCTTTATATTTCAGCTGTTGCTTAAAATTTTAATTAAGACCCTGAAACAGTTACTATTTGTAATGAAAGTAAAAATATTTGTGTTGAAACTCAGATTGCTGGTGACATGAGACTAAAAGGATCTTATGTTGCTGAATCATACAAATCTTGTATTAAGTCTAGGATAAACTGCTTGTCATAAAGTATTTCTTGGGTTCTTTTTACATATTGTTTGCATCCGTCAAGATCGTATCATTACTCGAAATTACTAACTTTATGTTGGTTCACAAATTTCCTGAATTTTGTTTCTGTTGAGAGATATTTTGGGCATTTGATCAAGAGTCACATTTTTATCGAGTTATATCTCAGCTCAAATGTTGTATTTTGTTGGATTATGGAATATCATGTTGTAAGAATTAGGATGTTAGAACCCAGAAAATCCAAGGAACAAACGATGGAATTAAGAACCGGTCGGCTACTACAGATTTTAATCCAATTCGAGAAGGATTAAGTCTTTTAAATACAGAAGACAGATCTGGACTTTCAAAATATAAAACAAGACAACTAAAACTAGACAAGTAATTGAACACTTAAACGTAAATGTTAGGCAGTTACTACCCCTAACTTTCAGCCACTAAGCCCATGCTCCTGATTGATTGGGTCAAGGTAAATGGACAGAACCCGTTGGACCCAAATGGGTCGACCCGCTGAGGAGGTGGAGTCATATCATATGATAGTTATGTTCTGAAAACACAGTTGAGTTATTAATATTTGGTACATATTTTCTATGCCATAGTGGTTTTTCTGTCTTGGATGTTAGTCTTCTTTGGATTATTTTCAACTAAAAGACTTTTTCTCATCTCCTGTATACATGGCTAATGTCCCATCTACATTTTCTCTTATGTCATAGCATGAGAAATTTTACATTTATCATAGGTTAATGTTAGTAAACTGATTACTTTGAGCTAATTTGCTTTAACTATTGTTCTTGATTTGTTGTCTTTCTATTGATCTTTCAGGCAAATGCCAAGCGTAATTTTGATGAGACCTTGGAAGCACATGTAAAATTGGCTGTTGATTTGCGCCGTACTGATCTGGTATGATATTATCTTTTTAATTGTATGTAAAATATTGTATGTTTGGTTCTTGTCACCTTTTGAATCTAACTACACTTTTTTGTAGTATCTAATACTGTATTAATTCATTTACTAAGGTTGATTATCATCATCAACTGCTATCCTAATGGTACAAAGTATTTGGTTTTTGTGTTTATTGGTGACTTTACTTTGGCAGACTTAAGTTAAAATGATGTAAATGATAATTTATCGGTGCAAAAGAAGAGTTACAGTTTTTTAAATGCTAAATGTTTGCTTTTCAAAATGCTTTATCATGGAGAATAATCACTTTTTTTTTGTCACAATGTGTTTTATTGGCTAACATTTTCTTATCAACTACATAGTTTCTTATTTTGACTTGGCTTATCTTATGTTGTTAATTTGTTTTGAAAGTGCAGAAACTTACTGGCTCATTATCTCTTCCACATGGCAGTGGAAAGGTACTATCTATTTTTTATTATGGTTTCAATATTGATAGATTTTTTATGTTGCTTTTGTAATTAGATTATCTCATGGTAGTTTGTGATTTACAGGCTCTTCGGGTGGCTGTGTTTGCTGAAGGAGCAGCTGCTGACGAGGCTAGAGCTGCAGGAGCTGATTTGGTGGGTGGTGAGGACCTTATTGAAGGAATTAAGAATGGTAACTCATCAATTTCATGATATTATTTTTTTAGTTATTTAATTTGCTTGGTTAATATCTTTGGCAAACTTAAAGATTACAATTGGGTGTAGTTGTTTACGGTCCTGCTGTCTAATGATTGATACTGGTATGTCTTTCATGGAACACAACGAATTATGAGTTAAGCTTTAGGACAACTTTAGACCTTTAGTTAAGATACTAAGGCCAAGTGGGTGTTTGGATGTGTGTTTTTAAATTTGTCACATGATATTCAATAACTAGAATTTGATAATCAACTGTTTAGAACTTACATGGCACAGGAGGAAGGGTCTGCAATTGGTAATAATCTTTTTGTTAATGGTTTTGCCAAGTTCTGATTATTTAAGGAAGTTGTAGGTAAAATAATGTTAAATTAAGAGTTTACAAGTAATAATCATTAGCATAAGTAGAGGCTACCTACCACTCGCACGCACGGATATAAGAACCAATTGTAGAAACACTTGTGGAAGGTCATGTATAAATCTAGGTGGAAAAGTTATATATTAAAGTAAAATAAGTCAAATACATCTAAAAACTATATTTGACCATGTGAAGAAATAAGAAGCTAATACTAGAATCTTAGTTTGTTTAAGGAAGTAGTGAGTTTTAGAGTCTCAGTTCTTTTTTATATAAAATCTTGAACAAAATTCCTTATATGTTGTTTTTTTGGGTGCTTTTGTCAAAACCTAGCTTGATTGGACTGTCAATATTTTAGTAGTGACAATGCTAAAGAAAATTTACAATAGAAATGTATCAAGTCACTGTAAAAATTGGGACATTATGTGCTCTTCTTTATGTACAATTAGTAAATGTATTTGTTAGCAACTGTTATCACTACTTTACCCTTTTATCTTAATTCAACTTTTGCAGGCAGTATTAACATAAAAGAAATTGACAAGTGCATTGCAATGCCTCAACTGATGCCACGAATAGGAAAAGAGGTCTGCATTTTTCATCTCAGAATATGGGATGTCATGAAACCACAGGTTTAATTAATAAAATACATTGTTTCCTTTTGGCAGATATCCAAAAAACTCAACCGTTTGACACCAAATGCAAGAGTGAGAGTCATAACTTCATTTTTTTCTTCTTCTTTAAAGCTACTTACGTATCATGCTTATGACTTATGAGTCACTGTTATATATGCTTGCACAGGATGGTTCTGTAACCACTGATATTTCAAGGGCAGTGAAAGAAGCAAAGAAAAACATCACGTTCAAGAAAGACAAATCGGCAATTGTTCACGTTGGTCTTGGGAAGGTAATAAATACTCTTTCAGATTTATGTTACATGTGATTCATAATATAACCTTTTTGCATAACTAACTGAAACAGGTCAGTTTCTCAGAAGAAGCTTTATGTGAAAATGTGGGTGCCTTTGTTAATGCTCTTTTGCTTGCCAAGCCTGCAGGGTTAAAGAAAAGTAAATAACCTTCTTAACCTTCATTAGTTCTTGATTCATGTGTGAAAACTAGACTAAATCTTTACCATTCAACGCTTAATACAATGGACCATTTTTTTTTGTTTTGTGTAGGTTCCAAGTATGCTGGATACGTGATCACCTTCCATATCTGCAGCACGGTAATCTCCTTGCTACCTTAATTACAATAACATAGTGTCATAATGAAATTGGGGATGGCGGTAAACTCGAAGCCCGAAACTTTGGGACGGGTATGGGTATAGTTTTATAAATTTGCATGGGATTGGGATGAGTATTTGTTAGGTGATACCCGCTTGATTATCTGAACCTATTGAAATTAGATATATTATATAATCTTAAATAATATAATAAATATTATGTGGAAGTTGTTAGAACCTTGGAATTATTAAAACTATAAATTGTAAGAAATGTAGTTAAGTATTTGGTATTTCAATCCGGTTTTTGGTAAAGGGCATGTAAGTGGGTTATTTTAATCACATAAGATCATAAACGGGTATACCAGTGAACCCGGCAGGTAATGAGTAACAAGCACTTAACGTGTATGGACACGGTTTTATAGTCGGGTATGATACCGCGATTACCAAAACCTGGCTAATTTACTTATGGATATTCCTATTTTGCTTATGTTACATCTAATAAGAGGTCAAATGTATTACTGTTTTTTTTTTTGAACGGCAACACCTAGATATTCTAGGATAATTGGGTTTCCCCGGGGCAACACCTAGAACATCTAGGGCAGCCCACCACAGGAGGAACCCTCCAACTGGGTAACCCCCTGACCTGGCCACAGACCCCTTTTTTACTGTTGCCAGGATTCGAACCCAAGACCTCCACTATGGGAAGTCTTGGGGCTACCATTGCACCAAATGGCCAACAAGTATTACTGTTACAATGTCATTTTTGCCACCTGTAATTTCGATGGACAACTTTGAAACTAATCTCAACTATTGATGTGATGCAGATGGGCCCATCTTACCCTGTTTCAATCCAATCATTGTCCATAGCGGCTGATCGGCACGCCAAATTGCAAATGAGATGACAGGTGAAATCGACTACGAGTTCAGTGTTGTATTCCCAGGCACAGATTTTGTTTTTTCTGCTATTGCATCTTGGTTGGTTCTAAGCTGATGGTGTATTCTTCCTGCATAAGAATGGTATGGTTATAGATGCCATTTATTTAATTCAAGTGCTTTAATTTCTCATGACATACTAATAAATTTTGTTTGAAAAAGTAGTACTTGCCTTAAATAAGTGTCAACTAGACAGAAATAGTTTATGATTTTATGTATTTTTAAATTTTAAATAGGTAAATGTCGGTTTTACCCTTATGAAGTACAAATAGTTTTAATCGATTATGACGGGCTTTAATATGTTTAATATGTCATATTAATGTGTTATTACTTATTAGGGATGGTACAAGACTTAATGATGACGAGTTTTCCTTTCATTTGTCAAACACTGAAGAAAATTATTTATGTCTAGTGTTGAAGGAACATATTCTTCGTTAGGTAATGATAGTCAGCCGTAAAATCTCGTGAAAATTTTCAAATAACATATATAAATTTAATCAAATGTCTAATGGTTGTCGAATGTATGTTCTATTAAATTTAAATTTAATGTAAAAGCTTGATTCATGTTAAAGCTAGTATAATATTGGTTTTTAGTTTTGTTTTCTTAATTAAAGTACATTTTGTTCGACTTTTGACTCAAACTTATTTGACATACTTTTATATTTTATATTTTATATAAATCATAAAATCACTTTGAGCATGTATTAACATATTGAGTAAATAAGAAAAACTTGTAATTTGAGAAAATTACAAGCTTTTAATAGTCTTTAGAAAAAAATATATATATGGGGTTCGGTTTATTTGCAAAAACCGGTTCTAGTGAATAAATTAGTGGTAATTTGAGCAATAATGTTTCATTCTAGCTTTGGCATCCCAACTCTATTAACTACCAAACCCGTTTGAATAAACGAATTCTTGTTTTTTCCTTTTTATTTAGGTCCCATCTAAATAGAGTTTTAGTACTCTTCCAGGTTATATATACTAAAATACTAATATAATTGGCGGGGTCGTACGTGCGATTTCGGATGCCCTGTGTGACAAATTTATATATATATATATATAATAATAATAATAATAATAAAATTCATTAAAATGATGATTATTGTTATAGCAATAAACAAAAAAAGTTAATGTAACAAATGATGTATTTTACATAGTTCAATGAATTGTTTTAAACATACTACACGTGGTCGTGTGTTCGAGTCCCACGGATGGTGCCAATGTTGCTACATGGATCCGCCGTGATGGAAATTAGGCTCGTCACAATAGTTATGGAGATCATAAGTCACGCTTCGTCTTGAATTGGATCTAGGAAACACCATGAGAAAGCTCGTTAGAATGAGTCTCTGGACCACCCTCTGACGCTCAAATCAGTATATCGTCCCACGGATGGTGCCAATGTTGCTACATGGGCCCCGATCCCTCCCGATTTTTCACTCAGAAGTATAAATATATACGTATTCGGGAGAAATTTTTATAGGTATTAAGTTCCGGCCCCCATTATATTTTTCCCAAAGTTTAAGGGGTTTTTTGTAAAGTTTTAAAACTTGTTTTAAAAAAGAAAAGGCATCCGCGTAAAGGCCTTAAGCCTTTTTGGCTTTGACCTGACCTTTCATTAAAAAAAAGACTAATTCAATTAGTCTAATTGGATTTAGCCATGGCCCATTTGGGTCTTTCTTTTGTTTCGTAAAGGGCGCTGAAGCAGCCGTGAAGGGTGAAGGGCTGAAGCAGCAGTGAACACTGAACAGGGGCGTAGGTCAGCAATGAACATCGGACGACGAGCGAACGAGGAGAGGAGTCAACGAATTGACGAAGAAGAGCACTAGAGGCTAGACCGACAATCTTGAAAGGTAATATTTTTTTCTCATAGTTTGTTCTTGTATTGAATGTAGGTTGCGAAAACTATGGTTTAGAATGGTGAAATTGGGTATTACTAATGTTTTAAACCTTAATTGTATCGTTTGGAGTGATTATTGTTCAACAATTCTAAATTAGAGTTTATAATGGAAAAATTGGGGAAGATGCTTAGATGCTCAATTAAAGAAAAAATTAGTATTTTTGGTCATTTGGTGTAATGATGATCACGAAATTATTATTTATTAGGTATGGGGAAGGTGAAAACTATTAGTTCTTATTTCAAAAGAATAGATTATGAACAAGAGAGTAAACGCCACAAAGAAATTGCTGAAAAGTTTGATTCGGAATCCATAATCGATGAATTCAAATAACTTAATCGTCGTCGAGATCAACTGTAATTCTTTTTTCAGGTACACACCGTTTCTCTTTTAAGTCTTTCATCTTTGTTTAATTGTTAAATATCTAGTTTTTTTATGTGTAAGAACGGTAGTTTGTTATATATTTAAAGTTTGTATTGTTTGACCCGATCTAAACCGAATCGCCGACCTGAAAAATTTTTAGGACTCCGCCTCGCCCCCCCTGGACTTGTCTTCAAGCTTCGCCACTGGTTAAAACGAGTAGGGTCAGAACGAGTTTACCCACTATATTTGTTTTTATCGTGACTAGTAGTGATGGTGCCGACTCAATATAAGCGGTGATAAGAATACATACGATTCTAACTTGAAAAAAAAAATTATATTAAATATCAAAACAAACCAAATTTAATTGTTTAGGCCCGTAATTTCAGCTAATTTTGTAGTTTTACGATGGCAATAATCTTTCAAAATAATTACAACTTTTGGAAATGAAAAAGAAAAGAGTAAATTACACGAAAGGTCCCTGTGGTATGTTAATGTTTTGGATTGGCTCCCTAAGTACGAGAAACTACATATTTACTCCCTGTGGTATGACAACGAGTAACATAAATGACCCCCGGAGTGGATGCCTGTTAACAAATATTGTTAAGTAGGTGTATATTGACCCAAATACCCTTAATATAATAAAAATAAAATATTCTCTATTTTTGTAGGCCCATTAAAACAATTAATTAAATGAAAACACATATATCAGATCTTCATCTTCACATTGGATCTTCATCTTAACATCAAATCTTCATCTCCGGTGACCACGGTAGATCAACCACCACAACGGCCGTCGTCTACCTTCTGATCTTCATATGTACACCACCGTTGAACCACCATCACCTCGTCTCCCTCTTCACCTGACCAATGCCCTAACCTCCGATGGTGAAATCAGGCTTTTCTTCACGGGAGATGAGGAAATTGATCTGAATAACCCGTTAGAGTGACGTCGATTCGAGTGGTGGTTTACGATGGTGAGAAAATAGATCTGAATAATCCGTCTGACGGTGGTGGTGTCGAGTGAAACCACTAAGATTGGGCAGAACGGAAAGCTTGTCAGCTGACATGGATTTTTTTCGACGATGATGGGTTCATTTTTTCCGACAATCCGGTGACTTCGTTCTCTGTTTCTTCTGGGTAATTTCGATATCAGGTGGTCACTAGTGGTGACGGTTGTCGGAATTGTTGTCGAGATGGGGGTGAGGGTAGTTTTGGTGGAGTTTCGATGAAGAACAGAGGATGTTAACGGTGATTTGGTTCATACCCCTTCCAGGGTTGGCCCGTTTGAAAATCAAGAAGCGCTTCGAGAGGGACATTACCAGAGATATGGTTCAGACCCTTTCTAGGGTGATTTTTCGAAAGGGGGGGGAGCAAGGATGGTTGGGTGGCGGTGAAATGGTGTTAGCGGGTGGTGATGTTGGTGCCGGAGAAGTTATCGCCGGCGGTGACGTTTTTGGTGTCGGAGAAGTCACAGCGGTGGTGGTGATAGAGTTTTGACGAAGAAGGGAGGGGGAAGGGGTGGAGGTTTTTTTAAATTTTTGTTTATTAATTTTTATATGAATATATATTAAAAACACGTGGGGTCCACCATTTATTTTTATTTTTGTTTATTTAATGGTAAGAGTATTTTGGTCATTTTCAAAAAGATTAACAGAAAAGTTAACAGACATCTACTCTAGGGGCCCTTTGTGTTACCCGTTGTCATACCACGAGGAGTAAAGATGTAGTTTCTCATACTTAGAGAGCCAATCCAAAATATTAACATATCACAGAGACTTTTCGTGTAATTTACTCAAAAGAAAAAGAAGACAAACTTATTAATTATTATCATTAATGATTAATCTTTTCACTCCTGCGTAGAAAAAGTTAACCGAAATTACCTTCTTAATTAATTTCAAATGATTCACATGTTTTCTATAAAGTGTAATTTAAGTTCTCTTTGTTTTCTAAACGAATCAAATAAAATATATCTAAGAACACGTCGAAAGTAAAAAACTTTTAACATTTTCATCTATTATTTGAAATAAACAAATTTGATTATTCATTTACTAATATAATAATTATAATCGTAACTATCTATCAAATTTTGAAGTAGGCAATTTCATATATATATCAAAACTCATGAACAAGAACATTTATTCCATCTCGTCAAAAAAATTCTTAATAATAATAACAATAATAATAATGACGACGTCGACTTTCTATGTCAATGCCGCAATAAAACTTTCAAAAATTGCCGCTTTTAATTCTTAAAAAAAATTAAGGCGACCAAGTAAAGAATCATATAATTCATTTATATTTGGTGCTTAATAGAACTAATAATGAGAGTTTACTTTGATTCATAACAAACATATGTATCGCACTTAAAATAATATAATATGTATAAGTGTTTATTTTCATAATTTCCTACTTAAATTTAGTTACGTATTAAAATTATTTAAAACCTCACAAAAACAATAGGATAATCTTATAAAGATTTAAATTTACTCCCAAATAACTTAAAACATTTATTTCGGCTCTCGAACAAAATCTTGATTACACATGATCAAATCCGACATTTCATGACCACCTAATTCTAGTACAAGAGTCTCCCACTTCACTTCAATTTGATTCATCCATGAAACCAATATCCTTCGAGCCCACATATTTACTACAACACATTGTGCTTTAAAACTTAAAATTAAAATAACCCGTACCCAGCCCATTCCGCATCACTCACACCCACCATCCTCGGGGATGATCGGTAGGACGAGAAAGACGACGACGACAAAGGCGAGTCTTTGCATAACGGTGATCCCGACTTTCGAGTCGACATGGACCATTCGGACAACGCCTCGAGGTCTGATTTGTAAATTGGGTTCACATGGAGCTTGTTGGTTTTCCTTTGGCTATATCCTTTCCGGGCTTGAAAGCAACCCGATGACACCACATCGGGTTGACCCACTGGCTTATGACGATCAAACTGGAACCGACTCGATTGAGTTCGTGGGGAGGGGAAATGGAAATATGTTGGGCTTGATGGTGGTGGCTTGAGGGGTGAAGTGCGATGGTTGGACGGTGGCGGGTGGGGCTTGGGGACACCGGGTCGGATCTCCCACTTGAATGGAACGGAGCCTGGTTTGGTGAAGGAGTCGTCTATGTCCATATGGCTAATGGTTCCTTGATATGAATAAGTTAAGAGGTTAGATCTGTTTTGTATATATAGTCTATAGAATAGGGGTTTGGGTGAATGATAGGTGGGGTAGATATGTTGGTCACGCCGAGATTAGCGCTAGGACCGTGTCGAATTTCTCATTTGTTAATCATAGTTTGATAGGTTGGTGAAGTGGTTTAGTCACTCCGACTTATAAGTTTGATTTTTAAGTCGTTTTTTTTTAACTTTTTATGAAAAAATATATGTTAATTATCCATGTACATTTCGATAAAGATAAAACTATGTAAAAGTATAGGTAAATTAGAGTTTAATAATTTAAATTATTATTCATTAACTGATAATAATTTGGAGAAATATTCAAAATAGACACGTTGATTGTTGAAATATCCAAAATAGACATGAATTTTCAGTCGTTGAACCTATAGACATTGACTTAAAATAATTGGAACACGACACATACACCTTTGCAGGCCCAAAAACTTATGAAAAACATGTGCGGATCACATGTCGACTAACAGGAATGTGCCACGTGTTAAGGCAAGCCTTCAAAAGCGCTGGCTAAGCCATCGCTTTTTGAGACTTAGCCTACGCTTTAACATGTAACACCTTCAAATTAGTTTTCTTCAAGAAGAAGCTACGTTTCGACATAAGTTTTATCCACCCAAACGAGCCGACCCTGATAATGACAGAATTCCGCAGTGAAGCGCCAGAGAAAGAAATCTAGTTAAAACTTTATTATTAAAGTGTAATATATAAAATGAAAATTGGTATAAAATTAATGATATTTTCATTTTCAAATTAAATTATGCTTCTAATAAATATCATGTGCACGATTCCCGTCAACCAAAGTAGGTGGTGTATCTACATTACATAGTAGGTTTATAACGTAAAATCTTCAAGATTTGGGAGAGTGATTCTTGGGCATAATCCAATAAGCAAGAAAAATATATGGCTTTCTATAACTTTTTTCTCCATACTAGTTAATTACGTAGTTGAAGGTTAGTTCAAATTTATATTCCTGAAATATTCCTAAACTAATTATAAAATACTTTTCAACGAACAGTTCGTGAATCGTTCGACAGAAAGTTTGTTTATATTCTTTCATTTAATAAATGAACGAACATGAACAATGTTTATGTTCGTTAATGTGTTCTCTCATTCATTTACGTTCATTTATGTTCGTTCATGTTTGTTTGTTTATATTGTTCATTAAATATTTTTTATATATTTAAATTTTATTTAAACTTTTTATATTTAGTGTCCGAAAAGAAAGAAAATCAAAAGGCGAGGGAGTGAATGTGTTGGTTTTAGTAATTTGATCTACATATTCTAAATTGGAGTAAATTACAGAAATCATCATTTATGTTTATACCCTTTTCAGATATTATCCTTTAGTAAAAAACTTGACAGAGATCATCATTTACGTTTACAAATCTTGCACGTTACGTCCTTTGCCCCTAACTCAGTTAAATTTTTTCGTTAAGTATGGACATGTGCAAGTCACATGAGGGTAGTTTGGTCTTTTTAACCATTTATATAAGAAAAACAAAAAATCAAAATATAAAACCCAAAAAACACACACACTCTCTCTCTCTCAATCTGGTGCAACCTGCCACCACCTCCCACAAGCGACAACCACCACCATTTACCTCATTACACCTGTCATCTTCTTCTTAAACAAACGTAACAGCTCACACGTGCCCACATTTTAACTCATTTTATTTTTAGTTCATAGTCCCAAATCCTGCAAATTACATCATTATCTCATAAATGGGATGAAATTGAACCTTCAAAAAGATCAAAAAGGCACTAACCATCGAAGGATCGGAGACGAGTTCTTATGACCTAACAAGCACTGACACTTCCAGCTTCTTCACTTGGCTCACAACTGTTTCTAGCTTCGGTCGTCCTTGTATTGCCCCAGCTTCCAGTTCCACTTCCACTTCCACTTCCACTTCCACTTCCACTTCCACTTCCACATGCTCACATATTCAATTTCAATTTAAAAACCCTAGATTTCATCACACCATAAATTTAGGAAAAAATGAGATACAAATGTGGATCCATCTTCAATTCATCACCAAACCAAACCGCTCTAATTACATATCCCCAAAATCCACATCACATTGACGTTTAATAGAACTATAACACATCTGCGGGAGATAATACCTCAGGTTCACACGCTTTACATAACGTACCAAGTGAAGTAACCAACAAATTAGTCGAAGCAGAAGAGGAAGAACAAGAACCGGAGGCTTCCTTGTTGAAATTAGGGTTAACCTGAATCTGAAGTAGCGTGAGCATGTCTCCTTGAGGGCCCACAACATCGCGTGCCTCGAATGTATCCATTGATAGGGCTGTGGTGGTGCTCATATCGGAGGAGGGGGTTGTGCGATGGTTGACTGGTGGTGGTGCTCAGATCGGAGGGGGCACCAGATTTTTATAGAGAGAGATTAGAGAGGGTTTATTATTTATGTTTAGATATATATATATATATATATATATATATATATATATATATATATATATATATATATATATATATTTGTTGGTAAAAAGACCAAAGCACCCTTATGTGCAAGGCAAATTAATAGAGTTAACTGAAAACTTAACGTCCGTTAGGCTAAAGGACGTAAATCACAATAAATTTAAATGTAAAGGATGATCTCCGTCAATTTTTTTGACTAAAAGATACACTAAAAAAATGGTAAATATAACGAAATATAAAGGACGATTTCTGTAATTTACTCTTCTAAATTGGGTTCTCGGAGCCGCTTTATCTCCATCGGCGAGAAACATGCACGGAAGACCGAGAAAACCTGCAACACCAGTAGACGAAAATGCATCAGCTCTCAAGGCTGCTAAGATTCGATCTCTTCAATCTCAGTTTCTCCTAAATCATCACAACAATATGTACAAATTCTATCTCAGATCTCCACTTTTTTTATTCCTAGTTAGTTTTTGTTATCAAAAGGTCATCGATTGATCTGTGTTTATATCTTCGGCTTCGCGGTTGTAGTTACACGAAAGAAGCCCTAGAAATCAACGCTAAGCTTATTGAGTCTAATCCGGAGTTCATGACCGCTTGGAATTATCGAAAACTGGCATTTGAGCATAATCTCAGTAATCAGTCGGAGGCAGATTCGGATCACATCAAATCAGTTATGGATGAAGAGTTGCAAGTTGTAAGTTCATACGTTGCTAATGGTTCTAGTACGTCTTAACCTATAAAATGATGTGAATTTTTTAATTTTTGTTCAGTTTGTAACATTAGCTCATCGTTTCAGATTTTGCAGCAAATATGTATATAATTCTTTTTGGTTGGTTCACTAGATTTAGTCAAATTTCTAGTTCTAGTTAGGCTGAACTCATGAAATGAAGACATAAGAATCGAAGAAGAATGATCAAATTAATTTGAAAAGTACTAGTTTTGACATTGAAAATCTGAATGTAGCTTATTTGAGTGCTAGGATCACTATTTTTGTGCCAAAAATTTCGCTTTTTGTACTTGTATTCTAATGGTGAAGATTACACTCCTTAGTACTTGTAAATAAGTTTTCCAATGGCAAAGACTCACGTCTCAAACACCTTTAATTATAAGTACTTGTAATTTAAGGCAGTTGTAATTTAAAAGATATTGAGGATGAAAACTTCCTGTGGAAATATATAAAAGATTGTTCGCAATATTGAGGTTTTAACCGATGCCTGAAATACTTTAAACTTGTTCTTGCTTGAATGTGATAATATTTTGACTGTATACGTAGGTAGAGAATGCACTGAGGAAGAATTTCAAGTCTTATGGAGCTTGGCATCACCGAAAATGGGTGATAAGTAAAGGGAGTTCTTCAACAGAGCGGGAATTAAGGCTTCTAAATTTGTTCCAGAAGCAAGACACCCGCAATTTTCATGCGTGGAATTACCGAAGGTGAAGACATTAACATGGTAATATATTTAACTGGGAATTATGTAATCTAAATGGACCTTATTTGTTATGCTCTTTTCAGATTCATAGCAGGATTGAAAAACATATCAGACGAGAAGGAGCTACAATTTACAACAGATATGATAAATGATAACTTCAGTAATTATTCTGCTTGGCACAATCGTAGGTATGGCCATCTAGTTCAAATCCATTGGTCTGCAGGTGACACTATTTTACCATAGTTCTGTTCTTGTATGACGTGTTAGGGTCTATGTGCAGTGAAATGGTTGTGATATTCGTTATGTAGTTTGTGAAATAAAATAATAAACAATTAGTAGATTAGAAATTCTCATATATTTCTATCGATAGATAGAAGTGACTACATTTGTAATCATGTTGATGAAATAACCTGTTGTTGTGGTTATATTAGAAGGCCACCAGAAAATATTGTTGCACTGGAAAAAGCTGCAGTTATGAAACTCATCTTACACCTTACAAGAAACATTCATTAATCATGCTGCTCCTTATGGGTCTATATTTGAAGAATAGAGGTACCAATTTGACCCATTTAATTGAATGAGTCAGTTCTGGTTATGCCTGATATCTAGTGGTAAAATAAAAAAGAATATTTTGTTTAAAAGGAGACAGTTCAAAAGTCACTCAAAGTGTATTTATTTAATGCATAAAACCTCCTAAATCGTTTTATCTAAAGTTTAGAATATTCTTGAAGTATTATCATTTTTTACTGGTATTCACCGCATTAAAGATTGATTGTGAATTTCAACTATTTGGACTATAAGTATATTCGGTCAACACAGAACATCCCTTCTGACCCAGGCCAAAATTATCAGTTTTGGCATGTTACCCAACCTGCCCATTTTGCCACCTCTGTCTGAGAAACAATGTCGTTAATAGTGAAGGCATTAAACCTACTGAATAAAGGTCACCAATTTGTAACTAGTTGTATAGCATTTGTTCTGCATATTATTTCGTACTCCCTAAGCTAACACTTTAACCATAATTGGACATAAAACATGTTATCGTTAATGGTTTCAAACAGGCACCATGCTCTTATATTCCATTTATTAAGGCCATAATCTTATTTTCATTTTGTAATTTGTATTATATTTAATGGAAATTGTATCTGACTCTTTTATCTTTATTATGTGATTTTATGATATATGCAGTGTACTCTTATCTCATCTGCTGGAAAAAAAGGTTGTAGGATATTTTCCAAAGGAGATATTTTTAAAAGAGGAATATGAGTTTGTAAGAAATGCAGTTTTTACCGACCCAGATGATCAAAGTGGCTGGTTTTATCATCTATGGCTTCTGGATCAAACTGTAAAAGTCGACATGCCTAATTTAGTTTCTTCATGGCCTCCTCATGGTTCTGAAATTACAAAAACAACCTTTCCTATCGTTCTCTTTTTTAATGAACCAGTTGAAGGTGTAAACTTACAGACAGTTAGTGTACAAGTTGAGGATGCCATATTTAAAAATATTACATGGAGCCTGCTTTCAGCAAATAAGTTTAAATGTGGTCAAGCTTGGCTGACCCATCTGACCATTCCTCTTGGGGAAACTAACTCATCAAAGATCTTTCAAGTGAAAATAAGCTCGGAATATTCTCAAGGCATAATATCTTCAAATGATGTTCCATGTAGCCAACACTGGTCTATTGAATTTAGGGTTTCTGTATGCCATGATTTCCAACTTGAAGGACAGAGTTTAAGGAGGATGTTAATGACTGATGAAAATTTCTGTACAGTTGGCATAAATTCAAACGTGATGGATTTATTTAAATCATATTTTGAGTTAGCAAGTGATTATGAGCAACCCACATCTTCGAAATGGAAGTCTGAGATGATAGCTAGTGAACTTGATCAGTACCGAGAGTTATTGTCATGGGCGGAGTGGTATGCAACCATATTTGATCTTTTGTTATAATACTCTTATTATTTATAACTTATTATTTATATTGTTTGATAGTAAAATTGGGAAGCTTACTCTCGCGAGATTATTGATGGCGAATGATGCCATCGGTACTACAGTTGCTCCAAATACGAGTCATGTGGAGGAAGTTTTGAAATTATATTCCGAATTGATGGAGTTGGACCCCGCACATTACCAATATTACAAAGATGAGTACAGTTTGGCTTTTTTAAAACAGGTATTTGTTACATCACATATTATCTTATTTGGCGGGGAAATAGGAATAACATTTTTTCTTGGTTAGCAGGCTTAATCTTAAGTGAATATGGCAAAATGGGTGGCTGGGTAACACATTAAAACGGTTTCGGGTTAATTTGGTGGTTTGAATTGACCCGAAACACTTATTGTCCAAATATCAAGTTTTTATACACGTGTCATATTTGACTACAAAAATTATGCTAGTTCAATAACAATATTTTTTCTTTTAGTAAATGATTTTGGAGGCTTTATGCATTAAATTTACAATTTGGGTGACATGACCAATTCCCCGTTAGCCTATTTTTCTTGATTTTACGTGTTTGACCTATTAGGCTATTAGAGATTAAAAAAAACCCAAATGGACCAATCGTAAGTACTTTTGTGATGTTGCAGGTGACTTCTAGCAAGGAGTCTTTGATGAAGTACTGCGGGCAGTATAAAGAGTCAACTTCTTCGAATATCACAGGTCCTATGTGTTTAAGATTGAATTCTTTATCATTATCACAAATCGGATCCTTTGAACGGTTATTATGGGTGCAAAGTCTAGATCTCAGCCACAACCAACTTCATTCTATTGAAGGTAAAACATCTATAACAGCCAATTCTCACAAGCATGCTTTACACATCTCACATGTTTTTAGGTCTTTGAAGCAAACATTTTCCTCTTTTAGCCGTTTTGATAGAAGTGGTAATCTCAACTTGGTTACTTCTAAATTGATCAATTTGTGGTATGTTTTATCTCAAAGTGTGACAGAAAATTTTAGCTAAAAGGGGGACATGTCAAACGGGTTGAAAGTTATCCATACTGTAATTTGATACAGATCACTTCTTAATTTGTTTTATTAACAAAATTAGGTTATTTTTGCAATAATATAGTCTTTAAATCATATCTAATGTCTTGTTATCTGTATTTTCTATAGAACTATGGACAAAACATGTTTTTTTTATCAACTGAGAAATTACCCATTTCAACCCGAAGCTATGGTTGACCTGTTATCCATCTGCTTGAACTTTCCATCTTACCACTTTGTGTGTCTCGTACTCCCGTTTGCGCTGGGCGAACAAATCCTGCCACATAAAATATTTGTTTGTTAACATGTCATATAAATGAAACCTACAAAATGGAATTGTTAAGATGCTATTCTTTACACAATTTACTTCAATCTTCCATTCTTCATTTTGTGGGACACAACATTTTCCTTGTATCATAAGAATGGGTAGGTATTGAACCCAATTGATCAACGCTATGGGGCCTAATATTCTTCGTAGAGTTGACAATTTCAACCCCTTTGCTTATAAAATAATCCATTTGGATCATGTTTTGATATCCAACGGTCAAAAAGGTAAACTGAAAAGAATCAGCTTAAAGCAAACATGTCAAAAATCAGTCACAGTGTATTCCTAATACGTAAAACCTTCAAAATCTTTTTATTCAGAAATTAGATTATTATTAAAATAATATAGTTTTTGTAATCATATTTGACATATTTATTTATAATTGGTCAGAGTGAATTTCTAATAACCAACCTGACCTATTTCAACTTGTACCAAAATTACCCATTTTTACCCGTAAGCCAACCTGCCCTACCCTAGCCGCCAGTTTTAACCTTGTCGCTTTTAGTATCTTGTTACATTTCTTTTCTCTAATGCATTAATTTAAAACAAAAGAAAAGTAAAATTAAGAGATCGCCTTTTTGGGATTTGTTCACAGGATTGGAGGCTTTGCAACTTCTCTCATGCTTAAACCTTAGTCACAATAAAGTAGGCAGTTTCATGGCATTGGACCCTTTGAGATTCTTGAAGTCACTAAGAGTGTTAAATATCTCCTACAATGAGATTGGGGCACACACTGTAGACACAAGGCGGTATTTGTGTTCATCTCCACTGTCGCATACATTTGATTATGATAAGAAGTTTGAAGAATTTGCTACTGGTGATGAAAAAGTGCTGAATTGTTGGGAGGCTTATTCTGTTTTTGGAGGTCTAGATATCATGCAGTTGGATGTTGTTGGAAATGCTGCTGCTGATGAAAGATTTATGTTGTTCTTGGTTAAATTACTCCCTGGACTAAAATGGCTTGATGGTGAAGAATTGCATTAGCTACCAATGTGTTTACATCCTCCTGCTTTCCTTGTACTCTGATATATGAATCCCATTTTCATTTTCTCTAGATTCTTTAGATTTGTTTTTATGTATTAACCTAGAGGTTATAGTTGTAACTTGTAAATGACATATAACTTGAAACTTAACCTCAAACCTTGCACACAATCACATTTCATCTTTCAATAGTCTAGCTCTTGTATTTAATACTTGTACCTTTAAGTTGGTCAACATCCAAGATGGAGGTAAGACATGCTCTCATCTCACCCTCCTCACACTCTGCTCTTTGAGTGAGATATTACTAGGTTGGTTTGTTTATTTGACACCTTTAAGTTGGTTTGTTTAATTGAATATCTTAATGTTTTATAAACTGGAACTGGCGGTTCATTTGTTTAGTCGGTGAGACAAACAAAATAAAGCAACATCTATGGTTTTTCATCGAGTTTGTCCGTTTTGTTTAAAAAGTGGAAAATTTATTAATATGTGGTCCATCGGGTAGCTTATCTGGTTTTTAAAACAATGACAAATCACATAAAAACGGTTTTTAAAACAATAATAAATCACATAAAACCGGTTTTTAAGACAATGATAAATCACATAAAACATGGCTTGGGTTTCACAAAACGTCCTTTTGATTCTCCTTTAACTCTTCAAAAGCTTTATTCTGGGTTGGACCCCATTAGTACTTTACCTCTTTCCGTGTCAGCTTTGTTAAAGGCGAAACTATTCTCGAAAATTCCTGAATAAACCTCCTATAGTACCCGTCAATCCCAGGAAACTCCGAATTTCAATCGGCGTTTTCGGGATGTTCCAATTTTGTACCGCTTCTATCTTCGTTGGGTCAACTTTGATGCCATCTAGACTAACGACATGACCTAGGAATTGGACTTCCCTAAGTCAGAACGCTCACTTGGAGAACTTGGCGTATAATTTTTCCTTCTTCATAACTTCCAACACTTCCTTAAGATGAAAAACATGATCACCCTCGCTCTTAGAGTAGATGAGGTTGTCGTCTATGAAAACGATCGTTGAACGGTCAAGCATAGGGCGACGTACTCTGTTCATAAGGTCCATGTTTGTCACGGAGGCATTTGTTAATTCGAAAGACATTACAAGGAAGTCGTAATGCCTATAACGTGTACGCAACGCGGTCTTTGGCACGTTCTCTTTCCTTACTTTCAGTTGGTGGTACCCTGACCTAAGATCGATATTTGAGAACCAGCTTGCGCTTTGCAATTGGTCAAAAAGGTCGTCTATTCTCGATAGCGGGGTGTTTGTTCTTTATTGTCCTCTTATTCAACTTCATGTAATCGATACACATCTGCATTGAACCATCTTTCTTCTTTACAAACAATACCGAAGCACCCCTATGTGAGATGCTCGATTAGATTAAACCTTTATTCAGGAGTTCTTATAATAGTTATTTCATTTCAGATGGAGCTAGTCGATAAAGTGCCTTGGCAACGGGCTGGACTCTTGGCAGAAGATCAATCTGGAATTATATCTCCCGATCGGGCGGCACTCCAGACAAGTTCTCAGGAAACACCTTCGGAAAGTTGCACACCACGTGCACGTTTTTTTAATTTAGTTTTTTTTACAGAAGTTAATAGCATCCGAAATCTGCATTTAATTGAAGAGGATTGAAAATGGCTAGTAGGTTTTTAAATATTATGTCGGTGAATATATACACTTTTGTCGCGGTTGAGACTTTTTTTTTGGTAAGTTTATATCATGGCTTATTTTAGCTATTATCAACTAAGCCTCCGCAATAGAAACCTATGTTTAGCATGTTATAGCTTAAACATGATCCACCATTGAAACGAAAAAATCGCTAAAAAGTTATTGGAAGAAAACTAAAAAGCAAAAGTTTTCGGAAAAATAAATGTAAAAAAAAGAAAAACAGAATGGAAAAAAAAGTAACAAAAAAGGGAAAAAAAATAGATTTTAGACTCTAAGCACCACAACCACTTGAACCAGGTCCATCTTTGAAGTTTGTAGAAGAAAAAAAATATATTTTGGACAAAACATGTTCAAAAATAAGGAAAAAAAAATACACACGAATGGGAGTATGACACTTGGCAAGCAGTGAGCAACCCACCGACATTGACAATATGTTTCTTTAGAATAGAATATAACATAATTAAATAAATCTATACTAATAAATAAAGGTTTTGATAAGACGCGTGTCACTTCCTCATGCCTACTCATAATGATTTTCCCGCCTCTCTCTTCTAATAAATGTGCATCTATCTTATTAAATAGTAATGATATTATAAATATATTATTAAAGAAGAATACTAATTATATTAAATAACAATATATAATAGGAAATCAAAATATAATTAATTAAAGAAAAATACTAATTTGTATACACACATTTTCACTTTGTGACGTATTTACAAATTTATAAGTTTTATCTTTTTTAATATACAATTTCGTGTTATACACGGGATTTTAACCTAGTAAGCTAATAAAAAAAGGAAGATGTAATATCCGAGACTTTCCGACCTATCTAAAACCCTTGCACGTGCCCTATGACTTTAAAAAACTCAATTCCGTATTTTCCTAAAACAATAAATATTAATTTTAAATTAATATATGATTTAGGAAAAATAATGTATACTTAAAACATATACGTATGTATATATGTGAGGATTACTTTTAAATATATATATATATATATATATAAATATATATATATATATAAATATGTATATAAAATTCTCAAAAACTTACAAATTGTAATCATTTAAACTTGTTATATTAACGTATAATACATTTTATAAAGCATTTAATAAAATTTATAAAATTATTTGAGAAAACTTATTAAAATTTTAAACATATATATATTTGATTTTATAAAAGTCACGGGGACCAAAACTGTCAAATGCTGAAACTTGTTTTAAAACTAAAACTATACTTTAACCTAAAACGTTAAACTCCAGAAACATCAGGGACCTGTTCTGCCACAAGCTTAAACTTCCAGAATTCAGAAAACGGTCCTAGGTTCGATCCCAGCTAACCCCGTTTCCCACCCACGATTATTCAAAAACGCGAATCCCGTCCGGATTCGATGAACCTCGGGTTCATCTCGCGCATGCGATTCGTCCCCTAAGTGCATTAACTTCCAATTTCGATCGAGGCCGCGCATAGAGTCGGAATTAACTCCGACCGGCTCAACCACCCATCCACAACCCGTTCGATCATTAAATGCTCAAATTAGCTATAAATAGCGACTGCAAAACCTCACCAAAACCACACCAAAACTACCTGCACTCTCAATTTACCGAACTAGAACCTGCAAGTATCGATTCAAACCCGTGACCGCCGAAGCCAAAGCCAAACTCGAAATCGATCAATCCGACACCATTTCAGGTAATTCGAAAAGCCAAAGCTTTGTTTTCATGTGAGGATCAAAAGCCCTATGTTTAAACGCATAAACAGAGGGTGATTCGATTCGTATTTGGGAGATTTCGATTCTAGGGTTCATACGATTTGGGGGATGCCTTGGGTTTGTTCTTAAGAATTTTCTTTTCCACGTTTTAAACTAATGAACCAGTAGTCGGGATGGTCAGTGTGCTTGGGTGTGGGTGCGACCCGGACAAGAACCCGAGTTCGAGTCCGGGTAAACCGATTTTGCCCATTTTATTTGTTTTAGCGTTTTAAAAACAGTTTTTAAACTTTTATAATTTTTATAAATTATGTTATACACTTATAAACTTAAATCCAATTTTTATTTACACTTTTACATTCATGAACATTTTTAATTAAATAAAACTTAGTTAAACCTATAATTAATTAAATCTTTAATTTTGGTTTTAAATCCATAAAAACTAAAAATACTTTTAAACCTTTATAAAACTCATAATTTCACGGAAGTATTTATTTAAAAACAATAAACTTACTTTGTTATTTGTACTCTAAATTAAAAAGGATTCTTTTATCCAAATCATTAATTTAAATTATAAAATTTTAAACTCAGAAAAGTTTATAAAATTTATTTGTAAATTTATACACTTTATAAAATGTATATAAACATAAATCTATTTGTTTATATAAAACATTAGAAATAACTATACTTTATTTGCTTCCTAAATAATTATAAACTTATGAAACTAAATGAAAACTTTAAATATTATGAACTTGTAAACTTTAATACCTTAAGAAACTTTATTTAAAATATGTATAAATTCATATACAATTTGAATACTTATAAACTTATTATTTTAAACGCAAACTTTATTTAAAGCCTTATAAACTTATGGTTTTCCTTTTAGACTTTAAAAATAGTTATAAACCTATAACTAAGATGTAACCATTATAGGAAATTCTATTTAATATCTTATAAACTTATAAGTATTATTATTTATTTAAACTTACTTATATTACAAGTAATTTGTATTATAAATACTTAGAAAACTTTAATAGATTATTACCTATGTGGTGTAATTGTAAGGCTTTTATTCCAAACAAATAAATTTGTTACACTTTGATGTCTTTCATTCAAAATCTCTATTTAAACTTGATTAAAACTTTAAAAACTTAATCATTCTCATCTCCCATTTGAAACCCTAGTCAAAATCTCAAATTCCTAGATCTTTTGCCTTAAACTTGTAGAAGCAAATTTAATGTAATATCCGGTATTTTTCCGACCTATCTTTTCCTAAAACCTTTGCACGTATTATTAATTCAAAACTTGAAATTTTATCAAAACTATTTTCTTGAATAATAAATATTGATTTAATGGATATATATTTAAGAAAAACAATAATACTTGAGGTATATATATAAATATATATATATATATATATATGAGACTTATTTAAGAGTATATACCTTATAAATAAATTATTAAAAACTTTACGAATTTATAATTATATAAATTTATAAACTTATTCTAAAACACTTAAACTTGTAAATCATAAATCTTAGAAATTATTTTATAAATGTATAAAATAATAAAAGGAAATAAAACTTATGTAGTGTTTATAAAAATATAACATAATTATTTTTATAAAAAGTCCGGGGACTAAAACTGTCATTTATTGAAACTTATTTTAAACTTAAATCCATGTTTTAACTTAGAATGATAATAGTTTGAAACCTAAGGGACCCATTGTGTAATTTGACCAAACTCCCAGAAACCAAGTCGGTCGCGAGTTCGAGTCCTCCCAGTCCCGGTTTTCACCCTCTTTCACCCGAAAACGCGTTTCCGGTCAGGTTCAATGAACATCGATCTCCTATACCCGCATGCGACTCGAACCCAAGAATATTAAATGCTCAATTTTGATTAACATCACGCGTAGAGCCGGGTTCGAGGCATTTAAACTCAACCGTAATCCTCCCAACGGTACGGGCATTTAACGCCTAAATTGGCTATAAAAACCCACTCATACACCTAAACGACACCACACCAACACTCCCCCTAAACAAGCAATTCCATCGTATCATACCTGAAAATCGTCGATTTAGAACCGTGACAGTCGACTCGGAGCTCGAACCTTTCTCGCTCATTTCTTCACCAAAACAGGTAATACTTGTTTCCTTCTCGATCGATTTTAAGAGAGGATCAAAAGCCCTCTGTTTAATTTCATAAACAGAGGGTGATTCGATCCGTATTTGGACGATTTCGTTTCTAGGGTTCATAAGGAAATTGGGCGAAATCCAGGAATGTGTTTATCTATTTTATTTCCGTGTTTACACTCAACAAGGCCCGTAGACGGGATGGTTTAAGCAGGGTGGGTGTTTGTGAACCGGGCAACCCGAGTTCGAATCCGGTTAGCCCAGTTTTCGCCCCTTTTTGTTTTTTTAGCCTTTTAATCAGTTTCTAATACTTTTAATAATTTTTATAAATTATGTGATATTTTTATAAACATAAAAACGAATTTTATTTACACTTTTTGTATTCTGAGATATTTTAATTAATTAAATTTAGTTAAACTTGTAATAATAAATTCTTTAAAAAATAGTTTTTAAACACTTGAAAACTATAAAAATACTTATAAACTTTATAAAACTTACACTATATCAGAAACGAATTGGAATTTAATTTGTTATACTTTTTTCGAAAATAAACAGATTTATTTAAAAACTTTAAATTAATCATTTAATTGTTATTAAAACAGAAAATTTATATAAACATTTATAAAATCAGAAAAGTTTATAGATTTATTTAAAAATCAGAAACTTATAAATTTATAAATTTATACACTTTATAAAATTTATATAAACATAAATCTATTTGTTTATATAAAAGGAGAGAAATAATTATTCTTTATTTATTTCCCAAATAATTATAAAGTTATAAACTTTATAAAAACTAAATGAAAACTTTAAACATTTATGAACTTGTAAAACTTTATTTAAACACTTATAAACTTATAAATTAATAGAAACTCTATTTAAAACCTATTAAACTTATGGTTTTCTTTTAGACTTTAAAAATATTTATAAACTTATAATTAAGATATAACCATATTCTATTTAATATCTTATAAACTTATAAGTGTTATTATTCATTTAAACGTATTTATATTACGAATTAATTTGTATTATAAATACTTAATACTTAGAAACTTAATCAAATCTCAAATGATTTATGTTGGTTAAATAAGTAATTATTCTTGTAAATGATTTATTTCCAAATACTTAGAAAACTATTTTGATTATTTTTACCTAGCGTGTAAAATTGATAATTGTGAAACTTTTAAATAATTATTTTAATTAATACTTATTCTATCTATAAATCTATTAAACTTTGACATTCAAGTTTTGTATCATTCCTTCAAAACCTTTATTATAAACTTGATTTAAACTTCATAAACACATATCATTTCCGTCTCCCATTTGAAACCCTAGTTAATCTCGAATCCTAGACCCTTTGTCTTAGACTTTTTATGTCACACCCCCAAAATCCACTAACGGAGTTTTACCGTTTAGGAGCGTGACATACCAGGATCTCAGTCATTAGTTACGTTGAATGACTCTATATGAGTTTAAGAAAACCACTAGTATTGCTCATAGTCACGATGCAATACTAGTAATGAAAACACTTATTTAATGTAAGACTTGTCGAAGCGAAAAGTTAAATGAAAAACAGGCGCCAAAACAGTTGCGCCAAAATAAACAATTCAACGATAATTAAAAATAAATAATTCTTGAGTTTGCAAATGATAGACTTCGTATGCATGCATGCCTTAGCTTGTGCTTGTACCTTAATTACCTGAGAAAACATGCTAAAACGTGTCAACACTAGGTTGGTGAGTTCACAGGTTTCAATGTTTGTAAAGTTTACTAGATAATACCATTTACAATTTATATCATAGGTAGCTAACGTAGTACATGTTACTAAAGCGTTTCGACACCGAAGCTGACTGTTTATGTTTGTACTGCCTCCCACCATGACTATCATAATCAATGGTGAATGTTTAGGTCAATGTTACACCCGTTCGACTACCTGTCGTGTTAGCGCGACTAACGCGGGTGGGGCTTGTCAATGCCCAATAGTACTACTCAAGATTACCTCGCTAACCCATATACTAACGGTTCTATAAGTAGGACTTTCATGATATGTTTGCGCTTAGTACACAAGTGATATAAAAGAAACGTAAGATCTAAATGTTCGTACCCATGTTTTCTCCCCCAAGTTTAAAACGTAAGAAAAGGGGCCGTGAAACTCACCTTAGAGTATGTGCGAAAGAAAAACGAGCTTAGAATGCTTGACAACTAACTGCCACCTATAAACACCGGTTTATAAGTGTGTGTTTGTGCACGAGAAATACGAACCCTAAGTATCCAAACGATCCCATTGTTTAAGTGTTTGAAAAGAGTTTACAAGTTTGACTCATGTTTGACCAAGTTTGACCCGACGACCCGTTGGTGACCCGTTAAATGATTAAATGTTTGTTCAGTATAATACATCTATATTATACACAAATGATCATGCTGTAACACTTAGCAACAAATCCTATTTGTTCTAACAAGATAGTAAGTTTCCATAAATAGCAGGTTTCTATAAATAGTAAGTTTCCAAAAATAGCAGGTTTCTATAAATATAAAGTTTCAAAAAATAGCAGGTTTCTATAAATAGAAAGTTTCCAAAAATAGCAGATTTCTATAAATAAAAAGTTTCCAAAAATAGCAAGTTTGTTCGGGACTCATGTTTCCTGGAAACTATCATCATTGATATGTTTATAGTATTACTCTAACATGCTCTAGCTCATCATATCACATAACATTTGTCTAGAACCTAAACATGCGAGTCATATTTCAAGACAAAGTTTCCAACTTTAGTAACCTATGACTAGCATGCGTGATTTCAAACACCTAACACGTTACAACAGGTTATTGTATATTAACTAACATGTACCAATCATTAAACCACATCATGTATGTCTAATTAGCAAGTTCTAACCACTTTTAACAATTAAAGTTTCCTTATTTGGAAAGTTGGTAAAACCGGGTTATGTATTCAAAATCTGATTTCACAAATCGTCTAAACATGTATCAAGTAACTCATAACCATCATCACATCATCTTAATCACGTCTAGCATGCAAAATAGAATTCATAAAAAGTTTCCTCTTTTAGTAACTTGTCCATTATACGTTTCGTTTACACAAGTAACACGTCAATTCGATTCCAAATCATTCAACTAATATATCTACAACTATATTAATCATAACCCACGTCTAACATGCGATTTCTAAACATCACATAATCAACAATATTCATTTTTCACATCGTATGACAACTAGGGTTTCACATAATTTCATAAAAACATCAATACGACATAACAACATCAATCAATTAACCAATTCATTATTATATTTCAAAATCATCAAGTTTGGATAATCTAGGGTTTCGATCTCAAAAATAATAATGAAAAAGTGACGGATTTTTATAAAATAACTTACGTAGGAACGTTAGGAATGCGTAAACTAGCACGTATCTACTTCTGGATTCACGATCGGGGCTCGAACGAAGGTCCTCTTGGCTTGTTCTTGGTTCGGTCGACTTGAGAGGGTGAGGAGTGGGATCGCGACGGCAACAATGGGGAGGTTAGGGTTTTATTTATTTTTTATTTTTTATAAAGTTTATATATATCCTTAATTGTGTTTATGAGTTTTAAGATAGGCTTCAAGTTTAATTAAAGCCCACAACTCTAATTCATTTAATTAACACCTATCTAATACTTTAAAATTTTTGATTTATATTTTTATAAAAAACTCCAACTTTTATAAAAATATTGCATGCGGTTAATATTCGATAAACACGTACGAAAACGGTTATATTCACATAATTCACGAAATCACATAAAATCACATAAAACTCGTAATTTATATTAAATATAAATTATTAATGTTCGTAATATTAATTTTGATTAATCACCAACGTTTCGGGTTAGACTCGAGTGCGATCCGATGTGTGTGAACTAACTGACACATTTAATTAATCCTAATTAAATGCAATGTACGTGCGACTAACTGAGATAACTGAGTTTGTAACGAAAAATGTTTGAACTAACGAGGTTTGAGTTAACGGAGTTAACCTGAAAATGTCGGATGTCACATAATCCCCTTGTTGAAAGAATTTTCGTCCCGAAAATTAAACGAAGTCCGTAACGTCTGAAACAAAAAGTTTAGGTTTGTCACATCATCCCCTTGTTGAAATAAATTTCGTCTCGAAATTTAGTTAGTACCTTCCGTGTTTGCCGTTGAATGTTTGAAGAGGTGAGGTGTAAGGCCCCAAACCCGGGAGACCTCACTTATTGGATTTACTCATTCACAAGCAGTTCTTAAACATGAATATCAGATAACGCAGCGGAAAATTTCATTTAAACACAACTTAATCGTTGTTCATACATGCGGAAGCGTAAACATTGCTTATAACTTAATTACATCATAGACAAAACATAACGGGATGCCAGTCTTCAAAAGCAGTCGGATAACTCTTCATCTCTAGCCAAGCATCACCGTCCATCCTCATAACCTGCCTTAACCTGAATGTGTACACTTAAAAACGTCAGCTACGCTGGTGAGTTCTAGTTTTCGTTCGATTTAAGAAATAGTTCATCATTCAAACATTCATTAGGGTTTAACATTCGTATAAGAAAACAGGGCCTTTCATTCATAAACCTTCGCATATTTAAACACAATCATTTGTTTAAAACATTAACATTCATTTAAGTCATACATTACTATCTAAAATCTGTATCGTTACGTGTCTCTATGTCCCCGGAGGAACCTTTAATGTTGTGGGCAACCGCTATGTATCGCCGTCATTGCCACAACCATACACTACGTGGGGTCAACCGTTACGTATCGCCGTCATTGCCCAACATGCATCTTTCCTTTGGGAATCAACCGTTACGTATCGCAGTCATTGATTTCCCATTACCTCGTTCACTTAGGATGATCGTCATCACCCGAGTAACCGTCGTTACTCCCTTTACCAGTTGTACAACATCAAAACCATTGACATGCCACAGAGACATTGCCCATGTTGTTCTTGTGGTAACTATGGCTCGCTGTCCATAATCTACCACAAGGCTGGGAATCACATTTCCAGACTTCATTCGTCAATTCCATTCATTCGACAGATTAGATTTGTAATGACTTCTTTAAAACCTTTGCCCCTTTTTGTTTTCTTTTCATAAAACCTTTCCTACACTTTCAAAACCCTTTACCTTTTCATTAAACCATTTCTTTATAACATTCGTTCGTAAACATTCCGTTCATAAACTTTCTTTCCATAAACCCGTCGTTCCAAATCATTTCCTTTCGTAAACGTAGTTTCATAAACATCATTTTATAAAACAACATTTCATACGTGTACAGACCAGCCCGAAAACATTATATAAAAACATTTAAAAGAGGGCTTCTAGAACTCACCTTATAAGCTAGTCTCGGTTGTCCTAAACGAAGGTCCAACGACTTCACGTACGATCTGAATTGAGTAGTTACATACACATCAGACCATTACCGACTCTAACGGTTTAACCCTTCTAAACATACTAACTTTACTTAACCAGTCTGATGTCTGCGCACTTAGCAAGTGCCCAGACTCTGCTGCCTGCGCACTTAGCAAGTGCGCAGACCCTGCCTCCTGCGCACTTAGCAAGTGCGTAGGTCCCCCCTCCTGCGCACTTAGCAAGTGCGCAGGTTCCTCCTCCTGCGCACTTAGCAAGTGCGCAGGAACTGCTCCGTGCGCACTTAGCAAGTGCGCACGACCTGTTCTTCGCGAAAAACCCTAACTTTCGCATTCGGTCTGATCATGTCAAGATCCCGAACCCCTTTGCATTCAAAACGTTCGTTTTCCCTTAGGGATCTCAAATCTATGATTATTTATCAGATTCATCCGTTCAAACCTTGCCTTTTCACCCAAAACCCGAAAAACCCAAAAACAAACTAAAAACTCAGATTTAGGTCGGATCGTTACCTGAATCGAGCTTCAGATCCGGAGGTTCTTCTCACGAGTGCAAGAGACACGAGCGGGTGCAATCTTGTGCGATTCCGACACTTTCTCTCTCTATGGTTTTCTCTCTCTAGAATTGCAAATGAGAGAAACATGTGGTGACCCTGGCTATTTATAGGGGAGACCTCCCCAAGCCCGGTTCGCGACTGACCCGGCCCGACTTCGGCCCGCTTGAACTCGTTAACTTTATTTCTCGACATTTTGGGATGTTACACGAGGATACTTTTTCATCATTTGATCCTTGCGTTCCCACGTGAACTCCGGTCCACGCTTCGAGTTCCAGCGAACTCTGACAATAGGTATCTTACTGCGCTTGAGAGTCTTGACCTCTCGGTCCATGATTTCAACGGGTTCCTCAATGAAACGTAGCTGTTCATCAATTTCCAACTCCTCGAGTGGAACTACAAGTGTTTCATCTGATAGGCACTTCTTTAGGTTTGAGACATGAAATATGTTATGCACTCCATTGAGTGTATCTGGTAGGTTTAGCTGGTATGCTACTAGACCGATCCTTTTCTCTATCTCGAATGGTCCAACGTAGCGCGGGTTTAACTTTCCTCGTTTCCCGAAACGAATCACACCTTTCCACGGTGAAACCTTTAATAACACTTTGTCGCTCACTTGAAATTCTAGCGGTTTTCTACGCTTGTCTGCATAACTCTTTTGACGGTCACGAGCTGCCGCCATACGGTTTCAGATTTGTACGATTTTCTCTGAGGTTTCATGCACAAGTTCAGGACCCGTAAGTTGACTATCTCCAACTTCAGCCCAACAAAGTGGTGATCGACACTTTCTCCCGTACAAAGCCTCGAACGGTGCTGCTTTGATACTAGTATGATAGCTGTTATTGTAAGAGAATTCCACTAAAGGCAAGTGAGTCTCCCAACTGTTTCCGAAATCGATCACACAAGCTCGTAGCATGTTTTCTAGGGTTTGTATGGTACGCTCACTCTAGCCATCTGTTTGAGGATGGTACGCGGTGCTCATATCCAGGCGCGTGCCTAGAGCTTTCTGCAATGATTGCCAGAAACGTGAGGTGAATCGGGCGTCTCTGTCAGAAATGATGGAGATTGGCACTCCATGTCGGGATACTACTTCTTTAAGATAGAGGCGAGTTAACTTTTCCATTTTGTCGGTCTCTTTGATAGCAAGGAAATGAGCTGATTTGGTTAGGCGATCCACTATCACCCAGATTGTGTCACATCCAGTAGGGGTTCGGGGTAATTTGGTTATGAAATCCATCGAAATCTGCTCCCATTTCCAAATTGGTATTTCCGGTTGTTGAAGTAATCCGGATGGCTTTTGGTACTCCACCTTGACCTTGGAACAAGTCAGGCACTTGCTCACGTAGGTAGCTATGCCGGCTTTCATGTTCGGCCACCAATACAAAACCTTGAGATCGTGATACATCTTGTCGGATCCCGGATGGATAGAGTATCGGGATTTGTGAGCTTCATCCATGACTAGATCTCGTAGGTTTCCATACACTGGTATCCATATTCGTTCCGCAAAATAAAGAATACCATCTGATTTAACCTCCAGTTGTTTCTCCATACCACGAGTGGATTCCAATGATAAGTTCTCCTCTTTTAAGGCTTCGAGTTGCGCATTGCGGATTTGTTCGGGTAGTCCTGTATGAATAGTGAGTTGTAATGCTCTAACCTGTCGGGGCTTGGTTTCTTTTCTGCTTAGGGAATCGGCTACCACATTAGATTTGCCCGGATGGTACTTGATTGCACAATCATAATCGTTTAATAACTCGATCCAACGACGTTGACGCATGCTCAACTCTTTCTGCTCAAAAATATGCTGAAGACTCTTGTGATCGGTGTAGATGGTTGTCACAACCCGAGCAGGGGGCTAGGCGTAACGATCGAATACCAAAACAAAACACAGCGGAAATAACGTGACATATAATTTATAAATGTCATTGGTCCGACTAAGTCAAATTATACATTTACAAAGGTTCATATCAACTAAACACTAACTAAAAATATAATAAAACAATGGATTCTATCTTCTCATCAACGCTTTCTCGGGTGGAATCTATGGCTCGACATAAGTCTTCTAAGGAATCATCTATCTTCAAACAAGCTCGTGTCTAGGTTGCTAATTTCCAAACTCGAGAATGGTACCTGAATACATGCTTAAAAATATTGTGTCAACTAAAAAGTTGGTGAGTTCACGAGTTTAGTTAATAGAGCATTTATATTGAGAATCCAAATATGTATGATGTAGAATTAAACAAGTTCACAATCAACCATGTGCCCACAACCTGTGGACATCTAGAAATAATAATATTCCCCTAACCCATACCCCTTATTGTTATGGGTCTAATTACTCATGCCTGCCAACATAAGTTTAAAACTGTTAAACGAATATATGTCATAAGATATTTATCATCATCATATGATTATCATCCCATGGGAGGTTGTCCCGGTTACATCGGGCTCATGGTGTGCGGGGGTTTCACCAGATAGTACTACCCATATATTCGCTGGCTCCAAAGGAGTTAATGATTGTGTGCTAAAATTCGGGGATTCGTTATGGCAGCTAAAAATGGCCTTATTTAATTAATACACCAAGTATGTAAACAAAATAGAAGCATGTAATCACCCCAAAAAGTTTAAGTAAAAGAGGGTAAAAAGCACATGAACTCACCTGGTAATCTTGTATACGCTAAATCAATATGCTAAAGTTGCGAGCTTGCTATCGAGTGTGTAGGCATTAAGACAAAACCTAATTATAATTGTGACATTAGTATGTTGTACTAGAATAATGTCATTAACCGTGTAGTTGAGCTCGACCGATTCGTTAAAGTGATGGGGCCGTTTGGTAAAAATCTTGGGTTGTAAACCTTCATTTATTATTCTAATAGTTGTACTATAAAAGTGTTTGTTTGACTTAGCATTCGTATATAATGGTAACACTTGTGTATATGTTCTACTAGGAGTAGTTAAATGATGTTTCGACCTAAATCAAAGTAATACTAAATATTATAATAATGGTTTGATTCAAATAAAGTATTACTAAATACTATTTACATGACGTATATGTGTATAAAAATAAATATATTTGAGTAGTTATATTTGTTTTGAAAATAATAATCAAAGTATATTATATATAAGTATGAAAGATTTCACCAATATATATGTATGTTATATATCGTAGGTATTAAACCTAGTTATAGGGATTGGTTTGCAAGTATTTGGTAAATTGCCTAACCTTGTATTTTCATGACGCCACATAAAAATATATTTTTATCGAAAGTAAATATTTGAAGTTTATAAAATGTTTGTATGTTTAAATATACATAAGATATGTATAAAGTATTATATCAAATATCGTTTTCATTCACTAATAATATGGTTAAGTAAACATGTATGTATATGTAAGTGAAATAAGGTTATACATGTTTAAATACGTTTTGGGTAGTAGCAACTATAAGCATAAGTATAGCAATTTTACTATGTAATAAAAAGTAAATGTTGTATAATAATAATAATAGTAAGCAATAAAAGTAGTGATATCCCTTAAGATATATAGTTCGTGTAAACAAATAGTAGTACTAATAAAAATATTTAATATTAGGATAAAACATAATTTAGGTTTTAGTAGTTGAAAATAATAATAGTAATAACAATGCTAATAACCTTAATAAAGGTAAAGATATATATTTACATAAAGTTAATAGTTATAATATTATGTTAAAAATAATGTTAACGATAATAATAATAATTATTATAGTAATAACTAATAAAAGTAACGGTAATAAGTATATATCTTTAATAATTATAAAATTAATAATAGTAATATCAATAATATCATTAATCATAAGTATAACATTTTATGTAAAGAAAATATCAATTTGTAAGGTTTCAATATAAACACATTTTTTTTATAATAATAATACTAATGATGAACATAACATTTTTACTAACAACTTTTGTAGAAGTATTACTTAATTTCAAATAAGTATTTATAGTACTAATATCTACATAAAAATAGTAATAATAACAATAATTAGCGTTATTGTTAACAACTATAATAACTAATGAAAGTAATGTTGTTAATAAAAATAATAATAATAATAAATAAATGATAATAATAGCAATACAATACCAAGGTATTAATAAATATACATATAATAATAGCAATACGTATATTTATATATTATAGTTATCTCATATAAAACAAGTGTTCTTGCATTACTATCTTTATACATATTATATATGTCGTTATAAGTTTCGTGTATTTTATAAATACCCGTTTTTAATTTATATCCATTATTCCGCTTATATAATTGTATTTATCATGGTTTTTATAATTTTAGTGTAACCAAATTATATATTTTATCAGTGTGTGTATATAATTATATTTCTAAGTAAAGCGTTTAATTTCTATAACTAAATGTATATACTTATGTTTATATATTCGGTTTTTATAAATTTTAGTTTATAAATAATTATATAAGTGTATAGACATGTATATTTATATACCTAAGTAATATTTTGGATTTATAATTAAATGTATATATAGGTGCATATATATAGATTTTATATTTTCTCTTTGTTCGGACGGAGACCCAGTTATTACAAATACACGAACGAGGTTCGATTTTACATCTAAATCCTGAGTGGTCGGGATCGAGTCGGTTTAGCTCAACTAACTATTACACACGTTTACAACTTTACAAATTACAAAAATAAATACAGTTTTAACAGTCGTTTATACCTCACTACTCAGACACGAATCTGCTCGTTTGACGACTCGTTTGACTCGGTTTCACATCCGTGTCGTTTCCTCGCTCGCAGTTTCTGCCGTTGACCGTCTTTGACCCGTATTGACCATGTTTGACCTGAGTTGACCGAAACCCGAGACTGTCGGGAACGACCAGAGATGTCCGCCTATCCGGGTGACATCCCGTCTTCACCATAACCTATCCAAATCCATGCAACACCTGAGAATGAAACCCGGTTACCTCAATCACTCAACTAATCAGAAACTTTGCTGGGATCGTTAAACAGAATTCAAATTTCAAGACGTATGTGGGTTTAAACCCGGAAGAACATGGACAGGGAAGGAAAAGGAAAAAGAAAACTAACCGGTGACTCACCTGAACCTCGCCGGAAAGACGAAGACAGCAAGAAGTCTGGTCCAGCCGTCACAGCGGCTTCCTTCCCTCTTTCCGACGCCGTAAAAGGCCTTCGAACCCGTGTCTCCCCCTCGCTAGGGCGGTTGTAACACAGCGCCACCGTGGGTCGTGTAACACTTGCCGTCATAAACCGTCGCCGGCTTCTATGCTAAGGCGGAACCCTAGTCCGCCACCATGGTTTCACCACCACCTTCGGGAGCCTCCGCCACCGTCAAAAGAGGTGGATACCCACCGGAATTAGCCTCGTTCGGGGCTAGATCAGAGAAAACAGGACGGGAGGGAGGGGTGCGAGCAAGTCAAGCACTTGCTTACATACTTCGTTACATCACATTTCATTCCAGGCCACCAGTAGTCCTTTCTCAGATCTTGGTACATTTTATTGGTACCGGGATGGATAGAGTAACGTGACTTATGAGCCTCATCCAAGATTTTGCTCCTAAGTTCGCCACCCATAGGTATCCATATCCGTCCATAACGTGTTCTAACACCGAGGGTGTTATATTCCAACTTGTCCCGTTGGCCAACCATCCTTTCTTTCTTTATATTTTCTTCCTTCAAAGCTTCATCTTGAGCTCTTTCGATTTCTCTCATCACATCCGATGTTACCACCAACTGGCAAGCTTTCACTCTAATAGGAGTAGGCACATCCTTTCGGCTTAGAGCGTCAGCCACCATGTTTGCCTTTCCATGATGGTACATTATTTCACAGTCATAGTCCTTCAGGAGTTCCAACCATCTCCTCTGCCTCATATTAAGCTCCTTTTGTTCGAAGAAGTACTTCAAACTTTTGTGGTCGGAGTAAATAGTAAACTTTACCCCGTACAGGTAGTGCCTCTAGATTTTTAATGCAAATACGACAGCAGCAAGTTCCAAATCGTGAGTCGGATAGTTAACTTCGTGAACCTTCAACTGCCGCGACGCATATGAAATCACTCTACCACGCTGCATCAACACACACCCCAATCCCTGACCCGAAGCGTCAGAGTATACCACCAAATCTTCACTGCCCTTGGGAAGGGCCAAGACTGGAGCTTGTGTTAGCTTCTCTTTCAATTCCTTAAACGCCTCATCCTGGGTCGAACCCCATTCGTACTTTACTTCTTTCCGAGTCAACTTTGTCAACGGCGAAGCTATTTTCGAGAAATCCTGGATGAATCTCCGATACTAGCCTGCCAATCCTAAGAAACTGCGGATTTCAGTTGGCGTCTTAGGAATGTCCCATTCACTTACCGATACTATCTTTGCTGGGTCAACCATAATGCCGTTCGGGCCAATGACGTGACCTAGGAATTGGACTTCCCTTAGCCAGAACGCGCATTTGGAGAACTTAGCATACAACTTCTCCTTCTTTAGAGCTTCCAACACTTCCTTCAAATGACACGCGTGATCACCCTCATTCTTGGAGTAGATAAGGATATCATCGATGAACACGATTACCGATCGATCCAGCATCGGTCGACACACCCTATTCATTAAATCCATGAACGCTGCGGGGGCGTTCGTCAATCCGAAAGACATCACGCGGAACTCGAAATGTCCATAACGCGTGCGAAATGCAGTTTTCGGTATGTCTTCTTCCCTCACCTTCAACTGATGGTACCCGGACCGAAGGTCGATTTTCGAAAACCAACTTGCGCCTTGCAACTGGTCGAACAGGTCATCGATCCTTGGTAAAGGGTACTTGTTCTTCACCGTTCGTTTATTCAACTCGCGATAATCGATACACATTCTCATCGAACCATCTTTCTTCTTTACAAACAACACCGGAGCACCCCACGGTGAGATGCTCGGTTGGATAAATCCTTTCTCAAGTAACTCGTCTAGTTGGACCATAAGTTCCTTCATCTCCACTGGTGCTAGTCGATATGGAGCCTTAGCCACGGGCTGGGCATCTGGTACTAAGTCAATTCGGAACTCAATTTCTCTATCGGGTGGTATCTCAGGCAAATCCTCTGGAAACACCTCCGGGTACTCGCGTACCACGGGTACATCGTCTAGTTCCTTCACTTCCTTACACTTGTCAATTACATATACCAGATAAGCCTCGCATCCGCGCCTCAAGTAATTTGTTGCCTTAATCATTGAGATGACGTTTGGCATCGGGGCGTCACGATCTCCAAAGACTTCGACTTTGCTACCATCCGGAGCCTTGAGTTGGATTATCTTTCGTTTACATATAATTTGCGCTTCATTGGCAGTTAGCCAATCCATACCCAACACCACATCGAACCCTCCCAAAACCATAACGAACAATCTGACGGGAAATCTATGACCTTCTATCTTTATCGTGGAGTTGTCAACTACATCGGTTACTCTTGCAGTTCTACCCTCAGCGGTTTCTACGCTAAAGGCCCTTTCTAGCTTACTAACTGTGTACTTCACTCGCTTACAAAAACTCGCAGATATAAAACTCTTACTGGCACCCGAATCAAATAACACAGAAACCAAAGTGTTGTCAAGGATGAATGTACCTGACGCCACATCGGGATCCGCCCTGGCTTGTTCCTGCGTCAGTGCGTACGCACGAGTCTTTGCACGAGATCCCTCTCCCTTCTTTTCCGGGCCCTTTCCCTTTCCGGTTTCCCCCATCCTGGGCTTCGGGCAGTCCCTACTCATATGACCATTTTCCCCACAATTGTAGCATTTGTAACCTTGCGGGCATTCTCGAGAGTAGTGCCCGGTCTTGCCACACTTATAGCACAAGCTAGATCCCAGTCTGCATTCACCTACATGCTCCCTTCCACACTTCTTACAAACAGTCGGCTTACCCACCCGAGCCCTCTTATCACGAGACCCAAACATCTTTCCCCCAGTTCGCTTGTTTGAGAAGCTCGGTCTCTTCTTTTGCTCTTCAACGGCAACAACATTCAGTGCCAGATCGTCAAACACCACGCCGCTTAGCTCTACTGCCGAATCATAGGTAGTAGGGGCGTTTGCCTTAACATAGGTGCGGACCTGGTCCGGCAACCCTTGAATATAACAGGCAATCTTTTTCTCTTCAGTAGTGACAAGGTGTGGCACCAGACGTGCCAGTTCATTAAATCGGGTTGTGTATTGCCGGTGCGTCATGTTCCCGGCCTTCAAACCCAGAAATTCCCTCTCCACCTTTTCAATCTCGTTCCTTGGGCAGAAATTCTTGATTACCAAAGTTTTCAAGTCAGCCCACATCATCGCATCCACAATCTCGCTCCCTTTAGCTTGACGTACACGTTCCCACCAGTGGGATGCTTCCTCCCTCAAGGAGTTAGCAGCAAACTTCACTACTTGATTAGCTCGACACTCGCTCAGACGGATGGCGGCTTCCATACGTATTACCCAATCAAAAGTAGCTACCGCGTCCTTCTTCCCAGTCAGGATCGGCGGATCACATGCCTTAAAGGACTTATAATCACATCCGCGAGCAGGCGGTGCATTGTCAGTCTCATTATTTTGGGCACCAATTGCCGCGCTAGACCCACCTTCCCCACTAACTTTCTTCAATGCTTCAGCCAACAGACCTGGCAGAGAATTCTTCATCAATTCTGTGAATTCTCGAGCTATAGCTGCTCTCACTTCTGGTTCAAAAGTGAAAGGTTGTTCTTCAACCTGTGTCTGCTCGGCTTCATGCACACTAACCGCCGGTTCAGTGTGAACACTTCCTTCTTTACTATACTCTTGGCGCGCAGGGATCCTGCCACGCCCACCATTACGACCGCCGGTACGACCACCGGTACGGCCACCACGCCTTCCGTTTCCTCTTCTCGCCATTTCGTTCTATAGGACAAGAAATCCAATGTCATCACGCTAGTTAACAAATAAAATTCAATAAGTATTGTAAGATGTTAATATACACTGGCCATCTGTAATTAACCATTACACTACCTTTTGATTTCTATTTGACCACCTTTGTGATTCCATCAGAACACAAGTCCTTACCTAACCCTTTCTAAGGCACACTATATACGTAAATATATACTACCTTCATACCTGATGCTGTGGCTCGAGTTACCCGTGCTGGCATCCGCTTTCGGTCCCATTCAAAGTTTAAGTTCAAACACTAGGAGTGTCCGAATCTCTCAAACTATTGCTCTGATACCAACTTGTAAGGCCCCAAACCCGGGAGACCTCACTTATTGGATTTACTCATTCACAAGCAGTTCTTAAACATGAATATCATATAACGCAGCGGAAAATTTTATTTAAACACAACTTAATCGTTGTTCATACATGCGGAAGCGTAAACATTGCTTATAACATAATTACATCATAGACAAAACATAACGGGATGCCAGTCTTCAAAAGCAGTCGGATAACTCTTCATCTCTAGCCAAGCATCACCGTCCATCCTCATAACCTGCCTTAACCTGAATGTGTACACTTAAAAACGTCAGCTACGCTGGTGAGTTCTAGTTTTCGTTCGATTTAAGAAATGGTTCATCATTCAAACATTCATTAGGGTTTAACATTCGTATAAGAAAACAGGGCCTTTCATTCATAAACCTTCGCATATTTAAACACAATCATTTGTTTAAAACATTAACATTCATTTAAGTCATACATTACTATCTAAAATCTGTATCGTTACGCGTCTCTATGTCCCCGGAGGAACCTATAATGTTGTGGGCAACCGCTACGTATCGCCGTCATTGCCACAACCATACACTACGTGGGTTCAACCGTTACGTATCGCCGACATTGCCCAACACGCATCTTTCCTTTGGGAATCAACCGTTACGTATCGCCGTCATTGATTTCCCATTACCTCGTTCACTTAGGATGATCGTCATCACCCGAGTAACCGTCGTTACTCCCTTTACCAGTTGTACAACATCAAAACCATTGACATGCCACAGAGACATTGCCCATGTTGTTCTTGTGGTAACTATGGCTCGCTGTCCATAATCTACCACAAGGCTAGGAATCACATTCCCAGACTTCATTCGTCAATTCCATTCATTCGACAGATTAGATTTGTAATGACTTCTTTAAAACCTTTGCCCCTTTTTGTTTTCTTTTCATAAAACCTTTCCTTCACTTTCAAAACCCTTTACCTTTTCATTAAACCATTTCTTTATAACATTCGTTCGTAAACATTCCGTTCATAAACTTTCTTTCCATAAACCCTTCGTTCCAAATCATTTCCTTTCGTAAACGTAGTTTCATAAACATCATTTTATAAAACAACATTTCATACGTGTACACACCAGCCCGAAAACATTATATAAAAACATTTAAAAGATGGCTTCTAGAACTCACCTTATAAGCTAGTCTCGGTTGTCCTAAACGAAGGTCCAACGACTTCACGTACGATCTGAATTGAGTAGTTACATACACATCAGACCATTACCGACTCTAACGGTTTAACCCTTCTAAACATACTAACTTTAATTAACCAGTCTGATGTCTGCGCACTTAGCAAGTGCGCAGACCCTGCCTCCTGCGCACTTAGCAAGTGCGCAGGTTCTGCTCCGTGCGCACTTAGCAAGTGCGCACGACCTGTTCTTCGCGAAAAACCCTAACTTTCGCATTCGGTCTGATCATGTCAAGATCCCGAACCCCTTTGCATTCAAAACGTTCGTTTTCCCTTAGGGATCTCAAATCTATGATTATTTATCAGATTCATCTGTTCAAACCTTGCCTTTTCACCCAAAACCCGAAAAACCCAAAAACGAACTAAAAACTCAGATTTAGGTCGGATCGTTAACTGAATCGAGCTTCAGATCCGGAGGTTCTTCTCACGAGTGCAAGAGACACGAGCGGGTGCAATCTTGTGCGATTCCGACACTTTCTCTCTCTACGGTTTTCTCTCTCTAGAATTGCAAATGAGAGAAACATGTGGTGACCCAGGCTATTTATAGGGGAGACCTCCCCAAGCCCGGTTCGCGACTGACCCGGCCCGACTTCGGCCCGCTTGAACTCGTTAACTTTATTTCTCGACATTTTGGGATGTTACATGAGGATACTTTTTCATCATTTGATCCTCGCGTTCCCACGTGAACTCCGGTCCACGCTTCGAGTTCCAGCGAACTCTGACAATAGGTATCTTACTGCGCGTGAGAGTCTTGACCTCTCGGTCCATGATTTCAACGTGTTCCTCAATGAAACGTAGCTGTTCATCAATTTCCAACTCCTCGAGTGGAACTACAAGTGTTTCATCTGATAGGCACTTCTTTAGGTTTGAGACATGAAATACGTTATGCACTCCATTGAGTGTATCTGGTAGGTTTAGCTGGTATGCTACTAGACCGATCCTTTTCTCTATCTCGAATGGTCCAACGTAGCACGGGTTTAACTTTCCTCGTTTCCCGAAACGAATCACACCTTTCCACGGTGAAACCTTTAATAACACTTTGTCGCTCACTTGAAATTCTAGCGGTTTTCTACGCTTGTCTGCATAACTCTTTTGACGGTCACGAGCTGCCGCCACACGGTTTCAGATTTGTACGATTTTCTCTGAGGTTTCATGCACAAGTTCAGGACCCGTAAGTTGACTATCTCCAACTTCAGCCCAACAAAGTGGTGATCGACACTTTCTCCCGTACAAAGCCTCGAACGGTGCTGCTTTGATACTAGTATGATAGCTGTTATTGTAAGAGAATTCCACTAAAGGCAAGTGAGTCTCCCAACTGTTTCCGAAATCGATCACACAAGCTCGTAGCATGTTTTCTAGGGTTTGTATGGTACGCTCACTCTGGTCATCTGTTTGAGGATGGTACGCGGTGCTCATATCCAGGTGCGTGCCTAGAGCTTTCTGCAATGATTGCCAGAAACGTGAGGTGAATCGGGCGTCTCTGTCAGAAATGATGGAGATTGGCACTCCATGTCGGGATACTACTTCTTTAAGATAGAGGCGAGTTAACATTTCCATTTTGTCGGTCTCTTTGATAGCAAGGAAATGAGCTGATTTGGTTAGGCGATCCACTATCACCCAGATTGTGTCACATCCAGTAGGGGTTCGGGGTAATTTGGTTATGAAATCCATCGAAATCTGCTCCCATTTCCACATTGGTATTTCCGGTTGTTGAAGTAATCCGGATGGCTTTTGGTACTCCACCTTGACCTTGGAACAAGTCAGGCACTTGCTCACGTAGGTAGCTATGCCGGCTTTCATGTTCGGCCACCAATACAAAACCTTGAGATCGTGATACATCTTGTCGGATCCCGGATGGATAGAGTATCGGGATTTGTGAGCTTCATCCATGACTAGATCTCGTAGGTTTCCATACACTGGTATCCATATTCGTTCCGCAAAATAACGAATACCATCTGATTTAACCTCCAGTTGTTTCTCCATACCACGAGTGGATTCCAATGATAAGTTCTCCTCTTTTAAGGCTTCGAGTTGCGCATTGCGGATTTGTTCGGGTAGTCCTGTATGAATAGTGAGTTGTAATGCTCTAACCTGTCGGGGCTTGGTTTCTTTTCTGCTTAGGGAATCGGCTACCACATTAGATTTGCCCGGATGGTACTTGATTGCACAATCATAATCGTTTAATAACTCGATCCAACGACGTTGACGCATGCTCAACTCTTTCTGCTCAAAAATATGCTGAAGACTCTTGTGATCGGTGTAGATGGTTGTCACAACCCGAGCAGGGGGCTAGGCGTAACGATCGAATACCAAAACAAAACACAGCGGAAATAACGTGACATATAATTTATAAATGTCATTGGTCCGACTAAGTCAAATTATACATTTACAAAGGTTCATATCAACTAAACACTAACTAAAAATATAATGAAACAATGGATTCTATCTTCTCATCAACGCTTTCTCGGGTGGAATCTATGGCTCGACATAAGTCTTCTAAGGAATCATCTATCTTCAAACAAGCTCGTGTCTAGGTTGCTAATTTCCAAACTCGAGAATGGTACCTGAATACATGCTTAAAAATATTGTGTCAACTAAAAAGTTGGTCTGGTGAGTTCACGAGTTTAGTTAATAGAGCATTTATATTGAGAATCCAAATATGTATGATGTAGAATTAAACAAGTTCACAATCAACCATGTGCCCACAACCTGTGGACATCTAGAAATAATAATATTCCCCTAACCCATACCCCTTATTGTTATGGGTCTAATTACTCATGCCTGCCAACATAAGTTCAAAACTGTTAAACGAATATATGTCACAAGATATTTATCATCATCATATGATTATCATCCCATGGGAGGTTGTCCCGGTTACGTCGGGCCCATGGTGTGCGGGGGTTTCACCAGATAGTACTACCCATATATTCGCTGGCTCCAAAGGAGTTAATGATTGTGTGCTAAAATTCGGGGATTCGTTATGGCAGCTAAAAATGGCCTTATTTAATTAATACACCAAGTATGTAAACAAAATAGAAGCATGTAATCACCCCAAAAAGTTTAAGTAAAAGAGGGGAAAAAGCACATGAACTCACCTGGTAATCTTGTATACGCTAAATCAATATGCTAAAGTTGCGAGCTTGCTATCGAGTGTGTAGGCATTAAGACAAAACCTAATTATAATTGTGACATTAGTATGTTGTACTAGAATAATGTCATTAACCGTGTATTTGAGCTCGACCGATTCGTTAAAGTGATGGGGCCGTTTGGTAAAAATCTTGGGTTGTAAACCTTCATTTATTATCTAATAGTTGTACTATAAAAGTGTTGGTTTGACTTAACATTCGTATATAATGGTAACACTTGTGTATATGTTCTACTAGGAGTAGTTAAATGATGTTTCGACCTAAATCAAAGTAATACTAAATATTATAATAATGGTTTGATTCAAATAAAGTATTACTAAATACTATTTACATGACGTATATGTGTATAAAAATAAATATATTTGAGTAGTTATATTTGTTTTGAAAATAATAATCAAAGTATATTGTATATAAGTATGAAAGATTTCACCAATATATATGTATGTTATATATCGTAGGTATTAAACCTAGTTATAGGGATTGGTTTGCAAGTATTTGGTAAATTGCCTAAACTTGTATTTTCATGACGCCACATAAAAATATATTTTTATCGAAAGTAAATATTTGAAGTTTATAAAATGTTTGTATGTTTAAATATACATAAGATATGTATAAAGTATTATATCAAATATCGTTTTCATTCACTAATAATATGGTTAAGTAAACATGTATGTATATGTAAGTGAAATAAGGTTATACATGTTTAAATACGTTTTGGGTAGTAGCAACTATAAGCATAAGTATAGCAATTTTACTATGTAATAAAAAGTAAATGTTGTATAATAATAATAATAGTAAGCAATAAAAGTAGTGATATCCCTTAAGATATATAGTTCGTGTAAACAAATAGTAGTACTAATAAAAATATTTAATATTAGGATAAAACATAATTTAGGTTTTAGTAGTTGAAAATAATAATAGTAATAACAATGCTAATAACCTTAATAAAGGTAAAGATATATATTTACATAAAGTTAATAGTTATAATATTATGTTAAAAATAATGTTAACGATAATAATAATAATTATTATAGTAATAACTAATAAAAGTAACGGTAATAAGTATATATCTTTAATAATTATAAAATTAATAATAGTAATATCAATAATATCATTAATCATAAGTATAACATTTTATGTAAAGAAAATATCAATTTGTAAGGTTTCAATATAAACACATTTTTTTTATAATAATAATACTAATGATGAACATAACATTTTTACTAACAACTTTTGTAGAAGTATTACTTAATTTCAAATAAGTATTTATAGTACTAATATCTACATAAAAATAGTAATAATAACAATAATTAGCGTTATTGTTAACAACTATAATAACTAATGAAAGTAATGTTGTTAATAAAAATAATAATAATAATAAATATATGATAATAATAGCAATACAATACCAAGGTATTAATAAATATACATATAATAATAGCAATACGTATATTTATATATTATAGTTATCTCATATAAAACAAGTGTTCTTGCATTACTATCTTTATACATATTATATATGTCGTTATAAGTTTCGTGTATTTTATAAATACCCGTTTTTAATTTATATCCATTATTCCGCTTATATAATTGTATTTATCATGGTTTTTATAATTTTAGTGTAACCAAATTATATATTTTATAAGTGTGTGTATATAATTATATTTCTAAGTAAAGCGTTTAATTTCTATAACTAAATGTATATACTTATGTTTATATATTCGGTTTTTATAAATTTTGGTTTATAAATAATTATATAAGTGTATAGACATGTATATTTATATACCTAAGTAATATTTTGGATTTATAATTAAATGTATATATATGTGCATATATATAGATTTTATATTTTCTCTTTGTTCGGACGGAGACCCAGTTATTACAAATACACGAACGAGGTTCGATTTTACATCTAAATCCTGAGTGGTCGGGATCGAGTCGGTTTAGCTCAACTAACTATTACACACGTTTACAACTTTACAAATTACAAAAATAAATACAGTTTTAACAGGCGTTTATACCTCACTACTCAGACACGAATCTGCTCGTTTGACGACCCGTTTGACGAGGTTTCACATCCGTGTCGTTTCCTTGCTCGCAGTTTCTGCCGTTGACCGTCTTTGACCCGTATTGACCAGGTTTGACCTGAGTTGACCGAAACCCGAGACTGTCGGGAACAACCAGAGATGTCCGCCTATCCGGGTGACATCCCGTCTTCACCATAACCTATCCAAATCCATGCAACACCTGAGAATGAAACCCGGTTACCTCAATCACTCAACTAATCAGAAACTTTGCTGGGATCGTTAAACAGAATTCAAATTTCAAGACGTATGTGGGTTTAAACCCGGAAGAACATGGACAGGGAAGGAAAAGGAAAAAGAAAACTAACCGGTGACTCACCTGAACCTCGCCGGAAAGACGAAGACAGCCAGAAGTCTGGTCCAGCCGTCACAGCGGCTTCCTTCCCTCTTTCCGACGCCGTAAAAGGCCTTCAAACCCCTGTCTCCCCCTCGCTAGGGCGGTTGTAACACAGCGCCACCGTGGGTCGTGTAACACTTGCCGTCATAAACCGCCTCCGCCTTCTATGCTAAGGCGGAACCCTAGTCCGCCACCATGGTTTCACCACCACCTTCGGGAGCCTCCGCCACCGTCAAAAGAGGTGGATACCCACCAGAATTAGCCTCGTTCGGGGCTAGATCAGAGAAAACAGGACGGGAGGGAGGGGTGCTGCTGTCCGTGGTTAGGTGGTTTATACCCACCGTCGCTGCCCCTCCGCCTTGACTCTGCCGTCGCCGCCGCCGCCGCCGGAGAGGAGGGGTCTTTCTCCCTTTCTCTCGTAACTCCCTATCTCTCTCTCTGTGATGTGTTTGTGTGTTTTAGAAGGGGAGGCTCTATTTGTACACCCCCTATAAAAAAAGTCAGATACACCCAAATTGTTTTCACTTTTTAATGATGATGATGGGGTCTATAAGGCTATGGGGAGTACCCACACATTTCTACATTTTCACACCACTTTACGTCAGCGTCACATCAGATTTCACAGCTTTTTCCCGCTTTGCACATTTGAGGGAAATGGTTCCACATCTCCACACCGTCACGTCATTTTCTTTAACTAATTTAATTAATTTTATATAACAACTTAAATAAAAATTAAAAACATTACATTTAAAAAAAAACCATTACATATAAAAATTAAAAATATATGGAATCTTTTATTCACCACACAAACATCTATTCAACTCTATTCTTTTCTCAGGTCACCATCTCCGGCGAAGTCACCATCTCAGATCACCATCTCCGGCGAAATGTTTATTCTCCACACACATCCGAAGTCACCATCTCAGGCCTCATGTCGGAGCCAACGGCAAAAGTCAAGATGGAAGACCCACCCAACGGCTAAATTCCAATGTCTTTCTTTCCCTCCACGCCGTGGAAATCTCCACGACCGTGGACCACGCGCAGGGGGCGCGGTGTTCCACGGCCAAGGCCCCACGCCAGCCAAGTCATCTCCACGCCACTCTCCACGGAGGTACTCTCCATAGCCTAAGGGGATGATGATAGGAATACATATATAAAAGGAATAATGAGAAGACAATCTATAGTTATTTTAATTTATATTTTTATATTAAATTTAATAAAAGTGTTTGTTAAATGTTAAAGTCATTTTCACTCTTCTTAAATAGATTAACGTATTTTGAGTTGTTATTTTTATAAAAATAATAAATTAAAAACACTGTCATTTTTATAAAAAAGATGTAAACGTCATAAGATATATTCTAATAATTTATATAAAACTTTTAATAAACATATGACCTTAGTATAATACAAACATAATCACGAACGTTACCTGATTAGTGTAAAACTCTGATATATTGTTAGAAGATTCACCAACATTCCCTAGATAGTTTTCACCAAAACCCGTCATACTTAACTCGTTTTTAACAGATTCAGAGAGAATTTAGAGAAAATTCAGATTGAATGAATAAATGAATGAAATATTTAGTTGTTTATATAATATGTTTTGGCGGAATCTTATGTCGTATCAAATAATTGGCGGAATCTTATGACGTTTCAAATTATTTACACGCATAACGATGAAACTAGACCGACACATAAAACTAGTAAAGCCGCTGCAATTATTATCAATGAATTCTACTATAAAACGAGTTGTCTCACATAATAATGTACTTATCAATGAATTTTTTTAATTTATTTAATTTTATATAAATCTAATTTAAGTTGAAAAGGTAAATAAATAAAAATATAAAAGTAACTTTACAATTTACAAGTTGACTTTTTTAAAGTTTTAGTTAATTTAACTAATGATATAAATTTAATTTAAGTTAAAAAGGTAAATAAATTAAAATATAAAACTAAATAATAAAAATATATAAATAGATTTTATTTGGTTTGATGTGATGTGATTGATTTGATGTGAGGATGGTGTGAGAAAGATGAAGTGGGTGTACAAATAATAGCTCCCTTTAGAAGAAATGAAGGGATCAAATAAATAAACGAGATTAAAGAGATTTGAGATCCATTTCTTGGATTGTGTGGATTTGGCTCAGGCTCTCATCTTTAAAAAAGATTTTATAAGATCTGTAAATATTTTATCAAAAGTCAAATACGGATTTCTTTAAAGAATTTTAATTTTAATAATAACTAAATTATTTATATAGATCTTGTATGATGAGTAAGTAAAATAACAATGTAATCTGGACTTTTCACTGGCATATCGCGTGTTCACTCGAGTCTCCGTGTCGTCATTTAAATCTAAATTTTTATTCCATAATCTCTATAATAATAAGATAAATTAATAAATATAGTTTAAATATTTATTTCGTGAAATATCCTGTACGGCTTCTGTCCAAGCCGATATGTGTCGACACCGCGTGTCTCCTACGCGTTCGCCTAAATAAATGTCTCGTGCTCCGTTTAAATAATTTTATTAATAATAATAACTAATAAATATAAGTAATTATTTAATTTATTAACATAATCACACAGCTCTAGAATAGACTGATAACGCCCATGTACCGCGTGTCTAACGGTGCTTGCTCAAACTAGTGATTCGTGTTCCGATAATTTCTATTATTTATTAATAATAATATTATTAATCATAGTAATAAATAATTATATATTTTATTATGTTATTTTCTAAATAGTCGGTATTGCTTTGTATCTCGTGTCTACACGCGTCCGCTTCGGGTAAAACGTGTCGCGTTCCATAAGTAGTTATTAATTAATAATACTAATTTAATAAGATATATATAGAATAAATGCTTGTTTATATTATATAGTATAACTACCGGGTTTAGCATAATATGATGACGTCCACACTGGTATATGTCGTAGTCACGCGTCCAACGTTGCATTTCTCGCGTAATATCATAGTCAGTCGCCCGAATAAATACTATTATTTATTAATATTATCTGTTTGAAGTTTGACGTCTAAATATTTTTTCGCGTCTGTAATAACCCGTATGAGCGCGTTAATCGACCTAGCAGTTCTCCGTGTAAACTGTTTAGTTCGTAATTATTATAGATTATATCGAATCGTGTAAAGATCCGTCAAACAATGTTCATTAGTTCGTTTTGGAATCGGTTTGTATATTGGGCCTTTAGTAGGGCCGTTAATGGGCCAAGTTCACTTATCTACAGTTGGGCCAAGCCCAATAGGCCTAGTTCAGTTATGTAAGCACAATGTGTTTATTGAGTTCTAAATGGTAGCCCAAAGTGTTTGAGTTTGCTATCCAATAGTTCAAGTATCAAAATAGATAACACGTAAAAAAAATCAGGCCCTAAATTTGGGGTTATTACAGTCTCCCCTTGTTAAAGAAATTCCGTCCTCGAAATTCAATTTTGGTTATTTTCTAAAATTTGATTTTTAATCTCGACCGTAGTACAAGTTTTTAACCACTTGATGAATCTGGAGGGAATAGATATTTTTAAGTTGGTGTTTCAAAGGTGAACGATGACAATCAGAACTCAAAAGTTTAACTAGACAAGTCATGAATAGCATTCGGGCTATTAGAGAAACAAGGCAGAACGAATCTGGACAGTGGACCAACTGTTGATTTGTTGTAGGATGAGCTTATGGATACCTATTGTGAAACATACAATTTTAATTTTTAATAGCTCGAGAATTAGGGGAAACAGTTTCAATGGCTTGTTGAGAGGAAACAGACGGTTGGTTTAATCATATGAAGTCGGTAGTCTGGCTAAGGGGATCATAGAGACTTTCAAAGTGTAAGTTTAGGTAACCCTAATATAATGACAATTGATCTTGAATTGAAGTACGATGTGGAATGTGAGTGATTTGTTATACGAGGAAATGAATAAGTACCAACCTATGTAATAGCTTGAAATAGGGTGTTGGAAAGTAAAGACCAAAGAGGATATCGCAGACTGTCTATACTAGCGGGGGGTGTGTTACTGTGTAATCATCATGTATGAGATAATCGCCACTGCTAAGGTGAAAGGAAGGATGCAAGTATATGTGGGAACTCTTAGGCAAGCGATCACACACACGTAATGCTTATGACTTGATGATTAGTTCTCCTATATATGGGTTATAGGATGGTTTGGGAGTAGAAATTAGACAACGATCAAAAGGGATTAAACGGATAACGTACTTAAAAGACTATATAACAGTTCAATATCAAGTAGATGAATATTTATCACAAGAGGGTCTAAAAGGATATCAATTGGGTAAATCACTTGGAAGAATATATATAATAGTTCGAAATCAGGCAATGGGTCGTTTGTCGCAAGGAATTGGTGTCTTGGCACATTCGTATTTGTAGAACCTAGTTGTCTTGCTGATGTAAAACAAGAGATTTTCATTGAAATGTGGTCCGTTAAGGGGGTTTATTGATCTAATCGGATTCGTCAGGAGTAAGGATGACATTTTCTTCCATAACTTCCTTGGTGTTGAGTGGAAATACTTGAGGCGTGTTGATAATAGTCATATCGGTAGTGAAGTAGACAACTATGACATGGAAGGAAATTTTATGGAGACAGGGTTTCCTAAGATAGATTCTAGGCTTGTTAAGTTTATTTCATTGATAACTTTTGACATGACATTGTCGTTGATCAATGTAGGGCTAGATCTTCACGGGGGAGATGTTGATTAGTCAACATGGAGATAATAGAGTTCAATGAAGTCGACGATTGTGGAGTCTTCTGCTTCCGGGGTTTCTCTGAATGGATGCATAGTTATTCAAATAGTATGAGAAGAAAATTTAAAATGGGTTTGAAAATGGATTTGTTTGCTGGAAATTCCTAACGGACGAAAGGGTTTATAAGCCTACCCGAAAACGTACGTTTACAAGCGTCCATTTCATTATTTTACACTTTTGTAGGCATGTATGACCTCCTATACATCCAAACCATTAAAGATACTAAATTTATAGTTTATTAAGTTCATAAAACTGACTCATAACTTATGGCTCAAAACTTGATAAGATAGCAAAAACAATCGAAAAACCATCATGAAACCGTTGAAAACTCATTTCACAATCTTGTTTACTCGAAATGATATTTTTACCAACCAAATTACAAACTCAGAATTCTCCAAAGGACATAAGTCCTAAATAAAGAGTTTCCCAAAAATAATCAACCAAAAATGTTTTTCTAAACGACCGCGCGATTTAAAACGAGTTTAAAAGCCATAAATTGGGAAAATAGTTAAACACCTCAGAAAATTATGAAAATTTACAGGGAACTTTCTAATAGTAATATAAAACTAGGAAAAATATTGATCTAGGTGCAGGTATCTAATTACGATGAAACATGTTGAACGTATGTAAAATAAAATGAGAACTACTTGAATTTTTAATAAATAGTGAATCAAATCGAAATCTGAGTTTTATAATTTTTTAGGACTTGCATATACTATGTTAAGACTATTTAAAATATAAAATCAAAATTTTAAATTTATGTAATAAATATTAGAAATTTATGTCAGTTTTAGACAATTAAATGCACTAAAAATATAAAAATTTAGAAAATTATATAAAAATTATTTTTATACCTTATGAGTCATAATCTACCGTAGAAAAATATAACTTAGAAGTGTTGAGGAAATTTTAATTATTTACGAATATATATCATTTAAACGCGTTAAAACAATAGTTAATTAAGTAAAAGTAACAAAATAATACAATAGTTATAAACTTTTATTTTCTAGAAAATTTTGTCTTATATAGATTATGTAGTATGGCTTCCAATGGGAGTGAAAATGTTAATTTTATCAAGATTTTGGTAATGGATTTGATGTATAGAGTGCTAATAGTTGGACCTTATTTTTTTTGTAAAGAAATAATTCTTAAACGAAGTCTTAAGTTTACAACATGAATTCGATGTCAAGATGGGGTTCAATGTTCCCATTGTGAGGGGTAAGAAATTGTTTTTGAACAACATATAAGTCCAAGCCTTCGATCTTAGCTCCAACATATTGAGGGTAGAGGATGTGATTACAATTGTTGTCACCTTCGGTGCCAGTGGGGTTGGCTTCAGGAAATTAAGGATAAGAGAATTGATTACAATTGAATAAGGAAGGGATTTTCAATTGTTAATGGAAATGATGCAATAGAGGGGACTGATTCATGCGATGTGGTCCAATGACATGTGGGACGAGGTAAGTCTTTGATGTTCCAAGTTGATCGATGATGCTTCCGCCATGTTTCATCCAAATCTCTTCATCTTCTTCAAGACGATAGGAACTTAGATAGGAAATCTAATTAGTGAAGTAATGAAGTTGGAATACGACCGTTGTTTGAAAATGGGTAAACAAGTGTGTTGTTAATGATAGTATATAGTTAATATATAAGGATATGAAATCGAAGCAATATGGTTACAACAATGTTGTCCATGAGTGATCTATGATGACTTGTATAAGAGAGTCAAGGAAATTGAAAGGAGAAGTTGTCCGGTTATCATGAAAGAACAAAGTTGAGTCAAGTTTTTAAGGAAAGTGTTGAATTTAGAAGTATACAATGATAAACTGAGTTAATGAATGTCTCCTTATCGTCAAGGGTTGTTTTAATTTAGGAAGAGTTTTATGTTTGTGGCTTACGCATATGGGGACCCGATAGGATTTCCTATAATTCACATGTGCATGTAAGCTCTCAATTACGTGATATCAAGTATAATTGTCAACTTACTCACATGATCACTCTAATAGTCTCCTAGCATAGTCATAATGTATGCGTACACCAAGGTTATTTTAAGTTTTGGTGTGAGAGTAACCATCCTAAAGTGTACTCATAAGTCAAGGTCTTAAAATTCATGTCTCGGGGTACTTAGATCTCCTAAAGTACTAAAATTGTAATCAAAGCCATAGTAGTTTCAGGGTCCTAAAGGTGAGGATCCTTAAGGTGTTATCGGTTAGAGCCTAGGAATCCTAAGGGAGACCTAATTCGCTAAAACCGCTGGCTCTGATACCAATCTGTCACAACCCGCGCAGGGGGCTAGGCGTAACGATCGAATACCAAAACAAAACACAGCGGAAATAACGTGACATATAATTTATAAATGTCATTGGTCCGACTAAGTCAAATTATACATTTACAAAGGTTCATATCAACTAAACACTAACTAAGAATATAATGAAACAATGGATTCTATCTTCTCATCAACGCTTTCTCGGGTGGAATCTATGGCTCGACATAAGTCTTCTAAAGAATCATCTATCTTCAAACAAGCTCGTGTCTAGGTTGCTAATTTCCAAACTCGAGAATGGTACCTGAATACATGCTTAAAAATATTGTGTCAACTAAAAAGTTGGTGAGTTCACGAGTTTAGTTAATAGTGCATTTATATTGAGAATCCAAATATGTATGATGTAGAATTAAACAAGTTCACAATCAACCCTGTGCCCACAACCTGTGGACATCTAGAAATAATAATATTCCCCTAACCCATACCCCTTATTGTTATGGGTCTAATTACTCATGCCTGCCAACATAAGTTTAAAACTGTTAAACGAATATATGTCATAAGATATTTATCATCATCATATGATTATCATCCCATGGGAGGTTGTCCCGGTTACATCGGGCTCATGGTGTGCGGGGGTTTCACCAGATAGTACTACCCATATATTCGCTGGCTCCAAAGGAGTTAATGATTGTGTGCTAAAATTCGGGGATTCGTTATGGCAGCTAAAAATGGCCTTATTTAATTAATACACCAAGTATGTAAACAAAATAGAAGCATGTAATCACCCCAAAAAGTTTAAGTAAAAGAGGGTAAAAAGCACATGAACTCACCTGGTAATCTTGTATACGCTAAATCAATATGCTAAAGTTGCGAGCTTGCTATCGAGTGTGTAGGCATTAAGACAAAACCTAATTATAATTGTGACATTAGTATGTTGTACTAGAATAATGTCATTAACCGTGTAGTTGAGCTCGACCGATTCGTTAAAGTGATGGGGCCGTTTGGTAAAAATCTTGGGTTGTAAACCTTCATTTATTATTCTAATAGTTGTACTATAAAAGTGTTTGTTTGACTTAGCATTCGTATATAATGGTAACACTTGTGTATATGTTCTACTAGGAGTAGTTAAATGATGTTTCGACCTAAATCAAAGTAATACTAAATATTATAATAATGGTTTGATTCAAATAAAGTATTACTAAATAGTATTTACATGACGTATATGTGTATAAAAATAAATATATTTGAGTAGTTATATTTGTTTTGAAAATAATAATCAAAGTATATTGTATATAAGTATGAAAGATTTCACCAATATATATGTATGTTATATATCGTAGGTATTAAACCTAGTTATAGGGATTGGTTTGCAAGTATTTGGTAAATTGCCTAAACTTGTATTTTCATGACGCCACATAAAAATATATTTTTATCGAAAGTAAATATTTGAAGTTTATAAAATGTTTGTATGTTTAAATATACATAAGATATGTATAAAGTATTATATCAAATATCGTTTTCATTCACTAATAATATGGTTAAGTAAACATGTATGTATATGTAAGTGAAATAAGGTTATACATGTTTAAATACGTTTTGGGTAGTAGCAACTATAAGCATAAGTATAGCAATTTTACTATGTAATAAAAAGTAAATGTTGTATAATAATAATAATAGTAAGCAATAAAAGTAGTGATATCCCTTAAGATATATAGTTCGTGTAAACAAATAGTAGTACTAATAAAAATATTTAATATTAGGATAAAACATAATTTAGGTTTTAGTACTTGAAAATAATAATAGTAATAACAATGCTAATAACCTTAATAAAGGTAAAGATATATATTTACATAAAGTTAATAGTTATAATATTATGTTAAAAATAATGTTAACGATAATAATAATAATTATTATAGTAATAACTAATAAAAGTAACGGTAATAAGTATATATCTTTAATAATTATAAAATTAATAATAGTAATATCAATAATATCATTAATCATAAGTATAACATTTTATGTAAAGAAAATATCAATTTGTAAGGTTTCAATATAAACACATTTTTTTTATAATAATAATACTAATGATGAACATAACATTTTTACTAACAACTTTTGTAGAAGTATTACTTAATTTCAAATAAGTATTTATAGTACTAATATCTACATAAAAATAGTAATAATAACAATAATTAGCGTTATTGTTAACAACTATAATAACTAATGAAAGTAATGTTGTTAATAAAAATAATAATAATAAATAAATGATAATAATAGCAATACAATACCAAGGTATTAATAAATATACATATAATAATAGCAATACGTATATTTATATATTATAGTTATCTCATATAAAACAAGTGTTCTTGCATTACTATCTTTATACATATTATATATGTCGTTATAAGTTTCGTGTATTTTATAAATACCCGTTTTTAATTTATATCCATTATTCCGCTTATATAAGTGTATTTATCATGGTTTTTATAATTTTAGTGTAACCAAATTATATATTTTATAAGTGTGTGTATATAATTATATTTCTAAGTAAAGCGTTTAATTTCTATAACTAAATGTATATACTTATGTTTATATATTCGGTTTTTATAAATTTTGGTTTATAAATAATTATATAAGTGTATAGACATGTATATTTATATACCTAAGTAATATTTTGGATTTATAATTAAATGTATATATATGTGCATATATATAGATTTTATATTTTCTCTTTGTTCGGACGGAGACCCAGTTATTACAAATACACGAACGAGGTTCGATTTTACATCTAAATCCTGAGTGGTCGGGATCGAGTCGGTTTAGCTCAACTAACTATTACACACGTTTACAACTTTACAAATTACAAAAATAAATACAGTTTTAACAGGCGTTTATACCTCACTACTCAGACACGAATCTGCTCGTTTGACGACCCGTTTGACGAGGTTTCACATCCGTGTCGTTTCCTCGCTCGCAGTTTCTGCCGTTGACCGTCTTTGACCCGTATTGACCAGGTTTGACCGAAACCCGAGACTGTCGGGAACGACCAGAGATGTCCGCCTATCCGGGTGACATCCCGTCTTCACCATAAAAATCCATGCAACACCTGAGAATGAAACCCGGTTACCTCAATCACTCAACTAATCAGAAACTTTGTTGGGATCGTTAAACAAAATTCAAATTTCAAGACGTATGTGGGTTTAAACCCGGAAGAACATGGACAGGGAAGGAAAAGGAAAAAGAAAACTAACCGGTGACTCACCTGAACCTCGCCGGAAAGACGAAGACAGCCAGAAGTCTGGTCCAGCCGTCACAGCGGCTTCCTTCCCTCTTTCCGACGCCGTAAAAGGCCTTCGAACCCGTGTCTCCCCCTCGCTAGGGCGGTTGTAACACAGCGCCACCGTGGGTCGTGTAACACTTGCCGTCATAAACCGCCGCCGCCTTCTATGCTAAGGCGGAACCCTAGTCCGCCACCATGGTTTCACCACCACCTTCGGGAGCCTCCGCCACCGTCAAAAGAGGTGGATACCCACCAGAATTAGCCTCGTTCGGGGCTAGATCAGAGAAAACAGGACGGGAGGGAGGGGTGCTGCTGTCCGTGGTTAGGTGGTTTATACCCACCGTCGCTGCCCCTCCGTCTCCGTGTCGTCATTTAAATCTAAATTTTTATTCTATAATCTCTATAATAATAAGATAAATTAATAAATATAGTTTAAATATTTATTTCGTGAAATATCCTGTACGGCTTCTGTCCAAGCCGATATGTGTCGACACCGCGTGTCTCCTACGCGTTCGCCTAAATAAATGTCTCGTGCTCCGTTTAAATAATTTTATTAATAATAATAACTAATAAATATAAGTAATTATTTAATTTATTAACATAATCACACAGCTCTAGAATAGACTGATAACGCCCATGTACCGCGTGTCTAACGGTGCTTGCTCAAACTAGCGATTCGTGTTCCGATAATTTCTATTATTTATTAATAATAATATTATTAATCATAGTAATAAATAATTATATATTTTATTATGTTATTTTCTAAATAGTCGGTATTGCTTTGTATCTCGTGTCCACACGTGTCCGCTTCGGGTAAAACGTGTCGTGTTCCATAAGTAGTTATTAATTAATAATACTAATTTAATAAGATATATATAGAATAAATGCTTGTTTATATTATATAGTATAACTACCGGGTTTAGCATAATATGCTGACGTCCACACTGGTATATGTCGTAGTCGCGCGTCCAACGTTGCATTTCTCGCGTAATATCATAGTCAGTTGCCCGAATAAATACTATTATTTATTAATATTATCTGTTTGAAGTTTGACGTCTAAATATTTTTTCGCGTCTGTAATAACCCGTATGAGCGCGTTAATCGACCTAGCAGTTCTCCGTGTAAACTGTTTAGTTCGTAATTATTATAGATTATATCGAATCGTGTAAAGATCCGTCAAACAATGTTCATTAGTTCGTTTTGGAATCGGTTTGTATATTGGGCCTTTAGTAGGGCCGTTAATGGGCCAAGTTCGCTTATCTACAGTTGGGCCAAGCCCAATAGGCCTAGTTCAGTTGTGTAAGCACAATGTGTTTATTGAGTTCTAAATGGTAGCCCAAAGTGTTTGAGTTTGCTATCCAATAGTTCAAGTATCAAAATAGATAGCACGTAAAAAAAACCAGGCCCTAAATTTGGGATTATTACAATGGTGCACTTGGTACCGTACAAGTAATGTCTCCATATCTTGAGTGCAAACACCACGGCTCCTAACTCCAAATCGTGAGTCGTGTAGTTCTTTTCGTGGATTTTTAACTGTCGAGAAGCGTATGCGATAACCTTGTCGCGTTGCATCAATACACAACCGAGACCTTGGATGGAGGCATCGCAATACACCACGAAGTCATCTGTTCCCTCTGGTAGAGACAGGATGGGTGCGCTACATAGTTTCTGTTTCAGTAGCTGAAATGCTGATTCTTGAGTCTCGATCCAATTATAGGGTTTATCTTTTTGGGTTAAAGCGGTGAGGGGTTGGGCAATCTTTGAGAATCCCTCGATAAAACGACGGTAGTATCCGGCCAATCCTAGGAATTGCCGAACTTCGGTCGAAGTTGATGGTGCTGCCCAATTCTTAATAGCTTCCACTTTGGCTGGATCGACATGTATTCCCTTCTCATTGATCACATGTCCTAAAAATTGAACCCTGCGAATCCAAAAATCGCATTTGGAAAACTTAGCGTAAAGCTGCTCCTGTTTCAGTAGCTCAAGGATCAAACGCAGATGCTCCTTATGCTCTTCCTGACTCTTAGAGTATATGAGGATATCGTCAATGAAGACAATGACGAATTGGTACAGATAAGGTTTACACACACGGTTCATGAGGTCCATGAACACCGCGGGTGCGTTGGTTAATCCAAATGGCATGACCAAAAACTCGAAATGGCCATACCAGGTTCTAAATGCAGTCTTGGATATATCCTCATCTCGAACTCTCAGCTGATGATATCCAGACCTTAAATCGATTTTTGAGTAGAAACTTGACCCTTGAAATTGGTCGAATAATGTCACACCCCGGCCGGCGGCGGATTAAACGCTGGGGCTGACGCGGTTGTTCATAAGCACATGATCCTCTATTATTAAATGACAATAATTATTCATCAACTTAAAATCATCCGTTACATAGGGAATGGAAAACGAAACGTTCAAAACATAACATAATTTAAATTTAACTAGGTCCAAGTCTTAGATGAGCAGGTAGGGTCCTCAAATGGGTGCACCTGAAACATGCGAGTAAATGTCAACTACAAGTAGTTGGTGAGTAACATAGGTTTTGACACTAACAAAAGTTAAGTTAAAAAGTGTTTGTAATTCAATATTGTTCAATGCGTAACTATGGCATAAATGTGAAAACATACAAAGTTTCAAGCGTACAATTCAATCCGTAGTAAATGGAAAAACTGGTAAGTACAATCTCACTGATTGTGTTTTGGAAAAAATAGTAATATGTTACACACAAAACCCGCCAAGGTTCGTGTTAACTGGAATCGGATTCCCCTATAAATGATCATGTTAGGTACTACCTTAGGCCTGGGTAGCAGGTTAATGAATGTACTAGCATGAACACATGTAATTGTCACCAAGTAGTTTAAGACATAAAGCACATAGTGAATAGCATGAGAACAATGGTATTAAATTTGGTAAGCATGGTAAGTAAACATGTTCCACCCCGAGTATTTGTAAACAATAGTAAAGAGAAAGGGGGCTATGAACTCACTTGTATTGAAGCTAGAGTTGGTATGATGAATAGGTCTCGTGAGAACTTTTCACAATAAACCTACATATGTAATGGTACTCTAAATTTAATGTACGATCTAAATGGAATTAAGGAATTATTGGAACTTTAGGGTTTCACGGGGGTTTGGGTTTGAAGATGGGCTTGTATGCATATATGTTGTAGGAACATAGAAATATTGAGTGTTAGATAAATAAAAAGGTTTATAAATTAGTTAGAATTATTCAAGACTTCTAATTAATTTATAATCATTGTAAAGATATTTATAAATTAATGTTATAGAATAGTTTAAATAATATCTACTCTAATTTATAAATAAATTTTTAGATGGTAGAGGTTTAATTAATTGATTCTATGTAAATGAAATGGTCAATTAATTACTAGTTATTGTAAGTAAAATGGTTAATTAATTTGTAAATAAAAATAGTTAATCAATATATTACTTAACTCATTTAATATGAATTATAAAAGACTAAGTAAGCTTTAACTATAATTAATTGATCTTTGTATAAAATAATTATTTAGGCATTTTATAAGTATTCAAATAATTATTCTTTCTACAATATAAATTTAAGAGAGTTTAATAATATCTAAACATATAGTTAAAATTTGTGAAATGATATATAGGTAAATAACATAATTAAATTTGCTTAAATAAGTCATTTCCCTTAATTAATTAAGAAGAAAAAAAATGCTTTATATTTTTAGCAAAATAAATAAACATTATTTTATAATAAAACTTTCAGGATATATTTGCAGAATTTATAAAATTTAAATTGAAATTTTTAAATATGAAATAATGCATTAAAATAGCAAAGGAAAATAAATTAAAATAAGAAAACGGTGGCGGGGACTCGAACCCGCGCCACTTCCGGGTCGAACACATGTGCACACGCTAACCATCGGACCAGGGCATGAAGCCGTGTCTGGTTTGGTTTCGTTTTGGTTAAAACACGCGAACCCAAAGCCATCTTCTTCCCTAATGGATACCCGTAACCCTAGCCCCTGAATATTCCCCATGGGTCAACGGTTCGAGCCCGAAACCATAGGGCTATTGATCCCTAGCTCAAGACGAACTCATACACCTAAAATATACCTGCAATGGTCAAGTAAAGAGAGAGGTAGACTCGGTACGCAGCTTCGGCTTCTTCCGACTGTAATTCTAGCTCAGGGACAAGATGTGATGGATTTGAGGGTGTGGGGAGTTTACAATGGATGTCGTCGATGATTTGGGACCGCTATTTATAGGAATTTTGGGCAGTAAGGGTTCGATAGATTAAATCGCATTCAAGGTTAAGAACGGTTACGAGTCATACCATGATTACTTCATAAAAATCCAATTACGTGTGGGAAATGGATCGATTAGGTGCCACGATCGTTTTGCCGGTTTCAGTTTTGTGCGAGAATATCACAAACACGAGTTCGGGAATAAACGTGCAAGAACCGGTGGGTGTGGGACTCGAACACGCGATCAGAATGGGGAAGAAGGGGTTTCACTAGGATGTTGCAACCATGCCCCTGCAGTTTCAGGGTTTGGCCAAACAGGTCCTTGGGCTTTTAAGGCTTTATTATTTTATGTATGTAACTTATTTTTAATTGGAATTTAGGTTTCAAAAATTACATTTTCAACCCTGGACATTTATAAGTCATGAAGTCATTTAATCTAGAAATTTTTATAAAATCAAATAAATCATTTAGTTATAATTAAAGGTTATAAATAAATAAATCAAAATGTAATTTACTAAATAAGATTAATTTTGATTGAGACACATAAACCCTGATTGATTTTACTTTTTTTGCAAATTGTTTATATGTATATATATAGGTTTAGAAAATAACTTGGTATGTACATATATATTTATATAAAAGAGGGGTAACAATTATTATTTACATAATACCCTACATAAATATTTATTACTTTAGGATTTGAAATAATTGCATTAAATGTATGTATAAATACTTATGAAATGTAATGGGCAAATGAGACAATTTTATAAATGAAAGTCACCAGATACTGGTATTACAAGTGTCGGATTAGTAAAAATAAGGCCGGAAAAATCATGGATGTTACAAATAAATCGTCAATACGGGGTAGTGGGTAGCGGTTCTTGACTGTTACCTTGTTTAACTCTCGGTAATCAATGCACATGCGGAAAGTTCCATCTTTCTTTTTGACAAATAGGACTGGAGCTCCCCATGGCGATGAGCTCGGTCGGATGAAACCTTTATCCAACAACTCTTGCAGTTGTGTGGATAGTTCTTGCAACTCGCTTGGTGCCAGTCTATAGGGTGCTTGAGCAATAGGCGCTGCTCCGGGTGTTAGGTCAATCTGAAATTCGACCTGACGATGAGGTGGAAGACCAGGTAGGTCTTCAGGAAATACTTCTGGGAATTCGCGAACGATAGGGATATCTTCTAACTTTTTCTCCTCGGTGGACTTGTCAGCGACAAGGACTAGAATTGCGGTATGACCCTTACGCAGACACTTCTGAGCCTTCATGAAAGATATGATGCCCATGGCTGCACCACTTCTTTCGCCCTGAACAGATAGGATCTCTCCACTAGGAAGGGGTATACGAACGATCTTCTCACTACAAATGATCTCAGCTTGGTTTTTAGACAACCAATCCATGCCCACAATTATGTCAAAACTTCCAAGTGTAACTGGTATGAGATTGATGTCGAGTTTGTGACCAGAAAGTTCTAACTTACATCCCTTGAGAATGTGGGTTGCCTCGATTACTTTACCGTCTGCTATCTCTACGGTATAATGGTGTTCTAATAAAGTTGGGTTTATTCCTAACTGACCACTAAGTTCTCTAGATATAAAACTTCTATCGGCGCCAATATCAAAAAGTACAGAAGCATAATGATCGTTTAAGAGAAACATACCGTTCACCACGTTCCGATCATTCCGAGCTTCTCCCGATCCAATCACAAATGCTCGGCCCTTTGCACCATTTCCGTTGTTATTACCATTTCCACCCTGGTAGTTATTACCATTTCCATTACCGCCCTGATGATTGTTGCCATTTCCATTCCCATTTCCGTTTCTCCTCAACTGCGGACAATCTTTCTTGAAATGCCCTTCCTTACCGCACTCAAAACAACCTTTGGGTACGTTTCCAGGTGGTGCTTGTTTGTTCTGCAGATCCACTCTACAGTCTTTGGCCAAATGACCCATCTTTCCACACCGTTGGCAACGGTACCGGTCACATGCTCCATGATGGTGAAAGTTACATTTATTGCACTTCGGGTACTTGCCAACATAAGAACCCTGATTCTGCTGAGAAGGGTTAGACTGACTGTTGTTCTTTGACGGTTCAAACTTACGGTGTTGCTGTTGCTGTTGCTGAGAAGGTGGGTTTGACTGGAAGGTTTTGGGGAATGAACTGTCAAACTTCCGCTTATTGTCAGTTGTTTTTGATAATGCACCTCTAGGGGGTAAAGTGCCCTGAGCGACTGCCTGATCGGTCAGCCTGTGAGCCAACCTGATTGCTTGCTGGATTGTAGTAGGATTAGAAGATGTCACCATGCTCTGAATTTGCGGAACCAGACCATCAATGAATTTCTCGATCCTCTTATAGGGAGGTGTTACCATTTGCGGACACAAGTTCGCCAGTTCATGCGAACGAGTAGTGTAGGCTTCAATCTCAGATCCTTCCATCTTGAGATTCCAGAATTCGCTCTCAAGTTTCTGTACTTCATCGCGGGGACAATACTCCTCCCGCAGCATAGTCTTAAATTCATCCCATGGCAAAGCATTTGCCATTTCAAGAGTTAACATTTGCACCTGTGAGTTCCACCAAGTAAGGGCCGGACCCTCTAGTGTGCCAGATGCATACTTCACCTGATTATTCGGTGGACAATTGCACATTGCAAAAGCGGATTCAGATTTCCCAATCCAGCGGAGTAAGCCAACAGCCCCTTCGGCTCCACTGAACGAGTGAGGCTTGCAATCCATGTACGCCTTGAAAGTACAAACCTGCTGGTGGTTACGCTGACCTGAATTGTAAACAAGAATGCGCTTTAAGAATACCATTTTCGAATTTGAGTTTAGGATGAATGATGACTCACTAGAGTCGATAATATGTTGCTTTACCTCCAGCATTAATAGCGGCATGAGTAGCTGCTAGCCTGCTACTGCTTCAGCCACACGCTCATTTATGAGTGTCGTGAGCTCGGCTGCAGTCATGTTAATATTTCCGCGACCACCGCGTCCTCCGGCGCGTCCACCACGTCCATTTCCTCTTCCAGACATTATCTTTACATTCACAACATACAATAATGAGAAAGATATATCGCATTTTATCATCATACAAGTACCAGTAAATAAAGAAATTCAAACCACAACATCTAACATTTCAATAATAGTAATACTTGATAAAATAAATTGTAACGATTACAACTAAATTCAACCAAACATCAAAATTCTAGAAATATTTGTTGGATGGGAACAACCCTGCCATCTAGGTTCAAAAGAAAAGACGTAAATAAGTAATGAAGATAGATGATCAAATGTCACTGCCAACTGATGTAACATCGGATGCTGCATCATCATCCTCATCCTGATCTCCTGCAGGTGCATCCTCTGGTACATCCTCTGGTGCAACTCCTGCTGCCTCAACTGCTGCAAGTCGTGCATCAACCTGCTCAATCCTAGTGTGGAGTATATCTAGGTTCCACTCTGAGTGTTCAGCCGGTCCTCCATGTCCACACATCCATTTGCTAAATTCTCATGAGCTGTATCAGTTGCTGCTAAATCTGCAATCAGTTTGGTGATCCTCTGATTCATCAACATCTCTCGTTGAAGTATGCTAGTAATCTCTCCAGCTGCATCTCTCATGTTCCGGATCTCCCGGTCCATCCTAGCCATGAAGGCAGCTATCACCTGCTCATAGGGGTACTGCAATGGTGGCAAAGCTCGCACAGAAGATGATGAAGAAGAAGAAGCAATGTCAATAGTGAGCGGAGGTGGGACTTCCTCCTCGCGGATCCAGTTCCTGATCCTATCGGGATACCAATCCCAGTCCTGCGTGTTGCCTCTGACACGCACATGAATAGGCTCGTCATGCCCTACTATGGTGTTGATCGGGTTGAGTCGACGTCTCCTCGGCTCTGGCAAAGGTACGTTAGGAACATCGTGCTCCTGGACAACTGGGGATGCGGGTGAATTTGGTGGGGTCGACATTTCCTGTAACGGGATGAGTGAGTGCCATGTATGAGTGTAAGTGCTGTGTAACTAATGCATGTATGTGGTTATAGTCTAGTATGCATTTCCTAGTTCTCTATAACCAATGGCTCTGATACCAATCTGTCACACCCCCAAAATCCACTAACGGAGTTTTACCGTTTAGGAGCGTGACATACCAGGATCTAAGTAATTAGTTACGTTGAACGACTCTATATGAGTTTAAGAAAACCACTAGTATTGCTCATAGTCACGATGCAAAACTAGTAATGAAAACACTGATTTAATGTAAGACTTGCGAAAGCGAAAAGTTAAATGAAAAACAGGCGCCAAAACAGTTGCGCCAAAATAAACAATTCAACGATAATTAAAAATAAATAATTCTTGAGTTTGCAAATGATAGACTTCGTATGCATGCATGCCTTAGCTCGTGCTTGTACCTTAATTACCTGAGAAAACATGCTAAAACGTGTCAACACTAGGTTGGTGAGTTCACAGGTTTCAATGTTTGTAAAGTTTACTAGATAATACCATTTACAATTTATATCATAGGTAGCTAACCTAGTACATGTTACTAAAGCGTTTCGACACCGAAGCTGACTGTTTATGTTTGTACTGCCTCCCACCATGACTATCATAATCAATGGTGAATGTTTAGGTCAATGTTACACCCGTTCGACTACCTGTCGTGTTAGCGTGACTAACGCGGGTGGGGCTTGTCAATGCCCAGTAGTACTACTCAAGATTACATCGCTAACCCATATACTAACGGTTCGATAAGTAGGACTTTCATGATGTGTTTGCGCTTAGTACACAAGTGATATAAAAGAAACGTAAGATCTAAATGTTCGTACCCATGTTTTCTCCCCCAAGTTTAAAACGTAAGAAAAGGGGCCGTGAAACTCACCTTAGAGTATGTGCGAAAGAAAAACGAGCTTAGAATGCTTGACGACTAACTGCCACCTATAAACACCGGTTTATAAGTGTGTTTTTGTGCACGAGAAATACGAACCCTAAGTATCCAAACAATCCCATTGTTTAAGTGTTTGAAAAGAGTTTACAAGTTTGACTCATGTTTGACCAAGTTTGACCCGACGACCCGTTGGTGACCCGTTAAATGATTAAATGTTTGTTCAGTATAATACATCTATATTATACACAAATGATCATGATGTAACACTTAGCAACAAATCCTATTTGTTCTAACAAGATAGTAAGTTTCCATAAATAGCAGGTTTCTATAAATAGAAAGTTTCCAAAAATAACAGATTTCTATAAATAGAAAGTTTCCAAAAATAGCAGGTTTGTTCGGGACTCATGTTTCCTCGAAACTATCATCATTGATATGTTTATAGTATTACTCTAACATGCTCTAGCTCATCATATCACATAACAATTGTTTAGAACCTAAACATGCGAGTCATATTTCAAGACAAAGTTTTCAACTTTAGTAACCTATGACTAGCATGCGTGATTTCAAACACCTAACACGTTACAACAGGTTATTGTATATTAACTAACATGTACCAATCATTAAACCACATCATGTATGTCTAATTAGCAAGTTCTAACCACTTTTAACAATTAAAGTTTCCTTATTTGGAAAGTTGGTAAAACCGGGTTATGTATTCAAAATCTGATTTCACAAATCGTCTAAACATGTATCAAGTAACTCATAACCATCATCACATCATCTTAATCACGTCTAGCATGCAAAATAGAATTCATAAAAAGTTTCCTCTTTTAGTAGCCTGTCCATTATACGTTTCGTTTACACAAGTAACACGTCAATTCGATTCCAAATCATTCAACTAATATATCTACAACTATATTAATCATAACCCACGTCTAACATGCGATTTCTAAACATCACATAATCAACAATATTCATTTTTCACATCGTATGACAACTAGGGTTTCACATAATTTCATAAAAACATCAATACGACATAACAACATCAATCAATTAACCAATTCATTATTATATTTCAAAATCATCAAGTTTGGATAATCTAGGGTTTCAATCTCAAAAATAATAATGAAAAAGTGAAGGATTTTTATAAAATAACTTACGTAGGAACGTTAGGAATGCGTAGACTAGCACGTATCTACTTCCGGATTCACGATCGGGGCTCGAACGAAGGTCCTCTTGGCTTGTTCTTGGTTCGGTCGACTTGAGAGGGTGAGGAGTGGGATCGCGACGGCAACAATGGGGAGGTTAGGGTTTTAATTTTTTTTTATTTTATAAAGTTTATATATATCCTTAATTGTGTTTATGGGTTTTAAGATGGGCTTCAAGTTTAATTAAAGCCCACAACTCTAATTAATTTAATTAACACCTATCTAATACTTTAAAATTTTCGATTTATATTTTTATAAAAAACTCGAACTTTTATAAAAATATTGCATGCGGTTAATATTCGATAAACACGTACGAAAACGGTTATATTCACATAATTCACGAAATCACATAAAACTCGTAATTTATATTAAATATAAATTATTAATGTTCGTAATATTAATTTCGATTAATCACCAACGTTCTGGGTTAGACTCGAGTGCGATCCGATGTGTGTGAACTAACTGACACATTTAATTAATCCTAATTAAATGCAATGTACGTGCGACTAACTGAGATAACTGAGTTTGTAATGAAAAATGTTTGAACTAACGAGGTTTAAGTTAACGGAGTTAACCTGAAAATGCCGGATGTCACATTTTACTTAAAACTTTAGACTTATATTCTTAGGCTTACTGTGAGGATATTCTCCCTCAAAGTCTTGCAAACTTACTCTTATCGGATACTCTTCATCAATCCAAGTGAGTATACTTAGTCCCTTTTTTTCCTTTCTATGCTTTTGGGGTGAAACATGTTCAAAATTCTTAAACTTATACAATTCTTGTACAACTATGACTACGTGTTTATTCTTATGTTAAACTTGAGACTTGTATGCTTAGATTAAACTTAAAACTAGCATATTCATTAACTTTGATCAAGCCTATAGTAACAATGATAGATCTATTGTATTTGACCAATCCACCTTGATTGATTGACCCCTTCGGGGGGGAGCCCTTGGTGATTGTTACTGAATTAAACTTTAAACTTGAGACTTATAAGGGTAACCTGCAGGTTATGCCTAAACTTGGTTGGAGGGTTGATATGCACAATGTCTAACATGCTTGTTTTCTCATACTTACATTATAGAATGCATATATCATAGTGAATTGTAAGGCTTTTCAAACTTCTGTTAAACGGTGTCAAAACCTTTGTATCTCACCAACTATTTTGTAGTTGACAGATTCTTTCACATGTTTCAGGTTTACATCATGAGACTTATTCGTGATCACATATGATGCTTTGGACCTAGACTATTTTTAAATTAAATCTTGTATTCGTATTATTCTTCCTTGTATTGAATCTTAAATTATTCATTAATGAAATATCGAAACTTTAATAGTTAACCTTGTGCTATTGAATCCGTCGTCGGTTGGGGTGTGACAGATTGGTATCAGAGCCTTGGTTATAGGGAATTAGGTTATTAGACACATGACCTAGACTATAACTTAGGAGACCCAAACATGAGTTATCTCATGTCCTTTACTAGAAATTCTCTCCTCATTCTATTCTTAAATCTTATACGTGAACGCTTGGAGATTCTACGATTCTACTTACCTACGTACTACTAGAGGCTACTACATCGAGGACACGTTCTTAGGCTTTAAGTCTAAGCCACCACTAAACTCTCGTCAAGAATATTTAAGTTCTAGATAATGTGTGAGAACTTGTGCGGACCGGAAGGGTGGATACCTGTATTCTGGGAATTCTTGGGATGAGTATCCACTTATAGGAATGCATGACTTCTCTAAACATTAGTGAGCTCAAATTCCTCTTGATATGTCAAAGTACTCGCTTAGTGATATGCACTAAATGAGTACCATCTCAAATACTTTACGCTTCATAAATTCATGATTCAAAAACTTTCCTCTATAACCTTTATTCTATAATTCTTAAGTCCCGTCTTGTCACATGACAGCATGCTTACTCGTCATGACCTGAAGGAGTTACATTCAAGGAGAAATTCTTACTAGATTATACTTAAAGACTACATACATAAGCTTATATTTATAGATACTACCCAATAAACTTCGTGATCTTTGTAATACAACCCTTAAAACTATGTATTACTCTACAAATTCCCCTATAAACTTCATTATTTTATGAACATAACACTTAAGGGGAAACCCTTATGTTTTCATCTTATTTTCATCACTCAACCAAACTACTCTAGATGACTCACTCAAACTTTTGCTACACTTTTATACATCTCAAAGTGTTCATACATCCTTAAACTTCATGATCCTTGTAATACCAACACATTTAAAACCATGTATTATACTACAAGTCCTTTTTACAAACTTCATTATTTTATAAACTTGGCACATAAAGGGAAACCCTTGTGTCTCATTTCATTTTTCGTCACTCAAGCAAACTTCATTTTATGACTATCTCAAAACTTTGTTACACTTTTAATCTCAAAACCTTCATACGTCCTTAAAACTTACACATCACCGTTTCTTGAAAACAAAACTTAACGTCTTTTAAACCTAAAGTACGTTAACAAAGGGATTAGTAGCCTGATCGTTTTCCCGCAAGGGAAGAAGCCTACTATAGAACAAACAAGCTCCACGTTTAAGACTCTAAACCCATAATGAACCTCGACATAGTACCATAAACCCAAACATCGGTGACAACAACTGAGAGAAGTTGTAGGCCCATGAGGAAGTTCTGGCTAGGGAAATAGGGTACTTAAGTGAGTCCTTGTGACCACCCCTTCTTCCGGGAATCCTCCTCGTTAGCCCATCAACTTCCAATCAAAACTATTTTTGAAAATATTACTGTGACAACTCAGTACTATGAATAAAAACTTTTGAACATATTTAATCAACTTACTTTAATTCTCCTTTTAAAATGTATTATGTAAGGGCTAGAAGTCCCAGTTTTGAAACATCTAACGAAAGTTATATTGAAATTTATCTTGTTATCACTTACTAGCTTGACTTCCCTTCTAGCACTATAAACTTAACACTTCTACCCAAACACTTTCGTCGAGAGTAGCTCACATTAGTACTTGAGATAATTAACAACGTTGCATTAAACTATAAAAATCCTAAGTGACACACGCATACTTGAAGAATAAACTTTGAACAAACCTTCTTAATCGTAAGCACTCTTTTAAAACAACACGACTTACGAACCACTGCCGTAATCAACTATGATCCCTACCCCTTATATAGACTTAACGCTTCTAAACTTGACCAACATTTCGTTTGACAATCATACATACCTTTTCATAAGTCTTACTTATACTATTTATCAATGTCTAACTCGTCATTTTTGAACATCCTAAATTACACTCTATATAAAAGAAAACTATACCTGCTGTTATGAAACGAGATAAAATCATTTATAAACACACTATCATAAACCTTATCGAAACTTTTCCCGTTACCCTATGCTTGGAGACTTTCCTCATTCAACTCTTGTCACGTAAAAGACTTACTATAAACCACAACGGGAACTAAAAGCTCAAATACACGTTGCTAAAACATTAAACTTCGTATACACCACTATAAGGTCGGAGACTTTTAAGTCATGTAAAACTTGTACAAATACTCAATCTCGTATTCCTGAAACTAAACACCTTCTAAACCACCAAAGGAGGCATGTCCAATAAGGGATCATGTGAAGCTTAATACTGAAACTTGAAACTCAACTGACTTATCCTATTTTCAAACTTATACTTGGATTCTTAGTCTTGAAAACTTTTGTGTGTCCATCTTAACCAAACCTTATAAGACTTGATAAACGTACATTTCAAATACATGAGAAAATTTCATTCTTGATACTAAAAACTAAAATGAAGGGAGACGTTACTCTCTTTAGCAGAGTACATCCCCTAACTCCTATCTAAACCAAACATCGGGATCCACTAATCTTCTGGACAACTCGAATCTTCTGTGAGAAAGCGTATAACGGTTAATCCTGTTCCAAACGCTGTCCCATACCTCTCTTAAATACTAGAGTATTTAGATAACCTCTTTATACTCAAAACGTAATCATATACTTCTATACACTGAGGCTAAACTAAGAGACTTTAAACTATCCGATGTTTGACGTATTCTTGTTCAAACACAATTTAAACTATTATATGTTTGACGTATTCTTGTTCAAACACAATTTAAACTATTCTATGTTTGATATATTCTTGATCAAACACAATTTAAACTATTCTATGTTTGACGTATTCTTGTTCAAACACAATTTAAACTATTCTATGTTTGACGTATTCTTGTTCAAACACAATTTAAACTATTATATGTTTGATTTATTCTTGTATAAACACAATTTAAACTATTCTATGTTTGATATATTCTTGATCAAACACAATTTAAACTATTCTATGTTTGACGTATTCTTGTTCAAACACAATTTAAACTATTCTATGTTTGACGTATTCTTGTTCAAACACAATTTAAACTATTCTATGTTTGACGTATTCTTGTTCAAACATGATGAACGTATGAGACTTTAAACTACTCCATGTTTGACATATTCTTGTTCAAACATGATGAACGTACGAGACTTTAAGCTACTCCATGTTTGACATATGCTTATTCAAACACGATGGACGTATAAGACTTTAAACTACACCATGTTTGACGTATGCTTATTCAAACATGATGAATGTATAAGACTTTTAAACTACTCAAGGTTTGATGTATTCTTGATCAATCCCGAGGAAAGTGTAAAGACTTTAAACTACTCAATGATTGAAGTATTCTTAATCAATCACGAGGAAACTTTGAAACTCTAAATCTTGTCACATCCTTTTCTTTACTCATTGAATGACGTCTCTCTGTGAGGGACTCGTTAATCAATGATCACTCTTATGTGGAAACTTAGTCATGAGTTAAACAAATTCTGGTACTCTTTCTTGATCCACACACAAACGGAAGGACCTATGCGGACTATGCGACGATTTGAATGCTTGCGGGTGCACACGTAAGTATGAAAATCAGCGTATGGAAAGACATAGTAAACTCCGTCGTGTGCTACGATCTAAGACTTATCGTAAAAGGGAGCCACGAAACTTAGGTACCGTAGCAATCCTTAGATGTATTAGTCTACAAACTCAAATTCTTGAACCATCATCGAATCTATCCTGAGTGATACATCTCACTTTAAATCTCGGATAGAAATTCAACAGTCATCCTCTCCAATGCTTTTGAAAACGAATCTTCATCTATCTGAATAAAACTATATGTTTCTTAGGGAAACTCTTGATAACCATATGCATTGAAAACTTAGAAACTCGAGCGTAATCTTATCCCTATCCTTACAACTCATTTAAAAATCTAAACGTAACCCAGGGTTTACTTGGGAATGTAGAGCATCTTTCTCATTATCCTTGTGCGTATCATAGACTTAAATCCTGAACTAAACCCTTCTACTCTAATTTCGGAACGAAATTCCCTAAAGTAGGGGAGACTGTAATATCCGGTATTTTTCCGACCTATCTTTTCCTAAAACCTTTGCACGTATTATTAATTCAAAACTTGAAATTTTATCAAAACTATTTTCTTGAATAATAAATATTGATTTAATGGATATATATTTAAGAAAAACAATAATACTTGAGGTATATATATAAATATATATATATATATATATATATATATATATGAGACTTATTTAAGAGTATATACCTTATAAATAAATTATTAAAAACTTTATGAATTTATAATTATATAAATTTATAAACTTATTCTAAAACACTTAAACTTGTAAATCATAAATCTTAGAAATTATTTTATAAATGTATAAAATAATAAAAGGAAATAAAACTTATGTAGTGTTTATAAAAATATAATATAATTATTTTTATAAAAAGTCCGGGGACTAAAACTGTCATTTATTGAAACTTATTTTAAACTTAAATCCATGTTTTAACTTAGAATGATAATAGTTTGAAACCTCAGGGACCCATTGTGTAATTTGACCAAACTCCCAGAAACCAAGTCGATCGCGAGTTCAAGTCCTCCCAGTCCCGGTTTTCACCCTCTTTCACCCGAAAACGCGTTTCCGGTCAGGTTCAATGAACATCGATCTCCTATACCCGCATGCGACTCGAACCCAAGAATATTAAATGCTCAATTTTGGTAGAGCCGGATTCGAGGCATTTAAACTCAACCGTAATCCTCCCAACGGTACGGGCATTTAACGCCTAAATTGGCTATAAAAACCCACTCATACACCTAAACGACACCACACCAACACTCCCCCTAAATAAGCAATTCCATTGTATCATACCTGAAAATCGTCGATTTAGAACCGTGACAGTCGACTCGGAGCTCGAATCTTTCTCGCTCATTTCTTCACCAAAACAGGTAATACTTGTTTCCTTCTCGATCGATTTTAAGAGAGGATCAAAAGCCCTCTGTTTAATTTCATAAACAAAGGGTGATTCGATCCGTATTTGGACGATTTCGTTTCTAGGGTTCATAAGGAAATTGGGCGAAATCCAGGAATGTGTTTATCAATTTTATTTCCGTGTTTACACTCAACAAGGCCCGTAGACGGGAATGGTTTAAGCAGGGTGGGTGTTTGTGAACCGGGCGACCCGAGTTCGAATCCGGTTAGCCCAGTTTTCGCCCCTTTTTGTTTTTTTAGCCTTTTAATCAGTTTCTAATACTTTTAATAATTTTTATAAATTCTGTGATATTTTTATAAACATAAAAACGAATTTTATTTACACTTTTTGTATTCTGAGATATTTTAATTAATTAAATTTAGTTAAACTTGTAATAATAAATTCTTTAAAAAATAGTTTTTAAACACTTGAAAACTATAAAAATACTTATAAACTTTATAAAACTTACACTATATCAGAAACGAATTGGAATTTAATTTGTTATACTTTTTTAAAAAATAAACAGATTTATTTAAAAACTTTAAATTAATCATTTAATTGTTATTAAAACAGAAAATTTATATAAACATTTATAAAATCAGAAAAGTTTATAGATTTATTTAAAAATTAGAAACTTATAAATTTATAAATTTATACACTTTATAAAATTTATATAAACATAAATCTATTTGTTTATATAAAAGGAAAGAAATAATTATTCTTTATTTATTTCCCAAATAATTATAAAGTTATAAACTTTATAAAAACTAAATGAAAACTTTAAACATTTATGAACTTGTAAAACTTTATTTAAACACTTATAAACTTATAAATTAATAGAAACTCTATTTAAAACCTATTAAACTTATGGTTTTCTTTTAGACTTTAAAAATATTTATAAACTTATAATTAAGATATAACCATATTCTATTTAATATCTTATAAACTTATAAGTGTTATTATTCATTTAAACGTATTTATATTACGAATTAATTTGTATTATAAATACTTAATACTTAGAAACTTAATCAAATCTCAAATGATTTATGTTGGTTAAATAAGTAATTATTCTTGTAAATGATTTATTTCCAAATACTTAGAAAACTATTTTGATTATTTTTACCTAGCGTGTAAAATTGATAATTGTGAAACTTTTAAATAATTATTTTAATTAATAATTATTCTAATCTATAAATCTATTAAACTTTGACATTCAAGTTTTGTATCATTCCTTCAAAACCTTTATTATAAACTTGATTTAAACTTCATAAACACAAATCATTTCCGTCTCCCATTTGGAACCCTAGTTAATCTCGAATCCTAGACCCTTTGTCTTAGACTTTTTACTTAAAACTTTAGACTTATATTCTTAGGCTTACTGTGAGGATATTCTCCCTCAAAGTCTTGCAAACTTACTCTAATCGGATATTCTTCATCAATCCAAGTGAGTATACTTAGCCCATTTTTCCTTTCTATGCTTTTGGGGTGAAACATGTTTAAAATTCTTAAACTTATACAATTCTTGTACAACTATGACTACGTGTTTATTCTTATGTTAAACTTGAGACTTGTATGCTTAGATTAAACTTGAGACTTGTATGCTTAGATTAAACTTAAAACTAGCATATTCATTAACTTTGATCAAGCCTATAGTAACAATGATAGATCTATTGTATTTGACCAATCCACCTTGATTGATTGACCCCTTCGGGGGGGAGCCTTTGGTGATTGTTACTGAATTAAACTTTAAACTTGAGACTTATAAGGGTAACCTGCGGGTTATGCCTAAACTTGGTTGGAGGGTTGATATGCACAATGTCTAACATGCTTGTTTTCTCATACTTACATTATAGAATGCATATATCATAGTGAATTGTAAGGCTTTTCAAACTTCTGTTAAACGGTGTCAAAACCTTTGTATCTCACCAACTATTTTGTAGTTGACAAATTCTTTCACATGTTTCAGGTTTACATCATGAGACTTATTCGCGATCACATAGGATGCTTTGGACCTAGACTACTTTTAAATTAAATGTTGTATTCATATTATTCTTCCTTGTATTGAATCTTAAATTATTCATTAATGAAATATCGAAACTTTAATAGTTAACCTTGTGCTATTGAACAACCGCGTCCGCCCCGGCGTATAATCCGCCGTTGGTTGGGGTGTAACACTTAAATATTTAGACTTGTATTCTTAGGCTTATTGTGAGGGTATTCTTCCTCAAAATCTTGCAAATACTTATCAGTGTCGGATACTCTTCATCAATCCAAGTGAGTATACTTAGCCCCTTTTTCTTTCTATACTTTTGGGGTGAAACATGTTCAAAACTTTAAACTTATACAATTCTTGTACAAACTATGACTATGTGCTTATTCTTATGTTAAACTTGTTACTTGTATGCTTAGATTAAACTTAAAACTAGCATATTCATTAACTTTGATCAAGCCTATAGTAACAATGATAGATCTATTGCATTTGACCAATCCACCTTGATTGATTGACCCTTCGAGGGGAGCCCTTGGTGATTGTTACTGAATCAAACTTTTAAACTTGAGACTTATAAGGGTAACCTGCGGGTTATGCCTAAACTTGGTTGGAGGGTTGATATGCACAATGTTTAAGATGCTTGTTTCTCATACTTACATTATAGAATGCATAAATCATAGTGAATTGTAATTATTCTCAAATACTTGTTAAACTGCGTCAAAACCTTTGTATCTCACCAACTATTTTGTAGTTGACAGATTCTTTCACATGTTTCAGGTTCTACATCATGAAACTTATTTGTGATCACATATGATGCTTTGGACCTAGACTACTTATCAATTAAACGTTGTCTTCTTGTTATGTTTCCTTGTATTGAATCTTAAATTATTTATTAATAAAATATTGAAACTTTAATAGTCAACTTTGTGCTATTGAACAACCGCGTCCGCCCCGACGTATAATCCGCCGTCGGTTGGGGTGTGATAGAAGACAAGGTGCAACTTGTGTATATAAAAGTGTGGAACCGTTAGCGGGGATGGGATCAAACACGTGCAAAGCAAGTAGAATAATAGAGTTATACCACTGGGCCAAAAAACATGCTTTGATTTTTTTTTTGTTTTTTAAAATATTTAACAAAGAAAAAAGAAAACTCTCATAAAACCCTAAACAATACGAGAATGGCGTAGGATACCACCAGGCTCTGGTCAAATAACGTAAATGGGCGGTTAGACGCAATCAACATAAAATAGTGTTCATGAATAAACAAAAGTTAAATTTAAAGGGGCGTTTGGTTGGTAGGAAATCATAGGATTTCAAGGGAATTGAAATTTAAATTCCATTCCTTGATGTGCTTGATTATTTAAGGGAATGGAATTATCAATAGACTTAAAATGAAATGTCGATGACAAAATGCCACCAAGAAAATCACCCCAAACTTTGTGAAATGGCAAAATTAACCCTCGACTCTATAAAATGTCATTTTAACCCCCTCAAGTTTTTAAAGTTTCAAGCTTACCCTCTGTAGTATATATTATCTGATTTTTCATTAATAAGTTCTGTTTGTTTGTTTGTTAAGTTTTTTTCCTTGACGTCCCAGTATAAATTTTGTTAAAAACAGAGTCGTATTCAAAATATAATATTTTTTAGGCATCGTTAGTTATATCGACTGACGATGACGTGCTGGTACCGCAAAGAATGAGACCGACACCGACTGAAAAATATTGGTAGCGTTATCTAACTGTATTTTATCTATGTTTCGATCTCCACAGTCGAGTCGTCGTAACTTAATATGTTTCTTTTATGTATTTTAACTATGTTTTTTTTACTTAGCCACATTAATGTCACAACTTCAACTGTTTAAGATCCGCTTCCCGCCACATAGCGAAAGACAAAATTTATTTAAACACATTTTTTTATGTTTAACCATGTTAATATAATTGTATCAACCGTTTAACGTCCGCTTCTCACCACGAAGCGTGTGCAAGTTTCTGGTTAGAATTAATTCCAACAAATTTGAGAATCCTTCCTAAAGTTATAAAAATCCCGGAATGAACCCTAATTACAGATCTTAGTTTGTTCTCCTCCACTACTCCATCTCCATCGCTGTTCTCCTCCATCTCCATGGTTAGAAATTGATCGTAGAATTGATTCTCTTCCGTTGTTGCTAGAAAGGTCGTCGAATCTCCTCCATCGTTCTTCTCGTCACTTTTGCTATAAAGGTTTGACTTTCTCATCTCTACCTCGAATGTTATTGTTCGATTGTAAATTAGGGCTCAAAATTTACAACTGTATATAGTGATCTGTTATGATTAATTCATTTGAAGATTTGTTTTCTAGTTTTTGTTATGTAATGGGGAACCAAGTTGTTATTAATTTGTAGTATTATTAATTATAAAAGCTACTTATTGTTATTATCATTTTTATGACTTTTTTTTATTACAATTAAATTTATTACTTATTCGTGCTGTTAATTTTCTTATGAATAATATAAGTTATAGTATTTTATTAGGTTAAAATCCCGTGTATTACATGATTCGAATAAAAATAATATATATTAAATAATAACAATTTTATTTTTTAAAAACTCGAGTTTACACGGGTTGAACCTTTATTTATTGTATAGTATAGATTCGTCCAATAATACGGAGGATACATTTATACAAAGTTCATCAGCTAGATGTCTAGATCTAGGTCTACAAAATAAATCAGACCATCTGTCTCGTACACAAAAGCCGAAACGATTTAAAAATTAAATAACGATCAAATACTTTTACTCAATTAAAACTTTTGTGTTATGTTTGTTGATTCGAGTCAGACATTATATACTTGTGTTAAAGATTTTGTTAACTTTTTTAGTTTTATCAATTTTGAAAATCCTGACCGAGACGAGTACTACCCGTATAAAACTTAGTTAATTCTTAGGGTGTTTGTTAGAAACGCTATAATCTCGATCATCTTCAACCTCCAAGCTCGACCCGGACCCCTTCGATGTTTTTCCCCTTTTGCTTTATTGAGAGGAATTAGTTGCCTTGGCGCGGAAGAAGACTCTAGATTTATTCAACGTCGACGCAATTTTGTCCAACAATTTCAGTTTCTCGATGGTTTCGCCTTTTAAGCGATGATCCACAATCGGAAAGGAGTCTCATCATCAAAGTTCCGGCGAATTAGGTATTTCGATGAATACATTTGCAATTTTAAACATGATTCATCTATCTGCTATTTTGTTTAATTGGAGGCTATCATGGTAGTAGATAACTAATCAGCGATTTAACGGAGCGTTATAGCCAACATTCTGCGTGTTTGGACACAATTGCTCGTTTAATGTGTTTAGTTGAGTTATTTGGCATTCTACCAGTGTGTTCTCATTAGCTTTTTATGCGAATTAAGTAACACGAAGCATAAATCTAGTGTTAGGAAGGTATTGATGAAACTGTTAGCGTACGTAATCAGCATCTAATACTGTTAGGATTTGATTGTATTGTGCTTCTTTGCAAGTAATCTGGCTATCATGATCGATGTATTACATATATTTTTTTTGTAGTAATCAACCAACTGTTCATAGATTCAGTCAACACAGAAGTTGAATTTGTGTATGTATGTGAGAAATGAGTATTTTTTCGTATTTCAGAGGGGTTCAAGTGGTTCATTTTCATGACTCGTGGCATCTTAACACGTAATACCCTATTTTTACATTCCTGGAAAAGCAAAGTAATGATTAAGCGCTGTGGGTATGTGTGGTTTGCATGTGCTGATAGCTAAGTTCAATTAACGTGTTATGTTCTATGCTATTTTGTTTCGATATGTAATTGGATTTCATTAGTTTTTTTTTTAATTTGAATTTTATTGTTTTGAAGTTTATGGGTATAAGTCTTGATTGTGTATGATATTGGCGGTGGAAGAATGAACATAGTAAAAGGTGTTGCCGGTCTTATTCGGAGGACATCTGGCTATGGTGGTGAGTATGGTATAGGGTCACTGTCTCACAGGTTCCCTGTTCCAGCACCAAAAATTAAATTCAGGTATCCTTTCATTAATGTTCACTAATATCAATATATTTGTTATGTACTATCATGCTTAATGTTATGAATTGTTTGTAGGATTCTACATTACTTTTTAAGAGTTGAATGTTATCTTAAGTGCATATGATATGGTGGAAATCCTAATATTATGCAAAGACTTATGTCATCAACTCATACGTTGGCTGTAACTGGCCATTTGAGCTCTTTTCTATTGCCAGCAAATATACTATAAGAGTTAGTAATAAATACATAATTGTGGAAATGCGGATGTATAAGAATAGGAGAACATAGTTGCTTGAATCTGCATGTGACCCTATGAGCTCTTTTTTACCATCAGCATAGGGGGCTACTCTGGATCAAAGCTCAATCTGATACCTTACTTTCATTTCAGGCTAAAAGAAACTCAACCATAGTTAACAATAGGAGAATAGAGTTGTCTGAGTCTGCATGTGATTCTGTGGGAACCAAAGTTGTATAGCCTCTTGTAGCATAAGCTAAATACGCGATCTTTTGGTTCAATATTGGCATAAATGGTATCTATTCTCTATTTTTCCACTTTCTTCCAAATAAGGGTCAATTAACTAAACTTATTAATAAGGGTGAGCAGAAATCGGGTATACCCAAAAATAATTAAGACCCGGACCGGAAATTACCCAAAACCGGACCGATGCCATGTAAATAGGTTGGTCTTCGGTTCTTATAATCCCCAAATTTCGGGTTCAGGTTGGTCATCGGGTCTTAGTCAAGGGCCACCGAAATCTTCAAGACCGGACCGAATGGAAATGATCCAACAACCAGGGCTTGTTCTCCGTCAAAGTTGATGGTGCTTATACCGTTGTCGTGATGGCATATGGTGGCGGCAGTGGTGGTTTCTCTTATTCCGGTTTTGGAGTGATGAAGACATCTCCTTTCTTCATTCTTCAAAATAATGACTAGAAAAAATATTACAGGTGAGATATTTAGGGGTTGTGGGTATCTATAGTGATCTTACAAAAATGAGAATATCAAGAGAAAAACCATCATCATTTGTCAGGCTTCTCCTAAATGACTATTTACCCATCATAACTCTTTTTTAAATACTTTTTTTTGAACGGCAACATCAAATTTTTCCAGGATAATTGGGTTTCCCCGAGGCAACACTTAGAACATCCAGGGCAACCCACCTCAGGAGGAACCCCCAACTGGGTAAACCCCTTACCTGGCCACATGCCATTTTTTTTGCTTTGGCCCGGATTCGAACCGGCGACCTACCATTTGGAAGTCACCGGGATACCGCCAGGACAAAGCCCCTTTGGTTTTAAATACTCAACTATGCTTGTTCATATCCAACAAGTAATTCGAAAGATAGCTTCTTTACTTGTAATTTATGTAGAACTACTTGTACTTGCTTTTTTCACATACTTTTTTTCATTACCGATGCAACTTTATTTATGAAAGTGGAAAAAGAGTAGAGTGATAATCAAACTTCACCCCAATCCCTATATATCTCTTTTCTACTTTTTTTTCTTTATTACCTTATCATTCGTATGCCCGACAAAGATATAAATCTGCTACTGATGAACCGACTTTACCAGAATACGAAATGATAAATCTGATACTGATGAAAGCATGGAAACGAAGAATGGAAAGTTATGGATTTGTTGGAATCAATCTAAGTTCAAAGTCAAGGATTTGAAGAATGGTGTTGAAAATCATCTTTGCTTTCAGTTTATTGTTCTGCATCAACTTTGGTGTTGAATTCAAGCCGAAGTAACGTATTGATTATATTCATCGAGTCGATATGTTTGTGTTGAATTCGGTCTTGGTGTTTTCTTAGGAACCCGAAGGACCGAACTGATAATAACCGATACCCGTATTGCATAGTTAGGTCCGGTCTCCGGTTCTACCTTTTAAAGGTTTTCGGTCTCGGGTATGACCCTGTCCGGTCCGGTTACCGTGGTCTGCTCACCCCTACTTGTTAATATATCGGAAGAGCAACATTAGTATGCCTTACACTGTCCAGAATCCAGATTAGGATACATTTTAGAGGCGATAATGAAGTAAAATGAAAGATTGATGTTTTACATGCAATAAACAGTGATGCATGTTTTTCTCTTGTATTATGATAGGCAAATATGAATGTTTTACATGCAATAAACAAAGGCTGCTTTTGTGGAGCCTTTATCCTTCTCTGTATTGTTAATTAAGTTGTTTTTTTTGCTTCAACCATTCTCTACAAACTAAAACTTTCAGTTTGTTTTCTTTTCAGTGACATTGGTGATGAGGCAATCTTAGAGGCGCTATGGCAAAGATATCAAAATGCCTCGGATAAGGTATGTCTGTGAATGTCTTTGTATTTAGTGGTCACCATTATTCACTTTTCTTGATAACAACTATCTGTCTGCAACTTTATTTTGTTATGAATCATTTTAATAATGTGTGATTTTTTTCTTTTTCTTCTTTTTGGGTTACATATCCTTTTGTTTTCTTGACGTTGCTAAACTTTCATGGGAGGATCCTTAGCCAGATACACTCCCTTTCTGTGATTATGATTGTCGGTTAGAGAGAAAGTCACCAACTTTATAATATTTTGCCCCACCATTCTTGCTCACCATGAATGCCTTTATTAAGAAGGAGCAGCCCTTACCAGTCAAAATTACCATATAACAGAAGATAGTACTCCATTGATATTCTTTGTAGAATTTCTCATAAATATTTTTATGTGAAGAAAGTGTAGGTAAATGCATTTACGTGTCTTCCAGAATCACACATCGTGATATTACTCAATTAACTTCTTAGCAGTTAATATTGAACTTTGTCTTGCAACACCTGATAGTTTCTCATCTCAAATTCCAGGTAGAAAGACAAAAGGCTTTTCAAATATTTCTTAAACAGTTTTTAGTAATATACAAGAACTGGGAGCCATTTGATTCAGATCGTTCATCAGAGGGTGCTTTTTCTGCGGACTCATCTTGGGAGGGATCTCAAAATCCTGACGAGGTTATCATTGGCTGCTCGGCTGCACATCCTGCTGAAATCATAGTGGTCTTAGTAGAAGAAGTTACACACATAACATCTATGGTCACAGAATGTAAGTTAACATTTTGTTTCTTTAATTCTCATGGAATATATTGTTATGGAGAGAAATATCACACAAATAAGCCATGTGATTCATCCAACATATCATCCAATCTATGAGCAAGGTACCTATATATGATTGTAATGCTATTAATGGCTTTACGATCAATACATACAGACTAAACCATTATTTTTGGGAATGAAAAGAAGGAACTGAATAAGGGCTCACGCTAGGCCTCACGTTGCCAATAGCCATCGATTTATTCATTTGCTTTTGTAAATCTTTATCTTTACTAGGGGAGCACCTATAAGCTGCTTTGTTAGGAAGGTTTGAACGTGGAATGAGGTCAATTTAAGGTAAACCATGGAGTAATTCATCCAGAACCACACAAACAAATACGTCCAACAAAGGTTTCACCAACATAGGAACCTCACATGCCTTTTTTATCTCATCATGCTCAAGCATCAATAGAACAAACACATGCACCACCGTCTAATTGTATTTCAATCTTGGTTTATCTCCTTGTTTGATCTCACGAACAAAACCTTTTCACTTTTAATCCCTATTCCATCTTGGGTTTGGACACTTTCTTAGAGGCTTCAACTAAGGTTAGTGTGGTTTTCTTGCCACTCATATCAAGATAATGTATATTCAAATGTCTGTTAAGTGTGTGGAGGATGATTAGAAATAGGGCAGCCGACCCTAGGCTAGTTGAGGGGCGCGGTCGACCCTAATCTATTTTGGGCAGAAATTTTTTCTTGTCTCCAAGATATCTAAGCAAGGCAACCCTAATATCTAGTCTATAAATATAACCCATTGTAATTGTATTCTTTAACACCTCAGAAATATAATTGACTCGCTAGTATAGCCGTGGATGTAGGTTAGTTTAAACCGAACCCCGTAAAATCCCGTGTTCTTCTATTTTCTGTTTTGCGATTTGTATGTGTGAGCGTTTGTTTGCTGCTTGCACAAATCACCACAAGTCACCGTCACTGTTTGTTGCTGACTTGCTGCTTGCACAAATCCCCACAAGATATCTAAAGCAGGTTCAAAGGCTCAAAATGAACGGTCAAGAAAGGTCCAGAAAGAACGTTCAAGAAAGGTTTAGAAAGAACAATCAAGAAAGATTCAGATAGATCGGTGAAGGAGACTCGTGATAGTGGGAGTAGAAACTTTGTACTACAAAGGTTATCCAGCTCTAGCTCCACAGTGGGCCAGAAGAACAAGTAGAACCACAAAACCTCTACACAAATTTTCTATTAGTTAATTACTTGCTTTTGATAGAGAGTGGTGGATCTCAGTGTTATTCAGAAGCTAGCGGAGTAAGAGATTCGTTACAGTGGGAGCAGGCTGTGAAAGGAAAGATGGGATCACGAGTAAAGAAATTACTTTTGGTTTAGACAAGGTCACACCGGCAGATAAGTAAAGAGGAGGCTTATCTTTATTGTTCACTATTAGGTATTTACATGGCGTTTGGTTTTCTGTACCCAACCCTTTAGGTGGGTTTGGAGGATACCCAATTATATGGGTATCAACCTCATTCTTACCAATCTAACCCTTAAACCAAACATACTTGAACACAATTAAATCCATAGCTAAAATTAATCCCATAGTTTCTCCTCCGACTCTCATGGAAGTTCATCCATGCAACATGTTGTAGTGCTGGTAGGAGCATCACTATCATGAATTTGCTTACGGTTATACGGTTAGGTACTGCTCTTTGTTATTGAGGGTTCTTTACTGGTAACATTTTGTGAGACCATATGTATTCATTACTGTGTACGTTTATATTTCATTGCTGCAATGAATTTCGAAAAAGAGAATCAATGTTCCCTCCTGTTAATTTCCAGAGCTGTATGATTTGCGTACTTCATATCTATCTATTTCACTAGTCATTTATGGAATCGGGATATGTCAAAGCTATTGCTTAACCAAGTCTCTCTCTGTTCTAACTTAAATAGATGAGTTCTCTTAGGCACTCGTTAAATTCTTTGGAGATTTGTCACCTCTTTGTGCTTCATATTCATGCACTAGATTACATCAATAAACATATATGGTTTGACATCATCTACAGACATATCAGGGATCTCAAGTAGTTTGGCCATCACATCTGAAGGTTTTGCTGTCTTGAATGCTTTGATTATCATGAGTCGGTCAATGCATAATTGCAAAGTTTTGGGCTATTATGGTGGTATTCAAAAGCTGACGGCGCTAATGAAAGGTATGCTATTAGTTTTTTAAACTATTTTCTTGTCTGTCATTGTTCCTGTCATGTTTGGTTGGTTTAACCAATAACCGTGGTATGCTAGACTCCTTAAAAACTTGAAAAATGAGTGCCTGTGATTTGATCTACAACAGCTACTACTCTCTTTTAACTTTTAGATTTTTGAGTCAATAATCTTTCAAGTTTTCGTTACTCCGACCCTCTTGTACTATGTAATCGACCAATGAAGTTGGAAAACACGGCTGGTTAATTGGTTGCTGTTATATTTTCATAAATTTGGGGTTTTACGTGTTTTAAGTGGAAAGAAAGTTGTGCATTTAGATTAAAAAGGTAGGGTCAACTTAGTAATTTCATTTGACTTATAGATTAATCTCATCTGAGTTATGCTCTTTGTCTATCTTAGACTAGTGGTCAGGTTTTACTTTTCATTAAATAACAACATAGGTCAAGCCGTCAATGCATATGTGCTTTCCTTGATAATTTGCTTCTTGCATCAATGTAATTCATAGTTTTACTAGATTCAAACTATTTTCTATCCCTCAACTTATGCTTATGTGCTGTCCGATCCGAGCCGCAAGACTGTATATACGTCCTTGTGTTCTTTTCTCTAGAGCTTCTATGTGGTGATCTTGCATCAAACTGCCATATTTGTTATTATTTCGTGTCTAGCATATAATATTATAATATTTGTTTCAGCGGCTGTTGTCCAATTGAAAACCATTGCTGGCGCGCTTTCAGCTGATGACAATTTATCAAGTTCTAATGTAGAAAAAGCTGGTTTTTTACAAAAGATACTTGTACATGTAATTTCAATTGTATGTGGCTTCATCAATTTACGAGTATATATACATGGAAAGGCTCTGATAGACGTTGAAAACTTGGAGGCTTCTGTTGAAAGAATCGCCACCAATCCAGAACCTTTCATCGATTCACGGGACCCACTTTCTGAAAAAAGATTGCAGTGGCATCAGAAGGCAGTCATATCAGTGATGGAAGCCGGCGGTCTTAATTGGTTAGTAGGTAAGGTATGCATCTTTTCAGGTTTACCTTCTTGATTCTTTTGTATTTTGAGAACCAAAGAAAACTGAATATTTGAGATAAACAAGGTTTTTTTTGCCAGGATGGAGTTCTAATTTAGGTCTGGTTTGATTTCTAAAGTTTGTTTCTATTTAGAAAAAAACTATGGGCTTACCTCTTTTAGTTATATTCATTTAGGTGTAGATGTGTGCATAATTTGGGTCCACTTGAAAACCTGACCGTTTTAAAAATGGGTTCACATAACTCGATAATCCAGGTTCTGGTGGAACTAAATTTTTAACTGTCATTGGCTCGGTTTCAAGTTAGATTGTTTTTGCAGGGCTCCATTGCCTCTTTAAATATGTAAAACTAGAGTGTTAAGCTCACAAAAGAGTTTTTAGTTCACTTCTTGATAGTTGAGGCTCTAGTAAGTTGCAAAAAACTGTTACCTTTTTTAAAGCAGAAAGGGGAGAAAATAAAAATAGAAGTTGTGAACTTTGCTCTCCTGATAGTCGTTGCTTGATTAAGTGTCACATGGATGCTTATCTTGGAAACAGAATTTTAGACAATACGAATAAGAAATTTTCTTAGTAAATGTAGACATTAATCTTTTTTTGACCGCCTTGTTTACTCTTTAAATTAGGGTTTCTATTTAAGGAAACTAATTTTGGATGTCTTTTCAGAGTTGTTGCGTGTGATTAGAAGGTTAAGCTTGAAAGAACAATGGGCGGATTCATCTCTTCAGTATCTGACCTTAAGAACTCTTCAGTTGGCACTAACTGATAACCCACTTGGTCAAAACCATTTCCGAAGCATTGGGGGACTTGAAGTATTGTTGGATTATTTAGGAGTTTCATCAATTAACTCCTTAAAATCAAGGAATTCTTCTTCTTCTGATAACGGAAGGTAGCATATATTATTATTCTTTTTTTGTTTATTTATTAAACCTGGGATCATGGATTTCAATTATGCAGAAAAGCTAGGTACTTTACTTTCATGGATTGTCTTGTTGCCTGCATGGTTTAAAGAAACGGTACCTCGAGGGGAGGCGGTAAGAAAACGCTTAAGAAGCGACGCCTCAGGGGGTATTTTGTGCGGTACGCCTCTAAGTGTTGAGGCGTTCAAAAAAAGGGTAAAGGCGTAAGCCTCGAGGCGGAAAAATCTATATTTAGGAAAGTTCTATATAACTATTGAATCTGATGATGAAATTAGTTAGGACTGTTCTTTATTTATAAGATATATATTTTTAATATTTATTTTTAATTCCGCATCGGTTCGCCTCGAGGCTTTCGCCTCGTGAGGTGAAGGGAAAACGCCTCGAGGCGCGATTCCATTCTTTTAAACCTTGGTTGCCTGTGTAATTACGTTTGTGTTAAGAACTAAAGTCGGATGCTTTGATTACTAGAAAACAAGAACAAGATAACCCAATTCGAGAAGGGTAAGTCTCCAGAATACAAGGATAAACTAAATAAAAACACTAGACCCCTCAAAACAAACTAGCGACCCCTATATCTAGCCTAAGAAAGCAGTTAATAAAACTGATTAAAACCTCCCACTAGCAAAGACATGGCTGAACTGGCCATCATTTGGGAGAATGGGTCAGAATCCGCGCCCAGTTCTGGTCAGACCCGACTCTCAATCCGGGTTTGTATCAGTTTGCTTGTGCCAGTCTTTTATGTTTTTAGTTTGGGTATCTCCTTAATTGGTAATTTTATATTTTGTTGACCTAATCTTTTGGTTCTCATGATTTTATCAGAGATGGAAATCCTTTAATGTGGATTTTGCAGCTCCATCTTCTTTCTTTGGAGGTCCTCAGGGAAGCTGTGTATCCTTTCATTTATGCCATATCAGTGAACAATAGAAATAAACTACATGCCACAGCATTGCACCTTTTATGATCATAACTATGTGAAAACACTTGCTTGGGAATTAATCTTTCATGGTGGCACTTCCAATTGATGGACTGTTGATCTAGATACGCTAATCACATCATATGCTTTTTATAAAACAAGCATAGCATCATGGTTGGGTAGGATGGTAAATGCGCGACTCATAAAGTTAAATTCTAACATAGCCAAAGTTGCTGTGTGATTATTCTTTATAATTGATGCACTTAACCATGTTAAAGCTTTGGCAATTTGAACAATTTGCAATTTCTTTGTGAAAACGGAAGAGTGCACAAGTTTGCAAATAGCTTTTGTTTGCCAGCATTTGTGTTTCAAGAATTCATGCAGGAAAACACTTCCTCTGATGATTGTGACATCAAAAATGATATTCAGAATACTGGAATAACAGAAACTTCTTCATCTGCGAATACACCTAGTTGCCAATATTGGAGCAATTATACTGTCAGTTTGAGCAAAGCCCTATATTCCTTTGTTCTCACATTAGAGGATTTAAGATCACATCAATTGCAATCATCTGGTCGAAATACTTTCTCATTTTCTTCTGTTTATGGGGAACTTTCAGTAAAGTTCATCATGAGGGTTCTTCAAACTGTATTTCCAAGTATCAAGGCCCTTTCAAATCAAAATGAGCTTCCTAGCCACTTAAGGTAAACGGTTTTCTCACAAGTATTCTTTTCAATCAGATGATTATTTTTGATAGGGGTAATCTGTATATGTATGCCACCCAAGTGTTAAAAAATTCTTATTAATGCTGGCTAACTAATAAAACTAAATTTAGAGGCCACCCAAGTAATGTGAGGTAACCGAGAGCCCAACTCTGATACCAATTGTTAGGTTTAATGCACACACAAACACACGAAAGCAAGTAAAATACGCGAGAGATTTAACGTGGTTCGGTCAAGGTGACCTACGTCTATGGGCTGCAACTAGGGTATCTTTATTCTTAGGTGCTCAAAGAAATTACAAGTACATGACATAATATTTATAGGGACTAAACTACGGTTACATAACTTAATCAACAAGTTAACCCAATTTTGGCCCCAACCCAAATTTGCGCCGGAGGCCCCTTTGGGCTGGCCAGCTCCCTAAGCCTCCATTCACGACAACTATGAGCTAATTAAGGGAAATAACAACTAATTACATTTGGTACAAAATAATTACCAAATATACAATAATGACTAAAATAGATATATAATCGACCAATAATTTTGTCACTTAACAATTTTCCAGCAGGTTGTTTTTTTGCCAGATCAGCACAAACATATGATACTTGGGTGGCCTCTAAAATTGTTTTAATAGTTACGTGGTCTTAATAAGAATTTTTGAATACTTGGATGTCCTATGTAAACATTATCTCTAGCAGAAATATAATCTCACTGCTTCTACCCTTGTTCATGGTTCACATGATCTATTTGCCCTCCACTATTTTTACTTATTTAATTTTCTTCTTGTTCATCTGTTTGCAGGATATTTTTATACTCACTACAACATTATGTACTCTTCGTATTTAGAAAAACCCTGGTCTTATCACCTTCTTTGCTGGATATCTTTCGGTCAGAAGGGTTTTGGGATTTTATCTTTTCAGAGCATTTTTATTTCGGAAGTGGGTCAACAGTAATTCCTGAAGCTTATATTAACTATAGTGATGTTCGTCCCTGGAGCAATGAGCCTTATACCCGTTCAAAATCTTTCAACAAACAAGTACAAAGTAATGAAGCTAATATCCTTCAAACTAATGTAATTTCAGTTGTTGAGTTTGCTGCAACCTTAGATGCAACTTCACATAATTTGGTGAGTTCTTTCTCTTTTTTCCTTTGGACATTTCCGTATGAGATGTCCAGTAACTTGTTTGTCTATTAAAATGGAGTACATAATGCCTCTACAAATGTACTTGGTAGCATCACTTCCTGTTTATATTTAGGTTACCATGTGTTGATGTCTGACATACAAAAAGAATTTTGTTTCCATTGGAAGTCTTCAATTTTGTAAACATCAATTTTAAACTGGCGACTTGATTTGGAAATTTTCATGGTTTATGAAATAGTGTACAAAGATAACATGTGTTCACTATATGACTTTAATAAAGTTGTAGGTTGAAAGTGTGGTAAGACAATTTCTATCTCTTCTAAAATTTTCATCTTACCTTTTTGAAGCCGAAAAAGTATCGCCAAACATGTTGACTTTTTTTTTCAAATATAAACTACATTCTTGTTTACAGTAGAAAGAAAACGAGAACAAAAAACATACATGTTACCAAATGACGGTAATCTTATTTATTTCGAGTCGCTTCCCCCATTTTTTTTACTTTTAGTTAAGTTCGTCAGAAGTATTGCTTACCTATCTGATGTTTGTTTTTTCAGCCGGAATGTTCTGTGCTTTTAGACTCTCTTGAGCTGTTTGCTTGTAATCCTGAGGTAGCTACTGGTCTAGCAAAATGTCTACTCCACGTTTTGCAGCTTGCACCTGAGAAAACTTTTGTCTCTTTTAAGACACTTGATGCTATTCCTCGAGTGCTCAAAGTTGCTTGTATACAAGCTCAAGATTCCAAAAGACCTGTAACTGATTCTAGTGAAGTGATTGCTTCCCAGTCCTTGAAGAAATCAAATCCACCAGAGACTCTTCATCGTTGGCGTGATTGTATGGAAGTTTGCATGCAGCTTTTTGCAGAATACTTTCCGGTTACCGAAGAAGCCAAGTGTTTGGTTTTGAATAGCTCTACTTGTATTGATTGTTTATTTGATCTTTTCTGGGAAGAATATATGAGAAGTTCCATGCTTTCTTATATCTTTGCCCTGATGAAGGTAATCACGTTGTTTACTTTTACCATGTCGTTTTGAGAGCTCTCTCTCTACACACACACACACAATCTCGTTCCTGGTTTAACTAGAAACTAAATATGCATGAGTGTATACACACACACATATATACATAAAATATGTGTGTGAATTTAACACACATAGGGGAGGGATCCATGCGAACTCTAATATTAACTAATCAAAATTTTGGATTTGAATCATATAAGTCAATAATTTCGAGAAGGTCATAATTTTATATCTCCATTAAGCTGATGTATTAACTTTTTAATCATTAAAGTTGACAAATTCACAATTTTATGTATTTGCATGCTTCTTTGCATCTGTGCATCTAGGCCTCATCTAGATGCACGTATAATTTTTTGACATTTTTAAATGGACATTGCTTCAAAGTTTTATCGAACACCCCCGTGGAGATATTTAATTATGAATTTGTCAACCTATATGTTTATGATAAATGGTATTGAACTCCTTGCCTTCTATTCTCATTATCGCCAAATATATAATACAAGAGGGTCAGTCTATTTTTGGATAGAATCCGAAATATAAATTACATTTACAATGGTCACTAATCTATTACTAGTCTACAGCCTATAATTCTAGTTGCTATATATATCTCGGCTAATAGTTTCAAAAATTCGATTGGTTTTTGTGTTCTTAAAGATTATTTAGTTCATATTTGTTTCTAATTGCATACATATATTTACACACATATATATGTGTGTGTGTATATCTAAATGCAACTGTATTGACCTGATTGTATGGGTTGACTTGTAGTTCATTCCTTCTTCTCAAGATGACCAAAAGGCAAAGTTATATTTATGTTCTAAATACCTGGAAACCTTTACACAACTCAAAGAAAGGGAGAAAAACTTTGCAGAACTATCAGTTGATCTGCTGGTTGGGATGAGAGACATGCTTGTGAAAGATAGACTGGTATATTTCTTGATCATATATTTCATTGTTTTGTAGTTGCATGCACATTATGGATTTTGTATAGCGAAGTTGTGAAATGAGTCTTACAAGCTTTTGTACATATTTTCAGTACTTCCAGAGTTTATTCCGTGAGGGTGAGTGTTTTCTGCATGTTGTATCTTTATTGCATGGGAACCCTGAAGACGAAGAAGGTGAAAAGCTGGTTCTTAATGTTCTACAAACTCTAACCTCTCTGCTTATGGGTAATGATGTTTCAAAGGTACCAGTTTCATTAGCTTTTTATTAATTTAATATCTTTTATAATGTTATATGTAGCATAAGATTTCTTGCTCCTCCACTTTTGCCTCTTAGTTGTAATACCTTACTGAACTCTTTCACTTAAGTTTGCCAATCTAGACTGATGTATTATTTAATTAATCCTTGTGTATTTTTATTTGCAAATGATGACAAGCTTAGTTTTATAACTGTGAATAAAGAAAGAACATTCACACGGTAGTATTCTGTTGTAGGTTCTGAATTGACAAGTTATGAACAAAACTTATTTTCATTCTATTTATGTTTTTGATCTCCTCTGGTTATTTATATTGTCAGTCCTCCGCTCAAATTAGTTCTGTTCATTTCAGAGGCTCTATACTTTGATAAATATACATTTCTTCTAATAATATTGACTGTTATTTATAGTTCTGTTTGCTGATCATGTTTCCTTTGCGCATATTCTCTTATCTTTTACTTTCTTCAAATTGCTTCTTTGGGGATTCTGTGTTTTTAGCTTTCTGCATTTTTACCAAACATGATTTTAAAATCTGTGGTGAGCAACATATCTTGTTAGTAATGAGCAACACATCTGTTGTTAGGTATCACACGAACACAACACACACAAACACACACTAAAACAATAAACGACACGAGATATTTATAGTGGTTTGGCCGGTATGACCTACATCCACTTGCTGCAACTAGGGTTTATAATATTTAGGTGCTCAAAGAATTACAAGAGTATTATATCATATATATAGGGACTAGTCTAGGGTTAATGGCTTAATCAACAAGTCAAGCCCATATGGGCCCCGACCCAAACCCGTTAAGACTCTAGGGCCGGCTGGCCCCTATAGCCTACATACTCAACATCTGTCTTTTACTTTCTTTCTTCATAGTTTCCGTTTATTGGCACAAACATTATTGATACCTGGATTTTGTGTAGGCTGCTTTCCGAGCTCTTGTTGGCAAGGGTTATCAAACACTGCAAAGTTTGCTGTTAGATTTCTGTCACAGAAGACCAAATGCAGGTCTTTTAACTGCTCTGCTCGATATGCTTGTTGATGGGAAATTCGATCTCAAGAAGGCTCCTTTTATTAGGGTATGCTTATTTCGGAAATAAAGTTTTTGAAAGCTGTTTTATATTTATCTTCTCATTTACATTTTCTTTGTCATCCGGGCCTTCGGCACTGATTTTGATGTTTTCTTTTCTTTGGCATCAGAATGAAGATGTTATCTTGCTTTATATTAGTGTGTTGCAGAAGGTTGGTTAATTATCTTCCACTTTATATTATTGCTTAATTATGTTGGTTTTCATTAAAGGTGTTTAGCAGGTCAAGTTTTGGTTGGAAAATTTTCAACCCATTATAAAAAACCAAACAAAATTCACGTTTAAAGTTAAAACTCGAAAAACTGACTCGAATTTGAAGATTTGTATACGAGTTAAACCAACCCAAACCAAATTACAAGACATAGTTCTAATTTTCTTAAATAAAGAAGCAAAACCGAATTTGAATGACAAACCAAATTCAAAGTGAAGTGTTCTTTTTAAACTATCTAAATAGAACTTGTAGATTACAATCATCTCAGTATGTCAATCATAGAGTAGCCAAGTGGTCATAGCATCACACAAAAGTGCTATATATGTTTAAATTATATATAATTTAAGAAAATATATATTACTGAATTCGGTTTTTGGGTGTATTTGGAATCTAAAATTCGAAGCCCTAACCAAATTCGAATATCTGAATTCGGCTGCAGTCTGAAACTCACTCAAAAACCAAAAACCGAATCAATTCAGTTTTTCAAATTTGATTCAGTTCAGATATCGGGGTTTCGAGTTGCATCTAAGTACTTAACACCCCTACTTTAGAGCAACGAAATATTATATTTTTATGATTACACAAAATTTTCTGACTCATTACATTTCCATCTAAAAACTGGGCAGAGCAGTGATTCAATTCGGAATGAAGGGCTGAACAAATTCCTTCATCTGCTTAGAGATTCAATATCTAATAGAGCTTCATGCGTTCGAGTGGGAATGCTTAGCTTTCTTCTTGACTGGTTTCCTTATGAAGACAATGATAGTGCTGTCCTGAAAATTGGACAGTTAATTCAGGTAACTGGTGGACATAGTGTTTCTGGGAAAGAAATTCGCAAAATATTTGCTCTTCTTCGAAGTGAGAAAGTGGGGACCCGCCAACAGTACTGCTCACTATTGTTAACCAATATTTCATCAATGCTAAATGAAAAAGGACCAACTGCCTTCTTCAATTTTGATGGACATGATTCTGTAAGTGTAGTCCCCTATCTTGGTTCAATCGCAAACACAAAACACAGGAAGTTTTGAGGTCAACTCACCTCGACTCTTTTCTAGAATTTTATTAACTGAAAACTTACGATTACAATAAAAGACTCTATCTATTTATACTGAATCTAATCCTATGCTAGAAGAAATTGACTCCAAATATAATTCCTACAAATCAGGAATTTAATATTATTTCCTGTTTGGCTTTCTGCGCAAGGGCAAGGCAGAATTGCCGACTCAAGAAAAAAAAACCGACTCAGACAATTGGGCTAAATTGGGCTTTGACCTGGGTCGCTTCAACCCAAATAGCTTCTGACCAGGGTTGGTTTGACCCAATAAGGGAATTAGTTCATCATTCACCCCCCTAATTTTCGTGTTGGGTCTCCGGTGTCTTCTACTCCTAGTAAACTCCTCATTTCTGCGAATTTTAATCTTGGCAACGCTTTTGTCAAGATGTCAGCCTTTTGTTCTTCCCCACTCACGTGCTCTACTTTGATCAACTCCTCTTCGACACATTCTCTAATGAAGTGGTATCGAGTGTCTATATGTTTGCTCCGGCCATGAAAAACTGGATTCTTCATTAATGAAATTGCTGATTTATTATCAACCTTTAATGTCACAACTTCTTCTTTCCAGCCCGTAATTTCACTAAGCAGCCTCCTTAGCCATATTGCTTGGCATGCTCCTGCAGTGGCTGCCATGAATTCAGCCTCACACGACGATAGAGCAACAGTGCCCTGTTTTTGTGTGTTCCAACTGATCAGTGACTGCCCAAGATAGAATGCCAAACCAGTGGTACTTTTGCCATCGTCTTGATCTACTCCGTAGCTACTATCACTATAACCATGTAGCATTCGACTTCCACCTGCTTTATACTTTAGCCCATATTCTAGGGTGCCTTTTATATAGCGCAGAATGTATTTTACTGCTGCCAAATGACTCTCATTTGGTTCTTGCATGTACCGGCTTGCTAGACTCACTGCAAAACTCAGGTCTGGTCTTGTATGAAGTAGATAACGAAGGCAGCCTATTAAACGCCTATAAAGGGTGGCATTAACCGGCTTACCACCTTCTTTCTTGGACAACTTTGTGCCTGGATCCATGGGTATTTTGGTGGGATTACAGTCATTCAAACTTGCCTCTTCCAAGATTTTCTTTGCATAGGCAGTTTGTTTGATTGTGATTCCATCCTTGTCTTGCTTTACTTCAATTCCCAAATAGTAGGCTAATGGGCCCAAGTCACTCATCTCGAATTTTCTTTCCATTTGTCTCTTGAATTGATCAATGTCTTCCTTGCACGAGCCAGTGACTATTAAGTCATCCACATATACTCCAATGAGTAATATTGACTTTCCAAGATGCTTTTTGTATACTGCATGTTCCTGCAAGCATCTTGTAAAACCCAACTGTTTTAGAGTTGAGTCAAGTTTAGCGTTCCAAGCCCGAGGGGCCTGCTTTAAACCATAGAGTGCTTTCGACAGTTTGTACACTTTGTTCTCCATGCCCTTCTTTACGAATCCTTCTGGTTGAACAACATAAACTTCCTCCTTAAGTTCACCATGTAGGAAGGCTGTTTTCACATCCAGATGGTGCACCAACCATCCCATATGTGCAGCTAAGGCTAAGAGAAGCCGGACTGTTTCCATCCGGGCCACGGGAGCAAATACCTCTTCATAGTCGATCCCATGTTGTTGCACATACCCTTTGGCCACCAATCTCGCTTTATACTTCACTATTTCCCCGGTTGCATCTCGCTTGATCTTGTATACCCATTTAAGACCAATGGGTTTCACATTCTTTGGCAGATTAGTGAGCACCCATGTTTTGTTTTTCTCGATGGAATCAATTTCATTTTTCATAGCAACCTCCCAAATTTGATTTCCCACTGCTTGTGAATAGCAATTGGGTTCTTCAATAGTCAAAAGTAACTCATCTTTATAATTCACAGTTACTTGTTGAGTTCTTGGGTACACACTTGTTAATTCCCTGAAGCCTTGTAAAGGGGTATTATCAAATGTATCCAATTCTGTTAACTCTGGGCTGTCAGGCCCATTTTCTGGTGGCAACATTGGGCCTCGACCACGAACTCCTTGCGCTGAGCTTCCTGGTTCAGATTCGCTGGTTACATCTTCAGAATCTGATGGGCTTTGCATGGGTATTGGACTTTCAGTCCATGTTCCTTCTGCTGGGCTTTCTGCCCATTCCTGTGAATGTTGGGCCTGCTGTGTTCTGGGCTGATTTGGACCTGGTTTAATGGCCAGAACAGAAGTTCTGGGCTGTTCACTGCCTGTTGGGCAGCTTTGTTGGGCCTGCTGGGCCTGTTGTGGCCCACTGTCACAATCGGGTGCAACTGAGTTTTGGGGTACAGTAAACCCTTCCCAGCCTGGTTCTTTAGTGTTGAAGTTGCTGAGGTAACTGGTCCAATTCCAAGCTTTTGTTTCGTCAAAGTGAACATCTCGACTCACCACGATCCTTCTTGACTCGGGGTCATAAAGTCGATATGCTTTGGTACCCGGCTCGGTTCCAAAGTAGACCATTGGCTTGGATCGATCATCCAACTTCTTTAAATTCACTCTTGATGTCTTTACATATGCCGTGCAACCAAAGACCTTCAAGTGGTCAATGTTAGGCTTTCTTCCTTTGAACGCTTCGTAAGGGGTCTTGTCAACCAAGGCTCTAGTCGGAACGCGATTCAACACATAAGTAGCATGTCGAACCGCTTCAGCCCATAAGTTTTGTGGGACTTTCATGGCCTTCATGATACTTCGTGTAGTCTCCATTATGGTTCTATTCCTCCTTTCCACTACCCCATTTTGTTGGGGAGTGTAGGGAGCGGAAAATTGCCGATGTATGCCTTCGCCTTCACAATAGTTATTGAACTCATTTGATGTGAATTCACCCCCTTGATCTGTTCGTAGTGCCTTCACCTTCAATCCACTTTCAATCTCCACCAGGCTCTTGAATCTTTTGAAAGTAGGGAAGGCTTCATCTTTGGTCTTTAGCATGAAGCTCCACATGTATCTGCTAAAGTCATCAACAAGAAGAAAGACATACCTGTTCCCGGCTTGTGTAGAAGGGGAGATTGGTCCACACAAGTCCCCATGAATAAGCTCCAATGGCTTCTTTGCTCGAAAGGTTGATTCTTTTGGGAACGGGTGTCTAAAGTGCTTTCCAACGAGGCATGACTCGCATAGTTGGGAAGGGTGATTGATCTTGGGAATTCCGTCTGCCATTTGCTTGGTTGTCAAGTTTTTCATAGACTCAAAGCTTAGATGGCCTAACCTGGCATGCCACCGCCATGCTAAGTCATCAATCTTCGAGGATAGGCAAATCGGATTTCCCAAGTTCAATTTGATTTTATACAACCTGTTTGTAGATCTTTCAACCTTCATCAGTACCTTTCTTTCTTTGTCAAATATCCACATCAGGTTGTCTTCAATTGTAATCTTGCATCCAGATTCACTTAATTGACCGAGACTAATGATACTACTTTGTAAGCTTGGTATGTAATAGACATCGGTAAATAAGTGTTGCTCTCCATTCTTTCGTTGAGCGAGAACGGAGCCTTTTCCTTGGATGTTTACGTGTGAACCATCCCCAAACTTCACCTTTCCTACAACCTGTTTGTTGAGTTCTGAAAAGTAAGAAAGGTCACCTGTCATGTGGTTGCTTGCCCCGCTGTCAAGGTACCACATACTTTCTTCTTTGGGCTCCAACTCATACTTGCTTGGATGTACCTTCTCTTCGTTTAGAAACACTGTTTCTTGATCTCCAATTGACATTAGTAAGGCTGTCCCTGTTTCTTGGGCTTGGGCCAGATTTGCTTCAGCTTTTTTTTGGGTTCTTTCCGGGCAATCAGTGACATAATGCCCGAATTTATCACATCTATAACATTGTACTTGTGATAAATCTCTCCCACGACTGTTGCCTTTATCCTCTGATCTGTCTTGTGGTTTTCCTCGGCCCCGACCTCGGTTCCCACGACCCCGGCTGCTGGATCTACCACGCCCACGACCTGAATTCTGGCCTCGACCAGAACTCTCACCAGTTTTGGCCCTTAATTCAGGGGCTGTTTGCGTGTACAGAAGCTTTCCCTTCGACTCGGATTTGGCTTCTTTGTTTCGGAGTCTCTCTTCGTAGGCCTTGAGTCTTCCTACCGCGTCATCGAAAGTCATTGTTTCCAAATCATTGCACTGCTCAATTGCAGCCACAAGCTGGAAATATTTTTCTGGAGCGGAGTCCAGAACCTTCTTCACGAGCGTAGTATTATCGAATACATGCCCGAGAGTAGTTCCCCTCGAAACCATCCCGCTAAGTTTTCCAGTGAACTGATCTACTGTTTCGTTTTCACCCATTGACAGTTTATCGAATTCACTCTTTAGCGTTTGGACTCTTGCCCGTTGTACTCGCTCGGCACCAATGTACCGAGCCTTTAGGGCATCCCAAATCTGCCTGGCAGATTTGTATTGAGCAATCTGCAGTAGCACTTCATCTGAGACTGCCTGAAACAAGAATGAACGGGCTGATTTGTTCTTCTTTTCATCAACTGCAGCACCTGCAGTTGGCTGGACAACTTCCCAGAGTCCTTGGTCATCTAAAATTGCCTCAACAACGATTGACCAGGTGGTATAATTCATTCCAGTCAATTTTGGAACAGATTGTGATGGTCCTGCCATTGGTCTTGCAGTGACGATCACTCCCTGGTTCGCTGGATTACCTTCGTCGCCCATTGGACTGCTTCTTGATCTTGATCGGCGCTGATAGACAAGAAGGGGATTGGCTCTGATACCAATTGTAGTCCCCTATCTTGGTTCAATCGCAAACACAAAACACAGGAAGTTTTGAGGTCAACTCACCTCGACTCTTTTCTAGAATTTTATTAACTGAAAACTTACGATTACAATAAAAGACTCTATCTATTTATACTGAATCTAATCCTATGCTAGAAGAAATTGACTCCAAATATAATTCCTACAAATCAGGAATTTAATATTATTTCCTGTTTGGCTTTCTGCGCAAGGGCAAGGCAGAATTGCCGACTCAAGAAAAAAAAACCGACTCAGACAATTGGGCTAAATTGGGCTTTGACCTGGGTCGCTTCAACCCAAATAGCTTCTGACCAGGGTTGGTTTGACCCAATAAGGGAATTAGTTCATCAGTAAGTTCTATGCCATTTAATGAATCTGCTTGAAATAAGCTCTCACCAAGGTTTGGCTAATCATTTCGAAGTCCATAGGTTTTGGCATGATGATGATCACTCAATGCCGACGCGCGTGCTTTTAGCAAAACATAATACTCTCACCGTCCCAAATTATGGTCCACATTTTAATTTGTCTCAAAATAATTATCTATTTTCAAAAATGTATGTTTATAATTTGCTATTTTTTATTTTAGTCGTCTCAAATTCATTAAATATTTCAACTTTTCCAAGTCAATTGGTAATATCCCACTCATAGCAGAGCTATTGGTAGGATCTGGGGAGGGTCAGACGAGGTCAAAACTTTTCCAAGTCAATTGGTATTTCTAAATGCGTTATATTCATTTTTGTTTTTCTTACAACTTTTTTTTTTCTTACAGGGAATAATAATCAACACACCTGTGCAGTGGCCTAATTATAAGGGATTTTCTTTTTCTTGTTGGCTACGGGTTGAAAGCTTTCCAACAAATGGAAGGATGGGGCTCTTTAGTTTTCTTTCCGAAAGTAAAAAAGGATGTCTAGCTGTCCTTGCAAAGGATAGGTTAATATTTGAGGTAGAACGATATGTTTGTAAAAAATAACTGTATATTTTTAACATTTTCTTTTCTATAGTGGCTTACATTGTCCATCTATATCATGATTAATTTAACTTTGAGTGTTCCCTCTATATCGATACCAGTTTCGCATGGATTATATATGATTTGTTTTAATTGCTTTCTATTTTCTTTATCTTTTGCAGTCTATTTATCAGAAACGCCAGTGTGTTTCATTTCCTATCAGCCTTATTGGTAAGAAATGGCATTTTCTCTGCATAACTCATAGCATCGGCAGAGCTTTCTCAGGAGGGAGTCATTTAAAATGCTATTTGGATGGAGTTCTTGTTTCTTCAGAGAAGTGCAGGTCCTATCTCATTTTGGTTCTGTTACATTGGTTTTTAGAAATTTTTTGTTTATTTTTATGGGGAAACTGCACAAAATAGAAATTGAACTTTACACTCCAATTTAAAAAAAAATTGTTAACGTGGCGTCTTATTTGTCATTTTAGTGTATATGTATATTTTCCATGTGGCATCTGACTGAAATTTAGTAACTATTTTTAAATATTGAGGGTTCCCTCTTCATTCAGTTAAACCTAGATAATTTCAATCCTATTTAGAGTTTGCATACGTGCCATATGATGTGGCAGCTGACATTGCATCAACTAATGCAACGTCTACAATTTACAAGTAAGTAAGTTAAAAATAAGGTTGGTCGCTAAAATTGCCCACACAAACGTTTGTTGCTAAAACCGGGGACGTGTGTAAAGTCCTTATCTATTTCATGTGTATTGCCTATTATTTTTTATAGGTTGAAGTATTTTTTGTGTTCTTTTGTTCTCATATATAGGAAATAGTTTTGCTCATCTTTTTATGTTTCATTTGTTCAGCTATCCCAAAGTCTATGAACCTTTGACCAGTTGCATGATAGGAGCATCAATTTTGCATTCTTCTGAAGAAGACGGTGTTTCCTCTTCCATCAAAGAGTCTTATTCGTTTTTTGGTCAAATCGGTCCACTCTATCTCTTTAGTGACGTCCTCACTTCTGAGCAAGTGCAGGGAATCTTTCTCTTAGGACCGAGTTATATGTACTCGTTTCTTGATAATGAATTTGTAGCTTCTGGTGATAACCCCTTGCCCGCTGGAGTTCTTGATGCTAGAGATGGTCTTGCCTCAAAAATTATTTTTGGACTTAATGCACAGGTTTTCCTCTAAAAGTTCCCTGATAAAAAAAGGTAGAGGTGTCAAAATTGATGGGTTGGGTAATGGGTCAAAGTAGGTAAATAATGTGCCAACCCACAATCACAATAGGTAATATGTTAACCTTCTTTATGCATTTATATGCACTTCCAATAACTTTCAGCCCGTGCAGTTCATTTTGTTTCTAGTTAAATCGTTTAGCTTAATCCATTTGACATGTTGGAAATAAAATCATAACCCAAAATGGGATGAAATTTCCACCTGGTTTTTTTTTATCTTATGGTCTACCAAAAAGCTAGACAGTTTGAAGAGTTTTATATTTGTTCTTATTTTCAGGCCAGTAATCGTAGGACATTATTTAATGTTTCACCTTTGCTTGATCATGCACTTGACAAGAGTTCCTTCGAGGCAACTGTAAAAAGTGGGACCCAACTATGTTCTCGCCGTCTGTTACAGCAGATTATTTACTGTGCTGGGGGTGTTTCTGTCTTTTTCCCTCTCTTCACTCGCATTGAACTATATGAGGATGACAATCAGCAACTTGAATACAATCTGCTTACACCTATAACAAAAGAACGTTCAACTGCTGAAATCATCGAGCTTATTGCCTCTGTTCTAGATGAGAATTTGTCTAATCAACAACAAATGCTAAATCTTTCTGGATTTTCAATTCTTGGTTTTTTGTTGCAATCAGTTCCTTCACAACAGCTTAATATGGAAACATTATCAGCTCTGAAACATATGCTAAATGTTATTTCAAATTGCGGTTGGTAGCCTTTGAGAATTTGTGGTTTAGTGTAAACACTTTATATTACATTTTTAAGGGATAATGTATACATAGACCACTTAACTATTAAGAAGTTTTCACTTAGGCACATAAATATTAAAACTACTTTAGAGGCCACCCAAGTATCAATCTGGTTTTTTTTATGCCAACTCTGGCAAAAAAATTGAAACTTTTCCCTTGTAGAGTTGTAAAATGACAATCCTTGATGGGACAGGAATGGGACGAAAGCTTTAGATTTAATTGCTTGTCTTATTACTTGGGTGGCCTCTAAAATAGTTTCAATTGGTTGGTGGAGGTGGCCTATGTGCATGCATTATTTCCATTGTTGAAGATTTTCATTGAATAATTGTTTTGTTACTGTATCCATATCTTTTAATGCATTGTTTTGATAACTCTCAGGCTTGGGTGCAATCCTTGTAAATGATGCAATCTCACATGTATTTCTTAATCCTTTCATTTGGGTATATGCTGGATACAAAGTGCAAAGGGAACTCTACATGTTTCTCATCCAACAATTTGATAATGATCCAAGGCTTCTCAAGAGTCTATGTCGGTTTCCACGTGTTCTTGATATAATTCAACAATTTTACTGGGATCACATGACACCACATACCACTGTTGGTAGCAAACATCTATTGCCAATAACAAACAAAGATTTTGGAGTGAGGCCTAACAAGGAAGAGATACAAAAAATACGTCTCCTTTTACTAAGTATTGGTGAGATGAGTCTTAGGTATGTGTATTCTTCACCCATTATACATTAGTGTTAATATAGGCGAGTCAACTCAGTGCCGAGTTTGATTCAACTATTAAACGCGAAGCTCAACTCAAGCCTTTATTTTCGATCTTGAGCTTGAGCTCGATTATATAAAAGATAGTTTTAATCTTGGTTTGATTCAACTCGATTATAACACTAAAATATAAAAAATATTATAGTAATCAAGGTAAGTATTAATCGACCCGATAGTTTTGAGCTTGACTTGGCTCTTATCAATCAGATGCTAATGTAATTATGTAAATATTCATATCCACAAAGGGCAACGATGTAAAATAGCACAAGCTCAATAAGGCTCACGGGCTTTGTGAGCCGAATGCCTAGTAGTTTATGTATCGAGCCCGATTTGAAAGTTAATGTAGCTCGTTCTATTCTACCTGGCTATGAGTGTTACAATTTTATCAATCATGGTCGAAGTTGACTCGATTCGACATATTTTAGCTCGGCTAGATAGTATGGTAATCATATAATTTACCAATACATATAGGGCATAATCGTAAATGGCACTAGCTCAATAAGGATTGCTTGCTTCACGAGCTGAATATTTTCACTTGAGTTAAATCAAGGCGATTTCAATTTTTTTTTACTTGATCACAACCCTAATTAGCGAGTATTCGCCCTGCCCATATATTTTTTTTATTATGAACATGTCTTTTGTCCCAATTTAGTTGTAGGGCTCATATCTATAACATTCTCTCTGATTATTAAGATTACCATTTTTGATCTTTGGGGATACAAATGTAATTAAACATGAGTATTGTATATTGATTGTGTGTATAATAGGGTTACATGGGGTGTCTATATATAGAGGACAATATTACATATAGATACCCTCTAGTATATGATATTTACTAATATGGACATAACTAGTGTAATAGTCCCCCACAAGCTAAGGACGTGGAACGGCTAATAGCTTGGATTGTAAAAAGAGAAACCTAGGCGTTGGCAACAGTTTTGTGAAGACAAGTGCACACAAAGATTTCCCTGAGCAACTTTTTCTCTAACAAAATGAAAATCAACTTTCACGTGCTTTGTTTTTGCATGGAAGACATGATTACCTGAAATGTAGGTTGCACCTAGATTGTCACACCATAAGGTAGGAACTGAAGTTTGCCAAGTCCAAGTTCGCGAAGAAGAGCTTCTAGCCAGGCAAGTTCAACCACCGTGTCAACGAGAGCCTTGTATACAAGTTTGGTAGAAGAACGAGAAACTATGCGTTGTTTGCGAGCAGTCCATGAGGTAAAGTTGGAACCGAAATAGTGGCAAATCCAGCGTGGACCATTGATCGTGCAACTGTCCCAATATGCATCATGAAAGGCACGGTGAGAAGAAGCAGAAGGTTGTGAATTATTCTTCCAATAAGCATCTGTGAAGGCATGAAATGTGGACCCATTAATTTTGTAGTTTCAACCATGGCTACGACAGTTTTGAAAGTGGTGTACACATCCGATTTTTGAATAAGAGAATTTAGTGATCGACTTAAGGGTAGGAAGATGAAGTGAGTATAGACCATGTTCACCCGGGCTCGTGAGTAGGGTAGTGCGTGTAAACTCGCCTTCATAACAAAAAATGTCAAGTGAAATTTAAAGAAAACATTGTTATCAAGACAATTTTTGAATGGAAAAGAAAATTTTGGTGATCAATGGAAATGAAGTATATATCAGATAGACGAAAGGTTTTTTGTGGTGATGAAATTTGTGAAGAGCCAATATGAAGGATATGAACTCCATTACTATTACCATGATATATAATTATGAATATTTCCCTACTCTTTCATTCACGTAAATGTCCAATAAATAATACACAAAACCCTAGCTAAATCCCTCAAAATCAGACAATAAACATACATATAAAATATATGTATGCGGAATTATATCCGTTAATACGCCTCCGCAGTCGTAGCAGTAGGAGGCTAAATTCATAGATTGGACCGAAAACGTTCGAATAGCTGTTGTGGAAGTCCCTTGGTAGATGTCAGCGTATTGATAATCATCAAGGACATGTAAGACATGGACAAAACCCACACGTACTTTCTCCTAAACAAAATGTATATCTATCTCAATATGTTTAGTACGCTGATGTTGCACGGGGTTCTGAGAAAGATAACAACGGAAATGTTGTCATAGTAGGCAACCGTGGCTCGGGTAACTGGAAGAGCTTTACCCAAGAGGAATATGAGACTTTAGTGCCATCCAAAACACGGACCTTGTTTTGGATGTTGGTAACAGAATAAACTGGATGAAGAAGGTCGGGTTTCTTGGAGCCTTTGTCAGCCATAGAAAAAGGCTGAGATTGAAGAGTTTGTAAAACTGATCGAAGGAAAAAGAAAAAAAAACAGGAAACTCAGAGGCGGCGGATAAATAAGGATCGGTGGTAAGAGATAGGGTAGCTCTGATACCAATTTCTGAATAACTCCCTCCCCTTTCATTCACGTAAATGTCCAATAAATAATACACAAAACCCTAGCTAAATCCCTCAAAATCAGGGAAAGATAATTACAAGAAAATACATAAAATATCTATCAAAAAGTACAACAATAAACATATATATAAAATATATATGTATGCGGAATTATATCCGCTAATATGATATGAGTTATCCAAACGTGCAAAGTCAGGCGTTACATGGCTATTTGCTTCTGTGTCCGAAAACCATGTAGTGGAATGATTAGGCGATGAGGCGTGGCTGTGAGTAAGGTTGGCTGTTGGCCTACTACAGATAGTAGAAGGGTCACGATTATGGAAATCGGATGTGAGGTATCCAATACCACATCGATTGCAATGGCCATATTACATGTTTTGAGTGGTCGCCCAACTGAATTGGCGATTGTCATTGTGCTGCCCCTTGGTTATTACTAGAAGAGTTCTTAAATCGTTTCCACGGTAAGTGTTGTAGTGATGGCGGGAACAAGATGTGCCAGTAGGTATTAACTTGAAGAGCCAATTGTTGGAGGGCTAAAAACTAGGGTTTGTTGTGTTGGTTGAGCGATCCGTAGAATGCAAAATAGCAAAAAAGTAGAAATCAGAAAACCTCTTTTTTTTTTTGGATTTTCTGACGACTAACAGACGGCGGCCGGCGTTGGGTTGACGGTGGCCGAAAAAGTGAAAATAGAGGAGGAGTTGGATCGGATCGGTTCGACTAGAATGATGGTGTAAGCGTTGACACAGAAATCGCTGTCAAAAAAAGAATCCGACCGGAATTTGTTTTTCTGCAGAGAAGCTATCGGTGGAGCGTGGGTGGCTGGATCGGGATGATTCTTGTTGAGTTTTGTTCGCCTGTTGTATGTGAACCAAAACAACCCTTCTTCGATGGCGTCAGAGCACTTTAGCGCGACAACTAGGGTTTTTTTTACCAGACCACTGTAGCGACGGTTTGGGTTTTGTTACGTGAGCACTGTAGTGGTAACGACAGTGGCGTTTAGGGTTTTCGAATTGTAGCGGCTAGGGTTTTGGAGTAACTTGGCTCTGATACCAAGATAAACCACATGATGTATTGTATATTGATTGTGTGTATAATAGGTCTTCTCTCTATATATATAGATCAATATTACACATAGACACCCTCTAGTCTTTGATATCTACTAATATGAACATAACTAGTCTAATAATGAGTGGATTTTGCAGGGAACATATTGCAGTGTCAGATATTGAATCCCTTGTATCCTTTTTTGAGATAAGTCAAGACATGGCATGCATTGAGGATATTTTACATATGATTCTCAGAGCTCTTTCTCAAAAATCACTGCTCACGTCTTTTCTTGAGCAAGTCAATTTTGCTGGTGGCTGTCATCTTTTTGTCAATCTGCTTCAAAGGTATGCAAGTCTTGTGGTCATATAAATGTGTTGTGACATTGTGTTTTGCATCTGCAGATCTATTTCACCATTCAGTTTTGCACAACTTATTGTAATCATATGTTTTTATATACTAAACCACAGATCTACATTTCCCATTTATTTTATTATTCAAGCACACCTTGAGGAAATAGGTTTCTGAGCATGCCATTATCATCTTGTCGAATGTTGCTCAATAAGAAATCAGAACATTAAAATCTCAAAAAGAAAAAATTACTTTACATATAAAGTATTTAAGATGGAAAAACTGTTGGCAGCTGTGTGAGTTAAACCAATTAAGGTTGTTAGGAACAAAGTGGCGCAGCGGAATCAACACACACACATGCACAAACGATAATCACGCGGACAGAAAAATAAACGACACTAGAATTTTACGTGGTTCGGTCCCAGTGGGGGACCTACGTCCACGGGCTGCAACTAGGTTATTTCATTAAGCTCTAGGCACACAGATTACAATTACAACATAGGGTATTTATAGATTAAAACTAGGGTTCCTAACTTGTTCTCCAAGTTAGGCCCAAACCGTAGAGATAGGCCCATTAGGGCCGGCTAACCCTAATTAGGGCCGGCCGCCTAAACGAGACTCCACACCTAACAATCTCCCACTTGGAGGCTCGAGCAATCCTCAATCCACCATCCAAGCAGACCCTATACCATTAACTCCAGTAATCTTCAATAACAGAAATCCTCCAAGCCTTTAGTTCTAAGAACAAACTAACACTTCACTATTAGAAGTTTCCAAGCCTCCAGCTCCCAAGAACAAGCTAAGATTTCAAATAACAAAAGTCCTCCAAGCCTTCAGTTCCCATAAACAAGCTAAGACTTCAATCCAATCCTCCTAGTTGCAGCAGCCAACTCCTCAATTACCAGAAGAGCCCGTTGAAGCTCCCCCGAGCTCCAACCCAGCAGTCATCACTGACCCAGCCATGGCAAAACCCGCCATTGACTCATCCTCAATCTCAACCGGCACCTACTCACTCGAACTGCCAACTGCCGACTCCAGAGACTTCCAGAGGAAACACCACTCTCCAAAACCTGCAAGTACCATGGAGAGATTTTCCCATTCGGAATTCCGGTTTTCAAAACCCAACGGTGTTTTGAACTGTACACAGAACACGTCCCATGCTCTCACTGTTCCCAAAACCCCTGACCTGGTTTAAACCTTCGAATGCACTCAACTAACATCTCCGTAGCTCTAGGATTCACACTTGCAAAATGAATCCACTTAGCTCTACCCGATGCAGCGAGCCAAGACTTTAATACTCGGAAGTTGGTTCCCTTCTTCCAGCGATACATAAACCTGTATCTTCCCAAAGTCTTCAAACAATTGATTCACCAATGCTTCACAGAAGTGAGTAATGAAGCATACCAGAATCTTGAACCCAAGAGTCTCCACTGCCTTCACTGAGTCCCAATGCATCAACCCAGACACATTCTCAGAAGCAGAATTTACTATCTTTGACATCGACTCTAAAGAATGTCCCACATCTCCATGCAGCTCCACCAAGTCAGCTATGCCCAGCTCCCACTGTCCCTGTTATCCCAACCCATTACCAAAACCAACATTCCATGAGATTATCCCCGATCGTACTTTCCCGGCAAACGTCTTCACCCAGCACAAGATCCCGGATCCCCTCAAATGTCGAACCACTGATCACCACCGAACAAGAAATAGCTTCACAGTTCCAGACCAGCTAACCGGCAAACGGTTATAACGGCAGCAGAGCTTTCATGATGAAAGCAAACGGTACCAAGGATTCCGCGACCGTACACCCGATCGGCTAACCTTAACCGAAAAATCTTTCAACCGAGCAATATCACCTGACTTCCTTTTTATTTTCACTTATGTCGTCACCAGCACACCAGAACTGGAATACTTAAAACCCAAAGCATTCTAAACCTGCTGGTTCCACTTTCACCGGTTTTATCTCACAGTACCACATTCAAGTTCTTTTGACAAAACCAACCAACCTCCAAACCGTCAAACCTTCGATTACACCCATCCCGTCTTCAGCTATAACAATAGCAAACAGGAAACAAATCGAAACAGTGAAACAAACACAACACTTGCATGCGCTTGAACTTGACAGATGTTCTACCGAACATGTCAAATGACCGATTTGCTCCTGCAATAAACCTCGAACACAAATCTAAACCCGAGTGCTGAATTTCACATAACCTGGTTCCCAAACAGTTGATAATAAACAGTTAACAGAAACTAACCAAATCTCTAACCTTTACCCGACGAATCCAAGAGTTTTATAACCAAACCCTAATCCGCGGCTTCAAAGAGATTAACCCGGTACTATAAACAAAACCGTTTATACCTGCGATATCATAACCCGAGACACCTGACCCGACACTTCACCTGCAAACCCGAGTGAAATCAGCAACTCCAAGAGATCCACAACAGAAACGCTAATTGCAAAATCACTCCAAATCAGTCCCGAACAGCCTTGTTTTCTCCAAAACATCCCTGTTTTTTTTTTTCTTTTGAGCAACCTAGGGTTTGAAAAAACCCTAATTCCGGCGACCCAAAAAACAAGAAACCAGGCTGCGAATCAGTCCTGGAACAGCAGCAGCAGAAAAAACGAAAAATTTTATGGAAACACTGTTCACGTCGGAAAACACTGTTCATGTCGGAAAACACTGTAGCAACGGCGGCGCAGTACTGTAGTGGCGGCGGTACTGTAGCAGCAGATCTGAATCAACCCTCGATCAGCCTCTACCCTTTTTCTCGATCGAAAACTGTGCAGACCGTGTGTAAATAACGAGCCAAAGCTCTGATACCACTTGTTAGGAACAAAGTGGCGCAGCGGAATCAACACACACACATGCACAAACGATAATCACGTGGACAGAAAAATAAACGACACTAGAATTTTACGTGGTTTGGTCCCAGTGGGGGACCTACGTCCACGGGCTGCATCTAGGTTATTTCATTAAGCTCTAGGCACACAGATTACAATTACAACATAGGGTATTTATAGATTAAAACTAGGGTTCCTAACTTGTTCTCCAAGTTAGGCCCAAACCGTAGAGATAGGCCCATTAGGGCCGGCTAACCCTAATTAGGGCCGGCCACCTCTAAACGAGACTCCACACCTAACAAAGGTATTGTATGTTGATTGTATATCATAAGGTTACATAAGTGCTCTCTCTATGCAGTTGATATTACACATAGATATGGACTGGAGGCTAACGTCTGTTGTGAGTAGCTAGGGTTTAGTAGCTACTTGGCTTTAATACCAAGTTATACCAATGAATGTGCTGTATATTGATTGTGTATAATAGGGCCACATAGGGCTCTCTATATATAATTTTTGATGTTACACATAGATACCTTTTAGAATATGATACTTACAGTTACATACATAACTAGTCTGATAATGCGGGTCATCTTTAATGCACAACCTTCAGGTGTGTTATTATCTTATTCTCGATCCTTTTTTTGCACTATGTAGACCAAATTGATCTACTGATAGAGCTTACTCTGGTCTTTCTTGTATTTGTATGGCTCATTTTGTATTGTATTTCCATACATACACACTACTCCCTCTGTACCAAGATTATTGTTCACAAACAAAAGCATAATTTATAATACGTACAGTAAATGCAGATTTTTAATAGCCCAATGCCAATTTTACCCTTAAAGCATTTAAGACTCCATTTGACTAAGAAAACTTGCAAGGATTTTGATACGGGTAATTAAGTGTAAAGTGAGAAAATCTGTAAAATATAATTATCCATTTTTGAAAGTGGACAAATTCTTTGGGACAAATTAAAATAGAAATACAGACGTTAGTTTTTAATAACACGGAGGTCATGGGTTCGAGTCTCATTTGGTGGCAATATGCCAATAAGCCCCAGATCAACTGAGTTCAAGTAGCAGGCTGGTCTACTTTGATTCCGTTCTCTCAAAAGACATGTTTGATGAACGGAATCAAAGTATTGCTATCTATCTGATGTTGTTTTAATAGTCTGCAAACATGTCAATTTGTGAACTTGAATTCAAGTAACAGGCTGGTCTACTTTGATTCCGTTCATCAATTTGTTCTTTTTAACATAGGAAATATGAACCAGTACGATTGCTTGGGTTGCAATTCCTTGGAAGACTTCTGGCTGGTATACCGTCTGAGAAGGAGTCAAATTTTTTTAGTTTGGCTATTGGAAGATCAAAGTCTCATCTAGAAGGCCCTATGAGAGTCGATTTAAGGTTGCAACTTATTTTCTCTGCCATGTCAGATAGGCTGTTTAAATTTCCTCAATCAGATGGTTTGTGTGCTACCTTTTTTGATGTTCTTCTTGGTGGTGCTAGCCCAAAACAGGTAATATGAATTTCATGATTTTTCTCTCTTCAATTATATACCATTGTGTTCAGGGTTGAAGTATATATCATGAAAGAAAATTAGTTTGATTGCCTAGTTTAACCTTTATAGTAAGTGTTCCTTCACGTGGGGGCCGTTTCTCTGTTTGCCAAAAATATAGCGTCTTTAATACTACTCATTCTACTCTTAGAAGGCTATGCTTAGGAGAAATACTTTTATAATTATTTTGCAGGTCATACAAAGACATAATCTGCCTGAGAGGCAAAGAAGCAAGGGGAACAGCTCTCAGTTTTTCCTACCTCAAATATTGGTTCTCATTTTTAAGTTTTTGTCCGGCTGTGAGAATGTGAATTCAAGAATAAAAATAATTGGAGATCTGCTTGAATTGCTAGATTCAAATATCTCTAACATTGAGGCATTTATGGTAAGGGTTTTAAAAGTTATTATAGTATCGTGTTCTGTACCGCAACCTTTCAGTAACTTAAGCTCTCTGATAGGAATATGGATGGAATGCCTGGTTAGTTGCTTCCATGAAGCTTGATGTATTGAGAAACTACAAAATGAAGTCTCAGGTTCACAATGAAAGTGAATTAGTTGAGCAGAACTATGTGAGGACCTTATTTTCTTTGGTTCTTTGTCACCTTGTACAGTCTATAAAAGGTGGTTGGCAACATTTGGAAGAGACCGTGAACTTTTTCCTCATGCAAAGTGAACATGTATGGTAGTTTTTTTCTCTTTAAGTATCACATATTCTTTTAGTTTAGTTTTGGATTTATATCCATCCATTTTTACTTCTTTTTTTGTTCAGGGTGGCAAATCATATTGGTATATGCTTCGTGATATATATGAGGATCTGATGAAGCAGCTTGTGGACTTATCTTCTAGGGAAAATATACTTTCCTTGCAACCATGTCGTGACAACACATTGTACCTTCTAAAACTAATTGACGAGATGCTGATTTCTGAACTTGATAATAATCTTCCGGTATGTGTTATCCCTTTAGTTCTTTAATATTGTTTATTGGATTACTTCGATATATTAGAGGTAAATTTTTACCACAGTTTGTAGATATGTTTAATAATTAATTACTTATTTCTTTAAACTTATAAAATGTATTATAATGAGTAGATATGTTTAATTGGTTATTTCTTTACACTAAGAGAAGGTATTTATGATAATATAAGTGCACCTCTGACAATTGTAAATTTATTAGTAGTTTAATGTTAGGGTTTAGTGGTGTTTAGCCCACGGGCCCAAGTTACTGTAGGGTTTCTAGTTTTCCTATATATTGAGGATTCCTCCTCCATTGTATTTACAACATTCATGTAAAATATTATTCCCAGTTTCCTTTGTAATTACAAGATTCATATATAATATTATTTCCCGCTCTCTATTACATGGTATCAGAGCTAACCAATATTTATGTGATAACCATGATAACCACTCTCAAACATAGTGTTACGTATATGTAACAACTATCATTATGTTAATGTTACATATATGTAAACACTATGTGTCACGTATATGTAACATTATTTGGAAGACTCATCATTTCCGTATTTACGTTCAAAATATTTATTCAACATACTTAAATACTATTTTAACAATTAAAAGAAAAAATAATTTATAAATTATATGATTGTTTTATAGTGGTTAGCACGGTCATCACATAAAAAGTTGGTTAGTATTTGAACTCTTCCCTATATATATATATAGGAAAAGGATCAAATATAAACCAACTTTAAACGTGTAAACCAAAAAATCAAATCCTAACCACATGTTTATCATAATTAATTGAGTGTTTGAAAACTGTCCAAAAATCGGATTTGTACAAGGTTTTTTTTTTTTTTTGGAAAACCTTTTATATGTAATTTCAAAACTTTTTATAAAAAAAAATCAAAAAAGCGCCGACCAGATATTTTTATAAATTTTTTTTAAAAAAAATTCTGCCCAGTTGTCTTACATATACAACATGTGTTTTTACATATGTAATTTTTGTTTTTACACAAAAAACGGGGATTTTTGTCCATTTTAAAAAAAAAACCACTTGGCGTTTTTTGTATTTTTTTTGACGAAAATTTTATAAAAGTTGCTAAGAATGATTCCCAATTTTTTTTATTTTTAAAACATGTTTTTTAGTAGAGTTTTCAAGGTTTTCTCCACTCATGTGGGTTTTCAAAATATCCATCCCATATATATATATGGGGAGGATATAATGAAAACCCTATGTTACATATGTAAAAATTTAAAACGTATGTAATTTTTTTTTTGTTTTTTGGGATAGATTCTATAACTAATTTCATGACTTTTTGTAAAATAAAAAATTCAAAAAACCGCCGAGTGGTTTTTTTAAACTTTTTTTACATGTGTAACATCCTGTGTTACGTATGTAACATGCTGACGTATGTTGTAAAAACACTGTTTTTTGTTAATTTTTCATAAGTTAAAAAAAAAGTAATCGGCGTTTTTTTGAATTTTTTATAAAAGTGATGAAATTATGTTTAAAACCTACCCTAAAAAAATAATAAAAAATTTACATAGCAGTTTCTAGGGTTTTTAACTCAAGTATGTTTCCAATTTATCTTTCTCCTATATATATATATATATATATATATATATATATATATATATATTTACAGTTTCCAGCATGTGGCTATGATTTCTCTCTTGAACGCATTGAGTTGCAAAACGATAAAGATCTCGTCTCTGCTTTGTACGAGGCCCTTCAAGGAGAAAATCACGATCATATCTCAAGGTACTTTTTTCATCCATGTCTTTTGTATGCTTATCTTGTTTTCTATATAATTACCAGTATTGCATTTATGATTAAGTTATTTGTTTGAGAATACAATAGGTTTCCTATGTCTATACATTTACTTGTTTTGATCATTACTCAATACAACATAATATTTTTGTATTCCTCAAGTTTCCACTATGACCTTGTTCTTGTTTTTCTTTGCAAACTTATTGTTTGGCTTGATTACTTCAATAATAACATCTGTTGCCATTTGGATTCATGAAAATAAAATTTAAATGTTCTCTTCCAGAGATCCAATGGTTCGCATCCAGCCTGCCCTCAATGAGTTTGAAAAGATTGATGAATCGTGGTGGAGTCTCTATGACAAATTGTGGGTTGTCATTAGTGAGATGCATGGGAAAGGTCCAAGCAGGTTGTTACATAAGTCAACATCTACCGTGGGCCCATCTTTTGGTCAAAGAGCACGTGGTTTGGTTGAGTCACTGAATATTCCTGCTGCAGAAATGGCTGCGGTAGTTGTATCAGGTGGAATAAGTAATGCATTTGGTGGAAAGTCGCACAAAGTAATTGATAAAGCCATGCTTTTAAGGCCTGAAAAATGCTCAAGAATTGCTTTTCGACTTATGATCTTATATTTGTGTAAGTCTTCACTTGAAAGAGCTTCAAGATGTGTCCAACAGTTTATTCCCATACTGCCTGGTCTTCTGACTGCTGATGATGAGCAAAGCAAAAGCCGACTACAACTTTTTATCTGGTATTGTATTCTTTTTTATTTTCTAGTTTCTTTGTGTGAGTGGGATCTTATGTTACCTTATTTTAAAGGTATCACTTTCAACCTATTTACTTAATGAGTCAAATTTGGTTGGGTTGTGTTTCATCTCAAAATGGTCAAATAAAGATTTTGAATGCATACAACCTCCTAAGTTGTCAAAAGATTTTGAATATTATTATGGTAATAGAATTGTATTTTTAATCCTAATTATCACGTTCATATTTATGATAAATGCTAAAGATATGGACAAAGTGGTGTAGATGGTTGAACAACCTCCTAAATATTATAGTAAAAACATTATTTTTTAATCTTAATTAATGGCTTATTATTTAAAAGAAAATTTTTAAAGATGGACAAAAACGTGTTGCTGGTCAACCAAACCTGGCTTGTTTTGACTTGTACTAAAATGGCCGGTTTCAGCCAGAGTCTGTATTATATGTCAGCCGATCAGCCTGGCCCGTCCATCTTGTCACCTCCACTTGTAATGTATGTCAGCATAAGTGAATGAGGCAATGTTAAACTTTCCACATAGGGCCTTGCTTGCTGTTAGATCCCAGTTTGGGATGTTGGATGATGGTGCTCGGTTTCATGTTATTGCACACTTGATTCGTGAAGCAGTTGACTGTGGGAAGTTGATGTTAGCCACAAATATTATTGGAAGAGATGACACGTCAGACATGGGTAGCATCTCAAAGGAAACCGGAACGATTCAGAATCTAATACAAAAAGATCGTCTGCTTGCTGCTGTATGTCTTGTTACTTCCGTTTTACTTCATGTTGACGACTTCGGTTTTTCACTTCTAGAGTTGTAAAATGACAAAAATTCCCCTGATCCTACTCAAATATATTTTGACAACCCATCTAGAGTTGATTCTTTTTAGTAGATTCAGGTGCATTTTTGACAACTCTGGATGTTATGGAAGCTATAAGTTTGAGGTTTTTTGTCATTTTACAATTTTTGGGCAAGTTTTTTTGCCGGAATTGACATAAATGAAACCATGTAATACTTGGGTGGCCTCTGAATTCTTTTAATGGTCAGGTGGTTTTGATGAATTTTTTTGAATAATTGGGTGGCATTATTGTATTGTATACATCATTGAAGTTAAATTCTAAGGCAATAGCATATTATCATTTTTGGTTCAGGTTTCTGACGAGGTTAGATATATAAAAAATGCTACCGTGGATCGAACAAAACAAATCGATGAAGTCCGTGTTAGGATGGATGAAAATATGTCTTCTGATTTGAACCAATTGACATTTTTCGAAGATGAAATACAGAGTAGCTTAAATGTTATTCTTGCCTCAGATGATAGCAGAAGAGCTTCATTCCAGCTTGCTCATGATGAGGAGCAACAAGTGACTGCTGTAAGCTTTCAGCTTTGTGGGTCATTTGGGTTATATTTTATCTCAAAACGGTTAAAACAAGTAAATCTTAAAAATTAGATAAAATGGAAATGGTTAAAGCGGGCTGAATAGGTCAAATGGTTGAAACTCACCCAAAGTGTATTTAAAATGCATAATATTCTAAATATTTTTTAAAAAGTTATCAGATTACTATTTTAATATTAAGTTTTTGTAATCATATTTAGCACATTTTTTTTTTGTAAAATGCAGAAGACTGTTTGCGGGCCAAGTTGACCCGCCCCTGCCTGGCCCATTTTGACTAGCATTAAGAAATTCTGTCATGCATTTTGTTTGGATGTGTGATACGACTCCACCTTCTTAGCGGGTCGACCCATCTGGGTCCAGCAGCCGGTCTATGTTCAGTTACCTTGACCCAGTCAATAAGGAGCAAAGGTTTAGGGCTGAATTAGTGGTGCTAAATGTTTGGGGCTGAAATTTAGGATTAGTAACTGCTCTATTTTTCATTTAAGTATTCCATTTCATGTTCTAGTTTTTCTAGTCGTGTTATTTTTTATTATCTAAATTATAAGTTCATCTTGTAATTGGAGAGCAACCCTTCTCGAATTGGGTAATCTATCCATGTTTTTCAATTAATAAAGCAACCTACTTTTGAGGTTCTATCATTTGGTTCCATTGCCGGGAAATGAAAGGAATGATGGTGCAGACCCAGCGTGGCGATGGTAGCAGTGCTTCGTCCGATCAAATCGCCGCTCAGTTGGCTGCCATTGTAGCACGATTAGACGCCAATTTAGCACCCCTAAAGGATGATATTGCAACATTCAAGACTCAGATGTTTGGAGATGGCTGTAACTGTGAAAAAACATATGCGGAGTGGAAGAACACGGTGGAGAAGGACATAAAAGAGACGCCATCTGAAGAAGGACAAACAATAGAACAGAAAGATAAGGATGTCCAAGATGAAACTTCAAAAGACTCCGCTGTGCAGAATCTAAGTATTCTGTCAAAAAAGAACCTATGATGTTTGATTTTGTTTCTCATGTCATGCGTTTTATCTGCCTCCATGCAGTCAAAATATCAGTTCCAACTACGTGCTATATACCGCAGATGCCATGCAGGCCACGGTCTCTTTTCAAGCCATACACGCCGTTTCTCCAAGTCTTCAAATTCACAAGGAAACGTAAGTCCGGGAAAATGGACAACGGGGCAGGTGCGATAGTTCGAAGACATCTCCTCTTAGTCGCGCTACACGGGATTAACAAAGCGGGTCAGGTTACTTATGAGCTGGAGTTTCCTCCCGATGCGCATATCCACCCGGTCCTCCATATCATCACATCAATGGCACAGCAGTTCCGTTTTCTCATACCCGACTGGAGGACAAGTCGTTTCTTTGGGCGGGAAGTATTGATACGACTCCACCTTCTCAGCGGGTCGACCCATCTGGGTCCAGCAGCAGGTCTAGGTTCAGTTACCTTGACCCAGTCAATAAGGAGCAAAGGTTTAGGGCTGAATTAGTGGTGCTAAATGTTAGGGGCTGAAATTTAGGATTAGTAACTGCTCTATTTTTCATTTAAGTATTCCATTTCATGTTCTAGTTTTTCTAGTCTTGTTATTTTTTATTATCTAAATTATAAGTTCATCTTGTAATTGTAGAGCAACCCTTCTCGAATTGGGTAATCTATCCATGTTTTTCAATTAATAAAGCAACCTACTTTTGAGGTTCTATCAATGTGATTCCCATTTGCATTTTCCAAAACTTAATTTGTCACAGGAAAATTGGATACACATGCTACGCACATTGATTGATGAAAGAGGTCCATGGTCGGCTAATCCTTTCCCTAACAATATTGTTACACACTGGAAACTTGACAAAACAGAGGACACATGGCGGCGTAGGCAGAAATTAAGACAGAACTATCATTTTAATCAAAAGCTTTGTCATCCTCCTTCTACTGTTCCAACTAATGCGTCCGTTCCATCTACAACTGAAACCAAATCAGGGTTTGCAGCTCACATTCCACAACAAATGAAACAGTTTTTGCTTAAAGGGATTCGAAGGATAACTGATGAAAGTTTCTTAGAATCTGTAGAACTCGATGGTGAAACCAGTGAGCAAAAGGCCTCTACCAGTGAGGAATTATCAGAGGCTTCAAAAGACGAAAGTGATCAGAAGGATTTTCATGAACGGAAAGATCATTCCTCTACCTCAATTGAGTCAGAAGATAGTGAGGTACGCTATTTAATCTATAACTTTAGACATAACCATAAAACCGACTCGGTACTAGTGTACTCGGTCCGGTTCTTGTTTCCAATTATAGCAAAATATCCGTTCTCGGTTCGCTCCAGTCCAAAATCAGGTTTTTTTTAACTGCAAATATATGTTTTCGTTTCTGTCTAACCTGTCCAACCTCCAAAACCAGGTTGATAGACAGTCTGGTTTGAGACGGAACCAGTACAGTTCAGTCCAAAATCATCTTTTTAACTTCTACTTGAATGAAACAGTGTTGATAGACATTGTAATTAAGTTTGACTCACTAGCCCAAAGTTTGATTACGGTTGACGGCCTCGGACTAAATTGATACCATATGATCTGCTTTGTTGTTCTTGGTTCCAATATTCTCAAACTTTTGTTACATTTGTCATTTGCACACCTCAGCCAAAACAAACAAACAAACAAACCCAGGAAACACCTAAGCCAAGAGGTGTTAAATATTATAAAGCATGCCTATGCATTCATTTGATCTGGATCAACTTGCAGGTCCTCATGTCTCTTCCATGTGTACTTGTGACTCCAAAAAGAAAACTAGCTGGCCGTTTGGCTGTCATGAAGAAGGTTCTGCATTTTTTTGGCGAGTTCTTGGTTGAAGGCACGGGGGGTTCATCTGTTTTTAGAAATATTCAAGCATCCGGCAGTTTTGATTCAAACAAAACTGAAAATGTAGGGATGCAGAAGCAAAAGTTTATCAAATGGCCAGTTAATTTTGATTCGAGTTCCGAGGCAGAAACCTCAGATAATATAAATGCAGTTTTGGGTAATCTTCTTCAGAAGCAATCTGAAAACATCAAGCGCCATAGAAGATGGGAAATTTGCAAGGTAAAAAAGATCTGGAATCTTGATTAATCAATTTCTTTTGCATTTTCTTTAGATGTTATTCCATTATGTAGTATGAGTCATTGCCAACATCTCAAGACCCTATTGTGCCACACACACGAACAAGATCAGTGACAAAAATCCTTCGTTGATTTATAGTTCTCTAAGTGATGGTATTATAGGTTAAATTTTATAAATAAGTTATAAATTGAATTAGTTATAAATAGTTAATGTGGTGGAAGTATTTATTCATTTATAAATTAAAATATACTAATTAATATGTTTGAACATTTTTTGTTTTTTTATTTGAGAAATATGTGAATATATTTAATTCGGATAACAGATAAAGGCTGTCCACTGGACTCGCTACTTGCTCAGATACACTGCCATAGAGATCTACTTTAATGATTCATCTGCTCCAATATTTTTCAATTTTTCATCAAATAAAGATGCCAAGGATGTTGGAAGCTTGATTGTTTCTACTAGAAATGAATCTGTTCTTCTGAAGGGGAATAAAGACAAATCTGGAGCAATTTCCTTTGTTGATAGACGTGTTTCTATGGAGCTTGCTGAAACTGCCAGAGAAAGCTGGAGAAGAAGAGACATTACAAACTTTGAATATTTAATGATTCTCAATACTCTTGCCGGCCGATCATATAATGATTTGACTCAGTATCCAGTATTTCCTTGGATACTGGCAGATTATTCGTCTGAAGAGCTTGATTTCAACAAATCCTCGACTTTTCGTGATCTTTCAAAGCCTGTTGGAGCACTGGATCAAAAACGGTTTGAGGTTATTTATCTTAGTTTTTTTTGTGTGAGTTTTAGATTTGATGCTTTCTTGATAAGAAGTTTGATTCTTCTAAGGAAACTATATTGTTTATTCTTTGCAGGTTTTTGAAGATAGATACCATAACTTTTCTGACCCTGATATCCCCAGGTTATTTTACTTGATCTTTCAAGGCCTAATACACTGTTTTTGACCAAATAAAATAAAATAGGATTACTTCAAAATTTTATGTATGTCCTAAATTTCTTAATATCGTATTTACCCTTTCAAAACACAAAAAATATCATAGTGAATAAAAGAAACCTGTTCCTTATATCAGTGGGTTTTGCTGAATAAACAAATAGGATAACAATGTTAAACTGTGAATCATGTCATTACATATTGTTCTCTTCGTTTATTTAGTGAAACAGGTTGTTATAAGTAACTTATTTTGTTTTGTTTACTATGGAACGGGTAAATACAATATTTAGTGTTTTTAAAGGTTGAGTATTTGTGAAATTTGAAAGGACATGCACACGTGTGTGAAAATTTGAACTTTTAGGATATATATGAAATTGCTCCAATTATACAAAATAACGTACATACTACCTTTGCAGTTTCTATTATGGATCTCATTACTCTAGCATGGGTATTGTGCTATATTACCTCCTTAGGTTAGAGCCTTTTACGGGTCTGCACCGTACACTACAGGTATATTCGTGCTTGCCTGTATGCTATTCTTGTTAATAACTTCCACAATCACTCCTTTTGCACTTTTTCTTCATCAGACCTAGAATTTTATCGAAGTATGCTATTATTCATTTTTTTGTTTCTTTTTTTATTTCTTTTTTTTTACCAGGTATTGTAAGTTTATAGGGTTAACTCTGCATGAAACATTCCTTCTTATGTGTTATTCTTCTATAGGGTGGTAAATTTGATCATGCAGACCGGCTTTTTCAAAGTATCGAGAGCACATATAAGAACTGCCTTTCTAATACAAGTGATGTGAAGGAGTTGGTTCCTGAATTCTTTTACATGCCTGAGTTTCTTGTTAACTCAAATTCATACCATTTTGGAGTGAAACAAGATGGTGAACCTTTGGATGATGTTGGCCTCCCTCCTTGGGCAAAGGTATATATATATATGTGTGTATTAATTCTAAGCATTAACTTTTTTTTAATTCTAAGCCTTAGCTTATTTGTTTACCTATTTACTAGGGTTATCTTTATATAGTTATTTATTAGGGTTACCTATTTAGGTTTTTGTATTCTAGTTTTTTGAAAGATTTAGGTCTATTGATAGGGATCCGGGATGAAGTATGGGTCGGACCTGGGTTAGACCTGGGCTGGGCGACAGTTTCTTCTGCCCAAATCCTTCTCTTTTGCGCCAGTTTTTCTTAGTGGGGAGTTACCTCCAGTCTTTATTAACTGCTTTAAAGAGTCTAAATATAGGGGTCGTGAGTTTGGTTTTGTCTTTGTTCGGTATTTGAATCTTGTTTATCTTTGTACTTTGGAGATTTACCCATCTTGAATTGGGTTGTTTATCCTTATTTCCAGTTGAATCAAAACATCCGACTTTTGGGTCTTATCATCTATTTAAAGAAAAGCTTTAAGCTTTACTTTTAATCCAATCAATTTTCGATTAATTTCCAGAAACTATTTCTTATTCTTGAAATCTGGACCTTTCTTCCAGGTTCTTTTAAGATATTTGATTGAAAAGATAAAACCAAGTATTTTAATGCCGAATATCAACTAAACCTTGGGGGTTAAAAGCCCGTATAAATAATAAGATGAATGATGAAGATAGATGCTTATTCCATCAGTAAAATGTCTCTTGTCCTTATGAATAAAAGATGAAATGAGAGAGAGATACAAATAGTTTTTCTACGTATTGGACAAATATCGACAGTTATCTTGCTAACTATTCTAATTGAGATTCTCACGTAATTTTATCTGTTATGTGCAACCACCCTCTCTCTGCTGGGTAACTTGAAGAAAATTACCAAATAAACACCAATGTTGAAGGCTCCTCTCTATATTATCGATTGTATTCATTACTTAGGAACATGATAAATCTGTTTCACATTGTTTATTTGTTTGCTCAGGGATCCCCTGAAGAATTCATAAATATAAACCGGGAAGCCCTAGAAAGTGAATATGTCAGTTCCAATCTTCACCAGTGGATTGATTTAGTGTTTGGTTACAAGCAACGTGGAAAACCAGCAGTCGAGGTTACAATTCTAGGTTTTTAACATTATTTATGCAATCCATTATGAGTATCATCTTTCTGCCCTTATGGGAATTTTTTTATACAGGCAGCAAATATATTCTATTATTTGACTTATGAGGGAGCTGTTGATTTAGAGACAATGGAAGATGAATTGCAAAGGTCAGCCATTGAAGATCAGATTGCTAATTTTGGTCAAACGCCAATTCAAATCTTCCGGAAGAAACACCCAAGGAGGGGCCCACCAATTCCAATCGCCCACCCTTTACGATTCGCTCCTTCTTCTATTAATTTGAATTCAATAGTTTCTAGTACAAGTAATATACCTTCAGCCGTGTTGTATGTTGGCATATCCGATTCAAATGTTGTCCATGTGAATCAGGGAATGACAATGTCCGTCAAAATGTGGTTGACCACCCAATTGCAATCTGGTGGCAACTTCACCTTTTCTAGCTCACAGGTTCGATAATTGGTCTATATCAGGTAGAGGTGGCAAAAATGGGCCGGTGGTTGGTAACGGGCCAAAACAAGTCATTTTTTGGTATAGGTCAAAACAAGTTTGTTCGGATTGGCACCCGAAACATCTTTTGCCCAAAAATTTCAATATTTGATCAGGAATTATTCTGGACACGACATGAAAACACAAACTTAACATGAAGTTCACAGGTTTAGAGTTTCGTGTTGAACCCCCGAACATGTTTAGCTAAACGGGTCAGGTTCTTGTCAACTTGATGGGTTGACCCTTTTAACCCACGTTTTTTATATATTCTTTTAAAAATATGTGTTGTATGTCTGAAGTTAAATTTGTTTGGTATTTTATTCTAAACTTTAGAATTTAAAAGAGAAACGGACCCTTCAGCCCAAAATACTTGTCGTCTACCAAAATATACACAGTTTCAGGAACGCACAAATAATGTAGTTTGGATTAAAATTGTTTGGGGATGTAAGGAGTATTTTCTTACCTTTTACGCGTTAGAGAGAACACATGAGATGAATCGACCCATTCATAATCAAAGGATTAAAATTGCCACCGCCATCAGGGGTTATTTCTTTTTGGCATCCTGCATATCACTACAATGTCGTTCATCATCTTTTTTTTTTCAAATTTTTTTAGGAAGCCTACTTTGCTATCGGTGCGGACGTGCTTTCTCCTCGCAGAATTGGTAGTCCTTTGGCAGAAAATATTGAACTTGGAGCACAATGCTTTACCACCATGCAAACACCATCTGGAAATTTTCTTGTTTCATGTGGAAACTGGGAAAATAGCTTTCAGCTCATAGCCTTGAATGATGGAAGATTGGTGCAAAGTGTCAGACGACATAAAGATGTGGTTAGCTGTGTTTACGGTATATATTTTTTCCTTGGGAATATGTGATCTCATTTTTGATACTTTTAGTAATTTGGGTTATATTTTGTTGCTAATGGGTCCAATAGCTAATATTAAAAAAATATACCAAAGGAATACATGTTGGACGGTTTAAAAGTTGCTCAAAGTATCTTCAAGTGTTTACAACTTCTAAAATTGTATTTTTCAGAAAAAAGATGGACCATTGTTATAATAATTACCCTTTCTGAACCTGCTTGACCACCCATGTCACCTCTAGATATTCGAATAGCTCCTGGTTGTATTTTCTTATCATGGTCCATGGAGATATGGAAACAACTTGATGTTTTGCGGTTTAATTTCTCTTTGGAAGCAACCTCAGGTTATGATCTACTCTTTGTTTTTCTCATCTGATTGTGTTTTCATTTTAATTACAGTTACATCAGACGGGAGCATCCTTGCTACTGGTAGTTATGATACGACCGTCATGATCTGGGAAATTTTGCGTACAAAAAACCCAGAAAAAAGAACACGCAACATACTACCAACAGAGCTCAACCGTAAAGACGGTGTCATTGCAGACACTCCTTTCCATATATTATGTGGGCATGATGACATCATCACTTGTTTATATGCAAGTGTAGAACTGGATGTGGTCATTAGCGGCTCAAAAGACGGGACCTGTGTTTTTCATACGTTACGCAAAGGAAGATATTTAAGATCACTTCAACACCCATCTGGATGCCAGCTGTCAAAACTGGTTGCATCTCGACATGGAAGAATTGTACTTTATGCCGAGGATGATCTTAGTTTACATCTTTATTCTATAAATGGGAAACACCTGAATTCTTGTGAATCAAGTGGGCGGTTAAACTGTATTGAGCTGAGCAGCTGTGGTGAGTTTTTGGTTTGTGCAGGAGATCAAGGACAGATTGTTGTACGGTCTATGAAGTCGCTTGAGATCATAGGAAGGTATAGTGGTGCTGGGAAGATTATAACCTCACTGACTGTGACCCAAGAGGAATGTATTTTGGCTGGGACAAAAGATGGAAGTCTTCTTGTGTATTCTATCGAAAATCCTCATCTTCGTAGGACTAGTGTGTCCCGGAGCCTGAAATCTAAAGCTTCTGGGACATCATGATGATAATCATATGCATGCTTGTGTGGCCAACACTGATGTCAGCCAGTTTGAGGTTCTTTTACTTTCTTTCCACAACTGCTCTTTGTCCATTTTCTTTTTAATTTTGGTCCAAACACTTGATTTGGTTACCAAATTCATGTTTTTATTATTATTTTGTTTGCTGACTTTGGTATATATTTCAAACTACAGGATACATGACAGTTATTCATCATTGTATTCGACCAAAAGGAACTGGTGAAGGTTGGCCTCAACAATTATGTGATTGAAATAGACACACATGTTCTAACTAACATCTACATGTACATTATGTGATTGAAATAGACACATTCTAACAGACAAATACATGTACATTATATGTGCCTTTTCAAGTTAGGAGGCTGTGGACATATTTAATACCCGTCATAAGTTTAATCATAGGTATTTTCATCCCCTTGTCATATGAACACATATTTTACATTGCTTTATTTTGGCTGTCTCATGTTCTGGTTTGATTTATGTTAATTGTTCTTTACAACTTTATTTTGATTTTCATGGTTAGTTATATAGATCATTCTATTGATGTAGCTAATTAAATTTAGTTGGTTTCCAATCGATTTTAGTTTTAGATAACAACTTCTTTGTCTCGATTTGAATTTTGATTGGGTTTATATCGAACCAAACCACAACCCTAATATACATCCTTTTAATATATAATAATTAATCTGGCTTAGTGATTAATGGATAGAATGAGAGAATTAAAAAAATAGTTTAAAACTATACCCAATGATATACATAATTTAAATAAAAAGGCTAAAAGCCTGGTAAGTAAAAAACAAAGGAGGGAAAAAAAGGTCCTATAATTAGAGGTGGTCAAAAGAAACGGATCCGAATCCGATCCGATGGATTATCCGATACCGGATCCGGCTAGAACCGGTTTTTTGGATCCGGTCTGGATTTTTTCAGAACCGGCGGATCCAGAACTGGTTTAGAAGTTTTAGACGGACCGGATAAAAATCGGACAAAAATCGGATTTTTTGGAACCGGTTTTTTTCGGACATTTTGGAACCGGTTAGAACCGGTTCTAGCTGTTAGAGGCTAAAAAAAATGGCTATATAGCCGTTTATGGCCGTTTTTTTGTATTTTTTTGGGTTGTTTGAGGCTAGAAACTATGTATAATAAGGTATTGGGGGTATGGGTTAGTTCACCAAACCATCCTAGCTCTCAAAACTCAAAAACGCTCTCAAAACGTAAAAAAAAGCTCACTTTAACGCAAAAAAAACGCTCTCATGGCTTCCGCTTCTGCTTCCGCAAGCACTCAAAATTCGGTTGGTGGTTCTACAAGCGAAGCCACGGTGGTGAGAGTACTTCCTTGCTCCCGAAACCAAGAGATATGGACTTATTTTGATTTATGCGAAATGTCGAACGGTTCGCAAAAGGCTCGTTGCAAACGTTGTGGTAAAATTATGGGTGCTGCGGGAAATAGCACTTTGAGGAAACATATTGTTAGTCACGCAAAACACACTCAAGGTGAAGATCAAACTCAAATTGGTAGGGATGGAGGAGTTTGACAATACAATGTCGAGAGGGTTCGTGAAAGAATGACACATTTCGTCATTCAAGAAGGGTTGCCTTTTGATCACTTTGATAACCCGCGCTTGACGAGGATGATACAAGAGACGCTTCAACCGAGCTACACCAATGTAAGTCGTTCTACTTTGAGAAGAGATTGTTTAAAAATGTGGAAAAGAGCTAAAAAAGAATTAATCTTAGGTTTTGAAAATTTAAATACCGGCATTAACTTAACCACGGACGTTTGGTCCGCTCCACATGGTTTACCCGAATCGTACTTTTGCGTTACCGCACATTGAGTTCAACCCGAGTCGTGGCAAATGATGAAGCGTACGATTGCGTTTGATTATTTTGGATATCCACATACCGGCGAAAACTTATTTTATATTTTAGACTCGGTAATTCAAACTTATAAAATTCAACCAAAAATATTTTCAATATATTTTGATAACGCTTCAAATAACACAAACGCGGTGGAAAAATTAAAAATAAAATATGAACCGCCTTGTAACGGTGTTTTCTTTCATAGTCGATGTGTTGCACACATCATTAACTTGGTTGTGCAAGACGGTCTAAACGTCCAAGAAATAAGAGAAGTGAAAGCAAATTTTAAAGTGATGTTACGGGAAGTTTTTAGCACAAGCAAAAAAAGATATATAAACTATAAAAACTTGTGCCAACAAACGGATTCCATCTTTTTAGGTCCAAATTGGGACGTACCTACTAGATGGAACTCGACATGGAAAATGTTTGAATCGGCCTTAAGGCAAAGAGTTACTTTAAAACATTTCCATGATGAACTTGTGCAAAAGAAACGTTGTTCACAAAAATTTGATAATATAAGTTGGGATATGATCGAGAAACTAACTAATTTGCTTGAGGTTTTTAAAAATGCAACTACATGTTTATCGGGAGTTTATTATCCCACGTCTTCGCTAATACTTCAACAATTATACTTAATATGTAATAAATTAAAAGAGTTTGAATATCACGGCACTATTTTTGAAAAAATGGTAACACCTATGACAGCTAAATTTAAAAAATATTTTTCGGAAATGCCGGTCGTTGTTACATGTTCGGCCGCCTTAAACCCAACGATTAATGTAACCGGTGTTGAAACATTAATTGGATCAATATCGGACGATTTATATGTTCGAGGAAGACCCAAATTTTGAATCAAATGCAATAAGGGACTTCAATTCGGCTTTTAATAATATGTTTGATTATTATTTACGCAAATATGGTGGAAGTGGTGATCCATCAAACATACGTGAATCAATGGGTTCGGGTTCAAGTTCTAGTAGTTCAAGTAACCCGATGCTAAATTTATTTAACACTTTAAGAAACGAAAATACTAAACGAGCTCGTGGAAGCACACTAAGTAGCGAGCTTGGAAGATATCAAGCAACCGACTTTATTTCAACTCTAAGATCCGAAGAGTTTGAAAACTTTGATATCTTGAGTTGGTGACAAGGAAGGGAATGCCAATATCCCATTCTAGCCGCAATGGCCCGTGACCTACTAACCGTCCAAGCTTCCACGGTAGCTTCGGAATCTGCTTTTTCTCTTAGTGGCAGGGTTTTATCTATTCGAAGAACGAGGCTTACACCGGAATCTATGGAGATGTGTATTTGCTTGAAGGACCATTTGGATGCCGCCGAACGTGTACAACATGTTGCAAAACTAGAAGACGAGCTTGATATTGAACAAGAAATACACGAATTCGAAGTAGAACAAGGGGCGGCGAATCCACTTTCTGACGAAGAACAAGCTTATGATGAAGCCCAACGTATCTCAAGCGAAGAAGATTGAAAACCGATGTTATGAAGAATAAGATGAGTAGACGACGAATAACGAGTCATAATAAATAATATATATTTTGTGATTCAATTATGTTTTTTGTACGAACTATTGTTAAATCACTTAAAAAAATATAAAAAATAAATAAAACATGTATTTTATAGTGTATCTTTGTTAATTTTTTTAAAAAAAGTTTTTTTTTTAAATCCGGTGGAACCGGTTTTTTTTTGTCCGATCCGGTTTCCTATATCCGGTCCGGTCCCAAAAGGTTCCAAGTCTCCACTCCCTTAACCGGATCCGATCCGGAACCGGTTCCATTGGATCCGGTCGTTGACCACCGTTGACCGATCCTGATCCGGAAAAAAAAAACGGTTTGTGCACCTCTACCTATAATTGATACATATAGGAGTTTTAGTGAATGTAACCCCCCTGTTATTTCACTACTTTTTAAATCACATACTACAACCACATACATATGATATACATTTCTATACATATTAAATCACAATATCACATCAATAGAGGTTAATCGGTAATCTAAGTGTGTCTTTGGAATACCATGAAAATGATTTGTTATAGGTACACCAATCAAATGAATCAAAAAATGATGAATAATATCCAAATATATGGTCTCCTGATTAGCCTCATCAATTCCATCCTGAAGGAGCTAATGAAACACTGAACTAGCTATCACTTCGGGTCGAAGTACCAAAAGAAAAGGACTATGGTTGGTTCTTTGCACTAGGGCACTAGGGGTGATTATCGGGCTTTAACCGGATCAACCCGGACCGGACTGGATCGGGACTGGGACCGTTAACAGGGTAAATTGGGGACCAAGGACCGGACCAATTTTTAACGGGCCAGTCCGTGCTTTTGTGGGCTTTGACGGGCCGGTCCTCGGGCTTTAGTATTCATGCACGTTTAATTTAGTCTACAATCAATTCTTCAAAACATAATGCATAAATCATTATATGTAGTCTTTAATCTTCGTAAGAGATATATGCAATTGATTTGGGTTGCTAATTATGAGTAGTAAATATCAAAGGTGATAAATAGGGTCGTAGAGTATTGAAAAAGCTTTTACAAGCAACAACAAATGTTCATAATCAAAAGTATGAGGGGGCAAATTGTAATTTGAAATTGTACATTCAGTTATAGTTCTCATAAGCGATAAATGAAAAGTATAAAGAAAGTTTAACAAAATATCTGCATTTATATAGCAAAATTGAATAAGATTAAAAAAAAGCTACATTTATGCAAAAATTGTTTTCCTGTTAAAATAAAATGAAAACTTGAAAACGATTATTATTTAAAGTGAGAAAAAAGATATATAACTATAGTTAATATTTTCACAAGCGTTAAATTTTCTAATCATAATAATATAAAGAAAATTTTTAAAAATGGTTTATGTAAAACATAAATTAAGGGTTAGGTTTTTTATGAAATTATTAATTGTTCTATACATACGGGCTTTACAAGTTTTTTGAAAACCCGTGGGCTTAGACCGAACCAGGAGCGTAACCATTAAGCCATGAAAGATAGGACCGAAGACCGGACCGATTACATGCATCATGGGTCGGGCCCGGGTTTAATGGGCCGATCCTTCAGGCTTTCATGGGCTAACCAGTTTAATGCAGACCCCTACTTTGCACCTAGTTTTGGTGTAGCAACTATATTTCGATTTATCCTATATTTCGGGTCGAAGCACCAAAAGGTCATCAGCTGTACTGATAACATCATCATACATCTCGGTTTGAAGGTGAAAAAAAAAAGACAATATGGTTTGTGTTGTATCTTATTTTTAATGACCCCATATTAATGGTGTAGGGTGGTGGGGGCCCACGGCTTGCCACTGCGGCGTTGTGCGGCTCCCACGGCAACACATCTGCCACCCCCACTACGACGACGCACGACTTCGTTTTACGAATTCCCAGCATAGTGGTTTTGGCGTGCAAAATCTAAACATTAAAATGTAACTGTTGGGTAACAACTCTTTTGGAATATATATAAAAAAGAAGAAAAAAAACTATAAATACAAACATTTAAACCAAAATCCAAAATCTACTCCAAATGGAACGAAGGCAAAACACAAAACCCGTAGAAAAGTTTAGGCCGAAAGTTCGCTCGGGTCCTAGTGAACCGCCTCTTCCAACCTTGTGATTTTTAGATTTTAGTTATTTTTTTTATTTTTTATTTTTCTGGTTATTTATGTATTTTTTTTATTTTTATGAATTAAATGATTTAGTTAATTAAATTCTGTTTTTTAATTTTTAATCAAAAAAAAATATGCTTGTGGCTTAATGGCTTGAGTGCCCCCACCTCCGTGGCTTGTTGTGACTTCAAATGACGTGTGTCATTAGTGGGTGTGTGACTTGGTGTGGCTTTATGGCTTGGATGCCCCCTCTACCCATACATAATTCTGACCCAACCATTTATCCTAACCCAGTGAGTTCCCACTGGCTAACAGTCCAAAGCAACATCCTCCCAGGTTGAATCATTTGTAATCATCAACTTTCATGACCCATTTGACATGAAATTATGAATGTGTTTTTAGTGGAATGGTAAGTGATGATTTTGCGTCTTAAAACTGTGGCAGAAGGTAGTGGGTTGGCCCAAGAACTAATCATCATCCAAACATTAAAATTGTACATCTTCCATTAGTTGCATTCCTTAATAGGAACCACTATAATGATTTTGAAAATGATAATTTTTATTACCTGCAAAAACGTTGTAGCGCGACGTAGAGTTGAGCAAGAATTGACAATATTTGGACCAACCAGATAAAAACAAGTGGGCTAAAAAGGGTTTCAATTTAAAACAGACATAACTTTTTGATCTGTCTGGAGTTATGGAGCCCGTTACACCGCTCTGTCCATAATTTATGGCCGGTAACTCCACGGAGAGAAAGGATAACCCTGGCATCATGTAGACAAAGGAATCAAAGTGAAGAAAACAAGCTTATCAAACTAAAACTTGAAAGACATATATTATACCTTATATGTATTATTGATAGAGAAAAAAAAAACCAATATCAAAACAAGCCACTGGATTTATTGTACAATCAAGCAGAGTCTAAGTGGTAAGTACCCCTAACCACCACATTGGATCTTAGCATCATCAAGTCGGTTGCTTATTGCAAGCCACTGACTATCCTCAAACGCGCATTTTTCCTCATCTACTAACCACTGGATGTTCTCTGGGGTCATAAATTTGGGACCCCAACTCGGGGTCCCATCCTCATAGGAGTTATGGGTCAATCTGGTTAATTCCCCCCCATCCAATTTCATGGTAAATATGTCTCCATATGGTTGATAGTGATGTGGATTAGATATTGGCTCAGCGGAGACAGCTGCATAGTCTGAAGTAAAAACAATGTGTGTCCCATCCGGGCTGAACCATGGGTGGTTTGTACGTCCGGCTGAGCCACTATGGATCAAGTGTTGCAGCCCAGTTCCATTTGGGTGGATCATATACAACCCAAAGCTTCCTGAACCTGGGCTGTGACGGTCTGATGCAAATGCGATCCAGTCCCCATCCGGGGACCAATTACACATTGTGTCAGACCATGGCCCGCTTGTCAATTGCGTCAGACCACCCTTCTCACCTTCAATAGCATTCATGATGTATAAGTTCTTATGACCCGATCGACCCGACCTGAAAGCAACCCATTTCCCATCAGGTGAAACTGATGGAAACGCGTTGTTTTGTCCCCCGGTTGTGAGTTTTGTATAACCCGGTTCATCAGCATCAACTTCTACCGAGTATATATCAACATCGGTGTCCTCACTCGCAAAGGTTGGCCCGATGCTAATGTAGATCACACCTTTGCGCTTCGGGTCCCACGCGGTTGAAAACGCACTAACATCCGGATCTATCTCTCGATTACCTGACCCATCACTATTAACCACAGAGAGACCCGGCAAACCAACATACGCGATCCGATCCCCATCTGGTGAAAACGAAGGGAACGACCCGTCAATCCGAAATAAAGAAATGTCAGGTTTTTCGGTTTTGATACTCTCAAGAAACAGGTCATTTTTTATCATCTTCCCATTGTTTCCAGCCCCTCTACATTTGTGATACCCGACCTGAGACGAGTCGGGTGATATAAACGGGTTGTAGTGATTGGCCCGTGGAGCGACTAATCGGGTCAACTCCTTAAACTTCCCGGATGCAACGTCGTAAAGCTCTATATGTCGATAATCCGAACCGGGTCTTCTAGTTGCCACTGCAATAATATTATTGGTTAATGAGGCAGCTGGGGTGAACGAGTGAAGACCCGGTGGGGTGACTCGCCGAGTCACAACCGAGTCAACCGTAAAGGGCATGTTTTGAGGGAGAATCGCCGCGTAAATGCTCCACCACCCATCGTCACCTCTCCGATGGAAGTAAAACGTCGAGTCATCAACCCAACTCGGCCACCCACCGTGTTCCACCACCTTGACTCGGCTCGACCCGTTCTGAGTCAAGAAAACATATATATCCGTACCGAGTTCCTCCACCTCCCCACCCCAACCGTTCTCCCCGGAAGAAGCCACCGCCGTCCACAAACCTGACGGAGACACCGCCGGACTGAAATCAGCAACTCCTTGAGGAGTTAACCTCCGAGTCAACCCAGTCGATAACTGAGTAGAGTAAACCGCAGCCCAGCTCGTCCGACCCACACTCGTTTCCTCATGAGTCGACACGTATATCAACGACTCACCCACCAAACTCGGCCTATCCTTCATCGAAATCCGTCCATCGCTTCCGCCGACGAGACGACGTTGAGAACGAGTTGACTCAGTTTCAAGAACAGAACGTTTTCTGGTGCGGTCAAGACCAGGGTAAGAAACTACATCAAGATAGATGGATGAATAACCGTTGCGTTCAGTGACGTATAGGAGGTGTAGGGGCGGTGGGTCTGCGACAGTAATTAGCGTTTGATTGAAGGGAGAGGCGAAGTGGCCGTTAAAATTGACGGAGTGACCGTCTGTAAGTTGGAGTTCATAGCCGTTGGTGTGAATTGGGAGGGAGAATATATCGAAGGAATATCTTGATCGGCCTAGAGTCGTGAAGATTATGCTGGTTGCAGTTATAGATTCGATGATTAAGAAGATGACGGAGGAGATAATAAGATGAACGGAGTTCATGATTGGGTTAACAGATGACGGTGAGAAGCAAAGCAGTGGTGTTTTATAATATAATTAATCATGAGTTATCTTCATATCAGAATGGACGTTTCTGGTCCAGAAAGTTTACGAGTATATAACTAAAAAGTAGTTAAAATAAAACATGCGTTGAGCCGACAAACTTTAATACATATGCGAACAGGAGTCTCGTAGTATTTAATTTAGTGCATGAAGTTTGTGTATGAGAGATCACTATACAATGACTGAATTTTATAAATGACGGGTGATTGTTTTTACTTGATTTGTAAGATCAATCATACGAGGAATATTGTATACCATTATTAATTTATACGAAGGTATAGTTAGAGATATCACTTCATATTCACATATTTTCATGATAATTGACAAAAAAAATAAAATAATGGGGCATACATTCAACTTGTTCCTCATTTATTGTGTACCATTACTAATTTATAAGAGCATTCATAATCGGTCCTGTATAATTATGAGAGTGAGTTTTATATATTTTAAGGGGGTGGTTTAAAGTGATTGTGAGTGAAGGAGAGAGAAAATGTATATATTTTCTGTATATTTGGAGGAAACACTGTTCACCAGCATAATTTTTTAATATTTGTTGAAAGTGGTTGTGAGTGGATGAGAGAAAAAAGGTAACGATAAAGGTATAAAAAATATTATTTAATCAAAAATGAGAGAGAAAATATAGTGATTTTAGTGTAACTATAACGATGGTGATAGGGAAGCTAATGTGAATGTTGTAAGAGATATAGTTTGAGCATGATTGATATCACTTCATATTTTACATGATAATTGACAAAAATTGAGGGGGGGGGGGGGGGACCATTCAAGTTGTTGCTCATTTTTTTTATAAAATCTTGAATCTTCTTGTCCTTTTAAGTGAACTTAAAAACATTCATCGGCGGATTTAGAGGGGGTCCAGAGGGTCCGTTGACCCTCCGGCCGGACAAAATCTCTATTAGTAGGTTATCACCGGCGTTTTTTTATAGCTTGACCCTTCAAATTATCATATATGGAGACGTAGAGTAGTGAAATAAAGATAGAAAAGAGAAGATAACAAGAAAAAAAATTTCCGGCCGATGTCTATAAATACGGTGGTGCTGCCATATTGGTTATAACATTGAAGAAGACAACTATTAATATTCTTTTAGGTGCCTTCTTTTATTTTACCTTTTTAATATTGGGATGATGAGAGTAAGAGACAACTTCAATGGTAAAAAATTACACACGTGTTTTCATTGGAAACATCTATATATCTATATTATATAAGGGTATCCGGTATACCTGGATATCTCATTCCAACAACCAACGTGGCCGATATCTCACGCCGTGACATTGATGGCACACCGCCCCCTTGGACCGCGTGACTGAGGCGTGAGTCAATGGCGTCGGAAAAGTGATGCCTTGCACCATCCAAAAACTAGTCGTTGGAATCATAAATATTACCGTTCGGTAATATTCTTTTTTTTAACCCCTTATTTTTACATTATAAATACCACAACTTTTAACCTTAAAAATCACTCTTAAAACACACAAACAAATACAAACTTGCATCTAAAATGAATCCCGACCAACAACGAGCCTTATTCCAACAATTCGCCCAATACTAAAACTTGTTGTCGAGTCAAAACCAACCGCAATTCCCCCCAGAAACGCCACAAATGCCAAACCAACAATTTTACCCGCCACAACCGTTTTTTCAAAACCAATTCCAATCTCCCAACACGGGTTACATCCCCCGACCGATGACACCACCGTCTACTCCAATCATGTCCAACTTTGATTTTCTAGCGGATTCTCAAACGATTCCCGACTTTTTTCAAAATCAATGGTAATTTTAATTTTATAGTTAAAAAATAAAAAGTGTTGATGATGTGGCAAAGTGATGGCAAGGTGATGAAGAGGAGTATTTCCCTTGCACCATCACTTTCCCATCACTTTTCTGACTGCTGACGTGGCGCCCAGTTAGCAAAGTGATGGACAAAGTGATGGCAAGGTGATTGAGGAGTATACCCCTTGCCCTAAGAACATATGGTATACCCAAATGAGTGAGGTTCAAGTGAGGGGAAAAGTGGTTGTTGCGTGGCGTCACGTCAAATTTTACAAATCTCACACCAACCTCACTTGGCAAGGAAAATACTGTCACACCCCAACAAATCTCACACCAACCTCAAAAAGCAAAGTTACTTGTACAGTACAACCTTATTCACTTTTCATTGTTACAGCTGTAATACACTATAGCAGTCATGGTAAAGACTTAAAGGACTTTTTACAGCGGGTAAAAGTTAATTTGGACTTATCTTTACCCATCAGCAGCAAACTCGGTTGCTGCGGATGGTTAAGTTTATCCGCTGCAAACTTGGTTGCTGCGGATGGTTAAGTCAGTCAGCAGTAAACTCAATTGCTGATGATGGATACAATGGTCAATAGCAAATATGTTGTTGTTGATTGCCTTAAAGCTATCCGCAGGAAACTTGTTCCTACTGATAACTTAAAGCAGTAAGTAACAAATTCTTTGTTGCTGATAATTAGACCTGTCAGCAGCAAAAAAAAATTGCTGCTGACTTATAACTTTTATTTTCAACAAAATACAAACACATTTTAAAACAATTTTAGAGACAGATTTTAGTCAAAGTTCATCATACCAATAGATTCAACTAAATATCTAAATCTAGCTTCATCAAAAGGTTTTGTAAACAAATCAGCATATTGCTCATTGGTATGAACTTTGGTTAGAATAATTCTCTTTTCTCAGCTTGATCTCTTATGAAGTGATACCTGATGTCAATGTGCTTTGTCTTTGAGTGTTGCACCGGATTGTTTGTGATTGATATAGCACTCATGTTTTCAATGTGAATGGGAGTGGCCATGAAAGTCATCCCATAATCCAGCATTTGGTTTTGTATCCAGATGACTTGTGCACAACAACTTGAAGCTGCAATGTATTATGCTTCTGCTGTAGAAGTTGATACACAGGTTTGCTTCTTGCACTGCCATGAAATCAGTCTTCCTCCCAGAAACTGACATCCCCCTGATGTGGACTTTTTGTCCAAGTTACATCCCCCATAGTTACTATCAGTGTATGCATATAGATTGAACTTGTCATTTTTAGAATACCATAGCCCAAGTCTTGGGGCTCCTTTTAGATATCTAAAAATTCTCTTGACAGCTTGAAGATGTGTATTCTTTGGAGCTGCTTGGAATCTAATATCCCACATCGGTTGAGGGGGAGAACGAAGCCTTCATTATAAGGGGGTGGATACCTTCTCTATCAAGACGCGTTTTGCCTGGGCAAGCAACTCGTCGGGTAAAAACAAAACCGTGAGTTCCTGGATGGGTAACCCATCGGGGGCAAAGCAGACAATATCTTGGTACGGTTTGCTTGGGCTGTTACAGATGGTATCAGAGACAGGGGCCGGACTGGTGTGCCAGTGAGGACGCTGGGCTTCGTAAGGGGGGTGGATTGTAATATCCCACATCGGTTGAAGGGGAGAACGAAGCCTTCTTTATAAGGGGGTGGATACCTTCTCTATCAAGACGCGTTTTGCCTGGGCAAGCAACTCGTCAGGTAAAAAAAAAGCCGTGAGTTCCTGGATGGGTAACCCATCGGGGGCAAAGCGGACAATATCTTGGTACGGTTTGCTTGGGCTGTTACATTTTAGATATCTAAAAATTCTCTTGATAGCTTGAAGATGTGTATTCTTTGGAGCTGCTTGGAATCTTGCACACAGGCGTACTGCAAACATGATATCTGGCCTTGAGGCAGTGAGATACATGAGTGACCCTATCATTGCACGATATTGATATTGATCAGTGTCTTGACCATCTTTATCTGGAGTCAGTTGATGGTGTGCTTGCATAGGAGTTCTTGCAGCAGTGCATTCAGCCATCTTGAGTCTTTCCAAAATGCTCTTGACATATTTGGATTGACTGATAAAGATTTCGTTTGGAACTTGTTTGACTTGAAGACCCAGAAAGAAATTTAGTTCACCCGTTGAACTCATTTCAAACTTTGAGTGCATCAGGATCTCAAAGTCTTTACACAACTTCTTCCTTGTTGATCCAAAGATGATGTCATCAACATAGATTTATACCAGTAGGATTTCTCCCCCTTATCTTTGATAAACAAGGTCTGGTCAATGACACCTCTTCTGAAGTTGTTGCTTAGCAGATATCCAGACAGAGTTTTATATCAGGCTCTTGGAGCTTGATGTAAGCCATAGAGAGCTTTGTCTAGTTTGAACACTTTGTTAGGATGTGCATGATCTACAAAGCCTGGAGGCTGTTTGACATATGCTTCCTCACCAATCTGCCTATACAGAAAGTCACTCTTGACATTTATTTGATAAACCATGAAATTCTTAGATGCAGCGTATGCCAGGAAGATTCTGATGGCCTCTAGCCTGGCAACAGGAGCAAATACTTCATCATAGTCAATTCTCTCTTCCTGAGTGTAGCCTTGAGCTACAAGTCTGGCTTTGTTCTTGACGACAATGCCTCTGTCATCTTGCTTATTCCTGAATACCCATCTTGTGACAATAGCAGTTTGATCAGGTGGAAGATCAACAAGTTTCCAGACATCCTGTCTCTTGAATTGCAGCAACTCTTCCTGCATTGCCTCAATCCAACTGCTGTGTTTCAGAGCTTCATCTATCTTCTTGGGTTCCACCTAAGAAAGAAAATAGGAAAATAGACATATATTTGCCTCATGAGATTTGCTTCTTGTTTGAACTCCTTGGTGAACTTGGCCAATGATATTTTCCAGGGGATGTTCCTTGTTGATTCTCTGTGCTAGTACAACATCCAATCGTATCCCTTGCTCAAGATTTCTCTGATTCTGATCAGGAAACTCTTCATTCATGGTGGAAGAGTCTTCAATATCAACAGCATCATCAGCGTTATCAGCAGCAGCATCAACAACATCTGCAGCAGAGGCCTCTACAGCATTCACAGATGTGTCTTCATTCGGATTTTCATTTTCAGAGAGGCTGCTGTTGATGACATTTGAGAGTCTGGTTCTGGCTTCACTGGCTTCAATAGATTCCATAACAGATGGAGGATCAATAGATGTCCTTTTCAGTCTGATAGAGGGACTGGGGAACTCCAATCTGTAGTCAGAGGAAGATGAGGAAGCTGGTGCTTTGGAAGAGGTAGACTCCATATTTGAGAAGATGAGAGGCTCAAATATTTGTGTGAAGGAGTCTATATCAAAGAGCCAGTTTGTGCCTTTTCCCTGTTCACATGCGACGTGTTCCCTACATTCCACATTGGCTGATTCTTCCACTATTCTTGTTCTTGAGTTGAAAACTCTGTAGGCCTTAGATTGAGAGGAATAGCCCACAAAATATCCTTCATCAGAATTGGCACCAAACTTAGGAAGAACCCCATGTGTGATTAGAATGGTACATGGACATCCAAAAGGTTTTAGTAATCCAATGTAGGGAATTCTTTTAAACCAGAGTTCATATGGTGTCTTGTTGAAAGGCTTGACAATGAGAACTCTATTCTGCACATAGCAAGCTGTACTGACTGCTTCTGCCCAGAATGTGAGAGGCAGTTTTGAATCAGCCAACATTGATCTTGCCGATTCAATTAGAGTTCTGTTTCTTCTTTCAGCAACCCCATTTTGTTGAGGAGTTCTTGGAGCACTGTATTGTCTTTCTATTCCCTTGCTCTAGATACAGTTCAGAGTGTGGTTCTTGAACTCTGTACCTTGATCACACCTTATGATTTTCACCTTTTGATTGCTTTGATTCTCAACTCGAAGAATGTAAGATTTAAGAATCTCAACAGTTTCATCTTTTGTTCTCAAGAAGTATACCCATGAAAATCTGGTATAGTCATCAGTAATCACCAGACAGTATGATTTCTTGCCCATTGACATGACATTTGTAGGACCAAAGAGATCCATATGCAGCAGCTGTAGTGGAGTGTCATTTGAATTCAGTGTCTTGGGCTTGTGAGAAATTTTATGTTGCTTCCCCTTCAAGCATGCAATGCAGTGATCCTCAAGTTGAAATTCTTTGTCAGGAAGCCTTCTAACAAGATTTTCCTTCACCAACTTGTTAATGGTTTTTATGTTGACATGACTTAATCTCCTTTGCTAGAGAGCTGATTCATCAATTGATGCCTTTGATAAAAAACAAGATACATTACCAGATGGAGTGACCTCATTCATGTCAAACACATATAGGTTATCTTTTCTCTGAGCAGTCAATAGTATCTTCTCTAAAGGAGGTTTGCTTAAGCCAGGGGATAGTACAAAACATTCTTTATCTGTGAAAAGCATCCAATGCTTTTGATCACAGACCTGGGACACACTCATGAGATTGAAGTCTAATTCTTTGACATAGTTTACTCTTTCAATACTCATCCTTTCATTGGACACAGTTCCTTGTCCAGTGATTGATCCTTCTTTTGAATCACTCCCAAAGGCAACATATCCTCCATTGAAGTGTCTGAAGTTGGAGATAATGGATCTGTTGCCGTTCATGTGCCTGGAACAACCACTGTCTACAACCCATGTGTTATCCTTGTGGATCATCTGGATGAAAACATTCTAGATCTTCCTTGATAAAGGACATATTGCTTGAGTTTTCAGAGACAAAAGCAGCAGAGGTTGATGTCTGAGGTGGGGCTTCAAGAAGAAATGATGAGTTGTTTGATTGAGAGGTTGGAGTCTGGGGATGAGTGACAATGGGAGGGTAGTAGTTGCTAGAACTGGGAACTGAGTGATCAGAGTGAAGTGCCGAGGAAGTGGTGGTGGATGATGAGGCTGTTGAGTAACTTGAGATTCTCTCTTTGGCTTGAATCATTTCTAATTCATAGGTCTTCAGCATACCAAACAACTCAGCCATCTGCAGAGTCTTCAAATTTTCAGTTCTTCTGATTGACACTGTGTAAAGTGTCCAGCAGCTAGGCAGAGACCTGATAAACTTCTTGAGAATGTCTTCATTCTCCAACTTCACTTTTGAGCACTGTAGCTCTCCCACAAGGTAAGTGTACCTGTTATACAACACAGTTAGAGACTCACATTCCTTCCAGACAAAGTTCTCATATTGTTGCTTCAGAATGTCTCTTCTATTTTCTTTCACTTCTTCTGAACCAGCAAACATCTTTTCAAGCGCCTCCCATAGCTCCTTGGCAGTCTTGTATCTTCTGAAGTTGTGAAATACTTTATTTGGCAAGCACATCTAGATGGCTCCCAAGGCTTTGAAGTCTACCTCCATATTCTTGATGTCTTCATCTGAATACTTTGAGGGTTCTTTGGGGACTGATGGACCTCCGGAATCAGCAGAGGCCACCATGGGTACATATGGTCCATCTTTAATGGATCTCCACATCCCATACTCTTGATACCAAAAGAAACTTTCCATCTTGTTCTTCCACATATCATAGTCTTCTCCAGACACCAGTCTTGGTAGTCTGTTGATGCTTCCAATATCTTCAAAACCATTATTTTGTGCCATTTTGGATTTATGATATAGGGTGTCTTAGCAAAGAGATAGTATAGAATAGAACCAGAGAGTGATTAAACAAGTGTGAGTTTGTTTAATCTGAGAGCCAAAGCTCTGATACCACTTGTAGGATCGGTGAATACAAGATGGTTCTATTCTGGTTGAGATTGGCGGAAACAATCACAACTAATCAATGTAAACAAGTAAACACAAGAAGTACTGATATATGCAATTTGTATTAAGCTTCAATGGTTACAAGATTACAGAGAAAACTCTAAGTAAGGCACACGTGTACAATGAACCAATACACTACTTATATAGTAACTTAGAATCAAGACAGACCCTTGATTCTAAGGATCAGATCGAACACAAGTCGTTGATCTTGTTTACTAGAAGCTGAACTACACGTTAAGACAATAAATTCTACAAAGGATAAATTTACTCAAACATCTTCTTAGGCATCATTGCTTGGATACTTGGAAGGAGAGCGTTGTTGTCTTTTATTGTCTGCACCAGTGACATTCTTTCTGCATGAGATGTGTCAGAGTTGCAGCAGAAAGTTGTCAGTAGAAAAGTTGCTTTTGCTTTTCCAATCAGCAGCAACGATTGATCTTCGACAGATATGGTTATCAGCAGCAACTCTGGTTTTCAGCAGACAAGGCTGTCCGCAGCAGAGTTCTCCATCAGCAGGAGAATAACTATTCACAGCAAACAAACTTATCCGCAGCAGCTTGTTGGTCAGCAGCAAAACTGTGGAGTCCGCAGCAGTTGTACTTAGAGAATTTTGTAGCCATCAGTATTTATATCTACAAATAAGTCTTATATAGATATATATTTACACACACACACACATATATAGGGGAAAGATCATAAGAAAACTCAATGTTCATGAGAAAACCAAAAAACTACTTATTTAATGTAAAAAAATAATAAAAAAATCATAACTCAAAAAATAAATCAAAAATTAAAAAACTGCTTCGGAGCCCTTGTTTCCCACGTCGTCCTCGTTCAAAAAAAAAACTCGAAAAGTAGTGGGTTTAGCTTTTGGACTTTAGTTTAGCTTTTAGGTTAGGTTTATGTAGGGGTGAGGCGGGGTGGGGGGTTAGGTTTTTGGGGGGTGGGTGAAGGGTAGGTGGGGTGGGGTTAGGTTTTTGGGGGTGGGTTAGGCTTTTTGGTTTAGTTTTTGGATTTAGTTTAGGTTTTTGGAGGGGTGGGGTGGGGGTGGGTTTAGGTTTTTGGGTGGGGGGGTTTAGGTTTTTGAGGATGGGTTGAGGTTTTGAGTGTACTACACATATGCAGTAGGAGTTTTTTGATTTTCTCATGAAAATGAGTTTTCTAGTGAACTCACCCCTATATATATATATATATATCTTAAGTATAATCTTTTTTTTCCCTTAAATATATATCAACTAAACTAATATTTATTATTTAAGAAAATAGATTTTAAATAAGTTTTTCAAGATTTAATTTATAATACGTGTAATGATTTAGGAAAAAGATAGATCGAAAAATCCTGGATATTACAAATACCCAAGTGAGTGAGGATGGTGTGAGAATTAAATGCATTAAACGAATTGTACAAATGTATAAACACAAGGTACAACACACATTTTTTCTCTTTCTTCTCTCCTTTCCGTGATGATCTTCACGCACCTCCTTCACTTACCCCCTCACGCCATCAAGGGGGTAAAAAGGTAACTTGGATGTCGTTTTTAACCAAAAGTAACTTGGATGTCGTTTTTAACCAAAAGTTCTCCTATAATATTTGTAGGCATTGTTTTATAAGTTCCAGAAAAATAGTTTTTTTTAAGTAATAAAAAAAACAAACACACATTATTATATAATCTTCTAGCCTTCACATAGCTTTTCAAATAACAAATTTCCATATGCTCAGTTCTTAAAAATTGTTGAAAACTTAAAATGATTTATATGAACCACTCACCAATGATAATAGGCATTAGATAGATTTAATACCAACCAAAGCAAGGGCTGAGATCCCATCTTTTCCAATCCATTCCAGCCAAACCAACCAAAAAAAAATACGTCATAATATTACATCGTCGCCATTAAGGAGTGGTCCATCCATTTCCTGCTAAATTGGTACCAAATTCCTGTTTATTTGTATCCAATGTTTTGAAACCCGGACCGGACCGGCCGGTCGGACCGCGGACCGGCCGGTCGGACCGGGAACCGGTGGTCTGACCGGTCCGGTTACATGTGTTGAACCGTTTCTGCAGCGAACCGGTGGTCGGACCGGAAACCGGGTGGTCGGACCGGTTGAACCGCTTGACTATTTTTTTTTTTTTATAATCTTTTTTAAGTCTCTTGGCTTCTTATTTCGTAGGTTTTTGTTAGTTTAAAATTATTGGAATTGACTTGTTGGTGGTTTTTGAAAGGATTAAAAGTTATTTAGACTGATATATTTTTATAATATTTATGACGTCGTCCGGTTCTTAAATCCGGTCCGACCAGTGGACCGGTTCGACGTCCGGTCCGGTTCTGAAAACATTGTTTGTATCCTACCTTTAAATATCACTACAAAAGAAAAGTATTTATTTCTCATCTAAGCTCTAGGCTTCAGGTTTTGAGGTTGTAGAAGAAAATAAGCCTTAGATAGATAGCATGAAACAAAACCACAATAATAATACCAACCTGAAGGACGACAATGGTGATCTTTTGCTGCAAGTAGGACATAAGGAAACATAAAGGTTTCCTAGAGTTAGATGATAAGCGATTAAAGTTTCGTGCATTAATGTGGGTAATGGAGCATATTTGTTCAAATTAATATATGGAATGCATAGAATTGGTGTAGTTATGCACGTACATGTGTTTGATGTTAAAGTGTGATTTAGGAAGAAATTGTGCGAGAGATTCAAGAGTTGGAAGGGAAAATGAAGAAAACGGGATAAAATCCTAGGTACGCTACGCCACCCAGCGTAAGCCACGCCCCCAGCGTAAGCCTACGCTTGATTAATTCAGTAACAGCAAGTTTGAGGCATCCATCGTAAGCTTACGTCGCCCCAGCGTAAGCTTATGCCAGGTGCTTTTTCTGGACACGGATTTTCGGGAAACTATCGATTTTGAGAGTCTATTTAGGGGTTTCTTCCCCAAATTCGAAATCATCTTTTTACACAGTTCTTGGGTGATTTTGGTGAGTTTTGGAGGTCAGGAAACATATTGTTGAAGATTGATATCGAGAAATTGAATAATCGAAGATAAATTCCACAACCATGAGCGGCTAATCCACCGGTAATCATTCTCGGGTGGATTGTTTGAAGTTTTTAGGGTTTTATCATGTGCTAGTTTTGAGAAACAATTCTTGTAATCGTTTGGTTTGAAATACTTGAATCTTTGTGTTTAGTGTGGTAATGAACTCACGGGAGTCGATAAATTCTTGCACCATTGACCCCGTTAGATGATAATTGCTATGAACTTTGATTTGTGTTGAATCTTGTGATTAATGTAATTCTATATTGCATGCATACATTTGTCTCGATTTCATTCGTGAATATTGTCTTACACTATTTGCCGATGATGTATGAATGTTGATGTTCTTGGTTAGATTTGGTCAATTTGATTTGGATAGCCATTTGATTGCTTGAACTCATATGTTGGTGTGATATTCCCTAATTACTTGTGAACTTGAAACCCGGACGTGATTCCTTTTTAATTATTGTTACAATCTAAATCGTTTGTTTGTTACTTGATTACTATTGATCATAATTGTTACTTGATAATCCTTGTTTGTCGAGTTTGATAAGTTTCATCTAAATCATTGCTTGTGTTTGGTCAGAAAGACCCATTGCCACTTCATAAATCACTTTGTTAATTGAAGTTAAGCACCGACCATAAACTCTTCGTGGTTCGACACCCTTCTTACCCTAACTAGTTTAAGGTGATTAGGACACACTAATTCTCTATCTTTGACCGGTCGCTTCGACACCGATCAAATTTTGGCGCCGTTGCCGGGGAGTGTGTGCGCTTTGTGTTTTATGTTTGGTTTGGTTATTCTTCGTCTATTTTTGTGTTACGCATGGTGTTTGTTTGTGTGTGCAGGTGACAAATTAGTGCATGCGTACCCATTCATCCGGGAGGACTTCACCACTTGTGTTTGAACCAGAAATCGAGAGGATAGCAAGGCAAAACCAAACCCAACAACAAAATTTACAACCCATCTCATCGGAACCATCATCTATGGATAGCGAAGAAGTCATTCGGGAACTAGCATCAGAAACCGTGGCCTAAATCCAAACAGAGGCCCCATCCCTAACCGCCCACCAACTCCACCTCACCGATCCCCAACCCCATCCATACCTATTAATAACAATAAACCCCGTGGGACGGGTCCAGTTCAACAAAACCGACCCGTTAACATCCGTTCCAATCCCGCTTACCAAGGAAGGAGGGGACCACAACAACATCAAACCCCAGACGGTTGGGAGGATGACGATGGTGAATATTTCGGGTATGATGATAATGAAGACGCCTAGAATGGTAATGGGTTTGGAGACTATGAGTATGAAGATTGCGAGCATAGTTAATTTGGAGAATATAATGAGGGGCAAGTTTTTAGGGACGATGAAGAGGGGAATTATGTTCACCAAAGGGCAAGACAACCAATGGGTTGAACGGGTAGACCCGAGAGACCGGTTTATCCTCCTAAACAAGAAGGGAAGAGATTTAACGGGGGCTAAAACAATGAAAACCGAAGACAACCGGTTGCCCTTATGAGCGGAGTTAATGGTCGCTTTCGACCGGCTATTTCGGAGAATGCCTCTCCAATCGTTCCACCAATTCCCGGAATGAGGCGATTAACGTCAAGGCCAAATTATATTAACGTGCTTCCACATTTTCATGGCATGGTTACCGAAAAGCCTTACACCCATCTAGCCGAGTTTGCCGCCATTTGTGGTACTATTGGGGATGAAATTTTTGACCAAAATGAGGTCAAACTACGACTTTTTCAGTTTTCCCTCAAAGATCGAGCAAAGCAATGGTTCATCACATTGCCTGCTAATAGCATCCACACATGGGATGAAATGCAACAAGTCTTCCTGGATGAGTATTATTCGGCTGCGAAGACGGATGAATCCCGAATTGAGATTCGGACCTTTCAACAACAAACGGGTGAGCCTTTACATGAAGCTTTTACACGTTTCAAAGAACCATTGAGGAAGTGCCCACATCATCAAATCGAGTTGTGGGAACTAGTGAAGTGTTTTGTGGATGGTTTGACTCAAGAGGAGAGGAAGTACTTGAAGTCCACAAGTTGTAAGGCCCCAAACCCGGGAGGCCTCACTCGTTGGATTTACTCATTCACAAACAGTTCTTAAACATGAGTATCAAATAATGCAGCGGAATCATTCATTCAACATAACTAAAAACTTGTTCATACATGCGGAAGCGTACATTGTCAATTACATAAACTTAACATAAACAACTCATAACGGGATGCCAGTCTTCATGATCGACCGGGTAACTCTTCTCGCTTGCCAAGCATCACCGTCCATCGTCCATACCTGCCTTAACCTGAATGTGCATACTAAAAAGGTCAGCTACGCTGGTGAGTTCTAGCATTTCATAAAAACTTTAACATCAACATTTGCCAAAAACGTATCATTCATTTAGTAAAAACCTTTCACAAAAGCAGGTAATAATTTAACATCTTAAAAAAAAATGGTTTCGTACCCATATCATCATCAACATCATAATCATAAACACCGTTAAACGGATCGTTCATTAAAACTTTTAACAATCATTTAAGTCATACATTTTTATCTAAATCTGTGTTACCCTTCGTTCCGTCATTTAGTATGGTATTGCCCCTAAGGCTTAACTGCACGAAGACCGACAATACCATACATTCCGTCAATTCCCTTATGGTATTGCCCCTAAGGCTTAACTGCACGAAGACCGACAATACCATACATTCCGTCAATTCCCTTTTTGGTATTGCCCCCAAGGCTAATTGCGCGAGGACCGACAATACCCATTCAGTTGCCTTTATGGCTCTCATGTCCATAAACCGACAACTTCCATCGACGGTTATGACTCTCAGCCATAACATCGTCGGATCATAATTTAACCTTATATGGGGTCACGTTAACCCCTGAGTAACCGTCGTTACTCCCTTTTATCAGTTGTACAACATCATAACCATTGGCATGCCACAAAGACATGCCCCTGTTGTTCTTGTGGCAACTATGGCTCGCTGTCCATAATCTACCACAAGGCTGGGAATCGCATTCCCAGACTTCATTCGTCAATTCCATTCATTCGACAGATTAGATTTGTAATGACTTCTTTAAAACCTTTACCTCTTTCTCTTCTCATTAAACATTTCCTCAATTAAACCGTTCATAAAGCATTCGTAACCCTTTTTGGCAAAAACATTTCAAAACCTTTCCTTTCGTAAACATCGTTTCAACATTTCAAAACCTTTCCTTTCATTAAACATCATTTCGTTAAAACATCATTTCGTTAAACATCATTTCTTTAAAACATCATTTCGTTAAACATCATTTCTTTAAACATTTCGTAAGTATGCACACCAGCCCAAAAACATTAATAAAACATTTAAAAGAGGGCTCTAGAACTCACCTTATAAGCTAGTCTCGGCCGTCCTAAACAAAGGTCCAACAACGTCACTTCCGATCTGAATTGATTAATTAAATACACATCAGACCTAAATCCCGACTCTAACGGTTTACTCGTTCTGTTACAGGTGAATACACTGACTTCACTTACTGATGCAGACCTATCGAAACTACTTAGTTTCGACAGGTGCAGGCCCATCGAAACTTCTAGTTTCGACAACTGCAGGTCACTCGAAACTTCTAGTTTCGACAACTGCAGGTCACTCGAAACTTCTAGTTTCGACAACTGCAGGTCACTCGAAACTTCTAGTTTCGACAACTGCAGGTCACTCGAAACTTCTAGTTTCGACAACTGCAGGTCACTCGAAACTTCTAGTTTCGACAACTGCAGGTCACTCGAAACTTCTAGTTTCGACAACTGCAGGTCACTCGAAACTTCTAGTTTCGACAACTGCAGGTCACTCGAAACTTCTAGTTTCGACAACTGCAGGTCACTCGAAACTTCTAGTTTCGACAACTGCAGAACTCAGCTATCTTCTCCAAAAACCCTAACTTTCGCATGCAGGTCCGATCTTGTCAAGATCCGGACTTTTTGTATTCAAAACGTGTATTTTCCTTTCGTGATTCCAGATTTATAACCCTTTCCTCATTTGGTTTATAAAAACCCGTCATTTTCCTGAAAATACCCGAAAACCCAAAACCGAACAGAAACTCAGATTTGGTTCGGGTGTTACCTGATTTCGAGATTCTGATCCGGAGGTTTTGCTCACGAGTTCAGTAGCAACAAGCTCCTTCAATCTCGGGTCGATCCGCCAACTTTCTCTCTCTACGGTTTCTCTCTCTAGATTCTTGCAAATGAGAGAAATGGTGTGTGTGTTGGCTATTTAAAGGGAGGAAACCCCCCTTCCTTCAAGTTTGCCGGCCCAACCGGCCCGGCCCGTTACGCCTCGTTCTTTTATCCCGTTCGTCCCGGTTCAACCCGTTATTTAAAATTCTCATTTATTTTGGGATGTTACAAGTCTACCCCCCTTACAATAGGTTTCGTCCCCGAAACCTATCATAAGTCAAACAGTTGAGGGTACGACTCCTTCATTTCCGTCTCCGTTTCCCATGTAGCTTCCGATCCCTTCCGGTGCTTCCACTGGACTTTAACCAACTGGATAACTTTGTTACGTAAACGTTTCTCTTTCCTGTCTAGGATGGCCACAGGTTCTTCGATGTAGTTAAGGCTGTTGTCGACCTCGATGTCCGTAAGTGGTACGTGAGCCGATTCATCCGCCAAACACTTTCGCAAGTGTGATACATGGAAGGTAGGATGAATCCCACTTAACTCATCAGGCAATTCCAACCGATATGCGACTTCACCAACCCGTGCCATAATCCTGAATGGTCCGATAAACCTCGGACTTAACTTTCCTCTCTTTCTGAATCGTATGATTCCCTTCCAAGGCGACACTTTCAACATTACTCTGTCCCCAACATTAAATTCAATAGGCCTTCGTCGTTTATCCGCATAGGATTTCTGACGATCTTGGGCGGCCTTCATTCGTGCTTTGATCTGATCAAACCTTTCCGACGTCTCTCTTACGACTTCGAGACTTCCTAATTCCTTCTGTCCAATCTCACCCCAACAAACCGGGGTTCTACATCTTCTCCCATACAACATTTCGTAAGGCGGCATGCCTATCGTCGTGTGATGACTATTGTTGTAGGAGAATTCAGCTAACGGCAGATGGCTGTCCCAACTGCCACCGAAGTCGATAATACAAGCACGAAGCATATCCTCCAATGTCTGAATGGTCCTTTCGGACTGACCATCCGTTTGCGGGTGGAATGCTGTGCTGATATTAAGCCTCGTGCCCATCGCCTCGTGAAATCTTTTCCAGAACTTCGATGTGAATCGTGTGTCCCGGTCAGATACGATCGTCTATGGCATCCCATGCCGTGCTATTATTTCATTAATAAACACTTCCGCTAACCTTTCCGACGAGAACGTCTCGCGAATAGGTAGGAAATGAGCACTCTTCGTTAAACGGTCCACAATTACCCAAATGGCGTCATGACCTTTAGCTGTGCGAGGTAGCTTGGTTATGAAGTCCATGGTAATGTGTTCCCACTTCCATTCTGGTATGTCAAGTGGTTGAATCTTTCCATACGGTTTCTGGTGTTCGGCCTTTACTTGCGAGCAAGTCAAGCACTTGCTTACATACTTCGTCACGTCACATTTCATTCCAGGCCACCAGTATTCCCTCCTCAGATCTTGGTACATTTTATTGGTACCGGGATGGATAGAGTAACGAGACTTATGAGCCTCATCCAAGATTTTGGTCCTAAGCTCGCCACCCATAGGTATCCATATCCGCCCAAAACGTGTCCTAACACCAAGGGTGTTATATTCCAACTTGTCCTGTTGGCCAACCATCCTTTCCTTCTTTATGTTTTCCTCTTTAAGTGCCTCATCTTGAGCCTTTTCAATTTCTCTCATCACATCTGAAGTTACCACCAACTGGCCAGCCTTCACTCTAATAGGAGTAGGCACATCCTTTCGGCTTAGAGCGTCAGCCACCACGTTTGCCTTTCCAGGGTGGTATATGATTTCACAGTCATAATCTTTCAGAAGTTCCAACCATCGTCTCTGCCTCATATTAAGCTCTCTTTGTTCGAAGAAGTATTTCAAACTTTTGTGGTCGGAGTAAATAGTAAACTTCACCCCATAGAGGTAGTGCCTCCATATTTTCAATGCAAATACGACAGCAGTAAGTTCCAAATCATGAGTCGGATAATTGACTTCGTGAACTTTCAACTGCCGCGACGTATATGCAATCACTCTCCCGTTGACGGATCCTTGTGTAGTCTTGACTATACCTCTCTCGTTCTTGATAGACGTTATCTTTTTCAGCATCGTACATCCCTAGTCGGTCTTTCACATCTAACCGTTAGGGTTCTTATATCGTCATTCTATGTGAAATGTCTTATCAAACTCGGAGTCGTCCACAGAAGACTCCTTGGCCATAATTTCAACTCCTCGTTCAGATTATCCACCTTTCCATCTGGACGGTTCCTATCGATCGTCTCTCAACTATTTGGATCATTGTGTATACCTCATAAGCTGTCCATGGTGCATTCGTCCTTGAAGGACCATACCATGCCGTTCTCGAATGAATCATAATATCCCGTTCCTGAATGATTCCTACTATCAAGTTTCCTAAGGTACCGTACCATCTCATTCCCGAAGGAACCACATCGTCTCGTTCCCTAAGGAACCATATGCTTCATTCCAGAAGGAACCTTATCGCTTCGTTCCCGTAGGAACCGTATCGCTTCATCCCCGTAGGAACCGTATCGGGTATCCCCCAAACATATGAGGTATCCCTTATCACACTCAACTTGTCGGGAAGGTATTCATTCAGATGGCACACTAGTCACTCGAACTTTTCATTCATATCTTCATACACAATCTCCTTCTAGTCTTTCTTTCAAACGTACTTGTCAGGTTTTACGTTTCACATCGTTGGTTCATTGAACACCCTTATTCCTACATATCACTGGATGGTCTTAGGGATTGGCATCCCATCTGACCGACAATATATATTCTCTAGCTACTCGTTTCCGTTAGCCTTTTCTGCATGCATTTCTTCTAAAGTCACATTCGTTGGTCTTACTATGGATAGATGACACGTACGGTGACACTTGTACTTTCATTTCCTTTCTAGTTTCAGTGGGTCCCTCAACGGCTTTCCAATTCTAGTAACACTCGCAGCTATTGATTAGACTTAGACATAGTAGAGCGTTCTCTGAGTCGCCTTGAATTTCTTCTTAGTGCCCATGCCTTGCTTCACATTGTTAGTCAAAACTTGTCCTTCACATTCATTCTAGACAAACAATCCTTGGGTCGGATCTGGTTTGGTTTGGTTTGGTTTAGTCTGCACGCCCTAATTAACATCGCGGTTTCCGTCTCTTGTTGTTGTTGGTATATCTATTTTCTCATTTCAGCAGATACCCTTATTAGTTGTCTTGGACTGTCTTCTACATGGAAAGATGCCATTTGTGCATTCATGCACTCATATATTCTTTGGACATACACTTGTGTGGTTATTTCCTTCGTGCTCATGCATACTTTAACAGTAGACCGATTCTTATTCACCATAACGTTTTTGTGCTAAGCGTAGTCCACCCTAGCTCCTTGGCATCCTTCATACGTATGCTCGTCTGACTTAGGTAAACCGAAGTTTCATTCCTCCTCATCTTGTCTGTGGCTCGTACTTGCTGACATCATTCACCGTTGTAAGGTACACCATCTTTGACATCATTACCATTACTAATGATGTTCATCAATCTCCTTAATCGTTACTCGGGTGACTAACATCTCGTAGTCGTGGTTGAGTAATTGGATCAACTCTGATACGTAAGCATTAATCAATACCATAAGATTCACCATCATGCACGTGCACCTGTAAATTCACAATTTCGCGGATCCAAACGAAATTACCAATTTACCTTACTCGAGCATTCTAGTTCCTCTTATAACACCTTCTAATACTCGCGTCCCTTCAAAGTTGAGATTTTGTCCCGGTATACTCCTCGACACTTCTTACCACTTCCGCGCTAAGTCCACACAACAGAGGACATCTCGCATCACACTCGTACGGTCTCATGCGCACTACCTTCCGGTTCCGCAAGAACACTTGCCTCTTTACTATAAACTTGGTGGGCGGGAATCCTACCGTGTCATCCGGTACGACCCTCACCACGCCTTCCGCCTATTCTTCCCTCCATTTCGTTCTTAAAAGACAAGGAATCTAATGTCATCACGCTAGTTAACAAATAAAATTCAATAAGTACTGTAAGATGTTAATATACACTGGCCATCTGTAATTAACCATTACACTACCTTTCGATTTCTATTTGACCACCTTTGTGATTCCATCAGAACACAAGTCCTTTCCTAACTCTTTCTAAGGCATACTATATACGTAAATATATACTACCTTCATATCTGATGCTGTGGCTCGAGTTACCCGTACTGGCATCCGCTTTCGGTCCCATTCAAAGTTTAAGTTCAGACACTGGGGGTGTCCGAATCTCTCAAACTATTGCTCTGATACCAACTTGTAAGGCCCCAAACCCGGGAGGCCTCACTCGTTGGATTTACTCATTCACAAACAGTTCTTAAACATGAGTATCAAATAATGCAGCGGAATCATTCATTCAACATAACTAAAAACTTGTTCATACATGCGGAAGCGTACATTGTCAATTACATAAACTTAACATAAACAACTCATAACGGGATGCCAGTCTTCATGATCGACCGGGTAACTCTTCTCGCTTGCCAAGCATCACCGTCCATCGTCCATACCTGCCTTAACCTGAATGTGCATACTAAAAAGGTCAGCTACGCTGGTGAGTTCTAGCATTTCATAAAAACTTTAACATCAACATTTGCCAAAAACGTATCATTCATTTAGTAAAAACCTTTCACAAAAGCAGGTAATAATTTAACATCTTAAAAAAAAATGGTTTCGTACCCATATCATCATCAACATCATAATCATAAACACCGTTAAACGGATCGTTCATTAAAACTTTTAACAATCATTTAAGTCATACATTTTTATCTAAATCTGTGTTACCCTTCGTTCCGTCATTTAGTATGGTATTGCCCCTAAGGCTTAACTGCACGAAGACCGACAATACCATACATTCCGTCAATTCCCTTATGGTATTGCCCCTAAGGCTTAACTGCACGAAGACCGACAATACCATACATTCCGTCAATTCCCTTTTTGGTATTGCCCCCAAGGCTAATTGCGCGAGGACCGACAATACCCATTCAGTTGCCCTTATGGCTCTCATGTCCATAAACCGACAACTTCCATCGACGGTTATGACTCTCAGCCATAACATCGTCGGATCATAATTTAACCTTATATGGGGTCACGTTAACCCCTGAGTAACCGTCGTTACTCCCTTTTATCAGTTGTACAACATCATAACCATTGGCATGCCACAAAGACATGCCCCTGTTGTTCTTGTGGCAACTATGGCTCGCTGTCCATAATCTACCACAAGGCTGGGAATCGCATTCCCAGACTTCATTCGTCAATTCCATTCATTCGACAGATTAGATTTGTAATGACTTCTTTAAAACCTTTACCTCTTTCTCTTCTCATTAAACATTTCCTCAATTAAACCGTTCATAAAGCATTCGTAACCCTTTTTGGCAAAAACATTTCAAAACCTTTCCTTTCGTAAACATCGTTTCAACATTTCAAAACCTTTCCTTTCATTAAACATCATTTCGTTAAAACATCATTTCGTTAAACATCATTTCTTTAAAACATCATTTCGTTAAACATCATTTCTTTAAACATTTCGTAAGTATGCACACCAGCCCAAAAACATTAATAAAACATTTAAAAGAGGGCTCTAGAACTCACCTTATAAGCTAGTCTCGGCCGTCCTAAACAAAGGTCCAACAACGTCACTTCCGATCTGAATTGATTAATTAAATACACATCAGACCTAAATCCCGACTCTAACGGTTTACTCGTTCTGTTACAGGTGAATACACTGACTTCACTTACTGATGCAGACCTATCGAAACTACTTAGTTTCGACAGGTGCAGGCCCATCGAAACTTCTAGTTTCGACAACTGCAGGTCACTCGAAACTTCTAGTTTCGACAACTGCAGGTCACTCGAAACTTCTAGTTTCGACAACTGCAGGTCACTCGAAACTTCTAGTTTCGACAACTGCAGGTCACTCGAAACTTCTAGTTTCGACAACTGCAGGTCACTCGAAACTTCTAGTTTCGACAACTGCAGGTCACTCGAAACTTCTAGTTTCGACAACTGCAGGTCACTCGAAACTTCTAGTTTCGACAACTGCAGAACTCAGCTATCTTCTCCAAAAACCCTAACTTTCGCATGCAGGTCCGATCTTGTCAAGATCCGGACTTTTTGTATTCAAAACGTGTATTTTCCTTTCGTGATTCCAGATTTATAACCCTTTCCTCATTTGGTTTATAAAAACCCGTCATTTTCCTGAAAATACCCGAAAACCCAAAACCGAACAGAAACTCAGATTTGGTTCGGGTGTTACCTGATTTCGAGATTCTGATCCGGAGGTTTTGCTCACGAGTTCAGTAGCAACAAGCTCCTTCAATCTCGGGTCGATCCGCCAACTTTCTCTCTCTACGGTTTCTCTCTCTAGATTCTTGCAAATGAGAGAAATGGTGTGTGTGTTGGCTATTTAAAGGGAGGAAACCCCCCTTCCTTCAAGTTTGCCGGCCCAACCGGCCCGGCCCGTTACGCCTCGTTCTTTTATCCCGTTCGTCCCGGTTCAACCCGTTATTTAAAATTCTCATTTATTTTGGGATGTTACAAAGTAATGGGACATTGTTGTCTAATCCCGAAGAAGATGATTGGGATTTCTTAGAAAGGATGAACTAAACACCCGATTTCTAAATCCGTCCCGGATTATGAAACAAAAGAAAGGTTGGCGTCCATGGAAAGAGAGTTGGCGTTGTTGAGGAAAGGCAAGAAGAAAGAGGTGGCGGGAGTAAAAACTCGATTTGACGTTTGTGAAGATTGTGGAGATTTAGGCCACAAAACCATGGAGTGCCCATTTCAAGAAGGGAGACAAGAAGAGATGAATCAAGTGTATGGTGAGAGGAAGCAATATGACATGAACTCGAACACCTATCACCCGGGGTTGAGAAACCATCCTAATTTCAAGTATGGGAACGCAGCAAATCAAATGAACCCCAACTTTCAAGGTGTGAATCAATACACCTCATCTACCTCATATCAACCGCGTCAACAAGAGAACTAGAATTCGGGTGCTTATCAAAGGAGCTCTTATAACAATAACCGGAACACAAATTACCCCCAAGGAATTACAATCAAGATCATCAACAATAAAGTGGTTTGTATTGAAAGATCTATTACTTATTCATGATCAGTTGTATGTTGCATTATTAAGAGTTAAAAGTATAAATGGATTCAAGCTATTATTAATCTTTGGTAATCATGAAAAAATTACCAATATCGCGTCAAATGTTACATACAATGAAGTATTTTCAAATTTGTAAATAATCATTGTAATATTTTATTTGACATGTAATTTAATGTATTGTAAAAAGTACACAACTTATGAAATGTATTTTCATGTATATTTTTGATGTTGTGATTACTCTCATCCATATAATGTTAACGTGTAACAAAATGAAAAGTTACAAATACAATATCAAATTTGTATAAAAAAAGTTAAGATATTTATCAATATAATGTTAACGTTTCACCTCGTGTAACACACGAGGTTAAAGCTAGTATATAATATAACATTACACTCGTCTTAGAGATTTGATTGAGATAAATCTTAGTATTAGGTACTAATGTTATCAAATCGTATCGTAATCTTCTCCCTATAGGTCTTTGCAACTCGCCATAAATTATAAACCTTAGTATATGTGTAAATGCATCTTTACATACTCCAACAATTTTATTTAATAATCTTTCATGTTCGGTAACACTATAGGTCTTTGTAGCTCGCCATAATTTCTACTGAGGAAGGCACACGAAAATATCTAGGAAAATCCTACATCTGACGTAGACACGAGAGATGTTAGGTTCATAAGGAATGTTCTGGCTCAAATACCAACAACGTGTTTTTGGCGCATTGATTGTGGATGAGCTCCTAGTGGAAAAAGTGGACAATATTGGTGGTACGAGAGGCCGGATGTTACAATATAAATGCCTAATGCATTCTCGGTGCTCAACACTAGGATAAATTTGTGTAACTGCAATCACTAAACCTTTTTGCATGTTTGATGAGATAACACATCCATTAGGCGTACCAATTGCTTGCTTAAGTAACTCAAAAAACCATATTCATGCATTTTTATTCTTTGATTCTAGTACACCATATGCCATGCACTGGAAAAATGAATTGTTAGCGTCAACATTTGTGGCAACGATTAGTACCCCCATTGAACTTTCCTCTCATATGACACGCATCAAGAGCAATGTAGGGACGACAACTGAGAACAAACCCCTTCAAGCAAACTATCAATGAAATAAAAAAAACATAAAAACAGTTTCTTGTTATCATTTCTCTCAAAGTCAATGTAAAAATTTATAAAACAAATATTTGGTATACAAGATATTAAATCATACTTATTAAAAATGAAACGCTATTAACAATATATATGTTTTTTTAGTCCATTTATATTTCTACTTATTTCATTTTTTATGTAATACTTTCATTCGTTAATTTAAAGGAAAAAAAATGGAATACGCAGCTGGTTAGTTTTTTTCCTGACATTTCGATATAATATTTTTTAAAATGAAGTTGTATGCAAAATCAAGTATTTTTTTGTATCGTAATCTATAGTGAATATCATTATTGTTCCGGTACCGTGACAAACCGAACCGATAATGACCGAATGTTACCGTGACGAACAATATCGTTGTCGGTATTGGTATTATTAGAACCAGTATTAGTGTTCATTTTTATAGTTTTCGGTCGATGTAAATCACCACTTTAATTTTTGGGTTACATCATACAACATTTGTGTGTTTAAACCATCGGAAAATTTTTTTTTATTGTAAACCATACTGAGTCTCAATACATTCACGAATCGAACTGATAACTAACTAAGCATCAACTGAAAACTTCTCATGATAATCAAGTTTAGTTAAAGATTGCTCCGTGGCGTACTTGTTAACGAAACAAACTGAAAAAAAAAACAAGTTTCCTATTTGACATTTTGACGAATATTGATTTCTAACCTCTTCAATTAAATAAAGTGAACCAGTTTTTTTTCTTTAACGGAAGGTTTCTTTGAGTGAGGAGGGCCCCTCCAAATGTAGTCCACTGAGTTTTTTAAGCCCACTACATAGTAACTCCATTATCATTAATTGAATAAGGTAGTGATGCACCAAAACTCTTTGCTCTTAAAAACCGGTTCGCTTTAAACCCGATTCTGTTCTAAGTCAATGAGGTCAAAACCGGTTCACCTAATTATTTTTTAGTTATTAAAACGCAACACAAAAGTTATTAGTTTTAGTTGATTTTTGTTTTCTTTTTGTAATTATGAACATATTTTTTATGTTGATTTTCTTGCACATTCATATATAAGGATTTTGTATTGCTATGGAACTTCTAGCTTGTAAGGTCCATCAAGTGGTATTGCCTAGGTGAGCATTTTTTTTCATTTAAAGTTAATTGTTTAATTTCTGAATGATTAAAATGGTTTCATCTATGTTTTTCTACGAACGCAAAACTTTTTTAAAAGGGCCTCCAGGTTTTTTACTTCGTTTTGGACCCTTCAAATGATTGAGCGGCCACTGGGTAGCAATTGAAGCATCGATAGTAACTTTGAAATTCGGTAAGCGATCAATAGTAACTTTTGCTACTATGGATGTTCGGTAGTAACCTTGTTACTACTGATGGGTGTTTTCTACTGATGGATGCTTTTTTTTACTGATGTAACTGTATCAGTTACGAGCGGTTATAACCATCGATTGTCACCATTTTTTTTAAAGAGATGCAACGATCCATTATGAGTGTTTGGCCCCATATAAAGGATTCGTTTTGTAACGATTCAACGAATCAAATATGCATGTGCATCTTGTTGCTTTTGCTTTAGATTTTAAATTTTTAATCCTAGCTCAGATGGTTTATCTATCTCTTTTTTCCGTGTTATTTCGATATGTCTTCTCTTTGTGTATTGATATATATCTTTCTAAAATTTTGATTTCCTTTTAATAACAAGATTATGATACGTATTTAAAGTAAAAGAAGATGAATTTTAAGGATTTATAAAAGCATATATTGTTTCTTATACTTTATTAAGTTTTACAAACTTTTACTTTATTTGTTTGTGGCAACGGAAGACAACCTTGGCAGCTTTCCTTCTTTTTCTTTTTGCATTCTCTTTTCCTCTTGTGATCGTGTTATTGGAATACTTTTGTTCGTTACACTTGACAATATCTTATGTTTTTTCTTAGAAAAATTATTTAAATAAATAAATCTGGATCCTGGAATATTAATTAACCCGAAAATAATATTTTGAAGGAAACAAACAAAAAAAATTAAAAATTGAAATCTTGTCCGGTTCATGGGCCGTTGTAGAGTATGAAGGCTTTTAGGGTCAGCCGGCCCTAGAGTCTGTCAGGTTACGGGTTTCGGGCTGGGCCCCATATGGGCTTAACTTGTTGGTTAAGCTATTAACCTTAGACTAGTCTCTATATATATGATGTAATAGTCTTGTAATTCTTTGAGCACCTAAATATAATAAACACCCTAGTTGCAGTAAGTGGATGTAGGTCATACCGACCGAACCACTGTAAATCTTTCGTTGGGTTTTTATTCGTTTTAGCGTGTGTTGCGTGTTGTGTGATACCCTAACAACTGGTATCAGAGCTTGGCTCTTGATCGTGTCACACTCACAGCCGCCTCCGGAGTAACTAGGGTTTCTCCTGTCGCCGCCGCCGTGTGAACAGTACCGAGTCGTGAACAGTAGCACCGCTGCTACAGTGTTTTTTGACTGCTACAGTGTTTCCGGCTGCTACAGTGTTTCCCGGATGCTACAGTATTTAAAAAAAATCGCTACTGATTAGGGTTCCGCCGAACTGCCGCCGACAGAACAGATTTCTGTCCCGTTTCCGCTGCTGTTGCCGCTGTTGTTGACCTGGTCAACCGCAGCCGTCAAACCCTAAATCTGGTAAACCTTTTTATCGGTGTTTTTTACTCGTTTATTACTGATTTTGGTTGATATTGGTTGAATAGACATTGTCCAATAGAACAGTCAACAAGTTCAGGCCGCCGCCACTACTGTGTTTGTTCACTGTTCCTGGTCTCGACTCGATCAGTTCTACTCGGTAAGTTTTGTTTCAATGGCAGAAGAAGGTAAGGTAAAGATAGTGGCGTTTGATGGACAAGATTATGGATTCTGGAGAATGCAAATTGAAGACATGCTCTATCAGAAGAGCTTATATCTTCCGATAATTGGTTTGACAGCAAAACCAGAGAAAATGTCTGAAGCCGACTGGAATCTCCTAGACAGACAAGCCTTGGGAGTAGTAAGGTTGTCTTTGTCAAGGAACGTGGCCTACAACATAGTCAAAGAAAAGACCACTTCAGGTTTGTTAAAAGCCCTGGCTGACATGTATGAGAAGCCCTCTGCCGTTAATAAGGTATTTCTCATCAAGCAATTGGTTAACACCAAGTTGAGAGAAGGTTCGTCTGTTTCTTCCCATATTAATGATTTCAATTCTATTTTAACTCGGTTAGAATCTGTTGATATTAACTTTGAGGATGAGGTACAAGCTCTCCTTCTATTGTCTTCTTTGCCCGAAAGCTGGTCAGGTACTGTTACAGCTGCTAGTAGTTCATCTGGAACTACCAAACTCACATTCAAGGGGATGCGAGATTTGATTCTAAATGAAGACGTGTGTAGGAAAAACGCTGGAGAAACTTCCAGTTCTATTCTACATACTGAAGGAAGAAGGAGAAGACCTGAACGGGGCAATAACAGGGGTAGGTCCAAATCCAGAAAGAGAGATCAGTCAAAACCAAGGGCTGACATTGAATGTTGGAATTGCAAAGAAAAGGGTCATTTTAGGAGCCAGTGTCCTAAACCAGTCGTTGCAAAAAACAATAAATAGGTGAACAACGTAACAACCGATGAAGAAGAAAAGGAAGTAGAAGATGATGCTCTTATTTGCTGCGTTGAAAACACTATCGAGTCCTGGATCATGGATTCAGGAGCTTCTTTTCACGCCGTCCCTTGCCCAGAGCTTGTGAAGAATCTACGAACAGGTAACTTTGGTAAAGTTCATTTGGCTAATGATAAGACACTTGACATTGCAGGGATTGGTGATGTTGATCTAAAAACCACACTCGGAACCACTTGGACATTGAAAGATGTCAAAGTAATTCCCAACTTGAAGAGGAAATTAATTTCAGTTGGTCAGCTGGATGACTAAGGTCATGGGGTTTTCTTCGGGGATGGTCAATGGAAGGTTATCAAGGGCAATCTCGTGATTGCACGTGGAAAGAAGAAGGGGACACTGTACATGGTGGAGGTACCCGCCGACGGTGTTAATGCCATGACTACAGGTCCGATCTAATTTATGGCACCAGCAACTCGGACATATGAGTGATAAAGGATTGAAAATGTTGGCCGAGAAAGGGAAGTTTCCAGATTTAAAGAAAGTTGAAACCGGATTCAGCGAACCATGCGTTCTCGGTAAACAGAAGAAAGTCACATTCTTGAAGATAACTCAGGCACCAAAAGCTCAGAAACTAGAGCTTATTCATTCGGATGTTTATGGACCTACTTCAGTCCAATCGGTAGGAGGATCTTCCTACTATGTGACATTCATTGATGACGCAACTCGAAAGGTATGGGTTTATTTCCTCAAAAATAAATTTAAAGTTTTTTATACCTTTAAGAAATGGAAAATTGCTATTGAAAATGAAACTGATTTGAAGGTCAAATGCCTGAAGTCGGACAATGGTGGGGAATACATCAGCAAAGAATTCACTGATTATTGTGCTGATCAGGGAAATCAAGATGATCAAGACAGTCCCAGGAACTCCTCAGCAAAATGGAGTTGCAGAACGGATGAACAGAACACTTAATGAAAGGGCGAGGAGAATGAGGTTAAACGCAGGGCTCCCCAAAATGTTCTGGGCCGATGCAGTTAACACTGCGGCTTATCTAATTAATCGTGGACCCTCTGTTCCTTTGGGTTTCAAAATACCAGAGGAAGTGTGGAAAGGAAAGGAGGTTAGTCTCAAACATCTGAAGGTATTTGGTTGTTCTGCTTACCGTTTATTGAGTGACAGGGATTAATTGGATCCAAAGGCCAAAAAGTGTACGTTCATTGGCTACGGATTAGACGAGATGGGTTACAGACTTTGGGATTCTGAAAGTAGGAAGGTAATCAGAAGTAAAAATGTCACGTTCAATGAAACAGAGTTATACAAAGACAAGAATGCAACAAAACCAGAAGTTCAGAAAGAATACATCGTTGTTGATACTGAGACCGAGAATACAGGTGATACTGAAACTCCAACAGATATTCAAGACAGTGGGAGCTCAGAGGTTGATGATTCAACCGACAGTGACAGTTCTGAAGAAGAAATTGAAGAACCATCACCAGCTACCGCTCCCGTTCCTCCTAAGACTAAGTGGGTCAGGAGATCTACTAGAGTTGCTGCACCGCCTGAGAGATATTCTCCATCTGCTAATTTTCTGTTGCTAACAGAGAACGGAGAACCGCAATGCTACACAGAAGCCATTCGTCTGAAAGATTCATTGCAGTGGGAGATAGCAATGAAGGATGAAATGAAATCTTTAGAGAAGAACAGAACGTGGGAGCTAACAAAGCTTCCCCCCGGTAAGAAGGCATTGCACAACAAATGGGTGTACATGGTCAAAGATGAACACGATGGTTCTAAGTGTTACAAGGCTAGATTGGTAGTTAAGGGGTTTCAACAGAAACCGGGGGTTGATTACAATGAAATCTTCTCTCCGGTTGTGAAGATGACTACTATCAGGTTGGTCCTAAGTATTGTTGCTGCCGAGAGTCTTCATCTAGAGCAGCTAGATGTGAAGACAGCTTTTCTACATGGGGATCTGATTGAAGATATTTACATGGCTCAACCTGAAGGGTTTCAGGTTAAAGGAAAAGAAAACATGGTCTGTAGACTAAAGAAGAGTTTGTATGGGTTGAAACAAGCTCCGAGGCAATGGTATTTGAAGTTCGACAACTTCATGGGTAGATCCGGATACAAGAAATGTGAGATGGATCAGTGCTGTTACATCAAGAAGTTCGAAAAGTCCTACATCATCCTCCTTCTATATGTGGATGATATGTTAATTGCAGGTTCTGACATGAAAGAGATAAATAAATTGAAGAAGCAAATGTCAGAAGAATTTGAAATGAAAGATCTGGTTGCTGCCAATCAGATACTCGGAATGAGTATCTCCAGGAACAAAGACGGATCTCTGACACTATCTCAAGAAAAGTACATTGGGAAAGTGTTAGAGAAATTCAAAATGAAAGATGTCAAGTCCCGAAGCACTCCACTAGGAAGTCAGTTTAAGCTTTCAAAAGACCAGTCACCAAAAACAGAAGAAGACATAGCCGAAATAACTAAGGTTCCTTACGCATCAGCTGTGGGAAGTCTTATGTACGCCATGGTGTGCACGAGGCCAGACATAGCACAGGCCGTGGGGGTAGTCAGTCGTTATATGTCTAATCTAGGAAAAGAACACTGGGAGGCAGTCAAATGGCTACTAAGATATTTGAAAGGCACTGCGAAGATGGGGTTACGGTTCTCAGGCAAAGATATTGTTCTAAAGGGCTATACAGATGCAGACCTTGGGGGATGCAAGGATTTTTATAAAAGCACAACCGGGTTTGTTTTTTCAGTGGGAGGAACTGCGGTTAGTTGGATGTCCAGATTACAGAAGTGCGTTGCTCTTTCAACTACTGAAGCTGAGTATATGGCTTGTGCTGAAGCCAGTAAAGAGTTGATTTGGTTGAAGAATTTTCTGGAAGAACTTGGGAAGAAACAGCCAGATAGTTCATTGTTTTGTGATAATCAAAGCGCTATTCATCTGGGGAAGAATCCTGTGTTTAATGGAAAAATGAAACACATTCAGCTTAGGTATCACTTCATCAGAGGTTTGATCAGTGATGGTACATTGAAGCTTGAAAAGATTAAAGGAACGGAGAATCCCGCGGATATGCTTACTAAGGTGGTGACCTTAGAGAAGTTGAAGCTATGTATAGCTTCAACTGGCCTTCAAGAATAATGATGAGAAGGCGCTGCAGTTAGAGGTAGAGAAGTTACAAGACTACAAAGAAGACGGAGACAGTTTGAAGTTTGTCAAAGCCTCCAAGTGGGAGATTGTAGAGTATGAAGGCTTTTAGGGTCAGCCGGCCCTAGAGTCTGTCAGGTTACGGGTTTCGGGCTGGGCCCCATATGGGCTTAACTTGTTGGTTAAGCTATTAACCCTAGACTAGTCTCTCTATATATGATGTAATAGTCTTGTAATTCTTTGAGCACCTAAATATAATAAATACCCTAGTTGCAGTAAGTGGATGTAGGTCATACCGACCGAACCACTGTAAATCTTTCGTGTTGTTTATTCGTTTTAGCGTGTGTTGCGTGTTGTGTGATACCCTAACAGCCGTCACCACAGAAACAGTTCAAATAAACATAAGTGGATCGTTTCTATGTCCAATTCTCTGTCCGACTGGCCAGTCTGGTCCGGTTCTGAAAACGCTGCTAAAATCTATGCCAAACTCCTCTCAGTTGCAATATATCATGGTACGCATGGAGCGAGAAGTTGACCGGTAGGTTGTAAACTAACCGAACAAATACGAAAAGGGCTTGTTTATCTTCGCTCATTTAACTTTAACCTAATAAATGAACAAACATGGACATTTAAAACATAATTTTTTTGTCATGTTTGTTCATTAAGAAAATAAATGTGTTTATTTATGTTCATTGATTAAAATTTTAAATATTGACGGTTCACGAACATAAACGAATATATGAAAACAAACATAAACGAACACCTATTAAAACTAAATGTGAATATCCAAATTAAAATTTAAAATAACATCATCATCTTGGTATTTCAAAACTAAAAAGAGATATCAAATTGATTTTAAATTAGGATTAGTAACAAATAAATTTGAATTTTAAACGAGCGTAATTAAACAAACAATGAATGTAATGGAACGAACAAAAAAGAACGTACACGAATGAGCGGGACACGTGTTCATGTTCGTTCATTAATTAAATGAACAAAAAATTGTGTTCACATTTGTTCGTTTATTACATAATGAACATAAACAAACTTCCACACCAATAGTTCACTGAACGTTAAGTTCGTTTACAGGTTACTGATCGGGGTAGGATCGTGTTACTCAAGGTGACAATGGCTCAATTGGTGGCCGTGGTGAGGAAAAGAAGTTTAAAAATCTGTCCCCGTTGATGGGGAACGCGATAGAGAAGGAGAAGAGAAACGCGTGTTCATGGCAAGCCAACATGAAGGATATATGTCGACATCTGTCCATCCTTGCGTTGGAGATGCTCTAAGTCGATCACAATAATTCACTAAGCTATGTTCGTTATGTGAAGTACAATTAATCATGCACACAATAACAAAAATATATATATATATATATATATATATATATATATATATATATATATATATAATTTTTGTCATCGATACCAAAGAAATTACGAAGCTAGTTAAAAATAAAGCAGATTGATCTTTACATTTATTCAACTACTTTTTCTTGAATGCGTTACTCGCAATATCTTGTGTGCCTACTACTATGCCAATTAATATCGTGTCACAAAACACCATTACTCACGCCTTCATTCGCATAAGCGCAAGGTATGCCAGTAACCTATAACCAAAGAACATAACCAGCAACATACCTATGCACGAACTCGTCGATAACTGACCTTCAATATCGTCTTCGATAAACTTACAACTTGCATGTTTACCGCGATACTGAAAACAACCCAACAGATACCATATATCCCGTCCTTGCCCGTATTGAACACGGATCAGTAACCTGTAACTGTAAAACGTCGAAGAAATGTATTTCATCCAAGCCATGAAACCCGGCACTTTATGCACATAATACCCTCCTGTCAACACAAATGCAAGCATTGTCACGGTTACAACTGTGGACGCTTGTTTAGCGTCCATTATAATCGCACCAACCGTGTACCCGAGCCCTTGAGAAACAAGAACATATGCTAGCAAAATCAACAAGGTTAGCACAAAGGCACCAACATCAGGTTTGAGCCCACACATCCAGTACGTTATGGTTATAAACATAGTCGGTAAAATGAGCTCCATGGGCGCGTCCCCAACTATACGCGCCATAAAGTATGACGACAATGAGTACATCCCGGAAGCTCGTTCTTTCGTGAAGACCGCTCGGTCTTGTGGAAACGCAAACACTGCGTTGAACGATGGGAACACGCCCCAAAATATTGAAAAGAAGAACAATAGACCGAGACGGTCTTGTATGTCCCGGAAATCGGAATGCCACCACATGAAACCCGCTAACAACGAGGCTGCCATCACTTGGAAGACTCGTAGCGGGTTGAACGTTTCGTGTTTTCTTTCCTTGAGGCTTCTTTGGATGAGAACGATGAACTGTTGGAACCACGTGTTGACACTGTTTGCACATCTAATCATATGCTTGTTCGAATCTTGATTCTTTACAAACGTATGATCTTTTACCGATGTATCCAAACACGCGTCCTTTACTTTTGGTGCTAGCAAATCATTGTAAGACGATATCAAAGTCTGCTTTATGTTTGGTCTTTGATCTTTGTCGGTTGTTGTGTCTTGTTGCCACACGCCTAGCATAAATTCGATCAAATTAATTAGCATAAAGTTGTTTAAATAATTAAAGTAACGTAATCATACATCAAATTATATCTGGCACAAATATTAATTAGGTTGTACATGATTTGTTAAATAAAAAAGAAAAGTTGGAATTATTGGAAGTGCACTCAAATAGTCGCTAATGGGGTAAACGACACCCACCCACCATGAACCACTTTATTATCTCAAAAGGGTTCCCTTTAATGGTATTATTGATCGTCACGTAACATGTGATTGCACTAAAAAAGGTTCTTTTATGTAACACGCTAAGTATTTGAAAATCCGACCGACAGTTGAACCGTCGGTTTATTTATCTGGATCATTAGCTAGTAAGCTAAACTGACAACACTTGTGCTTCCTGGTTTAACCGGTCGGACCAACTAATCTGATACGATTTTAAAAACACTATCGTGGAGACAACGGACTCACATCTTATAAATTGCAAAGAATAAAGGTGTCGACAAATTTAAAACAGAAAACAAGAAAGGATTGATATGAGTTATTAACTTATTATATGTAAGCAGTAGTGTCACCTTCCTCTCTGACTTTATATTTATTTAAATAATCTTAAGAGGAGCGATTTGTAAACACTAGTTATAAAATCAATTTAGATTCTTAACAAGTATCTGATTCTAATTCTAATAAGATGTCTTTAATTTAATAGATATTTCAAGAAAGATGCAATATGTTTTGTTATAAAGATGATTAATTAATTACTCTTTCTTGTATAAATTTTCAATCATGTTCTAGTTTTGTATTTGCTTTTCTTATATATTATGTAAATTAATATTATTGTCGACTTATAATTTAAGTTTTTTTTATATAGAAAAATGAAAAATTAAACTTTGGATATCTTTATCCTATCTAAAAACTAATATAAAAAAGAATGATTAAAAATGTTGATCTTTAAAAAGAAATTAAACGGGAAAACGTAAAGGGAAAACTTTCTTCCCCACTACAACATTTATAAAAATTACTTTCTTGGTGACATGTCCTAATGCTATTTCTCTTTGAGGAAAAGATCCCATTTCAAAATCATGATAATGACAAGTTAATAAGCTTTTGTGACAATTACGTATATAATTTCATTTGGAATATATTTTATTATACTTTTGTAAAAGAAAACAAAAAGGTTTCTAAACCAAAAATAGAATTAAATGTTTCCTTTTATTGTTACTAATTAACAAAAACTAAACCCATAATAACTAGATTTATAAATATTATTAAGTACTACTAAAGTTGAAGAAAAATAGGAACTAATTATAACGGATAAACCCATAAACCATATCTTGTTTTGAAACAAACTCTTCCTCACTCTTTACCCGACCCGTGATTTATGACGGACAATAACTGAATTGAACCATTAAATCAGCATGACTCTTAAAAAAATAAAAAATAAAAAAATCTTAAATCTAGGCTTTGGGAATCAACGAATCAATATAAATAGAAAAACATAACGGAATACCACATGTGTCCATTTAAATACTGCCACGTTGACGCAAATTACAAGATCCAACCAATTTCATGAAACTCCGTTTTTATAAAATCTCAATTTCATGAAATTCCGTTTTTATAAAATTTAGCAAGTTGGTGTTATAATAAAAAAAATTTAAACTTCAAATTCATACACCATTTTATTCACTACGAGACTTAAATCCTCAATCTCTTTTAAAAGAGAAACATTTTATTAACATTTTGCTACCATTGGGTTACAAGCCCTTATTTTTTAATACATAAATATAAAATTAATTACCATGAATAAATACAAGCATATGTTTCAATTTAATTTTACTATGATATATTAGACGGTTTATATAATAGCATCTGCAGTGGGACGTGATGGTCTGAGTTGGCACTCCTATCATGTCCTAAAAACGCACCCGTGTGTGATAAGTGAAAGACACAACCATGAAGCCCTCAACGGGCGTGAAACATCTATCCCATATACAAACCCATCATTAACTATTTTAAATTAAAATTCTTTAACCTAAAAACACCTGTTGGTATTACTAACCCATGACACGTCTTTACTACAGTGATTAAACTACTACTTACATAACATTCTACATAGCAACATTTTTTATCACCGTCAATAAACCATTATGAAAGATTTAAAGCTACTTAAATACTTTTCTTCTAACGCATATTGTACCTTTGAAAATTACGTGTAAATATATTATTATACGGGTTTTTATGAGCGTATCTAACCTAATATTCTTTCATTTAACGGGAACAAATGGTTGTTTGACGATTGGCCGACACGATAAATATAAAAACGAATTTAATGAACAGTGAACACACTCATCAACAGTGGAGTAAGATAAAACATACCGTTTGCAAGATCAAGCAAAAAATCGGCGGGATTCATCGGAAAAGATGGCCGGAATCCCACCGAATCAAAATATCCCATCGCTTCCGACCCTTTCCCAAAGTAAATGCACCTTCCTTCCGACAACACCAGCACCGTATCAAACATCTGAAACACCCTGCTTGACGGTTGGTGCACCGACGTCACCACCGTCTTCCTCTTCTGGTGTGCCAACCCACCCAAGGTGGACACCAGCCAGTGCGCCGCCGTCGAGTCCAAACCCGACGTCGGTTCGTCAAGTATCAACAAACTCGGGTTCATCAACATCTCGTGTGCGATACTCACACGCTTCCGTTCCCCGCCTGCAGTCACGGATGAAAAAAAAATCAGGCCCCTAAAATTATCAAATTTTAAAATAAAAATATTAATCACATGTATTATACTAACTTAATTATTGGTAAATTTTAATTATTTAATAAAATTAATTTTGTTTATGTTTTTCAACAAATATAATTTCATGCTCGGTTATTAATTAGTTTATATACAATATCTTTAGAACCAAACCAGCCGTCTTAATAGTTTTATGAGTCTACTGGTCAGACTTGATTTAAAAACCAGCTAACTTCAAAAATATTGCAAAACAACCTTAAAAATATCTTATATTTTCATATAGATCTTTTTTTTAAATAATTTTATTTTAAAAGAATTATTAAAATCCGGTTCGACCCGTTCAATTAACCGAAAGACACTTTAAATAGGCTAACTGAACCGGATAGGTACCCGATTTCCGGTCCAACCAGCCGATCCGATCGTGAAAACATTGTTTATATATAGATTTGTTTCCGTCCACCTGAGACTCCGCGGATGAACGTGTTTCCAATTATGGTGTTCTCGCATTTAGACAATCCAAGCTCGGCAATCACCGAATCCGCCACCTCCGTCTTCTCCCGACGGGATAAGCTCTTCGGGAGCCGGAGGAGAGCGCAGAAGATCAAAGTTTCCCGGACAGTGAGATGCGGATAAAGAACGTCATCCTGCGTGACAAACCCAGTCCGTTTCCGTACCATCTTCGTCGGTTTCCGGCCGTTAACGAGTACTGTTCCGGTGAAGTAGTTTTCCGGCAACCTTCCGGCAAGAGCGTTGAGAAGTGTGGACTTCCCACTTCCCGAAGGACCCAGAACGGCCATAAGCTCCCCAGGACGTACCATGCCAGTAACCCCGTTTAAGATGGTCCGTTCTTGGATGACGGACGAGTCGGCGTCCGTGGGTCTTCTGAACATGGTTCGAATTACGCCATTGCCACTGTCTTTTTGAAGATTAACTTTGTAACAAACATCATGGAATTGGAGGTGAATGGGGAAGGAAGACGGAGATGAGTGATTGTTGGGTGGATGTTGTTGAGTCATGTTTGGTTATGGGAGTAAGCAAAGTGGGAGATGGAGGAGAGTATTTATGGAGATGGTGGCGGATGTTGACAGTGATTTCCGACGTCAAAAGATGACACGTTAAGAGTGAGGGTACGTGTCAGGTGCAGATGGAAGGGTGTTTAGGTTCAATGGTTCGTTCTCATTTTAGTTTAAAGTTGGAACCAACTGCCCCAATTATATATTCTCTTTTAGTTCATGTTGATGGGCTAATCCAAGTTTGTATATGGGCTGATCTGGTACGGCCCAAAAGGGACCCGATAATATGTTTTAAGTTTATGTGTTTTGTTTGGTTTTAAGTTTCTGTTTGAGTTTGAGTATGAATAGAATAAGGAGTCTAGTCAGATTAGAATACTTGGGCTGCAAGTATTTGTAGTTTATAAATAGGGTTTCTCATTTTATTGTAAGCAGAGAGTTTTTCAAGTTAATAAAATCAAGAAAAGGCGTCGTGGGTTTTCGTCCTCCCACAAAATACCGGTGTTCGTTCTATGCTATCAATTCACTGATTCCATCAATTGGTATCAGAGCCAGTTTTGTGCGCTCTAAGGTATCGACGAAGTAGAGGGTGGGGCGAATAACCACTCTCAAGAAGACAACACAAGGGCTGTCGGAGGTGCAGGCTTGTGATTGAAAGTTGGAACCAGGAAAACAACACAGAGGCTGCAGAGGTGTAGGTTTGTGGTTGAAAGGTTGATACCAAGAAGACAATACAGGAGTCGAGGAGCAACAGACCTGTGAACAATGGCCGACGGAGTGGCAGGCGGAAATCCGTTGAATCAGATCGTCCTACAGCAAAGAGAGACTGGTAGTTCATCGTTAATATGCCCCAAGTTAACGAATACGAACTATAATACGTGGACAGTCATGATGGAAGCAATCCTTGATGCACAAGGATTATGGGAAACAATCGACCCGGTTACGGGTGACGCCGTAGACGAAAAGAAGAACAAGATTGCAAGAGCAATGATATATCAATCCCTCCCTGAAAACATCCTCATGCAAGTAGCTAGAACTCGGAGTGCAAGAGAGATTTGGGAGACACTGCGGGTAAGATTTCTGGGTGCAGACCGGGTGCAACAAGCACGATTACAAACGCTAAACCGAGAGCTTGAAAACCTAAAGATGAAAGACAGTGAAACCGTTGAAGATTTTGCGGGTAAGCTATCTGAGTTTGTCACCAAATTCAACAGCTTGGGTGAAAGTGTAGATGACTCAAAGGTTGTCAAGAAACTCCTTGATTCCATGCCACCTCGTTTCATTGCAATCGTGGCAACAATAGAGCAAGTGGTCGACCTAAATGCCCTGACGTTTGAAGATTGTATCGGGCGTCTCAAAGCCTTCGAAGAAAGGATAAAAGGTCAAGAGAGTCAAGTAGAAAAGGAGAGCAAACTAATGTTTGCTAGGAACGATTTGACGGGGAAAAGAAACAGTGATATGAGCCGGTCACAAGGTAGAGGACAAGGTATGGAGGGTCGTGGAAGAGGTCGAGGAAGAGGACGTGGTTTCGGTCGAGGACGGGGCAGAAGCAAAACCTTTGGAGAGACCCGGGTTAACAATCAAAACCGGGAGGCTAATGAACCAAATCAAGAGGGTAATCGTAGTCGAGATAAAAGAACTATTCGTTGCTATAACTGCAACAACCTCGGACATTACTCTTGGGAATGTACAAAACAAGCCGAATCCACAAAACAAACCGACCCACAGGCCAACCTAAATCAGGTAGAGAATCGTGTCCAAACCCTCATGATGGCTAAAGTTGATATGCATGAAGACAAGATTCTGTTAAATGAGGATAAAGTGCACCCAATGCAATACGCAAACGACTCGTGTGACGAAAACGTATGGTATTTGGACAATGGTGCCTCAAACCATATGACGGGTCGGGACACACACTTTACCGACATTGACTTCAAGATAACAGGCTTGGTTAGATTTGGTGACGGGTCAAAGGTGAGAATCCAGGGAAAAGGATCGATATTGTTTGAATGCAAGAACGGAGAGCATCGAGTAATCAATGATGTTTATTATATACCGGACCTTCGTAACAACATACTAAGCCTTGGTCAACTAACCGAGAACGGATGCAAAGTATGGATGGAGAATGAGCATCTATGGCTTTATGAGGGAGATGGTCAACTACTTATGAAGGTACCACGAAGTCAAAACCGCTTATACAAAATCGTCTTAAAAATTGGTAGTCCGGTATGTCTCTTAAACTCTATAGACGACCGAGCGTGGCTATGGCACGCCCGACTTGGTCACTTAAATTTCAAATCAATCAATAACATGAAAAATAATGGAATGGTGCATGGTGACCTACAGAGCTTGCATGGTGATCGAATATGTAATGCTTGCATGCTAGGCAAACATAATCGAGAACCATTTCCTAAACAGGCCATGCATCGTGCTTCAAAACCGCTTGAACTAGTCCATAGTGATTTATGTGGACCGATCTTCCCACCCACTTTGGGAGGAAATCGTTATTTCATGTTATTGGTTGACGATTGCACGAGATACACATGGGTTTACACACTTAAAAACAAAGATGATGCATTATGTGTGTTTAAAAGTTTTAAACAGGAAGTAGAATTGGAGATGTCTCTGAAAGTAAAAGCTCTTAGAAGTGACCGGGGAGGAGAATTTCTCAATCGCTTATTCACTAACTATTGTGACGAAACAGGAATCAAGCGTTCCTTTACAGCTCCCTATTCACCTCAACAAAACGGGGTTGTTGAAAGACGTAATAGAACCGTCTTGAACAGTACAAGAAGCATGCTCAAAGCTATGGGCCTCCCTCAAAACTTTTGGGGAGAAGGAGTACGTCATTCCGTTTACATCATGAATCGGGTTGAAACGAAAGCCTTAAAAAACATAACCCCTTATGAAGCTTTGAAGGGACACAAACCCAATGTAGCACATCTTCGTGTTTTCGGGTGCTCTTGCTTCATGAAGATACCCCTGGTGAACGTTAAAAAGCTAGACGATAGAAGCAAAGAGGTTGTATATCTTGGGTCCGAACCTGGCTCAAAAGCCTACAGATTGTTTGACCCATTACAGAAAAGACTTTATGTAAGTCGTGACGTGAAATTTCAAGAGACAGTAAAATATGACTGGGCCAAGTGTTCACAACTAATCGATCTGGGAAGCGGACCTGAATGGATCGAGTTTATGGTCAAATCTGGTGAAGAATTACAACATGGGTCAACCCAACCAGCTACCGAGCCTACAAGCCCACTTCAAGAACAAGACACCACTTCTGGACCATATGTTCAGGCCCAACAAAGTCCAATACAACAGGCCCAATCTGAAATACCTAATGCTGAGACAGAAGAAACAAACGAGCAGACCAGTAGTTCAAGTGAAACTACTGCTGGTCCATCCCTTAGAAGATCTACGAGGCAACCTGTTAAACCAAGGCATTTGGATGATTTTGTATTGGTGCATGAAGATGAGCTCCTGCTGTTAGACGATGAACCCGCAAATTTTTACGAAGCAGCGGAGTACAAAGAGTGGCAACAGGCAATGAAAAATGAGTTAACCTCAATTGAAGAAAATAATACATGGGAATTATGTGATCTACCGGTCGGTCACAAATCAATTGGGTTAAAATGGGTGTTTAAAGTGAAGCGAGACGCTCAAGGAATCATAACAAAGTATAAAGCACGTTTGGTAGCAAAGGGATATGTTCAGGAACAGGGAATCGATTTTGAAGAAGCATTCGCTCCAGTGGCACGAGTTGAAACAGTAAGATTGTTACTAGCTATAGCAGCCAAACGAGGATGGAGTGTTCATCATCTCGATGTTAAGTCAGCCTTCTTGAATGGCGATTTGAAGGAGGAAGTTTATGTTAAACAACCGGAGGGTTTCGTTATTCGTGGAAAAGAATCCAAGGTGTACCGGTTACGAAAGGCGTTGTATGGGCTCCGACAAGCACCACGAGCTTGGAACGAGAAATTAGATAACACGTTTAAACAGCTCGGTTTCGTTCGGTGCCAAAAGGAACAAGCTGTTTACACTCGCCTACAGAAACAAGAATTGATTATCGTCGGTGTTTATGTTGATGATCTTGTAATTACCGGGACGAACTCAGCTGAAATAGAGAGGTTTAAGAGCCAAATGAAGCTAAAATATGATATGAGTGACCTGGGAATATTGTCATATTACCTTGGTATTGAAGTTAAACAAGAGAAAGGATCAATCGAGTTAAAACAATCAGCCTATGCCAAGAAGATATTGAAACTGGCTAACATGATAGATTGCAATCCATCTAAATATCCCATGGAGCCACGGGTACAGATTGTACAAACCGAGAATGAGGAAGAAGTAGACGCTACAATGTATCGACGACTGATCGGAAGCCTTCGTTACCTCTTACACACTAGACCGGATCTAGCATACTCGGTTGGTGTAGCTAGTCGATTTATGCAGTCACCAAAGCAAAGTCATTTGCAACTTGTGAAGCATATTATAAGGTATTTAAAAGGGACTGTAAACATGGGGATACGTTACGGTCAGCAAGGAGGAGACGATTTGGTAGGCTACAGTGATAGTAGTCATGCCACAGACCAAACCGATGGAAGAAGTACCACCGGTATGGTGTTCTATTATGGAGATTCGATTATTTCATGGAATTCGCAAAAGCAACAAACTGTAGCATTGTCATCGTGTGAAGCCGAGTTTATGGCAGCTGCCGCAACGGCATGTCAAGCAATATGGCTTAAAGGGGTCTTAGGTGAAATTACAAGATCGGAAGAGAAGACTGTGCTGCTACGTGTTGACAACAAATCATCAATTGCTTTGATGAAAAATCCAGTGTTTCATGGTCGTAGTAAACATATCAACACGAGGTTCCATTTTATTCGTGAGAGTATTGAACGAGGTGAAGTACGTGTTGAACATGTTAGCGGTGAAGAACAAAAGGCTGACCCATTAACGAAAGCATTACCGAGAATTAAATTTGAAGAGATGAGAAGCCTACTAGGTTTGAAGAACTTGGGAGGTACAAACAAGGATTAGGGGGTTGAATGATGGGCTAATCCAAGTTTGTATATGGGCTGATCTGGTACGGCCCAAAAGGGACCCGATAATATGTTTTAAGTTTATGTGTTTTGTTTGGTTTTAAGTTTCTGTTTGAGTTTGAGTATGAATAGAATAAGGAGTCTAGTCAGATTAGAATACTTGGGCTGCAAGTATTTGTAGTTTATAAATAGGGTTTCTCATTTTATTGTAAGCAGAGAGTTTTTCAAGTTAATAAAATCAAGAAAAGGCGTCGTGGGTTTTCGTCCTCCCACAAAATACCGGTGTTCGTTCTATGCTATCAATTCACTGATTCCATCACATGTTACATCTTTTATTTGGTTGGTTGTTTAATCGATTTTAATATTGGTCTATACATGTGTTATGTTTCAGGTAGTGTAATTCAACATATTTATACGTGTTGTTGTTTTGTACAATTGATAGGGGCTGTTTTTTTAACTATGACCCAAGCAATATTACTTACTTTACCCACGACCGGCTTATACGTCGGTCGATGAAAGCCATATGTTTTTGTAGCGATTAAGTTTAAGTTCACTATCACAATCATCATCACCGACTTCACTTTCTTGTTATTTCGTAAATTTTTCTTTAAGATATGACCTAGTTTTTCTTTAATATTTTGTAATATTTAAAAGAATCTACATACAAGGTTTTGTTTAATAAGATTTTAAGGGAAAAGACGTACAATAGTAACTAAGTTTTTGATGTGTTTCATTAAAGTTACTGAAAGACTTTTTACTTATATAAAGTCACACAACTCTCATTAGCTGTTTACAATCTTATATAATTTTTTGTATAAATGTTATTTTTATTTTAAATTAAGTGAGTCAAATGTAACATTGATAAAGATGATATATTGAATGATTTACAGACTCAAAAGGAACGTTACAAACTTAGACAATGAATCCAAACCCTAGACTATATAAAAGAGATTTTAAGATCTCATTTGATAGAATAAAACACTGAATATAACAAACTGTGTACAAGATGCTACTATTCCACTATTGAAAATAACTAATTAGCAGATCAATTAGGGTTTGTGGAAGAGATGATGAACAACTGAATAGAAGAAGAAACAAGTGGATATCAAAATAAAAACGAGTAACCCTAACCGGATCTTTTCTTCCTTTTTATTTTATGTGACGACTTTTGAACTTTAAATAGCCAGCTTCGGTCCTTAATATTTGATAAAATTTTCAACAACAGTCCCTCAACGACATGCTTCCATACTTTAGCTCATATCTTCAAACTAATCTTACAGTAATCCTGATAACTCAAACGAAAAACATTCAAAGAACGCATATTAGTAACTGTATAAGGAATTAAAATCAAATTCAGTACTTGAATTGTTATATAAGATATACATCTATATTTTTAACTAACATATATGAATTTTGATTACTATTTAATGATTTTTTTCAAGTTAATTTGAAATAAAACATAATTATATATGATGAGAAAAGATCCCTAAATAATAGTGAAACTTCATAATTGTTCAATTTTAAGTAAATTAGAAAAAAAAAAGTTCACTAAATAGTATAGAAGATTCATATTTGCTGCTTAATTTTAAAAAAGTTTAACATTTATAAAAAAAATTATATAAGATTGGAACAACTAATTAAAGTTGATTTACTTTATCGAGACAGTTGAAAAACTTGATTAGTATTATGTAAAATGAACTCTAATTTAAATATAAATTGTTTTATTAAAAACATTTTTTTGAACGGCAAACGTTAATTCTACTATATTTTTACACCAATAATCATAAACTACACCATTGTCCAGGTGACCTTCCTTCTAAGAGGCATATACCTCTACCAAATGGGCTAGCCCCACATTGGCTACGCTTTATTAAAAACTTAAAGTTTCATTTTTCCATGTTTTTTTTTGTTTTTGATTTTATAATAGAGATGTATGTAATATAAACACGTCTAATCAATGCGAATGTTGGAATACCAGAATGAAAAATGTAGTAATGTCAAATCAAACGGAGTCAACTTAACATGATTCAATTACATATGATGACATATATAGTAACCCTTTATAACTTGTTTCTTGTTAGATTCAATGTTACGAACGTAGCTTAAACTATTATTAGCGATTTGATGAATCAAATATGTATGTGCATTTTCTTGCTTTGGATTTAGATTCTAACCCATGGTTTTATGGTTTTATCTTCTTCTTTTTTTCGTGTTATTTCAAGATGTCTTTTTTACGTATATTGGTATACATATCTCTTTAAAAAAATCTTTATAATTAATCTTTTTAATAACGAGATTATGATACGCATTAAGATAAAAGAAGGTGAGTTTAAAGTATTTGTATATTTAAAAGGATATATTGTTTCTTATACTTTATTTAATTTTAAATACTTTTACTTTATTCGTTTGGTTTAATGAGTTTGTGGTAACGAAAGACAACTTTTTTGGCTGCTTTCCTTCTTTTTCTTTTTGCATTCGTTTTTCCCCTTATGATTGTGTTTTTGCAATATTATATACTTGATAATATCTTTTGCTTTTCTTAGAAAATTAAGATTAAACTTGATAACATCTTTTATGCTAAAATCTATGGCGAACTAATTTCGGTTGCAAAGACTATCACACTATCGAATTGACGACAAACTTTACTATTAAAAAAAATATGGTCAGAAATCAGTCGTAATAGTTAAAGTTTTGAGAAAAAGATAAAGAAGAATTGAGAAAGAGTTGGACTCGAACTTGATTTCTTGTTGATCACTTTAGGTGTTGGTGGAGGCCACATATGAAAAAGTAACAACATAATTATCCTTTAAGACGGGTTTCAATTCATGACTCGTACGGCATCAAGAGGTTTACTTTTAATAAAGTAAATAATAAATAATGAATGGATCAAATTATAGATGATAACAAATTAACCCTAAACGCACATGACTTATTAATAATATGTGATAAGTCAATTATTGCTTTTAAATCAATTGTAAACGTGGTTTAATCAATCGGAGTGATGCCTTTTCTCTATGAACATATACTAAACTGTTCTAACAGATTTCAAGAAATGACTAGCAAATGAGTTTCAATCATGCTTCGTTCACTTGTTTTGTTAGAAGAAATATCGGATCTAAGAAATTAAATTGTTTAGAAAAATCTTTATTTCTTAGATAGCTACGAAGATCTCATTAAGAGAATGCAAACCTATAAATTATTTAATTATAAGCATCCTATGTATGTATACTTATTTATGTCCAAAGTAATTGAAATCTCATTTTTTCAACAAATTTTCTAATGATACATCATATGATGGAGATGAGTCGACAATACATGAAATTCCTACAATTAAATCCTACATATTATATGTAGGTTCTACCTTTGAATATTTCCTTGTGAAAATTATACAGTCTCCGAGCTATTTATCTAGTAGACATGACGTTCTTGAACTTCACTTCTATTTGCATAGATGATAATACACTTCACGTGTGAATCTCCCTGACCTTGTGTCACAAACTCACACTCCAGTTCCTGGTAATGGTTAGTCGTGATGAATTGAACAGAACACACAACAGAAACTAAAACATTAATGTTTCATTCATTGAACATTGTTTTTACAACTTTAACCAAACAGTCTCATCATTGTTCCTAACTAGAAACATAAATACATAATACTTCGGGACTTATAGTCTTCCCAACAAGCCTTCCTTTCGTAAATATGAACCTTCTCCTCTAGACTTGGAATGCCAATCAATACTAAGTTAATTTGAATCAACCAAAAAAGTATAAAAATGTAAGAGCTTTAATTGAACTTTAATAGCAAGTTAGTTAAGTTTGAACTCGAGCCATAAGGCTCTAATTTAGTTCTTTAGAAATTTTGAATTGTGAAAGTTACCGAACATAAACCTAATTAGTCACACAAAACAAATCATCAAACTTCTCAAACCGAAACTAATCCACGTACCTTGCTCAAATTTCTCAAACCGAAACTTATTAGTTCAATTCGCGGTTCACTTTTAGTTCTACGGCCTTTTTGAGCAGCCTACTAAAATTGTTTAGCCTAAAACATATGGAACCAATCTTTTTTATTTTTATCTTTTGCAATTTTTGGCCACAAAATAAAACATCAAATGATGTATTTTTTAGTCGAATACGGTAAATTTTGTTGAAGCGAAGAAATTGCACTACATTTTGAATCGAGGAAATGCCAAGTGTGGATCTATAACGGGTTTAATTAGGATATGCACGTTTATACCTTAATTATGTATTTACTTCAAGTATTTTATGGTGCAAAATGTAGAATATTAAAGAACTTTTATATAGGCATCGGTGGAATAAGATAGTGGTCTGAGTGAATTTAAATCAACGTCTATCGGATTTTGTAGATCTACTCGTGAATTTACATTATATAATAGTAATTCATAGCGCGTTTAGAACTCAAACGGAGAGAAAATGCTTGATTTTACACGCGCTTTCATCACTAAGCAACATGTTGGTAAGAAGACGGAATGGTATTACACGCTCTTTGCACCTTATTAGTATAACGTCGAGTCTAGTCTTTTATATTCGCAATAATCTAGACAAAGGGTATCATATATTCTTCTAATTATAATCAAAGATACAACTCAACGCATAAAAAAGAGTGGAGAGAACCATTCATCTTTTACCAATACTTATGTTCTATTCCATATGTTCGTATATCCAACTCTAAGCAACACGTAGAGCCTTTGCATATTGTAACACGCATTGGCATAATGCAAAGTCTTAGTGACAGAGGATTAACAATAATGACACACACAAATAGCATCGTTAAGAGAATATATATAAATTATAAAGAAAAGAACCATCTTTTTTTCCAAAAAGGAAAGGAACGTATATAGTTGCTAAATTGTGAGAGTCAACTCCGTACGTGTGTGTATATATATATAGGGTGCGGTTTAAATAATAAATAATATACATGTGTGTTACATTATGTTATATTAATGTATGAACATAAAGTAATATTTAACCATGTGAAATGTTTCTTAGGACTAAAAACAATTTTTCAAATACATCACCATTAATTTGATGAAAGAAATGTTTACCAAGCCTTACTAAACCACTACTATGCTTGCAAATACTAAAATTAAAATATAGAATTAATTGTATAAATCCCTTGTGGTTTGATTAAATTATATATTTAGCCTCTAGAATTGAAAATTTGTAAATTTAGCTAAAACATTTGATATTATGTTGCAAGTTTGGCCTCTAACATTGATAAAAGTCGGTTTTTAACGAAAAATTACCCCATGTGCCCTTCATGTGGGGGTAATTCAGACTTTTAAAATTTTAATCTTAATAAAACACTACTTTTTTTCCTCCCAGTTACAAACTACGTTGCTGAATATTGGACGATCATGAACTCCTTCTAGTTCCCTTTGGCCTTTTGGCGCCGAGCCACGTTCTAGAGGGCCCCCACAAAAAATTTCTTGTTTGGGTATCATATGTCGATTAACATATATAAAAAGGTTTATAAACTTATTAGTAATTATATATTCTAGAAGGGCTCTATAAGTCTCGCTTTTTTTTGCTGAAAGGATATTCTATAGGGGCCTAATAAGTCAAGTTGTTTACTAATTAGGTTAAAATATATTTATTCTTTATAGAACAAAAAAGGGGATAGAGTACGGGATTGGCGATGACAATTAGCCTTTGGCGATAGTCGGTAGTCGATACATAAAAAAAAAATTGTTTAAATATTTAACAAATAAAAACATAAAGTTCAACGTTTATTCATACCGTAGGAGTTCGGAAATCACAAAACATTACAAAATTAAACATTACAATTCGACAAAAAGAAGAAAAAAAAATATATATATATATATATATATATATATATATATATATATTTTTTAATTTTAGCCGTCATTCTCGGAGTTACTAGTGGATCCTCGTAGTCTATCATCTTCGGCGAGTTCTTCATTTGTAAGTGGGCTCGCCAATCCTTGGTTGACCTCAGATTCGTGTATGAATTCTTCAACTTCAATTTCGTCTTCAAGCGAACTCCTATCTTGTCTCCTATCTACCGCATCCAAATGGTCTTTCAAGCAAATGCACATTTCCATTGCCGCGGGGGTGAGTCTAGTTCTTCGAATAGATAAAACCCTGTCACTAAGAGAAAAAACGGATTCCGAAGCTACCGTGGAAGCTTGGACGGTTAGTAAATCACGGGCCATGGCGGAAAGGACCGGAAAAGTAGATTCGTTTCCTTTCCACCAAGCCAAAATATCAAATTCCTCAAAAACATCCGGACTCATAAATGATAAAAAGTTTGTTCTCGTATACCTTCCGAGTTCGTTACTCGGGGTGGACCCTCTAGCCCGTTTAGTAAATTCATTTCTCATTTCGTTATACAAATTTAAGTTCACATTCCTCGAGCTGCTACTTGATGCGCCCGCGCCCATCGTATCATGTGGGGTTTGTGTTGTACCATATTTATGTAAATAAATATCAAACAAATCTTGCAAACATTTGTTAAAATAAGTTTTTGTTACAGTTGAAAAATGAATATCTTCGGCATTCAAATCCAAATCGTAAGTTATTTTATCAATCAAGACCGTAAACATTAATTGTAGGGTTTAATGCGGCGGCACAAGTTATAACCGGAGGCATTTCTTTAAAATATTTAACAAATTTTTCTTTCATCGGTTTTATCATTCTCGTAAAAAGAGTATTTTTATTTTCAAGTTCGGCTAATTTGTTACACATTAGAAATATTTGTTTAAGAGCCAAGGGACTTGTGGGGTAATAAACCCCGGATAAAAAATTAGTGGCGGTTTTGAAAACTTCGAGTAATTCGGTTATATTTTCAAGAATTTCCCAACTCGTAGACGGAAAACTTTGAATTTTATGACGCGGTTTTGAGGAAATCACATCATGAAAAATTGATAAAGTATCTTTTTGACGTATAGCACTATGAAACATTTTATAAGTTGAATTTCATCTTGTTGGGAGGTCCCAATTGGGACCTAAGCAAATCAAACCTGTATCGTTACATAATCTAATATATTCATGGTATCTTTTTTTACTACTACTAAAAACGTCTTTAAGCATGACTCGAAATGCATTACTTAATTCAATAACGGGTCCAACCGCAAGCCCGTCTTGCACGGCTAAGTTGATGATGTCTGCAATACATCGACTATGGAAAAAAGCGCCGTTGCAAATCGGATTATATTTTAATATTAATTTTTGAACCGCATTTGTATTATTTGAGGCATTTTCAAAAGATATTGAAAATAATTTATTTTGTAATTTAAATTCGGTTATCACACCATCTAAAATGTGAAATAAATTTTGACCCGTGTGCGGATATTCAAACATCTCAAACGCGATTGTACGTTTCATCATTTGCCACGTATTGGGATCAACCCAATGAGCGGTAACGCAAATATATGAGTCGGGAATACCATGTGGAGCCGACCAAACGTCGGTGGTTAAGTTCACACCGGTTTCCAATTTTTCAAAACCTAAAATTAATTCTTTTTTTGCTTTTTTCCACATTTTTAGACAATCACGTCTAAGAGTACTACGACTTACTTGATGATAACGTGGTTGAAGGGCTTCTTGAATCATCCTCGTCGTGAGCGGGTTGTCATAGATGCTTGACCCTCGCTTGTCATAGATGCTTGACCCAAACACATTATAAATATTTGGATCGAAGTTCCAAATTCCACCATCGCTTGTCATAGATGCTTGACCCTCACCCGGAATATTCTTCAAACTCGGACACGATTTTTTCAGATGAGTTTTTAGAGTAGAATTTGATTCCTTTTTAAAAAAACCACCACAATTTTTGCAACGAGCACGTTCCAACCCGTTAGACAACTCACATAGATCGTAGTTTGACCAAATTGCGGGGTTCCTCGTTGTTGGTATGATTTTCACAACGCTAACTTCGTTAGAGGAAACACCAAAACTTGATTCTGCCATAGCGTTTTTTTGAGAGTTTTTTTTAGCTTTTTTTGAGCGTTTTTGAGCGTTTTCGAGCGTTTTTTTATAAACGAGAGTGTAGAGAGCGGGTTTGAGAAGTGTGATTTAACCAAAACACCCATTACCTATTTATAATGTGTTTGGGTGTTAAAATGGGTGAAAAAAACGGTCAAAAACGGGTCTAACGGTCAAAAAACGGCTATCCCAACGGTTATATTTTGAAAGTTACCGTTAAACCGGTTTAAACCGGTACCGGTTCCCCAAACCGGTTAACAAAAAACCGGTTTTATATATTTGCCTATTAAACCGGTTCATAACCGCCGGTTCATACCGGTTTGAAACCGGTTCCACTTAAACCGGTTCGTATTCGGGTCGGGTTTCGGGTCGAAACCGGTTTAACTATTCCAAACCGGTTTTTTTGCCCACCTCTACTAGTAAGTCATCATCAAACCGTAAGCAAAATAATAAGACCCCATATCTTAAGATTCACTTTAGGCCCAGGTTAAGTCGGACTCTGCCTACCATTTTAGTTGTCAAGCTTTTATAAAAGTGATTGAAACACAAACCGAAGAACAAAAACCTGGTTTGTAGAAGACAGACAATCCAAAATCAATAGCCTTAAGCTGTGCATCCTCATCATGACTATGAAACAAAAAGTTTTCAGGCTTGAGATCTCTATGCATAACCCCAAGAGAATGGCAAGCTTCAACAACACGAACAACCGTCTTCATCAATTTCGCGGCTTCCTTTTCACTATAATGCCCTTTCTGTACAATCCTATCAAACAGCTCACCACCCTCGCACAATTCCATAACTAGATGAACAAACACATTTTCCTCATACGCGCCTTTGATTCTCACGACGCATGGATACTCCGATAAGTGATGCATGATTTGAATCTCTCTCCATACGTCATCGTAATCTTCCTTACATAGAAGCTTCCTTTTAGGTATGGATTTGCATGCGAAATCGACGCCTGTTGATTTCTGTCTGCAAAGGTAGGTTGTACCGAATTGACCGTGCCCTAATTTCTTCCCCATGATGAAATGGTCTCTCAGTCTTGGAGTTGGGTGTGAGAGGACTGTGTTGGAAGGCTTTAAAGATGAAATTTGTGTGTGTTTCTTCATGGATGGATGAATTAGAAGAGTGGATCTTGAATGATTTGGATTGGGATGATGGAATGAAGACATTGGAGATGATGATACGAAGAAAATGGGGGAATAAGGTGTGATCTCATGCAATGCAATGCATGAATGATATTTAAGGACATGGAACGAATCAACGGTCTCTCCATTATTCACCAACAACTGTTTCAATAACTATTTTATTAAAATTTAGAAAATGATAAAACATATCACACAAGATATGATTAAAGATGGCTTTCATAATTGGTTAATAATAATTTAGAAATAATAGTTCGATTAAAACCGTTTGGTGGCCGGTAGCAGAGGCATAGTCTCTTGAAACACTTAAGTTTAGAGGTCTTGAGTTCAAGTCTTTTAGGATTAAAGAAATTCGCCGTTTAAAAAAAGTTAGATTAAACATATATAAATCATTAATCTAATAGGTAGTTGTCTAGCCATATTAAAAACTAGAGTAAACTGTCATTTTCGTCCCTGTGGTTTGGTCAAAATTGCCACTTTCATCCAATAGTTTGTTTTTTTGTATCTGGGTCCTCATGGTTTTAAAATATTGCCATTTTCATCCTCGTGGTTTTAAAATATTGCCACTTTCATCCAGTCAGCTAACACCGTCCGTTTTTCTCAGTTAAATGAGGGGTATTTCAGTCCTTTTACTTATTTGTTTTATTTTTTCATCTTTTTTACTCTCACTTTTTAATCATCCCCAATTTAACCTCTAATTTAATCATCCACCTGCTGGCCTTCTTCCTCTTTTCCTGACCAGTTTCCGACGAGCACCACTGGAACACCTCCGTCGCTTGTTTCTATGATTAAAAAGTGAGAGTAAAAAAGATGAAGAAATAAAACAAATATGTAAAAGGACTGAAATACCCCTCATTTAATTGAGAAAAATGGACGGTGTTAGCTGACTGGATGAAAGTGGCAATATTTTAAAACCACGAGGATGAAAATGGCAATATTTTAAAACCACAAGGACCCAGATACAAAAAAACAAACTATTGGATGAAAGTGGCAATTTTGACCAAACCACAGGGACGAAAATGACAGTTTAGGGTTCGAGTTAAAGTTAAAAAAAAAGGGACAATAGTTAATGGGCTTTTTGATACAAAGATATCTTGATCTTAACTATTAATAGAACAACCATTTTTTTTAAACAATATCTAAATTTTCTAAGATAAATATATCATAATCAATATATTACAGGATTTGAACCTTCAATGTTTTGGTTATGAAAACATTGATTTTAGGTACTCAAATTGGCTGGATAGCAATTTGTGGTTCCAACTTGACCTGTTAATCATGTTGGAATATTTCTTCATGCTACTTGCAAGACTCTTACATATGCATGGTATGTAAAAAGGGAAGCGGTCTGTCTATAGTAATTTTTAGATAAATTTTAAACACGCATTCTTTAATCTAGTCATATCTTGATCGCATAACCAACTTATGACGTGAGTGTCTTCACTTATGTGATGATTTACCCAAGTTACACAACAATAAAAACATGTATAAAAATGTACTAATTCGTCGTCTTTTCAAGTACATTCGACCTAAGTTGCGATGACATGATACTAATATCACATGCCAACCGCTTAAGCAAAACATAACCACAATTTTGTTTTTAACTAAGTATTACACAAATTGGAAGATTTAGACCCAAAGTAAAACTGAAAACCACATACACCCTTGTTAGTGCATTGGTACCCCAGAAACCTTTTCAAGTACAACATCTTGAGGTGGTGATGGAAGCAGAGTAAATGCTAATATTCCGCTTATTGCCGCAGCAATTGCTCCCACACTTAGTACGGATACAAACATCTGTAATTAAATAAACTCAAATCAGTTTGTGTTTCCTACTTATATGACTAAATTAAAGATATTATAAACTTTTTCATGAAATTCAAACTTATATAAGTATTGATTTAATATCGAATTAACTTATAAATGTCTATAAAATGGAAATGTTTACAACTCCAAAAAGATTTATAAAAGTTTATGTCTGTGAATGCTCATAAAAATGTATATAAATGTTTATGCCCGCGCATGTGTGTTTATTACTTTAGGTGCGATAATTAGTTGATCAAATTATAAGACAGTGAAAACGTTGGTAAAATAGAAAATATGGTTGGCAGACGGTTTAGACCAAACTTTGACACTAAACCGGTCTTTCTCGTTTAAAGTTACATTTAAAACGTGTAATCTTACCTGTGGTATAACAATCGCAAGGTTAAGAACACCTAATGATAAACCTGAATAGATATAAAAACATTACAACTATAAGTTTTAAACATGAACTTTTAATATGCAACGAGCCATAAAATGTGTAATTCATCATACAAAATTTATGAATTTTACCTTGTCCTACTCCTGAATCATTAGAAAAAATTGAAGCCAGAGCACAAGGAATACTATATGTTACCTGAATTGTAATGCATAATTAGAATTTTATTGTAAATTGACCCATAAAACATATAATTATGCACAATACAAATTATTAAAATAAACATTTTATATTTCTTCAAATTATATTAAAATATTAAAAATAAAAATAAAAAACTTAAAAAGGGGCATTTGAACTCACCGATAGAGGGATGCCGAGAACAGCAAAGATAGCAAAAGCGCCACCCAAGACACCGTCGGAAGGTCTCCGACCGTGATCCGCCATCTTCGTCACCAAAACAGTCATCGCCAAACAAACAGCCAAAAGCAAGTTGACCCCACCCCACAACCGCTTCACACCACAACAAACACGTGTCAACCGGTCCATCCCCAGTGACGCCACCCCCGCCACAACGGAATTCAGCAGCAAACCCATCGCTCCGGCACTAACACCATGGCTGTACGTTTCACCGTCCTTCAACTTCCCACCGTACACTTCCCTCCCCATCCAATCAGTATCAAACAACATAAACGGAAACCAAGCAATCCAATTTAGACACGTCACCAGCAACAATATCCACATAGGCCTCGAAAGCAACTTAAACGCCCCAGTCATTTCCTCAAAGAAAACTAACCGCTTCACTTTCCGTTCTTCCTCAACGGTTTCTGTTGGGATAACGGTTTCCGTTACCGTCGTTAGAGCTAAAACCGTTACGGTCAGTAACAGTGCAACCGATATGAAAAAACAAGTTTTCAAATTAGCACAGTACACATCGCAAGCATGTGTCTGAGTAAACGGAAGCATTTTGTGTAGATTTTTGTACGATCCGGCGGCGTAACCGAGGACGTTTCCGACGGCCATGAAGAAGGCGAAAAGAGAGTTACCGGTTTTGATCCGTCTAGAGTCCGACCCGGATAAATCCGCCAGCAATGCACGGCATGGTCCTTGAAGCATGTTATTAGCAACATCCAGAATCCAAAACCCTATCACGAAAACGGATATCGCCCTAGGTTTTGGGGAGTTTCCGGCTTTATCGCCGGACGCTACACCGATGTCGGCGGCGTAGCCGATAAGGAACACGGCGATAGCAACGAGGACGGATCCTCCGGCGATGAAATGGCGGCGACGACCGAACCGGGAGGTGCACCGGTCGCTGTAGTAGCCGACGACGGGTTGTACGATCATGCCGGAGATAGGGCCGCAGAGCCAGATGGCGGCCGCCCATTTATGCGGGATTCCGAGGAGCTGGACGTAGGGGGTGAGTAGGGAGAGCTGTAGTGCCCACCCGAACTGTACGCCTGCGGCAATGGCGGCCACCATTATTATTTGCCATATTGGTCTTTGCGGTGGCTCCGATGACTGACCTTCCAATTGCGACGGCGGAGGCGGAGGAGGAGATGGTGGCAGCTTAACGTTTTTCATACTGATTACACTACCACTTTCCATGAGAATTTGTTGATGAATTTGAATTCGACTGTATCGTCTTCCTACCTGCAACCTTCACTAGCTACTTATGGATATTGTAGCAGTTAATGCGTTCACACACACAGAGAAGAGGTGGTGTCTATTTATTTGGATGGGTTGTTTGTTTGTACGATTTTAAATAAATGAAGTGATTATTAGTTCATTTTCTAATTTATATTGTATTATTTGTAGTATTTTATAAATAAAAAAAAGGTATAATTTTATAAAAAATAATAATGTATCAGTATTTAAGGCATAGGTGATGCGGCATTATAGAACCATGAAAGATTGTGCTCCACGACGTGGAAGGAAAATAATTTATGTAGTGTTTGATATACATGAATGAAAGGTGGAATGAAATGGGTTATTACGTTGGAATAAAATAAAACATGTTTGGTATCATAGAGGAATGAAATGTATCATTACGTAAGCAATGTGATTCTTCCATTTTTAATGATTTTCATTCCTTAAGGGATGAGTGTTTTTTTCATTCCTTCAAGGAATAAAATTATTTTGTTTAATTAATAACCGATCCATGACCCGAACCAAAGACCGACCCATACCTCGAACCTTGACCAGTACCGTAACCCGACCCATGACCCTAACCAGGGACGGCCCATGACTCGAACCATGACCCGACCCATGACTCCAACCCATGACTCCAACCATGACCCGACCCATGACTCGAGCCATGACCTGACCCATGACCCGATCCATGACCTGACCCATGACCCGACCCATGACATGAACCATGACCCGTCCCAAGGCCCGAACCATGACCCAAACCGTGACCCGACCCGTGACCCGTCCCGTGGCCCGAACCATGACCCAAACCGTGACCCGTCCCGTGACCCGACCCATGACCCGAACCATGGACCAACCATGGTCCGACCCATGGCTCGACATGTGACTTGACTCATGACCCGACCCATGACCCGTCCCAAGGCCCGGACCATGTCTCGAACCCTGACCTGTGCCATGACCCGACCCATGACCCAACCTATGCCCTGACCCATGACACGTCCTAAGGCCCGAACCATATCTCGAACCATCACTCGTGCCGTGACCCGACCCATGACCCAACCTATGCCCTGACCCATGATCTCAACCATGAAACGTCCCATTACCCGACTCATAGTATAAATTTATTAATTACAAATATTTTATTTTTCATAATATATTTTACTATTACCAAACAACTTGAATTAATGATTTATTTCATTCTCATAGGGTAACCAAACATAACAAGGGAATAGAATGGTCCATTTCTTTCCATTGTCCATTCCATTCACTCGTCCATTCCATTTCTTAGTTCATTCCATTAACTCATACCAAACAGACCCTTAAATTTTTTTATTTCTGTTTTTAATTAGTAATTAATTAAGTAGGTTTTTTTAACTGCAATTTGGATCACTGACGGAGCACTAGTCCATCCGATTATTTCCACCTTCCTAATGAGGAAACCCATTATAGAAATGAGACTTGAATCAAACACCTACTTATTTTAATAAAGTTTTGGATATACATTTTTGTCACTAGGCTAAGCTATTGCTTGTTTAATTAAGTAGCTTAAATGATTTTTTTTCTGATAACGTGTACTCATTAAATTTTAAAAAATGTAATACACAATAATGTTTATTTCTTTTGAACATTTTAGCATAAGTTTTATTAAAACATATAACGACCAAACTCATGTCATGTGGTGGTGAAGAAAAACGATCACTCTCGCAGCGAAGCACGGATGTTCGCTTATAGAAACTTATTCAACGTTTTTTTTTTTCGTTCTACGTAGATACATCACGTGCGAAGCGTAGAAAAATCAACTAGTTCTCATTAACATCAAAATAATAGTTAATTTTTTTTTTAAATATAAATTGTTTTAATTCTGAGAGAGCGAAACTTGAACTCATAATATCTTTAAATTTTAGTGTTTCAAGAGATTTTACCCCTATTACTATACCATAAAAAACGATTAAATAGTAGTTGAATAAAAATTGAAAACAAAAAGAATATATTTTTAACCGACGTTGTCATCTTCACACTTGTATTCATAGTTTTCAGAAACAAAAGTTTCTAAGGTTATCCATATCACCGACTTTGCCGATCAACCGTAAATCTTGCTGTTAAATGTGTTATGAACAACTACTTTAGTAATAAATTTTAGAGTAAATTACACGAAAGGTCCCTCTGGTATGTTAATGTTTTGGATTGGCTTCCTAAGTATGAGAAACTACATCTTTACTCCCCGTGGTATGACAACGAGTAACATAAAGGACCCCCAGAGTGGATGTCTGTTAACTAATGTTGTTAAGTAGGTGTATATTGACCCAAATACCCTTAATAAAATAAAAATAAAAATAAAATATTCTCTATTTTTGTAAGCCCATTAAAACAATTAATTAAATGAAAACACATATATCAGATCTTCATCTTCACATTGGATCTTCGTCTTAACATCAAATCTTCATCTCCGGTGACCACGGTAGATCAACCACCACAACGCCCGTCATCTACCTTCTGATCTTCATCTGTACACCACCGTTGAACCACCATCACCTCGTCTCCCTCTTCACCTGACCAATGCCCTAACCTTCGATGGTGAAATCAGACTTTTCTTCACGGGAGATGAGGAAATTGATCTAAATAACCCGTTGGGGCTAGCGTTGGAGTGACGTCGATTCGAGTGGTGGTTTACGATGGTGAGAAAATATGTCTGAATAACCCGTCTGATGGTGGTGGTGTCGAGTGGAACCATTAAGATTGGGGCAGAACGAAAAGCTTGTCCGCTGACACGCCTTTTTTTTTCGACGATGATGGGTTCATTTTTTTCGACAATGTGGTGACTTCGTTCTCTGTTTCTTCTGGGTAATTTCGATATCAGGTGGTCACTAGTAGTGACGGTTGTCGGAATTGTTGTGGAGATGGGGGTGAGGGTAGTTTTTGTGGAGTTTCGATGAAGAACAGAGGATGTTAACGGTGATTTGGTTCATACCCCTTCCAGGGTTGGCCCGTTTGAAAATCAAGAAGCGCTTCGAGAGGGACATTACCGGAGATATGGTTCAGACCCTTTCTAGGGTGATTTTTCGAAAGGGGAGGAAGCAAGGATGGTTGGAGGTAAAGATACGGTGGCGGGTGACGGTGAAATGGTGTTAGCGGGTGGTGATGTTGGTGCCGGAGAAGTTATCGCCGGCGGTGACGTTTTTGGTGTCGGAGAAGTCACCGTGGTGGTAGTGATAGAGTTTTGACGAAGAAGGGAGGGGGAAGGTGTCACACCCCCACCAAGGCGGAAACACGAGGGGCGACGAAATTGAATCATTACACATGGAATAAAGAAAGTACTAAGGAATTTATTGAAAAACCGATAGTCATTACATCAAGTTTAATTCAAATAAAGCAAATAACTAAATAGTTTCATTTTCAATTTAAGTCTATGCTAGGTCCACTAAGCCTTATCCTTGAATCCTAGCGTGAGCACGACAGCAAACTAGTTTCCATTACCTGAAAAACATGCTAAAATAGGTCAACTAAAAAGTTGGTGAGAACATAAGATTTGATAGATATAATACAATAGATAACCAGAAGCATATCAAAAACAAGTTTCAAATTCCAAGTAATTTAAACTATCATACATGAGTTCACAACCAACCCTAGTAATCGATAGCTCTCCCGCCCAACACCTTGTCAGGGTGTTAGACTATAGTATAAGTGTCAAGAATGCAGTTTCTGAACACCCAGCTCCTTCCAAGTTGATCAGAATCCACAACTTGAAGGACGCTCGGAATTGATTGGCATGCATCAACCCGAGAACTGAATGGGCTAGTCAGGCCAATAGATCTATTTACGTACTCCCGTGGCTTCCCTGAAGTTAATGGTTGTGTAGTTTTAGAAATAAGAGAGACTTTGTAGTAAAAATGACATTTGCAACATGTATAAATCAGTTTAATGTTACTAGAATTAGAAGTTTGTTATTGAATGCAAAGTTTAGTTTTGACTCAAGACTTGGTTTCAGTTTTGACATAAGAGCATGTTTTCCACCCCAAAATAGAAAGCAAAAAGGGGCTATGAACTCACCTTGCAGCAAGTGGGATTGATCTTGATTGCTGAAGTAACTTGGTTTAGAAGATGCCTAAATAAGTTCGAGTTTGAGTTAGTTTACAGAATCGTGGAAAGATGAGGGGTTGTTTTGTAATTAGAGGAAAGTAGTCATCGTATACTAGAGTGGTTATCGTACTAGAGTAGTACCTCCAACAGCAAAGTTCCCAGGAAAGAGTTGGCCGGATCAGAACCCCGTCTTTCCTAGCCAGAACCTTACTATTTGTCAGATAGCTACATACCAGTTTGAAGTTTACTCTATTTGTACACTTTAACCGAGTTTAGGATGTGTCCGGTAAGTTTGGAAAAGATAAGGATTAAAGTGTAACATACATTTAATAAGGATCGAAATAAATAAGTTGAATAATAGAGGGTTTTAATAGAAAATTAAGTGCTATAGTAAAAGCATAATTCTAGATGTAAAATGAAAATAAGAAAATCAAGTTTTTTAATTAAAGCGTTTGAACCAGTTTTAAAGAGTTTATAAAATCTATTTTGTAATTCTTGTGATTTAAAAAAGAAAACGAAATCTTTAAATAATGTTTAGTAATATATAAATAGTTTCCCGTTTAAATAACGTTATTAGTTTTAAATAAAAACATAACTTTAAATTTTTAAATGAATAAACGATTCCTCGCGACATATTTTATATAAAAATATACACAATCCTTTATATTTATTTAAAAAATACATAATTTATTTATGCTATTTAAAGGAAAGGAATACCTTTTATTTATTTATTTTTTCTTTTATAACCAATATATATAATAATTTGGAAATTTGAAAATTCTAAATAATAGGTTTAATAATATTTATTTGCTCAAAACATAATGATATATGTATTCATGAATGTATGGTGTGTGCAAGTACTTAAAACCAAAACAGAAAAAAATGTGGTCCATGGATTTCGAACCAATGACCTTGGTTTGAATTTCAAATGTTTTAACCACTAGACCAAGGGACCAATTTTGTTATGTTTTAGAAAAATAAAATATTAGAACTTGATTTCTGTTTGCTCATCATCTTCCCAACATCATACAGACGTGAACCAGACTCCACATCTAAACCCTAAAATCGATTTGAGGATGAAAGCAGTAAGGGAGATGCACGATTAACATGAAAACGAGTACCTGGAGTCGTAAACCACACGGATTAGAGCCAATTTGACAACGATTCTGCGTCGGGGAGGAGGCGTGCGTCGCTCAGAACAGGAAGGAAAAGAACAGATTTTTTTTTGTGGTAGCTTCGTATAAGGAATCGACGTGGGTATTTATAGTGTGAGTAGCTCCACCATAAACGCATTAATAGTTGCGATTTGAACGAAAATCGGGGATTTTGAAGCTTGAACTATCATGGTTACGGGTTTCAAATTTGGGTTTCAAAATTCAAAAATTGATAATGATTTCCGTAAATTTCTCGTTCCTTTCGGTTGATAAGGCTTAGAGACGTGTTTAGAAGGTTTTAAAACATTTAGATTTTGATGGATTTGAACGATTGGATGCTTATGGAAATGATTTTGACTTTTCGAAAGTCAAAGTTTGTGTTCCAGGGTCCAAACCGTAAGAAGGAGGGTTCAAATGATTTTGAGGGGGTTCAAACCTAAGATAAGGGTTCAAGGTCTATTTTTAAAATTCCCTTATTAAATAAACAATCATTTAATTTTAATTAAACTCTTAAATTTTTATAAATATGACTAATCAATAAAATATTGATGTAATTAATTATTAGGAATTAGAATTAACTTGATATATTAAATAAGACGAGGCAAAACGAGGTTTGTACATTAAGTCGAAGCAGGATTACACGAACTAGAATCATACAATTTCTAGAGATGTCACAGTCTCTCCTAGTTAGAAGAATTTCGTCCCGAAATTCCACTAGTAAAGTCTGTGCTAGCATGAAAAAGGTGAGGGTACTTGAGCTTCATCTGGTCTTCACGTTCCCAGGTGAACTCATGACCTCGCTTAGAGTTCCATCTGACTTTAACTACAGGAATGCGACTTTGCCTTAGCCTTTTGACATCACGATCCATGATCTCAACTGGTTTTTCAACAAAGCGTAACTTGTCGTCAATCTGAATCTCATCCAAGGGGATAGGTAAAGGGTCATCGGCTAAGCACTTATTAAGATTAGACACATGGAAAATGTCATGGATACCGCTTAGTCCTTGAGGTAGTCGAAGTTTGTAGGCAACTGGACCAATCCTTTCCAGGATCTCGAATGGCCCAACATACCTAGGTGCAAGTTTACCCTTCTTCCCGAAACGGACAACTCCTTTCCAGGGGGAAACTTTAAGTAAGACTCTGTCACCGATTTGAAACTCGAGGGGCTTTCTTCGATTATCAGCGTAACTTTTCTGACGATCTCGGGCGGCCTTGAGTCTCTCTTGAATCTTGAACACTTTGTCTGAGGTTTCTTGAATGAGCTCGGGACCAGTTATCTGATTATCACCAATTTCAGTCCAACACACAGGTGATCGGCATTTCCTTCCGTACAAGGCTTCGAAAGGTGCACACTTGATGCTGGTGTGATAACTATTATTGTACGAGAACTCAATGAGAGGTAAGTGTGTGTCCCAGTTTCCACCAAAGTCGATTACACAAGCTCTTAGCATGTCCTCTAGGGTTTGTATGGTCCTTTCGCTTTGGCCATCGGTTTGAGGGTGATAAGCCGTGCTAAGATCCACACGCGTCCCTAAGGATTTCTGTAGGGATTTCCAGAATCTGGATGTGAAGCGACTATCACGGTCAGAAATGATGGATACGGGTACACCATGACGAGTAATAACTTCGTTCATGTAGAGCTTGGCTAGTTTTTCCATTTTGTAGTCCTCACAGATAGGGAGGAAATGAGCAGACTTAGTCAAACGATCGACTATGACCCAGATTGAGTCGTGTCCGCTAGAGGTTCTAGGAAGTTTGGTGATGAAATCCATGGAAATTTGCTCCCATTTCCATTGAGGGATTTCAGGTTGCTGGAGTAATCCTGAGGGTTTCTGGTGCTCAGCTTTGACTTTCAGACAAGTAAGACACTTCCCAACGTACAGAGCTATGTCTTTCTTCATTCCGGGCCACCAATAAAAATCTCGAAGGTCTTGGTACATTTTATCGGAACCAGGATGAACTGAGTAGTGGGACTTGTGGGCTTCATCCAAAATGAGTCCTCTAAGGTTATTAAAACTGGGAATCCATATTCGGTCCATAAAGTAGAGAACTTCATCGGACTTGGGCTCTAATTGATTTTCAGATATGCTTGCGAGTTCAGTCTTCAAATCAGTCCTGACAAGAGCTTGTCTTTGGGCTTGAAGGCTAGTTTGAACAATCATTCCCAATGCACGAATGCGTGAGGGTTTGATTCTTTCCTTCCGGCTGAGTGCGTCTGCTACTACATTTGCTTTACCAGGGTGGTAACGGATCTCGCAATCATAGTCACTCAGTAGTTCAACCCAACGTCTTTGTCTCATGTTGAGTTCCTTCTGGTCAAAGATATGCTGTAGGCTCTTGTGATCTGTATAAATAACACACTTAGTACCGTACAAGTAGTGTCTCCAAATTTTTAGAGCAAATACCACAGCACCTAACTCAAGATCATGAGTGGTGTAGTTCTTTTCATGCACCTTGAGCTGTCTAGACGCATAGGCAATGACTTTATCTCGTTGCATGAGTACGCAACCGAGACCTTGGTTGGAAGCGTCGCAATATACGACAAAGTCGTCGTTGCCATCGGGAAGGGTTAGGATAGGTGCATTGCATAACTTCTCTTTGAGCAACTGGAACGCGTCTTCTTGTTTCTGTTCCCAAATGAAAGGTTTGTTTTTCTGAGTCAAGGAAGTGAGTGGCAGAGCAATTCTCGAGAAATTCGAGATGAACCTTCGATAGTACCCTGCTAAACCCAGAAAAGAACGGATCTCTGAAGGGGTTTTAGGTGCATTCCAGTTCTTGACTGCTTCAACCTTGGATGGGTCGACATGTATACCCTTGTCGTTGATAACATGACCCAGGAATTGAACTTCTCTTAGCCAGAATTCACATTTAGAGAATTTAGCATAGAGTTGTTCCTTTTTGAGAAGTTCTAGGATAAGTTTTAGGTGTTTCTCGTGATCTTCTTTGGTTCGTGAATAGATCAAGATGTCATCAATGAAGACAATGACAAATTGGTCTAGGTAAGGCCTACAGACACGATTCATGAGGTCCATGAATACTGCGGGTGCGTTTGTTAACCCAAAGGGCATGACCACGAACTCGTAGTGTCCATAGCGGGTTCGGAAAGTGGTTTTAGGGATGTCTTCTTCTAGAACTCTGAGTTGGTGATATCCAGATCGGAGATCAATCTTTGAAAAGCAAGTGGCTCCTTGTAGTTGGTCAAACAGATCATCAATTCTCGGAAGTGGATACCAATTCTTGACGGTCAGTTTGTTCAACTCTCTATAGTCGATACACATGCGAAACGAACCATCTTTCTTCTTGACAAACAGGATTGGAGCTCCCCAGGGTGAGAAGCTTGGTCGAATAAATCCTTTGTCGAGAAGTTCTTGCAGCTGGCTGGATAGTTCCTTCATCTCAGATGGGGCTAAACGGTAGGGTGATTTGGCAATAGGGGTTGCTCCGGGTACAAGGTCAATCCGGAACTCAACTTGTCGGATCGGAGGTAATCCGGGCAAATCATCAGGGAACACTTCTGGGTAGTCTTTGATAATGGGAACATCTTGTATCTTCTTTCCCTCAGATTTCTTCTCGACTATATGAGCTAAGAAAGCCACAGTATCATGCTTTTTAAGATAGCTACGAGCCTTCATACATGAAACAATCTTCAGGTTTTTACGTGGTTTCTCTCCATGAATGTTTAGAGTATCACCAGATGCTAGAGGGATACGAACCACTTTTTCGGCACAAATGATTTCGGCATGATTGTTGGATAGCCAGTCCATTCCAACAACTACGTCGAAGCTGCCGAGTTCCATGGGGATAAGATCAATAGGGAAGGAGTGATCTTCGAGTGTTAGTGAACAACCTCGGACAACAGTATGAGCACGAATCAGTTTACCGTTAGCTAACTCAATAGTATAAGCAGAATCTAGCTTAGTAGGTCTCAAATTAAGCATGGGCTCGAAATCAGTGGAGACAAAACTTTTGTCCGCACCGGTATCGAACAAAATAGAAACAAAATGATTGTCTAAGAGAAATGTACCCGTGACGACGGATGGATCTTGACAAGCTTCAGGTGCTCCAATAACGAAAGCTCGACCAATTGCCGCTGGAGTGTTGTTGTTATTGCCTCGGTTCAACCTAGGACAACGGTCTCTAAAGTGATCCAGACCACCACACTCGTAACAAGCCCTGGCAGTGTTGTTCCCAGGGGCAACGGTTGCCACAACAGCATTGTTGGCATTAGCTGCGGCAGGAGACTCTTTGCAGAAACGGTTCGTGTGGCCAAGTTTGCCGCATTTGTTGCATTTGCGACACTCACCATGGTGGTGAAATGGGCATCGGGGGCACTTGGGTAGGTTACCGGTGTAGGGCTTCCGGGCAGTGGACTGAGGGGTTGGAGCAACTGCATTCACTGGTATAGCAGGAGTTGCCATAGCAAAGTTCTTAGCTGTCTTTTGCTTCTTAGCTGGTCTCTTACTATAGTCCTCCTTAGCTTTCTTTTATCCTTTTCTTGATAGCACCCCTGACTTGTCCAGATCATCAGTTAAAGAGGCAGACAGAAGAATTGCAGCCTCGAGAGTAGCAGGAGAAGCTGACATAGTGTGGCCTCTAACTTGAGGGACCAATCCTCCAATATAACGGTCTATCATGCGACTCAGGGGAGTTACCATGTGTGGCACGAGAGTGCATAACTCATGGAACCGAGTAGTGTATTCCATGTGTTCACCTCCATCCATAACATGGTTCCAGAATTCAACTTCAATCTTTTGGAGTTCATTCTTCGGGCAGAACTCAGAGATCATTAACTCATTAAAGTCGTTCCAAGGCATAGCCAGAGCAGGCTCCCTTCCTCTAGTTCTCACCTGGGCGTTCCACCAAGTAAGGGCTCTTTTCTGGAAGGCACTGGAAGCATTTTTGACCTTCAGATTTTCGGGGCAATCACACATGTTAAGGGTGGACTCCATCTTTTCAAACCACTGAAGCAGACCAGTGGCACCTTCACTGCCGAAGAACTCAACAGGCTTGCAGGCTAGAAAAGTCTTGTAGGAGGCATTGTTGATGTTGCCACCTGTAGTCCCAGCATTGCGGAGTGCTTCACTCACTTGAGTGACCATACCGGGTAAGACGTTAGCAAGTTGGTTGGTGATGATGGTAGCAATTTCATTAACTTGGGTGGTGTCACGTCGAGGAGGCATTCTAGCGAAGATCAAAATGAATGGCAATGTTAGATATGACAAGATAAGATGACAAATGATAGATAGAATAACCAAATAGTTTCATTTTCAATTTAAGTCTATAAAGTTAGAATTTCATTCATAATTAAATAGTTCCAAATTACAAACGAGGAAAGATAGATACATAATGTCTAGAACTTGAACTTAAATTGGAAAATAAAATGACTAATCAAACTTCGGGTCCATATGATAGATGCTAGAAAGATGTGTTTTAGCCTATAAGCGATACTCACATCAAAGATTCCCAGGAAGATATGACGGGTCCAGGATGGATTTATACACCACATCTTTCCTAGACAGAATCTTTAATGTACAGGTACCTACTCTTCCAGATTACACATGTTCCTATCATCCACCTTTAGGGCACTTAGTTTTGATGAGAGTAATTAAGGAATCGTCTCAGCACCGTCTTCTACTTGTTGTATCTTCGGGGGTCGGCTAGCAGAAGAACGGGTAGCTCCAATTCTTCTTTTCTTGAAGCTGATCTCGGGAAGTATAGGATTGATCATTCGGGTGATAAGGACAATCTCTGGGCGATAGGGGCTCGTTGCATCGGATCGCAGCTCAGGGTCTTCCATGTCTCGGGCTAGTTGGCTCCAATTGATTGAGCTAACTAATTTTCCAAAAGAGGGTAGTTCTGAACTATCGCGCGTATTGCTGGAAACGTCAGCAGAATAGGACGACATGTCTAGAAGAGAAAAGTTAGCGCGTTAGTACATGTGTGCATGAAATTTCTAATGTGGGGGATTCCTAGGGTTATAGTCTAGGTCTTATGCTATGTGGCCTAATTCTCTATAAACCTGGCTCTGATACCAATCTGTCACACCCCCGCCAAGGCGGAAACACGAGGGGCGACGAAATTGAATCATTACACATGGAATAAAGAAAGTACTAAGGAATTTATTGAAAAACCGATAGTCATTACATCAAGTTTAATTCAAATAAAGCAAATAACCAAATAGTTTCATTTTCAATTTAAGTCTATGCTAGGTCCACTAAGCCTTATCCTTGAATCCTAGCGTGAGCACGACAGCAAACTAGTTTCCATTACCTGAAAAACATGCTAAAATAGGTCAACTAAAAAGTTGGTGAGAACATAGGATTTGATAGATATAATACAATAGATAACCAGAAGCAAATCAAAAACAAGTTTCAAATTCCAAGTAATTTAAACTATCATACATGAGTTCACAACCAACCCTAGTGATCGATAGCTCTCCCGCCCAACACCTTGTCAGGGAGTTAGACTATAGTATAAGTGTCAAGAATACAGTTTCTGAACACCCAGCTCCTTCCAAGTTGATCAGAATCCACAACTTGAAGGACGCTCGGAATTGATTGGCATGCATCAACCCGAGAACTGAATGGGCTAGTCAGGCCAATAGATCTATTTACGTACTCCCGTGGCTTCCCTGAAGTTAATGGTTGTGTAGTTTTAGAAATAAGAGAGACTTTGTAGTAAAAATGACATTTGCAACATGTATAAATCAATTTAATGTTACTAGAATTAGAAGTTTGTTATTGAATGCAAAGTATAGTTTTGACTCAAGACTTGGTTTCAGTTTTGACATAAGAGCATGTTTTCCACCCCAAAATAGAAAGCAAAAAGGGGCTATGAACTCACCTTGCAGCAGGTGGGATTGATCTTGATTGCTGAAGTAACTTGGTTTAGAAGATGCCTAAATAAGTTCGAGTTTGAGTTAGTTTACAGAATCGTGGAAAGATGAGGGGTTGTTTTGTAATTAGAGGAAAGTAGTCATCGTATACTAGAGTGGTTATCGTACTAGAGTAGTACCTCCAACAGCAAAGTTCCCAGGAAAGAGTTGGCCGGATCAGAACCCCGTCTTTCCTAGCCAGAACCTTACTATTTGTCAGATAGCTACATACCAGTTTGAAGTTTACTCTATTTGTACACTTTAACCGAGTTTAGGATGTGTCCGGTAAGTTTGGGAAAAGATAAGGATTAAAGTGTAACATACATTTAATAAGGATCGAAATAAATAAGTTGAATAATAGAGGGTTTTAATAGAAAATTAAGTGCTATAGTAAAAGCATAATTCTAGATGTAAAATGAAAATAAGAAAATCAAGTTTTTTAATTAAAGCGTTTGAACCAGTTTTAAAGAGTTTATAAAATCTATTTTGTAATTCTTGTGATTTAAAGAAGAAAACGAAATCTTTAAATAATGTTTAGTAATATATAAATAGTTTCCCGTTTAAATAACGTTATTAGTTTTAAATAAAAACATAACTTTAAATTTTTTAAATGAATAAACGATTCCTCGCGACATCTTTTATATAAAAATATACACAATCCTTTATATTTATTTAAAAAATACATAATTTATTTATGCTATTTAAAGGAGAGGAATACCTTTTATTTATTTATTTTCTTTTTCTTTTATAACCAATATATATAATAATTTGGAAATTTGAAAATTCTAAAGAATAGGTTTAATAATATTTATTTGCTCAAAACATAATGATATATGTATTCATGAATGTATGGTGTGTGCAAGTGCTTAAAACCAAAACAGAAAAAAATGTGGTCCATGGGTTTCGAACCCATGACCTTGGTTTGAATTTCAAATGTTTTAACCACTAGACCAAGGGACCAATTTTGTTATGTTTTAGAAAAATAAAATATTAGAACTTGATTTCTGTTTGCTCATCATCTTCCCAACACCATACAGACGTGAACCAGACTCCACATCTAAACCCTAAAATCGATTTGAGGATGAAAGCAGTAAGGGAGATGCACGATTAACATGAAAACGAGTACCTGGAGTCGTAAACCACACGGATTAGAGCCAATTTGACAACGATTCTGCGTCGGGGAGGAGGCGTGCGTCGCTCAGAACAGGAAGGAAAAGAACAGATTTTTTTTTTGTGGTAGCTTCGTATAAGGAATCGACGTGGGTATTTATAGTGTGAGTAGCTCCACCATAAACGCATTAACAGTTGCGATTTGAACGAAAATCGGGGATTTTGAAGCTTGAACTATCATGGTTACGGGTTTCAAATTTGGGTTTCAAAATTCAAAAATTGATAATGATTTCCGTTAATTTCTCGTTCCTTTCGGTTGATAAGGCTTAGAGACGTGTTTAGAAGGTTTTAAAACATTCAGATTTTGATGGATTTGAACGATTGGATGCTTATGGAAATGATTGACTTTTCAAAAGTCAAAGTTTGTGTTCCAGGGTCCAAACCGTAAGGAGGGTTCAAATGATTTTGAGGGGGTTCAAACCTAAGATAAGGGTTCAAGGTCTATTTTTAAAATTCCCTTATTAAATAAACAATCATTTAATTTTAATTAAACTCTTAAATTTTTATAAATATGACTAATCAATAAAATATTGATGTAATTAATTATTAGGAATTAGAATTAACTTGATATATTAAATAAGACGAGGCAAAACGAGGCTTGTACATTAAGTCGAAGCAGGATTACACGAACTAGAATCATACAATTTCTAGAGATGTCACAGAAGGGGTGGAGGTTTTTTTAAATTTTTGTTTATTAATTTTTATATTAATATATATTAAAAACATGTGGGGTCTACCATTTATTTTTATTTTTGTTTATTTAATGGTATGAGTATTTTGGTCATTTTCAAAAAGATTAACAGAAAAGTTAACAGACATCCACTCTAGGGGCCCTTTGTGTTACCCGTTGTCTTACCACGGGAAGTAAAGATGTAGTTTTTCATACTTAAGGAGCCAATCCAAAATATTAACATACCACAGGGACCTTTCGTGTAATTTACTCTAAATTTTAATTGTTGGCTTTATCACCGACCATATGATCATATAAAGAATATTAATTATATTGATTCTATTATAATTATAGTAAAAGATGAATAAGATGGATAGCATCTATTATCCTACATGGATTATCATATATATATATATATATATGATGAAAACTCCTTTCCTATGTTTCCAATCATGGGTACATTCTTCAGGGTTTGTATATATGTGTATATAAGTTGTGAAAACTCATAAAAACTCTATATAATAACTTTATTTTTTTTAAATATGGTAGTTTTGTTATATATTTTCTTCACTTTTTATAAAAAAAAAATCAAAAAAGCGCTGGAGTATTTTAAAAAAAATGATGTAGCAATTGTAAAAAAATCACGTTTTTCAGTTTGTTACATATGTAACAACGTAGTAACGGTAATTTTTTTATAATTTTTATATCTTTTTAAAAAAAAAAATCCTTCAGCGCTTTTTTGATTTTTTTTTTAAAAGTGACGAAAATATGTAACAAAACTACCCTATTTTTTAAAAAAAAAATAAAGAAAAAAAGTAGAGTTTTCAAGGGTTTTTACAATTCAAATGGGTTTCCACTCTAACTCAACCCTATATATATATATATATTATATATGCTATGTTAAAATCTCGTGTATTACACAAGTTAAATATATGTAATATTATATATTTAATATTAAAAAGGTTAAAAAAATACGTGTATTATATGGATTGAATAAACATGTGTATTACACGAGTTAAATAAAATATAATGTAATATGTTAACTTACAATCGTCAAGATATGTCTTTAAAAATAAACTTTGAATGACAGTTATAAATTATGTTAAGTTAAATTAAAAGAACATTTTTTTTTCAATTGTTTATTAGTTCTTTTATATTATTGATAAATGTTAATTCAGTTAAATTATACTTAGTTTTTTAAAATTCTTTTAGCATAGATAAGTTAACTTAAATTACAACTATAAATATATACATATATATACATATAAAAAATAGAAATAAAACTTGGATTTTTTAAACACCGCCTTTTTTATTATCTAGCATGTTGTATTTCTACCATTCAAACCATCCAATAATATTATTTTTTTTAATAGTTTTAGAAATCACTTATAAAAAACAATTCTTTGTCATTATTCTTTTTATTTTTAAATATTTTAATGAACATAATTTTAATTTGATATGGAAAGTTATAAATTATAACTATCCATAATTAATTTTATAACAAATTTATTTGGTTAATAATACAATAATTACCCATAATTAACTTTATATTAAATATCTAAAAATATATTCTATTTAATACGATAGATAGGCGAAAAAGTAAAGTTTTAGATGGTCTAGAATTATATCATGTGATATATGATTTTTATTTATTAGATAGTATAGATATAGATTTATTGAATTCATTATATCATGTCTCTTTTTCATCCGTCACACATATGAACAAGTGAAATATTTTCTTTAAAATGATAAAAAAAATTTACCGAAAATATATTACAAACTAAGATGAACGTATACAAACTCAAAAATGAAATTATACATAGAAGAATTGACGATAGTCTCGATCTCATATTCATCTTTTTATTTTAAGTAGAATCAATATAATTTATATTCGGTGGTAAAACCAACAAATACAAGTTATTACTAAAATAGTTTATAACACAAATAGTACTTTAGTAATAACTTTTTTTTGTTAGCCTTATTTGTTCATAACATAAATACTTTAGTAATAAAATTTTATTTATGGTATGAACAGCTACTTTAGTAATAAATTTTATTTGTTGGCTTTGACCATATGATCATATACAGAATATAATTTATATTGATTATAATTATAGATTTATAGCAAAAAGATGAACATGAGATGGAGACTATCTATTATCCTACACCGATTGCCTCTTGTATATGTTTATTGAATTCATTATATCATGTCCCCTCTTCATATATGAACAAGTGAAATATTTTATTTAAAATGATAAAAAGAAAATTTAACAGAAAATATGATACAAACTAAGGTGAAGGTATATAAACTCAAAGATAAAATTATACATAGGTTAGTTGATGATAACAAGTGTGATCAATGATGATAATGCTAGTTGATAACACCTTTTCTTGTTTGTACTCATGTTTATATTTAGTTTCGAATCTATTTATTATGTTAACAGAATGTTGGTTAAATTCTTCGATTTTTATTATATGTTGTGAGAACAAAATAAAAAAAATAATGTCTATAAATGTTAGAAAATTTGTGAAATATGATTTTCACAATATTGGGAAAATGAGTTTTTCCCAACTTTGAACAAAAATAATAATATTTAAATATAAGTAATATAACTAATTATCTATGTGTTTGTGTTCTACTATGTGAGAGCATCACAAAGAATTAAATCTTGTCCAAAACATAGCTAAGATGAATAAGATATCAGTGTTCGAAATTTTGTAATTGAAAATACCAAAGTTGTGAGATACCAGGAAGAAATGGATTTTATTGTCCCACATAGATGGGTGGACAAAACTTAGATTAGTAGTTTATAAGGAGGAACACTCCTTAGCTACCATTTGCCAAAGGAACAAGTAGGGAACCCAAGGGTGCAAAGCACCTCAATTCACACATTCGCGTGCATGTTGTGGACGAAGGCGCACTTTGCACTTCGCATGCAAGACGTGGCGCGGACGTACGATGGCACATAGACCAACGGTGCGGGTGACGTAGATTATGGCAATGAGTTGAAGGTGGGCGCATAGTAAAAAAACCAAGAAAATAAAAAATAAAATCCAAAAACAAATAAGAAGTAATAAAACATATTCTTTTAAAAAAAATAAAAAGAGGGGCGTGTATAATTAATCAGTTCAAGTAGAACATCTTTAAGTTTAAAATGTTTTATTAAACTACTTATATATAACTAAAGTTTATATCGGGCGATGGGGAGTGCCAAGACTCAAACCCAAGCCAGGTGGGTGACGTAGTGATGCGCTTACCACTCTGGCATAGTGATGCGCTTACCACTCTGTTGGATCAAGGTTTGGTATTTGTATTGGTTTGTTAAGTTATTTAACCTAGAAAAAAGAAAATGGAATAAAAATAACAAACAAAAGTTGTCATGTAGCATAACGAGTAAACTGCAGTTTTCGTCCCTAATGTTTGAACAAAAAATCAGGTTTCATTCACCTGTAACACATTTAATCCCTTATGTTTAATGTTTTAACACTTCCATCCCTGGTCCTTTAAAATCTATAATATAGTAGAAAACCAAAGTCTGTAATAGATACTTGTCCAGATTCTAGAAGGCAACTTTTCGTATGTGCTAGTAAAACACAGATCAGCACAGTTTGATCTTCAGAAATTGATTTGATCGATTATCATCGTCGGTTAATCACAAGCCTTTTGATCAATTTCATGTGTTGTTTTCTATCAATCTTATAAAGTTGAAATCAGACGCATCTCTGATAACCTAACAAGCCGGAGCATCTGATTCAACCAATGGATCTGTCTGAATTGTGGGCAATATTCGGACCAGGCGTCGCCGGCGCTGTTTTTGGAGCTGGCTGGTGGTTTTGGGTGGACGCCGTCGTTTGCAGTTCTGTTCAAATCTCGTTTCTTCACTACCTTCCTGGTTCGCTTTCTCTCTCGCTCGTTAGGGTTTGGTTGAATGATTATTTAATTGTAAAATTAGTTTGATTAATTTTGGGGATATCGTGTAGGTATATTTGCATCTTTGGCTGCTTTGATGTTTAATTGTGTTAGAAGAGAGGACATCGACTACTCTCCCTCTGAAGAAAGCGAATGGAGGTTTCAGTTTTTTCTGAATATTGGATTAATTTCTTAATTTGATTCTTATTTCACAGCTTAATCTTGTAGTTTTTGGATAAATTTGCTAGTTTCTCTTAATTTAAATACCTCTTTATTTACAATCAAAGTTTACAGAGGAACATAAGATAATTGATGCTTCTTTATGTGATCTAAGTGTATAATTCAATCCATATAAGTACTGGATACTGATTGGCCTCTTTCTAATTTAATTGTTCCCTTGATACCAACTTCAAATGAGCATTTTAGTTTTTGGTTATTGCCCCAAATTAAGTCTTTATCATTGTAATGGATTCTACCTAACAAATGTAATATCCTTCACAATACTTGATTTTGATCAGTTTTCAACAGTAATAGTTGTTTCCTTGTATAAGATATTTCATAGTGCTATCTTTTAATTGTTTGTTGCAAAATGAATTTCGGTTCTTGTAGAAAGTATAGTAAGGATCCGTGGATGTGTGGTAGTTTACATTTCAAAGCATTCTAGGTTCTAAAATTATATACTTTTATAAAGTAATTTATTTATTTTGAGTGAGATGGAGTATTTCACGTTATTTTGATGGCTGATTGAGAACGAATATGCACAATTTTTTAATGGTGTTGGACCATGGATGTATTGACCTGCTTAACTGCTATTTTTTATTGTTTGTTAATTGTTATGATGTTAATTTTGGGAAGTGGTGCTTTTATGAATTTCTATAGAGGTGAGGATGGTGGTAATGGGGATTTGGGATATGCTAACAGGTATCATAAAGGGATTTAGAACCCAAATAAATAATAATACAGGGCATAAATAAAGGGGTAGGAGGTTAAATAAACAGTCTATAGATATAGTAAATCAATATCTCTGTTTTCATTGTTGAACACAAAATTGTCTTCTTTCTTTTTGTCTCATATATTCGTTTTGGTGGTCATGGTAAATTATTATTAGCATGTGGGTATATAGTAATGGTTCTGTGAATTCATGTAGTTGTCATCTCAATAGGGTTTTAAGCTTGTTTATAGATTAATGAGTTGTGTTTAGGCTGCTCTTAGGCATCACAGCTTCACAGGACTACAAGAGTATCCTCTTATTGGAAATCATTATCTTAGTTTACTAAGGGTTTTTGTGTAGACTAGTTACATTTGTATTTACCGTAGTTATTGCCTAATTCTGCTCAGCAGCTTAAGGCCAGGCATATGCCTGAGCTAGGTAAGGCAGATAATGATAAATATTGGACATCTAAACTCAAAGGTGGATACATATCACATTACTTGATGTGCTACCATTTAGGCCAACTTGTTAACCATTATAGGAGAAGAATTAACAATTTGTCTATTCTTGTTACTGGACACCACAGATTAATGCCCATTTCTATATTGTGCTTAACTGATTTTTAGCTAATGGGTAAAATGCATATGATAGGTAATGGTAGTGGGGGGGAAATTAAATATAAGATGGTTAAGAGTCTAAATATGAATCGTTAAGCAAACCTGGAAGATAACATTAGATCTAATTACATACCTGTGATTATATGATCAAGTTGTGTTACTTGAAGAAGGTTTGTCATAATATTAGTTACTTGATCTCCATACACTTCTAGAGTAACTCAACTAGTAGCCTTGAGATCCTCCAAGGTAACCACCTCACAAACAAATTGTCAGTTTAACGCTAATGTATTTGGTCTGCTAATGAAATGCCTCTTGAACATGTGCATCAACCAGATATTGAATGTCTCAACAGAAATGTTTATGTCATGTCATTGATGAAGAATTAGTAGCGAGCATATTATCTGAATCATGTTTCATGATTATCATATCAACATAGAAGCCCTGGTATTCCTAAAGCACTTTGTGTTGATGCTAAATGTCTCCAAGCTTCAAAATGTTGGCAAAATTGGGATCAGATCAAAGAAACAAAGGGAATTTGTTTCTATTGAAATTAATCGGGTTTGTTCATGGGTCGAATGGGTCACATGTCAATGTTTGGGTCGGTTTATTAAGTGGAGTCGATTTAGGGTTATTATTAGTTTTGGTAATTGTTTTTATTTGGTATTGTTTACAATTTGGTAAGGTTTATTTTAGGGGGTTTAATTTATGTTGCCTAAATCTTAATAGAGTCGTTACCTATCTTGGTGATTAAGTTTTGGTCTATTATAAATAAAGGTTAGGGATTACTGTATTTTGTGTCCTTATTGAGTATATCAGAAAAGGTTTGGTCAACAACCAAGTGTTTATCTTTTCTTATTCAATTTTTCTGTTTGTGATTTTCGGGCATGTGTCATCAGATTCATGGTGGAGAAAAACAAGAAGAGACAATTCAAGACTGTGTTTTATAATACCATCTTTAGCGTCTTCTATAAGCTTAGCTTAGCTTGTAACTTTTCATTTTATGTAACTCTCGAGTTATAATCTTTCCTGAAACTTGTATTTTTTTCCTAAACCTAGGACTTCTCTGACTATCGGAGTAGGCCTTGAATTCCTTAGATTGCATGTGCTAAATGCATCTTCATCTACTTAGATACTTTTGATGATTTGTTTTAATGGTTATATGTACCTATACGGTATTCTATCATCTATATGCTTTCTTGTGTCCAATACACCTCGTATCCCAAAAATCTCAGGTTTACTGTGTGATATTGCAGGTTGAAACTTTGGCTTTTTCTAGCGTATGTCGTGTCGTTCGTCTCATTGGCAGCCTCAGTAGGGTTATTGATACAAGATGCACTTGTTCCTGAAGGCCCTTCAGCTTGGACCGGAACTTCTGGTGTCTTGCAGTGTGTGCTTGTGTTAATTAGGTTAGTCTTCTTTCCATGAAAGATTTTGTGTTCTCAGTCTCATTTTCTTCACAAGCGAGATATTTAACTTCTTCGTATCGTACCGTTAATGTGCAGCGGGCTTGTTTACTGGACATCTCATTCGGAGTGAAGCCTTCATCTCAAGGTGTCGTTTGTGGTTTACGTAATCGCGTTTGTTAAATCATGCTTGTACATGTCTGTGTTGATGAAGTATGGGATAGTGAGACACACACACCTTTGACCTTTTCAAGTTAAAAGTGATGGACAAAATTATTTTTCAACTGATGCTTTCTTTTGTATTTTATTAATGACCCTTAAGTTTGGTTTTAAAAATGATATAACATAATAAGAAAAATAGAAGTTAAATTATCTGACATATTTTTTAAATGCCACATCGATCAAAATATGGTAGATTATCCTGGCCACGGCATCTCCTTTTGGTCAAAAGCTGAGGCTTCAGATAAGATCATATACGTGTGATGTTTTATATGAACAAGCTTTGTGAATAATCAGAAGCTTCATCTCTCTCTCGTCTCTTCTACATATATATATATATATATAGGGGAGGGTTCCAGAGAAAACCACAAGTTAGGCGAAAACCACTAAAAAAATCAATTTTACCCAATCATATAATAATATTTATTTTTTGTTTTATTTTATTTTTATTTATTTATAAGATTATCAATGTAATATTAAACATTTTTACCACAAAACATTTTTACACATAGTGTTACGTATACGTAAACATAAAACAAAAAATTGTGGTTACGTATACGTAAATCAAAAAAATTATTTTTGGATACGTATACGTAAATAAAAAAAATGCCTGAAATAATGTGGTTTTCGCCTAACTTTGTGGTTTTCTCTTAATCCCTCCCCTATATATATATATATATATATATATATATATATATATATATATATATATTTCTTTTTTCATATTTTTGGTCAATTTTACTCTAGACCCTAATTTGGACCATATTTTTTTATATTATTTTCATCTTTTAGGTCAATTTTACTATATACCCTAATTTTGACCATCGTTTTTTTATAATCTTTTTTTATCGTATTGGTCAATATTTAATTTTGATCATCGGTTTTTTAATAATTTTTCTAACAATGTATAGTGGTTGTCCGCTCCTCTTCCGTTTCATAGTTTTTTTGCTTCTGCTAGAATTTTGTCCTGATAGCGCTATGCTTTGTTCAAGAAAGAGTCCCTTTGACTTTTCATAGTATTGGTCAAATTTTACTTTAGGTCATTCACAAGTTTTCTGTTTCTATCTCCATCACTATTATTATTTAAAAATTTCTTCTATTTTGTACCATCGTTAGAATTTCTATCTTAATATTTAAATTTTAGAGTTAAATAAATAAAAATTCTCTAAATATAGAGATCTTTCTTCATTAGTCTCTTTATTTTTTTTGAATGTCAAGGAAAAAGAAAAAAATAATAAAATAAGTGTTTGTGAATGAGATAGAAAATAAGATTTGAGAGGCTAAAACAATTTTAAAGATAAATTAAAAAAAATAATATTCAATAAATTAGAGAGAGACAAATATGTTGATATGAATGCTCTTCATTAATTAAACTATAAAGTTTGAATATTTACATCAGCATCTACATCTCTCTTTATAATTTAATTAAATATTATTTTTTTTAATTTATCTTTAAATTTGGTTTAACATCCCACGTCTAATTTTCTGTCTCACTCATAAACACTTGTTTTATTTTTATTTTTTCTCTTTGATAGACAGTCACAAAAAGTATAGAGATTAATGAACATTTAGAGAGTATTTACCAAACTCTAAAATTTAAAAATGAAGATGAAAATCCTGATGGACGTGCAAATTAGAAAAAAAACCATTAAATAATAGAGATGAAGACAAAGACCATGCTGATGCTGTGAATGCTCTTAAACCCTAATTTTGACCATACTTTTTTTCTATAATTTTTTCATCTTTTTGGTCAATTTTACTCTAGCCCTAATTTTGAACATCATTTTTTCCATTTCTTTTTGTCAATTTCACAATAGACCCTAATTTTGACCTATCATTTTTTAATAATTTTTTCATCTTTTTGTTCAATGTTACTCTAGATCCTAATTTTAACACTCATACACGACACACCGTCTCAAGACACCAAAGGTTTTTCCTAAAACCAAGAGTTTGGGTTATTACGAGTCTTGAATGATGGAAACTGAGTTACTTACAAAATAATGCTTCCTAATCATCACTGATTAAACACAATCTTTCTGCTCTTTTTTTACATTTTAAACTGCATCTAACAAACAAACTATCATTTATCCCAAAGAATTAATATACAAACCAAGGGAGAAACAAAGAAAAAAATACCCATAAGAACTTCAACAAGACCCAGAATTGAATTAGCCAAAGGACTTTGCAGTTTCATCATAACCTCATGATTTATGATTGAGCTATGCATCTGTCACAGGAAGGCATATACAAGGATACGTTAGTGTAGAACTAGGTGTAAAATTAAAAAAACACGTGTGCACGTACCTACTGTTTCCAGGACTCTTGCAGATGCATGGTCTGTATAAAAAGGAAATGGTCTTCTAACATATGGATGATCCAACAACTGACTAGCGGTTGGGCGATCTTTTGGATTCACGTGAAAGCACTGATATATGAAATCCTTTGCTTCTATTGAAAGGTAATCGGGAACTGGTGGAGCAATACCGCGTCCAATTCTAAATAATGCAGTCATCTGTTAAGAACAACAATAACAATATGCTGTCAATCAAGTTATAACCAAATGCATCCAATTGCCATGGTAACTGCAGTAGCCATACATGCATGATCAAATAAGCAACAGAATGTTTTATCTATAAAAAACGAAGCAATATGCCCATCAACCAAGAAATACACTGAATAAAGAGAAAATAACGTACGCATTCCAATGGGGAGTAGGGAATCCTTCGTGTCAACATCTCCAAGACGGTGCAGCCAAGACTCCATATGTCTGCTGCAAGTCCATACCCCTTATTTTTTTGATTAACCACCTGCAAATTTCATTTAGTTGGTGAAATTAAATTAATGCCTTAAAAATATCTAGAATGAATGGTGATAGAAAAAACTTAATTTTGAACACTGATGAACCTAGCAAAGAAACTACTGCATATTTGTAGTCGTTGACAGACAACAAAAGTTCTAATAAATGCAAGTCGGAGTATATTCCTAAAGATTTATGCACCAAGAGAACCATATCAATACAAGCTAACAGGTATATCCTTGGTTTAAGAAAGTGTAAGGAGTTTAGGTCCCAAAAGCCAAGGCGTAAGGCGCAAGGTGCGCGCATCACGTCGCGAGGCGTTGCTCAATGTACAACAAAATAAGCTTTATTTACAACCAAAAACTACGTCTCTCTCATATGAATTACATATCAACCTTTTTATAAAGTAAACCAATCATAATTTCTTCAACCCTTTGATTGTTTTTAATATTAGCCTCCTACATACCCTAACTTCGACCAATTTCAACACAGAAGTACATAAGGCATTGCTTCAAGCCCCTAATGCGTTTTCCTGAGCGCCTTGGGCTCAGGCATGCCTTTTTAAAACCAAGGGTTTATCATTTATCAATGAATAGTTCTCCACAAGAACCAAATTCACATATTTACGTATATGAATATTCTACTCGGTCGTGAAATAAAATATATATATATATATATATATATATATATATAGAGAGAGAGAGAGAGAGACAAACCTCAGGAGCCATCCAGAATGCGGTTCCCTTGCAAGACTTAACGTCATTGAACTTGGTGACCTATATAAGAGTTAAGACAACAAATGCTTTAAAGATAAAGACAGATAACTACCGGAATCAAAAAACAGAATTTAATAAATGAATGGAGGAACCTTTGCCAACCCAAAATCTGCAAGTTTCACTGAGCCATTAGCATCAACTAGTATGTTTGCACATTTTACATCCCTGAAACACAAGCAAAAACATTTTGACATTAGAACCCCACAAGTAATATGTTTGCAGGTTGAGGCAACGAAAAGACGCTATGCATTACAGAATGAAATGTGACTAAAACTATGATGGCAAATTGGCAATCAAATAACCATCAAGCTTACTGTTTATTTCAATTTTGAGGAGAGAGAACGTGGCTAATCTTGCTTTCCCTATGTTTCTTTACAAATAAATGAGGTAAGCTTGATAACTTTGATGAAAGACATGCATTCCCAAGGACTAATCAAATACTATACTAAATTACTAATTATACTATATCTCTTAAAAAATAATCACTTCACCTACAATAGTAAATGTTGATCACTCCTATTGGATATTATTTTAATTTTATCTCTAGATAATAGTAACTATTTTCTAAATAATAGCTTTGCAGAATTTCCACTGGTGTCCATCATGTATTAATTGAAGCCTCTAGTATAAACAATTGCATCAATAAGTTATGAAGGAAATGGCATAAAGCTTAGTAGACAGCATACATAAAACCTTAATATGAAAAGAAAAGGTTCAGTTGCAGTACCTGTGCACAACACCTTTATCATGCAGATACTTAAGACCATGTAAGATCTGACGTGTGTATGAAGAAACTTGACAATCTTGAAGATAATATCTTTGATAGAGACTTAAAAGAGAACCTTTTGTTACAAGCTCAAGAAATATATACAGCTTTGACTCATCCTGCATGCCACATCATGAAAAAAATAAACTTTCCTGGTTGTACAAGGATATTTAAAAACAGTAAATATTACTTTTTCCTATAAATAATCTGTAACAAGTATTGAAGTTGGATAACAAATATTCGAGAGAGGACTCCATTTCATTATGCTCGAAGAGAACATTTATGAAACAGAGTCCCAGGAAGTTCATATTATTCCAAGGGTTTCGAAGATATAGACGTGAAAGAACAAAAGACATACATGGAGAGAGAAATTGTTCCCACATTCTACCTTTTAAATGGTGATTTACAAAGATATGTCATCCCAACAAACTGAAGAGTAGATCAGAACACTATGTTGTAACTAATTAACAAGCTATTACATTCAAAAATGGTAATTAACAACATAAGGTTAAACCTATGGAAAATAGACAATAAGATAAAACTCAAGATAGGGCTAGGAGAGAGTGGGATTGAGGTATCAAGGGGGCACACATATCATTTAGTACACTACCATTAACACCTTAGAAAAACATCAAAGTGATAATAATTGAAAGCATGAAAACAATACCTTATATGTCCCATAGTATCGTACTATGTTTTCATGTTCAAACTGACTTAAAAGAGCAATTTCCTGGACAAATAAATAGAAATCAGAATAAGAAGTCTTACCATAACTACACACTATGATGTATTGATGTTAAAATAGTACAAGGCAGTGAAGGCACGGGCCTTGCTTACCTGTTCAAGTTGGAAAACACTTTGCCTTCCCAAATCTCCTTGATCAAGCAAAGAGACTTCCTTCACAGCGATAAAATATCCACCACTGCAAGAATAAAGAAATGTAACTGTTAAAAAAGTGTTTCTTTGTCATAACTCATATGTTCCTGAATGAATTGTAGTGTATTTATCTATAGTCCATAATATATTATAAGATATTAAGATTTTATTGGTTAACTATATTTTCACTAACTATATTGCTAATTGTGGGAATCATATAATGGTCAAAAACTTTGTACTATGGGTGTCAGGCCTAAGAGTTCCTAAGGTTTTGCGCTGTGAAATCTAGGGAAGTATTTCTAACATGTCTACATTAACAGGTGGAACAAACATCAGGTCTTGGCAAGTTGAGGTCAATTCACCATGTTCTTTTTCGAGACTGAGTGCTGTGTAGTACACTAGTAAATATACTAACTTTACCAAATCAACTAAAAATCGGATGTATACCTTTTGGATGTAATCTTGGGTCAACTATGTGCATCATGCGGTCAGCTGACAAGTTGTTTACTAAATGATAATGAATTACTAACATGGCGAACCCATATAAAGATTACACAAGATATGTGCAGCACATATTAGTTTTGTTAATAGAGCTACAACATATTATATACTAGGCAGTAACCACTTACTCGCAAATGCCTTCATATACTGATCCAAACGACCCACGCCCCAAGAGATCCCCCCTCTGCCAGTTAGTAATCTTGATGTGCCTGAATCTCCCATCAGTGGATATATTCGATCTGTAACCATTTGGTGAAACACTGGATGGAGGCTCTGTCGTAGTACTAGACGAATCATCATCATTCGAAGTTGTAAAAGAACAAGATGCTGAAAGCATAGTCCTTTCAAGCCTTGTCCTAACATTTTCCACATCAGCTTCTTCTTCTACTTCTTGTTCTTCTTCATCTGACAAGCTAACCCTGTTCTGATTGACATGAGCAGAACTTTCATGAGATGTGAAAGTTCTTATGTTATCCCATTCGCATCCACCATGTAGCAAGGGTTTTGAAATTGAAGGAGTCGGTGGAGAAAGAAGTGGAGGCCGGACACCTCTAATTCCGTTCCCAACTCTGTTACAATCACTAACCCTAACTCTAACAACATCAGATTTATCTTCCACGTCAGCAGGAGAAACCCTAACAATATCATCACATCGATTTTCAAAATTCTCAGCTGATTGTTCATGTTCCGTCGCATTTGAATGAATTTGGAGATTCAAACGAGACGTCTGAAGAAGATCTGAAGTAGACCGGATCTTTCTAGCTTTCCACGATAACACAGGAATCCCTAAATCATCAGGACTTTCTAGCCCTAAACTACGACAAACTATATCTAGCTGGCCTTCATCACTTCCATCAATCCTGAAGCTAGTAGGTAAGTCAAGCGATTGAGTACCTCGAAAATCGGATGACCGTACGGAAACCTCTTCCGAGGCAGACCAAGTGGATGTCGTCAGAAACTCGTAATCGATGTTCTTCCTTGCATTCATACGCTCCAGCTTCGGCTTCCTCGGCGTCTTCTTGTTTCTACGTGCATCGCCATTAATAACGAGAAATTGAGGTAGGTGACGCATTGAGAGATCCCTTTAATCCATCAAACTCCAAATTGGTTCAATTAATCAACGTATGTTCCGATTACGGAACCTAGGGTTGTTTCGGAGAAGAATTTGGTTGAGTCCGGCCGTCGTCGGAGGTAAACGCCGTTAGGAGTCAAGAGGGAGAAAATGAAATGAAATGAAATGATGGTGTGGGCTTCAAAATATCACCAGCGCAGACAACTCCAACTTTCTTCAATGAAGTTTCCGCATGGGGAAAACTTTCTTCTTTATTTCCTCACTTTTTTTAAACATTTATTTAGGGCATGTTTGGTATTATTTTTTAAACTCTTTATTAACTTTTAGATAGAAAAAATAGAAAGAAAAAATTAATTTTTTAAAAGTAAGTTTTATTTATTTTTCAAAATTACTTATTAACTTTTTATAAAAGTTAATAAGGAGTTTTCAAAAGTAATCCCAAACATGCCCTTATACTATAAACTAGCTTACAACCCGTGTAATACACACGGCCTGTGAAATAAAAATACATAAAATTTTTAAATCTTTATTTAATTAAAAATAAAAGTGACATAATTAGATTTTAAAGTATCTTATAAAAAATAATAATTTAAAATAAATATGTTTTATTAGTATAATTATATATATATATATATTTTAATTTTGACCGACCCCAAGAAAAAATAATTTTTAATACCAACCCCAAGAAAATTTATTTTTTAACACTGACTCATATTTGAACTAATAACTTAATTGGACATTTTGAGTAAAAAAAACTAAAAGTTTAGCCACTTAAACAATTATACTTACATTTAATTAACTCATTACATATTTAGAAAATTAAGCCCACATTTAGTTATCCATTACTCAATTAAATTTTTAAACAATTTAACCTATTAAAAAAATCTAAGTATCGGCAATCATGATTCCTATCCATGAACGCCTCGGTTCATTGTTCACAATCTTGCGCCCCTATCTTATCACAATTTCATGTAACTTTTTTTAAAAAAAATCTTTAAATTTTGCTTATCATATTATTTTGCTATAATGCTATAACATATGTGCTATTTATTAATTGTAATTAGTGACAATGTGTGTATTATGTGACTCGACCCAACCTTAACCGGACTAAAAAATTTAATATTTAGCGACAAAACTGACTCCAAAAATTTCAACCTCCATAAAAAAAATTATGGTTTCACCACTGCTTTTTAAGATGAACTACATATGATTTCTTTTTTTTATCAACAAAAGAATTCAAACGAGACAAGCTGGAAACCAAACGTACGAGCTCTTCGTATGTAATACTAATAAGTCATAAAGAGAGATACATAAAAAAGGAAGTGGACACTTTACCATGTTGTCACATACATAATGTATGTATGTTTATATGTTAAATTTACTAATTTAGTGACACGACTAAGGATTATATCACAATCTTAAAAAATATTAGTTACATGATTTTTTTTAATTAATTCTTTATGCTAGAAAATTAACTTTGAACTGAGGGGTTTAGTTTAAAATTTTAATTTAAACTCACAATATTTGTGTTAGATTATGATTCTTCTGTTTCTCTAAAAACATACTCTTTTCGTATGGATGGATTGAGTTAATTAATATTTATTTTATTGTTTTCTGTATAATATTACATTTCTATTTTTAAGATCAGATATTGCAGTTGGCAAAAACGAGTTAAAACAGCAAGTACTTTGTATATCGAGGAAGCATATCCAACTCAACCCAATTATTGGAATCTAATCATTTGGTCTAAATTTATTATTATTATTATTATTATTATTATTATTGAGAGACCAAAGGAATTGAACAGTAACACACGACTGCGTCAAAGAATGAGGCAAAACCGTGCCTAGCCATGAGACAAAACCGTGCCTGGCCATGAGGCATAGCCATGCCTAGCCATGAGGCATAGCCATGCCTAAACATGAGGCACAACCGTGCTTAAACATGAGACACAACCGTGCCAAGGATTGACACGGCGTGGGAATGCTAATTTAAAAATAGTTTACAAATAGCCCATCACACTTTCTTATTTCTCATACCAATTTTTCATACAGTATAACCCTTTCAACCTATACTCTACAATTGTCAAATGGATTCATCAACAAGTTTAGAATTTTCATCATCGAGCTCATAGAATCTTTAACAAGTATATATGAGCGCAACACTCATGTTTTAGTAACAAGGGCTCAAACTGCGTTGCTTCTTTGATGAATACAACAAGTTTAAGTGGAAAGTAAATACAAAAAAATATATATAGATAGAAATCATGAAGCCGCTCATGATTGTCTCATGGAAGTGTACTATTCTATACAAGGTTCCGATTGCGAAGAGAACTATATTTACGAATTTGTTGATGATATGGAAAGACAATTTCTGTTACTTAGACTATCATCAGATGGTAGAGAAAATACTAATATAACACTGATGTGGAAAAAACATAGTGCAAGATAAAAGAGAGATGAAAAATAACACGTTACTGGATCACAATATACTATCTAAATCATCATTCAATACTCCATCCTGAGGAAAATGGTAATATATGATCAAGTTAGGTTGATCATTATTTATGGCTGGGGCACATAAAATGCATATACACTTATATACATACATACATACATACATAGGAATGATCTGGTACAAAACATATTTAAAAGTGAGACCCCGTTATCAGCAAAACTCATCTTCACACAAAATCACCTGTTAACATAAAGATTGAATATGAAAAGAGAGACACCAGAAGATATATATTCCATATGCATAACTAACCTCATCATAAAAGAGAATAAGCTCTTTTGATGCCAATTTAACCTTCACAATCCTCCCATTTAAAACAATTGTTTCCCTCAGACTCTATTCCTCTGCTAGTCTGATCATCAATATAATAAACATCACGTTATGTCATACATAGCAGCCAAAATCGTGTGCGAGGTGATGAACTTTCAAAATCGCAACCGACCCTGACCGAGGTTCACATGCCAGACAAGATTAATTTATTTTTATTTTCTTAATTTGGTGATGATGAATAGTGAATCTTGCTTTATTTAGAAACTGTTATTACTTTTAAACTTTTTGATGACTCTAATTGCTAATTCTATATGATTTTTTGTGGAATAGTAATAAATTATTTTTTTAATTTTCTAAGTCTATTGTATATTATTGTCGGCCCAGAGTCCATATAACAACACCAAAACATAATTAGTTTTGTGGAAAAAACCCTTCAACGACTCTTATATTTATATATGAAAAGCACGTAAATTACACGACACAAAGACCCTATTTATACTAAACTAACTTGCAAACCAAGCTAGATAGACTCAACTACTTAGAAAACTGAATCAAACTAAATCTCTACTACCAAATCTATACTCTATAATAAATAAAGGTTTTGTAGAAACAAATTTTCCCGCATCTCTCCTATTAATTGCACAAATTTTTTTTAATTGTTTTTAATAAAAAAAAATTTTTGACTCTCTTCTATTAAATAATAATAATTTCTATAGTTATTTTTATTTAAAAAAATATGGGTTTGTTAAAAAAATATGGGTTTGTTCATAAAACATTTTTAGAAATTGAACATTTATTTTATTATTTTTATAAAAAAATTTTAAAAAGTAAATATATCACGTTTCTAAAATTTGTATTAAAAAACTATGTAATATGTCATAAATATGTAAATATTTATTAGTAAGTATATAGCATTGCATTTATTTAACACGTGTAATACACGGGGTTTTTAACATAGTAATCGAATAAACAAGACAATTAAATAAAACACTAAAATAATTAACCTAAATAAAACAAGTGACTCCGTTTTCTTTGTGCTGAATTAAAGCCAACAATTTCTTTTACTTCTATTATTAAGCACTAGTTTAGATCTCGTGTATACACACGGGTGAAAAATATCAATAAATAAAATTTTTAAATTTTTATGTGTATATATTTTACACGTGTAAAAATGTATCATATACTAAGGATAGAAAACAAAACTAAAAATATGCAAAAACTAATATATAATTGAGTTTCAAAAATAAATTAAATACTATTTAATGTAATTTGTTTTTCATTTATTATTTGATTGAAAATAAAGTTAAGTAATTAGATTTTCAAAGTTTCATAAAGGATAATTTAAAACCAATGTTTTCAGAACCGGACCGGACATCGAACCGGTCTCCTTACCGGTCCACTGTCCGACCGGTCGGACCGGATTTAAGAACCGGACGATGTCATAAATATTATAAAAATATATCAATCTAAACAACCATTAATTTTTTCAAAAACCACCAACAAGTCAATTCCAATAATTTTAAACTAACAATTACCTATGAAATATGAAGCCAAAAGACTTAAAAAAGATTAAAGAAAGTAGTCAAACGGTTCGTCCGGTCCGACCGCCGGTTGGCTGCAGGACCGTTTCAACATATGTAACCGGGCCGGTCAGACCACCGGTTCCCGGTCCAACCGGCTGGTCTGGTCCGGGTTTCAAAACACTGTTTAAAACAAATGTGTTTATTAGTATAATTAATATTTTATTTAAATATATACTGTTGTTAAAAATAGTAGGTGCATTTAGTAAGAAAAAAGATGCGGGAAAAAAATGATAAGAATGAATGTGGAGGCGACACGTGGCATGAAAAAACATTTATTTATTATATAGTATAGATTATTCTGTCCCAGGCGTGCACTTTTTTGCGCCTTGTGCGAATTGCGACTTTGACCATCAAAACCAGGTTTGCAACTTGACTTGTTACAACAGAATAGGGCCTGGTTTTAGAACACATTACCTGCAAAATGTAGGTTGTTAGCTGGCTTGTTCTTCAAATCTAGTCCATTTTCTATAAAAAAAAAATAAACATAAATTGGTTAGACACTCCTTAATCTTACTTTAGCTGTTGCAGTGAAAAGAGATGGCATATGGATTGAATTTTCTTATTTAAACATGTTCAGTTTGGTGACTGCATAATATGAGGGACACATATATATTTGATATTGTTGTTTAAGTTAGAGGCCCTTTCAATATAATGCATTGCCTGCAAATTTTGAAAAGTGAATATCCATTAGAAATATTATTATCAAACTAAACAGAAAAAAAAGAAAAGAAAATCTAACAAAAGAAAATCCAAGGCACTATCCTCACCAGGATCTTATCCTCCGGCCCCTAGTGATTGGAATCTTTTCCTCCCCTTAGTACTTTCATTTTCTTATATAAAATTTCTAATGTAATCAACACGGGCGGAATTAATTTGTTTTTCTTACCTTCAACTCTGGTTCGTGGTAAAGTTTCGTTGTTAGTTTTTTCACGGTTTTATGTCCCGCCGTAATGCGAGAGTTTTAGTACTAAAATACAAAATAATATGTATGGTTGCTAACTGTTCGCAATATACAAATTTTATATTACTAGTTGATTACATCATTTACTTTATGGGGAAAAATTATTTAATATGTAGTTATGTTATAATTTAAAATTTTATTTAACTAGTGGAAACCAGCTGCACGTTGTGGCGGTAATTTTGTATGTGTACAAAACAGGAAATAAATTAAATCCGACACAACTGGGTTTAACAAAACAAAAACATTTAAAGAGAACTGTATGAAGTTGTTGCGGCATCTTGAATCGAAACGTAGATAAAAAAACGTCGCAACGGTACATTCAGAATTAAAAAAGTAATATCTTTGTAAAAATGAGCGTTAAGAAAAATGAAATTGAATTTAAAAAAAGTAAAATACATCAAATTTTCCCGTTCGAATTTGAATATAATTTACGTCGAAACATCCCTGTCGCACCGTGTAGGTGAACCTTTATTTATTATAGAGTATAGATAAACAGTTTTAGCCGTCTAACGCATTTAGCCGTCTAAATAAACAGTTATTACTGTCTAAATAAACAGTTTTAGCCGTCTAAATAAACAGTTATAGCCGTCTAAATAAACAGTTTTAGCCGTTTAATACATTTAGCCGTCTAAATAAACAGTTATAGCTGTCTGCTAAGCCTCCAAAAATTTTCAAAAAATGTTTTCGGAGGCTAAGCCGTCTAATAGACTGCTATAACTGTTTATTTAGACGGATAAAACTGCCACGTGTCGCTATATTATTGGTTCGTACTCTGACAAATGTAATTTTGGCACGGAAATTTTAGCCGGCTAGCTTAGGCGGCTGTCATGACCAATGTCCATGAAAAAATAGACTAAATAAGGATGTACATTTTTAAATATTTTGTTGATCAAATGTCTATTTTCGTATTTTCTCTAAATATAAACTATTTATTCAAAATAATTTTATCTAAACTCACCTATATGTTTTTGTCGATGTAAAAAGATTATCAAAGTAAAAGAAGGTAATTTTATTGACTCGCTCTCTCGTTGCACAACACCCCTTTTGAGTTTTGACAACGAGTAGCTCCATTACGAAATCTATACTAATAAATAAAGGTTTAAAATGCACATGTGTCACATTCTCGTGTCTTCTTACATTTGTTTTTCCGCCTCTCTCTCCTAATAAATGTTCATCTATTTTATTAAATAATAATTATATTATAAATATATTATTAAAGAAGAATATTAATTATATTAAATAAGAATATATAATAAGAAATCAAAATATAACTAATTAAAAAAATATTAATTTGTTATATACACACATTTTCACTTGATATATATCGAGACGATTATAATAGTCTGACAAGTTAAGACGTATTTACAAATTTATAAATTTTATCTTTTATAATATACAATCTCGTGTAATACACGGGATTCTATGCTAGTGAAAGAATAAAGTAAACCCTCACAAGGACGACACGTATAGTTCACTGGTCACATGCACCCATCCACGCGTCATCTTCTCTCCACCGCCACCTACTACGTGCTCATACATATTTCTACCATTCTCCTTCTCTCTTTAAGCAACCTTTCACATCCACCAAGCCCCTCTCGTTTCTCCAAAAACCCAATCCAAAATCACACAAACAAACAACAATTTCCTAATTAAGATGAGGAACGTATTTGCAATCGGTCTTGTTCTAACATCACTGTTCGCAGCAGCCGTGTGGTCTCCATCTCCTACTCAACACGACCAGGACCACCGTGAGGTGATTGTCAAAGAAGGCCACCGTGTAGTGGTGGTTGAATACGACAAAGAAGCCGACGGAAGCACCAAGGTGCTAATCTCACCACACGACGTCGTCGCTCCTTCTGAAGCTGATTCGAAAGACGTTTCAAACGACGACAAACCGACCCCAGAAGCAAAGTTCTCCAGTCCAAAAGAGCTTGTTTGTGACGCATATGGCAAGTGCAAACATAATATTGCCACCGCTCTCGGCAAAACAAGAGACAAGGTGGAGGAGATAGAAACACATGCGATCTCGGCAGCGAATGAGGCCAAAGATAAACTATCTGAGCAAGTAACGGAAAAGGTTACCGGGAAGGCGAAAGAAAGTGTAGTTCATGGAATCGATAAGGCGAAGAGAGTCGCTAACGATGCGTTGGGCATCGTAAAAGACGGTGTCGTGAAGGTTAAAAACTTCGATGTAGTGGATTCACCGAAACGAATAGGGGAAGATATTGAAGGGAACATGACTGGTAAAGTCGAAGAAAGTGCGAAAGAAACCGTAGAGAATGTAACAAGGATGGGTGAGAAGAGTTTAGATGAGATTTTAAGGAAGTTAAAAGATGTTACACATGATGTTATTTGGTACTTGGTGTCTCGTGATAAGATAGATGCAGTGGCTGGTTTGGTTCACATGTTAGGGTTTTCGACTGCTTATGGTATGTGTGTGTGGGTGACATTAATTTCTAGTTATATTTTAGGAAGGCATCTTCCAAAACAGCAATTTGGAGTGGTGCAAAGCAGGATATACCCGGTGTATTTCAAAGCTATGGCTTATTGTGTTTCTGCTGCTTTGTTTGGGTATTTAGCAAGTAAGAAGTATGGGATTTTAAGAAGCATGATTAGGTTTCAATGTTTGAGTCTTTTTTCTGCATTGTTGATGGTCTTGACCAACATGATCTTGTTGGAGCCTAGAGCCACTATGGTAATTAAACCGTAAATCTTGATTTCATGGCTTGTTAACTTTTAGTAACAAATTTACAAATTGTATTCATTTATTATTATTATTATTATTACCGTAGCTTTGGCCTTATAAGGCTTACTTTTACAAAGGGTGATAGGGGATAGAGGGGAGGTTGAATTTTTTAGAAAAATGATGGACTTAGTATGAATGATTTGGTTGGTGGGTGATTTTTGAATCTATTTTGGTTTAGGGGAGTCCGCTCCTCCCACCAACGGACTCTCACAAGCGGATTCGGAGGGAATGGCTTGTTCTCCGATGGGAGATTGGAGAATGGTGGAGCTCTCCAACTCAGACCGCTTGTTGGAGGAGCAGCCTCCTAGTAACCAAGATGGTTTCAAAAATCACCCTCAAACCAAGTAATCCATGCTAACTTTTAACATTTTTCTAAAAAGTTTGGAAAGATTTGTCATCGTCCCACCATTTTTCCCCAATCCCTATAGTTAACTCTGCTACGAGTAAGAGTAGCAAGATTTTACTGGTTATGTTCCTATTGACAACTGTGCTACGAGTAAGATTTTGCTGGTCATGTTGTTTATTAGCATATTCACACAAGAAAGCCTAGAATTGATTGTACTAATTCATATATATATTCTTTTACTCATAGATGATGTATGAAAGAATGAAGATAGAGAAGGAAGAAGGGAGAGGGGTAGCCGTCCCAACTAGAGACGGTGTCGTGCATCACACTGATGCAACTCATGTGGTGAGGTCACATGTAAATGTGGTGGAAGAGAGGCAAGATGTGTTGAAGTTGAATGAGAAGTTGAAGAGGTTGAATTCTTACTCATCTGCACTGAACGTATCAACTTTGGTAGCTCTAACATGGCATATGGCTTACATAGGAACACAGGTTCATGCTAGTCGGTAAGAGGTGCACGGTTATGGTGCCCTTGATTCAGTTGCTGCTTTGATAGTCAGGTTTACATATGTTTGTATAGTTTTTGAAGGACCTTTATTATTATGTTCATCGTTTAGATGTAGCCTGTGCTTCATTAGGATGGTTAGTTTGTGATTTGCTTAATTATATCGTAAATTTTATTTATTCTACCTTGTTTATATTGACATCTGTCATATTTCGATATTGTATCTTCTTTATTAGAAGAACTTTGTGCTACTATTAAGTTCCTTGAATGTTTACACACATAATATGGAGTATTTCATTTAGTAGAGGAGGAGTTTCTAACCAATAACATTAAAAATATGTCCTATGTATCTAAAAAATGACATGCCTAACCTCCTAAATTTTTAAAAATATCTGTACGTGTTAGGTATAAATGAAAAGAAACTAAATAGAAGGGAGGGGACTTCTAAAATATCATTATATATGTTGGGTTAAATGCAACAAAACTAAAATAGGAAGGATGGGAGGAACGTGAAGACGACGTTCAGTTGTCGAGAAAACTTACTAGTGAGGGTGGAGGGGGGTCGTGGCAAGTGTTGCTCACGGGCTCCATAGGTTCCACAGGCTATACCGCCGCAAAGCTCAAGGGCTTGACGCAGGTTTAGGGGCACAGGTTGTAAAGCCGTTCAAACCCGTCCATTTCTTGTTCTTGCATCACACGGATTAACAGCATGGACCTTGGGGTTGATGATGATGATGATGAGGGAGAGGAGCAAGTGAGGATGAGATTGAAACGAAGTGTGGATTTGGGGAAGAAAGAGAATTTTGTGGAGGAGATGGCGGTGGAGGTCGATGGCGGTAGTAACTATTTTTATGTTCACTTTTTGATATATAACTAAGAATTCTTGGTAACTATCAGAATAATCAACCTCATCAGAAGATCACCCTAATTAGAGCTAATCTATCAAAATCAAATGTGTCACATCAGCTGTTAAATCAGATTTTTACTCATTCTTTAAAATCTATGAGCTTGTCACTACTAGAAAACATACATATTTCCTACAAACGTTTGCGACAACTTTCTGACAAAAGAAATTTCTCACAAGTTTGCGACAACTCTTCGATAAAACAAAAACAAACAAGTAACCATAAGATTTCTTACAATTTTCCGACAAACTTATTAAGGAAGTTAACTTATTTATTTAATATAATCTTCGGAATATTGTCGAAAATTACCTATGAAAGGCTTTTGTCACTATTTTGTTGGAAAATTAGTCGGGACTTTGTCGTAAAATACACTTCCTACGGGTTTTTATCAACAAACACTTTTTGTCAGAAACTTGTCGCTAACGGTCAATTCCGACAGATTTCTCACAAAACTGTTGTCGCAAATTTTTCATTTTTTTAGTAGTGAGATTTCGTGGGAAATTTGTCGGAATTGGTCGTTAGCGACAAGTTTCCGACAAAAAATGTTAGCTGGAAAAAACCCCGTAGGAATGTTTTTTCCGAAAAAGTCTCGACTAATTTTTCGACGAATTAGCGACAAAAGCCTTTCGTCGGTAAGTTTTGATAATATTCCGACGATTATAGTAAATAAAGCCTTTCGTCATTAATTTTTTATAATATTTTGACAATTATAGTAAATAATGTTAACTTATTTAATAAATTTGTCGGAAAATTGTAGGAAATCGTATAGTTACTTTTTTTGTTTTTGTTTTGTCGGAAATTTGTCTCTAACTTGTAGGAAATTTCTTTTGTTGGTGTAATTTGTCAAAAACTTTTGTAGGAAATATATATTTTTCTAGTAGTATGTGTCCTTGAGGAAACTTCACACCAAATCTGTGGCAATCAAGCTTCATGTAGTAGACATCTTCACCAAACAGGTACCAAGACCTTTACTCAAATCATTTTGAAAGCAATTACATGTATGTCTGCCACCCGAGGATTATTAGAAATTATCAACCTCCCTAGAGAAAATCCCACTAATTATTCACTTAGTCAAATGTATTTATTTATTACCTTGTTTATCTCCTTAAATCTTGTTATATCAAATATGTTGTCACACTATCAAATGTCGAAGCTGAATTCGACGGTATTACAAATGAAATAGCTAAGCTTATGGGTGAGCAATGGTTCAGAACCGGACTGAAGCGTTAAGAACCATTATCGAGAACAGGCCCAATATAAAAACAGAAACCGGACCCTATAAAACCCTACCGCCTCGGTTCCAGAAAGGTTGGAAAGGTTATTCGTTAAACGGCTCTAGGCCAGAACCGTTTGTCAAATCTGAACTTGTAAAGTTGTATTACTGGGCCTGTTAACTTCTTTGGTTGTAATTACCAGTAATGGGAATGATAAAGGGAAAGCAAAATCACATGAAATGCTTCGGCTGTAGGGAAGATCTAGAACTAGTTTAGTTGTAAATGTAAACGGTTAACATACTGTTAACTTCTAGAAACTAGTTTGTAGATATGAAAAAGTGGGTTTGTTAGTTAAAATTTTTAGTTCACTACTACAAAACAACAAGTTTTCCTACAAAAATTACATTCCCACAAAATTCCCACAAAGACAAACCCTAAAATTAGTAACGACTTTCCCACAAAATACCGAGAACAAAAACGCTTGTGGGAAAACGGTCAGAAATTTCTCACAAAATTCTGACAAACGTATATTTAAAAGTATTACTTTATTTTTGAAAATAAATTTGTGGGAAAGTTGTCGGAAATTCCGACCGTTTTCCCATGAAAATATATATACATTTTTTTTATTTTTTTATAAAATTATATAATAAATATTTATTATACTTACAATATATATATATATTGATATATATAGAGTTTTATACTTTTTATTACTTCTATTATTTCCGGAAAATACGTATTATTTTAATATTTTTAATTTATTATTTCTATTATTAATATTTTTTTTTAATTTATATGTGAGTATATGTGTGTATTTATAGATGTATATGTGTATGTGTCTCATTGTATTTTCAAACTTATATACACACACTTATATATTAATAAAAGCTTGTTTTGAATGATGTGTATCGATTGGGTATACGCACGACATCGCACGCTATAATACGTACAAATTGGAGAAATACAAGTAATTTAACGTATAATGAAGTTACACAAAAGCAGTAGCGAAAATAACAACGTTTAATCGTCGAAAAATGAAAAAAAAATATTTTCGTGGGAAAACGGTCGGAATTCCGACAAATTTCCCACAAAAAAAGGTGAGTTTTGTGGGAAAGTTTTCGGAAATTCCGACCGTTTTCTCACGAAATAATATATATTTTTATTTATTCAACTTATAAGGTTATATTATAAAAATGTATTATATTAATAACATATATAGTGTTTATATTATACTCTTTTATATATTTTCGGACAAATACATATTAATTTTTTTTCTTTACTATTTTCTTTTATTAACATTTTTTTATTTATACATGCATATAAATACGTGTATGTGTATCCGTATGTATTTGTGTGTATATATATATATATATGTATATATATATGTATATATTTGTATATGCGTGTGTGCGTGTCGTTGTATTTACAACCATATATATGTATACACACTTATATAATAATAAAAACTTGTTTTGAGTTATGTGTTTCGATTGTGTATCGATTGAATATACGCACGACGTTGCACGTATGTAAGTCTATAACACGTACAAGTTGGAGAAATACAAGTAATTTAACGTATCATGAAGTTACACAAAAGATGGAACGAAAAGGTCAAAGTTAAACCGTCGAAAAACGAAAAAATACATATTTTCGTGGGAAAACGGTCCGAATTTCCAACAAATTTCCCACAAAAAAGTTGACTTTGTGGGAAAGTTGTCGGAAATTCCGACCGTTTTCCCACGAAATATTATATATTTTTATTTATTTATTTTACAAGGTTATATAATAGAAATGTATTATATTTACAACATATATAGTGTTTATGTTATACTCTTTTATATATTTTCAAAAAAATAAATATTATTTTAATTTTTTTTCTTTACTATTTTTTTTATTTATACATGCGTATAAGTACGTGTATGTGTATCCGTATGTATTTGTGTGTGTGTGTGTGTATATATTTGTATATGCGTGTGTGCGTCTCTTATATATTTGCAACAAGTGAAGGAAAAGGTGGAACGACAAAAAATAAAGTTGGAAAAAGAAATGATGGAGGAGATGCAACAACAAATGGCCGCGTATATCAAGCAATTGGGCAATTCTCTCGGCAATCCTCCACCGTAGTTTAGTTTATTGTCTTTTTGTTAAACTTCTAAACATATTTGGATAATTGTGTGAGATGTTAAACTTCTAAACGTAGTTTAGTAATTGTATCGGGTTTTGAAAACATGTTTTTGTATTGGGTTTTTTCTGTATTTTAAACAGGAAAATTTTGGGTTTTTTTTTGTTTTTTTATTAATATTTTTTTACAAATTAAAAATTGTTTTGTGAAAAATATGTCAGAAATTTATGTATATTTTTGTAGGAAAGTGATGGGAAAAGGTTTGTCAAAAAGTGGTGAGAAATGTTTTCATGGAAAAGTGATGGGAAAAGGTTTGTCGGAAAGTGGTGGGAAATGTTGCGGAAATGTTTTAGTGGGAAAGTGGTGGGAAATGTTGTGGGAATGTTTAAGTGGGAAAGTGGTGGGAAATGGTTTGTCGAAAAATGGAGGAAATCTTTGTCAGAAAGTGGTGGAAATGTTGTGGGAAATGCTCTCGTGGGAAAGTTGTCGAAAAACTGTTTTAGTGGGAAAATTGTCGGAATTTGGTGGGAAATATTTTCCCACGACCCTTTTTTCCACAAAGTGTTCTTGGTCGGAAGTTTGTGGGATACGCCGTTTTCTGACTATTACGCCGTTTTCTGACTATTTTCCCACAAAAAACTTTGTAGGAAAACTGTTCAATTTCTAGTAGTGGCTTAAATAATACTTTTTTATATACATTTATCATTACCTTTTTATTTCTTCTCCACTCACAATTACTTTAAAAATTATTAAAAAAATTAAACGGATGAAAAGTGTTTTATCTAAATATAGAAAAAAAATTATATATTTTTTCTCTACTCCAATTACGACCATGATGTGAATGCTCTCAAAAGGAGGTACGACCAATTAAACCAAATAATTGTGAGAGGTACGACCAATTAAACCAAATAATTGTGTTGACCAATCAACCAAACTCAACCACATCCATTCATTCATTCCATGCTATACTCAATAGAGCTTTCAATACCATCAGTATCCGCATCTATTGTCTGCATATGCAACCATAGTTATCCATTCTGGAGTCATATTACAAGAGAAACTTGTACACTCCTAACCCGCGCACTGGTCTTACATTTCCGAACCACTATTAGACAACATTATGACACATAAGCTCCCTAGATTGTTTTAAGGGGAGTAAATAATTAATTAGCAAAAGCCAAGCATACACATGCAGTCTTTTTTCCCTAGATAAGTTTAACACTACACATACCAGCAAGATCCTGGAGATGAAGACAGCAACGATGATACACGTGAGCGACAAGCATCACATATAACCCTAATCTACTCATTTCTAATAGTAATTCACGGGTCATGAAAAAAAATATAATTTGATCTTAGATGCTGGAAGAAGCACCATAGCCCAAAGGAGATATTAACAACTTAGACACCATTGATTCGTTCCTCGAGATCATGCTGAAATTGGTTTACATCTTCCCAAAGATCAATTCTTAACCGAACATGTGCATTTGTCTTGATGCTCCCTAAGTTCCTGCATTTGGTGATTAGTTTACATGAAACTAGAGTGTAGATAAGAGTTCCATATATAAAAGTATCACTTACGGCCAATCTACTTAAAACTGGGTCGATATGGTTATGTTTTATCTCAAAAAAGTCGAATAAAAATGTAGAGCTAAAAATGAGACGGGTCAAAAGTGTAGTCATATTAAATGCGTTAGTTATTTATCAAAAACTATAGGCCCCATCCCGCAATAAGACAAGTTAATGGAACTGGAGCGGCGAGAGAATACCTGAATCTGTCTTTGCAGAAACTTGACATACTCCACCGCCTCTTCTAGCATGTCTGCTGTATTGGTTTGCTGCATCATATACAATCCCATTGCACATTAGACCTTCTCAATCATTTTAAGCTAAAGAAACCAGTGAAGACTGAGGAAACATCATAAATTCCCCCACTGTTTTCAGATCGGGGCAGTGTCCCTAATCCCCGGTGCTAACTCTTCCCACTGCTTCCAATTCAAATATTTTCAAGGGATTGCAATAACACACCAGAAGACACATTTTTTAGATCATAAAAACATGAAACTAAACGCTCTTATAGATCTTAACATCTGTGGAGAAAATTTATGTCCCATTTGTGCTTACCCTCTCAATATAAGTAAGGATTCAATGTGGGAAATAAATCAGCTACCTTTATTTCTATATCATAATTAAAATGCAATAAAACCCCTTTGTTTCATGTCTCCAATTTGGGAAAACAAGAAGCATAACAAAGGTTGCAAGTTTGTGTCATGTTGCTAATATTATTCAATTGCACAACCATTTTTATGACACATAAGCTCCCGTCACAACTTAACAAATTGTAAACACTGCTCGTTATTGGACCATCCGAACACGGTCCACTTGGTAAATCCCCAAATATGCATCCATCAGGGAGAAATACACTACAATAAACCTATATCAAGTGATATACACAGAAAAATACAAGAATATAATTTTAAACAGGACCCAGATATATGTTGGATTCAAAATGTAGCTTTTACTGGCATATGACAGGCAGTTAATCAATAAGATTTAAAAGGCAGTACAGTGTATCCATTGAACATAAAGCAGTTACCAAAAAAGGAAAAGTTAACCTTATCCATATTTGGAACCAGTTCTTGAAGCTTCCTTATCCTGTCACTAATCCGAGTCCTTCTAACCTTAAAAACCCCAAATTACCCCACAACATTTAGTCACTAAACACCATTAACAAGCCTATAACAATTAACAAGAACACAAAGATAATTACCCTCTCCGCGATACTCCGAGGATGTGTAGCGCACCCTCGCTTTGCTCGAACTCGACACGGCACAGAATCGCCCAAAAGCTTGTCCATCTCAGCATCAAACAACATACTCTGATCTCCACTCTAGATAAGATACAAAACAATTCAAAGCTTCTAGATCAACCTTGAAAATATATGTTATATGTTACATATTTTAATAAGCAAGTTGCAGTAGGGTTTTTCATTAACTAATTAACTGACCAGCTGTGTGGTGAACTTGGGTTGTTGATTATCTAAACCGATATCTCTGGAAGAGGAAAGGTAGTCGTCGAAATTGGCGGTTGGGTAGTTAGGGAGGAAGGCATCAGGGTTGTTGATCTGGGAAAGAAACTCGGCCGGAGAGCTGTTTTGCCGGAGGCCGATAGGGTTAGGGATGAGGAGATTTGGATCAACAAACGTGGGTTTAGAGGTGTCAGCGGTGGCGGTTGAAATGGAAGTGTGGGGAGTTAAGGTTGGTTTGGGTGGATCAATGATGACGTCTTCTTCTTCTTCGGATTCTAGTAAGGCTTCTAGCCATGTTGCCGGAGCTGAGCGGAACCTTGAGAGGCCTCCGCCACCACCACCGCCGCCTGTCGGTTGCATTTGGTTTGTTTATTGGTTGCAGACAAGATTTCCTTTTGTTTAAGCAACGCGGTTTATCTAAGTATAGAAAAGAAATTAAAAGAAAATTGGAAAAGTGAGTGAACAAGAAAACAGGTGGATGGGAGGAAACAAGTGCTACGTCACCGTGTCTCAGGAGTAAATTAATGCTCTGCAACATCCGGTGATAAAAAATATAAATTTGTAATAAAATTTATTTATAGATTTGTTGTTGCAAATGCTTCTGACCAAAAAAAAATTTAACTGACAATTTCTTTTTTTAACCGCAAAATACATCTATAACGATACCGATTAACAAGAGCCAAATAAAAAACAAACAATTACATCGAATTTTTCAATCATTCAACCCAACTCAAATTAACATTACGATTCCTAATATAGTACTACAAATAATTTTTTTTTACAATAAAATAAAAAATAATCTTTTATTTTGACGCAGTTCTTCTAAAAATCTTGTCATTTCTGAATCTCTAAATAATCCACTATGTGGAATGCATAATAGCTTCCATCGTCCTTATTTTCATTGCAACGAAAATTAGTAGTTTTCGAGGCATATTTACCGTGAAATCCATATATTATGTCACATTTTGCATCATATGTAAATCAACAGATCAGGTGACGTCGGTCGGTGGCGTCGTGGTGGTGCAAGAGGCGGTGGGTGCAGTGGAAGAAAGACGTGTTTTCATCCCCATCAACTAGCCTTTTTAAACGTGCCTTTTTCTCAAATCCGGTTTCTTTTGGGTTTCCATATCAACTTTTCTTCTTTGCCGTCATTCTCAATTCCCCCTCTTCATCCGAGATACCAATACTTTCTGTCTTTTTCTCCAACACGTCAATCAGTTTTTCTAGCTTTAATTTATCCTTATCGTTTTTTTATTTTTTTTCTTATTACACCACTTCCGATGGTCATTCTTATGATTATTAAGCTTCTTTCAAAGTATGAAATTTGGCCTACCTTTAAAGACCTTAGATGACCAAGAGTTGGGGACCACCAATGGAAGTTCCAAGTGAGACAACCAAGAGTTATACAATCCTTTAGGGGCCATAATCCAAGTTTTGGCATGTTAAAACAATGGCATGTGATCCGACCACTTGTTGTCTAAAGCTCTAACCGAAGATAGAGGTCATGAACTTTGAAAAGAACAACAAACTAGGAACCTATCTAGTTTGCTCGAAACCGATCCATCATCTCGCATCCATGTAAACTTTGCACCCCCATATTATACTCACATAGACAGGCTTCATCAATGAAATTGTTAAATTCAGACATGCTAGAATCAACCGGAGGGTGGATCTTTAATAGAAAACTTAACACCCATTAACTCCAGGGATCACCGGTGTTACGTTTTGACAAACTTGTGCACCATCGGTGTAGTTTTTCAAACTTGGGGACCATACTTGCAATTTGTGCAAACCACAGGTACCATCCGTGTAATTAAGTCTTAGTTTAATGTTAAAAACTAACTAAAAACTTAAACATATGGGCTAAATTCACAACAAAGTCATAAAACATTAAACTAAGTTTGCAATTTTTAAACCTTGAGAACTAAACATGTAAAATGAATAAATCATAGAGGCTATTTATGCAACTAACTCATAACTCAATTTGGATCCAAATTAATGTCTTATAGTTCTCAATATCAAATTAGCGAGATACGAAATTCTTGATACCAAATTAGTAAGAATCATAGTTCTCCCAAAATAATAACAAAGATTATTCTCAATATTAAAAACAAATTAGTAGGAACTATAGTTTTCAATACCAAAATATTAAGAATCATTACTCTCAATGGTCCTTCAAGGGACTTGGTATAGTGGTATGATATCTCTCCTCTATCCATCAAATAAAAAGTTTAAATCCTGAAAAATACAAGTATTAAAGTATTTGAGAATATGTTACTTTTTCGTTAAAAAAAATTACTCTCAATGCAAAATTAAGGAGACCCATAGTTCTCATTGCCAAAATACTTGCATAATCAAACTTTAGTGAGACCCATAATTCTCAATACCATAATATTTAAAAAAAATAACAAAACAACATTACTACTATTAATAAAGAGAGGTCAATATTAAAAAATTACAATTTTTTATATGTTAAGTAAATTACCAAGCAAATCTTAACCAAAAATTACTCCTGTCCCAATGGTCTGGCGCACCCTTTCGATTCCTTTGGCTCGAAACCTACTTTTGAATTTTTAGGCATCTTCCTTGCATAGTTTAAGAAATCATTTTAGATTTACTTCATTATTAAATTTGGAAATGGTGATCTTGAGAAGTAAAAAATAAGGAGGTGAACACATAATTTAATTAACATCAAACAAATATCATTACTTCATTATTTTTAATTAACATAAACCTTTATTTTGTTAATTTTTTATAATCTTTATCTATTTATTTTTAACCTTTTTACAAACTTTCCGTTCTGTTTACTGATTTCGTTGCCGCCAATGCATAATGCCTATTTTTCTTTTTACCTTTATTTTGTTAAAATTCTTTACGTTATTTTATTTGTTTTTTTATTTTACGAACTTCCGTTCAATTGCCATGCTTATTTTTATTAACATCTAGACATTATTATTTTTAAAGATTTCGTTATCATTAAGTGTTAATTTATTTGGAGATAAATGTGCTTCCGCGGCAGCGCGCGGGGTGAACCAGCTAGTTACTAGTATTAATAAATGAAGGTCGGTTTGTACAGGGGCTTTTTATGGGTTTCTAAATAAGCCACAAAACTATTATAGAATTGCAAACAAGCCCCTACCATCTCCATATTTTGCACAGCAAACTTTTGTTCTTTTGTAAAGTGACCACCAAGTTTTGCATTTTTGTAGATTAGCCACCAATGTTTTATGCTTTTGTAGATTGGCCACCAAACTTTTACATATTTTTCGTTTCCCCCCTTGTACTATATATAATATACGTTTTTAACCCGTTTAATTTCCTAATAATTTCGTTTTTCAGTAATAACTTTCGTTCGTTAAGTTTTTTTAAAAAACGTAGTGCACGTTTGTCTTTAACTTTTTTTTAAACGTTACGATATAATTTTTTTAAAACGTAGTCGTATTCAAAATCGACTTTTTTAGGACTTTAAGCTATAGCGAGTGTCATTATTGTCACGATACTGTGACCGATATTGGTATTATTGGAGCTTGTATCGGTATTTTTTTTTTTTTTCGACGAGCCCAGTCGATAACGACAAAACTCCTGCTACGTGACACGGGGAAAAAACAACAAAACTTCCGCCGCGAAGTGCGGGTAAAAAAACTAGTTAAGTAAATTCAGGTAATAAACCTTTAAATATTAAGAGTTGGTAGGTAGGGTACGTGATCAAAATTGTTTTCTTATTATCAGATTAAAGATAGGTAAAAGGAGAAACAATTTCAGGACCACAAACGCATTGAAAAAAACAATAACAGTTGAGGAGAAAAAAAAATCCATTATCGTATTTTATAAAACAAATACCATCCTAAGTTCCTGACATATAAAAGTTTAGGTCCATAAAACAATTATCATCTTACATATAAAAGGATTTGTTATCTTTTTCAAAAAAAAAAAAAACTTTGAAATCACGGACCAAATTTACAAAACAAAAATTATTGATGATTATGTTAAGATGATTTTTAAATTGAAGTTATAAAATAAAATAACTGGTACTTTATTCTTCATAAAACATTTACAAGAAAAAGTTATATTCAAACATTTTTTTAATTGTCGTGTTTTTACTAAACCAAAAAACTTGTCATGTTCAAAGTACTTTTTCAGATCAAGAGTTCGAGTCCCATCTGTGTTATTAGAAATAATTTAGGTGATCTCAAAATGAGGTATTACTGTTAAAAAAATATATTCAAAGTACCTCCGATGATAAAAATAAAAATACAGATAAAAAAATTTATTAAATGTGTTTTTATACGTCACCGCGATAATAAAATTAAATAGATCATCTTTTTCAGATCTTTCTTTTATTCTTGGTATTTACTTCTTCCTTTTTATTCTTGTGTATTTCTTCTCTACAACAAACAAATGCTTAATCTTGTATTGTATATTATTTCAATTAGATCAATAATTGGGGAAGATATAAATAATAAAAAGTTATAAAGAGAAAAATGTAACATTTAATTAGCATAAAATTAATCTAGAGAAAGAGTATTGCCTTTGCACATGCATTTATTAACAAATGCGTGGATTAATAGATAAGAAAGAAGTCATGGTACGGTGGATGGTGGTCCCATGAAAGACCGGATGATGAATCGCTAAAAAAAAGTTGCATCGCTATCACTAAATTTTACCCGCTAGCGATACCATTAGACATGACCGTCGTAATCTATCATAGTTGTCACTAGGGCCGGTCCCAAAAATTCTTAAAACGTTTTGGGCCAGAGACATGTAAAAAAAATCCGGGCCTCTAATATATAAAGTCAATAATCATATATAAAAAAATCCAAAATACGACGATAATTGTTTTAACAATAAACAAAAGAAAAGTATTGTCCCAACATAATCTAAAGTTACTTACTTATGCGAATCATAAAGCTCTCCTATCGTTTTTTGTAGCAAAGCTCTCGATCAAGTCTTTATAATCCATAGTCTCTAATATATCATTTTCAATAGATATCATCGCTAATCCGTTAAGTCTTTCTTGGGACATTGTTGATCTTAAGTATGACTTCAACAACTTCAATTTTGAAAAGCTACTCTCCGCCGAAGCCACCGTTATAGGAATAGTCAACAAAACTCTATAGGTAATCAATGCATTAGGAAATTTTTTTTTTATTGATTTAAACTTCTAAACTATTGGGCTTAGATTAGATAATGAGTATTTTATAATTGAGTTAGTGCATTTAGTTTTTAGTTAAGGAGTTGACCCTTTTAATTTTTAAAACACACACACACACACATATATATATACATATATATAAATTTAAAATTTCGGGCCTCAAGGGTTATCGAGCCTGGAGCCGTCGCCCACTTTAACCCCCCTCCGGTCCGGCCCTGGTTGTCACACATATGTAAACATGTCAAAATGGGAGTTGGTGCAAGTAATAATGTTAAAATGTTCCAATTTAATTCGGACAAGAACGAGTTCCGTCGGATTTAAACGAGGCATTTTAGAGAAAATAAAAAAAAATGATCAAAGTGGATTCACCTACTATTTTCTTTTATGGTTGTTAGCGAACTTAGTAGCGAACTTACTAAGTTCGCTTATTTAGTATAGGGGCGAACTTATTAAGTTCGTCTAGTTCAGTAGAGGCGAACTTATTAAGTTCGTCTGGTTCAGTAGTTTGTTAGCTTTGTCTATAAATAGTTTTTTTGTAACCTTATTCAAGTTATCAATCAATTCATATCAGTTTTACCACAATTATTCTCTCTTAATTTTTTTTCTCTCGTTTATCATTCTCGCTTGTTTTAGCGATCATTCTTGATATCATAACATGGTATCAGAGCATATATGCTCGATTTTGTGATTTCTTTTCCTTTTTCCGCACTCAATCTTTGTTGTTCCATTCGTTTTCTCATTTTTTGTGTCAATTGTGGGTTGTTTCCTGTTTTGATCCGTTCAAAACCTTCGTTTTTTGTTTCTAATCATTCCTACGGTTGGATTTCTTCATATATACTTCTATGATTTTGAGTTATGATGATTTCTGGATCGATTTCACGTTTTTCTGTTCGTGCAGGCGAACTTGTCGCGATAGTTTGTTACGGGCAAACTTATTAAGTTTGTCTGTTCCTTTCCTCAGCGAACTTAACAAGTTCGCTTCTTGGCGAACTTAACAAGTTCGCTTATTCCAGTCTTCATTTTCTTTCTGCTTTTCATGCCTCCTACTGTTGATCTCGCAGTTGTTGTTCCTACGGATTCTTCTAATCCTTTGTTCTTACATTCATCTGATCATCCGGGTCTCTTACTTGTTTATAAAACATTTGACGGCTCTTCTTTCGGATCCTGGAAACGTGACATGTCCATTGCCTTATCTGCTGGTTCAGTAGTTTGCCTGGTTCAGTAGTTTGTTAGCTTTGTCTATAAATAGTTTCTTTGTAACCTTATTCAAGTTATCAATCAATTCATATCAGTTTTACCCCCAATTATTCGCTCTCAATATTTTTTCTCTCGTTTACCATTCTCGCTTGTTTTAACGATCTCGTTTATCATTCTCGCTTGTTTTAACGATCTCGTTTATCATTCTCGCTTGTTTTAGCGATCATTCTCGATATCATAACAATGGCGACTAGCGACGGCGGGTGAAGATTGATTCACATATGAATTCATGTGGTTTGGGTAAGGTAACAAGATCAAATTTTAACTTTGAAAAGTTGAAAGTTAGGGGTTTGTGGTTTTAATTTTGTAACAAATTTAGGGTTTTAGGCTAACTTTTATTAAGTTTTTTATTTAAGTTTGTGCGTAATGATAAATATACCCTTTACTATTTTATGACATATACCATTTGTATAGTTTAACTATATGCATGGACCATTTTCTGATTTGCCCTCACTTTTAATCTTTTCAGTTTTTTTTTTAAATTAAATGAGTTTTGGTTATTTTACCGTTTAACAGAAAAGTTAAGTTAACTTTTAAAAACTTTAAATATGTTACAAGTTAAAACCATAAACCTTAAATTTTTAACATTATAAAGTTATTACCTAATACTGAAAGGGACAATATATGTAATTAACACTTTATAATATGTAAAAGTTTCTAAATTTTTTAAAAAGATTTTATTCCAAAACGTTGTCACCAATGATGTCATGATCGTATACTTCTTCCACGAGATTATTTTACATGATGAAAGAAAATGAGAAAAAAATATTAATCTAGAAACGAATTTTTTTTAGTTAGTCGTCTTAGATAAACCTACGTGTCAACTTTTTCTATACACTTACCTGCTTATGAAAAATGATGAAAAAATCATAAAAATTGTACGATAAAAAATAATGATTTAAAATAATCTTTTAAATAAACAAAACCATGGCCGAAGCTTATTGATGGTCTGGGGGAGTTTTCGCTCACAAATGTTAATTTATATGTATTCGGGTGAAAATTTTACAGGTACTAACAGTGGCGGAGCTTGAAAATTTTCGCGGAGGGCGGGCATTTTTTTTTTCATATAAGGGGGCCGGAACTATAAAATTTTCGGCCGAATACTGTCACACCCCCGCCAAGGCGGAAACACGAGGGGGCGACGAAATTGAATCATTACACATGATCAAAAGAAATTTACTATTAAAATCAAATAGTTATTACATCAGTATTTCCGAACAAATAAACCAAATAGAACAAACAGAACAAATAATTCTTCTTTTTATTAATTCTAGCTAAGTCCACTAAAGCATAGTCTTTGATCCTATCATGAGCTTGTCAACATCCTAGTTAGCTTCACCTGAAAAACATGCTAAAATAGGTCAACTAAAAAGTTGGTGAGAACATAGGATTTGATAGATATAATAATAGATAACCAGAAACAATCATAAACAAGTTTCAAATTCCAAGTAATTTAAACTATCATACATGAGTTCACAACCAACCCTAGTGATCGATAGCTCTCCCGCCCAACACCTTGTCAGGGTGTTAGACTGTAGTATAAGTGTCAAGAATGCAGTTTCTGAACACCCAGCTCCTTCCAAGTTGATTAGAATCCACAACTTGAAGGACGTTCGGAATTGATTGGCATGCATCAACCCGAGGACTGAATGGGCTAGTCAGGCCAATAGATCTATTTACGTACTCCCGTGGCTTCCCTGAAGTTAATGGTTGTGTAGTTTTAGAAATAAGAGAGACTTTGTAGTAAAAATGACATTTGCAACATGTATAAATCAGTTTAATGTTACTAGAATTAGAAGTTTGTTATTGAATGCAAAGTATCGTTTTGACTCAAGACTTGGTTTCAGTTTTGATATAAGAGCATGTTTTCCACCCCAAAATAGAAAGCAAAAAGGGGCTATGAACTCACCTTGCAGCAGGTGGGATTGATCTTGATTGCTGAAGTAACTTGGTTTAGAAGACGCCTAAATAAGTTCGAGTTTGAGTTAGTTTACAGGATCGTGGAAAGATGAGGGGTTGTTTTGTAATTATAGGAAAGTAGTCATCGTATACTAGAGTGGTTATCATACTAGAGTAGTACCTCCAACAGCAAAGTTCCCAGGAAAGAGTTGGCCTGATCAGAACCCCGTCTTTCCTAGCCAGAACCTTACTATTTGTCAGATAGCTACATACCAGTTTGAAGTTTACTCTATTTGTACATTTTAACCGAGTTTAGGACGTGTCCGGTAAGTTTGGGAAAAGATAAGGAATAAAATGAAAATGTGCATTTAATAAGGATTGAAATAGATAAATTGAATACTAGAGGGTTTTATTAGAAATTAAAGAGTTAAAATATAAACATAATTCTAAAAGTAAAAAGGAATTAAGAAAGATATAGTTTGTAAATACAATGTTTGAACAAGTTTTAGAGGGTTTATAAAATATATTTTATAATTCTTGCGTTTTAAAGAGGAAAACGAAATCTTTAAATAATGCTTAGTAATATATAACGTTACTGGTTTTAATTAAAAACATAACCTTAAATGGTTTCTCGCGAAATCTTTTATAAAAAAAAGTATAGAAATTCTCTTATGTTTTTAAAGAAAATACGTAATTTATTTATGATATTTAAAGGAAATACATTTTAAAAATAAAACATAATACATAATATTATGGTGAGTTGGGAATTTAAAAAGTAATTGATTTAATAACATTTATTTGTTTAAAAGACATACTAATGTTTGTATTTATTTATGATCATATTTGTGTGTGAGTGTAACTTGCTTAAAAACCAAAAACAGATAAAGAAACAGCCCCCAGGTCTCGAACCCATGACCTGTGGTTTTTGTTTGTGTGTGTAAAGCTGTTAACCACTAGACCAATAGCGCCATTTGATTCAGTTTTCCGAAACAAAAAAATAAGAACATGATTAAATCCTCATCATCTTCCCTAAAACATTACAGACGTGACCCAGGCCCATTCCTCCAACCCTAAAACCGATTTTGAGGATGAAAGCAGTAAGGAACGTGCGATTAACAGAGAGACGAGTACCTTGATTCGGAATCACACAGATTAGATCCAAATAGCCAACGATTTCGCGTCGGAATGCGCCTGCGTCGCTCGGAACAGGAGCAGAGAAAAAGCGTATTTTTGTGGTGGATTTCGACTACGAATTCGTGATATTTATAGGGATGATTAGCTCCATTAAGAACGCACTAGCAGTTGTGATTTGAACGAAAATCGAGGATTTTGAAGCTTGAGTTATCCTAGTTACGAGTTTTCAAATTTGTTCTCAAGGTTCAGATTTAACAACAGATTATGCAAATTCCTTGTTCCTCTCGGTTGATAATGCATTGAAACGTGATTAGAATGTTTTAAACACCCCCGATTTGGTGGATTTGAAAGGCTTTGATGCGATTTTGACTTTTAGAAAGTCAAAATTGATCTTTGTTAGTTCCAAAAGATGATAAGGGGGTTTTCACAAAGGGGTTCAAGTGTTTTGAGGGGTTCAAACATAAAAAGAGGGTTCAAAGTCTTTTTATTAAAATTAATAATTTCTTTTTGATAATAAACATTTAAATTTTATAACTTTTAAAATTTTTATAAATATAACTAATCAATTTAATAATTTCCATTTTTGTTTAAAAATAGTAATGCAATTACTTATTAGGAATTGAAATTTAATTGATATATTAAATAAAATGAGGCAACGAGATTCGTATATTAAGTCGAAGTAAGATTACACGAAACAAAAATCATACAATTTTTTTAGAGATGTCACAAATACATATAAATTAACACTACTGAGCGAAAAATCGACCGAATACGTATATATTAACACTTCTGAGCGAAAAATCAGGGGGGGCGGGGCCCCCTCGGGCCCTTTATATCCTCAGCCCCTGGGTATTAATTTCCGGCCCATCATTATAGGAAAAAAAATCCCCGACCCATGACGTTTTTCTTCAAACTTTGTCACTGAACAAAACTATGGACCGAATATCAAAGCAAGCAATTACATGAAAATAATTATTTAAGTGACGTTATATATTAATAATTATTATTATTATTAAACAAACTTAAAAAATAAGTAATTAATTGCGTTTCATGTTACAATTCAGTGAGACAAAGATCTCTTTTTCATTTATTTTTTTAATTATTTTATTTGAACGACCAACATAACAGAGAATTGTCTAGGTACTTCGTACGAGTTGACCAATTGGCAAAAGGCCACCGTCAGCCGGCCCAACCTAGCCGTACGGAGCCCTTAAGCGCCCCAAGTTATCTCCAGTTCCGGGGAAAACCCACTCGCCCGAAAGCCCACTGGTGGTAAAACCCGGACGCCCTCGGGATCGAACAGGAGATCACAAAGATCACAGTCTTCCTTCATTGATTCACCATGCCTTTCCCAAAGTGATGTCAGTGGGGATAGAACCTAAGTCTTATTTAAATAATACAGACTTTCTACCACTACACCACATCGAAAGCTGATTTTTTAATTATTAACTATTTAATAATATTTTTTACTAATAATTAATATTTTATGTATTAATTTCTAATCTCTTTACAATGTCACCTCCCACGCTTACCCGTGATTTACCTTGTTCTGACCGGTTAGTAATGTATTGGTCGGGCACGGGGTTTACCGCCTAAGCGATTCTCCTGTTGTAAAAAAAAATAACCCTAAGCGATTCCCCTGTTGTAAAAAAAAAAATAATCACATAAATGGTTATTTTGCCGCCAAATTGGTGCCAAACATCTTACGGTGGTAGGAAGACACTATTCGGCGACTCCGGCCATGGAATTCGAAACGAGTGAACCACCAACACCGCACCCTATGGAGACAGACGAATCCCTTCCTCCTCCGTCACAAGATCCGCCGAGGATCCACCGCCTTGACGAATCCGTCGTCAACCGAATTGCTGCCGGTGAGGTGATCCAACGCCCCGTATCCGCCGTCAAGGAACTCGTCGAAAACAGCCTGGATGCCGGTTCTACCTCCATACATGTTTCTGTTAAGGACGGAGGGCTCAAATACATCCAAGTCTCCGATGACGGCCACGGAATCCGCGTAAAACCCTTCCTCATGACATCATATTACTTTTCACAAATTGAACAATTTAAAGATGTAGAAACTGTTTCTTGTTACACATAAGTTAGTCTAGTTCTTGTCAATTGAAGTTTTTAGAACCCAAACATGGACAATTGCATCTATTTCGAAATAGGCCTTTTTCACGTAGAGGTGAATTTTTGTTTCAGTATGAGGACTTGCCGATTTTATGTGAGAGGCATACTACGTCAAAGCTGTCTGAATTCGAAGATTTACAGTCAATTAAGTCTATGGGGTTTAGAGGAGAAGCCTTAGCAAGCATGACTTATGTTGCTCATGTTACAGTCACCACAATAACCAGTGGTCAGTTGCATGGTTATAGGTATGCTGTTATTATTACTCAGTTACTCTGGCTTACCTGAGATTGATTTTGATTTTTGTGTATTAGGGTTTCGTACAGAGATGGCGTGATGGAGCATGAACCTAGGGCTTGTGCTGCTGTGAAGGGGACTCAAATAGTGGTGAGAATGTAGTATTTTATATACACTCGTATGTTAGACAGTCATTGCTTTGTGGTTGTGGTTTTGAAGGAGGTTCTGTTTGAATGTGTGCGCGTGTAGACTGTAGAATGGAGAAGGTGTTCTTAGATGTTTATAAGAAGATGGGAAAACTGGTTATTAATGAACTAAAATGTAGTAAATAGAAGGACATGGATTTCAGTTTGTTCTGCAATTAGCAAGATTCTAAAAATGTAAAAAAATTATCTTTTGATGGATGTTACCTATGTTTCTACCAGATTGAGAACTTATTCTATAACATGATTGCACGGAGGAAATCTCTTCAGAGCTCTGCTGATGATTATCCAAAAATTGTTGATCTGTTAAGTCGGTTTGCGATCCATCACAAAAACGTTAGCTTCTCCTGCAAAAAGGTGTGTAGCTTAAGTAATAGTTTTTCCCAGCAAGTTCAAATTATTATTTGTACACTACCATAACGTTTATTATCCCTTCATGGGAGGCATATTTTGTTGTTGTTTTAATATCTTTCACATGTCTACTATTCCATTTGTTTAGCATGGCGCTTCTACCGCTGATGTTCACTCAGTTGCTATGTCTTCAAGGCTAGATGCAATCAGATCTGTTTATGGGGTCTCAGTTGCTCGCAATCTCATAAAAGTCGAAGCTTCAGATGCTAATTCTTCTAGCTCAATTTTTGAAATGGATGGTCTTATATCCGATGCAAATTACTCTGCAAAGAAGACTACCATGGTACTGTTTATCAATGGTATGTATTCAGGATTACATGTTTTTTCTCTTCCCCTCTAAATAGGAGAAACCACACAATATTGAGGAGCAATGAAAAAGCGCTATATGCTCTATAAAGTTTCTTTCTTGTTTGTAATTGAGTCATAATTTACATGATTTTTCTTTTTTTTTTGCAGAAAGATTAGTCGAGTGTACTGCTCTGAAGAGGGCAATTGAAATTGTATATGCTGCAACTCTGCCTAAAGCATCAAAGCCTTTCATATATATGTCAATTATATTACCTCCCGAGCATGTTGATGTTAATGTGCATCCCACAAAGAGAGAGGTAATGACACTTCTTGCATGATTTCTGTTACTTCATTTTGTTTTATAGTCTCTTTTCTTATTTATCAATATTTTTAGGGTTTTTACCGACGCATAATTCTTTTGACTATAAACTCGAACTTACAATTTTTATGCAGGTGAGCCTTTTGAACCAGGAGGTCATTATTGAGAGAATACAATCAACAATAGAATTGAAGCTAAGAAATTTCAATGAGGCGAGCATGTATCAAGAACATGTAAGTTTTTGTCATCACATTTCTTAGTTTGTGAATAACTGAACATGTTTCATTAATAAAAGGTTATATCCCCAGTATTTCAAGGCAGTGGATAGTTCTCCAGTCAGTAAAGTAGCTGCAAACAAAGCTTCTCCTATAAGTACATCAACTTCTGGTATGCAAAGTGATACTCTTTCCTTTTAGTTTTTGACTTACATCCTATGTATTACTATACATGGTTCTCTTAATCTTCTGACTGTTAATTTTTTGCATTTGTTTGAAGGGTCCCAAAAAGTATATCCACATAAGATGGTGCGGACGGATTTACAAGATCCTTCTGGAAGGTTGCATGCCTACATGCAAGTAAAGCCTTCTAGGCATCTTGAAAGAAACTGTGGCCTGAATTCTTTGAGGTTATAATAATCATTGAAGTTAGGAATCTGTAGAGAACATGTTGCATTCTCAAATAAACAACCATGGCTCACACTTGCACATATTGTCACCTGGCTGCAGATCTTCCATTAGGCAAAGGAGAAATCCAAAGGAAACTGCTGATCTTACAAGTGTTCAGGAGCTTATCAATGAATTTGAACATGGTTGCCATTCTGGTATACTGTCCAAACTTTTTTTGTTTTGTTGTTGAAAGTGCATAATCTTGAGCTAGTAAAGCCAGTGCTTTCTTAATTTTTTGTTAGGTCTTTTGGACATTGTAAGGAACTGCACATATGTTGGAATGGCTGATGATGTCTTTGCTCTTCTTCAGCATAATACTCATCTGTATCTTGCTAATGTTGTAAGTTTGAGGTAATATACTAGCCTTGTTTATCTGTTTCTCAAAGTAATGATCATTAATTGTACTTGGTTTATCTTTATAGTTAACTCTTTTATTTAATATACTAGGCTACGAGCCTTGTTTATCTGTTTCTCAAAGTAATGATCACTAATTGTACTTGGTTTATCTTTATAGTTAACTTTGCTAAGTTCCCACAGTTGGTAACTATATTCTTCTTTTATTTACTGTTGTCTTTTTGTAGCAAAGAACTCATGTATCAATTGGTTCTACAAAGATTTGGTTACTTTAATGCAATACAGTTAAGTGATCTTGTTCCATTACAAGAATTAATCATGTTGGCACTGAGGGAGGAAGATCCGGATCCGGAAGGCACTGAAAATGATGACTTAAAAGGAAAGATTGCTGAAGTAAGATCACTTTTCAATTCTTCACTTTATTTAGTATCTCTGTCATTTTATTTTGTACCTTAATTTCTGTAAAAAGCCAGACGCTCCTCTAGTTGGAATATATATATATATATATATATATATTAAATATTGTGTATTCTGTTATTCTTGGCATCAACATGTAAATGAAATGGTAGGGGATGGTTAGATAGTCATTAGAGGAGTCTTAAAAGATAAAAAAACATAGAGTTATGAAAATGCCTCATCCTAACAAAAGTTTAAGCTGCTTTTCATCTTATACAGATGAATGTGAAGCTACTTATACAAAAGGCTGAAATGCTTGATGAATATTTCGGCATTCATGTGGACCCACAAAGCAATTTGTCAAGGCTTCCTGTCATACTTGATCAGCACACACCTGACATGGACCGTGTTCCAGAATTTGCTTTATGTCTGGGAAATGATGTAAGTTACACACACACATGAAATTTCTTTGTTCATACAGGACAAGAAAACTACTTTAGACATCGGGCAATCATCATGATTCATGGATAATAAAAATAAATACTTGTTACAGTATTTTTTTAACTACTTAAAAGCATTTTTAGACGTCACTGAGCTAGTCTTTTTCCATTGGTGAACACATGGTTTAAGCAGCTGACTGGAAACTTTTAGTTCTCAAATAGTAACTCTTAGGAGATAAATAATCATACATAGGTTCATAAGTTTACTAGATTATTTTGATCTTATTCTTTGGTACCTAGAGATTTGCAAACTGTTCACATTACTGGTTGTTTTGTGTCTTTTGTTTAGGTGGAATGGAATGATGAGAAAGTTTGCTTTCAAACAATAGCTGCTGCTCTTGGGAACTTTTATGCTATGCATCCACCTCTACTACCAAATCCATCAGGTGATAACGCAGACTTTTATAAGAGAGGCGTTGATGGGAAAGTAAATATTCCGGGAGGTATGGATATTCTCAGTTAATCAATAATTTCATCTCTCCCATACTAAAATTAAACTTTAATATGTAAATTACACAGAATGTATAAAAACCAATAATTTGAATCTTTACCCCGTTGAACAAAATTGAAGGAGTTGATGACGAGTTAATATCAGAAGCTGAGAACGCGTGGGCCCAGCGAGAATGGTCAATACAACATGTTTTATTTCCTTCTATGCGCCTTTTCTTCAAGCCCCCAACTTCAATGGCTGCAAATGGAACATTTGTGCAGGTATGATTTTCCCTAATTTCGTTATAGAATGGTGTATGCATATGCTGACAACACTGGTGGTGAATGGTGATGTTGGCTGTGTAGGTGGCATCACTAGAGAAGCTATACAGAGTTTTTGAAAGATGCTAGGAACACCCACATCTGTTTGGCTAGTGGCTGATCAATTTCCATCACTCTACACGTCTAGTGTTTCGGGCATGTTGTGTGTAGGGATGGTGGTAATTTCTAACTCACTTTCTCTGATTTTGACGTGTTCACTTGTTACAGGTATTTTTAGGCATGTGTATTAGTCATGTGAACTGTTTTGATTCTTATAGTTGAGTCGATTCTAGTTATGTTTTTAAGACTCAAATCTTGTTTTTTTCCTTTTAAACTTTTTTTGGTTTCCATTTTTTATAACTTGGGGAACCTGCTTACGGGGTAAACCCCTAGGTCTCGACCAATACCCAACTAACCGGCTAGAACAAGGTAAATCGCGGCCTAAGCCGGGTATGTGGAGAGACTAGAACCCAAGACCTCATACTTGTGGAGCATGAGGTTTACCACTTGCACCACTCCACAAGGTTAGTTTCCGTTTATTTTGATATCAACATCGTGAAGATTCTAACATTTAAAGGCAGATACACACTCTTAACTATTTTGCTATAATAAAGTTCTCATCAACTCTGTTAAGATCAAACGCTTAGTAATGATTCTTTTCTTCTTTACAAGGTTGGAATCTATTAAGCATAGAAATTGAATAGAGAATATAGAAGGTTATTCACGTCTAACCTACTCGTTTATTGTTCAACGACTGGTGGAATTTTACATGAATTACAAGTTGGTCCCTGAAGATTACAATGTTACATTTAAAACCCTAAACAATTACACTCGTAAGGATACTCTTCCCCTATAAGGGATTCTTGACATCAAGAATCTAAGTAATATGAAAAACGAAGTTTAAGGTCTGGTAAGAACTCCCAGGTAGCATCTGTCAGTGTTAAGCCATGCCAATGAACTAGAACTTTCACCTTAGCCTTGTTACCTCTTTGAACTAGTATTAAGGTCCCTGTGTTGCGGCAGTGCGCAAAACCGTGAATAAAACTAATGTCAAAAAGTTGTTGTGGATCTGCACGTTGAAGGTAAGAAAAACAGACACGCACGTCGTTGATGTGGAAAAAGATGAAGATGATCCTTAATCAAACATTCAATTGAACGAACCAACCAACAATTTGTTTACATTGATCTACTCTATATAGGGACTTGTTCAAACGACACAACTTTTCACATAAACGTCTCAACCCTAAATCTAAATGACGTTCTAATCGGTTTATATTTGCCTCTTTTACTAAATACAATTACATAAGACACCATAACTAAGAAGTCTTCCTTGCCTTCTGTTGAACTTGCTTTTTTTTTTCCGTAATCTTTGATAGTCATCCTTCCTTATCCTTGCCTCGATCACGTAGGATACTTTGAACCCTTTGTAAAAGTTGTGGTTGGCTGCCTTGGACTCGAACCCCATCCCTACCACCTCCCACCGTATTGGTGAAACCCGTTTGACTCGAACCCAATTGATAGTTTTTTTTAAATGACCCGTTTTGACCCGGACTAATTTTGCTTCAAACCCGTTTTGACCTGAAGTCATTTTGCTCCTAACCCGTATTGACCCGAACCCGTTCTGACCAGAAACCCGTTATGACCCGTGACCCGAACCCGCCCGACCTGCCCAGTTTGCCAAGCCTAGTTTTAACTGATCCAATCTAAGTCCCGATTGAGAGAAGTGGCGCAACAATGAAGCCCAAGAGCAGGAAGCATATGATTAAGGAGGAGGCGTCAGATTAAAGAGGAGTCGGGCTCATGGATCTTGGACTAGACCTTTATTCTTGAGATGAAACAAGCCCACAAGGAAAAGAGCCCAACTGCAGAAAAATAGAAAAACAGAAACAAGAAATAGAAAACAAAGCCTTATAAATTGATTACTTTTTAGCATCCCCTCAATTCAATGAGCAAATATATCAAACATGTGTAAAGATTTACATAAAAAACCGTGTTGGTTTATCAGTAATCCTTTGGTAAAGATATCTGATAATTGATTTTTGATTCAGTTGAAAGAATTTTTATAGCTCATGAGGAGATTTTTTCTTTAGTAAAGAATAGGTGAAATTCAAAATGTTTTGTTTGGTCATGAAAGACACGATTTGCGAAAATTGAGATGGTAGCATTGTTATCGCACATTAACCGTACGAGAAGGGTGATTTCAACTTTTAATTCTTTTAAAATGTTCACGAGCCATAGCACCTCACATGTAGTTGAACACATGGCAAGATATTCTGCTTCAGTAGATGATCGTGACAATGTTCCCTGTTTTTTTACTTTTCCAAGAAATAAGGTTATTGCTTAAGAAGATGCAATAGCCCGTGACAAATCTTAAAGCCGAGTGTCTACGACGTGCCCTCGGTGATAGGCGTGGTTGGAACTGGGGTATTGGGCGGAAAGTGAAAAATTTAACCCCCGATGTGTCATGTGTGTCAAACATGTTGTCACAATCACAATCTCAATATAATGAAATGCAAGAAACTATCCACCAAATGAATGAGAGCATGAAACACATGCAAGACGAGATCAATCAATTAAAATCCAACAAAGGCTCGTCAAACGAAGTTGATGATTAAGATAATCGTTAGTTTGTTATTATAATTTGATGGTTTGTATTACAATTAACTAAATTGTGTAATTTGATGGTTTGTAGTTATATGACTTTTTTTAGTTAAAATTAGTTGTAAATTTACATGTTTTTTATTATGATTATTATGTAAAAATTTAGGAATTTAAAAAAAAATACATTTAAAAATAAAGTGACTCTATACCGACTCGTCGTCGGTATATGTCTTACTTGTCCCGACAACACTACACCAATGACACTACACCAACGACACTACTCCAATGACTTTTTACCACTTTTAGCGACGAGGTAATAGCAGTCAACTTTGTCGCGACAACATGCCGTCGGTATAGCCTATCCAGACGACATATGCCTTCATGTCGTCGGGACGTATCATAGTAAAACTGTTGTAGTGACATACTTTAAGAAAGTTTTAAAAATTTTTGAGAAAAAAGGTGGAACATGGCTACATGAGAGGATAAAATTCTTTTTTTTTTCAAAAAGAACAAAGAGTCAAGAGTGTAACTTTTAATTTAGAACACAAATAGTTAGCGATGATAAATAACTAGGACACCATTTGGAACATGACTTTTTTTGTTTCCTTAAAAAAAGTGTAACATTTGAATTTAGAATGCATAAATATATACATTTTTAACGATGCAACTTTTAATTTAGAACGCATAAATAGTTAGCGATGATAAATAACAAGGACACTATTGGGAACATTACTTTTTTTTCCCTAAAAAAAAGTGTGACTTTTGAATTTAGAATGCATAAATATATGTATTTTTAAAGAAAACACCTATATATTATAGTATAATTGGATTTTTTCGAGCCAACACCTAGAATATCTAGGGCAACTCACCCCATGAATAACCCACCAACTGGGTAAACCTCTGACCTGGTCACATATTGCTGTGCTAAAGATTTAAACCCAAAACTTTCACTATGAAAAATTTTAAAGCTATAATTACACAAAATGGCAGCGGTGCATCAAAAGTCAGGTACAATAAATAAGTGGGACACTATTTTATAAAAAAAAAAAAACAAAATTAAAAAAAAAAGTTGTGGATGATAGTTATGGTAATAATGTGTTCTGAAATTCTTTAAATGCCCCTCACCCATATTCAGAACACACCAAAGAGTCATGGACGCAACACAGAAGAAACCACACGTCGTATTCATACCGTTTCCGGGACAAAGCCACGTAAAAGCCATGCTGAAACTAGCAGAGGTTCTCCACCACAAGGGACTCCAGATAACCTTCGTCAACACAGATTTCGTCCACAAGCGTTTTCTTGAATCATCGGGCCCACACTGCCTAGACGGTGCACCTGGTTTCCGATTTGAATCCATTCCCGATGGTGTTCCAAACAGTTCGGAAGTTAGCATCTCCACCGCCCGAGAGCTAGTCTTGCGACCCATCCAAACCAACTTCTTATTGGCTCCTTTCATTGACCTTCTAACCAATCTTGAGAATCCTCCTACTTGTATTATCTCAGATGGGTTCTTGTCGGTTTTCACAATTGATGCTGCGCAAAAGCTGGGAATCCAGGTGATGATGTACTGGACAGTCGCTGCCTGTGGCTTCATGGGGATTTACCATATCCAATCTCTCATCGACAAAGGAATTGCACCGCTTAAAGGTTAGCTTTTTTATCTAGTCTCGTCCGTACAACAAAAATATATATATATGAGTATTTAATCACGTGTATTTTTGTGAATAAAAAAATATATAATTGTGTGAATCTAATTAATAAAGAGTTCAATTTTAGTAATATTTATTTGTATTTATTTTTTCACGATTGGTCTTCTGCTCTAATGGTATGGGGTGATGGTAAGGGGTTGAGATCTTTAAGGTCTTTTTCAGGTTCAAACCTGACTTAAGGGGTTTTTTTTCCCAAAGTGGTGGGTTTTTTTCTTGATGGTGTGAGTCAGGTCTGTAGCGTCAAATTCAGTATGGGCGGTTGACATCCCGTCTCATGAAGGCTCACTCGGGTATGGGGGTAGTACCAAACGCCGTTAAAAAAATAGAATTAATTACACAGATAACCCCTATGGTTTACACAAATTTCACTTTTGACCCTTAGGAATGAAAAATTATAGGTTTGGACTAATAGTTTGCATGTTTGTAACATAGATGTCCCCTGAAGTGGATTTCAGTTAAATGCATCTGAAATGTCTAAAATATCCCTTACATAAAAAAAATAAAAATAAATTGTGAGACCCATTTAATAAAAAAAACACCCAAACAATCCTTTCTTCTTCCCCACCACCAGATGCTTTCCCTACCACCACTACATCCCTTTACCACCACCACCACCACTTACTTTCCGGTGACTCCGATTCAAATGCCGATGATGATAATCGCAATTTTAACTCCGGATCTGAACATGTAGTGTCGAAGCTAGGGTTCCTGCATCAAATCATCCCCATCTCCCGCCACCATCAATCAAAACCAGTTCCTGAAGGTTTGCACAGTGTATCGCAATCGCGATTAGTGACTCATTCCCTATCCCATTCGTCTTCCAACCATCAATATGAAGCTTCCTCAATAATTACAGTGTCCGGCGATATCAATAACACTGGTGTTGGTACAATCCGGAGTCTTAACAATACGTAAAATCTCTAGATCTGAACATTTAGACTGGTGTTGGTACAATCCGACGATGTTACTCACATGAATTCTCTCCAGACGGACTTCAACTAACGAATGATCGGAATCGGCGATTGTTTCCAGCAACCTATCCCAATCGCCTAAGCAGCGGAGCAATTTCAAGGTTTTTAGTTTCTTGTGGGTTGACGTGGGAATGCCGGTGCTCCACAAGTTCGTATGTGACCGCGTGGACCGAATGGTGGCCGCCTGGATGGTGGAAGAAGTCAGAAACATGTACAACTTGGGTTTGATTTGTGAATTTAGTGATTGTTAACAAGAAATCGAAACGATATTTGTGGTGGTGGTGGAGTGTGGTGGTGGGAGGAGTTTGGGGATGAAGAAAGGGGGGGGTTTGTTTGGGGATGAAGAAGGGGGGGGGTGTTTGTTTGGGGATGAAGAATGGGTTTTTTTAATGTAAGGGGGGTATCTTAGACATTTCAGATGCACTTAACTGAAAAACTTCACTGACATCCACTTCAGGTGCAAATTATTGGCCCAAACATGTAGTTTCTCATTCTTAGGGGCCAAAAGTGAAATCCGTATAAACCACATGGGCCATCCGTGTAATTAATTCAAAAAATTATGTATTTTTTTTCATCGTTTTTTTTGAGAGGCAATTTTTTTTAATCACGTGGGAGTGGACTTGAACCCACTGGTACCACTGAGCCACCAACACCAATGGCAAAAGAATGGTGATTTATTTCTTTTTTCAAAGCTTTTAACCAAAAGAATGTTGATTTAGTTCATTTTTCAAAGCTTCTTTTAATCAAAAGTGTTAAGATTTGTCTTAATTACAAGTAAGGTATTCTTCCCCATGCTTGAAGTATAAGTTCTAACTGAGTTCTTACACTTTTAGTGTAATTGTTCATAATCATTAATCTAACAAATATTACAAAAAACTGTAAAAATTAACGAGCGACATGATAAATAATTAATGTATATGCAGATGAAAGTTACTTGACAAATGGGTACTTGGACACGGTCATTGATTGGGTTCCGGGAATGGAAGGCATTCGTCTTAAAGATTTCCCAATGGTTTGGACTACTGAGCTTAGTGACAAACAACTAAAGTTAGCTAGTGATGGTCCCCAAAGGACTCACCGAGTTTCACATCATATTTTCCACACGTTCGATGAGTTGGAGCCTAGTATTATCAAAGCTTTGTCATCAATGTATCCTCACGTTTACACCATTGGCCCATTGCAACTTCTTCTTGATCAAATACCTGAAGAAAAAAAACAATCCAGTTCCCATGGATACAGTTTTGTGAAAGAAGAACCAGAGTGTCTCCAATGGCTTCAGTCTAAGGAACCAAGTTCTGTAATTTATGTAAATTTTGGGAGTTCAACGGTAATGTCTTTAGAAGACCTAAGAGAAGTTGGTTGGGGACTTGCTGATAGCAACCACTATTTCCTTTGGATAATCCGGTCTAACTTGTTACGGGGGAATCCGCAGCTTTGCCTCCTGAATTTGAGGAACATATAAAAAAGAGAGGCTTTATTGCAAGCTGGTGTCCACAGGAAAAGGTCCTGAACCACCCTTCCGTTGGAGGGTTCTTGACTCATTGTGGATGGGGATCCGTCATCGAGAGTTTATCAGCTGGGGTGCCGATGATATGTTGGCCTTATTTTTGGGACCAGATGACCAACTGTAGGTATATATGTAACGAATGGGAGGTCGGGCTCGAGTTGGGGAAAAAGGTGAAACGAGATGAAGTTAAGAGACTTGTACAAGAGTTGATGGGAGAAGGAGGTCATAAAATGAGGAACAAGGCCATAGAGTGGAAAGAAAAAGCTGTTATTGCAACAGGTCCCAACGGTTCATCTTCTATGAATATAGACAAGATTGTCAAGGAAATCATGATGGAAGATACTACAAATTAGGTCAACTTTCAACCTTAATTAATTATATGCTGAAATTTAAGTGTAATAATGTACTTCTTTTGGCCTTGTCCAAGGGAGGTTCTATTATAAAATATTGTATGTTGGTTGTATTTTTTCACCGAGTTAGTGTTGGAACAATAAAATATTATTGTATGTTGTTTGTTATATAACAGCTGCCGTCTTTTAATCCTTTCTCGTGGTCATAATGAATATTACTTTTGCTTTGTTTTGTTTTAAAAGTTAATCACAACAGCCGCCAATGTTACGACATCGTATTACATCCACAATAGAAAGACAAGCAATAAACGTTTACATCAATGACTCGTCTTTCACATATCTTTATTTTATATATAGTTTCGATTAATTCTTAGCCGTCTACTAAGACCATATAATGAAATTAACCTCTTTGGAAACACACTCAGGATACCATGGCTACAACTGAGAAGAAGCCTCATGTTATCTGCATCCCACTGCCAGCACAAAGTCACATTAAGGCGATGCTCAAACTAGCTGAGGTTCTCCATCACAAGGGACTCCAAATAACCTTCGTTAACACCGAGTATATCCACAAGCGTTTGCTCACTTCTAGTGGTCTCCATTGTCTTGATGGCTCATCCGGTTTCAGATTTGAAACTATTCCTGACAGTATTCCTCGCGAATCCTAAGATGACGATGGCTTAAAACTACTCCTGCAGTACGTTGAAACAACCTTCTTAACTCCTTTTCTTGAACTCGCAACCAAACTTCCAAATCCTCCGACTTGTATCATCTCGGATGGATTCATGTCGGCTTTCACCCTTGATGCTGCCCAAATGCTCGGAATCCCCGTCATGCTGTACTGGACGTTTGCTGCTTGTGGCTTCATGTGTCTTTACCATGTCCAATCGCTCGTGGAGAAAGGACTTGCACCACTTAAAGGTTTGCTTTTTAAACATGTCTGTGAGATGTTGTAGATTTTGATCCAAATATGTTGGATAAGTTAAGATTAGAAATTGCATTTGATAACATCTTTTTTGTACGCATTTTATAATCACACAAATCATAATTCATATCCACCTAATTATAAAAAAAAAAGTAAGGCCAACATTTGAAATAAAAAAAAAGTAAATCAACATTTTCACCATATTTATAAACACAAAACGTAAAAAAAAAGATAACATGTTAACCTTGTAATTTCGTAAAACTGAAAAATGTGAAAATTGACTGACTAAAATAAGACAAAAAAGTTTGAATGATAAAAATGGAACAGTGACATGTGGTTGATTGACAAAAGGACAGTTGTAAAATACTTGTTGAGAAAAATGAAAAAATATACACTCGTATAATAACATCAAAGAAGAAAGAAAAATTATTTTTTCACATGATGTTAATAGATCGACAAGTGTTAAGGAAAATGAAAATAAAAATAAAAATTTTCAGGCATATGATTCGGACATATGGTTTGAGTTCCGGCTCGGGTTTTTTTGCCATCCCTAGTACATTAGATATTCCTCTTCTCATTACATGTACAAAGTGTAACACTAGTTGTCATACATGTATACAGATGAGAGTTACTTGACAAATGGGTATTTTGATACCATCATTGATTGGATCCCCGGAATGGAAGAAATCCGGCTAAAGGATTTTAACAGCGTAATGCGGACCACAGACCCGGATGACATACAATATAAATTTTGTATTAGCGCTACACAAAAATCCAACAATGTTTCACACAACATCCTCCACTCTTTTGACGCTTTGGAGGCTAGTATTGTAAATACTCTCTCGTCCATGTTTTCTAAAGTTTACACGGTTGGACCAATGCAGTTACTTCTTAACCAGACACCAGAAGAAGAAAAACAAATTGAAATGTTGAATTTCAATGCTTACAGCTTGTGGAAAGAAGAACAAGAGTGTTTGGAATGGCTCCAATCCAAAGAACCGAACTCTGTCATTTATGTGAATTTTGGGAGTCATGCAGTGATGTCTTTAAAAGATGTTATCGAATTCGGTTGGGGACTTACTAACAGCGACCACTATTTCCTTTGGATAATTCGGCCTGATTTGGTGGTTGGTGAATGCGCAGTATTGCCTCCGGAGTTTAAGGAGCATGCGAAAAAGCGAGGTTTTATAACAAGCTGGTGTCCACAAGAAGAGGTACTAAACCACCCTTCGGTTGGAGGGTTCTTGACTCATTGTGGGTGGGGATCCACTATTGAGAGCTTGTCGGCTGGGGTGCCGATGATATGTTGGCCGTACTTGTGGGACCAGTTGACCAACTGTAGGTATATATGCAAGGAATGGGAGGTTGGATTGGAGATGGGGAAGGATGTGAAAAGGGAGGAAGTTAAAAAGCTTGTACAAGAGTTGATGGGAGAGGGAGGCGAGAAAAAAAGGATTAAAGCCGGGGAGTGGCAGCAAAAGGCTTGTCTTGCGACGGGCCCCAACGGTTCATCGTCACTGAATGTTAACAACCTTGTGGAGGAAATAATTATGTTGTCAAGGAAGTAAACATTTCTACTTCCCATTGGTTTGCCTTCCTTCTTCTGTTTCAAATAAATGGACCTTTAAATCTTATATATTAATCTAGTCATGTTTCATCATTTCACCAAAAAACATGTGTTTTCTACCGTTTCAAGTGTCTCTGTATGAATTACTATTTCATGTATGCTAAATGTTAATTAATCCTTTTGAACTGTCTATATAGTAAAGAAACATGTATACTCAAGTCAATCCATAGTTAGCACCCTATAAACATGGTTTGAAAACATTAAAAAAAAAGAAGAAAAAACAAATAATTTCCTATCTATATCTATATCTATATCCATACTATATTATAATACACCAACTAATGACATCTTAAATTTTAAGTAATACAAATGTAATTGCTTAAAATACAACAATTGATGCATGTGTTAACTACTTTCTTGGGGTAAATATGTCTTTCAAACATTACTTACACTTTTTACCCCTCAACTTTACTCAACTTTTCTTTTATTTAATCAATAATTACACTTTTAAACCAACTACCTTTCACGATTTTTAAACGGCCATAACTTTTTCATACCTTAATATTTTTTATAAAAAGTTATACCATAAAAACAAACATTTTATTCTTTTTAATTTGAGTATGATATTGCTATAGTTTTTTCAATAAAAAAAATTAACATGTTACGTATCAACACCTCCGTTTTTGTTTCCTATATAGTAACCATCTTCACGACAATCCCTAAAAATTATAAAATGCCCCTTATATAAAAATCTTCAATTCAATTATATAAAAACCTACTTTGACTGTTTTTCAAATACACACATAGCAAAACAACCGTACTCAGTTTTTAGGTCTACGTATAATCAACACCCATCCACTAACAAAAAGATTTTGTAAAATACCGTACATAAAGTTATATTTACTTATTAAACAACTCATCTCATAAAATTAGTAAATAATGATGGACTGTCATTTTAAATTAGTTTTGATAATATCACAAATTTTAACATTTTAAAAATAAATAAAAATGTTATATTAATCCGTCAATTTGTCAAATTTTAAAAGGCCGTCATTAACCTTTAATGTAGTTAGGTTAGTGGATGAGTGAGGCTTAAATATCAAACATACAGTAACATGTGTAAATCTTGGAATTGAGAACTTCGATGTTAATTTTATTTATTTGATTGTATAAAGTTCCTAGAATGTTAATTTTGACGGTTTAAAGCGCCGCAACGCGCGCGGGTATAAAACTAGTACCCAATAATTGATGTGTTATAAGTATCATTAGAAAAAATATATTACGAAAACTTTGGTTATCAAACAACTAATTTAATTGATTTCTTCTTATTTGGGCCCGTAAACGTCCAACTTGTAACTACTATCGTCATTTTGTGGTTGTTTTTGCACCCCGTTTGCTACTAAAATAAAATAAATGGTCGCAATCAGAAAGAGAAGGCAACAGTCAACGAGAATTAAACTAAGTTGCATGATTTACCTTTAATTGATTATTATATTATTTTTCTTCTTCATAATTTGCTCATTCAGATTTGTTTGAAAGATGAGTTTGTTTTTGCCTTAAACCTATATAGTCAATTTGTATAATTCTGAAAAGGCAAATTGGATTTTATTAATAGAAATATTTATGTATGAAAGGAAAAATGTTTACTATATTTGTGTATTTGTAAAAGGAAAAGATTTTATAGTAAAGTATGAAGAGAGGCAAAGCGAATGCTTATGCAAGTAAAGTTATTATGAAAGATAACAATAGTTAAAAAATGTTTTTAATAAAAGAAAGAAGGTCAGCAAGTTATAAGTCATTACATTGTCTATAACTTGAAAAGAAAGAGAAGAGTTCCTATGAAAGCGGTTGATATGTGTATGACGTGCGTATGTTATGTGTGAGTATGTCTGTTATGGCATTACCTTGTAATTAGGAGTTTTTGTGGCTAGCCAAAAGTTGTACAACTGGTTCTGTTCGATAAAAAGTGACGACGATTACTCATCAGGCAAACGCAACCTCTCGTGATATCAGCATCATTGTGATAAGCATATGCATAATAAGCCTTCGTGATAAGCATTTGTGTGATGAGTCTATTAAAAGTGTTTATGGTATTGAATTCTGAATGAATTTTATTGATACCAATCAACCCTATATATAAGGGAATTACATATAAGGAGTAGGGGCGACGACACGAGGGGTGGGAGCTGCCGGTTGGGGTTGGGCAGTAGGTAAGGTGGCATGATGTTGGGCCGGCGTACCGGTGATGTCAGGATGACGCGGTCGTCGAGAATAGGTATACTGGAGTGGCGGTGTGGCGGATGTAGGTGGGTTGGGGACGCTAATGGGTGGGTTTGTAGTAGGGGTGGTGACACGGTGTTGAAAAGTGAAGCCGGGAGGGATGGAGGAATCGAGAAACTGTTACTCGTGATTAGCACATGGCTCCCCATACGGAAATTGGGTTTCGTCAAATATTACATGACGGGAGATGTGAACTTTCCCAGTGGAAGGGTCTAAACACCGGTATCCCCTAGAGCCGTGAGGATAGCCCAAGAAAATGCAACGAATGGATCGGGTGTGTAGTTTATGAGGTTGGGTGGCTGAGGTGTTGGGGTAGCACGCACACCCGAACACTCGTAAGTGATCATAGGTGGGGTGGCGTAAAAATAGGCAAAGGTAGGGGTATAGAAGTTTAGATGTTTGGTAGGGAGTATATTGTGAAGGTATGTGGCCGTGTGGAGGGCTTCTACCCAAAATTTGGGTGGTAAGTTGGCATGGATTAGAAGTGACCGTATGATGTCTTTAAGGCGACGGATCATACGTTCAGCTCAACCATTTTGGGAGGATGTTTGAGGGCACAAGAACCGAAAGAGAAGGCCGTGTGTATGGGCAAATGATTTAAAGTCATTATTGACAAATTCGCCGCCTAAATCACATTGAAATGTTTTGATTGAGCGGTTAAATTGGGTGAAAATAAGGCTGCGAAATTTGACAAAATCGATGAAAGCTTCAGATTTAAATTTTAGAGGGTACACCCAAACTAAATGAGAGAAATTATCAATAAGTACCATATAATATTTGTAGCCGGATGCGCTACTGACTGGGGATGTCCACAGATCGCAATGAATAATATCAAATGGTGCAAACGTAAAAGAGTTGGATTCATAAAACGGTAGACGTTTACTATTAGATAGTTGACAAGAATTACAAATGTTTAAATTTTTATCCCTATTACAATGAAGATTGAAATGACTATTTAAAATATCAAAAAATTGAGTCCCTGGATGTCTGAGACGGTTATGCCACTGAGTTGAAGGTGAGACCAAAAAGCATGACGGAAGTGAAGATTGTGGAGGTGTGAATGGGTAGAGATCCCCGGTACTATTGTGGCAGGACAGAATCCTTCCAGTGCGAAGATCCTTCAAAGAAAAACTGAAAGGGTCAAATTTGACAGATAAATTATTTTCACGAGAAAAACGTCAAACCGATAAAAGATTTTTGATAATTTGAGGGCTATATAAAATGTTGGGTAGGATGTATGTGCGGTAGGGTAAGGTGTGGAAACCTGTGTCGGACCCTTTTATTGGTAAACAGTGGCCATTGCCAACCAAAATATTACGTACAATAGATGAGATAGGTTTTTGAATCTTACCTGGGTCGGATGTAATATGTGAAGAGGCCCCCGTGTCCATGTACCAATTTGGGTCGGGCTGAGTAAATTACATGCTAGAAAATGCGGCTTGTAAGTCAAATGGGCTTAAAGCATTATATCCGGGAGAAGCCGCCGCTGGTCCAGAAAAGTGGCTTGTTGCATTTGGTCGTGGCCCGAAGGTGGGGCTGTAGGTGGTTGGTAACCACTGAAGTTGCCCGTATGAGATGGGCCAGCAGGTTGCGAGTAGTTGTTATTGGGCCTCCAGGCGGGTTGTGTTGGATATGGGCAAGGTGGGGTGTTCCACCAAGCCCAGTTTGGATACGGAATGTTAGGGTGGCCCTTTGATCCCGAAGCAACCTGATTTGGATATCGTCCTCTGCCACGACCGCCCCTGTTGTAGCGGGAAGACCCGCGTCCATGTCCCCGAGTCCGGTAGTTCCATGGGGGTGGCGCTGAAGTGTGTTGTGGTTGTTCCGGAGCTGAAGGAGCTGCGAGAACAGATGACGACGTCTTTTGGCTTGCCGCAAGACGTTGGATTTCCAGTTGAAGCATGCTACATGCTGTATCCCAAGTAGGAGTGCTTTGATTGATGAAAGTCGCCACATGGCCATATTCAACCGGCAAGCCGCATACTAGTTGAAGAACACGTCAGGATTCAGAGACTGGATTATCCATTTCGCCTAATTGATCAGCGATAGTTTTGAGATGTTGACAGTAGTCGTCCATGGACGAACAAGCATTGAGGGTGAGGTTGCATAATTCACTTTCAAGGGCAGGAGCGCGGGAGGCTTTGTTGCTGAGAAAAATTTATTCAATTTTCAACCAAGCGGCTCGAGCGGTGGATTCAGAGTCAAGGACGCGAGACAAGTGTTCGTCCGAGATCATGCTATAGATCCATTGAAGGACTAGAGCATCGATTTCCTTCCAAGAACCGTAGTCCTCGGAATCAGGATCGGGTGGTGTGGTGTCATCAAGGTGGTTAATAACCTTATAGGCAGTAGCATGAAGATGAAAGAGTTTCGTCCATGATGAGTACGTGACTTTCGAACCATCAAGGGTTCGAACCTTCTTCTGGATGTTGGTGACTGAGTATGCGGGGTGCAGGCTAGTCGGCTTGGGGTCAGAAGAGTCGGAGCTTGACTCGTGTTTGGGTGAGTTTTCTTTGGATTCCACCATGGTGGATATCGACTAGGGCTGATCGGAAAGAAGAAACTGAAACCGAAGAGGTCGGCGGCGGCAAGGGTTAAGCCGACTAGGGTTTCAAGATGATTAGAACCGTAGCTCTGATACCATAAAAGTGTTTATGGTATTAAATTCTGAATGAATTTTATTGATACCAATCAACCCTATATATAGGGGAATTACATATAAACAACCCTAGCTCTATTTTAGGAAGAGATTATACAATCATTTAAAATACAAATAATATATACTAACTAATAATATATACCGGCTAAGATCTATGTGATAAGTTTTCATGATGATATGTGTGATTAGCCTGCGTGATGGGTCTGTCTGATGAGCCTTCGTGATGAGTTAGTGTGATAAGCCTATGTGATATATCTTCGTGATGAGTCTATGTAATGTGCTTCCCATGTTATGTTATGTACAATTTAGACGTATAATGTATGACTTGAAAGTAATGAGCTGTGAAAGTTTTACCCTTAACGACATTGAGGTGTAAATCCTTCTACTTTTATGAAATGCATGTTTTATCTAAAGCTAGAACTCATTCAGTGTTAGTTGACTTTAGTATACACATCAGGTTAAGTATGAGTTCAACTGTGGCTCTGGGATTGCTTGGCTGCGGAGATGAGTTACCCGGTGTTGAAGATCCCTGGCATCCCGTTTAAATTTGAATGAAAGTTGTAATGTTTAAGACGACTGTTAAAATGTTTTGATTGTTTGGTACTTTTGAGATGTAATGACATTTACTTTCCGCTGCAATGAATGTATTCGAAGTTTAAGAAAAAAAATAATATATGAAATGAAGGAAAATGCTAGAAAGGGAGGTTTTTTTTGTAAACTGGAGTTCACTTCCCATAATAAACCGGTACTATATATGTAGACAAATGGCCGGATCGGGGTTTATTTAATGTAACATGGCATTATGCAATTTGCAGTGGTAGAAAGACTTATTGGGTGGTGAATTTTAGAAAGGTTTGGAGTAAGTGGAATCCCCTTGGTTAGGTTATGGCTTTGGGTTTGTCAATATCATATATCATGTCAATAAAGTTGATAGAAGCTTATTATTACAACAAGAGCCTCATTCATATTAAAACATTTGATAACATCACACATGAAAAACACACACAACATATAGTATACCCACACAGGGCATCAATTGCTAAAACATACTACTGCCACAAATGTCACACATAGTACCATCCATTACATCTTTATTCCATAAGTAACACGATACGCTACAACTGCATCATTGTCGTGGTCATCTCCATAGTAATCGATTTGCCAAATCACCTAACAATAAAATCTTTCAATATGTTAATTGAAGAGACTAATAGGAAGAATCTGAACAAGGTTTCAAGAGTGATAATTAAGTAGTTAAATTAGTATACCCATAGTGAAGAGAAGGCTTCTGATAAATGGAGAATGCTGAAGGAGCATCCTCCATAGGCTCCATGATATTCAGGTGAAGTGTGTTCCTGGCAAGGTATGCCTGCCATGCATTATACTCCTGCGCAGTGTTCACATTTAGTTCTTGCATGCTCTCCGCAATCTGTTTCTACATAAAAAAGGCACACACATACTCACCAAACAGATTAGCACTTGATTTATCATCATTTTTTTTATACATGTGTATTAGTATTCTTAAAATCACAACTTACATCTATCTTTGAACGTAGGAATGCGTTGTGTTGTTCCAACTCGATTTCCTGTTATAACCAATAAAGAAACCGAGATCAAATAAGAAACAGATAAACAACTTTATGTGTGTGTAATTGTGATAATATATTGAATGTTATAAATGATTAGGTTACAAGAGAGAGAGAGAGAGAGAGAGAGATATACAAGTCCCATAATTTACTTAAACTACTAACTATTACTAATTACAATTGATCTAATAGAAATTCTTGAAAGAACTATGTAGAATTACCCTTTTCTGCAACTTTTCAGTTTCAGCAAGTATCATGTCATGCTGTTTAAAGGTAAATGAAAACAAATAAGATCAAAATAGTTATGAAGAGTACAATTACATGCATACACTACATACATGTGTGTGTGTGTGTGTGAGAGAGAGAGAGAGAATATTCTTATACCCTTTTGGATCTGATCCTTGAGATTCCTTTGTCAAGCCTGCTCTCCAAGTGCTTCAGCTCCTTTAGATTTAAACTATCCAATCCTTGTCCCATGAGATGCCTGCTACAAAGAAAACTAAATAATCATGATAAAAGGAAATCGAGGATTTTTAAACTCTTAAACAAATAAATTTTTGGACGGGTTTCTATGTTAATGAGATGATTGTAAGTACTTTTGATGAGTTCACCTGTTAGTATTTTGAAGTGTTTGAATCTGCTGACGAAGTTTATTTGACTCTTGCTGATAAAACTGTGGTCAAAAGGAAGGTCAATGATACAAAATTATAATTATGAATATATGTTTAACCTTACAACATGAATGATCCTACTATATACATACTACTACAAATCAACTAATTTTACTATACTCAATTACTCATGCATTAATTAAAGGTGTAAAATATATATGATGCCAAATTGAGCTTCATAGTATCAATTTCATCTTTTTTTAGGTTGAATGAAGTTTTTTTTAAACTTATCAATTAAACGATCCATAAAAATATGACAAATTTATTTTGGTGACCTTCATATATTTACATAAAGACTTTTTATTAATTCAATATAAAGTAATCTGAAATATAGAGCAAGTACAATTAGTATATCTTACTTGAGCATTGATCTCTTGAGTTGACAATGTGGCTTGTGAACTAGAAGTTGCCTTCTTGTATTTCTCTATGGTTGATTTTATGCTAAAACAAAAAAGAAAACCCACTAAATTTCACATAAGAAAAAACAAGAGCAAATTACAAAATACTTTATTTTAATTATTACAAATATTTTAGTATATATCTTTTAACTAAGTAAATTACAGTGTCACTACAAGGAAATGACACTGTGCCGATGTCGCCTATACCGACGACATTAGTCGTTGGCATAGGTCACCCTATAGCGACGACATGTCGCTATAGCTGAAAACCAAAATTTTGAATGAGACACCCTATACCGACGACATGTCGTCGCTATAGGGTTGAGGCAGATTGGAGGGAAAGTTGACGCCCAATGAATTTTTTCCCCAACCCTATAGCGACGACATGTCGTCGGTATAGGGTAATTTTGATTTTCTTTTTGTTTTTTTTAATATAATAATTTTTATACGGTCAATTTTTTTTTAAATTAAAAAAATTCTAGAATGCCCTATACCGATGACATGTCGTCGGCATAGGGTTTTTACTTTATTGACTGGTCAAAACCCTACGAAGCCTATACCGACGACATGTCGTCGGTACAGGAACCTATTGCGCCGACTTTAGAGCCTATACCGACGACATGTCTTTGAATTATCTGATTTGCAGGTTTTTGTATCGAACAATATGTTTCGGATTGAGCTTATTTCAGCGGCGTTGCAACCATCTCGTCAAACTCTACCATCTTAGCTTTTAGGATTTAGATTTTACGTTTGAATTTTAGAGATTTAGCCTTATGGTTTAGTCTAAGGGTTTAACTTTTAGGGTTTAGATTTTATGGTTTAGGTTTTTTCGGGGGGTGGGGGTGGGGGGTTTAGGTTTTTGGGGGTGGGTTTAGGTTTTTTTTTGGGGGGGTGGGGTGGGGGGTTTAGGTTTTTTTTTGGGGGGGGGAGGGGTGGTGGTTTTAGGCTTTTTGGGGTAGGGTTGGAGAGGGGGTTTAAGTTTTTGGGGGTGCGGGTGGAGGGGGTTTAGGTTTTTGGGTCCAGATTAGAGTTCGATGAGACGGTTCCAACGCCGCTGGAATGAGATCAATCGGAGTTCGTTTGACCCATTTCTTAGGGTTTCTTAGCGAAAAACCACTTTTTAGTGGAATCTTCCCCCATATATATATATATATATATTCATATATATGCAGTATGTATGTATCTAGGGTTTAGACCCTAGATATTAATATCTATATCTCTTGCAAAAAGTAATAAGACAAAGACCATTGACAGAAACGGCAAACACTAGTGTAATTTCCATTTACTTTATGTTTGCAATGCAAAGTCTGAGCACAGATAGATTGTAAAAGCTAAGTGATCTTTTCTCATGCTACTGGTTATATCACTTGAATCTGGGTGCAACTCAGACTTGACTTGCACCAAAATAGGACATAATCCGAGGTAGCAACTTCTAGTACCAAAGCATTCAATAAAATGGTAAAAATTGATTTTTTTTTCAAGATACGTCTACCCATATAACATTATTATTAACTACTAGTAGCAATTAATTAACTCCTATCTAGATTGAAAAGATATAGAAAAGTTCTTAATTTGCTAAACTGCCATTAAAAAGAAAGAACATATAATATATGCAACCCTAATCAAACCTTGATTTCAAGATTTTAATTGATAAATGATTCTCGAACTTGTACTGCATGTTATCACCATTAAATACATTTAATCCTATTAACTATGTAACCATATTATATGGTACATAACTTTGTATGGTACATAACATTGTAAACAGAATGTAACAATTTATTTGTAAGTGTAGAATTTTTCTTAATCAATACACTACTGTCAAAAACCGAAAATTTTACAATAAACTAGAGCGATATGTAAATGAAATTTATGTGTATTATAGCTGTTAATTAACATGTGTGTCCTGACCCATAACTTATACAAAGATAAGGTATTTACATACAACAAATTCTAATATGAAGTCTATGTTAAATATAAATTCACAGAATGTTGGAAATTGTTATATTTTGATTTTTGAGTTGTAAAACAAGATCACTTTCTTGGATCACCATGGGTTTGGAGTTAACCGAAAGGAGTTCGTTCAAATTCAAATAAAAGGGAGCTCTTATTTCTGTGCAGTCTACAAAATCAATTTTTCTAGCCCTAAAATAAATACACGTTGCTTTTTCATACTCACCGGAATAACTTTTGAACGGTGTTTGTTAATTTTGCAAAACTATGGACAAGTGTATATTGATATCAAAATGAAAAATGATTCATACCCCTACAATTATTAACAAGAAAAGAAAAAGATGGATGGAAATAATTTAAATTGGTTAGATCAAATTAGAGAAGCCAAAATTAGGGATATTAAGAATAATTACTTGTTATTGGCGTACTCGTAGAGTTTTCCACGGCTAGAGAACACGACGAGCATGATTTCAGCATCACAAAGTATCGAAAGCTCGTAAGCTTTCTTTAGAAGCCCGTTTCTCCTCTTGCAAAAGGTAACTTGCCGATTCGTGTTGCTTTCAATCCTCTTGATCTCAATCTTTCCTCTCCCCATCTTTTTTCACCTGTACCGAATCGAATCTTTAATCAATCAGCATAAGAAAAATATCAACTTTTTTTTTTCAGAAACAAGAACAAAAATATGTATGAAATGAAATAAATCGTTTTAAGTCAAGCCTTATGCAAATTAAAACTTTTTTTTTGGTAGAAAATTGATATAAAGAAGAATTCTCACATCTAGAAACAAATCGGGATTAATTAATGCGTGAAATTTAAGATCGATCTACTCAAAATCAAGGTAAAAGAAATTAGATTTAAAAATTTTGAAACCCTAATTGTGTAATCTAAATATATAAAAATAAAATCCAGCAAACGAACCAAACACACTAGATTTCATCACGCCAGCAAAAAACAAGTTAATTTGTTGCAACAAAATTAAATACATAAAGATGAAAAAAAAACTTTTGTAAAGAAGATGTAATGGTAAAATATGAAGACAGTGAGGAGTACTTACCTTTGAAGAAGATTGAGCAGCAGTTTGAGAGAAAGAGTTTGAACAGGATACTTATTTCTTTGTCTACCCTTCTGCATCTCATCATAAACTCACAGAGAAAGAGAGAGAGACGAATATGAGAGCTGGCTGGGAAAATGACATGTGCCATATTTGATATGTAGTTCAGAAAAGCAACGAACACCAACTCCTACCCTAAACTGGTAACTGAAGTTTACATCTCTGGTTAATTTTACCCTTATATCCTTTGATTTTCCCTACATTTACTTAAAAACCCACATCTGATGGTCAATGCAATACATGATTTTGGTGTTACGTCACTAGTCATCTGCCCATATGTTGGTGCTAATAATATTAGCCGTTACAAAAATAAAGTTCTCATGGAGATATTTTTGACGCATAAATTGTTTGACAAAAATGTTAGTTTATTATATATCTAAAATATTAATAATTAAAGAGCCAAACAAACGGAAAATTGTAAAACAAGATGACGATTATTATATAATTACGGAGTATTTATAAACTAATTTAAAATACGTATAATGTTCTGATACATAAGAGTATTTACAAATTTACGTGCAATATCGCTTCTAGTTTGTATTAAGACCATCTCCAAGGCCTTGAGGTGGAAAAGAGACCGAGGAGGATCGTGTGTGGACATGGTATGTCAAAAACAGTGGTATTATTCGATTCAAATAAAAACAAAGAGTAAACAAGACCAAACGGTATCAACTGAATTCAAAACAAGAACAAATCAAAGAACCGTAATACACTCGGTTAATAGTGTCGGTAACCAAAGAACTGTAATAAATGGCAAGAACAGAGGGAACCTTCTGTAGATTTCTGGTCACTTGAGACGAGTCCCGCAACCACAATATATAGGGCAACGATCCAACGGCAGAAGACGCAATCCACGGAGCAAGAAAGGAAACACGAATCTCCACCCTTTGATTTTCGCGAAGCATGGATGGAATAGGTTGGAGGACATAGAAATGATTGATCTCTCTTTCCTTCATGAGGATGAAATTGAAAAAGGAGAGTGGCAGACAGTTGAAGGATTCTGTTGAGAGGAATATCCCTAGTTTCACCTTGAATGTGCAGGTGTCTAACCGGACTTGAAGAGGAACTGAGACCACAAGCCTTTGATGGAGAAACATGGACACAAGGCCCAACGGCCCAACAATATTACAGTGGGTAGTTTTTTTCTCCTTTATTTTAGGTTGCATGAGTCTCTATATAATGTAATCTATTGAATGAAAGAATGTACATATTGTTTTGAGCAGTAAACAATCAATTTCTTCTACTTCATTATTCACAAACCGAAAGGCTAATCAACAAATGAGAGAGAAGGTGAGGGTGCCCATGGAGACGATGGCTTCTCGTGAAAGAAGTTGACCGGTCAAGTGGGCAGGGCCAACACAAAAGGTGTCCTCATAGACAAGAGCCCACTTTAAACCATCAATTATGAAGTTATTAATAGAAGTCATTGTCACAAATCACAATTATAAAACTTGTTTTGCGTATATTTAAGTCACTTACATGCTTAAAGTTTTACTGAACCGTTTTTATAGAACTCTAGAAAAGTCATTGTACGTGTAATATACAAGTATCACCATGCAATATTACTTGTACGTTACGTAGCTTACATATAGGATTTGCAATTATTAAATACCTAAACTAATTGGGTTAAAATCTAAACAATTAAACTACAAGGGGTAGATTGTAAGTATTGTAAAAACTTGTTAAGTTTGTTAATGAATGAATATTCTTTGCTTAGTTGTTAACATTTGTATAAATATAGAAGGGCATAGTTCATTTGTAATTATAAGACACTAGCTACTACATGGGCTACGTTTAGGATACTTTGCAGAAAAGCAAATAGGATCGTCCAACAACCTTATTTTTAAGGGTGAATCACACGTCTATCTAGTTATATTTTAAACTACACCGATGGCTAATCTACCTTATTATTAATAAGGAGTTGTTGCTAACGAAATAATCGATCGGATAATTCTTTCAAATTCTCTTTTTTATTTTTGTTGTTTACTTAGAAAACTAGTACTATATATGTAACATTTGGCCTCACATAGTCGCATACCACTTGTCGGTTTTGCTCACTAGAAGATCACATATTTGTTTTTGATTGCGTGGGTGAAAACTTTCGATGGGTCACCCATCCCTGGATTACTCAAACCCGAGCACGTTTAACTGTGAAGTTCTCCTCTTATCCATAACCAATGCACCCAAAACACATTGTAGGTATTTGAGCCAGAGCATTCCTTATGAACCAAGAATCTCTCCTGGCCACAAAAAGAAATTCTATACCGACGACATGTCGTCGGCATAGGTTCTGGACTTATACGGACGACAAGTCGTCGGGACAGACCCAACCTATCTCGACGACATGTCGTCGCTATAGGATATTTCCAATTTTTTTAATTAAATTTGAAAAAGACCTATGCCGACGACATGTCGTCTGGATAGGTTTTTCTGTTTTTTTTTTTAATTTTCAAAATTTTTCAGAAATATTTAATTTCTAATTACCAAAACCTGCAAATCAGATAATTCAAACCATTCAAAAATTGAAATCCGAAACATATTGTTCGATACAAAAACATGTTCGACACACAAACCAAATATTCAAACATAAAGTTGTCCCACACACAAACATAAAAACTGTTTAAACATTCAACAATAACACCGACAAAAAAGGCAAAGGCGCAACAACTTCAAGCAAATTATTGTCGCTGCTAGTTCGGCGTTCCCACATTCGATGCATTTCATCCAATTGTCGTTGCATTTCAAGCATTTGTTGATTATGCACACGACGTTTTTCCTCTCGTTGGGCTTTGCGTTGTTGTTGATCTTGGACTTGTTGTTGAAGTTGAGTTACACGTTCATCCACTTCTTGCCAATGTGGTTGTGGAGGGGGGTACTGAACAAATCCGGTGTGGGATTACTCACCACACGACCGACACCCCTGATATGGCCACGCTGATGACCCAATGCACGCTACATGCATGCAAACTCATCGACAGCAGACGAGTCACCACCAGACTCAGCAGAGGATCTTGTATACTCCTCTTGGATTCGGATGTAATAAACAATCACTTGACTAATTTACTAAAATTAGACAGCATAACTGCTGTAAAATGGATAACCAACCTGCTAAACTATAAGTTATAAACGACCTAAATTCACAAATTCCAATCAACCAACGCTAATAACAACAAATACTAATAATACTAGCAAAAATATTCAACAATTGGGCTCGAGTTGGATGTTCTAAGTCAATTAAAGTGTGTTTGAGTCATTTTGACACGTTTAAAGTTACAGTTGGATGTTCTAAGTTTATCAAAGTGTGTTTGGGTCATTTTGACCCGTTTTAATTTAAAGCTAGATATTTTAAGTCTCTTAAAGTGTGTTTGAGTCATGTTGACCCGTTTAAAGTTACAGTTGGATGTTCTAAGTCTAGTAAGTCTAACAACAAAATCATTTGACTTACATAATCTGATGATGCATTCGTGTTGGCCCAACCGGTCCCTTCTTTATAATGGGTCGATTTGAACACATCAATTGGGCCGGTACCCTGTGAAAAACAAAAATAATATCACTAATAATTAATAAGCATGTTTATATAATACTAACAATTGTATTTCATACCTTCATGTGTCGGCGCTGGGCATATGATTTGCTGCCATGATAACTTGGGTAACGTTGTTGTGATCGGTTTTGTTTGTTCTTCTCCGAGCGGTTTTTATAGCTCGCATCTAAAAACAGCTCATTAATCAAAGTCTCCCAAGTTTCTTGATCAAGATCTTCTGGTGGATTATTCATCGCCGCCTCCACATCATCGTATCCCCCATTCTCCTCGAAGTGAACTTTCAACACTCTCTTGTGATCTTTATACGCCCTCTGACACTCGGCGGTGATTTCGAGTTCAACGCCTCGCCACTTATCAGTGTTTCTCCAGGAGTCCAGATCAAAATAATCATACAAATGGAAAGTAATTATAAATGTAATAGTTATGAAATTGTAAGTAATTATAAAGCATCTATACTTACTATAAGAGTGGGATATACGACCCGTTTCTTCTCATTTGGAACCTTAGCCCAATTTGGATAATATGAAGAAACAACCTTTTCAACCTCCAACGAGATAGCACGGATAAAATCCGAAGCGTTGGGACCCACAAACTTGTACCCCCCGCCATGAAATTCTACATCAATGGGAAGAGGCTTCCTCCCATTTTGCTCAAATTTCTTATACAATTTTAGGTTTTTGCCTTTAAATCGTCTTTTTTTGAAGGAACTACCTACATTGACACATGACATTCAAAATTTAGGCAATTATAAAGACATCTATTAAACAATAACAAGTAACTTACCACCAGATCCAGTCGCACAACCCGAGTCGAAGTGATACGGACCCCCGTCTCCACCATCTCCACCATGTGATTGCGCCATTGTTTCCATTTTTCCTACAACAAAATTTATTAGTAAGCACAAATAATTATTAATTAAAAAAGACAAATAGTATATTTTTAACATACATTCAATCAGAATTATCACTAAAATAACGTGTTTCAACAACAACATCATCTTCTTCACCGTCATCATTTATTTCGTCTTCATCATCTAAATTGTATGCATCTTCTTCATCATCATTAATAAAACTTTCATCGAGATCAATCGAGGCAACATGACTTGGGTCACCACCCTCATTTAAAGTTGTACGCATAAGCAAGTAGCCTAAGTCGATAACCAAGTTACCAAAAAATGATTGAGTTTCCCGTGTAATAGATTGACTATCAACATGGGGAATTAGAGTTTGGTCACCACCTACGTGACTTGATTCACCACCTTCGCATCTTGTGTTGACAACCAAAGTATAATCATTTGATTGAGTGTCGTGCAATATATCTATCTCATTAACAACACTAGGATGGTCCCAAAGCTTCCGATGGTGAACGTCCTCAACAACCCTCCATTGGCCAGTGGTTCGAGAAGGATCTCGAACATAGAACACTTGTTTAGCCTGTGTGGCTAATATATATTGGACATCATCATACCATTCTTTGCCAACATACCAATCACGGCCAATGTCAATTATAGTAGTATTGTTTTGCTTAATTAATCTTTTACCTTTCGTGTCGAACCATTTACAATGGAATAGTACAACCGAGTAACCATCTATGTAGTTCAACTTTATGATCTCCTCTAGTTGACCATAAAATGGAGTATCGTCTTCTCCTATTGTAACCACACCACTGTTCTGAGTAGTGCGTCGGGAATCACGATTTTGTACCACAAATCTAACACCATTGACTATGCAAGCAGTGTATGAAGATGCGTATAATGTACCATGTGCCAATGCCCTTAATTCTTTGTTATCGGGTGTAGAAGATGAAGATGAAGATGAAAATACATTTGCTTCATATTTTAACCATGAAGAAAAATCGGTTTGCATATTGCGTTCATGAAATTTAGATTCAAATTAACTGGTAGATGGACAAAACAAAATTTAAATTAGTAGAATTAAATGAAAATATAATAATAGTTTATCACGGGTAGATGGACAAAAAAACTTACGATTTGTAATTTCATCGCAGTTGTTCAACACAAACCATTGTAATGATTTGTTGGCATGTTCAGAGAGCGCCTTGATTTTCTTTTTCGATATTGGTCGACATTGTGAAGAAAACACTTGAAACTGCCTTTTGGGAATGCCAGCATCTGCATTTCTATCTGGTAGGTTAAATTTGGTCTGCATACTGTCCAGATACATAGAGCAGAATATCAAGGCTTCATCTGCAACATAACCCTCCGCAATTGAGCCTTCAGGTTTGGCTTTGTTTCTAACATATGCTTTGAGCTTTTTCATGTATCTTTCAAAAGGATACATCCATCTCATATACACATGGCCACTAAGAATAGCTTCTTCAAGTAAATGAAGAATGAGATGAACCATTATGTCAAAAAATGTTGGAGGATATATCATTTTCAAATTGCATAATATCTTAACCACTTCCTCATTTGCTTCATACATGTCTTTCACATCTACTGATCGTGCACAAATTTTTTTGAAAGAATGTGCAAACGTCATTGATTTTTGTTGAAACATTTTTGTGCAGACCCGATCGTTCCCCTATTGGCAGCAATCGTTGCATGAGGATGTGATAATCATGGGACTTTAACCCAATTATATTTGAATTATTGGGAAGTACCTTATTTTTGAAATTTGATCCAAATCCATCAGGCAATCTCACTCCTCGAATAAACTGACAAAAGCGTTCTCGATCACTGGGTGTGAAAGAGTAAGGAGCTTGTGGTTGGTACAAGTTGTTGTTTTTTTGTGTTAGCCATAGGTTATGTCGAATACCTATATTTTCCAAGTCTTTGCGGACTTTGTGTGTGTCTTTTGATTTATCGTTCATCAACAAAGTACCCAATGAACTCTCACACACATTTTTCTCCACGTGCATAACATCAAGATTGTGTTTTAAAAGTAGAGAAGACCAATAATCCAGCTCAAAGAAGATACTTTGTTTAGTCCAATTCAACTCTGATGTTAGGCGCTTTCTTTTTACCTCCATACATTTGATGTTTCCCCGGAACACGATCTGAGAGATTTTTTAGTTGTTATAATATTTGAGCATTAGTCAATCGTCGGGGAGGATGTTTTGTCTCTTTCTTGCCATCAAACGACAGATCGTTCCTCCATTTATGCTTTCTAGGCAAGAATCTTCTGTGTCTAACAAAAGCTATCTTATTCGTTATAGCGCACGAAGGTGTGTCAACGTTACACGTAGGGCATGCTTTATAACCTTGACCACTCCATCCAGACAAGCTACTATGAGCAGGATAATCGTTGATAGTCCATAACAATGCAACATGCATCCTAAATACAGTTTTGGTTGATGCATCTCTCACCTGGACTCCTTCAGCCCACAACATTTTCAACTCATCAACCAAAGGCCTTAAGAATACATCAATGTCCTTACTAGGTGATTTAGGCCCGGGAATTAGCAAGGTTAACATGAAAGAAGACTCTTTCATACATGACCACGGTGGTGTATTATATGTTGTTAACACTACCGGCCACATACTGTAAGTCTGACTCATGTTACCGAACGGATTAAAACCATCGGCAGCCAAACCTAAGCGGACATTCCTTGATTCTTTAGCAAAATCCAGCTATCTCTCATCAAATTCTTGCCATGCCTTCCTATCAACCGGATGTCGCATCATACCATCCGTTGAGCGTCCAGTATTATGCCAGATCATTTCTTTTGCCGTTAATCTTGAACTATACCTTCGTCGAAGCCGTGAAGTTAAAGGAAAGTAGCGCAACACTTTATGTGATACTTTCTTCCCCTTTGTGTTTTTATCAACCCATCTACTCTCATTACAAACCGGACAGTTTTGCATTGATTCATTCTCCTTCCAAAACAGTGCACAATCATTAATGCAATCATGGATAGACTGATATCCTAACCCAATCTTACTCAGTTTCTTCTTAGCTTCTTAGTGTGATGCCAGAACGTGATTTTCCTTCGGCATTGCAATTTGTAGAAGCTCTAACAGTTGGTCAAACGAACTATTCGTCCATTTGTTGATAACTTTGATATGCATCAATTTGGCTATGAAGTTTAGGGAAGACATTTGATTACAACCGGGGTATAACTCCTTATTTAGCTCCTCAAACAACGCATCAAACTCTGGGTCTAAACCAGTTCCATCTTCATCTATATTATCCTCGTTTGTATTTTGCTCAGCCATCACATTATCTATGGCATCAAACATCTCATTATTTGTTGTTGTAGTCATCGGAGGAGTTGGTGTTGTTCTTGGGGCAAAAAGTGATGCTATATCCGCCACACGAGGATGTTGTTCACCATGATAAATCCAATTCTGATATGATTGTAGAAACCCACGATCATGTATGTGGCCATATATCGTGTTCAAATCCTATCGACACGCATTACAACAACGTCTACACGGGCAAAACGCTCTACCTCGACCGTCGACATGGTTCTTGGCCATCTCTATAAAGTTGCGAAGACCGCTTAAGAAAGCCGGAGAATTCTGATTTCCCAGTGTAACCCAGCTTTTATCAATTGCCATATCTAGTGTCATATCTATTGTGTTATAAGCATACACATATACGTGCATGTAATAAATGATATAAATGAATGTATGTGATTTGATCGGTACTCTAAGGTGATGGATCCTAACCCACTTTTTGAATATTCTATCTCATATGTATACATTTTAATGAGTTGACTATTTAAGAAAAAAATCAGCAACAATTCACCTTAACTCCCCAAGTATGCAGATAAACCGCAAACTCGAAGGAGTAAGGAGAATTATCTACCAATTTTTTCTTAAATGTCAACCCGTTAAAATATATACATATCCTAAATAAGATAGAATATTCAAAAAGCAGTCCCAAAGGGAACAATCCAAAATTTATCTCTATCAGATAAATTTCGGACGGGTATATTCTAAAGAGTTATTATAAATAAACATACTAGTGTACACAACATGAGACGTACATAAAGGTATAAAAGTCGGGATGCGTACCTTAAAAAAATTCAATGAAACACAAATAAGATGTTATTCACACCTCTCCAACCACAATGAGTTCCGAACTTGCAACAAAATTAAATAAAGTTACATATACATACAAAGATATATACATACATTCACAATTACATAAATACATACACAATTATATACATACAAATAATAAAATTACATAATCATACATACAAACATACATACAAATATACGTACATATTATATACAAACACACATAAATAAATGCCCAAATTCTAAAATTACATACACAAACATAATTACATACATAAAAATACATACATACACGTATATTCATACATAGCCTTTACAAACATACATAAACAAATACCCAAATTCCCAAATTACATACATAAACACAATTCCATACATAAACATAAACATAATACAAATACATACAAACACACATACACGTATATACATACATAGCCTTTACAAACATACATAAACAAATACCCAAATTCCCAAATTACATACATAAACACAATTCCATACATAAACATAATACTAATACAAATACATACAAACACACATACACATATATACATACATATTATATACAAACATACATATATAAATGTCCAAATTCCAAAATTTCATCTAAACCTAATTTCATCATAAAATTTTAAAAATATTTATAAAATCATACATCTAAACCATATATACATACATACATACAAATAAACACAACAATGCCCAAATTCTAAAATTACATACACAAACACAATTACATACATAAAAATACATACACATATATACATACATATTATATACAAACATATATATATATATAAATGCCCAAATTCCCAAGTGTCATCTAAACCTAATTTCATCATAAAATTTCAAAAAATATTTATAAAATCATACATCTAAACCATATATATACATACATACAAATAAACACAAACATATACATACAAACATACATTTAAACCTAATTTTTAGAAAAACTACTAACCAAGTTTGCAAATTAGCTTCCTCTCAGCTTCAAATCCATCAAAAATGGTTAAAACTTCAAACACCTAACAATAATCAAAGAAATTAAGCAAAAAACACCAAAATATTGATTTTCTTGTTAAGGTTGAACAATAGATGTTAACTCACCTCAAAACCGAAGAGATTGGTGAAGATTGCTCCACAAAACACACCAAAAAACGGGAAATCGCCAAAGAGAGAAGATGAGAGAGTTTTGAGGATTTTTTTCGTGGAAATGGGAAGCAGAAGCCTGTTTCCTGGTTTATTCACGCTGAGACCTATAGCGACGACATGTCGTCGGTATTGGCTCGAATGTCGGCGCAATAGATAACATGTACCGACGACATGTAGTCGGTATAGGCTTCGTAAGGTTTTGACCAGTCAATAAAGTAAAAAACCCTATGCCGACGACATGTCGTCGGTATAGAGCATTCAAGAATTTTTTTAATTTAAAATTTTTTTTTACCGAATAAAAATTATTGTATTAAAAAAAACAAAAATAAAATCAAAATTACCCTATACCGACGACATGTCGTCGGGATAGGGTTGAGGCAAAAATTCATTGGGCGCCAGCTTTCCCTCCAATCTGCCTCAACCCTATAGCGACGACATGTCGTCGGTATAGGTTCGAAAGTCGGCGCAATAGGCCCCTGTACCGATGACATGTCGTCGGTATAGGCTTCGTAGGGTTTTGACCGGTCAATAAAGTAAAAAAACCTATGCCGACGACATGTCGTCGGCATAGGGCATTCAAGAATTTTTTTAATTTAAAAAAAAAAAACTTTTGACTGAAGAAAAATTATTATATTAAAAAAAACAAAAAGAAAATCAAAATTATCCTATACCGACGACATGTCGTCGCTATAGGGTTGAAGAAAAAATTCATTGGGCGCCAACTTTCTCTCCAATCTGCCTCAACCCTATAGCGACGACATGTCGTCGGTATAGGGTGTCCCATTCAAAATTTTGGTTTTCACCTATAGCGACGACATGTCGTCGGTATAGGCGACGTCGACATAGGGTCATTTCTTTGTAGTGTGATGTGATATTTACCTACGGTGTCACAATGGGTCATATAAATTTTCTCCGTATCATTACAATCAACCCCCTTTATGGACTCATCGTCCTCGATGAGATTTACCCCGTAATCCTAATCAGGAATGTGGGATTTACCTAAGGTGTCCTTATGGACACCCTCGAGGACTCACCATCCTTGATGAGGTTTGCCCCACCATCCTGAACCGCACATAAGTGGCTCTAATACCATTTATAACATCCGACCGCTCATACATCCAATAAAAATATTTAAAAAAAGTACAAACGGAATCCAATTTTAAAGGATGGCCGGCTGTATTTTGTTGAACTTTATAACAAGTGAATCAAGACTTATAACCACAAACTCTTGGCTAAGCTTACATCCAAGAACAACAAAGTATATATGTTCTTAGCTATTCGGATTGACGAACAGGTAAACAAAACTTTTATTGATGAGACAAACTAAATATAAAGAAACACAAATGGGCATTATATACCCGTACATTGTTATCGGCAATTCTATCCTAATCATACTAGGAATTCAAAATAAAAAACAATGAACTAATTAAAGATTATACTAATTTATTATCTTTGCTTCCAATAATAAATGAATTATTACTCTTTTAACTCCTCCATTCACCCCTCGAGATCAACCGAACCACCCTACGGCTTAGCTAACGTTGTATACGTTTTAATACTTCATCTCGACGTTAGCTTCCACCAACCCAAGAGCTTTGCAAAACTCGACCATTCTCTCTAGGCAATGCTTTAGTAAATATATATGCAACTTGTTCAAGATTATTGATATACTTGAAATCAATCTCATTAGTTAAAAAATTTTTGCAAATGAAATGATAATGCACTTCAACAAGTTTTGTTCTTGCATGGAAAGTTGGATTTTTCGCCAAGAGCATTGATGAAATATTATCACCAAATAATTTTACTTTACCCACTATCTCTTGAATCAACTCGTTTAATAGTCATACTAACCGTGTACACTCTTGAGCCGCCATTGCAGCTGCCCGATATTCGGCTTCGGTACGTAGTTGACAACGAAACGGTAGGTTTTCGTTTACTACACCATGAAACGGCTCCCGTGCCTATCATAAAAATGTAACCCGTAGTAGAATGTCGGTTACTAACATCCCATGCATAATATGCATCACAAAACCCGGTTAGCTCTACCTCTTTCTCCCTCTTGAACAATACTCCATATCTTGTGGTATTCGTTAGATACTGAAGCACTCTTCTTGCTGCCTCTAGGTGCGGTTTCTTTGGATGTGGATAAATTGACTCAACATCCCTACCGCAAAAGCTATGTATGGTCAAGTTAAAGTGAGATAAATCAAACTTCCTACTATCTTTCTATACATTCTACCTTTTTCGAGATCTTTTCCTTCATCAAATTTAAGTTTAAGATTCCCTTCCATTAGAGTCTTACTTGGTTTGCAAGAACATATTCCGAACTTGTTCATCAAGTCCACCACATACTTCCGTTGATGCAAGACCATTCCCTCTAGTTGGTACTGCATTTCTAACCTAAGAAAATGCACTAGAAAACCCAGGTCTTTCATGCTAAATCTTACGCATAAATTCTTTTTAAGTTTGACCGATTTCTTCAACAAAATATCAGGTAATAATCAAATCATCAACGCATATAAGGATTATTGCAACCTTCTTATCTTTGATACGTATAATCAGGCTTTTATCTACAGTCCTCGGCTAGAACCCATTAAGCTCCAAGAACTAACCGGTCTTTCCAAACCATGCTCTAGACGATTGTTTTAAACCACATAATGCCTTTTTCAATTTGCATACATGACTTGGATTACGTATCCCTTAGGTTGCTCCATATAGATAACATGATCAAGAACTCCGTATAGAAAGACATTACTCACATCCATTTTCCATAGCTCCTAACCTTTTATTGCAACAACGAAAATAGAACCCGAACAATAGTGAGCTTAGCTATGACTAAACGTTTCCTCATAATCTTGCCTGTGTTGTTGTGAGAAGCCCCTAGTAAACAAATGGGCTTTGTATCTTTCAACCGAACCACCAGCTTTCCTCTAAATCTTATACACCTATTTGCATGAGACTAAGTTATCATTACTTTCTTTTGAAACAAGCTCCCATGTTTGATTCTGCATGGGGGTTTCAATCTCTTCATGCATAGCTAGAACTCTGTAACACCCCAAATTCTATAGGAAATAAAAATCCAGGGGCTAAAAGTGAAATTAACCCAAAGTTAGAGGGCTAAAAGTGAAAAATGGTGAAAATGGAAAGATGTCGGACCGACATCATACATAACGGTCCGACATGTAGGGCACAAGGAAGAACTCCGGACATGACACACGTCCAATGACTCAGCCTTGATGTCGGACCAACATCCAGGCACATATCGGTCCGACATGTAGCGAGCAAGGCAAATAGACCGACAGAGAAGATGTCGGACCGACATCCCCAAAGATATCGGTCCGACATAAGTCCCAATTCAGCCCTATAAATAGATGAGTTTGGCCGTTCAAATGGAAACAACAAACCAACACCAAAACCATCACCTTCACACACACGACTCCCGAGGAGCCCTGGACGACGGTTACGAGTAAGGTGGTTACGAGTGCAGTATGAAACAAGTGCGGTTTGAGTTTGGAGAAGCGTTTAAAAGCGAGGAACGAACTTAGGAACTACCTGAGGATAATGTAAGTACACTGGACCCGTACCCTAGATACGGTTATGTGAATTATGTACTTATATGATATGATTATGTGATACATGATATGTGATGATGAGGGTACAGGGTAATGACGGATTAGTCTAAACACTAAACAGGAGTAATGGAGTAGTCACGACGTATCCAATGGGTGGTGGATACGCCGCTGAACCTCTTGTGTACTTCGTGGTGAAACAATTATGAATGTTTAGGGGTATAGACTAATAAAGAATAAAGAAATATAGTAAACGTACGGGAGAACATCCACCCGGTATGTAGTTATCTGACAAACGGAATGTCCTGTCTAGGAAAGAGCAGTGTATAAATCACTCCTAGACCCATCGCTCTTTCCTGGGGACATCTCTGTTAGAGGTACTGCTATGAAAGGAAAATCACCCCAGTTTACAATATATGACGAATACGAATATAATATGAAAGTATACCATGCATAATGAATGTGAACACGTGATGAATATGAATACGTGAAATGCATGATAAATATGTGAATGCATGATGATACGTGCAAACATGAATGAGTATGATGGAACGAGTCTAAACCCTAAAATGGAATAACGAAGTAATCACGAAGTGTTAGAGGAGTGGTGGATACGCCGATGATACTTCCTATATATAAATCCTTCTAATGCATCGTGGAGAAACCGTTACAAAGTTTTAAGGTGAGGACTGGTTGGTGGATAAATCAAGCATATACATGAAATGAAAACAAATGCTTGATACAATTGGGAGGCTGTGAGTCAAATATACTCAAGATCCCAAATGAAATGAGATACTCGGCCTGTAAGATGGATCTCAATAAATAAAGAAGAAAAGAAAAGAAAAAGGAAACTCTAGGCCTTCGGGGCTGAAGGAGTAAAGGATTCCAAGCCTACGGGCCTGAGGAACGAATGAGTCTTCGTGACAAATGCAAGGGGTCTATACTGACGAGTATAAGGAGCTTGACAATACTCGGACCGGAGATACGGTCTGTGATGGTTGCGAGGGGGTTAGCACACCCATAAAATATACGAAAAGCGTGGACTGAGGTACGTCCGGAGATGGTCACGTGGGCTCGAGAGCCCTAGAAAACTTGAACAATAAGAACCTAAAGGGTTCATAATAAAATGAACGATGCAGTTTACTTACTTAGCGTAAGCTAATTCAAAAACGTTTTCCAAACACTACAGGAAAAAAGCACGTGGAATAAAGCTTCCTGTGGACAGAGCTATCGGAGTTGGAAAATCTCTATGTATAAAGATGTAATTATATCATCTTTTGTAAAACAATATATTATTATAAATGAAAAAGTTACCTTAACCATTATGGCAATGTTTTACTGATCTGTGACATGTTTTCCGCATTAAACTATGATAAAATAATAGTAAGATAAGTAGGGTATTTCAAACTCATTCTTCTTTTCTCATGACTTGTTGAAAAACATACGTTCTTTTTCTGTTTGTTCCTCGTGTAACGCCACGTTGCAATTAGAGAGTGGTTCCGTTGCAATTATAAATATAAACGGGGAGAGAGGATCACCTTGACGGACATCGTGGTGGCATTAGAATTCAGATGTGGTAGATCCATTAACGAGCACAGATGCTCGAGAAGAGGCGAGAATGCCTCTGATTCATGCTCTCCAAAGGGGCGGGAATTTTATCCGAAACATGATGGAATTGATGTAGTCCCAGTTGAGAGTGTTGAAAGCTATTACAGAGTCGATCTTGACTAAGAGAGCTTTGGACTTGGACTTCTTTAACCGGCCAACCGATCTTCTCGTTGATGATGAGGGGTCCATCAAGAATGTTTTTATTTGTCAAGAAAGTCGATTGTTCATCCAATGTTACAGAGGAGATAACCAAATTGAGACGGTTAGCCATAACCTTAGAAATAACTTTATTAATATAACCAATTAAAGTAGTTGGCCTAAAGTCTGTAGGAGAATATGGATCAAATACTTTTGAAATGAGAGTAACAAAGGATGACCAACACCCGCGGTTAATGATTCCATTCGAGTGAAGTTGGGATAAGAGATTAACAAAATCAGATTCAAATATCTGGCAAAATTGTTTCAAAAAGGTGAAATTAAAGCCATATGGGCCGGGGGTTTTATGAATCCCCCAATCCCAAACCATATTTTTTTTATCTCGCTCGCCGCGAAAGGTGCAATACGAAAACTGCCATCAATAGTGGATAACCTCTTCAAGGAATGACATTTGAATTTTCTTGCCATTAGTCACAGGTTTCCTAAATTTTGCAATGAAATAATTACGAACCTCCTCTTTGATTTTTTTGGGTCCGAGACCAAACTCCATCTATCACAAACCCGTTTATCTGGTTTTTGCCATGAAAATAAACCGAGTTTTCATCCCCATCTGAGGCCCATTTTACGCACAATTTTTGCTTTAGATCACTAATTTTCTCTCCATTTATTTCAGTGTATTTGATTCTGAAGTCCAGGGATAGAATTTCTTCCTCATATGTGAGATTCCTCTGTTCCACTAAAGCATCCAGGTTTGATAATTGATTAGAGTTCTTTAAGATCAGATTCATCAGCAACCCTTTGGCCCGCCTTCCATTTCTTATGGCATTTTTAATATTTTTCAGTTTAGCTGCTAAGACCCTAAAAAAATTTGATTTTTAACGGAACTTTGCTTTGTGAATACGCCCGAATCCAAGATACTTGCTATGCCGGCAGACCTCCCAGCGGCGTTAACCCAATCAAAATCAATATTTAGGTTGCATACAGTAGCGGATCTAGGAAAAAATTTAGGGATATCGGGCCAAATTTTTTCCGTGCATTCAAGTAAATGAAACAAAAACAAATTCCCCATACATTCAAGTAAATGAAACAATTTTTTTTTCTTTACATTCAAGTAAATGAAACAATTTTTTTCTCGTACTTCATCTACTTGATTAGGGCGATAATTAGCAATAGGTGGTTTCATCTTCCCTATAATAAAAATATCAAATACACAATAACAAGTTGTTATAACTAAAAAAAGCAACTAAACTCTATTCTAAAGTCCAATTTCACCCAATTGCACATATAAACCCTAAATAAAAAATTGCATATAAACTTTAAATCAAAATTTATAATACCTTAATGAGGATTAAGGATGATGGCGGATTGCCAAGGGTGACTGGTGTGCGATGATGGCGGATTGACGGTGGTGACTGGTGTGTGAGCGATAGCCGGCCGTGGTCCCTGCCCCTTATGGTCTACGTCATGCGTTTGGTCTGTTTGGACTTCCTTTATTTCAATTTTTTTAAGCCGATGGTGAATATAGATGGATCAACAATTTGGGCTTTGGATCAACAAATGTTTAATTTGAACTTTATAAAGTATTATGATTTTCATTTATACATTTGGGCTTTAAATTAAACTAAATGTTTAATTAAAGCCCAAATGTCAAGTTTAATTAGTAGAATAATGTTTTTATTAAATTTTCTTGGGTTTTTATAAAGTGTTATGTTTTTATAAAGTGGAGTAAATTACACGGATAGTCCCTATGATTTACCCAAATTTTGGATTTGGACCCTAGGTTTGAGAAACTACATAGGCAATCCCAAACTTTGCACGCTTGTTACACAGATAGTCCCTAACATGGATGGACGTTAGTTTGTTCCGTTAAATACCCTCACGTGCAATCCACATGGGGGTATATTTGTCTTTTCACACCTATTGTTTATAAAACTCTAAATACCCATCATGTCCATTTATAAACAATAGGTGCGAAAAGACAAATATACCCTCACGTGGATTGCACGTGAGGGTATTTAACGGAGCAAACTAACATCTATCCTAGTTGGGGGATTGTCTGTGTAATACGCGTGCAAAGTTTGAGACTGCGTATGTAGTTTCTCAAACCTACGGACCAAATTCAAAATTTGGGTAAACCACAAGGACTATCCGTGTAATTTACTCTATAAAGTGTTATGATTTTTATAAAATTTAAAGGTTAGTGTTGGGATTTGTTTGTAAAAAATTTTTAGGGGTATCTAAAATTTCGTTCAGGGGTATCAGGAAATATAAAACGGTTAAATTTTTTTTCACTACGCGTCAAAAGTTGAGGGGTTACGGTAGGTACCCCTGCCCCTATGCTAGATCCGCCCCTATGCTAGATCCGCCCCTGTTTGCACATAACATTTTGAATTGGCTTCTAGAACCATCAGAAAGCATCGTTTCTTGGAGACAAATAAAATTATTACCATCGTTTCTTGGAATATCCGGGTAACTAATCATATTTTGCGGAGTAAAGTACATGGATGGTCTATGTGGTTTACAAAAAATTTGGATTTAGTCCATAGTTTTTCAAAAGTACATAGATCGTCATGTGGTTTGCACTTTGTAACGCATTTTTCCTCGGCCAATAAATCTTAAAGTTATAGAAGGTACAAGTTATAGGCTAAATACGTTACAAAGTGCAAACCACAAGGACCATACATAAACTTTTGGCAAATTTTGAGGACTAAATGTGTTACAAAGTGCAAACCCCATGGACCATCCGTGTACTTTTTGAAAGTTAGTGACCAAATCCAAAATTTTGGTAAACCACAGGAACTATCCATGTACTTTACTCTTTTTTAAGCTTTGGCTTCTTTTTTCTTGCTTTGTATTTGGTTCCAGGTATGTGCTGTTTGTTTTTTTTTTGGTGTATTTGGTGCTTTGTACATTGGAGTTTTTTTTTAGTAATCCTCATTGTTGTTGTATATTAATTGGATATCCTGCTAGTAGTTATGTGAGTAATCCTCATTGCTGTTGTTAAGAAAAAATGAGACTTCTATACATCCTTGGTCTACTGGGATATCGTCATTCTCCAAAATAGAATCTCGTATCTGTTTGGGAAAGTTCGATAGCTCGATGCCAACACAATCGGCAAATTGTTAACTTAATGTTTGATATAGATAGTCAGTTAGCTAAATAGACATAAACTGTATCGATAATTGACTTATCACTGGACACAATTTATGCAGAATTATACCAATCTTCTTATCCTAAACTTAACGAATATAAATGTGGAATCTAGACCATTCACACGATAATTCGTCTTATGATTAACTCAGTGAAACAATAACACAAGAATAAAAATAATTAAAATATGTCACAATTAAATAAAGATTTAATTGTATAAACACAAATACCAATATCAAAGCTAAGCAATAAGTTCTTTACTTTTTGAAAACCATTTAGAGTTGCCGTACGAGTATATATTTTATACAATTTGAAGGACTTTAATATATATAAAAATAAGTTTAGTGACTTCTTTTTTTGTGTATTTTTCTTCAAGTTGAGGGCTTTTATATATTTAAACTTACTGTGAGTGTTGTTTTAAGAAAATGACCGAGAAAGGATATTAGTTTATATGGTACTAGTCCTTTGCTTTTAATAAAAAGATAAAACAATACTGAACTCTAGATGCTTGATATAATGATATGGAAAAATATGGAGATATTTTTAACGTGTAACGTTTTTTTAATTTCCTAAACTTTGAGTTTGTATACTTACACGCATCAAATATGTTGCGAAGCTGTTTAATATATAACTAGTAGTTTTACCCGTGTGTTGCGGCGGCGTCGAAACATAATCTAACTTGAATTCCAACGTGACGCGGTGTGAAACGGATCTTAAACGTTTGAGACGGTTAAAAAAGAAATATACTTAGGTATATAAAAACGTAGGCGCAACGGTAAAACTAAATAATAAAAAATCTAAAAGAGAAACATAAATCTAAATAATAAAAAAGAAAAAAAAATTACCGGTTCGGGTCGTTAAAAACCATAAAAGCGAATATCGATACGGGTTCCGATAATACCAATACCGACAATGATGTTGTTCGCTCATAATAGGTTCGGCTCGTAACGGTACAACAACGCACTAACGATAGAAAAACTCGATTTGGTTAAATTTTTTGGCCTGAACTACTCTTTTAATGATAAAAATAACTGGTTCATGTAACGGGTATGGTTTTCCAAATATCCTTGTGCATAAATTGCGTGAAAAACACGGTATAAAGCTCTGTGAGCAGAAGGTGGGGGGTATAGAAGGTGACTGTGGAAACAAGGGTGATCGAGGGCATGATATAGAATGTTGGATTGGTCAACTGGCCGTTAAACGGTTCATTTAAAAAAAAGTTAATTATAAATATAGTAAACCTTAACCATTTTTTCAACAACTCTCACAAAAACCTTAAAAAACATCTATTCTTTCTTACAACTCTTAAATACTACACACAAAATTCTTAACAACCTTATATTTTTTCACAACACTCGTATCCTACATAATATGGAGTTTTGATCTTTGTATGTTATCCTTGGATTCATCCTAGAGCGATGAGATTGTCGTTAGTACGGTTCAAGCCACAGTCCAATTTATAACTCATCATATAGTGAGTCATCCGACACGTATTTGAACAAAAGAGAAAATTCAAAATGCAATGTATGCATATGTGCGGATAAAGGGCTAGCGATTTTTCATCACTGAAGATGACAAGCCGACTTCTGTAGAGATAAACAAAGAACAGAAGCTAGTAAACCATTGGATTATTTGCAGTTCAAAAATCCATAACTTTATAGTGGATTTGGTTGAACATATTTGGAGGCATTATAATGACCGAATTAATGTTTTCATTTATCTTTTTCATTATATCTTTAATGTTTTTTAATAAATAAAATTAGTATTATTAGTTTTTTTTATAATTACTATTATTTTTTAAATAAACAATTATTTAAAAATAAATAAATATAAATTTTTTATGATTAAAGTAATGATTACCGAAACCGATCACACTCACTAAATTATTACACACCTTAGCGGTGTGAGTTAGTGTGACCAGAGCTACTACCCATTGACGAGTATGTGACATAACATTTTGGTGACACTCACATGATCACTACCCATACTAAGTCGTGTTAGCTACATGCTGATAAATAGTGTTGCACTTTATGTGAATAGTAACCCAGGAAACCAATTCAATTGGCTGGTTTTAGGAAACCGGCAAAGAAACCATTATACTATTTGATTAAACTATAAAAAAGCCCCACTTTTGGCTTTTGCTAATGCTGATGCTAATGCTAATGCTAATGGGTGGCCGCATGTAATCATATTTAACTTTAAGTAATTTAATGCTATCCTACTCAACTTGCAGATAAAGATATTAGGAATCAAATTAGCATCTACCTTTTCTGGTCATTGCTACTTTACCATTTTTTGCTTCAACACAGATTATATGGTATGAATGCAAATTAAGAAACTTTCTTCCTCTTTCGCCAAAAAAAAGGAATATCACATATTGAAATATTAAATTCTAAAATATTTTGATAAACACCGACATCCTCTTCTTCCTCCGTAAGCATTTTGCACATTAGAAACAGGACTACATGCATGATTCTCTCGTCTATTGCCTACAAACACTACAAAAAAATTGAAAAATTTGCGACAGCAGATTTCGTGGGAAATTTGTGGGAATTGGCCATTAGCGACAAGTTTACGGCAAAAAGTGTTTGTTGGAAAAACCGCCGTAGGAAATGTTTTTTCTGACAAAGTCCCGACTAATTTTCAGACAAATTAGCGACAAAAGCCTTTTGTCGGTAATTTCCGACAATATTCTGACGATTATATTAAATAAATAAGTTAACTTATTTAATAAATTTGTCTGAAAGTTGTAGGAAATCTTGTGGTTACTTTTTCGTTTTTGTTTTTGTCAGAAAGTTGTCGCTAACTTGTGAGAAATTTCATTTGTTGGTAACTTGTCAGAAACTTTTGTAGAATATATACATGTTTTCTAGTAATGAAATAACGTAGCTATTTTCCCGCTATCATGGTAGTAATTCCTTGTATAGATGCAAAATGCAAAACTAACTAATAATTGAGAAATAGCATTTTGTAAATAGCCAAGACTCCCTTGCATAAACTCTTAGCTTAGCTTTCATTTGAAGGAGTTTAACCTACAATATACAATGATATAAAAGTATGATAGAAGCACACAATTATTTGAGATAGATCTACATTATAAAATTTATCGACTCACCAACATTATTTATTGACCGTTTTCGTGTATGCTTTCAGTTGAATCATGTTGACTTATTTGCTCTACTCATATTATCTATAAGACGGATTTGCACTACGTGAAGTCTACATCTGCTTGTAGTTTAGGATCGATGGACTAGACATATATGTTATGATTTACTAGTTTTTGTGATAGTTTAATTATGTAGAACTATTTCTTTTTTTGGACAACTTTTATGATTAATGAACTCTAAACATGTTATCCTCCTATCAAGATAGGATAAATTTTGGGTAGTGACTAACATACCACTTCCATTATTATTTTCCGTTGCGATTATAATGAGCCTCAATCCTAACGCCTCGCCTTGGCTCACTCGGAACATTGGGGCGTGACACCTTTGGTAGTAGCTTGAGAATAGATAATAACTCACTACTTCAGTAGTAACTGGGTGCATGAGTAGAAACTTTGCTAAGTAACAAAGTTACTACTATGTAGTAATTAGTAACTAAGTTAGTACTGATGGTGCTTACTACTGAAGTTGTGTTGACGTAACTCGATCTAGCCGTTAAGAGCAGTTATAACCACCAATTGTCATGACTTTGATTGAAGAGTTACAACAATTCGTTGGGTTGTTTCAACTCATATATAAACGATTCATTTGTTGTGTATTCAACAATGAGTTTTCACACTTTTTTTTTATCATAAAAGAACATCTCGTTATTCACTTCCTGACTTATTTTAACTGTAATATCCTAGATATTTCGACCTATCATTTGCACGTATTACTAAATTAAAACTCGAATTCGTGTTAAAACTATTACCTTAAAAAGACAAATATTAAATTTATATATATATGAATATATATATGTGATAAATATATCTATATATGTATATATATAGATAGAATCTTAAAACTTTGTAAATTGATAAATAATATAAATTTATAAAAATAAATATAAACATATGAGACTTATTAGATTTTATAAAATAAATCTATTTTATATGTTTTACAAAGACTGGGGACTAAACTGTCATTTTCAAAACATTGGTTTAAACTTGAAAATCTAAGTTTAAGCATGAAACATTAAACAGTTGAAACCCCAAGGACTTGTTTCGTAATTTCCTCAAACTTCCGAAAAACCCACCCAGTCACGGGTTCGATCCTTGCAGAACCCGGTTTTGGGTTCAATTTAAAAAAAAAAACGCGTATTAGTCCGAATTCAATGCTCCTCGAACATCGGCTCGCGCATGCGACCACCACTCAACGCTCATCAATGCGCGGCTTCAACGTTAACACGAGTAATGACGAGATTAAACTCGTTCGGCCCATCCGTAATCTTCCCACCTAAACACGCATTAAATAAACGAAATTGGCTATAAATATCGGTTTAGAAACCCTAGCAACATCACTCCACAACCCCTCGAACTCTCAATTTGCTCATATCGAACCTGCATTGCCGTTTGAAGCTCGCGGTTTCCGACTCAAAACCCAGAACCATTCTCGCTCAAATCGACTTCATTTCAGGTAATGCGAATGACCATTATACACTCTTTCCTTCGTTGATCGAAAGCCCTCTGTCAATTTACAAAGACAGAGGGTTAATTGATGTGTATTGGACAGAATTCGATTCTAGGGTTCATACGATTTAGGGCTTGATTCGGGATGATGTTTAAATCTTTTATGTTCCAGTTGTTACACTAACGAACCCGTAGTCGGGATGGTTAGTGTGCATGTGTGTGTGGGCGACCCGGGCGGGACCCGAGTTCGATCCCGCCGCCACCCCCTGTTTTCCTTTATTTCGCATTTTTGCACTTTTATTCAGTTTAAAAATCTCTAATAATTTTTATAAAATCTGTTACACTTATATAAACCTAAAAATGATTTTTAATTACATTTTTGTATACATGAATTATTTAGATTCAATTAAACTTAATTAAACTTATAAAAATAAATCATTTAAAAATAGTTTCAAATGTTTAAAAACCATAAAAATACTTTTATACTTTATAAAACTTGTATTCTAAATAGGAAATAATTTAAAATTTTAATCTTTAATTGTTCCTGTTTTAAGAACTAAAAAGAATAAATAAATAAATGATTTATATAAGTTTTATAATTACTAGAAAAAAAACATAAACTTGAAAACTTTTGTAAACTATTACATTATTTAAAACCCTATCAACCTATGGTTCTACCTATAAACTTATAACCAAAACATAAACCTCCTAAGAAATTCTATTTAAACATAGTCTATGCTTACAATTTCGTATTATTTATTTAAACTTAGCACATGCTAAACATTATTTATTTTCAAGTTAAATTGGGAAATAAATATTTTAAAAAAAATCTAAATATCTTAATAAATGATTTAACAAAATAATAATTCTTGTAAGATAATTATTTATGCTTAGAAGAATTATTATTGATCTTTATCACTATTTTACTCCTTGAATAATTATTTATCCTTAATAATTATTCATTCTTTTATTACTAATCATTGTTTAAAATAAAGTCTTAACAAATGTTTATCCTTTAAAAGATTATTATGAATCTTTAATAGCTATTTATTCTTTCAACAATTATTATTAATCTTTAATAATTATTTAGTCTTACACTCACGTATTGTTACAACCTTATTTATGAAAATGTTTGGAAAACTAATTTAAACTATTATTACCGACTTGTGTAATTAATAATTATAAAGTCTCCCTAACTAATTATTTTAAGTAATAATTATTCTAAACTATTAAACTTGATATCAAATCTTTACATTACCAATTCAAAAACCTTATTCAAAACTTTGATTTAAACTTCATAAACACGAAATCATTTCCGTCTCCCAATTGGAACCCTAGTCAATCTTGAAATCCTAGATCGTTGCCATAGATTTATAGGATCATACTTAAAACTTTAGACTAATATCCTTAGGCTCGTTGTGAGGATATTCTCCCTCAAAGTCTTGCTACGCTAAATCTTGACGGATACTCTTTCATCAATCCAAGTGAGTATACTTAGCCCCTTTTTCCTTTCTATGCTTTTGGGGTGAAACATGTTCAAAATTCTTAAACGTATACAATTCTTGTACAACTATGACTACGTGTTTATTCTTATGTTAAACTTGAGACTTGTATGCTTAGATTAAACTTAAAACTAGCATATTCATTAACTTTGATCAAGCCTATAGTAACAATGATAGATCTATTGTATTTGACCAATCCACCTTGATTGATTAACCCCTTCGGGGGGGAGCCCTTGGTGATTGTTACTGAATTAAACTTTAAACTTGAGACTTATAAGGGTAACCTGCGGGTTATGCCTAAACTTGGTTGGAGGGTTGAAGTGCACGATGTTTAAGATACTTGTTCTCATAGAATGCATATATCATAGTGAATTGTAATTCTTCTCAAATATTTGTTAAACTGTGTCAAAACCTTTGTATCTCACCAACTATTTTGTAGTTGACAGATTCTTTCACATGTTTCAGGTTCTACATCATGAGACTTATTTGTGATCACATAGGATGCTTTGGACCTAGACTACTTATCAATTAAACGTTGTATTCTTGTTATGTTTCCTTGTATTGAATCTTAAATTATTTATTAATGAAATATTGAAAACTTTAATAGTCAACCTTGTGCTATTGAACAACCGCGTCCGCCCCGACGTATAATCCGCCGTCGGTTGGGGTGTGACAGATTGGTATCAGAGCCTTGGTTATAGGGAATTAGGTTATTAGACACACGACCTAGACTATAACTTAGGAGACCCAAACATGAGTTATCTCATGTCCCTTACTAGGAATTCTCTCCTCATTCTATTCTTAAATCTTATACGTGAACGCTTGGAGATTCTACGATTCTACTTACCTACGTACTACAAGAGGCTACTACATCGAGGACACGTCTTTAGGCTTCAAGTCTAAGCCACCACTAAACTCTCGTCAAGAATATTTAAGTTCTAGATAATGTGCGAGAACTTGTGCGGACCGGAAGGGTGGATACCTGTATTCTGGGAAATTCTGTCAAGGAAAGCATTTCGTATAAATCCAAATCAACCGTTGGACCCGTATGCTTTCCTGGGAATTCTTGGGATGAGTGTCCACTTATAGGAATGCATGACTTCTCTAAACATTAGTGAGCTCAAATTCCTCTTGATATGTCAAAGTACTCGCTTAGTGATATGCACTAAATAAGTACCATCTCAAATACTTTACGCTTCATAAATTCATGATTTAAAAACTTTCCTCTATAACCTTTATTCTATGATTCTTAAGTCCCGTCTTGTCACATGACTGCATGCTTACCTGAAGGAGTTACCTTCAAGGAAAAATTCTTACGAGATTATACTTAAAAACTACATACATAAACTTATATTTATAGATACTACCCAATAAACTTGATGACCGTTGTAATACAACCCTTAAAACTATGTATTACTCTACAAATTCTCCTATAAACTTCATTATTTTATTAACATAACACTTAAGGGGAAACCCTTGTGTTTCATCTTATTTTCATCACTCAACCAAACTACTCTAGATAACTCACTCAAACTTTTACTACACTTTTATACATCTCGAAGTGTTCATACATCCTTAAACTTCATGATCCTTGAACTAACAGCCCATTAAAACTATGTATTGCCCTACAAGTCCTTTTACAAACTTCATCATTTATAAACTTGGCACATAAGGGGAAACCTTGTGTCTCATTTCATTTTTTCGTCACTCAAGCAAACTTCATTTTATGACTAACTCAAAAATTTGTTACACTTTTATATACCTCAAAACCTTCATACATCCTTAAAACTTACACATCACCGTTTCTTGTAAACAAAACTTAACGTCTTTTAAACCTAAAGTACATTAACAAAGGGATTAGTAACCTAGTCGTTTTCCCGCAAGAGAAGAAGCCTACTATAGAATAAACAAGCTCCACGTTTAAGACTCTAAACCCATAATGAACCTCGACATAGTACCATAAACCCAAACATCGGTGATAACAACTGAGAGAAGTTGTAGGCCCATGAGGATGTTCTGGCTAGGGAAATAGGGTACATAAGTGAGTCCTTGCGACCCACCCCTTCTTCCGGGAATTCTCTTCGTTAGCCCACCAACTTCAAGCCAAAACCCATTTTTTATATATTACTGTGATGACTCAGTATTATGAGTAAAAACCTTTTGAACATATTAAATCAACTTACTTACACACCTTAATTTTTCCGTTTAAATTGTATTATGTAAGGGCTAGAAGTCCCAATTTTCAAACATTTAACGAAAGTTATTTTGAAATTTATTTTGTTATCACTTACTAGCTTGACTTTCCTTCTAGCACTACAAACTTAACACTTCTACCTAAACACTTTCGTCAAGAGTAGCTCACGTTAGTACTTGAGATAATTAACAACGTTGCATTAAACTATAAAAAAATCCTAAGCGACACATGTAACTAGAGAATAAATCTTGAACCAACCTTCTAATTCGTAAACACTCTTTTAAAACAACACGAATTACGAACCATTGCCATAATCAGCTATGATCCCTACCCCTTATATAGACTTAACGCTTCTAAACTTGACCAACATTTCGTTTGACAATCATACATACCTTTTCATAAGTCTTACTTATACTATTTATTAATGTCTAACTCGTCATTTTTTTTGAACATCCTAATTACACTCTATATAAAAGAAAACTATATCTGCTGTTATGAAACGAGATAAAATTATTTATAAACACACTGTCATAAACCTTATCGAAACTTTTCCCGTTACCCTATGCTTGGAGACTTTCCTCATTCAACTCTTGTCATGTAAAAGACTTACTATAAATCACAACGGGAACTAAAAGCTCAAATACACATTGCTAAAACATTAAACTTCGTATACACAACTATAAGGTCAGAGACTTTTGAGTCATGTAAAACTTGTACAAATACTTAATCTCGTATTCCTGAAACTAAACACCTTCTAAACCACCAAAGGAAGTATGTCCAATAAGGGATCATGTGAAGCTTAATACTTAAAACTTGAAACTCAACTGACTTATCCTGTTTTCAAACTCATACTTGGATTCTTAGCCTTGCAAACTTTGTGCGTCCATCTTAACCAAACCCTATAAGACTTGATAAACGTACATTCCATAAAACTTCACTCTTGATACTAGACACTAGCAGGAAGGAGGACATTACTCTCTTTAGCAGAGTACCTCCCCTGACTCCTATCTAAACCAAACATCGGGCTCCACCTAATCTTCTGGACAACCCGAATCTTCTGTGAGAAAGCGTATAATGATTAATCATGTCCCAAACGCTGTCCCATACCTCTCTTAAACACTAGAGTATTTAGATAACCGCTTTATACTCGAAACGTAATCGTATACTTCTATACACTGAAGCTAAACTAAGAGACTTTAAGGCTATTCTATGTTTGACGTATTCTTGTTCAAACACAATTTAAACTATCCTATGTTTGACGTATTCTTGTTCAAACACAATTTAAACTATTCTATGTTTGACGTATTCTTGATCAAACACAATTTAAACTATTCTATGTTTGACGTATTCTTGTTCAAACACAATTTGAGCTACCCCATGTTTGACGTATTCTTGTTCAAACGTGATGAACGTATGAGACTTTAAACTACTCCATGTTTGACGTATTCTTGTTCAAACACAATTTAAACTATCCTATGTTTGACGTATTCTTGTTCAAACACAATTTAAACTATTATATGTTTGACGTATTCTTGATCAAACACAATTTAAACTATTCTATGTTTGACGTATTCTTGTTCAAACACAATTTGAGCTACCCCATGTTTTGACATATTCTTGTTCAAACATGATGAATGTATGAGACTTTAAACTACTCCATGTTTGACGTATTCTTGTTCAAACATGATGAACGTATGAGACTTTAAACTACTCCATGTTTGGCGTATTCTTGTTCAAACATGATGAACGTACGAGACTTTAAGCTACTCCATGTTTGACGTATGCTTGTTCAAACCCGATGGACGTATAAGACTTTAAGCTACTCCATGTTTGGCGTATGCTTGTTCAAACACGATGGACGTATAAGACTTTAAACTATTCCATGTTTGACGTATGCTTATTCAAACATGATGAACGTATAAGACTTTTAAACTACTCAAGGTTTGATGTATTCTTGATCAAACACGAGGAAAGTGTAAAGACTTTAAACTACTCGATGATTGAGGTATTCTTATTCAATCATGAGGAAACTTTGAAACTCTAAATATTGTCACATTCTTCTCTCTTTAATCATTGAATGACGTTTCTCTCTAAGAGACTCGTTAATCAATGATCACTCTTATGTGGAAACTCTAGTCGTGAGTTAAACGAATTCTTGTACTCTTTCTTGATCCACGCACAAACGGAAGGACCTATGCGGACTATGCGACGATTTAAATGCTTGCGGGTGCACACGTAAGTATGAAGATCAACGTATGGGAAGACATAGTGAACTCTGTCGTGTGCTATGATCTGAGACTTATCGTAAAAGGTAGCCACGGAACTTAGGTACCGTAGCAATCCTTAGATGTATTAGACTACGAACTCAAAAATCATTACACTATTATCGAATCCATCCCAAGTGATGCATCTCACTTTAAATCTCGAATGGAAGTTCATCAGTTATTCTCTCAAAATACATTCCTGAAAACAAATTGTCATGTATTTTAATGAAACTATATGCTTCTTAGGGAAGCTCTTGACAACCATATGCTTTGAAAACTTAGAAACTTGAGCGTAATCCTATTCCTGTCATTCCATCTCATTTAGAACCCTAAACGTGACCAAGGGTTACTTATTTTTCCTCATTATCCTTGCGCATATCAATTCTTGAAAACAGTAAATTTTCTACTTTAATTTCGGGACAAAATTTTCTAAATTAGGGGAGACTATAATATCCTAGATATTTCGACCTATCCTTTGCACGTATTACTAAATTAAAACTCGAATTCGTGTTAAAACTATTACCTTAAAAAGACAAATATTAAATTTATATATATATGAATATATATATATATGTGATAAATATATCTATATATGTATATATATAGATAGAATCTTAAAACTTTGTAAATTGATAAATAATATAAATTTATAAAAATAAATATAAACATATGAGACTTATTAGATTTTATAAAATAAATCTATTTTATATGTTTTACAAAGACTGGGGACTAAACTGTCATTTTCAAAACATTGGTTTAAACTTGAAAATCTAAGTTTAAGCATGAAACATTAAACAGTTGAAACCCCAAGGACTTGTTTCATAATTTCCTCAAACTTCCGAAAAACCCACCCAGTCACGGGTTCGATCCCTGCAGAACCCGGTTTTGGGTTCAATTTTTTAAAAAAACGCGTATTAGTCCGAATTCAATGCTCCTCGAACATCGGCTCGCGCATGCGACCACCACTCAACGCTCATCAATGCGCGGCTTCAACGTTAACACGAGTAATGACGAGATTAAACTCGTTCGGCCCATCCGTAATCTTCCCACCTAAACACGCATTAAATAAACGAAATTGGCTATAAATATCGGTTTAGAAACCCCAGCAACATCACTCCACAACCCCTCGAACTCTCAATTTGCTCATATCGAACCTGCATTGCCGTTTGAAGCTCGCGGTTTCCGACTCAAAACCCAGAACCATTCTCGCTCAAATCGACTTCATTTCAGGTAATGCGAATGACCATTATACACTCTTTCCTTCGTTGATCGAAAGCCCTCTGTCAATTTACAAAGACAGAGGGTTAATTGATGTGTATTGGACAGAATTCGATTCTAGGGTTCATACGATTTAGGGCTTGATTCGGGATGATGTTTAAATCTTTTATGTTCCAGTTGTTACACTAACAAACCCGTAGTCGGGATGGTTAGTGTGCATGTGTGTGTGGGCGACCCGGGCGGGACCCGAGTTCGATCCCACCGCCACCCCCTGTTTTCCTTTATTTCGCATTTTTGCACTTTTATTCAGTTTAAAAATCTCTAATAATTTTTATAAAATCTGTTACACTTATATAAACCTAAAAATAATTTTTAATTACATTTTTGTATACAAGAATTATTTAGATTCAATTAAACTTAATTAAACTTATAAAAATAAATCATTTAAAAATAGTTTCAAATGTTTAAAAACCATAAAAATACTTTTATACTTTATAAAACTTGTATTCTAAATAGGAAATAATTTAAAACTTTAATCTTTAATTGTTCCTGTTTTAAGAACTAAAAAGAATAAATAAATAAATGATTTATATAAGTTTTATAATTACTAGAAAAAAAACATAAACTTGAAAACTTTTGTAAACTATTACATTATTTAAAACCCTATCAACCTATGGTTCTACCTATAAACTTATAACCAAAACATAAACCTCCTAAGAAATTCTATTTAAACATAGGCTATGCTTACAATTTCGTATTATTTATTTAAACTTAGCACATGCTAAACATTATTTATTTTCAAGTTAAATTGGGAAACAAATATTTTAAAAAAAATCTAAATATCTTAATAAATGATTTAACAAAATAATAATTCTTGTAAGATAATTATTTATGCTTAGAAGAATTATTATTGATCTTTATCACTATTTTACTCCTTAAATAATTATTTATCCTTAATAATTATTCATTCTTTTATTACTAATCATTGTTTAAAATAAAGTCTTAACAAATGTTTATCCTTTAAAAGATTTGTAACATCCCGAGTTTTAGAGCGCGAGAGAATTCACGAGGAATTAAAACTTAAATAAAAAAAAGGGAGCGGGCTTGGGCCGGGGTGTATGGGCCGAAAGGGGAAGGGTTTGGGCCCTTATAAGCCTCAAGATCAGCCAAAAGCCCTCATTTTCTATCCTCATTTCCGGATTCTAGAGAGAGAAAGTGAGAGAGATTCTAGAGAGAGAAAGTCCCGGTTTTTGGATTAGAGCCTCAAGGATCGTTAGCAAGAGTCTCGTGGGTGTTTAGCAACGAAAAGGAAGTGATTACAGGTAACCGATTCTCCTAGATCTGAGTTTTAGTTCGTTTTTGGGTTTTTCGGGTTTTGGGTGAAAAGGTTATGTTTAATCGGATGAAACGGAAAGATAAGCATAGATTTGAGTTCCTTAATGGAAAACGAACGTTTTGAATGCAAACAGGTTCGGGATCTTGAAGTGATCAGACCCGAATGCAAAAGTTAGGGTTTTTCGCCAAGAACAGGTCGTGCGCACTTGCTAAGTGCGCAGGAAGAGGAACCTGCGCACTTGCTAAGTGCGCAGGGAGGGAAGCCTGCGCACTTGCTAAGTGCGCAGGAAGAGGGACCTGCGCACTTGCTAAGTGTGCAGGAAGCAGTGTCTGCGCACTTGCTAAGTGCGCAGGCATCAGGTCTGATTAAGTGAAGTCAGTATGTTAGAATGCTTAAACCATTTAGCGTTGAGTTAAGTCTGATACGTGTCAATTGTCATGATTGTTCAGATTGTGTGAGATACAGTAGAAAATTGCAGCTAAGATACCAGGTGAGTTCTAATCCCCTTTTTGCCTTCTTTAGGGGTGGTGTGCATACTTAGTGTAAAACGTTTATTATATTTTATATATCATAAACTGAAAGGAAAAGTTATGTTTTAGTGGAAAGTTTAAAAGAGGCAAAAGTACGTTTTGAGGAAAGTATATCTATATTATGGCAAGCGTTTACTATATTTCTATATACATAAACAAAGGCATGATATATGTGCTAGTATGTTTTCAGTAAAGTAAGATATATCATTTGGCAAGCGTTTACTATATTTCTATATACATAAACAAAGGCATGATATATGTGCTAGTATGTTTTCAGTAAAGTAAGATATATCATTTGGCAAGCGTTTACTATATTTCTATATACATAAACTAAGGCATGATATATGTGCTAGTATGTTTTCAGTAAACAAGTTATATTTTATGGCAAGCGTTTACTATATTTTATATACATAAACAAAGGCATATTATATATGAAAGTTATGAACAAGATTTACAGAAAGTTTTATGAACAGTAAAGTGAACAGCTTTCCTTCGGGAATGTGTACAGTTTGTAAAGGTCCTTGGGACAGATGTTACTTGTACAAGATGTCAGATATGGGTTTTACCCATTAGTAAGAGTCTTGGTGGCTCGTTAACAATTGTACAATTGGGATGAGTGACGGCGGTTGCTCGGGGGACTACGCAATCCCCTATGTACCAGTTAAGAGGTATTGATCACGAGGACAATACTCGGTGTTGATCACGAGGACAACATCGTGTCATGTGGTGTTGCCCGCAAGGACAACATCATTGGGTCACGAGGACCCAGAAGGTATTGATCACGAGGACAATACCAGTATGTAACAGAATTGACGGATAAGCGGTAGTGTCGGTTCATGGTGTAAGCCATGGGGGCATTGACCAGGTACTTGTCGGTTCATGGATGTAAGCCATGAGGGCAGTACAGTAAAGAGGAATTGACGGTTAAGTGGTACTGATCACGAGGACAATACCAGCAGTGATAAGAATTGACGGTTAAGCGGTATTGATCACGAGGACAGTACCAACAGTGACAAGGAATTGACGGATACTTTATGAATGTATTAAATTATGTTTTGAAAAGTGTAGTATGTAAAGTTTTGCCTTAAGGGCAGTATGTATGTATGTATTAGTAAATCTTTTGTATAAATGATTTAAAGTAAACGTTAGAACTCACTCAGCGTTGCTGATTTTTAGTATGCATATCAGTTAAGTGCAGGTTTAGTTGATGGATGTGGATGCTTGGCTTAGAGAGAAGAGTTACCCGAAGATCAGTGTCTGGCATCCCGATTATGTTTTAAGTTGATGTTGTTAGAGATAAGTGGTATTAGATATGTTTAGGTTTCTTTTGATTATGTTGATTAAGACAAGTTTCAGTTGTATTTGGCTAGCTATGTTTAGGCATGTTATGTTTCAGCTGCGTATGTTGAGATTTTAAAACGTTTCCGCTGTGTTAATGAATATCTTATGTTTAAAAGTGCTATGTGTTGATGAGTAAATCCAATAAGTGAGGTCTCCCGGGTTTGGGGCCTCACAAGATTATTATGAATCTTTAATAGCTATTTATTCTTTCAACAATTATTATTAATCTTTAATAATTATTTAGTCTTACACTCACGTATTGTTACAACCTTATTTATGAAAATGTTTGGAAAACTAATTTAAACTATTATTACCGACTTGTGTAATTAATAATTATAAAGTCTCCCTAACTAATTATTTTAAGTAATAATTATTCTAAACTATTAAACTTGATATCAAATCTTTACATTACTAATTCAAAAACCTTATTCAAAACTTTGATTTAAACTTCATAAACACGAAATCATTTCCGTCTCCCAATTGGAACCCTAGTCAATCTTGAAATCCTAGATCGTTGCCATAGATTTATAGGATCATACTTAAAACTTTAGACTAATATCCTTAGGCTCGTTGTGAGGATATTCTCCCTCAAAGTCTTGCTACGCTAAATCTTGACGGATACTCTTTCATCAATCCAAGTGAGTATACTTAGCCCATTTTTCCTTTCTATGCTTTTGGGGTGAAACATGTTCAAAATTCTTAAACTTATACAATTCTTGTACAACAATGACTACGTGTTTATTCTTATGTTAAACTTGAGACTTGTATGCTTAGATTAAACTTAAAACTAGCATATTCATTAACTTTGATCAAGCCTATAGTAACAATGATAGATCTATTGTATTTTACCAATCCACCTTGATTGATTGACCCCTTTGGGGGGGAGCCCTTGGTGATTATTACTGAATTAAACTTTAACCTGCGGGTTATGCCTAAACTTGGTTGGAGGGTTGAAGTGCACAATGTTTAAGATACTTGTTCTCATAGAATGCATATATCATAGTGAATTGTAATTCTTCTCAAATACTTGTTAAACTGTGTCAAAACCTTTGTATCTCACCAACTATTTTGTAGTTGACAGATTCTTTCACATGTTTCAGGTTCTACATCATGAGACTTATTTGTGATCACATAGGATGCTTTGGACCTAGACTACTTATCAATTAAACGTTGTATTCTTGTTATGTTTCCTTGTATTGAATCTTAAATTATTTATTAATGAAATATTAAAAACTTTAATAGTCAACCTTGTGCTATTGAACAACCGCATCCGCCCCGACGTATAATCCGCCGTCGGTTGGGGTGTGACATTAAGGATTTCGTATACCGACGAAACACTTTAATCTATTGTTCCTGATAATAATATATTTGTGATCTTCTATTCTAATTTTGTGATGCTTATCTTTTAATACTAATAAAAGAATACTTGTTGTTGACACTTGACAACTTCTCAATGCATACTCAATGATTTTAACTCCAAATCTTCTATCAAGTATTGTTATTATTAATATTAATATTAATACTAATACTAATTACTAATACTGATTACTAACACTAATTATAATTATTACTAATACTAATTACTAATCAATAATATAAATCATACGTAGTCAGTTACTAATACTAATTAATCAACGGTTGCTGAACCACAATTTTTCATTGGATAGAACTTGAAAGACATTTTGACAAGTCAAAGGGATAAAGACTCAGACTTGCCATTTGAATGTAAAATTATTGTTTTTTGATGAGATTTTAGGCAAAATTCTACCCATTGTTCCCAATGAAACTAGGCAAGACATTGTAAGTTCTTCTTTAAGTTCCTCTTATATTTAGCAAAAATACAAAGTCCTAAGATTAATTAAGAACATGCGATTAAGTATAGGAAGTGAAACATCTGATAGTAAACAAACACGTTTATTTGCAAAATGACTCTTGGATATAGGGGAAGGAAACATTGGTGGTTTTAATGATGGTAAGACAGTTATTGATATTTCAGAGGATATTCTAATTACTAATTCATTGGATCCCATTCAGTGACGTCCCTGAGATTTCGGGTGCCCCCGACGAGTACTAAAAAATAAGCCCTTAAATATAATTTTTTTTCAAAGAACGCTGACAATTGTAATAATAATAAACAAAAAAACGTTATTTATGGGTCTCTCAACAAAATTTGCATCTACTTATTTTGGTTCTAATTAAAAAAAATTATTTATATACATACACATATTTCTTTATTAAATTTGGGCCCCATGAAAACGGGCTCCAAGCGACCGCCGATGCCAGCTTGGGCTCCGAGACACCCCTGATCCCATTTCAAGTCTAATTGACTTTGTATATCCTTCTTCTTGAAAATATAAAAAATCCAAGATTTTTTCAAGAAAGAGCAATACTTGTACCAAAAAAATGAAATCGTTCAAGAGATTAATGATCGCTTGCTATCAATGTTTCCTGGAGATGAAAAGGAATACCTAAGTTCAGATTGTATATGTCAGTTAGAATATATAAATGAAAATATTGATGAATGCACTGATGTTATAAATGGACTGAAAATATCAGGATTGTCAAACCATAACTTAGTTTAAAGGACGGTGTTCCAGTGGTGCTACTAAGAAATATTGATCAAAAAATTGGTTTATGTAATGGGACGGGACTATAAGTTATATCATTGGGAAATCGTGTTATCGAGGCAGAGATAATATCCGGAAGTAATATTGGTAATCGTACTTTTATCCCCAGAATAACTTTGACGCCTTCAGACAAGAGGATTCCTTTTAAGTTTCAAAGAAGACAATTTTCACTGGCTGTGTGTTTTACAATGACGATAAACAAGAGTCAAGGGCAGTCGTTATCACGTGTAGGTTTATTTTTGAAACAACCGGTTTTTACACATGGCCAATTGTATGTCACATTATCCAGAGTTAAAAGTAGAGATAAAGTCAAACTTTTAATATTAGATAAAGATTAAAAACTTAGCAACCAAACAACAAATGTTGTATACAAAGAAATATTTGTAGATTTGTAATTACCAATTAACGTTCTTTTTATGTGTTTTGTAACATTTAATATCAATCATTAATAAGTTCATTTTTACATATTTTACGTGTTTGTGTTTGAGTTTTGATTTTTCACCCGTGTTCATTAACCTAGTTTCTAATATAAGTATAACCATTGATTTCTTGTTCTTCTGTATCAACTAGGAAGACAAGGTTTCATGAAGTGAGGAACTAAGTGGGTGAAGAATGGAAAATGTAATTTTGGTTTGGTTATATAATCCTAAAACATTTCAATGCAGTAATTACCTTTGGTTGATAGAATTGGACGACCGAAATGTTATTTATTTATTTTTATTTTTTTCGAATTATAATTTCACCTTAACCAGTGAAACATCGATATAAGTTTTAAGGTAAATATATTTCAATATATAAATATAAATGTTTGATATTCAATGTAGTTAGACGAGGATAAATCTGCGGAAATATATTTTAGTACCGGAAATAAACTAATGCATCCGTACACTCAAGAAGCACACTCCATGAAGAATATGCACACGGGAAGTGCTTAAATCCCAACCATGCAGCCAATGATGAATCATCGTCAACTTAATTAGTGATTGTTTCTTTACAAAATTTAAATACTTTCAAATATTCTGTGATGTGACAGAATTTCTGTCTTTAATCATAAGGTGGAGATATATTTTATTGTATAGAGGAAAAGAAACTATGGCGAGAATTTCACGGCTTACGAACATTGTTAGTGGATTAACTTACAATGTCATGTCACACATGATATTTGACATAGATTATAAGACTTATAAGAGAAAATGAGGAAGGCGGTGATTTTGCTATCCTTAGGTAGAGGGTGTAGGATGAATGACGGGAGTTAGAGTCCTAGGTGATAGGCTAGTTATATGTGGCACCCAAAGGAACACCCCCTCTTTTTACGGCACGGCATGGGTGTGGATGACCCTAGTCGTTCACGCAAAAAAACTCACTAGCCGTTATGCAACAGTTTTTTGCTTAATAATTTTTTTTTAATTTTATATAATATTTCCCCTTTTAGTTTTTTAGCGGATAAATGCCGAGCGTTAAGTCATTTTAATGAAAACGAGCATCCAAATGGAGATGGAGATTTTCAATGGATAGATATCTGGAATTGCATAGCGAAGAAAATCACTACTTACAACGACATCTCGTGGATCATATTGCGATAACCCACGTGCTAACAATTTACCATTATTTATCTATTTGTTTTAATTAATTGAATTATTGTGTATTGTAATTTTAAAATTTTTAATCAAATTTGTTTTTTATTTTATTCTATATTTTTTTAAATTTAATGAATTTTATTTATTTTAATCTTAAGTTTAATTAAAACTAGTTTTATATCTTCTAAATTAAAACTCATCTGTCCACTTTTTGTTGTTTCACTATATAATGATCCTACAACTTTTGATAGATTTGTGATAAATTTTCTAACATAATTAATCAAACATAAAAAGGCTTGTATTTGTTTTAAATTTGTAAGTTTTTCTGAAAATTCTAAAATTTTTGTAGGGATATTCGCTTATAATTATATTTTTTCATATTCTATCTCTAAGCCAAGAAAAGATAATTTTCTTTTAAATAATTCCAATTTTCTCTTTGTGACTACTATACCATTTTTCTCTATTTCTTCAAATATCTTCTATAGATGCTTCTCATGTTCTTGAATTGTTTTACTTGTTACTAAGATATCATCAATTAGTACATTTTAAATATATTTAAAAATTAACAATTAATAACTAATACATCTATATCTATATTATATAATAAATAAAAGTTTTTTCATGACACGTGTCGCCTCCACATTCATTCTCATCATTTTTTTTCGGTCTATCTCTCTTATTAAATACATTTCCATCTTTTAAAAATAAATAGTTTAGAATCCCGTGTATTACACGAGATTGTATATTAAAAAAATATAAAATTTATAAATTTGTAAATACGTCTTAACTTGTCAGACTATTATGATTATCTCGAGATATATCAAGTAGAAATGTGTGTGTATATAACAAATTAATATTTTTCTTTAATTAGTTATATTTTGATTTTCTATTATATATTCTTATTTAATATAATTAGTATTCTTCTTTAATAATATATTTATAATAACATTATTATTTAATAAGATAGATGCGCATTTGTTAGAAGAGAGAGCTGAGAAAATCAATGTGAGGAGGCACGAGGAAGTGACAAGTGTTCACATTAAACATTTATTTATTAGTATAGATATATATTTTTAAAGAGAATACTAATCTATACTACCTAATCTTACTACTCTAATAAATAAAAATCTGTTCATTACACGTGTCACTCTGTGGTTACTTCTCATCTTTATTTTTTCGTATCTCTCTCCTATTAAATATTAGATTTTCTATTTCTTTCCTATTAAATAATAATCTTTATATTAATAAATCTAATTACGAATACTTATTATTTAATTATAAATAGTTATTATATCATCAATTAAATGAACTTAATATGAATTAACATTTATCAATTAAATTAAAAAATTAATACTCGGTTGAAAAAAAATGTTTTAAAAACTAATTTAACAGACCTTATAACTGTCACGACAAATTACATTTTTAAAAACATATTTTGACAAATGTGTTTGTTAACAAATTACATTATATTTTATTCAACCAATGTAATATATTGGTTTATTCAACCCGTGTATTACACGGGTTTTTAAAAATATAAAATTTTTATTACTAAATATATAACATTTATTTATTTAACCCATGCAATACACGAGATTTTAACCTAGTCTGTACTATATAATAAATAAAGGTTATTCAATGTCACGTGTCATCTCCATATTTATTCTCATCATTTTTTTTCCGCTTGTCTCTCTTATTAAATACACATATCTTTTTTATTAAATACAACTCTATATTCTAATAATAATAGTTTTTTTAAATACTAATTTTTGTAATAATAAATCTCCTGACATATTTTGATTTGTGTATGTGTTATCAGATTATATTGTATTTTACGGGTTTATTCAACCTGTATAAAACACGAGTTTTTAAAAAAATAGTTTTTTATTACTTAATATATAATATTATATTTATTCAATCTGTGTAATACACGAGATTTTAACCTAGAAAACAAGTAAACTGAGAGGACAATTGTCACAATTCTAGGACTTATCATTCTTATTTTTTCGCCTCTCTCCTATTAATAACCAACTCCACTATTTTAGGCAACACAATTAATTATTTGTTTCAATTTTTATCTACAAATTTTTGAATTTAAAATTGTGTTTATCATCAATTAATTTGTTAAATCATATTTTTATGAATTATACAAACTGAAAACAATTTTATAGCAAACTAGGATTCAAATAAAAAAAATTTAATCATATATTTACATATTCACATTGTTTCATTTTGACGAGTGTATATGTTGATAGATTACATTATATTTTATTCAACTCGTGTTATACACGGGTTTATTCAACTCGTGTATTACACGAGTTTTAAAACATATAAAATTTTTATTACTAAGTATAACATTACATTTATTCAGCCCGTGTAATACATGTGATTCTAACCTAATTTAAAAATATTTTTAAAAAATTGAATGACCTGAGTCATTTGAATGATGGTGTTTTCACATTTGAATGATGTTTGATTGAGCGTAAAGAATCAGTGACGTGACACCTACGTGAAGGAGAAAGAATAGGAATGAGCTGTCGTTCGTGTGATGACACTCTCCTCTCGTATTTCGACTTCATTAATTAGAAAAAAATTTACTCTAGTGGTCATCTAAGGAAAAACGAGAAGGTGGAAATTACTTAACAAAAAATTGATACTCCACACCAAAATCTTGGATGAGTGATTTACACCCTTATTTCGCGAGTTTGCCTCGTGATCCTTTTCTCTTGGGTCGTTAAACACATACATGTGAACTTTGCTTAATTTCTTTCCATGGGTTTAAACCAACCCATGAAATATTGCAACTTATCCAGAGAACTGACTCTGACTAGATGGCATAAATGATATGAACCCTAAAGTCTCCAATAAAAGTTAGGTTATTTCAAAGCTAGTAACCTCAGTTTTGACTTTTATTAACTTACTAGTCCAACATTTCTCAACAATTTTATTTAATTCGCCCAAACATAAAATAAATGGAAATTTCTCTTTTATAAAAATAAATTCTAAAAATTTACAATTATGCCCACAAAATTGAGGTGTAATTAATCAATCAAACAATCACTGTATTTCAAACAAATAGACATTTGTCTGTGGAAAAGCGTATACCGACGAATCAATCCAATTCCAAATCATGATGTGATTTTTTAAAATATGATTGATCAAAAATAAAAAAATTCATAACAAATCTTGAAAAGGACATAAATAAAAGATTTTCAAGGGTTGTAATTGGGCTATAACGTATATTAAAATAATATAAAGGAAATGCGGAATATGCCTTAGATAACAATAAGATATATACTCAAAGTCGTTTATATCAAAGTGAGACACAAGATGTATGCTCATTTCCTGTGACATTTAGATTCCCTAAAATGCATTAAAATGTTTGGCTACAAACCAATAACTTAACCCTTCAAACCCATATATAAATTAACAATTTCTTTTTTGAGAATTCTTTAAATTGATCGTAGCCCTTGAATGTTTACGGACTCGATGATATATAGACATGCATACATACCCAACGGTTCCAAGAAGACCATAGTGACTCTATCCTAATTGACACAACGATTCAATATTTACACAATTACATATTAAGTCCAACTACACATCCTAACTTTTTAACTTTAAGGAATGATCGGAATTAACCTAACAACCACTCTCTTGATCTCGATCATTTTGTAGAAGATTCTTGACACCCAGAAGTTCCCTCATCATAAAGAACTTTATCCTTGTTAGTGCTTTTTTGTTAAAATGTATCATTGAAGTTCTCCACTTATGTGTTCTACCACAATTTACTCATTTCCAACGCATTTCCTTATGAAATGATAACGTGTATCCATATACTTGCTTCTACCATGAAAGACTGGGTTCTTATTAGTGCTATTGCTATTTTATTATCAACTATTATAGTTACATTTTCTTTTGTCCAACCCGTTTATTTCAAAAAGTAATCTTTTTAACCATAATGCTTGACATGTTGCTGCAATTACTTCTATGAGTTCAAACTCACAAGATGATAGTGTTATAGATCCTTGTTTTGTTGAGTACAAACTCATAAGTGAGTTTCCAAAGTACAATACTATCCCAGTTTGTTTCTCTTCCTTCTTTAGTATTAATACCATAGCTACTATCACTATAATCAAGTAATTTACATCTACCATCCATTTTGTATATAATTCCAAATTATTTAGCTCATTTGACATAAATGAAGTATATGTTTGATGGCTTTTAGATTATGTTCTCTTGATTCTTGCATACAACGACTCAATAACCCTATAAAGAAACTTAAATCTTTTCTTGTGTGTAGAAGGCACCTTAATGTCACAGGGTGATCTCTCAAGGCCGTGTGTGGCGCCCTGGGTTGCCCCAGGGCCAGCCAATCCATCCCACTTATGATCAGTGTCTACTGGTTTTGTCCTGCCTTGGACTCATCAGGCGAGCAATAACAGCTCGCGACGAGTGATGTGTTCGGTGTGCAAGACACCTAGGCATATTCATATCGTCTATCCCACTAAGGTCGTCCCCGATGAAGTCCGGACTAGCCAGCAAACTCAATCTTTTAAGTACAAACCCTAGCAAAACGATCTTCGAACATTTGGTCCGTGACACTCTGCCACCACCATTTCATGCACGTCCTCTTGGATGCCCGCAATCCTATACTTGCTTGTAGCTGAAAGACAATGGATCTTCACCCTGAAAGATTGAGCATGGTTCGCTTTAGTAAGAGGACACCCGGTAGTTCAGCAACATAGATCTTCATTCGGATCGTTCAGATAGTTGCATCAGATTAATTTAGGTGGCACTGATTTTTGCCTATTTTCAGTATCGGGACCTAAAGGGTGTAGCAGTCTTCATCTTCATTTTACGGCTCTGCTAATCTGTAGCTATTGAAATCGATCACGGTGGGCTTAAATGTTAACTGGATTAGGGCGGAGCTCACGATCCCATACTCGTGGCTTACAAAGACCATCACCGAAGCACTCCCCATTTGCTCTTCTCCCACCACAATTGCATAATCATACTCGTCTGGTAAACGCACATCTGGGATAAGTCACGTTCCAAAGTATCTGAAGGTCGGCCTGCTCGAATACCATTTTGTAACAAGGGAGGCCCCGTGAGGTACCCTGGGTTGCCCTAGGGCCAACCAATCCATGTTGCTTATGATCAGGGTCTACAAGTTTCGTCCTACATTCCTACCTTGGACTCATCAGGCGAGCAGTGACAACTTGCGACCAGTGATGCGTTTAGTGTGCAAGACTCCTACGAATGTTCATGTCGTCTATCCCACTGACGCCTTCCCCGATGAAGTTCGACTAACCAGCAAACCCAAACGTTCAAGTACAAACCCTAGCAAAACGATTTTCAAACATTTGGTTTATGACATTAAACACCCAATTAAATATCGATACTTTGTTTTATCAACTAAGTCTCCTCCTTAGGTTTTTTGTTAGCTTTAGTCTTGGATCCATTGGACTTTTTTTGTTTCATTACAATTTAGCATCCCTTCTCCTTTGAGAACTTTAATTGTATAACCCGATTGTTTGATTGAGATTTCACCACGTCTTTGAGTAACCTCTATTCCAAGATGATAGGCAAGTTTTCCTAAGCTACTTATTCTAAACTTTTCTACCATTTTTGTTTTAAAGTTCAATTTCTTTCTTTGGAGTTTTCGGTTATTATTATATCATTAACTTAGACTCCAATTAGCAAAGATGAAACTTTATCTATCCTTGTATAAACATCCTACTCTAAATAACATTTTTTGTTAGCTTGTCTTAAACCATATAAGACTTTGGGAGTTTGTAAATTTTTGCTTTATTTTCTGGTTTCATAAAACCTTCTAGTTGTAAAACATAAACTAATTCCTTCAATTCACCATATAAAAATGCACATTTTACAACTAAGTGATGTACTCTCCATCCATTATATGCTGCTAATGCAACTAAGTGACGAATTGTCTCTACTTGAGCTACCGTAGCCAAACTTCATTGAAATATACTCCATGTTGTACATATCATTTTGCTACTAAATGAGCTTTATACTTAACTATTTTTTTACGTTTGCTCTCTTTTGGTTTTAAATAACTATTTTAATACAGTTGCCTTGTCATCCTTTGGTAAAGAAGTCAGCTTCCATGTTTTTGTTTTATTGATTATATCAATTTCTGTCATTATTGTATCAATCCATTTTTCATCTCTAGTTGCTTCATTAAACTTATGAGGTTCATCATCAGCCATTTTACATCTTTGGTTGCCAACTCTTGCCCAAACCTTCACTTGTATGCTACACATGCTACCAACACTGATGGTAACTTGGCTCATGCCTTCCATGAACAGTGCCATGTAACCTCCGTTTGCCCCGATTGGTAGATGGATTCTGAAGCAACGAATCATGTGACTGCTTCTCCTGATTCTGCTTCTAATCCAACTCCCACAACAGGTAATGAAACCATAACCTTTGGGAATGGTAGCATCTCCCAGTTTCTCACAAAGGTCATACCACATGCATCTTTAATCGAATTTGGTTACAGGATGTATTGGTGGTCCCTCACATCACTAAAAAATTGGTATCCATTAGTAAACTAACACGTGATAATGTTGTTGATGTCTTATTCTCTTACCTGCATTTCTATATTCAGGACCGCGAAACAAAACAGATCCTAGCCTGGAGAAGATGTGAGAACGACCTTTATGTCTTACAAACTGGTCACCAAGCTCTCGTTGCCACCACTTCGAGTCCGAAGGCATCCTTTAAAGTCTGGAACTCCCAACCTCCCACAGTTCTCGCTTGTTATAGAGGTCGTCGCAATATTTTATTATCGACTTCTATTGCTGCCGGTCTTTGATTTTCCAGTTCCGCCATTCTAATCCACATGGTTCTTATTCGTTAAGTTTCTCTATTTGTACGAGAATTGTGAACAGTTTTAGGGTCATGGAGATTTGTCTGAACTGTATGGGTGGCTTTATATGGTTCATTAGAATCTCGTGTATTGCACATGTTGAATAAATATAATGTTATATACTTAGTAATAAAAAAATTATGCCTTAAAAAACTAGTGTATTACACGAGTTAAATAAAATAAAATGTAGTTTGTTAACAAATACAGTTGTTAAAATATGTTTTTAGATAAATGTATTTTGACGTGACAGTTATAAACTTTGTTAAATTATTTTATAAAACATTTTTTTCAACTGTGTATTAATTTTTTTGAATTGATAAATATTAATTCATATTATTTAATTTGGTTAATGATAATAATTAAATAATAAGTATCCATAATTAGATTTGTATTAAATATTTAAAAATGTATATTATTTTAATATCATTATCTAATAGGAGAGAGACGGGAAAAACATGTTAAAGATCACGTGTCCACCCACAATTTTTATTTATTAGTATAAAGATATAATGAATTTAACTCCGAACATTTATAATATATATGAAGAATGTTTGATTAATATTTCTAGTCTCATATTATTTTTCAAAAAATAGCTAGCATGCTAGTGCTACAACATTTTTAATGTAATTAAAAAACCTTTTACATACAATGGATTCCTTCTTTTTGAACAGTTTAGTGAACTGTAAAAGGAGTCACATAAGTATTTATTCTTTTCTTTTTTTTTTTTTAGTTTTGTTTATTAGGCGGTGCTAGCTAGAACATGGCAAGAGAATCAATTTGAGGAGTGAGAGTGGTATATAAGATGGTTGCAACGACACACATTGGATTAATGTGCGTTAAGCTAAGTTAGAAAACACAAAGGTGGAAGTGCAACAACCTCGAAGCTAGTCCAAACTAGTGGGAGGTTGTCTGCAGAAACTTAGCAGACTTAATTCTTCTTTCTTACATAGAACCTGTCGATCGATATGGCAAGAGGAAAGGTACAGATGAGGAGGATCGAGAACCCGGTGCATAGGCAGGTGACCTTCTGCAAGCGTCGTTCTGGGCTTCTCAAGAAGGCTAAGGAGCTTTCTGTGTTGTGTGATGCTGAAATAGGTCTGGTCATTTTCTCCGGCCATGGCAAGCTCTATGAGCTTGCTACTAACGGGTATGCACGCTATGTTTAGTTACCTCATTTCATGTGTTCTTATAACAATAAAAAAGTGCATCACATATATATGCTCGCCCTAGCTAGATAGGTGTATATTTTTGATTCATTGTGGCATGAATATGTTATATATTCCGCTTATTAAAAGCTGATGATTGAAGTAAACTATTGATATGACACCGTCGATCAATTGGTTATTGTAGATATTACTCAGTTTATGCTTTTGTTGGTTAAATAATACTAACGAAAGTGTGGTTCGACATGTGCACTCGAGTTTTTATACATGTTCATGTTTTTCAACCAATAGAAATATGTATATGTGCATGCCGGCCACTTGGGAATTTTTGAGCCATCACGTTTCTAATCTGGTGGTCAATTCCCAGTAAAGGTTCCTCCTATCCAGGGGAAGTTTGAAAGTATCCTGCCATTTAAAAAAAAATCTTGGAAATTTTTTTATCGCAAAATAAAGCTACGTATTTTTATATTATATTGTGTAGAAAATACACACATTTGTCTATTAACATATTTTGTGCATTTGTGAATAAAGAAGCATGCAGGGACTCATAGAGAGGTATATGAAATCTAGCCGTTGCTATGTGGAAGAGCAGGCTGATGAAAAGCAAGTTCTGGTTTGTATCTCTCTTTTTCTCTCAGTATTTAGCTTCTTTTGAGAATCAGATGCTGCAATAGTCGAGGAGAATACCTAAAAATATATCTAATCAGGATAACATATTTTTAATTTTTTTGACTTTAAAGCGCATTATCGATTCGCATTCTAATGTCCCGAGTACTCTCTTACACGTATCAAGCACTAGCCAAGTACATGTAATTACGAACGGACTTAAAACTTTAATCGTTTCAAAACGTGACACGTAAAATGCTTTTGCAAAAAGAACAAATAAAAGTTAGTTCCTAATTTAAATGACTTATATTTCACTTTGTCTTGAAAAGACTTAATCATATTAAAGGTTCTAGTCTAGAACCGTGTGGAATTAAACTTGACTTTGTTTAATTATTCGTTTATGTCCATAATAGTTCTATTTATAAGCATCCAAATATAAATACTGTTGGAGATCAGAACACACACACACACAACTACATATTGTTATAACTAAATGTTTACTATTGATTAACTTCTACCACTAAGCCTACATATGAGAGGAAAATATCAAACTAAGAAAGAAACAAACTAAACTAACAAACTACTGTTATATGGAAGTCATCGAGACTATTGGACTTCTCTATTAACCCGGTGACTATTCGAGAACATCCTCAATGTTTAACTTCACCGACCAAATATTTATAGATCTGCATTCTAAGTTATGTTGGTTATTTCCACATATGCGGTCTCTACCGAAAACAGTGTCGTTTCTCTTACCTTCTAGCACGGGTTTGGACTTTGTCTTAAATTCATCAAAGATTCTCACATCATTAGGGCCGAATAAGACATACTTCTTGGACGAGGTGACTTGTGGTACCGAAAACAAGTTTTTCCCAGTCTCCCTACATAATGATTTCACTTTGTGACTTTATTGTGGTATTGTCGTACGTCTCTTAATTTCTGGCCAACCGACAGAAGCTCGTTTTCAAAAAGCTGGAGTTTCGTGTCGTTTTTCTTTTAGAACATGGAAGCTAGCGTATCCTAGGTTTGCTTTGGAGTTTCAAGATCACGAATATGATTCAAGAGTTCTTCTTCAATTATGGTTTTGAGTAGGAACATGGCTTGCCCTATCTTAACCTTCCACTTGTTGATTGCATTGTTCGTTTCAATTCTTGGTATTGCAATATCTACACCATTAGTGTCTTCCCAAAGGTCTTAACTATATACGTAAAACATCATGCAAGTGGGCCATGCGTTGTGGTGTTGTTCAATTTTTCAAATCAATGCCAAATCCAGTACCATATGTTCTTCAAATTAATGTTATTTTTCTTTTAATTTTAGGAGTCCAAAATGGAAGTCAACATGCTGAGAAATGAGATTGACGTTCTTCATAAAGGCCTCGGGTATATCACTACTAAAAAACATGTATATTTTCTACAAAAGTTTCTGACAATTTACCAACAAAAGAAATTTATCACAAGTTTACGACAACTTTCCGACAAAACAAAAACAAAAATGTAACCACAAGATTTCCTACAATTTTTCAACAACTTTATTAAGTAAGTTAACTTATTTATTTAATATAATCGTCGGAATATTGTCGAAAATTACCGACGAAAGGCTTTTGTAGCTAATTAGTCGCGACTTTGTCGGAAAATACATTTCCTTCGGGGTTTTTTCCTACAAACATTTTTTTTGTCGTAAACTTGTCTCTAACTGCCAATTCCGACAAATTTTCTACGAAAATGTTGTCGCAAATTTTTCATTTTTTTAGTGTTGTATATCATCCATTGCATATTTATTTAGTTTCTTTTTTAATTTGTTCTTTTTTCCACCTCTCGCATGGCCTTGTTCTCTGTCTCTAATTAAAATTATCATTTTCCTAAAAATTGAGCATCACTTTTATTTGTAAAGTGTTATGAATACAAAAATTTATAGTATTTGGTTTGGTAGGTATATGTTTCATGGAGGTGCAGGAAAAATGAGTTTGGAAGAATTACGGATTCTTGAGAACAACCTAGAAGTCTGGATGTATCACGTACGCTCTGCAAAAGTAAGGATAATTAATGTGTTTGTTTATTTAAATGAAGTATTCCTACCTCCAACCCCAAGCCATGTTTGAGCCATAATATCCCATTGAATGTGTTTTTGTGCAGATGGACATTATGTCTCATGAAATCCAGTTGCTGAAAAATAAGGTATAAGCTTCAAAAAACTGTTTACAATATATGCTTTTTAATCATGTGACATTGATAAACATTAAAAACTTAGTAAATAATATTTAATATGACTAGTTTTATACCCGTCCCAATCCGGGTTTCCAAAATAAATATAAGAATAAAGTTAACAAAATCTTAAACAGAAAATACATAATGTCTGGCCGGAAGCAGCAAACATAACACAAACGTTTTCACTGAATTAAAATACTTATCATTTAAAGTTTTAAATCGTTTCGGCTTTTGCGTACTTCTTTGGAATCTCTTGAACCATCCATGAGGTATGATTTATGAGGGTCCTGGGGGTTGCACCCCTAGTAGGGTCCAAAGGGCAATGCTCCTGGTTAGGGTTAAGGTGCTAAAATTGTTCATCCGAAGTAATTTGTCATTCGGACTAACTTGTTCATCTAGAGTAAACGTGATCATCCGGATAAAATTGAAGAAGTTAAAGAAAACTTTCACAAGGTTGACGGTTATGACGGTTTTCAACCAACCGTCATGACTATTTATTGCATCTATTCACCCCTATAAAGAGAAGTTTATTTGTTAGTCTTACATACACGAAATTCCTAACGGATTTCATATTTCCATTTTTAAATCTCTAATTCTTATTCGATTGAATATGTGAATATACCATCAAAATAATTTAACCTGAAAGTAAACACATGTTTATCATAGAATCCAAGCAGTCTCATATCCACACCTACATATACTATACGTCTAACATGAAGTTGAACCTGGCCTATATCTTTCAGAATGCGAGTGTATTTTTATTTAATTGTTTTAATACAACACTAAGTCAGCCAGAAATTTTACCCCTAAAAGCCAATAGTTAGGAATTTTACACCAAAATGCTAGTTTAAATGCAACACTAACGGACCATGGCAACACAAAGCTGAAATAACTTATGCCATTGCGCATGGCTTGTCTACCTAACCTGATCATGATCATCATTTGGTTTACTGTATTGCAGGAAGGGATACTAAAAGCAGCAAATAAGTGCCTCCAAGAGCAGGTAATTCAAATATTACAACTAGGATAAAAGTTTAGCCAAAAGTTGCAGCATCGTATTATTATTATTATTATTATTATTATTATTATTATTATTATTATTATTATTATTATTAAAACTTTGATTTAACTAATACAGATGGAGATGCAATATATTGCTTCGGACACTGACCCCACAATGACTAACATACCATAACCACTAACAGTTCAAAATGAAATATATCAGTGCTGATAAAATACTTTCGGCAGAAATAGTTCACTTGTGAAATTTGCCGTTAGAAGTGTGAGTAGCCATGCAACATATAAATTTAATGTTGCTCAATAAATAAAATGTTGGCTTTTTATGAAATGTAAAACTGTGGTTGACTGTTTAGCTTTGAGATTGTATTATTAATTGAAATGTATGATATTTATTATGAATGTGCATGGATTTCTATTACTTTCTATTTATCTACTTCGTTTCTCTCTCGAATGGATTGTTATTAAAATCACCGTGCTTATCTTCCCTCCATTCAACATTCAAATTCATCGGCTTTACTTGCTTCTGAAGTGCAACAATCTACTTGGGGTTTTGGTCATGGTGATCGAAACGATAGTGGCAAGGATTTTGTTGGCTTTGCTTAGGCCCATGACTCGGGTATTATAACTATTATAACTCGCTCTTTAAGAAAAGTAAATCGAATCTGATCACTTTTAGCAGCACCGGGGGGGGGGGGGGGGGGGTTAACACACACATTGATTATTTTTTAATGATGTGAGGAGATCCATGACTGTAAGGTTATATGAGGAAATCGAGACGGTACTGGCTCAGCATACACTATTGGTGAAAGATATAGCCATGGGAAAAAAGATGGTTAAGGGAAAGAGGAAAACTAAACCTAGTATTCGATGGGTTTGTTTGAAGAACGAAAATAAACCATGATTAGACTACCATCAGAAGCTCTGAGATGAATCATCTTTTGTTTACATACTGTATGTGCCTCATTGGCAGCTCAGCTAATATATTCCCAGTACTATATGAAATCCCCCTATGTCTATCCTAAATAACATAACATGAAATCTTTGGCCCTCAATTCCTATCAAACAATCATCTACAGCTTTTATTACTTTCGTGGTTTTACCAACAACAGTATCTACATCAAAGGTCTATGCTATAGATCTATCACGACACTCACTGATGTTGATAACCACACTAATTCTTTCTATCTATCCGGTAATAGGTAGCATAACCATCCTTTTTGCCATCTAGTATTGGCGAATCACAACCTTGGAAGGACTTGTAGTTACATACGCGAAATGGTTCAGCATCCAAGTCGTCGCTATTAGTCTCTTCAACAGTTCTATCACTTCCTCTTTCTCTGTCTTTGGGTCCTTTTTCATTTCTTTTCAAATTTCTTTCGTAGCCTCAGATAGGGCTGCCAACAAAGTGGCTTTCAAGATTGAAGCAACTTCCACGGCTATAACTGCCATAACTGTAGGCTCCAAGGTTGGTCTTTCATCAATCATATTTTGCATTGTGGTGGTTACACCGTGCTCTTTCTCTTTCTCCACATATCTGATGAATTCAGATTCGTTGAGTGAGTGTTCACTTTCCTCTGCCTGTGGTCTGCCTCTTCGACCCGTATGACTTTATATCTTTCCTCTTCGACTCGTACATCATTTGTTGAAGCAGATTATAAACAAAAGTGGTCAAGTTTGATTCCAAAGAAGGTGAATTTTTTTTGGATGGAAAGCTGCACTAAATAAACTTCTGACTCGGGATAACTTACATAAAAGAGGCGTGAAAATTAATCCACAAACATGTATGTGCTTCGAAGGAGATACTGAATTAGTGGATCACGTTTTGGTGGGCTATAGATTCGTGTCTATAGTTTGGGCCGGAATAGCCCGATGGAACAACATTCCTGTCTCTTATATGTATTTATAGAACTACACATTTCTGGAGAGATGTGAACAATTCTAAATCATAATTGGTTGGTTTTGATGGTTGTGTCTCGTGGCATGATTTGGTTGGATTTTTTTTTATTTCCTACGAAAATTCTATGTTTAAAGGATTAAATGGAGGCAGTTAATCAAAACAACCCACTTAGCCTAGCGGCAAGGTGCGGTACCTATTTCTCCCCATCCACCCGAGTTCAAGCCTTGTAGGTTTCATTTTTATGTTTTTATTTTTTATTTATTTATTCTTTTATCAAGTTGTTTTAGTTTTTTATCATCTTTTTTTCCTAGAGTCTAATGTTTTGTTTTTACTATACAAGAACATTTTCTTTTCTCATATTTGTACATGTTATCGATTATATTTGATTCGAGCCCATAATCTCGCCGTGTAGCGCGTCTATCAAATGCTAGTTAATAACATTTTTCCGGTTACCACCTTGTCTTACAATTTAAACAATGTGTTAATTAAATCAAATATCATATTTATAGTTGGTAAAACACAACTAATATAAACTTTATATTAGTCATGGGGCAGCCTTCCTCCATGAAAAAAATGTTTTTAGTGTTATATACGAGTTAAAATCTCATCGTTTTCCATGATTTTTTTATTTTTTTTTACCCACAAAGCCTTTTGGTGAAGTGATAGCACCGTAACTTTTCAAATGGAAGTTCATGGGTTCGAGTCTTACATTTGACAAATTGTTCCAGGTTGAGACAAGGGTTTTTCCAGGCGTGGGTTTCTCCTAGGTGGGTCTCGGGTCCGACTCTACGGTTACAATCTATTAGGAAAGACATACATAACTCACAGTCATCCAGGTTGCTCCCTTAAAGAGTAGAGATTTATGAAAGTCACCTTTCAAAAAAAAATATCGACCAAGTTTTTCGTATCTTGACAGGAGTAATTGTCAAGCTTGCCAACCGCCAACTACACAAAACATAGAATAAAAAGGTCAACGCCTGTGAAACCGATAGCTTGCTGCAGTTATTCTTGGGTACAGCGATTCATTTAAAACAAGAGAAACAGACTTTAGTGAGCTCGCAATCAAGAGCTCACATGCATACACCGGGAACAACATAAGAGTCCATTTGCACCAAATTCTGCAGTTCTAAAGTCCCAAGAGTTATTAGCTCAAGCATCACAGTTTCGATAATTGAGATGAGATAAAGGTAAAGCTTGAATATGAACGAGATGATGACATTTGGATTTTGTTTTAATATTAGAGAAAAGGACTTCTATTTATGGATTTCTAGGGGTGAGCATTGGGCTTTGACCGGACCAACTTAACCCGGACCGGACCAGGACCGAGACCGTAGAAGGGTTAATTTGGGGACCGAGGACCGGACCATTTGTAGATGGGTCGGTCCGGACTTTATCGGGTTTTAATGGGTCAGTCTCGGGCTTTACCATTAAAGCCCGTTTAATTGAACATGTATAAAATTTTGGATCTAAGACATCGAGTTGAAAACCCAATCATGTTAACGAACACAAACAATTTATTAGATTATTGTTATATGATTTTAAAATATGTTCGAGATTCGGTGTGTAGACCAACCCAAGATTTTAGAATGATGTTACAGTTTATTAGAATTTGGATCCAGACCAAACCTAAACATGCTGAGATTTGATGTTTAGTTGCTATCAAACTATTTATTAGAATCTTGTTACGTGATTTCAAAATAATCTCATTATGTAAATATCTGTTAATATGATTATCAGTCCTTCATCAGTACGGAGTAACTGCGTTTTAAACTGTACAGGGGAAGCATTTACTACTCTCCAACGAACTTTATAATATTGTAGCTAGGGTGGACGCTCTAATTAATCTCTATATATATTCACCCCTCTATTACACCCCCTTGCAGGTATATCTCATAACCATCACACACAATAACAAAGTGATACACAAAATAATTAGCGTGGGTGGAGAAGAGATGATAACCTTTAAATTTTATTGCTTCCTGTGTTTATTATTGGCTACTGTCATGTTGTCTAGTGGTGGTCGATTAGTGAAGGCGGATGCGTTTCCTGTGGGTGGAGGGATGGTTCCTGCGATGTTCATATTTGGTGACTCGCTAATTGACAATGGAAACAACAATGACTTGAATTCTTTCGCTAAGGCTAATTATTTTCCTTACGGAATTGACTTCGATGGAGGTCCTACTGGTCGATTCTCCAATGGCTACACCATGGTTGATGAAATAGGTTCCTTTAATTTATCTCTACTTATGTGTTTGTGTTTGTTTTGCATAAAGGGATCACGTAGTTTCAAAGACATGCAAATGCAGCATAGTTACTGTTACATGTTAATAATTAGAAGGGAATTGGTTTAAGTTTTGGTTGTTTTTTTATAATGAAAAAATTATGATGAAATTATATGATACATGCATACATATGAATACAGCGGAGTTGCTAGGATTGCCAATGATACCACCCTATTCCCAAGCTTCAAGTTCTAAAGAGCAAACGATTCATGGTGTCAATTTTGCTTCGGCAGCCGCTGGGATCCTCGATATAACCGGCCGGAATTTTGTAAGTTTTTAGATCTCCATGGTTACCAGAATACTGTTATTTTTCCGACAGAGTTCCTAGAGTAACAAAAAAAATCCTAATTAGTGGGATTTTTGGTGATGTATAAAAGTGGTTCATGTAAGGTGATTGTTATTTTTTTCTGCTGATTATGTAGGTGGGTCGCCTCCCATTCAACCAACAGATTAAAAACTTCGAAAATTCTTTAGATCAAATCACGGACAATTTGGGTGCAGGCGATGTGGCTCAGATGCTTTCTCAAAGCCTTTTCTTTGTGGGAATGGGTAGCAATGACTACCTAAACAACTACCTCATGCCTAACTACCCTACCCGCAACCAGTACAATGGCCAACAGTTTGCAGACCTTTTGTCTAAGGAATACACCACTCAACTCACTGTAAGCTAAAGATATTCCCACACTACCAAAAAAACTGAAAAATTTGCGACAACAGATTTCGTGAGAAATTTATTAAAATTGGCCGTTAGCGACAAATTTCCGAGAAAAAGTGTTTGTTGGAAAAATCCCGTAGGAAATGTTTTTTCTGTCCTGACTAATTTTTCGATGAATTAGTGACAAAAACCTTTCGTTAGTAATTTTCGACAATATTTTGACGATTATATTAATAAATAAGTTAACTTATATATTAAATTTGTCAGAAAATTGTAGGAAATCTCATGTTTACTTTTTTGTTTTTTGTTTTGTCGAAAAATTGTCGCTAACTTATGAAAAATTTCTTTTGCTAATAACTTGTCAGGAACTTTTGTAGAAAATATACATATTTTCTAGTAGTGTCAGTGTGACACTAGTGTCAAATCGTACAAGCTCATTAATTTCTCGTCTTTTATAATCTAGAAACTTTACAATCTTGGAGCACGGAAATTTGTTTTGGCTGGGATAGGACGGATGGGTTGTATTCCAAACATCATAGCCCACGGCACAAATGGGAGATGCTCTGAGGACGTGAACCAGCTAGTCCTACCTTTCAATGAGAACATGAGGACCATGATTAACAATTTAAGCACCAATCTCCCGGGTTCAAAATTTGTCTTCGTTAATGTTGATAACATGTTTCAGGATTTACTTTCCAACGCTAGATCCTATGGTATAGCACTTACAAACTCGAGTATTTTGATTCAATCGGATATATGTTTTCTCAAAATTGTAACGATTTTGGATTTCGTGATGCAGGATTTCGTGTCGTGAATAGGGGATGCTGCGGGATAGGTAGAAATAGAGGGCAAGTAACATGTTTACCTTTCCAAACCCCATGTCCAAACAGGAGGGAGTATGTGTTTTGGGATGCATTTCACCCAACAGAAGCAGTGAATGTTTTGATGGGAAGGAAGGCTTTCAGTGGTACTCCTGATTTTGTTTATCCCATCAACATACAACAACTCGCAAACATTCCGTGACTCGACCACGCACTAAAGAGTAATTGAAGAGATAAAAGCAAACGCATTTCTTTGGATTAAAAATAGGGGGAAATGTACGACATTAGCATGGGAAGATTGGTGTTTAATTAATGTAATCTCGATATAATCTCTTTGTATGGTTTTCCTAGCTCCTTGATAGAATTCTTTCAAATATTGCATGCTGTTAAAAAATTAATAAGTATAACTTTAGAAAACATGCAACATATTACCCTAATCTTGCTAGCATAAGAAACCATGCGTCATTTATAAGATCCCAAGGATCATTGAATCAACAATTCAATCAAGAACTAAAATAAAAAACAAAAACCCTAAAATATATTGAATTGAACAATTGACACACTTCAATCTTGATTTTAATCAAAGTTTCGACCAAACGGAAAGGATCGATTTGCAGAAAGGGGAATGCCGATTAGCTGTTTTGGAGGTTAGAAAGTTGCAATCAGAAACAAGAAATTGAAAAGACAAGTCAACATACAAGTATCTCTTTTAATTACTATATAAAATTCTGATTAAAAGCATCATGATTAAGATCCCTGAAACAATTATAAAGAAGTAGGAAAGATAAGATCCTTGTTTTAGTATGTTTTCTATCAAATGGGGATAAAAAACATATACTTTAGAATAAGAAAAATATAAAACAAGCATAGTATCAAATAGCAAGAAAAGATCGAAAAGTGGTTCAAGCAAGAAAAGACCGTTTTTTGTCACAGCAAGCGAGAGGTAAGACCTGTATGGTATGATCAAGAAGCATGAATTGTATGGCACAATCAAGACCTATGTGATTCAAGCAGAAAAGAAGCAAAAAAGCAAGTAAGCAAGATAAGAAGAAGCAAGTTAGCAAGAAGAAAGAATAAAAGCAAGTCAAAGCTAGAAACAAAGCACGATCTAAATCAAAGAAAGCATGACATGCAAGGAAAACAAGAAAGAAGGAAGCTCGTCGGCTCCAATTCGCTAGCAATGGAACATATCACTTCAATGCCCGAAGTTATCTGAGTCCAACTACACCACGTGGGCATTGTTGATGGAAACAATCTTGAAAACTTACGATCTTTGGGAAATAGTTGATGTTAAAGAAGCGGTAGATAAAAAGAAAATACATATTACAAAAGCAATGATCTTCCAAACATTGCCAGAAGATGTTTTGATGCAAGTTACACTATACCAGATTGTGAAAGAGGTATGAGATTTAATTAAAGTTCGATACCTAGGAGCAGATCTAGCTTAGAAATCATGTCTGCAAACTTGAGGAGTGCAGAGACTTTAAAAATGAAAGAGAACGAAAGCATAAGTGACTTTGCAGGCAAGTTGGGTAGCATAAGAGCAAAATTTAAAAGTACATGTTAATCACAATCTTAAAGATAAAATACTTGTGAGAAAACTCTTTAACTCGGTTTCAAAGAAGTTTCTATCAATCTTGGCATCTATCGAGCAGTATTAAGAGGTTGACAAAATGCCATTTTAAGAAGTAGTGGGTAGAATAACAGCTTTTGACGAATGCATCAAAAGCCAAGATGAACAGGAGGACAAAAATTAAGGTAAGCTCGTGATGGAAATTCAAATAATTATTTTGAAAGTTGGCATCATGGAAAAAAACGCGGTAACCAAAGCCACGATAGAGGTCATGGAAGAGGTTTTGGCAAGGAAGAGGGCATGGAAGAAGTATGAGTCAAGGAAACAAAAACAATGAGTTAAGGCTCTATGAATGTGGTGAGATTATGGATACTTTGCATACGATTACACAAAGTGGAAAGATAGAAAGAAGGAACAAGAATCTCACCTCGTGTGGGATGAAGAACCAACAATGTTGGGAAGACAATCCGATTCTTGAAGACCTTCCTTAGACTATATTTAGTTTAAGGGGAAAATAAAAGATTAAATTAAATATAAGGATACTCCAATCATTATTAGAAAGTATATATAAAATCAGTTATGTATTAAATAGTTATGCAAGAGTCAATATGTAATATGTCAAAACTGTGAACGGCTTTTAGTTTGTTTAGGGTTGTGTCTATGAAACGACACGGCGGTTCATATATAGGGTTTATATACCCATCGATCGTATGTAAACATAATTGAAGAAATCGCTAATCAGGAATTACAGTTTATATATTTTCTTCAATTCATCTTCATCCATATCTCTTTATCACGGCTTTGATTACCAGCAAAATGAATTTAGACGGAGAAGTGATGAGATCGAGTAGCAGTCATAACCCTTAAAATTAACAATTTGAAAGTCATCTTATTAAAGCCAAACACTGAATGGGAGAAACATAACCGATCGAACAAACATAGTTCTTAATCAAATTCAAACAATATCGAAATAACTCCTTTAAATTCATAAGCAAACCAAATTAATGCATCACAATGACGCTAGTTGTTGAATATTAATTGGATATGTAAATGTTGGTGATCTCGATGAGTAGGCTAATCTTGCAGTCACAATATTTGCAGCTTCAGTAGGATGAAAGGCATCCCAGAATATGTACTTTGAGCGATCCCGGCAAGCTTGTTGAAGAGGAAGGCAGGTCACTTGACCGTTGTTTCTCCCAACTCCACAACATCCTTTATCAATTACCTCAAATCCTAGTTTACATACAATTTAAAACATGTAAGACATTCTTTTCAAACCAATTCTAATGGAATCAAATTATATATAAACAGCAAAATTGAGGTACCATAAGATTGAGCATTAAGAATAAGATCCTTGGTTGCTTGATACGAATCTAAGTAAACAAACTGTGAACCTTGAAGCGCACCACTATTGAAGCGAGCTACAAGTTTCCGTAGGCCTGAGTTGAATAACATGATAGCATTGTTTATGTCTTCATTGCACCTACTCTTGGTACCATTATACCTAGCTAGTTGATATGGTATGCACCCAACTTGGCCCACAGCGGTTACTACCACTTTTCGTGCACCCAAATTATACAATGCCTGATAAATATTTGAATAGTTAGATAAAATTTAACTAAAAATCGCACGTAATACACGTCAAAGAATCAATAGAAAGCCTTTTAAAACTTGCAAAATTTTCAATCCATCTATAAAAGGAATATTTTGAATGGAGAGACGCATTTCAACATAAGGTTTTTTTTCGTAAGTAAGGGTTGTTTGAAGCCATGCATCACAATAGGAGGTTTTCTTGATTTGGTTTCACAAGGGGGTCTGTGTCAGGGACATCCCAAGCTATCGCCATTGGCATTTAAGATGACTCTATTTTCTGACCAATCAAGAAGGGTCAATTTTGAGTCATCGCCAATGCAGATGGCGATGGCGTAAGAAGTCGCCAATGAAGATGGCTTGGGAAGTCCCTGACACGACTAGAGGTTAATTGGGGAAGAAATCACCAATGTTAATGGCTAAGGACCCCTTCTGAAACCAGATCAAGAACGACCCACGTTGTGAAGCATGGTTTCAAACAAGCCCTAGTTATAAAGTCTATACACAATGACAATTCAATCAGGATGATAGCAATGAGGTGTTTGTATGATCACTGGCAAAAAAGTACTCACGCTAAGCTGATTAGAATAATCATGAATTAGTGAATTTGCATAGGCTTGTGGGGTGAATTGGGAGCCAGTATTGTAGAAATCACGCATGAAATAGTTATTGAGATAGTCATTGCTTCCCAATCCAGAGTAGTAGATACACTTGCCAAGGTAACTTCCCAAAGCATTAATATCTTCTCTGAAGTAACGCCTCATCTGCTGCACTATACTCCCAAAGTCATTTACTTGCTGGTTCATTGAAATGTGATCCCCCTATATATTTCAAACATTGGTCAGGAACTCTAGTTAACACATCAATATTTTTGGAAAAACATGAAAAGGGGAACAAAAGAAAGTAGCTTCACAAGATTATTGCCGGTTTCATCACGGATGCCAGCAGCTCCAGACGCGAAATTCAGTCCACTAAGTATTGCCCGGCCACGAGTTCTTGCATAGGGCGGGATGTTGTTTCGAAATCCTAGAAGTTGAGCTGGAACGGAACCATATCTTCTAAGCTTATTTAAATGTGAAGAAAATATTTTCACATAATACTACTTCTTTGTTATACAATAAACAATGTAATTAATGAACCAATGCCACTAAAACCATTCAAACCATCATCTTCAAGGGTAAAACATTCTTTTGATACCATTAGATACATGACTAGATGTTTTACAAGTATTGAAAGTGAAAAGTAATATAAGGAGTGAGAAACTAAGAATTTTTTTCTTAAAATGGTATTTTTTTTTTAAATCAAAGTGGTAACCAGTATAGTTTGACTAAACATTTTGTTAAATGGTAAAACCGTATATGCCAGTAACGGTTTTAGTGGATTGCCAAAATTAAATGTCTTGACTGACTTGTAGGTCTTGCAAAAAAGTAACTGAAACTGTAATTACCAATAACGGTTTCAGTTTAAATTTTTAAAGAACCTAAAATTAAATGTCCGACACCTAATGATCGGGAGTGTGCAAATACACTGAAATCATTACTGGCACATACGGTTTTACCATTTACCAAAATGTTCAGTCAACCTATACCAATTACCATTTTGAGAAAAAAGTTCGAGAAACTAACCCAATGCATCAACGAAAGTTCGGCCATTAGTAAACCGGCCACTGGCACCTTGAGGGAAGTCAATGCCATAAGGTCTGTAGTTGGCTCTAGCAAGAGTGAGAAGCCCATTGTTGTTGCCATTATCAACCAAAGAGTCTCCAAATATGAAGAAACATGGAACTTGTGGCGCAAATTGTGGACAACCCTTTCCTGATAACCATAACAAAGAAGCAGCTAACACCCACAACCCAAACTCTTTCATCACACTCCCCATTACTGATTTGATCACGCATTGATCGGTGCTAGCAAATAAATATGCTCATTTGAAGGGGCAAATGCGTAAAATGACATTTATCTGGTTTTATTTATATAACAAATTAAAAGAATAGCACAGTAGCCCGTGAGATGGAGCTGTATCGGTTTCTGGTTAGAGTTGCATTGAAACAACTTTTTAGTTGGAGTTTATGATCAAACTAATATCAGGTGCAGCTACATGAAAGAGTAAGTATTTCACGTGAGACAGCATGGCTTCCACCTTTATCCCGGCCTCTAGATAAGTTGAACCCATGCATAAATTAATATGTATATTTATTAATGAATATTTCGTAAAGAAAATTAGGGTGTTGATACCACCCTATCATTGTTGGCAGCGGTAATTAAAATGAAAGAACAAGAACAAAGATCACTTAAAGTTTGATCTTTGTATCAAACTAGAAATCACAAGAATGCAGTGAACGATATTAAGGATTAATCAAAGTGCTTAAGATTAATCTTGGTGCCGGAATCACCCTTATATACATTTGACCCACTACTAGAAAATGGGTAGGTTTTCTACGGAAATTTGTGACACAAATTTGCGACGCGATTGTGACACATTTGCGACGAAAAGTAAAACCCTAGTTTCTAACAAAATGTGTCGGAATTTGCGACGCGTTTCCGACGTAAATTTTTTATCATGTATTTTATTTATGTTAATACATTAATAAAAATATTAATATAAGTTGTGTCGCAAATGTGTCGGAATTTGCAACGCATTTCCAACGCAAACTTTTAATTTCGTATTTTATATCTGTTAATACATTAATAAAGATAATAATATAAGTTGCATCGTTAATTTGCAGTTATTTTGGCGCCATAACCATCCGTTAGTCGGTTGATGTTAACACTGTTAATAACTACTAAACAATCAGCCGGAAATAATAATCCTAACATAAGTCCTAATTACATCAAATTGTCACATAATTTACATACATAAATATAATCCTAAGTGTTTAGTTTATATACATGCTAATACCTTCCCCTAAACTAAACTTTGTTCATCGATGTCTTCGGTCTCATCCAATGCCTTGGCAGCCCTTGAAAAGTCAAACTTTTTTCGTTTGACTAGTCTCTTCGCTGCATTCCAGTCCCCTCCAAGGTACAAAGCATACCCATCCTCATTTGTATGAGTGATCTTGTTTAAATCTTTATCCAAGCTTCTTGTTTTCGGTGAATCTTGATCTTGTGGCCTTGAACTCTTGCATTTCCTTTCATCTTTCTCTTTTCTGCCAATTGTAGTCACCTTGTAATTCCATTCAAGTACATCAAGGTATTGTGCATACAAAATTCTTACAAGGTCTTTGTCTTCGTAATCCAAGCCTAAGTCTTTGGCTATTCCTACCTAAAGATTGTATTTTGTGGCCCTTTTGTGTCCAGCTTCTTTCTTTACAACCACATACAAATCAAATAGATCGATCCTTTTGTTATTTTCTTGCATTGGTAGTATGGGAAGATTAGGGATTTTTAAATAAAAACTGAAGAACCAATCAACCATTTGAAGGAACTTGTCCTTGCAAATCTAGTAAAACTGCATTAGGAAGAAGTAAATGTAGACACTGGTTCTGCCCAGGGATCGATTTCTTGTTTTTATTTGGTGGTGCCATTTTCATTCAGAGGGTTTCAACACAGAAACTTAAAACACAAATTGGTGTTTGAATGAAACAAGGAAAAGGACTGTAGTAACAAGAATAAATCAATAGAAACTTGAATGTATGAAATACACATACCAATTAATTTCTGCAGAATCTGATTACAAGTATTTATAAGGTTCGAACCGGTGGGAACAAAGGGATGCGATGGTTTGTAAGAAGCTGCCGTCAGAAACTGTAAACGTCATCCCTTTGCCGTTCAATCCTTATAAACGAACCCAAATAATAAAATGCATATGGGCTGAACAATTACTAAAAGTCTTAAAGCCCATCTAAATACATAAATACATAATAAAAGAGTTTTAACTTAAATTAACTTAGTTTAGCCCAAACCCATCAAGGATTAAATCCAACATTCTCCCCTAATCCTTGAATGGGTGCTTCCTTCACATCTTCAACTTATGGGTCAGCATCATGGTCCACTAGTATTGTAAGATCCTCCACATCTTCAACATCATCAAGCACATTTGGGTTGAAATTATCTTCAAAGCTAGCATCCAACATTTCTTGGAACATTAGTTCTTCATCATCACTTGCCATCTCGCCTTCTTCACTTTACATTATTAGACACCTTCTTGGTTCCACCTAAGTCTTTAACAACCATGTAAAGATCAAAGAGATCAATTTCCACACCATTGGGTAAAGTTGGGGGATAATTTTTGCCAACTTGATTAAAGTGGGTTTCATAGAACCACTTAACGAATTTCGCGAATTGGTCCCTTAGAAATTCTTTACTTGACATAACATAGAGTGGTATGTTCAAAGTGTCAGGGAAAGTTACCCACACATGGTTTGGGTCCAATTGATGTACACTAGTTTCTTCTTTTTGGAAACCACCAAAAGCATGATCATAATACCCTTCAAGGTAGGATAGAAGTATTTTTTTTAATCTCATAAATAGTTTGATCATCAAGATTTTTGTATAGATTTTCTAAGAAATCAACTTGATCATGTCTGGTTTCCTTGAAAACATTGAAATTACTTCCCGTTTCTTCCATAAGTTCCAATGTGTCATCTCCATCAAACATACCTTTAACAAAACAAACATCAACATCAAAGCTGACAACATAGCCTTGGTCTATTAATTGAGACAAACTCAAAATGTTTTTATCCAAGATTAGTATGTAAAGGACACTAGGAATTATTCGGTTTTTATCATTCAAAAACAATTCCACTTCACCAATACCTTGTGAAAAGAAAGTTTCATTCATTCGGGTTTTTGTTTCAATGGTGATACCATTTTTTAATTTAAGGAACAAATCCTTATTACCCGATACATGTTTCTCAAAAGACAAATCTACCACCCACATTTGATCCCAAGTACCATGATTTGTTCCTATGACAAGGAAATCATGTGGTACTTTATAGTTTGTAAAATCAACATACTCCACAAGAGAATTAATGCACTTACTTGTACAATCGGACGCACGGTGTCCATGGAGATTACACTTGAAGCATCGAATTTTATTCATCTTCCTAGATGATTCACAACCCTTGGTCAATGCATTTCTTTTAGCAATTTGATCATCAAAACGGCACTTAGCCTTATTTCCGGTTGCCATGAATTTGGTGTCCGGATTTTGCTTCTTTCTCCAAAATTTCTTTGGATTTGGCCCCAATTGCAAACCTGTCATCTTTCCTTTAACCCTTTCATGATCACGACTGGAACATTGGGTATCCAAACAATAATCGGATTTCATAGGATACGGTGGCACTGGATTTATAGCATGGGGTTCGACCCAATCAGAATCGGGAGTAACATGCTTTTTCCCCATGTGGTTCTGCTTGCTCTGATACCACTGTAGACACAGTGGTTCTGCCCAGGGATCGATTTCTTGTTTTTATTTGGTGTTGCCATTTTCATTCAGAGGGTTTCAACACAGAAACTTAAAACACAAATTGGTGTTTGAATGAAACAAGTAAAAGGACTGTAGTAACAAGAATAAATCGATAGAAACTTGAATGTATGAAATACACATACCAATTAATTTCTGCAGAATCTGATTACAAGTATTTATAAGGTTCGAACCGGTGGGAACAAAGGGATGCGATGGTTTGTAAGAAGCTGCCGTCAGAAACTGTAAACGTCATCCCTTTGTCGTTCAATCCTTATAAACGAACCCAAATAATAAAATGCATATGGGCTGAATAATTACTAAAAGTCTTATAGCCCATCTAAATACATAAATACATAATAAAAGAGTTTTAACTTAAATTAACTTAGTTTAGCCCAAACCCATCAAGGATTAAATACAACAGTAAAGCGGTTCTTTAGATATTTGTGTGGAACCAAAAGGATGGGTCTTATCTTTGGTGACAACTCTTATGGCAGAAATATGGTCCTGAGATATGTAGATGCAGATTATCCTAAGGACCTAGACCGGGGTAGGTCAATAACAGGTTATGCTTTTAAGGTCTTGGGTAGCCTGATTAGTTGGAAAGCAACTTTGCAGCCGGTTGTGGCCTTGTTATCTACAAAATCTAAGTATGTGGCTTTAACAGAGGCAATCAAAGAAGCTTTGTGGATCAGGTTCACTACTAATCTAGGTATTAATTTTACTTGATACATTGGTTTACTTTGATAACCAAGGTGCAGTCTAATTGTCTAAAAATAGTATGTTTCATTAACGAACGAAACAAATCAATGTCAAACTTCATTTTATCCGAGATGTTATAAGTTCCAAGGAAGTTAATGTTAAAAGGCATTGAAACCAAAGACAATGATGCAGATTTATTTACAAAGGTTGTTCCTAGTTGTAAATTTCAGAAGTGATTGGACATTCTTGGAGATGTAGTCGGTTAACTTTAGCTTATGGTGGAGATTGTTGTATAAGCTACAAGTTCGGAAACTAGACGGCAAGTGTACTAAAGTTCATGGGTAATATTTGACTTCTAGTAAAAATGGAGGGGGTTTAAATGCCAATTCTTAATCTTTGTTTGTTAATAGTTTTTTTTTTTTTTTGAAAAGGGCAAAGCCCTAGGTAAATATTTTATTAAAAAAAGAATGATGATTACATACTAAGTGCATCCCCCCCCAAGGCCTTGTACCGAGGAGAGGGGAACCACAACAAAACGAAAAGCAAACAAAAACCAAGCTACCACACACCTAGAAATCTCAAACTATCTATTATGCGTTGCCATGAGTTGACTTGTGCCATCCATTTCAGACTCCACCTCCTCAGTAGCATCCTCTTGACCATCCATATTGAGTTCATCATCACACAAATGCTGTAACCCATCAAACCTGTTAGTGACACTTGTCGTTTAACACTCGGATCACTCCCACCAGGCTTAGTAACGAGAGGCGGGAAGTCCGACTCACGAAAATTAGTTTGTTGGGCCTGAAGCCGAGATGCTTGAACCGAGTGGGCCGAGGATCGACCATTCCCGAACGCATCCATACCCGCTCCGCTGGGCCAAGACTGTCTAGATGGGCCCGGAACCTCATGACGGACATGTTGCCGAGAAGAGCTAGGACCACCCGGTTGGGCTTGGCCTTGCGACCCAATACCCCTACCTTTGGGTTTCCTAGACGTATGTCCCCTAACCCGAATTCCTTTACCAACTTTTTTCTTTTTGTTCTTTACAACCGTGAATCCATCATCATCAACATTTCCATCTCTTTTGTTTTCGACAATAGGTGCAACATTAACAACTTTGTCACCATCCACAACCAAATTTTCTTGAATGACAACCCCTTTAGTTGGTAAATCATGCTCTTTTTTGTCATGGCCGAAAACACCACACGTAGAACAACAAGGGGGTTTCCACCTATAAGCTAACTCAAGATAGGTAGTCTTACCTAGTATTGGTCCGCGAGAAGGAAACGTAACTTTAACCCGGTCCGGTAATCCATTAGTAGCAAACGCATCAACAAGCACCCTAGCATAATTCATTGGACCCTCTTTTTTTTCACATCTTTCATAAGTAGCGTGATCAAGCATGAGGGGCTTACCCACACAACTTATGATTTGCCCAATATTACCCCCATTCCAAAGGCAAAGTGGGAGATCCTTTATGGCAACCCAAACCGGAACCGACTTTGGATTCGGTTTTGTCATAACCGTATCCGGTTCCCACACTTGAAGAACTAGTGGAGTATTTTCCACCAACCAAGGATTTCTCTCTAGAACTTGGATCATGCCTTTTTCCGTATCAAACTTAAAGAAATAAAATCCTCCCTTTTTTACATGAATAGATTTAAGACCATATTTATGCCACATTTTAATTAAGTTATCTCTAACAACATAAAATGGCAAATTACCTCCAATAAAGTATCCATATAGTTGCACTTGGTGAGCTTCCACACTCTTAGCCATAAAATGAGCATCAAGAGTAACAGTAGGTTCACCCTTGTCATCCAAACTAGGCGGATGGTAAAGTAACCGCGTTTCTCCATCCTCAACCCCTTCCCCATTCACCAACTTTTGAAATAAGGATTTATTCCAAAACTTGGTACCCTTAATCAGGTCATACTCAGGAGTAGTATCATCCAGTTTCAAAATATTTGTATAGTCAAAAGGGTGAAAATGGACCTTTTTTTCTCTGTTTTGCTTCCAATAGTACCCACCTTTTTCACCCCAATCTCATGCACATGCATCTCCCTGCCCGATTCCCTCAGGTTTCCACCATCCTCCACAGAACCTAGTTGCACCCTCTCACACACATGAGTTTGCACATGCACTATTGAAGATTGCAACTTCACTGTGTTACTTGGTGATGTGGCACGTGCATTATGGATCAGATGGTTTATTTGTTTTTAGCATGTTTTTAATTGTTTTATTCCTATCGAGTATGTGGGAGTCAGTTAGGTTTACGTGGTCATGTTTTACCGGTTCCGCAGGTAGTTGAACGTTGAGTAGTGGACCTGGTGTTTAGCTTGTTTTTCTGCTTTTTCCTATTTATGTACTGCAACTTTGTTATTCACTAATTAATCAAGAAGCTAGAGAGAGATTAGTTCTCAGTTTGCACATTCTTGAGTGTGTGTGAGGTTGATTGTGTATCAACTGTTAACACTTGGATTCTTAACAAGTGGTATCAGAGACAGGTTTCAAAATGTCGGACCTGCAACTAATTGGTGGTGTGAAGAAATTGAACAACCAGAATTACAAGACCTGGGCTACGTATCTTTCTTCGTATTTGCAGGGACAAGATCTTTGGGAAGTGGTACAAGGGTGTGACATGGAGGAACCAAACCGAGAAGCACCCGATGGAGCCCTACGGAAGTGGCGAATCAAAGTTGGTAAGGCTATGTTCATTCTCAAGACAACTGTCGAAGAAGAGCTCCTTGAACACATCAAGGATGCTACGAGTCCAAAAGTGGCATGGGATACATTGGCAGAAGTTCTCTCGAAAAGGAATGATGCTAGGCTTCAATTGTTAGAAAATGAGTTATTGAGTATAACTCAAAGTGACTTGACGATTCCTCAATATTTCCACAAAGTCAAGACGCTTTGTCGGGAAATTGGCGACCTTGATCGACAATCCGTGATTGGTGATGCTCGAATGAAACGTATCATTATTCATGGGTTGCGACCTGAATATAGGAGTTTTGTTGCTGCTGTACAGGGTTGGCAAACGCAACCTTCGTTGGGTGAGTTTGAAAATTTGTTGGCTATTCAAGAAGCCCTCGCCAAGCAGTTGGGAAATCTGACTGTAGGTGCAACTTCAAAGACTAAAGATCAAGTCTTGTATGTAGAGAAGAGCAAAGGACGGTTCGGTCAAAGCACCAAACATCGAAACTCATATCGACAGAATGACAAGGGTAAGCATACTTTTCATAATGAAAAGAAGCCTTTTGAAAATGACAGGGGAGAGTCCTTAGGTGAACGAAAGATGCGTAATAATGGAAAAAGATTTCCATTTAAATGTTATAAGTGTGGAACCAAAGGACACATGGCGAAGAACTGTCGGGTGCAGGTGAATGATGAAGGCAATGCAGCCACAGTTGATCAGGAAGATGGCTGGGATGTTGAAGGTCATGTAGCCCAAGTAGAAGATGTGTTTGCACTCACAGCAACTATAGAAAACAAGTGCAATCGGCTGGATGAATGGATCATGAGGATTCAGGTGCCTCAAACCACCTAACCGGAGACAAGGAACGGCTACAAAACCCGATTTAGTACGGGGGCAGCAGGGTAGTGGTAATTGCAGATAATTCCAAACATTCCATCGCTCATATTGGGGATGTGGTGTTTCCTACGGGCAGTAATAAGAGAGAGTTAACCCTAAGGGACGCCTATCATGTGCCGGGTATGAAGAAGAATTTAATATTGGTTCCGCAGATGACAGATGATGGTTATCATGTTATATTCGGCCCAAAGGATGTCAAGGTGTATAAAGATTTTGAGACGGTATCCACACATGTACTTCAAGGACGCAAAACCGAGATGGTGTACGTTCTCAATGCAGAATCACCGTACGTAGAGAAGACAAAAGGAAGTCAAACGGCCGACTTGTGGCATCAGCGACTAGGCCATGTAGGTTTTGATAAATTGGGTCTTATGGTGAAACAAAAACTTGTTGGTGGGCTACCAGACTTGGAGGTAAACAAAAAGGGAGTATGTTCAGGGTGTCAATATGGAAAAGCTGTGCAATTGCCGTTCAAACCCTCCGATTTTCGATCGACTTCAACTCTTGAACTTGTTCATTCGGACGTGTTCGGTCCGGTTAAGCAGCCTTCCGTGCAAGGCCTCGGGTACATGGTGACATTCATTGACGATTTCTCGAGGTTTGTTTGGACCTATTTTATGAAAGAAAAATCAGAGGTATTCTCCAAGTTCAAAGAATTTGAAATCGAAGCAGAGATGAAGATAGGCAACAAAGTCAGGTGCTTGCGATCTGACAACGGAGGGGAGTACATCGCCACTGATTTTTGTGAGTACCTCAAGCAGAAACGATTCAGAAGACAGTTCACGTGTCCGAATACGCCTCAACAAAATGGTGTATCGGAACATAAGAACAGGCACTTGGGAGAGATAACAAGGAGCTGGATTCATGAGAAAAATCTTCCCGGGCGTTTTTGGGCAGAAGCAATGAGTACAGCTGCTTATGTGATCAATCGGGTACCCTCTCAAAGCCTAAACTATTTGTCTCCTGTTGAGAAGATGACCCAGACCAAACCGAATGTAAGTTATTTTCGGGTTTTTGGTTGCGTGTGTTATGTATTTGTCCCTTCTCATCTTCGCCACAAGATGGAGAAAAAGGCCATTAGGTGTGTGTTTGTAGGATATGATTCACAGCGAAAGGGTTGGCGGTGTTGTGATCCCAACAGTGGCAAGGTGTATGCTTCAAGAAATGTTATCTTTGATGAGCAATCATCATGGTGGTCTCCCGAGAACCAAGTACTGCCTGACAGTTCACAACTAAAAGAAGATCTCGAAAATCCAAAGATTACCTTGAGGTTCATCAGTGATGATACACATGAAGAGGATGGCTTAACGGGTCAAAACAGTGAAGATCAGACTGCTACACATAGAGAACGGAAAAACCAAGTTGATCCCGATCTGCGGCGGTCGCAACGGGTATGTAAACCGAATCCTAAATATGTTAATGTAGCTATTGTTGAAGATGTTTGGGCTGAACCGAGCTCTTTCGAAGAGGCATGTTCGAAACAAGAATGGTGGCAGGCAATGGAAGAGGAGATGCTGCCCTATATCGAAATGAAACATGGGAGTTGGTACCAAAACCCGATGGTGCAAAACCGGTGAGTTGCAAATGGGTGTATAAACTTAAACAGAAAGCAAACGGGTCCGTGGAGAGGTTCAAGGCAAGACTTGTAGCTCGTGGCTTCACACAAGAGTATGGGGTTAACTTTGAAGATACATTCAGTCCCGTGGCCAAGTTAACAACGGTTCGAGTTTTGTTAGCCATTGCAGTGAACAAAGGGTGGATGTTGACACACATGGATGTCAACAACGCATTCCTCTATGGTGACCTTGATCATGTGATTTTCATGGATCAACCAAATGGGTTCGAAAGCAAAGAACACCCGGAATATGTGTGCAAGTTGAAGAAGGCTATCTACGGGTTGAAGCAATCTCCAAGAGCCTGGTTCGGTAAGATTGCGGAATTTTTAGAGTTAAATGGGTTCTTTCTAACTAATGCGGATGCAAGTCTGTTTGTCAAGAAAATTGGTGACAAGGTTGTGATAGTGTTGGCCTATGTGGATGACTTGATTATCACCGGAGACTTAGATGATGAAATCGCTCAGCTTAAAGCCAATCTCAGTGTGCGCTTCCGAATGAAAGATCTGGGTAAACTGGCAAGATTTATTGGCCTGGAGTTGGCTTATATTGAAGATGGGGTAATTCTGCATCAGACAAAGTATGCGAGTGACATGATATACAAATTTGGTATGACTTCATGCAAAGCTGCACCAACCCCAATTGAGTCTGGAGTAAAGTTGTACTCACATGTGGGAAGGGAACTTGAAGACCCAACAGTTTATAGGAAGATGGTTGGTAGCCTGATATATCTCACACTCACAAGACCTGATATATCTTTTGTTGTCGGAGTTCTAAGTCGTTATATGCAAGTCCCTCGAAAGCCTCATTTCTTAGCAATTCAGCGGGTGTTGCGGTATGTAAGAGGTACAATGGACATGGGAGTAATGTTCAAGAGGGAGCATAATCCGAAGTTAGTTGGTCTATGTGACGCAGATTACGTAGGTGACTTGAATGAAAGGCGATCGACTACTGGATATGTGTTTATGTATGGGTCGAGCCCTATCTCGTGGTGTAGCAAACGGCAGCCAACAGTGTCCCTTTCGACCACAGAGGCTGAGTATAGGGCAGCTGCCATGGCTGCCCAAGAGTGCATGTAGCTGACCCAGTTGTTCACTGATATGAATCAGTCTGTATCCTATGGAATAAGGTTGTTATGTGACAATCAGTCAGCTATAAAATTGGCTGAAAATCCAGTTTTCCATGCCCGAACGAAGCATATTGAGGTCCATTATCATTTTATTAGAGAGAAGGTTCTAAAAGGAGAGATTAAGATGGAGTGGGTTGATACCGATGATCAAGTGGCGGATATGTTTACAAAGAGTCTTTCAAGCATAAAGCTCCTGGGTTTGTGCAGCAGATTGGGTCTGTCCAAAGTGAAGATTGAGAGGGAGTGTTGAAGATTGCAACTTCACTGTGTTACTTGGTGATGTGGCACGTGCATTATGGATCAGATGGTTTATTTGTTTTTAGCATGTTTTTAATTGTTTTATTCCTATCGAGTATGTGGGAGTCAGTTAGGTTTACGTGGTCATGTTTTACCGGTTCCGTAGGTAGTTGAACGTTGAGTAGTGGACCTGGTGTTTAGCTTGTTTTTCTGCTTTTTCCTATTTATGTACTGCAACTTTGTTATTCACTAATTAATCAAGAAGCTAGAGAGAGATTAGTTCTCAGTTTGCACATTCTTGAGTGTGTGTGAGGTTGATTGTGTATCAACTGTTATCGCTTGGATTCTTAACACCTCCCCCCTATCACTTTGCACATGCCCATCCAAAGAAGAACCTTGCTCCTTCCCCTCATTAGTATGCACATGGCCCAAAATATCATGCATGTGGTTCCCTAGATCCTCCTCTTCCACGTGAGCCTGAACATCCGACGAAACATGCAACTCAGGAGAATCCGTCACCAACCCTTCTGAATCAATATGTGGTCTACTCAAGTCCTCATCCCCTTGCATGTTCGTAGCCCCAAACCCATCCGACAATTCTTGGCTCGATGCCATCCCACCCCACAGACCATGACCTGACTTAATCTCCCCACCCGAATGTTCACGTGGTTTAAACACTGAAGTCCTGGCCAAGATCATAGCTTTAAACTCCGGCGAAAATAGCGGTGTTACCGGAAGGGTGGCTAACGTTTTTCCGGCAGACCCCAATTCAGCAAGACTCTCCGAAGAACCCAAATCCTTCATAGATTGCACCCCCGGAGATCCAGATGAATCCGACTCCGACAAACCAGCAAAATTTTCATCACTGGCCAAACCCGTTTTTCTGGCCAAACCTGTTGTTCCGGCGACACCCTTTATTCCAGCAAGGGTCCCTCCATCACCAGTCGACCTCTTTCCAGAACCAGATTGATTACCCATATTCATATGTTGTTCCGAGGCATCCAATGACACTGTAACACTCGGGACGGCAGAAACTTCCTTATTCATATTGCGAAATACTGGATCGAGCACCGAAAGAGGCGGTGGATTAGATGAACACGACCCTTCCTGAGAAACCTCTAACCCCACAAGAGCCTCCGCATCCTCCCCTTCGGCAGTAGAGGCTGGTTTTGAGACTCCCCGAGTAGATCGTCGGGTAGGCAGGGCGGACGGTGGCGGGTCCTTCTTCCTCGGCATGGACACCAGAGAAAGATGTGATGAGAAGGCTAAACAGAGAACGGGATGCGATATCTATCACACCCAATCCAGCCAGAGAAGAAAAGAATGGTGGAAAGCGGCGGAGATGTGGCAATGAAGGTGGACGGCGGAGTTTGTTAATAGTTTGTTAGCAGTATTTGGGGCTTCTTAACCTTGAGTTTTAATCAGATTGTATGGTTTTTCAATTATTTTCAATTTCCTTGTAATTATCACTTGATTCGGAATAAAAGAATCGGTAATCGTTGTAGTGTTTCTCGATTTGATTCCATCAATTCTCGTTTTCTGATGTTGATTTACAACGGTCTATACGTTTCCATTTAGATTTTTTTTTTAAAATTAGAGCACGGGTGTAACCAGTAGTATGAATGAATATGTAATGACTAATGATGTACTGCATAGTTTAGATAATATAAATTTATTTGCAATTAAATTAAAAACCTGCTAACTTGAAAACGAAAATCTGAAATATCATTACGCTTCAACATTTTTTATTTTTTTTTTAAAGGCAAATACCTTTCACCTAAAATTCTTTGATCCCAACAAAAAGCAAGTGAAGTTCCAATATTTAATTGTTCACTCAGAACATGACAGCATTTTATACATTGGAAGTTATCGTTATATCAATGATTATTAATCAAACTACTTTTTTTTTTAAGGTAAATTTCTTTATTTCTATGAAAGTAAGACTTGAACCTATAAGCTTCTTAATTCTTAGTTAATTCTTAGTATTCTTATAATATTTTTCTCTGCTAACAAACCACTGTCCTCATTTTTAATCAAACTACTAGTCAATAAAGTCTAAAAGAGGGGACTATATTTTATTTAACTAAATATTTCTACTCCTTTCTGCCTTGAAACACACCCACTTTTATTATTGAATTAAGATGGCATGTACGTTTCTACATTTGTATATAGTATTAAAAAGAAGCGGTCGTGAAGAGTTGCTTCTCGATCGATTCACAACATGGCACGCCAAATTTTGTATTTTTTTATTTTTATTTTTATTTTCACCTCTTTTATAATATGTATTTTACATTTTTAACTCGTTTTTTTTTTATTAATTTTTTTTATAACTTTTGTTTATTAACTTTTTTTCAAAAAGCAGAGTACGCGACTATTTTAGTTTTTTTTTCAACTTTCCGGTGCAAATTTTCTTTTAAACGGATATGAATATGATGAGTGATTTAAAATTAAATGTAGATAGTTGGTGGTATATAGGGTGAGGTTCAAATGTTAACCAATATTTATGTGATAACCATGATAACCACTCTCAAACATAGTGTTACGTATGTATAACAATTATCATTATGCTAATGTGTAACATTATTTGGTACGTATACGTAAAACTCATCATTTCTGTATTTACATTTAAAATATTTATTCAAGATACTTACATACTATTTTAACAATTAAAAGAAAAACATAATTTATAAATTATGTGATTGTTTTATAGTGGTTAACACGTTTATCACATAAAAAGTTGGTTAGTATTTGAACCATTCCCTGGTAGTATATTGGTCTAAATAAAAGCAAGCAAAATAAGATTTCGTGGAAGGAAAATGAGATAGAGGAGAGGTTGGAGCTCAATATGTACATATGTGGGATAAGTATATAGGTTGGAGCATACAGTCCATTTATATAACCCATTTTTTCTTTTATTTTCTATTCTCTATCGATGTGGGATAAGTACATATATTATGTGTCTTGTGTTACTATACAAGCTAATGGGTTTATGACCAAGTTTGATAAAAAAAAAGTTGTGTTACTATACGAGCAAATAGGCCAATTGATGACCAAGTTTGATAAAAAAAAAAGTTATGTGCTTTCTTCACCAATTGATGAAAAAAAAAATTTGCGTTACTATACGGGCCAATGGGTTGATTAAGCAACAAAAATAAGTTAACTGAAAGCATGATGGTTATTATCCTTTTATAACCACATTTTCCTTGCAAATTTTCTTAATGAAACGATGTGGGATACTATGAACTTTCTTAAAGAGACAAAATTGTAATTTGTGAGGTGAGCTATATATCAACGTTTGTACTAAATGCAACAACTCTTTTTCTAAGTGTTTTAAAATATTAGTGAAATTACAATTGTGTCCACTCTATATGATTTATATAGTAGTATAGATATAGATTATTTGAATCAAAATATAACATTACAAAATCTCATGAATACATTTAAAAAGGTATCTATATCAATTAGTTTTAAAACATGGTTTATTGTTATGATGGATATGAATATCAGAATATGATGAGTGATTTAAAATTAAATGTAGATGCAGCCATCCATATATTGTAATCCTTGAGAGGTCTTGGATTTGGTATATATATCTTGATAATTGGTGGCATATTGGTGATTGGTCTAAATAAAAACAAGCAAAATAAGATTCCGTGGAAGGAAAATGAGAAAGGGAAGAGGTTGGAGCTCAACAAAACAAAATATTATATTAGCCACATTTTGTGTAAAACTTCTATTTTAAGTTATCAGCACAGTATTTGTCATCAACGGTGTGCTATCTAAGGTTATAAATAGACCATGCATAATGATGGATCAACATACTAAACTTGAATTTAATTTCTCTCCCGGATCCCACCTATCAATCTCTCATTTTTACATAATGTTGAGCTTGATGGAGCTGGTTCCCTTATACAGTTTACCGTTGATTTTTGGTGCAGCATTCTTGCTCATCAAATGGTACAACTCAACATCACCAAACACCTCCAAGAAACTACCACCTTCACCACCAAGTTTGCCACTTCTCGGAAACCTCCACCAGCTCAAGGGAACGGTCCATGAAGCCTTTGTATCTTTAGCTCAACGTTACGGCGACCCAAACGGCCTTATGCTCGTCTACATCGGCACAATACCAAGCTTGGTGGTCTCGACAACCGAAGCAGCTCGTGAGATCCTGAAAACACATGATATATCATTTGCCGACAGACCAGCCACAAGGATGTTTAAGGCCATCTCATATAATCTCAAGGATTCCACAATCACTCCTTATGGTGAACACTGGAGGCAAGTAAAGAGCATTCTAACCCTCCATCTTCTATCTAATAAAACGGTACATTCTTTCGAGGCCATGAGACGAAGGGTAATTGCGGGTTACTTAAGCCAGATAAACCAGTGTTTCTTGTCTAACAAGCCTCTAGACTTGACTTCTATGGCTTTCTCAATTACAAATGACATCACTTGTATGGCGGCATTTGGGAGAACGTATAAGGACGGGGAGATTGGGAGGAAGTTCAAGAAACTCATGAAAGAGATCTCTGAGATGTTGGCCACCTTCTATTTTGAGGATTCTATTCCTCAGCTTGCTGTGGTTGATATCGTTAGAGGTGTTAGATCTAAGGTGGATTGGGTTGTCAAAACTTTGGATGAGTTCTTGACTGGTGCGGTTGAAGAGAGGTTATCGAAGACGAACCCTGATCCAGTTGCTGCTGAAGATGGCTTCAAACCCTTCATTGATGTACTACTAAAGATTCAGAAGGAAGATAATCTTGGAATCACTGTGGATACAGAAGTCCTGAAAGCACTCCTCTTGGTATATCTTTCCATCTCTCTTTATCTTCTATAACAATCAGTTAAAGAAAGAATCATGAGAATACTATTTTTTTACCAGTATGTGTGACTTTAGCTCACTCCAAATAAACATATCCGAAAACAACTAATCAGAAAACATCACATAAGCTTAGCTGGCTAGATTTCAGCTTGCAGACTTGAATTTAGCCGGCATAAAAAACTTGGAAAAGTATAATGGGATCCATCAAAAAACCGAATCAACACAGGCCACGTGTATAAAGATGCAGGCTGAAATCTAGCGGTCGTTGATTTATGGCACCCAATGAAACTGTATCCTAGATCTGTCACTGAATACGAAACTATATCCGGTTACTAAACATGTTTACACTGACTTTGTACAAACAGGACGCGTATATTGCTGCTACAGATACAACAGCATCGGTACTCCAATGGGTAATGACCGAGTTTCTGGTGAATCCCGATATCATGAAGAAAGCACAGGACGAAGTAAAGAGAGTCCTTAATGGAAAGGAAGACATAACCAGTGAAGATCTAGACAAGATGACATATCTTAAAGCAGTAATCATGGAATCCACCAGGTTGCATCCTCCTCTTCCAATTCTATTGCCACGAATCGCACGACAAGATGTCAACCTAATGGGGTATGATATCGCAAAAGACACTAGGGTGTACGTGAACGTTTACGCAATTATGAGAGATCCTAAAGTGTGGGATCAACCTGAAAAGTTTATACCAGAGAGGTTCCTGGAGTCATCTATTGATTTTATAAAGCACAATTTCGAGTTACTTCCTTTTGGTGCTGGAAGGAGGGCTTGTCCCGGAAGGATATATTCAATGGCGATCGATGAGATGGTGTTGGCTACGTTTCTATACAAATTCGAGTGGTCGTTGCCTCAGGGTGTTAAGCCGGAAGACGTGAATATGGAAGGAACTTTTGGTCTGGCTAACCACAAGAAAGTCCCATTGCTTGTTGTTGGCAAACCTATTGTTTCTGTTGATGGTAAGTGAGTATGATCATCTTACTGTTATAATCCTAATAAAAGAGCCACCAGGGTCTCTTTGAGATCAGTTTAAGGTTTGTTTTTCTTTTGTTTCTGTTAGGTGTTGTAACATTACACATGATTTTGTGTTGGTTGAAATAATGTTATGTGTTTTCTTTGTGTTAATGAAGTGAAAGGAACATGACTTTAATTTAAAGCTTTAACAGTTTTTGGTCATTTTTAGTGACAAAAGTAACTTTTCATTCTGTTATAAAGTTGAATAGAAATGACAAAAAAAAAGATTTATGATAGAGACTAAAAACACGTTCACTAGGCTTCTATTGACTATTAGGCTATGGTGGGGAGTACCCACTCTTTTCCACATTTCTACACCTCTCCACGTCAGCGTCACATCAGGTTCCATAGTTTTTTCACATTCTCCACATTTGAGGGAAATTGTTCCATATTTTCACACCGTCACGTCATTTTTCTTTTTCTAATTTTAAATTAAAACTTAATCTAGGAATTAGGCTTTTGATGGATGATTTACCTCTAGTTGATGAGGGACTTGATAATGATTCATTAAATTTGGGAAAATTTTACTTGTTTCTGAGTTTGTTGTGGTGTTAATGGTGTGTTTATCCTTAACTCCTCTTTGGTGGTTGTATCAAATGTTGTGGTTTAGAATGTTGAATGCTCTTCACTTGCCTCTAATGAGAAAGCTAATAATCAAAAGACACATGAAACTTGCAATAACATAAATTTCCATGACTGTAAGACTATGCGTAATGCATACCACACCCCCACTTTCATCTTATTGGGCCATCTCATCACTTGCACCCCTCATCCCCTCATCCCCTCACATAAGCCCCCCACGCCCCCTCTCACGCCCGGGCGGCGCAGTGTTTCACGCCCCTCACCTTCTCCACGTGGCTCACGCCCCCTCCTCTCATACTAGTATTACGCACAGCCTAAAAATGCAAAATAGTGTTCAATAACAGAAAGGTTCTGCCTTTGTAGATCACTTTTTGATAAATCCAAAAAACATCAGAAACCCAATTTCCAAGACACATGAAACTTGCAGCAACACAGATTTCCATGATCTCATGTAACTTAGGATTCGGATTCGTCTCAAATTTTGATAAACTTTTTTTGATGAATGGATCTCATATTCGAGTGGCACCGTGTATTATCTAAGTTGCCGTCTCAAATTTTGATAAACTTTTAGTTTTTCATACCAAGTATACCAGTGCCAATTATCTTCAGCCCAAGTGGTTGAGGTAAGATACCCAAGACTTTATTAAAATGGTGAGGTCTTGGGTTCAAGTCTCACTTGTGATAAAAAAAAAGTTTCAGGTTGGCTAGTGGCTTTTCTCACCTATAGTGGATTTCCTCCTGAGGGTAGTGAAGAACTGGAGATGATCGGATAAGCCAGTGGCCCGTCAGTGATCCAAATTGCCGTTCAAAAAAAAAGTATACCAATGTAAGATTTGTAAATTCTTTTTAACAATGTCATATTTTCTTCTTTGAATATCCAAAAATCATTTTTTTCGTTACTACACGGGTCATAAAAATTGATTTGACATCCAATAATAATGTCTTAATTCAACTCATATTAAACGTTTAAAATATTTTCAAAATCCAGTCACAAATCTTTCTTTTGGACACCTTCGGATTCGGATTAGGTTGAATTGAGAAAATCCATTTGAGAGTGAGTTAGAGTTTGGTTGAATTGGTTTGAATAGAATTGTAGTTTGGTTTTTATAAAATTAATGGTTTGTAAAATGTATATATATGTATATATAGGTGATTAAATTTGAAAGAAAAAAAGAGTCGTTGGGGGCAACGGTCACAAGCACAACAAGCAACCTCTCCACACCGTGGAGAATACCACGCGCGGGCTTCCACGCTCGTGGACCACGCCGGGGGGTGTGGTGTTCCACGGTAGCCACGGTGCCACATCACCCTTCACGGTGCTTTCACGCGCGTAGTCCTCACGGTCTTAGAGACCAAACATATCATCGAATTATTTACTGTGAGACATAAAGGGCGATCACTGAATTGACAGTTCAAAAAACGAGGACAAAAAATAGTTTGTCAATAACTCACAAGAATTATTCTTGGCAAAATACTGATATAAACAATGTTTTTAGGACCTGACTAGACATTGAAGCAGACCGGATTTAAGAACCGAACGACGTCATAAATATTATAAAAATAAATCAATCCAAACAACCATTAATCCTTCAAAAACCAGCAAGTCAATTCCAATAATTTTAAACTAACAATTAGCTATGAAATACGAATCCAAAAGGATTAAAAGATATTAAAAAAAATTGCTAACCGGTCCGACCACCCGGTTTCTAGTCCGACCACATTCTGGCCCAACCGGCCGGGTCGCAGCAGGCCCGTTTCAACACATAACCGGACCGGCTAAGTCTACAGTTCCTAGTCCGACCGGTCGGTCCAGTCTGAGTTACAAAACACTGGATATGAACAATAAAAATCTAAAATATGCATGTAAAAATGGGTGTTTTATTAAAATAAATAGTAAAATAATAATATTGATATCGTTATTCATAGAAAATAATCTACTACAATACTGTATGTAAAACGAATTACAAATAATAAAACAAAATGTAACATAAGTGTAAAATAATTCAAACCACAGGTCTTCAATAGGTTGTATCTATAATTGTATCATTCACACAGTAAACAAACTAGTTTAGGAACTCAATAGATTTCGAGTCTTCTCTAAAAGCACTCGTCAATGTCTTAGGATACAAAATCCAAAATAGTGTGTACTACCAAAAATGAGTCACGTGCCTGATGAAATTTTGTTTTCTTGTTTGTACGTGGAAATCAAAGAGAAGAAATTGTGATGGTGGAATGAAATAGAGAGTATTCCTCTCTAATTTTCTAGAACAAAAGCAAGGTTGCTAGGTTCTCTCGGTTTGGTATGATTGAGAGAAAAATTGGTTTCTCAAATCATCTCTAAAATGAACCTTCAAAGTTAATTTATTACACAAAAGAAACCTGAGTTTTTTTTTTAATTAGTGTTGATAAAAAGTTTATTTAATTGAAATGGAAGATTTAAAAAATAATTACTAAAATAGGTGTTTTTTTAAATTTCTCTTTTCTCACTCATAATCTTACTATTCTAATAAATGAAAATCTCAACAGGACACGTGTCACTCTCTGGTTACTCCTTATCTTTATTTTTCCGTCTCTCTCTCCTATTAAATATTAGATTTTCTATTTCTCTCTCATGTTAAATAATAATCTTTATATTAATAAATCTAATTACGAATACTTATTATTTAATTATAAATAGTTATTATATCATCAATCAAATGAACTTAATATGAACTAACATTTATTAATTAAATTAAAAAAAATATTTTAAAAAAAGTTAAAATAATCATTTAAAAAGTATAAAACATTAAATAGGAGTGAGAAAAATGAAAAAAATAAAATAAACGTTTATTAAGAACATTTTATAAATAGAATTTTTTTTTTATCCAATAAGATTAAGAGTAAGAAAAAGAAAAAAAAAATAAAAACACATATTTTTGATAAATATTTTTTAAATAATCTATTTTGATAAATAAATTTTACACCAACATCATTTTGAAAAAAAAACTCAAAGAAACCTTCATGCCCCCATTGACCTTGTAATAAATAAGACTTAATGGACAAACTCAAGTGAAAAAATTAAAGGGGTGGTGTTCCCTCAAGCGATAAATCTCACCACTCAATGACCACATGTCACCTCAAAAGTTGTTTGACAAACAAAAGAGAAATCCTCGTGAAAAAATCAAGGGGTGGTGTTCCCTTACGTGATTGTGTCACATTAATGCCAAATAGGATCACGTTGTGTTTTTTTAGGGTATACCTAATGATCTTAATTACATTAAAATGAATTTAATTAATCAACCAAAACCCTTATCGGACCAAAAGCCCCCTAACTAGTTGTCACACGATGTCATTCAATGGACTCTTGTGCTTTCTTGACTCCGTGCCACCGTCCTATGACAATGCATCCATAACGTCATACGATGGTTCACCCTTTTGAATAGTCCATGTTCACTGGCAACCCATGCACGACCATCACTAAACTCCACTTTGTATTCATCCTCATCCGTATCAGTTTCATCTTTATCAAACTTGGGCTCATATTCCAAGTCACCATCTAGATAAGTTGGTTCAGATAACCGGGGTGGGTGATGGCCAAATTGTTGCTGCTCTCTATCGCCCGTCCCCGACGACGGCGCATGACTCGGTTTCCGCCTTGATTGTCTCCCTTTGTAACTCGAGATCTTGGATCCTTTGCTAGAGCTGTCTGGTCTCCTTTTATATTTCAAGATTGCAAAATCGTTGTCAAAGTCGCTTAATCTTAAGATCCCATATGTCATAACCAACTCTTCCGACACATTGGTCGGCATGATTCAACCAGAGCCTCGAGAGAGTCTTTTGTTCCACGCAAAGCCATTTGACAACTAAAAGCTCTGATACCACTTGATGCACATTGATGCATGATTCAAATAGTTTAAGAACAATCGAGTTTAATCAATAGATTTTCTACCAAATGATTCAGAGAACAAAGCTTAAAGCTTTCGATATTCAGTAATTAACAAAAAAAACTAATTACAACTATAACCTATAATCTAATTTATAATACAACTGGACAAACTTGAAACTAAATATACACAATTTTAAATTCAAATAAATAATCAACAAAAAACTAATTACAACTATACCCTATAATCTAATTTATAATACACTTGGACAAACTTAGGAAACTAAATATACACAATTTAAAATTCAAATAAAAGATAGTGATAATCTTCAGATAATTCAATGCCTTCTCGAACCTTCCATCCGATCCACTAACTCGAATCGACCCCGAAACATCCTGGTGGACCAATACCCGGATCAAACTGTCCTTTTAAGATATACCCGCGTCACTGACCAAATACCCATATTTAGACCCATTGATGCTCTACATCATATTTACATAAAAGGTATTCAATGATTGAATAGGAAGTCAAATTTCACCCCTTTTTTTTATAGAACTACTAATACTCATAGGTTTATTTGTTTTTTGGTATCGAATTTCACTTTAACAAAACAAAATCCATATAATGTAGAGAGCAAAATATGAGACCTAGGAAAGTTTCCCTTTGAAAATAAACCCGAAGCTTTTCATCCCTCAAATTTCATATCCAGAAGGCAGTACCATGGAAGTTCAATCGAGCGCTCAAGTCTCTGTTCCAATCTCCAGAAAATCATCAAAACGATTTTTGTTTGACAAACGCTACGGCTATGTGTACGTCTCTGTCTGTATTACTGTCTCAATTTCTTCAATTATATGATTACAGTATCTATCAATTTCAAAATTGTTATTGCAGATATGATGATTGGAAAGAACCTTCGGAAGTTGCCCTAGCCTATGGCCGTGGAATGTAATTGCTTCTTCACACCTTGTAATTTAATTCGTTTCTTACTAATTCTTAAATCCACATTTTGACCACAAAAATTGAAGAAATTTAGGGTTTTAGAAGCTCGATTGTATAGTGAGTGCTACAACCAATAATTTTAGGTTTGGAAAGTGGGAATTCATATCAATATGATCAGAATTGTTCAATTTCTGAAGAAGAAATTGTTACAACCTCAACTCTGTAAATAAATAAAATTGGTGCAGATATAGTGAAGAAGTTTGCAGAATTATGAATTTGGATGGTATTAACTTCTGGTTTTCGCAAAACAAAATTTAGTTTCTGTTTTTTTTTTTCAAAAGTTGGAAGTGTAGGGATTGTCAAATTTAGGTTTGTTGATGATGAAGTGAAAGAAAGTTATGATAATCTGCTGATGTTCAATTTTCTTTTCTTTTCTGAAGGTTTTGCATTGTGCCTCTTGGGAAAGCTTTGTTTACAATGGTTTCTGAAACTGTATGATTGGTTTTTCTTTAATATAGTTTAGCTCTTGTTTTTTTATTAATCAAACAAAAATGACTTCTAGTTTTTGCTTATAAGTTATAGTTTGAGCTTAATTGAACTCGTTAAAGCATGCATACCTCTTGGCTTTGTTGAAATCATATTTTCCTTGCATATAGCGGCTAAAATCTTGGGTGGAATTCTACTGGGTATGTTTGTTTGTTTTGTTTATAGTGGCTAAAATCTTGATGAAGGCATGACCGTGAAATCAATCATATAGGGATCAAATTTCATCAAGAAACGTAGGTAACAAGGTTTTATAAGTGTGAGAAGAGTATGACAACAAAGATATGTAAAAGTAAATCACAATTGAGATCTTGTTGTGACTTAAGTCACAGATGCAAGTTCCTACAAGATTCATCAGTTTGAAAGATTTTATGTTGTCTTTACTTTCTTGACTTTGTATAATGTGTTCTACTTTAACTTCTCCATATTATGTATATTCTTATGACATTAAAGATATTGTCTTGCATCATTGATAAATAGAGTAATGTGAAAACATCAAACTCTATAGCATAGTTTAGTTGAGAGAGTAACGAAGAAGGATATCTTTATATTTTGTTGAACGCTATGTTGCAGGGGCACATAGGCGCACTGAAGGCGCATAGGCCTTGCCCAGAGCCTAGGCACAATGCTCTTAAAAAAGTGAGTGCTTTTTTAAGCGAGACCCATAGTATAAAATACTATTTTTAGCGGTTTTAGACGTGTTTTAGGCTTGTTTTGGGCTAGTTTAGGTTATTTTAGGTTGATTCCAGGCTTGTTTAGGGCTAGTGTAATCGTTTCAGACCTGTTCAGAAGATTTTTAGCTGGAACTTAGCCTCAGTGCCTGAAAATGGGTGCCTAGGCGCGTGCCTTGTGTGCTTTTGACAACCCAGGTTGAACGTCAAATTGATTTATATCATATTAGTATATGCATGAAATTAGTATGTAGTTTTGATAAATATCTAATTGATTTTCGGTATATTTATATAAATTTCAAGAAAGATAAATATTAGCAAATAACTCGAGTCACATGAAAGCCATATGCATACAAATTACATTTCTACTGCAATTTTTTTACAATTCAAGTAAAACAAACTTGAAGTGATGATTCTGTTTTACAAACAGGTGAACCTTGCAGCAAGCCGAACCATTGAAGTTCTTGAGCAACCAGATCAACTTTCATCTCGATCACTACAACAAGTTAACAATCTCAACAATCTCAACAATCAGTTTCACCAAGTGATGTTTTCTATGAAGAACATGCAGTCGAATATTTTCAAGTTCAATGGGATTTCATACCAAAGGCTATGAATCGTTGATTACAATGTGCGTCTAGGATGATATTTGTCTAAGAAATTGGGAACATTTGGATACTCTTTTTGACCATGTTTTGCACTTGGGTCTAGTATAATGCGCAGACAAAAAAAACTTTTATTATGTGTTTGAACGAGTGTTTAAGTAGACAAGTAGTTAACTCTAGTCGAGATAAACGTGTTGGCATGTAACAGTCTCGAAAGCTTGCAACTGTCTCGAAATGAACCGAGTTGCTGTTGGTTAGACGGACATATTCTGTTTTATACAAATAAAGTTTGAACTGCATTTGTAGGGAAAAAACATATTAGTTGATGATTTAGTTGAGGGTAAATTATATGAGATAAAAAATAAGATTCACACTCTTTTATATTTAAATATATTTGGTTTTAAATTCTCATTATTTTCCTTTTCAAATTATTCAATAATTTCAGAAAATAAGTGGCTGAGGAAATTTAGATGGCATATTCTCTCAATTTGAGTTGGAATATTCTACCGATTTACCGTAGAATGCATATGTATGATAATTCTTGACTACAACCAAATGTTTCTTCTATTTTTGTTATATATATTATACATAAAAAGATTAAAAAAAATAAAAAATAAAAAATAAAAAACTCGAATATGAAATATAGTTACATTTTCTGAGTTTTAGTATCATAAAAAAATCCCTAAACTAGTTTTAGTATCCATCAACTTATAAAAAGTATATGAAAAAATTACCAAATTAATTTTTGTATATTAAAATGTTAAGCTTGTATAAAATACATATACTTTGAAATACAGGTACTTATTTTTAAACAAATGAAATAATTCAAACTATGATCCATTGTCCGATAATAAATTCAGGTTTTCACTTTGCCATTAAAACTCCAAAATTTCGTTTTCGTTTGCCAAAAATAATTTTTACTCGCATAATCATCATAAATTACACTTGATTTCCACTCGGTTTCATGCAGTGAAACAACAAAACGTTTTCTTCTTAATAAGCAAAATCAAGTGTAAATCTACGCTGATTATGTTAGCGAGATTGTCCTTAACAAACAAAGTGAAAGTTAAAAGTGTAATTTATCAAATTAATAATATAAATTATTATCAGCAATGTGTCATAATTTTAATTATTAAAATCTAGTTCGTTATAAATCTAAATTGAGTAAAAGCTTTTTTGAAATCTTTGTAAGGGTGAAAGGGGCACCCAACCCGGGTGAGGAGTGGGTTGGCCAAGTAGACCGAGTACCCGGGGGTACACCACCCCCTTCAATTCGAGTTGGCCGAGTAGCTCAAATCGAGTTGAGGAATCAAGTAAATTTACTCGAACGTGGGAGAGAGAGAGAGAGCCGTTGGGGGAGAGAGAGATAGGGTTTATTCAACACTTGTATTACACGGGTTTTTAGCAATTGATAGAGGGCTATTGATCGCAATGAAATAACGATTCTAAAGGATCAAACCATACCTGGAATTGTTGTGTGACGATGGAGAATGGCTGGATGAACAGATTCGGTGTTCTTCGAGCTTGATCGAGCTCCATAAGTGTAATGCGATGCGTGTGTGTGTTTAGAAAGTTCAAGTGTAGGATTACGAAGGTGCCAGACTTCTTTTATATCCTCAATTTTATACAGATCGTGCTAATTGAATCCGAGTTATGATTAGGACGGTTTTGGGAGTTAATCACGAGTTTAATCATTGATTTGATGGAATTGGATCGTTAATCATATTCGAAATTGTTACTATAACGTTTATGCATGATTTCTACAAGTTAATTCACATGAATTTGTGGTAATTGGAATTGATTTTGAATCGGTTGACTTTCAAAAGTCAAAAATGAGTAAATGAGTTAAATGAGTAGGGTGTTTACAATGAAATCTGAGTAAATAAGTAAAATGAGTAGTTTTAAGGTGACAGAATTCTATTGTACAGTTTTGGTACGTAAGTAGGTAAATGAGTTGGGTGCCCCCTTCACCCTAAGGGAGTAGACACTTTTTTATGGAAGATTATTTTTTAATACTGTTTTATAAAAAAAACAAAAATAAAAATTAAAAAAAAATACTCCAAACTGCTTTGTTGCCACCGTTGGAATATCGTAAAACAAGCAAGGTAAAAACTTTCCCAAACCTGAGAAAGTGTTAGGCCCTGTTTGGTAGCCTCTTAATGTCATTAAGAGGCTACCTCTTAATGGTTCAAAACCTCTTAATGATTAAGAGGTAACCTTAAGTCTGAATGGTTAAGAGGTAACATCTTAATGGTAAGTACTCACAAGTTACATGACCCCTTACCTCTTAATTATTAAGAGGCTTTGAACCATTAAAAGGTAGCCTCTTAATGACCATAAGATGCTACCAAACAGCCCCTTAATTGTACAAACCGTATAAAATTAGAGGAACAAACACCTTTCATCTTCTCCATCCTTCTTATCCTGAAGGATCCACAACACACCATCAAATTCATACTAAAATGCGCATCCTCTCGAGGCCACCGTGCCTCTCATCGTCTTCTCAATCTCTCACCAGACCCACCTTCCACTTCTCATCAATTTCAACTCACTCCACTTCATCTTCATCACCATCATCATCATCTTCTTCCCCCTTTAGTTTTCTTAGCTTTAAACCTTTCAATAAGCGTTTTCATTTCTTTAACCCACCTCGTTCTTCCCTCAAAGAAACCAAGAAACAGCAGCGAACCCTGCAGACGAACGCCCCTCCGCCGCAGAGCAGTATCAGGAGGCTATTGAACTTCAATAATAACCCTAAGGATGATGATGATATTGGTGGCGGTGGTGATGATGATGGTGATGAGAATGAACAGAAACAGACGGCGATTAAAGGGACGATTTTGGCTGGTTTGTTGCTGGTGGGTGTTGTTGGGGGATTTGGTACTGTTGGTTACATTTATAGAGATCAGATTAATGCTTTCTTGATTCAGTTTTCTAGCTTCATTGAAGGTATTATACCATTGTTTTGTAAATTCGTATGTTGATTTTGGTTGTTTTGATTTTTGGGTCAAAATTAGGGTTGTAGGAGGACTTGTATTGTAAAAACAATCAAAGGGATGTAGATGTTATGAAAGGTTTATTTGATAAAAAGGTTGATATGTAAAACAAACGAGAGAGACACAGCTTCTGGTTGTACATTGAGCAACACATCACGCGCACGTGATGTATGCGCCTCGCAGTTTTTTAAACGAAGAAATTGATTGTAGTTTGGGTTACATTGCTAATGAGTAAAGCTAAAAAATTTAGCTGAAAATGGAATGGGAAAGTCACCTAGAGGTTAAAAGTTTTTACATCCTACTAATGTGATTTGTAAATGAGAACTAGTTCGTTATCGATTGGTTATTTTAATGGCTGCTTTGTAATCATATGTAGTATGTTATTTATGTATGAAATTCATGGAAACAAGTCCTTAAAATCTTACATCTTTTGACTTGTTATCGGTTATCCAAGCAGCCCATTTTGCCAATTATGCTTGAGCTTGTTATCAGCCTCAACGGTACTTGCACCATGAACTTGTAACCTTCAAAGTTTAAACAAGAAACCAGTATTGGTTTTTTATGTATAAATATTATCATTGAAGAAGTTATTTATGGGGTCTCAAAACTAACTTGTTTAGCCAAGCTGCCAATTGAGCTTGATATTTCTCCTATTCCTCAAAGTTTTGTCATGTGCACAGGATATGGCCCTGCTGGATACGCGCTTTTTGTTGCAGTTTATGCTGGCCTGGAAGTAAGTCGCTAAGTCTCTTGTGTGTATTAATGAAATTCAGTTTTAGTCTTTCAAAGATGGTTTTATATTACTTGGTCATTCAGTAACAAGGCATTGCTTCAATTCTAGTTCTTTGTTTATGTTCTGTCACATAGTATGTAATCTACTTGAACTACATACCTCGAAAAGTAGTAGTGGCCCGTATATAAGCAAAAAGAAATACCAATAAATAATAGAATACTATAAACAATTATACACCTATTATGTTCCCTTTGGCATGTTGTCCTTTCTTTCTTCTGCCTGATATGTAGAGGTAACAATTAACATGGTTAGCTTAAATGTGCGGGACGGGTTAAACGGGTCGAATGTAGACCAAATGGTATATTGAATGCATAAAAAACCACCTAAACTATTTCTTCCCCAAAAATTAGATCATTGAAATTATTTACTTTTGTAAAATAGATTTTTTGAACAAAAGGTGTTTTGGCAACCCATCCGACCCGCTTCAGTTTGCCCCAACCCGCTTTACCCTCCCCATTTTGCCGCCTCTATTTGGCTCGTTCATAGGCACAATTGGATACTGATGCAAGTAAGCATTTTCTTGTAGGTACTTGCAATACCAGCAATCCCGTTGACGATGTCAGCTGGTCTTCTGTTTGGATCATTGACAGGCACAGTACTTGTATCTATAAGTGGGACTGTAAGTCATTAGACAAGATGTTTACACAACCATTGATGTACCGAGACAAATCATTAATTGCTATTTTGCATCTGTTTCAGGTAGCAGCAAGTGTTGCATTTCTAATTGCTAGATATTTTGCGCGTGATCGGATACTTAAAATGGTTGAAGGAAACAAGAAATTTCTTGCAATTGATAAAGCGATTGGAGAAAATGGTTTTAGAGTTGTCACACTTCTCCGTTTGAGCCCATTACTCCCGTTTTCTCTTGGAAATTACTTATATGGACTTACATCAGTCAAGTTTGTTCCATACGTCTTAGGAAGGTTAGCCTTTACATAAATTACAATTTTATATATATTTTTTTATACTTCCCATATGTTATATACAAAAATGTAACACTTAACCTTTTTGGACATGAAAGAACTGCAACATTTCATTCATTGGGAGGTTATGTCTGCGCATTGTTGCATTTATGTTGCAGATAGAGGGATTTTATTTATAAATTGGACAGAACATTATAAAAACCTATGATTGTATGCAGTTGGTTGGGGATGCTACCTGGAACATGGGCTTATGTTAGCGCTGGTGCATTTGGTCGTGCAATCATTGTGAGTTTTCTTTTAACCAAGTGTTCCACTAAAGTCACTCAAAGTTTTTTTGTTCCTTTAAAGTCATCAACTTTCATGAGGTGTTCCAATCTTGTGAATTTTTTTGTAAATGTTAAAAAATAAAAATTTCAAAAAATTAAAATTAAGTGACCTAAATAGAACAAATATGAATCTTAATTACTATTTAGTGATTGTTTTTTTAATTAACTTGAATTAAGAGGTAATAGTGAAGGAAAAAGATCACTAAATAATAACCAAGTTTCATAATTTTCAGTTTTAAATAAAAATTAATCACTAAGTAGTAACTAGAATTTGTATATGTTCTATTTAGGCCACCTAATTTGAAAAAGTTCTTAAAATAATAAAAACAAATTACGAGATTGAAGCATCTAATGAACGTTGAGTGACTTTAGAGAAACAAAAACACTAGTGATTTTAGTGGAACACTTGGGAAACTTGGTTACTATTGTGTGAAGTTTTTCTTTTCTTTTTTTAAATTAAATGAAAATTTAACTGGCAATTGAAGCTCGGGCCCGCCTTTTCTCCTACTTTTTATGCTTATTAAATTATATTTTTTTGCAGCAAGAAGAATCAGGATTGGGTTTAGCAGGGGGGACTAATCAGCTACTGACTTTGGGTGTGGGATTACTGGCAACAGCCCTGGCTGCAACCTATGTCACACGGTTAGCCAAGGTTAGACATCTGGTCATGATCACCCACTAACCGGTTTCTTAAGTTATTATTTTATTTTAACTAATTACTTCTGCTTGCAGGATGCCATGAAAGACATTGAATAAGACATATAACCATTTCTTATTCTGGCATAATCTAAGAGCTTCAACTTACAGAATCCATGGATATCACTCATCAGAATCAGATATTGTATGTAAATTCTAAATGGCCACTTGTTGAAGCAGCTGTAAATTTGAACCCCCTTTATTATTGTTATCATTTTAAGCACATTTTTGGGTCCTGATTTCTATAGTGACAGCAGATCGCTGCCAAGGACTATACACCGTCTCTTAATGCTTAGTGGTTCGTATTCTTTTCATGAAATAGAAATAGATAGATGTCGCCATACTCGAAAAGGATACTTACATAAATAAGAATGCATACAATATATATATTTATATACACACACAGATCTATCTAAAGATTATTTATATATTAAATTAAATCTAAAGAGTTCAATGCTAAAAGATAGCTAAACTTTTGAAGATATGAAACTCTTTTCTAGCGGGTTAATTTTTCAAATTTAAATCAAACCCGGTTCTTAAATCTTCAACATGATACTTTCTTGAGCAACACATATAGAGCCCGGTTTCTTGTTAAGAACAGAGTATGAAGGTAATAATCGAGTCCGGTTGTTTAATCAAAACCCGGGAATTAACTTATAACGACGTATCGTTGTCATATTGCCTGCTTCGTGTTTGTTTGGAGGCATGGGAAGTTGCCCCTTGTAACTTGTGATCTGGTTTTGTCAAGGGTTCATCATCAACCTGTTTCCATGCACACATTTATCTTTACAATCCACGTGGCTATCATGAATAAACCTAATAAATATCCAGATTTTGTTTATAAAAAAATTCATACCTTTACAAATTTTCTTATAAGAAAATCTTGCTAGCAAGGTTGTGTAACATAAAAGTAGAAAAACGTGGCATAAGTGCAACTATTAGAAAGTAGCCATATGTTTTCAATGGGACATCGCAGTGGTTAAGTGACGTGTCTCACAACTAAAAGGTTAGGGGTTCAAATCTTGCAGGGTACAGATTGTGATATATCTATCCTAGAAAATCTAGGTGGTGGTGTTCAGGAATAAGAAAGTAACCAAATATTAGTAAAAGTAATCATAAACTCGGAGAAGATGTTACTTGTGATGAAGATCATGTTAAAACATATCCTTAAATAATGATTTGTCAAAATATGTTTAGATTTGTCAAAAAAAATCAAGGTGTGTATAAATAATATTTGCAATACTTTGAATAAATTACCCTTTAATTCTTCATCCTTGACTCCCCTCCATTTTCTCAAGCCTCCCTTTGTAGAGCTTTCCTGGGATTACAAGTGAACGTTGTGTACTCAATCTGCAACATTATCAAAATGTTAAATAGTTAAGGAAAACATGGCTCCTTAAAAATTCTTAATTATAAAATCTTAATCTCTGATGTTTACCATCATAAATGTCGAAAAGTGCTGTCTAAATCGACATTCCACACTAGTAAACCATAACCTACCTCAACTGCATTTAGCTTAGGAACAATCTGGCCCACCAAAGAGAACATTTTCATGGTTGGGCAGTCCTCTATCACTAACCTTTCCAGATTTGGCCATTCAAAACTCCGATTCCCAGAGAAAAAGCATGCAAGTTTTGGTAGCTTTATTAGTCGAACAGTGTGAATCTTAGGTAACATGACGTTTTCAACAGAATATTCTTCTGTTTGTTCTAGAATCTTCTCGAGCAACCGACATTGATTTACAGATAACTCTTCCAGATTCTGCAGCCTTGGGAGTAAACTCGAGGGTATAAGTTTCACCAAATTGTTGCAGTTTCTCACCTCTAGGATACTAAGTTGACTAAATGATTCAGCCACGGTGTCTGTAGACCATAAGGTATTCACACACTCGAGGTTGTCAATTCGCAGTTTCTCCAAGCTTGGAAAAACAACCTGTTTTGCAGGTTTCATTTGCTATGTAAGTTTCATGGACTATGCAAACAAAATCCAACAGAAATTACACAAAATAGAGGCTAGCAAATAGCAATCACAAAGATGAAATTTGACCAACTTAATAATGAATAAGTTGATTCAGATTATGATTTATCGCTAACGGGTCAAATGGGTCAATTTAGAAAAAAAAAATAGCTGCAAGGACCCAACTAATCTAAGTAGATGGATCGAGACCCAGATCCACCCATTTACGTTTTTATATACAAGACCTCCTAATCATTTTATTAAAAAAACGTAGATTATAATTGTAGTAATATAACTTATGTAATCATATTTGAAACACCAATTACTTGTAAAAAAATGAGAAGTTTTGGACATGTGTCTTGGATCAACACATCCTGACCTGCTTTGACACGAACCATTTTGACTTGTTACCTCACACGCCCATTTTGACACAATTTTGACATTCTATGACAGTATCAACTTCAGTCACCAAATTTAACATAGAAACAGAAACCTTGTGATTGGGAAGATGTATATTACCTTTTCAACAAAGAACACCTTATTGGAGTTTGAATGGTTTTCCTCTAAAAACCCTCCTGACCCTTCGCCATTCAAGCTTGAAGTTGAAACAAAGGACCCCATTTTATAACAATTCAGGATTCTTAGTTCTTTCAGAGAAAGCCACCTTAAAACAGACATCCTAGTACAAAAATGGACCAAATTTGGTAGATTCTCAAGCTCAATACTACATATTTGAGGGAGAATTATGTCATTAGGTTCTGATTTTCCTCCATTATATTCAACAATCGTTTTCACCGACATACACGATTCTACTTTTAGTTTCTGGAGCCGGGGTACACATCTGGCTACCCACACTGGGAAGATGCAATCAAGGAGGTCACAACTTGAAACTTCAAAAGAAGCAAGTCTCTGAAACCTACTAGTTTCTTTTGGAGTCTTACTTCTATCCCACCATATTTGTCTCAAATTTGGTAAGTTTCCTAAAACTAAATCGACCAATTTGATTAGTGAAACAGAAGCAAAATTTTGGTGGGTTTGTGAGTGTTTAATGGTAAAGAGTTGTTGAAGTGAAGCACAATTAATAATATGAATTTCTTCCAACATTTGCAATCTAGGAAGCATGTTGATTGGTCCAAGATCTAATAGTTGATTGCAGCTAATGACTTTCAAGACTTGAAGTTTACTAAAACTCTTATCTGGAAGTTGGGTGTGCCATATGCCAATCATGCTACTCAATCCATCTAGGTATAATGCTTGCAAATTAGGCAATGCAACCTACAAAAGTCCATCACTTGATATCAGGGAGTGTATGATTACATCGTTTTCAAAAATATTTCACTTAATATTATGCACCAAATGCTGTGATTCTTAATCATTATTCAATATCTATTTCTTGTGTCTATGTGACTCTGATGGAAGTCAATTGTGGACAGCAAATGCCCAGTTAATTAACTAAATAATTTTTGATATTTCTAGACAGCCTTAAATAGAAATACTTTCATTTTCTTTTGGAATTTGAGAATATGATATGAAACATACCTTTTCATTGAAGAGATTCTCCTCCTGATGCACATCAGAAGTAACAAATGCTTTAATTTTAGGGCAACTTTTGATTTCAATCAACTCCAGTGATGGAAACTGTAAACTAGTACTCCCTTTGCAAAAACTTGAAAGTTCTGGAAGATCTACAAGACTGATGTGAAATAATTCAGACAGAACAATAATGTCATCTTCTCCTTCATTAGCAAATATTGTTTCCATCATCTTACACGAGCATACCTTCAATTCTTGAAGTTGAACAAGATTCTTTATTGCACAAACTGAGAAAAGATGGATCAAACCATCACATTCATATATATGAAGAGAATTCAAGTTCTGTAAGCTTGTATATGCATGTGGATTAATATTCTTATTCCACCATAGATGTTTTAGTAGTGGTAACTTCCCCAAAATGAGGTCTCTAACACAAGGTAAAGTTGCTAAATTTGCATCATTCTCGTTGTGAATATCGAGTTCGTTAAGTTCGCACACCTCTTCTACAGAATCACACCATTCTATGGAGAGAATTTCAAGATTTTTCAACATTTTTTGGATATATGATGGAAATACTAGTACTAGTTTGTCACAGCCAAAAAATATTAGGATCCTCATGCTGTGAAAGTCTGCAGTAGAAAATTGGCGGGGCCAAATTTCATTGACAGAATGTAGCTCACGAAGAGTCAGCTCTTCCAGGGAAGGGAAGTCAACCTGCAATACTGACACCATCACAAAAAAAAATTTGTTCAGCAACTAGACGTGGCAAGGTGGGTTGGCCTGGTAGGTTGGGTAACGGGTCAATACAAGTTATTTCTACTATAGGTCAAGTTTGGTTGACTAGAAATATTTTTTGCTAAATTCCTATTTTCTTTTAATAATTTGTCGTGTAATTATGATTACAATAACCTTACTTAAAAAAAATATGATTACGGACGCAATATGGTTACAGTAATAATCTAAATCTTTAAATAAAATGATTTAGGAGGTTGTATGCTTTAAAATAGAATTTAGACAACTTTAAGCCTGTTTGACCCATTTCCCTTATAGATAATGGTATTGTTTTGACCCGTTTGAGATAAAAACACAACCTAAATCGATCCATTCATAAGTAAATGGAACAAAAATCCACATGTATCAGCAATGCAATGCCGAAAGGAAATCGTTACCTTTGAACTGAAAAGGGGTTCTTGTACTAAATTAGCATCTGCTTCGGGGCAGAAACTCCAAAGACTTGGCAAAAACTCAAGCTTTATAGACTTCAACTTTGATAACACAATTCGACTAGATGAATCACCCTCATCTTTGAACAATATTACTTTGAGATTTTCGCAAGAGGACACGTATAGTTTTTGAAGCTCTGAAAGATCTCTGGCTGTGGATTGTGAAATAAGGTCTTTAAGTTTGTGACAACCAGATACATATAGAGTTCTTAGATTATGTAAGCATACATTTCTCATAGGATCTACCCACAAACAAGTTAACTCTGGTAAAATACTCAGCATTAATTCACGAAGCTCACAAAAGGATTGATCTGGGAGATGGTCATAACATATCATTCTAAGATCAGCAGCAGAAACAACCTTCAAGTTCTCCAAAACAGGAAAGATTTTGGTGTCAATCAAAGATTCAACCCCAGTATAACCATAGACCTCTAAACATCTCAAGTGTTTGAAACCTTTCCTCAAGTCATACACGATGCTGTTTAAGTCTTCTAAATAATTAACAATTGAGTAGTCCAAGACTAAATGTTGAGCCGATTTTAACAACTTATAAATGCCACCATGTAAACTAAGACCTTGATCGATTGCGATACTTAAGGTTTTGGGGTGCGAGTAATTTATTACCTGGCTAACATCCATCCCTATAAAGATTTTGTATCTCACCAAGTTTCCAAATAGTAGATCAGTGGGGAAAAGATTGACATCTGGGATATGGATCTCTAAGGTAGTCAAGTGAGATAAGTTCTTCAGTTCATCAAGGGTTGCTTGATTTTGACTATTTTGACCGTGAAATCCCCATTGGCAAAAACTATTCATCATGTACAAGCATTCCAAGTTAAACAAACTGGAGAACACACCAAATGGAATTACTGTCAGATTCTTACAATCTGACAAATCTAAAAGCCTCAAGCGTGAGAGTTCTCTAATTTCCTTTGGTAACTTTTCGATATCTGAATGCATAAAGCTAAGAATTTCTAGGTGTTTTAGCTCTTTGATATGTGACAAATCTCCTAGCTTGCAATGCTCAAGGCACAAAGTTATGAGTTTCCCCAAAGTAAGAAATGACAATGGTATGGATGGGATAGATACGTGATGCATGAGTACAACCTTGAGCTCTTTCATCCCATCAAAGTAATTTTTATCACCTGAAAATTGCACTAACCCCATAGAACCCTCTAACCGCCACAACTGAAGCTTAGGACAATCTATGCCAATGGGAAATCCTTCAAGATCATTCAGTACCATTGAGATTGCATAATAATTACCTAGCTTGTTTTCATTAGATGAATCTAGATATTCAGGAATCATCTTCTCCAAGAATATGTAGACACCCCTGCAAGCTACAGAGAGTAGAAAGTCCCGAGTAACATCATGCATCCGAAAACAGTCATCCACGTCACTATCTAATAATAAGCAACAAGCTTTGAGATCCTCAACAACTGTATGCACTCTGTCTCTTGCTTCTTCTAAAGTATGAACATCTTGGAATAATCTTAAACCTATTCCATATCTCACCAAAAATTCGACTGGAATATCAAGGTCTTCTTTGAACAAGCTACAAAGCAAGAAACATGCTTTTGTTTCTTCATCTTTTAGAAAGTTGAAGCTCAACTCTAATGAAGCAAAGACATTGGCATACACACCTTTGACATTATTAGATGTAGAACTCCTCAACTGATGAAGCGCATCACGCCAAGCATGTTTGCTCCTATGTCTTAAAGCACGTGCCACTGTCACAATTGCAAGAGGCAATCCTGAGCATCTCTTAGCAACCTTAGTAGCTATAGGATTAAGATCCGAAGAATCAACCCTATCACCTGCCATTTTCCTGAACAAATTCCAAGATTCCACTTGAGATAAAACATCCATATGGAAATTTCTTTGACTGTTCATAGCATTGCATACATCTACACTTCTTGATGTCAAGATAATCTTGCACCCTTTATGAAGATTGCCCTGTGGGATCCCAATCGTCTTCAAATCAAGCGGTGTCCATAGATCATCCATTATAATCAAAATCCTCTTTACTTGATTTAGCCTTTCGCGTAATCGAACAGTCCTCAAAAGCTCACCCTCCTCCTTCAAATTCAGCTCCAACATCTCTGCAAGATCACCTTGAAGTTTTCTCAAGTTAGGTTTATGAGAAACCACCAGCATCACCATTTCATCGAACAGTTGGAGTGCATACGCCTGTTTGGCAACTTCTTCCACAAAAGTGGTCTTCCCTATCCCACCCATACCATATACACCAACAATGTTGACACTATCATCTTCCAGTGCCTCCATCATCAATCGCAATTCGGTTTTTCTCGACTGAAAACCATCCAAATCTCCACCATCAGAAACACTAGTACTAGGCCATATGGGAGGCAGACGAGCAGGGTGCGAAACATGATCGAACTTTCCACCCTGAACGAGCGCATCAACAGCCTTTGATTTCTTCGTGGCTTCTCTGCTACTTCTGTAAATCAACTTCAAGTCAGGGCAGGAGCTGCTGAGGCACCTGTGATTTCTATCAACCTCATCTCTCAAAAAGTTATCGGATTCTGTTGCTAAATCATTTGCTTTAGCAAGCCAGGCATGTACAGTAGGCAGAACAGTTTCTCCGTTCCGGTGAGCTGCGTCCACTTGTTGTTGGACCCCCAATCGAGTATTTTCTAGACTCAAAATCTGAGTTTGTAAACCGTTAATGTTGTTATTGTGATGGAGAATATAATCAATTGGCTTAACAATTGGGCGAGCTGTGTATTCAAGCAGCTTTGCGATTACAGAAACAGCTATATCTACACCGCTCATTGTTCTTCAATTGAGAAGTTCAACGGGGAGACTTTTATCAAAAAAAGCAAAACTCAACGAGAAATTTGGAGCTGGTGAGTGCAAACGATTGTTGTGAAGGAGATGAGTAAAAAGTAATCAATTTTGTTTTGTGTTTTTTGGCGAAAAATAAGCAAATGAAGATAAGTCAACTGAGATTCATTTCTGAGAAGTTGCGTCCAATTGACAGTTGACATTTGGAAACAAATTCATTTCTATAATCCTGGAATCTTCAATCCATATAATAATCCACAATTTTGAATGATTCTATAGTCCCGCAAGTGATGTGGGCGTTGCGACGTGGTGGTGGATCGTAGTCCTGTAAAAGAGTGGTGGCTCGTCGGTGGCTAGAGGACCGTAGTCCTGTAAGAGAGAGCGACTCAATGGAGAAGCTGCACCAAAGGACCGCAAGGGGTGTCTCGGAGCTCAAGCTGGCATCGACGGTCGCTTGGAGCCCGTTTCCGCCAGGGGCCCAATATTTTTAAAAAAATTATGTGTATATATAAATAATTAATTTTTTTAAATTATTGTTATTATAATTATCATCAATTTTTGAAAAAAAAAATTATATTTAAGGGTCAATTTTTTAGTATCCTTTTGGGGCACCCGAAATCTAAAAAACGTCCCTGGAGGACCGTAGTCAGATCTACGAGGCGGAGAAGCAACTCAAGGGATAACCAACGGTATAGGACCGTAGTTCTGCAAGGGAGTGGTGAGGCGAATGAGAGGCTTGATGGAGGAGTGGAATCAAGATGGGGTTGTAGCATCTTCTATGTGGTTGTTCTTGGTATTTATTTAAAACTGCGAACACAACTAAATAAAACCTGAAAAGTCATCGAAACGAAAAAGTACTCATACGGGTTGTGCGGCTCGAAATTCTGACACGTGGAAAAATCCCGACTACCAATGGAGCAGCAACACGCACTCATGCGTGGCTGGAATTAGGTCACGAGCCTCACGATGGTGTATTGGTGATTAAAGTTTGAACTTCACTTGTTGGTGATTAATGAAGTCTAAGAACTTCACAATGGTGAATTAGTGATTTGAGATCATTGAATCTCATGGGAATTTGTAGGATTTGGATAGATGTGCATAAGCTAACCAAACAGGGGTATATATGGGTGTTGTATGAATGTTATTGGGGTCATATGGTAGCTTAAAACCCAAAGGGGATTAAGGTTAATGGGTTGGAATGGCTAGAAATCGTCAAAAACATGAAATCCCCAAGGGGTGGCGTAGCCTAAGCCAAAGGCCTCTGAGCTATTCCCCCTACGCTGGTACAAGTTGTTCTGATGTTAGGGGTATTGACTCGGGGTCTGTACCAGGGGTTTATATCATTACTAATGGTGTTTGTTGGGTATAGGTAAATCTCTGGTCTAGCCTCGGGGTGCAAGTCAAGCGGGATTGGATTCTCATGAAGACTATGTCGTGTTTTTGGGTGGTATTAAACCTAGCCTCCCTGTGAGGTCTTTAAACTAATGTTTTGATAGTAAACAATGGATCGTGATATATGTTGGTGATTTATCACCTTAACTTAAGTTTTGGGATGTAAAAGTTTAATGTGGTGTTGTTTTTGTTGTTAAAGTATAATGGTGCTTTTTGGAAATTGTAAATGGGACCAAACTTTCGCTTGTTGCTGAATGTTTTAGTTGGTTTGATTTTACAGGTGTTAAAAATACCAGAAACAATCGCTTTAGTAGGAGTTTATACTCTATGAAAATAGCTAGGTTAGTACAAACACCTAGTAAATTGTCTAGATCAAGTATTTTCACATGACATCTTTTTCTTTCGATAAAATATACAATTTATTCAAGTCATGTGGTGTTGTTAAGGTCATAATACCATGCAGACGTTCTTAACTTAACATAAAACGAGGATGTTTGTTCATCAACAACATGTTAAACCTAATGATGGATTGATTTGAATTAGCTCATGTTTGAACCGAACCATAAAAATAGATGTATAACACATTCAAGATAATAACTATTTTCATGATTTGAATAATTAAATGAAAGTTATTATTATTTTATATATTTTTTTTTACATAAAAGATAATGATTTTTTTGGTTAATATTACATGAGATGTGGATCAGACCTAGTTAAACAAAAACTAGAAAATAAAAATAAAATAGTTCATATTCCTGTCTCTTTCAACGGTATGTGTAAGTTGTAACACACTTGTAACTCTTTGGGTTTGAGTTACAGACTCGTTATATGTATTATTAATTCATTATATTAGCTTGTTATTTATTGCTCATTATTAACTTATTTAAAGCCCGTGTGAATGAACAGTAACTACATTAGTTTATAATTTGTTTTTATGTCTCCGCTCCTCACACCGAAAGACTCGGATCAGGTTTCCCTTACCGGCGTTGCTTGAAACCCTAGAGGCCAACTCCCCTTCTCACACCAAAAGACTCAGATTAGGTTGCCTCTTACCGATTTGGTCCACAGCTTTGTTTGAAACCCTAGAAGCCAAGTCCCCTTCTCACACCAAAAGACCCAGATTAGGTTTTCCCTTACTAATTTGATGTCCACGGCGTTGCTTGAAACCCTAGAAGCCAACGAGCTTCTGAAGGTAAAATTTCTTTGATTCTAAATTCGTTTTCATTTTAAATTCGCTTTGCAACAGCCTAACATGTCGTCTCCGGCGAAGGAAGCAAAGCTATGGGGAGGGAGGTTCGAGGAGGGAGTGACGGACGCTGTCGAGAGGTTCACCGAGTCGATTTCTTTCAACAAGTATTATATTTTTTTTCTTTAATGTTTTCAGTTTCTTTATAAGTATTGTGATGAGAGTGTAGGATCCTTTGAAGGATGCAGTTGAGATGGTAAGGATAGAAATGGTGGATGGTGGGTTGCTACAGGACTGCCTTGAATTGGGTAGCAGTAATTTGAAGGATGTGATTCAGATACTAAAAGATGTTACTTTGATGTACCTTGAATGAGAGATGGTTAATCTACATGATTCTGTTCTGAAGGTCGGTTTATATTTTGCATTGCTACTCATTATTATTTTTTGCAGTTTTGTTCTAATAGTGTGATTTTTGTAGGCTTTATTGCAATATGATCTTCCATATTTTGTTGTTGTTATGTAATGGTTTTGTAGAATTTAGTGGTTGCAGCTTGCAGGCTATATTTTTTACATGTTAGTTTGATCTGTTAGTAATCAAATGTGCTGAATAATTTTTTATTTATGGCTTTTGTTATAGGGTGTCCCTGATTAGTGGATATTGGTGATGGCTCATGGTACTACTGTTGGGCTCCCCACTCAGGATGACATGGAAAACAGTGAAGTTGCTTCCCTTGAAGGATCTATGCTTAAGGGTGATCTTGCTTCCCTTTATTTGATCCTAATCACCCCTTTTTATATATTTTTTTTCCTTTCAATTTAAGAAACAGTGTTTACGCGGGGTACTATTTTCGCTTCATACGCATAAAGATATCGGTAAATATGTTAAGACCCAATAAAATTGTTAAATCTTATCATTTGACCTGAATTTGTATTTGGCATTGGGTTTTAAAAGGATTATGTGGCACGGAATAATCACCTTTACAAAACGTGTTGCAAGAAACTATGTTTTTGGATGTGGTCATACTGTTTGAAGTTGTAACTGAATATTTAAAAAACTTAAAATCGGTTTTGTTGCAGCTACATCCAAAAATGCTTATTTAACCTCTAGATAATGATTTTCACTAATTATATTGTTGAAACCAATTATTTGCAGCATGGATTTGTTGCAGCTTCTCTGCTTCTTGGAATGAATGGCAGTGAATCTAGCAAGACACGAAGCCGGGAGAGATCTGATGACCCGTTTTCATTTTCTCGTCAAAAGCGTTCAATGAGACTGAGATTGTACCTGTCTATTGAAATCTACTCTGAAGAAGAGAGATGATAAATAAGCTTCTTATCATCTTTCTTTCATGTTATATGGCCTAACACCATTTTTGCCAAACACTAGATAGGTACCAAATAGGTAGCACCTACTCTTTGTTAACCCTAATCTCATTTTTAAATTTCTTTTCTTATTTTTATTTGTTTTGATTTTTTTACATATATATATATATATATATATATATATATATTGCTAATGTTATGGTAAAACAGGGCTGCTATAGATTCTTTCTATCTGATTTCGTACAGGGGACCCATTTTTCGTGGCATGGCTTTTTGGTGACAGATAACTTGTAAGTGTCATTAGCTTAAACTTGCCTCCTTTTTGCGTTCTTAGTTGTGATTGTGAAAGATTAATTATTGTTATAAAATATTTAATGCGGAAATGAACCACAAATATTTGGAGATTTTTTCTCTTAAATCTGTGTTTTATATGGCTCTTGATTTGAAGTAACCATAATTAATCTTTTTGTTAGTTTGTGATAGATCTAATAAAAATTTGAGGGTTTTTGCTACTGTTTGAACTATATTGATCGACCCTGTATTATTTATATATATTCAATTTATGACTAGCTTGCTCTTGCACTTACCACAGGGTGAAGATACAAATTGTTTTGGCCTGATCAACCAGAATTTGTAAGAATGACAGCAAAATTTGGTACTACTATTGTACCATCTGGTGCTGTTGGAGAAGACGACATGGCTGAGGTAATCAAACAGTATTATATATACAAAATTTGCTCTTGCTCATTATGTTTTTTAATGGTCACTTTGATTCTTTCAGTTGATTCTTGATTATGATAATGTTATGAAAATCCCTGTGCTAAATGACTACTTAAGGAAAACAAACGAACAGGGTATTAGATTAAGGTGAATTTCTTCTCCTTTAGTCCACTTTGTTGTCAACTTTTTCTCTAAACCTCAAGGAATTTGACAATTTCTAAAATTAAAAGCCCTTTGACCTAAAAAGTCAAACTTACCATTTTTTCACTCACTGTGTATGATTAACTTATTCTTATATTTTGGTTACAAGTCCGAAATGGAAGGAGAAGTTGCTTTTATCTTATTCTAATTAATCAATCACCCTAAGCAGGAGGATGAACATAAGTTGCTACAAGTTTGAGGACACTTTTCCTTTGTTTTCTCTCAATAAAATGTCACAAATTATGAAATGATAATTGAGTACAGAAAGCAGTATGATTTTAAAATTCATAACTGAGTTCTGAAATATCACACTAGCCCCCAATAGCAGCGATAAGAAAATTGTCATTGATTTTTGTTAGCGTCTATGTTTTATGTTGATGAATGCTGTTTGCGTTCAGTTTTTTTCTTGCTTGCAGGTAGCGTGTGTGAAATTGGGGTTATTACTACCTGCTACTGTTACTAATTGGTATGCACTTCAGTTGATTTTTCCTCACTCTTTTGTAATTTGCAGTTGTAGTTTATGCTTATGGATTAAACTGTTCCACCTTGGCAGCGAGATCTTTGTATTTGCTAAAGATTTGAACGCATTAACAAAAAAGTCGCTTAATTCGTTTTCTAAAAATTGCATTTTTTTTCTTGGAATTGAAGAAGGCGATCGCACGTCTGGTTTTTATGTAGAACAAAAGTATTCGCATATAAGTATGGGGTTTTGGATATACGTTCTCTAAGTGATTATTGTGACTTTAAAATACGAAGAATCATGATGGATGGCTTTTGCATATATTTTCAATAATTAATTTTTTTAACAATTGTTTAAAAGTGATATTTTCCAGGTAACTGCATGAGTATGTTAAATTCTAATCAACAGGTTCACATGGAATATGATTTCCGAGTTTAGCGCGCCGCATCGCGCGAGGGCATCATACTAGTTTGATTCATTTCTAACACCTATATGTACTTTTGCTAAATAATTCTAAAACTAGGCCTTTTTTCCTTAACAAAAAGTAATAACTTTGCTTATAATTTTAATAATTACTCATCATCATTACTAGATTTAACATGATCATAAACTATAAACAAACTCGTCATGATAGACAATATTCTTTTACACGTCAATATTCGTAGTAGCAAATTATTGGGAATAATTAAATTAAACAAGTGAAATATTCAAAAATAGGATCTGGTTTGATGGAGTATCATAGAAGAATATCATTTTGAAAAAGGAAGATTCACACACATTTGAAAAGTATCGGATTCTAGACCAAATATTTAATTAATACCTGCTATTGATGTAATTTATAAATGTATATCAAGCATTCGGTATACCGAAGTAAGTCTTAAGAGCACTTTTTCTGTCAATTGGATGTCACATCACCCGAGTTAGTTGCTCACACCACTCTCACTTGGTATGTGGTATAGCCAAGTGGCCAAGTGAGTGAGAGTTGTGAGTGATGTGATTAGTGTAGTATGTATGTATGAGAGAGAGAGAGTCTCTTGTCCCGTGAGATTTTTCACGGAGAGACAATTGGATAATTTTAAGTTAATTATGAAATATGTAATTAAAGTTAGAAACTTGATATATATGTAATTTATAAGTTTAATATGAAGAAACACGAAAAAAAAAACCCAATTTTTTAAAATGTCTTTAAATTTTGAGTGCTTAAAGTGAGTGCTCTTTCTTAACTATAGAGACGCCATATATATGTTCGATTTTGGTACAATGACGGAGCAGCTTCGAGCAGGCATACCGCACGTGATGATGACAAATACTTTTTGAATATTTTAAGAGTTTATAAACATACAACTACCGAATTTTTGTTTTCATATATCTTATCAAAAACTGGGTTGTTACTCAGTAAACAAAGGCGGCCACATAATTAATAATTAATAATTAAATTAATACCTCGTGTGTGCGCCACTGTGTTTACTATATATATGTAGTGAACCCGGAGATCTTTTCAACCACAACTATCATCCCTTCCTCAACAAACATGGGTGCCGGTGGCCGTTCAAATCCTCACGATCTATACATTAAAAACTCCGATGTTGACGTCATCGAAAGAGCACCAACCTCAAAACCTCCATTTACCTTAGCCGACATCAAGAAAGTCATCCCCCCTCACTGCTTCGAACGATCGATGATCCGATCGTTCTCATATCTGGCGGCTGACCTCACTGCAGCCGCCATCATCTACCACCTTGCCACCGCCTACATCCCGCACCTCCCCCACCCCCTTCCGTACCTCGTCTGGCCGGTTTACTGGTTCGTTCAAGGGTGCGTGTTCATGGGCATTTGGCTCATCGCTCACGAGTGCGGTCACCATGCTTTTAGTGACCATGCATGGCTCGAGGATTGCATAGGGTTTGTGCTACACTCGTGCCTTTTAACCCCTTACTTTTCTTGGAAAATAAGCCACCGTAGACACCATGCCAACACGGGATCTCTTGATCGCGACGAGGTTTATGTCCCGAAGACGAGATCTACACTTAATGCGTCGGCTTTTTACCTCGACAACCCGATCGGTCGTACGCTAACTCTTCTTGTTAAACTATCTCTTGGTTGGTATATTTACTTGTCCATTAATGCTGCTGGAAGACCTTATGATAAATTCGCTAGCCATTATGATCCGAGAAGCCCGATTTTCAGTGACAACGAGCGCGTACTCATTCTCTTGTCTGACATCGGGCTTCTCGGGTTTTCATATTTTTTATACAACGTGGTGATGGTGCATGGACTCGCTTCGGTTTTCTTTGTGTATGGTGGCCCGTTGATGGTGATGAACGCGTTTCTCGTGACGATTACTTACCTACATCATACTCATCCTTCGTTGCCGCATTTTGATGACTCCGAATGGAACTGGATGAAGGGTGCATTTGCGACGGTTGATCGGGATTATGGTGTTTTGAACAAGGTGTTTCATAACATTACTGACACGCATGTTCTTCATCATTTGTTTTCATACATTCCTCATTATCATGCCATGGAAGCTACCAAGGCTATCAAGCCGATTCTGGGTGAGTTTTATCGAAGTGATGACACTCCGTTTATGGTGGCGTTATGGAGAGAATCTAAGAACTGTCTTTTTATTGAGCCGGATGTAAGTGACGAGAAGAACAAAGGGGTTTACTGGTACAGCAATAAGTACTGAACAAGAGAGCAATTGGGTTGAGATTATGTGATTCCGCCTAATCAAGGGTTTATTGTGTAACGTTTAGAAATATATATAAATCAAACAAAGTTTCTTTCTATAAACTGAAATTGTATCACTGATTGTGATGGGCTGGGCCCGCAACAGCTCCGGTCGTTGAAAATCAGACCTCAAATACAGGATTTTTTATCTGAAAGATTACTCTTTATTAATGGGTGATTCTAACAACACATGTATATTGCTAATTGGACCCGCCGTCGTCCTATACGCCCTCGTATAGGGCAATACGAGGGCGTATAGAGTTCAGTCACTGTCAACAGAATGTCACGTGTCATTCTCTGTCTGGCGGCTGGTCCAATACGTGGCGTATTGACCTATAAGCAGCGTATGAGGCACGGGTTATATTTTTGATTCAAAAGTTGGAAGATTTGGGAGTTTTATGAATCCTATACGTGGCGTATTGACCTATTTTTTATTTAATTATATTTTTTTTATTTTATTTATATTTTGTTTATTTTTATTTTAATTTATATAATTTTGTTAATATAAGTTTGTTAACCAAACAAAATATTAAACATTACAAACCAAACAAAATATTAAACATTACAACCAAACAAATAAACTAAAATTATACACATTACATCAAAAAATTAAATATATACATCAAAATGTTTTACATACATAACAACGAAAGAAACAAAATACAAATAAAAGAACTAAACCAAACCGGCTCCGCCGTCACCCTGACCCGCCCCGCCCTCACCCTGAACGGGGTTGTCCGGATAATGACGTGGCGGTGGTAGTGGGGGTGGCTCGATGCCGGCGGCTCGTGACTGATTCACGAGCTGTCCAACCGCCCACATCATCAGGTCCTCCATGCGATCGAGTTGACGACCCTGTCGCCGTGAGTCGGCAACAAGGCCATCAAGCAATGCCTGGGTAGCCCTATCCAGGCTAACAGATCGACGTACGTGTCGGGGATGCTGTGGCAGATGCTTGTGGACCTGCTCGACGTGTGGCGGCTCGTCCCCAATCGCCACACCCTGTAGCGGCTGAGGCATAGGCGGGTCCCCCTGTCTAGGCATCTGCGGAAACGGCAACGGGACCCAAACCTGGTCCTAGACGGCCCCCACGAACCGAAGGCCCTGCGGGAATCGGTGCGTGATGCGCATGCCGCTCGCCGTGCGACGGTCTAATCGGACATGGGTAATGGGCGGTAACATCGCAGGCTCATGGTCGTCAAATGGTATGACCGACCGCATGATATGCGTGATGAAAGTACCGCCATATAAAAGTTCGCGCTTCTGTCGCATATAGGCAGAAGCAAAATAAAGCGTCATGCTCGTGGACAGGTCGCACCGCCTCCCAGTAAGCAGGCAGAAAAGGAAGAAAAGATCTCTATCAGTGCACCACTCACGGCTTTTCAGACGCGGTGCGATCGACGTCGAAATAAGCCGGTGCAGATATCTATAAAAAGGGTCTCTAATACCCGAGACCCTCCCCTTGGTACCCAACCAAGGACTATCTGAAATCAAGCCCCAAAAAACAAGGAGTTCCTCCTTGTCCACCTCCGTCACCGCCTCACTGAAAAGCGGCGTGACCGTCTCAGGCTCGTAGTATAAGCCCGTCGTGACGGCCCACTGACGGAGGGTCTGATGGTAAACGACCCCAAAAATAGAAAAATAAATACGATCCAGATCAATATCCGACGCCTCCCCGGGTAGAGGCAGCAACCCAGTCTCTGAGTAGATGAACGTCGAAAGAAACTCGACGACCAGCTCTCGGTATGTATCCTCAAAAGAAAGGTCAAAAAGACGCGAGCATGGCGTGTCCTGACCGATGATGGCCCTAGCTCGCTCGGCCTCTTGCACCTCCTCGAGGAGGGCCCAATCCACCGCCGTACCTGGACCCATCTGCACCTCCCGGAGCTTCTGGCAACGGGAATAAGCCTCCGTATCGGGCGAAAAATCCAGAAAAGGGTAGTGCGCAAGATCGTCTAGCTGATCCATCTCAATATCATCATCATGATCCGCCATATCTAATAATAATTAATTGTTTTTAATTTTTTAATTTAAATAATAAATAATAATAATAATAATATATCGTTTAAATTTTAAATAATAAATAATAATATAATATTATTTAAATTTTAAATAAATAATAATAATAATATATTGTTTTTAATTTAAATAATAAATAATAATATATTATTTTTAATTGAAATAATAAATAATAATAATAATATATTGTTTAAATTTTAAATAATAATAATTAATTTTTTATTTTAAATATTAAATAATAAATAATAATAATTATTATTAATTTTTTAAAAACCTATACGCCACGTATAGGCTTATACGTGGCGTATAGGCGGTTTCCGGGCAAAATAAGTCATACGCAGGCCAATTAAGCCATACGCGGGCGAGTTTCCGGGTAAACCAAGCCATACGCGACCCAAACCAGGCCATACGCAAGCAAGTGACCGGGTAATCGTAGCCATACGCAGCGTATAGACTTATACGTGGCGTATGGCTTCATCGTCTTCCTAAGACGAACTATACGCCACGTATGACCCTATACGTGGTGTATAGTTCTTAAGTTCAAACCTAAAAATCGCTAATCTACCCAGTTTTACCCGCTAATATTCAATATAAACCTAACATTAATGATCGTGGGTGTAGAGACGTACCTTTTCGAAGTTTTTTTGAGACGACAATCCTAATCAACGAGCTTTTTTGCCGGATGCGTATGGGTTTGTGTTTGTTTGTTTTGGGTCGTTTGGGTTTGTACGCTGCATTTTCCTGGTATATCAAGTGGCTATACGCCACGTATTGACCTATACGTGGCGTATAACCTTTAAAATATCTTGTTCAAGTCTATACGCCACGTATGGCCCTATACGTGGCGTATAGAATATTAAATTAAAATTAGTTATATTTAATTAAAATTAATCAAAAAATAATAAAATATTAATTATAATTAACTTAAAATTAATTTAAAATAATTAAAATTACAAATAATTAAAATTTAAAATAATTAAATTGACCCTATGTTTAAAATTAATAAAAAAACTAATAAAGCATCATCCGTGAGTCGTGAAGTATTGTGGAAATGTAGATCCATTAGTAGCCATTATTTTCTTAAATCGTTCAATACGATCACTGTATATATTTTCCCATTTTGCTGCATCATCATTTCGGTGCAAATTCCAAAGTGCATTCGGCGTGGGAATCGAAAAATCTCCGTCTAACTTGACGTGGATGAAATGAGCCATGTTGACGTGAACTAATGATACAGTTTGATGTTGAGCCTGAACGTTTGGACCAAACCACAATGGAAAAAATGTTTGATTACCGGCGATGCTTAAAAGATGAACAATCACCCCAAATCTTTGAGCAATTAGGAGTCCTGTGTATGGCATCGACATCCAACGACTAACTGGTGCGGCTTTCACATCCTGCCAATCTATTGTGTGACGTAGCATATCATACTCTTGAAAGGCGACTCTGTCAAAAACAGTTCTCCACCATTCCTCTTTATTGTCCATCTCCTGTAGAAGTTGTTGTCTGATAAAAAGCCACCGGTTTTCATTTAACCCTAAGCCCAAAGCTACCGATCGAAAACCACAGTTACCGTCGGGATTTACATCCTGTATATGTGAAATGTACGGATGAAAGACAGACGGTATCGAATCCTTAAAACAATTTATATTGTTAACCGCATCTTTCCCCATAATCAATGGAAAACCAAGATAGGCGTTATCATCTTGTGGTTGCTTTCCTTTACCCTTCGTTGGACGACGGTGTTGAATGATCGAACTCGCTTGTATCGAGTCTTGTGACGCAATGTACAAGCTGTGTCTCGCAGGGTCACATTTGCTTTGTTGGGATCCTGTGAATGAGCTGTTTCTCGCGACATCCTGTTTCCTTTGTTGTTGCTTTTTCAAAGTTGGACGACCGCGAGTATCTTCTTGTACCACATGCGCTTTCTTGTTACTTTTGCTCGGAAAGACCACCCTTGCGATTCTCGACAGCATACTTCTTTTGACCTGATCAGGTTCTGACATAATTTTGTTTCTTACTTGACCAAGTACTTTATCCACGTCTACATTTTCATCATCGACAAACGACGGTTTTAAATCAAGTTTCCTCCAGAAGACGTCCAACGCATCTAGCGGGATTCTGCCACCTGTATTAAAACGAAATAGTCAGAAAATTTTGAAAATTAAACATTCACAAATTTCAAAGTCAAAACAGTTTACATGTAGCTTCGATACTTGCCAGACGACAAGCACACGGCAACCCACAACTACTGAAAAGTTGGCAACCACACGTTGCATTTTGTTTCCGTATATGTGATAACTTGTACCACTCGTTTTCTAACAAATTTAGAGCTTTATGTGAAACCTTACCGTGCAGGTTATCAAAAAATTCAATAGCTATGTGGCTATCCATTTTTCTTATGAGGCTTGTTCCAAACGCAAACTGTAATTGATAATATTGATCTGTTACAATTTCATCAACAAACCCAACAAGTCTATCTAGGGAGCTGTTAGCATTTCTAAGATAACTCTTTAAGAGCGAATGCTGGCTCTCGACTCGGTTCGTTGTTTGTTGACCAAAATTGAGGTTTTTGTTGGACCAGGCGGATACAAACTTTTCTTTATACGGGTCCAACCAATTTTTAGTCACATAATGTATAACTCCTGGAAAAATATTGAATAAATATTTAATAATTATTCAATACTGAAAATATTAAATATTCAAAACTTACTTCCTCGTTTGGCAGCATACAGTCGTTCGTAAAGCCGGTTGAAGTTGTACTGATATATATCTGGCGTGGGAGACTCACATAATACCGACCATGAATACTTGAAATTTGCCCAGTCTTCGTCTGTAAATGATGCCCTTGATGTATTGCAAAATACATGCATTTTACTGTCAATTTCATTCCTACTTTGTGTTTGTTTTGCTTCGGTTTTCTTCTATAACTGCTTGTACTTAATATTTCTATATCTTATGGTTGTTAGGTCACAAAGGAAGCGGATATGATTAAAAACGAAGAAGAACGAGTTTCCGGTTCGTGCGAGAGGGTTGTGGAGAAAAAAAATAAACTTTCTGGATTTTTACCCCTGTCGCGTAGCTCGACAGGTCTTGGAATTTCGTCGCGCTACGCGAGGAATGCAAAATGTCAGAATTGCCCTTTTAATGATTGTCCGACTGTTTTGTCTTTTCTGGGGCACTCGCGCTACGCGAGGATGAATCAAGATCCCCTCGCGCTACGCGACGGGTGGTTTTTCGCATAAATTGTTTTAAAACCAAAAAATTAGAAACCCTAAAGAGACAGAGAAGGAAGGAGCGGCTGCAGGCGAAAAGAAGAGACGAAAAAGGGCGATTTCAAAGGATACAAAGCAAGGATTGAAGCTAGGGATCACTGAGATCGATTTCCTCGGGTGTTAATCATTCGGTTTTGCGTTCTTTGCTTTATTTCAATTTGTCATGTGTTCTTGGATGATTAGTTTGATGATAAATACTGTGTTTTATGAGTATTTTTGGCTAAACTCTTAGAACTACCTAGGTGTTGATGAATACATATGTTTGACATTAGGTTTTATTCAGTTTTGGATGATTTGCATGTGATGAACTCATGATGTAACAAACTTGGTTTGGATTATTGGATGTTTTATGTGTGTCTATGATTGTTTATGGATTGATGATTTACTCCTCGTGTGCCTTGGTGAATGTCTTTCATGTAATAGGTGCATGCTAGATCAATTACTGTGTGTCTTTGATTAGTGGGTGGTTAACTGCGTACGAGTTCACCATAGGGTAATCTTCTTGATATAGATAGTTTAGATGTGCAACCAATCTCGATAGCTGTGAGGTGAGAGATTGTCGGTTTGTCTAGGGTGTTAGATTGCTAGTTTAGAGGCTTTGTGAGAAGATCTTGCTAGTTTGTCTCATATCTGTGTTTACCGAATCCAATAGGAAAATCCTAGTTATCCCTTGCACTTAGGTGTATTGAGACTTTCGCGCTGTGAGGTAGATTGTCTAGCGGATACTTCTTGAGTAAATTGGAGGACCTGTGAGGGAAATCCATCCAACCGGTGGTTTAACGGCGTTTAGGTTTCTTGGTTGACAATCCTTGAGAAGGGTCGAGGGTGCTCTAGGTTTCCTTTGAGTTTAGTATTTTAAGATCCCGGTATCACGTCAGTTCCCTTATCGATAGAACCTTTGTCAAGCATATGTAGGATTCGAGCCTAGGTAGTGTTCTTTCTCCGTCTGGTTCTCATTTCAACTTTCGTTTGCATTCGTAGTCTTCTCTTTAGTCCTTCTTTTAAGTTATTCTTAGTTTTTATTAGCAAACCTCCCTCTTTATTATTATTTTATTTAAGCAATTTTGTATGGATAAGTCTTTCAGTTTCTGGTTAGTGTTTTCTGTAGAGGTGCTTTGGGTTCGATATCCGGACTTACTTAGGCTTTACTACATTCGATAGGTTCACTTTCCTGTCGGTAGTTTAGTTGTTTAGAGAGTCTAGAGTATTACTTAGTGTTTTATTTAGCTTGTCTTGAGTCATTTAATTCAAACTACTTTGTGCACATCACCCTGCAATGTTTTGCGATATTCTCGTGTATGTGCCACCGACATAGGTTCTTCGAACAATCCAGAAATATTTTATCACATGCGTTCATAAGAGCTTTGTCTCTGTCTGTTACTATCACACGCGGCTCCATACACTTTTGCAACATTGCTTTTATTTGCAGTAGCACCCAGACGAAGTTTTCCTCTCGTTCTTTTGATATAAATGCATGAGCGACGCAAAAAGACTGGTGTGTGGAGGTTACACCGACCACTTGGACAAATGGAAGTCTATACATGTTTGTTTTGTAAGTCGCGTCGATCATCAACACGTGCGGGAACGCACGCCACATCTCAAACGATTTCGGATGAACAAAGAATATCTCCTCCACAATATTTGTGGCTGGATCTTCCCGAGTATAGTAGACGTATTTTTTAGAAGAAATCAGGTTTTCCAGAATCTGCATTGAAGTTTCACCGACTCTCGTTTCGTTTTTTATCTTTTGTATCGCATTATAAATGTCCTTTTTAATGCAACTACTCTCTAGGTTTTGTTCCCTTATAGTTGCCAGAATGTTTCGTGGAAACATGTTTTGCGAATACAACTTCGCCACCAAAAGTTGTTCCGACTGAGACAGTCTCCTCGCAAAGGAGTGCGCCTCAAGATGTTGACTAGGATCGTGATTATGACTGTCATCCTTCACCGTTAATTTCCAATCACCAGTATTTTCTTGGTACTCTCCTTCTAATTTAAAGGGACAACCTATTTTCTTGCTACCCGGCACGTCTAACCGTGGCAGTAGATGCACGTTCGCCGTGACGGTCACACACAAGCCACACCTTGATAAACGGTTCCGTCGGATCGTCGCCTTTTCTCCTCGATCGTCGGGTGACAAGGACGTAACCATTCTCACGTCCTATCCTGACCGCCCAATCCACCAACTGTTCACGAGACTGAAAATTCTGGTCAGTTTTATACGACACGTTTTGATGGTTTTGTTCCTCGTCTTCGGACACGAAGTCGTCGGTTTGTTGTGTCGGGTATGAGACTTCACCGTATACGTAGTCGTCGGTTTGTTGTGTCGGGTATGAGACTTCACCGTATACGTAGTCGTTCGTGGGCTGTGTAAGGTAAGACGGTTCACCGTATACGAACTCGGGATTGCTCAGTGGCTCGTTCAAATCCGGAAGCCTTACCCGTTGATGAGAATAAACGTCGGACGAGACCTCCTCCCGGTTCACCTCTTGAACGCCAGAACTTTGCGGGTTGTTTTCCACCGACTCGTTAGAATATATCTGAAAACCGTAGTTACCATCCCACCACCAAGACATGTTTATAGTTTTTTTTTGGAAAACATACGTTCGTTCGTTCGGTTCGAATGAGAATTCTGCATTGTTAAATACACAAAATTTGGGCCCTATACGCATCGTATAGCCCAATGCGATGCGTATAAGGTACGATGTGATGGGTTTAGTGGCAGAAGGAATCTCGTATCCTAAACTGCATCGTATTGACCTATACGATGCGTATACGAGGTTTGAATGACAGGTTGTAAGAGAATGTCGGGCACGGGAATTTGTGAAGGGCTATACGCATCGTATTGCCCTATACGATGCGTATATGACCAAGTGTGATTAGCATTTCCCGTGTGTGGTTAGTAGTCCCCTTATTAATAAAACTCAACTCATATTTTATAATTAATTCCTAATTATCTATTTATAATAGACTCTATGTTAATCCTAACCCAACTCAAACTTAATTAAATAATCGAATAAATAAATAGACTTAATTATAATCTAATACGAACTCAACCAAACAATTAATAAACTAATATTAATAATTATCAAGATCAAATCTTCATTCTCCACCCTTAATCTTGATATGGACCCGTTGCAGCATCAAAACAATGTTGGCTCGTCATCTTCTTGAGTTAAATTCGCCTCTTCCTTCTTGGAACACTCACTTGCATAATGCCCATACTCATTGCAATTAAAACATCTGATTTTACTTTTATCCCAATTCCGACTTCCTCTACCTCTCCCACCACCTCTACCTCGTCCACGGTTACTTTGACTTGAGCACACTTGTCCATAACTTTTATAACAGAGCTCGTCTTTCTTTGAACTTTCTTGTCTGTCAACTTTAGAGAATAACAACTTTCCTTTATTGTCTTCTTTCTCATCAGAGTCTTTAATTCGTTCTTTATATGCCTTGAGTCTCACAACCGCTTCCTCAAATGGCATGGAATCGATTTCAGAATATTGTTCAATAGCAGCAACAATCCGAAGGCACTTCCTTGGGACTGAGTTAAGTGGATTTCTCACAATAACTTCATCCTCAAGATTTGAACCAAGGTTCCTAAACTTGGTAACTAAGCCGCTTAATTTTCCCGCAAACTCATCAATAGACTCATTGTCTTTTATCTTCATCAACCCTGGCTTGTTTTTTAGTGTTTGCAAACACGCTTTTTGCACGCGTTCAACTCCAAGGTGTTGAACCCGAATTGCTTCCCATACATCTTTCGCGTGGTTATACCTTGCGACTTGAAACAAAATATCCTCTGGTAGAGTTTGAAAAATTACCGCTTTTGTTGTGTAATTTTCCCTTGCGTCCACCGTTGCTCCTGTCACCGGATCTAAAGCATCCCAAAAGCCTTGAGCTCTTAAGATCGTGTCCACCATGATTGGCCAACACGTAAAGTTTGTTATCGTTAGTTTGGACATTGCAACGAGACATTACCTTGGTTATTTGTTTGCATGATTTCACCCCCACTATGTGCACCTTCTGTCATAATTCAAACTTAATCTTCTTGTTTTATAAACACTTGATCACAACCACACCTGGTTGTGATTGAATCTAAGTTAGCAGCATGTTTCTATATCGGTATAAACTCCCACCAACTAATTTGCGACTGATCTTATCATATTCGATCTTACCTTGATCGAATTTTAAGATTTTTTTACCTCTTCTAATTGATTTCACTGATCTTGTCTTGTGAAGAGTTGGTGGCTTGGGATGTCCGCAGAGGACGTGAGAATGGTTACGTCATTGTGACCCGACGATCGAGGAAAAAAGGCGATGACATGTCGGCACCGGTTATCAAGGTATGGCTTATGTGTGACCGTTACGACGAACGCAAGACTACAGCCACGGTTAGACGTGCCGGTAGCAAGAAAATAGATTGTACTTTTAAATTGGGAGGAGAGTACGAAGAAAATAGTCGTGCTTGGAAGTTAACGGTGACGGATGACAGTCATAACCACGATCCTACTCAATATCTTGAGGCACACTCGTTTGCTAAGAGACTGTCTTAGTCGGAATACCTTTTGGTGGCAAAGTTGTATTCGCAAAATGTAAGGCCCCAAACCCGGGAGGCCTCACGTATTGGATTTACTTATCAACACATAGCACTTAAACATAAGAATTTCACTAACACAGCGGAAACGGTTTAAAGGTTCAACATACGCAGCGGAAACATAACATGTCTAAACGTAACTTGACAAATGTCTTAACAACATAGTCAAAAGAAACATAAACGGGATGCCAAATGTTGAATCTTCGGGTAATTTCTCTCGCTAAGCCAAGCATCGACATCCATCAACTGCCACCTACACTTAACTGATGTGCATACTAAAAATCAGCAATGCTGAGTGAGTTCTAACGTTAATTTAAATCAATTCTATAAAAGATTTACTAATACATACGTATTGCCCTTAAGGCAAAAACTCTACATACTTTACTTTTCAAATCAGTTTAAACACATATAATAAACCGTCAATTCCTTTACAATGTACCGCCCTCATGGCTCACGTCCATGAACCGACAAGTACCTGGTCAATGTCCCCATGGCCAACGGCCATGAGCCGACAATACCGCTTAACCGTCAATTCTCTTGTCACTTCTATACCGCCCCCATGGCTCACATCCATTAACCGACGAGTACCTCGTCAATGCCCCCATGGCTCACGTCCATGAACCGACAATACCGCTTAACGCTAAGGGGAGGTTGCGTGGACCTCCCAAGCAACCGCCGTCACTCATCCCAGTTGTACAACCGTTAACGAACCACAAAGGTTCTTACTAATGAGTAGAACCCATAACTAACATCTTGTACATGTAACATCTGTCTCAAGGACCTTTACAGCTGGTACACATTCCCGTAGGAAATCTATTCTTTAACTTTCTTTAACTTGGTCATAACTTTTAACATGTATTATGCCTTTGTTTATGTAAATGAAAATATAGTAAACTTTTGCCATAAATACCTTTACTCTTACTGAAATATAGCTTTACACATATATCTTGCCTTTGTTTATGTATATGAAAATATAGTAAACGCTTGCAAAAAATATATGTCTTTACCTTACTGAAACATGGTTTGAATAAATATAATGCCTTTGTTTATGTATATATCAAATATAGTAAATGTTTGCCATAAATAGATATTTGTTCTTATCAAAGCGTACATTTGTCTCTTTTAAACTTTACACTAAAACATAGTTTTCACTTTGTTTATTAATATATAAAATATATTAAACACTTAACACTAAGTATGCACACCACCCTAAAGCAGGCAAAAAGGGGATTAAAACTCATCTGACTTTCTTAGCTACCCTTCCTAAGGCTCACGGTCTGTATGAGTGGTCATAAACGAAACGTGTTAATACCATGACATATTAAAACTATGCCCAAAATCTACTGGTCGAAAACTCTGCTTGACCGAAATCTCCTTTCGATCGAAATCTATTTCGGTCGAAAAGTCTTGTCTGAAAACCATTTCGCCTGAAAACTAATTCGCCCGAAATGTCTTTCATCCAAAGACGTTCCTCCGAAATCTGATCCGTCCGAAATGTCTCTTTTCGATCGAGATGTCTCTTTTAGATCGAAATCTCTTTTCGACCGAAATCTCTTTTAGATCGAAATCTCACCTCGTCCGAAATACTTTTCGGACGAACTGGACTTTTCGATTCCTTCATCGACTTTTCGGACGATTCATTTAATCTAAGTTAGATTCTTCATTTTTGATACAAAATCCCAACTTTTTATGTCCAAACTATTCTAATCTTATCCATGAAGCTGAATCTATGGTTTCTATTAAAAAACATACGTAAAAATCTAATATTTTTGAAGAAAACTTGTTGAAACCCTAAAACCCCATTTTAAACAAAAAATCATATCTGAACGAGTTTTGTTACCTGATTGTGCTTGATTCTTCGGAGAAACTTCAAACAAATGTCGGAGAAGAAGGTTGGGCCGCTCTTTGGTCAAAACCGCCACTCTCTCTCTCTCTACACGATTCTCTCTCTAAAATGATGATGAAGTGGAAAAATGAGGAAAAGAATGGAGGGTTAGGGTCTTAAGGCTCACCCTCACCTCCCACTCATCCCACCTAGCGACTCGTCCCAAGGCCCGATCCAGGCCCGTCGATTTTACCCGTACCCGATTAACCCGACCCGACCCGATTTCACCCGAACCGATTAAACTCATACCCGAATAACCCGTAACCGATTAACCCGAAAACCGATCAAACCGATTGTTATTAGGGTCGGGTATCGGTTAGACTTTCAAACATCAAAAACCCGAATAACCCGAACCGATTAAACCGAATAACCCGATTAATATCCCACTATATAGTTTTCTTTGAGCTGCCGCGTTTAACCGGGTTTCATCACCGTTGATATCAGAGTTCCGTTAGCTAATAACCACCACCGTCGTAGAAACACCTCTAAACACCACCGATTATCTCCACCACTTATTTTTCTTCTCTCTCAGTTATATTCACGAAACAGAGAATCACACAACTGAATTATTTATATCCATATATGAAAATCATACAATTGATTTGTATATATAATTCGATCGAGAAAGTTGGTGATTAAACAAGTGACAAAGAAAATGGTGAGTGGTGGTGCTACGTGGAAAAATCACAGAAGCAAAATCATTTTTTTTTGTTTCGACACTAACAATCGTTTCATTTAGCAACTTAACCGTTAAACGGACGTTTAAGTTGAGGGTGGGTAGAAATTTGTTTGTTACGTAAACTGATAACTCGCAATCTATGAAAAACTATAGATTAACGTAAAACCCGAACTACCCAACCCGATCTACCCGAGAACCGAACTACCCGAACCCGCTCTACCCGAGAACCGAACTACCCGAACCCGATCTACCCGACAAGCATACGGATCGGTTATCAGTTATAATATGAAACATGAAAAACCCGAACAACCAGACCCGATCTACCCGAAACCCGATTAACAAACCCGAAGAACACCCCTAGCCCGATCCATCTCACTTCTTCTCCTAAATTCCATATAAATCCCGTGCTCGTTCTATCGCTTTTGAAATACGGGATGTTACACAAAACATATTGTCATGTAACATTATGGCAACCATAAGGGAACAAAACCCAAATAACAGGTGTATTAAAAGAGACATTTACATTGCGATACATAAGATAATGCCGAAACGATAGCCGGTGAAACTCCAATGCAGGTTTTGGAAAACATGTTTTCTTCTAAAAAGTACGTATATTATACCCGGGATGATCCCACCAGAATATAAAGGAGGAGGTTTTCTTTGCTCATCTGAAATCGTACGAGATGTGGCGTGCGTTCTCACAGGGCGATCTCAATCGTATTGTACCTCCAACCCGAGACTGTCACGCCACTTTACACGGACGTTGTGACAGAGGTGGATGGAGATGAGCTCCTTGTTTTTGGGGTATTATTTGCTGATGGCCCATGGTTGAGGACCAAGGGGAAGGTCTCGGCGATTAGAGGCCCCCTCTATAGATATTTACACCGGCTTATTGCGACATCTATTGCACCGCGCCGTAAAAGCCGTGAGTCATGGCGACATGCTCGTCGGAGCGATCGATTTGAGGACTTGATGATGTGTGCGATTGATCGCCTCGTTGATCTGTCAAGAGCTGCCGGCATCGAGCCGCCACCACTACCACCGCCACGTTAGTATTCGAGTGACGCCGATCAGGATCAGATCGACACAGTTAGGATCAGGGTGACGCGGGTCAGATGTAGTTGTTTTCGATTGTGGTTTTTGTTATTTTCATCCAGTTGTATTTTTTTATGTATGTACAAACATTTTGATGTTTATGTATAAAATGTTTTATTAAAAAGTTATAACTAAAAATGTAAAAACGATGAATATGATATAAAAGTGTTAGTAATATTATTCAAAACTTATAAAAAAGTGTTAAAAAGATAAATATTATATAAATTAAAAAAAATTCATATACGTGTCGTATAGGACTGTATGCCACGTATAGGGACTTTGTAACCCCAAAATATGCCAAGTTTGGAGCAAAAATATTATTCATGACTCATACGTCGCGTATAGTTCAATACGCCACGTATATGTCCGGCCGCAAGCCAAAAATGATACATGACATTCTATGTTTTCAGACTTAAACCTTATACACCTCGTATTACCTTATACTATAAGTTTGCGAAGTTTACAGATAACAATATTTAGGGAGTGTTTGGGAGTGCTTTTGGAAAGTGCTTATTGAGTTTTTCAAAAAGCCAAAAAGTCAATAAGTCATTTTCAAAAGTCAAGATTTTTTGGCTTTTGAGAATGACTTATTGACTTATTAGCTTTTCAGAAAAAAAAAATGCTAATTTTTTTACTTTATCAGCTTTTTAAAAAAACCAATAAATCAATAAACACTTTCCCACCATACTCCGAAACACCCTCCTAGTGTCTAAATAGTATCATTCGCTCCCAAACACCTTCTTAGTGTCTAAATAGTATCATTCGCCCTCAAATATAGGCGTGCCTATTGTCCAGGGTGTTTTGACAAATCGGACAGCAAGCGGCGGCTAGACTACCAACGACCTAGCAGCACTTGTCCTGATCGGCGCTCTTGTTAACAGAAAACACAGAAACCAAATCCACCATGGCAGCCAAACCAATCATCAAAGTTGCTGCCATCTGTGGATCTCTTCGCAAAGCTTCTTACAACGGCGGCCTTCTCCGATCTGGTACCTGTTCTTTCTTCTCATTTTAACTTCTGAACACCTATTCCATCGATTCCTGCTAGCTTCTTTTTTATGCTGTTGAAATTAGGTCACATTTAATTTAATTGCAGCGGTTGAGTTGAGCGAATCGATAGATGGAGTGACGATCGAGTACCTCGACATTGCGCCTCTGCCGATGCTGAACACGGATCTGGAAGTCGACGGAAAATATCCGCCGGTGGTTGAGGCGTTTCGTCAGAAAATTCTTCAGGCCGATTGCTTCCTCTTCGCTTCTCCTGAATACAATTACTCCATCACTGGTAGTTTTTAATTTGTTTCTTTCATTTCCAGTTGTTGTGACTTGCTCAAATCAAATTAACTGAAGTTTTCACATAAAATGAAAAATATCAGTATTTTGAAACTTTAAATGGAGGATTTTAAACATTTTGTAATAAAATCGATCATTGCTGCAAACTACAAATTGAAACTCCTCATCGTCAGTTTCTAACACGATTAATAGTTTGACTTGTCTGAGTCTTCACATCATCTCACTGTTTTTCTTTCTCCTCCTGTTGTGTGTTAGTGTGGTTTTTGTTTTGCTCAAGAGAATGAAAAAGCTCCAAGATAATGTGGCAAATTCATAAATTTGATTCAATAGTGACTAATTCTAGAATTTGTTGATGATTTAACACATTGTAAAGATTATAGTTCATATGATTGTGTATATCTATATTGATTCATCCATGATTGTTTACTCATTGTTTTGCACTTGTGCATGCTATTATTTACATAAGGTTTAATATGAAATTAGCTAGTTAGTCGAAGGCGCTAGACGCACCGTGCGTCACAAAGGGTGAGCGTGTCACCTAGGCGCAAGGGCTTTTTTAAGCAAGACATACAGTATAAACATACCATTTTTAGGAGTTTTAGACATGTTTTAGGCTGGTTCCTGGGCACTTTTAGATGTTTCAGACCAACTTTAGCTGTTTCAAACTAGCCACTTTTTTCCAGATATGTTGCGCCTATGCGCCTTGATGGACGCAGGGGGGTTTGGTTGTGCATGCCTTTGACTACTTAGGAAATTATCATCAAAGTAGTTCATGATTTATCATTCACATCATGTTTTTTCATATTCTGAATCTGATACTTACAAATGTTAATGTTTCATTGCTCTAGCACCTTTAAAGAATGCAATAGATTGGGCATCAAGGCCACCAAATGTGTGGGCCAATAAGCCGGCTGCTGTAATAAGTGCTGGAGGGGGCTTTGGTGGAGGGCGATCACAGTATCATCTTCGTCAAGTTGGTGTTTTTCTTGATCTTCATTTCATAAACAAGCCCGAGTTTGTCATAAATGCATTTCAACCTCCTGCAAAGTTCGATAGTGATGGCAATTTAATTGACCCTGAAGCTAAAGAAAGGCTAAAAGCTGTTCTTCTGTCTTTGAAAGAATTTACCTTGAGACTCCAACAAGGTAATTGATGATGGATTCACATGTTATTGGCTCAAGTATTTCCTTAAAAATAAAATGGATAACATCATATCTTTGAACTAATTTTTCAAAGTTTGAATTGTTGAAAGCAAATTGGGTATATTTGCTAATGGATATTTTGTCATGTGACGATGTGGTTTTGTGGAACTTATATGATATTATTGGTGCAAATCCAAGGAATCGTTGCAATTTAGAGATACAATGTAACCTTCATGGGTGTGGACCAACATCGGTTCGGTCCTGTGAGGAACGGACATGGGTTCATGAACATATTCAATCTCCTGGAATATTTCGACTCAGATTGGACCATACTCAGTGGTCTAATCACTTCAATTTGATTTCATATATGAACATTAATATGCGACATCTCTGAGTTTGATAATGATAGAAATTAAACAACTTGTGTTATTTATTGTTCATTAAGGATGATGTTACTAAACACTCAATGAATCACAAGTGGATGTGATCAACAAGTTTGAATAAGTCAACTACTATGCAATTCAAGCTTACAACATTCTACTAGTGGAAACCGACTTGCTATACATATGAATCAAAACATAAACGACAACATGAATATGTCGTGGTTTAGAAAGATCTAAAATAGTAAAACAAATTATAAAAATAAGTTTTATAAACCAATGTCATTTTCACATAGTTTTTTTTTTAAAACAAAAATCTTTGTAACACTGTTTGTAAAGATTGATTCATGATTTGTAATGGAATTTAGAAACTTGAAGAATGGTGAAATTGTCAATTTTAACCAATTTGAGCTAAAAGTGTAAAGACCACTATCTCGACTAGTTTAGTGAATATTGTGTAATTTGTGAGAGATAACACTTTATTGATATAGTGTTGATTTCGTATACTCTATCTTGACATAGTGTATATTTGTGAGAAGTTCTCTGTCTTGACATAGTAAAAAGTGTAAAGACCGATATCCTAACATAGTGTGTTGAAGAAGGTGATCACTACCTTCAACTAGTGAGATGTTGTATAAGGTGATCACTATCTTCTAATTAAAGAGACTTTTTGTGTACCGGTGATCCCTTTCGTTTAAGGGAAACGACTAGTGAAGCAACCATAGATTGAAGAATCGGAGAAAGGATATAGAGTGGATTAGTTAACACCCACTTGAACCTCAATAAATTCAGTTTTGTGTTTCTATCCCTCAAACTCTTTACTTATTTGATTGTTTAATATCTTCATCAACAAGTTTATATCATACTTGAATTATTAAACAAAAAGGCTTTAAGAAATTTTAAGAAAACCTATTCATTTAAAAATAAATAAATGGGTTAAATACTTGCCGAGTTGACACGAGCACGCCCTGTTTAGCTAAATGTTTGTGGGTTTAACCCAAACTCATTTAGACTAAACCAAACTTTGCAAATTTCGTGTTAGGTTCGTGACGTATCATAAATTCAATCTCCTACCAACTACAATAACATAACTATTATCGACCCTATAAATAGTTATATCAACCGCAATTTACATAATAACTTGGATGAAATATACGATCACCAAGCTCATTCGATAACTATCAAATTTAGCCTGTTTGGCACAACACGTGTGATAATACTAAATTCAGTGAAGATGATGCTTATTAAAGGAGTTTTGATGTATACTTAGTTTAGGAAACACTATGTCTCCCCTCAATAAGATAGCCTCCAATTTAGTCACATATGTCCATTTATGTTTGAACACCTCAAGTTCATTCCAAATTTTAGCAAGTATACTAATCTTGACAACAATTCCCATTAAATGGGTTTATTATGGCATATTTTATCGTACAATAGAACAATTAACTTTTGAATAATCAAAATCAACTATTAATATTAATTTGGTCATGGTTAGACAAAGAATGGTTTTAAGCTAGAAGTGTCCAATTTTAACCCAAACTACATGTTTGTTTCAAAAATCATAACGAGTTTGATCACCTTCCCGGTGACCTATAAGTTCAAATACAATTATGAAAGTAAATTTGTTCATTCGAAACCATCCTCATTCAAACTAAGTAATTAATTACCAAATTGCTGATACGGGTTAACTTTAATCAAAACCTACTAAAATCTTACGATGATTTTTGTAACTTTTTACATAAACCAACAGAAAATGTCATGGTCCTGTTGTTTAGTGGTATTTGTGTTTATCTCTCATGAAAATAGTATAGATCATGCAAATGTAGGTTTAACCGTTATTTAAAGACTAAAAAATTATTGTTTAAAAAAAAATTAAAATAATAATAAATGTAATGTAAATGTGAGCGAGGCCCGACCAGAAAACCAACCCATACCCGGAGAGCCGGTAACTTATCGGGTTATAACTACGCCCGACAAATTTCACCCCTTTTGTCTCGTCTGTGCAAGTCGTCAAGGTTTCTTAATTTGTTCATTCACTGTACTGCTCAAATCTAAGATCAAATTAAGGTATGCAAACTGCGATCCTATCCTCTACCTTTCCCTAATTCTTCCTTACTTCCTATCTATTTCTCTTTCATCATTTCAATTTGCAGACCAATTGATTTATTAGGGTTTCATGTAATTGAAAATTGATTGATGCTAATAAGGATCATTCAGTTAATCTATTGATTTCCATAACTTAATTTTAGCTCATATGAGTAAACGATAATCCAGGGTTGCTAAATGCGGAGTTTAGGTTTGGAGATTCAGTTTTGGGATTTATCATGATTGATGGTTAAGATTTAGGGCATTAATCTACTGGTTGACATTTTTTCCTAGCAATCAAATTGCAGAACTTGTTGTGTAGGATGTAATGAGTTCAAAGATTAATTGTGGAATAAAATGTGGAGTGATTAAAGTTGTTTTCACCTTAGTTCAAATGCAAGAGCATAAAGTTGTAGTTGATGTATTGTAGTTTCTATATTTTTGAACTATTAAGTGTTTATGGATTTCACTGGCATCTGAGAACTCATTGAAATGTGATGTATCTCTGTTTTTAATAGACTTATATCTGAAAAGGTGACATGTAGCTTCATAAAAATCGCTATTGCGAGTGTAGAAAACTGGAAACTCCATGACTCCAGTTGTTTTTTCCCTTTGAAGTTCATCAGTTATATTTCTTTATCATGGCGGATTAATGTAGGATTCGTCTGTCATATGCAATCTCTCTTGCTCTGTTTATCCATTTATATACACCTTTTTATCTATGCGCACACATGGTGTATAATCCATATCTACATCTATATATATGCCTATGTAACATACATATACATTTGGATGTATACATATGGATGTGTATGTGTATGCATGCACATCCGTCTATATATATATATATATATATATTATGTATGTATGTACATAAACATGCAAAAATATGTACAATTGTACATGTGTGTGTTTGTATATCAGTATATGTATAAACAATGTAGATATATGTTGGTGTCTTAGTGTGTGTATAATGATTTATTTATACAAAGAGATCAAAAGTCAACGGCAGATTATTTAGGGACGTGGCAGAACACAGTCTAGAAGGGCATAACAGTTGATGTTAGTATGTTACTGTTCTCAGAAAACCTTTTCTGTAGTTTTGAGACTTCATAACTTCCAGAAGCTTATTTAGCTAGTCATATAAATGAATTTAATCATGATGAGAAGGAAAATGCTCTTTATTACTTGGTAGATCTCTATTGCGCTGGATAGTTAAGCAGAAACTTAAGGTGAGTCTATTTGATGATGAATTCTTGCTAGTGAAAGGGATCTACAATTTAGAAAATAAGGTATGTCCGGTCAACTTCGTTTAGAGGTAACTACTGCATTTTGTATTGATCCTGAATTCCTAAAGGAGCAGTTTCAGTAATAACTAATAAACACGAAAAATAGTTTTGAACATATATTATATTAATGGGGAAGACACTTTGTTCTTGTTGTACCGTCATATTCTGCCTTACTGAAGTTTTTATGTTTCGTATTTTGATATTACTCAGGACAACTGAAGCAGCTTGACTGAAGGATAAGCATCACAGTCCAATATTTCGTGTTTATCGAACATTTGAGTGGTGTTTTTGTGGCATGAAGTATATGATATCTAGCAGTTGACAGGATAAGATGAATTTACAGACACATATGTCCGGGCAGTTCTCTGGACAGGTACCTAATCAATCTGGGACTTCAATGTCTGCTGTGCCACATCAGCAAACCATAATGCAAAGCTCTGGAGGTCAACGAAGTACACTCAACATGGAGCCTGGTATTGGTAAAGTTCGGCGTTATATACATGATAGAATGTAAGTGTCTTTTTGTGTACGTGTGTGCTTGTGTACATGTGCATGCATGCTGGTGTAATGCGATTTTTTCTGCATATTGTTTCCTTCTTCATAACTTTGACATTTAAATCCTTATAATATTTATGATGTCTTTATGCAGCTATGACTACTTAATGCAGCGACAACAAACTCAGGAGTTGGCTCAAAAGAAGGTGATGGACATTGTTAGACGCTTAGAAGAAGGCTTGTTTAAAACTGCAACCACCAAGGTTTTTTTTTTATTGTTTCCCTCTTTTTTTATAAATCTATCTAGGCATGTTTCTACATTACATTTGGAACCCTTCATTTTTGTTTTCTGTTATATAGGAGGAATACATGAATATAGATACATTGGAAAACCGTTTACATATTTTGATCAAACGCCTTCCTCTGAATAATCACAATCAACAATATCAGCAACAAGGAAATACTTCTGTTCACATGGGAACTATGATTCCAATTCCTGGCATGCCTCAAAGTGGGAACTCAAGTTTAACAGTTCCATCATCTATGGATAACATGGTGCAGCCAGCTATCAACACAGGGAACTTTTTGCCTAATGGTTATCAACAGTCAATGACAAATTTCTCCAATAATTCAGGTGGAAACAGTTTGATATCATCAATGGGTGCACAAAGAATGGCCAGCCAAATGATACCTACTCCTGGATTTAATAACAATTATAGCACGAGTAATCAATCTTATATGAATATGGATTCTTCTAACAGTGCTGTCGGGCTATCAACGATTGACTCTACAGCTGTATCGCAACCACTGCAACAAAAGCAGCAAGTTGGTCAAAACAGCCGAATATTACATAGTCTAGGGAGCCATATGGGTGGGGGAATAAGGTCTAGCATCCATCAGAAAGCTAATGGGTTTTCAAACGGGTCAATAAACAGTGGCCTAGGAATAACGGGACATAGTTTACCGACTATGAATGGTTCAGGAACCTCAGAAAGTTATGTCACAGCTTCTAACTATGGAAGTAACACTGCTGATTCTTCTCGATCTGGAAGTTTTTATGTTCCTACAAATTCTGCTACTTCAATGATGAACAATCAGAACATGAACTCAGTAAGCCTGCACGCGTTACATAAAACAAGCTCTCCGTTAATGGTGAATCAGTCAAATTTGGTCAACACCCAGCAGGTGTCAAACATGAAACCCTTAATTGATCAATCAGCTCCGCATTCACTACAGCAGCCTATTCATTTTCAGCAACAACTTCTTCAAAATCAAAGTCAAAGTCAACAGAAGCAGCAATATCAGCAGAATCAGCATTTTTCATATGGTCAATCTCAGCTAACACCTGATCCTGGTGGTCAATCACAGGTCTCTGACCAGTTCCCTTCTTCCCATACGATTAATCACTTTCAAGAGAACTCTATGGAAGACCAATTTGTTGTTGACACTCAAAATGGTCTTGCTAACTCGATAGGAGTTCAACCAGGGTCTGTAATGCAGGGCCAATGGCATTCAAGGTCTCAGGAAATGCCACATGTACCAGGTAACATGTCAGAGCAAAATGTCAAAGAAGAATTTAGTCAAAGAATAACGGGCCAAGATCAAGCTCAAAGGAACAATCTTTCTTCAGAAGGATCTATTACTTATCAAAGTGCTGCCAATAAATCAGTAGACCCACCAAACTCGGGGGCTATTTCAAAATCTGTTAATCCAAACCGCGAATTACAGTTCAAGAATCAACAAAGGTGGTTATTGTTCTTGAGGCATGCTCGCAAATGTGTTCATCCACCTGGAAAATGTCCGGAAGTCCATTGCATCACTGCCCAACAGTTGTTGAATCATATGACCTCATGTAATGATCTGGTTGAATGTCAATATCCTCGTTGTCGAAGAACTAAACTTTTACTCCATCATCATAGGCACTGTAGGGATCCTAGTTGTCCTGTTTGTGTCCCAGTAAAACGATTTGTGCAACTGAAAGGGGCCCCACGTGCAGATCCTAATGAATATACCATGAAGATGATTCCATCTGTTGTTGAAACTTCACAAGATTTAAATCCAACTTTAAAACGAATGAAAATAGAACCATCATCACAATCACTAGCTGCTGAAAGTCAAAATACTGTCATGCCAGTTCCTGTCACTGGTGCATCTCAACTTCAGGATCATATTGATGATACCAGTACAACTCCTACAAAATCTGAGGTTACGGGGGTAAAATTGGAAATTCCTACAAGCTCTATGCTTGTAAGTCCCAAGGCAGATTATGTGGAAGTTTCTGGAAATCAGAAGTCCGAAAGTGCTCCAGTCGTGCCTAATAAAGCCACTGGTTTACCTAAACAGGAGTTTGTTAAAACTGAGATAGAGGTGGGTCCGGGCCAGGGCCCACCTAATCTGGAAAATGTAACGCTTCCTGCTGAAACTACATCTGGAACCAAATCTGGAAAGGCAAATATAAAGGGGGTATCGATGATAGAGTTATTTACGCCAGAGCAGGTTCAGGAGCATATCTCTGGTCTCAGGCAGTGGGTTGGTCAGGTGAGATTACTAGAATACCATGTGCCACTTTTTATATTTTATTTGTTGTCATTTTATATTGTTCATTTATTTGTTGTACAGAGCAAAGCGAAAGTAGAAAAGAATCAAGCTCTAGAACACTCGATGAGCGAGAATTCTTGTCAATTATGTGCGGTTGAAAAACTCACATTTGAACCACCAACTATATATTGCACACCTTGTGGTGCTCGAATTAAAAGAAATGCAATGTTTTACACTGTTGGGAGTGGTGATACTCGACACTATTTCTGTATTGCCTGCTACAATGAAGCCCGTGGAGATACTATTAATGTCGATGGAACTAATATTTTGAAAGCTAGATTGGAGAAAAAGAAAAATGATGAAGAAACAGAAGAATGGGTATGATATACATACGTGCATATATGTGTGCTGTTTTTTGCCTGATTGTTTGAATGATTGTTCAATTTTGCGGTTTTTCTGCAGTGGGTTCAATGTGACAGATGTGAAGCATGGCAACATCAAATATGTGCATTATTTAATGGTAGAAGAAATGATGGCGGGCAAGCAGAGTACACATGTCCAAATTGTTATGTAGAAGAAGTTGAAAGAGGAGAGAGAAAGCCGTTACCCCAGAGTGCTGTACTTGGAGCAAAAGATTTACCTAGAACTATACTAAGTGATCACATAGAAAGCAGGTTGATTGGAAGATTAAAGCAGGAGAGACTAGAGCGGGCGAGGGTCCATGGTAAAAGCTATGATGAGGTGATGTCATAATTCTTCTGGTTTTTTAAGTTTGCATATAAGATCAGAATTCTTATTTCTTGTTGAATTGTGATTATATCAGGTTCCTGGAGCAGAATCACTTGTTGTTAGAGTTGTATCCTCTGTGGACAAGAAATTGGAAGTCAAACCACGATTTCTTGAGATCTTTCAAGATGAAAATTATCCTGTTGAATTTGGGTATAAGTCTAAGGTATTTAAAAATAGTAATATCTCCAGCCTCAATAGTTCCTTTTGATGACAATCATTATGCCACTCTGTAAACTACTGTTTGCTTGTTTTAGGTAGTTCTGTTGTTTCAGAAAATTGAAGGTGTTGAGGTATGTCTTTTCGGTATGTATGTTCAAGAATTTGGAGCAGAGTGTGAACAGCCAAACCATCGGCGTGTTTATCTTTCTTATTTGGATTCAGTCAAATACTTTAGACCTGAGATTAGGGCTGTTACAGGGGAAGCTCTCCGCACGTTTGTATATCATGAAATTCTGGCAAGTTTTTTTTTTCATTCTTTGGTTTAATTTCATATGTTTTTTGAGTTAAATCTTACTTGGTAGTTCCTTTATGTTAACCATTTTCTTTCACTGTATACAGATAGGTTACCTAGAATATTGCAAATTACGCGGTTTCACTAGTTGCTACATATGGGCTTGCCCTCCATTGAAGGGTGAAGATTATATCTTGTATTGCCATCCTGAAATCCAGAAGACACCAAAATCTGATAAACTAAGAGAATGGTGAGTTGGTGTGAGATTTGTGATGTGCATTATTTCATTTTTGTAATATTAGGTATTAATATTAATGCATTTCAGGTATTTATCAATGTTGAGAAAAGCTTCGAAGGAAAATATTGTATTTGGTCTCACTAATCTACACGATCATTTTTTTGTATCTTCTGGTGAATGTAAAGCTGAAGTAACTGCAGCTCGATTACCTTACTTTGATGGAGATTATTGGCCTGGTGCTGCTGAAGAAATGATCCATCAGATTCGCCAAGAAGAGGAAGGAAGGAAGCAAAATAAGAAAGGATTAGTAAAAAAGTCCATGACAAAAAGAGCTCTGAAAGCTTATGGTCAAACTGATCTTTCTGGGAATGAATCCAAAGACGAGCTACTGATGCGTAGGGTAATTAATTTGTGATTTATGTACTTTTGTAATTTTCCTTTTTAATTATTACCATCATGCCTTCATTAATGCATTTATGTTCTTTTTCTTACACTATTTGGTACAGCTTGGTGGCTCGATATCCCCAATGAAGGAAGATTTCATTATGGTTCACTTGCAGCACGCGTGCACTCATTGTTGTATTCTTATGGTATCTGGAAATCGCTGGGTTTGCAATCAGTGCAAAAAGTTTCAGATCTGTGATAAGTAAGCAGCATAATATCTTACCAGATTATCAAATTTTTGGTTTCGAAATACATTTATACCTGTTTTCTTTTCTTTTTAAAAGAAACGTAATGCGTTTTGTTGTGATTATGACTTACAGGTGTTATGAAGTTGAACAAAAACTTGAGGATAGGGAGAGACATCCTATCAATCACAGGGAAAAACATACGCTTTATCCTGTAAGTTCCTCAATTCAGGTTTCCATTCCAGTGATCATAACTTGATCATGATTGAAAATAATAATAATAAAATATGCAGATTGAAATCAATGATGTGCCGGTAGATACAAAAGATAAAGACGAAATTCTCGAGAGTGAATTTTTTGACACGCGACAAGCTTTCCTTAGCCTTTGTCAAGGAAATCATTATCAATATGACACGCTTCGTCGTGCAAAACATTCATCAATGATGGTATTATATCATCTTCATAATCCAACTGCACCTGCATTTGTGACAACATGCAACAGATGTCATAATGACATAGAAACAGGACAAGGTTGGCGTTGTGATGTTTGTCCTGACTATGATGTCTGCAATTCCTGTTATCATAAAGATGGAGGGATTGATCATCCTCATAAGTTGACACCTCATGTCTCCATTGCTGAACGTGATGCACAAAATAAAGAAGCTCGCCAACAACGTGTTGTACAGGTATATACTATGTTTATTTCATTTTTTGTTTTGTTTTGTTTATTAAGATTCAAGATTATAACTATATATTTTGTTGGTATTGCAGCTTAGGAAAATGCTTGATTTGCTGGTACATGCATCTCAGTGTCGATCTCCGCTTTGTCAATATCCAAATTGTAGAAAAGTGAAGGGACTTTTCAGACATGGGATTAGTTGCAAAAGACGCGCTTCTGGTGGTTGTATGCTTTGCAAGAAAATGTGGTATTTACTTCAGCTTCATGCACGAGCATGTAAAGAATCTCAATGTCATGTACCGCGTTGCAGGTTTGTTTCATTCATGAGAAGATTAAAGGAAGGTTATTAGATTTATATTTGTTAATCTGTTTATTTGGATAATGCATACAGAGATCTGAAGGAACATTTGAGAAGGCTGCAACAGCAGTCTGATAGCAGGCGGAGGGCGGCTGTAATGGAGATGATGAGGCAGCGTGCAGCCGAGGTTGCTGGCGGCAGTGGATGATAAAGTTGTAATTATATTAAAAAAATGTATCATAGCGTGTGTTTTGACGAATTTTGAAGAGTATTTATCGTATAGCTGTGTCAATGGAACGAAAAGAGCATAGGCACAGGAACATGAGGATTACTAAAAAGGAGATGGTCAATAAATGACTCTACATGGGAGTTAATGTTTACAACACATGATCATTTTCTTCCATGTAGGTCGGGTTGGTTACCATTGATTTTTTTATTCTTACATCATGTAATGTTGTCAAAATGTACCATAGATTTCGGTTTTCCAGTGTACTTTTACATCATGTAATGTAGTTCATGCCAACAACATTGAAATATATGAACTGATGAATCTATACAATCATAAATACCTGAAGTTGTATCACAGCAAAAAGAACATATTTATGAAGAAGAAAGTGTGGCCAGCCATGGAACCAGCTTTTCATGTACTAAATTTGGTCTGTCATCATGAGGGCAGTGTCCAACACCTTGTAAAATAGAGAGGCTGATATTTGGAACTTTAGACGGTAGGGACGAGAAGTATTTACCGACTGGCCCATCAAGAGGCGTAAACGGGTCTTCATCTCCCCATAGGATTAAAACGGGAAGCTTAATTTTTGGCATCAACTGCACTGGGTTTGGGCCTGGTGGCCCGGTCACAATGGAGACGAAGGCGTCTAGCGCCCCTTCATCAAGTGCTGGTTCCCTGATTATCTGTTGCAATATGAACAGTTCTGTCATACACACAAAAGGAAAGAAAAAGAAATAATAAATGATTAGTACCTGTATGAGATCTTCATCTACAGAGTCCTTGTTTCCATAAACTGATAATAGGACGTTTCTAAGACTCTCTGCATAAGTTGTACAATAATACAAGTTAAAGGGTGGATAGTTTATAAAACGTAACTCACCTATATATGTGTGAAAGTAAAGGAATATCTCATCTAATAATAATAATAAAGTTTCTTTGAAGTTCCAACAAAATCATTCAAACTTCTTTTAACTATAAAAATTAAAAACACAAGTTTCAATATTGTTTTTGTTTTGAAACTTTTTATAAATATTAAAATTGACATAAATAGAACAAATATGAAACTTAATTACTATTTAATTATTACTCTTTTCAAGCTAACCCAACTGTTCCATTAACTTAGGTCATTCAATTTAAAACAATTATGAAAAAGTTCACAATAATAAAATAATATTGAAACTTGATGGTTTTTATAGTTAGAAAGAGCAAGAGTAACTGTACTGGGACCATATTAAAACTTTTCACTATTTCATGATTTTATCCCTAAAATAACAAAAAAATAAAAAAAATAGAGAACCTTTGTCTGACCCGTTCAAAGATGAAAGATGCAATTCCTTTTTGCTTCAACAAGAAATCAATAAACCATAACAAAGGGAATAAAAGCTTAATTCGCCAATCATCAACTATTGCCTTATTGTTCATGCCACCCGCACAGTTTAACAGAACAATCCCTCCAACCAGTGAATTCTGAGCATCTAGTTGAGGAAAATCAATTACAGTGAAAAAAAACGTTGAAGGAAAGATAACGCGATACAGGCAATATGTAAGTTTAATATAAAGCACACCTGCAGCAGCAATGACACAGGCAAGACTTCCAACAGAGTTCCCGATCAGCACTGTGGGCTTTTGAACAATTTCTTCCAAGAAATCCAATATCAACTGTCATGATTATATATATGGTGCATAAGATTGAATTTTGAAAATTTGAAGGAAAGTTGAACATGAGTAGACAATTAACCAATAAATGATACCTGTGCCCATGCTTCCATGGTGTATTCAAAACCGATAGGTTTATCAGAAGCACCAAAACCAAGAAGATCAATGGCATACACTGTATTGGTCTGCGCCAAAGTTGGGATATTCCTGATAGATGTTTAAACTTTAAGATGATTCCAGCATTTGCTACAGCAATCAGTAGGGAAGGAGTACAACTGTTACAGGCACATGTTATATGTGCACTACATGAACATGTTAAAACTTAAATGCAAACATGTGTATGTATATTTCTATAGGTCTTCCACTATATCTGTAAAGGAGAAGGGTACATGCAGACTTCTGGGCACAAAACCTACTCCAGTTCCACAAAAATGCAAAGCTCCCTATACTAGCAAGATAACAATTCAAATTTTACTATTTATATACGGAAGTTACTCCTATATTGGGCCGGTCTAGCGGGCTCCGGCTAAACGGGCCCATTAGGATTGACCTACTCTCTCATCTAAAGGAAAGGCATCCATATTCAAAGGTTCTTTCTTCGCTCCTGTCCTAACGACTTCTCTACCTTTCTCACTATGCTCGTCTCTCTATCATACTACACGTGAGTGTATCGTATATACATGCTCATACACTAGATCCATGGTTGATCGTTAGAGTGTGGTCCCCTGGGCTATGGCTTTTGGACCCTTCTAAAAGGTTTCTAAGATGTTCACAACCCAACTCCCAACTCGAACATGGCTGTGAACATCATCTGAACCAAGAGAGAGTCCCTTCAAACACACTTGCGCCCCTACTGCGTAGATCTTTGTAGAAACATTCAATCATTGCAGGACATTGATAGACATTGATTTGTCCAAGGGTTAATCAATTATGCCAGCACTTTAGGTATTTGAATAAATGACATGCTTTCCCTAATATCTATTCACACCAATTTTTCAAATTGAAGACCTAGTTATAAAGTATCATGCAGATAAACTTTCAAATTGAAGAGCTGGTTATGAAATTGACTAACGGAACACATATATATCACTATAAAAACGTTAATACAAAACCCTAAATACCTTCGCCAGTGAGCAACGGAGGCGCCAAAGCCATGAACAAGAAGCAACGGAGGGTTTGATTTCTGACTATTTTGCCCTTCAAATTTCAAGTAATTGATACTGTAACCTCTCCACTCCCACTTGCTGCATATCTCCTTGATCTTATTCACCTCCAATGGCGTAATCTTCAACACTTGGTCGTCAATTATCTCACCGCTGGCAGCATTCGTGCTTGTACTCCTACAAGTGCTAGAAGCAAATGAATTAGAACAGCTCTTAGTTAGATTGACGCCGCCAATGGTTCTCCGGCGAACCTTAAGTAGGTCCACCGCACGACGGTGTGCGAGTATGAGTGGAACTGGTGGTGGTGGTGGTGGTTGGAGGATAGCGGTTGCCTTTACCGCCCATGCCATTTTGTTCGTTTCTTTTTTTACTTTAGTCAATTCTAAACGTATTATTTAGAGCATTCACATCAGTGTCCCCATATGTTTGTGAGTGGATTCTGCATATTTTATGGATTGGTTTAAAGTGGTTGTGAGTGAAGGAGAGAGAAAATATATAATTTTTTTGTATATTTGGGGAAAACACTGTTCACTACTATTAATTTTTTAATATTTTTTAAAGTGGTTGTGAGTGGAGGAGAGATAAAAGGTAATGATAAAGGTATAAAAAAATATTATTTAATTGAAAAGGAAAGAAAAAAGTTAGTGATTTTTAGTGTAATTATAGAGATGGGGATGGAGAATCTGATGGGAATGCTCTTAGTAGTTAGTACCAACTAGATGTTTCATTTTACACCCTACGGATTAAGGAATTGATTAACTTAACCAACCCTTACTTTATTTTAATTAAATTTTAACTTGGTTACGGTAGCATACTTAATCGTTTACAACCTTATAAACAATATTATTCAAGGTTGAACGAATGGATGTGGAGTGTGTCATAACAATAAAAGATTTGAAGAACACTAGATCTATAATGAGATATATGAAGAGAAAGATACAACGTAAGCATTCAGGTCTTACTGATAAACATTGGTTACAGACGTTGTTATCCAATTTGAACCCATTTTAAATTAACAAAATTTTTAAGAGGGTTATGCTTTTATTGTCGTATAATTTACGTGTACTTAGATTAACGCATACTTTGAGTTAAAAAAAATAAACCTAGATATCTTTTACCTAGTTTTTAAAGAATGGATCATGATAGCACCACCCATCAAAATTAGTTTTATGAGTAAATGAAATAGAGAAGAATTTGTAAGTAGCAAAACTTATCTTTTTCAGTTGTCAATGTACTTATTTTAAAGAGTTTATTGATTGGATTTTACGCAAGTTCAAAATACCAACTTATCAACAAATGTTATATGAAACTTACCACCAGCAATTACATTCAAACTCACAAAAAATATCTTCGATCCAAATCAAGATAAAGATATTCTTATTTTACGGTTTGAATCATCCAAACAAAAACAAGTTTCAAACATGTAAACTTCCCGTCATCAACTTTTCAAAACAACGGTCTTCAATTCAAAACAGTCTCAAAAAACAAAACACGACCCATGGATGTATTCACGATCTACTTGGAACCCGACATGAGAGATTGGGCATCAGATACTGTTGGTAGCGCGGGAATGGCTCCTTTCTTTGTTGTGCATATCGCACCACACGCATTTGAGAAGGCCAATGCCTGCTTCAACTTCGCTTCATCCTATATTTAGGTAGAGAACTATTAAAAACAAAAAAACTCTAGCCATTTTAAAATGTTTAGATGTAGTAACCGGCTTGTTACCGTGAAAATAGAAGTGTCTTTCGCCATGGAAACGAGTAACGAGCCCACAAAAGAGTCCCCGGCTCCTGTTGTGTCAATGGCCTTGACCGGGTACCCGGGCACTTTTCCCTTAAAGTTCTACACTCATCAAGTTAAGTTTTCATCATACATTTGAGCTATAATGTCATCTAACAAGCGAAATATTGCATTATTGCAAATTAAAAGGTGAAAAGACTTGCCTTTGTGTAATAACGACAACCCTTTTCGCCATCCGTAACAACCATAAGCTTCAAACCATCATGCCATAAAGATTTAACGGCATCCTCGTTATCCGCACTCTTTTGTGTCAAGAATTCCACCTCATCATCGCTTACCTACATGAAAAGGGTATTATTGTCTTTTCACATTTGAAAGCCATGACATATCAAAATTGTAATATTAAAGAGCTAGCATACAATACCTTGATGAAATCTGATTCGTTCCAAATGCTCTTGATGCCTTGCCTCGCGGCCTCAGCTGAAGGCCATAGTGGAAGGCGCACATTGGGGTCGTAAGAGAGCAAGACCCCAGCCTGTTTGGCGGCCTTCATGGCTGCCATGTGGGCAGATCTGCATGGCTCAGTGATGAGACTGATTGAGCCATAGTGAAAGATCTTGGCTTTCTTGACCAAGTCCATCTTAAGCTCAGACTCTTTTAAAAGCATGTCCGCACTTGGGTTCCTATAAAACATAAATTCCCTTTCGCCATCTTTCTTTAGTGTCACGAATGCCAAAGCCGTCCTAGCGTGCTCATCAAACAACACCCCTTCCGCATTCACTCCGTTCTTCTTTAGAATGTCAGCCAACATGTACCCGAATTCATCTTTCCCAACCTACTCACATTAATAAGTCAGACGATAAATAATAATCCCTAACTTGTTACACAATAGTATGTTATAAATTACAACCTTATAAGGTAGATAAATGGAACAAATCTAAGACATGCATTAGCAATACCAAACCAATAAATCATGATTATCATCCTAGAATAACATGGATTCATAAATGCCCATTATGAAATCATTAAATTAAAAACAACTTAAAACATAAAATAAAAACAACAATCATTTCATAAAACCATAGATCCATCCATTATTACAGAATTAAACAAATTAAATAGACAAAAATAACAAACATCCATGAACACCTTTGATTCATATAAATTAGCCAACAATCACATACATTAAACATAACATCAATTGAAATAACAAAAAAGAAACTAAATGCAAGATCTATAATCACGTATGATGAAAACAATCATGTTACCTTGCCGATGAAGGCAGCCGTTCCACCGAGCTTAGCGATGGCACACGCAACGTTAGCAGGTGCACCACCGGGGGCTTTGAGGAATCCCTGAGACTCAGCCAAGGAGACCCCGGCCGTGTCGGGAACGAAATCGATCAACATCTCTCCAAAACACACAATGTTTGAAGAAGCTGCCATTTTTCACAATGACAATAAGATGAATGAATTTATTATACGAAAGATGATGAATGTATATATAGAGGAAGTGAGAGAAATTAGAGTTTTAATGGGAATATATGTGGGTGAGATGGAGAAATCATGTTAGTTGATGGATTTGCGGGGTGATTATTGAAACGTAATTTTGACTCTTTATTTATGATTAATCTTATTTATTTATTTTGAATATTGAAGTGGGTAAAGACATATTTATCCTCGATCTTTTCCTTATTTAGTTTATAGTTTTTAAAATATGGTAGGGATCGAGTATCAACTAATATGAATAAATTTAACCGAAGCATGATATTTTATGTATATATATATATATATTTTTTTTATGGATAGAGTTAATAATATTTACATATCAATTAAAAACCCGTTTAAACCGATTTATTTCATCGAACAACTCTATCCCTAAAATTTCGAACCGGCAGTTGTTTATCTGTGGATTAAAGTCATCTTAATCTACTATTTATTTAAATTTTTGGTTAAAATTATTAGTTAATAATATTTTAGTCTTTAAAGTTTTAGTTATTTATCATTAACTTTGATTTAGTTAGCCCACCGGTAGACTTGAGGTTTCATTTTTAATTTTTTTTTTCTAATTTTGTATATTATTGTTATTAAAATTAAAATATAAATTATCCTTATGGTTTGTCATAAATAACAAAATTGGTCTCTAAAAATAAAAAGTAACACAAATAGTGGTTGTTGGGGGGGGGGGGGGGGGGGGTAGGGGATGGTGTGTGCTTGATGGTTGTCCGAAATTTATGGTGGTGGTGGGGGTGGGGTGTTTTGGGTTTGGTAATACATGATTTATTTATTTGTATTGTGTAATTTTAACAAATCTAAAAGTAGACATCCATTATGATGCCACTTTAAAAACATGGATTATTTTTGTAATTTTACATGCCGGTTAAAGGAAAACCAATATGCATTCGGGTACGAAACTTGATATTGATATGAGACTAAATAACGGAGTACTTACTCCATATACAAAAAAAATAAACTTTATTTACAATTAGAAGTTGCGTCCTCTCTCATTTGTTTCACATATAAACATTTTTATCAAGTAAACCTTTTATAACTTTTTCATCCGTTTGATTGTTTTTACATATAAGCCTCCTATGCACCCTAATCTTTGACCTAAAACTACATGATACGTTTCCTTGAGCGTCTCTCGCTTCAAGCATGCAGCACGCTATTTAAAACCAAGAACCTGGCCCAACCTCCAAAAAATCCGTAAGAGATCCAAAGACACTTGTAAACAAAATCCCTATATCTGCAAGTCGAACCTATAGCGTTTATTCTCTTCAGATCATCGAGTTCAAGTTGTATAAATACAAGCGTGTAACATATTCGTATCGTGCATGTAAGAGTGCTTTTGAGACAGCAAATACTAGAATAGAACAACGCCAAGCAATGGTTTTAATCCATTAGAGTTTGCAGCTTGCATGTAAGCAAGATAACAGACCTCCTATTCAATCATTCGCCACTAAATCATACGATTATACAAGTTTAGCAAACAGTTTGAACACATAACACATAAAAGCTTGAAGCAGACCGATTACTCAAAGTTGTAATGCTTGTCGACGGTTTCTGAAACATCCCAAGTGCAGTTCATACCCTTAGGAAACACCACCAAGTCACCTGAGCCAATCTCCACGCCCTCATCGGACCCTTCAGGGTAAACCTTCAGACCTTCCCTTTCAAAAGGTAGCATGTCTCTTTCGCCGAATAGGTCCACGGAAATTTGCTAGGAGGACATCCCCACCTATCAAAAAAACACACACTCACACTTTCGATATCCACAAGCTATAAACACAGATTGAATGATTTTTTTAGATAAATGGTGGAGATAACACGAATAATTTGGTTTCTTTTGGTTTATACGGGGAGTTCGCTCTTCCACAAGCGGACTCTGGCTTTCTAATTTTGAATCCGCTCCTCCCACAAGCGGAATATGATGAAATGGCTTATGTGGAGATTGGAGCCGCTTGTGGACGGAGCGGATTTAAACTTGAAAAGTAAAAAATAAGTTAAAAAAATCACCCACAAATTAAATCATTCATGCTAACTCCACTGTTTTTCTAAGAAATTCATAAATAAGTTAAAAATTCACCCACAAATTAAATCATTCATGCTAACTCCACTGTTTTTCTAAGAAATTCATAAATAAGTTAAAAATTAACCCACAAATTAAATCATTCATTCATGCTGACTCGACTGTTTTTCTAAGAAATTCAGAAAACACATCAAAATGGATTAACAAGTAACAAAACCATAACAAATTTGTTCGTATTCGAGTTCTAGGGTTCTCAGAAAAGAGGGTTAGCTTTGATTCCGGCGGGATTTTGACGATCTTGATTCCCGATTTCTCTGTGGTCATGGTTTCTGAAGAAGCTCTGATGATCCGGTGAAAGCGTGGAGGCTTGCAATAAACCCTAGAATGGGATTTAGAAAACGAAGAAGAGGGTAAAGATAAGGAGGAGTGATTGGATGCCGGTTTAGGGTTGTGATAACAACTAATTCCGGTGATTGAATGGTACCGTAGAAAGTGAGGCACGCCATGTTATGTTGTTTTGAAACATTTCATTTCTGAAACAATATATCTTTCATTTCCCAATTCTAGCCACTAAAATCTTATCATTATGCGATTGGATACAATACTTTTGAGGGGGTTTCTAAATATTTAGAGGTGATACAATACCTTGTAAAAGATTTGTATTGTGTAGTTAGTATGATGTTTGAGTGTACCTTAGGAAATTACCTGATCCTAATAGAAAATCCGAAAGTTTTACGACAAATATTCGGGTATGAGGTCGAGTATAATTGTATAATATTAATTTACGACAAGTACACCGTGACCGCGCCGGCTAGGTGGTACCGCTACTTTCCAACCATGCCAGTGCCATGACCCCACGAGAGACCCAATCCACCCCGTTACTTCCACTTTCTCATACAAGCACATATATTAAAAAGTTTTCAGAAAATGATTAAAATATGAAAGATGGGTATAACAAATGTTGAAAATGGATGTAGATGGTGATGTGGCATTACATAATGGTGAAAGTATAACACATTGTCTAATGTAATATCCACCCAATTACACGAAACCGACACCAACATTTTCTACTCGCATCGAAAGAAATACAATAAATAATATCTTATATTTGTTAAAGAAGTTGCAGAAATTGAAACTGAAAAGAATTAATAAAAATTGATTGTATAACCCTAGAGTATTTGATATTAAGTCGGTTCTTAGGATAACTTTAAGATTGAATTTCAGGTGATAGAAACCCAACATTTAATTTTTAATCATATAAGATCATAACCACATATTATTGATACCCATAAAGAAACCCACGTACCGGAGGGGTAACGAATAAACTAGGCACCCGATTAGAAAATGATTATACAGACCAGGTATACCAATACTCGTTCCAAACCTGGCCCATGGTCATACCTTTCTTAGCCTAACGATGACCATATGATGAAAAGTGATTATAGAACCACTGTAGCCTTACGGCTGCGTCAACTTTAGCTCTTCCATGTCAGTAGTGTATAATTTCAAGTAAAACACACAAAAAGTTTAAAAAGTAATCACAGGATCTAGTGCCAGACCAACTGATATTATTGTTATTAAATACTACAATGATCTTTAAGTACCTGCCTAGCAAGATCTATAGATCCACAACTTCTATAAATAAGGTGCAAATTGTAAGCTGCTTCTCTTTTGAGATCACAATATCCAGGCTTCAAATAATCAGTGGTTTCTGGACCATCATTTGGCAGCTTTGGTATAGGGTGATCCTTTTGAAGAACCGCAAGTACTTTTTCATAATACGTTGCTGCAATTGAAACTAAACCAACATGATGATAGGCTCGTGCTAGGTTGTATAAAGCTTCCTGTTCATAAACGTTTTCGTGAGCCACTTCACTCATCGTTTACACAGATTACTAAATATGTTTTTGGTTCCTCTACTGTTAAATCTTCTCAGTTATAAATAAATTGTAAAAATTATCCATTAAGGGGAACAAAAAGAAAACTGAGAAACACCTGGCTGTTTTCTGAAAGGCGAAGATTGTTGTAGAGAAAAGCTAAACCTTGCAAAACACATTGATGCTTGTTATGAAGTCGAAATCCAAGAGCTAGGTTGATTAGGGCAGTTCCTAGAGAAAGAAAAGAGAAAATTAGCAAATATTAATTACTTGTAATATAAAAAAATATTTCTAACCCGGGCAACAACGTTTAATCGAGAGAAAATTATACCTGCACAAAGATTGATCAAGGCGTTTTCAGGCATTAATTTATAGGCTTTCAAGTAATAGCTTGCAGCTGCTTGATGTTGGCTATGCACTGTAAATTGATGTCCTTTAATTAAAAGAACCGGTATAGAATCTTCATGTTTCATAAACTTCTCATGCAAGAACTTATTATGCTTATCCAGAAGCCTTGATCTAACAAAGAGAGAGAAAAAAAACACCACAAATGATGTATAGGTTTAAAATGGTTGAACATAAACATCCACAAAATGTTCCGTAACAAAGAATAAATAAGTAATATAATAAAGAAAAATAGCAGGGCCCACAATTAGGCTCTAAGCTAGAGATGTGAGTGTTTTATTTAGTTATGTGATTATGTAAAAGTTACATACCTTAACATAATTTTATAGTAGCAATTCCATGCTGCAAAGCTGTAAGGATTTTGGGAAACGATGTATCGAGCACAATCCCATCCATTTGTAGGACCATCTATATTATAAGCTATCTCTGTAGAGATTCAAATATTTTCATGTATTAAACTTTCGTAAAGAAATTTCCTTTGTTTGAAAAAATGTTTTGGGAACCAACAATTTTTGGGCTTATCAAACACCCACAAATTTGAAAAATAAATATGTTTGAAAAATAAACATGTTATAACATTCTTCCGTGATCTTGAAAACTTACGTGCTCCAAGTGCTCGAAGCTCCTCTTGCTTCTCTGTTGATAAAGTGTTTTGTGCCAGTTTCAGACTCGATGTGATAATTTCAAGTGCTTCCCAAAAACTTTTCATTGATACTAATCCTTTGCATAACTAGAAATAACACACGGTAAACACATATCAATTGAAAAAAAACACATTTAAAAAGGTAAAATGTGTCACCTGCAAATTGATCAAAATGTACCTTAATATACATCCTGAAACTAGTCTTTAAGCATTAAAACAATTATACAATAAAATAAGCACTCACATCTACGATAAGTGTAAGTTGATCCTCATCCTTTAAGAGATTAGGCAGGGGAGGTTCTCTATATCCCTGTCACATGAAACAAATTAAACAACTTAATTAGATAAGTAAACAAAAAGCTTGTCAACTATGATACTAAAAGTGTAATCAAATCATTTATAGATATTTACTTTTTTACCCTTGCATATAAAATGGTCTGACGTATAAAATACTTACAGGAGATTCATCATCCGATTCGTCACTGTGCCACTCAATTCCAGCAGCCAATGCTGCAGCTCGTTTTTCTTCTCTTTTTGCTTCTCTTTTCTGAAGCACTTTCTTTGCTCGAGTAGCTTTAGACCTGTTCAACATTAAATTGATGAAATTTATTTTTAGTTGGCAAAAAATATATGTAATGTTAATGTGTTTCGCATGCAATAGATATCTTATTAACCATATTTTTTGTCCCAAAATTGACATCAATAAAAGCACACAGGAACACTTACAGTTCTGAAGATGAAGCAATGGGACGGAATCCTTGAAATACATCGTTAGTTGGCTGTTCATTCAGTACCTGAACTCTTCTATATAGCTCGCTTTTTGGTAACTTTCTCTTCGTTCTAGCCTTGAACAAAGACAAATAATATATAAAAGTTTAACATAAATGATACAAAAGAATCCCTGTTTTTCATTATATCTGTTATGTAATACTATTTGTTCTCTCTGAAAACGGTTGTCTTAAACTTCCACCACTAGCTTGGCAAATAACATTTATAAAGTAAGCATAAATATAAATGATGGATAAATATGGCTAAAACCAAAGTATTAATTGATGATTGAACACTAAATGTCTTGAAGAGAAATGTGCAAAATCACCTTTCGTTGAATAGTTTCAAGAAACAATGTTTCACGAACTAATGGAAATATTGTCTCAACAAAGGCCTCGGTCAAGCCTTTGGATTTATAAATGTGAGATAGCTTTAGCTTTACTTTTCCATCAGTCCACCATGGTTTCCCCTTATCTGAGGTTTGGCCAACTCTTGATTCTAGAATTGTAAAAGTAAATAAAATAAGAACAAAGTATAGACTTCTGAGAGTAACAATTCTAATGCTAGTTGTTCAAAAAAATCAAGAAAATAAAAATAATTCTTAACGCAAAATCTGGTAAACCTGAATCTGGAGGAGGAGAAAGTACAGAAATGGCTTCATCTTGATTATTTTCTTCTAAAAGAAATGACACTAGTTCTAACCTAGCCTCAATGTCGTGTTCAAGTTCATGTAAGGCTGTCAAAGAAAAAAGATGATCAATTATTAAGTACTTCAACTTAAATACATTGTTGTCCTTCACAATGTTTTACTTTCTTGCCACTGAATTTAGATTTCATCCAACTAAAATGGGTTCAAAAAAAGATTCAAACACATATAGATGAAATCAAATTTGAACCATACCTTTGTATAGGTAGTCAATTGCTTGTGTTCTTGCACTTAAGAAATAGTAACAACGCCCAATATTCAAATTTAGGAGGCCCTTTAGACATATTAATAGAAAATAATAATGTAAAGGAATAAATGCAATAGAAAATACACCATGGTGTTAAACAAGATATATACTTACTTTGTTGCCACCAGCACTCCCTTCTAACATCAGGTAGTACTTCAATGCAGATTCGTGATTCTTAAAACTCATTAACGAGTCTGCAACTTCAAGAACTAAGTGACCACAATCATTTACATTCTTTTGTGTGAGTACACTGAAAAAATCCTAGATGTCATTTGAAAATAGAAAACCATGGTTAGTTTCAAAAAAACAGAGGAAAAGAAAGTTGATAGATATTTATGTTCATGATAAATAAGGAATCATATAAAAATATTATAAAAAACCTCTGCTTTTTCCAAGTTTCCAAGATGAACATGGCATAGTCCCGCTTTTATCAACAATTCAACCGGTAATTCTTTAACAGCAGAATAAGTCTGGTGTGCATACTGGATATGGTCAAGAGCTTTTTCATGTACATTTTCAGACATAAGAAATGAAGCCAATAAAAGAACCACACTCAGATCAGCATCTTCCAGGTTCTTTTTCAAATAATCTTCAAGAATGTTAATACTGCGCTCATGCTGACCACATTTTCGGTATAACTGGAAAAAACCAAAAAGTTAAAAACAAATATTTTGGTACACGATTGCTTCTACAAAACAATTTTTATGTAAAAATTCATATAGATTGGTGGTCCCAAACCGTTGCTGCTGTCTTGAGCGCTTCAATATTCTTAGGACGAAGTTGCCAGATTTGGTCATATGATTCAGCAGCCTTTTTATGTTCTCCAAGTTCAACAAAAAGTGAGGCCCGGTGATATCTAAGGCCCATATCTTCTGGATCTGCTTTTATTGCTTTATCAAGACAATAACGGGCTTGACCACGGTTCCCTTGTTCCCTGCATCATTCAGATTTAAACGAAGACAATCTATTTATTATCTGTTATTATATGGTCAAAAACTTGTAAATACGCTATTATTAAATGCAAGAAAACTCACAAAGACCAAGTAACAAGAAGCTTCCAGAGAGATGCATCCTTGGGGGTCATATGAACAGCAAGCATATAAAACCCTAAAGCTTTCTTTTTATCTCCCATAGCATTGTATATAAGGCCCAGAGTATGGTAAGGGTCAGGCAGATTCGGTGAAATAAAAATGATGTCCCTTAATAGAGGTATGGCCTAAAGTTCAAAAAAAAAACATTACCAACAAGAACAAGAAAAAATAACACTTGAAGAAAAGAAATACAAAATGCACAAGAGATTCTAAACATGAAAACAACAAATGTCTTGTATTTACAAATAATTCATAATCAATTTATGCCTAGTTATTTATAGCATTAAAGATAAAACATGTCATAGTACCTCTTCATATCGCCCATGTGCATAGAATAGTGTAGCATCACCTAATTTGCGTGTAACTTCTGGGTTTATTTTCTTCTTTGATCCCTTCCTCCTGCCTCTTTTCTTAATCTGGCATAAATGATAGCAGTCAAAAAGTGGACTATAATATAGTTAGCAACCAAAAATTAACTATGCATGTTGGACCAAACTAACTAGGAATGAAAATGCTGGGACAAAAAGTGCATACTGAGCAAAAAAGCAGCAAAAATTATATGAAAAGTGTGTAACCCCACAGGATCAAATTCTTAATTTTAGTTTACATGTTCAACAATAACATTAGATAAAAAAGTCAGCAATGAATTATTAAGAAGCTTGAATGAAAACAAAGATGGCATAGGTTGCCTCTACAACAATTTATGAAAGGTTTACTTGATAAATAGGTTGTTATGTAACTCAAATAAGTGAGACGCAGCTTCTGGTTGTGAATAAAGCTTAATTAATTGTACATAGAAGCGCGCCTCACCCTTTTTAAACCAAGCTGATAAGTTGAATTTTCAAAAGATCACCGCACTTTCAGAAAATGAAGAAATGGACCACTGAGTGTTACAATTATCTTAATAGGCCCCACATTTTAGAAAATGAAAAGTGTGTTGTTGGAAAATAAGAAACATAATAACTAAAAAAAAACTATCATGCAAAACTGCCTATGTAAACTTAATTCCCTCTTCTAACACTTTATTTTCATGAAATTATAAGTACAATGTTGAAACTGGATATGGTTGGTTCCAGGAGAAGATGAAAATCCAAAAGCTAATACAGCCTTTATTTCATAAAAAAATAATAGGAAAAAAACATAAAACTACAGTCAGACAATGAGATACCCTCTTTGACTTTCTTCTCATTCCATACGCCATTCCCGCCAATAACTCATCAAATTTCGCTCGAGAAGAATCTTCTAGTCTCAACATCTTTTCTGGTGGCATTCTGGCACAAGAACTTTGAAGTTAAATCGTCTTTACTAAAAAATATAATAAACTGTAAATGAGATTATGATGATAATTACTCTTGGTGATTGTAATCAAGGATTGCTTTACGCTTTTTATCAGCCAAAGCTTCATATTCCATGCGTTCCAAATGCTGATAAGGATGAACTCCATTGGCATCAACCTCTGTGAGAGCCAATGGATTTATATCTCCTTCAAATCTTAATGTATATGTATCTTCGTCTTCTTCTTCTTCATCATCATCAACATCATCATGATCATCATATTCTTCTTCAGCATTACTGTCTTCTGTTTGATTCTCTTGGGAGCACCCCATGTTATTATCCTCGGTTGCATTAAAATCATAGGCTAATTCAACGGTCTCTTTTTGATTGCTATGAGGATCATCCATATTCATTCCATCATCTCTAGTTTCTTTCTCATCCATAGCTAATCTACAGTAAGTTGGTTTAAAATTTAATGGGAAACACAAAATAAAATCATAAATATCAACTCTGATCATCCATATTCATTCCATCATCTCTAGTTTCTTTCTCATCCATAGCTAATCTACAGTAAGTTGGTTTAAAGTTTAATGGGAAACATAAAATAAAATCATAAATATCAACTCTGATCCATAATTACACTTAAAGTCTTTAAGTGTTGTGGTATTTTGCACGAAAAAGGTTACATGCATTTTAAGTTTTTAACATTCAAGAATATGGTGAAACTACTCCCATTTCCAACGGACATTCCTTCAAAAATTTAAAATGCAACAACATATGCTAACCATGAATATATAATGTTCTTATACTGTGCCACTGATTGACCCTATGCCAAAAAAAGAATTGAGAAAATGAACACTAAACAGCCAGGTGATTGAAAATTTGAAACAGTGTATCTACACCTGGCAAGACGGACCGGTCGGGTTGGGTCACGGGTCAGGATGGGTCGATTTAGGAAAAGGTCATTTTTTCCGTGTCAGAATGGGTTTTGACAAAATATGGTACGGGTTTTGAAAAACATCATATAATTCAATATTATCTCCTTCCAATTCAAGCCAATCTGTGAATATTAGCAATTCACCATACTATGATTAAAACAGGAACAAAACACATTAACCGGTATACCTGGCAAAACGGGCGGTTAGGGCAGGTGACGGGTCAGGACAGGCCATCTTAAAAAATGGTCTTTTTTGGTTTAGGTCAGAACTGGTTCTGACCAAAATGGTACAAGTCAAGATGGGTTGTTTTAATATTCAAAAACAAAGAAACAATCTGCACCGACAGTAACAGAAGTAGCAACAATAACAAATAACACCCATTTATTCTGCCAGTTGCAATTCAGATTAATCACAAACAAATACAAAGTTAACAAAATTTGCATCACATATCCATATTTTTGGCACTAAAACTCAAATTAACAGCAACTTCTAGAACCCATTTAACCCAATCAATCTCTATAGTGTTATATTCGAAGAATTTGAATACCTCTTCAAACAGTAATCCTCAATTTCAATTCAAATAACTTGAATGCTTTAGAATAATTGAATCAATTAGAATAGTTGCTTATGATCGATGAACAAACAAACAAACAAGCAATTCAGCATCGTGAAGTGCTTTAGAATTAGAGGGCAATTAGAATCTAGAACCACATCAATGCAAAACTCAGCTCGCAAAGAAAATTAAACGCATAATTATTTTCAAAATAGATAAATATGCACAACTAGTTCTAGGGTTTAACATCAATAAAAAAATAAACAAATTTGGTGATGAATTGGTGAAAACAGAAACAAGTAAAAGAAGGAAGGATTGAAATTGAAACCTGCTGCAGCGGACAGCGCCGGCCGATTGGCGGGGCAGGAGGCAGGCGGTGGCGCGTTGTGTTTCGGACTCTCCTGAATTCGTCCCTGTGCGTTGGTTTGGTTGCATAAAGTTCAGCCCACATACAATCTTGGGCTTATTGATAAAAAAAAGTCCGGTTTTTTTGTTGGGCCTTTATAAATGAGTAACCGCCTCCCCTCACTTGTAGGTGGGCCCAAACCGGTTCGGGTTGAAACCGGGTCAGGTTCTGTCAACATGTTCGACGTCAGGTTTTGGCTCAAAACGTTTCGGGTTGAAACTGGTTTTTGAGGGGGAAAAGGACCGGGTTTCAACCGGTTAGGTTTGTTTTGACTGGTTTCAAAGTACTAAGATACAAACCAATTTCAATCCTATGGTTCGGTTCGGGTCTAAACTGGTTTCAAACCCGGGTTCGATTCCAAACTTGGTTTTTTTTGGGCACCTCTGCCTCACTTTAACACCACACCACAAGCTGAGTTTACCATCGTCTCCGGTTGCACAAGTTTTCTTTATTTTGTTGTAATTAAGAGTATGTTTTAAACATTTTATCTAACGCTAAAATGGTTTTAATAACCAACATGCTACTCAAATACTATATTCTATTGTGAAAATGTGAATTATAGTATGACTAGGGCTGACAAAACGTGTCTAGTCGGATTAAACAGGCCAGACACGATACGACTAACACGAGTACTAAACACGAACATAGCCCGTCCATTTATCTAAATATGGCAATTACCCAAACACGAACATGGACCTATAAATAAACGTGTTACACGAACATGGCTCGTCTAACACCATTAACTATAAGCTATTTAGTAACGTGAATGACACGACACGACCCCACTCATTTAAAATCTATACTATATAATAAATAAAGGCTTTTGCATGACACTTGTCGTCTCCATATTCATTCTCATCATTTTTTTTCCTTCTCTTTCTCTTATTAAATACATTTTCATATTTTAATAATTATATATATTTTTAAAAATAATACACATTTATTTTAAATTATCTCTTATTATAATAAAATTTAAAATCTAATTATGTAACTTTTATTTTCAATTAAATAGTAAATGAAAGTCAAATTAGATTAAATAGTAATTAACGTATTTTTACGAATATATACAAAAATATTTAAGAATTTTATGTATTTATATTTTTCACCTCGTGTGTAGACGCGAGTTCTAAGCTAGTGGTTAATAAAACAACAAAATAAAATAAAAGACACAAAAAATACAATCCATAATATCCTTAAACAACATAGAATGGTATTAATATATATTTAAGTATTTAAAAAAAATACACAAACTGTTTTAAATCGTCTTATAAATGGGTTAGGCGGGTTGAACCCGTTTAGACACGAATTTAATCGTGTCATAAAATAGTGGACCTATTTACGACCCGAAACATGCTTAACTCAAACCCAAACATGTTTGACTATGTGTCATGTTAACGAGTCGTGTCAGAATTTGTTAATCCTAAGTATGACTCATCACTATCTATCACGATTAGCATCTCAGCTGGAATTTTAGAATTACAGGTTTGACCCGTAAGGAACTTTAAGCTCGTTTTAAAGTGAGTAGCGAAACTTGAACAAACAAGTCATTAAACATGGTATGTTAAATATTGTACCACAATCGAAAATTTTACAAGCCTATCAATCATTCCCCACTCATTCGATGTATCTTTCCTTACATCAGAAAATTTTAACTCCATCCTTTATGTTTTAGGAACCAAAGTGTCAATAAGCCCTTGATCAATTGGTTTCGGATAAGGCATCTCCATGGCCTTCCAATGTGGAGCCGTGGAGGTCATGGATTCGAAACTCATTTGATGTAATATGCTCAAGTGGGCCATGGGCTTTACCACAGTGGTGGGTTTCTCCTGGAATTGTGGGCAGGCCGGTTCACCAACGATGTATGCGTTTGCGGGCGTAAATGACCTTTCGCCAATGGGTTTACCAGGGGTGACAAGGCATATATTATTCGTTAGTCGTTCAAAAAAAAGTAACCAAATTTAGTGGTTAAATGGTAAATGCCTATAACAAAACAACATTCTGAAATTGCAAATATACCTTGTAGTGACGCAAGCAACAAATCGTGATTCTACTGTTGTGCATAGAGATGAACTTGTAGCGTCAATCAATGTCTAGTTCATGGCGGACAATTGGAGCAAATTTATATACTCCATATTAAGGAAGAAAAACCGATGGCCACCGAGAATCCGGGAAATGAGATTTTAGATTTGACTTGTGTCACTTATTTTGGATCCTACCGACTGCTACTGTTGTGTTTTTGTGTATCCGACAAATGTAAGCAAGATTCATGTTTTTAAACTTCTTATGATTACATGTAAATTGGATTTTATAGTCTAAACTATTTTCCATAATTAGCGGATGATAACTTATACAGATAGTTTGACAAAACGACAATTCTAACTTTCATTATCGTTAAATAACAAATTCATTATAACGGAGACGTAACTGTATTAACCTCTGATGATATGACATATGACGTGACATGTACTTAAATTAATATTTTTTTTCTTAAAACAAGATTCTAATAACCTAAATTATGATTTATTAACCGATAATAATTTATATTGACAATTTTAATCGATGACACGTATAACTTTTACTTTTGATGTCAAATTCAATCTTACTCTAGCGGAGAAGTAACTCCGCCATGCCCCTGATGACATGGCACGTGACATCTATCTATTTTTTATTAACAATTTTAGCATCTATGTTGATCTCGTGAGATGTTATTCATTATAAATAAAAACCAAGTCATAATTTTGTTCATCATCCCAACGCCGACTGAATTCTTGGCTTTGGGCTCCCTTCGTTGTGACATGCTTGAATGACAATCAATGGCATTCTCCCTCGACAATAAAGCTACTCAATCTCATAATATGAGTATTTCTTGATCTTCTACCTCTCATCGAAAGGTATGTTGCAATCATGATATGATTGCAATACCTAACACATGGGCGTGAATTTTATGAAATCAGATAGGAAAAATCATGTCCATGTTTCACATTTCTTCGTCTAGTAAACATGTGTATTGTAACTATATCATGATTGAAATATACATTTCCATCTAAACCTAATTAAAGTAGATGCCACGTTGACACATCATATGTCACGTCAGCCACGAACAGTGGCGGATCCAGGAATTTTTTTCAGGGGGTTCACTGTTTTTAGATGATCCAATTTCATAGGGCCGGACATAAAATTTTTCGGTTCGGTTCGATTGGTCGGGTCGGGTCGGGTCGGGCAGGGGCGGCTCAACCATTTTTGGAGGCCTAAAACGAAGAAAAAAACATGAAAATTATGCTTAAAATGTTCACAAAATCAACTAATTTGTATTTAAGAGTCATCTACTCATTTGTTTCTATCAATTTTTTACCTCTAATCATATGAATGCTCAAGAACACACATTTAGTTTAAGAAAGAGTTCTTAGTTTTATAGCTTCACAACCGGATCAAGCGAGCTGCAGTGGGCCGTGGGGTGGGCAGCGTCGTCAGGGGGTTCACCCTATAATATTTTAGGGGGTTCACCCCAGTTTTTTTACCTACCGTTACACTAAAATTTCGAAACTCGGGGGGTTCCTGTGCACCCCCCGCTTCACTATTACATCCGCCCCTGGCCACGAAGTTACTTCTCCGTTGGAGTGAGATTGTTCTTGGCAACGAAAATGAAAGATAGGATTGACATTGGTTAAAAGTGATTATATGGATCATTGTTGGAATGAGTCAAAGTTTAGATTATTAAAACCAATATGCCAAAAACAAATGTTATGTATATGCCACATCATTGAGCCTTACATGCCACAACTTAGTGACGAATGAAGTTATTTATTTATTAGAGTGGTACACTGGTACCACCTTTGGCAAAAAAAAGTGAAAGTTATGAGTGTCATTTGTTAAACTGACAGCATGGATTACTATCAGTCGATGGCTCATAGTTTGAATTATTAAAATCCAATCTATATGGGTGGAGGGTTGGGTCCAATGACAAAACCATTTGGAGCTAAGATGAAGCTCCCTTTGAGATAAAGGGTTCGAGCCCTGCTATAGCCGGATTTGCGTAAATTAATTGTGGTGTACCTTTTAAAAAAAATCCAGTTTATCTATAACGAATTTTGTTTCTTCTATAAAATATAATATAAATATTATCTTATTATCTTCCAATACAATTGATCAACTTTTATTTTCTGTTATACTTCAATATATTTATCACAAAACTAATTTTAAGTAATGAATTATGAGAACCAAATAAATATGTGTGTCTGTTGTTTTAATTGTAATATATAAAGCGATTACGTAATAGCATAATCACCTTCTTATTATATCTAATTAGCACTATGTACATATATTTTTACGGTTCTCAACTACTTATAATAATTTTGTATTAAACGAGTTCAACGCCATTAAATGATAATTAAATTATCCGTATATTAATAGGACAAATAGTTAATTACATTAGTTAATAAGCCATTAAAAAAGATTTAGTGCAATATACCTTTAGTACTAAATATGTGCCACGTTCTCGTTATATCCAATAAGCATCTATACTATATAATAAATAAAGGTTTTTAGTGTCACTTGTCACCTTCATATTCATTCTCATCATTTTTTTTTCCGCATATCTCTCTTATTTAAGGCACTTCTATCTTTAAATAATAATATATATTTAAAGAAAATATTAGTTACACTAATAAAAACATTTATTTTAAATTATCCCTTCTTATAAAAAACTTTAAAATTTAATTATGTAACTTTTATTTCAATCAAATAATAATACATGAAAGTCAAATTATATTAAATAGTAATTAATGTATTTTCAAAACCCAATTATATATTAATTTTTACATATTTTGAATTTGTTTATATCCGTAGTATATGTAATATATTTTTACACCTGTAAAATATTTAATAAAGATTTAAAAAATTTAAATGTTGATATTGTTCACCCCGTGTGTAAACACGGGATCTAAACTAATTATGTATAAATGATTTTACACTACTAAACTACTTAAAACTGTTTTGTATTAAACGAGCTCAAGCCGTTTTTAATAGTTGATTATCATATGTACAATAAGAAAATAAAAAAGTTTATATACCTTTTGAATGAGTGCATACATCATATTAAAATATTTATAAACGTATGAAACTATCATATATATAAATTTAATCCAACAAAACGATAGTGGAACAATAGCCGTCCAATTAAGAATGGTGATAGTGGTTCAACAAAATGAGTGGATGGAAGGTAAATCGTTTCAAGTGTTGGGAGACAAAAGCGGCACATGTCCCCCCGAATCGGCACCCTAATATCAATGTGTTAATTCACATGATTAAGGGTGCTGGCACCATACGGGTAGAGCACCCGGGTTCAAGGGTTTCATGGCTACATCACCGTCAACCACGCTAGTAGTCATACAGGTAAGGAATAGCGGGTATATCAGTATATGTACCCGTGATATTGGATAGATTTGATCCGTTGCATAACGGCATTATAACAATTAAATAAATAAAAAAACTAAATGGAAAGAATAGAGTCAGATTCAGATGCTTTCGAGAGTAAACATGTAGGAATTGAATCTGTTGTTGTAGCAACACTCATGTCTAAAACATATGTGTCATTTCTTCTCGGAGCCTTCATCAGAATCCATTCTTCAGGTATCACAAATCCCGGCCTCAAAATGTAACATTCAGAATCATTGAAATGGAAAGCAAACTTCTTGTCACACACTTGGGATACGCTAAGCAAACTTCTTATCATTATATAAATTAACCTCCATTCAAATTAATTTTACACACAAAATAACAAATAAATACTCTCAATTTTTCTATATACAATGGATCATGAATTGATTATTCCTCTCGATTCATCCGATTAGTTCGACTTGTTTATTCATTTCTCACGAATATTGTTGTGCAAGCCGTACAAGAAGTTACGACAAACTAAAAAAAGATATGTGTCACGTGATCGCGAACAAGTCCTGGAAACTCTAATAAAATATTATTTAGTCGAGGAAAATCCAAAATATGATGAATGTATGTTTCGTGAAAGATTTCGGATGTCAAAAAAAATATTTTTAAAACTTATTGGAGATATAGAATCAAAATTTGAATGGTTCCAAGGGGGCGTAGACGGGATGATGAAAAAGAGTTTTGTGACGTTACAAAAATGCACATATGCGGTTAAACAACTCGCAACTGGTAATCCTCCCGACAAATACGATGAGTATTTAACTATGGACAATAGGACTTCACGTGAATGCTTAAAGTATTTTTGTAATGCTATAATTCAACTATACGACAAAGAGTTCTTACGTAGACTGACAAGTCACAACGTTGCACTTTTGCACAACGCACATGAAGAAAAACATTATGGGTATGCTCGGTAGCATCGGGTGTACACATTTTGTACTTACTGATTTTTCATAAGAATGAATCAACATACCCAACATTAGGGGAGAAAAAAGGCAGTTGGAAAGTTAAGTATATTGATATGAATTGTCGTTATGTCACCCGTCAATCTGAACTCTTTCAGATCACCCGTAAATCAGGCGTAAAACTGGAACTTGACAATAATTGAGTAATGATACCCGAAACTGACAAAACCAGATCAAACAGAATGACTCGTTGGCGGCGTGACAAAGGTGAAACACGACGTGCTGCGACGAACCGATGACTAAGTGGCGCCACAGGGAAGGGAGCAGAGCTAAGGTTTTGCAACTTCTCCAAACCTAATTAATTGTCTATCTCTCTTAACATCCACTCCTAAACCCTTATTTATAGCCCTCTAATTTGTTCTCCAAGTTGAGGGTTTCTTAATTATAATTAGATCCATGTAATTATTCCTCAATTACATTTATGGATCCCTATTATATTAAATGTCAACTAACTAACTATTAGTTAATTACAATCATTATAACTTATAATTGATAAATATGTTTCGAACATATTTCATTACTAGGTTAAAACTTATGTATTACATGGATTGAATAAATACAACTTGTTATAAAATATCAGTTTCTATGAAGATTTGTAAATTCTAAAAATGTTATATAATTATTTTTTATAAATATTTTATAAAAGAATAAAGAAGTGTTCAAATTAAAAACAGTGTTTTATGAAAAAAAAAACCTATTTTTTAAAATAAAAAACGTTTTATAAAAGTAATTATATAAATCATTATTAATTAATAGGAGAGAGAGAGGCGGGAAATAAAAATTATAATTTTTTTTAAAGAAAGTTGTATAATTAATAGGAGAGAGATGTGGGAAAAAAAATGTTGAGGATGCATGGGTAAGTGACAAGTGTCCTCCTAAAACCTTTATTTATTATATAGTATAGATTAATCCGACTAATAATAAAGATAATTATTTCTTAACCAATTTCGGTTATGTTGTTACTTTTTTCTTTACGTGGTGTTTGAGTAGAAATCGAAAGGTAAACATTGGATAGGTAGAGTAGGATAAAAAATCCCCTGCTAATTATGTAATTTGTTGGTTTGGTCCCGTCTAGATCTCTCTAGTTGTCATTTGAGCATTTTTTTTTCGTTCATATATACGAATATATATTTGCTTTTAAAAAAAATTTGTGTTTCTATAAGAATATATATTCACTTTTCGCTTATTGTATAAATATGTACTTTTAGTTAAATTGAAGTTGATAGCTCGAGAAGTGATATGTGTTATGTACCAAGATTGCGACTATGCTTATTTTTTTCATGTTGTCAATTGTCTCTATTTTTATAATCGTTATATAATATGCATTATTGAAGTAAAAATACTACACCACACACACATACATACACACTTTCAAACATCCACAATTGGCCATTTTAAAATTTTGATTTTTGAGATTTCATAATTGACTTCCGAAGCTGAATCACACTTTTGTAAAGGTATGTAGTGTAGTGAGTACAAAATTAATGGTGAGGGTTATCATTAAAGACGACGAGTGTGTTGTTGAAGTCTAAACTTAATGGGCTCATTGTGGGCCAGACCATTGCATTACTGCAAAGTCAAACTCCAGAAGTCAACATGGCGCAGTATGAGAAACATAGTACCCATCTGTTCATTTAACGTGGTTCAATTTGGCTCAATCGGGTTACCATCACTCCTTGCTTTATCCATTAATAAAATGTATTCTTCAAGATTTGGTATCCACAACAATGATTCATCACCATTGGCAGCATTATAAGTAGCAAACTAACCACACTTCCTCCCTTTAACTCAACTTATATTTTCTTCTTTCTTTCTTCTAAATTACATGATGAACTTAAACAAGATGAATAACAAAGAAGAACAACCATGTGTCGACGACTATGTCGATTGGAGAGACCGACCATGCAAGCCCGGCAAACATGGCGGCATGCGTGCGGCTCTCGCCATCCTCGGTAACTATATTATAATATATCTTGAAGAACTTGATTTCTTTAGATTTATGGGGACTTAATTTTGGTTTTTACATGTATTTTGAATGCATTTTAGTTTCTGGTCAATCTGCTAGTTGGACAAGCGGATTCAAGTAATTCATGTGAGTAGAATCCGCTCATGCAAGAAGCAGATTTGCTTGCGTCTGCTTGTCGAACCAGTAGCAGATTCCAAAATCCTTTCAAAATTCACCTATACAAACCAAATTCTGAAGAACTTCCATATGATATGGATCTTGTTTAATTTGTAATCTAATATATGTGGTGAATGCTTTTAAACAAACAGGTCTTCAAGCATTTGAAATGATGGCTATTGCTGCAGTAGGAAACAATCTCATAACATATGTTTTCAATGAGATGCATTTCCCTTTATCGAAATCCGCCAACGTTGTCACAAACTTTGTGGGAACTGTTTTTCTTCTTTCGCTCCTTGGCGGCTTCCTATCGGACTCCTACCTCTGTAGCTTCCGTACCATGTTGCTTTTCGGCTTCATCGAGCTCTCGGTAAGTCAGACTGTTCATACTAAGAACATGCAGATAATAAGATTTAATAAACCATGGAAATTTTGTTTTTGTAGGGTTTTATATTACTATCTATACAAGCTCATCTGCCTGAAATGAGACCACCAAAATGCGATATGGTGGAGAATGGTAGCAAATGCGAAGAAGCACGAGGGCTAAAGGAGTTCATATTCTTCGCAGCGGTTTATCTGGTGGCTTTAGGAAGTGGTTGTCTAAAACCAAACATAATCTCTCTTGCAGCTGACCAGTTCAGGAAAAAAGACTCCAAGAAGCTGTCAACTTACTTCAATTGCGCGTATTTTGCGTTCTGCATCGGTGAACTCGTAGCACTAACAGTTCTTGTATGGGTGCAAACACATTCTGGGATGGATGTAGGGTTCGGCGTCTCGGCTGCAGCCATGGCTGTTGGATTAATATGCTTGCTTTGTGGAACTCCCCTTTACAGAAACAAACCTACTTCTGGAAGTATATTCACTCCAATTGCTCAAGTAAATTATTTACTTCATCTCCGTTTTCTACGTGTGTTTTATTAGCATAATAAGTTATGTTGCGCTCTTTTTACCTTTTAGCATGTTTTAACTAGGTTATAGTCCTTTTTCAGATATTAAAACCCTAGCCGTTTTCTCTGTATATCAGGTTTTTGTTGCGGCAATCACAAAGAGAAAGCAAGTTTGCCCTTCCAGCTTAGAGATGCTTCATGGAAGCCGAAGTACCGTCGTCCTACACCATAACGTCTCCTCTCAGTCGCATGGCGGTAGCAGCCTCCTCCATACCGATAAATTCAGGTAATTTTTTCATGCAACTTAAGGACCAAACATGCAACCAGGTTTGTAAATGGTTATGAGTTACAAGTTTGTTTTGCTTTTGAATTTCATACAGGTTCTTGGATAAAGCATGCATAAAGATCCAAGGTGATACTCGTAGCAATGAAAGCCCATGGAGGTTATGCACGGTGTCACAAGTTGAGCAAGTGAAGATACTCGTTTCAGTGGTTCCTATTTTCGCCTGCACTATCATCTTCAACACCATCTTGGCACAACTCCAAACATTCTCCGTTCAACAAGGCAGCATCATGAACACTAAACTCACCACAAACTTCCAAATCCCACCAGCCTCCCTCCAATCCATCCCTTATGTTATGCTAGTATTCCTAGTCCCACTCTACGAGACGGTTTTCGTCCCCATGGCTCGCAAAATCACCGGCCGTGAATCAGGGATCTCGCCATTACAACGAGTCGGTGTTGGTCTCTTCATTGCAACATTCTCCATGGTTTCAGCCGCAATAGTCGAGAACAAACGAAGAACAATGAGTTTAAGAGATCCTCAAGACGCCATATCAATCTTTTGGATTGCGCCGCAGTTTCTTGTGTTTGGGGTTTCTGAGATGTTCACCGCGGTCGGGTTGATCGAATTCTTCTATAAACAATCAGTAGAAGGCATGCAATCTTTCCTCACAGCAATGACATATTGCTCGTATTCATTCGGGTTCTATTTGAGTTCTCTTTTGGTGTCGCTAGTGAACAAGATCACCTCTAGGTCGGGCCACGGCGGATGGCTCAGCGACAACAACCTCAACAACAACAGACTAGACCTTTTCTACTGGTTGTTAGCCGGTCTAAGTTTCGTAAACTTCTTCAACTACCTTTTCTGGTCAAGGTGGTATTGCTACAACCCGTCATTGGTTGGCCGTCATGTCAGCTCTAGCGGGGTTAAGGATTCAACATCCTCGAAGAACGACATTGAAACAGGCTAACAAATCATTATGGCTTGAAAATAACTAGGTTTCATTAAGTGTATGCATTACATATTTACTACATATGCTATTAGTGAAAGAGAAAAAAAGGCTAGAGATGATCATTGTGATAACCAATAGAGCACCAATCTAGTGCACCAATATTCTAGGGGTTTGACTTTATTAGTGTGTGTTTGACTTTGAATATGTAAGGGTCCACCGTGAAAGCTTTAGCTTGCCGTCTGATTTGCAATGTCTACGAAGATGTTAGGTATAAACACATCAACTATATGCTTTAGTGATATTGTCTCCTAATTTGCTTTCATTACCTTTGAACATGTAATAATATATTTTTAATTTTAGGTGGAATCAACACATATGTTAGTGGGTGTTTGGTGGGGTTCGCTTGTCCCATTTACTATAGTCTAGTCAATTATTGATGTATGCATTTATTAATTACCAAAATAAACTTTGTTAATCACGAATTTACCAAATTAAACATTAACTTTCAGCCTAAACACAACATACACATAGCCTGCGTGGCCCAATCAAAAGTTGAAATGTCGCTAGCCGCCCTATTTTGTCCCTTAATAATTCATAAAAAGGACGATGGGTCCCACTATCTGACCAACTAGACACTGACATGTGTGAAGGGCGGCTAATATTACCCTCTCATTAGCCCACCCTGTCATGTTGGATTTGAAGACTAAATTAGACGTCTAAAAAATATGGGCTTAACCGGCTCATTGGCTCACGGCTAGCACTAGTTTAGCCGCCTTTTACTTAGACATACCTTATCTAAGACGGCTTAGCTGCTAACATGTATTTAATTCTTTCACAAACTTTTTAAAATTTTGCATAAAACTTTTTTACAACTTTTTAAACTACTATTTAAGAAAAACAACTAAAAATGACTAATGTGTCGGCTTCTGATGGGGTTACATAGGCTAAGTATACGAGGTATAGAGTAAAAGTCAAATGTTTAATTTAATTAGTAACACTTTGGTTGTTTATTTTGGTAATTTACACATTTTAACAAAGGGAACCTCTATTCTATTTCAACACCCCCTGCAACATAAAAAGCAAAAAAAGTCAAAGACACCCTTTTAAAAAATTGTCTTCATGATGTGAGATGTGATATGCTCTTACTAACATTTTCCCATTTTGAGATCATCTTTAATATTTTACAACCTTTTTATATTTTCGTAGTAAGATATGTTTTATGAACTTAAAAATGTTTTCGTCATAAAAATATAATTTTTGAGAGAATCATTAATGTTTCTGTCATAATAAAAGACCACAAAGATAACGAATCTTATGGTCTTTTTACATTTTTAAGTTCTAAAAATAAATTTCACAATAAAAAATATATTTTATTTAAATAATTAGAACTTCGTGTTCTCTCATAGTCTTTTTAGTGTTTCATTTTTAATTTAATTTTTTATATTAAATTTAATAAAAGTGCTTATTAAATGTTAAAGTCATCTTCATCTTTCTTAAATGGATTAACGTATTTTGAGATGTTATTTTTATAAAAATAATAAATTAAATACGCTGTCATTTTTATAAAAAAATGCAAACGTCATAAGATATATTCTAATAATTTATATAAAAGTTTTAATGAGCATATGACCTTAGTATTGTAAATACGTGATTGAGTGACCTTTACATAATTTGTTCATATGAAACTTTTTTATTAATATATAAGATATTTTTAGCAGTTAAGTTACTAGAATTGTGACACTAAAATATCATATTTTAAATAAAAACATGCAAACATAATTATTTCTAGTTGTGACACTAAAACATCAGATTATTTAAATAAAAACATGCAAACATAGTTATTTCTAATTAGATAATCATGTCCGGGTGAGACATGAACACCTAGAACAAAATATGTGTTATCGTCAACAACAGTATAGTTAGATAATCACGGTTAACAATAATATAGTTAGATTATACAAACATAATCCTGAACGTCATACCTGATTAGTGTAAAACTCTGATATATTGTTAGTAGATTCACCAACATTCCCTAGATGGTTTTCACCAAAACCCGTCATACATAACTCGTTTTTATCATATTCGAAGAGAATTTAGAGAGAATTCAGATTGAATGAATAAGTGAATGAAATATTTAGTTGTTTATATAGTATGTTTTGGAGGAATCTTATGTCGTATCAAATAATTGGCGGAATCTTGTGTCGTTTCAAAATATTGACGGAATCCTGTGTCATTTCAAATTATTTACCCGCATAACGATGAAACTAGATCGGCACGTAAAACTAGTAAAGCCACTGCAATTATTATCAATGAATTCTACTATAAACGAGGTGTTTCACATAATAATGTACTTATCAATGAATTTTTTAAAGTTTTTTTTAATTTATTTAATTTTATATAAATCAAATTTAAGTTGAAAAAGTAAATAAATAAAAATATAAAAGTAACTTTTTAATTTACAGAATTTTACAAGTTAATTTGTTTTTAAGTTTTTATTAATTGTAGTAATGATATGATATGATTTGATGTGATGTAGAGGTGGTGTGAGAAAGAATGATAGGGTGTACAAATAATAGCTCCCTTGATTTGTTATCAGAGGCGGTCACATGAATTTAGTCCAATTCACATGTCACTTCATGCTTTAAATTTATTATATATATTAGTCTATTGGATAAAATAAAAATACACGGTTCTCGTGGTCCACAACCCACGTAAGTTGGCAATTTTATTTTCTAAATTGTTTAAAAGTTTTTTTTAACATATTTTTTTTACTTTTTTTTTATTATGTAGCGTTTACAGTGAAGATTAAATATGTTTAACTGAATCATACTTAAATCTTTTGTTTAATTGTTTTCAAAATCGTGGTAGCTCATCAATCGAACAAGGTTCATCTTCAGCTACACCTGAGGTAATTTTCCTTTTTTCCCCATATAATATATTATGGCAGCTTTTGATATGGTCGTTGGAACACTTTTTTTTTCTCATGATCTAATTCTCTACTCTATGTTCTTGATTTCCAAGTTATTATGCAAAATATTTCTTGGACGATGAACAAGCTATTATAAGCCAACATAGATTCAACCATTTAATTAAATTGTTTTGGGATCAAATAGCAGTAGTGGTAAATGTTGAGTTTAGAGCTAATTACACACATATGTATTAATGGGGAAAATAAGGTGAAACCGTCTATCGACATCTGTTTCTAGAGATGGTGGTAGTTTACTTCAGTATTAATCACTTAATTTGGTAATTCGTATTTTCCAGATTTTCGTTTAGTATAAATTACGTCCCGTCGCGTATTTTCCAGATTTGATGACGTTTTTTTTTCTCATGATCTAATTCTCTACTCCCCTTTCGGATCCCTTTCTCTTTTTGTTTTGTTGTTCACTATGTTCATGTTGCATATGCTATCAGTAGCTTACTATTTTCATTTTCTTTTGCAACCAATTTTGGTGTACATGTCAAAGGTTGATGTCAACTACAAATTTAGCCCCATAAGTGTTAACTTTCTGGCAGAAGTATTATATATGTATATAAGATGTTTTTTGTTGATCCCTTTTTCTCATTACTTTCTGTCATCTAAAGTCATTGAAAAGCAAAGCAAAATAAATGTTCATTTACTTATTCCTGAATATGTAGGGCTAACTTATTGTTTATTTACAACTTGACCCGTTACCACCTATCGCAACGGGTTATTCCTTTCTAAAATTATACGGTTCTAAAAATTGCTTATTTTTTTCTTAATTTTCAGGTTAGAAATCGAAAGATCGGAGAGAAGCCCCTTCTTTCTATCTCAATTATTGCCATGGTTTGGGGGTTTTCAATAACAAACTTAGCCCAAAGCAGTATTTTGTGGACTTCATATCCTTTGGTCTCATCTTAGTGGATGCAATTATACTTTTTACTTGGCTGAGAGTACATTTTTCTTAACAAAATTGAGGTTTATCTTCTTACATGTCTGAACTGTTATTCAGAATTTTGGTACTATGAGAGCATTTTAATTTACAAAACTGCTTGTCTGAACTTTTCAGAAATTTTGTACTATGAGATTTTAATAAACAATGGATTACATTTTGTGGTTTTAATTTCGAAGTGAACTCAAAGGGTGAAGAAACTTTCTACAAAAGGTGCTTGCTAAAGCCTCTCAGGTTGTAGATGATAATTCATGTTAGATGATATATAATTTTGATGGTTGTTTTATGCAGATTGTATTTTATTGGTAATGAGTCGTTTTCTTTTTAACGGGTCATATTACATCTATCATTTTCTGGTTAACGGGTAAGATTGCAGCTCCTATTTTTTTGGTTAACGGGCCAGATTGCCGTCGGCGATAGGTGGTGCTGGCTCAAGTTGTAGATAGTCAGGTGGCGGGTTACGTTCCCGCTGCGTAGCGCGGGTTTTAATAGCTAGTTTGTTTACAATTACAAACGTCTACAAAATAGCTCAATATTTATAAGTATATTCTTAACTCGTTTTTAAGTGGGCTAGCAATGTCTTCATTCTTTGCTAAAGTTGTACCAAACAGTTGTTGCTGAAGCTTGAAAGCAGTTGTCTAAATTTATGGTGAAGCCATTCCAAATTACAACTGAAGCTCTTCAACTGATGCTATATTGCATCTAAAGTCTCACCAAGCAACAACTGATGAAGATCGGTCAAAAATTTAGAAATTGTGGTTGGTGTTGACCGTTGAGTCAAGGCATCCGACACCTGAGTCAGGGAATCTTATTGGTTTTGCATGTATTGAGAGAGGTCTCTTCCTCACTTTCTCTAGCAAAGCTTAAAAAATATGAGATTCTTTGAAATCAAGTTGAAGGAGATTCTTCAAACTAAGTTTTATATTGTAAACAAATTACCCGTGTAACACACGGGTTTAAAGCTAGTATTACTTATATTTGAACAAGTTGGTTATCCATATTACGGCAGTTATGCTGTCGAATTTTAATAATATTAATTTTATGTTTATTCTATTGTTTAATGCATGAGATAATTCAAGAGGAGTTTACGATTCTCAAACAAGTCTGGTCATTCATAAGTAGTTGATGATATTTGGTGTATAGAGCATGCCTTAGGTCAAAGGTGTGGGTATATACGGGGCATTAGTCGTGTGATGAGACATCCCACCTCCGATGTGTCTAGTACTTACCCCCCTTCTCTTCCACACCAATAATCGCAACATCAAGTGGATGAGCGAGTGGAACAACTCTAACAACAACATCAGTAGTAACAACTACTATATCAACAACACCAAGAACATCACTCACAACAACTTTCAGTCCAAGTGCAACAAATGCTATAAATGCAACACCAAATGGAATAAATACGTCGTATATGGGATCGACAAACTAGTACTAATGATAAATAGCCGGTAGTTTAGTTTGGAACATGCGAACAATTTGGATGTTTTGTTTGATTTTAACAATTTGGATGTTTGCGAAAAATTTGTTTGATTTGGATGTTTTTTTGGACAATTTGGATATTGTGTTATTCCTAGAAATTTTTTAAATATTTTGAATATTTCTGGAAATTATTGCAAAAAATAAAAAATTATAAAAAAACAAAAAAGGTCTATACCGAAGACATGTCGTCGAGATATGTTTTTTTGTACCTTTTTTAGTTTCAGACCTATCCACCCGACATGTCGTCTATATAAGGTGGACCTATACCCACGATATGTCGAGTGAATAGTCTGGAGCCTATACCGACGACATGTCGTGTAGATATATTTTAATTTTTTTATTGCACTATACCGGCGTCACATTTGACCTATTGGTACAAACCTATACACACGAAGCCGATACCCAGGATAAGTCGTCGGGTAGCTCAAATTTGAGCAAACCGTTTTGTTTGGATGAGTCAAATCTAATAAATGAGTACAAGGATATAACCATATACACACTAAGAGACTGTTTGGTAGCCTCTTAATGATTCCATTAAGAGGCTACCTTTAAATCGTTCAGAAGTAAGGTGTTTTGTTTCGTTAAAAACACACCTCTTAATGGTTCATTTTACATCTTAATGGTTCAGCTGAAAAACGATGTTGAACCATTCAGACCTCTTAATAGTTTAACACTTGCCAAATAGCCCTTAAATGTGTTACAAAGTGCAAACCCCATGGACCATCCGTGTACTTTTGAAAATCTAGGGACCAAATCTAAAATTTTGATAAACCAAAGAGACCATCCGTGTACTTTAGTGTATTTTTATTTTTTGTTGGGTATATATGATACTAGATTAGGTCCCGTGTCTACACACGGGGTGGAAAATATTAATATTTAAAATTTTTAAATCTTTATGTATATATATTTCACAGGTGTAAAAATATATTACGGATATAAACAAACTCAAAATATGTAAAAATTAATATATAATTAGGTTTCGAAAATACGCTAATTACTATTTAATTTAATTTCACTTTCAATTACTATTTGATTGAAATAAAAGTTAGATAATTAAATTTTAAAGTTTTATTATAATAATGGATAATTTAAAATAAATGTGTTGTATTAGTCCAATTAATACTTTCTTTAAATATATATTATTATTTAAATATAGAAGTGCATTAAATAAGAGAGAGAGACGGAAAAAAAATGATGAGATTGAATGTGGTACTAAAAAACTTTTATTTATTAGTATGTATAGATTTACCATATTTGTAAATGTATATATATGATATTATCCCAAAAAATAGAAAAGAAATGGATACGAAAATGAAGAACATTTAATATGCGATATCTAGTTTTTGAACAAAAAGTTAAATAAAGGTTGTTTTTAATCAAAAGGTTAAATAAATTGTGTTTTTAATGTGTCAACCAATATTTTCATAACCGAGTTAAATCGAACCTGTTACATAACTAATCTGGCTTCCTTATTTCATCACCTCCGTTTATATCGGCTAGTTTTTCAGTAGGACAAGTTGAACCGGCGTACCGAAGAGAGTGGTTAGACACAGTCGAATTTCAAATTTTATTTAACCTTTTCTTTTTGAAATCCTTTTACTGATTAAAATACTACTTCAAATTCACTTTTTTTTCTAAACCTTATATTATGTCAACACTGAAAACTCATAAAAGAATAGTTTTATATTTTGTTTTAAATTATATATATATCATTTTTAAATTATTTATAACCTCGTCCGCTTTTTGACCGGTCCGATCATTGGACCGGTAAGACTGTTAGTTCCATGATCGGTTCAGTTATAAAAATATTGGTTTAAACCTGATGGCTAAAACAATCTTAGTGTTCTTTTTCTTTTGGTTTTAGTCAAGGGCGAAGGATATAAGGGGCCCTAGGGGGCCCCGCCCCCCCCCCCCCCCCCCCGATTTTTCGCTCAGAAGTTTTAATGTATACGTATTCGACCGATTTTTCGCTCAGTAGTGTTAATTTATATGTATTCGGCCGAAAATTTTATAGTTCCGGCCCCCTTATATGAAAAAAAATTCCCGGCCCCCCCTGCGAAAATTTTCAAGCTCCGCCACTGGTTTTAGTTACTCTTGAATCCGTGTCATGTAAGACACGACCCATAAAATGCCGCCCTTTGAAATTGTCACATGAGTTTTGCTGCAACATAAAATACAATGATAAACATCATGACACAATAAAAACCAAAATATGATTCCCAAAAAGGAGTCAAAAAGGTTCACAAAAAGAAGTATTTTAGAACAATAACTAGCAAATTCTATGTCTTTTTTTATCGGTTACAAACTGATAATCTTCAACATATCTATTCCTATGATTACAAATTATGTCTATATATAGCCATGCAAATGCCTTGTCCATCTTTAACCTGAAAAGTTGTGTTTAAACGAGGGTAAAAATGGACGGACATAGGTGGTGGTTTTTGGCGGTTGTGGTGATGGCGTGCTGGTGGAAAGGTGTTGTTGGACAACAACAGGCTCTGGCGATATGGGTGATGGGAGATTCCTTGGTGGATAGCGGGAATACCAACTTTCTTAGATCTAATGTTAGAGCTGATTATTATCCGTACGGCTGTGATTATTATCGCGGTCCTTCTGGTAGATTTTGTAATGCAAGAACCTTCAGCGACATTCTTGGTACCCGATTAACTTCTTTCATTTTCTTAATTAACGGTTTTGATTTGATAGTTGCATTTGTGTAATGAGTGGGTTTAAGGGGAAGTGAAATAAAGTTATGGGCTTGGGCTTCCACTTCCCTAGAGCCCTCAACGCAAGGCTTCAAATTCTTAAAAATAATTATATTTAGGTAATTTGGGTTTTCGGATCCTTGATTGTCCTGTGTGTGATTTATAATTATACATACACGTATATGATATAGGAATTATAGGCTCGAAAGCAATTTTTTTCTTTTTGTCAAAAAGGGCCCAAAATTTATCATCTGTTTTGGGCCTCAAAAAACTTGAGATGACCTGTTAACATCGGTTCAAATGCTTCTTGGGTGCAGGAGATTGGATGGGAATACCGGCCCCACCGCCATTTTCGGATCCAAGCACGACGGGAAACAAGATCATGGGCGGCGTCAATTATGCTTCTGCTGGTGGTGGTATCCTTGATGAAACTGGCCAACACTATGTAAGTTCATACATTTTGACTTTTCTAAAGTCAATCTATCAACCTTTAGATTGTAAAGAAGTCATGATATGCTCAACAAATCTAAAAATACTTGATAATAATTGAAGTGTAACTACCTGCTACACCAAATACGAAACAATGAACCATCAACCATGTTGATCTAAGTCTGATTTTTTTTAATCTAGAAGCAATAGGTTTGACTTTAAAAGTCAAAGTTGCATAAGTTGGTTACTTTTTTATTAAATTTAGTAATTGTTTTGATTGCAGGGAGATCGATACTCCTTGAACCAACAAGTTGTGAACTTTGAGACAACTTTAGGCCAGTTACGAACCATGATGGACCCCTCAAGCCTCACTCAACTCCTCTCCAATTCCATAGTAGTCATGGCTTTTGGTACCAACGATTACATCAACAATTACCTCATGCCAAACATATACTCTTCGAGCCGTAGTTACACGCCCGAAGCATTTGCTAACCTCCTTCTGAATCGTTATGCCCGTCAACTTCATGTACAATTCATCTATCATCTTTCACTACTAGAAAAAGGGCCGATTTCCTACGAAAGTTTCTGACATAAAAAATTTCGTCAGAAAATGGTCGGAAGTTTCCAACAAGTTTGTGATGAAATGTTTAATTATTTTTATCGTCGAAATGTGTAGGAAATAATTTCGGTTAGAAAATTAGAAAAACAATTTTAAAAAAATAGGAAATAACTTCGGCCAGAAAACTAGAAAAACAATTTTAAAAAAATGGTTGGAATTTTGTTGGAAATAATTTCCGCCATAATTTCTGTCGGAACTTGGTCGGAAAACGGAACCCTTTTGTTGGAAATAAATGTTTTCGTATAATTTTCCAACGAGTATTTTTCCAACAATTTTTTTTTGTTGGAAACACTTGTTTCTGACGCATTTTCGACCAAAAATGGCGTATGAAACTTCCAGTTTTCTAGTAGTGTTTTCACTTTCTTTATGGTATGTCAGTACCTATTATTAATGTTGACTTTTAATCTATGTGAATGTTTTTGTACGATGTATATTTAGGCACTATACAGCCTAGGAGTACGGAAATTCTTTCTACCGGGTGTCGGACCACTTGGGTGCATGCCCAACCAGTTAGCCACGGGTCAAGCCCCTCCAGGGAGATGTGTGGACTCGGTGAACCAGATGCTAGGGCCCTTTAATGAAGGCCTCAAAAGACTTGTTGGTCAGTTCAATGGTGGCTCGCACCCTGGAGCCATGTTTGTGTATGGTAACACATATGGTGTTTTTGGTGACATCTTGAATAATCCTGCAAGATACGGTATACACTTACAAACTAACTTATAAACTAACTTACAAACCAATGTGCATGGTATGAAGAGAGTGAAAAAATGATGCAAATGGTTATCACATGTCGCATGAGTTTATAAACATAATTAGTTTATAAGTGGAGCATTTATCATGCACTTGTTAGTTCATAGAAAACTTATAAATTATATAAAAATCATGTGAACACACACTATTTTTAGAGGGTAATCATCAATGTTATTAGGCCACGACTTAGGTAACAAGTCATAATTGAATGATTCTTATACATGTTATTGAAACAAGTTTAAATTAGTCTGAAACTCTTTTTTATTTTTTAAAATATTTAAATAGTTAATGTATCATATATAACTAAAATTGCTGTTGCAATATTAATCTGATTTTTTAAACAAAATGTTCAAAGGGTTATGCATTAAATTTATTATATGCATGAATCTTGACTCATTAATCATTATACCAATTTCATCATTTTCTTTTGTACTTGATACTTTTGATTAATAATCCAAAAGTTATTACTTATTAGTCTAGTCTATGTCTTAGATATCACACAACTCTTTTAAAATTAAAGATATATGTTTTTTAATTACAGGGTTTACGGTGAGAGATAAAGCATGTTGTGGGATAGGAAGGAGTCAAGGACAAATAACGTGCCTCCCGTCAGCAGCGCCATGCTTCAATCGTGATCAATACGTGTTTTGGGATGCTTTCCATCCAACTCAAGCTGCGAATGCTGTTCTTGCTCAAAGAGCGTACTCCGGATCCGCTGATGACTGCTACCCGATGAACGTTCAGCAATTGGCACAAACTAGATTATGATTGATGAACGTGTTTTTGCTCATGGTTTTTATGTGAATCAGGGTCTTTCGAGGAAAAAATTATGATGGTGTATTTCACTCTTATGAAAAATATTTAGACTTTTGATTTATGAACGCGTTTATGCATTTTGTTTATCGGGTTTAATATTTGAAAAGTCTAAATTACCTTCACGTGGATGGTATGTGTGGTAGTTTTTCATTAAAAATTAATTGGTATTAACGTCGATGACTAAAGGTCACAAATATTTGAGCTAAGTTTACAACTTTTCAATTCTAAAGGTTAAACATGTAATTTAATCAAATCAGAGGGACCATTTGTGCAATTAACTCGGTGACAATCAGCTGAAAATTGCTTTGAAAACCCTGGAAGCGAGTAAAGGGTTTTTGGTTCCTAAAGAAATGGCGTTCTGTCTGATGAAATCCCTGAGTCGGGAATCTACGAAATCACTATCGGCAGCATTACGATTGAGATCACCGGAGGCGATCGGAACAAAAAGTAAGATCTGTGTTCAGAGTCTACTGTATTCTACTAAGAGAGTGAAAAAAGAAGACACAATCGCCGCCGATGAGATAACAGCTCCTCCTCCTCCTCCTGACTACGACATTACTACGTTGGGGATAAGCCGTCCGATCTCGGAAATTTTGAAGGAACTGAACAAGAAAGTTCCGGATTCTCTCATCAGAGTTCGAACAGAAGCTGACGGCTTCTCTTTCAAACACGTTCCATGGTTTCTCTCTCTCTCTCTATACATATGTGTGTGTGTGTACTGTTAACCTAATTCATTGCAATTCTCTCTGACACGCTAGGGACCTGGTGAATTTAAGTGAAGTTTTAGGGGGTGTTTGGATATGTGTTCTGTTACTGATTATCTACATCTATTAAACTGAAACCTAACTTGAAACTTTTACTCTAATTTCACTTGATTTCATGGCTTTTTTTTCACTAAAATGTCCTAGTTAGGTTGTTTCTCATCTATTATTAGTTACTTAATTGATCATAATTTACCGACTTTTGACTTGATTTAGTAGAAATAGATTTAAGCATTATCTCCAACAGCCTTTTTATAGCATCTGATTAGCTGATTCAGTTCATATGATCACTTTCAAAATGCACCTCCAAAGTCCTCTTAATCCATACTTGTATTAGATGAACTGTTGTTTCAAACTTTTGATACTGGATATAGAGTGTTGGTGGTTCTTGACACATAACTAGGCCATAGCTGTCAAGGCGCAATGGTCGAGCTAGGCGCATAGTGTAAGGATATCATTTTAGGTGTTTTAAACTTGTTTTAGGCTTGTTTACGGCCAATCTAGTCTTTTTTAAGGTGATTTCGGGCTTGATTAGGGGTTTTAGACAAGTTCTGGTGTCTTTTAGCAAGTTCCGGCGACTTTTTAGCCAGAATCTTGCCCGAAAATGCATCTAGGCGCTCGCCTGAGCTCACTTTACAAGAAAAGCTCCAAATTGCGCCTAGGTCTAGTCTTTTTTTAAGGTGATTGATTCCAGGCTTGATTAGGGGTTTTAGACAAGTTCCGATGACTTTTAGCAAGTTCTGCGACTTTTTAGCCGAAATATGGTCAGAAAATGCGCCTAGGCGCTCGCCTGAGCTCACTTTTACAAAAAAAAACCCCAAATTGCGCCTAGGTATCCACCAAGCACTAAACTTGCGCCTCACTGCGCTTCTGCGCCTAGGCGCACACCTTGACAACATAGAACTAGGCTCATATATTTGGTAGGGAACTGAGAATCTGAGATGCTGCATATGCCTTGCTGGCCTCTCAATCTGCATTTTAATATATCCAATTTTTTTTCTTTTTCTTTTTGTTGATAAAAATGTGATTAGTGACCAAGATTCGAGAAAGAATGATTTCTACTTGTAACAAGTGGCCTATTTGTTGAGGGGCTTCACTAAATTATTTGGACTTTACGGTTTGAGTGTCACACATCCATTAGATGTTAATGTGCATGACAACATTCTAATTATATATATTTAACTTTGTATTTAGATAATTAGATGAGGGACTAATATGATTATCTGAATTTTGACTGTCAGGCATATAGTGAACAGGATTATGAATTTGCATGCTCCTGGTACATCAAAGATATTAAATTCTGGTTTATCGGATTACACTCAACTTCCATTTGGTTAATACCGTTTATTTACTTTCAACATATTGTAGAATGGTCTGGGGAAGTGCGAAGTATTACCTATTCAGCAGATGGGAAATATGTGTCTGTTACTTATCGGGTAACAATCTATGGTACTGATGCAGAGGTATAACTTTTACTTCTCACTTCCATCTAATCTTTTCTTTGATAAGCATGCATGATGCACCTTAAACACTGCTTCAATTATAATCCATTTACTTTTGAATGGATCGATCTGGGTTTATTTTTTATTTCATACTAACATATGAATAGTTCTATTCAAATGTTTAGATTTTCATGTATTAATATAGGCCTTTGCTTAGTGGTATCAGTGTGTGTTATATAATTCCCTTTAACCAAGTGGTTGAGGGGTTAAGTCCCATTTGGGACAAATATGTAGGTTTTAGGCTGTGTTGCTTTGCCTATAAAAAAAATTTGTATTGTTTATGTGATCATAATTAATGAGTTCATTATCTATAAGAAAATTTAGGGATAACGTGTCTAGAGACTCCAACTATTCAACTTCTTTCAATCATATATTTAAACTACCTTATAGGCCACCAAAATAAGTATTTGGTTCCGTTATACATCGTATCATTGCTTTTAAATTTTGATAGATTGATACAATGGCATTTTTGTCTTTCTAAAAGTTTGAAAGTTTTAAGGGTATTTTTGTCATTATGTGTGTTTTGACCGAATTTATAGGTTTATATAGTAGTTTCAATATGTGGGTAATACATGGGTGGTGAGCGAAGTTCATTTCAGAACCAATATGTTGAGGACAACGAGAAATGTAATACACAAGATGGTTATGTAACCGCTTTTGTTTCTTTTTTCCACTACTTCTGATTATATTCTATGCACTATGTACAAGTGTATTAGGCGGTTCTCAACATATTAATGGTTCTAAAACGAACGTCCCCCATGGGTGGCATCCACATAAGTTATCTAAGCAGTGCATTTTACTTTATACATACTTTAATAAAATATTTAATTTGACAATCATAAATAAAAAGATCCATCCTTAAAAGGACGAATAAAGACCATCATGTTTCAAAATAGAAGTTAAAAGATCTATTCAGAAAGTAAACTTACTTGTGTCTTGATATTTGAGCAGTTATTTAGGGAGTCAACTGGAACTTCATCTGTTGATGACGTAGGATATGGTGATCCAGTGCAGAAGGCAGAAGCCATGGCATTTCGTCGAGCTTGTGCTCGTTTTGGTCTCGGGCTTCATCTTTATCATGAGGAATTGTAGCCCTATTAAGATTTGGTACTAACTTGTAGGTAAGTGCTAATCTTTGTGCTGTGGCAGCAGGTGGTTATGCTTTGATCACAGTTTTTGCTACTTATTTTCTGGGGTTAAAGACATAATTATTGATCCAGGCTTTTGAAGGTTATTTCTTGTCCTGCATTATTTCAAACGTTGAGGGGTACCAATGATCTCAATTTGTATCCAAATTGACCAACACCATGTATTTGGTGGTGTTCATAACGAACCACCAAACCGAAGTAAGTCGTTTGAGATTCATTCGGGTTGGTTCACGGTTCGGTTTTGACGGTTTTACCCGTTAAAGTGCCAAATTGAATTGTCAAACCACTAAAATTGGCATGCCTTTGTCCTTCTCTGAGACCGTAGTTAATGATTGACGATCAAAATCAGCTGTATCATGTATACCCTTACCATTTATCTTTTTTTTATAACAAACTCACACACCTACTAATCTACTTCTAAATTACACTACTTTGACCACAATGGAAAAAAAAAGACTACTTCTAAATTACACTACTTTGACCACAATGAGAAAAGAAAGACAGACAGTGCTTCATAAATTTAATTGATTTTTTTTAATTAAGAAACTCAATGTAAAAGGAGGATATGCACTTTAAATTAAAATTTAAAAAGACGAGAAAGATCAAACTTTGCATGTTTCTTTTTTATTTTTATTAATTCGGAAAGGATTGTAAGAGCATGGGGTATATCAGTGTAATTGTGGTGTGGTGTGATAATAAAGTGTACGCCACGTGACGCCACGTCACTATCCTCATTATCACACCACCCATCACTTGACAAGGGTATACCCGTGTGATTGTGGTGGTGTGATAATTAAATGTTTGAGGGGTATACAACGGATATATTTGTTTGAAATGTTGGATGATTCGTGTGAAAATAATCACGGCACAAGTTCACGCTGTGATAAAATGTCTGAGGGGGCGGTGTGGCTCTTGTTTCACGCCGTCATTGTGGTGTCCACATAGAACCACGACGTGGTTTCAACGAGTATACCGGACGCCCTAATCGAAACAACATTTTGGTTGTGAAACAAATTATATTCGTGTTTGAAGAGAAAAATAACGTTATATCAAATATACTCGTTTAAATTTATAATGTTTATAATGCTTGTTTATCCCTTCCCTCCAAATAAAGGTCGTTAAATTCATGTTGTAATTAGAGGGACCTGGGGTTGAGTCCTGGGAGCCTTTTCTATTATATTTTCTTAATCAGTTATTTTTGTTGCATTTTTTTATTATTTAACTTGGATCATATTTAGCTAAAAATATAATTATGTTTTTTTTTCGTTTTTACTTTAGGTTTTTTTTATAACGTTTAAACGTTAATCTATTTGTTGAGTAAATAACATTGAACATGTCGAAATTGATCATTATAAATTTTAGAGTAAAGTGTCATTTTCGTCCCTGTGGTTTGGTTATTTTAGCCATTTTTATCCAAAAAGTTTTTTTTAGTTTTTTCGTCTCTGACCATTCAAAATCTATCAATTTTCATCCAGTTGACTAACCCTGTTAAATTATTACCATTAAATTAGGGGCATTTTCGTCTTTTCAAAACTCATTTTTTATTCTCATTTATTATTTCCTTTTTCCCCTCCCTATTGCAGTCTCTTGATAAAAATTTCGGCTACAATAAGAATTCTGTAACGACATATATTCACCAAAACACTCCAAAAACCAACACCTATTTAGGGTTTTGAAAAGGGATGGGGAGAGGAAGAAGGAAATAATAAAAGGGAATAAAAAAGGAATTTTGAAAAGACGAAAATGTCCCCGATTTAACGGGGTTAGTCAATTGGATGAAAATGGATAGATTTTGAAAGGTCGGGGGTGAAAAAGCTAAAAAAAAACTTTTTGAATGAAAATGACTAAAATGACAAAACTACAGGGACGAAAATGACACTTTACTTTAAATTTTAACCCACATCCTAACGTGGCGGGTATAAAAAATTACAAACCTAATTAATCTTAATTCTTAATCTTGTAAATGTTTATATTTTTATAAAGGATAATAAAGGACAAATAGGGATATGTTGGACAGGGGTAGACGGGGTCCAGTCCTGATCCGGTCAAAATTCAGCCCTCAAATGGAACACCAGCTGTTGTTCCAAAAATACACTTTGACTTTCCCAATTCAATCGACAACACCACCTGCATCTGCACTCTCTTTGTAGATCTGGTTACAGCTACGCTCACTGGTGATACATCTATCTCAATCTCTATCTTTGTTTTCTGTTAATCATTTACTTCAGATTCATGTAAATTCCACTCGCCAATCGTCATTCCTGAATTTATTTAGTTAGGGTTTTGTGGTGTTGAAGTTAAATTAGGTATCGGAAGTTCAAATTAGAGGTATAGTTAGGATCTGTTTGCATCAATTTTGGTGTAATTTGTTGTCACGTACATCCTTTTTGGATCTGCGTTTTTCTAGTGTTTTCAATTTGTGTGTAAAAATGGGTTCGATTCGTAATACAGTGTATTATTGTTGTGTGTGGAATGGGGGAAGGGTTTTGTATGCATATAACAGTGGAGGAGATGATGAGATTGAAAACTTAGCTGCTTTGTGTTTGGAAAATGCCCCTTCTCATCACAAATGGTACTTCCAGACCATGTGTAACAAAACTTTTGGCTTTCTAATGGAAGATGGGTATGTCTATTTTGCTATCATTCATGAAAACCTTGGAAACAATAGAAAGCTAGAGTTTTTGGAGCGCGTTAGGGACGCCTTCAAGAAAGCTGTTAAAAAGGGGTCAAAGAGAGTCATGTCGAACCACAACTCAACTTTTTTACAAGAACAGTTGCTGCCAGTTATACGAGGCTTAATCGCGTCTCTAGAACATGTTACTGAGAACACGATACCTTCACCTTATAATGATGGTCTGTCTCCTTCACCTGCTGGTAATGATAGCAATGGCCAGCTGGATATTGGGGCTTCAACAAAAGCCCCTTTGTTGGGGAAATCTAGCAAACAAGAGAAGAAAAAGATGAGAGATCATGTGATATCAGTTAGAGAAAATGGGGTCATGGAGGAACATAGGAAGTCTGCAGATAAACAGGGCACCAAGGTGGATTCTTCAAGTCTGGGTCTGACTGATCAAGATGGATCAGTGGCGGGTACGAAAGAAGTAAGTTCGATGAGTAGGTTGAGTGCTCAAACTATAAGAAATAAGTGGTGTCGTCAAGTTCGTATTGTTCTTGCAGTTGATGTGGCTATTTGTTTCATACTGTTTATTGTTTGGCTAGTGGTGTGTCGTGGAACCTCTTGTATTCGTTAAGAACTTATTCCTCATTGAATGGATCAGAAATACGTGTCTTTGTTCTTTGAATTTCGTTGCGATAGTAGATGGAAGCTGCACTCGATTCCAGATTTGAGATTCAATATTCTGAGGTATCGGCTCCTTTTTATTGTTCATAACAGCTTTGTTATTTTAACATTTTTGTACATTTTTTCAAAAATGTATTTAATGTAAATTATCTTGTTGAGAACACCCAGGTTGCTTAATTTACAGTATATGATTTCATATTTTCAGATTGATTCTTTCTGTGTTTTTGGTTTGTTGATTGAACATGAACATGTGAGTGATTCACCATGTTGATGTTTGAGAACATAGTACTTGGTTTATGAAACGGGTTCAGTTCGATAACCGGTCCGAAAACATCTTTAAAAGACTATTTACATCTGATTTTAACAAGAATATTAACATGTGAGATAACCAGCAATTTGAATGTGTTGATGTGGCACCAGTTTCATCTAATGTGCTGAGGTGGCATCTGAAATTAATCTGTAATTTTCTTTTAAATTGATGTCCCACCACCAACAACATTATTTCTACCTTTAACTTCTGATTTGGTTGTTGAGGGAAACATGCTAAATCAGCATCATCACCAACTTCCACAGGCAACATTATATGAGTATTAAAGGTGTAACATTTACAGAAAGTGTTAAAAAGTTTTTTAAAAACTTTATAGGCACCAAGGTATTCGATAACATTGCGAATACGTCATTGACCCGACTTAACAAAAACGAGAAAACATTATTCCAATGATATCGTTTCAATCAAAATCAAAAAGAAAGTTTAGTACTCATGATCCTTCTATAGAAAAACCATCAACAAGGCATTTTTTCCTAATATCTCGCATGAAACTCTGAAGCAAAGATGGATCACTTGTGATAATGGCATCCACATTTTCATTTAACATTTTATGCATTCCTGCTTCATCATCAACAGTCCATGCATAAACTTTCTTTTTCCTCCTGTCAATTAATTATATAAACATGTATTATTATAACCCTAAATGCTGCTTCAATTTTCTTGGTTTCATAGACTACAACTCAAGCGTACCTGTGCAGAATTTTCACAACCGATTCATCAACTAGAGCGTGATAAATTCCAACAACATCAGCAACTCTCATTCTCAATAGTTTTGATCTGATCCCGGTAGAAAAATTCATCATAACAATGTAGCCCACCTAAAACCCCACAAAAATAAGATATTGAGTGAGAATTTAGAACGACACACAAGTTATTAGGACATACGATGGATGGATATCTGATCTTACTGTCATATCTGATGACTGTAAAATTACATCCAACACTAAGTTGTCACTTTTAGCCCATATAACACAGTTGTTACATTGTGTTCTCTTGACCTGAAATTATGGTGCAGTTGTAAGATAGAACAGAAGTCATGTTGGGAATGACAAATTTGTGTTTCATAATATGACAAGATAAATGAAGACGACTCACAATTGAGATTAGATCATGCGCAAACCCCTTTTCATATGACGGAGGCCCAATTTTAGCATCAACAACCACCTTCTGAACAGATCTTGAAATCAACTGTGCAACATACCATGTTAAAAGATTTATCATGATATGTTTATCTAGAAGTTCTCTACTATATTTAGTTCAAATTTGACATATAATGATGGATGTGAATGTACCTGCAGTGCATCTTCCATTGTAGGTATGGTTATATTATGAGAAGCATCCAGCTCTTTTATCTACAGTAACAAGCTAAAATATACTCTCATTCAACGTAAACTTAAAAGAAAAAAAACCGCAAGCGGTTTTTATTTTTGTTCATTTTGTAATATGCACGTAAAATGACAGTAGGATTATAGATGCTCCAAAAGAAGCTGATTAAGATATTTTTTGTTTTTTCCCGGACCCTACCAATAGCTCTGCTATAAGTGAGATTATATTGGGTATATTTGTTTTTGGTAACCATGAGAACCGTTAGAGAAAACTCACAGGCCCCACCAATACCCCTGTAACTAGTGGGACCAGGTATATCTATAGCTCATAAGATGAAGAAAGAAAGCCTCACCTCCTTCGCACTCAGGTATCCAACCTTGGATGAACTGTTACCAGATAATCGCTGCAAATCCCTGCCTGTTTCATATCAGAATCAACTCTACCAATACCTCATGCTAATTCAAATTGTGCCCTTATTTTCACATTATAAATATCAATCATTTTCCATTTTCAAGCAATATAACGAAGGACTAACAGATATACCTGTCATGAAGAGCAAACAAAACCCCATCAGCAGAACGAGAAACATCAATCTCCATGCAGTCTACTTGAGAACGAAGAGCAATATTATAAGCAGCCATCTGTTGAGTGAAAAATAAAAGGAAAAACACTAAACTTAAAGATGGAGAGAAACTGTAATAAAATATTCAGGCTGTAAAATATATTGCACCAAATCCCACCACATATACTGGTCATTAACTGTTATCTCCCTACAAGATTGTACACCAAGCATAGTTACATGTACATCATTCTGGTTATCATATAATATAATATGGATACACATATGTGCACACTAGAAGTAGGGGAAAAATAAGGAATACTGAGAATTTATATTGTTGAAATAAGCATTACATTTAATAGCTCAAAAACATGAGATACATACTGTATTCGGGAAGGCCTTGGAAGCATCACCACCATGAGCACACACAAGAGGAGGATTGTTCAGCCAACTGCACTTTTTCAACTCCAGCTGCAAAGAAATGGACAACGTCATTGTTATTTGAACTCTGCCAAAATAGCATAATTGCCATTCTACAGATTGTAGTTGTATAAGCACGGAATAATAGCAAAATAATGCTTTGTGTACGAGCAATCTATCAAAAAAATTCAAATATATCCATGAAATACTAGTCACAGAAATGTAAGGCTTTGAAGCCTACCTATATCTGTATAGCCTACATGATGCTTAAAGTTTGTATTTGAGAAAGAAAAAAATCTACAAACTAGCCTACATGAAATAACTGTTGTTGAGACTAGAAATCAACACTTTGATCGTAATGGTCAAAAGGCCAGTTGAATTGAAAGAAAGTGAGTATTGTTTATTCTATGAATACTCAAACATAGGATATGAATACAAATGGCAGAAAAGGATGATGAATTTATCCCCTTTTAGAACATGAAAAACAACTTTAATTTCTTAAATATTCTAAATAGTTACCAAATTTACTCCAAAAAGCTTTAGTGATACAGGTTAATTGAACTCACAAATTGCAACATGTTCCCATCTGATCGCAACCATATATCTTTTTTACTAACAAATTAAGGACGAGTTAAGGACATCCCATGCTTGAGAGTCAATAGAGAATAATCAGCTGCAGACTGATTGCATCCTTTCTCCAGATGATCAGTGACTAATTTTATAAACCATTAATTACAAGCTTCTTTTAAGGCCATAAATGATTTTAGCAGTTTGCAGATCATACGAATCTTGTGCTGGATATGACAACCCTGTGTTATCTCCATGCTAACCTCAACATTCAATAGGAGAATGAAGCAACTTCAAGGAGCTTCAACATATTTTCTGTTTTTTATATTATATCTAACAAAAGTGTAATCAAGTTGCCAGAATGAATACCCTAACTCATAGTTATTATCAAATCTGGACCAAATTTGAGTCCTAAAAACTCGAAGATCAGGAAAGCATTCTCGAAATAGAATATTATTAACATCGATCAATAGCAGTTTCATAAATTGCAAGAAGAAATGGATACCTGATGAAAACGTCGGAGACTGAAGTGAAAATAAACAGGAGGAAGGATAGCGATGACTGCGAGGATTAGAAGAAGGTATCGGAAGACATACTTTCGGGACAAGAATACTCTGATTCTCCGATCGAGCGACTGTGACTGTGTAACACCGCCACCAACACGTCGTCTTCTCCATTTAAATGGTGTTGCCATCGTAGGAGAGTGTGTTCACGATCTGCAACTGGAATGGTTGAATTTGGTGGTTGGTTGGGTCCGATATAGTCGGTTATTCCGATCGCCAATCAAAACCATCAAAACAAAATTTAACCTAACCCACTTCGGCTCACTATTTTTTATTACTCATGTAAATGTATATATGCCGTTCAAAAAAAAATGTAAATGTATATAAATTTTTGGGGTAACTTTACAAAAAAGTAATGAAGTTTTAAAAGTGTTTCAATTATGTCACTCAAGTTTAAAAAATGTTCTAATTAATTCACTCAGCTTTCACTTTTTATTTAAATTATAGGTTTTAACATGTTTTTTCGCATGTTCTTTTTTGTTTCAATTAGAAATATATATATTTTTTTTTATGCTGATGTAGAATGGTGACGTGGATTTTAGATTATTTTTTTATATTTTAATATAATTAACATGTTTTTTAATTTTTTTAATAAAATTACATATATTGGAAATCTCGACCCACACATCTTCTCCTCCATAAGTTTCTTGACACATTTCGTGTTTCGATGATGGCTTGATTTGAAGGTTTTGTGACTCAATTTGGACAAAAAATGCATGAATGGCCTAATTGGAACACTTTAATGATTTTTTTATATTTTTTTTAACTTGAATTAAAATAGGACGATTACAATAAAGTGGCAGGTAAACGGGCAACAAGTTGCGCTGCAACCCCCTTTTGAATAGCAAAACCGATCCTACTAAAAACAAAGTTTTGGGTCTTAGAGGTCGAAATATTACTATGCACGACTCGTTGAACCCTGTTTAGGAATTTCACTGCCTCCGGTGCTAGGAACCCAAAAGTATCAAAAGCAAAAGGGATAAACACGTGTTGGTTCTCTAAACAAGCTTTCTCGTGTTTAGCAACTTTGTCTGATTCCGCCTTTAAAGCAGCATGACCCGCCACAACCTCATTGTCCCTAAACCCCACAAGAGGGGACACTCCTGTAAGGTCCACACAAGCGTGTTTCCCCCCTGCCCAACCAAACACAAGAATATCAGCCGGCCGCAGAGTAGACCTCCCTTCAAGCGGATCTGTCAGAAAGTTCACGGGAGCCTCTTTTTTAGCAGAAATTCCTGCCCGTTTGAGAACATCACAAAGAACATCCCTAACCAAATCATGCCTGTATTTAAACCCGGGTAACTCTTTGCAATGGACCGCATGCTCGCCAAAAGGATCCAAACAAGCCTTGCGACAAACTGGGCAGGGCTCATCAGTCGGAAACAAGGGGATCATTAGCCGATACTTGAGGATAGCCCGGTACTCCACAGCTGACATATGCTGACCTAGTCCTTCAATGGGGATAACTGTTAGAAAATCTTGAGCCCGAGGAGCCCGGAGACATTCAAACACCGCTTTTTGACGAGGTGATAAATCAAAATTTACTCCCAAATTCTGGACGATTCTGCTAAATAAGGCATTCGCCAAAGCATGTTGGGCTTTAGGGGGGGCGGTATCCTTATTAGAGAAACCGCTAAGATCGAAATCAGGAAGGGACATGCGCAAGCGATCCATCGCACACCCATAATCAGAGTCTAACCCATCAATATCACAACCCCGGAGAATGTGGTCCTGTAAACTCCAAGATTGTGTCCTCGAGGCCACAAATGCATAAGTAGATACATCCTGAGCCGCACATAAACCCAAACCCCCGAAACGGTTTGGAAGTGATGCCAACCTCCATTGAAAATCCCCAAAAAAAGCACCACCACAAACCACGATATCCTCGATCGCACCCCGGAGGCCCTTGTCAAAAATTGAAATAGCTTCCCCCACATACATAGGCTGGCATGTTCTAAGGCCGAATAATAGCTTTGCAACTCCCATACACGAGCGGAGCAAAAGGAGCTCGCATTGAGGGTCCCGCAAACGTGGGAGACAGCTCATCAGTTCCACCGCACAAGAAGCCCTTTTCACAGCCAAATTACTGATGAACCCTGCATCTCTGCTAACGGCGCCCCCAAGGAGTTTCACACCCAGCACTGGCCTTCCAATCTCACAAGGGAACAATCCATCTTGTACCTTCACCCCATTACACGACGGCCAAAAAACTTCCGTTTTCTTGACGTTAAGTTCAAGGCCCAAACGGGGCCCCTCCGACTTGATAATATCTAGGGCTTTAGCCACCTCTTTAGCGTCTCCGATAATCGTACCATCATCTAGGTACCAAGCATGGAAGAGAAGCTAGCAATCCCTAATCTGATGAACCAGCGGGTGCAAAACTAAGGCAAAAAGGAGAGGCCCCAAAGGGTCCCCCTGTTGAACCCCAGTGGTGGACCAAATATGGTCATCACCCACATATAACCTAGCCGGCTGCCCATATAAAAAATCCACCCATAGCGAAATGGACGGGCATCGGGTCCGAACCTCTTGCAGGAGGGCAGTCCTATCCACTAAGTTGAAAGCATTGGAGAAATCGACGGTAAGCATAGCCAACAATCCATCCGAGTGAAACTCATTTAAGAACCTGTTCGTGCTATGGAGCACAGCCTCTGCCCCATTGGGAACTCCCACCCCAAATTGAAAGTCACCCAGATATTTAGCCATCTCCTTCCCAACACCCCTCATGGCCACCTTAGAGACCAATCTCCTCCAGATCGCACCTTCGGTAATAGGTCTAATCCCGTTGTCCGGTTTGAGCAGCGGTGTGAGAGGGGCCGAGGCAACGAACTCCGCCAATCCCCTAGGGCATCTCCCCCCGAAGCATAAATTAACCACCACAGAAATAACCCTGAGCAAGTCAACAACGATCGTAGACCCCTCTCCACAAAGAGCATCCAAAATATGTTGGGCTCTCAATCCGTCCCTCACACAAGAGGTCCCTTTGGGGAAAGCTTTAATGCATTCAAGCACGACATCATCATCCACAACAAGAGGAGGCTCGGAAAGTAAGGAAACAGGCATAACCGGAGGGGGCAGGATGGGATGCTTTGCCACCAACACTTTCATAGTATCATTACCGAAAGGTGCAACCCCTGAAGAGCATAATACTTTGACCGCCGCAGTGAAATGCCCATCCGCAACTTTCCGCAAACATTGTTTAACATTGTTGCACGCCATAGAATTATCGGATCCATGGACAAGCTCTGCACGACACGTGGTCGGCCCTAAAGGTTGGGCAAAAAGCAAATGGATGAGCTCCTCGAAACCATCCCCATCACGCCAAGCTGCCAGCGACCGCTGAATACTATGACATTGCAAAGACTTTCTATTACCAGACCTGCGCTCCTGACGGTTAGAAGGCCTGAAAACTCGCAACGTGCAACGCGGCAACAGCAAAAGTCTCACCCATGCCTCAACAGAGTCTGGCATAGCCACCACTTTACCGAGGGCAGCAGTTAATGCCTGGGCAAACGCCATCCGACAATTTTGAGGGATGCTCTTAACAGTCGTGATAGGAAGAGAGAAGACGCGTTCAAGGAGAACCCCGTCCACAACCACCCCTCCCAAAGGAACAACTTCCCTCCCAACATTCGGCTTAGGAATCCCCACTATAAATTCCTCTGCATCTCCCGCAACCCGTTTGAAACGGGCTATCCCATCCACATGGTGGCATGCCCGACTGAGAGCATGCAGGCACATACACACCCCGCACAGCCATTGGCCTGAGACCTTTAAAGCCTCACCAACCGAAACAAACAAATCATAATCCGTGGAGACCGCTTCCCGCAAGGTCCCTTTCCGATCATCCGATGACAAATGGAGCCGCTTGATATGCGCAACCAACCGAGGAAACCCCTTGGATCCCGACGTTCCATCCGGGCAGCAATGGAAACCTTTAAATGGACACAGCCAAACACCTACCTCCAATGGAGGAACCACCATGTCATCCCGAATCCCAGACATAACAACAGCTCCTGACAAAACCCCCGAGCTATGAAACCAAACCAAAAACAGACCACAAACCCAAAAACATTCACTAGCAAGGTAAATATAAACCTCACCACCAAACCACAACCTTAACCCCCCTCCCCCTCCACCTATCCGATTCGGGGAGACTACATGCTGGACACTACATAACAAAATTCAAAATCAGGTCAAACCGGAAGTTCACCTTCAATGTTGGAGAAGAAAGGTCGCCGAACAGGAAGTTCGCCTTCAAAGAGAGAGGTTCAATAAACCCTTACATACCAAGAATGCCGATGAGAGGTTCAATACCAAGAATGCCGAGAGAGGTTCAATAAACCATTACAACCAAAATAATATGTTGTGATAATTTGCTCTGCTGTTTCGCATCCAACTCCAATCTCAGATTGAACCCAAAATTTATGATACTATTCAAACCACTAATAAACTTCATTACTATTTTATGAAGTTTTCCCTATATTTTTAAACCACTAATATACACAATATAAACTACAAATTTAACTTAACTGAAATAAACTTATATATTATATAAATGATTAAAAATTGTTGTTAATCATAGCCTCAAAAGACCATGATAGATGAATCCTTATTATACCACTAACAAATTTATACAAGCGAAATAACCGATTAGAAATATATTTTTTTTATCCCCAATGATGTTTATATCAGGTTGGTCAAGACGATGGAGATGTAATTTTTTCCCCACGTGTATTAATGAAACAAGCTATTACACCATATGTTATACTTTTGGAGTGCGATGCTCGTGATATGGCCCTCGAGGGTGTGTGGGAATAACGCCCTCTTCCCAGCGGCCCCATATTATTTGCCAAAGTGGAGTGGATATCTCCTGCAATCTTCCTCCCCTCGCTGCACCCATCACTGACCGTTGAGCCCACCTAACCGTTGGGTAACTTAAATTAAAAATATCACCCTCTACAAATATCATTTTAAACTTGATTTTTTTAGATATCTCATCTACTCTTCGCTCTAAAAATTTTATGAATTCAGATAATCCCAACATTCAAAACAATATTTTTAATATGGGTAATTTGTATTGCATGTACTTTGATCCAACCCTATTTCCAACCCCACAATTGGGATTTGTCGGGTGGAACCAACCCAATTTTCAACAAGAACCTGTCCTTGAACCCAACCGGTTAAGATATCTGAAAGGAAGAGCTCTAAAAAAATAGACTCTAGTCGAAGTGACGGTCCGACAACCAATCAACCATCGACATTCGACAAGGAAACACCTTTGACCCGTGCTAGGGTTGATGTTTCAGAGGACCATCCACCGGTAATGTTCTAAATTATATGCAAATGATTATAGCCTATTTAATACGACATAAAAATGACACTATAAATTTATTCTTACAAAAGTACTTATTCGATCTATTCTGGTCTTATTTTTTAATAAGGTCATTGTGTATTGACCCCTTAATCACAAAATTGAAGTAACCAAAATAAGTCCCGTGCCGTGTTGGGGATTGCGCTTAAAAAATAATATGTGTAACATGTATAATTGAAATATGTTTGACAAATTAAATTGGGTTTAGATATACTTTATACAGTTTTATATCATAATTATAACATAATGTTACACGAGACTCTTTAAAATTCTAATTATTTAATATATTTTATAAATATAACATCACTCAAAAATTTTAAAATTCTAATTATAAAATATATTTTGAAATATATCTATACCATATGGTACGGTTCCGGTTCCAATTGTTTTCAATTTTGGTTCCCGGTTCTGGGTCGTCCGGGTCTGGTGGGTCAAAAAACCGTTTGCACAGTCCTAGCGGTGATGGCGTCGCGGTGGTGTATCTGGTGGTGATGGCAGTGGTAATCTTAAGTGATTTTCTCGACAAACATTTCGTTGATCTGTTGATACCCGTTTCAACTCATTCTAAATTCACATACTTTTTAGACGATCCATATTGACCCAACATGGGTTAACATGTTGCATATTTCAATCCATTCTATGTTATGATGTCGTCCAATTAAACCCAAAATATAAAATTTATTTACCCAAAATAACTCATATCCTCTACTTTGTGTGAAGATCATCGTATAACCGTAAAATTGATTATTTACATAGTGTTTTTCATACTTTAGTTGTTTGTAAACTTGTAATACGTAAATAGACAATCCATTTGGGTTCGTATTATGGATTTTCTTGATGGGCTTCAAAAGTATAAAAGGCCCAACCAAAGCATCTAGGGTTTTCGTATTTGTGGTTTCAGGTAAGAATTTGATCGAACCAGAGATTTCAAACGGAGATTGTAGTAATCTCTCGTCACCTGTTTACAATTCGCCACTGCAATTTGCTACCGAGATACACTAATTCCGACGAATAAAATGAGGCCGATCTTAATGAAAGGGCACGAGAGGCCTCTCACTTTCCTCAAGTATAACAGAGACGGAGATCTTCTCTTCTCATGCGCTAAAGATCACACTCCTACCGTCTGGTTCGCCGACAACGGAGAGCGTTTAGGCACTTACCGGGGCCACAACGGTGCCGTTTGGTGCTGCGATGTTTCAAGTAATCTTCTAACTTAACAACTAGGTTACTGTTTTTGGAATCATATTCCGAATTAAGTTAATTTGATATAATTCAGTTTTTGTTCCTTAGTTATTTGCTACCTGTTATTTTAGGAATTTGATGTGTGTAATTAGGGCAAGTAGAAGTATATAGATTGAATTATGAACTGGATTTGTTAGTGTTTTGATGTGGTGTTGATAGGTGATTGATTGTTTTTTTTTGTGCAGGGGATTCAACAAGATTGATTACAGGTAGTGCAGATCAGTCTGCTAAGCTGTGGGATGTTCAAACTGGAACACCGCTATTTACTTTCAATTTTGATTCACCTGCTAGGGCTGTTGACTTTTCTGTTGGTGATAAGCTTTCTGTAATCACCACCGATCCGTTTATGGGCCTGTCTTCTGCTATTCATGTAAAACGGATTGCTGCGGATCCTGATGACCGTGAGTTTTCTGTTTTGTGAATTTTGAGTGGGTTCTTTGTAGATTTATATGGTACTGGATTGTATTTCTTTATCTATGTGTGTCATTTTGCAGAGATTGGTGAATCTGTACTTGTGCTTAAGGGACCTCAAGGAAGAATAAATAGAGCTGTTTGGGGACCTTTAAACAGGACAATCATTAGTGCTGGTGAAGATGCTGTGGTTAGAATTTGGGATACAGAGGTATGATTTGCAAAGGAAATAGTTAGCAACTAATAATTGTATGCTAGAGCAGATGTTTGTTGAATATTTTGTCCATTTACGGGACTGCGGTGTATTCTAAGAAGATTGAACTTGTGTTACTGGATTGATATGTATTGCTGGTTTCTTAAGTGCTATACGTCTAATAGTGATCACATAATCCAAAACCAATGATAAAATTATTTTGTTTATTACATTTCTCCAATAAATGATGAAATATTTTTTGAAGCAAAAAAACTAGGATATCACTGAAGGTAGATCACTTTGAATAACCACTTTTGACATATTAACACTTGCTGTATCCATAAAAATGATGTGTAGAGATTTATTACGAAAAATACTTCATCTTTTATAGACATATTTATGCATGGCATGTTATCATCTATGCAGCTGCTTTTGTGTATTTTTCTGTCCGCTCATCTTGTTTTATTATATTTCCATTTGCAATCTTAGTGTTTTTTTATTCTGCTTTATAATTTTCAACTTAAAATATGTACTTACTTTCTTTAAACTGGCAGACAGGAAAATTGCTACAAGAAAATGACAAAGATGTTGGTCACAAGAAAACAATTACATCACTTGCTAAATCGACTGATGCCTCACACTTTCTCACTGGTTCGCTAGACAAGTCTGCTAAGGTAATATTGCCTATGTTATATTCATTGCTGCCTAATGATGTTTTCTTTTCCAATCAATCTTTTTATCCCCATCTTGTTGTAAATTATTAGCTCTGGGACAGTATGTCGTTGACATTGATTAAAACATATGTCACTGAGCGACCCGTCAATGCTGTTGCAATGTCTCCACTTCTTAATCATGTAAGTTCAATCCTATAATCTCTTACAAGACCATAAACTTGAAAATTTTCATCCCACCAAATGAATTGCAATTAATTTGATTGGAAACTTATTTGGTACTCTATAGGTGGTGCTTGGAGGTGGTCAGGATGCATCATCTGTTACCACGACTGATCATCGTGCTGGAAAATTTGAAGCCAAATTCTATGACAAGGTAAAATATTATTTGCATGATCTTGTTTTTTAACCGTTCTAATGATCCAATTACGTTTACTTGTGACTAATAGATTCTACAAGAGGAGATTGGAGGCGTGAAAGGACATTTTGGTCCCATAAATGCTTTGGCGTTCAATCCTGATGGTAAAAGGTAAATTTTCTTTTTATTCATCCTGTACATCCTGAGATAAATCTTTTCATCCATCAAGATTCTGGTATAATCTTTGATCTTTTTGTTGTTTGAATGCATTGTAGTTTCTCTAGTGGAGGTGAAGATGGGTATGTGAGGTTGCATCACTTTGATTCAGACTACTTCAAGATCCCATCAATTTGATCTGTAACTTCAAGATTATAACTTGAGGCAGGATTATTTTCTTCATTTCTTTGAATCTTTTAGTGTAGGATTAAGTTGGGATTCTTATTGTTTCTTTATCATGCAATGTGATCATGAGTTTTTAATTAAATTTTGGCCAGTTTTGGAAAATGGATTGACCATCTTACAATTTATTCAAAAGTATTCTACTTTTTACGAATTAGGGTAAAATTTATTTAAGTTGCGAATGGAATTTATAAGAAAAACTCTGTTTATGTTTATATTCAATACCATAAATTATCAGAGAAAAACTAAATCATATAGATATAAAAAAATACCTCAGATATGTTGACATAAGAAATGAAGCCAGAAGAGAGAATCTGGGATTTAAACCCTGGTTTTGAATCTAAGGTCATGTGGTATACCTCCCATGAGTGAGACCTTTCACTTGTGGAAAATCACAATCTTTTTTCTCCTTCTCTCTTCCCGTGAAATTTCTCACGCCAAACACCAAAAAATCTCATGCTCACGCCTCACATGAGAGGGAGCGGTGTTTTTTAGCCGTAAGTCACATAGGCTCACGTGAGTCACTCACGGTGGTATACCACCTGCTCTAAGAACAGCAACCTCGGTTACTATTGCCATAGTTATAAAAATAACAATTTACCATCTTGCATGGCCTTGAGTGCTAAACAAAATTTCAAAACCATCTATTTTATAGTAATTTTTTGGAACAGTTTGATCCAAAATACCCACAGATAAGTATATGATCATTACAAGGCATTTCAGCAAAAAAATGATCTACTGAATCTACAGTAGATCACAAAACAACTTGAGGGCAATGTGAAACTTAAACAAAAATCTACTGAATCAGTGTCTGCATTCTGATTAATCCATTTACAAACCTATAATCTTCATAAATTTTCTTTTCTTCCCACCACAATCTTTACTTCTTTTACTTTTCTTCTTCCTCTTCTTCAGGTTCTCATGGTTTCCTTCATGAGCACCAGAACTCCTGTTATAATTTAAAACATTATTGGCTTATAAATCCTTTATATACATGATTATATACACCATTATACTCGATACGGATTACCATATATCATCAACACGTTCACTGGCTATAGCTTCAGGAGTACTCTGTTTCCGTTTCCTTTTTCTATTCCGCTTCATCTTCTTTTCAGTAGCACATCTACCTCATTAAAAAAGAACGAAAAATATAATATGGAATCGAAGAAATATAATCATGCAATTTATCCCATGTAAATAAATAGTAATATTTGTCAGCCACAAGAAGACATTTTAACTTCTGAAGTGATTTTAACCAGAAAAAAATGATACCTTTTCTTTTCAAGAAGTGTTCCAAACACTGAATGTGTTTTCACAGCAACAGTTTTCACTTGATCTTCATTATCAGAACCTTCATTGTCATCCTTTCTGATCACATGATTCAAACCAGATTATATGTTCAAGCATATACATTTCTGCCTCAAAATAACTCATTATCAATAACAAAAGCAGAAAATGAAGAAATGTGAAAGCATACACTGTTTTCTGGTCAAGAGTTATGATGTTTCCTTCAATGTTTTTGTCTCTAGAACATTTTAGCAGATGTTTCCCACCTTTAATGTTTTTATCAGAATCAATGCCTGCGTTTTGAGCATCGATTGATTCTTTAACCGGACCTGAAACCAAAAAGAACATTATGTATAATTCTTTAAACTAATTGTCAATATATTGCTGCAGTTTTGGAACAGAAACAACACTAGTTGCTAACTTGTTACACAATGTGGAAATCTTGAAAAAGATTACTAGCATCAAATAAAAGCCAGAATAACAATCAAACTAATAATATCTTGAATGTCACTAATTTTTTGTTGATTAAAGATCGTACCCGTTTTACTAGAATCAAGTTCATCCTTGCGCAAGTCATGATCGCTACAACCAGCAATCTCCATGGTCATTTCTTCTTGCCCCTTATGATCACTAACAATTAAATCAGTAACATATTATTCGATCACGTCTTGGTTTTAAAAAGCGAGAAGCGCACCGAGGCAACGAGGGCTAAATGTGAGGCGCAAAAGTGCAGGGCTTTTTGTACGCGAGACACACATACTATTAAAAAACATGTAAATTATGTATATACACATTAACTGAGGTTAAACATCTAAATTCCCAATAATGTTAAACAAATTACTTGATATTAAACATCTAAAACATCCTTAAGAGGAAATTATTACAATAAACCATGAAGATGCCTAAAATTACTAGTTACTACCACCTGCAAAGTCCAAAACAGAAACAAAACATACCAAAAAAAGCTCTTAACCGCAAAAAGGCGACTCAGAGCGCAGAAGCACGTGCTTCTTGTACACCCTCGCGCCTTATGTAACCTAAAGCCCAGGACCATGTGCCTAATCTCAACTCGCGCGCGCTTGTTTAAACCAAGGATCACGTAAACGAACTTAACATAAAACTATCACTATAAAAGGTCGATTCATGTTCTTAGGAAACTCACATCGAATGCAGATGAGCAGCGGGAACAGGAGCGAGTAGATAACCGGCAAGATACACTCCTCGTGGGCCGGTGACAGAGAAAACAACATCATGGGATTCCTCAAACTCAAGCTCTAGTTGACAACAAGTCAACTCTTTGACTGACAATGAACAAATAGCAATTGCAGGTTTATCTCCTACTGAACATCTTACTACACTCCTGGCTGGTGAATTCCTTGTAGCATCTCCTAGTGTAGCCTATTACTCAAAATAAATAACCTAAATGACTACAAATCATCATAAAGAAAGCATCTTTAAATTGGGATTTTTGATTTGTACCTGAGTAATGCGAAGTCTCTTTGGAACAGATTCATCATGATGGTGTAGCGTGTAAGGTTCATTGGGTTTTAAATAAACCCCTGTTAACAGTGACAAGTAAATGATTAGTGAGATTGAAACAAGATTGGGATTAAAAATGATGAAGATCACATACCCCAGAATGCCATTCCGAGTAGAGTTTGAATGCGGAATTAGGTTTGGGGATGAATCTGAAATGAGGGGATTTTGGCGGCAAAGAAATTGAAAGGTGGGATGATGAAATTGAAAACCCTTTTCTGTGGTGTCTCTTCGGAACTTAAGAAACAATCAAATCGAAGATACAGGACTCAGGAGGAGGTGTGGAGATGAGTACGGATTGATGGGTTTTCATTGTCTTTGATTTTCTTGAATTTGGAAGCATGCCCGAACATATGTGAATGGGCCAATGGAGAAATTAGCAAATATAGGAGGGTTAATTAAAGTAACTTTTATTATATATATTTTTTATTTATTCAATGTTTTAACCCTAAAATGTAAGAGTGGGGGTATAAAATCTCAAGGATTATCATTGATACCAAACATCCCTGTTTATAAAATACAAATAATGTCTCTAGCATTATTTTAGGAATGGATATATACAACTAAATACAATATATTCAAATAATAATAATAGTGTTAACATTCACTCTAAGGATTGTGGACATACGCTTAGGCTGGACCGAAAGAATTGGAATAGCTGCCTTGGGATGCCCTTAGTAAAAATGTCCGCGTACTGCATAGAAGATGATATATGTAAGACGTGTATTTGACTTACTCGGACCTTTTCCCAAAGAAAATGAATGTTAATCTCGATGTGCTTGGTCCGTTGATGTTGTACCGGATTGTTAGATAAAATAGACCACATAAACATTATCGCATTAAACAACCGTTGCCCGTTTGTGATGGAATGTGCATCTCAAGCATTAAATTGCAAATCCAAGTGACTTTGGTCACGATTTTTGCTACGCCCCGATACTGGGCCTACGCGGTGGACCGGGTGGAGGACCAAGAAATGAGGTAAGTGATTGGATTAGACAAAAAGTGAGTGATATGAAAACCATGAGATCGAGGACTGAACTGTGCTTCGGTTACGGACAGTTTCAAATGCTTGGTCGCATTTTTTTCCGATTGGACCGATACTAAAACGTGTAAAATAAGGTAATGTAAAAGCAGAGAGGGGAGGTTAACATTATCGATGCCCCCGAAATCCCAATTGTTGCTTTCTTTTTCAATCGCTTCAAGCATTCAAGTATTACAACTTACAAGTCATCGACCCATCTGCTCAATCGTTTCTGATTACGATAATATAATTTACAATATGAATATTGATTTTTCATTTCCAATTGTTTGATTATCAACATCTATTCTTTTGTTGCCAGTGAGATTTTTCATCATCGACTTCTTTTCTTTTTGATGGATGTTAAAAGTACCTTACGTTACCTTTGATGTAATTATTTGTTTTTATACAATGATTGGTTCAAATTAAAGTTAAAATTTTAACTATACAATTTACGTAATGGTTAGTAAATCAAAATCTATTTTCATTCAATTGGTCTAGCAATTTCAGTTTAATCTTTGATATTTAAGTTAATGTTTAATATTTTATACTATTAACTTAGCTTGCATATTTGCATAATATTTTACTGTTAATTTTTTTTGGTTTAATAATTAATATATGTGTTTGATATTTAGTTTTTGAAACCATTTCCTTTCCGCTATTACATTTAAAAAATGTTTTAAACTAGTTATTATTGTATTTAAATTTATGATTAAATGGTACGTTTAAATCATGTAGATAACTTTTATATAGAAACAATTAAAAATATGTCATTTAACTTTTATAATATATTTTTTCAAGCTTCATGTTTTAAAAGAGATATCCTGATGTGTTACAAGATGTGATTACACCTATTTTTTTTAAACAATTATCATGTTATTTCTCTTCAACTTTTGTTTATAATACGAAAATTTTAATTTAGTTGATAAATTTCTCCCTATTTTATTGATTTGTTGATTCATTACTTATATGAGATTAATTATCTAAAATTTTCTTCTCATCAATAGATTAATGGAATCAACAAAGATAACTTTGTTGAACAAACTTGATGTCTTTAAAGACGAGTACGATAAAAGATGTACCTTTGTTGAATGAACTTGGTGTTTTTGAGACAATTGGATTTTATGCATGGTTAGCTGTATTTTGAATTATCAAGAGTTAAAAGTAGAAGCAAATTATAACTATTAATTTTAGATAAACATAGTAAACTTACCAATAAAACATCAAATGCTATATACAAATAATTATTGGAGATTTATGAATAAGAATTATAACTTTTCATTTTTCATTATTATACGTAATAAATAATTTCAATCGTAATAATTATTTAAAGATTTATGAATCATATCGTTTTCGGTATTTAACCCGTGTAATACACGAGTTTGTAACGTAGTAGTTTAATATTATATTCATAATTAAAAAAAGATGGAACGGAGCTCACCTCGCTTAAACATGAAATGAACTTAATTCATAAAATAATTTATACTTCACCACATTATAAGTACTCGATTACATTGCTCTCGCATGCATATATTGTTATCATCACATGAATTTTTAGAAATTAGAACTTCTTAACGGGATAATATCCTTATCCTTACTTTTTTAACCTCATTAAGTACACATTATAATCATCCTTTTATATCGTTACATAGAGAAATTAAAGAACTAAAAATAAATCGCCAATGTCATGAATTTAGGGTTAAAAAATGAATAAAAGAACAATAATAAAAAAAAATGAGCAAATGATGGTTGCCTTTATTGAATCTGTCACGTAAAATTAGTAAATTCAAATGATTTTTTTTTTTAAATAAAATTTCAATGCAAATTTACTACACTTTAGCTATCCGTGAAACCAAGGTAAAAATGGTGTCACCACAAATCGCAATCCTTACGGAACCTGCTATATACCTTCACGGCTTAGTGGACGTTATGCTTTAATCGTCAACTTTAGTTCTACAAACTTTAATCATTCCATTGCATAAAAATTTCAATAAAAATTCAAAGTCAAGAGTTACTAAATAAATACGAGACCGTCAAGCTTCTGGTCTGGTGGTCAGGAGCTTTTTTCCTGTAAAGGGTTTCATCCTGTGAAGGTCATGGGTTCAAATACTAACAAGGGTCCTGAAGAGGGAATTTTGCTAGTACCCTCCACAGGTTTAGGTGTTAGCCGTTAAAAAAATGTGAGAAATTCACAAAAATGACTATTTTGACTGATTTTTACATAAATAATTATTTTTATTAACTTTTAAAAATTATGATTGGATGCATGGTGAAATGGTTTATATTTTAAAACAACTTTTAAAAGTAATATATTTTATTTTTGTTTTAACAAATATAGTAACCTAGGTTATAAACCTGAGTTATATTTCTAGCATGTGAAATGGTAAAAGTTTTATTTAACTCTTTTAATTTCATTTTTCTATAATAATGTGTAGTATTTAATATAAATCTAGATATACACTTTTATTCAACTTCTTTTCATCTACACTTCTATTGTCGATAGAAATTATATTGAAAATTAACCGTAACAAAAATAAAACATTTTTTAATATTACAAACCAAAATAAAATGTATTTAAAAAAATATTTTTATGGCTTACGTATCGAAATTCCATTGGTTAAATGGTCACAATTTTCACCTTTTTAGTTTTAGCCTAAATTGCGTCACTTTCGCTTCAGAGTAGACGTATCATCACCTGTAGAAATTAGTTCCGTCCGTCTATCGCAATTTAGACTTTGATCTCGGATATGGTGGGACCAAAAGCTCCATCATTAATTAGTTGCTAAATTAAAACACTTTGGGTCAAATTAAAGTCCATGCTTAGGGGACTTTAATCATCATTAGAAATTCCAAAAAGAAAACACAAATACGATTGAGTAAAGTCTACCTTTCTTGTTTATTTATTAAGTCATTTTCATCCAAAAACTATCTTTTTAGCTTTTTCGTCTCTCACTTTTCAAAATATAACCATTTTCATTCAAATGAGTAACTCCGTTTACTTTGTAATGTTAAATCAAGGGTCAGTTATAATCAAACCAAATTACCCTTGATTTAACCAATATATTGGCCTTGATTTAACGTTAAAATGTAGACGGAGTTAGCCATTTGGATGAAAATGGCTAGATTTTGAAAAGTCGGGGACAAAAAAGCTAATTTTTTTCTTGGATGAAAGCGGCTAAAATGACCAAACCACAGAGACGAAAATGACACTTTACTCAACATGATTTAAGTTAATTGGCGGTAGGGATGAGAATTTAGTACCGAGTATCGGTACCGCTACCGTACCGGTAGATTCGGTACCGGTATCGGTACCCCACTTTTCCATAAATTCGGTACCGGTACGATACGGATACCGAAAAAGATGAACATTTTGTAACGAATACCGGTACCGTACCGATAAATTCGGTACCGATACCGGTATCCACTTTTCCATAAATTCGATACCAGTATTTTCTGTACCGTACCGGTACCGATCCCATCCCTATTTGGCGGGAAGAAATTTAACCATGATTTCTACAACTTAAATAGTTGTATTAATTTTCATCACCTTCTTTTTGAGGTGGCAATTACTTAATTTTGATACAACAAACACACACATAACAGAAGCACTGTTAATCTATAAATCTATAATATAAGCACTTATCTCCCAGATAAGTATGCTAAAGGCCCAACTATAGCTGCATTAATGTATGTAGCCGGTTCCGAGTGACTGTAATCGGTTCGCTCATCGGGGAAGAAGTCATTGTTGTTCGGACCACCGACGATGGCACCGACTAGTATGTTCGGGTTCGGGTTTGGTGTATAATAAAACTGTTGGAAACCTCCATCACATCCGGTGAGTTGTTATTGAGGGTAATGAGGACCCTCTGTGATGAATTCTTCTTGGGTAGTTTGTGCCATATCCTACCATGTATGACATCTTCATTGGGTTATCTCCTAATATATAGTCCACCTGCAAAAACACATACAAATTCATAAGTTAAATTTAGATTTTTACCGGCCAAAAATTTAAAAAAAGAACAAAAATCAAGAAATATATACTTGTTTTCTTGCAAGATTGATTAGGGTATTTGGGGTGACTAATATGTTGCCACAGTTGAAGGTGCTTTTGGCTGATTTCATGTACTTTGCATAGGTGGTGAGCAAGTTGGTTATGGATGTCACATATTGGAGATTGTTGTCAGGTAGTTTGAACATTAGACCCCCTGCAACAACAGAATTTGTAAATCTTGAGATTATAATATAAAGAAAATCACAAAGTTAGGCATTTTTTAAAAATATTATATACTTTTATAGTCATGTCAGAATAACTTTATATGTATCAATATATTCTTTCTGTTTTACTCGGTAAACCCCACGTATTTTCATTCTATATGTGATATAGTGTTGCCTATCACACATTAGTTAAGTCATTATTGATGAGAAAAAGTCTGATACACGAGTAAAAGTAACAAATTGTACCTTTAGTATATTGTGTAGTGGAATAAGGGGAATTTGGTAGAATTCTGCACATGAAATCTTGAGCTTGTTGTTTGTATTGGTCATATGATCTATCATTTGCCACCAAACTCCCCTGATGAACATAAACCAATGGGTATTAAGAACAGAGGAATTAAAAAGCCAAATTATGAAAATAATTCAATAATTACACACTTACCCTTGATAGAAGAACTCTAGCACCTGCAAGTTTGTTGTCCCAACTGAATATATCTGTTGAATCATGAGCACCTAATGAATCGATAAACTTGCGGTACGATACATCTTTTGTCGCTCTTAGCAACCATGCAGCTCCCCACAGCAATTCATCCTGGTAACAACAATATCTTTTATAAATGTTTTATGTAACAGTAACCGGAATTGGAATTGAAATTGGAATTTGAAATAAAAAGATTACCTTATATCCTGAATAAGAACAATAAAATGGACAAACCGCTGACCCGAGTGAATCGCTATACGAGCCCTTGTACTGTGCAGCAAATTGGAACACAGACTTTGCTGTTCTCAACAACAATTTGGAGTAACTAGGATCTACTTTTCGAAACACCAACGAAGCAGCGGCTAATGCGGCTGCTGTTTCAGCAGCAACATCGGACCCTGGTCTGGTCCTGGAGACAGAGTAGACGGTTCGAACGGTGTCCATGTCCTCTGGTCTCTCCCAACACTTGTGATCTACATTCGGGTCTCCAACGCCTACATAAAGTACACCAGGGGTTGTGGTAGCACACTTGATGAGGTAGTCAGTCGCCCACCTGATCGCCACTCGCACGTTTTCTAGTTGCGGGCCCAACGGCTTCGAGTTCTCCAGTGCACTCCATGACAACATGGTAGTTGTGTAGGCCATTGGGAAGTTAAACTTTACATTGTCACCTGCATCATAGTACCCTCCAACCAAATTCACCTGAATATACGTTAAATACAGAATCAATTTTAAATAGAGTAACTGTAAGAACCGTATTTTGCTTTAAATATGATACACAGGACTATTTAAAGTTTGTTCTGTATTGAACAGTATGTATAAATAAATATAATAAAGTCGAGTTTGGTGTTTTATATACTTACATGTGCTTGGGAACCATCGGCGAGGCCGGAAACGGACCGCCAACGGAGAGTCTGAGACTGGGATAAGGGTAGTCTGCCGGACCGTTGACCTTGGAAAAACAATATGGATTTTGCAAGGGCATCCTTGTAATTTTGGTTGGCTTGAACAGCATTGCTATAGAGCAAGAATGCTAAGAAGAAACCAAGGAAGAAGGAGGGTCCCTTTGCTGAATCCATATAGTTAATTAAGAAGGTTAGTGTGATTCTTTTTTGAATAATGGCAAAGTCTTTTTATAGGGGATTTTACCAATTTAACAACTATTTAATATTACGCAAATTATGGCTTTTCTTGGAAAGCTTTCTTTTGTTTATTATTGTCCAAGTAATGTTTACTACTGCGTTTCCCTAAAGAAACTATTACCGCTCTTTAAAACAGTTATATAGTTGGTTTTTCTACATCATTTTGGCTAAAAAATAACATAGTTTTTAAACATATTTAATAGATAGTTATATGTAAATAAGGTTATAAAAAAACTAACCAATTCAACCATTAGAAATTAGTGATTTTCACCGGACAAGTTTTATTGTACAGTTAGTTCGGTGGGGATAACTTTACACAACAGTAACTAAGTTTCTTAAGTGTTCCACTTAAATATATCAAAGTTTTTTTGTCCCTATAAAGTCACTCAACTTTCAGTAGGTGTTCCAATCCTATGTAATATTTTTATAAATGTTTAAATTTTTGAATATTGAATGAGATATATGAATCTTGTTCACTATTTAGCAATTATTTTTTTTTCTAATTCAACTTAAATATAACAATTTTGAAACTTGTTTATTATTTAATGAACTTTTTTTCTTCACTATTACCTCTTATTTTAGGTTAATTGAATAAAAATTTCACTTAGTGGTAACTAATATTCATATATATTTCATTTGCCTCATTCAATTTTAAAAAAATTAAACATTTATAAAAATATTACATAGGATTAGAACACTTAGTGAAAGTTGAGTGACTTTAAAGGGACAAAAAAACTTTGAGGTATTTAAATGGAACACTTGAGAAACTTGGTTACTATTGGGTGAAGTTTTCCCTCAGCGGGGAATGGTAAAACTAGGGATGACCAAAAGCCGGGTATGAGACAAGTTTTTTACATGAGTTTCATACCCAATTGTAAAACTGTACATATCTGTCGGGTTCGTGGGTTATTCTGTAAATATCAAGTATACCCATTTATAATTTTACGTAATTAAAATAACCTATTGAGACTCCCATTATCCAAGACCTAATTTTAAATTCTCCCGAAAAACCGACTTGAAATATCTTATACTCGACTACATTTCTAACAATTTTATATTTTTTTATAATTTCAATTTTAACCACTTTAAAATACTATTTATTATTGTTTTTTAGATGATATAATTTAATATATATTCGGTTTTGATGTGACTAAATGAGTATGAGACCGATGTTGGGTGATTAAGCGGGTATCAGTTAATACCAAACCCTTAAAACCCGTGGATTTTTTTTATAAGCAATCCGATACCTAGTCTCATACATATTGAATGCATGTCTTATTATAGTCTACACATCTATAATATTATAGTTTACACGTCTATAAAGGTTAACGTTATATCAATTTATAGTTAACATTGGGTTAGAAAATGTCTTTTTATTCAATATAATTATAAATACTTGAAATCAAAATCACCTTTTTGATATTATATATAATTGTTAAAAGATAAATAAATAAATAAACTTAAAAAAATGTCGGATACAAGTTAGTTTGTTTATTATTTTAGCAAAATTAAAAATAGAAGGAATTTAAACCTTAAAAAAAAGAAATAATCCGGATAAAAAAGGAGGGTGTTGGGCTTTGGGTGATAACAAATAGCATATTCATGCTTAAAAAGGGAGGCGCTGATGTCGCTGTTTAAAGTTAACTACCTAAGATGGCGCAAAGAAATCGGCGCCCCAATTTTTTAAATTAATTTTTTGTTAATAAAATAAATAACTAAAGTTTTGACCTATCACTTTTAGTAAACTATAATAATTTTTCTTTAAAATAATTTTAACTCATGTTTTCATAACTATATTGGTTACTCAAAGCGATTTCCTTATTGGCCCACATGTCAAATCAGATTAAAAAGCCAGATTTGATAAACATAAAATAAAAAATTATAAATATGTTCGATCTTTTGATCCGGTTCACCAATTCAACAGTTTTAATTGGAAACCGGATGATTTAAAAGAGAACGGTTCAAAGAGGCTTAATCAGACCAGTTGTATCTAGCTCTCGGTCCGATTGACCAAACCAATCCAGTTATGAAACATGGTTGTGACCTATGTTAGTTGATATATTTTATATTCAGTAAGAGAAAAAAAAATAAAAAAAAAGACTTCACTAACATAAAATTAAAACAAGCCGAATAAATAAAAATCGCCTAAATTAAAATCAAACAATAATAATAACAATAATTTTTATTATAACATAGTATATTGTATTTAACACATAAAATATTATAATGTTAAAATTAATAAAATGAACAAAATCACATGTCGTTTTACACTAATTTTTTTTAACGGTCAACTTTTACACCTCCTAAATACCATATAACGTGCGCTTGTAAGGATTGAACCCAAACTATTTTTGTGGATGGCAAGCACCATACCACTAGACTACTAGATCATGGGTTATCCACTACTTTTTTTTACCGGTGAACACATTCTCTACCTTACACCTATTCTACTTATAAAATCACCACACTTGTACTTTGAAGAATTTGAACTGAGCCATGTCGTTGAAAAGCACACCATTTTATCATGAATTCATGATGTCGCTTATGGATTATACACTAATTAAGAGATAATATCTTATAAAATTAGAAATGTATATGGCGTGTAACGTTAGGTTCGAGATTCAACTTTTCAAGTCTCAATTAATTCTTTCCCAAGCTTTATGACCAAGTTTTTGATCCTACTTGTTCCCCTTTTTCACAATATCTCAAGGATACCATACCAAACAATGCACATCTTTTCATGCCATTATCAATGGCGAAGATGAGTTTTCTTATAAAGGCTAATGCATAATTATATTCCAAACAATATTTAAAATTGATCTTACTAATAGATGTAGATCTACTCAAATTTTTATTATAATGTTTAGCGCAATATGGTTTCGTTTTATACTTTGTGTTCTAGAGTCATTTTTAAATAGAGAAGTGAAAGTAAGTGAAAAGAAACCATAAAAGATTTGCGTCCCTGAGTGTTTTAATGAAAGAAAGAGGAAATAAAATAAAAAAAACAACTTTTAATAATATTCTCTCATAACTTTCTAGTTTCCTCCCAAATTTGATAGATTCAGTTTGTCGTAAATAGGTCTTTTAATAGCAGTGATTTAGTTATGTTAGTTTACTTCTTATTAAAGTCATTCCACTAATATTATTTCAAATTACATACCCTAGTTCGATTATAGGCACCGAGAAAAGTGAAACACACTAGCTTGTCGAACTTCTTCAAATCATAATTTGAATTAAAACGCGTGTGTTTACGATGTTCTTGTGTATAGTTTTTTTATATTATTGAAATGACGTTAGGCTAATCTATCCAAAATGTAAGAAATTAAGAATTTGCTTTCACGTTTGTAGAAGCTTACAACATTAAAGAAAACGTGAAAGTGAAAAGATTGTTTGTTACTTGTATGTAGTCCAACCAATTACTTGAGACAATTGCTTACACTGTAAATTAAACCTAAAAGCTATCGTTTTAAATACCAATTACTTGTAAAATCTTATCGCAAATCTTCCATAGATATTAACCTAGCTAGTTGGTTTCATTCATGTATTTTGACTCGAATAACTTATCATGTACTTTAGAAATGAAAGCTTATGATCAAAGTTTTGGCCAAATAGTTTCGTGATTTGCATTGATTTGGTCTTCCATTTGTATCAATCTACAAACAATGCTGACAACTTAAGATTGAGATTTTGAAGTGTATTTAAGTAACATTATCATAATAACATGATAATTTGAGGCAAAATAGAGAGTGGGCTATGTTAAAACATTTTAACATTATATATAGTAATTATAGTTTGATTTTTATTTTTTTGTGATAGTAGTAACAAATGAATGGTACTTATGATTGGCTTTAAAATAATTACATAAGGTTGTATTACATTATTTCATATGGACCATCCAATCATAGTTTCATATACTTTGTAACATCTAACCTTTTATACTTAAAAATTGTCAATTTTGTGGAAGAAGGGAAGAGGGAAAAGGAAAGGAGTGGAGGTTTGGAAAACCGAAAGCAAAAAGCTGGATAGGGGAATTTTGGAAAGAGCCGAATGCGATTTATTTTAATATTTCTGTTTTAAACTAAATTAAAGTAAAATTATATGCATTAAGGGTGGAAGGGGTGAGACACGACTTGGGCTTCAGGTTGGATCGGGTAACACGGGAACACCGTCGCAAGTGACACGGGTTCGTTTTGTAGGTTGAAAGTTGGCTTCATGAACCCATGGATGAAGCCGTTGTGGGTAGTTTTGGGTTGTGAGGTGTCACTACATGGTTGGTTGGTTTAGGGGTTTATTCGGGAATGCCTGCCGCAACCCATTAAGATAATTTAGGGTTAATTTTGGTAATATGAGGTGACACTACATGGTTGCTTGGGGTAGTTTTGGGTTGTGTCTCTTCCACCCTAACATATGTTTAGGTGTAAATATAAGATGATTTTTTTTGGCAAATTGGTTTGTAATAATCCAAACTATGACTTATCGGCCGATAATAATCCAAACTAACAGTTTGGTTGGTGATAATCTGAGTTTTCATTTTTGTTGTTAATGGCAGTCTCAGTAGCATAATTATCATATATTTACACTTATTTTTACTCAAAATAACGATTTTAAAAAATGGAGAAACGTACAAGTAAAATCGAGTGTAAATATATATTGATTATACTATTAGACTGTCATTGACAACAAAAGTGAAATTTGAAACTGTCACCAGCCAGACTGTTAGTTTTGATTATTATCAGTTAATGATTCATAGTTTAGATTACTAAAAAACAATTTGTCGTTTTTTTATTAAAAATATCAAAAACCTTATATAAATTATGGAAATAGATATATGTAAACTAAATTATAAACTTTTTACTTTTAAATAAAAAATACGATTGTTTTTTTAAGACTCAATTTTATTTTGGATTTTGAATAAAAATCATAAACGAATTTTATTTTAATTTTAAACAAAAACGGTGACCAATTTTACGACTATCTTTTTAATTTTTAAAGAAAACCAGTAATTGTGTCCCGACGTGTTGCGGCTGGAACAAAATCCAAAGCAAACAACCAACTCATTCGTTAAATAATTTAAATCAAAGGCGCGTTGTGACACATCAAACCGTGAAAGAAATTAACGTCCTCAAAACCCCGTTTGAAAAGAGCGTGTATGAAATTTATAGCCAAAAACTAAAACTAAAAAAAAGTAAAAAAAAATGGCATGAAACAGTCTAGGAACCTTAAATTTTTAAATCAAATTATGACAACTGGATTTTATTTTAAAATTTTAAAATAAAAATTATGACCAATTTTAAATTCTTTTAAACAAGTATTAATAAATTTTGATCTTCTTTGACTACGAGTCTATGAATGACAGGTTTGGCAACAATCCAACAAATTCAATTGTAAATGATCACGTTTGACATGGATGATCTAATTTCAACTATTTTGAATTTGATCCATCAAGATTGACAATAAATGATTAACTTCAACCAAATTTTACTATACTTAGCTTGACTTTGATGGATCATCAACGTGTTTGATTATGAAACATTAAGTAGGGTGTGAAATTGCGCTTCATTGCAGGTTTAAAACGTATATACAGTGATGGATCTAGAAAATTTTTTCAACGGCCGGGTGTCAAATACAGGTCAAGTTAGAACGTGTCATGTGAGAATGGGTCGGGTCAGTTAAAAAATTTAATTAATGTGCAACAAATCCCACAAAGGAAGATCATGTCAGAACTAGTCCATAAAACTTTATGTAATGGATTTGTAAAAGACTCTATTGTCCATAAAACTTTATGTAATGGATTTGTAAAAGATCTTAGCGATATAACCAACATTTTTTAACTAGAGTTATAATTACATCATTTTACATCAACTAGTGTACACCAATTATTTTTCTACCAATCAATGTAAAAATGAAATTCACTATCATTGCCATCCTCATTTACAAGAACATAACTGTTTTCGTTTCCTATAATATTAAATAAGAAGTTTTAGTTACCGATAATCATAATATATTTAACTTGAAGCCCCTTAAATCCCCATGAAGTGGGAGCACCCAAGCCCCTTTTAGCCACAAACCAAATTTTTTTTAATTAAAAATTAAAAAAAAATACAATGTAACTAATTAATTAATTTAATTCATAAAAATAAAATAAAATAAAATAAAAATACATAAATAACCGAAAAAATTAAAATAATAAATCACTCGTCGTCGTCCGAAACCGTGATGTTCAAATTTGTTGCAACGCGTTCCACAAGATCAAGTCTAAGCCTAAAATGTGTGGCATCATCACGCAACTCCGAAGTGATATTTTCGTCAACAACTGGATCTCCCTTTTGAATTTTGGGATCTGGCTTTTGTATTTTTGGCAAATGTTTTTTTAGTGGTTCAATAGTTGTGTCATGAAGTACCAAGAAGCAACTTCTTGTTGCTTTATCAACAACGAAGGCTAAATACATTGCAGCCAATGCCGCAACTTGCCAGGCTGTTTGGCTTAGGAAACTCTTGAAAGAAGTCAATCAGGAACATTAGATTACATATACTATTTTCTGTGACAATCAATCAACAATTAATTTTCCTCACAAAGAATCAAGCATTCATATGGACGTAGTAAACATATAGACATTCACAACATAATTCTAAAATAATTATATTTCCCGTTACAATGTAAGCTATTTAAAGCTGTCTTTGTTGATAAATAAAGCAATCGTTTCAACATAATTCTATTCTACTTTGTTGCTTGATTCACAAAACCAACACTTTCTATACTTGCACCGGTAATACATACAAATTATAGATATTATAGGTCACATGTTATATTAAGGTATATAAAATTATTACATTAAGGTATATATTGTATAGTTATACCAATGTAATATATGCTAATAATGTTGGTTTAGTTAGTTTTTTTCTATTTAAAGTATTTGATTGGCAAATTCTTTTATTATTGAAGAACCTGCATTTAATTTCATCAAACTACATACAATTAAAAATGATTTATTAAATTACAATACAATTAATAATAGTGCATGCATTAGTTAATTAACTCAAAAAATCATAAGTGGATCTTAATTGATTCTAACCCACAGTTACTTCAATTCTACAAACTCTGATCAAGGCATTGCTTTCCTTAATCCTTTTCGACCGTTAGCATGATGACGATTGTGTGCCACCGATGATGATTGTCCTCTAACTTGATCAAATTCGGTTTCACGATCATCATCGTTTACAGGCATATTTTGAGGTCCAGTTCTTAACAAATGTGAAAGAGTGGTCATGGCATGAGATTGCTGCGAAATGATGCTATCTGTGGACGGGTTTTCAGACAAGATAATTTCATATCCATCGCCATAGGAACCCATCTCGTCCGCCAAAAGCTGCCACACTAAACCACCACCAACCGTACCTCCGGTCCTTGCCTCCATGTAAAGGTTTCTATTAACAGCATTTATGTATGAATCTCTTTTGTTAATGTTAAAATTCGGATCTTTGCAAGACTTTCCAAATTCAGCTATCACCAGTGGCTTCTTTAGGACAGTTCTTGAATCTTCGTAATGACTCGACATCCATCGTTGCATGAATGCCATTTGTGAATCTTCAGTTTGGCCAGAGAACCTATAAATATATAAGAAAGACAAGGTACATAATATATATGGCTTAATTACAATTTGAATTTATAGATAGAACAATATTATGTGATAATATTACGTACCATTGATCAGGATATGCGTGTATAGTGGTGAAATCGATTTCTTTAACAAGATTGTTGCTAATGAAATCGGTTCCAACTTGGTAACCTGGGTTTACTTGTTTTCGTTGGGGCATTGTGTCTCCATAAAACCCTTCCATCCCAATCTCCAACAAATGGTGTTGGTCCATTGATTTAACAAACACACCCATTTCTTGGACCCAATCCTAAAGATCAACAAACAATTCATTATTCTTCGTCCATCTTTAAAGAATCATTTAACTAAAACAATTTCAATCACTCACATTAACCATTCGTCCCGAGTAATCCAGTTGGCAGCGGGGCTCGTTAATGAGTTCCCATGCCATGATTGTGGTGTCGTCCCTGTAAGCGATTTTGGTGATTGTATTCACTCTTGTAATAACTCTCTGCGGTGATAAGATATTATACATTTAAGGCACTATAAAACATACTTGGATTCACTAAAGATTAAATTTATTGTAAGTACTTACTTCAACATGGTTCTTGTAATACCCTTTAACTATAGGGTTTGTGTAGAAATCATCGTCTCCATGGATCTGAACGCCCGAGTTTCCCTCCAAAGTCTTTATAACTGTTAACAAAACTTAGTATCAACCGAAGACCGTATTTTCTTGCTTCTGCTACCACGAAATCCAATCCCTGCATGCATGTATATAAATTCACATCTTTCTTCTGCAAAAATGTTCTTCTATATTACTGTTAAAAATTCACTCTTATTTCAAATTAATTTTATTTCCAATTTGATAATCTATTTCTAATCTTTTTCTCTATTTTTTTTTTCATATTTACTGTTGGGCTTGATGTCTTCTGTCGGGTTTCTTGCCTTCTGGATGGGCCTAAGTCCCTGCGGTGCTGCTGGGCTATAAGCCCATCAAGTGTTCAACAAGAAGCTTATCCAATTGCTTAGTCTGTCGATGTTTTTAGGGTTCTTCCCCAGCCACTCAAGGGAGCGTTCCCTCTCAATCAGTCACGTGATTCTCGCCCCATCTTCCTCAATTCGGATTGCTCCTTGTCACAGACAGCTGGTTGATTATCATTGTTATCTCTGCTATAAAAGGGGCTGTAATCCTCTCATTCAGATATAGAAGAAAAAAGGGATAAAAGATGTAGTCCTTCATAGTGATATTGTTCTTCTTTATTTTCGTATGTATTAGGGTTCTTAAACCTTTTTGATTCATCTATTTTCTCTAATCTTTGAGTAATTTAAATTAAACTCGTATTCAACCTATCTTTTTGACAATTACCATAGTAAAAAAAACAAAAGATAGTTGGTACCTGAAACACACGTTCGTCGTACACTCCTGGTGAAATTTGTAAAGCTTTATCACCAACACCATCAAAGAAAGCCCATGTGCGACACACCGAAAGACCAGCATCTGCGGCATCTTGTAGGACTTGGACCACTTTGTACCTCTCGCTGGGATCGGAGGCTACATTCATCATCCAATATGCATTAAAACCATTGAACAGAAATGGTGAACCGTTGATAACAAAGCTAGATCCTTTGGTTCGAACAAAGCCACCTCCTTTAGTACCCCTAGCTTCACAAGCACAAGACATGTATAGAACCAAAGCAAGAAAAATATAACTCCATGAGAGATGACTAGATTCAATGTAAATAGCCATTGTTGGTGGAAGATTTGAATGCATGAGATGATTGAAAACGTTGGTATTTATAATGGGTTTTAAACATGGAAGATTGCTAAAAATAGAAGTAGATTTAAAGAGAGAGAATTATAGCGCAGGAATTGTGCCTCATTTTCGTCTACTACAAAAGCTGTTCATTACGGCAGTTATTATAAAAAAAATACTTACGTTTCGGGACAATAAATAACCAACATCGGCGTATGGGCCTTTAGATTTTTTTTTGGGGCAACATAATTATATATTCTAATGACAACGGTGAATGTAACTGCTTTTTAACCGTTGTCGTTAGTGATATCAGCCGTTAGATCAAGCTGAAACAAGATCCTGACTGTGTTAAGTCCAAATTCACTGAAAAGCATGACATATTTTTTTGGTTTATAGCAGCAAAATATGATCACTTCTGTCAGCAGTTTTGACAGTTACGAATTTTGTTGTAGATGATCACACTTATTGACAAAAAACACACGGATTATGTTTTTAAAACTCCTTTACAGTTTACTCCTAAACTGCAACACAGATCCAACCTAAAATTGATTTGCAGTTCACTTACCCCACTTCCCACCAGCCCTATTACTATTTCAGATTAAAAAAAACAAATACAAAAATCAATTCAAAACCTCCGAAATTAAAACCACCACAATATAATTGTTGATATCTTTTGAAGCAGTTCTGTATGCTTTGTATAACAACCTGCATTAAAAATAAATAAAATTATAAGTAAAAGCTAAAAATTGGAATTGACTTAAGACGATTAAATATATAAACTACCTAAAAGAAAGACTGTTAAAGAAGAAAATTTTGATACTAATCTAAGGTTACATTTTATTTACTTTCTGCATTTCAGCCCCTTCAGGTGAAACCTCAAAACAATAATATAATACACAATAGTTCTATATTCTATTGCCAGCGGATAGTGTAACTGCTGACAAGTTAAATATGGACCGTTGGATCGATCTAAAACAATATTTGGGCCATATAAAGCCTCAAATTTCCTTCTAGAAACGGCAGTTACAAACAGTTGAAAACAGTTTCTTTACCTGCGCTTTAGAAGGAGGTAAGGGACCGAAAATTGACATGGCCTTCCATTTTAAAACACCATAAAAAAAACTAAAAAAGCAAACACTATTTTTTAGAAACTACCCACTATCTCCACTACCAGCTGATCCTATGTTCAACTGTTGGTAAAAAAAAAAGCAGAAATTATTATAAATACTTTAAAACATAATCAAAAGCCCGTTAAAATAAATGAAAAAGAACATTAATCATATCAATGTACAACACATAAATATAAATATTACAAAACAAGATAATATGTTTTCTGGATCTTATGAGTACGATTTGCATAAATCCTTAAATGTAGCCTGTTCTCAAATGACTTTAAAACATGTGCATAAAAAATAATGAGACAAATGCAGTAATAATATTCAAATAAAGAATTAGATAACTGAAAAGTGATTACCCAATTAATTTGGTAGTTATCCGATGGTAGCTTCATTCTTAAACCTGTGATGTTTCTTACATTAGTACAACATTTTTGTTAAATGTAAGAAATAAATGATATTACAAAAAAAACATAAATATAAAAAACTATTGTTTTATGCAAGAAAAATATTCAAATAAAAATATGAATCTACTAAAACATATGTTAAATTAAAACCATAATTACAACAAACTAATCTCAATTACGGTTAACTTGGGCCTTGGTAGAAGTTGAAGGGTTAGTGGGAGATATTCATGCCTGAATGCTCGGGGGCGGAGGTGGAAAAGACAACCGAAAAAATGTCCATAACTAGGTATGTTTTTTTACATATTTAACGTTAACGTTTCTTTTTGTGTTTGACCACGTTAATATTACCGCCTAAACCATTTATGATCCGCCTCTCGCCGTGAAGCGTGGGCGAACGAACCGGGTCAAATACAATACGTTTATTTATATGTACGTTTCGAGTTGGTCTATGTTTCAACATAAATTTTGTTTGAAAACGAGTCGTGTCAAATATAATACGTTTTTATTCGACTGTATAATCAATATAAATTTAGTTCGGAAATGAGTCGGATTGTTTGTAGTCAATACTTTATCTCGTCGCGTACGGGCTGATGCAACGGGAGGCGGGTAAAAAACGTGTTTACCACGTAAACTAACGTTCACACTTTTAATCCTATACCTTAACAACATTAAAGGTTGGTAACTCCATAATAAGGTATTGTTTTCATGTTTCGATTATGAATCCATGAGTCTTGAGACGTATATACTTTACCCGCCTCAAGTAACAGACCTTTAATTATGTTTATGTTAACACAAATAAATATTAAAATTATGTTTAACCAATTCAATAATACAATTACGTACGCTCTCCAACACGGTTACCCACCCCTAATCACTTGATATAGAAGATGACATGATCTGAAAACCAACATATACTGCTACATAGCAGTAACTTGGTGACTCAATATATTCACTTTGATAATTCCTTAATCATTCTAGGAAACCAGCATCAGAGGCACAACCACTTCCGGCCAACTAAAAAACCACGGCGGCCACCACCACCTAGGGTTCCGGCGTTCCGCAAGTCGACCTGCCGACGATGGTAGTTCATGGTGACAATCGGGGGAGATAGAATCCATCATAGCGAAAAGGAAAGAGAGATAACAGATCAACTAGCTATCAAACTATCCTTGGTTTTTAATATGTTTTAACACCATGTTAGTTGATTTCCAAAACCCAAAATCATCCTATCACAGAACTTGATATAGCGACCGGAAGTTATGACGATAAAAACTTCCGTAAAGTAGCTATTGATGTACAGCTGAGTCACGTAAACTTGCGACCAGATTAATTGGTAGTAACCTATCATTAATTTTGCGACCGTTTTGAGAGGGCTGCAAATTTAGTGACGGTTGATAAAGCCGTCCCAAGTGATTTAGATACGCAAAACATCTTTAGATGAAGATGGTAGGTACTTTTAGTCTTGTAGAACCAGGGTAACACTTTTAGGTAGTTTATATAAAAATCAATCATCATATGTGCTGAAACTTTCCAATCATAGTCAAATTTTCAGTGGTAAAATGTCATTCTTTTTAACATTCAAATATTCCCCTTCTTCCTGCACATACAAATATAAATCAAATAACTTAACAACACTTAATTCTCCATTCTCTAGCTTTGGTGCTGATATTCAGATTTGAATTTAAGAAAGTCCTTTAGACCAATATTATAAAAAACTTTTTCATATATATACATTTCTTATTTCAAGATTTTGATCGTCATCTAGAGCATTGATGCAATCCCTCACAGAATTGATCGATTGGAACATCTTAAATGATCAAACCTTCCATATATAGGATGAGAACTTAACAAATTCAATTTAAAATCTGAAACATAGTAAAAGACCTTTCCATTAAGGCTCGTGAAATTTTCAAGTTGGTGTTATTTCAGTCAGAATGAGTCCCGGGCCATTGGCTTCCTACCTCATGTCATGTGAACGTAATTGATCATGTATTAAGTTCACTTGATCAAAAGCACATGATCGAGTGTTGGTATTCTGGCAAAAACAAATAATAAAATACACATCTGAGATATCCAAAATCTAACGCTCCATACCCTAATGTTCGTTACTTGCTTGTCGCATAAGTTATTTGTATTTATATTTAATTATTAATTAACAACTTCTACCAAAATACGCCTCAATTCACGCTCTCTTCCAATATTTTACTTGTATATTTAGCAAATTTCCTTATCTGAAACTAATTATAAATACCATCGTTTCCAAACATCTCATGGATTAGATCTTCCACCAACAATAACTACTTACATCAAATCTAGTCATCTTTTCAAAGTATATTATGTTTCACGCTTTTATTCAACACACTCATATTTTACACATTTAGTAACGAAGATTTAAGAAGTATAATTGAAATATTAAATAGTAATAAAGATTTATGAATTAATAATCGAAATAGAAAAGAGTTATTAAGTAAAATATTAAATAGCTAGTACCGAAGAAAAAATAAACAGAAAAAAGTATCTAGCTTGTACTCATAAAATTATGAGACGTGGTACAATCATTTACTTATTTATTAGGTATAGATGTGTTGAAAACAACTTGATTCATACAAGATTATAAAATTTTATTTCTCCATTGCCTTGTTATAACACTACAAGGAGACAAAGCAATAGGGGCCATAATTATCGCCCCTAAAGACCTCCAAAATCGCCCCTATTGCTAATAGCGGCGATATATCGCAGCTAAAGGATCACCCCTATTGCTACGTCGCTAATGCTTAATTATCGCCCCTACTGCTCTCCCAAAATCGCCCCTATTGGTAAAAGCTTTAGGGGCGATATTTTCATCCCTAAAAGCCACAGTCATCGCCACTAATACTCTTTGTCGCCCTTTTCCTTTTACTTTTAGTTTTTCTATAGTTTTTCTTATTTTTTATATATCCAGTTTTTTTTTCCATAAAACAGTAAATTTAAACATACAAATAGATCAATCTGCAGATTTACGACTATTGATACAAACATAAAAAACTACATAACATTCCCAAATGTCACCCATACACATAAAATTATCTGCTAGTCCAAAAACACATAAAAATATACCAAGTCATAAACACATAAAACTAGTTATTGCGTATCGTCATTCCCATCCCCTCGTCCATATCATCTCTTTGTCGTCGGCGTCTTGTGCCATATTCGGTGCCTTATCCTCTTCCTTACGTTCCACCATAACGTCTTCGATAATGTCATTCATATCGTTTCTTGGCGCAACATCATCGGAAACTACAGCCGGATGAATTGAACTTTCACCATGATAGCTCCACATCTTGTACGTCCGGCAAAAACCAAATGAATACATATGAAATTTCATTTTTGTGAAGGATATTAAGACGGAATTTTGACATTTTGCACATGCACATCTAACGTTGCCTCTGTCGTTGACCTGTTCTTTGCACATCTCGATAAAAGAGTTGAGTCCTTGCTTGTACTCAGGTGAGCTACGGTTTGGATTGCTAAGCCAGCTTTTGTCGATAGGCATGATGCAACTGAAACATAATTAAGGGTTTAGGGTAGGTTGCTAAACCCACTTTTTAAATACTTTATCTCATATATAAATCTGTATTACATGATTGTGTGTTTAAGAAAAATTCGACAGCATTTACCCTTAGCTCCCTATATATATATATATATATATATATATATATATATATATAGGGTTGGGTTCCAGAGAAAACCAATAGTTAAACGAAAACCGATAAAACCACTAAAAAACCAATTTTAACCAATAATAAAATAATATTTATTTTTTATTTTATTTTATTTTTATTTTTATATAAGAGTATCAATGTAATATTATAAAATTTTACCAAAAAAATATTTAAATATTGACTTACATATACGTAGCCAATAGTGTTACGTAAACGTAAACAGAAAACAAAAAAAAATGTGGTTACATATACGTAACCTATATAGTATTACTCATTGTTTTAGTGGTTTTCTCGGTTTTCGCCTAACTTTGTGGTTTTCTCTTGATCTCTCCCCTATATATATATATATATATATATATATACTCAAGGAGCAAAGAGAAAATGATTAAACAAACAATCATGTAATACACATTCACATCCTGAATGAGATAAAGTATTTAAAAAGCAGTCTCAAAACTGGGACAACCCGAAAATAATTTCTAAATCAATTTCAGGCGGGTATTCTAAGCTCGTGATGATTAAAATGAAGACACGTAACCTAAATGTCTATAATGAACAAAATTAAGAAAAAAAGCCCAAACACGAATTTATACAAACAATTCTAGTTTTTTTTTCTTTTTTAACCAAACAAGATCATATTTTCTTTTTTAACCAGACAAATATTTAAGTCGGTATCTTTAAATTTCTTAAAAGTTACAAGTAAATGGGTCATCGATCAAGACTTGGTATTTGGTTTGTAAGAGAGTTACCGAGTGTTTTAGGAAAGGAGAGGATGAAACTTAAGGAGAGGATGAAACTCGCGAGGTGATGGTGGTTGCACGTGGTGGTGCCAGCTAGGTTGTCAACTCAAAATCTATACTAATAAATAAATGTTTTTAATTCTACTTGTTACTTACTCGTGCCTCTTTACGTTGGTTTTTTCGCCTCTCTTTCTAATAAATACGCCACTATCTTATTAAATAATAATGATATTATAAATATATTATTAAAGAAAAGCACTAATTATATTAAACCTATACTATATAATAAATAAAGGTTTTTAGTGCCACGTGTCGCCTCCATATTCATTCTCACCATTTTTTTCCCGCTTCTCTCTCTTATTTAATGCACTTTTATCTTTTAATAATAATATATATTTAAAGAAAATACTAAATATACTAATAAAACACATTTTTTTTTAAATTACCATTTATTATAAGAAACTTTGAAATTTAATTTTGTAACTTTTATTTCAATCAAATAGTAAATGAAAGTCAAACTATATTAAATAGTAATTAACGTATTCTCGAAACCCAATTATATATTAATTTTTACATATTTTGAGTTTGTTTCTATCCTTATTATGTCTAATATATTTTAACACCTATAAAGTATATACATAAATATTTAAAAAAAATTAATATTGATATTTTCACCACGTGTGTAGACACGGGATCTAAACTAGTAAGAATATATAATAGGATATCAAAATATAACTAATTAAAGAAAAATATTAATTTGTTATATGCACACATTTCCACTTGATAGACGATCATAATAGTCTGACAAGTTATGACGTATTTACAAATTTATAAGTTATATCGTTTTTAATATACAACTCGTGTAATACACTGGATTCTAACCTAGTTCTAAGGATATATAAAAGAAAAAAGAGTAACACCAATGAGTCAATACCTATAGGTGAAACTCGAATATTATATTCCAATATCTTCTAAAAGAATAATTTTCACGTCTTGTGGGTACTAAATAAAAGGTAGTCTAGTTGAAAATTGAAGTCAAATTAGGTCACTAACTAAGTTTTAATCTTATAGAGAGGGGGCTTAAATTTGCCAAACTAGTTAATTGTTACTTCATTGTATGGTGTTAACATTTTAGTATGTTCTTATAATGAGAGTCCTTATAAGCAAAATCCAAAATATCACTTAACCATAGACCAATATAGTCCCAATTCCACATAATGCAAACTTAAGGCTAACAAAATTTTATTAACATTTTATTATGTTGACATCTACTGCACTACTCCTTTCAAGATCTTAAATTTAAATGGATGATTTGGGGAAGACAGGCTGTTTCAACAAAACCTCAAGCACTCAATCATCTCATTCCTCACCTCTCAACACTAATCTCATAAATGATCTCATTCCAATAGAAAATCATGATCTGGTTCTCTTCCATCGTCTCATTCCTCACATCGCAAAAAAAAAGGAAAAGTTTAAAAAAAAACATGAAAAAATACAAAAGTCACACAGTTTTAAGGCTTCATAAATTTGTAAAAGGTGAAAATTTCTTGTATGTTAGTTAGGGAGGCATCAACACAAGCATTGCCAAACAAGCACTAAATTAATGAAAGCTTACCTGGTAATCACTTCTTCGGTGGTGGTGCTGGCCGGCAGAAAGCACTTCCTCGGTGGTGCTGGTGGCCGGAGGCAGACGACGTTGATGGTGGCGGAAGAGGAAGACCCAAGATTTCAGTCAGTTTGGGGGCAACGCTCTGTTGGGAGAGGAAAACCTAGTACAACAATTTGGGGGAAATACTCGAAATATTTGGGTGAGGCAAGATCAGGTCATCAAAGAGCGAAGGAAATACCCCGCCAAGAATTTTAATGGTTTTAGGGGTGATTTAGGCGATCTAAATAGCCCCTAATGCCCTTGCCGCTAAAACCTGGTATTTCCTAGCCATTAGATCAATTTCAGATCAACGGATGATTTAACTGGTGGATTTTGTCACTCAGATTAAAGTATGTATCGCCCCTAATGCATACATTTCTTGTAGTGTAATATCTTAAGCATAACAATACTTCTTATTTTTTAAATTAATATCAATTAATTTCTCGATCTATTTTTTCGTAAGGTTCGCAGTTAGCTGATATCAGCACAATTTCCTAGCAAACTATGGGCGATAGTTTATTTGCTGAGGGCTTCACTAGCATAGCAAAGCAGTTTATAGGTTTTAAACGGTTTTGAGATCTACTGTTGTTCACTGTATTATATACATACCCTTGTATTAATTTTCGAGTATTGGGTTGACTAACTGTGTAAACTAATTTGGTCAAATATATTCACCACAAAAAAGTCAACCATGAATTTGTTGGATAACAATTGATTATCACACGATATTGTTTGGGGGACGACCCAACTACGGCTTTTTCTTGTTTATTAATACTCAAAACTCATAAAGATTGCAAGGACTCAATACCACTATTTAATACGGAGGACGGTGGTGGAGACAGAGGCAAAATTTCGTTTGGGGTAAATGTGAAGAGAACGATACATCAAGTTTGGGGTAGGTTGATTTCCTGTCTATAGTGACAGATTTTCGTCACTATAGATTGATTTACCAAAAAGAAAAATGTCTATTTATCTTAACACTAGTTTAGATCTCATGTCTACACACAGGGTGAAAAATATTAATACATAAAATTTTTAAATCTTTATGTATATATATATATTTTTTACAGGTGTAAAAATATATTACATATAATAAGAATAGAAAACAAATTCAAAATATGTAAAAATTAATATATAACTGAGTTTCGAAAATACGATAATTACTATTTAATATAAGTTGATTTTAATTTACTATTTAATTGAAAATAAAAGTTACATAATTAAATTTTAAAGTTTCTTATAATAAGAGATAATTTAAAATAAATATATTTTATTAGTATAACTAGTTTAAATCATGTGTATACACACGGGGTGAAAAAATATTAATAAATAAAAATTTTAAATCTTTATGTGTATACTTTACAGGTGTAAAAATGTATCATATAATAAGGATAGAAAACAAAACTTAAAATATGTAAAAACTAAAATATAATTGGGTTTCGAAAATACATTAACTACTATTTAATGTAATTTAATTTTCATTTATTATTTGATTAAAAATAAAATTTAAATAATTATATTTCAAAGTTTCATAAGGGATAATTTAAAATAAATATGTTTTATTAGTATAATTAATATATTATTTAAATATATATTATTGTTAAAAGATGGAGGTGTATTTAATAAGAGATAGGTGAAAAAAAATGATGAGAATAAATGTGGAGACGGCACGTGACATGAAAAAACATTTATTTATTATATAGTATAGATATAGACTATGTTAAAATCTCGTGTATTACACGGGTTAAATAAATAAAATGTTATATATTTAGTAATAAAAATTTTATATTTTTAAAAACTCGTGTAGTACACGGAATGAATAAACCAGTATATTACATCGGTTAAATAAAATATAATGTAATTTGTTAACAAACACATTTGTCAAAATATGTTTTTAAAAAATGTAATTTGTCGTGATAGTTATAAGGTTTGTTAAGTTAGTTTTTAAAACATTTTTTTTCAACTGAATATTAATTTTTTAATTTAATTGATAAATGTTAGTTCATATTAAGTTTATTTGATTGATGATATAATAACTATTTATAATTAAATAATAAGTATTCGTAATTAGATTTATTAATATAAAGATTATTATTTAATAGAAGAGAGAAATAGAAAATATAATATTTAATAGGAGAGAGGGGCGGAAAAAAACTGATGAGAATGAATATGGAGTGGCCATGAAAATATAATATTTAAGAGAGTGACACGTGTCCTGAAGAAAATTTTCATTTATTAGAATAGTAAGATTAGTCTTTTCTTTAAATATACATATTATTAAAAGATAGAAGTGCATTAAATAAGAGTAATAGGCGGGAAAAAAATGATGAAAATGAATATATAGTGGCCATGAAAAAACCTTTTATTTATTATATAGTATAGAGTTGTTTTATAAAAATGAAAAGAAAAAATGTTTTAATTTATAGAGACAAACTTTCGTCGCTATAGCATTTTCCCAAGCATGATTTTTTCCTTCTATATCACCAATACCTATAGCGACTATATTTTGTCGCTATAGGTTCTGAAAATCAATAAAATCTGGAAACAATTTAGCGACTGTATTTTGTCGCTATAGGTTCTGAATATCAATAAAATCTGAAAACAATGTAGGGACTATATTTCGACAAAAATACCTATGTCTATAGCGACCAAAAACAGCCATCGCTAAAGGTCTAGTTTCTTGTAGTGAATGGAATTCCTGGTCCCGTTGAAGGTTAATACGTTTGGGTGGAGAGCCTTTTAGTATCGCCTTCCATCTATGAATGAGTTGAAGAAAAGAAGGATGCATTTTGGCCCAGATTTGTGCAGTCTTTGCTCCTCTTCGGGTGAGTCGATTGACCATGTTTTTATATCTTGCTACGTGGCTACGATGGTTTGGCAAAATATTAGCACGTGGTGAAAAATACCTCCGATCTTCGCTTTCTCTTTACTCGATCTTTTGAACATCCATAAACGTGTTTCTGGAACGCCTCTTAAAAAGAAAGTGATTCAATTCATTATCATTGTCGCTTATTGTATCGAGTATTTGGAGAGTTCAGAACAACCTTATTTTCTAGAAAATCAAGTCCCGTAGCTATCTATGGATTAGAAATTGATCTAAAAAGTTGAGTTTGGATTTGATGGAGTGGAGTTCTTTCTTGTTCTGCTCTTGTGTTTGTGTACTGCCGGCTCGCTGCTAGTGGTGTTCAGTTTTTGTTTTAATGAAAGTTTCCGTTCCAAATAAAATGCTAGGATCCAATCTTTACTCTACGATTTTTATTTATAGAAAATTATTTCTACTTTTTGAAGTGTAAATGTTAATTTTTCAGTAGTTGAATGATATTTATTAGGTAACGTGTGTTTCAACTTTCAATTGGTTTTGAACAACGGTATACAATAATATTCACTAATTTAAAGAAACGGTTTGGATGTTGGGAGCACATTATGTAAGATCTTATAACAAAGATAAAACTTTAGTGACGTTTGCCATGAAAACTAAGAAACGGTAATAAAAATGAAAAAAAAACTGATAAAAATAGGATAACCTGTAAACCTATAATAATCCTTAAGTTATCTAAAAACACATACGAGCTGAGTGTCTGGTCTGTTTGAAGAAAGCAAAGCAAACAATACAATTAGTTTGCACAAACAAAAATCTAAACACCCATACAACGATGTTGGTTATTTGCTTGTACCACATAAGTATTTTTTATAATAACCACCGTAATGGCGAGCTTTTCTAGTACACGAAAATGAGGCACAATTCCTGCGCTCTAGTTCTATTTTTTCAAATACTTTTTATCTCTATTTTTAGCAATCTTCCATGTTTAAAACCCATTATAAATACCAACGTTTCCTATCATCTCATGCATTCAAATCTTCCACCAACAATGGCTACTTACATCGAAGCTAGTAGCCTTTCATGGAGTGCTATATTTCTTGTTTTTGTTTTATACATGTCTTGTGCTTGTGAAGCTAGGGGTAAAGGAGGTGACTTTGTTCGAACCAAAGGAACTAGCTTTGTTATCAATGGTTCACCGTTTCTGTTCAATGGTTTTAATGCATATTGGATGATGAATGTAGCCTCCGATCCGAGTGAGAGGTATAAAGTGGTCCAGGTCCTACAAGACGCCACAGATGCTGGTCTTTCGGTGTGTCGCACATGGGCTTTCTTCGATGGTGTTGGTGATAAATCTTTACAAATTTCACCAGGAGTGTACGATGAACGTGTATTTCAGGTACCAACTATCTTTTATTTTTATTGGTATAGTATACAGTTAAGGACGTTTTCACCGAAGAAAGATGTGAATTTATATACATGCATGCAGGGATTGGATTTCGTGGTGGCAGAAGCAAGAAAATACGGTCTTCGATTGATACTAAGTTTTGTTAACAATTATAAAGACTTTGGAGGGAGACCACAATACGTTGAATGGGCCAGAAACTCGGGCGTTCAGATCCATGGAGACGATGATTTCTACACAAACCCTATAGTTAAAGGGTATTACAAGAACCATGTTGAAGTAAGTACTTACAATTAAATTTAATCTTTAGTGAATCCAAATATGTTTTTATTGTGACTTAAATGTATAATATCTTATGACCGCAGAGAGTTATTACAAGAGTCAATACAATCACCAAAATCGCTTACAGGGACGACACCACAATCATGGCATGGGAACTCATTAACGAGCCCCGCTGCCAACTGGATTACTCGGGACGAATGGTTAATGTGAGTGATTGAAATTGTTTTAGTTAAATGATTCTTTAAAGATGGACGAAGAATAATGAATTGTTTGTTGATATTTAGGATTGGGTCCAAGAAATGGGTGTGTTTGTTAAATCAATGGACCAACACCATTTGTTGGAGATTGGGATGGAAGGGTTTTATGGAGACACAATGCCCCAACGAAAACAAGTAAACCCAGGTTACCAAGTTGGAACCGATTTCATTAGCAACAATCTTGTTAAAGAAATCGATTTCACCACTATACACGCATATCCTGATCAATGGTACGTAATATTATCACATAATATTGTTCTATCTATAAATTCAAATTGTAATTAAGCCATATATATGCAATAGAAAGAGTGTAAATTATGTACCTTGTCTTTCTTATATATTTATAGGTTCTCTGGCCAAACTGAAGATTCACAAATGGCATTCATGCAACGATGGATGTCGAGTCATTACGAAGATTCAAGAACTGTCCTAAAGAAGCCACTGGTGATAGCTGAATTTGGAAAGTCTTGCAAAGATCCGAATTTTAACATTAACAAAAGAGATTCATACATAAATGCTGTTTATAGAAACATTTACATGGAGGCAAGGACCGGAGGTACGGTTGGTGGTGGTTTAGTGTGGCAGCTTTTGGCGGACGAGATGGGTTCCTATGGCGATGGATATGAAATTATCTTGTCTGAAAACCCGTCCACAGATAGCATCATTTCGCAGCAATCTCATGCCATGACCACTCTTTCACATTTGTTAAGCACTGGATCTCAAAATATACCTGTAAGCGATGATGATCGTGAAACCGAATTTGATCAAGTGAGAGGACAATCATCATCGGTGGCACACAATCGTCATCATTATCACCATCATGCTAACGGTCGAAAAGGATTAAGGAAAGCAATGCCTTGATCAGAGTTTGTAGAATTGAAGTAATCGTGAGAATGTGGGATAGAATGTATTAAGATCCACTTATGATTTTTTTTATTTAATTAATGCATGCACTATTATTAACTGTATTATTGTAATTTAATACCTTTTTCCATTGCACGTAGTTTGATGAAACTTAACTCAAATACTTTAAAAAGAAAAAAAACAAACTTACATTAATAGCATATATACACTGAGGACATTTTAATCTTATTAGATGGAACCCCCATCAATTTATTCTGATTCTTTTGTTTTAAAAACCCGCTTACACTACAACAATATCACTCTATACCGACGACGTTTTTTGACCCTATAGCGACGACTTGTCGTCGGGATAGCTTATACCGATGACATGTCGTCGGGATAGGTGTCGTCGGGATTGGGTCGTACCAATAGACCAAGATTGTCGTCGGGATAGGTGTCGTCGGTATAAGTCAGCCTATACCGACGACGTGTCGTCGCTATAGGGTCTAATTAAATAATTCAAAAAGAAATTCTATACCGACGACGTATAGATTCCAACCTTGTACCGACGACATGTCGTCGCTATAGGTTGACCCTATACCGACGACATGTCGTCGCTATAGGGTTTTTTTGTTTTTTTTAATAATTTTTTAAAAAGGCCTATAGCGACGACATGTCGTCGGTATAGGTCTTTTCTGATTTTTTTTTTAATATTTTATCCAGAAATATTAAATTTTTAAAAACAAAAACCTGCAAATCATAAATATAAACCATTCAAACATTCAAATCGGATAAAAACTAATATCCAAAACATAAACCAAACATCCAAATTGTTCGACACACAAACTTGTTCGGCACACAAATTTGTTCGACAAATCAAACATTCAAAACATAAACTTGTTCGACACACAAATATGCAAATTGTTCAAGACAAATACCAACAAAAAAGGCAAACGCTCAACAACTCCAAGCTAATTATCATCGCTGCTAGTTCGGCGATCTCACATTCGACGCATTTCATCCATTTGTCGTTGCATTTCAAGCATTTGTTGATTATGTGTACGACGTTCTTCCTCTCGTCAACCGCAACGAGTTTCGAACTTGTAACAAAATTAAATAAAGTTACATATACATACAAACATACATAAGCATATGAATAAATACTCTCTTATATACCTACACATCACAATTACATACATACATAAATAAAAGCTCAATTACATAATTACAAATATATACACACAAACATACATACATAAATAAATGTACAATTACATAATTACAAACATATAGATACAAACATACATACACATATATACATTCATATTAACTAATCATCATAAACATAAATTACACACATACATACAACCTAATCATCAAAACTAATCATCAAAAACATAAATTACACACATACATACACATACATACAAACTAAACATTCAAACTAATCATCATAAAGACAAATTACACACATACAAACACTAAATTACATAAACTAAATTATATAAAATAATCACACATCTAAACCAAATGACCTAAACTAATCATAATTTAATAATTCCATCATACATACAAATATACATATTCATACATACAAACATACATACATACACATACATAACACATACATACAAAATCATAAAAATCTTAGATCTAAATCAAATTTCATCACAAATTAGTAATTAAAACGAGTACTTACCTTCACAAAGCTAGAAATCAAGAAATGGTGAAATTCCTCCAAAACCTAACCAAAATAAACAAACAAAACTTCAAAATCTTGAAAAAGTAGCTAAAATATGAAACCCGGATGTTACCTCACCTTAAATCCTGAGAGTTTTTGTGAAAGTTGCTCCCAATTAATACCATCTTATATACCTACACATCACAATTACATACATACATATATAAATAAAAGCCCAATTACATAATTACAAACATATACATACAAACATAAATAAATGTCCAATTACATAATTACAAACATATACATACAAACATATATACACATATATACTTTCATATTAACTAATCATCATAAACACAAATTACACACATACATACAAACTAATCATCATAAACACAAATTGCACACATACATACAAACTAAACATTCAAACTAATCATTATAAACACAAAATACACGCATACATACATATACATACAAACACTAATTTACATAAACTAAATTATATAAAATAAGCACACATCTAAATCAAATGACCTAAACTAATCATAATTTAATAATTCCATCATACATACAAAAATACGTACTCATACATACAAACATACATACATACAAAATCATAAAATTCTTAGATCTAAACCAAATTTCATCATAAACACAAATTACACACATACATACCAACTAAACATTCAAACTAATCATCATAAACACAAATTACACACATACATACAAACTAAACATTAAAACTAATCATCATAAACATAAATTACACACATACATACACGTACATACAAACACTAATTTACAGAAACTAAATTATATAAAATAAACACACATCTAAACCAAATGACATAAACTAATCATAATTTAATAATTCCATCATACAAATATACATACTCATACATACAAACATAACACATACATACAAAATCATAAAAATCTTTGATATAAACCAAATTTCAACACAAATTAGTAATTAAAACGAGTATTTACCTTCACAAAGCTAGAAATTCAAGAAATGGTGAAATTCCTTCAAAACCTAACCAAAATAAACAAACAAAACTTAAAAATCTTAAAAAATTAGCTAAAATATGAACCCGGATGTTAGCTCACCTTAAATCCCGAAAGTTTGTGTGAAAGTTGCTTCCAAATAGCCCAAAAACGCTGAAATCGCCGGAGAGACAGAATTGGGGGAGTTTTGGAGAGTTTTGGCTGAAAATGAAGTTCTGCCGTCTGTTTCCCTATTTGAAAATGAAGTTCTGCCGTCGATCTCTAATCATCCTTAGTGTGTCGGGATCCTTGAATCAATACTACACATGTTTCATAATTCTAGGGTTTAGAAGAGAAGTTGAGTTTCAAAGAAGACGAGGTGATTCGAGAATTCGATTGGCACGGGTTCTCCGATCTAGAGGTATAATCTTGAAAACCTTCCTGTTTAAATGCTTGTTTGTGATTGTAGGGAACTTTCATGTGTGTGCATGGGTTCGGCCGAACCCTAGAGGTGGCTGGTTGGGGGGATGGGTGTCCGACGAGGCATGAGGAAGCCCGGAACCCGTTAATTACACAAAGAATTTTTCCAGAATTTTTTTTAATTTAAAAAAAAAATTTAACCGACGAAAATTTATTAAATAAAAAAAATCAAAATTAACCTATGGGTTTTCCAGAATTTTTTTAATTTAAAAAAAAAATTTTGACCGACGAAAATTTATTAAATAAAAAAAAATAAAAAGAAAATCAAAATTAACCTATAGCGACGACATGTCGTCGCTATAGGTTTTTCCCCAAAAATTCATTGGGCGCCAGTTTTCCTCCAACCTGCCTCAACCCTATACCGACGACATGTCGTCGCTATAGGGTCTCCCTATCAAAATTTTGGTTTTGACCTATACCGACGACATGTCGTCAGTATAGGGTGACCTATCCCGACGACAAATGTCGTCGGTACAGGTGACGTCGAGACAGGGTCAATTTGTTGTAGTGTTATTATTTCATTTTATTTTTGAGAGTGAAGAGCTTCACGTGACACAAGTGTACGGAAGGTGTTGTGACCAGTAGGCCAAAACCTAGTTTATGTAAATGGTTTGTATATGTATATATAAATATATTATATATATGCAGAAGTAGAATATAGAAAATAAAAAAATAATAACCATGATGTGACTTTGTAGATGGTGTCTCTAGTAAGAGGCACCGACATGTGATTTAATTATATATAATAAATATATGTCTATCAATAAACTATAGATTAACTTGACAATATCATATACAACTACTGATTTACACGCCCATTATTCTCCACGTGTACGTACCAGATTTTATATTAAAGACAGGGATTACGTGAAGGAACGGAAGATAGGGATGACGAAATGGGGAGGGAGCGAGACTCGAAGAGAAATGATATTTATATAGAGGCCTTCCTACTATGATGTGTGTAACAATTATTGAGCAGATCAAATCATAATTCAGCTACCCATGTGTTGTTTACGATAAATTACTCTTACGACCCTTGGGTTTGCTCATATTACAAAATGAGAACAGTTCTATCCAAATAAGACCGGCTACTCCTTCCTTGATTGATCAACACGTAATTCTCATGATCGCTAATTTGCTTGCAGGTCAAGAAGGCGATACCCTTTTCTAGATCGACTACTATGACTTCTTTTAGGTTAATGACACATTTTTAATTAGCTAGGTAAAACATTTACAACTTTACACTAAAATGGTAAAGTACGTAATTCTTATTACTTTTATAACAAACAAAAAGCAAAGACGCCTTTAGCCATGATTTAATTGTGACGGACAAAAATGACATAAGAGACCGACAACGTGACAAACTCCGTAGCTTGTTTGTGCAACCTTGGAACCCAAATTCTGTTATATTGAGTCCTGATTTAGTTTTGACAGATTTTTTTCAAACTTTTATATTTTATACGATTTCTTTTTGTTGTATGATCAAGTGATATGCAACTTTTTTTTAATTCAATCGTGTAATTTTAATTTTAGGCACTCGTTTTTCATTTTTTTTAAATTCAATCGTGTAATTTTATTTATGCTTCATATATATAACTAGTTTTTTTCACCCACGTTATGAGGCGGGAATCTGATTGTTACCAGTTCGACTGGTTTGCGTGGATAAAACTTATGTCTAAACTAATACTCGTTGTAGCATACGATACCAAAAAAGTACTCGATTTTAAATACAACTTAGCTCCGTTTTCAAAAAAATTTATACCGGAACGTTGACAAAGAAAACTAAATAAAGCCACGAATGCCGTTTTTTAGTATAAACTTATAAACGAAAGCTATTACAGAAAAATAAAATTATTAAAAAATTAAACGGTTTAAAAGTGTATATTATACATAGTATGAGAGTTGAAACGAAAATTAACAAAAAAAAATTGAACTGCCACTTGTCACCCCTTTATTAGGGTGGGTTACTATTTCCACTCATTCTCTTTAAATAGTTATATAATGGACATTTATGCGGCGTCCATTTTCTTTTGATGAGTTTAGGTTATGGAGACATGCATGGTAAACGAATATGAACGTGACGAGTAAATTCAAAACATACAGGAATCGAATGTGGGATCGGGGTATGAGGTCATCTTTTAAAAACTTTCACGGGTAAGACGGATATATATAGTTACAAGTGATGCTTTACTCAATCACACGAAATATACATAACCGTTTACTCACTTTATCAAAGTCATACTCGTAAACATTTTTTTCTTTTATCCATGGATAATAGAGTGAGTAATTTAACTAATCCTCTAATTTTTTGTTTTATAATTTTAAATTTCTTGGATAATAAAATTATATGAATATTAAATCTAAATAAATGTACATGAAGATCCTAACTAGTAGTTTTTCAATATATCCATAGGTATTAGTCATGGTTTTATAATTTAGATATATAACTTAGAATTGCTAATACTCGTCTTAAACCCGTCTCCTGTTAGAAGAGTTCAATTGGTTGTAAATATAAGCCGTTCCTATATACATATATATTTATGTAAAGATTTAACTAATTTTTTTACATTACATCTAATTTTTCACTTCAAATTTCCATGAAACGTGGGAAAATGTATGATATATAATTTCATTATTCTATATTTTCTCAAGTATTTGAAAGTTATTTTAAGAAATTAAAAGGGTAATTTTATTTATTTTTTCTTAAATAGCAATAGAAGAGGTTATATGAAGAATTCTCTTTAAGTAACGAATCTCTTAACACGAAGGGGGAGAGTGAAACTTATTAATTTATTTGGATAAGTAGTAGAAGTATGTCAAGTAACAATTATTTAAATATATTTTCCTGTTTCAGAAGGTTCACCAAATCTTCTCCATAGATCAACTTCAAAAAGTCAAAATTCCACCTTTGACTATTTCAAGAGTTGGATTTAGTCTTCAAGAAGACAACGTACCATTTATATACTTGATAATTCCTTTCATACCCCTAATTTGATTCTCATCTTTTTTTTTAAAAAAAACACGCATTCCACAAATATTAAAAGCTTTCAACACACAAAAACACGTACACTTTGCAAGAACAAGAAACTATGTCCTTCAAGTTCATTTGTGGCTCTTTCCGTACTCAAGAAGAAGATGATTATGATGTTCTTTGGCCATTTCCTTCCCCAAGAAAACCAACAAGATCAAGACGACAGATTTTCGGTAGCCGAAGAAAGGATAAAACCGCAACAAACCCTTATTCAGACCGCGGAATCGACAAGTTCGAGGCGCTTTTGGCTGATCTTGATAAAAAAAGACAGAAGATTTTAACACAAAAAGGTGCTGAAGATGTCTCCATGGTTAAGTTCATTTATAGAGGCTCCAATGAAGCCCAACCTATTGTAGTCAAGCTACGAAAATACGACAACATTAGTTCGTTAAGTACTCGAGAATCGGATCATCAGACGGATGTTGCGTTTAACGAACCCGAGGAAGTGATCACGAAACCATCGGTTGATGAGCCGGATGAAAATATTAGGTTTGATCAATGTAAAAGAAAGTTTGCAGGATGGTGGAAACCTTCGTATTATCTGCCTTTGTTTGTGATGTTGATCTTGGTGTTGTTGATGTTTTCTGGACGATCTTTCACGATATTATGTACTTCAGTAGGTTGGTATTTGGTTCCAATCATTAACGAGAGTTTATTACATGATTCAAAGCAGCCGAAAAACATTACGAAGAAAGAGTATTTGAAAAGGTCACCCATAAGCAATAAACACCATAACAGAAGCTTCTGAAGTAATCAGCTTCGATTGGTCATTCTTTGATTTTGGTGACGACTCAAACAACTTCCTTTTTCGGTTGTTTCGTAGGATTTTACTCTTTGTGTATATTTTTGTTCTTTTGTTTGTTTGTAGCGTTACGCATGTCGAGTTGGACTGAAAGTTCGATCGCTTGTTTTGGCAAATTCCTAAATGTAAATTGTAAAGTGACGACACTTTTTTTTATCGGACCTGTTGGAATAAAAAGGCTTATCTTGTCATTAATGTTACTTTTTATACAGGTAAGATCAACTATAATTGGTTAACCAGTTAATAGGCGGTTATTGAATATACATTTACCCTATTTCTACTACTGAGCATCAATACCGGATGTTATTCACTAAACCAAACGCGTCAAATCAGTTATCACATCAGATTTCTATCGATTCTTCAAAAACTATCTTTCTAACTTCAACTATACATTCACTTTCAATTCAAACACTCCTATATAATAATATACTAGTTTAGATCTCGTGTATACACACGGGTGAAAAATATCAATAAATAAAATTTTTAAATCTTTATGTGTATATTTTACACGTATAAAAATGTATCATATACTAAGGATAGAAAACAAAACTCAAAATATGCAAAAACTAATATATAATTGAGTTTTAAAAATAAATTAAATACTATTTAATGTAATTTGTTTTTCATTTATTATTTGATTGAAAATAAAAGTTAAATAATTAGATTTTCAAAGTTTCATAAGAGATAATTTAAAATAAATGTGTTTATTAGTATAATTAATATTTTTTTAAATATAAATTGTTGTTAAAAATAGGAGGTGCATTTAATAAGAGAGAGAGACGGGAAAAAATGATGAGAATGAATGTGGAGCCGACACGTGACATGGAAAAACCTTTATTTATTATATAGTATAGATAGATTTTCACTTCATCACCTACTTTTACATTTATATATTCTATATACCAAAAAACTTATTTATTATAACTTATTTTTTTATATTTCGTATTATTTAAAAAATATAATATTCCCAAAAATTAAAAATTACATAAACTAAAAAAAATACATAACCTAAAAACTAAAAATGGTTCGTGAAACGCTAGTCTTCCCATGGATCATGGTTCCTAAAACGCTCGTCGTCTGTTTCCTTGTATTCGGATTTAGGTACGTATTCCTATCCAGGGTCAGTGACGTACAAAAACTAGTCGAGAGAGAGGGGTGGTGGGGTGTATGTTCGTTTTTAGAACCAATAATATGTTAGGAACAGTAAGAACCATTTAATTATAGATAGTGCATAGAAGATAATCAAGCCTATCATAAGATAGAAAAAGACAGTTAGATAATATTTATATGTATTACATTTAAAACAATATATACAAATACATATATATATATATAGTCCTCAACACATAATAATTGTTTCTGAAATAAAATACACTTGCTCGTACACAACTAGACATGCTCCGCCCCCTAATTGCTTTCTATACTTCTTAAGATAAAAAGTCTTTGTACGAAACCCACCTTATAAGTATGTGTGTGTATATATATATAGGTATGTATTTCTAATATATACATTTTTAGCAAGTTGAGTGAAAAGTGTGTTCATTATATTTTTTTATTAATAAACTTTTAATATAAGAATGAAAAAAAAGTGATGAATTAAACATAAGGATTATTATTGTTCAGTTGTTTGTAGTGTACCTTCTCACCGGACACACCCCGGTTCGATTCTTTGGTTGGGGCTTTTAGGAATTTCCCTCTGGTGATTTTGTTTTCGACTCCGGTGGTGTGAAATCATTCAAGTGTTACATTACATAACATAAGTACATAACATCATGAAACATGAATTTTTTGTGATATTGTAACGTAGATCTTAATTGGCATGAAACATTCAAACGTAATATGACTTGTGACATAAAGTAGCTCACATCACACGTGAAGGAGGATTAAACGTGCATGACAGTTTTACCTTTTTGATCGAACGTTTACTTTGAAAGTAGGAACCCGTGAAATATGTAGAATTGACGGTAATTATTTAATTTCAGGTAATATGGAAGTTTTAATATTATATTATACCCTATATAATAATTTGACTTTTGATGAATAGCGGTTGGGATGGGTCGTCCGATATGCATGAAAAAAAAATATTTTGTTTGTTATATATACGATTTAATCCCAAGCGACCCCCAATAAATTTTGACATAGACCCATGAAATTTTTTTACCAAAACGACACCCAAAAATTAAATTAAAAACTTTAAAATTAAACAAATATAAACTTATTAAGTTTTATAAACTAATCTATACATATTAAATAACTAACTGCTTGCGTCTAGTGTCACACAATTCAGTGAGCCCAATATTCTTTTTCACCTTTGTTTTTTTCTCAACTATTTAGTATTTTATTTATTTAATATTTATTTTCTCGGCTATTTCTTATAATTTTTCTGTTTATTACTAACTATTTAATATTTTATTTATTCAACATGTGTAATACAATGTTTTCTTATCCATGGTTAACAAATATAAACCTATTATAAATGAATTAGTTAATTGCACCTACCCATTAATCCTTATAAACAATTAAGCTCACTAAGTCGCTAACTATTTAACCTAATAACATTTTACCTTAATCTCATTTATTTCCTTCTAAACAAATAACCAGCCCTATCAAAACCTCTGATACCCCTCCTTGTCAAATGTGATTCAGTGAAACGGATACAAGCGACTATTGATGAAGAAATGCCACCCCACTACCCAATCGGCAATTACCTACCACTGTGGCATGTGAGTGTCAGGTCGCCTGTCATATTGTTTCCCCTCAACTCCCCTTAATCTCGTTAGAAAAGACCAAACATCGTTTTTTTTTTTTTTGAACTTTTTTCTCTAATAAATTAAGTATTTTTTTTTTATTTTTTTCTCTATAAAAAAGTAATAACAGCAAATGATTGTGATATATTAATTAAATGATATACGATATGGATAGGGTTTTGTTTTGTTTTACTCTTAAAAATAGTGTGGTGTTTGGTCTAATGGCAAAGCCAATTGAAGTTAAAGTGGTGAAGCTCCACTTGAGGTAAAGGGTTCGAGCCCCATCTATGACAGATTGGTATTAATTAGAGTTAATTACATAAATGGCCCTGTGGTTTGATCAAATTGCATGTTTGTTAGTTTTTAACAGAAAGTTAGCTTATGAGACATTCACGTGACTTACGATTACAAACTTAATCTTAAAAATGAGTAATATCACTAAAAATCAATAAAAACGTAATGATTTTTACTGATTTTTACGAACTTTTATTGATTTTTACCAATATTTTTTATTATTTTTTAATAATTTTGTAGATTTTAACTCAATTTTAGAGTTAAGTTTGCAATCGTAAGTCACGTGGATGGTACATGGGTTAACTTTACGTTAAAAACTAATAGGTGTTAACATCAGGTGTTAAAGACGTAACCAGGTCTCAAAGGTTTAAGCTTAATTTGCAATTTTTAAAACCTGTGGCCGAAACATACAATTTAATCAAACTATAGGAGCTATTTATGCAGTTAACTCGTGTAAATTATTAGGAGTAGTTTACGTGACTTCAAAATTAAGCATTGCAGGTAAAAAAAACTAACAAAAATCACTTTGAGGTAACATAAATCCGCTTCTTTACCCCTTATTTTCAAATCATTCGGCGGGTATCTACTTTAATTCCTCTCATAATACAAATGAAATGTTTGATCTAACATATATTTTAAAAATACGTTTGACTCGTAATTATATATTTAAAATTTTCAATTACAATAATAAAATGAACTAAATTAAACGTCACCAATATTTTTTAACAAATATTGATTGATTCAAAAGTAAAGTTGGATTTGATAACTATAATTAGAGTACATTATTTGATTTGGTTGCGTGGAGGATTCTTGACTTATTGGAAGTTCCTTATAGTTGAACCTTCATGGACGTTAGAGCACCGCAACAAGCGTCTATGAAGCCTCACGGGCACCTATGTGGCGGTGACGGACGAACCTGTCATGGACGCCTTCGTTGTTCGGGTCCGTCCATGATTGTTTTCGACGAACACGTTCGTGGGCATGGACTTGAAGTGGGCCCTTTCAATTTCTGTTTTCCTTTCCTGTGGAGGCAAACGTCATTACGTCGATGCTTTCTTTTAGGATTTTAAATAATCGTTGCGTTGTAAAATGGGCCCGTGTTTGTTATCTTGGACTGTGACACATTTGTTGGCCCATTGTAATGTTCAATGGAATTAAAACGAAAACATAAATACATAGTATCTATATCTATACTGCTTAATAAAAAAAACTAAATATGATCACATGACATTATTTTAGGCCTTCTTAGACTACTTTTTCTGTCTAACAATTTTTTTCTTTTCTTTAATACGGTATCTTTTTGGGAGTTTTATCGACTTAAATACAAAATTAATTTATTAAACTAATCACATAAATGAATTTGAATTAAACTGTCTAATTGTAACGACCCATTAAAAATTTCCTCGTATGAACGAAAAATTTAAAATTTGCACAAATATTATAATAAAATAATATGAATAATTAGAGAATGTGATGAAAAAAAGTTGACAATATTCTCCATTTGTATATCAATTAATCGAATTAATTTAATATGAATCAGCATTTATTAATTACATAAAAAATATTAATTCCTAATTAAAAAAAATAAAAATTAATTTAATATAATTATCACGCCATATTTTATTCAACCGATTTAATACACGGGTTTATTCAACCGATGTAATACACGGGTTTGTTCAAACCGTGTAACACATGGGATTCTAACCTAATATAATATATATTACGTATAATTTCACATAAGTATATGGTACATATAATTTATATTTTAGTATATTTTATTAAAAACTAAATGGTGTATTATAACAAATAATTTGATTATGAAAAAATAAATGTAAAAGTTGATCGATTTGATTTCAACAAGGTTTTCTAGAGTCTGGATTTTCCTGGTCTTTATTCCAACACAGTTTATGAAATTGTTTGATTGAACTTGAGATGTTCCTTCGATTGTTATGCTCTTCGTTTTGATTTCCCCCGCAATCTTTGTTGTCTCTGTTCTCCGTCTTCTATGATCGGAATTTTTTAATCTCATTTTTCCGATGATCAAAGATGATGTTTTTTATTTGGATTTGATTGTATCAAGTGTATAGATTGATATAAAGTTGATTTTGGGATAGATCATAGGTTTATTCAAAATTCGTATGACCAGTTTTGAAATGTTGAATGTATGAACACGGTAGGATTTCGAATAGTTTCTTGGTTAACGTGGCTCTGATACCAATCTGATATGTAAACATACAAAGTAATTTACACAACCGCCAAATGCTTATGTTAAACTAATAATAATAATAATAATAATAATAATAATAATACAACTTAAATAACAAACTGCAGGCAAGTCCATTTTCTGTATGCTGAATCTTGCAGGCAAGAATAATTTGCACAATGAGCTTCAGGAGCTCTGATGCAGGCAAACCAACTCTTAAGGGATCACTGCTGACTTAGTTTTTCAATTCTTTTTTTGTCTGTATGTAGGATGTTATATACACACGCAATTATTCAACTCGTATTTACCATACTTCTTTTGTGGGTCCAGTTGCAGATAGATGCAGTAGTGCTTGTAAGATCAGCAACTCAGGTTGACTGATTGATTTAATGAACACAAACACTACCTATATATTTATTTGTGATAAAGACATAAATCCTAACCAGGACACACTTAAAGTTATAAAACCCAAATATGAGCCACATGGCCCATTTATCTACACAACTAATGAACACAAACACGACCTATATATTTATTTGTGATATAGACATAAATCCTAACAAAACACGAGCCACGCTTAAAGTCAAACAAGTTGACGGGTTGTAAACGGATTGGTGAGTTGTAAATGAGTTGCAAAAAAGTTGGCCAGTCCAAAACGGGTTTCTAAAAATAGGTAATAAGCGGGTTGTTAGTTTGACCTTATAAAATACATTTTTTATTTTTATTTTAAACGGATAAATAGGTCAACCCGAACATGATCTGTTTAATAAACATGTTAGATATGACAATCCAAAACTGATTATCTTCGTATTGTGTTAGGAATTGTCATCCCCAGGTTATATCAATTGGATGATCCATTGAACAGGTACCCAGAAACCGAATCCCACATTGATTATCTTGGGCCAAATTCGAATGACAGTGATCACATCATAAGTCATAAAAGGATGTACATATTTTGGAGTATTCACAAAACTCAACTACGAAACATTTGCTGGATTCTAGTCTGCAAAAATCTAGTTATACTACGACACAAAGCTCTGAACTGGAGCAGATGACTCGAGCTCGTGTGCAGCTTGGAAAAAATCTGCAGCTTGCAGCACTAAACCTTCCTTTTTGCAGATCAAACCCAAGTTAAACCATGCATCATGGTTAGTAGGTTCTAACCTCAATGAGTTCATCAAGAAGCTTCTTGCAATCGGAAGTGTTTCGGTACCACCCATTTTCATTAATGTTTTTGCTGTTGAAATAATACTTGGTACATAATCTGATTCTATAGACAATGAAACTGAGAAGGCAATAAGTGCTTCATTGTGTAAAGATTGAGCTTCCAATAACAGACCTGCAACATGCCCTCAATATGACAACCCACAAATGATCACAAATTTATTAAAAAAAATATCTGTAAATATTGATGAAATTATGCACAAACCAGTAGAATGCCAAGCTCTAGGGTAGTAGAATTCCTTTGACCTGGCTTTACTAACACAGATTTCAGCATCAGATAAAGATTGAAGTTTGGTGTAGATATTGGCCAAATCTAGCCAAGCTTCAATTTCTAGTTTTCTCTCTATTGTCTGCCCAAATCATACAAATAGAAATTATAACTACTTATGTTATAAAAAATGTATATAAATTACAAAAGAAGATATAAATTTATCCATACCTGAGAATCTATGTTCTTGTTTTGAAGTTCACCATGTGCTTGAATTAGGGCTAGTAAAATCTTGTAGGTTTCAATTGCTTGTTTGGGCTGTTCTTGAGCAATTTGAAGAACTGCTTTTAACCTAAGAAGGTCCAATTGGTCAATTCTTCCAGTTCCATCCAAAGCAATGTCAACTATGGTTTCAGCATCTTTAAATCTTTGCTCAGCAGATACAATTAAGGCTAATAATTTAAAACCCTTAGATGAGCTCCCATAAATCATATCAGAATGTAACATCATCTTACTAAATGCTACATCCAAATTTCTTTGTATGGCGTTTTCTAGTCCAAGATGAAATATAACTTCAGGATCATCATTATCATCAAATGAAGCAGCTTTGTTGAGAGAATTGATAGATTCTTCACGGTAAAACACTCTACCAGAATCTGATAAAGAAACCCTAGCTGCATTTCCATAATTGACTCCAAGAAACTTGTGAGCAATACTTTTAAAATGCCCGTTTTTTAGATCACTTAACTCAATAACTTTTTGGGCAAAGTTTATTCCTTCATGGGCATGATTAGGATCTTGAGAACATAATTTTGCTCCTAAAAGAAGAGAAGGGATATGGGGTTCATGCTCTGATTCAGAAGACCCTGAAATTTTCTTTAAAATGTTCAATGCAAATTCAGCTTGGCCAGCAGCACTGTAACAAAGAGCTAGAAAAAACCACCTTTCACTTCGTTTATATGCGCTAGGAAGAAGCTGCTCCACATGAACAGCCAAACACTCGAATTGATCACACATTGACAACGCAAAAGCCAAATGGCTTATAATTTCATGATCCCATTTTATTTCTCCACATGACAACTTCTTCATGAGTATAAATAGCAAAAGAAGTGCTTCTTCTGTGTTGGTTTTAGGATAATGTGGGTCCCATGGTATGTCTTGAGGAAGGGTTGTTTCTACACCTCCATAAAGTAATATAGCAGCTAAGTCCTTTTGTAACGTGGATAGCCTTTGTGGGTCCAGATTCCATGGCTTAACTAGAGCCCTTCTATATGCTACAATAGCTTCACTTAAAATCCCAGCTTCTATCCATAACTTTGGAAGCAATTCTAATGCTTTGTGAGACATTTCCTGCAATTTGCAGTCTTCAACCATGGTATCGGGCATTCCATTAGGTAATGCGGATTCAACTATGTCCAAAATCATCTTGCACTCCTTTGCAGCTTCTGATAAAACAAAACAAATAAAATTCAGAAGAACACAAGTATTATGATATAAAATCTGCTCCGTTGCGTTAGATGATAAGAAAGTATATCTATCATACCTTTAAACCTGCTCATCTCCTGAAGTGATTTTGCTTTAAGTAAGATTGCTTCAAAAAGCAGGCTCACAGAATGCAGGGACATCAACCCTACCACACTGTTTTCCCTTTTAGATTTTGAATTATATAGTAGCGTTCTGTCACTAATAGATTTAATCATCCTGGGAGACAAACTTTTGATGTCGATTCCATAGAAAACTTGAAGAGCTGCATCAAAATTGCCCTTCTGGTACTCAAGTCTACCCAACAAAGCTCTGGCTTCCTTCAGTTGCATATAATATAGCATACATATACACACTTTTCATTCAATGCCACAAAAAATAAACAAAAACAAGCAAACAAAATCATATCAAGAATACCAAACATGAAATCAAACTGGTATTTTCACCTCATAGTTCAAAGATAGAGCTTCTTTTAGAGTGGATTCAGCTTCATCAACTTGAGCATCTTCAAATTTTGAGTCCCAGTCGCCAGTGCCGGTTCGAGAGGAAAGACAGCTAGCTGAGAAATCTCTTGTAGCCAGCGACTCCGGTGACCGAGAAATCGGCTCTTCCACCTTAAATTGCTCTCCCGAACAAGCACACAACATATTTCTGCTTTCTTTGTTTTATAAAAAATCTGTGATTATTTTGTCTGTAAGTGTTATACAAAAGCTATTTGTTACACTACTAATGTGCAAATTCCCTCATTTATTCCACCTGAAAAGCAAATTCCATCTCATAGTTCATCTAGGCATTTCAACAAACACATTCAGGACCAAAATTAAAACGCACCAAATCTGTGTGCTATAGGCTATAAGCTTCCACCTAAACAGAAATTAAAAGCACAAACAAGCCTATTTTCATGCTGGCATTAAAACAAACACCTTAAGGACCATAATTAAAACGCACCAAATCTGCACCGTGTAAGCTCCAATCGTGAATATTACGATTATAACAGCAAATAATCCAATATTTGTTCACAAAAACCGCCGAGATTTCAAATTTAGATAATAAAACAACAATGTAGATCTGATAACTTGCAAATTAAGCAGCGGAAAGTTAGCAAATGCTTAAAACATACGAAAACTCGCCGCAACAGAAGGAATTTGATGAAGAAGAGAGTTGATGATAGAGAAAAGGACTGAAGGAAAGAGACAAAATTGCTATAAAACAAACAAATCAGGAAATGACAGGACGAGCGAAAGAAACAAGAGAGGGAGCTTTGAACTTACCACCACGTGAATCACCATTCGCAACGTGATTTGTACTTCGTAGTGTTTTAAGCATGATTAGAACATAAAAGCTATGGAAACACATTTGAAGAAGCTTGATCTTACTGGTTTCAGCATTCCGTTGAGAAAATGACGGCAGTTACTAGTATCCTTTGACATTAACAGCATGAATTAGGGAATGAAGAAGATGAAATGGAAGTGAAAGAGATCTGAGATGAAAGGGGATTATGAAGAGTGATGATTGATTGTAACATGTGGTTGGTATGGGGGAGAAAAGGGCCAGGGCCTCCCTCAATGGTCGATTTCACTCAGGTTCTTTCTTCAAAAAAATATTGGATTGAATATTCAGCAAAAGGAACATATAACAGTAAATTTAAAAGCTTGGTCTAAAATCATAATTAGTGTGCAACTTTCAATTTGGTGTATTGGTATGAAGCCTGGATTTTCTAAAAAAGACTCAAGTTCTATCCCTATTAGCATCACTTTGGGAAGGGGCGTAGTGGCTCAATGAAGGAAGACTTGGATCTTTGCGATCTCCGGTTCGATCCCGAGGGCGTCCGAGTTTTACCACCAGTGGACTTTCGGGTGGGTGGGTTTTCCCCGGAACTGGAGTTAACTTGGGGCGCTTAAGGGCTCCGTACGGCTGGGTTGGGCCAGCTGGCGATGGCCTTTTACCAATGGGTCACTTCGTACGGAGTACCTAGGCAATTCTATAATTGTTAGCCTTTCAAAAAAAAATCATAATTATTGTAATTTATGTTTGATAAAAAAAAACTAGTTTCTAGTTATTTGATTAGGATGTCATTGGTGGTTGGTGGTCTTTAAAAGAAAGTTATTTGATTAGGTACCAACTGCCTAATAATATCCAGGTATGTTACTTGTGCTAGAAATTGATTCTATAACATTCAAACCTAAACCAAAAACATTTACCCAGAGAATAAAAACACAAATCTAAAAACAAACTATACAAAACGTTAGAAATGACGAAGTTATATTTAAACAATACACAGATTATCAGTATGATATCCTGACGGAAACGTAAAGACGCAACACAGAAAAAGGTAAAGTTGAGAGAATAATGGATGAGTTCATTCTCTCTCTTTCTTAAATAAGCTTCAATAAAATCTGGCAAGGTTAAGTGTTACGGGCGTGGAAGGGGTGGCGTGATCCACCTGGTCCGTGAATGGGCGTGGGAACACCACCCCGAGGTGTTGATTTAAATTACGGGCATATGGCAGGTGTTTGTTTGTGTGTGTTATGTATATGTATATGTATATGTATATATACATACATGGGTTGTAAACCATTACACATTTTAGTGATTGTGTTTTGTGATTGCCCTCCTACTGGCATGACGGAACGTTTTTTTCTGTTTTTAATGAAACCAGTACATATAACCTAAGCGACCCAAGGGTTATAAGTATATGCACGCTTCTTAGAGATAAAACAGGCAAACCCTTATAGTCATCCGGATCTTAACTTGAACCGCTACAAACCCAGCTAAAGCCTACAAGCCCACTTCTACTCCTTTTAAAAACGATTAAGCTAGTGTTTAAAAAATATTTATGTATGTATATTATCGTTATTCATAGTTAGTGTTTAAAATTTTGAAAATTAAACGTGATAGTTGGTAACATTTGCATGATTTATAAATACTAAAATCCTAAAAAGTTTACCACGAAGTTCAATAAACTTTATATATAAACCATCGTTATTTTCTTATTTGAAAAGAGTAATTTATTATTATTTTGGAGCGAATAAGGCAATTGAAGAGTGTTATAGAAAGGAATATTGGATGGATCGAGGAGCCGATTAGGATGGATGCCCATGTGCTGGATTACTTTTGTAAAAAGGATAATAAGTTGACCAATGCTTCTCGTCTTTTTCTTCTTTACTAGATAAAGTTAAGCTTACTTCCCTCTTTCTTGCTATATAAAACAAAAATATACATATATTTACAACACAAATTAATATAAACTAATGTGTGAGATTTACAAAAAAAATAGAAACAAAACTATAAGTTCATTTCATAGATAAAGATTCCCTAAGTATACTGGAATAGATTACAAAAACTTAATCGACATTATTTAATACATCTATTAAAAAATATAATTACACTAAGCTCTAACTCTGATCTTTTCACTGTACAGAAAACACTTACATCAATCAATAAACGATAATTAGAAGCCAGAACACATAGATCGAATGCATAAGCTTCTTGTAATCTATGATCAATACGATACACTTCAGAGATGTCTTGTTCTGATCACATCAAACATATATCGTTTATGCCAAAATGGCATGCTTGTGGAATCTCTCAGGTTGCTTGCTCGGGTATCACATTTGAAAAGAAACATAAGTCCAAGTCACACATGCAACTACTTTATATCGAAATCAAACATCTATACCAAAATCTCACACAATTTATCATAAGTGCAAGCATAATCAAATTCTAAGTCATCAATACCACTGCCCCGAAGAATGTGTTCCTGCAAACTCCAAGATTGTGCCCTCAAGGCCACAAAAGCATATGTAGATACATCCTCAACCGATCATAGACCCAAACTCCCCCCCCCCCCCACCCCCGCAAAAAAAAAAAAAAAAAGTCGGAAGTGATGTCAGCCTCCTTTGAAGTTTCCAAAAAATCACACCCACAAACCATGATATTCTCGATTGCCCCTCGAAGACCCTTGTCAAAAAACAGAAACAACTTCCCAAACATAAATAGTATGTATGTTTTGTTTTAGAAAATGATTTTCGGTTTAAATTATTATTTAGCTTATAATATAACACAACACAACTAGTTATAAAAAGAAATTAAAACTATATTTATTTAAGTTGATATTTTAAAAGTAACATTTAGTAGCGAAAAGAAACTTTGGTTTATTTTGAAATCGGAGCAGAGGAATAGAGACAGAAGGTGAACTGATAAACAGTCTGTTTTGTTCGGCACAGGCACAGACTTCACGTGATAAATATAAGCAAGCTTTGGAAAGAAGGAAGGGTAAATTTGTAAAATTAACACTGCTCTTCTCTTCGTACGTTCTCCTTTTGTTATTATTACATATTTACATTTACTATAACATCAGAATATCAGATCACACTTTATTTGAAAGCATACTGAATATGATGATGAACCATGTACAAAAACCATCTTTTAAAATCAGATTTTTTTAATGATCATTATTTTGTTTTTATATCAAATTTACTTTTTTATCCTTTTTCTACTGAGTCTGAAATCGAGTTGGCATAATAACTTATTTTCGGTTAATAAAATAATCTAAGTATTTAATTTTTGCTATCAAAACGGATTCTACTAAAAACAAAGTTTTACGTCTTAGGGCTCAAAGAATTACTATGCATGTCCCTTACTATGAACGTCCCGTTGAACCATGTTCAGAAAATCAAATGTATCAAAAGCAAAAAGAAATAAACACGTATTGATTCTCTAAACAAATTTTCTCGTGTTTAGTAACTTTGCTTGATCTCGCGTTTAACGTTGCCTGACTCACAACAAACCTATTGTCCCTTAGCCCCACAAAAGGGGGCACTCATGTAAGGTCCACACAAGTGTGTTTCCTCCCTATCCACCCAAACACAAAGCGGATCTGTCAGAAAATTCATGGGGGTTGCGATATAACTTGTTTTCAATTTACCTGTCACTTTATTGTAATCATGCTTATTATCAAATACAAAATGGACATTACGTTTTGTTATCAAATAATTTTCTTTTACTAATCTTAGTTTTAAATAACTTATTTCTTTTTAAAAAACATCACATGAATAATTAACACTACCGTAAATACAATATAAGCATTCGACCAAACATCAAGGGTTTTTGATATAATTAAGCATTTTAATTGGTGGGTCAATTTATACATGAATACTTAATTTTACATGTCTTGATTATTAAGAACAAATATGTAATATTAATGTAGGAACTAGGGTGACGATTATTGGCACAAAATACAAATGAAAATAATCAAGTTTATGTTGTCAAGTTTAAGGGGTTTAGTTAAACACATTTGAGTTGTACTAAAACTAAATATGTCAAAAATTTTAAATAATAGAAAAAAAAAATTATAAATTCAATCCGCCAATCCTTTCACAACTTGATTATTTACAACACGTCGTCCCTTTTACAACCCGACAACACTTTGAACCGTTTAAATAAATGGGTTACATGATTTTAACTATAATTGATTTAAACTTGATATATTTTGCTTGGATAAATATACGGGTCTTTTATGGTTCATTAATTTTAACCCGATAACCCAACCCTGTTGGTCCGGACACAATTATAGTTTTCAACATTACATAAAAAATAGATTTAGACATTTAAAAATTAAAATCCTAAAAAAAAATAGGCCAAAAGAAACACTTAGAAACTAGAAGCCCTAAAAGCCGGAGCTAACAAAAATGGGCAACATATATAACTTCTTAAAAGACATGGGGTCTTATTACATCTATATAAGCCTCTTGACCGATATAAAGCAACGTGTCAATCGACGAGGCATGTTTGTAAACGTTTATAGGTTTCTCAATCGACTAGGCGTGTTTATAAACGTTTATAGGTTTTACCACTCCAGCAGATGCTCTTATATCACAAACATTACAATTAACATCAACTACCTCTTCACAATTTCAAAGTTTAGCAAGAAAAGTATTGACTAGATAATTAACGTCGAGTCAAATTTCAAGCTCTGAATTTTATAATCGAATCGAGTTCAAAATAAAACCGCCTGACATTTAAACCAGCTCAATAGGAAGGAGAAGAGATGAAGCAGTTGTTAGAAAATCCTGTGTCAAAAGGATCCTAGATCACCTAAGAACACTCTAGAGGAATTCAAAGAAAGATACTTTGCAGGTAAAGTGGATTCATTCTTATCAATCCAACATTCATAACTTTTGGGGTGTTACTTTGAAAGATGATGCCAGTGGGGCTGGAGACAAATGCAGGATCTTATGGCTGTTAAAACAGTGGTGGGTGTTACTTTATCGGTTTGTGTAAAGGACCTTTTAGCAAATCTAATGGCTGTTAAACAATGGCATCACTACCTTATCCTCAACAAGTTCATTATTAAAACAGACCAAAAAAGTTTAAAACATCTGTTAGATCATAAGACTACAACCCCACTTCAACGAACTTGGTTAGCGAAACTCATGGGCTACAACTGCGAGATCACTTATAAGAAAGGAACGGATAATCTGGTGGCTGATGCTCTGTCGAGAGTATCATTGTTAAAAGAAGCTCAGGCCTCGTCAGTGTGACTCCTATTCCTACAGCTCCCCGTTTCCATTAACAGCCAAGAGCCATCATTGAAAGACGAAGGGTAGCCTTCACCCAGGCTACATGGGAGTTTATTAAACATTTCCAACTTAGATTTCCTCATTTTCTTGAGGTCAAGAATCATTTATAGGGGGAAGTATTGTTACACTAATAAATGGTTTTGGGTCATAACTGACAAGTTGTAATCTTGGAGGACTATTTTTGTAATTCTTGTAAACAAACAACTAACACTCAGTTAGTTGTTACTTGTTAAGCAGTATTAATAATGATTAAGCATAACAACCAGCTTAACTTTGGATCCATTCTTTCTTTCTGAACTAACAGATTGATCACTAATGGTTTTTGGTGCTGGCCCCAACATCGGGTTGAAAGACACTGTATCCTTCAATGTGCTGATTGTTTACAAAATCAGAAACTGGGACAGACATTCTCACTTATGTTGTGTTTTATGTGACACTAAATGGAATGATAGTATGATACAAGCCTGAACCCAATGTTGGGTAAAACTGGGTCGGGTCAGCTGCTGGATGGAGGGAAATAGAACGGAGGGAAGGTATTCGAAAACATAGGAGGTGGGGGGTGATCCATGAAACTAGGAAGCGGGGAAGCAAATTCATAAATGTTCCCACTAATTTTTAGTATCAAGTATTTGTGATTCCTGCATTTTTTTTTATGTTTATTTATCAAAATTAGAGTTTTTATACCTTGTAATCCGAGAATTGCCCATCTCGAAACAGGGCCGACTATCTTATAATTTCTTATTTCATCTAATCGAAGTTCCAGTTCTTAACATGGAATCTCATCGGCACCTCATTTTTTAATGTTCTTGCTTCATACGCACAACAGCTTTGGACTATCAAGAAATCAAAGGCGGATTTGGAGAAGACCCCAGATTCATAGGCCAATATTATACAATTTCTTCAAGTTAATGCTAGAGGAAAAATGATATGTGCAACTATTAAACGACTTGTACTCAACGGTATATGTTCCTTAAAACCATCTTTTATGCTAGACTTCTTATAGCCTGAAACTAAAGGTTTCAAAAAATGTTGGTAAGGCTGCTGTAGTTTTACTTCTATAAAATTATCAAGAATTAACCTATTTAAATTCTCAATGCTGTTAGATCTTTGGTTGCTTAATTTGAATATTTACCTGGAACTAAAAAGAAAACTGGATGAACAGAAGCGCTGTCCAACAAATATAATACTTTGCCAGATTAAAGATCAACCAGAAAGTTCAACTAATAGAGCGAAATCAGGCAACACATCAAAGGTGTACAGATAAATTTCTGCGCAAATTCGAAAGATACAGTTAAAGAAAAACATAAGCACATATATACCATAGTGACACAGAGAAGTGTACCTGACCATGGGTAGCATACCAACAACAATTTACATCCTATAAATGCCATGCTAGTCTTCCCCGACCACCGATGTAATACCTGGAGCATCAAATAAACGCGTTTAAAGATAAACATATTTATTTTCACTTTCGTGCTCCACTCTTTCAAGAATCCAAAAAGAGTGTTTAGTGACATACTTTTTGAATATGATCGTAGACGCAACAGTCGCCATGCTCAGCAAGTACCACAGCGCACAGATTCTCCAAACTCCAGTGAATTACTAACAAGTTTTTATCATCAAAGCTATGGATTAAATAAGACAAACTAACATTAAAGAAAGCATCAAACTAATATCAGAAATATAAATCTATAAGCTCAAAACTTTCTACATTAATCAAGTATTCAAAAAGAATAAACATATAAACAACAAAAAGGAGAAATTCCCTGTAAAAGTGGACTTGAGGTATGCTATACACTCAAATATCAAAGACCATTGCTAACCACAAGCAAGAACCTTTAGATCAAATAATACCAGAAGGTATACTTCAATGTCAGCAATCAAATTCGCATCGCTTCTCCTTATGTGTACCAATCATCTTCCTCATCATCGTCCTCACTATCAGATAAATAATCACTTAAATCATCTTCATCTTCGCCTTCAGAAAACGCTGAAATCTTGGACTGATTAAAGCCACTCCGGTTCCTCGCGATTTCATCCAAAACACCATCTAAATCCAGAGTCTGTTCGTCAAAATTCACAGATTCACCATTTCTACTTCTGATCACCAAATCATCCTCTGTAATCTCCCCATTCTCAACCCTATTCCACGGAACCCACAAATCCGCTTGCCGCCCCAACACCCTGTCCCAATCACCAACAACCACAGTCCCCAAATTTGAAGCCCTAGCTCTTTTCAACATCTCAACAAAATCAGAATCATCAGAAACCAATACCAACCAATCAACCCCTCTACTCATTGAATGCTGCATTTGCCTCTTCAACGCCCAATCCGCCGCCTGCGGTTTATCCTCCACCGTCTTAACAAACACTCCCGCCCGTCTCAGCTCGGCCGCCAACCCGTACCCGACTTTGGGGGTAATTAGGGTTCTAGCAGCTTCCATGTACTTATGGTCACTACTAATAAACCTCTCTTTAAAACGCTGTCGTTTCTTTCCTTTCAATGACTTCATTCTGTTCATCTTCTTCTCTCTTTCTCTAACGTGTAACTGTTTGAAGTGTTTCGTTAGGTCTAATTTGGTTTTACATTTCCGGCCACATACGCTGCAAATGTAGGGTTCGGAGGGGGTAACAACGCCCTTCCGTTCAAGGATGTTTTGATGGCGTTGATCACGGCGTTGCTGGAGGACCCAGTGTGGGAGGTGGATGAAGGCGTGGCGGTTAGCGTAGGCGGAGACGTCGACGACTTCGCCGAAATGGTTAGCGATGTGTTTGAGAGCCATGGCGGCGTCGTACGGAGGACCGCGCGGGGGTTTGTTGTCAAGGTCCCATAAGATTACGACTTTTTTAGGTTTGGCTGTGAAAATTCCCTCTTTGTTTGGGACCATGTCGATGTCGGACGTGGAAGCGGGGGAAAACGGGTGGTCGGAGGCGAGAGAGGGTGTGATTGAGCGGCGGCATTGACGGAAGCCGGTGGCGGTGGTGGTGAATTTGAAGGGGTATAAAGGGATTTGAGGTAGGAAAGGTGGAGGAGGTGGGAGATTGAGATTGAGATTGAGATTGAGATTGAGATTGAGAGAGAGGGTTTCGATGGATTTGCAGAGCAAATTCATTTGATCAGTTCATGTGGATAAGGAAACTGGAACTTTTTTTGATGAACAAGAAATACATGGACCGGAATCGTATATTTTGGGTATTATTCCGGGGGTGCTAAAAACACTAAAATGTGCACGCTTTTCGTATTAATTGGCTTAGTTTTGGATTGAGTTCCAATATAAGACCATACATAAACGCGTGAAAGATAGGACGTGATCAGGTGGTTTTTTTACGGGAGCGGAACATCGTCTCTGGGACGTGGGGCTGGTGGCATGAGGGTTTTTACTGGCAAATGACTACATGTGTGTGTTATTTATATGTGTGTATATATTTGTGTGTGGATAATGAAAACTACTCCGCACCTTAGTTATTGCCCTTTTTGACGTGACGAGCGTGAATGGGAGCCACTACGGATGACCTAAGATGGATACACGAACGCTACTTAACGTTGTTATACGAGCTGTACAAATAGTGAAAAGAAGTTATACATTCGTTAGTGTACGTTGTTACATCGTTTCCGTGTTAATCATAAATCTATATAACATGCATATCTTTCTATCATACGGTCTGTATAAAAGAAAAACGCAGCTTTACGGCTCGTATAAGAGAAAAAATACAACTCATATTGCTCATATGCCATATGCTAATTTAATATTACGAGACAGTGTCTGTATAGTCTTTAATTTTGATTTTCCCTATCAGACAATTGCATAATGTTATATTAAATATTTTATATATGTATCTGATAAATAAGTAACTATAACTAGTTACGTAAATGTCATAATTTTATGAGCTTAAGATACTAATTATTAAATATTTACTTACCGACTATTTAATATTTTTTATTATTCATAAATCTTGATTGCTTTTAATATTTATTTTATAATTTTTAAATTTTTATTATAAAATATTATTTGCTAGGTTCGAACAATGATATAAGATTATTCTATTGATAGAAAATTTGGACGATCAAATCATAAATAAAACTCGCACACCTTATGATAAACATAAACATGTACCTCCGTGTACAACTCTTTTAGAAATCAAAATCCCATTATTTCACTTTAAAGTCCATTATTTCACTTTTAAGAGCATTATTACATGGTCTCTATTTCTATTATTTAGGTATTTAGGGAAGATGATTTTTGCTTATTGAAACTAGTTATTAATTTATTAAGATATTCATTTAAGAGCATTATTACTTATTGAAATTACTTATTAACTTTTATAAGTTAAAAATGTGTTCAAGGAAAATGACTTTTGTTACTCTTTTTAACATTTTAAAGGGAGAAAAATAAGTTTTTGAAAAGTAAGAGTAAACTTATTTCTCAAAACTCTTTATAACTTTTCACAAAATCAGTAAACAGCTTAAAATAAGCAATTTTAAACTTGCCCTTACTATGGATCTTTATCTCTCTTTGTTTTAAGAGACTAATAAATAAAGATTCTTTTACGCTGAGTTTCCAAGATTACTAAAGGTAAGAAAAGAAAATTATTTTTTTTTCTCTCTAAATCTTTTCTCTTTCACTCCTTAAAAAAACTAAGAAACACACACTTCCTCTTATTTTCTTTCTTTTCTCTCGTTAAAAAAAACTGTCATTTTTCTTTCTCCTTAAATGAGATGAGACTCAGGAACAGCGTTATAGATTCAATCTCTATGAACCAATTGGGCCGGTACCCGATGGGGTTATCTCGGCCCATACCAATTGCACATGACCATCCTGTCCACCTGCAAAGTGCAAACCGTCTTCTCTCTCTTTCTCTTACGCAATTACCAACAAAATCTCTCCTTTCGATCTCTGAAATTTACAACTTCTATCAAACAGATTTGTTGTGATTCATTCAACAAAACGATCGGAGGTAATTGGAAGAAGAAGATGCGAGGAGAATGTGGAAGGAGATCGGAGATAGAGAATCGGGAAAACTACGCCCTAATTCCTTCATCAATCGTATTCGATCAAATAGATCATCATCTCTTCAACTCTCCAATCACAAAGAGATTGTCTCTCCTCACCGTGGCTCCATTAATTCTCTACAGGTATCCTTTCACCTCTTCATTCCAACAGTAGCTGTTTACTTAAACCCTAGGAAATAAAGCAATTATCATGTGTTAAACCCTTGCATATGTGATGAAACTGCCTTGTTGTGTATCCATTAAATTCATGGCTGTGTGAAAAGTAGCTACTGAACATATTGTTCTATACTTGACATTGTTTATTAGAGACTGTGGTGGTCAGTTTGTTTGATCATTAAATCAGGTTGATTTGACAGAAGGGAGATATCTGTTATCTGGAGCATCAGATGCATCACTTGCTGTTTATGATATTCAACGTGCGACAGACTATGAGGCCGATGGTCTGATTGCTAAGCATAAGCCTATACTGGTTAACAAGCAGCAACAAAATGGGCATAAATATGCAATATCCACAGCCGTATGGTATCCAATTGATACAGGTCTTTTTGTCTCAGGTTCATATGATCACCACATAAAGGTTTGGGATACCAATACCGCACAGGTGTAAATATAATCTTTTTATTAACTTATATTTTCCGTCAATAGTTATGTGTTTTTCATACTGTAGTTTTGTTATAATTGGTGGTTATTCTTTGTAGGTGGTCATGGATTTTAAAATGCCAGGAAAGGTTTATAGAACAGCCATGTCATCATTAGCCACGTCCCACATGCTTATTGCTGCTGCAACTGAAGATGTTCAGGTTCGACTTTGTGATATGGCTTCAGGGGCATTTGCTCACACTTTATCTGGTCATCGTGGTATGCTGATGTTATATAATAATTCAAACATATTATGCATGTGGATCCCTAGAGCTTTTGTTTTAACTATTTTGCAAATGACAGATGGTGTGATGGCAGTGGAGTGGTCAAATTCTAGCGAGTGGATTTTAATGACAGGTGGTTGTGATGGAGCAATACGTTTTTGGGACATTAGACGTGCAGGATGTTTTTCGGTTTTAGATCAATCACACTCTCAGCTTGGAAGACGTCCACCTCTAGTTGACCAATCCACTTCTAAGGTTGACTTTTTCATCAACACGACCTTTTTCATTAAACCTTTGCAAAAAAAGTCATTCTTGTTACGTGTTAAAAGATATCATATAATCTATGTTCTTGTTAGGTTTCAACATCTAAGGCTCGGGCACCACAGAGAAAAGTTGGTTCTGGAAGTAGCTCAAAGCACTCTGGTAATAGCAAGATTCTCAAACATGCAAAGGGATCTGCTAAGCAGAGACTCCATCCTGGATTGTTGACCAGTCAAGATCGGGCAACTGCTCATTATGGTGCAGTTTTGGGACTGAAAGCGACTGGGGATGGCATGTATCTTCTAAGTGCAGGTTAAGCTCGGTTTGCACCATACCCTTTCTGAATAATATACCTATTTCAATTGTTACTTATTATGGATATATGCTTTAAATTTAGGATCTGATTCAAGGTTAAGGTTGTGGGACATACAATCTGGGTGCAATACACTTGTGCACTATGAGATTGTGCGTCTACAAAGTAGCAAGGCAATACAGTTTGATGTGACTCAGGATTCAGGCATTGTCTTTCTTCCATGCATGACATCTGTAAAAGTATGTCCCTTTAACATTATTAGAAGTTATGTATCTTAAAGAGTAGGGCAAAAATTGAAAATGAATATTTATATAATTTGATGTTTGGACATGTTTTCTGGATGTCCAGGCATTTGATATGTGGTCAGGGAAGAGTAGGATGACACTTCAAGGACACTATGAGAATGTAAATTGTTGTTGCTATAGTACCCATGATCAGGTATGCTTCTCTCTTTGATTTGCGATTCGGTTTCTTCATATTATAATTATGGATTTTATTTCCATCATATGAAGTTACACCCTTGATATGTCATCTGGCTTCATTATTAATTTAACTTTCTGTTTAATCTTTAATTGTGCAAAAATATGCTATGTTGGACCACACTGCTGTTCATCTAATTTTCATTTCAGTACCTAGAACTCAAATATTCAAAATAGATATCAAACAATCTAATAGCATTGATTAATACTCTTAATTCTTCAGTTAGACTAAACTCTATACTATATGTTTATGCTATATTTTTTTTAAAAATTGTTTCCTGCATCTTTGGATGCATTTGTTCTTTTATACCTATTCCTCTCCACTATTTTTCTCTGTATGTTTAAGTGTCTTAACTCATGATTGCTTATTGTCAGCTGAAATACATTTCTTTTAATTTCAAAAGGTAACGAAAAAGAAACCCCGAGTATTTCAGATAACTGGAGTGACCGAGTGCCTACCATTTCCATACATTTTTTTACATTCCCAGTATAATGGTTAAATTTGTTCATTGGTTTGTAATAAGTTGAAAAACATTTCTTTCAACTATGATAAGTATTAAAAAAAAAAACCTATGTATTTTAGAATATCAGAGATGGTTGTACATAAAAGTTTTATCTATGTGGTGTCGTCACAGGAACTTTACACAGGTGGTAATGACAGACAAATCCTTATCTGGTCTCCTCTCAAGTTGATTTCTGATGATGTGGTATGTCCTTCAGTATTGTAGATCGAGTTATTATAACTTGGAAGCTTTAATCGGTTTGGTTTATGACTGTAGCAGGATGAATGTGATAGAAGGACCGGGCAGCCTTCTGCAGTTGATGAGGATAACTGGAGTGACTGATTTCCATATTGTTGTTACATTTCCACTTTTATGGTTTGAATAATCTGTTGTATACTAGCTGTTATATAATGCTTTATTATGCGTGTGTTCGATGTATTTGTTTGTAGTTATTTGTGATTGTAAATGAGGTTCACAAATGTTGACGCCCCTTGATTTAAAATTTATGGTCTTAGTAGAAAGTCGTTAAATTGAATTGATGACATTAACATGTGAAGAATAGTAAATTTTACGTCATATCTAGTCAAAAGTGCTCAGCGAGGGCACTGTGATGACTGTTGATGTTGATTATTGTTATGGGCCGAATAGAAGAAGAACCGAGTTGGCCTCTATTTCCATGACTTCCAAGAATAGCATCATCCTTCTTAATCAAGGCAATTAGTTGATTTTTGACAATTTCGATAACGACAATATCTGTATGAATCGTGTAAAAATACTTTGCCGCCCATATCAGCATCATCCTTCCAACAGTAAAAATATGAAACCGGAGATAATAACGTCACCCAACTTTATAATCTTCTCAATGTATTCTCTTGTAGCATCATGTTGAGCAATCGTCAGGGGCATAAAAACTTTAACCCAAAATCAATATAAATCTTGAAATTGTCATCTGTCTGTGCTAACCTTTTTACAAATTGCTAACTAATGTTTGACGCTCATCCCTTTGATCCAACTGTGAATAAAACATATCAGTTAACCCAAAATGTTGAATAAATAAAAGTATCATTTAGGATCAGTAGCTCGTTTTTTAAAAACCAATTAAAAAATATTAGTATCATATCTAAGACAACAACAGTGACATTAGCCATAGCGGCATAGCGCCATCTAAATATCATAACCATCCGATCGAAAAACCAAATTTTATTTTACCCAAATATCCATAACTTGAGAATTGAGATGCTCTGGTGTCTCCTCCACTAAGAAAAAATGCTTAAAACGCGGCATCCATTTCTTAAGATCTTCAAAAATCACGCCAAACATCCTTTAAGTAAGGGTTTTGTAACACTTTACGTCCTTTAACATAACGGATGTTAGATTTTCTGTTAAATGAGCATTTTACCATTTTTTCCTTGTAGTAAAAAAAACTAATAATATAAAATTATCACACAATTTATCTTCTACCCCAACCCTAACCCCCACCACACACTATGAACCTGATGATGAACTTAACTTTGATGAATATGGTTCAGATGAGAATCCTAAAAGCGATGAAGAACATAAAGAAGAACAAGTTATTGGAAATGACATAATTTGTTACAAATCACTTACATGAAGGATATTCGGTATACTTAGTGAAGATTAAGGACCCAATCTACAAGTTAGTATATACATAAAGGACGAATTATCTGTAATTTACTCTAACAAAATAGGAGTTATAATGCATGAAATTAATTGTGATGTGTGCTTGTTGTTATAATTCTTTTCAGCTTATTTCTTAAAAAAAAAACTAATCTTAAAATTCCCTTTGTACCTTACAAAATGTTGAGCTGTATGATGACATCTTATCAGATCATCAACTACATAAATATATACAAATAAATAAAACAAGGAAGAAGCAAAACATATCGAGTATGATATGACTATGATATAATCGGAATCTACAAATAGAATGCAATTATAGGGCTGGCAAAACGAGTCAATTCGTGTCTAAACAGGTCAGATGCGACGCGGATAACACAAATATCAAACATGAATACGACTCGTTTAACTACTTTATATCTCATGTCTATAAGACAGTTGTATCTTTATGTACCAAGAAGGAGAAATGATGAAGCCTAGCCTCCTAATTTTACTTATTTTTTAAAATGTAAAAAATTACATAGTGTACTTTTTATTAAACATGTTTAATCGTGTCTTAAACAGGTCAGTAATTGCCACCCCTTTCTATCGAATTACCTTCGACAAGCTTCATCTTTTTTTTAACGGCTCGACAAGCTTGATCTGAATGTTGACTTTTTCGAACATATACTTTGATTTTGACCGAAATTGATTGATACGTTTATATACATTTTATTTGTATATTGACGACGTGGGAAGATTCATATCCCGTCCCCTAACCAAAAGAATTAAAGACTTGAAGATTACGTCAGGAGAGGACTCCGCCAGAGCGAAGGGATCCTCAGCATCCCGAAGTAACAGAGGGATAAGGCCTCTCCTCCTGGTGAACAAGTAATACGACAAAACAATAACCGAGGAGCATCTTGTTCACACAAATCAAATGTCACACCCCAACCGACGGCGGATTATATGTCGGGGCGGACGCGTTTGTTCAATAGCACAAGGTTGACTATTAAAGTTTCGATATTTCATTAATGAATAATTTAAGATTCAATACAAGGAAGAATAATACGAATACAACATTTAATTTAAGTAGTCTAGGTCCAAAGCATCCTATGTGATCACGAATAAGTCTCATGATGTAAACCTGAAACATGTGAAAGAATCTGTCAACTACAAAATAGTTGGTGAGATACAAAGGTTTTGACACAGTTTATCAAGTATTTGAAAAGAATTACAATTCACTATGATATATGCATTCTATAATGTAAGTATGAGAACAAGTATCTTAAACATTGTGCACTTCAACCCTCCAACCAAGTTTAGGCATAACCCGCAGGTTACCCTTATAAGTCTCAAGTTTAAAGTTTAATTCAGTAACAATCACCAAGGGCTCCCCCCCGAAGGGGTCAATCAATCAAGGTGGATTGGTCAAATGCAATAGATCTATCATTGTTACTATAGGCTTGATCAAAGTTAATGAATGTGCTAGTTTTAAGTTTAATCTAAGCATACAAGTCTCAAGTTTAACATAAGAATAAACACGTAGTCATAGTTGTACAAGAATTGTATAAGTTTAAGAATTTTGAACATGTTTCACCCCAAAAGTATAGAAAGGAAAAAGGGGCTAAGTATACTCACATGGATTGATGAAGAGTATCCGATAAGAGTAAGTTTGCAAGACTTTGAGAGGGAGAATATCCTCACAATAAGCCTAGGAATATAAGTCTAAAGTTTCAAGTATGATCTTATAAGACTTGGACAAGAATTCTAAGATTTCAGGATTTGACTAGGGTTCCAATGGGAGATGGGATTGATTGTGTTTATGAAGTTTAAATCAAGTTTACAATAAAGGTTTTGAACGAATGACACAAGACTTGAATATCAACGTTTAATAAGTTTATAGTTTAGAATAACTATTAAAAAGTCTCACAATTATTAATTGCACAAACTCGGTAGTAATCAAGATAGTTTTTGAAGTATTTATAAATTAATAACTCAAGTGAGAGACTAAATAATTATTATGGATCAATAATTATTAAGGTCAAATAATTATCTATAAACATAATTATATTAATTAATCCATATAAACCATTTAAGATTTATTTAAGTATTTAAGTGTCAAACGTTTATTTTACAATTTAACTTTTAAATGAACATTGTTTAAAATGTAGTTATAAGTTCAAATAAATAACACGAAATTATAAGTTTCTAAAAGGTTAAATAGAATTTCTTGTAAAGCCTATATTTTAAATTATAAGTTCATAGATGTTTTTAAAGTTTGAATGAAACATAAGTCTATAAAGTCTCAAATGATAAGTTTATAAAGTTTTATGTGTTAGACTATAAGTTTATAAATATCCTACAGTGTAAAGATTTCCATAAGTAATAAAGTCTTAAATTATAAGCTTATAAGTATTTTAAGTTTATATATAAGTTTATAAACGTTTTAATATTAAAACTTATATTTAAGTTTTATAAAGTTTATAAATTTAGAAAACATTTGCTTTTAAATGAACACAAGTTTTCTGTTTTCTATAAGACATGGGTTTTATAAACTGTACAAGTGTATAACTTTTATGATTTTATAAAAGTTATTAAAGTTTATAATTTATTATTTAAAGTTTTAAAACAAAAGAATTCATTTACTAGAAATTAAATAGTAAATTAGGTTTTCTGTTTTTATAAAATTTGTATAAATTTTATAAAGTTCTAAAAGTATCTTTTATAGATTTTTAGTATTTAAAACTATATTTAAAGATTTAACTTTTTATAAGTTTTTTTATCTAAGTTAAATTAAATAAAATGGTTCCAGAATGTAAAAGTATAAATAAAATTCATATTTAAGTTTATAAAGATTTAACAGAATTTATAAAATTTATTAAAAGTATTAAAACTGATTAAAAGGCTAAAAAGATAAAAAGGGGCGAAAATCGGTTTACCCGGATTCAAACTCGGGTCACTGACCGGGTCGAATCCGCACACACACACACACTAACCATCTCGTCTACGGCTCGTTAGTGTATACACTGAAACGGAAATTTGATAAGCAGATTCTGAAATCATTCCTAATTTCCCTTATGAACCCTAGAATCAAATCCTACGAATACGAGTCGATTAGCCCTCTGTTTGTGTAAATTGACAGAGGGCTTTCGATCTATGAAGGGGAACGAAGAGGATGGTTATAAGAATTACCTGATATAGTGATGAATCGAGGGAGAACGAGTTTGAAGTAGATGCGGCTGTCCCTGGGTTCGAATCGGCCAATGCAGGTTTCAAACGCTGGAATTTAGAGTGTGAGTAGTTAGGATGTGATGTCTTTGAGGTGTAGAAACTGGTTTTTATAGTCGATTTCGACGATAAATGCTTGAACGGTTGGGGAGGTTTCGGTTGAGTAATGGCGGATCGAATTCGAATTTGCGCGTGTCTCGGGCCGTGTCCGAGCATTGAAGTTCATCGGGGTTGGGTCGCACGCGGGAGACGAGTTCGAGGTTCGCTGAATTGGGACGGGATTTCGTGTTTTGGCTAAATTGGGTTCAAAACCGCTGCCTGCGGGATTCGAACCGGAAATGGGTTCTTGGGATTGGGCGTTTGGGCAGTTGGCAAGACAGGTCCCTCATGTTTCCAGTTGTATCACTTCATGTTTAAAAGTTATCCTTTATTTTAAAACAAGTTTCCAGAAATGACGGTTTGATCCCTGAATTTTTGTGTTAAACGAAAATAGATATATTTTTCAAAATCAAATAAGTTTAGAGTTGTTTTTATTGTTATATATATATTTTTTCATAATTTTATGTTATTTAAGAAAAATCTATCTATATATATACATATATAGACATATTTATCACAGATATATATATATATATATATATATATATATTCATAGATATTTGTCGCTTTAAAGAAATAGTTTTAACACTGAGTCGAGTTTTAATTTAGGTATACGTGCAAAAGATGGGTCGGAATATCTCGGATATTACATCAAATCCCGAAGAATTAGGCAAAAGAGACGTTGACCCAGTAAGAAAGACAAAAAGGAACGGTAGCTGTCTGTAGAGGGAGAAGTCAACTTATTACCTGATTGATGATATTTAAAAGAGAGAATTATGAGAAAAAGAAAGTCGCCTGAGGAACTTCCCCTTCCGAAGAAGTCACGGGGCTAACTAGGAAGAAGAGGAACTCGTTGAAGACACTATAAATACGAACCTCGGGCTTCATTCAAAGACACTCCAGATTCAAGGCTTCAACCCATTCGATAGCGTTATCCTCTCCTACACACTCCTTTTGTTCATTTACTTCTCCTTCTCCTTGTCACCGGCTACCTTTCCCATATTCACTCATTTCCAGCACTTGTATTCAATCTTGTAATCATACCACTTAGTCTTGGAACCCCCAAGGACAAGTGAGTCATTATATTAATAAAACATACCGTACGTAATCCCTATCGCATAAACGTTGTAGCAACATATATAAAGAATTATAAAGAATTAAAAAGGGTAAATTTAAGTATCTTGAAGAAGAAATGTTCAAACGAGTCATTGCAATTGCAAATGGTGAAGTGATTTTGCGGTTGTATCGTGCAAATTAGAAGAGAAAATAGTAGCCGGAACTGGAAGCCATAAAATTCGACTTTTTGGAGTTTGGATGGTTATTAAGAAAATAAATAAAAAGGAGGCCAGTCATGAATAATCAATTGAAATAAATGTTTCTTGGGAGAGCTGCGCTACGCACTTGAAGAAATCAGAATTACTTTCATGCGTTTAAAACAAAAGGAACCGTACAACAGTGATTTTTTAGGTGTTGATCAGAGTAGCCACACGCTGGTTTGGAACAAAACAAGGATTTATTATTTTAAACGGTAAGGGCTCTTGGCTTTTGGATTCGGTCTTTTGAAAGGCTAAAATACTCGTCTTTCACCAACATCTAACATTAAAATGTCAATAGACAAGATTGGATTACATATCAGAGTATCCAGGTTAAGGATATGAACAGGTAGTGACGATCCTATCTTATTCTTGGAAAAAATGGAGTATGAGTTTTTTACTAATTTTGGACACAAATAATTACATTTATATGCATGTTACATAATGAATTATATATGGATTTGTGTTATGTTATGTGATAGCTTCAAAGAAAACCAAATCATGTCCAAAACGGAGATAAGATTAATGAGATATTGATCCTTGATGTTGGGTGGATGAAAAACTAAAGCTGTGAAAAATGAAACAAAAATAAAGGGAATTTGTCCCACATTGGTGGGTGGACAAACCTTGGAGTGGACAAACAAACCTTGTTACTACCGAGGTTGCTACCCACTTTCAGGCACTTCACTTACTATCGAGCTACGACTTGGTAGTAAAGGGGACGTTCGGTAGTTGTGATTGGGCGGATTTACATAGGGCCGGGGGGTTCACCGGAATCCCCCGTGTTTCGAAATCGTAGTAGAAAACTATATAGAAAAGCTTGGTTGAACCCCTTAAAAACACATAGAGTGAACCCAGAAACGTCTTCTGTAGAGCGAATAATAGTTAAAAGAAGAAGACGAAATACCAGGTCACGGTGTAGGTTACAACTTCATGGTTGGATTAGGAAAGCTTCGATGCGAGGTTATCTTTGTGGAAAGCTTCAATCCTATCAGTGGGAGGAAGGCACAACCTTTTAAAATCGGTTATAGAGACACTTCCTACTTACTATTTTTTAATGTTTAAAGCCTCGGTCAAGACTATTGAGCAATTGGAAGCCAAGAGAAGACAGTTTGGGAGCAGACTCGGATAACAAGAAAACTTGTTGGCTGACTTGGGACAGAATCACCTCCCCGGTTGAGGCTGGTAGTTTGGGTCTCACACTGCTTAGGGATGTTACTTTCGAAGTGGTGGTGGAGATTCAAGACGGAGCCTCAGAAAATGGAAAGAAGAGCGCTCCCCATGCAAAGAATCTCACGGGCTCTGGGAACTCAGTTGCTAAATTGCAAAATCAACTGGCTAACTCTAACCTTATTCTTGGTAATCTGATAAGAGGTGTGATACGGAATGGGAAGTGCATAAGATTTTGGATCAATTCCTGGCCCACTCAACATCCTCTTAGGGATCTTTCCCCGAATCTTTTCGCTAAAGGGGGCAAGAAAAACAGTTCGGTCTACTCTTGTATTGAGAAAGTGAATCAAGTTATCACATGGAAACCGCGGTGGAAAAGGAAGGTGTTGACTCCTTTAAAGACGACGGAGTTAAACGATTGTCTAAACCTGCTCCAACAGGTCGCGTTATCGGAGAATAGCGATGGGTGGTTATGGCCTAACGATGCTTCCGGTAAATTCTCGGTCTCCTCAATGAAACAAGTGTTATATAATGCTTCAAACGCGAGTGTTCCTTTCGTTATGTCTTGGAATAATTGGATCCCTAGGAAAATAAACATATTCGTTTGGAAAGCAGAGCTAAATAGGTTACCCACTCTTTTAGCTGTAAGCAATCAGAACATTCATGTGGACAAAGTGGCTTTGTGGGTTATGTGGGGATGCTCAAGAAGATGTTCAATTGCTTAATTCTTGTCAATCGACCATTTTGATCTGCCAATGTATTAGTTCGTGGTGTGGCATCCCCCCCCCCCCAAACTACATTTTTTGGGTTTAGGATCTTTTCTCTTTGCATAAAACTGTGCCGCCCAACCGAAAGAAGAAAAACGTCTTGCAAGGGATCATTATGTTGTTGGTGTATTTGGAAGGTGAGGAATATGACTATTTTCTCCAACAATCATCTTACGATTTCTAAGATCATAAAAGATATCAAATCTATGAGTTTCTTTTGAATTAAAAATAGTTCGCCTTATAATTTGATATTGTGAAAGGATTTGTGTAACTTTTCTTTTAAATTTTCTTATTATTGTTATTTGTCCCTAACTTCTTGTTTGTTAGCCGGTTGTAATGAAACTTGAGGTTAAAATAAATGTCTTAATATTATCGAACCTTCTATTCACGCGTTTCATAGAGAAAAGGACTCACACGCTTTGCACGTGTTGTGAGCACTGGGATTGGATAGGATTCTGCTGTACACGTGTCTCCCCGGACCCTCGTTCCCTCCACCAGATGCCCCTCTCGACTCTTCTATTCTATATCACCAATCTGCCGCACAGTACTACAGTGTCCTTTACCCCAAAACTATTTCCCCTAATATATACCCCTAATCGGAATTTTCCAATTCCGGCACCACAAACTCTCATGACAGAAATCCAAGCCAATTTCTCATACATGGGACGGAATTTCAGCACCACAAATGATAATTCCACAGCTTTCAGTGACTGCAACAGCGACCGATCAGGTGAATTCTCAACTACTTCGTCACAGAGCCGCCGTCTACTCCTATCCTGCCCTACCGATAACTCCGACGAACTAATCCAACACCTCGTCTCTGCTCTCGAATCTAGTTCGATTGATGATCAGAAGCAAGCAGCTATGGAGATACGGTTGCTAGCGAAGAACAAACCGGAGAACAGATTGAAAATCGCCAGAGCCGGAGCAGTCAGACCGTTGATTTCTCTAATCTCATCGTCCGATCTTCAGCTTCAAGAATACGGAGTGACTGCGATTTTGAATCTGTCTCTGTGCGATGAAAACAAAGAGCAGCTGGTTTCTTCCGGAGCAATCCGGCCGCTCGTTAAAGCGCTGAAGGTCGGAACATCAACGGCAAAGGAAAACGCTGCGTGTGCTCTCCTCCGTTTATCTCAATTAGACGAAAACAAATCCGTCATCGGACGGTCAGGAGCGATTCCTTTACTTGTGAACCTTCTAGAAACCGGAAGAATCCGCGGCAAAAAAGACGCGTCGACAGCGTTGTACTCGTTGTGTTCGGTGAAGGAGAATAAGATCCGAGCAGTAGAGGCGGGGATCATGAAGCCGTTGGTGGAGCTAATGGCGGATTTGGTGTCAAACATGGTGGACAAAGCGGCATTCGTGGTGAGTATTTTGGTGTCGACGGCTGAGGCGAGGGCGGCACTGGTGGAGGAAGGAGGTATTCCGGTGCTGGTGGAGATCGTAGAGGTAGGATCACAGAGGCAGAAGGAGATAGCGGTTGTGATATTGTTACAGGTATGCGATGAAAGTGTGGCGTACCGTACTATGGTGGGCCGCGAAGGAGCGATTCCGCCCCTCGTCGCCCTCTTGCAGTCCGGTACCAATCTTGCTAAACAAAAGGTAACTAACTACTTTACTCCAACTACTTTTTTTATTAAATTATTTTAATAATATATTAACTTTTGACCTTATTGTACAAACTATTATTTTTTAAATAAAGTCATCAACACTTTTTGAAAGTTATTCTAGATAGTGGGTCCCCGCGCTACGCGATGGTAATTCAATTGATGTTGGTTTGAGTCGTTACGGTAACTGCTTGGAACCGGCAGTATAACAAACGAAAGAGAGAACGTGAAAAAAAATTAGTACATACCCAAAATATATAGAAATGTGTTTAACATCAATCAAAACAACAAATAATGAAACATGTTCCGATAATACCTATGGTGGTACCGATGTTGTTTAATCAATATCGGTTAAGTTTTAAAATTTATAAGGTTCGGTTTCTAGAACCTATATACTGCTATTTACTACGAAAAAAAAGAATCATCGAAACACTGATTAAAATAACACGTGGAAACGGGAAATCTCTATGCTTCAATGGTTTGTAAGTCCGTGCTTCAACGACTTGTATATTATTACGAAAGCTCGGTTTTGAATAAGATTTATATCGAAACGTAGAAAAAATAAGTACGTCATAATGGTACAATCGAAAATTCGTTAAATATTATATTTTAAAAATTATAAAAAGAAAAATACAACTCATTTTTTAAATAAAGCTTTAATAAGGCTTTAATGGGATGGTTGAGTTGGGCTTTAATGTGATTAATAATAATTATTGAGTGTTTAATTGTAAAATTATGGGGAGGGGTCAGAAGGTAATTATACACTTATATGTCATTGTCAATATGTACACCATGCAACCAAAAATGTACAAGGTGTCTTAATTTTTTTTGAAAATTACATTTACATCCTCTCAATCGCTATTATATAGTGGTATAGATAATACATCAATCGAAATTTTTCAATAGATTGTTAAAAGTGACATATATTGTTATGTTTATATTAATACTAATTGAATATTAAGTATTTTATAATACTTAATAATTTTATTAAATTGTTGGTCTTTTCTTATTTGAATATTTATTTAAAAATGAAATATATGATTTTACGTAGTCAAATATTTATTCTTAATAAAATATTGTCCATATCAGTCCGAGTAACATAATCATTATAAATTTACGCTCCCTTTACACTTGATTTTCACTCAATTTTACTTGTATGTTTTTTCATTTCGCTTAAAATCATCATTTTGAGTCAAAAGGTGAAATCGAGTAAAAATCAATGTAAATAGAGCGTAAATTCATGATAATTATGTTACTGGAACTGTTATTGATAATAAAAGTTAAAGTAATCACTGTGACCGACCACCAAATTAATAGTATAAATTATCATAGGTAAATGTGGATTATTAAAATCCAATATGTCTAAAATATATATTTAAAAAAAGGTTATATGCATAGACTACAAGGCACTTTAATATCTACACACTTTTTGATCATCTATTTTAAGCATTACATGATATTTTGTTTGAAATAATAATGGTTAATGCCATGTGATGTTAGGCTATAAACTTAAATTTAATCATTAAAAAGGAAGAGTTTAATATTAATTAATGGGGTGATGTTTAAAGGAAAATTATTGGTTAATGATTTGGATTGTTGGATTGACAGACGGAGACGCTGATTGAGCTTCTCCGGCGACCAAGATCCGGCAACACCGCTCACAGCGAGGATTTGTCAGATTAGCATGTTCCACTTCCCTACAAGGACACCACATCAAATTAAAAAAAAAGACAACAAATAAATAATACTTACAAATATGGGAAAACAAATTGTATAGGCCCAAGGTTCCTTCCTATGCTTTGTAAACACTTGAAATGAATTGTATGTATTTTAAGTTTTAGTTCTTAATGTTGCATTTTTGTAGTTTACAAGTCCGTTATTATTTTTAAAATCATTATATTTGAGAGACTCGTATTCTAAAGGTCATTAAATTAACATTTAACTAATTTGTGTTTAGTTATATACTTATATTTATGCTATATAAACAACAAACACATGAAAACATATCGTTAAAGTCATCCGTAGCACAAGCGTGAAAGAGGGGGGGTGTGAGCCACCTAGGCTTTTCACGCCAGTGAACATCACTCCTCAAAGACGTTGAGCGTGAGCCAGTGGCGGAGCTTGAAAAACTAAGAAGCGGGGGCCGAAAGTCACGAGACCAAATTTTTTTTCCTATGTTTCAGGTTATATGTTCGAGTCGGGCCAAACAAATCAATAATAAATAACTTTAAATATAAAATAATCTATTATAATGTGAGAGAAAAATGGTAAGTACCTGGAAGAAAATTACAACTCAGTCCGGCGACCTTTAATATTTTTGAATTCATGCTCTTGCGGCTCACTTGTTGAAGCTTTGTGACGTTTGCTTACTTGCTCATCATAATTTCTTTTCTATTGTTTATCATCAATTCTTTTGAAAAAAGAACTAATAGTTAAAGTTTTTAACTTTCCCACAATATGACCAACAAAAAAAACAATAATCATAATCGATTCATCAATTCAATAATCAATAATCCTTCAGAATTCAAGAAATCAATAATCATTCCTAATCATAATCCTAATACTTAACAAGAATACAACTAAAGAATGCAAGAAATCAAGAAATTAGGGCTTGATTCAAGAATGTAAGAAATCAAAAAATTAGGGCTAGGCTAGTATTCAACACCTGTGTGAGTGGAGCAACAAGCAGCGGCGACCGGTGGTGGAGAAGCGACGGCGACTGACTACTGGCGGCGAGCGGCGGCAAGCGGCGACGGCAAACAACGGCTACGAGCGGCGGCAAACAGCGGCGGCGAATGAAGGCGATCAGGGGCGAAGCATCGATTTGGGCAGGGAAGTGGAAGGCAGAACTGATATGGTCGATTGTTTTTTTTAGGGATAATTAAGTTAGGTTAAAAATAATTTTGAATTTTTCATTTCCCCCCCTAAACTTACACTTTTATTTTTAAAATGAATAATGTATTTTTTTATCGAATTTTTTCATTTCCCCCCATAATTTATCGAATCAATCTTAACAGAGCAAGAATTCTTTAGGGAAAAAAATAAGCGGGGGCCAAAAATTCTTTAGGGAAAAAAATAAGCAAGGGCCGGTTTTTTACATTAAAAAATTTTCGGACGAAAACGGAAAAATTTTCACTACTAACGAAAAAAACGGCAGGGACCTGGGCGCTTCCTGGCTCTTCATAGGTTCGCCCTTGACGTGAGCCCAGTTTTTTCACGATGTAGAGAGCAAATTTGCATTTAATGCACTCCAATCAGACATGGACAAATCACAATTTGTTTTCCAATTTTTTAATTTAACATTTATATTTTGATTAAATTTGATTTTACTCAAATAACTAATACTTGATAAATATTAATAAAAACGAAATAAGGACTTTGCCAATACTCAGACCGGAGATACGGTTTATGATGGTCACGAGGGGGTTAGCACACCCATAAAATATACGAAAAGCGTGACCTACTGTAATATCCAGGGTTTTTCCGATGTATCATTTCCGATTAACAATTTCAATCCTTTGTAACCCGCTCATTTCAAACTCTAATGAACGTATCATTTTAGTATTATTGGCTTAAAAACTTGATTCTTATAACAAATATAAAATAAGTAGATTATATTTAATACACATATATACACTTAAATATATGTATCTTACAAAAAAATGATTAAAACCCTAAAACTTTATATTTACTATAAATAATAAACTTATTTTTAAATAATTATAATTAATAAGCCTATAAAATTATTACAAACTTAAGAGGTATGAAACTTGTAAAACTTATTAGATTTTATATATAATAGTTATTTTATAAAGTCTAGGGGTCAAACTGTCATTCCTGAAACTTATTTTAAATTAAAAATGCAAGTTTTAGCATAAAGTGTTAAATGCTTGAAACCTCAGGTGTGTAATTAACTCAAACTCCCAGAACCCAGACCCAGTCGTGGGTTCGAGTCTTGCTCAACCCGGTTTTTGCCCATCATTACCTGAAATCGCGATTCCGGCCAGATTCATTGAACCTCGATCCTCCCTTCGCGCATGCGACCCGGACCCAAGGCGCATTAACTCGCAATTCCAACTGTAATCACGTGTGGATTCGAATTTGAATCCGTCGGCTCAACCGTATTCGGGCATTAATTAACGAAATCCGCTATAAATATCGACTCACACACCTCAATGACATCACCCCTAACCTCCTTCAACTGTCAATTGCACCAATTCGTACCTGCATTGCTCGTTGAAATCCTTAGACGACCGACTCCAAGTTAAAACCCGTTCTCCCTCAATTCGTTACGTGTTCAGGTAATTCTTGTGGCCATCATACTCGTTTTCATCATATAATCAAAAGCCCTCTGTCAAATTGCAATGACAGAGGGATCTTCGATTCGAATTTTGGGTTTAAATATCTAGGGTTAATACGGGATTTGGGGACTGGGTTGGGGTTGTGTTTAAAACATTTATTTTCCAGATGGTAACACAACGAAGCCCGTAGTTGGGTGGTTTGTAACAACGAAGCCTGTAGTCGGGTAGTTTGTAACACAACGAAAATTTTTAAATAATGTTTTACAAAAAGTTGTATTTATTCAACTCATTCTACCTACGTCATTTTTTTTGCCTTGTATGAGATTTTACACATAGCCCCTGAATTATAACAGATTTACTTTTAGCCTCTGAAATAAAAAAATAATAAAGTTTCTTTTAATGTGTTTGTTCTTTTTTTTCAAAAAATTTACTTATTAATTTTTTTAATAGCTTTGTTACGGTTTCGTTTTTTTGTATAAACATGTTGGAATATTACAAGCCATTTCGTTGCAACGTGCGAGTTTGCGTAAAGTTTTTTTATATTAACTTCCGAGTATGTTTATTTATTTCATAAATGATATTATTTTTAACGATTTCATTTTTTATGACTTTATTTTATAAGTTTTCAATAACGCTAGTTTTCTTTTACGATTTAAGACTCTCCAACACGCGTGAGCACGAATTTAGTTTCCATTAAACTATAACCACGATTTGTATCTTACTCTTGTTGCTTTTTAATATGTTTTTCCTTGGAAGTCGTACATGAGATAATGCATGTACATTCCTTCGCGCATGCGACCCGAACCCAAGGTGCATTAACTCGCAATTCCAACTGTAATCACGCGTGGATTCGAATTTGAATCCGTCGGCTCAACCGTAAACCCCTCAACCATTCGGGAATTAGTTAACGAAATCCGCTATAAATATCGACTCACACACCTCAACGACATCACCCCTAACCTCATTCAACTGTCAATTGCACCAATTCGTACCTGCATTGCTCGTTGAAATCCTTAGACGACCGACTCCAAGTTAAAACCTGTTCTCCCTCAATTCGTTACGTGTTCAGGTAATTCTTGTGGCCATCATACTCGTTTTCATCATATAATCAAAAGCCCTCTGTCAAATTGCAATGACAGAGGGATCTTCGATTCGAATTTTGGGTTTAAATATCTAGGGTTCATACGGGATTTGGGGGCTGGATTGGGGTTGTGTTTAAAACAATTATTTTCTAGATTGTAACACAACAAAGCCCGTAGTCGGGTGGTTTGTAACAACGAAGCCCGTAGTCGGGTGGTTTGAAACACAACGAAAATTTTTAAATATTGTTTTATAAAAAGTTGTATTTATTCAACTCATTCTATTTACGTCATTTTTTTGCCTTGTATGTGATTTTACACCTAGCCCCTGAATTATAACAGATTTACTTTTAGGCCTCTGAAATAAAAAAATAATAAAGTTTCTTTTAATATGTTTGTTCTTTTTTTTTCAAAAAAATTACTTATTAATTTTTTTAATGGCTTTGTTACGGTTTCGTTTTTTTGTATAAACATGTTGGAATATTACTAGCTATTTCGTTGCAACGTGCGAGTTTGCGTAAAGTTTTTTTATATTAATTTCCGAGTATGTTTATTTATTTCATAAATGATATTATTTTTAACGATTTCATTTTTTATGACTTTATTTTATAAGTTTTCAACAACGTTAGTTTTCTTTTACGATTTAAGACTACACGCGTGAGCACGACTTTAGTTTCCATTAAACTATAATCACGATCCGTATCTTACTCTTGTTGCTTTTTAATATGTTTTTCCTTGGAAGTCGTACCAATAGATAATGCATGTACACTTGATTATGGGACATAGAGATGCTACAGTATTAGTAAAAAACATGTCATATTTCTAAAAAAAGTATTTGCTAAAAGTATAAGTGAGAGGCAAAATATTTATACCATTTGATTTACGTTCGTGAATATTCTATTTGTTTATTTAGTTCGTTAATTTATGTGTATTTATATTCGTTTATTTATATACTATGTTATATACGCATGTGTTATATTTGATTGTTTAATACAAAAATGAAAGTATAAAAATGTGTAAAAAAATAAAATAATGTATAATACAAGAAATAAAATTATTTGTTTCTATAATTAAGTAACGATTATAATTTAAATTTTATATTATCTTTTTAAAAAATAAAAAACATTAACATAATTTAATTTTGAAAGTACTTAAAATAGAGAAAATTAGAAGATTTTGATAAGAAAAAATATGATGATGATAATTGACATTTTTTAGAATAATTTATTAGAATAAGGATATGTTTATATCCATTTATGTTTGTTTATTTACGTTTATTTATGTCCATCCGTTTATGTTCGTTTATATTCATACAAAATTTCAAATACATATAATTACGCATGTATATATATATGGTTATATGTTTATATGTATAGGTTTTGTGTGATATATGTGTTAATATTTTTATTTATGCTTAATATTTTTCAATTTTTAATTTATAAAATTTGTTTGTTTGTGTGTATATATATATACTAGGTTAAAATCCCGTGTATTACACGGATTGAATAAATAAATGAAATGTTATATAGTTAGTAATAAAAAAATTATATTTTTAAAAACTCGTGTAATACACGGGTTAAATAAACCGGTGTATTATATCAGTGTAATAAAATATAATGTAATTTGTTAACACACACACTCGTCAAAATATGTTTTAAAAAAATATAATTTGTTATGACAGTTATAAGCTCTGTTAAGTTAATTTCTAAAACATTTTTTTCACGAAGTATTAACTTTTTTATTTAATTGATAAATGTTAATTCATATTAAATTTATTTAATTGATGATATAATAATTATTTATAATTAAATATTAAGTATTAGTAATTAGATTTATATTAAAAATATAAAATTAAATTCTCTTAATATCATTATTCAATAGGAGATAAAGACGTGAAAAAAAGATAAAAATGAACCAGAAAGTGACACGTATTCATATGATATTTATTTATTAATACAAAGATTATTATTTAATATTCATTATTTAATAGGAGAGAGAAACGAAAAAAATAATATTTAATAAGAGAGAGATGCGAGAAAATAATGGTGAGAAGTGTAACATTCTCTATTTTTCTGAGCATTGTATTCATTTTTGTTTTCAATAATAACACGTTTCGATTTTGTGCATATGTTCCGCAATTATATATATATACACAATTCATTAAAAATAACCAAAAATTTTATACAATTTTTATAAAAATAAAAATTGTTTTGGAATTTGACTCAAAGTGATCACAAACCAAGAAAACAAGCCCAATTTTGACTTCTCAAAGTCAAAACAGTCCAAGAACTCAAAAATTGACCTGTTTGACTTTCAAAAGTCAAACAGGGCCGAATTCGTGCAATTCAAGCCCGGAAACGAGTCCAATTGAGTCCAGTGGGTTCCATCTCACGCATAAACAACGAATCGATCATATCCAGACCCAAAAATCATACCAATCTGACTCTTGATTTCAGTTGACTTTTTTTCGAGTCAAACATGGATGAATTTGATCAAAATCAAGAAATTCAAACCAATTTGAATTCCCGAAATTGAGCTCCAGTCGATCGCGAGTGTACCTGGACCATTATCCAGACCTAATCCAACTCCAATTCGTCGAATTATGCCTAACTAACCTCGCGATTATCACGGTCCAAATTTTAAAATCAAATTGAGAGTTTGAGATAATATTTATTAAATTAAACCATTCATACGCATTCTCATACCCACATACGAACTCCCTGAAACTTCATTCGCACCTCATTGCACGTCTGGAGCCCGATCGATCCTCAAGAACAGCCGAACCAAAGTCGTACTCGTCCGCGCTCGTTACACAACCAAAACACGTAAGTAATACATCATTCGATTCGTAATCCCATTCCGTTCGAAAGCTCTCTGCCAATTCGTAATGGCAGAGGGTATCAAGAACAATTGAAACTAGGGTTCTTGTTTATACGTAATCGGATTGGGGATTTGATGAATCGTATTTTCTTTCGTATTTAAAATTTTGAGTTACTTAATACTCAGCGAAACCATCTGGTCTGACTGGTTAGGCTACTGCACCATCAGACCCGATGGCCCGGGTTCGAAACCCGCAAGCCGCAAACGCGGTTGGTTCTTTTTGCGCGTGTCCCAGTAGTCGGTCCGGTCCCCTACCGCGAACACGTTATGGGAATTTCAATCCAGTTGCCGGACAAGAAACACCCACTGGTCCGGTGGCAAACAACAAATCCCTACACAGGAACCACCCGGGTTCGAGCCGGGTGGCCTGTTTTATTTTTTTGAGCGACTTTTACAACTCGGAATTTTATAAAAAAAATTATTTTTATAAACCTTGAAACATTTAGAACAGAATGTAACTAGAATCGCCAATTTTCGATATAAACTCAATTTATTTCGAATTTCTTTGTTTAAAATTGTATATTTATTTATTTTAAAAACAAAGTTTAAATTTTTATTTATTTATTTAACGTAAATAAATTTCCAAATAAAAATAGTGACTTTATAAAATATCTCCCATTTTTGAAACCCAACGTTATAAAGTTGATAACTTTATTTTAGGAATAAACAAAAACTCATTTTTATAATAAAATATAGTTAAATGTATATTTTTATACATAAATGTTATTTTACAATTTTATAAATAAATAAATGACGTGAAAAATGATTTATTTAATTTATATTTAAATATAATTTCCACACTATTTTCTAACTAAATAAATAATTAATAATTAATTAATTTATTTAGTTATTTCCAAATCGACGTAAATTCAATCCTTCCTTTTTAACTAGTTATTTTAAATCTTTTGATTAATACCACACCCGTTTTAAATACAAATCCATAAACACAACTCGTCGTACACACGTCCAATTCCATCCTACACTTAGACCAATTCTATTTTATACGATAGTGATTGGAAATCCATATGCTTTGCACACTAGGTTAACGTGGTGAATTGCAAGGATCAATCTTATTATTCATTTTCGTGTGCTAGCTATACATTGAATCAAGTGAGTATTACATAGCCCCTCTTTACATTTTTACGCTTTTTGGGGTGAAACATGAACCATATTACACAATTGTTTTTACATTTTTACAAACAACACAAACACAAATCCGCTTTACATGCATGTGTGAAATTTGAGCTTTATGTTTGAGTACTAGGTGTGTCAACTGTTTATGTGCAATGTTTGTGCAATCATTAACTATACAAGCCGACGGTAAACAATGATAGTTCTATTGAGTCTGACAAACCCACCCAGATTGGGGTGATTGTTACCGACAACACAATTTGCATGCTAGTTACAAAGGTTTGATTGTACTTTAGTTACACAATAGTTGCTCCTCATAAATGCCTTATTTATCATGATTTGTAAATGATTTGTTATTCAATTCATATACTATCTATGTACAAACCTGTGTATGCTCACCAACTTTATAGTTGACCTTATTTTGTTCATGTTTCAGGTACTAACGTGTGAGTGTGATCAAGAAATTGCTACATTTAAGTTTGGACCTAGTAAATTTTAAATAAGGATTTTTATGTGTTTCAATTTATGTGCTCGTTTGAATTTTGGTTGTGTTTGTTTGAAATGAAAGTTGATGTTTAATATATTGCAATCTAGTCGACCTTGTGCTCATGAACAGTCTACATGTCCCGCCCCGACGTTTCCGCCGTCGGTTGGGGTGTGACAGAAGTAACCAGAAAGTGAATGCCTCCCCGTCGTGCTCCCGTGGTCAACAACAACACCGATATAGCTGCTATCCTTGCTCAACTAGTAACTCAACTCACTCAAGCTAATGGAGCCGCACATGGTAACCCTGGAACTAATGGTGGTGGTGGTGCCAACCCACCACAATGCACCTTCAAACACTTCAACTCGTGTAATCCTCTCAAGTTCTATGGTAACGAGGGAGCCACAGGACTACTGCAATGGTTTGAAAGTATTGAGGGCACCTTCCTGAATAGTGACTGTCCCGATAACCTCCGTGTTCGTCATGCCACAAGTGTCTTTCAAAAACGGGCACTCACGTGGTGGAATGGGAAAAGAAGGAATAGGGGCGTAGAGGCAGCAATGGCCTTACCATGGGATGAGGTTAAGAGACTAATGACCGAGGAGTTATGTCCTCGGAATGAGATGAAGAAACTTGAATCTGAGTTTTGGGATCTTGCTCAAGACAGTGGTGAGAGTCTGGCTTATACAACTCGGTTCCATGAGTTGAGTCTCCTTGTGCCCCACATGGTCACACCTTTATCTCGCTGCATTGATAAGTACATTGGTGGATTGCCTAGGCAGATTCAGGATACTGTCTTAGGGAGAAATCCCACAACACTTGAAGATGCTATCCGGTTATCTGCTACTTTGACCGACAACCATGTAAAAGCAGGAACGCTGACTAGAAAGGGCACTAAGAAAACTGCTGACACCATAACAACCTCTACACCTGTTAAAGAAACTAAAGCTGAACCCTACCACAATAATAAGAAAAGGAAAGCTAAGAACTATGCTGTGGTCACTCCTGCTATCCCAGTGAACCAAGTTGCTCCCATGGCTCAAGCACCAGCCAAGAAGCCATATGTTGGGATCTACCCACTCTGTGCTACCTGCAACTATCACCACCTCCAAAGCATTCCCTGCCGCCTTTGCACCCACTGCGGGAAGTATGGCCACACGGTAAATGTTTGTAGAGCCAAGGCACTTACAGGTCAAGTCAACCCTCCAGCCCGAACTAACCAGCAAGTGGCAAATCAAGGTGTTCTTGCCATTGCAAATGGGCTTGCTTTCTATGAATGTGGCAATCCGAATCACTTCCGCAATCAGTGCCCGAAGTTCATAAATGCTAATCAGGGCGGAGCTCGTGGGCATGCTTTCAACATAAACGCCAATGAAGCTCAGGCCAGCGATGATGTGGTTAACGGTACGTTCCTTATAAATAATCAATATGCCTCCATTTTATTTGATACCGGTGCAGATAAGAGTTTTGTGTCATTTAACTTTGAACCCTTACTTGCAAAAACCCGATCCAAATTAGAGAAAACCTTCACCGTCGAAGTAGCAAATGGTGACTCCCTTACGATTGACTCCATTATCAATGACTGCTCTCTAGAACTTAATGATCATACATTCCCAATCAACCTCGTGCCAATGCCACTAGGGAGTTTTGACATCATCATAGGCATGGATTGGCTCTCATCTCACCATGCCGAAGTCATCTGTTTCGAGAAGTGTATCCGAATACCCCTTCCGTCGGGAGAAACACTAAGAGTCTTTGATGAAAAGCCTTGTAAAGGACTCCAGTTAATGTCGTGCACAACTGCCTAAAAGTACTTACGAAAGAAGTACGTAGCCTTCTTAGCCCATATTGTCCAAAAGGATGTCAAGGAGAAGAAAGTTGAAGACATCCCCATTATCCGAGAATTTCCCGAAGTATTCCCCGAAGACTTATCTGGTCTTCCACCCGTTCGACAAGTGGAATTTCGCATTGACCTTGTACCTGGAGCTAACCCCGTGGCTAGAGCTCCATACCGTCTTGCACCTTCTGAAATGCAAGAGCTGGCAAGTCAACTCCAAGAGCTCTCCGACAAGGGTTTCATTCGTCCAAGTCATTCACCGTGGGGTGCACCTGTCTTATTTGTCAAGAAGAAGGATGGATCATTCCGCATGTGTATTGACTACCGCGAGCTCAACAAGCTCACCATCAAGAACCGTTATCCTTTGCCTAGAATTGATGATCTCTTTGACCAACTTCAAGGCTCTACTTGCTTCTCAAAGATTGATCTTCGATCTGGTTATCACCAACTCCGTGTGCAAGAGGAAGTTATACCTAAGACAGCCTTCCGAACAAGATATGGTCACTACGAGTTTATGGTCATGCCTTTTGGGCTAACCAATGCACCCGCGGTCTTTATGGACCTCATGAATCGGGTGTGCAAACCATATCTCAACAAATTTGTGATCGTCTTTATTGACGATATCTTAATCTATTCCAAGACAAAAGCCGATCATGAGCAACATCTTAGATTGGTTTTGGATCTCTTGAAGAAAGAGCAACTATATGCCAAGTTCTCCAAATGTGAGTTTTGGCTAAAGGAGGTTCAATTTCTGGGCCATATCGTTAACGAAAAGGGAATTCATGTTGACCCTGCAAAAATCAAAGCCGTTAAGAATTGGAATGTTCCTAAGACCCCTACTGAAGTTCGTTCTTTTCTTGGTCTTGCGGGATATTATCGTCGTTTCATTTCGAATTTCTCGAAGATTGCTGTTCCCCTCACCGCTTTGACTCACAAGGGTAAACCTTATGAATGGGGACCAAAACAAGAAGAAGCTTTCCAAACTCTCAAGCAAAAGTTATGCAATGCTCCTATATTGACCCTCCCTGAAGGGAATGACGATTTCGTTGTCTATTGTGATGCCTCCAACCAGGGTCTCGGTTGTGTCCTCATGCAACGAGGCAAAGTGATCGCTTATGCATCAAGGCAACTTAAGATTCATGAGAAAAATTATACGACGCACGCTCTCGAGTTGGGTGCGGTCGTCTTCGCATTGAAGATTTGGAGACATTACCTCTATGGCACAAAATGTGTGGTGTTCACCGGCCACAAAAGTCTCCAGCACATCTTCAACCAAAAAGAACTCAATATGAGACAACGACGTTGGGTTGAACTCCTTAACGACTATGACTGCCAGATTCGTTACCATCCCGGCAAAGCGAATGTTGTAGCCGACGCTTTGAGTCGTAAGGACCATGTCATACTCCATTGTGTCCGAATCCAAACTGACATTCAAAGCCGCATCCTAGAAGCTCAACACGTCTCGATCACCGAAGGTAACATGTATGATGAAATGTCGTGTGGTGTTGAACTCCAGCTTGAATCTAAACCCAATGGCTTACTTTACTACTTGAACCGTATTTGGATTCCTGATCGTGATGATCTCCGTACATTTCTCATGAACGAGACTCACAAGACTCGTTATTCTATTCATCCCGGTGCGGATAAAATGTACCAAGACCTTCGCCATCAATATTGGTGGCCCGGTATGAATAAAGACATTGCTATCTATGTTGCAAAATGTCTAACTTGCTCCAAAGTCAAAGCCGAACACCAACGTCCATCCGGTTTACTTGAACAGCCGGAAATCCCCGTGTGGAAATGGGAGAATTTAGCTATGGATTTTATTACCAAACTCCCTCGCACTTCAAGTGGTTATGATAGCATCTAGGTGATCATTGACCGTCTCACTAAATCTGCTCACTTCTTGCCTATCCGTGAAGATTATCGGATTGAGAAACTGGCCCGAATTTACATTAAAGAAATTGTGAGTTGTCACGGTGTACCACTGAACATAATTTCCGATAGAGATGCTCGTTTTACCTCCCGTTTCTGGCAATCTCTCCAAACTGCTCTTGGCACTCGATTGGATTTGAGCACGGCTTACCACCCCCAAACTGATGGTCTGACCGAGCGAACAATCCAAACTCTTGAGGACATGCTTAGGGCTTGTGTAATTGATTTTGGTGGAAATTGGGATTCACATATATCCCTAATCGAGTTCTCTTACAACAATAGCTATCACACAAGTATCAATATGGCTCCATTTGAAGCTCTTTATGGTCGTAAATGCCGTTCTCCTATATGTTGGAACGAGATTGGTGAAGCACAAATCACCGGTCCCGAACTAATTCAAGAAATATCCGATAAGATCCTTCAAATCCGTGACAACATCCGAGTAGCGAGGAGTCGGCAAAAGAGTTATGCCGACAAACGACGAAAACCCTTGGAATTCCAAGTCGGCGATCTTGTTCTTCTAAAGGTGTCTCCATGGAAGGATGTGATCCGTTTTGGAAAGAAAGGCAAACTAGCACCTCGTTACGTGGGTCCATTCAAGATCCTTGAAAGGATTGGGAAAGTGGCTTACAAACTCGAGTTACCTCCATCACTTGCCAACATACATTCTACATTTCATGTGTCCAACCTAAAAAATGCCTTGCTGATGAGAATCTCCATATACCCCTTGACGATGTGCGCATTGACGAAACGATGCACTTCGTTGAGAGACCAGCGGAGATCATAGATTCTGAGATCAAGAGACTCAGGCGAAGCCGTATCCCTATTGTCAAAGTTCGTTGGGAATCTAAGCGTGGACCTGAGTTTACTTGGGAACGTGAAGACCAAATGAAGCTCAAATACCCACACCTCTTTGATGGTTCAGTCGCCTCAGCTAGTTAAATTTCCGGACGAAATTTCCTTAACAAGGGGAGACTGTAACATTCTCTATTTTTCCGAGCATTGTATTCATTTTCGTTTTCAATAATAACACGTTTCGATTTTGTGCATATGTTCCGCAATTATATATATATACACAATTCATTAAAAATAACCAAAATTTTTATACAATTTTTATAAAAATAAAAATTGTTTTGGAATTTGACTCAAAGTGATCACAAACCAAGAAAACAAGCCCAATTTTGACTTCTCAAAGTCAAAACAGCCCAAGAACTCAAAAATTGACCTGTTTGACTTTCAAAAGTCAAACAGGGCCGAATTCGTGCAATTCAAGCCGGAAACGAGTCCAATTGAGTCCAGTGGGTTCCATCTCACGCATAAACAACGAATCGATCATATCCAAACCCAAAAATCATACCAATCTGAGTCTTGATTTCAGTTGACTTTTTTTCGAGTCAAACATGGATGAATTTGATCAAAATCAAGAAATTCAAACCAATTTGAATTCCCGAAATTGAGCTCCAGTCGATCGCGAGTGTACCTGGACCATTATCCAGACCTAATCCAACTCCAATTCGTCGAATTATGCCTAACTAACCTCGCGATTATCACGGTCCAAATTTTAAAATCAAATTGAGAGTTTGAGATAATATTTATCAAATTAAACCATTCATACGCATTCTCATACCCACATACGAACTCCCTGAAACTTCATTCGCACCTCATTGCACGTCTGGAGCCCGATCGATCCTCAAGAACAGCCGAACCAAAGTCGTACTCGTCCGCGCTCGTTACACAACCAAAACACGTAAGTAATACATCATTCGATTCGTAATCCCATTCCGTTCGAAAGCCCTCTGCCAATTCGTAATGGCAGAGGGTATCAAGAACAATTGAAACTAGGGTTCTTGTTTATACGTAATCGGATTGGGGATTTGATGAATCGTATTTTCTTTCGTATTTAAAATTTTGAGTTACTTAATACTCAACGAAACCATCTGGTCTGACTGGTTAGGCTACTGCACCATCAGACCAGATGGCCCGGGTTCGAAACCCGCAAGCCGCAAACGCGGTTGGTTCTTTTTGCGCGTGTCCCAGTAGTCGGTCCGGTCCCCTACCGCGAACACGTTATGGGAATTTCAATCCAGTTGCCGGACAAGAACCACCCACTGGTCCGCGCGGCAAACAACAAATCCCTACACAGGAACCACCCGGGTTCGAGCCGGGTGGCCTGTTTTATTTTTTTGAGCGACTTTTACAACTCGGAATTTTATAAAAAAATTATTTTTATAAACCTTGAAACATTTAGAACAGAATGTAACTAGAATCGCCAATTTTCGATATAAACTCAATTTATTTCGAATTTCTTTGTTTAAAATTGTATATTTATTTATTTTAAAAACAAAGTTTAAATTTGTATTTATTTATTTAAAGTAAATAAATTTCCAAATAAAAATAGTGACTTTATAAAATATCTCCCATTTTTGAAACCCAACGTTGTAAAGTTGATAACTTTATTTTAGGAATAAACAAAAACTCATTTTTATAATAAAATATAGTTAAATGTATATTTTTATACATAAATGTTATTTTACAATTTTATAAATAAATAAATGACGTGAAAAATGATTTATTTAATTTATATTTAAATATAATTTCCACACTATTTTCTAACTAAATAAATAATTAATAATTAATTAATTTATTTAGTTATTTCCAAATCGACGTAAATTCAATCCTTCCTTTTTAACTAGTTATTTTAAATCTTTTGATTAATACCACACCCGTTTTAAATACAAATCCATAAACACAACTCGTCGTACACACGTCCAATTCCATCCTACACTTAGACCAATTCTATTTTATACGATAGTGATTGGAAATCCATATGCTTTGCACACTAGGTTAACGTGGTGAATTGCAAGGATCAATCTTATTATTCATTTTCGTGTGCTAGCTATACATTGAATCAAGTGAGTATTACATAGCCCCTCTTTACATTTTTACGCTTTTTGGGGTGAAACATGAACCATATTACACAATTGTTTTTACATTTTTACAAACAACACAAACACAAATCCGCTTTACATGCATGTGTGAAATTTGAGCTTTATGTTTGAGTACTAGGTGTGTCAACTGTTTATGTGCAATGTTTGTGCAATCATTAACTATACAAGCCGACGGTAAACAATGATAGTTCTATTGAGTCTGACAAACCCACCCAGATTGGGGTGATTGTTACCGACAACACAATTTGCATGCTAGTTACAAAGGTTTGATTGTACTTTAGTTACACAATAGTTGCTCCTCATAAATGCCTTATTTATCATGATTTGTAAATGATTTGTTATTCAATTCATATACTATCTATGTACAAACCTGTGTATGCTCACCAACTTTATAGTTGACCTTATTTTGTTCATGTTTCAGGTACTAACGTGTGAGTGTGATCAAGAAATTGCTACATTTAAGTTTGGACCTAGTAAATTTTAAATAAGGATTTTTATGTGTTTCAATTTATGTGCTCGTTTGAATTTTGGTTGTGTTTGTTTGAAATGAAAGTTGATGTTTAATATATTGCAATCTAGTCGACCTTGTGCTCATGAACAGTCTACATGTCCCGCCCCGACGTTTCCGCCGTCGGTTGGGGTGTGACAAGAAGTAACCAGAAAGTGACACGTGTCCTTCAATATTTTTATTTATTAGAGTAATAAGATATTGAATTGTTTGTGAAACAAGTTGTGAGGCCGGCATGGTCGCCTGCTACACACACCGGCACATATTTATTTTTAGGTTCTAAATGTGTCATTGGAATATATTAATTTTTGTTTACATTATTTAGAAATGAGTAATCGTTACGTATGTTTTGACGTAACGCACAATTAAGCTTTATTGGTTTTTTTTAAAAGGGAAATTGCATATATCTTTCTTTAAGCTTCTATATTTTCTCAAAATACAAATTTTCAATACGTGTTATGCATTTAAAGCATGATTTAAAAAATATATAATTTTAAAAGTAGATGCTTTCTTTATTTGCTTGATAATTTCTCAAAGGTCCAATCGGGGCATCATCGTGTAAACCGGGAACGGAAATCTCGGAGTTAGGTTTAAAGTTAAAAGCACCTAACGGAGTGGGTGGAGTTGTGTTGTTTTCTTCCAAGTTCAGGTCAACTCCCTCTCTCTCATTTCAAAATACCTTTCAATTTAACCGTTTCATCCCATCTCACTGAAAAAATTATTAACGATCTACCTAATCCTCCATTATTTACACAGCAAATCGGAGATCCGGACTGGTACAAAAGAAATGGCAAAATATCTTCAGTTGTTGCGTTTTGCTTTTTCGGATTGATGTCATTTTGAAACCCTGAGCAGCGATCATTTGAAGCAGCAGGTATGGAGAGTTATTTGAATGATAATTTTGACGTGAAGCCGAAGAACTCATCGGAGGAAGCGTTAGAGAGATGGAGGAAGCTGTGTTGGTTGGTGAAGAATAAGAAACGGCGTTTCCGTTTCACGGCTAATCTCTCCAAGCGTTTTGAAGCTCGTGCTATTCAACGATCCAATCTGGTTCATCTTCTTTCTCTTTCGCATCTGTTTTGTTGTTCGTGAATATGTTGCGTTGTTGCTATTTTGCCTTTTGTGTTGAGTTCCAAGTGAATCTGGCGAAATTTAACCGTGTGGTTGATTAATTGAGCTGATTCGGCTTCTTATCACAGAAGTTAGCATTTGAAATCACATCACGATTTGTAGATTTCTATCTATGAAACAAACCTAAGCTGTAGGTACTCCGGCTTATGGAAAACTTCGTGACTTAGGTTTATAAACTATGAAGCATTGGATATGAGTATCTCTTACGAAATTTGAACGGGGCAAGACGCTCTGTTTACAACCACGATTTGAAGGAATAACTTCATAGTAGAGACATCTTTAGAAGGGGGAATGGATCTAGCTATAACAGGGCTTAAATTGACAAAATCCTCATTCTAGGAAATTTGTTCAAGAATAAACTACTTGGAAGTAGTAATTACTAATTGATTACTTATAACTCTAGGTTACCCTATACAAGTCTCAACCACTTGAGCACTCATACTAGAATCATTCAGATGTTATAAACATGCCTTGATTTTAATTATATGCAGTTTTATAAATAGAAAATATCACGTACCTACCAACATATACATCTTCATTCTACCGAATAAATCTCATTTTAAAGTTAGATCCAAACAAGCTTCATTTGACAAAATACACAACAAGCTTAAATAGGGTGACTAATTGGATAATATGAATTTCTCTGTGATGGAGTATAAATTAAACCATATTTTGTGACTACTAAAGAAGATATAACTTTGTTGTCACTTTGCAGCAACAGTCAACTGGTTGTTTGGTGCTGCTATCTGCTGATTGGATGGCTGTAGTTTGTAACTGAACAGTTAGTTGATTGTATATGTGCTGACCCTATAGTTAACTTCTAAAGCAAAAAGTGGCAGTCAAATAATGTTATGCTGGATATTAATCCTCTACAAAGTTGCCATCACTTTCTGAAAAGATAAATTTGCAAAACTTAGAAACTTAGATCAATATAAACAGTTTTTCCATGGAAATATCGCTCTGATGCCTTTATGTTGTGTATCCCAAACTGTTACACTGGCTTGATGCTACTTTTGTTTTTATGATGCATTTAAACTTGTAGGAGAGTCTAAGAACCTTGATGCTGGTTTCACATGCAGCAATTCAGTTTCTCAGTGGTATGCATCTAAAAAATATACTAAAAGTCACCCCTTTCATAATTGTAGGAGTCTTCATGTTAACTTTTACCTGAGTTCTTCCAGGTATAACCTACAGTGTACCTGAGGAAGTCAAAGCTGCAGGCTTTCAAATTGGTCCTGATGAATTAGGATCAATAGTTGAAGGCCGCAATTCCGAGAAGCTGAAAGCTCATGATGGGGTTGAAGGCATTGTCAAAAAGATCTCCACATCAACTACCTCTGGAATTTCTACTTCAGAGGATTTACTTAACAAAAGAAAAAACATTTATGGAATTAATCAATTCACTGAAAGCCCTTCAAAGGGTTTCTTGATTTATGTATGGGAAGCCCTCCAAGACACAACATTAATGATACTTGGTTTATGTGCATTTGTGTCTTTGATTGTTGGCATTACAATGGAAGGGTGGCCAAAGGGTGCTCATGATGGTCTTGGGATTGTTGCAAGCATTTTACTGGTTGTATTTGTTACTGCCACAAGTGATTATAGACAGTCTTTACAGTTTAAAGATTTGGATAAAGAGAAAAAGAAAATTACTATCCAAGTTACTAGAAATGACTGCAGACAAAAGATTTCAATATACGAGCTTCTCGTTGGTGATATCGTTCATCTTGCTGTTGGTGATCAGGTCCCTGCTGATGGACTATTTGTTTCTGGTTTTTCATTACTGATAAATGAATCAAGTTTAACAGGAGAAAGTGATCCCAAAACTGTAACTGCTGAGAATCCGTTCTTATTATCTGGAACTAAAGTTCAAAATGGTTCATGTAAGATGGTTGTTACTACAGTTGGAATGAGAACCCAATGGGGAAAATTAATGGCAACTTTAAGTGAAGGTGGAGATGATGAGACCCCGTTACAAGTTAAATTAAATGGAGTAGCAACAATTATTGGGAAAATTGGACTGTTTTTTGCTGTTATTACTTTTTCAGTTTTGGTGCAAGGACTGTTTGTGCGCAAGATGCAGGATGGTTCCCACTGGATTTGGTCTGGAGATGATGCCCTTGAGATGCTTGAATACTTTGCTATTGCTGTTACAATTGTGGTGGTTGCAGTGCCGGAGGGACTACCGTTAGCGGTGACGCTGAGTCTTGCATTTGCCATGAAAAAGATGATGAACGATCGAGCTCTTGTTCGCCACCTTGCAGCTTGTGAAACTATGGGATCTGCCACTAATATTTGCAGTGACAAAACTGGCACCCTAACTACAAATCATATGACACTTGTTAAAGCTTGGATTTGTGGAGAAATCAGGGAAGTGAAATCTGCCTCAACTTTCTTTTCTACAATCCCTGATTCTGTTGTTGGAATGTTAGTTGAATCGATCTTTAATAACACCGGTGGTGAAGTGGTTAAAACTGATAAAAACGCTACTGAAATTCTTGGTACACCAACTGAAACAGCTCTTTTGGAATTTGGTCTAATGCTCAAAGAAAAACAAACAGAGCCTCAAAAGTCAAAGCTGGTGAAAGTTGAACCGTTTAATTCTGAAAAGAAACGTATGGCGGTAGTTCTAGAACTCCCTGATGGATGTTTCCGAGCCCACTGTAAGGGTGCTTCTGAAATTATTTTAGGTGCATGTGATAAAGTCTTGAATGAAAATGGTGAGGTTATTACTCTTGATGAAAAATTAAACAATCATTTGAAAAAAATGATTGAACTATTAGCCAATGAAGCTCTTAGAACTCTTTGCCTTTGCTGCAAGGAATTAGGAAATGAATTCAATTCCAAAGATCTGATTCCGTTTGAGGGTTATACTTTAATTGGGATTGTGGGTATTAAAGATCCTGTTCGTCCAGGTGTGAAGGAATCTGTTGCAATTTGCAGATCAGCTGGTATTACTGTGCGTATGGTTACGGGTGATAACATAAACACTGCAAAAGCAATTGCTAGAGAATGTGGGATATTAACAGATGATGGAATAGCCATTGAAGGTCCAGACTTTCGTGAAAAGACCGAGGAAGAGTTGTTCAAACTTATTCCTAAAATTCAGGTGCTTTTGGGTTCCTTAATGTTAGTTTTATTTTCAAAATTATTTATTTATTTGATTAACTTTTTTTTTAAAATCCTACAAGGTGATGGCAAGGTCTTCTCCAATGGATAAGCATACACTTGTGAAACAATTGAGAACTACATTCGAGGAGGTTGTTGCTGTCACAGGAGATGGCACTAATGATGCTCCAGCACTTCATGAAGCAGATATCGGACTTGCAATGGGAATTGCAGGGACAGAGGTAACCACTTAGTTATTCTAGACTCCTCAGATGAAATATTGTTCAAATCTAATAGTTTATTACTATAACTTATTACGCGTGTTTGTTTTATCCAGGTGGCAAAAGAGAGTGCTGACGTGATCATCCTAGACGATAATTTCTCTACAATTGTAACCGTGGCAAAGTGGGGTCGCTCAGTTTATGTGAACATACAGAAATTTGTTCAGTTTCAGCTGACGGTTAACGTTGTTGCCCTAATTGTCAACTTTTCTTCTGCCTGTCTAACAGGTAATCATGCAATGAGATCCTTTAAGGGTCACTTTTAGTTTTTATTATTATTTTTTTAATTTAATTTTGTGTTTGCAGGAAGTGCTCCTCTGACTGCTGTTCAGCTGCTGTGGGTAAACATGATAATGGATACACTGGGAGCACTTGCATTAGCCACTGAACCTCCTACAGACGAATTAATGGAGCGATTACCAGTCGGACGAAAAGGAAACTTTATAACAAATGTTATGTGGAGGAACATTATGGGACAATCATTATATCAATTTGTGGTTATATGGTTCCTTCAGACTCGAGGAAAATCAGCCTTTCACCTTGACAACTCAGACGCGGATTTGGTTCTCAACACACTTATCTTCAACGCGTTTGTCTTCTGTCAGGTTAGTTAAATAATTAATAAATAGATAAACAAATATATAAATAAATTTTCCGGGTTTTATTTATGTTGTTTTGAAATGTGCAGGTGTTCAATGAGATCAGCTCCAGGGAGATGGAGAAAATAGATGTGTTTAAAGGAATACTAAAAAACTATGTGTTTCTGTGTGTTTTAACATGCACAGTCATCTTCCAGATCATAATCATTGAATTTTTGGGCACCTTTGCAAACACAAGTCCTCTGACTCTTCCCCAGTGGTTTGCAAGTGTCATTATTGGTTTCCTAGGCATGCCTATTGCTGCTGCTGTCAAGATGATTCCTGTTGGGTCCAGATAGAAGACCAAATTTGGTTATAGACACATTCTAAACGTGCTTTTATTGCATCTTCTAAACTTTTGCCATTAGACTCTTTGTGAATTACAGATTTAATCTTTGGTTTGACATATTTTGATCTCATCATGGTTATTTCCTATTATCATGGTTTTAAAAAGTGCGCCTAGGCGCGAGGCGACCTCAGGCGCAAAAAGTTGCGCTTTTGATGGCTTAAGGCGAGTGTAAACGAAAGGCGCAGGTGAGACACCCTTTTTTGGCAAAAATTTGGCATGAGGCGTGCGTCTCATGTACACGGTCTTCTTTTGTGTTGCAGAATGTTGTACAACGTGCTTTTTAGGTTGTACATGTAGGTTATTTATATCTTAAAATATATATTAGTTTATTATAGTTAAGTTTTTAAGTAGGGGATGTTAAAAACCTATGATATATATAAAAAAAATTATATAATCATTTTGCTCATCGCGTATAAAAAGCTCACCGCTTTGACGCTTTGGTTTTAGACCCCGTCGCTTTTGTACGCCTTTCGCTTTTTAAAACCAAACATATTATATAATTTGTAAAAATGTTTGTTAGGTAAACCCACCGATTACCAAATCCACCTTTTGCAACCGTGATGCCACAAAAGTCCATAATAGAGACTAATTTTAAACTTGAAAATATGACCGTTCATATGGGAATTCGATATGTGACAAGATGGAATTCAACTCGCATATTATAAAGAATATCTGAATGACTTGTTTTATTTTGTTTTGAGTTTTATTTATCCATTTCCTTTGTCCATAAGTACAATTAGGAATCCCATTTAAGCTATGCAATTCAACTCAATATCATATCACTAGGTTAGAATCCCGTGTATTACACGGATTGTATATTAAAAACGATATAACTTATAAATTTGTAAATACATCGTAACTTGTCAGACTATTATGATCGTCTCGAGATACATCAAGTGGAAATATGTATATAACAAATTAGTATTTTTCTTTAATTAGTTATATTTTGATTTCCTATTATGTATTCTTATTTAATATAATTAGTATTTTTCTTTAATAATATAATTATTATTTAATAAGATACATGTGCATTTATTAGGAGAGAGAGACAGAAAAACCAATATGAGGAGGTACGAGAAAGTGACAAGTGTCCATCTTAAACTTTTATTTATTAGTATAGATTAATATTTTCTTTAAATATATATTGTTGTTAAAAATAGGAGGTGCATTTAATAAGAGTGAGAGGCGAGAAAAAAATGATGAGAATGAATGTGGAGACGACACTTGGCATGGAAAAACCTTTATTTATTAGATAGTATAGATTATATAAAAATACGTTGCATACTAGTATAATTAAAAAGCATTCAAAGGAGCTTGCAGACATAGCAAAAAGATTATTGAGATCATGTATTTTCCATTTCTTTAACAACATTAAGAGCCTCATAAAATCATCATAAACTTGCAGATATAGCTAAAAGATTATTGTAAGAAACAAGATCAAGATTATAGTAACAAACAAATAACAGATTATCAACTAAGCCCAAGATGCAAACCTCATATCCAATTAGAGCTTTGATATTCACTTAAGCAAATTTTCAGACACTTAGTGTCATGGAGTGATGGAGATCCCCAATGTGATTGTAAAGAGAACTAACAAATAACCTAGTCAGCCACCATAATCTAGATTCTATGGTGAAATGTGTACATGCTATAGCCAGTGTTGTAAGCCGATTAATCGCTAGGCGCTCGGCTAAGGAGGAATTTTGACCTAGTCGGTCCAAAAATCGCTAGACGGTCCAAATCGCGCCTAGGCGGCCAGATTCCGGCGAACATTCCGGCGAAAACCTGAAATTTCCGGCAAAAACCTGAAATTTCCGGCCAAATTCCGGCGAAAACCTTTGGTGTGGTTTAAAAATGAACATTTTTATAAAAATTACATATAAAAATGTGTGTATATATATAAAAAACTGAAAATTACATATAAAAATTCCAATCCGATTAATCCCGCTTAGGCCCTACCCCACCGCCCGACTAGCGCCTAGCGATTTTTACAACACTGGCTATAGCATATTACATTCTTGGAATTTGAAAGTAGCAAAATCATATTTATACAATGACAATACTCTACAAAATCACTAATACCATCTAAATAAAACATCTTCCTCAATATACAACTGTAGACAGTCTTTATGACAAAATAAGAATCAAACAAATTGCTCATGTGCAACAAAATACTCTAACTTATTAACTAATCAAACAATATCTTTTGAAAAAACAATCAGATTATGTCACACCCCAACCGGGCGGCGGAACACGTCGGAGTATGACCCGAATTGTGACCAGATTGCTCGTAGCACTTGGAACTATTAAAATTTCATAATTTTATTCAATAATATTAAAAGTGCCTCAAAGGCTACAAATAGTTCAAATAAACAAGACAAAACATAGTTCCAAACAAGATAAAATCAGATTTCAAATTTCTAAGTCCAAGCCTAAGTGTTGAACATAAATCAAGCGTTGCTTGAACTTGGTGCACCTGAAACATGTTTAAAATAAGAGTTATCAACAAAATGAATTGTTGGTGAGCAATCATGGTAGATATAGATATAGTAGTTTAGATAAAGTACAAATTCCATGCTAAGACAAGTAATACATTATAGTCTTATTGTATATACACACAGTCCAAATTAAACCTTCCTTTTAAGATTTATCCAATTCAGATTGTCCAACATATAGTTAACAGTTTTTCAGTTTCAGAATTCTTTACATGCATCCTAGATCAAAGAAATGCATGGGGTAGCTAACCCACATGGTACCACTAATTCCATTCATAGGCTGTCGAAACAGTTAATAATATGAACTAGTGTAATCAACAAATAAGCCATATAATGCAATTAAACAAGTCTAACATAAGGGAATTTGTTTCAAGTTGTGAGATTTGTCAATAGTGTAAGTGTAATTATATAGGAACATGTTTCACCCCAAAAGTGATAAAATGTATAAAGAGGGGCATGAAAACTCACATTGGATTTGTAGGTAGTTTCCAAGCTAAGTTTGATCCAAAGATATAATCCAAAGTAGGTCACAATTAACCTATTATAGTTGTAGTTTAGTCATTTAGTTTAAAGGAATAAGCTAAGGTTCGTTCGTGTTCTCGAATTTGGGAATTTAGGGTTTTGGAAAGTTTAAGGTTTGAAAATGTAATTAGGTTATAGTTTAAGGTATGTAATTAAGATGTAAGTATTACTAAATTATTATGTTTAGTAATTTAAATATGTTTTAAGTAATTAATTATTTAATTACTCATTTAAAAATTTAATTAATAAATCCTTTTATTAACTAAATAGTGAAAAAAATAAATAAATATAATTTAGATATAAATCATATGAATATTTTCTGTTAAATAGTGAATTTTTATAAAATTCATTTATTTTTAGTTTAATTAAATCAATAAATCTATTGATTTAATTACAAGTTAAATTTGTGAAAATTAGTAAAAATGTTTAAAAGTTCCAGAAACTTAATATTTCGTTAAGAATATATAAATTAAGTTTCCTTAATTTTTGTAGGATTTTTGGAATAAGTTTGCTAATATTAAATAAATAATCCAAGTTTTAAAATTAGACTTTTAAATAAATAATTTTATAAACTCAGAAATTTTTCTGTTTTTATTTTATAAAACAGTAGAGAATTTTATTACAAAAATTTGGGCTATTTATTTGTACATTTTCGAGTTGTAAATAAAAAGTTATGAATTTTTAAAGATTAAAGATTTAATTAATAAAAATCAAAAAAATAGGAAAAAGGGTTTTTCCCGGATTCGAACCCGGGTGGGTTCGGTGTGGACACAGGCGCGCAATCACTGGACCAGCCTGGTCTTTGTGCTAATAGTCCAGTAGTTTATTTGATAACCCTTGTCCACGAGGGGACCGGGTTTCAGGGCAGAATCACACGCAAAAACAAGGTGCGGGGCAAGGATCGAACCCGCGACCTTGTTCGAGGGAGACGAGGGTTTTAACCAATAGACCTGGGCTTATGCCATGTCTAACATCAGGCGCGAATTGCTTTTAACACATAACCCCCACTCATCCTCTTCCCCAAACAATCCCGTCCCAAACCCTAGCTCCAAATTCACTCGATTCGATACGGATCGACTGCGATTTTAAGGGGCTTTTGTACCCTGTACAAAAACGAAACTAAAGGCACAAGCATTACCTGTTTTGGTTACGTGATGGATGAGATCGATTGAAACCGTAAGCCTAGTGTTCTTCGGAGTTTGATCGCGATCCAGAGGTGTTTTGCGTTGGATTTGAGAGCTCAGGAAGTGTAAAAGGTATGTTGCGAACGTGTAGGACTTGATATAAGGATTCGATTTCAACTCAAACGCATGAATTGATTCTCAATCGTTTGAAACGGTCGCGGCCATTGATTCGAGATAATTGGTCATGATTGGATTAAATTGGTTCATCATTGAGGTTTGAATTCGTTCATATAACGTTCATACATGATCAGAGATCATTGAATGCGTTTAAATCCGCGAATTGAAACTGAAACTTGTTAGGTTTGACTCTATGAAGTCAAACTTGACAAATTAGGTCAATTTGATTCGTTCAAATGCAACTAGATCCTCACGAGCATTCTGTTATGATCATATAACACTTTCGAATGGTCAATAGGCAGTAGAATTCTATGTATCGATGATTTGGTAGTCGGGTTGGATCCGGTTGACTTTTCTGAGTCAAAAGGCAGCATGGTTGACTTTTAATGTCAAAATACTAGATAAAGTCCAAAATGGATGGGGGGGGGGGGGGGGTTTCAAGTGTATTCATGGAGGTTCAAATTGGATTGAGGGGTTCAAAACCTAACTATTTGTTTTAAATTCATCCTAATTATTCATAAAATGGTTTCTATAATATTTATGAAAGTTTAAATATTATTTGTTCAGTCATAAAAATTTTATAAAAAAAATCATTTTAATTTATATAATTCATGTTTTAATTGAATAAAACATAATTAAGATTTTCCAAATTAAATAAGTATAATTTTTTTTACACTTAGATAATTTATGAGATTTATTTTATATAGTTTAGGGACTTTATTCAAATACCATGAATATTAGCCCTAATACATAGTTTGAGTATGGTTTTTAGCCACATAGTTTAAGAAATTCATTTAAGAATTTTCACATATTATTAAATATGGATAATTAGGATTTACAATAAATGCCAAATGGCCGGAAATTGTAAACGGAAAAGTACAGATATTACAGTCTCCCCTACTTTAGGAAATTTCGTCCCGAAATTAAGTAGTGGAGTTTGTGAACAGGTGTGGGTACTTGGCCTTTATTTGATCTTCACGTTCCCAAGTGAACTCGGGTCCTCGTTTAGATTGCCAACGTACTTTCACAATCGGAATTCGGCTTCTTTTAAGTTGTTTGATCTCTCGATCCATGATTTCAATAGGCTTTTCCACGAAGTGCATCGACTCGTCAATGTGAACTTCGTCAAGAGGAACTTGGAGGTTTCCCTCGGCAAGACACTTCTTGAGGTTAGATACATGAAACGTGGGATGTACATTGCTAAGTTTGTCGGGTAATTCCAACTCGTAAGCAACTTTCCCGATACGTTTGATGATTTTGAAAGGTCCAACGTATCGCGGTGTGAATTTCCCTTTCTTCCCAAACCGGACAACGCCTTTCCAAGGTGATACCTTTAAAAGAACCATGTCACCAACTTGGAATTCAAGAGGTCTTCTACGAATATCAGCATTCTTCTTTTGTCTCTCCCGAGCCAAACGAAGATTGTCGCGAACTTGGATGATTCGATCAGTGGTGTCTTGGACTAGAGCGGGACCAGTGATTTGTGCTTCACCGACCTCATCCCAGCCAAGAGGAGAACGACAATGGCGACCATATAAAGCTTTGAAAGGTGCCATCTCGATACTAGCATGGTAGCTGTTGTTATACGAAAACTCAGCTAGTGGAAGATATTTGTCCCAATTGCCTCCAAAGTCAAGGACGCAAGCACGTAACATATCTTCAAGAGTTTGAATCGTTCTTTCCGTTTGACCATCAGTTTGGGGATGGTAAGCTGTACTCAAATTCAATTGAGTACCCATGAACGATTGTAGAGATCCCCAAAAACGGGAAGTGAAACGACTATCACGATCAGATATGATATTAAGAGGAACGCCATGTAGACGAACGATCTCATCCAAATAAACTTGAGCCAACTTCTCAGCTCCCCAATCATCTCGAATTGCGAGAAAATGAGCTGATTTCGTGAGTCGGTCCACGATTACCCAAATGCTATCAAATCCTCGAGGTGTTCTTGGAAGTTTGGTGATAAAATCCATGGAAATACACTCCCATTTTCACATTGGAATCTCGGGTTGTTCAAGCAAACCCGAAGGTCGTTGATGTTCAATCTTGACCTTAGAACAAGTAAGACATTTTGAAACGTACACGGCAACATCTTTCTTCATGCCGGGCCACCAATAGTGTTGGCGAAGGCCTTTGTACATTTTATCGGCTCCTGGGTGTATAGAATAACGAGTTTTGTGAGACTCGTCAAAAATTAAAGTACGAAGATCATCCCGATCCGGAACCCATAAGCGGTTTAAGAAGTGTAGTAACCCATTGGGTCGAGTCTCCAATTGTTTTTCAACTCCACAACCCAATTCTTTTTGCATGTTGTCCTCGGAAAGAACCTTTTGTTGAGCTTTAAGAATTTTGGTCTCGATATCCGATTGAATAAGAGCACAACATATGTTAGGATATTCTTTCCGACTTAACGCATCAGCCACCACGTTAGCTTTCCCTGGATGATATTTGATTTCGCAATCATAATCATTTAACAGTTCCATCCAACGACGTTGTCTCATGTTTAAGTCTTTTTGGTTGAATATATGTTGCAAACTCTTGTGATCGGTAAAGATTTCACATTTGGTTCCATAGAGATAATGTCTCCAAATTTTGAGAGCAAACACGACCGCACCAAGTTCGAGGTCGTGAGTGGTGTAGTTATCTTCATGAACCTTAAGTTGTCTTGAGGCATAAGCAATCACCTTACCCCTTTGCATGAGAACGCATCCAAGTCCTTGCTTTGAAGCATCACAGAAAACAACGAAGTCGTCGCTGCCATCGGGAAGAGATAGGACTGGAGCATGGCATAATTTTTCTTTAAGAGTTTGGAACGCTTCTTCTTGCTCTTGTCCCCATTCAAAGATCCTACCCTTATGAGTTAGGGCAGTGAGAGGAACAGCAATCTTGGAAAAGTTAGAAATAAAGCGTCGATAATATCCTGCTAGTCCAAGAAAAGAACGGATTTCTGTTGGTGTTTTAGGAGCAATCCAATTCTTTACAGCTTCAATTTTAGCAGGATCAACATGAATCCCAGCCTCGTTAATAACATGACCTAGGAATTGGACTTCCTTTAGCCAGAATTCACATTTGGAGAATTTAGCATAAAGTTGTTCCTGTTTAAGAAGATCAAGTACTAAACGAAGATGTTCTTCATGTTCTTGCTTAGATTTTGAGTAGATAAGAATATCGTCAATGAAGACAATGACGAATTTATCCAAATAAGGTCGACAAACACGATTCATCAAATCCATGAACACGGCAGGTGCGTTAGTCAAACCGAATGGCATGACAACAAACTCGTAGTGTCCATAGCGAGTTCTAAAAGCTGTTTTGGGAATGTCTTCCTCCTTAACACGTAGTTGGTGATAACCCGAACGAAGATCGATCTTTGAGAAAATAGAAGCTCCTTGGAGTTGATCAAATAAATCGTCAATCCTTGGAAGTGGGTATCGATTCTTGACAGTCAATTTGTTGAGTTCCCGATAGTCGATACACATCCTAAAAGATCCATCCTTCTTCTTGACGAATAAGACAGGTGCTCCCCATGGTGAGGAACTAGGACGTATGAATCCTTTATCAGAGAGTTCTTGAAGTTGACTAGCAAGTTCTTGCATTTCAGATGGTGCAAGACGGTATGGTGCTCTTGCCACAGGAGTTGCACCAGGCACAAGGTCGATACGAAACTCGACTTGTCGTGTAGGGGCAATTCCCGGTAGGTCTTCCGGAAATACTTCAGCAAAGTCCTTAATCACAGGAATATCAGCCATGAGTTTACCCTTGTCCTTCTCTTTCACAACGTGAGCTAGAAAAGCTGGATAATTCTTGTTGAGGTACTTCTGAGCTTTTGTTATAGTCATCAGTTTTAAGCCTTTGGGTTGTTTCTCTCCATACACGTGTAGTACTTCACCAGACGGCAGAGGAATCTTTATGAATTTGTCGGCACAAACGATCTCAGCACGATGTTTGGATAACCAATCCATGCCGACGATCACGTCGAAACTCCCAAGTTGCATAGGAGTTAAGTCAATAGAGAAAGTATGTTCGTTAAGTTGTAGTTGATTGTTTGCAATAATTGAGTCAACTTTAACGGATTTCCCGTTAGCTACTTCTACATTATAAGTTTTGTCTAGTTGGGTTCTAGTCTTAGCAAGCATTGGTTCAAAGTCAAAGGACACGAAACTTTTATCCGCACCAGAATCAAACAAAATAGTAGCATATTGATTATTGATCAGATACGTACCATTGACAACATCGTTGTCGGCTTGAGCTTGACTAGCAGTAATGGTGTAGACTCGGCCTTTGGAAGCAGAGATTGAAGCTGTCACAACCCCGGGCTACCCCTGCCCGGGCGTCGCGAGATAATGCTGGTATCTGAATGAGGTCCCATAAATTTGGACAGCGGAAGTCTTTGTTTTTACTTGATGCCTTTTTGTAATGAAATGTCATGTAAATAACCTCAAGGGTTAATTCTATACATTTGTCAAAACTTGGGATCCACGTCCCTTTTCATTTCATGATAATAGACATTCAAAAGTCTATTATATAATGTACATCTGCTGAATTAATTTACATAATACAAGCCATTTAAAATGTCTAGGATCTATGTCCGTTCCAACATTTGGTCTTGTATTAGTCTGCCACAGGGATTTAAATATGCCTAAAGATCTTGTCTTTACTGCACCACCCTGAATTTAATGATTTCTTTCACTACCTGTGAAAAACGTTTTGAAAATGAACATCAGCATAAAGCCGGTGAATCACATTTAACTGACACGAAAATGATTTCTAACATAAACCAAATTAAAGCCTTTAAGCACGTTTTTGTATGGTAAATCTACACATTCAGCAGTCTATTTCACCTGAAGTATATACCACCTACATACACTAGGTTAACTGCCATGGGGTCAACTGGCTGAGCTCTATGTCTCAGACTGATAGCCTATTCCCAGGGTGATGATGCTAAGAACCTTGTTCTTAGTCTTACATGATACTCAGGAACTCGTCCCTCGTATAATCTGCTAGGGAAACCCATCCTTAGTCTTATGATTTCCCATTACATGATCTGTACCCAGCCACGGACCGGACTTTCACCCGTCACATGTATACCATTTGATCAAATCTACGTATGCTTATGGCCTGAATGCTATCACGTAGATTACCCTTATGATTAAAGCATTTAATTTGTTTCATGCCGTTTTCGTAAATAAAATGGTTTTATCGTTTGAAAAGCGTTAAACGTGTTCACCTTGATTTTGATGGCTGGTAGGGTTGTAGGCTTCGGAATTTGAGCAGAACCTCGACACGTTTCTTCCTAGGGAAGACACGATTAACGAGAATATATATATGAGAGAATATATATATAATTGCGGCTATATATATATGAATAGTTTTAATGATACCTACTTCACGGGATTTGGACAGAACTACGGCTTGAGTTGGGTGTCGTAGGATTCTTGAACAGCGCTTCGGGACGTTGTGGAGTTTTGAGAGATCGGGTTTGTGTGAAACGAATGTTTGGAAACTGTACAGAGATTTCAATCCCGTTGACGGCCTTTTATAGGCTGGAATTCCGGTCTCTCGCGTACCGCGAGACTGGCCAAGGAAATCTCTCGCGTACCGCGAGAGGATGAGGTGTCACGAACGGTGCTGAGTCAGCATGACACGTGGCGGCTGGTGGCAAGGGTGAATGACACGTGTTTTCTGGCCCTGACGCGTGTACTATTCCCTCGCGTACCGCGAGGCTTGGTTGGGAATCTTCTCGCGTACCGCGAGAAGGTGTAAATCTGGCGTATAAGCAGTCCCCTCGCGTACCGCGAGGTTTTGTCAAAATCTCCCTCGCGTACCGCGAGGGAGTGAAATTTTGAATTTTTCTTTTCTTTTTATTTTGGGTGTTACATCCTCCCCTCCTTTAGAATAATCTCGTCCTCGAGATTCATTGAAAGAGATGTGGATACTTTTTGCGCATTTCTGACTCAAGTTCCCAAGTATATTCTGGGCCACGCCTGGAGTCCCATCTTATTTTGACTAACGCCAATTGCTTTCGTTTAAGCTTTTTGATTTGTCGGTCTTCAATTTGTAACGGTCGTTCAATGAATTTGAGCTTTTCATTTACTTCCACATCTTGTAAAGGCATAAGCAAGGATTCATCAGCTAAACACTTACGTAGGTTTGATACATGGAATACATCGTGTACTCCACCCATCTCTACTGGTAGTTCAAGCTGATAGGCAACAGGTCCGATTTGTTTAATGATTTTGAAAGGTCCAACAAAACGTGGACTTAACTTTCCTTTCTTTCCGAAACGAATAACACCTTTCCAAGGTGAAACTTTTAATAACACCTTGTCACCGATTTGGAATTCTAACGGCTTTCTTCGTTTATCTGCATAACTTTTCTGTCGATCTCGAGCCGCTTTTAAACGTTCACGTATTTGTAATACTTTATCAGTGGTTTCTTGGACTATCTCTGGTCCTGATAACTGATTTTCTCCGATATCTGACCAACATACAGGCGTTCGACATTTTCTTCCGTATAATGCTTCAAATGGTGCGGCTTGAATACTTGTGTGATAACTATTGTTGTAGGAAAATTCCATTAGAGGTAAATGATCATCCCAATTACCTCCAAAGTCTATCACACAGGCTCGGAGCATATCTTCTAGGGTTTGTATGGTTCTTTCGCTCTGCCCATCAGTTTGTGGATGATAAGCAGTGCTAAGATTCAATCGAGTTCCTAGAGCTGTTTGAAAACTTTGCCAGAATCGAGATGTGAAGCGACTATCTCTATCTGACACTATGGATAGAGGCACACCATGTAACGTTACAATTTCATTAACGTAAATTTGCGCCATTTTGTCCATACTCATGGTGTCCTTGATAGATAGAAAGTGAGCTGATTTGGTTAAACGGTCAATGATAACCCAGATTGCATTATTTCCACGAGTGGTTCGAGGAAGTTTTGTAATAAAGTCCATAGTTATCAATTCCCATTTCCAAACTGGTAATTCTAACTGTTGCAATAATCCAGCTGGCTTTTGGTGTTCGGCTTTGACTTTGGAACAAGTCAAACATTTTGCTATGTAGATAGCAATGTTCTTTTTCATACCAATCCACCAGTAACTTTCTTTGAGGTTCTTGTACATTTTATCACTTCCTGGGTGCATGGTGTATTTGGACTTGTGTGCTTCTTCGAGGATTCGCTCTCGAAGATCACCTGTAACTGGTACCCAAATACGTTTATTCATGCGAAGGATATTATCTTCACCTTTGATCAGTAAGTCAAGCATTCCTTTCATTCCTTCTTTTTCAAAGTTACCTTCCTTCAAAGCTAACTCTTGTGCCTCTTTTAACTGACTTACAAGATCAATTTGTAGTTCAAGTCTGAGAGAACGTACTCTCTTTGGCTTGACGTTTTCTTTTCGGCTCAAGGCATCTGCTACTACATTTGCCTTTCCTTCATGATAACAAATTTCACAATCATAATCATTCAGGATTTCCATCCATCTTCTTTGTCTCATATTTAACTCCTTCTGGCTAAATATGTACTTGAGACTTTTATGATCAGTGTAGATTGTGAACTTAACCCCATAGAGATAGTGTCGCCATAATTTCAAAGCAAAGATTATAGCGCCCAACTCTAGATCGTGTGTTGAGTATTTTTTCTCATGAATTTTCAACTGACGAGATGCATAAGCAATGACTTTCTTGCGTTGCATTAATACGCAACCTAAACCAGTATGTGAGGCGTCACAGTAAACTACGAAGTCTTCAATACCATCTGGTAAAGATAGAATAGGTGCGTTTGTCAGTTTTTGTTTTAAAGTTTCAAAAGATTCAGATTGTTTGGGTCCCCATTCGTATTTTACAGATTTCCGAGTTAGGGATGTGAGTGGGATTGCTATACGAGAAAAATTTTGAATGAACCGGCGGTAATATCCCGCTAATCCCAGAAAACTACGAATTTCGGTGGGTGACTTGGGAATTTCCCATTTGGATATAGCTTCAATTTTGGAAGGATCTACTTGAATTCCGTTCACGTTGATGACATGACCAAGAAATTGTACTTCCGTTAACCAAAATTCGCATTTGGAAAACTTAGCATATAATTTCTCTTTTCGAAGAAGTTCAAGTATGGTTCGAAGATGAGTTTCGTGTTCAACTTGGGTTTTGGAATAAATAAGTATGTCATCAATAAAAACTATGACAAACTTATCCAAGTAAGGTTTGCAGACACGATTCATCATGTCCATGAATGCGGCAGGAGCATTTGTAAGTCCAAATGGCATAACCGTGAACTCGAAATGTCCATACCGTGTTCGAAATGCAGTTTTCGAGATATCGTTATCATGCACTTTCAACTGATGATAACCTGAACGAAGATCGATTTTTGAAAAATGACAAGCTCCTTGGAGTTGATCGAATAAATCGTCAATCCGTGGAAGCGGGTATCGGTTTTTGATGGTAACTTTATTCAGTTCCCGATAATCAATACACATGCGCATTGATCCGTCTTTCTTCTTAACAAAGAGAATTGGAGCTCCCCAGGGTGAAGAACTTGGTTGGATAAAACCTTTCTCAAGAAGTTCATCCAATTGTTTCTTGAGTTCTGCCATTTCTGTGGGTGCCAGTCTGTACGGGGATTTGGCAATTGGAGTTGCACCAGGTACAAGGTTGATTCGAAATTCTACCTCTCGTTCTGGTGGTAATCCAGGCAGTTCTTCAGAAAAAACGTCTGGAAATTCAGATACTACATGTACTGATTCTATCTTCTTCTCCTTTTCCAAGGCAGTAATTGATACCAGACATGCCAGATATCCTTTTCTTAAGCACTTGGTTGCTTTAAGTATGGAGATTATCTGGATAGGTTTTGTGGGTTTATCACCTTGGATAGTTAGAGTTTTGTTTGTTGGTGTAACGAGTTTTACAACTTGTTGATTACAAAGGATTTCGGCTTGGTTATTGGATAACCAATCCATCCCCAAAACAATGTCAAAGCCAGTTATTGACATTGGTAACAATTGTACTGGGATAGTGAAACCAGCCAATGTAATGTAACAATTGTTCAGTGATTGGGATATTTTTATCAAATCACCGTTCGCTGTTTCTACTTCATATGTTTCAGCTAAGGGACTTAATGGTTCGTTTAATAGATTACAGAAATTATAATCTATAAAACTCCGGTTCGCACCTGAGTCAAATAAGACCTTAGCATAAACATTATTAAGAAGAAACGTACCGGTAATTACGTCCGGCGTTCTCTCAGCTTGGTTAGCATTCATGACAAAAGCTCGTACGGTCTTTTTGTTTTCTGGAGTGATCTTAGCTCCTGATCCTCCAGCTCTTCCGGTCCTTGCAAACTTAGGGCAATTAGTGCTGATGTGCCCCAGCTCTCCACAATTGAAACAAGTAATCATTCCCTTTCTCTTGAAGCAATTCTCAGTAGTGTGACCTGAGACCTTGCAATGATTACAGAATGGAGTTTCAAAAACACACTTTCCACTATGCCTGCGTCCGCATGTTTTGCATGATGGATTGTTAAATGGTAACCCCTTTTGCCCAAAGTTCTTGCTAAATCTTTTGGCCTCGGGTTTTGATTTTATAGAGGATTCGACTTTCTTCTTTTCCTCTATATTTCTGATTAGTCCAGCCGTCATGGTACCGGTCAATTCTACGGTGGACTCAATGGTTTTTGGTGAGACAACCTTCACCAAATCACGGATCTCTGGAACTAAGCCATAAATATATCGAGTTATGAGAACTGATTCAGGTTTAGCCAGGTGAGGTGCCAATCGAGCATATTCAAAGAATTTGGTGGTGTACTCTCGATCGTTGGTACCCACCATTCGGTGCTCCAGAAATTTTCTTTCAGCTTGTTCTTTTTCAGTCTTGGGGCAAAATTTCTTTTTCACCTTTGCCCGAAATTCTTTCCAATCCATGGCATTTGCCTTTCTTCTTCCTTTGGCAGAAATGATTGAATTCCACCATTCCAACGCTTCATTTTTAAAGGAGTTTGAAGCATACAGTACTTGATCTTTCTTAGCACACTTGCTAATTGCTATTACTGACTCCATCTTCTCTAGCCAGTGAAGAGTAGCAATACCGCCTTCGGTGCCCTTAAATTCATAAGGTTTACAGTCCTGAAAGGTTTTGTAAGAACACCCTTTGTGTCTATACCTTTTTGTTTCATTCTCTTCTTCTTCAGAGTCTTCACTGCTTAAATTTAAGGATTCTTCAGATCCAGAATACTTATTGCTTGATGTTCTGGACCTTTTCGAGGTTTGAGGTTTACGAGAGCTTGCTACTTGCTCTGTGTGGGTTTTCGAAGGGTTTTCCATTCTTTTTGAAGGAAGAGTTACGTGGCTTGGAGTTTTGATGTTTTCTTGTACTTCCTTTATTATGGCAGGAAGCATTTCTTTAATGCTTTGTTTGACCAGTTGTTGCAATTCTGGTTGTTGAGTAGCTATTTCAGGATTATTATTAATTTCTTTTCCTTTTTCCTTGGTAATGTAGGTAGCTGGACCGCTATTGTTATTTTGTTGAGACATCTAAGAACACAAGCACGAATTTGGGTCAAAATTTGAAGTTTATTATCGCTTAAACTTCATCTATTTGTTACAAATACAGAAATATAGATATGCATCTATATCACTTAAAGTTAGCTAATTATACAAATACTATCATTAACTTTAATCGAGAAGCACATCTCCCAAATCTTGATAGAATCTCCCCAGGGTCTCGGTCATAGCACCCTTCTGGATCAACTGATCTGCCACCCATTGTTCTGCGTACTTCCTGTCTTCCTGGGCTAGTTCGTAGTCAAATATAGTTTGTTCGTTTTTAACTACGACTTGTCTGGTGAAGAACAGCTCAGCACGTAGATCGTCAGCTTCCCTAAGAGCACGATCAAGGTGTTCATCTATTGAGTTTGGCAGTTCTTTAGGGTATCCATAGCAAGGAGGTGGTTTCCTGTGTCCCATCCTAAGATCGTGATATGCTGAGTTAACAGACCACACGACTTTTCCGTCGGTTGCATACTGACGTCCATCGGAGGGATCTACATAGAAGAAAGGTTCCTTGAAAACGGGATGTTCTTGAATTGTTCCGGTAGGGTATACTATGTCTAACGATTGAGGTAGTGGCATAGATGTCATAACAGGACGTAAAGATTCTCTTGAATCTTCCATTTCCACTGAATACTCTGATTCTTCCCTCAGAGGTTCAAGCCTTGCTTGAGTCTGCTCCACTTGTTTTGCGACCATTCTGTTCCAATTCTCCGGGGTCGGTAGATAGTGGACATAATCATCATAGCTTGGTACTATTTGATCGTTTCTTGGATTAGATAATTCTCCAGGAAAGAAGTTTGGGTAGTTATAAGGATAATAGTATGGATCTGACATCCTGTAATTTATTGGTTATGTTAAAGGCATCTTCCTATCGTTTGTTCAGTAGGCACAACTATTGGTTAAAGCCTAGATACAATCATATAAGTATCTAGTTTTGCTAAAACCCTTGAATGTGGCTCTGATACCAACCTGTCACAACCCCGGGCTACCCCTGCCCGGGCGTCGCGAGATAATGCTGGTATCTGAATGAGGTCCCATAAATTTGGACAGCGGAAGTCTTTGTTTTTACTTGATGCCTTTTTGTAATGAAATGTCATGTAAATAACCTCAAGGGTTAATTCTATACATTTGTCAAAACTTGGGATCCACGTCCCTTTTCATTTCATGATAATAGACATTCAAAAGTCTATTATATAATGTACATCTGCTGAATTAATTTACATAATACAAGCCATTTAAAATGTCTAGGATCTATGTCCGTTCCAACATTTGGTCTTGTATTAGTCTGCCACAGGGATTTAAATATGCCTAAAGATCTTGTCTTTACTGCACCACCCTGAATTTAATGATTTCTTTCACTACCTGTGAAAAACGTTTTGAAAATGAACATCAGCATAAAGCCGGTGAATCACATTTAACTGACACGAAAATGATTTCTAACATAAACCAAATTAAAGCCTTTAAGCACGTTTTTGTATGGTAAATCTACACATTCAGCAGTCTATTTCACCTGAAGTATATACCACCTACATACACTGGGTTAACTGCCATGGGGTCAACTGGCTGAGCTCTATGTCTCAGACTGATAGCCTATTCCCAGGGTGATGATGCTAAGAACCTTGTTCTTAGTCTTACATGATACTCAGGAACTCGTCCCTCGTATAATCTGCTAGGGAAACCCATCCTTAGTCTTATGATTTCCCATTACATGATCTGTACCCAGCCACGGACCGGACTTTCACCCGTCACATGTATACCATTTGATCAAATCTACGTATGCTTATGGCCTGAATGCTATCACGTAGATTACCCTTATGATTAAAGCATTTAATTTGTTTCATGCCGTTTTCGTAAATAAAATGGTTTTATCGTTTGAAAAGCGTTAAACGTGTTCACCTTGATTTTGATGGCTGGTAGGGTTGTAGGCTTCGGAATTTGAGCAGAACCTCGACACGTTTCTTCCTAGGGAAGACACGATTAACGAGAATATATATATGAGAGAATATATATATAATTGCGGCTATATATATATGAATAGTTTTAATGATACCTACTTCGCGGGATTTGGACAGAACTACGGCTTGAGTTGGGTGTCGTAGGATTCTTGAACAGCGCTTCGGGACGTTGTGGAGTTTTGAGAGATCGGGTTTGTGTGAAACGAATGTTTGGAAACTGTACAGAGATTTCAATCCCGTTGACGGCCTTTTATAGGCTGGAATTCCGGTCTCTCGCGTACCGCGAGACTGGCCAAGGAAATCTCTCGCGTACCGCGAGAGGATGAGGTATCACGAACGGTGCTGAGTCAGCATGACACGTGGCGGCTGGTGGCAAGGGTGAATGACACGTGTTTTCTGGCCCTGACGCGTGTACTATTCCCTCGCGTACCGCGAGGCTTGGTTGGGAATCTTCTCGCGTACCGCGAGAAGGTGTAAATCTGGCGTATAAGCAGTCCCCTCGCGTACCGCGAGGTTTTGTCAAAATCTCCCTCGCGTACCGCGAGGGAGTGAAATTTTGAATTTTTCTTTTCTTTTTATTTTGGGTGTTACAGAAGCTTTTATTGCATTGGCCAGTAATGGACACTTATCCTTGAAGTGACTTGGATCTCCACATTGGAAACAAGCCTTAACAGTTAAGGATGGTGTGTTTTGTATCACGTTATGGCCTTGCACTTGAGATTGAGTGTTGCTTGGGGTTCGGCAACGATCTTGAGTATGTCCCAATCTTTTGCACTTTGTGCAAACCCAACATGGTGCATTGGGAAGATGGTGAGACTTGCAAATATCACATTGAGGATAACTCCCCGAATAAGCCTTCTTGGTTGGACTGAAGGTAGTAGTAGTAGCAGGTGCTACTTGGCTCACAGGTTGAGCAGGTGTAACAGTCCCATAATTTTGTTTATGGTTGGACTTTCTCTTCCTGTTTCTACCAGTAGGTTCAGGTTTAGAAGTCACAGCAGCAACCACAGCAGGTTTCTTCCCTCCTTTGCGGTGAAGGATTCCCGCATCGACATAAGTGTCGGTAAGTGTGGCTGAAAGACGAACAGCTTCTTCGATAGTAGCAGGTCTACTACTAAGAACAGCACTCCTGATTTGAATTGGGAGTCCCTTGCAGAATTTCTCAATCTTCCTAGCCAAGGTGTCGACTAGGTGAGGAACGAGTAGACAAAGCTCATAAAAACGAGTGACATAAGCAGAATTGTCACCACTATCTTGGGAGAGAGTCCAAAATTCCTCCTCGATCTTCATCATTTCGTTTCGAGGACAGAACTCATTGATCATGAGTTCCTTGAATTCAGCCCAAGGAAGAGCCATAGCAACAAGAACGGTGCGAGTAGTTTTCTCGCCGTTCCACCAAGTTAGTGCACGCTTTTGAAAGACGCTTGAGCCATATTGAACCTTGAGTGCCTCGGGAACACCAGCATTAAGGAAGGTGTTCTCAATGCCCTCAAACCATTGGAGTAGTCCAGTGGCTCCTTCATGACCCGAAAACTTTGGTGGTGAACACGAATTAAAGTATTTGAAGTTGCAAGCATTGTTGTTGTTGTTATTAGAAGAGCTTTGATCACGATGTTGAAACAGAGCTGGTAGTATTGCAGCAATCCGATCAACAATTTGTTGTGTGAGTGCCGGATTTGTATCAACGGGATCAGACATTCTATAAGAAAATAAAGTAAAATGCAAGTTTGAGATGAATAATAATATTCAAGAGTTAGCTTTGAAAGTAAAGATAGGCTTAAGTTTAAACACATAGTTAGTAATTGTGTTGGTTGGGTTTTACCTCACAATTACTTAGGACATATCAAGGTTAATAAGATTTCAACAATATTTGAGAAAGTCATGCTTTAGCCTATAAGTGAACACTCATCCCGAGAATCCCCAGGTAAGCGTAACAGGTCCAGTAATTTGGATTTGTACGAATACGCTTGCCTAGACAGGAAACTCAGAATACAGGCATTCACCCTTCCAGATTGCACGAGTTTCTGAACATTGTCAAAGTCTTAAACCTTAACGAGATTTTGGATAGACTTACAAAGTCTAGGGGGTTTTATAAAATATTTTAAAACATTGAAGAATTTCATATAAAAGAATATTGATGGAAGTATAAGGTAAAGTTTTAGAATTTTGAGGATTTGTAAGATTTGTGTTAAAGATTTAGAATTTGACAAATAAACACATAAGTTCCTAATCATGCAAGACTAAAAGAGGGTCCTAAAGTTATAGTCTAGGTTAAAGATTTCTAATAACCTAAATCCCTATAACCAAGGCTCTGATACCAATCTGTCACACCCCAACCGGGCGGCGGAACACGTCGGAGTATGACCCGAATTGTGACCAGATTGCTCGTAGCACTTGGAACTATTAAAATTTCATAATTTTATTCAATAATATTAAAAGTGCCTCAAAGGCTACAAATAGTTCAAATAAACAAGACAAAACATAGTTCCAAACAAGATAAAATCAGATTTCAAATTTCTAAGTCCAAGCCTAAGTGTTGAACATAAATCAAGCGTTGCTTGAACTTGGTGCACCTGAAACATGTTTAAAATAAGAGTTATCAACAAAATGAATTGTTGGTGAGCAATCATGGTAGATATAGATATAGTAGTTTAGATAAAGTACAAATTCCATGCTAAGACAAGTAATACATTATAGTCTTATTGTATATACACACAGTCCAAATTAAACCTTCCTTTTAAGATTTATCCAATTCAGATTGTCCAACATATAGTTAACAGTTTTTCAGTTTCAGAATTCATTACATGCATCCTAGATCAAAGAAATGCATGGGGTAGCTAACCCACATGGTACCACTAATTCCATTCATAGGCTGTCGAAACAGTTAATAATATGAACTAGTGTAATCAACAAATAAGCCATATAATGCAATTAAACAAGTCTAACATAAGGGAATTTGTTTCAAGTTGTGAGATTTGTCAATAGTGTAAGTGTAATTATATAGGAACATGTTTCACCCCAAAAGTGATAAAATGTATAAAGAGGGGCATGAAAACTCACATTGGATTTGTAGGTAGTTTCCAAGCTAAGTTTGATCCAAAGATATAATCCAAAGTAGGTCACAATTAACCTATTATAGTTGTAGTTTAGTCATTTAGTTTAAAGGAATAAGCTAAGGTTCGTTCGTGTTCTCGAATTTGGGAATTTAGGGTTTTGGAAAGTTTAAGGTTTGAAAATGTAATTAGGTTATAGTTTAAGGTATGTAATTAAGATGTAAGTATTACTAAATTATTATGTTTAGTAATTTAAATATGTTTTAAGTAATTAATTATTTAATTACTCATTTAAAAATTTAATTAATAAATCCTTTTATTAACTAAATAGTGAAAAAAATAAATAAATATAATTTAGATATAAATCATATGAATATTTTCTGTTAAATAGTGAATTTTTATAAAATTCATTTATTTTTAGTTTAATTAAATCAATAAATCTATTGATTTAATTACAAGTTAAATTTGTGAAAATTAGTAAAAATGTCTAAAAGTTCCAGAAACTTAATATTTCGTTAAGAATATATAAATTAAGTTTCCTTAATTTTTGTAGGATTTTTGGAATAAGTTTGCTAATATTAAATAAATAATCCAAGTTTTAAAATTAGACTTTTAAATAAATAATTTTATAAACTCAGAAATTTTTCTGTTTTTATTTTATAAAACAGTAGAGAATTTTATTACAAAAATTTAGGCTATTTATTTGTACATTTTCGAGTTGTAAATAAAAAGTTATGAATTTTTAAAGATTAAAGATTTAATTAATAAAAATCAAAAAAATAGGAAAAAGGGTTTTTCCCGGATTCGAACCCGGGTGGGTTCGGTGTGGACACAGGCGCGCAATCACTGGACCAGCCTGGTCTTTGTGCTAATAGTCCAGTAGTTTATTTGATAACCCTTGTCCACGAGGGGACTGGGTTTCAGGGCAGAATCACACGCAAAAACAAGGTGCGGGGCAAGGATCGAACCCGCGACCTTGTTCGAGGGAGACGAGGGTTTTAACCAATAGACCTGGGCTTATGCCATGTCTAACATCAGGCGCGAATTGCTTTTAACACATAACCCCCACTCATCCTCTTCCCCAAACAATCCCGTCCCAAACCCTAGCTCCAAATTCACTCGATTCGATACGGATCGACTGCGATTTTAAGGGGCTTTTGTACCCTGTACAAAAACGAAACTAAAGGCACAAGCATTACCTGTTTTGGTTACGTGATGGATGAGATCGATTGAAACCGTAAGCCTAGTGTTCTTCGGAGTTTGATCGCGATCCAGAGGTGTTTTGCGTTGGATTTGAGAGCTCAGGAAGTGTAAAAGGTATGTTGCGAACGTGTAGGACTTGATATAAGGATTCGATTTCAACTCAAACGCATGAATTGATTCTCAATCGTTTGAAACGGTCGCGGCCATTGATTCGAGATAATTGGTCATGATTGGATTAAATTGGTTCATCATTGAGGTTTGAATTCGTTCATATAACGTTCATACATGATCAGAGATCATTGAATGCGTTTAAATCCGCGAATTGAAACTGAAACTTGTTAGGTTTGACTCTATGAAGTCAAACTTGACAAATTAGGTCAATTTGATTCGTTCAAATGCAACTAGATCCTCACGAGCATTCTGTTATGCTCATATAACACTTTCGAATGGTCAATAGGCAGTAGAATTCTATGTATCGATGATTTGGTAGTCGGGTTGGATCCGATTGACTTTTCTGAGTCAAAAGGCAGCATGGTTGACTTTTAATGTCAAAATACTAGATAAAGTCCAAAATGGATAGGGGGGGGGGTTTCAAGTGTATTCATGGAGGTTCAAATTGGATTGAGGGGTTCAAAACCTAACTATTTGTTTTAAATTCATCCTAATTATTCATAAAATGGTTTCTATAATATTTATGAAAGTTTAAATATTATTTGTTCAGTCATAAAAATTTTATAAAAAAAATCATTTTAATTTATATAATTCGTGTTTTAATTGAATAAAACATAATTAAGATTTTCCAAATTAAATAAGTATAATTTTTTTTACACTTAGATAATTTATGAGATTTATTTTATATAGTTTAGGGACTTTATTCAAATACCATGAATATTAGCCCTAATACATAGTTTGAGTATGGTTTTTAGCCACATAGTTTAAGAAATTCATTTAAGAATTTTCACATATTATTAAATATGGATAATTAGGATTTACAATAAATGCCAAATGGCCGGAAATTGTAAACGGAAAAGTACAGATATTACAGATTACAAACCAAAAATTATAAAATTATATTTCAGATTAAGCAAAGCAAAGTTAACTTGACTGATTATCTAGACAAATACTAGGCACATGCGTTTAGCAAAAATTAGTTCAAGTCAGAACATAAAATAAGAAATATTAGGTATATAGCCATTTAAGGAGAAATTGCTACGTAGAATCAAATTTAATCATCTTTTAAGATACAATGAAGCAACATACGCAAAATCCCTTATAATCATTGTAATTCGTGGTGATAAGCTAGTTGAACTACCGAGAGGATTTCAAGTGACTAAATAATCATGTTCAGAACCTAATATATTGTATAACTATTTAGTATATAAGAAAAAGAGTTTTCGACTAAGTTTCTCATGACGTTATAATAACCAAGCACAAAACAAAATATTAGTTTTGTTTGGCAGATCAAATATTAACACAATCATCGACCACTTTAAGTGTTGTCGAATTATGTTTTAGTCACCACCCCAATCTATGACTATTTATGTTCGTTACTAAAAGTTGTTTGTACCAACTTTTGCGACGGTATGTTGTTAATCATCGATCTCTAATTTGATCAAGGTATTACACGACGACCACTTACTTTTGTTTCTAATTTGATCTCTAAAAAGTTAACTAACACAATCTTCTTCATTAATTGAACTAGGTGGTGTTTATGCATTCCCAAGAGACTTTAAGTGATCCTAAACATTCAAATACACAATTTAAAAAGGAAAACATCATATTTGTGAATATATATTATGATAAAAATACATAAAAAAAAGCCTTTTTGCTGACGAAACAGACAAACAAGTTACAAATTCAATCAAATAAATTATAAACTTTATTAGTCAGAAAATATTTAAAAAAAAAGTGCAATACAATACAAAATGGGTGTATGGGCTAAAAAGAAAAATGAAACATGAGAGAAAGCTTTGAACTTGCATCAGTTGATAAGGAACTCAAAGTCACTAACCATCACACCAAACTTAGGTTTTTGTGTTTAAGTATTAAAGCTTGTAAATAATATGTAAAGAAAAGTTGATTTTTAAAGCCTTTTGTTAATTGTTAATGTTAATATCATAACTTTATTATCCATCAATACATATATTCTTTATTAAATAAAATATAAAACCATAACCAAATCTCTTTCTCTATCTATAATAAAGCAAAATATTATGACGTCATATTTTCTAAAAATCAACTAACACAATCTTATTCATTATTAAAGAATATATAAAATCATATATATGTTTTTTTACTTCAATGGAATTATGCAATTTACTCCCTCATATTTAAGTCCATTATAATAGTATAGTGTTTTATGCTTTAAAACCTTGATTTGCATCATGACTTTTCATTTTTAACTTCATTTGAATCCAGATTACTACCGTCAAACGGTTAATTTTTTTTTTTCCGAAATAAGCAAAACGCCCCAGGGACTCAAATGTTTAAGAATACCTTTAATTTTACTATCTCTATTAGTGTGTGTCTATATGTATATGTTAAATAATATTTTTTTATTTGTATATTAAAAAAAAATTATCATTGATTTTTAAAATTTTTTATTTTAAAACGTTTGTTTAATAAATCATCTTTTTATTTAAACCGTTCATTTTTTAAATTTTAACGTTTTCTAAAATCGTTCGTTTTTTTATAAACTGTTCATTTTTTAAAATTGTTAGTTTTTAAACTGTTCTTTTTTTAAAATTGTTTGTTTGTACACCTTTTTTTACGATCCTTCGTTTTTAAATCGTTCATTTTTTTAAACTGTTCATTTTTAAACCCTTCGTTTTTTAAATCGTTTGTTTTAAGAAACAAACAGTTTAAAAACAAATGATTTAAAAGAAATGAACGGTTTAAAAAAACGAATGATTTAAAAAACAAACGGTTTTAAAATAAAAAGTTTTAAAAATCAGTAATAAAAAAGTTTTTTAATATAAAAATAAAAAAAACATTATTTAACATATACATACACACACACACTAATAGATATAGTAAAAATAAATGTATGTTTAACCATTTGAGTCTCTTATGGTGTTTTGGTTATTTCGAAAAAAAAGTTAAGTGTTAAATTAACGACATTAATCATTTGGACTCAATGAAGTTAAAAATGAAAAGTCATAGTATAAATCGAAGTTTTAAAACAATAAAAGACTAAGATGATTAAAATGGATAAAAATCAGGAACTTAAATATAAATTTATTTTAACAAACATGTAAGAATGCAACAATAATAGTTTATAACTTATAATAACCACCTAATTTTTGATTTTCATTATAAGGATGCGCAATATTTACAAAAAGAATATACCATATCTATTCCAAAAATATTCTCAAGATAAAACAAGATAGCTATTTATTTAGTTATATTTATTCTTAAATAAACCTTACTTTAAAAGATTTAAACAAATCTCCAACAAATTAAAAAGCGGTCGGAGGCTTGCGGCTGAATCTACAGTAATCCAACGCGTAGGGCTTTCAATAACCCCAAATTCGGCACTGTTTCAATACCATAAGCTACCCCGAATCCAACGGCCAGGATCTCTCCATAACATCTGTCTCCTCTTCCTTCCCACACGCCATGCGAATATTCCGGACCACCCAACTTCAATATTAACAATTTTTTCACGCCATTACTCTCTCAACTTCAAATCTGTTTGATGGATTGTTTCTCTTTCGCTAATTCAACAACAATTCACATCATTGCTTCTGTTCTTCATTCTCAATCGTTCTTCAAAACTCTTTGTGTTCATAGTCAACTTTGTATTTCCTCATAGCGATAGCAAATTTTCAATCGGAGGTGTCACCGATGGGTAAACAACGTAAGCGGTTCATGTAAATTACGCGATTATGTTTCTGTTATTGATTATTGGGCGGTTCAGTTGATTCTAGGGTTTCGTTTGATCTAATTTGGGGGTTTTTACATGCATGTGCGGTTTAATGTGTTAGTGAAGTAATTCATGTTTGATTTTTGGTTTAACGTGTTTGGTGCTGCCCGTGATTGGATTTTGCAGGTAGTTCGCAACGTAAGAATGCTGCAATGCTTGATAGTGATGATACGGATAGTGTGAGTTCGTCTTCGACGATTCGGTCTGATTATGTGATGGCGTCTGCTGTGGAGGATGTGCAGTTGGATAAGGAAAGTGTGTTGGATCAGAGTTTAGATGCTTTGTATGAGAAAAGGTAATTATTGATATATGAAGAATCAGAATTAGAATTAGATAGTAATGTATCTGAAGTTAGGGTTAGTTAAATTGATTATTGATGGCTTTTAGATGTATTTAGAAATTTGAATGATTTATTTACATGCTTGAATGTGTTGCAATTTTTATGTTTTTAAAGAGGGTCCACGAGGGAGAAGGCGTTGGCGGATATTATTGAGGCGTTTGGTAGCAGCTTACAGCACGAGTTTGTTGAAAAAAAGTAAGCGTGGTCTGTGATGGAAGTTTTTCAGTTTCATTGATTATGGTGGATTGATGTATTTTGTTTGTTACTTTTTGTCTGTAGATTTGCAACATTGTTGCATCAGTGTTTGAATTCTGTGAAGAAGGGGTCTGCAAAAGAGATATCTTTAGCATCACATGCCATCGGTATATACTATATAACTTCAATTTTCATTTTGTTTCATTAATTTAATCCAATAATTAAGGTCTCTAAACGGTGTTCAATCTGTATAGGATTACTTGCTCTAACTACTGGCCCGGGTGAGAAAGCACAAGAAATATTAGAAGAATCGGTTACACCTATCTCAGAGGCTCTGAGATCCCGTTCTGAAGCATCAAAGATAGCATCAGTATATATACACAATTATACGTTTACTTGTGTAATTTATTCCTGTTGCAATTTAATTCTTACATTCCTTTGGCAAAATTGATTTGTAGTTACTGGAGGGATTGGCTGTGATTGCTTTTGTTGGTGGGAATGAACCTGAAGAAACTGAGAAATGCATGCACATAATGTGGCAAGTGGTGCACCCAAAACTTGGCCCCAATGTATGTTTCCCTTTTTATTTATTTGTTTTAATTAATCTAACTGTTGTTCCTAGTTTTTATTTTTTCCAAAATCGCGTATGTTTTAGGTGGTTGCCACTAAGCCATCACCAGGAATAATAACAGCTGTGGTATCTGCTTGGTCGTTTCTTCTTACAACAATGGATGGGTGGTCACTAGATCCTAAAAGTTGGCAAGAGTATGTAAATTTTAATTTTGGCCCTTCAGTTTAGGTTCTTTTATTTTGTACAGTACACGCTAACCTCTCAATTTTTTAGGTCGGTTTCTTATTTTTCAACACTTTTAGAGAAGGATGACAGATCGGTACGAATTGCAGCTGGTGAAGCACTTGCTCTAATATATGAGATGGGCAATTTGGAAAAGTTTTGTGGTTCTTCTAAAGTTATTAGTGACAGTTCCGTCAATGGTGATATTAGTTCCCGGGATATTAATCATATACACGGTTTGAGAGCCAAAGTGTTGAATCAAGTCCGGGACCTTTCTGCTGAGGCGGGTGGGAAGGGTTCTGCCAAGAAAGATCTCAATAATCAGCGAAACACTTTTCGAGATATTTTAGAATTTCTTGAGGTATTTTCAGTTAATTTTTTGCAATGACCTGTATACATATTAAACGATGTTAATTGCGTTTTTATTGTTATATTTGTTTTAATAACTAGGATGGTTATGCTCCTGAAACCTCAATGAAGATCGGTGGAGAGTCACTTACTACTACTACTTGGTCCCAGCTAATCCAGGTTTTGTTTAGTGTTCTTACGGTTTTTTTTTGGTCAGTATGGTATGGTTACCTATTTCTATTGTGTTCTTATATATTTTTTTTGGCAGTTGAACTTTTTAAAGCGATTTCTCAGTGGAGGATTTGTAAAGCACATGCAGGTTCGATTGTTAATATATCATAAACTAGGTTATATACCCATGTATTACATGGGGTTGTTGAGGATTGTAAAATTTATATACTCTACAATCGTAAAACTTTATACACTTGTAAAATTTTATATTATGTTAACGTTTCCTTAATTATGTAATAATTAAAATTAATATTTTATATTATTTTTTGTGAACAAAATATTAACATAATTAGATTTCTTAATTCAAACTTAAAATAGAAAAAAAATTATAAGATTTTGATGAAAAAAAAATAGATGATGACACGTGGCATTTTTGGAATCGTTTATTATAGTAAGGAGTTGGGGTTTTTTTTTTAAACTGCCAACAAGCAAATATAATCATGAAGATTGTCTAATATTTATCACATTTTTATTCTAATCATTTGATATTAATGATTGATTTATATTTAAACAGGAAAATGGATTTCTTCATGAGGTATTCAACTTCACACCAAAGAAAAAGCTCCTATCAAGCGCGGATCGTGTTTCAGGGACAGACAAGGTTTGTTCATCCTCTTTAAGTGCAAGCATTACTTTACACTTAAAGTTGTTAGATATGAAATTTTAGGAAGAAAATAAGTAGATGGCTGGACCCAATATTGATTCTTTTGGTGAATATAATATTCAATAAATTCCCAACATCAACCTTTAATTTTGTAAGTAATTGGTTTGATGATCCAAGAGATGGCAGATTCATATTTTGAGCAACTTGATAAAAGCAAATGGGCTAGAATATGGCCCGAATTAATACATGCATAACTTTTGATCCGCCGGGCTTGTAAAATATGGACAGAGACGCTGTAAAATTCGAACTCAAACTCCCTCATTTGGAGCCTTGATTTTACTTTTGACGGTTTCCTCCTAATTTTAGCGATTTTTATTTATTTTGGATCTTTGAATGAGTTAATTTATGTGTTTATTTAGCCATTTAGGCAGTTAATTTCAAGACTAGACTATCAATTTTGAATTTCCATGATCTGGTAATACCAGCTAAAATTAGAATTTCCCTGTAAAATGGTTTTATTTATTAAAAAATATATCAATTTTCCTTCAAAGAGTATTCTTTTTTATCCTTTGTACTTGTCATTTAACACTTGACATCATTTGTTTACATCACAGAGGATGTACAGATCCCCTAACTCTATCCTTAACAAGGCAAGGACCCAGTTTCTGAACAAGCAGCGAATGATGTCCCAGGTGGGTCCATAATCTCCACACTTTGTTTTCTTTTCGATTATAAAAACATGAGGTGAATGTTGTGATAATGTTTTTGGTTGCAGGATAGAAACGCTGGACACTATGCCGGGTTTGGCGAGGATTAAAGGCTGCAGCATCAAAATATGCTGCAAATCTGGTGCCGGCTAATTGTTCTAATCATTACTCATCCAAGATGGTTAATAAAACGATTATTGGGTTTAGTTAGGGATTCATTTGTGCAATTACAATGAAAACTTCAAATTATTGTATCTTATTCTTATATACTTACATTGGTTGCTTATAACCCTTATAAATTCTTGTGTTTGGAACTGAAGATGATCCTGCTTAGACTGATCTTCGATCTGGTCATGTTTTTTCTTTTTTTTTTTAATTCTTTTTCTGCTAGCATCGATTTAGTCCTTGCCAATGTGGGATGAATGATTTTTTTTCTCTAAGTTTTTAAAGTTGAATTTTTTTCTTATTCAACAATGTAAGATGACACTTTGAAGATTTAATAAAAGGAATTGATTACACAAAATTTATTAAACAATTTTGTATCACGTAAAACTAAAATAATGTTCATCTGAGAAACAACATGCAGCTGAGATAAGTAGATAATACAACAAATGGTAACATATGAAGTTTTATTTTGCTTGCAGTAACCAGACATTAATGGAAAAAGAATTACATTTTTTTCATAAAAAAACTAAAAAGAAACCTAAAACAAATGTCAAAATGTTCATCTTACATATCATTCAAACCATAATCTTTAACAACTCATGAAGAAGAAAGGATTCATGTCGTCGCGTACTTTGTAACCAAATCTGAAGTTCCGAAGTTTATCTTTGACATGCAAGGATGACTTCTTAGATGGCTTAAAACCTCCAAATGGCATAGCAAAAGCATCTGCAAATGAAACCCAAAAACCAGTTCCAAAGATGCGAGTTCGTGCATCTTCATCTCCCAGCCCTGAAATTGTTTGAAGTATGGTAAAGTAAATGACTAAAATTGCAGCCACAGTAGAGACTGCGACCCAAACATTGTAAAAATATTCATGCTTCAGTTTTGCTCTCTTTTGATTCCACCCTTCATTGCAGTAGCAATTGATTTTCCAAAGAACATTGCAGTAGCAATTGCACACAGTCATAGAGACCAATACATTGTTCAGTTCTTACATATCTTTCACTGCTTAAAGAACTTGACCTTGTAATACTCTTATTCAGAATAATACTATTTAAAAGCATAGTAGTTGTAATCATTTTCAAAGGGTCATATAGCCCATGAGTCAAACCGACAACGTGCGGACATGGATAAGAATTGCATTTATCTGCAAAGAGAAACCGAAAACAAATGTGAAAATGGTCCTCCTGCATATTATTCAAACCATAATCACTAACAACTCATGAAGAAGAAAGGGTTCACGTCGTCAAGTGCTTTGTAACCGAAGAACCAATTAAAGAACTGAAATTTGCCTTTGACAGGCACGGAAGACCTCTTAGATGGCTTAAAACCTCCAAATGGTATAGCAAAAGCATCTGCAAATGAAACCCAAAAACCAGTCCCAAACATGTGAGTTCGTGCATCTCCGTCTCCTAGCCCCGAAATTGTTTGGAGTATGGTAAGGTAAATGATCAAAATTGCAGCCATAGTCGAGAGTGATACCCAAACATTGTAAAAATACTCATGCTTCAGTTTCGCTCTCTTTTGATTCCATCCATCATTACAGTAGCAATTGATCTTCCAAAGAACATCACGTAAATACAAGTCATCTACAGCCCCTGCTACCTCTTTACAGAGCTTGTTCACTAGTCTTGCTGCGTGTTTGTTTCCGCCTAGAGTATGCTGCATAACGCCTGAATAATGAAGCAATTCTATGTCCTCAGCAGAGTTTAGCAGCCTATCAAGAAAGAACACGTAAGCTGTTACATGCGGTTTGCAGGCAAAGTGACATTGCTCAAAGGCCACCATGTTTCTAAACAATGTGAATCTGTAGTCATCCAAGCTCACAGGAGCAATCTTCAGACCTCCCTTTTTAAAACTTACATCTAACGGTTGACATTTCTCCGCCTTTTTAAGTTTAACACCGGACTCTTTCAATTCTGTTATCAAGCGAAACATGTGTGGCTCCTTAACAAGAAACTTCTTTTGCAATACTTCAGTCGGGCAAATGCTGGCCCGAAAGAGTTCAAGAAAGTGGCTTCCGCCATCTCCTTTAACCCCCCGAATCACCGTTGTTGGGAGTATCTAAATCTTTGTATATCATAGGCTCCAAGAATTGAAGTGCAAGCTCTTTCAATTCTAAGTTTTCATCACTACATGTTAAGTCATACACTTTGTTTAAAACAAACATAAGGAGCTGATTTTCCAGCATGATGAGATCACGTTGCAGAACGGGTAACATCCATCTTCGTATGAGGACCGACTTGCGACTGAAATCGATCTCCCTTGCTTCTCTTAGAAGCTCTATGATGAAACAGCTGTCAATGAGCATCATGTTGACAAACTGCTCACTGCTAATCTTTAAATCTTCAGAGTAGCAACCACGAGCCTGCTGTTCCATCTGTTTCAGTTCCTTGAGTACTGCATTCAGGTTAGGACGATCGGGCTTGGTCGGATTGAAGAGGCTATGGAAGAAGTTCCACTTTGTTTCAGTTCCATCTATTTCAGTTCCTTGAGTACTGCTGTTCCATGGTTTCTATCGGGTATCGGGTATACCCGTGAGTTTCGGGTAAACCCGTTAGTTTCTAAAAAATACCCGTTGGGTCTACTTGACCTAAACCCGTCATGTATCTATCGGGTATACATAAAAGTTGTAACTGAAATAAATAAAATAATGTCGGGTATATACATTTAAAATAAATATGGTATACATATACTTAAAATAAATACTATATATATACTTAGAATAAATAAAAAAGATTGAAAACTATGTCGCGTATATGATCGGGTATACGTTATTGGGTAATTGTGGGGGGGGGGGGGGTAAACGGGTATATCACCATATCCCATACCCGTCCAAAACCCGCGAAAAATTCAAAAGTAATCCCAAACCCGATCCCATACCCGATTATCCGACCTCATACCCGTCCCAAATGTTTCGTGTTTGGGTTTTCTCATCAGGTCCGGGTTTCATTGTCATCCCTAACTATACAATATATGATGTTTGATAAATTAACAGAAAACGAGTTTATATTATAATATAAGTAAATATATTAACTTGAACAATTCACTAACCTGATTGTGTATGTTATAGCACACAGAAATATAATTTCACATAATAATGTTTTTAAGAAAGAAAAATTTTACTTCCTTTTTTCCTAAACAGTCTGTATATAAATATGGTTTATAAAGATAATCCTCACAAGATCCTTTGCAGTTCGCCAACATTGAACATACAGTAGCATGTGTAAACCCTGGAATTGAGAACGTCGATGTTAATTTTATTTATTTGATTATATAAAGTTCTCAGAACGTTAATTTTAACGGTTTAGCGCGCCGCAACGCGCGGGTATAAAACTAGTTTTAATAAATGACTACAATCATCAACGAAAGTAATGAAATGTATTTGATGTTATTCATAGTTTGTATGGTTTATGAATCCTAGAAGTAATTAATAAGACATTATTCGGAATATATTTTACAATCTGTTAATATTGTGATGGGAACATGATAAGGTTAAGGTTATTGTGAAAGGACTGGTTGATATCCATGAGATGAATAATGCAAGTGTTTGTAATCAAATTCACAAGTGATTGTTGATAATAAACATTGGAATACCTAAATTGAGATCACATTCTAGTAATTGTTCATCTCGATAAGGTTGTCTGTATTACTTGACTAGTTTAGATCCCGTGTTTACACACAGGGTGAAAAATATCAATATATAATTTTTTTAAATCTTTATGTATATATTTTACAACTGTAAAAATTTATTACATATACTTAAGATAGAAAACAAATTCAAAACATGTAAAAATTAATATATAATTGGGTTTCAAAAATACGTTAATTACTATTTAATATAATTTGACTTTCATTTACTATTTGATTGGAAAATAAGTTATATAATTAAATTTTAAAGTTTCTTATAATAAAAGATAATTTAAAATAAATGTTTTTATTAGTATATATAGTATTTTTCTTTAAATATATATTATTAGTAAAAGATAGTAATGCATTAAATAAGAGAGAGATGCGAGAAAAAATGGTGAAGATGAATATGGAGGCGACACGTGACATTAACAAACCTTTATTTATTATATAGTATAGATAGATATGCCTAATGAAAAACACTGAATCTCAGTAAGGTTAAATTTTACCCGACCACGTTTTGACATTGTTTTTTTTAATTACATTTGTTTTTCTATTTAATTAAGATTGTATGCCGGGAAACACAAATGAGTAATAGAGGGTGGATAAGATTCAAGCTTTTACTCCATTTGAAATATGAAGCTCTTCACGTAAAATTTCAATATGATGATTATTTTTCATTATGTATTACAACTGTGATGTTAAATTCAACATCCACACACACAAAATTTAAACACATGTACATCTATTTCTTCTCTAATCCTTCAACCCCACAAACATCCTTCCTTTTACAAGTCATCATCAATTTTTACGTTTACTTTTTATAATCAAATTAGGGTGGAGGTGGTCGAGCTTGAGTTCGGGTTCTGGTTCACAAGAACACCATCGCAACCCACACGGGTTATAGCACGGGTTCGATTCACGGGTTCTTGAAGCCGTTAAGGGTGGAGGTGTTTTGACCGTTGCATTGTGCCGTTAAAAAAAATAGCCGCTGGGCTATTTACAAAAAAAAAAGTTTTCTATAAATACAAACCTTAATACACTAATTTTATACAAAACAAATACTCTCTTACTCCTACTTCTCTACTACTTTTATTTTATATACTTTACTCATGGATCCAAGGAAACAACCATCATCCGCCTGCAAAACCTAAAGACCAAAAGTCCGTTCGGGTCCAAGTGAAACAACTCCACCACAATCGTTTCAATATCACAGTTCTATCAAAATCCTCCAACCCAATCGTCCATGCCCGTCCAAATTGCACCGAGTTATTCCATGTTTCCACTACCCAAAGGACTCAACCCGTTTCCGTTCTACCAAAATCTATCATTTCGTAACCCAACCCAACCCGTTCTATAAACCGGAGGTCAACAAAAAAAACTCATTGTTTTGGAGACGAGTGCTTAAACATTTTAAGAAGAATGCTAGTGGAACCAAACGAACATTCCACCAACTAAATTCAAAATGGGGCGGTATGAGTACGAAGATTTCCCATTTCAACGGGCTATATATCCAAGCGGTATACTTTATTTTACTTTAATTTGAAGTTATTATTTTATAATTTTCATATTAATTTACTAACTTTTATCTAAAAAAATTGTAGAAACATCGATGGACTAGTCGAACCAAGGATACATATATAAATAAGAAAGCGTTAAAAGAGTATAAAAACAATATGAGAAGAGAGGTTTCTCCCACATGACCGCATGAGAGATTGTAAAAGACCATGACAAATGGGAACTTGTTCCGGTTATAGGTGCGTAGTTTGAATCTCAATCCCAAAAGAGAACAAAAACATCGGAGTCGGGTAATTACACAAGTTCATATGATGCTTTAACAAGATGGCCACCGACCAAAACGAAGACTCAACACCGACACAACTGACGTGTAAAGGGAAGAAAGTGGCCTAGTCATCAAGAAAGAGTAACGAAAGTTTGGTAGAAATTGTATCAGAATACGAGAAGATGAAAGAGCAAGAAAAATAAGAAAAAAGACAAATTCGAAAAGAATTAGTCGAAACAAAATTGGCCATGACAGAAGAACAACGAGAGGCTATCCAATAACAATATGACCGAGACATTAAGACATTTCTCGAACCGCATGACGGTACCCTCGAACCGTTTTTTGCAAATCGTCCTACAACGCAAATGGGATATAACCGCAAAATATGGATAGCCTTGCGATTTTTAGTTATTTTATTTTTATACTTTATTTTTTTAGTTAATTTTAATTATAATTTTTATTTGTATGTTTTATTTTTTTGATTAAATTTATCTTTAATGTTTTTTATTTATGTTTTTAAAATTTATTAAAAAAATGCTAGGATAGTTAGGGCTTCCGCCCTTATGTTTATGATAGTTTAGGGTAAAAATGATATGTCATGTTTAGATTGGTTAATCCTTATGGTACTTAGGGGTCCAAGGGTTCCACCCCTTCACTCTTATTTACTTTTTAGTTTTGTGTTATTTAATTTAATATTTTTTTTAATTTTACTTATTTAATTTAATAAATTACATTTACTTTAATATTTTATAAAAGTTTCAATATTACAAAATTTCAAGTTTTAGGTTTTTAGAAGTTTAAAAATATACAAATATTTGCATATACACAATTATAATATAATAGATTTAATAAATATTTGAAAACTTAAAAATTGAAAAAGGGGTCAAATTAGTAAATAACCCAAATGCCCACCCTCACCGTTCGTGTGGATGGACGCTCCTCAACCTGTCCGCCAAAAAAATTATCTGTGCAATCACCTTCGTGACGTGGAGTGGAGATGGTCCAACAACATATCCTGGCCACGATCGCTTGGCATCACATCATATGTGGTGCCAAGATAAGATTATGTTTGACTTTAATAATTTGATTTGGCTGACTAATTAAAATCACAAACATGCAAGAACACATATCTGTTTATTATATAGCAATGTGATCTCATTTATTTAGAGACATAGATTGATCAGATGCACATAACTAGTCAACATATTATTTATATGTGCATTGGATCTTGATCATTTACGCTTTTGATTAATAATTAATAAACCTATTAATTAAGCCACCACATGTCTGATTAATTATATAAATGTGCCATCCACACAAGATCATATAAAATGTTATTAAATCTCAAGAATTCCATATCATGATCCGGATTAATATATAATGAAGCTTGTAATTACATTAGAATTACAAATTCAGATTATAAAAACTCTTCTCGTTTATATAAAATTAATTGGGCAATGAATAAAAAGTTCCCAAATATGAGATTTATTTTATAATGTTGGTGAAATATTGTTGTAGAGACCCATGTCCACTCCATTGTAAGCTATTGGAGCATACATCCACTTATCATCAGAACTCAGCAACTGCAACATTTCACCACAAAAATAATTAATTAAACTAATTAAGTAACATATAGGATTTTATTTTTTTTAACGTTGTTTAATGTTATGAGTTGATCGGTTAATCTTACGTTAATCTGAAGCTGCAAGAACTTCACATAATGAACTGCTTCTTCAAGCATTGTGCTTATGTCAACCTTTGTCCCATTTGGTACAAGATTCTGAAGGATTCTGAGTCTTTCATTGATTCTTTCTCTTCTTTTCTGTAACATGGAATGAATATTAGGTTCAAAATCCAAAGAAAGAGACACATTGATCAAGTTTGTTGAATCGGTTAATAACTAGTTCTCATTAAAAACGACGTAATTACCCTGGCATAGATGCTTTGGGGATCAGTTGCCGCGCCTCTACCAGCTCGTGTTTTCTTGGTTACAATATCCTCCTCTGAGCTGCAAGAACTTGAACTTTGTACATCCCCTCTTCCATTATATTTGTTAGTAATTTTTTCTTTATTTTCATGAGTCTCTTCGCTATCGTCGTCGTTTCTGTTAATCGAATTCATCGTCTTCTGGATCTTCTTTGGTGGCGAATTCTTCTTGTTCTTCTGTTAAAAGTTAAAACAATGTTAAATTAGAATTCTTTTTCTAGATTTTCTTCATTATGATATGTTTTTTGTGTGATACCAATTAATTACATATATGTAACGTTAATTTCAAATTCTCCATAAACTTACATTATTATCATTTGAAACCCTTTTCTTCTTATCAGGCGTTTCATACTTCCTCTTGAGGTGTGTTACCTTGCTCAGATCAGCAACATGCATAGGTTGACGAACTGAATTCTCCATTTTACCCTTCTCTACCACCTCATCTTGTTGAGTTTCTTCCATTACATCATCAGAAAAAACTTGAGCTAGGGACAACAAGTTGCTACTTTCTTGAGAAAAATGATTGTAAAAATCAGATCTAATATCATGATCAGAAGTATAGGCTAAAATCTGATCATCGATGACGCATGAACCCGAACTAATAGATTCGTTCGCACTCGGCAAATTAAGAATAGGAGTTTCAAGATTCAAACCATGATCATGTTCAGTTGAGAACAATCCATGGTTGAAATTATTAGAATCTTGATCACAAAAGAACATTGAGCCCAGATTCATCCATTCTTCATCAAAAACATTTTCATAAGACTCCATCTTTTTGATTTAGTTATGTGTTGTGGAACAGAAGGCTTTTGATTGTGCTTTGGGGGTGAAGGAAATGAGTAGCATATTTATACCCTTTTTTAAGGGTTGTGAAAGAATGTAATAGAATTGACTTGATTAAATTATGAAAATAATTCTGTTTGGTAGAACAATTAAGAACCCTAATTTTATTTGTGATTTAAAAATTAAAACCAAGACTCCCCTGTGGGCCTAACTACACGAATTACAACTCATGTTTTTTTCCCTTGATCACTTGGGATAATTTAATATTTAATGCATCATCTGTTAATCATTTTCTTACTTATCTACAAGTTAATACTTTGAAAATGATAACTTAATTAATTATGAAAGTCTTAACCAATCATTAGGCGTCGACTAACCAAAACTACTTAATTATAATTATAAATTAACTAATGGACTTAACGTGGGTCAGCCAGTTAATTAATAAGTATCAAAGGACTTGTAGCCCAATGGTATCAAAGGCTTTTAACTTTTCCAATACGTATGGACAAAAAAATGTGTGAATTTACTGTTAAAAATAAGTTAATTTATAAATATAAAATTTTATACTTATATTACTCTAGATATATATATGCAGGGCCGGCTCAACCATTTTGGTGGCCCAAAGCGAAGTAAAAATACTGGGGCCCTTTAATTTCTTTTTCACCTTTTGAACTACCTGATTCGTTGTTCCGATTTAACATGAACAATACTTGGTTTGGGTTATGTTTGTCGCCAATGTCAGTCAATGAGCAAGGAAAAAATGTAGCAACCAAGAATGGCAAGATGAGGCAAAATCTGAACAACAACAAGAGATGCACTTTAGCATTCAAGGTCAGGAATATATATAAAAATTAAAAAAACTGATGTGCATTTGGGAGCAACATTATTTCTACACTGTAGGATTTGTTATAAGTTAATCTATTTGACACTATGCCCTAACGAGTGCTTCGTTAGAAATCTGTCTACAGATGAATATTATGCATCACTCTGGACCAGCCCAACTTTTAATATATGAAACTTTTTTACAAAATTGGGGGCCCTAAGCCCTTGCTTTACCTGCTTGGCCCATTGGGTCGGCCCTGTATGAATTAGTCTGTCTAGATATATAATATGTTTATGAATTTTATTTCAAAGCCAACGTTGCATGTTAATGTTTGTATTATGGTTATTGATGATTAAATATTATGTATGACTTAAAGCCTAAAGTTATTAATGGCTTATGGAGACAGTTTACTTTACTAATGAATCTAGTATCATTGAATTAATACCATTATTTATATTAGAAAGTGTTTTACCTATTTAAAATTTTACAAAACTTTGTTATTAAAAGTCCTAGTTATCAAATACTTATTTTTCATTCAGAAAGTAAAATACCGTTTTTAGGTTAATCCAGTGGTAAGAGGCAATGCCCTCTTCTTTAAAGAAATTAAACCTAGACAAAATATAGTTTAAGAAAAAAAAATATAGATGAGTTTGTGTTAACCGTTAAAAAAAGTTCATTCTTGTGTTGTGTTAACCATTTATTGTGATGTTTGTTCTTGAAAAAAATATATATATTCAAAATCAACACCTAATTAATGGGAAAAAAGGATCGAAACAAACACTTTTATTCATCAATAAAAATCATATTTTATTTCGTTTTAAACACACTAGGTTTTTCTTCCCGCGCTTTGCGTTAGGATTTCCGTTAAAATCTCAAATATCAAAACACGGACACCAAAACAGGCGTAACGACGGTCATTCCAAGGTAAAACCCTAAGGCATCAAGAAAAACAAACAAAAAAACACAAAAATATGGTTGGACGCAACCTCGAATCTGGGACGGCGGCGGCAGAACGATCCTGAATATCAAAACCAAATAAAAAAACATGTCGCAACGCCTGTCACCCCCGACGTAAAACCTTAAAGCGTACTCATTCGAAAAACCCGAAAGCTAAATTTGAAATAATAAAAAAAAGTTAAAAAGAAAATTTGTGACCAAAACGAGAATAATCAAAGTTTTGTTACAATAAAAATAAAAATAAAAACTATACGATTCCAATCATTGCCTGCTCATCATAAAAGTTGTACTCCTTCATAAACGTGGTCGTCACTCCGCCTTAAAACACGAAAGCGTGCTTGATCCGTTGTAAAAGTGAGCGTCGAAAAGCTCAAAAACAAGCACTGATACAACAATAAACATAACGTTAATAAAAAACCTAAAAGTTGAAATATTAAAAAAAGTTAAAAGAAACTCTTCTGGCTAAAATGAGAATATTTAAAGTTTTATGGCCAAAATGAAAATACTTAAAGTTTTGTGGTCAATATGAGAATACTTAAAGTTTTATGACAAAATAAAAAAACAAAAATTATACTATTTCCTTCATTGACTTTTAAATACATATATACATATATGGGAATGATACAATGAAAACCCATTTGAGATGTGAAAACATTAAAAACTCTAAAAAAACGTGTTTTTAATTTTATTTTTTTTAAATTCTTCTAACCACTTTTTTGTCAATAAAAATCATTAACAAATCAATAAAAAAAAATACAAAAATCACTAAATTTTTACTGATTTTAACTCCTTTTAAGATTAAGTTTGCAATCGTAAGTCACTTGGATGATACATGTACTAATTTTTCATTAACAACTAACTAGTGTTAACGTCAGTAAAAAAGACGTAATTAATCAAGTCTCAAAAGTTTGGTTACGTTTATAATTTTTAAAACTTGAGGACTAAAGGTACAATTTAAACAAACCAAAAGAGCTATATGTAAAATTAACTAAAAAAATCTATCTTCTAACTCATACCTAAATAAGAAATAATGCATTTATTTAATGTGTTTCAACCAAAAGGAATATCCTGTCTAATAAAAAAACAAAATAAAATCTTATAAGATAGAATGAAATAAAATATAACAATCCTTATGCAATGATTGGAGTGACTAATTCCAACACCGGCGATGGATCGTAATTACTAATTAGTACTTCGGTACTTTAGGAGTAAGGGGGAGAACATGGGAAGTTTTTCTCAACAATTTATTTTTATAATAACAAAATTACTTAATTATTTATGACTTAATTGTATAAATGACTCATGTGATTTAATTAAATTAATTTGTATGTTTGCTACTCCGGTTTTGAGAAAAAGCAACAAATCCTCTCAACGACACGTGATTGCACGATCACAAAAAAGAAGAATTGACGTTTATATTCCTTTTAAGTTCATTTAACCTTCAACAAGATGTCAACGTACTTTATGTGACGACAAGTGGCATATGGTTTTTCTATGTGTCGCTAATTAATGTAACTATATTCCTTCTCCTTCCTAGCTAGTGTAAAGACGTGATGACTACCTGACACAAGACTGACAACCTATATTATTTGATCATATGTTAAGACAATGTCTCTTTATGTTAAAACTTTCGTTGTTATGTAACTGAAGGATGTATGCTTCCACTACTTTTGAATGTTTTAATTTAAGTTCAGCATTTTGATCACTATGTTTATAAGTAAATCCAACAAGTGAGGTCTCCCGAGTTTGAGGCCTTACAAATACCCAACTATAATGCTTGAAGCGGTGGCATCTCGTGATTTATGATTTTGGCATGCTTACTTTGGTTTTGTCGGTTTGAACGACATCAATGTCCTCCACCAATCTCCATTATTCAACAACGTTGTGCATGGTACAATGCTGAGGTGTCCATTTCAGGACACTACAATACAAGTGTGGCTACTATCCTGTTGGTGGGAAATACCCTCCTTGGGCAACTTTTGTGAAATCATTCGCTTATCCAAATAAGGACACTTGAATCATTCGCATAAGTCGGTAAGAAAATATGTCGAACGAGCATTTGATGTGTTAAAAGCTAAATGGTGGATAGTTCAATGACTGGCACGTGCGATGCATCGCGAAAATGATTAGGAATATAATGTACACATGCATTATATATATTACACAATATGATTTTAAAAGATGAAGTGAAGAAGAAATCACCAGAGTACAAGATGAAGTGATTTTAAATGGTGGAATGTTATTTATTTATAATTAATGTATTTTGTTTTTAATTAATAAAAGTGGTATTTTATATGTAAAAATTATATAAATTAAATTATTTATTAACTATTAAATAAAAAATGTTTACATAAGTTTAGGAAATAAAGATGACTGTCACACCACTACAAGAAAGTTTAAGAAAGAAATGTTGTGTCACAGTCTATTGGTAGTTGGCTAAGAAAATTTAAAAAAAAAGATAAGTGTCCCTTCCCTAATTGCCATAAAGTCAAGTCTATTTTGAGGCTGACATCCTCTTCATCCTATTGATTTGTCTTGATTAAGGGTGTAGATTACTTTTTATATTTTTTTTAAAAGTTTTTCATGCCTTTTATACCGTTTAAACTAGGTTTCCTAGTTCATTAATATATTTTAAAGACAGATATTATGTAACATTAATTATCACATGCAAAATAATAACCTCGAGATCAAGTTTAAGTTAAAGAAGATGATATGTCCCAAGGAATCAGAAGATGCATGGACAAAACCCAGCTGTGATATATTTGCATTCATCATAGAAAGATGTATATGTTTACCCCAAGCATGAACAAATAATTAAATAAAAATAAAACCCTAGAATACCTTCAAAATAAATCTCAATAAAAATGGTTTTACGAGTGTTAACAGTTCATGCACAGATAATTAGTTGAACTTGGTCTTTAATTGACAATTCAACCCCATAGATTCTGCCGGTTTCCATGGTTAAGTACACGCGTCCGATCCTCAAACATCAATATTAATTTTAATTAATAAGTAATATTTAAAATATTACGTATAATTAATTATTGAGTTAATAAATACCATCAATTTAATAATGGCCAACAAGAATAAAGTGTGATATGCTATTGAAGAGGAGAGGACGACAAAGCCCATCAGACCAAAGGCCCAAACCTAATGGCCCACCCAAAAAAACGGTTAGGTCACCTAAAAGATTTCTATTGGGGGAATACATGTCCACCAATCAGAAAGAATGACGCTCATGCGTGATTCCATAGCGGCCCCCACGACCCTCACACCCCTCTGATGAGGTAACCCTAAAACCAGTAAATATATAAAGAAAATAACAACCATCTTCACATGTATGCGCTCAATGCCCATTCTCTCCCTTGCACTTTTAACCATTACTATTTCATCATCTTCTTGGTTCATAGAAGAAGAGCTGATTCTCACGCCAGATGGTGGTTACAGGGATTATCCCCTTCCTGTGGAGTAGTAGAGCTATCGAAAGAGACAATGCGTTGTTTGTGGGCTCAATTGGAGGGCTTTGTTAATGTGGTTTATGGTTAAGCATTCCTTTTCCGGGAAACGTGTTTACATTGGCTCCATTCGTTTGTGACATGACACAGTCAATTCTTCCTCTTTTTTCCCCTTCAATTGGCCCATGGCATGTTCGCCTCCCTCTTTAGAACCACCACCACCCTGTTTCATAGCACCAACATCTTCTGCTCCTCTACCAGTGCTGCGCACTTTACCATCCACCCTAGCAGGGCAACTAAATCACCCCTTGTCTTTGAGACAACTCTTAAGGAAGAACTTTTAACACCCGTATACCACCGTCACACTAGACAACTGTTGTCACTCCGACTATGGGGACCTATCCTCTTTGATGTTACCTCCTACACAAACGTCAGGGTCGTTCATATCTACGCCTTTAGTAAACCCAATAATATTCACATCAGCTACTTTACCACCCCTAACTTGACATAAAGCAGCGGCATGCCACCTAGTACTATTGATGTGACTCTCTTTCCTTTGTTTTCTTCTGATTTACATGGCCATTCTTCGGTTCCTTTACCTACACAACACCCCACACTACCTCATTTGAAATTTGGAATATAGCCGTTTAAAATTTAAGAATTTTAAAATTTTAAAAAGTTTAATAAATATAGAAATATTTATAATGTACTAATAGTTTTTTAAAATATCCAAGTATTTATACACGTATCAATTACAATTTAATAAATTTAATAACATACAAATATTTATAAATTCGGTAATAATTTTTTTCTAAAACTTTATATGTGTATAAAAGAATATTTTTTTAAAAAATCTTCTCTTTTATCTTTGGTTTTATGTTTAATCTCATACAAGAAGGCATACACGTGAAACACAACTTGTCCTCTTTTAACTTTGGGCAAAAGACTTATTATATAGGAGTTGAACACTGTTTTGGTTTTTGTACACAATTGATGTGAGATAGGGAAAGTTTTCTATAGTTTTGGTTTAGGGATAAAATCGTAAGTGTAGTATAGATTTATGTATCAACACTTGTATAAAATGCATTAACATAGATCTTAAGTGTCTTAAACTTTTAATAAATGACTAAATTGTTCATCTAAAATGTTTTATAACGTAGTATAGATAATAATAAAAATAACACTAACGCATACATTAAGTCGAAAGTAAAACTTAAAAGCAGTGAATATCAGTGTAATTTTAAAGATTAAATTTAAAATTTTGTAAAAATACCACACGGGGCATTTTTAAGTTTACTCTACAATTTATATCTTTATCTTTTTATGTGGAACGAAATAATTCATCTAACAATTCTCTATTTTGTTCTAAAAAATCACAGAGAGTTTTTATTTCAAAAATTAATAAGGAAACACAAGTTCTAAATAAAAGCAAATGCAATTAAATAAATGTGATTGATATTCAACCTAAAATGGGTTAATGTAGGTTAAATTTAATATTCTTTGTTAAAACCCATAAATTAAAAAAAAAAAAAACTTATTTAAAACTAAAGCAGGTTAAAAGACATATATATAGTGCATTCTAACTTGTAAAACTTCTCTTAAATTCCTTATTTTATTAAAAAGGTTATATTTTTTTAAGCGGCAAGATTTATAATAAACAAGCGCCGACTAGCAAGAAGCTAGACAGCCAAAACCAAACAAGTTACATACACATAATTTTACATTTCCTATTTCTACTACCTAATCAAAGAAAAGAGAAATGCAAAACATCATCGAATAGCGCCGAGTTAAAAGCCAATTGACATGTATGCATTTGTTACTAACCAGGCGGTTAAACATGAAAAGCACTATTAACGAAAGTAAAACAAATAAAAAAAGAAAGATATATAGGAATAAGATCCGTATCTGAAGATTTGCAAGCCATAGTGTTACCAGATTTTGTTCGTTAATTAATGGCCGGCTTTGCACGACTAGGGTTTTGTGAGTGGTGTACGTGTGTATTGTGAATTTTAATAAACCAAAACAAGTAGCTGTCCCTTTAATGTTGTTTGATATTATTCTACAATTGTGCATATGTCAAACCAAGTAAAATGGGTTTGTACCCTTTGGCCCAAAACAAGAGTTAGAGGAAACAGCTAGTTATGTCTCAAAATAACACCAACAACATTTATTTATATATTTATTTGTTTTAAGTATACAATTTTATAGTTATGAAGTAATCCAACCATCCACCAAATATATAACGAGTTTTTGTTTCCCCAAGCATATGTGGAAAATAGTATGTGTTGTCCGTTTGGAACGACGATGAAACATTAAGGGACCTAAAAAGAAACGAGGGGATAGAGAGGTATTAGTTTTTTTTTGTTTTTGTATAGCATACAAATAAAATAAAATACGAAATAAATAGAGATCAAAACCTAAGTAATCTAAAACTTTAGGAACCATCTTGGTAATAATAAACTATGAATCAAACTTATCTATACAACAAGATAACCCATGAAGCAATACTTTATTTAATAACCAAGTTGAGTTTAACTTGGGTTGAATCTTGAAACTATACAAGCTAGCTCGGCTCAGCTCAAAAACACTCGATCGAGCTTAAATTTGAGGTCAAATTTGGCTCATTTGTAAGTTGAGCCAGCTCATTTTAACCTAACTAGTTGAGAAACCAGTGATTCGACTATGATTTTTATGATAACTGATTTTATGGTTCGGTTATGGTTATATGTCTAACTGAATTGACCAAAACAAAACAAATTGAGAAACTAATGGTTCGATTATGATTTTTTTTATAGCCGAATTATATGGTTCGATTATAACTATGTGTGTAAAAATAATCGAAATAACCGAACCGACATTTAAATCATTCTTTATATTTTTCTAATTTTTTAATAAAGGACCTATTAGTTGTCATTTATTATTATTTAAAATGATTGTTAATACTTGATTTTACTCAAGAAAAAAATTAGATGTTAATTGAAATTAGGTTGGATCCGAGTTAAGAGGTACAGAGTGTCGTCCTGGCGAGGGGTCAGGGCCTGACTCGATGGAGTCTAAGGGGCAACGCCCCTGACGGGGGTCGCGATGGGGTTTCTACTGTTGTAACTGCATTATGTATGAGCAGTTATAACCATTAACTTCTACCTCTTTTCATAAAGAGTTGCAACGATAATGAACGATTCATTGTGACTTTTTTACCTCTATAAAAGATTTGTTTGATCCGGTCTAACACATCAAATTTAATATGAATTATGGTGCCATTTTCACAACAAAATTTCCATAATCGTTGACAATTTCGATGTCTTATCCGATTAAAAATCCATGTGTACCAACGAAATATTTTAATATGAAAGTATCTAATACGATTCAAAAAAATATCTAAGTAATCACAAAATTCAAAACCTACATTGGATGAATTCGACGGCTTTTTGTGATGCCTCATAGAGTCGGAAGGTGGGGTGGACATGCACATCGTGGTTGTAGAAAATCACCAAGTGCATATACGTGGGTTTCATGGGGTACGTCGAGCCGTGCAAACCAGCTGGCAGACCCCATGGCTCAAGTTTCTTGGATCGATGTTCAAACGACTTACGGTTCACGGTTATTCTAACAACTCCAAATTAAAAAGTTTAACATGGATACATTCTCCACATAGTTTGTTTTTGTAAATCGTATGTTTTTTTTTATTATCGTAGTTAACGAATGAAGTACATTCTACGATAAAACTAAAAAACGTAGTTGTTTGAATCCCGTTAAAACAAAGAGATTTATGGCATCATATGGTTTGTAGTTCTTTATTATTGCTTACGCTAAGGTAAGTATTTTTCTTTATGAAATGTTCAAATTTTAAAATTTTTACATAATAACTCGTAATTGTTATTGCATTTATAACTTAGGATTTTCAAAAAAAAAAAATATAATTACATATTTACATGAAGGGTTCGTTGCTAATTTAGTTAAAAAAATGGTTGGTGATATCCGACGATTCAAGTTAAAATATCACTCAAATCATTTTTTTTTTGAACGGCGACTTTCATTCGTTGAGTGACAGTCGCATCTCCGACAAGTCGGAGACCCATCACCCCTCAATACCTGACCACTACGTTGTCTGAACCGGGCCCGCGGGTTCAGAGCGAGGGGTTAGGCGTTCCCCGGGAAACCATGGAGCCTGCTGCCACTTGACAACAGTTGCGCCGCTACACGGGCCAAGACCTGCTAGCGTAACGCACTCCGGACTAAAACCCGGTTTGGCTCGGGTTTGAACTTGCGTGGCTTTGTTCAACCTTCATTGCCTTTACCACCGGACCAAAGCCCAGTTTTTACCACTTGACAACACTCAAATCATTTGATTGGAACAGTTTTTTTCCACAGTTTCGTTAATTTCCTTTAATTACGGTTGTCCATAAGAACAATCATAGTTGTCTCCTCAACTCACGTAAGAGCTATAAGGCTTATGTCACAATTCAAAGCTTCATTAGTTAACACTAATTGTTAATTAAGATCATGGATCATGCATACATTAGTTTAAGTAATTAATCAGGTTAATTAAGTACTCAATTAATTCAGGCTTAAAATAAAATTTAGGACTTATGTTGACTTTGTTTAGCCAGGTGCAACACAATTTAAATGATAATAATTGCAATAAAATATTAACATTGACTATGATAATGATTTGATACTAGCTAGTAAGGCAAATCTAGATAAAGTCGTGTTTGTAATTTTATAAATCCTTTTCTTTCAACTAATATTTATATGTGATTAATATAGTTTTAGATGGGTTGGGGTTGGGGTTGGGTATAGTGGTAAAAGAGGAGTTCTACAATTAAAATGTTGTGGGTTCAAACTTTGTAAATTTTTTTTTTCTGTCTACATCAATTTATTATAAGAGTTAAGTTGTAACGAACCAAAATCCGGGTTTCGTTTTCAAATAAATAAAATATTTCGGTAAATATTATGGTGAAAATAATATTTTAGAAATAAGTTGAAACACATGGGTTTCAAGTTAATAATGGGGTTATACTAGTTTTAACTAGTTTTGGAATGAAATGGGTGAAATGAAAGTTGAGGGGCCAAAAATGTAGATGGCGAAAATCTGCCATTTTGACTTGGAGAAGTCAAAATTAGCCTCATTTGAGGTGTTAAGGTCGTTCATTTCAAGGAGAAAAGGGTTTTTGGAGCTAAATCTTGTATTTGAAGCTTGGATTGTGAATGTTTTAGCTCACACAACACCTTCATAACATCAAGTAAGTGATTATCTTCCTTTGATTTCACTTTTGAATATGTTAGTGGGTGGGTTTTGTAAAAATCCGAAAATTATGCATGCATGTGGTTAATTGGTGTTAGATTGTTGATAATCTAGCTAAACTAAAGGTAAAGAGTGGTGATTAACATCTTAGAACCCTTTGATTTTGATTATAAGAAGTTAGAGTTCATATGGAGAAAATTGGGGGTGTTTGGATCATGATGCTAGAATGTTAAATTAGTGAGGATTAAGTGTTTATGTGATATTAGACACTTGAATGAACACCAAATTAACCTAATGAAAGACATTGAATGAAAAATTAGTATCAGGGAATTGGAAAGAAAACTCAAGTAGGTGAGTTTGGATTGAAAGATGGTGTTTCATTATGGAAATAACCTAAACGGGTCAGTTTGGGTTGGAAATGGAAATTGGGTTGTGAACTCAATTGTATTGTGATTTTGATGTATGTTAGATTACTAAACTAGGTGTATATGTTTAGGTAATCAAATTGTGAACCGAGAAGCCGGTGCGGGATCTTCTAACCCAAAAGGTAAGTGTATTTGCACTTACTTAGTAATGTTGATAAATGAGTGGTATATGTGATATGTGTGCATACTATGTGTTGAAATGAATATGTATGATTATGCATGAACTAGTATGTGGAAATGTATGAATGTAGTTATAGTGATAATACTATAATGGATATGTGTAAATGAATAAATATGGTTATAGTGGTAATACCATAATGGTTATGTGTAAAAGAATGAATGTAGATATAGTTGTAATGCTATAATGGATATGTGCAATGAATGAATGTAGTTATAGTGTAATAATATAATGGATATGTGTAAATGAGGTTATGATCTAAGAATCATAAAGGATATGAGGTTATGATCTATGAATCATAATGGATATGATGTTATGGTTAAAATATAATGGATATGAGGTTATGATCTAAGTATCATAATGGATAAGAGGTTATGGCCTAAGTGCCATAATGGATATGAAAAGTTGGATTATGAATGTTATACGAAAAGAATGAAACTTGTAGTGGAAATGCAAGTGTTAAGAATCTTATTTGACTAATTGGGTGCAAACGGGTCAAATGGGTGAAAACAAGTTGTAATTACTTGTTTGATATGTTTATCTTCATTACTAACGGTGATATGTTCATGTGGTTATGTAGGAAAAGCTCCGATGTAAGTCCAAGTCAAGTCCAAGGCGTTGGAGGGTTCTCGTATGCATTTTTGGTGTTTTTGGGGTTTGAAGGGAAATCCGTTAAATGTGGTGTAAATTGACATTTGAAATTGTGTTTTGGTATATATTTGTGGTGTTGAATGTTTTTAACCAAAACCCAATTGTTTGAAATGTTTTTGTGTCATGTTGGTGAAAATGTTGAAAATTTGGTTAAGTATGGAACTGGACAGAAAAACTGAATTCTTGGGGTCCCCCGCAGTACGCTAGAGTCATGGAGGGTTTCTCGCGGTACTCGAGAGACCTGGCTCTCGGACAGGCAATTCTAGGCTCCCTCGCGGTACGCGAGGGGAGGGGCCAGATTCTCGCGGTACGTGAGAAATAAAAAAAAAAAAATTTCTTGGGATAAATGCTTCCGCGTGTGTTTAATGTTTTAATAATTTGTGTTCTACTTATGGGTGTTACAACTTGGTATCATAGCAATGGTTTTTAATTCCTAAATTTTAAAATTACACTATTAGTCTCAAAATATGCATAGATATAACATGTTTGATCTCTTCAAATTACCAAAATGCTCCTAGATTAAAAAAATAGGTTTTAAAAAAGTGGCGTTATCGCCTAAAAACTAGGGGTATAAATATGAGTTTTTTTTAATTTCTGTTTTCTTTAATTTTTTATTTTTTAAATCTAGCGGTATTTCGGTTATTTTCAAAGTATTTAACAGAAAAATTAATTGGTATCCACTCCATGGACCGAACATGTTACATTTATGCATAATTTGGGACTGTTTGTGTAATTTTTTAAACTTATGAACCAAATCTAAAATTTGGACATAGTATAGGGACATCCGTGTACCTAACTCTTTTTATAAATTTTGATGATGATTTAAGCTAATATTCCAATAATATATAAACCATAAACCGGGTAATTTACAATTTACAAATGTTGTAGTGTCAAACAGATGATTAGGTGATCAAATATTTTAATTAATCTTGTCTACCTAAATATGATCGTGGTTAAAAATTGAATTAAGGAATCATAGGTGCTGCCCCACGATTTCAAGTTGAATTTATAGAGTAATAATTATATTCTACATTCTTTTTCCTTTGGGGGTTCATAAGAACATTGACAACTGCCTTCTCTAGTCACATACGAGCTGAGACTTAACCAAAGCTTCTGTTAGTTAATTAACTAACCTTAATAAATTATATATTATTAAAAATATTGATTATTAACTTCATGGATCATGAATGCATTAGTTTAAGCAAAACAAGTTTATAATCGAATCTCTTCAGCAACAAAACAAAAAACTAATAACTAAAAAAACAACCAGTAACTTGGTCTAGTGACAAAGATGTATACCCAAGACTTCACTAAAATAGAGAGGTCTTTGGTTCAAGTCCGACATGTAACAAAAAAAAGGGCCAAGTTGGGCGAGTGGTTTTCTCATCTATGATGGGTTTTCCTTCTGAGAGGGGTGGAGATGATCATGTGGGTCAGTGGCCTGTTAGTGATCCAAAATTGCCGTTAAAAAGAAAATAACTAGAACCAAATAATTAATACTATAAAAATCAATATATTTTCTTGCTGGGTTTTGCTATACGTATCTCATTAACTTGAATTTTACTTGCTCTACTTTCTTCCTTAAGTTCTCAAATAAATACGATTCTAACCTTTTGTTTGTTTTTTTGTCTTTATAATATTTAAGAAAGCTTTATTTATTTAATTAATTAACTTTATTATAATATTACATCAACTTTTTTTTAAAAGAAAAAAAAAACTCTTTTTATAGTTTTTATAAAAGCGTTGTATGATTATTTTTTAAAAACGTTTTGTAAAAAAATAAAATGCTAGTTAGAAAAAGTGTTTTTAATTACGTCTTAATTTATCTTATCAGTTGTGGTGGACTCGCAGTGGTGACGGGTCGGGGTTTGTAGGTAGTGGAGGTTAGCGGAAGTAGCGGTGTTCAATGTTCTGTTTTCGGTCTTATCGATTCGGTTTTATCGTTTATTTTTTATTTTTTTAGGCTTATATCTGTTAACTGAACCGTATTTGGAATTTGTCTGACCAAACCGATTCAAAAAATGTATAAACCGAGTTCAACATATAGTGTTATCACTTATATAGTTATCAACATATATGGTAGGTCGAACTTGGTTGTGGCGGACCTATGGTGGTTTCAGATCAAAGTTGGTAGCGAAGCTTTTTTTTAAATTAGAAACTTTTTTATCTTTTTTTATAAAAATGTTATATGATTATTTTTTAAAGACGTTTTGTAAAAAAATGTAAGAAAAATGTTTTTAAGTACGTCTTAATTTACTTTACGGAAAGCGATTTTAAACAAAAACCTTTTTAAAAATAATGATTTTTTGAATGAGATAAAATAATAAGTTTTAAAGTTATTTTTTTAAAAGGATATAATAAGTAAGTAGGAGGTACGGTACCTGTAGTCTGACCCTCTCCTTTAAATTTGTGTGAAAAAGTCATTCTACAAAATTTTGATATATTGAAATGATTGTTTAAAATACAAGTGTATTTTAAACAAATATCTCAATGTATTTTAAACAAATATTTCAACATACCAATTTTTTTGTAGAATGACTTTTTCATGTGTAACACATGGTTGTGAAAAAATTTAATATAGAACGACTTTTTAATGTATAACTTGTTAGATTTTTAAAGTGATCACAATTTGATGAGGTATCTTTCCAAGTGTACAAAAAATGCCAACGTGAATAACTTTTTTGAAGATATAAGAATTAAGATAGTATGAAATCGTATTTAAATAGGTCAAAATTGATGAGGTAATTTTTACTTTAGCAAAAGATGCTACATGATATGTCGTTGAATATCGGCGACTAATTAAGAACATTGATGTCATTATTAGAACCGAAAACACCAAAAAATGCATAACAAAATCATAGATCCCGTGAGACCACAGGTTCTAGCATTATCGACGGAATCACGGGTTCTAGCATTATCGTCGGGTTTGTATGATCACCTTGACAGAAGTAAAAAAAAAAACAAAAGTGGGGAATGTGACACGTTTCTCCACCTCCGAAAACAGCTATAAAGTTTTGATATCTACTCTAATAATCATAACTCAGGTAATATCCTTCACCCACCACCAAGTAATACATACAAGAGTACACATTATAGATTTAATTGCTTTAAATAACCATAACTGTAAATCAACATTTTATTCAAGTTTCATAAACCCAAATAAAGCTCATTGATCAAATCATATTGATTTCCATACGAGTCTAGGAACTCACAAGGACAAACAAGGGCTTGCCTCCTAGTCGATCCCGACCCTAAAACCAGGAATATAATGTTAGATTATTAGCAAGTCGAAAGCCATTTCATGGTGACAAAGTACAAAGATAAAGACAACATTACAATTATAAAAATAAATAGAGAAATCACAAAAGTAACATTTTTTTAGTGTTATACCTCTATGGTATCTCATTCATATACACATGAGATGCATGAATCTTTAGTTGCGTATCTACTTTTACTAGCTTAAAACCTAAATATTTTCATTCTATACGTGAATATTAATACAACCGCAAATCTATAAGTGAATAACCACACATACACGAATCTATACATGATATGGTGTCTCGTATCACATTAGTTTACGTCATTATTGGTGGGATAAAGTCTTATACGCGACTCTCAGTCATTTATATCTAATGACTAAATGAGTGGTTTGTTTCTGAGAAGGCTATATAGTTGTACAAACTAAGAAAAAATGTCTGCTTTCGTGATTTTCTCAAATAAATAGTGATTCTTGATCATTTTAAGTTGATAGAAAGATGTACCTTCAGTTCAGGCAATTCAATAACACAAGCACACTCGACTACATGGGCTCCAACCCGCTCTGAAATGGAAAAGATGAGAGTTCGACAGCAATAAAAAATAATAAAATATAAGTGTGTATGTGGGGGTGGGGTAGCACAAAAATATTACCAAGAAGACTGATCGCAGCACACAAGGTTCCACCGGTTGCAATTAAATCATCTATTACAAGAGCGCGATCTCCTGGTTCTACAGCTCCAACGTGCATCTCAATTTTGTCTGTGCCATACTCCAAGGAATACTCTTCTGATATAACAGCTCCTGAGATAACAATAAATGATAAGCACATGATATATAAACTTATTAAAGCATTATTTGTATGTCTACACGTGCATAGATAAACGTCAAACAACAATATTCTACAGAGCTGTTACAAAAGAACAATAGATGTCACAACTAGCTACCTAATCCTGTTCTATTGGCTAGGATTCTTAAACAACAAGATGTACAAGTGGAAATCTAACTTTGATATAAAAGTAGTAACCGGTAGAAAGTATATATAACTATTTCTCAGTGGATGAGAAGTAAAAGCAAAAGTACCCTTCATCACTGCATTTTCATCAATGTAGCTCGGATACACAAAGACATAAAGACTTGAAGTTCATAGATAACGTAACAAAGAACGGGAGAAAAGATGTACCAGGTAATTTATTTGGTTTTCTCATAGGGACAAATTTTGCTCCAATTGCCAATGCAATAGGAGGACCAAATATGAAACCTCTTGCTTCAACACCTGCATTAATATAGCTAAAATCAGCCCATATTGAAACGTTACAAGTGACCATCCATAGCGCCATGCCACTACAAAGTGCCTTAACAGTTTCTGTATTCCTTTCATAATAGTGAAGGGAAACAGTGTAACTGCCTAACTGGTTACAACTCCAAAGAACATTTCTAGTTTCTCAAGTTCAAGGTTAAAGGCAAAAATACATAAATGAAATCTGGACAATAAAAGATGTGTTAAAGATTATAGAGTTAGTTGATATTAGTTAGATTAGATACACTTAGTTAGTTAGGCGGTTACACTTAGTTCATTGATTGTATCTAGTATAAATACATGGTTAGGGATCTTGTAGCAATTATAATCACATATTACATATTTTATCTCCTTTAACTTAGTTTGGATAAACTTTCGTTTATATAAAGTTTTGAGTTGTTGCAACCGACCAACTGTACAACTAGTTAACAAAAACATAACTGCTATAAATAGAAAATAAAGCTAACTATTAACTAGGAACAGAAAATACAATACAGGTAACCATTAACTATGAACAGAAAGGTTTATGACTTATATCGGAAGAAAAGAAAGATGCTGAAAAACGGAATCAGAAGGATGACCAACACGGCTCATGAGATGAGCTTTTACTAAGCTTTAATGTAATATCACATTGGTCAGTAAAACTAATGGCTATCATTCTCTAAACGGTTAGAAGTTTTCAACAGATAGATACCATAATTCAGAGATCCAATTATCAGTAAGTAACCATTAGTTTTTGTACAAATCTTTACAGATCTTGTGTTTACATAAACATAAACTATAACTAGTAAGTGCGAGAACATCATCAACAATAACTCAACAAAAAATTAAAATAAACAAAAGGCCACAGCAAAACGTCAAACGAGAGATTTTACCAGCAACAACCGTTATGCCTTTATCTTTATACCTCTCAACAAACAGATCGATCGTGTCCTTAAACGCCACTGGATCAAGCAATAACGTCGTTATATCCTGAAACAGAATCCCTACACACACAAAACACCTCAATTAATTCAATCGACCACAAGCTATACATACATACATAATATATGCAACATCAGACGATCTCTCTGAAAAACACAGCTAGTAAGTGTTCATGTGCGTACCTGGCTTCGGGAAGTCCGGAATGACGCGAATGGCGGAAGTAATTCGGTGGATGCGATCGTCTTTGATGCCATCGGAAACAGGTGCATCCATGTGAGAGGAGCAGCAGGGACGTAGATCGGTACGTGCGGCGGTGTGATAACGGCGGCCGCCGGTGGCTCCTGGTGCCGTTGACGCGGAGATGGATTGCTTCTTTTTGCAAGTGGATGGAAAGGAATGAGCAGGCGATTTTAGTGGATTGACGAAATTGCCACTGTGTAAGAATCTTTGGGGTTTTAAGATGACGACATCGGAATTAAAGGTTTTAAGCGTCATCATGCCTCTGGTTTGTCTGAACACTGAATCATTATGGTGACAAATTGGGATTAATTGATGTTTGGGAGGGGGGGGTGGATTTTGCCCTAATCTTGTTGATGAGTGATTTGCTTAAATTTTAAGATTAGTTTTTTTTTAATTGAGTATTTTAATATAAGTAGACTTAAAATAATTACTCATTTGATAAACCTCAAAATAAATAATCATTTAATCATGAAATTAGATGTGTTTATGCTAAACTTTAGTGATTAGTTATTGAAATTTGTCTCTACACTTGATTAAATTGTAGTGAATTTTGTGTCTAGGCTTTGTGTTTATGTGAAGTTTGTGTGTAGACTTGATTAGTTATTGATTTTAGTTAATAAAGCTTGAATTTTAGGGATCATGGAACGAATTTTGAAAAGAAAGTTAACAAATAGTAATTCTTTATCTTCAGATAGTAATCCCGAGAAAATTAAAAAGATGTAATGGATCAGTTTCAGAACATGGAAACTCGTAGAAAACATATTTCAAATGACATTTAGTTTTTATTGTGTGTTTTTTCCAATGACAATGTATTTTTATTATGATATTTTTTTTTTATTATGCGACTGACCTGACCTGACCTAGGCCGAAAAGTATGATGTGAGGTTGTTAGAAATCCAAGCACTGAAAAATAATAACATCATAGCCATGTGTATGTGTAGAGCAAGGCTTTCCTTATGATCTTCAACCATGTCAAGATGATCTTCAACTACGTAACAATTTATTTTATTTTTATATTTTGTAAGTAAAAGGTGAAAAATAACTAGAATGATGTTAATAACGGAGGAGTGAAATTTAAAATAGCTTTCATACGTTACTACTATCAACCTTTTCATACGTGTATATGTAGAGCAAGCCGTACCTGTAATCGTGAGGACTGAAATTACAGACCCGTGAACCATACCATATTCACACGGGTCGGTCACAGTCGCGGGTCACGGGTATGACATTAAAGGACTAAAAGTATGGGGTATGATTTGGGCTTCAAATGAATCAAATCTATGGGTTCAAATTTGCTGAATATGACTATTGGACCGTCAAAAATATGGGCCACATTTAAGCACAGTATGACTTTTGAGGTCAAAGTCAAAATAGATATGCGTGGGTAAATATATGATTTAAAAATAGATATATGATTCAACGCATGGTTCAAAACCATATAAATAATATTCAAAACCAAACAAACACCACGGATTCAAAACTAAATATACGTCAAATTCTTCAATCTTCAAAATTAGTATTTCTTCAATCTTCATTAAATTTTATGGACTCGATTTTCTCAAAAACATCTAAAAAAGAATAACGATTAGTAATAAAAAAAAGTCCATCCGAATGTGATTAAAAATTAAAAATCATTACCTTTTACAAGCTCGTCGAATTTTTCTCAATCTTTCGTTTCGATTGTATATTTTCTTCTATTTTCTAATCCAGTCTTGTGTACAAATTAAAGCCTCAACAATATAAGGAGATAATGAACTTCTGTAGTCCCCATTACCCATGCACCGGTCGGGAAAGTAACATTGGAAGCTACGGTTGAAATCGGAATTGACCCGTTGTAACCCTAGTTTTCAATAGATTGAGGGTCGTTGTAACCCTTCCTAAGAGCCCTTCTATTATAACTCTAAAGACGTAAATTGTCAGTTTTGGTCGTTGAAACAATAGTCCGACCACGAATGTTGGTCAACCATTTTAATTGGCAACACCAATATTCATAAGTAGTTATTATCTTTTATGTTTATTTTATCTTAAACACTTTTTATCCATTTTTTTACTTTGGTAAGACAGTAGTAATGATTGACTATTAGAAGCCACTCTGTCCGTTTGTTTGATACTTGGTTATTCTCTAAACTATATTACGTTGCGATAGTTGCACTTGTCTGTTGTGACCCAATAGCAAAGATTGACTATTTTAGTCGGACAATAACATGGATTGAAGATTGGGAGTCATTGTGTCCGTTGGTTCAATACTTGATTCTTGCATAAACTATATTACGCTTCAATAGGTGTACTTACATGTTATCTGTATGTTGTGTGTAGTTAGTTAAAGTCGTGAATCTTATAAATTTAAAACTTAATTTATATTAAAAAAAATCTTAAAATATATAATACTACATAACACAATTACACAAACATCAAATATAAACATTTAACAAAAAAGTCAAATATTTGTACTGAATTGACTATTCAAACGTTTTATTCATGATGGAAAGGAAAGCTCCACAGGGATATTTGAGATATCACAATAAATGCAATTTCGTGATTATTTAGGTTTCAAATAAATCGACAATTTGGTGATTTTCGTATTTATTTGCACCCACCACAAAAAAAACAGAGGCAACCTAGACGACACTAGAACCTTCCATACACAATAGGAGCCACACGCACAACCCTCCTGTTCCAACTTTGACGCGTACCACGGTATGTAGCCTCACGAATAGTCACAAAATAATTTCATCTAAAAAAATATAGATATTTTGTTATATAAAAAGTATTTATTTTATTAGTTTTTGTTATTAATTAAGTTATTTCTACATAAGAAAATATTTTATTTGGTTTAAATTTATTAAGTTTCATAAATAAAAATAAAACCAGGCACGAGAGCCACACAAATCACACTTTGTCAAAGAATAAGGCAATTTCTATTAAAATAAACCATCAATAGTCAAGAGAAGACCATTCTTTCTATATAAAATATTTGATTTCTTAATATGACAAAAATCAAATAAATTGATAATATAATATTGCAGAGTTTTTTATTGATTAATTACATGTTAAAAAAATACGTAAATATATTTGAAACAACCTAACACAAAATATATGGCTAACTTTTCTTTGCGGCGTGCTAAATAGCTTAAATTAATATGTGAATGGTATTATTTATAATTTAGTCCTTGAATTACTTGACCATTGCTGGATTCAGCTTTTGTGTAATTTATAATATAGTCCTTGAATTATTTATCAACGTTTAATATAATTTATTGAGAACATTATCCTACTTTTTGTCCAAAATATATTACTTTCGGTAAGGATGGCAATAAATAAAATCAAACGCAACCGAGTAACCCTGAAACTTGAAATACTTAGGACGGGTATTCATATAAATAAAATCAAACACAACTAAGTAACCCTGGAACTTGAAATATTTAGGATGGTTATTCAAATGTGGTACCGAGTATGAGATTAGTATTATAAATTTTAGCGGGAATAAGACGAGTATGATATTAAATGATATCCGCCTGATTTTAACCAAATAATATCATAGTACGTATGAGACACGGTTTTATAATCACGTATGAGACTAATATTATCAATACCCGTATCATACCTGACACACCGCCACTCTTAGCTTTATGTTTAGTTTTGGTCCCTAGTTGATCAGGTTTAGAAGAAGTCCATTGACAGTATGACTTTAATAGTTTTAGAGACTAATAAGAAAATGAAACGGTTGATTTCGAGTAAATAAGTTTTTACTAACCATACAAGTTTTAAATAAATATATTAAAACTATAAGTTGTGATAAATGGATTTTAAAACCACCATTTTTACTAGAACTTGCAGGAGGATGTGTATATTACACAACCGAAAGGTTTTAAAGATTTTATGAATTAAGGTCTATTTATATGGTAGGACTAGTTTTGCAACACCGTCTTTATTAAAGTTTTTGTTTTATCAGAGCTATGGTTTAACGTAAACTACGATAGTGGTTGTAAACTTATTTACGAGCGTACTTTGTTGTCTATATTCTAGTCAGAGCACAAAATTCACTTGCCACTTCACTTGTTGGTCACAAGTAGCATGTGTCCGTTAGGAATTGTCTTTTGATATTCCCTTCTTTGCTTGAAGAGGAAAACCATGATGTTGTGACGAGTAAGCAGTGAAGAAAAAAAGAACACACTAGATGATAACAGAAAATAGAGGTTTATAGATCGAATTCATTTAGTCACATCTAGAAAGCAGACTATGGTGGTAACCACAACATTCAACGGCAATAACTAGTCTAGTTAAAATTTTGACACATTACTTAACAAATAGGGGTCATAATATGCAACACTGTAATAGTTGAGGGGACTGGATTACAACTTCTGAAAATACATTTCCACATATGAACACTATAAATATTGCCTGCCTTCATCTCATAATTCATTATGTCGATAATCGATAATTTGATATCCTGTTGATTCGTCGCTACCTACCTTTCTCTCAATCTTCAAAAGGATCACAACTTCGTCGTCGTTAAAGCTAATTTAGGTATCTAGGGTTTCTGATTATTTGATCGGAGATGGAAACAGCGACTGCTCTTCGATCTTCGTTCAGTACTTGTATTAGATCATCGAATAGAGCCGATTATGGCCGCTCCCGCAGTGGATCTATAGCGTTTGCTACTGTTTCAAATAAGGTATATTCGTTCGTGCTTTAAGAGGATTGGAAATTTTATGTGATCTGCTTAATATTTTTTTCTGTTATGTACTGTTTAGATATATCTGGTTTAATTATAATCTAGTTTTGATTCATAAGCGGACAGTCTGAAATTTTTACTTGTTAAAATGATAGATGTGTGTTGGTTGCATAATAAAATATCTTCGGTGGTTTGTAAATTAGGTTTTGGAGTTATAAATTAGAATAGTCAATTTCAATTTTGTCTTCTATTCCAAAAAATTAGGATTTACTTGCGAATATGCTTAAGTTTAATCTAAACTTATTGACTTTGTTCCGTGTTCTAATCAATTATTTCCTGTTACAAGAAAAACTCAAATCAAACACGAGTTTGATTTCCCCTTGAAATTGGTTATCACGTATATATGAAGCATGACCTGAGATTAAGTTGACTCATTCATATTTACGTCTCCAATAAGTTGAATCGTATTTTTAAATATGTAATCTCTAATTTTTTTTACTAGAAGTGTGGGATTTTGATCTGGAGTACATAGCTATATCATGTTCGTATGTAGAACCCTTTTAATAAACTCCCAACCTGCACTTGAACCCCCAACCTTTCTTTTTTGTTTATATCTATGTTGTCAAGGCGCACATGCCTTGCCCGGAGACGCAAGGCGCTTAAAAAGCAGGAGCATAGTATAAAAATACCATTTTTAGGCGTTTTAGACATGTTTTAGGTTTGTTTTGGGCTAGTTTAGGCTGTTCCAGGCTTGTTTATGGCTAGTGTAATTGTTTCAGACCTGTTCAGAAGATTTTTAGCCGGAATTTAGCCTGAACTTGACTGGAAATTGGCCTGAAAATGCGCCTGAAAGTGGGGCTTTTGAAGTGAGGCTACAAGGCTGCGCCTGGACTCCTAGGGGCATGCCTTGTGGGCTTTTGACAACATAGATATATATATATAACAAACCATGTAAGATATCGAGTTTCAGCTTTGACTACAATGAGAATTCCAATGGAACTGGTGAGAGGAGAGAGAGGAAGAGTGAAAGACGAGAGAGATACTTGTAGGTTGTCATGCATGGGAAACATAATACTAACAACTACTTTCACTATATCAACATTTAAAAAATTAAAATTAAGTTAAATTCTTTTCTTAATCCCCTAATCGTCTACTTAACATAAATAACCACAATCCTAATTTCCCTATTATTTGTAATGACATAACTGGATGTTAATGACTGCATATTTTGGATTTGTCATTATGCTCTTGTTTTTCGCTGTGAAATACTTTCCTCCTGTGTTGTTGGATACGTATTCATGAGGTAGGCATTTCTAACTTTTACCTTTGGTTGGTTGGGTCAGCAGGGATTTCCTTCATTCACTTATCCCAGAGTAGGACGTAAAAATATATCTTTTCAAAGTCATAAGAAGAGAAGTGCAATCAAAGCCTCATCATCTTCTGATTCTGCCGGACCTACTGCCCCAATTGCTCCACTTCAACTCGAATCACCAATCGGGCAGTTTCTTTCACAGATTCTGATTAGCCACCCACATTTGGTACCAGCAGCAGTGGAACAGCAGCTCGAACAGCTTCAAACTGATCGTGATGCTCAGGAACAAAATGAAGAACCTTCCGCTGAAAGCACTGATCTTGTCTTGTACAGGTGAGTATATTTGTTCTTGGCAATGGTTAAATTGTTCTAGTTAAACTAATGCAGGAAGATGAAGACATCCATTGAACATTGTTTATGATAAAATATGAAGATTGTATATTGCTTTGATCTACTATGTAGACATAAATAATAGGGGTGGCAAAATGAGGCAGGTTGGGTAACCGGTTAAAACGGGTTTGGATCAGAACAAGCAATAAGTCAAGTTGGAATGGTGGATTGACTATTTCCTTTTAAGCTAATATTTTAATTTAACGGTTTGACCCATTAGAAAACATAAGACCTATTTCCTTTTAAGCTAATATTTTAATTTAAATGTTTTACCCATTAGAAAACATATACCGGATAGACCCGTTAATAAGTAAATGGTTCGAATTGGCTACCTCCAATTAATAGCATGAACTTCATCAAACATTCCTGGTTATTCAACTAAAAAAATTCGAACTGCTTGGCATTCATTTGAAGACCTAATTATTTAAGAACACATCACTTTATAGGAACGGAAAGAGTTGAATTTATACAAACCTGTTTAGCACCCTTCCCCCTATATCATTCTTGATTATGTTTTGTGTCTCTTTAAGATCGATTCATGCTTTACTTGTTGCTTATGCCACTAATATATTTTTTTTGTATTACCAGTTTTAATTTTCTTTGATGTTCATAGTCAAATCATATAGGTGAATCATGAATGATAATATGAGGACATTAGGAAACAAAAAAAAATCTTAATTCCCATTCATCTAATAATTCTGAACACGTGTAGGAGGATAGCTGAGGTGAAAGCTAATGAAAGAAAGAAGGCTCTTGAGGAGATTTTATACGCTTTGGTGGTGCAAAAGTTCATGGATGCCGATGTTTCCTTAATCCCATCTGTAACACCCTCACCTTCCACATCGCCCACCCAAGATGACAAGCTGGAACGACTCCATTCTCCAGAAGCTCTAGAAATGATTCAAAATCACTTATCCCTAATTCTGGGAAACCGTGCAGGTGACCCATCATCAATTGCTGAGATCAGCAAACTCAGAGTCGGGCAGGTATACGCAGCTTCCGTGATGTACGGTTACTTCCTCAAACGAGTTGACCAACGCTTCCAGCTCGAGAAAACCACAAAAATCCTTCCAGAAGGTATCGACAAAGAAAACAGTAACGTTCAACAACATGCCTCAGGAGATGTGCGTGTCCCACCAACTCACCCTGAAGTCACTTCCTGGACAGAACTCCCCAACACAGGCGGTTTTGGTCAGCCTTTGAAATCGTCTCGGTTGAGAAACTATGTGATGTCGTTCGATGCTGAATCACTCCAAAGGTACGCCACAATTAGATCAAAAGAAGCGGTTAGTATTATTGAAAAACACACGGAAGCTTTGTTTGGTAGACCGGAGATTGTGATTACACCTGAAGGAACAGTTGATTCCTCTAAAGATGAAGTTATTAAGATCAGCTTTGGTGGGTTGAGGAGGCTTGTGCTGGAGGCTGTTACATTTGGTTCATTTTTGTGGGATGTTGAGAGCTATGTGGATTGCAGGTACCATTTTGTTGCAAATTAATGTTGTTAAAAAGTGTATCCAGGGGATATACATAACTAAAACCAACTTGATACTACCGCCATAAGTTACCAGTGGTTGTGACATTAATTAGATTGTATATAAACTACCATGTTTTTTTAGCTTGGCTTTATACATCTTTTATCTTGTTTATATGCTTATATCCTTATGAACCTATTTCTTGGTATTAATCCTAGTGTTTTATTTTAATAACGTTTAGTCAGTGTTGTACATCCTTAACACGAGACTCTCTCTCTCTCTCTCTCGATCTGCATTTGTTACATTTACTGTATGATCCTTGTATAGACACGCTAGATAATATCATACATCTACATGTATGAGAGACTAACTTCAACGATGAAGGGGCGGTCACATTTCTTACAAGTTCTTTTATTCATAGCTTGATCTAAGACGAAGCACTCACACAACCCGTTAATCTAGATAGACGTGTAGGATCGCCATTATAACAACACTCAAAATGTATGTTAAGCTCCTTGTTAAGAAAAAAATTAAGTGATGCATCATTTTTCATTTTGTATTGGTTATAGTTCTTTGAACATTTTCATAATCTCTATTATCGCATCATCATTGAATCTTTCAATTAGTGAATTAATTTCTTTATTTCCTTAAATCTTGTTTTATGTTTTATTAAAATGTAAATTTCCTTTATTCATAATATATTAATTAATTAAATGATGTTAATAGGTGCCCTTAAAAACACATGAACAAGTCTACCTAAAAATAGCAGCCAAATCTATTCTCTATATCAACCAACCGTTCATCCCCCCCCCCCCTCCCCCCCTTTTTTTTTCCTTGGTCAATCGTTACTCTCCCAACTTCTTTATTTAAAGTATTCTTTTCTCATTGCTTCTCCCTCCTTTTTATTATCATTAATTTTTTTTTGGATGTCAATGAGTCCTAAATCAATTGGTTTATGAGTAGGCATCCTTATGTCTTTTCAATGTGAAGGTTAAGGGTTCGAGACTCACTTGGTGTAATGTGGTAGGCCATGGGTTTTATCACGGTGTGCCTTCGGGTGGTGGCATCCTCATGGCTTCTCATTTGCTTTTCGACAATAGGTTTACCCGAGTGGCCGTACTTATATTATTCCCTGGCCGTTAAAAAAAATATTTTTTAGGATATATTACATTTATTTATTCATGTTTCCGGATGGATACAAAATATTTATTTTTAAAGCTTGGCAAATTGAAGATATATACGATGACAATATAATTATCGACGACAAAGAAAGATGTGATAATAAGGCCTAAACATATAATCCAAAAGGCTATTGCGTGATAAGTATGTGACGTTTGCAAGTTGGTGGGCGTAATCCTCATACTTACCGCCTACCACATGCTATTTATATATTTAATAAATAATAACTTTTAGGCCACTCAGTAACAAATCAAAAAATGTTATGTAAGTTAACCTGTTTAAGAACATAAGATTTTAGTTATCACTAAAAAAGAGAACAATCAAATGATGTTTATAAAACCAACCAATTAGAAAATGTCATGCAAGTTAATTTGGCTTACCGACAAAAACCTAGTCGGCAAATCATCAGTCCAATATAAAAAACTATCACGCGGCAATTTTTTATTTGTCCAGTGATTTGTCGGATTAACCTACTTAATGTTTTCTATTTGGTTAATTTTGTGAACCCACGTGCTTTTAATCTATTTCTATGCTAGCTAAAATCTAGCTTTCCAAGTCGGATGCGTGGCATTTTCTGATTGGTTACTTTTAGTTAGCTAAAAGTCGATTTGTTTTTTAAAAAAATGTAGTATTTTTTTTCCTTAATATATTGTTTACACACCACTCAATGTCAAACAAATGAACAGACTAATCACATTTAAATCCTTATCCAACCAACTAACCTGAAACCATTAGCCTAGAAATAGAAAACCATGTTTACTAAAACAAATATAAAGTAAGCTAGACGTTTGTTTCACGCACACAAGTGTTCACTTCAACACGCAAAGGCTTATAACCGACTACACTTCCATCATTTGTCACTCAACTCCCCTACTTTCGTCACACTTTCACACACCTCTATATACAGCCCCACCTCCATCAATCTTTCATCATCTTCATTCATTTCTCTGCAACTTTTCGGCACCTCTAATGGCGCTCGAGGCTTTCAACTCTCCTTTGTTCCGCCAAGATTCCTTCAATCATTTGGAGTCATGGACCAGAGGATCAAAACGTTCCAAACGACAGCGTATTGATCAACCACCTACCGAAGAAGAATACCTTGCACTCTGCCTCATACTTCTCTCACGTGGCGGTGGTCCCGCTTCTGATTCAACTGCCCAATCGCTTGTTTACACGTGTAGCGTGTGTGATAAAGCTTTTGGATCTTATCAGGCTCTTGGTGGTCACAAAGCTAGCCACAGGAACAACAACAACAACAGTACTGGAGGTGACGTGGAACAGTCGTTGGTTGTTGTAACGACCTCAACTACCGCCGCCAGTGGCGGGAGGAGTCACGAGTGTTCCATTTGTCACAGGTGTTTTCCTACTGGACAAGCGTTGGGGGGACATAAAAGGTGTCACTACACGTCAGCACCGGTGGCACCTCGTCCAATCATAGTCAACGCGGCTTTGACTTGAACACGCCGGCTGTTTGATGTTCAGTAGATGTAGATGATTAGATTATTGAACACTGATTGGATTATAGCAATTTTGTTGATTAGTTAGAAAATTGGTTGGAGTTGTTCAATTCTTTGTATAATATATTGTTTAAAAAAAATGTTATTATTATTGTTGATTAAATAGAGACGCAGACTTTGTACTTTGTGCTGCAAGTTGAAGTTCAACTTGTTTTAAAGTTTTAATTAACATGTCGTGTGCAACCAGTTTAATAAATGTAACGAGTCGTGTTTGAGTTGATATATGTTTAACCTATTTTTAACTAGTCGTGTTGGTTCAACTGTCTCTCACAAATAGTCATCAATTTTGCTACTTTTCATTCTCTCACACAACGGTTTTTCATGGCAGCCACGAAGTTGTCGATTTCGTCCCCTCTGATAAATGTTTCGACGATTTGAAGTGTTTATTCGGTGGAAGTTGACTTATTTAAAACACTTAAAACTTAATATTAACTATTTTAGTAAAATAGAAATTATAATATTAAAGATTCGCTTATATATCACTTAGTGGAGGTAGCAAATTTGGTATCTAGAGCTGATTTAGTAACAGGTTAATTTTTTTAATGATAATGATAAAAAAACGAACGGGTCTATTTTGGTCGACTCAGTTTTAGACTATTTTTTAAATATCATTTATAATTAATTGTTAAATATGAAAAAAGACGTAATATTGTTTGATATCTTAAGCAAAGTATGATATTGGAGGTTGTGTGCAATAGGGTCGAATGATCACATTTGATTAGTTTCTTTTCAACAAATTTAATACAATTAATGATTCAACCTTTCTATAAATCAATTACAAATTAAACCTGGCCGTTTATACTTGCATATATTGAATTTGTTTGCATGAGAGTAAAGATTGTGGTTCATAACTAAATATAAGCATGACCGTTTAATAAAGAACTAATATTAAGTATATAACTATGAGAATCACACGTAAGGGAGGTGGGAGTGTCCAACGGGTTTAAGAGCGGGTAGTCCACGGGTACGACGGCTACCGCTACCACTCCCAGCTAGTAAAGATGCGGGTAGCACGCGGGTATGTTTAGCGGGTAAATAGTGGGTACCACCCCCACCATGAAGGGTAGTTTGTCAAAATGAGTGGTATATTCTTATTGGTGGGTTTGAGAGAGAAGTTTGAAGTGGGAGGGTACCACTCCTACCTCCCTAACAACATATACCTATTACTTTAATTATTATGACATATAAAATATTATATAACCGCATAATCTACTTTCTCTTTTCTCTTACGTTATATCAAACTAGCACTATATACACATACTTAAATGATATTAAGTTTTAAACTCGAAACTGGAAACATTCAGGAATGATAATGAGACAAGTTTTAAAGATTTAAACACGTATGGGAGGGGTCTGGTAATAGGTGATACCCGGCTCTATTACACAAAACATACATACACGTTTACTAGAACCATATTCATAAACATTTTATTTATGTTTGTATTTCCTTTATATTTGGGTAATAAAGTAATCTACTAATCCATCGACTTTTTACTTTTCATAAATCTAGTTTCTTGGGTAATAATTTTATATTAATATTAACAATAGCAAGAAAAGTATTTGAAATTCACAACCAGACAATTTTAACAAGCAAATGAGCATACCCGATTTTCAACATGTACCAAGTAATTGAGTACCTTTATGGTATGACACTGGGATTATCAACGCCCATCCTAAACCTGTATTATTGCCATACATTTTATTGAATGCTAGTCTTCATTAAAATCTAAACATACAACCATCAGGTTTAATAATATGACAAATATGTTTATATCTGTGAGGCCTAGTTATATCGGTGATTATCACATATAAAAATAATGTAAATTTAAATCCTATAAGTAAAGATTCAGGTAAAAGAATGCTCTTAAAATAAAAAGTTAAATACGTATCACATGGTCAACTCTGTGAAACGAAAAATCAAATGGTCAACTGTTTAATGAAGGCGGCAACATAGTAGCAAACATAATTTCAATTACCAACAAAGTACAAACAATGCGAGTCTGCTTGCAATCAGGTCAAGAAGATCAGAATTTTAGTTGCCTATTGTACCTTTTGGGTCATTTGGTTAACTAGGAATAAATGGATTTTCTCGAACACGTGGAGGCTTGTGGATAACATGGTGGACGACATATAGATTACGTCGTTTAATTGGTTAGGAACCAGGGGGAAGGTCACATGTAGGAACTGGGAATCGTGGGTTCGCTGCCCCCTGTCCGGGCTCGAGTAGATAGTTGGTTTTCTCTTGTGTTTCCTTTTTGGGTGGCTCTCTTTGTAACTATGAACTTAGTTGGTGTCTGGTTTTTGCTCTTGTTTTTGGGGTTCTTTTTGCTAGTCACCCGCTAGCTTTTATTTGAGTATATCTCATTGTTGCCGTTAAAAAAAAACAAAGTACAAACACAATGTAAACAAATTAAGCCTCGTACCAACTTGTTATTTTGGCCGACGTAACAGTTTTAAGGAGGAACGATTACGTCAAGAGGTTTATTTCACATTTACACACTTTTTCACTTCTCATATATGCGTCATATCGAATTGCACAAATTTTTCATAAACATACAATTAAATTTGGCGGTGAATTAAGACTTAAATATTTATTTATTTTAATTAAATTTAATGGTTTTTTCGTTTACTGTAATTAAAAATTGGAAATACAAAATAAATATAACTTAAATAACCGATTTCGTACATAATTAAAACATTACATAAATATTTTAAAAAAATAAGTAAAAATATGGGTTAATAAATAAGTAAAATATGGTTGTGTATTTGTATGTGTATACGTGTTTTAAAATGCAAAGAAAGAAGAAAAGAAAACAAACAATATATAAGAAAAGAAAAAAACAATATATATGTATGTGTTATAAAATAAATAAAAAAAAGAAAAATAAGAGAAAACAAAATTTCGAATTCTCTACGACATCTCTCGCATTCGTGGACCATACCATAGACACGTAATGTTCCACATTTTTACAACTCCGCATCACCTCCACGGTGTAAACTCAAGGCCTTACCAGAAGAGGCGCACAAATCGGGTATTCTCAAGTTCTAAAACTGGTTCCGGGTCCGGTTCTTGGTTAAAAAATATACTCTATGTACCCGGTTCTGTGTATTCAAAAATCGGTTCCGATTCTTACTAGTTCTAGTTCTTACCGATCCGGGTATTCAATGCGGGTATTTTCAAAAACCTGTTTCCAGAACCGGGTATGGTTTTAGGGTTTAGAGTTAGAGGTGCACATTTTGGGTATTCTCAATAACCAGTTCCGAAAAACCGGGTATTAAAAGGAACCGGTTCCGGGTCCGGTTTTTTATTGAAAAACCATAACCCATGTACCCGGTTCCAGGTATTCAAGAACCGTTCAAGTTCTTACCGTTACCGGTTCCGGTTTCAGGGGTAGTTGGGCGGTTCTGTTTTTTTTTTTGCACCTCTGCTTACCGGTTTAAGATCTTTCGTGTATGGTTGTTTCGTAATTTTTAATAATAAGAATAATGGTTTACTTATGCATGTCTTTATTTTGATATTTACTAGGTTAGAATCCCGTGTATTACACGAGATTGTATATTAAAAAAAGATAAAACTTATAAATTTGTAAATACGTCCTAACTTGTCAGAATATTATGATCGTCTCGAGATATATCAAATGAAAATGCGTGTGTATATAACAAATTAATATTTTTTTTTAATTAGTTATATTTTGATTTCCTTATATATATTCTTGTTTAATATAATTAGTATTCTTCTTTAATAATAAATTTACAATATTATTATTATTTAATAAGATAGAGGTGCATTTATTATGAGAGAGATACGAAAAAACCAATGTAAGAAAGCATGAGAAAGTGACATGTGTCCAACTTAAATATTTATTTATTATATTTATTTATTAGTATAGATTTATATAGTTTAATTTGACTTGTAATCGATAGCAATAATTTAAAATTTTATTCCAAGTAAACTATGTAATAACAATGCTCAAGCCCATTATTACAGAAGACCCAATATAACTCCCGCCCCATTTCTATACTTGACGTATGAACCTGTAAAGCCCATAAAGAATTGAAATGGGCTGGTTTTGAAGGCCCGTCTTATCGTCTTTTATGTGATCCAAATTATTTAATGTATTAAATAATAGTATTTTAAAATATATTTTTATTTGTTAGATTTTATTTTTGTTTCGACTTATGCAACCATGTTTCAAAGATATTAATAATATTATTATATGGATATAAAAAAAAGTACAAACCTTGATTCCTACTCATTTTAGAATTAAAAATGATCAAACTTGAAACTTCCATAGTTTACAATCCGTTTATAACATGCCAACTTTTCCGTGACCCGTTTATGACTTGATGCAATCATGCAACTCATTTAAAAATCATAACCCTTTTAACCAGTTTACATAACAAAACAAACAAAAATACGGTGTATCCCACTCATCGAGTTATACGGGTCGTGCTCGGGTTACATGATTTTAAATGTCTGGAATACCTTTTTTTTTGGTTTTTGAATATGTGGTGGGACTTGGCATTTCTTATTTTGAGAGTTCATATTGTGTGACTATTGGGTATGTGCTGAAAGAGGGTTTCCATTGTTTTGTAGAGTTTCATGATGGATGTGTCATGTGTGGATACAGCTAATACCAGTGTGTGGACTCCAACTCTGTTATAAAAATGTGCTAAAATTAAATCAAATGGTATAAAAGAATGTTATATATAAGGGTTTTGTGTATAGGAATATTTAACAAATTTGGTATAAAACATAAGGGTATCGAACATGGGTCAAATACCTAAACGTGTGTTCGAGAAAATACCTAAGTACAAAATAAAGTAAATCCACATTGATCTTAGCCGTGCGTTGCGGCGGGAAGTCCTCCACGATACAAAATACCTAAACGTGTGTTCGAGAAACCTAAGACATAAAATATAAAAAAATGTGCTCGAAATAACATAAGACATAGAGAAGTAAAAATAAAGTAAACCCAATGCGATGTTAAGTAAACGCAAAACAATTAAAAAAAATATTAACTCAATAGGGAATAAAAGGGAAAAATAAGTAAGAACAAAAGGTATCGAACATGGGTCAAATAAAAGCAATCAAATTGCTCAAGAGATAATGCTTAACCACCAAGTCTCAAACTAAGAGACTTTTTGTGCTTCAATAGGGATAGAAATGGGTTGGGGTTGGGGTTGGGGTTGGGGTCGGGGTCGGGGTCGGGGTCGGGTTCGGGTCGGGTGTCGTTAATCCCAAACCCATACCCGGTTGTAAAATTGTGTCCCATACCCGGCCCATTACCCGTCGGGTAATTACCCGTCGGCTTTCGGGTATACCCGCGGGTAACGGGCATCCATTAGTATCGGGCATACTTGCGGGTATCGACAAATAACCATCGGATATGTGTCGTGTACTTTTCTATGACTCTGTTTTTTATATATATAAATACATATTTCAAAAGAAAATTTAAATTTTCACATAATAAACCTACTAAAATGAAGCATTAATAGGCATGGGTTAAGAGAAAATAAAATTATAAATTTTCGGGTATATGTTTCGGGTAAACGGGTATGTGATTTCGGGTAATCGGGTCGGGTATCACCTAATCCCATACCGGTCCCATACCCGCAAAAAAAATTAAAATTAATCCCAGAGGGTTTCGGGTATACCCGCCGTGAATATTTCGGGTTTCGGGTTTACCCGTCGGGCTCGGGTTATTTTTCCATCCCTATGCTTCAATGCTACAAAAATCTTTTATATAATAAATCAATATCTTATGTTGTCAAATGACATCCTTTTATAAGGTCAGCTTAAGTTTTTCCAGCTCAAACTTAGTTAATATTTAACTTTCAAATTATGAAAATTTATGAATTATAATTATCTTTTTTTTAATTTTCAATATTATTGATTTATTATTTTAAATCGATACTTATACATAATTTCATATTTTCAGTCATGAGAAATATATACAATTTTATGAATTTTGTCATTTTTATTGTTCAACCCGTGTAGTACACGGGTTTTCTAACCTAGTGTATTATATAATATTAAAGAATTTCTAATATTTCAAATTTGATACTTTAGTTAATTACACAGATAGTCCATGTGATTTATAGAAAGTAATAGGTTTGGATGCTAATGGTTTAGATTAACATATTGGGGTTTTATGTTTTCAATTTTGTTTAGAATTTGGGTGTGACTAACTTCCGTTAAGTTTGGGTAAAATGACTAAAATATATGTTTGGGTAGTAAAGGTTTAAAGTAAAAGAGTATTTTGGTCATTTCAACCCAATGCAACTAGAAAATTTAACGGAAGTTAGTATTAATACTCAAACTAATTATAAAATTGAAAGCATAATCCCCAAACCTATTTTAAACCCTTAGTACCAAATCTGTTACTTTTCACAAACCAGAGGAACTATCTGTGTTAGTAACTCTAAAATATATTTTCTTATTATACAAAAAACATTTTATAAAATCTAGATGTAATTAAACGATAAATCTATGGTAGCTCTTCATGATTAAAAACAGAGTACATACATACCTATTTTGTACCACAAAACATAATAACACCGGTTTGTAACCGTAAATACATACACATTATTTTAGTGCATCAATACGACTTGTTTACCAAGAATACTTTACTTTATGCTTTTACATATCAGTATCCCAATTTTTTTTTTTAAAGTTACTTAACCAGTTTGAGGTAGAGGTGCACAAATCGGTTTTTTAACCCAAACCGGTTCAAACCGACCCGAACCGGTTTGGTTAACGAAAAGTCAAAACCGGTTTGGACCCAAACCGGTTCGGGTTAAACCGGTTTCAGTGAGGGAAATATGTAAACCGGTCAAACCGGTTCGGGTAGGTTTTAAACCGGTTTGCCCCTTAAACCGGTTTAAACCGGTTTTTATTAAAAAAAAAAATCAAATAAATTTTATGTTTTTAATATAAAATCCAAAATAAAATATAACAAAATTAAAACATAAAGTTCAACGTTTATTAATATTTGGATAGTTCGGAAATTAAAAAACATAACAAGATAAAATTGTAAAACATTACAAAAAGTATAACAAATATAAAACATTAAGTTCAACGTTTTATTTTTTGGAATATTGATTGATTATTCTTGTGCGTTGTCTTCGGAACTAGAGCTTCGTAGCCTTGCATCTTCGGCTAGTTCTTCATCCGTGACTTGTTCGGATATTCCAAGATCAACCTCGTTGTTGTGTATGACTTCTTCGGCTTGAATTTCATCTTCGAGAGAAGTTTGGTCTTGTATCCTATCCATCGCATCCAAATGGTCCTTCAAACAAATGCACATTTCCATCGCTAGGGGTGTGAGTCTAGTCCTTCGTATCGATAATACCCTGCCACTAAAAGAAAACGCAGATTCCGAAGCTACCGTGGAAGCTTGGACGGTTAGTACATCACGGGCCATGGCGGAAAGAATCGGAAACGAAGCTTCGTTTTGTTTCCACCATGCCAAAATATCAAACTCCTCAAAAACGGTAGGAGGCATAAACGCTAAAAAGTTTGTGCCAACATACCTTCCGAGTTCGCTACTCGGGGTGGTACCTCGAGCACGTTTACTAAATTCATTTAACATTTCGTTATATAAATTCAAGTTAACATCTCTCGAGCTACCACTTGATGATGTACACATTGTATCATGTGGAGTCGGAGTTGTACCATATTTATGTAAATAAACATCAAATAAATCTTGTAAACATTTGTTAAAATATGTTTTTGTGCCTTGTGCAAAATGGATGTCTTCGCTATCCAAATTCAAAGCGTAAGTAATTCTATCAATCAAGGTTTCAACCCCGTAAACATTTATTGTAGGGTTTAACGCGGCGGCGCAAGTTATAACGGGAGGGATTTCTTTAAAATATTTCACTAATTTTTCTTTCATCGGTTCTATCATTTTTGTAAAAAGATCGCTTTTATTTTCAAGCTCAGACAACTTGTTAGCCATTAAATATATTTGTTTTAGTGTTAATGGACTTGTGGGATAATAAACACCGGATAAAAAAGTTGTGGCGGTTTTGAAAACTTCAAGCAATTCGGTTACGTCTTTTAAAATGTTCCAATTTGTAGACGGAAAGTTTTGAATTTTACGACGAGGTTTTGAGGAAAGCATATCATGAAATATTTCTAAAGTTTCTCTTTGTCGTAAAGCGCTATAAAACATAATATAAGTCGAGTTCCATCTTGTCTCGACGTCCCAATTCGGGCCTAAGCAAAGATTATTCGTATCACGACAAAATTTAATATAATCATGGTATCTTTTTCTGTTACTAAAAATATCTTTAAGCATTTGTCGAAAACTATATGTTAAGTTTGAAACCTCTTCAATTGCAAGCCCGGCTTGCACCGCCAAGTTAATGATGTGTGCGACACATCGACTATGGAAAAAAACGCCGTTGCAAACGGGTTTATATTTAATTTTTAGTTTTTGAACCGCATTTGTATTATTAGATGCATTAATAAAAGACATTGAAAAAAGTTTATTTTGTAATTTAAATTCGTTAATAACACCATCCAATATATAAAATAAATTTTCGTCGGTGTGTGGATATTCAAACAAGTCAAAAGCGATTGTACGCTTCATCATTTGCCACGTATTGGGATCAACCCAATGCGCAGTAACGCAAAGGTACGAATCGGGTATACCATGTGGAGCTGACCAAACATCGGTGGTTAAGTTTACACCGGTTTGCAAATTTTCAAAACCTAAAATTAATTCTTTTTTTGTTTTTTTCCACATTTTTATACAATCTCGTCTAAGGGTTGTGCGACTTACTTGGTGATAACGAGGTTGGAGTGTCTCTTGAATCATCTTTGTCAAGCGCGGATTGTCAAAGTGGTTGAACGGCAATCCTTCTTGAATCACTAACCTCGCCATTCGATCTCGAACAATATTTGGATCAAAGTTCCAAATTCCTCCTTCGCTTGTCATCGAGGCTTGACCTTCACTTGGAATTCCCTTCAATGACGGGCAAGATTTTTCCATATGCGTTTTCAAAGTAGTGTTTGAATCTTTCCCCAAAAACGCACCACACAACTTGCAACGAGCACGTTCCTTTCCGTTTGACAACAAACATAAATCGTAATTGCACCAGATTGCCGGATTTCTCGTTGTTGCTAGAATTTGCACAACGGTAACTTCGTTTGAGGAACCACTAACACCAAAACTTTCCATGTTTTTTTTTTGAGTTTAGAGAGAGTTTAGAGAGCGTTTTTGAGCGGTTAAAGAGCGGTTTTAGAGATTAGAGAGTGTAAAGAGAAGTGTGATCAACCCTAAACACCCCCCACCTATTTATAGTGTTTTATGGGTCCAAAAAACTCCAAAAAAACGGCCAAAATCGACCCCAACGGCCATATAGCCGTTGGCCAACGGCTAGAACTCGCCCAACGGTTCAAACCGGTTTGAAAACCGGTTTCCTAACCCGGTTTAGCCAAAACCGGTCCCAACCCGATTTTTTTTCAGAAATCCTCAAACCGGTTTGAAACCGGCGGTTTTTGGGCAACCCGAACCGGTTTGGTCCAAACCGGTTTAACCCAAACCGGTTTGCCGGTTTGAACCGGGTTAAAAAAAAACCGGTTTTTTTGTGCACCACTAGTTTGAGGTATAACTCAACTTAAATACCTTTAAAGATCGTTAAAAGTAAACAAGTAAACCCGTAAACACGTCAGCCTGGCCCAAGGCCCGGATCCGTAAAAACGTTAGCCTGACCCAAAGCCCAGATCCGTTTAGGCAATGTAACCTTTTTACTTGCGATAAACAAAATTTAAGTTATATTAAATACCAAGAACGGATTTGTAGAAAAAACAAGTTTGATTTTTATAAGTTACTTCTTTTATAGTAAAGTTCCATTTTTTTGTGTGTTTTTCACACATAAGAATTGTATTCATCAACAAAAAAAAATGATTACAATAAAGTGGCAGATAAACGGGCAACAAGCTACGCCGCAACCCCCTTTTGGATAGCAAAACTAATACTACTAAAAACATATCTTTGGGTCTTAGGGGCCGAAAAATTATTAAGCATGACATGCTGAACCCTGCTTAGTAATTCCATAGCCTCCGGGGTTAGGAAACCAAATGTATCAAAGGCAAAAGGGATAAACACGTGTTGATTCTCTAAACAAGTTTTTTCGTGTTTAGCAACTTTGCCTGCTTCCGCCTTCAGCGCAGCCTGGCTCACAACAAACCCATTGTCCCTAAGCCCCACAAGAGGGGACACTCCTGAAGGTCAACACAGGCGTGTTTCTCCCCTGCCCACCCAAACACGAGAATATCAGCTGGCCGAAGAGTAGACCTTCCTTCAAGCGGATCTGTCAGGAAGTTCACGGGAGCCTCCTTTTCAGCAGAGATTCCTGCCTGCTTAAGCACATCAAATAAAACATCTCTAACCAAATCATGACTATATTTATACCCAGATAGCTCTTTGCAATGGACCGCATGCTCCCCAAAAGAATTCAAACTAAGCCTTGCGGCAAACTGGGCAGGGTTCATCAGTCGAAAACAGATGGATCATTAGCCGGTACTTAAGGATAGCCCGGTACTCCACAGCCGACATATGTTGGCCCAACCCTTCGTTGGGGATGACGGTTAGAAAATCCTGAGCCCGAGAAGCCTGGAGAAATTCAAACACCGTTTTTTGGCGAAGAGATAGATCAAACTTCCATCCCAAAGCCTGGACGATTCTGCTAAATAGGGCACTCGCGAAAGCATGTTGGGCTTTAGGGGGAGGCGGTATCCTTATTAGAGAAACCGCTAAGATCGAAATCGGGAAGGGACATGTGCAAAGGATCCATCGCACACTCATAATTAGGGTCTAAACCATCAATAATACAGCTTTATGACATTATAAAGCAGAATCGGAGATATCGAAATCATATAACCTTGAACAGAATGTAAAATGAGGGGAGGGGGAATATCATTGTGCAGAGTCCATATATACATACATATATTTTCTAGCCTAAAAGAGAAACCGCCTGTATATGTAACTGGAAGGTGAAGAAATACAACGACCTTTATCATCTCCTACCCTATGCATATACAGGACGTCACACACCCACACCTAGCATACCGTCAACAATGTAAAATCTTCTGCAAAAGCCCATGAATAGTCAGCACCACGGTGAAAGGGCAAAGTAGGAATTTCCAGTATGGTTAGCAATTTTCCAGTAAGCAGTCAAAGAGTGACGGAAATCAGCTTTACAGTTCGGTTATTGTTGTTGGAGGCGGGTGTTGCAGCTGTAATATGTGTGTCCTCAAGCTGCAGTCCTGCACCTGGTTTTAAAACAATGTAGGTGAGCAGTTGTAATATTCCAACGATAACTAGTCAAATGACAAAACACAACTAAAAGTTGGTTTGAAACTATCAGACTCGAGTCTAAAACTAAAACCGAATATTAAGTTGATGATTACCTCCATGCGTGTCAGTATCGACAACAGATCCTTGCACTGATCAATCGTAGACCGTTCGTTTGTTGTTGTGCTTGCAAGTTCAGATGCCAATGTGTTCACATGCTCCACCTGTTGTAAAGATTTTGTTTTAAAATACATAAATACTGTAATTGATTTTTATTAAAGACGATTCCACAAAACTGACATTCAACTCGGATACTCAATTTAATTTAATTTAACGACAGTTGAAATTTTATTTTAGCTAGCAAACATATAACACTGAACTCGTAAATTTGAAATGGCAAACTTCAAAACTGATGCACAACGTAATATAGAATTAAGATAGAACAGTGTGTGCAATACGATGAGAAAAAATATCAAAATAACACAAAATCTTATTTAATATTTTTACTAAGATAAGATACAAACCAGAACCTTAAAGAGGTAGATGGATTTATAATTAATAAAAAGGATCTACTTATAATTAATAAAAAGGATGCACCTGCTTAAAATCAAACTTTAAAATATCAAATATACCCACTTCTACCACTTAAAATAACATACTTACCCGTTTAAATATATTTCATTAAATATTAAAATAACATACTTACCCGTTTAAATATATTTCATTAAATACAATATCATATGTACCCACTTAAAATCATTATCTGAAGTACAAATATGCTAAAGTAACATAGAAAGTCATATATCATGAAGTACAAATCTGTAAATGAACTTGCTTTGCAAAACTTAATATAGCAAGAAAAGTAAAGGCTACATACTATCATTCTCACATCAAAGAAGTCTACTTCAATTCAGTACACAATGTCAGATAGACTCACTATCAGATTTCAAGATCTTATCTAATGTTTTCCTTGTTTGGATCATTCTTATTTGACACATTTCATGAACCATATTGTGAGAGTCCCCGAAGGATAATTCGTTTTTTTTAAACAACAATCTAATCTACTCCTAATTCTAAACCATTGTCCACCGCAGGTCTCAAACCCTCGACCTCTTGGGGAGGGCACCATTTTACACACATGGGTACCATTGTGACAATGGCCCTTTGGTGCGAAGGATACTTTGTTGTTTCCCTCCTATGACCAAACACCCTAATTTAGGGGTTTCATTATCCAAATCGAAAAAACCAAAATTCGAACTGAATCGAATGCGGACTACAAATTCTGTTTTCGAATTTTCGTATCGGGTTAGCATCTGAACTGAATTCTGAATTCAGTTTTGAATCGAATTCAAATTTGTGATTTCTGAACCTATTCGACCCGAATATTCGAATTTGAATTATACACACACATTATATATATATATATATATATATATATATATATATATATATATATATTATTTTTTCTCATAATTCGTTTTATTCAAATTTTCGAATTCGAATTGGTTTTTCAAACTCACTTTCAAAAAATCAAAATAACCCGAAACCAATTCGATGAACGCCCCTACCTGAATTTACTAACTTCCTTAGATGTCTTCTTCCTTTAATTCAAAGTTCTTTGGTGGTAATACCGGGACAAATACCAATGCTACAATTCTCTAATTTCCTGTATGAGTTGATTTTACACTTTGTGTAAGGGCATATGGTTCAATTGTGATTTTTTGTCAAGAAAATCAGGTGTGCTATCAACTATCAAGTAATCAACAATTTAGGTTTCCAAAGTTTCACACAACTGACAAGAATAAGGAAAGGGGTCCAAAAGAGTTTCAACAAACCTTTGTCACTAAAGAGCGTATTAAGGATGCCATTGCCTGCATCACATCATCCGCCGAACGGATAGCATTTTTTAAACTTTGAACATCTACCTGTAAAAGTAACCGTCATCACTAATTTTTAAAAGCTTTCAAAGCCGAATCATGAAACCTCATAGGTTTTTATTATAAATTTTTGTACGCAAAATACCTTTGCACCATCAACAAGTGGAACACGAAGGGTGCTAGATTCCAGTGACACAATAGTCCCAGATAAAGAGACAACGTGGTCCCTCTCAACTTGATCCCAGATCTTCAAATACCGTGTCTGCGTTTTCCAAAAAAAATACAATAACAAGGATGTAATAACCAAAGGATGCCACTACTAATGTAATGAACTGTAGAACAATCTTGCTTCTCCATCTGCTCAGAATACACACAAAAAGGTATGCACCATAAATATGAGCACACGTCTCTTACGTATTCTCATTTTAATCCAAAGTATAAGAAGACATTTTCAGTGTAAAATGAGAAATTATCGGCTACAGAAGGATGGCCAACATAATCATATAATGAAATGCTGGGAATGATGGAAGAAGCAACAAAAGAAATAGTTAAGTATAGTGTGACAATTCACATTCTTGCCTGATTTTTGAGGACAGTGTACAGCTTCAAGTTCTGTTTGAGCTGCTGTATCTCCTTTTGTTTGGATATGACAGACTGTCGCATTTTGGATGTAGTCACCCATGAATTATATAGACTTTTCTGAAACAGAATGTAACATTAGACAAACAATGTGTATAAATAAATAACGCTTGGAGGTGCATGACTATATAAACTGTGTATATAAAAAAATTAAAAACCAGTTGGGTACACATGAACACACTATGCATAAAGGTATACATGATAAATTTAAAGTGGACTACTTGTAGAAATTGCAAATGAAACAATTTAAGTGTCTGTCAGGAAAACAGAGTACAGCTGAAATCAGAATATTTCGACTGAACTAGCTTGAAACTAAAGGTATTCACTATCACATTAATACATATATTTATAAACATAAATGTATTATGTATATATTTGGAGAAAAAGATCCAAATTGGTTAACATTTAGAGCTCTCATTCACATCAGCCTCATTACTGCTGCTACCTACTAACATGATTGTCAACCATTTAACATGGATAACAGGTCAGTCTTATATTTTAGTGTTCAAAAGTTAACAATTTAATATATAATCTATAAATAATTTTGTAGCAACTTTTTAATAACGAACGCCTCCATACAGGATCATGATCATCGGAGTGCCACATGCTTTTTAAAAGCAAGCTTAACATTATTCAAATCAAATAGAAATAAATTTATTTCAAATCATACGGCAAGTCTTTATCAAGCCACCTTTCATAAGTATACACATATCTTAGCAACTGACAATGAACATGTTGCATAACATTTCCCTGGTAAAATAGCTAGACAGCAAGATTAAAAAAAGTCACACCTCCAACGAAATAACCAACATAACAGTAGACATTTCACTATTTATCTATCACCAAACCGAACAAATCACATGAACAATTTGACCCACCCAGGCCATTGGAAGCAGGATAGATTCATGTGGCCTATCAAATCTCAAAGTAAATAACTAGACAATCTGAAATTACCACTACCACTACATCTACAACACAAAATTCAGAACTCCAGAAAAAAATATATGCAAGGTTTGATGTTCTTGCAAATGTTCCCAACATTTAAACTTTCCCCCTAGTTCTATAAGCAGCTTAGTACTTGAACACATTAGGTCAACTATCTAGCATGCACCTGTGCTAGTATCAAGCAAATCAAAGCAATATGCTACACCATCAGTAGATCACAAATTCTTTGACTCCACTGTCCATACACTCGGCTCGATTTTATCAATACTTTACATATTTGGATTCTTAAGTGAGAACTACTAACCCCTGCCAACACTATCCAAGAAAAATGTCATTTACACACAAGCTAACAGCAACAGAGAGCATAATAATCAACGAATGTGTGTGCTCTGTAACTCACAGAGCTATCAAGCTAACTAGCAACTACAACAGAGAAATCAAGCAAGCAAGCAACCCAATAGACTTTCTGTTGATGCATACTAAAACTAAAGATATTGTGTAAGCATTACCTGCGCAGTTGCTCTCTGGACCAACATGGCAGCATCTGCTCTCGCATTTGCAAACCTCCATTGCAAATATTTGTTGTGTAGCATCCTCAAGACATGTGCATCAATAATGGCGTTATCTCCTACCTTCCTTCTCCTAGTTTCAGCAGCAAAGCTGAGAATCGAATGGGTGCTGCCCAAATTACTATTAGACCCTATTGCGCTGCGTGCTCTTGTTGGACTGGACATACTCCTTGATGGAGAAGACAGCACACTCTTGCACGGAGAGGCAGGTCGAACCGCTCCTCTGACTGGAGAGGCAGGTCGAACTGCTCCTCTGACTGGAGTGGCAGGTCGAACCGCTCCTCTGACTGGAGTGGCAGGTCGAACCGCTCCTCTGACTGGAGTGGCAGGCCGAACAGCTCCTCTAACTGGAGAGGGAGACGATCCTCGTGGTGATAGTGCCGGAACGTCTTTTAGATGCCTATTCCCTGAAAGTAGCTTACTGTTTCGCGATAATGGAGGTGAAACAGGCTCGGGTTGTACTCTCCTGAGACGGTTAACAGTTTCTTGCCTATATCTAGCTGGCACCACAATGGCACGAGGAGTTGCCCGCCGAACATTACCCAGAGTGCTACCAGAGGAAACACTCTCGGCATCCGAAAGAGCACGATCAGAATTGTCATTATTATCAAAAAGCTTGTCAATACTTTTATTAATCTCCGGAATTTCAGGTTTATTAGCTTTCAATTCGGTCTCACCGATCATGGATTTTTGTAAAGCCCTAACAGCAGTAGCAGTTCCAGATCCACTCAATTTCATGTTCTCATTTGTAAAATCTACACTCCTCGTCAAGAAACTCCCCTGCCGTGATCTCCCCGGCCACCTCTTCTGATCAATCGAATTTGGAAACCCTGGCTTCGTAACCGGCGTCACAGACCTCCTCTCCGGTGTACAAGGTCTAGATCCATTGTTAGAAGCAGTAGGCAGCGGCTTCGATACCTTACTCACCGGAAGCGCAAACGACGGACCTTGAAACGAGACTGACAAATTCCTCGCCGGCATCGTTGTTAACATCTTCGCAGTGGCCGACATCTCACCTATCCGCGGAGTTCCAGGACGACGACGTTCTGTTGACTGAGCTCGCTTAATATTCACCGTCGACGCCGGCGTCATCAGATTCGTCGAAGATACTAACGGCGACGGAAACCGCCTCCTCGGTGTACACATCGAATTCGAAGACGACGTCGTTGTAGTAGAAGAAAAGGAACCTGAAGACGATGTCGACGTCATTGTAGTTGCAATGGAAGCAGTAGAAGACAAGTATCGTGAACTGACATCTCTAGATTTCGGCCGACGTGGCAGAGGAGCATTGTTATCAGCCTCAGAAGGTACCAACGGCGCACGCTTCGCTTTCGCCGGTGACGGACCTCGTGATGATACCTTAGGATTAGGTGTGATAGCGGTAGACGAGACGTTAGCCACCATTATATCGCATCCTTTAACCAAAATTCACAGTTTTAAAACCTAGCTCAGATCAAATCAAATCAAATCAAATTCCAAATTTCCGATTAGGATATCAGAGAGAGAATTGAAGAATGAAATTAGTATGTGGAGTCTAGACATAACCGACGGAGTAATTGATGGTATGATCGGTGAAATAACCGTTACGTTTCGCCGGCGAGAAGATTGGGGGAGTGGGTTTAGGGGAAATCTGCTTACCAATTAGCATAACTTCCAAACACGTGTGTATGTAAGCGCGTGATATCAATATATTTTTTTTAACGGCCCCTTTCGGGCTTGAGGGAGAGCCGAGGCTCGAACCCTGGATCGGCGTGGGTAAAACCCTGGTACATCAGCCTAAGAACTAGGTCTCATTTGCATGTCTCAGAAATGAATGGTGGTGGTAGGGATTGAACCCGGGTCCCTTGGGACTTCAAGCCTCACCTCAACCACTACACCACAACCTCTTTGACGCGTGATATCAATATATAATTTGTTTTTATTTCTTTCTTACAATAACAACATTTTTTTATGTTTAAAATTTGTATAAAATTTTGTTTAATTAAAGAATCAATTGAAAAACCGATGATGGGGTGTTAATTCATATTTAAAAACAGGAGTAAACTATACTTTCTTTTAGAATGTGTACACGAGCTATACCAGTCACGCAGCGTTAATACGGGTCATATAGCCAAAAAGTCAAATCAATAACGTCCAGACATATTACATTAATCATATCCAGTCATATTGTGTCTCATATAGCCACTATACGGGTCGTATTGTACCTCGTATAGCCCATATACTAATCATATATGTACACGTTATGTGATTACATAACCGTTTTGTTATCATATTAAAATAATGTGCATAAGTATCATTCTCGCGGTTATGTACTCAAAATTTGTTATATAATGAACGTGATACATATAGGATGTGCTCGATACAAAACCATTTTTAAGTAGATAATTTGATAAACGCATAAAATACTTATATATACATGTTATGTGATTACATAACCGTTTTTGTTATCATTTTAAAATAATAGGCATAAGTGTTCATGCAATTTTCATTCTTTACTTGAAACTAGTTAGCTATTGAAATTCTTTTTATATATTAACTTTTGTATCTTAAAAGGATCTACATTTCACTTTACATGCTATTAAGTTGTAATCTTTTAAGTACTGCATAAATGTATAAAACGATTATATTAAAAAGAACATGTAAACTTACTTGTAAATATTTTAAATCCAATAATATATAATTTGTTTGGTTTCAAACTTCTACTAGCTTTTATCAAAATATCTGATAATATATTAAAACTGTGACAGAAAGATAATTAAGGATAAAAATTCGCTAAAAATATAAGATTTAATGTGCTTACTTTTGAATCTTTAATGACAAAAATAATAAATTATAAATCGTAGAATGAATATTTATAACCAACAAGGAGTAGCAGGTTTGGTATTTTATTGATCTAAGAGCACACACACCAGATGAAATTAAATATTTATTTATTTTGTTTGGTCATTTCACTAATAAAAAACCAACCAAACTTAAATAATAAAACTACTGAAAATTTTTTTTTTTCAGTTTGAGGTAGATGAATTATATATAGATAACGAGATGACCGTCACAATTACAAACTAATGGCAGGTAGACGGGCAACAAGCTGCGCCGCTACCCCCTTCTGAATAGCAAATCCTACTCTACTAAACACAAAGTTCCCCCCATGAATATATGCGGTGTTACTGCTGACCACCCGCTGAACCCGCTTAATAAATGTAATATTGACGAATTGAAGTTTTGTCAAATATGTATAGAGAGAAATGCGAATTAGTAGGTTGTTTAACTACGTAATAAGGTGTAAAAAAAATACTAAATTAAATTAGGAACTTCTCTAAAGTAGTTCTAGGACCGAATATTAAGAAATTGTCTAAATAGTTTCTTATTGTCTAATCGACTAAGAATTAGCAGTTTAGCACTAAAAAATGGCGTGACATTGAACACAAATATGTTTAAAGGGCTGCTTCGAAAAGTATGTATGATAAAAACTTATTTTCTGATCAAATTTAAAAACATGCTAACGTCTTTAGAACATGATACTTATCGGTGTTATAAACTTATGCATCAATCTTTTTTTTTCTTTTACTGAAAATAATATATATGAGGAGTTAATACATAATCAATTTTTAAGTAAAATATTATGAACCTGCATAAAATATATTACCTTATTACTTTAAATGTTATGCACATCTTTTTATCTGTACAACACAACATACAAGTGTTTATATAGTTCACTTGTTTTTTTCTTGCTGAAACTTGGTTTTGAAACGCCCATATATAGAAGAAAGAATCTAAATAAATTTTTTTCCTGAAATTGTAGAAAGAGGTTTGGACCGTTGTTTACATCATTAATTGGTTAGTTTGACGTTGTGATAAGATTATACTTTGTATAAAATTGACTATTTGTAGGATTGACCAAAGAGGCGATGACAAGTTTGACTTTTATTTAAATATAAAAAAATTGTTTTTATTAACTTTTTAATCCATAGTGTATTTTTGAAAAATATATGATAAATCATATTATTCTATCATCTTGATATTAGTCTTGTTATATATATATATATATATATATATATATATATATATATATATATATATATATATATGGGGTGGTTATAACAAAACCCCCTTTAATTGAAAAAACCTTACAAACCCCATCTTAACTTTTCATTTGTGATTATCAATGACTCATATTTAATCTTGAAAAGGTGTATTTTAAAATAATATTTTAACATTAAAAAAGTACAAGAAGGGTAATTTGGTCTTTTGCCTAAAATCATCATATTATCTCTCTCCTAATTTACTAAATTATATATTCTCCCTCCTATTTTTTAAATTATATTATTTAATTTTTTTATTACAAATCTAGAAATTAAAAATAAAAAAACTACTAGTTTTATTTAAAAAAACTATTGTTTTAAACGTTGTAGCAGCTTACGTTTGTTACATATGTTAAAACAAACTTAAATATTTAAAAATGATCCAAAAAACTACAATAATCCAACATACATGTTGTTACATATGTTAATACAAACTTAAAACTATAAAAATTCATTACATACGTGTTGTTACATATGTTAAAACAAACTTATATATTTAAAATTGATTCTAAAACTATAATAATCCATCATACGTGTAGTTACATATGTTAATACAAACTTAAATATTTCAAAATTTGTAACATCCCAAAAATAAAACGACAGTTAAAATGACGAAATAAACGAACGAGGCATGTCGGGTCGGGTCGGATGGGCCGGCGGGCTGGAAGGGGAGCCTCCCCTATAAATAGCCAAGGTCACCACCATTTTCTCTCATTTGCACCTTCTAGAGAGAGAAACCGTAGAGACAGAAAGTTGGCGGATCGACCCGAGATTTCAGCAAAGAGTTACTCCATAACTCGTGAGAAGAACCTCTGGATCAGAAGCTCGATTCAGGTAACGATTACACCTAAATCTGAGTTTTAGTTCGTTTTTGGGTTTTTCGGGTTTTGGGTAAAAAGGCAACGTTTTTACGGATGAAATTGAGAGATAAACATAGATTTGAGTTCCTTAATGGAAAACGAACGTTTTGGATGCAAACAGGTTCGATATCTTGACGTGATCAGACCTGAATGCGAAAGTTAGGGTTTTGCGAAGAAACAGGTCGTGCGCACTTACCAAGTGCGCACGGAGCAGGTCCTGCGTACTTTTCAAGTGTGCAGGAAGAGGGGTCTGCGCACTTGCTAAGTGCGCAGGAAGAGGTGTCTGCGCACTTGCTAAGTGCGCAGGCAGCAGGGTCTGCGCACTTGTTAAGTGCGCAGGCAGCAATGTCTGCGCACTTGCTAAGTGCGCAAGCATCAGGCTGGTTAAGTAAGGTCGATATGTTTAGAAGGTTAAACCGTTGGAGTCGGGTTTGGGTCTGATGTGTATTTAACTAATCAATTCAGATCGAAAGTGACGTTGTTGGGCCTTTGTTTAGGACAACCGAGACTAGCTTATAAGGTGAGTTCTAGAAGCCCTTTTTTAAATGTTTTATATAATGTTTTCGGGCTGGTGTGCATACATATGAAATGATGTTTTATGAAATGATATTTTATGAAACTATGATTATGAAATGAAATGATTTGGAATGAACGGTTTATGGAAAGAAAGTTTTATGCATGGAATGTTTACGAACGAATGTTTAATAAGAAATGGTTTAAAGTAAAGGTAAAGGGTTTTGAAAACGAGTGAAAGGTTTTATGAAAAGGAAAGAAAAAGGGCAAGGGTTTTAAAGAAGTCATTACAAATCTAATCTGTCGAATGAATGGAATTGACGAATGAAGTCTGGGAATGAGATTCCCAGCCTTGTGGTAGATTATGGACAGCGAGCCATAGTTACAATAAGAACAACGGGGGCAGTGTCTTAGTGGCCTGCCAATGGTTTGATGTTGTACATATGGTATGGAGTAACGACGGTTACTCAGGGGTTAACGTGACCCTACGTCAGGTTAAATTATGATCTGACAGTGTTATGGCTGAGAGCCATAGCCGTCGATGAAAGTTGTCGGTCTATGGCTGAGAGCCATAGCCTTCAATGGAGGTTGTCGGTCTATGGCTGAGAGCCATAGGGGGCAATTGAATGGGTATTGTCGGTCCTCGTGCAGTTAGCCTTGGGGGCAATACCAAAAAGGGAATTGACGGAATGTTGTGGCAATGACGGCGATACGTAACGGTTGTCCACGACATGTAGGGTTCCTTCGGGGACACAGAGACGCGTAAAGAAAGATACAGATTTTAGATAGTAATGTATGACTTAAATGAATGTTGAAAGTTTTAAACAAATGATCCGTTCAATGTGTTTAAATGTTTGAAGGTTTATGAATGAAAGGCCCTGTTTTTCTTATACGTGATGTTAAACCCTAATAAATGTTTTGAATGATGAACCATTTCTTAAATCGAACGAAAACTAGAACTCACCAACGTAGCTAACCTTTTTAGTGTGCACATTCAGGTTAAGGCAGGTATGGATGATGGACGGTGATGCTTGGCAAGCGAGAAGAGTTACCCGGTGGATCATGAAGACTGGCATCCCGTTATGATTAGATTATGATATGTTTATGTAATAGAATATGTTACGCTTCCGTTGTTAAACAATGTAATGATTATGTTTTATTGAAGTATTTTCCGCTGCGTTATTTGATAATCAAGTTTAAGAACTGTTTGTGAATGAGTAAATCCAACAAGTGAGGCCTCCCGGGTTTGGGGCCTTACAAGTTGGTATCAAAGCAATAGTTTGAGAGATTCGGACACTCCCAGTGTCTGAACTTAAACTGTGAATGGGACCGAAAGCGGATGCCAGTACGGGTAACTCGAGCCACAGCATCAGGTATGAAAAGTAGAGTATGTGTATGTAGTATGCCTTAGAAAGGGTTAGGAAAGGACTTGTGTTCTGATGAAATCACAAAGGTGGTCAAATAGAAATCGAAAGGTAGTGTAATGGTTAATTACAGATGGCCAATGTATATTAACATCTTACAGTACTTATTGAATTTTATTTGTTAACTAGCGTGATGACATTGGATTCTTGTCTTATAGAACAAAATGGCAAGAAGAGGAAACGGAAGGCGTGGTGGCTGTACCCGTGGTCGTACCGGCGGTCGAAATGGTGGGCGTGGCAGGATCCCTGCGCGCCAAGAGAATAGTGAAGAAGGAAGTGTTCACACTGAACCGGCGGTTAGTGTGCATGGAACTGAGCAGACACTGGTTGAAGAACAACCTTTTACTTTTGAACCAGAAGTGAGAGCAGCCATAGCTCGAGAGTTCACAGAGTTGATGAAGACTTCTCTGCCAGGTCTGTTGGCAGAAGCATTGAAGCAGGTTAATGGGGAGGGTGGGTCTAATGCGGCAACTGGTGCCCAGAACAATGAGACCGACAACGCACCGCCTGCACGCGGATGCGACTACAAGTCATTTAAAGCATGTGACCCACCGGTCCTCACTGGAAAGAAAGACACGGTGGCTACGTTTGATTGGGTGATCCGTATGGAAGCTGCCATTCGTCTGAGCGAGTGTCGAACGGATCAAGTTGTAAAATTTTATGCTAACTCATTGAGGGAGGAAGCATCCCATTGGTGGGAAGGTGTACGTCAGGCAAAAGGGAGCGAGATTGTGGATGCGATGATGTGGGCTGACTTGAAAACTTTGGTGATCAAGAATTTCTGCCCAAGGAACGAGATTGAGAAGGTAGAGAGAGAATTTCTGGGTTTGAAGGCCGGGAACATGACGCACCGGCAATACACAACCCAATTCAATGAACTGGCACGTCTGGTGCCACATCTGATCACCACTGAGGAGAGAAAGATTGTCTGCTACGTTCAGGGGTTGCCGGACCAGGTCCGCACCTATGTTAAGGCAAACGCCCCTACTACCTACGATTCGGCAGTAGAGCTAAGTGGCGTGGTATTTGACGATCTGGCACTGAATGTTGTTTCCGTTGAAGAGCAAAAGAAAAGACCGAGCTTCTCAAACAAGAGATCTGGGGGAAAGATGTTTGGGACTCATGATAAGAGGGCTCGGGTTGATGAGCCGACCGTTTGTAAGAAATTTGGAAAGGAGCACACAGGTGGATGTAAACTGGGATCTAACTTGTGTTTCAAATGTGGCAAGACCGGGCACTACGCCCGTGAGTGCACATAACACTACAAGTGCTATAACTGTGGGGATGTCGTTCATCTGAGTAGGGACTGCTCGAAGCCCAGGATGGGGGAAACCGGGAAGGGAAAGGGCCCGGAAAAGAAGGGAGAGGGATCTCATGCGAAGACGCGAGCGTACGCACTGACGCAGGATCAGGCTAGGAAGGATCCCGATGTGGCGTCAGGTACGTTCATCCTTGACAACACTTTTGTTTCTGTGTTATTTGATTCGGGTGCCAGTAAGAGTTTTATATCTGCGACTTTCTGTAAACGAGTGAAGTACACTGTCAGTAAGCTAGAAAGGGCCTTTAACGTAGAAACCACTGAGGGTAGAACTGCGAGAGTGACCGATGTAGTTGACAACTCCACGATAAAGATAGAAGGTCATAGGTTCCCTGTCAGATTGTTTGTTATGGTTTTGGGAGGGTTTGATGTCGTGTTAGGTATGGATTGGTTAACTGCCAATGAAGCACAAATTATATGTAAACGAAAGATAATCCGACTCAAGGCTCCGGACGGTAGCAAAGTCGAGATTCTTGGGGATCGTGACGCCCCGATGCCAAACGTCATCTCGATGATTAAGGCAGCAGATTACTTGAGGCGCGGATGCGAGGCTTATCTGGTGTACGTAATTGACGAGTGTAAGGAAGTGAAGGAGCTAAATGATGTACCCGTGGTACGCGAGTACCCGGAGGTGTTTCCAGAGGACTTGCCTGGGATACCACCCGACAGAGAGATCGAATTTCGAATCGACTTAGTACCAGATGCCCAGCCCGTGGCTAAGGCTCCATATCGACTAGCACCGGTGGAGATGAAAGAATTAATGGCACAACTAGACGAGTTACTTGAGAAAGGATTTATCCAACCGAGCATCTCGCCGTGGGGTGCTCCGGTGTTGTTTGTGAAGAAGAAAGACGGTTCGATGAGAATGTGTATTGATTATCGCGAGTTGAACAAACGTACGGTGAAGAACAAGTACCCTTTACCAAGGATCGACGACCTGTTCGATCAATTACAGGGCGCAAGTTGGTTCTCAAAAATCGACCTTCGATCCGGTACCATTAGTTGAAGGTGAGGGAAGAAGACATACCGAAAACCGCATTTCGCACTCGTTATGGACATTTCGAGTTCCGCGTGATGTCTTTTGGATTGACGAACGCCCCCGCAGCGTTCATGGATTTGATTAATAGGGTTTGTCGACCGATGCTGGACCGATCGGTAATCGTGTTCATCGATGATATCCTCATCTACTCCAAGAATGAGGGTGATCACGCGTGTCACTTGAAGGAAGTATTGGAAGCTCTAAAGAAAGAAAAGTTGTATGCTAAGTTCTCCAAATGCGCGTTCTGGCTTAGGGAAGTCCAATTCCTAGGTCACGTCATTAACCCGAACGGCATTATGGTTGACCCAGCAAAGATAGTGACGGTAAAGGAATGGAATATTCCTAAGACGCCAACTGAAATCCAGAGTTTCTTCGGATTGGCAGGCTACTATCGGAGATTCATTCAGGACTTCTTGAAAATAGCTTCGCCGTTGACAAAGTTGACTCGGAAAGGGGTTAAGTATGAATGGGGTTCGACCCAAGAGGAGGCGTTTAAGGAACTGAAGAAGAGGCTAACCCAAGCTACAGTCTTGGCCCTTCCCAAGGGCAATGAAGACTTAGTGGTATACTCTGACGCTTCGGGTCAGGGATTGGGTTGCGTGTTGATGCAACGCGGAAGAGTGATCGCGTATGCGTCACGACAGTTGAAGAATCACGAAGCTAACTATCCAACCCACGATTTGGAACTTGTTGCTGTCGTATTCGCATTGAAAATCTGGAGGCACTACCTGTACGGGGTGAAGTTTACTATTTACTCCGACCACAAAAGTTTGAAATACTTCTTCGAACAAAAGGAGCTTAATATGAGGCAGAGACGATGGTTGGAACTCCTGAAGGATTATGACTGTGAGATCATGTACCATCCTGGAAAGGAAAACGTGGTGGCTGACGCTCTAAGCCGAAAGGATGTGCCTACTCCTATTAGAGTGAAAGCTTGCCAGTTGGTGGTAACATCTGATGTGATGAGAGAAATCGAAAAGGCTCAAGATGAGGCACTTAAAGAAGAAAACATAAAGAAGGAAAGGATGGTTGGCCAACAGGACAAGTTGGAATATAACACAGGACAATTTGGAATATAACACCATTGGTGTTAGGACACGTTTTGGACGGGTATGGATACCTATGGGTGGCGAGCTTAGAACCAAAATCTTGGATGAGGCTCATAAGTCTCGGTACTCTATCCATCCCGGTACCAATAATATGTACCAAGATCTGAGGAAGGAATACTGGTGGCCTAGGATGAAACTTGAGGTGACAAGGTATGTAAGCAAATGCTTGACTTGCTCACAAGTAAAGGCCGAACACCAGAAACCGTATGGAAAGATTCAACCACTTGATATATCGGAATGGAAGTGGGAACACATTACCATGGACTTCATAACCAAGCTACCTCGCACAGCTAAAGGTCATGATACTATTTGGGTAATTGTGGACCGTTTAACGAAGAGTGCTCATTTCCTACCTATTCGCGAGACGTTCTCGTCGGAAAGGTTAGCGGAAGTGTTTATTAACGAAGTAGTAGCACGGCATGGGATGCCTTTGACGATCGTATCTGACCGGGACACACGATTCACATCGAGGTTCTGGAAAAGATTTCACGAGGCGATGGGCACGAGGCTTAATATCAGCACGGCATACCACCCGCAAACGGATGGTCAGTCCGAAAGGACCATTCAGACATTGGAGGATATGCTTCGTGCTTGTATTATCGACTTCGGTGGCAGTTGGGACAGTCATCTGCCGTTAGCCGAATTCTCCTACAACAATAGTTATCACACGACGATAGGCATGCCACCTTACGAAATGTTGTATGGGAGAAGATGCAGGACCCCGGTTTGTTGGGGTGAGATTGGACAGAAGGAATTAAGAAGTCTTGAAGTCGTAAAAGAAACGTCGGAAAGGTTTGATCAAATCAAAGCACGAATGAAGGCCGCACAAGATCGTCAGAAATCCTATGCGGATAAACGAGGAAGGCCTATTGAGTTTGATGTTGGGGACAGAGTAATATTGAAAGTGTCACCCTGGAAAGGGATCATACGATTCAGGAAGAGAGGAAAGTTAAGTCCGAGGTTTGTCGGACCATTCAGGATAATGGCGCGGGTTGGTGAAGTCGCTTATCGGTTAGAGTTGCCTGATGAGTTAAGTGGGATTCATCCTACCTTCCATGTATCACACTTACGAAAGTGTTTGGCGGATGAATCGGCTCACGTACCACTTACTGACATCGAGGTCGACAACAGCCTTAATTACATTGAAGAACCTGTGGCCATCTTAGACAAGAAGGAGAAGTGTTTGCGTAATAAGGTTATCCAATTGGTTAAAGTCCAATGGAAACATCGAAAGGGATCGGAAGCCACTTGGAAAACGGAGAAGGAAATGAGGGAGTCGTACCCTAATCTATTTGACTCATGATAGGTTTCGGGGACGAAACCTATTGTAAGGGGGGTAGACTTGTAACATCCAAAAAATAAAACGACAGTTAAAATGACGAAATAAACAAACGAGGCATGTCGGGTCGGGTCAGATGGGCCGGCGGGCTGGAAGGGGAGCCTCCCCTATAAATAGCCAAGGTCACCACCCTTTTCTCTAATTTGCACCTTCTAGAGAGAGAAATCGTAGAGAGAGAAAGTTGGCAGATCGACCCGAGAATTCAGCAAATTGTTACTCCATAACTCGTGAGAAGAACCTCCGGATCAGAAGCTCGATTCAGGTAACGATCCAACCTAAATCTGAGTTTTAGTTCGTTTTTGGGTTTTTCGGGTTTTGGGTAAAAAGGCAACGTTTTTACGGATGAAATTGAGAGATAAACATAGATTTGAGTTCCTTAATGGAAACGAACGTTTTGGATGCAAACAGGTTCGAGATCTTGACGTGATCAGACCTGAATGCGAAAGTTAGGGTTTTGCGAAGAAACAGGTCGTGCGCACTTACCAAGTGCGCACGGAGCAGGTCCTGCGTACTTATCAAGTGCGCAGGAAGAGGGGTCTGCGCACTTGCTAAGTGCGCAGGAAGAGGGTCTGCGCACTTGTTAAGTGCGCAGGCAGCAAGGTCTGCGCACTTGCTAAGTGCGCAGACATCAGGCTGGTTAAGTAAGGTCGATATGTTTAGAAGGTTAAACCGTTAGAGTCGGGTTTGGGTCTGATGTGTATTTAACTAATCAATTCAGATCGGAAGTGACGTTGTTGGGCCTTTGTTTAGGACAACCGAGACTAGCTTATAAGGTGAGTTCTAGAAGCCTCTTTTAAATGTTTTATATAATGTTTTCGGGCTGGTGTGCATACATATGAAATGATGTTTTATGAAATGATATTTTATGAAACTATGATTATGAAATGAAATGATTTGGAATGAACGGTTTATGGAAAGAAAGTTTTATGCATGGAATGTTTACGAACGAATGTTTAATAAGAAATGGTTTAAAGTAAAGGTAAAGGGTTTTGAAAACGAGTGAAAGGTTTTATGAAAAGGAAAGAAAAAGGGCAAGGGTTTTAAAGAAGTCATTACAAATCTACTCTGTCGAATTAATGGAATTGACGAATGAAGTCTTGGAATGAGATTCCCAGCCTTGTGGTAGATTATGGACAGCGAGCCATAGTTACCATAAGAACAACGGGGGCAGTGTCTTAGTGGCCTGCCAATGGTTTGATGTTGTACAACTGGTATGGAGTAACGACGGTTACTCAGGTGTTAACGTGACCCTACGTCGGGTTAAATTATGATCCGACAGTGTTATGGCTGAGAGCCATAGCCGTCGATGGAAGTTGTCGGTCTATGGCTGAGAGCCATAGCCTTCAATGGAGGTTGTCGGTCTATGGCTGAGAGCCATAGGGGGCAACTGAATGGGTATTGTCGGTCCTCGTGCAGTTAGCCTTGGGGGCAATACCAAAAAGGGAATTGACGGAATGTTGTGGCAATGAAGGCGATACGTAACGGTTGTCCACGACATGTAGGGTTCCTTCGGGGACACAGAAACGCGTAAAGAAAGATTCAGATTTTAGATAGTAATGTATGACTTAAATGAATGTTGAATGTTTTAAACAAATGATCCGTTCAATGTGTTTAAATTTTTGAAGGTTTATGAATGAAAGGCCCTGTTTTTATTATACGTGATGTTATACCCTAATGAATGTTTTGAATGATGAACCATTTCTTAAATCGAACGAAAACTAGAACTCACCAGCGTAGCTGACCTTTTTAGTGTGCACATTCAGGTTAAGGCAGGTATGGATGATGGACGGTGATGCTTGGCAAGCGAGAAGAGTTACCCGGTGGATCATGAAGACTGGTATCCCGTTATGATTAGATTATGATATGTTTATGTAATAGAATATGTTACGCTTCCGTTGTTAAACAATGTAATGATTATGTTTTATTGAAGTATTTTTCGCTGCGTTATTTGATAATCAAGTTTAAGAACTGTTTGTGAATGAGTAAATCCAACAAGTGAGGCCTCCCGGGTTTGGGGCCTTACAAAATTCATTACAATCAACATTAAAAACGTAACAAGGTATTCAATACAAACTTAAATATTTAAAAATGATCGAAACACTATAATAAGTTAACAAAAAATATAAAACCTAAATATGTTTATACAAACTTACATATGTAACTAGCAACTTATGATAATCCAGCGTACGTGTTGTTACATATGTTTATACAAACTTATATATGTAACTAGCAACTTTTTAGATATGTAAAATCACATGTTACATATGTAAAAATAAAATGTTATATGTAAAAAATTGGCTGCTTTATAAATAAGACAAATAAATATTTATATTTATAAACAAATTACATAGGTAAAAAATTGAGACAACCTAACCCTCTTCTTATAACTTAAAAAAAAATAAACCCTACAATCACAGATTAACAAACGAATCACAAAAAAAAATTAAAACCTACAATCACAAATTAACAAACAATCATCTACAGCAAAGTCAAAACATTAAAATCCCCAAATCACACAAAATTGTTTTACAAAAAAAACATCAATGGAAACAAATTCAGAGATACCGCAAATCTTGATCGGAGCTTCGAGTTCAAGTAGATTAGGCTGACAAACCTACCTTCATCGGGAATGGCGACGGAAGGCACCAACAGCAGTAGAGACGAATAGAGCTGCCATGGAGAAGAAGACAATGCCGTTTACGGCGTTGAAACCACATTTGTTTGTGGAGTTGTCGTAGGCAAGGGACGCCTACCAGCGTCTTCTGCTTCTGAGAAACCTGCACCTCCGCCGCCTACCACCGTCTTCTACTTCCAGCCTTCTCTATCTCTCGTAAACCCCTTCTCTATAGAAGGTGTGTGATGCTAGGGTTTGTGCTAGGTGAGAGAGATGGAACAAAAATCGTTTGAATATTTGATGTATTTGAAAATCTTGAAAAGTAAAAAGTATTGGTGATGGTGATGGTTAGAGTAAATGACACTAATGCCCTTGAGAGTAAAAGAGGAAGGTGGACATGTGGCACATTGTAAGCCAAGTGTTTGGGTTTGCAAGGTTTTTTCCAGTGGAGTGGATTTTATTTTACACTTCCATATACATATATATATATATATGTGGTCCGGTTATTATACAATGGGTTTTTAGCGTGCGAAAAGAAAGGAAGGGGGATGAATCCCTTGTTTCATAGTTTTTTTTAAGGGGGGAAAAGAAAGAAAATAGAAGAAAAGGTGTTTCGGAGATTTTTTTTAATAAAGGAAATGGAGGGAAATAAAGGGAAAACTAAGGGGCTGTTTGTTTACATATGAATGGAACTTAATGGAACCATTAAGAGGGTCTGAATCGGTCAGACTGTTTGGTTAAAAAAAATCTGAATGGGTTAAATTGGGTCTGAATGGGTCAGATTGTGGTTGATGCTGAATGGTTCAGAGGAGCATGTTTGATTCGGTCAGATCTGACCCATTCAGCTCGGATTGAATCAAACAGCCCGTAAGCTTATCTCCATCATTCCAAATTGAAGAAATTTGAAGAAAAAGGAAAATAAAAGAAAAGAATAGAAAAGAAAAGAAAGGAAATGAATCATTTCTTTTATTTTCTTCCGTTTAGTAAACTCGGGAACAAAGCGTAAAGCTAAACCGACTATTTTTTGAGTTTTTTTTAACGAGGACGAAGTGGGAAACAAGGTCTCCGAACCACTTTTTTAGTTTTTGATTTATATTTTAAGTTATTATTATTTATTTTTTGTCTTTAATGAAGAGTTTTCTAGTTATCTCCTTAAATGTTAGTTTTCTTATAAAATTCACCATATATATATATATATATATATATATATATATATATATATATATATATATATATATATAGGAAAATGATCAAATGTAAACCACTTTTAAGTGTGTAAACCAAAAAGTGGATGATTATTTAGGGTAGCATTCCTATCAAAAACCCACTCCCCATGTCAAAACTCTAAAAATCTATTTCAATGGTGGATGATTATTTAGGTGTAATAAGATGATGACATGTGTCATCTATATTTTTTTAATAAAAAAAGACTAGAAGGGTAAATCAGACTTTTCACTCACCACCAAAAAGTCAGATTTCTTCACGTCTCCGATCGTGATCTGCAATCCTGATTCAAATTACATGTCGGAAAACGCAAATTCAACCGCAAAAAGTGTGTTCAAAATAGAGAGAGAAAGCCTAGGATTTTTGCTTGTAATCGATAGATTTGTGTGTGGGAGGTTGATGTTGTGTGTGTCAATGGGAAAGAGGATCTGAATTTGTCAGATGTAAATGGTCCAAATTACCCCCTCAACACAATTATCTATAAACATTTACTAATATAATAATCTATTTATTTCTAGACCATTAGATCTATCATACCAGATTTGATCCTAGAATAGCATTCGGTTTTAAGGTTTTGAAAAGAAATATGAGTTTTAATTTGAACCAATCCATATATATATATATATATATATATATATATATTATCACAGTTTTATATCATTTTAAGAAAATATATAACTAAATAACATTTGCCACATAGAAACTAGAAATGTCTATTTAAATTTTTTAGCTTTGAAAAAAAAAATCATTTGTTACAGGTATTTCACACCAATGTAACTAGATTGTTACACTAATATAATCATTTGTTACACTGATGTAATTACAAAGGCCTGAATTTTTGTATCATATGAATGCTAATTATTGTTAATTTTGTTCGTGACACTAATGTAAATGTTCGTTACACCACACCAATGTAAATGTTCGTTACACCGATGTAAATGTTTGTTACATTGATGTAATAAACGACGCCTGAAAAAAAAGTCGACACTATAATGGAATTAAAGAGAAAAATGTGATGAGTTTAATAGTATAATTTTTTTTTTAAAATAACAAAGTATAAAAAAGTTATGAAGGTTTTAAAAAATATAAGGGAGAATCTTTATAAAAAAGGTAAATGAATTGTATTTTAAATGTGACACTTGTCAGCTTCATATTAAATCTGACTTTTTGGTGGTGAGTGAAAAGTCTTATTTACCCTTCTAGTCTTTTTTTATTAAAAAAATATAGATGACACATGTTATCATGTTATTACACCTAAATAATTATCCACCATTGAGATAGGGTTTTAGGGTTTTGACATGGGGAGTAGGTTTTGATAGGAATGCTACCGTATATATATATATCTATATATATATATATATATGGTAGGGATCATTTGTAAAACATCATTTCATGTGTAAACCTATTAACCCAATAAGAAAATTACATCTAATAACAATTTTTTATTTATTAAAAGAGTATTTTAGTAAATGTAACAATCCCCTCATTTTTTTATTTATAAAGATTTCACCTATTAAAATCCCTGCTCCTTTTTTAAACTTTCATAACTTTTTTATAAAACATTATTTTTTTATAAAAGTTTCACCATTAAATAGAGCTTTTTTTATCTTTAATTTGAATATAGTCTTGCAAATTTTTATTATATTTTTTTGAACGTCAGTTTTTACATATATGTAACGAACAGTTACATACATGTAAATATAAACATAAATGTAGCGTTCCAAATTTATTTTTTAGAATATTAATAACTTTTTATCCAAAACCCGGATATAAATGTGTTAATCTAACTTGTTTATACAAAAAAACCAAAACCCAACAATTTATTCATTCAAAAAACCAAAACACACATAACTTTGTTTATTCAAAATCAAATTATTTGATAATCATAAAAAAAACACAACAATGTGTTAATCTAATAAGTTTTTTATACAATGTTATTTTTTTAAAACAAAATTAAAAACCAACATTTTTATCTTTATTTCGTTTATAGTCTCGAAAAAAGCCCCGCATAATCAAGTATACATAGTGATGAATGACAACATATAGAATTGTTTATATTACACATATTACATGTAAGTAGTATCTTATATGTAATAAACAATTACATAATAATATGAACATATATGTAATTGTTTATATTATGTAAAATAAAATATTACATATATGTAATATCATATTACACATATGTAATATCTTATTGTTACATATATGTAGTATCACATTACATATATGTAATATTATTTTAAATTTATGTAATAGAACAAAATGTAACTGTAACCGTATTTGTAAAAAAATTACAAAATTAATACACTTTACATATGCATTTTCATCAAAGATCAAAGTTTCCATGTAAACTTTGCATATAAATGTTTATAAGATTCGAATGCGTGTGAATTAAGAATTAAAAGGCAACAAATCTTTTGGCTCAAATATAAATAAGATTCGAATGCGTGTTTAATTATTTTTAAACAGCGAGTTCACTTCTTATAAAAAACTATACATTAAAAGATTAGGGTTTTGAAATGAAAATAATTTATTTTTTATTAAAAAAAACTAGCGACATATGGACTAATTTATCTTTCATCTAATTTTTTAGTTAAATATTTAGCGACAAATATAACTATTTTTATTTTATTTTTAAATGTGTCAATGAAAGCAGCAATATGTTTAATTATTAAAAAAAACTAACGACGTCTATACTACTTAATTTTTTAAATAAATATTTAGCGACACATATAACTATTTTTTTAAATATGTAAATGAAAGTAGCAATATGTTTAATTATTATATTTCTTACTGAAATTTTTAACCATGGATATTATAAATTTATTGTTTAATTTTATATTGAGCCACATATTAAATATTTAATTTTATATTGCGACGAATTTAATAATTAACCTGTGGGATTCCTCCGTGTTACGCGACAAGAATTGGGTTGGTATCGGTACGTTTCGTTACAGTACTAACACGGAACCGGCACTCCATAGCAAACCCTAAGAGAAAAGCTAAAAAATAAAGTCGTTACATACTCAAATGCATATCGACAAGTGTTTTACATCACTAGAAAATAAATAAATAAAATACCGGTACTAGTTCCTACAATGACGACGCCGTTTTCTGTTCGTTTTGTTACAGTACCGACACAAAACCGTCATCGATTAATTGTACATTCAGTATATGGAATTTTAAATAACATTTAGTATTTCTCAATATCTTAAATAAAATATTGTTATAAATTTATAATAAATAAAATTTTAAATAGTTTTAACTTTATAATAAATAAATTTTAAAATAGATAACAATTTTATAATTTTACATATGTAATTAGTTAAATTTATATATATTAATTATTATTTTAATGTAATAAATTAATATGTGGTTGTGAGGGGAGAGAAAAAACAAAGTCAAATTACCATTACACCCTTGAACTATTTGTAGCCACTCATTTATTAAAAAAAATCAAATTTGATTTGAACTATTAATTATAATATTAATAAACTAAATAAATGGTCCACATTTGGTTTTTTAGCTTACCCAATTAAATGATTAGGTTCTTATATATATATATATATATATATATATATATATATGATTAGGTTCAGGTAAAAAGGATTCTAATTCTAAGAAGGGTGAGAAAGATTTAGAGCTATTAGATCAAATTGTAGAAAATATTTAATGGTTGAGATTAAATTGTAGGAGAAAAAGTTGTTGAAAGAGTATTTTAGTCTTAATCACTTTTGTTGACTTTTTATCAAGTTCCCCCTCTCATTTTTAAACGTTCATAACTTTCACATACGACATTATTTTTTCAAAAAAATTACACCATAAAAACGAGCGTTTTTTATCTTTAAAACGAGTATAGTGTCGTTAAAAACAAAAAAGAATTTTTTTTACGTTTTCTAGCTCATTGTGTAATACAAGTTTATTGTGTAATACAAAGTTCAATGTGTAATACAAGTTCATTGTGTTATATGTATTTATAATTGTGTTTTACGTTTTTCAGCTCATTGTGTAATTAGTTAGGTCATTGTGTAATACAAGTTTATCGTGTAATACAAATTCATTGTGTAATACAAGTTCATTGTGTAATACAAGTTCATTGTGTAATACGACGTCTGGTCATTGTGTAATATATGATCATTGTGTAATTAGTCAGGTCATTGTGTAATACAAGTTCACTGTGTAATACAAGTTCATTGTGTAATACAAGTTCAATGTGTAATACAAGTTCAATGTGTAATACAAGTGCATTGTGTTATATGTATTTATCATTGTATTTTACGTTTTTCAGCTCATTGTGTAATTAGTCAGGTAATTGTGTAATAAAGTTCATTGTGTAATACCACATCTGGTCATTGTGTAATTAGCCAGGTCATTGTGTAATATAAGTTCATTGTGTAATACAAGTTCATTGTGTAATACAAGTTCAATGTGTAATACAAGTTCATTGTGTTATATGTATTTATCATTATGTTTTACGTTTTTCAGCTAATTGTGTAATACAAGTTTATCGTGTAATACAAGTTCATTGTGTAATACAAGTTCATTGTGTAATATCTGGTCATTGTGTAATACAAGTTCATTGTGTAATACAAGTTCAATGTGTAATACAAGTTCATTGTGTTATATGTATTTATCAGTGTGTTTTACGTTTTTCAGTTCATTGTGTAGTTAGTAAGGTCATTGTGTAATACAAGTTCATCATGTAATACACGTTCATTGTGTAATACAAGTTCATTGTGTAATACCACGTCTGGTCATTGTGTAATACAAGTTCATTGTGTAATTAGTCAAGTCATTGTGTAATACAAGTTCATTGTATAATACAAGTTCATTGTGTCAAATATTTTTCATCATTGTCTTATATGTTTTCATCATTGTGTTTTACGTTTTCCAGCTCATTGTGTAATTCGCTCATTATTGTGTAATTCGCTCAAATATGTCAGGTCATTGTGTAATATGCTCATTATGTAATATCAGTTCATTATGTAATATAAGGTCTGATAATTGTGTAATATCAGACCTTGTATTACACATTGACCTGATGTATTACACATTGACCTAGTGTATTACACATTGACCATTATGCCCTCTTTTTAAAAATAATAAAATGACACATGTCAAGCTTAGAATCCTTGTTACTTTTCTTATTTTTAAAACCCTTTTTATTATAACCTAACCCTATATATATATATATATAGGGTTATATATATATATATAATTGCTTAATTTATAACCTGAGTGGCGACAAAAACACTTGGTCAACTAACTTAACCAATATTCAACTAATCTCTTGATATCACCCATTACCCTTTGAGTTTTAACAACTCCAAATTTAAATAATTAATTTTTTGTGTTAATCCTAAGTTACAATAATATCTCTTTTTTCTGGTTGTGGGCTAGCTACCAAAACAAACCACCCAACCAATTACATCTCCCCAATAAAATCGATCAATAAATATATTAAAACATCCTTACAAAAATTAATGCCACAAAAATAAATAAAAAATAATCATGATAATAATATAATTTCTTAAGAACATCATGATAGTAAGATGCATGTGATTTATAAGAATAGATTATGAGTTGATATAAAAAATAAATTTAATAATTTAAAACTTTTATAGTAAGATGCTTGAAAAAGTTTTGAGTATTTAAATATACCTTTTTTTTAAGTTATACGATCGAGTGTAATAACCCATTTTACTTTTAGTTAAATTTTTTAGCTCTTCAATCTATTGAAGATACAACTTCTTTTGTTTATAAAATAAGTTTTTATGCACAATTACATTTCAGTATCTAAATCAATTATTATAATTTATATATCCTATACACTAGGTTATATACTCATTGTTTACATGTGGTTGTTTAATAAATAAATAAAAGTACAATAATGTATAAAAAATTAAAATAATGTGTAAAACAAGAAATAAAATTTTTTGTTTTCTTAATTAAAAATTAAAAAATTAGAATTCAAATTTTATATTATCTTTTTAAAAATTAAAAACATTAACATAATTAAATTTCAAAATTCAAACTTACTTAAAATATGAAAATTTAGAAGATTTTGATGAGAAAAAAATATGATGATGACATGTGTCATATTTTGGAATAGTTTATTAGAGTTAGCACATTTTTTTATTTTAATTTTTAACTCGTATATTATATATAATATACGTTTTAAACCCGCCCGTTAACTTAAAAAAATTGGAATAACTTTCGTCCCAATATAATTTTTTTTAAACGAAGTTATAATCAAAACAGAATATTTTTTTATCGCATGATATACTTAACAACGTTACCGTTTTCCAAAAACTATAACGTGGTATATGCCATGTGACAAGCTTTGAAGACCACTCACAAAAGTTTTCAAACTACTTCACTAATTGTTTTCCAACATATAGGAAAATTATGTGTAAACGTGATACTTATATGACAATTAAGTTGTTATAATATAATTTTAAAATCATATTTATCATATTCTAATCATATTATATAATTTTGTGAGTTATGATTTTGAAACTTTTAATTAATCATTGAAAAATAAGACAATAGATTAAATAAGACAAAAATATAGATAGTAAGAGGAGAAAACCAAAAAGCAAAAAAGATATAGTTATGTGAGACACACACACATCACGGGGATGTGTAGATTTTGGACCACGTTAAGTGGGTTCATTCCCTCTCTAGCACGTAATTCGAAAGAGCTTCCCATGTTATCTTCGGTCTTGTTATCAATTATCGACCATAGACATGATTACATAAAAACAAGTATATATGGGCATTAGAATTACTCACTACTAGAAAATATACCTTTAATGACATGCATTGCGTGTCATAAAAGAGGGTAGATGACACGTAAAAGCGTGTCAAGGAAGGCCCTGTCTAGCGGCGGCTTAATCATTTTGGTGGCCTAAAGCGAACTAAAAATTTAAGGCCCAATTTCACGTTTATAGGTTCGTCTACTTCTAGATGTTGTTTTCCAAGGCGTATTTTGCTCTAAATCCCTTCAGATGTTGGGCGTTTTGGCGTTCCTAATCCTCGCTACAGCCTTTTAGCGAATAAGTCATCAAGTATTAGAATACAGGCCGGTACTTCGTCTTGTTCAGGCGTTTCATTAAGCCCAACCCAAACCACACACATGTATATAAAAAAAAATGAGACCCTTATTATTTGATGGCCTAAAGATAGGGCGTTACTTGCTTTACCCAAAAGCCGCCCATGGCCCTGTCAAGAATGAAGATGACACGCATTTTGTGTGTCATCTGTTTATGACACGCCATGCATGACACTAAAACGATGACACACACTTTTACACGTTGTAGTTCACGTGTCATTAAAGGTCTATTTTCTTGTAGTTACTAGATGTTCATTTGAATCATTATACACGTAGTGATTATAAACATAAAATTACATGTTTTTAAATGCTTGATTTTTTTTAATATATAGATATTACTAGTATAGGGGAAGGATCATAAGAAAACTCAATGTTTATTAGAAAATCAAAAAACTATTTATTTAAGGTAAAAAAATAATAAAAAAATCATAACTCAAAAATAAATCAAAAATTAAAAAACGGCTTCGGACACATTTGTCACACCCCGACTGATGGCGGAATCATCGGGGCGGGACATTTAGACTGTTCATAAGCACAAGGTTGACTAAATTGAAATATATTAAACTTCAAATTCCATTACAATCATTTAAATTAGCTAAGTCCAAAGCCTAAGTGTAGCACATCTTGATCAAACTCACACATTAGTACCTGAAACATGAATAAAATAAAGTCAACTAAAAAGTTGGTAAGTATAACACAGGTTTGTATATAGATAGCATATAGTTTGTAAAACAAATCCATACATAACATGATAAATAAGACATTTATGGGGAGCAGCTATTGTGTAACTAAGTACAATCAAACCTTTGTAACTAGCATGCAAAATTGTGTTGTCGGTATCAATCACCCCAATCTGGGTGGGTTTGTCAGACTCAATAGATCTATCATTGAAAACCGTCGGCTTGAATAGTTAATGATTGCACATAAGTGTTCACAAAAGTTAGCACACATAGCACTCGGGCATAAAGCTCAAATTGCACACATGAATGTAAATATGATTTGTATTTGTGTTGTTTGTGTAAATGTAAACATGTAATTTGATAGAGTTCATGTTTCACCCCAAAAGTGTAAAAGAGTAAAAGGGGCTATGAAATACTCACTTGATTCGAAGGCGCAGCTAACACGAGATACTAGATAGTAATGTGATCCTTGTACTGCACAATGTTAACCTAGAGTGTAATGTATATTGCATTAATAATGCACAATAGTCTAAGTCTATATCTAAAGTTAAATTGGATATAGTTAGTGATTGGTACTTGAAAGTATTGTATAAAATGGAAGATTTGAAATGAGTATTTTTAGAACATTTTTTAATAAGGTTTGAGTTTGAAATAACTAATTATGTAAATTAAATAATTACTGTTTATGAAAATAATGTAAGTGTTAGATGTAATTAAGTATAACTAAATAAATGTTTTTGTTTAATTATAAATCAAATAAATAATTATTACCTTATTCATTTATTTATATAATGTAATTTAGACATTAAAATATTATTTAAGTGTAGGGTTTATAAATTAAATGTTGAACTTTAAATAATTTCCATTTATTTTAAGATTAAATATTTGATATTTTTTAAATAAAAATAATACAGATTTTTATAAATTAATTATTTTTATTTTAGAAATTAATCTGAAATACTAATTGTTTATAATTATAAACATTCTGCCAACACACACGACCGTGCCTAGGGTAGGGCACGATCGTGCTAGGGCGGTCGCGACCGTCCTAAACAGGGCGCGACCGTGTTGGTCAAACAGAGGACAACTAGCCAAACCACTAGGCACGACCGTGCCTTCGATAGGCACGACCGTGTCTATGCTTCTGGGGTACGATCAAGTCTAGCCACGAGCATGACTGGGTCTGAGCAGGAGGCACGACCGCGCTGGAAGTCTACACGATCGCGTCTCCCAAGGCACGACCGCGCTAGATGATTAGCGCGACCGTGTCTCTTTCAAAACAGGAACGAATTGATTGATTCTTATATTGATAGTGCTGGAATGTATAGGGCTTTCATTCACAAGGTTAGTACAAGTCTGTTGGTGTAGATTAATTGTGTTTAAAACATGTTTAAAGTTGGATTCGATTAAACCATTTTTTTAAATGAAACTTAGGAACGGGTTCGAGTAAATTTCGATATTGAGAGTCTTAATTGGATTAGGGCTTTTGATCTATAGAATAAATAGATAGTTTTGAAAGTTTCAATTACCCTGTGAGACGATGAATTGATGGCCTACGGTGGGGACGAGTTTCGGCTATGACGGGTTTGATCTCCGGCGCTCTCCGCTGCAACTCAGGCTAACTCAATGTGTTCTGAAGCTTTAGGGATGATCGAATGATGTGTTTGTGTGTCTGTTTGAGAGGATTGTAATAAAAACGATGGAATCGATGGTCACATGGAGGATATAGATAGTTTAGGAGAGGGATCGACCAAAATGGGTTTATTTGTTATAATTAAAATGATTAAACTCTTAATTGGGTCTGTCAATACGAGAAACGGTTACGAAATCGAATGGTCTTGCGATTAAAGGCTGCATTTACGTTTCAACTGACGTGAGGCGCGACTGTGCCAACAATAGGCGCGACCGTGCCAGACGAGGCGCGACCGTGCCAAAACGTGTCGCGACCGTGCCTACTAGGGTTTCTGGTTATTTACAAAATTAGCCCTTGCAACTTCAGCTTTGACAGAATTAGCCTGGTTAGGATTTAACAGAACATCTAACGGGATTACTAACTGGATTAACTCTAGGAGGTGTTACCACATGATTATGAGTTCTAAATCTTTGAATTGAATACGATCGGCTAACGATTAATGTGGTGTAGGTTTGAACAAGTATATGTTTTAATGTCGTGTTGTTATTTTATTAGTTAAAATAAATTTAAAATAGGGTCGAAAAATCAGAAATGTTACAGTCTCCCCATGTTAAGGGAATTTCGTCCCGAAATTTAACTAATGGAGACTACTAAATCAGGAAAAAGGCGAAAGTTTTGGGTTCTTGGTGAGTTTTGATTGTTGGATTCTGGGGAGTGTAACCGTTGTCATGGCTTAGGCCTAATACTCCAAGTTGAATATAAAGAGTGATAATGAATTTTGTTTTGAAATTAATTTAAGGAGGAGATTATCGAATAAAAATCTGGAATTCTAAATGTGAGATGTATTATTTGGAATGAATTTGATGGGACCTTGATCGTTAGGGTTTGTGCATGATGTAGTCTAATATGTTTAAAAATGTCAGTGGGTAAGAGATTTCGTATACATTGGTCTAGGTCAAAACTTCACGTGACAGGAACAACGCTACTTCTGAAAATATGATAGGACACTTATATATAGGAAGTACCATCGGCGTATCCACCATGTCCTTGTCATAACACATCAGTTTTGTTGTTACACATCATGATAAGTTTTAGGTCATAACACACGACAAAATTTCACTATGTTTCCCATGTGTTGATTTTTATAATTCCGTGTGCACCCGTAATTACTCAAATCATCGCATGGTACGTATAGATCATCTTGTTGTGTGCGGGTCAAGAGGGGCAAAATTTCACTCCGTCCATGTCCATTGTTTTCACATAAGAGTCGCTAACAAATAACTATGTCTTTAAGCAGGTAAGTTCACAACTAAAGAGTAGTATAACCTAAAGTTTCTTAGTTTGCTCGTGTTTGAACAAAAATACGTCAAATCCCGAGTCGTGTCCATGTATTATGGTCTTCAACTTTGGTGAACAAAGTGCATGACCATGTCTTGTGTATAATGTAATCAATCAATTGTAATAATTGTAAGCAATTTGGTTTCATGTATAAAGTAAATACACAAGTCTCATGTATGATCTAGTGTCACGTAGCTCGAAATCAAATAAGTCTCATGTATCGCGTGAACAATTTAGCGCCATGTATTTTGTAAATTATTAATCTCCCGTGCGGAATGTAAGCAACATAGTATCATGTGTATTGTAGGAGATGAAGTTCATGTATAGTGTCGATAACTTAGCATCATGTATTTTGTAAGTCAACAAGTTCTCACGTGTAATGTGAACAACCTAGTATCACATGTATTGTAGGAAACGAATTTCATGTATGGTGTTGACAACTTAGCATCATGTATTTTGTAAACCATAAGTTCTCATGTGGAATGTAAACAATATAGTGTCATGTGTAATATGAACAGTTTAGTATCATGTATATTGCATAATGTGCAATGTTTAGTATGATGCACCTTCTAACCACATGAGTTTCATGTTAATGTGGTCAATCTAGAATTATGTATCAAACAACCAATGGTTATGTGTCATGTATATTGCAAATAACTAAGTTTCGTGTATTATGTGCTCAATCTAGTAGCATGTGTATTGTAATTTAGCATGTTTCGTGTGTTATGTGATCAATCTAGTAAATTGTGATTTGTAGGCAAACTAGTTTCATGTATTATGTAATTTGTGTAGCATATTGAGAATAATTGAGTTTCATGTATCATGTGGTTGCGTTGGGTATATTGTGAACGTGTATGTAAGTTGTTGAACTTCGTGTGTGACGTATACTAACGGGTTTTGCATGTGATCGAGTGTTACGGACAAGCGTGTTGTTTGGCGTTCCTGTATAATGTGGTAGTTAGGTTGTAGCTCTTAAATCTCATTGAGGTTGATGGGGAGGGTTAAAGTCTACGCGATACGGATCGTCTCTTGAAGCGACAAACGAAAGGTAGCGAGGAGGTTTTGAAAACGTTCGGGGAAATGTGTCTACAAATACTGATCTTTGCTTGAAAATAGAAAGTGGTAAATTGTTTCTTGTTGTAGATATATAAAGTAGTGAATCCATTGATTCACATAATTTAAATAATTAGACAATTTATGGAAAAATCTTTTAATTTAAATTTTTAGCTATTATTAAAAGGATATTTCTAAGCGAAATTATTGGCTAAACAAGTAGTCGTATACTAATTTAGCCAGGGTTTAGGAATATTTTTCTTTAATGAGAAAAATCATAATTATTTATCAATTCGGAATAATATTTTTATAAAATAGATTGTGTTAAGTTTCTCTATCAGGAGAGAAGTTTTATGTAAAATTTATGTTTTTTTTATACTATCTAAAAGTTTGATAAACATATTGTTTGAACAAAATAACGAGGTTTGTTTAAATCAAATAATTGGATGATTTATTTACGAAGGAGATTGCTGGTAGTGTACTAAATTGTGGTGAATGGGAAAGATAATACTTGGAGAATTTAGATGAAAATATGATGGGTGTCTGATACGGGTTTCTGGGCGCGGCTGATCCAGGTGTTCGAAGTCTTGGGCCGATGTTCCTAATCCAATCTACCCTTACATCAAACCTTGGTCTAGCAGCTACAGGTGTTGGTGATCGATGTACGGGTGATCCGGTGTCTTCTTCCTAATCAGACTCTTTTTCGGGACGGCATACCGGGGAGGTAGGAGAGTAGGAGTCCATGCTTAGCAGGAAAACAATGGAAAGGTTGTAAGCGATAAATAATACTGAGTGTCAAACATAGGAGTTCTCATAGGTTTAGAGTTTGACTAGTCATAACGCCGAGTCTTCACAATAGTATTTTAGGAGTACACTTGACCTATAAATAATGTATCCCAGAGGAGAATTCTCGGGAAAGAGGGGTGGGTCACTAGGACACACTTAAGTACCCTATCTTTCCTTAGTCAGAATCCCTTATGGGTCTACACACTCTTCAAGCCATCATGTATTAATAACACTATTGTTGGGCTCATGGTCATGATGAGAATTGTTGTGAACTGGGCCTTGTGGCCCGAAAGTAAGGTTTATGCATTCCAGTGGACTTTTGCTTCTTGGGGGATAGGTGGACTGCTTAGTTTATAATTGATGGTCCTTAGGCCCAATAGTTTAAAAAAATTTGTTGTCCACAAGAGGTGTGGTATTATGTATGTGAGTTTAGGGGTGCATGAATAACTAAGTGTGTATGAGTGTGTGTGGAAACTTAGGATAGCACTTTTAAACAAATTAAATAGGTAGCAATGAACAGGAGAAAAAGTTGGCAGCTAATGTGACACAGAAAAGTTGGCAGGTAATGTGACACATAGATTATTAAGTATTGTATCATATGATGTAGTTATATAGTATAACATGTAAGAATATTCACCTAGGAAAAAAATAATCATATAGCATGTAAATAGTAATGGGTGTAAGAACAAAAGTTATCAAGTAGCGTGACCCATATGTCATTATGTATTGTATCACGTAGTGTAAATACTTACGATAGCATGTAAAAATATTTACACAAGGACTAATAATGTAACATGTAGTAGCATGGCATTGTATGGGTGTCCTAAAGTTATAGTCTAGGTCAAGGGTGTCTAATAACCTAGTTCCCTATAACCAAGGCTCTGATACCAATCTGTCACACCCCGACCGATGGCGGAATCATCGGGGCGGGACATGTAGACTGTTCATAAGCACAAGGTTGACTAAATTGAAATATATTAAACTTCAAATTCCATTACAATCATGTAACGAACCAAAATCCGGGTCTCGTTATAAATAAATAAATATTTCTAATTAAATATTATGGTGGAAATAATATTTAGAAATAAGTTGAAACAAGTGGGTTTCAAGTTAGTATCGGGGTTACGCTAGTTTTAGCTAGTTTTGGAATGAAAGGGGAGAAAAGGAAAGTTGAGGGACTGAATATGTAATATGACAAATCTGCCATATTTGACTATAGAAGTCAAAATTGAACTCATTTTGAGTTGTTTGGTCGTTCAAGAGGAAGAGGGGAGAAAACGGGATTGAAGCCAAAATCGTGCATTTGAAGCTTGAAACTTGAAGGTGTTGGCTCACACATCACCTCTCTAACATCAAGTAAGTGTTGATCATCCCTTTCCTCTCATTCTTGAGGTGTTCTTGGTGGGTTTTGATAGAAACTCGAATTTATGTATGCATGTGGTGAAATAGTGTTAGATTATTAATAATCTAGCTAAACTAAAGTTAAAGAATGATGATTAACATCTTAGAACCCTTTGATTTTGATTATGAGAAGTTAGGGTTCATATGGTGAAAATTGGGGGTGTTTGGATCATAATGCTAGAATGTTGAATTAATGAAAATTAAGTGTTTTTAAGATGTTAGACACTTGAACAAACACCAAATTAACTTAATAATAATTTTTGAAAGAAGAATTAGTGTTAAGATTAAGTTAATGAAACTCAAGTAGGTGAGTTTGTGGTGAAAAAGGGTGTTTGGTTATGAGGATAACCCAAACGGGTCAATTTGGGTTGAAATTGGGAAATTGAGTTGTGAACTCAATTGTAATGAAATTTTGGTATATGTTAGATTACTAAACTAGGCGAATGTGTTTAGGTAATCAAATTGCAAAGCTTGAGAGCGGTGCGGGATCTTCTAACCCGAAAGGTAAGTGCCTATGCACTTACTTAGTATTGATGATAAATGGTGAATTTTGTGAATTATGTGTTATGTGATTGTGTACATACTTGTGATATGATAAATTATGAATGATTTAGTATGTACAATGAATGAATGTAGTTATAGTGTTAAGCTATAATGGAAATGGATCATGTGTTGATCATAAATGAAACGGGGATAAATGAGTTTTATGCAAGGTTGTATGTATAATATGTAAAGTTGCATAATTTGTTATGTGGTATGAATGAGCATGAAATTGTATGCATAATTGAATGAATGTAGTTATAGTATTTATGCTATAATGGATATGTTGATATGGAGTTATGGTCTATGAACCATAATGGATAGAATGGATATGGAGTTATGGTCTATGAACCATAATGGATAGAATGGATATGGAGTTATGGTCTATGAACCATAATGGATAGAATGGATATGGAGTTATGGTCTAAGTACCATAATGGATAGATTAGTATTGGAGTTATGATCTCGTATCCTATGGGATATGAAGTTATGGCCTACGTGCCATAATGGAAATGGAAAAGTGATAATGAAATGAGGAAAGTAACTTGTAGGTGATATACAAGTGTATGAAATCCTTAATTGACCAAATGGGTGTTAACGGGTCAAATGGGTGTTAACGGGTCAAATGGGTGAAAGGTGTGAAAACAAGTTGTAATCACTTGTTTGTTATGTTTAACATATTACAATGGTAATATGTTGATGAAATGCTAAAGTATGGAACTCTAATAGACCAAATAGATGCAAACGAGTCAAATGGGTGAAAAGAGTGAAAACAAGTTGTAAATACTTGTTGGTTATGTTTATCTCATTACTAATGGTGATATGTTTATATGGTTGTAGGAAAGGCTCCGAAGTAGTCCAAGTCAAGTCCAAGGCGTGAAGAGTTCTCGTATGCACTTTTGGTATTTTAAGGATTTTCGTAAAATCCATGTAAAGTGGTGTAATTTGGCACAAAGGTTATATTTTGGTGTAATCATATGTTGTCATGATGTTTTTGGTCAAAAACCCATGTGTTGGGTGAATTTGTTGTCTTGTATTTTGGAAAAAAATAGAAATTTGGCTAAGTATGAAACCTGCAGAAAAACTGGAAACTTTCTGTGAAAACAGGTCCCTCGCGGGGCGCGAGGGAGGTGGCCTATGTTTCTCGCGGGACGCGAGAGGTAAAAAAAAAAAAAAAAAAAAATTTCTGGGATTTATACTTCCGCGCGTTAAAGTTTTGTTTTTAAAAGTGGTATGTTTCAACTTGGTATCAGAGCAATGGTTTGAGGGATTTGGTGTGGTGGCACCAAACTCAAACCGGATGCTCTTGATATGGGGGAAAATGATACGAGAATCCATGAAGGACTTGACTAAGACTCGGAGCTTACGGAAACGAAAGGTTAGTAATTATCTGATAAGGTGTTTCTGTATATGTATGAATGATTGGTAAAGTGTTATGTGTGCCGAAACTTGTCTTGTGATTTGTTATATGAATATGATAATTGTAATTGGGCATAACGCATTATTAAACATGTCTGGCCAATATGATTAATAAGATGAGATGTGCAAGAGCTTTTATGATAACTATATGACAATGAACATTAGCAAGGAGTAGGTGAAGGTGGTTATATGTGTATGTATGTATATGGATGATTAGATGGGGGTAATACATATACACATAGATAAGATATAGTGCCTTAACAAGTGGGTAGATTAAAGACCTATAAGTAGGTAGAACATCTACAACTTAGTTAAAAATTGGTCAGGGAGACTAAGGGGCACTTGTGTAAGTAAAAGAAATGGTGGATGAAAGTCATCTTAAGGACTCAAGTATGTTAGAGTCTAGTCGTGTATCACCTCGTGGGTTGTGAAGAACATGGAATAGGTTGGGAGAAAAAGAATGCATCAATCTAGCGGAGAATGGCTAGAGCTTTCTATCATGTTGTATCGATCTTCCTTCAAGGAAGATAGGGCTCTTTGAGGTGATCCTTGGGAGGAACAGTGTGAAGCCTAGAGAGCGGGAAGAACTACGGTTGGTGAACCGAAGTGGAAGGAAAACCTTGTTTTCACAAGAGGGTTCGTGGTGTACGAACCAAAGGAGTTAAAGGGTGAGAGTTAATAGCTGATTAATTAACAATGAATCACTATGATGGTCTTGGCTTTTGAAGCAATCCATTGTGATTGGTAGATGGCGTATTACTCACGATGAGTAGACTCCGGGACGTGGAAGAGATGTAAATAAATCGGGTTTCCCGATTCTATCTGGTGACGTGTTAATATGTTCTCATTAGAGACAGTGAAACACGAGGTATACGAACTGGTGTATATACATGGCTTGTGCCATTGACATCAATCGGGGATATAAAAGGGATACTTAGTATTCTAGTTGAGAAAGAGGATTTGATAAGGGTCATTGAACCTGTGTGCCTTGTTCTAAAGCACATAAACTTCTCGGTGGAAAAGGAAAATGGAAGAGTGCGTATTGTCACTGACAGTCAGGGGTAGGATGAAACTGACCAGAGGTCTCGTGGTTTGTAGACTTTATGGTTGAGGTGTGTAGAGCATAAACTGCTCACAGGTGGTAGATTAATCGAAGATAGTCGTTTATATCTCCGAGCTAATGTTGTTTATACTCAATTTCGTTGTGAACTTATTGAGAAGTCCCAGAAGGAAGAGGTTTTACTTTGGAACGGCTGGGTATGCCGTTTTGGCCTTGGTGAAAATCCAATTTTTGGATGGGGTGGTGAATTCAGAAGAAATACTTGTAGACCCGTTAAAGATTGAATGGTTAGTGGGTGAATGTTAAAATGTACATTGTACGCAAATAGTGATATACATAAGTGAAATATGTATATAAAGGGGTGAAATGTGCATAGGTGAAATATATACATGGATGGTGGATGAAGTCTTGGAACTTCATAAATGATGTTGGAAGTCTTTTGTACTTCACAAACGGTGTTTGATAACGAAGTCTTCGAACTTCAAAGGCGGATTTGGTGATTGAGATCCTTGAATCTCAAAGGATGACTTATGATTAAGTCATTGGAGATACTTAGAATGTTTGGGTCACGGATAGGGATCTTCCTTCCAGTGTTGTAAAAGAGGATTCAAGTAAGGAAATTGATGTATCCTTACTCGAGGAAGTCTCATGCTTTCTTGGTTAAGAAGGGGTTGAATTGAAGACTCGAGCTTCAATGGGTGTTGGGATCCTCGAATCCCAATCGGTATGAACTTGAGAACTTGAGTCTCAATGGGTGGATTGGTGAGGTAATTTTGAAACATCCATTGCTGAGTTTCATGGTGGGTTATTATCGGTGATTTATTGAGAATTTCTCTAGGATTGCCATGCCGATGACGAAATTAACGCGTAAGGAGACTAAGTTTGTTTGGGATGCCGAGCAAGAATCTGCCTTTCAACTTTCGAAAGAAAAGTTGACTAAGGCACCTATTTTGTCCTTGTCAGACGAGACCGAAGATTTTGTTGTTTATTCGGATGCCTCGCATTCGGGGTTGGGATGTGTTTTGATGCAAAGGGGGAAAGTGATTGCCTATGCATCTAGGCAATTAAAGACTCATGAGGAGAATTACCCAACCCATGATTTAGAGCTTGCAGCCGTGGTTTTCGCGCTCAAGATTTGGAGGCATTATTTGTATGGTGCTAAGTGTACGATCTACACGGATCACAAAAGTCTCAAATATTTCTTTGACCAAAAGGACCTCAATATGAGGCAAAGTCGGTGGCTTGAATTGGTTAAGGATTATGATTGTGAGATACTTTATCATCCGGGTAAAGCGAATGTTGTGGCGGATGCGCTTAGTAGGAAGCCAAGTCATTCACCTATCAAGGTGAAGTCATTTAAGATGACAATTTCATCATCTCTTATTGATGAAATCCGGGAGGTCCAAGTGTTAGCACTTGGTGGTGACTTGAAGAAAGAACGGATGATTTCTTATGTTGATAAGCTTGGTGAAAATAGCATGGGTTTGAAGACATGCTTTGATAGAATTTGGATACCTAGGTTGTCAAGTGTCTTGACAACCATTCTTGACGAGGCGCATAAATCCAAATATTCTATCCATCCGGGGGCCACGAAGAGGTTTTATGATTTGAGGTGTCATTTTTGGTGGCCGGGTATGAGGCGTGATATTGTTAAGTATGTGGAGAGGTGTCTCACATGCTTAAGGGTTAAGGCGGAGCATCAAAAGCCGTATGGAAAGCTTCAACCGCTTGAAATACCACTTTGGAAATGGGAAAATATAACCATGGATTTCATCACTAAACTACTAAAGACTCGAAAGGGTTATGATGCGATATGGGTAGTAGTGGATCGGTTGACGAAGAGTGCACATTTCCTTCTTATAAAGGAAACGTATTCTTCGGATAGATTGGCGGAAATGTATGTGAAGGAAATTGTGTCACGTCATGGGGTGCCGGTGTCGATTATATCGGATCGTGATACGAGATTTACTTCTCGTGTTTGGAAGAAATTCCATGAGGATATGGGGACTAGGTTGAATCTTAGCACCGCTTATCATCCACAAACGGATGGTCAAAGCGAGCGAACGATTCAAACGCTCGAGGATATGTTGCGAGCGTGTGCCTTGGATTTTGGTGGTAGTTGGGACGACCATTTACCGTTGGCGGAATTCTCTTACAACAATAGTTACCATTCTAGTATTGGTATGCCGCCTTTTGAGGCATTGTATGGGAGAAAGTGTCGAACACCCGTGTGTTGGGGTGAAATTGGTCAACGGGAGCTTGGTAGTGTCGAAGTGGTCAAGGAAACTAATGATAGTATTGACCAAATTAGAGCACGCTTGAAGGCGGCTCAAGATCGCCAAAAGTCTTATGCGGATAATAGGAAGCGGGCGATTGAGTTTCAAGTGGGGGACTTTGTGCTTTTGAAAGTCTCTCCTTGGAAAGGGGTGATACGGTTTAGGAAACAGGGGAAGTTAAGCCCACGTTTCGCCGGACCGTTTAAGGTGATAGTAAGGGTGGGTGCGGTAGCTTATCGTTTGGAGCTATCGGAGGGACTAAGTAGACTTCATAGCACGTTTCATGTGTCTCATTTGCGAAAATTTTGACGGATGAATCTACTTTTGTCCCATTGGATGATATTGTATTGGATGATAAGTTGATTTATGTTGGGGAAACAGTGGCAATCTTGGATAGAAAGTTGATGCGTTTACGCATTAAAGAGATTAGCTGAGTTTTGGCAAGGTGGAAACATAAGAAAGGAGCGGAAATGACTTGGGAAAAGCGAGGAAGAAATGCTCAAATGTTATCCGAACCTTTTTGTGTGAAGTCGGGTTTCGGGGACGAAACCCAAATAAGGGGAGGTGATTTGTAACGAACCAAAATCCGGGTCTCGTTATAAATAAATAAATATTTCTAATTAAATATTATGGTGGAAATAATATTTAGAAATAAGTTGAAACAAGTGGGTTTCAAGTTAGTATCGGGGTTACGCTAGTTTTAGCTAGTTTTGGAATGAAAGGGGAGAAAAGGAAAGTTGAGGGACTGAATATGTAATATGACAAATCTGCCATATTTGACTATAGAAGTCAAAATTGAACTCATTTTGAGTTGTTTGGTCGTTCAAGAGGAAGAGGGGAGAAAACGGGATTGAAGCCAAAATCGTGCATTTGAAGCTTGAAACTTGAAGGTGTTGGCTCACACATCACCTCTCTAACATCAAGTAAGTGTTGATCATCCCTTTCCTCTCATTCTTGAGGTGTTCTTGGTGGGTTTTGATAGAAACTCGAATTTATGTATTCATGTGGTGAAATAGTGTTAGATTATTAATAATCTAGCTAAACTAAAGTTAAAGAATGATGATTAACATCTTAGAACCCTTTGATTTTGATTATGAGAAGTTAGGGTTCTATGGTGAAAATTGGGGGTGTTTGGATCATAATGCTAGAATGTTGAATTAATGAAGATTAAGTGTTTTTAAGATGTTAGACACTTGAACAAACACCAAATTAACTTAATAATAATTTTTGAAAGAAGAATTAGTGTTAAGATTAAGTTAATGAAACTCAAGTAGGTGAGTTTGTGGTGAAAAAGGGTGTTTGGTTATGAGGATAACCCAAACGGGTCAATTTGGGTTGAAATTGGGAAATTGAGTTGTGAACTCAATTGTAATGAAATTTTGGTATATGTTAGATTACTAAACTAGGCGAATGTGTTTAGGTAATCAAATTGCAAAGCTTGAGAGCGGTGCGGGATCTTCTAACCCGAAAGGTAAGTGCCTATGCACTTACTTAGTATTGATGATAAATGGTGAATTTTGTGAATTATGTGTTATGTGATTGTGTACATACTTGTGATATGATAAATTGTGAATGATTTAGTATGTACAATGAATGAATGTAGTTATAGTGTTAAGCTATAATGGAAATGGATCATGTGTTGATCATAAATGAAACGGGGATAAATGAGTTTTATGCAAGGTTGTATGTATAATATGTAAAGTTGCATAATTTGTTATGTGGTATGAATGAGCATGAAATTGTATGCATAATTGAATGAATGTAGTTATAGTATTTATACTATAATGGATATGTTGATATGGAGTTATGGTCTATGAACCATAATGGATAGAATGGATATGGAGTTATGGTCTATGAACCATAATGGATAGAATGGATATGGAGTTATGGTCTATGAACCATAATGGATAGAATGGATATGGAGTTATGGTCTAAGTACGATAATGGATAGATTAGTATTGGAGTTATGATCTCGTATCCTATGGGATATGAAGTTATGGCCTACGTGCCATAATGGAAATGGAAAAGTGATAATGAAATGAGGAAAGTAACTTGTAGGTGATATACAAGTGTATGAAATCCTTAATTGACCAAATGGGTGTTAACGGGTCAAATGGGTGTTAACGGGTCAAATGGGTGAAAGGTGTGAAAACAAGTTGTAATCACTTGTTTGTTATGTTTAACACATTACAATGGTAATATGTTGATGAAATGCTAAAGTATGGAACTCTAATAGACCAAATAGATGCAAACGGGTCAAATGGGTGAAAAGAGTGAAAACAAGTTGTAAATACTTGTTGGTTATGTTTATCTCATTACTAATGGTGATATGTTTATATGGTTGTAGGAAAGGCTCCGAAGTAGTCCAAGTCAAGTCCAAGGCGTGAAGAGTTCTCGTATGCACTTTTGGTATTTTAAGGATTTTCGTAAAATCCATGTAAAGTGGTGTAATTTGGCACAAAAGTTATATTTTGGTGTAATCATATGTTATCATGATGTTTTTGGTCAAAAACCCATGTGTTGGGTGAATTTGTTGTCTTGTATTTTGGAAAAAAATAGAAATTTGGCTAAGTATGAAACCTGCAGAAAAATTGGAAACTTTCTGTGAAAACAGGTCCCTCGCGGGGCGTGAGGGAGGTGGCCTATGTTTCTCGCGGGACGCGAGAGGTAAAAAAAAAAAAAAAAAAATCTGTGATTTAGACTTCCGCGCGTTAAAGTTTTGTTTTTAAAAGTGGTATGTTTCAAATCATTCAAACAAAATCAAATCCAAGATAGAAACAAAATTTCAAAACATAGACTTCTTTATTTAAATTAGCTAAGTCCAAAGCCTAAGTGTAGCACATCTTGATCAAACTCACACATTAGTACCTGAAACATGAATAAAATAAAGTCAACTAAAAAGTTGGTGAGTATAACACAGGTTTGTATATAGATAACATATAGTTTGTAAAACAAATCCATATATAACATGATAAATAAGGCATTTATGGGGAGCAACTATTGTGTAACTAAGTACAATCAAACCTTTGTAACTAGCATGCAAAATTGTGTTGTCGGTATCAATCACCCCAATCTGGGTGGGTTTGTCAGACTCAATAGATCTATCATTGAAAACCGTCGGCTTGAATAGTTAATGATTGCACATAAGTGTTCACAAAAGTTAGCACACATAGCACTCGGGCATAAAGCTCAAATTGCACACATGAATGTAAATAGGATTTGTATTTGTGTTGTTTGTGTAAATGTAAACATGTAATTTGATAGAGTTCATGTTTCACCCCAAAAGTGTAAAAGAGTAAAAGGGGCTATGAAATACTCACTTGATTCGAAGGCGTAGCTAATACTAGATACTAGATAGTAATGTGATCCTTGTATTGCACAATGTTAACCTAGAGTGTAATGTATATTGCATTAATAATGCACAATAGTCTAAGTCTATATCTAAAGTTAAATTGGATATAGTTAGTGATTGGTATTTGAAAGTATTGTATAAAATGAAAGATTTAAAATGAATATTTTTAGAACATTTTTTAATAAGATTTGAGTTTGGAATAATTAATTATGTAAATTAAATAATTACTGTTTATGAAAATAATGTAAGTGTTAGATGTAATTAAGTATAACTAAATAAATGTTTTTGTTTAATTATAAATCAAATAAATAATTATTACCTTATTCATTTATTTATATAATGTAATTTAGACATTAAAATATTATTTAAATGTAGAGTTTATAAATTAAATGTTGAACTTTAAATAATTTCTATTTATTTTAAGATTAAATATTTGATCTTTTCTAAATAAAAATAATACAGATTTTTATAAATTCAATTATTTTTATTTTAGAAATTAATCTGAAATACTAATTGTTTAGAATTATAAACATTCTGCCAACACACACGACCGTGCCTAGGGTAGGGCACGATCGTGTTAGGGCGGGCGCGACCGTGTTGGTCAAACAGAGGACAACTAGCCAAACCACTAGGCACGACCGTGCCTTCGATAGGCACGACCGTGTCTATGCTTCTGGGGTACGATCAAGTTTAGCCACGAGCATGACTGGGTCTGAGCAGGAGGCACGACCGCGCTAGAAGTCGACACGATCGTGTCTCCCAAGGCACGACCGCGCTAGATGATTAGCGCGACCGTGTCTCTTTCAAAACAGGAACGAATTGATTGATTCTTATATTGATAGTGCTGGAATGTATAGGGCTTTCATTCACAAGGTTAGTACGAGTCTGTTGGTGTAGATTAATTGTGTTTAAAACATGTTTAAAGTTGGATTCGATTAAACCATTTTTTTAAATGAAACTTAGGATCGGGTTCGAGTAAATTTCGATATTGAGAGTCTAAATTGGATTAGGGCTTTTGATCTATAGAATAAATAGATAGTTTTGAAAGTTTCAATTACCCTGTGAGACGATGAATTGATGGCCTACGGTGGGGACGAGTTCCGGCTATGACGGGTTTGATATTCGGCGCTCTCCGCTGCAACTCCGGCTAACTCAATGTGTTCTGAAGCTTTAGGGAGGATCGAATGATGTGTTTGTGTGTCTGTTTGAGAGGATTGTAATAAAAACGATGGAATCGATGGTCACATGGAGGATATAGATAGTTTAGGAGAGGGATCGACCAAAATGGGTTTATTTGTTATAATTAAAATGATTAAACTCTTAATTGGGTCTGTTAATACGAGAAACGGTTACGAAATCGAATGGTCTTGCGATTAAAGGCTGCATTTACGTTTCAACTGACGTGAGGCGCGACCGTGCCAAACGAGGCGCGACCGTGCCTACTAGGGTTTCTGGTTATTTACAAAATCCGCCCTTGCAACTTCAGCTTTGACAGAATTAGCCTGGTTAGGATTTAACAGAACACATAACGGGATTACTAACTGGATTAACTTTAGAAGGTGTTACCACATGATTATGAGTTCTAAATCTTTGAATTGAATACGATCGGCTAACGATTAATGAGGTGTAGGTTTGAACAAGTATATGTTTTAATGTCGTGTTGTTATTTTATTAGTTAAAATAAATTTAAAATAGGGTCGGAAAATTAGAAATGTTACAACATTGTTTCCCACGTCGTCCTCGTTCTAAAAAAAAGCCTCGAAAAGTATTTGGGTTTAATTTAGCTTTTAGGTTAGGTTTTTAGAGGGGTGGGGCGGGGTGGGTGTGGGGTTTAGGTTTTGGGGGGGGGGTGGGTGAGGGGGTAGGTGGGTGGGGTTAGGTTTTTGGGTGTGGGTGGGGGTAGGGTGGGGGGGGGATTAGGTTTTTGGGGGGGGGTGTTAGGATTTTTGGTTTAGTTTTTGGGTTTAGTTTAGGTTTTTGGAGGGGTGGGGTGGGGGGTTTAGGTTTTTGGGGGTGGGTTGGGTTTTTTGGTGTACTACACATATGCAGTAGTAGTTTTTTTATTTTATCATGAAAATGAGTTTTTTAATGAACTCACCCGTACTAGTATATGTGTATTATGGCATGTTTGGGATTACTTTTGAAATTTACTTATTGACTTATTAACTTTTTCAAAAAGTCAATAAATTAAAAGTTTGTTTGAATAAGTGAGTGAAAGTTGATTTTTAAATGATAAAAATGTTAAAAGTCAAAAGCAAGTAGAGAGTTAGTTTTTCAAAAAGTCAAAAGTTGTTTTGCAAAAGTAATCCTAAAGAGGCCCTTAGTATATGTGTATGATGAACAAGTTATAGTTATATTACCATTTGGTCACACGGCAGGAATAAACTTACCTTAAAATATTGTTATTATAAATTAATTTTGTATGATAAATAGGTGAATAAAGAGAGTTACAAATAATCGAATAATGCACTTCTGATAAACACAATAGCCGTGCATTTCTAGAAAAGGATAAATCATTTTTGGGTTAAATTTTGAGAAAAGTGATACTTGATTTTGCATAAGAGGCAATGCTCATAGATGAAGGAAAGTAAGAAAATAATCATAACTTACAAATCACTCTTATAATAATTTTAGAAATAAAGTAATCAAATGCAATTACATTGCAAGATATTGCAACATTAAGACACATGATAACACCATATGGTGTATATAATTTAATGATAATACCATAAAATCAACACAAACTCCGATAACATTGATTTCATGATTATATCGTCGAAGAAAGACTATCATTTCATATGAAAGAAAGAAAAAGAAAAGAATGAAATGTAGTGACATGTAAAAGAAAGGAAGTGAAAGATGAAGTTCAAGGGATGAAGTATTAGGTGTTTAGGTAGGGAGCTTGTATTGTATTAATAAAATGTAATAAAGTGTTAGTGATTTTAGTGTCATATAGCTATTTTATGTAATTGAGTTTACTTAATGATCATCAGAAGTTATAATAAAACATTAAAACAAGTTGGTAAGTATGAAGTGCACACTTGTTTGATGATTTTATAACTTCTGTTGCTAAAAACATCCGGTTGTATCAAGAGGGCAAAGCCCACTGAACAACAGGGGTCCGGGGATAGCGCCCCTGGTTATCCGGACTGGATTTACACACCCGGAGTAGATTTGGTCATCCGGTGTAAACTGAAATAGCAGTTACTTTCCAAACGCTTGACGGTTGTGGCAGTTATCAGCTAACTGTCAGGAAGTTTTAGTGTGTAGTTTCACTAGTATATGTACGAGTCTTTTGATCAGTATCAAAAACACACATAAACGAAATTCCTAACAGTCTTTTACATATTCGTTTTTGAATCTCTTATTCTTATTTGATTGAATTATGTGTATATCACGAAAATAATTCAATCTGAAAACGAACTCTTACGCGGTTATCAGTGAGTCCAGACAATCAGAAATACACGAATCACCAAGAATTCCTACAGAAAATGTTCGATTTTCATTCTTGTTTGTTATACAAATGAGAGACGAAAACAGAGCATGATAATTTGTTTATTTTTAAAAGAAAAACATAAAAGAAAAAGGAAATATCAAACCACAAGAATGCAACTCCACATATTTGTTCAAAATAGTATACAGTTTTTCATTTCATTTTTCAATTTAAAGGTGGCTAGTATTCTAACTATTGTTTATTTAAAATGTGAAAAAGGAATCCTGCATAATTGAGGCAATGATTGTGATCATATAGTTCCGTACATATGTACAAATTAATTATTTTTCGTTACATATATACTCAAAAACACCGACTATACAAAAGAAATGTAAAAAGTTGCATTATACAGAAGATGTATATAAAATATCATAAACACTATTTTCTTTTAAGACAGACATTAACATGTAATTGGTGTGGGGCCAATGGGGTTGCCTATAATTTGAGGGTTTTTGATGCTTATATGTATGATCGAGTAAAGCAAATGGACATGAAACCTAAAAAGAAGGAAAAGGACCAATATAGGCTATTACCTCTCCGATCGGATATTCTATTTAGTCAAATAATTGTTTAACAAGTTAATTTTTTTGAACGGTAAACCTACAATACTCCTAAACTGCACCACCTTAAACTATCCCTTACCAAGTTTAAACCTGAGTTTATTCCAAAGAGATTTTGCTTCTTATCACTGGACTACGACCAAGTGGCATTTAAAACATTACACAATGTGCACAAATGTGGTATTTGACTATTTGCTAAAATTTATAGATATAACTACAATTTTCCAACAAAGATGTGGTATTTGCTAAAATTTATAACCTACTTCCCGACTTTCCAATGATATTATATTACGATCTACATCAACTCTGTCAACTATTTAATAATATCAATCTATATACTGGTTAAGGTAACATGTTGGTTACATATAATTAATTACGTACGGGTTTCTTTTAATCTTAAAGTAAATAGGTCTAGATAAATCATATCCGAAAGTGATCAATCGATCATTTCCATCGATTTAAAGTTTTTCTCTAAAACTCAAAAGCCCCTTCCTAAAAAAGTGGCATGATTTCCCTTTACAAAAAGTAAAGAAAAGTATCATTTTCATGAAATAAAGGAAAGTGTTGATGAAAGTGAAATACTTGATTGGCTTAAGGGCCATGCTCATAGATGAAGGAAGGCATGAAAATAATCATAACTTAGAGATTACTCAAAATAAAGTAACTAAAATGCATATGTTTACAAATCAATGACCATCCATAACCCACTTTTGATTGTGATGTTAGGCTAACACTCATGACTTATGTAAATGGTCCTATCTTCATGACATTGGTCTTATGAGACCTTTTTTTCCAACTCAACTAGGGTCAGTGCATTTCATTCTTTTAACATTATTGTAACAAGTGGAGTGACCAGTTTTAGGATTGGAACCGGTTTGGAACCAAAGACTGACCTGATTGAGAACCGGTTTTGTTAAATTGCTCCTAGGTTCAAACCGAACCGTAAGTTTGATATCAGTTTGAGAACTCATCCATTGAAACCGGTTTGGGACTGGTTAAAACTGAACCCAACCGACTAAAAACCGATTCAGAACTGAACCGATCCTTTTTCCATTTCAAGAATGGTTTGGAACCAAACCGGCTTCTCCAAAACCAGTCTTGACCATCGTTAACCGGAGCCGATCAGGTTTTGGCTAAAAAACCGATTTGTGCACCTCTAGTATGATACTATACTTAAACTTAAAGGAAATGGTTGTTAGAACATTGAAATATATACTAGGTAGACCAATTTGGGTACTTACTCTCGAACATTAACCCAAAAATCATTATTGAGTTTACGTAAGACCCGATCACCAATAATTTGTCTTTTAATAGTTTAACTTATTTTTTATGCCATCTTTATCTTCCTTCATTAAAAGTTGAATTTAGTAAGTGATAATAAAATTGGAAATAAACCTATAAAAGTTGAATTTAGTAAGTGATCACGCCTATTCACGGGTCATTCACGACCATAACACTTGGCTAACCACAAGAAATCTATCTTGGGCATTTCAAATAAACCTATAAAAACCTAGCCAAGCTCCCTGAAGTCCAAATGATCCACATAAACCTAATGAACAACAAGATACAATCTCTTTCTCATTTTGAGTAAACAACTAACCCGAATGAGATCACAAAACTCCTTACAAACCCACCTACTCTCATACACCCAAACCAAACAATACACATACCAACCCATCTATACATGATACTTATACAATTCAAACAAAAATGAACATGATATAACCAACTTTCAGCAATCTTGAACTTTTCAAACCAATGTTAATAAATTCCAATATAGTCCACCATTCTTTGCAAATCTCCATCCTGTATATATCTTCTTCATGCTCCAAATTTTGACCAACATTAGTATATCCTTCATATTGACTATGCATTAATCAAATATTGCACATCAAAACAAACAAGTCTAGACTTACCACCGAATATCAAAACATCACCCGATTCCAACAAAACCTTGCGTAAGTTGTTCTCATCTGTAGTATGAGTAAAACCATACAGGAATTCTGCAGAGTCACCAATGGAGATGGAAACCACAGGCAATCCTCTTCTTAGACTATTAGGGCTCTCATCACGATCCTACATTCAAACAAAAACACACCAACAGTTAACTCTCACTATTTCAAACCATTCATCTACAAATGGATCGATTTGAATTAAGTTTTATATTTAACGCCAACTAGCCCCTGGGAGCAGCCGGGCGTCTCACTAGGAACAGCCTCTCTACCCCATGGTTTAGAAGAAAGGGTTGTCCCCAACTCCCCATCCCACCCTCCCCAGTCCCTACCAGTAGCCCTGCTATGAGTGGAATTTTACAGGGCATGTTTGTTTGTTTGTATTTAACAGTTCAACTAGCTTAAGTTAAAAGATTTAACAAAATACGAGATAGGTTGATAGTCTTCCTTAATGTAATCAAATGCATAACAAAAGTTACATTATTTCAAGAATAACATTGTTACAGAATCATATAAATCGGCCAACCAATACAAATCAAAAAGTAAGAAACATACATAAATGAGTCATAAGTATATGGATGCATGTGTATATGCAAGCAAGAACTAACCTGATGAAGACCAAGTCGACCGGTGGATGTATAGAAATTGACTAGACAAACATCAGGGCGCATCAAAGGGATTTCAACGTTCGAGTTTATATGGGCTTGAGCATCTTGAATTGTGGTTTCAACCAATGGAATAAATTCCTCTGGAACCGGTGGCAGTTCAGAACCATCACCTCTGTAACGCTCTTTATACCGTGTCTCAGGATCCCAGTTTTGACCAAAACACATCCTCTGTAGCCGAGATTTATGTTCACTATTGTAAGTAGGTTGGCAAAAACCCTCCAGGACCCACACCCAACTTATGACATATATTCACTATTTCAGCCTAAAAGATTAGATCATAGACAATAGATGTTAACTAATCCAACATGTAAACTAATTTCTTAACAAGCATTGTACTTACAAAACATTAAAAAAAACAGCATTTAAGTTGCATTGGTAAATAATCATTTAAGGTGCAAAACAACATTATTAGTGAAAACAAATACCTGGTCCATGAGGCTGATGTAATTCTTCATGAGAATCATTCCAGATTCAAGTACTTCATAAGAAGTTGAACGATTGGTCGAAGGTTCAATCGCCGGCCTTTCACACGCTAAAATCGCGCTCTGGGGTAGGATTAAACTAAATGGTTGTGTCTGATGCACACCATGAGCAGGGACGTTGTAATACCGCTTGCATTTTCCTATTAACAAGCGTGGCAATACATACTGTACAGTCAAAATCATTCATTTATTATTAAAATTTAAATAAAAATGTATAATTGTACAAAAAAAAGTTGTAACTGAATAATTCCCCACTTTATCTGCTCTTTCTCTTACTCATAACAAGTGTCGTGATCAGAAGTGAATCTGTGTTTATAATAGATGAATACACATAAATTTACAAAAATATGCACATAACAAACATGTATTTTACTAGTCATGTTAGAATCTTAAGATATATACAAAAATACATGAATGATTTTGATTGGTTCTCCTAATATTTGTTGTTATGTAAAAAAAACCCTTCTATTTATGTTTTCAAGTAAACCCCCCCCTGTGAACGACTAATTTGGATCATTGACAGTATCATCGTGCCACCAGTGGTACCACCCGATCATATTCCAACACAAAGTCACCAATTCAGGAGGAAACCCAATTTTTCTGGGGAAAACCCCCTTGTGAGATTCGAACTCAGGACCTTATGGTCACTGATCTGATGCCGTGGGGCTATTATGCCTTTGGCTAACCTAACAAGTGTTGATCGCCATATTATGAGATTGAATCTTGTGCATGACTAGGGATTATTTATCTTTTAATGCACAAGTCTGAGTGAGTCTACAATCACCTGATTTCAATGTATTATGTTTATGAAGGTCTCGAAAGTTTAGTATGCATTTCGATAACCGTGAAACCAAACAGTTTGTCTCACGGTTTGTCTAAAAACCGTCAAAAATCTGACCGTAAAAGCCCCTATTTTCAAATATTTTGAGAGAGCCATAGTGTGTGGTGCATGTTGTTTAGACATAATAATAACATGAGTTTAGTCGCAAATGAACAGATCGAGGAAACAAATTAGACCTAATTCGGAGACCAACAAAAAGAAAACGATTGGAAATTGTTATTTAGAGAATTACTGACCGGGTGTAGAATGCAGCCAGAACGATTCATCGTCGAGTTTGGAAAGTGAGAAGATTATCTGTTTAGACCTTGGCCGAGGATCAAGGTATTTCATGAGTTTATATATGTGAAATTATGAATACAGGCCTATTTAGACATTTTTTAGGCTTTTTTTCCGAATTTTTGTTGGAGACTTGGAGTGCAGGTTAAGGTTAAGGTTAAGGTTAAGGTTAAGGTCAGTATTGGTTAAATATAAGTGTTAATTTTTTTCAAGTGAACAACAAATAAGATAATTTTTTAGTGTGATTTTTACTTTTGCACCCTTCTCTAAGTTTTTAAATAAACATAATTCAAACTTTTTTGTTTTTTTTTTACTTTTGTCTTTTTGTTAATTAGTCATTGTCGATTAAAAGTTAGTTTTCGGGGGTGTATATATAACCTAACCCGTTTTTATTTTATAGAAAGTTTAAAATTAATGTTTTCCTGCGGGTTTTAATAGTAGTTGAATACTAAATATTATTGATGCTTATATGGTCCAATTTGGTCAGTTTTAGCCTTTGGGTGGGTCAGACTGGACCTTTCAGTTTTACCGATTTGAAGGTTTAGCGGGTCCAGTTTTAACGTTTCGAGAGTTCAAACCAATTTTCTTATATTTTTCGTTTAAATCATAATTTGTATAAAAAAAAATTTAAATGATAAAACTGAGTCATAGTTATAATACATATATATATATATATATATATATCAAAAATGAAAAAAAAAAAATACATAAATAACAAAGGTCAAGTGGCCTGGTTCGATTTACACGGCTGGTTCCAAATTTAAGGTGGGACCAAACAATGAAAACCGAACCGTAGGATCTCAAATCGGTAGACTTATAGTGGTTTGGACAGTTTGGTTTGTTTCAATGGTTTTTAAACACAATTTATACACATTAGAGCTACAAATGCTTTTGTCATATACTTTTACATCTATATGATGCATTTAAGTACATCTAGCATAACCAACAACTTATTAGACAAACAACAAATATGCTACAATTTAACATTACAAAACACAAACAACAACCGTTTTCATAATCCAAGATTAACAACTTACTTATTACAATCCTAAACTTACCACACTGAGAGTAACACTAAACCAACATTAGCTAGGGTAACCCGGGGTACTCGGACTCATTCGGCCCTGGACTAGGTGGCGTGGGCTTGGGGATGTAAGGCATGAGAGGAGTGCCATGCTCGATCGGGCCGGGCCTTATTGATGTGGCTTTAGAGCTTGGAACCGGATCCGTAGGGAGGTAGTCGAATACACCTATGTTTCCATTGTCATTTTCATCATGAACATACTCCTGTCAATTACAAAATAAATACAAGATTTTTAAATCATATAATCCAAATTAATGTGTTTTAAAATAAACCTTATGGGGTGATGTAAGTGGTAAGCCCCACAAGCATGAGGTGTAGGGATCTAGTCTCTCCACAAGGCCACCTACCCGGTTTAGGCTGTTCCTGGCCGGTGAGCAGGGTATTGGTCGGGGCCGGTTTTTTACCGTGTAAACGGGTCCCCCGGTTATAAAAAAAATAAAAAAATAAATGAGTTTGCATACCTCAAGATTCCTGGTTGGCTTTGTCAATTTCATGACTTTCTTACGTGGAGCAAGATTGTTGCCTGATAAAGAGAATGTTGGTCAAGTAAGACTTTTTTAGACGGTAAAAGTCAAATTGACCCACTTGAATTATATAAAAAAAAAAGTCAAGAAATTGAAATGACGGACACATCACACATGCAAGATCCAACAGAATGTACAAGTTAAAATGCATAAGGTACAAGTTAAAGATATAAAATTACCAGGAACTGAAGACAAGCAGACGAAAAGCAAAGCGGTTCCAAACAGCAACAACAAAATCAACAACCCAAAACCCTTCATGACGTCAGCAATCGAGAAACCGTAAGATTTAAAACCCTAAACCCTAAAATAGAAGAAGATGTATGTTGTTCACACACCTGCTTCAATTAGATCGTATGTGAGTGTGAATGTTCTTATCCGGCTCAACCCATGAAGCAAATTGGGCACTAAATGAGAGTGGTGGTGGTTTGAAATAAGGGAGGTCATGTGAGTGTGCCGGTAATGGCGTGATGATTTAAAAAGGAAGGGGGTATTTAATGGTGAAGGGGAGATGTGAATGTGATTTGCAGAAGCAGTGGGCAGTGTAATGGCGATTCGCATTGAATGCGAACAACAGAGAAGGTGATGGAATGCGAGCCATAACTCCATCTGAATTTGTGCACAGGGTTTTTAAACATGGATTTTCGACACTTGTTCAACACGATGGCCTCTTCTTTTAACTCAATTTTTTTTAAATAGAACCTTGTGCCAAAATGAAACGACGACGGATTGTTAATCAAAGATCGATATAATTTTAAATAAAAATGGAAAAATAACTCCTTGTATATATTTTTTTTAAAGGTGAAGAGTTTTATTAAAAAGATTCCACCAAGAAACTAGTTCCTTATGAGATGTACAATACACACTTGAGCATCAATTACACCTTAAAATCGTCCAAATTGGTCATCGGTTTGGTTTTACGGTCAGGTTTTTTCTATAACTTTTGGTCGGTTGGTTTCAAAATTTTCAAACCATAATAAACGGCTTGGTTTACGGTTTATACGGCAGGTTGGTCGTATAAAACCTGACCGGACCGTAATAGTAGTGTGTACCTTCAAGCAAAGTACTTTGAAGAACTTAAAAAGGAAAAGAAAGAGGGAGAAAATACTTCTAAAGTAAAACATACTCTTTGCTCAAGAGAAGGAACCAAAAGGAAGAAACCGAAGTTCAAAGAGAATGCAAGCATTGGTTTAATTTTTCACCGTCCTGATGATGAATAACCTTTTTCTATATGAAAAAGTATAATGTGACCGGTCTCAACTCTCAAGTTAAAAAAAAGTTAACAAAATACTTGTTTTCTATCTAGTTTTTTTTTAAATAAAAGCTTTATTGTTGTGAAAATATTATATGTTAAAAAGATAATGGTTGGATTATAAATGTAAAGAGGATAAACACACTTCCAAAGGATGCATTTAATGCTGTTAAAAAAAAAGGATGCATTTAATGATATATTTATTGACCATACTTTTAAAGTTTATCAATAATGACTCTAGTTTTTTTTAATAGCAAAAGATTTCACTAATAAGATCAATGGTATAAATGTATGATTGTGGTGTGGTATGATAATAAAGTGCATTCTACGTTACTACTATCTTTTAAGAGCAAAAGACGTCACATCACTATTATCATTATCACACCATACCTCATTTGAAAAATGGTATACCCATGTGATAGCGGTTGTATGATAATTAAATGTTTTTTTTAATTTTTATTTAAATAAAATAAAACCTAATATCTCACTACTCTAATAAATGAAAATCTCTTCAGCACACGTATCACTCTCTGGTTACTCTTCATCTTTATTTTCTCGCCTCTCTCCTATTAAATACTAGTTTAGATCCCGTGTCTACACACGGTGTGAAAACTAAAAAGTATCAATATATAAATTTTTTAAATCTGTGTATATATTTTACAGGTGTAAAAGTATATTATATATACTAAGGATAGAAACAATCTCAAAATATGTAAAAATTAATATATAATTGTGTTTTTGAAAATATGTTAATTATTATTTAATGTAATTTGACTTTCATTTACTATTTGATTAAAATAAATGTTAAATAATTAAATTTTAAAGTTTCTTATAATAAAAGCTAATTTAAAATAAATGTGTTTTATTAGTATAATTAATATTTTTCTTTAAATATATATTATTATTAAAAATAGAAGTGCATTAAATAAGAGAGAGAAGCGGGAAAAAAATGATGAGAATGAATATGGAGGCGACATGTGGCACTAAAAAACCTTTATTTATTATAAAGTATAGATTAGATTTTCTATTGTTCTCTCCTATTAAATAATAATCTTTATATTAATAAATCTAATTACGAATACTTATTATTTAATTATAAATAGTTATTATATCATCAATCAAATGAACTTAATATAAACTAACATTTATCAATTAAATTAAAAAATTAATACTCAGTTGAAAAAATGTTTTAAAAACTAACTTAATAGACCTTATAACTGTCACGACAAATTATATTTTTTAAAAACATATTTTGACAAATGTGTTTGTTAACAAATTAAATTATATTTTATTCAACCAATGTAATATACTGATTTATTCAACCCGTGTATTACACGAGTTTTTAAAAATATAAACTTTTTATTACTAAATATATAACATTTTATTTATTTAACCCGTGTAATACACGAGATTTTAAGCTAGTTTCATTAATAAAGAAAATACATTAATTAAAATAAAACATAATATTGGGTTGGTTGAATAAGAGTCATTTAGAAAAAAAAAATGTCATTTTAAAAAAGGTAAAGTGTAAATTGCCACAAAATATCTCTGGAACTCAAATTTTATTAATGTTATTTTATTTTCTAAGAGAGTTCCACGTCTCTCTCTTCTTCCTCATCGTGTTTGCCTGTTTGGTGGTGGCGAGCATCACATCGGGAAGGCCCATGGCTATGAAGAAGGTGATGGACAAAGGGAGAAGGCCCATGGGCCATGGCTATGAAGAAGGTGATGGACGAAGGCGGAGACTATGCTGGCCGTGAAAAAAACCACGGGAAGACATCAGGGGAGTGGATCACACCTCAAAGGGGCGGTGTAGCTCCTAAATCACGCCATGATTTATTTGCCAGTTAGGATCACGCATTCGATTTGATGTATACCTGATGCTCTAAAAAACCTAGCAATGAGCTAGATTACAAATATAGAGGAGAGAAGTTAAATCAAAAGATACATCTATACCATGTCGACCAAAACACACTAATAAAATTCCCACTATTTTTTTTATCCAAAAGAAAGGCGCCTTTATTTATTCTAAAACTAGTTTAGAACTTGTGTACTACACAACGTGAAATAATATTAATACATAAAATTATAAAATGTTATATATATATATATATATATATATTTTATGAGTGAAAAAATGTATTACATATACTTACAATAGAAAACAAAATCAGAAAATATGTAAAAATTAATATATAATTGAGTTTAAAAAATACAATAAATATTATTCAATATAATTTGACTTTCATATACTATTTGATTAAAAACATAAGATGGATAATTAAATTTTAAAGTTTCTTATAATATGAGATAATTTAAAATAAATATGTTTTATTATTATAATTAATAATTTGTTTAAAAGTATATTATTATTGAAAATATGAAAATGTGTTTATTAAGAGAGAGAGAGAGAGAGGCGGGGAAAAATATATAAGAATAAATATGAAAACGACACATGTCATTGAGAAACCTTTATTTATTATATAGTATAGATTTCTTCCTTGCTCAACCTTTTGTTCTTACTTTCCATAACCACCAAAACGTGGTTAAAATAATAGTCAATAACACTTTCTTTTGCTTGACCGAGTATGGCTAAAAAAACTTTGGTTCCCGGAGTAAAACCTCCACAGGATTAGAAGCAAACCTGTGTATTAGTTTGCTAGTAGCTCTCCAACTTGGAAGCAAAACTGACATGAGATCACTACCATGGTCAATATATTCCTTTTGTACCTTACAAAAAGAGCAAGATGTGGGAACCAAAATACCTTTTTTCGCAAGTGAAAGCTTGATCGGTAATAATTTGCTAGTAGCTCTCCAACATATTGTATTTACTTTTAAAGGAACCCATTTCTTCAACCTGAACAAGTACATACAAAAAAAGTTATAACTACACCAGCTGTCTTACCGATTTAGTAGTGTATTTCGGTATTTACCATGCCATATACCATTTATCATAAAATGTTACTATTTGGTTAATAGTAACTTAATTCAAGAGACTCACTAAATGTTTTTACGTTTCAAAATTTTAAAAAGATATTTGTATAGTGGTTCTCTATCTTCCCCTATTCAATGAAACTTCTAATTTTTCTTTTTAATTTTAACATGGTCAAACAAACATATATAAACCTATTTACATACAATTTTATTACTCGCATAACATTTTAAAGCTTTGAGTCATCAATATTATTATTCACTATCATTAGAGCATTGTTAACGAATACTTTTAGAACGATTTTTTTGACTCACGTGAAGAAGATGATGACTGATGTGGAGGAGATAAGAAGAAGAGACATCCATGAGGATGGAAGAAGGGGAGCGTTTTTTAAGCCATTTTTTGTTGTGATAGGACAAACTTTAAGCGTTATGATGTAGATCCGTTTTGTAGGCTTCTACTAAGAGTGCTCTAACTAAACTAACTATTGATACTATTATTTTTACTATCATTTTCTTTAACCATTATTATTATCGTTATTAAAATTGAAAATATCATTATTAATGTTTGTTTTTAAGATTTTGCAGGTAAAACATGTAATAAAAGGGTGGAAGAGAGAACATTTAAAAAGAAAATCAAAAGTAAGACGTAAAATATTGAAAGTTTGAGTAACCCTTATTTTTAATCTGTATTTTGTAACAACCTTTCTCTCGACTGTTGTGCACTGATCGGAACGATAATCATACCGGAGATTTCCTCCGACTCTCGACGGAATTTCTCAACAATAAACCGAATTTTGGCAACTCAAATGCACCCGCTGATGGATTCTTCTTTGATGAAGTTTCTTGAGGAAGACGAGGTTATATACATATACGCTTCTCTGCGTGTGTTTCTGTTTTTCCTAATCGCCTATTTGGTGTGAAATATGTGATATGTTTGTTAATACAGATGAGGATTTTATGTTCACAGGATGAAACAATGTATTTAGGGGATGAATTTGATGCTTACATTGCCGCCCTAAACAGGGAGATTGAAGAGGAAAATAGTTCAACATCTCAGCCTCCCACTGGAACAGATGGTGGCATTGGTATATCACTATTTTCTACTTTTCAGTTTTGATTTTGGATGTCATTGTCAAATAAGCTACATCATACTTCATATTGGGAATTCAAAATGTTAGTAATCAAATAAGAGAAGTTATACACATTTATTACAACCTGTTTAACACGTTTACAACTTGATTACAAACCGTTTGACTTGTTTCAAATGAATGGGTTAAACATGTCGTGTTCGGGTTAGGCCGATGCCTTTGACACAAATAAATACATGAGTCGTGTTCGAGTTCAACAATTCAACCTGAAACCTGCCAACCCTACACGATTACCACCCCTATGCATATAGGCTCTTTAATCTTCGGCTTTTTTACTAATTTAGTTTTCTCTTAAGGAACCAATCATACGACAGTCAATCGACATGGGCCTGGTTCTGCAAGTCAACAACCACCAAATCACACTTCATGTTACATGAATCATGATCCATTGGAACCAAACAGACCCCATGACAATCAACATAATGTTCATATGTCTCGAGCTATGCATATGCAGAATACTGATAAAATCCTGCTCAAAATACAACACAAAACCTAGACAATGAATGTCAGTTGCAGAGAATGCAAAGAATGAGTAATCAGCAAGTTATGACAACAGGGCAAGCAGCTAATTCTATGAATCAGCCGGCTCATCTGCAGGTGGATTTTGGCTTGTTGCTCCCTGATATACAATCACAAATTGATAAAGACAGGGCTATGCAAGTCCAGGGTCTATATAATCGATTAAAGGTATAATTTAAAGTTAACCCTTTAGCAACATTTATCTGCAAAATTTTCTTTTTGTTATTTATTTATTTATTTTTTCTATTTCCAGTTTTGTATCTGTCTTATTAACTCACGATCATGCTGAATGGTTATGTTATTCCCAGACTGGTAACATTCACAAAAGAGAATTTCTCCAGCACATGCGATCTCTTGTAGGAGAGCATATAATTAAGATGGCAGTCTACAGGTTTCAATCGTCGTTTTCTACTTATGGAAATCCGGGTGGTAACTATCACACGGGTGCTAGTCCAAATATGAATATGTCCTCACTGTCTTTACAAGCAAGGCAAGATCCAATTCATCCTATCAGAACACATGGGGGCGGTCCCATTTATTTCACAAGTAGTTCACCAAATTCAAGCCACTGGCAACCATCAATGCATAAAGATCAGAGTCTTATGTCGTCAATGGCCTATGGAAAACCAGACCATATGGATCAGATGAATGAACAACAACATAAAACACTGGTGTCAGCACCACAAGGACCATCTTCGTTCTCGCCAGGTCAGCATGAACAAGTGAGGGGAGTTCTAGGATCTTCAAAGGATATTACTTTTGAGATGTTGTCTTCAAGGCCTGGTTTCTCAACACCTATGAATAAGCCCGAGCCCAAGTCCATCACAGCCCAACTGGAATACCAGAATGCGGTTAATCTTTGTCTTATGTTTAGTCGTTAATCTTGTTTTAATTATATTCCAAATAGTTTATTATTCTTAATGGCCAGTCTGCTGGAAACTTGTCATCGGGGGCTGGAAATGACGCAAAGGCTATCCCTAAAAAGCTAACTGTTACCCAGAAAAAACCATTCGAAGCTGCACCATCTGTTTCTTCACTAAGGTAGTTTGACTTTTGTAGTTCTGAACTATTATATGACGTGTTATTTTTATCTTTTGTTGGTATGTATCAGTAAGAAGCAAAAGTGTCTGGAGCATTTTCAGATCAAAGTATTTGGCAACTTAATGATGTAACTGCTGACAGTGGGGTGAATCTACAGGTATGTTTTCTTCCTGTATCATGGATGCTGAATCACATATGTTCAGGATAACAAGAGGTGCAAGATGGGCAAGTTGGGTGGGTTCGGTAACTGGTCAAAAAAGGTTATTTTTAACGCGTGTCGAAATGGTCGGGTTGACCCCACAAATTTGTTTGTCTATTCGTAAACTTTTTTTGATAAATAATAAGCGCATCAATTATGATTACAGGAACAATACTACTACGATAATAATCTAAATCTTGGAGTAAAACAATTTAGGAGTTTGTACGCATTAAAAGTAGACTTTGGATGCTTTTCACTCGACCCTTTGCTTTTAACTATTTTTTAAAATTTGAACTGTTTAATATAAACCACAACCCAATTTGACCCATCTGTAAGTAAAGGGGTCGAAATGGCCACTTCTTAATGGAAAAGCATTGAAATAATTCAGTATCTGTCCACCAGGAAGAGGAAGAACTACTATTCTCCGGGTCCAAGAAAGAGAGTCGAATTTCAGAAACTTCTAGAAAGGTTGTTCAAGAAGAAGAAGAAAGGCTGTTTTTGCAGAAAATCCCGCTCCAGAAGAAACTGACTGAAATCAGTTAAGACTGTAATTTCTGATAAATATATTATAATTTCATAATGCAATTTATGCCTTTACAGTTTAAATGTTATAATAAATGATTTATAGTGGCAAAGTTTGGTTTAAAAAACAAAAGCAATGATGTGGAGCGGTGCTTGTCACGGGTGAGCTTCAAGTTATCTTACTTTATTATTAATTAATTATGAAATTATGTATTTCTTTATGCAACTTGTTTGTTATCCAGTGTGTAGAGGAAAGAATGCATGGATTGATTACCAACCTCATTAGACTTACAAAACAGGTAATTATTCTGTGTTTCATATCTTCTCTTAATTTCGAGTCTCAAACTTATTATTTTTCCAAAATTAAATTATTTAGAGGGTCAATATCGAGAAGCCAAGACACCGAACTGTGATCACATCAGACGTTTGGCAACAAATCAGGTCATTAAATCAAAAAGCCCGGGAATAATTGGAGGAAAAGCAGGCTGATGCAGATAAACTCCGAAGAGCTGACAAGGCGAGTGCCACATTGTTTGCCAATTTAAACTATTATATACCAATGAGGTTCCCAATTTAAAGTTAATTTAGTAAGCTTGTGAAAGAAAATTATATATGTGTAGGTAAACAATGATGAGATGCGAGCCACAGCTGCAAATGTTGCTGCACGAGCGGCTTTAGGAGGAGATGACACACTGTTAAAATGGAAAATAATGGCTGAGCAGGCCCGCCATAAACGCAAAGGCGGGCCGGATGCGTCTGCTTCTCAGCCAAGTGTGTAGACAGAGAGGACTTCTGGTCCTGTCATTGCTACTCGTGGTAAGTATCCTCTCTCTTTATTTGGTTTAGTTAAAGCATGACAACAAATTTGATTAGTGTGAGCGCGATGTGTAACAGGTCCAACAAAGAACTCGCTAAATAATCAAGATTTGAGTCAGAGTAGTGACATCATACCTCGTACTGTTTCAGTGAAGGATGTAATCTCTGTTCTTGAGACAGAGATTCAGATTTTAAGATCCACACTAATATATCACCTCTATGAACACGTGCATTCAGATTCCGTGTCTGAATAGCTATGATCCCCTTGAAACCGACAAGAAAGTTCCCATAAGTCTAAATTCTTGGTATTTTCATATGAATTACCCTAAAATGTTTTTTTTATAATTATAATATATGCATGTTTATTAATTTATCAATCATTTTTATGAGTAGTTTTTGAAGGATTAATCTTGATTAAAGATGATTATTAATATTAATTTATTAATTGGTATTGAAGAAGAAAAAAGAAAAATTTGCAAAGAAGGAAGTAAGGGAGAGCCATCGAGCAGAATAAAGTAAAAAGCAAGCCAGATAGCACGTGGGTAGGCTTTGGACGACATTTTTCTGAGGCGGTGGAAAACTATTAGAAAGAAGCTAGCAAGTTAGTAGCCACTGTTGAGAAAGCTTGGTTGCTGCGTGGCACAAGCAGATAGGTCTATGATGATGGCCTATGTGTTGCATGTAGCATGAGCATGAAGTCATGGATCATGAGATTCATGACGTGAAATCCAAATTATATTGAAGTCGGCGAAAAATAAATGATATTGCAGGAGAGAATGACACGGCGGTGAATACCGGTGTTCCACAACAGCAACGGCAAAGCACCGGGTGGAGGTCGGCGACCCGATGTAGTCGAAAACAGCCAGTTCTTGGTTTTTTTTGCGGGTGTGGGAGCTTCAGTCATCGACGAGAGCAAGCGACGGTGATGTTAGCTATCTGTCCGGATGTGACGGGCGGTCAGTGGTGGTAAGTAGAGGTTGTGACAGCAAAACAACGAAGGGTTGTGCGAGTCAACCAATGAAGATGTGGATCTGAGTGATTCAGATTGAGTAAAGGATCAATCAATTTTGAATGGTGTTTGGATCTACAAAGTGTTTACCTGTGTGATTCAGGGTGGTACGGTGTGATACCGGTGAAGGAGTATTTTTACCTGTGAGTGGTTCAAACGAAGTGAAGAATAAATTCAATCTGTGAGAGATTGTTTAAAAAGGCTGTGAGAGTTGCGTAGAAGAAGATCTGTGATAGATCAAGAACGTTCTGTGTGAAACAGGATTGAAGACCGTGTGAAACAGGGTGAAGAATTTGAGCGATTCAGATTGCGTATGAAGGTGCGATACCTGTGTAGAAGAAACCTGTGAAAGGTGAGTTCGGAAGTGGTACGGAAGACCCAAGTGATTTGGGATGTACAAATCAAGATTAAGGGGGAGAATGAAGGATTAATCTTGATTAAAGATGATTATTAATATTAATTTATTAATTGGTTGAGTTCATATTAGAGTATAAATTAGTTTTTATTTATTTGATTATTTAATAGAGTTTGAGTTGGGTTAGGATTAGTATAGAGCTCATTATAAATAGATGGTTAGGGATTAATTGTAAATTGTGAGTTGAATTTTATTAATAAAGAGTTGATCTTTGAGATCAGAATTCGTGTGTTCTTGTGCCTGATTTCCAACAGTTTTTAGATGTATGTTTGTATATGAATGGGCAGGTTAAGTTCACCTAAGCCTAGCTCAGCATCACATGCATGTGTCTGATCCCTGCACGGAAGTTGATTTGTTGTGAGGTTTTTGTAAAGAGAAGAAGACAGACGACACTGAATAGAAAAGTAGATGGAAATGAAAGCAACCACCACACCCAACATGATTCTCTACTTTTATTTTTTGTGTTTTGGTTTCAATTCAAATATTGTTTTACTTGTGAATATAATAGTAATAGGAATGAGTTTTGACTCCTGTTTTATGTCTTAAATAGTCTTGACTTCAGATAGATTGCTGTTGAAATAGTAACCGATCACAGATTCTCCGAATGAGGTCCAAGGTTATCTTGTCGCTTTATGTTCTGGCAGATTGGGGTTGATTTTTTCGTTGCCATTTAAACAAGGGAAAACTTCATCAAATAGTAATCAAGTTTTAAACGAGGGAAAACTTTACTCAACTTTCACCAAGTGTTCTAATCCTATGTAATATTTTTAGAAATGTTTAAAATTTTTAAAATTGAATGAGGCAAATGAAATATTTATGAATATTAGTTACCGATAAGTGAAAATTTTATTCCAATTTATTTAAAATATGAGGTAATTATGAAGAAAAAAAATTCACCAAATTATAAACAAGTTAAAAATTGTTATATTCAAATCAAATTGGAAAAAAATAATTGCTAAATTGTAAACAAGATTCATATATGTTTCATTTATTTCATTCAATTTTAAAAAATTTAAACATTTATAAAAATATTACATAGGATTAAAACATTTGATGAAAGTTGAGTGACTTTAGAGGGATAAAAAAACTTTGAATGACTTAAATAAAACACTTGGCAAACAAGAGCTAAACAACAATAAATTAGCACACACGTATTAATAATAGTTTCGTGTCATGAGACTTGGGTGTCAAACATAAAAGTTTTTATACAAACCCGAACACATTTATAACCAACACCTGACACGTTTTCACCTGCTTATTAGCATAACCAGCAGGCCTGTGTAGGTAAATATTTGCATGTGATAAGTGTTTAGATCTAAGGATTATTCCAAACAATGGAACCAGGTGTCCTTTTTAATAACATTTAAAACAAGGATAACATCGGATACGAGTTAATCATATTATAAACATATTGTTTCAACCACAATTCAACACGACCACACTTGAAAACCTTCAAACATTGTTGGTATATCATTTTTTCAGGTGAGGGAAACAAGTGTACACGTCAGCTTTCGGATGTTTTGCTTCAGCGTGTTCCCTGCATTTCACCTCTGATGTAGTGCAAATGAAAGTCTGCATGCACACCTTGCACTGAAATCCAACAACTCACCAAATCAGATTCATAATCCCAAATAACAACTCAACTACAAGTTATAGGCACAATTATAAATCCTAAATTTATAGGTTGATTACACCACGATCAAAGTTGCTTGATAATTTGATATCTAGTCAAACAGACAGCAAAACTAATATGAACATATGGCCATTTGGGTCTGCCGTCTGCCTCCTTATGAACTAAATGTCATATCACCAGCACAGATCATGGTATGAACTAATGATTATATATTCCAAAACTCCCTCAAAACCTAGGTTTTAAAAGGCGCACCTGAGGCGGTCCTAGGCCCAAGGTGACCTCAGGCGTACTTGAGACGAATGATGCTAAATATTTATGAGAGCTATAAAAAAATATTATATAAATAAACTACGCCTCGGCTCATGACCCTATCGCTTATGTGCGCTTTTTAAAACACCGAGCTCAAAACAGCTTAAATCTTTTAAGACCCGAGAAGACATTCTTTACCAATTCTCATAAGAATGACCGCATGAACAGATTCAAACCAAGAATCAAATCCTCTACTCAGAAAAAGAGTTACAATCACAAGAATCTGTTACTTCCTGATACAAATTAACCATCATTTGTGTACCTAATATCTTACCCTAACTTGAAAAAAAACTGTGAAATAACTAGCAAAATCAAGTAATTTGACAAAATTTAACAAAATAACAACAGAACTAATTTATTTGTAGTCGATTTATAAAGTCATTTATCAAATTATGATTGTTTTAGCTAGTGAATAATTGATTTATAGTCTACTGCTAATGATCCAACAGATCAAAACAAAACCTGGATGTTCATGGCTTTCTTGTTGGCTTCAAGCTGACTTCCTGCACAAAGATCAAACAGAAAATCAGCTGATTACAAAGATCAGATTCATGTTCAGAGCAAGATCATAATACATAAATTAGGACGTTATACGTTTCATCGATAAAGAAAGAAGGTTGGCTAATCGAGGCAAGTACGTACCTTTGCCAGCGGCTTTGGCCTTCTCCAAGTTCTTCTCGCGGGCCATCTTCGACTTCTGAGCATTTCCTCCACCCATGGCTTCCTGATCTCTCTCTGTATCCCACCGATATAGAAACCCTAATTCCACAATTTGGTGCCCCCCTCTCGCTGGTATTTATACTCGGATCATTTTAGCGGTTTTTTTATTTTTTAATACTAGTTTTAAACCCGCGCGTGTTGCGGCGCGCTAAACCATTAAAATTAATGTTTTGAGAACTTTATACAATCAAATAAATAAAATTAATATCGTCGTTCTCAATTTCAGGATTTACGCACGTAGCGTCTGTCTCAGCCAAGTGTAGATGTTGGGCCTGGGCCTAAGCCCATGTCAACTTCAGATAGAAATTCTAGTAAAGATAATCCAGATACAGAGAGGACTTCTGGTCCTGTCATTGCTACTCGTCGTAAGTATCCTCTCTCTTTATTTGGTTTAGTTAAAGTATGACAGCAAATTTGATTAGTGTGAGGGCGATGTGTAACAGGTCCAACAAAGAAATCGCTAGACAGGATACCTCGTACTGTTTCAGTGAAGGATGTAATCTCTGTTCTTGAGATGGAGATTCAGATGTTAAGATCCACACTAATATATCACCTCTATGAACATCGTTGTTCTCAATTTCAGGGTTTACACATGCTACTGTATGTTCAATGTTGACGAACTGCAAAAGATCTTGTGAGGGCTATCTTTATAAACCGTATTTATATACAAATTGTTTAGGAAAAAAGGAAGTACAATTTTTCTTTCTTAGAAACATTATTATGTGAAATTATATTTTTGTGTGCTAGAACATACACAATCAGGTTAGTGAATTGTTCAAGTTAATATCTTTACTTATATTGTAATATAAACTCGTTTTTTGTTAATTTATCAAAAATCTCGTGATATATTGTATAATTAGGGATGACAATGAAACCCGAGCCTGATGGGAAAACACGAAACATTTGGGACGGGTATGAGATCGGATAATCGGATATGAGACCGGGTTTGGGATTACTTTTGAAATTTTTCGCGGGTTTTGGACGGGTATACGACCGTTTACCCCCCCCCCCCCAATTACCCAATAACGCATACCCCGTTTACCCGATTATATACCCGACATAGTTTTTATTATTATTTATTTATTCTAAGTATATATATAGTATTTATTTTAAGTATATGTATACCATATTCATTTTAAATGTATATACCCGACATTATTTTATTTATTTCTTTTTTATTTCAGTTACAACTTTTATGTATACTCGATAGATACCTGGCGGGTTTAGGTCAAGTATACCCAACGAGTATTTTTTTAGAAACTAACGGGTTTACCCAAAACTCACGGGTATACCCGATACCCGACGGGTACTTACCTGATAGAAACCCGACGGGTTTTGGGCCGGGTATGGTACAAGATTTTATAACCCGTATGGGGGTTGGGATTACCTAAACTTGTCCCAAACCCGACCCATTGCCGTCCCAACCCCAAAAACGGAGGTGTTGATATGTAATCACGTAAAATGTTAATTTATTATATTGAAAAAAAACTATAGCAATATCATACTCAAATTAAAGAGAATAAAATGCTCGTTTTTATGGTGTAACTTTTTTTAAAAAGTATTAAGGTATGAAAAAGTTATAGTCGTTTAAAAATCGTGGAGGGTAGTTGGTTTTAAAAGTGTAATTATTGCTTAAATAAAAAAAAGTTAAGTAAAGTTGAGGGGGCAAATATGTAAGCATTGTTTAAAAGACATATTTACCCATAGAAAGTAGTTAACACATACATATATTGTTGTAACTTAAACAATAATACTTGTAGTACTTACATTTTAAGATGTCGTTGTGTTGTGTATTATAATATAGTATAGATATAGATATAGATATTCTTTAACCTTTTGAAGAACGTACAAAAACCCTATTTATAAAAGGCAAATTGGTTTTTAATAATCTAAACTATGACTCATTGGCAAATAATAATCCGAAGTAACAGTTTGGCTGGTGATAATCTCAACTTTCACTTTTGTTGTTAATGGCAGTTCCAGTACCATAATCAGCATAGATTTATACTCGATTTACACTTATTTTCGCTCAAAATGACGATATTAAAGGAAATGGAGAAACGTACAATCGAAATCTAGTGGGAATCGAGTGTTATTTAGGTGGAAATATATGATGATTATGCTACTAGGACTGTCATTGACAACAAAAATGAAAGTTGAGATTATCACCAGTCAAACTGTTAGTTCGGATTATTATTTGCCAATGAGTAATAGTTTGCATTATTAAAAACCAATTTGCCTTTATAAAATAGCAGGTGTGTAAAGCAGCCAAGCCGAGTCCGTGTTCGACTAGGCTCGAGTTCAAGTTGTTTAATTTATAGAGAGTTTAAGCTCAACTTATTTCGAGCTTTATTTTTAAAACTCGAGTTTGGCTCGTAAGTAGTTTTTCAAGCTCCAATATGATTCGTTTATCATTTATTAATTAATATAATCTATACTGTATAATAAATAAAGGTTTTTTCATGCCACGTGTCGCCTCCACATTTATTCTCATCATTTTTTTCCCGCCTCTCTTTCTTATTAATTATCCCTTATGAAACTTTAAGATCTAAATATGTAACTTTTATATTCAATCAAATAATAAATGAAAATCAAATTACATTAAATAGTACTTAATGTATTTTTGAAACTTAATTATATGTTAGTTTTTACATATTTTGAGTTTGCTTTCTATCCTTAGTATATGATATATTTTTACACCTTTAAATATACACATAATGATTTAAAAAATTTATTTATTAATATTTTTCAACCCGTGTGTATACACGGGATCTAAACTAGTTATACTATATAATAAATAAAGGTTTTTTATGCCACATGTCGTCTCCATGTTTATTTTTATCATTTTTTCTCGCCTCTATCTCTTATTAAATACATATCTATATTTTAATAATAATATATTTTCAAATAAAATACTAATTATATTAAGTTTAAGCTTAGTCTAGACGTCTATTTAGAACTTGCTACTAATGCTATTGACTATAATGTTGAAAACAATAACTAAGAAAAAGTGAAATTAATTTGTATGTAACCATGGATTATAATTTAAAATTGTACCAAGGGTTCAAGCATGTGTAATGTGTTAGCCTTCAACGATAGCCTATTGGAGCCATCAAGCTGGGTTTTCTGAAAAGGATTTCCTCATATGAAGGTTATGAGTTAGAATCCTGACAAGGGTTCCTGACGAGAGGAATTTTGATAGTACCCTCCACATGTCTGATGTCCAGGGTAGCCGTTAAAAAAACAATAAAAAAAAAACAAAAAATAGCCTGTTGGAGTATTGGTTGGTCTCACTTGGAGTTGAAGCTATCATTATTGAAGACAATCAAAAGGGATAGAGGCATAGAGCCCAATACTAACATAGGCCCAAATCATTAGATGAATGATTATGCGAAAACTTACCTAGGGTGGAGAGATTGGTATCCATTGAACCCATGAAATTCTCTCATTTTACTCAATTAAATTTTGTCATATTATTTTTACCCTTTTGAACCCTCTCCAACCCTAAGGGGAGGGTGTGGTACTCATTGAGCCCTTAAGTTTTTTTAATTTTACCCAATTAAATTCCTTTGATGCTCTCTCTCTCTCTCTCCCCGTCTCTCTCTCTCTCTCTCCACGAGTTTGAACGGGTATTACTACCCGTGTGGAAAAGCGAAGATGAAAGGTTGATGGTGGCGTAGAAACGATGATCGACTGTCTATCGGTTGATAATGTGATATACATTGCTTCTTTTCATTTATGGAATTGTTGATAATCTATATCTATACTATATAATAAATAAAAGTTTTGGTGATACAAGTTTTCTCGTCTCTCTTTCCTATTAATTGCACAAGTTTTCTATATTTGTTTTTTAATAAATTTTTGTTTTACGCCACTCTCTCCTATTAAATAATAATGATTTCTATAATTCTTTTTATAAACTTTTTTTATTTAAAAAAAATATATGTTTGTTCATAAAACATTTTTAAAAACTGAACATTTATTTCATTCTTTTTATAAAACTAACTATATAACGTTTCTAAAATTTGTATTAAAAAACTATGTAATACGTCATAAATATGTAATATGTAAATATTTATTATTAAGTATATAACATTGCATTTATTTATTGCATTTATTCAACCCGTGTAACACGAGATTGCAACCTAGTGTGATATGCATTGCTTCTTTGCATTTATGGAATTGTTCTGAGATGATTTTTATATGCTTACAAAACATTATGCACTTTGTAAAGCTTCTTTGGTTTGAGTTCCGCCCAAACTTCAACTTAAGAAAGCTAATTTTGATATCTTGTTAATGGCGGTAAGTTAATAATATGTGCAATTTTGTAGTGGGGTTAAGCCAACAATTAAATTAATTATCTCTCCCTCCTTTCAAAATCTTATAAATAACGAAAGAGTACATATTTAGTGAAAATTGTAAAGAATATTGTATTTATAGGTGGCAATTTCTAAGTACACTATAGTAGCTAAAATAATGTCCCACTTAAAATCATATTTGCTAATTTCATATCGTAGATGTTATCATAAACAAAAAAATATATTTATTTCGTATTAAACCATCACTAAGCCACCCAGGGCCGGCTCAAGCTACTTGGTGGCCCCAAACGAACTATAAGTTTGAGTCCCTTTTCAAAACTCGTAGTATAAAAACCCTCCTCTTATTTATCCGGATTCAAACTTACGGTTTCGGTTTGACATTTAGGATTGTTAACTACTAAATCTAAAAGAGCAATTAAGCAATCACCACAATTAAATAACAATGAGCAATAGCTATAGAGCAAAATGCTAAATAAAAAACACAAATTAAAACAAAAATTAACTACTAAATAAAAAACGCTAAGCACAGATTAAAACACAAAAGCCAAAAAGAGGATTACCTGATTTGATGTAATGCTAACAGTCTTCGCCTCTTTGGACTCATAACTAAAATAAAAATCTGAATGACTGAATCGATGGATGATGGACAATTATAAGAATCCCCATTTAGTCGATCAAAACTTCAGAAGTTAACAACATCCGGATTATCGGAACAAACCAGATGTAGAAAGGATTATCCGATGGGTGATGATGATGAAGAAAGGATATCCGATGGCCATGGGTGATGATCCTTTATTAATCGCGCGCTAACAGGTACTTACTCTCCCATCGATTGCCCTCCCTCAGCCGGTAAGCCATCCTCTTTCGGCGCCTGACATTTAGCAGATAGCAGCCCTAATCGGAAATCCCGCTCATAAATGACGCTGCCCATAAAGGAAAATAGGAAATCACGTTCATTCCCTGATTAATGTTGGCACAGGACCTCAGGTCTTCTATTTCTTTTGTTAGCCTGACCCAATTTCAAAAGGCCCAATATATAGTTACATATAAAAAAATTAATTCGAGGCCCATGCCCTAGCATGGGTCTAAAGCTTAATGGACCGGACTGAAGACACCAAAATGATTGAGCTGCCGCAATCCTACTAAATTGGTGCTATGGAACTCTTGGAACATAACAAACATCGAAGATGGCTGCTGTAACAAAACATCAATCGCTGTTGACCAGGTCAAAATCAATCCAAGTCGTCATAACAAACTAAAGAAATATATTTCAAATGAAAGGCGGGACACTCATTAAAAAAATCACGAACTCCTATTTGGCCCCCACACAAAAATAAAAGTGGCAAAATTTACAAATTTGTAAAGATTATTACCTTCACAGGAAAAACCGAATATGCTTTGCCTTCATCTCTGACAACCAAATCTTTCATCTTCTTCCTCACGCTTCATCGCACATATAAATCCCCAAAATCACTCTTCCGGTTTTCTTTACTTTTCCTTTCTTCTTCAATCAATGGAGACGCTCCAGCAGATATTCATGACGGTTATCGCAGCTTTTGCGTTTTTAATCCTAATCGCAAGGATCGCTTCTGCTACTGTTACCAATGGCGGTGCAGATCATCCTCAGATTAGGAGCATTCGTGAAGACGAATTGAAGTCTAGTAAGACGGAGAAGAGTAGCAGTAAACAAAAAAGCACGAAGAAAGTTCGATTTGTTGTTGATCATGACGAATTTGTCGTCAACAAGGCCGTCGCCGGGCCATCGGAAACGAAATCGATCGTTTTAGAGAACGATCTTAACAAAATAGAAGATGATCGTGGAAGTGAAACCGCTGATTGCCATGATCGTAGCGTAAAAGACGAATCAAACAAAAGAGGGCAAAATTGCATTGGTTGAAGAAAATGTAGCTAAATGTAACGAGAATCAGATGCGTGTGAAGTTACTGTGTGATGATGATGATATTGATGAAGCTGAGAAGGAGAAAGTAGGTTTGATTTCAGAGGAAGATGATTCTTCTGATGATGATTGGGAAGGAGTTGAAAGGAGTGATTTGGAGAAAGTGTTCGCGGTGGCTGCGGATTATGGTAAATTGGATGATAGTTTGCAGAGTTTAGAAAGTGATATTCAGATGCAATTGTATGCTCTTCATAAGGTTGCAACAGAAGGCCCTTGCCATGAAGCTCAGCCGATGGCGCTAAAGGTCTCCGCTAGGGCTAAATGGTATTATTGAACTTTACATTTGCTTGCTTAGTTACAAGGTTGAGACATTAATGAGTATAATTAAGAAAATGGATCACCAATATTGTATGACATTAGCCTCTTAATGAAATGTGTTATGTTTTGTTTATGATTCAAATTCCTTGAACAAAGATGAACTGATGAATAGAATTGTACAAGGAATTCATGGCAAAAGCTTGGGAATATGGATCCGGATGTGGCTGTGGAGCAGTATATAGCTCTTATTTCAAAGTTAGTTCCTGGATGGTCTCAAGGGATTCATTCTGTTGTAAGTGTTTACCTTTTAAATCTTTAGTTTACATACGTGTTTCTGGAAAGATTGGTCAATGAGAATTGGTATTTAGATGTTTAATCATGTTTTGATTTAGTAGAATTGCAAGGAAGTTACGTGCTTACAGTTGACTTTTGTATAAAGTCAAACTGTGTTATTGATTTGAATGCTATGGTTATTAATACAAGAAATGCAATATTAAAGGTTTAGTAATTGTTTTGGATGACTAGTTAATGCGATAATGAAAGTATTTCAACTAGATCACCACATAATAAGGTATTTATATAAAATTATATAGAGATTTAGATGAAATACAAACAATTGGCTTTTGTGAAAGTCAACTGTTAAGTTTTGAGAAACCCAACTTTTGCTCATTCTGTGTATGACAGTTTGAAACTGAAGGTATATGTCTATAAAATCGGCATGATAGTGTTGTATCCATCAAAACGGTTCATACATTTTGATGGTATTGTGACCTGGTCACTCGGTAAAATAGATATTATGTGGCAGCTGAGGTGTCGGTATTAACTCTTTTTTTTTTCCTGACACGTCATATGGAACCTGTTAATCTGGAAGATTACATTAAATATTAGCATTTGAAACGCTGATGATATATTTTTTCTTGGGGTAAAATTAATTGGTTACTCAATACAAATTTTTTACTAAAGCTGGTTAGTTGTTTTGCTAGTTACCGTTTTAAAATAACTGAAATTTATGTCAAAACTTGGTTTAAGGACATCTAGTGTGGTTTTGAAATCTGATGATTCTAGCATATTTTTAGGGATTAAAGAGACGTGGTTAATTATTTGGAGTGGAAAATGTAAGGATCCAAGACTTGGAACAAAACGAATTCTGTGTGACCGGAAATGAGATTTCTTGCTTAGTTTGAGTTTTACTGAACACTTAATCCATGAATCTTGTAAAATTGTTAATAAAGATTAAAAAAACATGGTTTAAAGCTTGCATTTCAAGGATGGATGGATTATGGGAAAATGAGTATCCTACAGTAAATTTGTTTAGAATTAATTTTTCTGTAAATGAGACGGCAGGTTTAGTTCTTTTAACGAGTTACTGGTATGATATTGATGAAGGAAATGGAGAACAATAGTTGACTTTGACTTGGTTTGACTCTTCCAGGATAAACATTGACCGGTTACTTTCTGTAATTTCCCACCTACTGGAGCTATTCTTCTGGTTTCAGATTGCCCAAAAGCAACGGTAACTATGCTTCTGGTTTCAGATTGCCCAAAAGCAACGGTAACTATGCTGCTAAAGTTTACAAGTCTTTTGCTGCAAAATGGATGTTGATTTACGAATTACGATATCCTAGTATGGTGTGTTCAACTGTATGATTATGGTTTGATTATATATGTATAGGGAAGTGATTTATTGATTATCTGTATAGATTGATTGCATTGACATTAGGGGTCTGCATTAAGCAACCGTTAATGACTAAGATAATATTGCTTATAATATAATAAATAACAACATTTGACACTTTTAATGCTTATGTTAGAATCATTAAAAGGCATATTACTTACTAGTACCAACAGGTAATAAAATAGGATTACATGATTAATAGAGAGAAAGCATGATTATTCTGAGTCATTCTTTCATTTTATTTCTTGTCTTCTGTGTTATGAGGACCTTCTCCTACATACCCATTTCCTCCACCATCTTTACCAATGTTGCTACCATCAACACCGCCAAAACCGCCACCTGAACCTCCAAAACTACCATAACCTGAGCCTGGACCCATCCTAGAACCGAATCCACCACCAGCAAAACCTCCTTTTGAACCATAGCCACCACTCACAACTCCAGCTGCTCCACCGGTACTACCTCCAAATGGATTTCCTCCATTTCCATATCCACCCCAGTTGCCAGATCCGGAGACAAAACCACCACCTCCACCTACATTGCCACCATTGCCATATCCAGAACCAAATCCACCTCCACCTCCACCGCCTCTACCAACCCCAACTCCCCCACCCGGACTTGATCCACCACCACGAACACCGCCTCCACCCATGTTACCACCAGCAGAACCACCACCTCCACCCATATTACCACCAGCATAACCACCACCTGCGCCCATATTACCACCATCATAACCACCACCTCCGCCCATATTACCACCAGCATAACCACCACCTCCACGCATATTACCACCAACATAACCATTACCACCTCCCATATTACCACCAGCATAACCATTACCACCTCCCATATTACCACCAGCGCCGCCCATATTACCACCGGCAGAACCAGCAGTCCCGCCTATATTACCACCAGCAGAACCGCCACCACTGCCCATATCACCACCAGGAGAACCGAATCCACTGCTGCCAGTGCCTATTCCACCTCTACCTCTTCCTCCGTTGCCATTCCCACCCCTATTTCTTGACCCGTATCCCCTCCCTCCATTACCAGACCCAACCCCTACGTCAGAGCCTGCCACACCACCATTTCCTGACCCGCCATAAGCAGCCACCGTAGTGTTGTTATCTTCATGCCTTATATCCATTCCCTGGGTCCCATTACTCAACAAGCTACCCAATCTAGCTGCTCCAACAGCTACATGGAAATCATCCCACCTCCAAACAGTAATGAAGAAATACAAACAGCAGAAAACAACATTCTTTCTTCCCATGATCTGCTCAAAACAATGTAGAAACCTTGTACTCGACTAAAACCTTAATTATTGCTAACTTTACTATCTCATTAACTTGTTAACGACTTTGACAATCGAATCGACTAAGATTAAATATATTTCATATCAAAGGAGAGTCAATTTGTGTAGTTTTCTTGTGCTGATCTTCTATATGTACATGTTTGTTTTTGTAGGAAAAAAGACTAGATACATTGTTGGTGCAGTGCGATTAGCATGATCTGGACTAAGGTTAGTTTGGTAGTGAGAACAATTTGCATGATAGTTAAGAGGTGCATGCTATGGTGATTGGAAATTAGAATTGTTGAACGACTCTAATAGTTTAGATGGTTATTGGCTGCCAAGAGTCTTGACCGTAATCGCGTTCAATTGAAACTCTAGGTGATTACTTATGCTTCTCCTTTAGGGGGACAAGTCATGAGTGGTTGGTACTTGTTTAGAAAAGTTAAGCCCAATCTATCAGAATTAGGTTGAGTTTCAGAGAAGAAACATGTATAAGTGTCGATTTCAATCCATTCATATGAAAAAAACAGGATAGTTTATGTTTTATTTTATTAAAAAAACATGTCTAGGTGCAAAGAAAACAAGTCACATTGATTGAAAGTTGCATAAACGGTATTCAAATATTTGCAACTTTATAGTCAGGTTTATTCAAGATACTATGTAAGGAAAAAAGGTCGCTTTGAGTAAAAGTTCCACTATCTTGAATGTATTATTTGTGAATAGAAAGATTTTTCTGAGCCTAAAGAAAAGAAGACAGAATCCTCATGTTTCATTCACTTTTCTAATTGTTGAAAATAATTAGGAAGCGTGGTTTGACAGTCTCGTGTGAATCCAATTCTATTTGCGTAATTTTCTCATATTTTGATTTGTTCACTCTATATTAATAAAGAAATATTTTTAGTGACACGTATCATCACCACATATCTTCTTTGACTAAAATTCTTGCCTAATAAACTCACCCTCAATTTTCTAGGTTTTATTTTAGGTATTTTATTAACTCATTGAATTGAAAATTGAATTAGTCAAAGATTTCCTCTCAATATCTGATTAATTCTCCAATTTTCCAAATTTTACGGTTAAATTAGGAAACGAATGTCTTCAACTCATTTGATTTTGATTTCATCTCCATCTCCAGAAATCTCTACTTCAGCCTTCTGTACAATTCAACAAAAGTAGATGAGTATTTCAGAAAGATGGAAAATTAAGTTTTCCTCAATTAGTGTAGTAAAGGGCATGAGTTAGTTTCCTTCTTTCTTTATGCAGGCCTTACCATGGGTGAACAAAGAGACAATTAAAGAAATTCACCTTTAAAAAAAACTAGCTAGTGAGCTAAAGTATCACTGAGGTTGGTCTGGCAGAGATAAAACCTTTTAAAGCACCCAGATTTGTGAGGTATTAGGTTCAAGTTCCACAACAGTAAAGACATTCGTCGTTCTAAAAAAACTAGCGAGCTAAAGAACAATAATAAACATCCAATAAATAAAAAGGTTTCCAATTAAAGAATTAAGTTAACCAATAAAACAGTTAATCTAATTTAGAAAATAAAATGACTTGTATGATTTTGAAGTTGTTTTATACTTTAGTGTATGAGTAGAATCTTAACATGATTTATATGATTATTATTGTATGATTTTTTTTTTATTTTAAAGTGCGCATTATTAAAATTTTGGTGACCACAATTTTCTTTCTCTATGATATTATGACAATGGCAAAAGATTCTTGAGTTCGTTACTATTACTGTCCTCTATTGATCTACACCTCCTTGCTAAATCAAATAATTTTAAAAAACAAAGCACATGACTACACTAGTTTTGAAATCTATCAATTATTATCATCGATGTAAATTCCATGAAACAAAATACATCTTGGATGATATAAGCGACCATAATGTTGTTGCAGAATTTGATGCTCAAATTATTAAAGTAATAACCTTGAAATATGTGGCCAAGACACCTACCATTATAGTGTTATCTATATCTATACTATCTAATAAATAAAGATTTTTCATAGCACATGTCGCCTCCATGTTTATTCTCATCATTTTTCCCGCATCTTTATCTTATTAATTACATCTATATCTTTTAATAATAATAATATATTTTTAAAGAAAATACTAACTATGGTAATAAAATACATTTATTTTAAATTATCCCTTATTATAAGAAAGTTTGAAATCTAATTATGTAATTTTTATTTTCAATCAAATACTAATTATAAAAGTCAAATTACATTAAATAGTAATCAACGAATTTTCGAAACCCAATTATATATTAATTTTTACATATTCTGAATTTTGTTTTCTATCCTTAGTATATGTAATAAATTTTTACACATGTATAATATATACATAAAGATTTAAGAATTTTATATATTGATATTTTTAACCTTGTGTGTATTACACGAGTTCTAAGCTAGTTTCAAGAATAATAATAATAATGGAGCTTTAAAAGGGGTAAACAGAGAAAAAGGAGGGGTCAAGTTATGTTTTTTTGAATCGTGGGATGTTTTATTAAAAAATACGAGCCTGGCAAGTTGTTAGAAACGCAAGTACGGGTAAGAAGTTATAATAACTGAGAATTCAAATTGAAATTACACCAGTATTTCCATTCTAAGAGATTAAGGTTTGTCTACTTCTCACCCATAGAAAAGAGACACCTTGATGTCCTCCATTATCTTGTGTAACGAGATTGATTTATTATTGAACACCTTATCATTTATGGCTCGGCAAGTTGTTGACAATATAACCGTTCAAATGGTAATATTTAGTTGCATAAATATGCTTATTACATGATTAGTATATTTAATGTCTTTTATGGAATAAAGATGAATGTGAGGGACCTGGATGGATGCTTAAGGAAGTGTAAGGGTTGAAAGGGGCATCTTGAAGACATGAAGGTGCAGTGTCCTGGAGAGTGCAAGGTTTTAGTTGCAAAGTTGGTAAAGGGGGATCTTCATGGTGTCAAATATGTCAGGTAATTGTGTGATGTCTGGTCTGGTCATTGTGTCAAGTATTTTTCATCATTATATTATATGTATTCATCATTGTGTTTTACGATTTAAATAATTTCGTGTTATTTTTGTCACTGTTTTTATGTATAATTATATATAACATAGTGTTACAAAAGTATTTGACACAATGACCTGACATTAAACACAATGACCAGACCTGACATATTTGACACAATGACCAATATGACCATACCTGACATTAGACACAATGACGAGCAAATTACACAATGAGCTAGAAAACGTAATTTTTTCATTTTTGTATATAACGACACTATACTCGTTTTAAAAAACAGCAGTTTCTATGAAAATTTTTATGTTGGATATTATCAATCATTGGTGAAACAAGAAATAATAAAGATTTAAAAATTATAAATAACAAATAATGAAAATTAAAAAAATTATAAAATTTTATTTTAAGATAAGATATAATTGAATTTTTCTTATGATTTAGTAATTTTTAATAAAATATTAGAATAAATTTTAGATATTTAACTATTTAACATCATTACTATTTAGAGAGAAATTCATTTCAGAACACTTAAATATTGCGAGAACAAGGGGAACAAACTTAAATCGTTTATTTTTTTTTGATCTATGATTTTTTTAAAGTTTATACTTATTACATACAAATATGTATGTTTATGTACATAAAATCAATCAAACTAATTTTTTTTATATGTTTTTATATATTTAAAAGTTCCCTACACAAGTGTAGGTAAAAAAAACCTACACATGAATTACATATGTGTAGGTATGTATATAAACGGATTTTTTTCATATTTTTTTGTTTGAATTTCATTAAAAACAAATAAACATTACATTTATATATTTTTCTTGTATTTTAAAACCTTTTAAGATTGAAAAAGTGAATGATTCTTTTTGTTCAGCGTGTTCTCGTAATATTTAGTGTTCTGAATTAAACTATCCCCTTACTATTTAATATGAGAGAGAGAAGCGAGAAACAAAAATTTAGATTTAAACAGAAGTCGACGTACACGTAACAAATATAGTTATTCATTTATCATAATATAGGTTAGAAACCCGGTATATTATACATATATTAAATAAATACAATGTTATATATACTTAGTAATAATCATTTTTCACATCGTAAAAAAACTATTTTCATAATTTTTCCAATAGTTAATACATTCCTAGATTAGATATATGATGCATATGTGAATATGACATCACTTAGCACAAAGATGAAACGGCCAAAAACAAAATCCTCCTCAACCTTAAAAATAAATGAATAAATACATGTATATAAAAGTGTGATGTGAAGATATAATGATAGCCATTTCACTTCCATATACTTTATCTTTATAGCACATGCTAATAAAGTAATAGTTATTAACGTGAAGAAGACACCACTTAGCACAAAGATAAATAAAATAAAAAATTTAAAAAATTAGTTGAGATTAGTCCTCCACATTTTGATGGTTTATTTGCCAATTGTAAACAAACATATTTCGAAAACTGATTCAAATGTTTACTATCATAAAATTTTATTTCTTATTTTAATAAATCACTAACTATTATAACATGTATCACTCTATGATGCCTTCTCATTCTTATTTTCCCGTCTCTCTCTCTTAATTAAATAAGAGGCCACGTGTCACTCTCCGGTGACCGCTTACTTTTATTTTCCCGTTTCTTTCTCATATTAAATAATACCCATTTACGACCGTTTTGCGACCGAAACAACCGTCACATATGCCTCCGTGTGTAATGGTCTACTGCGACCGAAATTGCGACCGGAGGTGAATTCGCGACTGATTTTAGCGACCAGACCTGTGGTCACAATTTCTGCGACTGTTTTGAGACCGACCTTTGTTGCGACTGTTTTTGCAACCGATCTTTGTTGAGACTATTTTGCGACCGACCTTTGTTGCGACTGTTTTGCGACCAGAACTAAAAAAAAATCCTATGTTTTTCCAGTAATTTCCAGATTTAAAAAAATCAGAAATATTAAAATAAACATTCTAGATGGGTAAACGATGTTTGTGTATTTATCCTAGAAAATCTAGGAATTGTTGTTAAAAAAATCATCTGTTGTAATCAAATTGAAGCATTAGCTATTGCTGCTATCTAAAATGGGTAAGCTATCTAAAATGGGTAAACTATCTAAAATGGGAAAACAATAAACCAAAAAGAGGTCTGTTCCATATTGAAAATAGTGTACAGTACATCGTGATTTATAGAATTTATACTATAAATAAAAATCAAATTTAAAAAATATATAATACGTACATGAAATATTTATTTATGTTGCTTATAAATTGTAGCCTCCTCATGGATTCATTCATTTAAGCCATTAATCAAGAAACAAGAAGAAGATAGAAAACATGATTGACTATAAACCAATATTCGATTGATACAAGGAATCAACGATTTTACATGTGTTTATTCGCCCTATATATACAAACACAATCTTGAAGGGATGGAACGACTTGACCCTAAAGCCTACGATAGTATCCTTTCAAGGCCTTGCAGTTTCTAACTTTCAGTGTGTACACAAATGACCCATAGTCTATTAATATATATATATATAGACACACACACACTTTATAATAAATAAAGGTTTTTAATGGCACATATCGTATCCATATTTATTGTTATAATTTTTTATCGCCTCTTCTTCTTATTAAATAAGTTTTTTAATAAAATTATATTTTTAAAGAAAATACTAATTATACTAATAAAATATATTTATTTTTACATTATTATTTATTATAATAAACTTTAAAATCTAATTATGTAACTTTTATTTTCAATCAAATAGTAAAAGAATATCAAATTATATTAAATAGTTATTAACGTATTTTAAAAACCCAATTATATATTAATTTTTACATATTTTGAATTTTGTTTTCCATCCTTAATATATTTAATACATTTTTACAACTGTAACATATAATAAATATTTAAAATTTTATTTATTGATATTTTTCACCTCGTGTGTAGTACACGAGTTCTAAACTAGTACATAATAGACACAAACATAACTTTACACTAATTATACTTATGACCCGTTAAACTTATATATATATGACAATTAGGCTAACAATAATTAACACATACCACATATGTGTAGATGGCGTCACCTAGCACAAAGATGATACGGTCAAAAACAAAATCCTTCTCAACCTTAAAACTAAATAAATAAATACAAATATATTGAAGTGTAATATGAGGATAATCGGGTGTTGCTGGGGACACCGCTGAGTTTTTTTTCACACCTGACCTAGCTGTCACATATAGGTTTACACGTGAAGGTTGTGACCCAAACCGTCACGTATCGGCCTAAACGTGACGGTATGTCTCTCGTGAGTCCGAGAATAAAAAGGATACCGATGATACGAGGTTAATACGAGGTTGTGCAGCCTGCAAAAAGGGAACCCTAACGGTCACGTATAGGCCAATACGTGACGATTGTGTGCGAGGTTGTTTTGACAGAAAGTTAACGTTGACAGTGTTGTCGGACACCTAACCTAACCGTCACCGTTGGATCTATATGTGACAGTTAGGTTGCAGATTCAGCTTATATTAACACAACTCTCACCACTCACTCACACACTAAACCCAAAATCAAACAAACTCTCATCACATTAAACCCACAATCCACAACTCTCACCACTCACTTTCATCACACTAAACCCACCATCAAACACAAACCCAACACTACCATTTTCACCATAATTAAAAAGAACAGAAAGTATAGACGAAAGTGCGTGTTTGAGTTCTTGGTTGTGGTTATTTGTTGTTGGGACACCCATGTAATATTTGTTTCACGGCTGACACCGATGTCGAGTTCGGGAGATCCTTATCAGAAGTCGAAGCTTCCAGATTTGAATGAGGAGCTAACCTTCGAAGATCTGAACCAGGTTTAACAAGTCTTTATTTTATTAAGGGTTCTACTGGGACGAGTAAACTTAGGGGTGTGCAAGTCTTTATTTTACCTCGGGTATCTAACCGCCCATTACGTTTTTAGGAGTATTTCGTATTCGGGAGTCACCCTTCGTGGGGGGGGGGAGGACCAAACCGTTGAATACATACGGTCAAGAGTCGTCGCAGCATCAACCATTACCGAATTACAGTCAAGAGGCGTACATGTCACGATTTGGACCGATAGATTGCGGTCAAGGGTCGTACCTGCCACAACCAGAACCGGATTACGAACATCTCTCTTACCGGTCACAACCAGAACCGGATTACGAACATCTCTCTTACCGGTCACAACCAGAACCGGATTACGTACATCTCTCGTGCCAGCCACAACCAGAAAAGGATTACGTACATCTGTCGTGCCGGTCACAACCAGAACCGGATTATGAACAATTCTCGTACCGATCACAACCAGAACCTACACACGTGTCAAATAGTTTCCATAGGTGATTTTATTTACGAGTAGTTTAACTCGCAAAAAAACTCTTAGTTTTACGTCTCAAACCGAAAATTAAAACAAAAGCTAGTTTTATAATAAAAAAGACGTGACCGGATTTTAAAAACTATAACTACCGATTTTTACAAACTCTTAACGTGATAAAACCAAAAGAAAAAAAAATAAATCGTTATTCATTTTTTACATCTCAAACTGATAATCGAGGTAATCGGATTTTAAAAACTATAACTACCGATATTTACAGACTCTTAACGTGATAAAAACAAAAAACCAAACGAAAAAAAAATAAGTCGTTATTCACTTTTTACATCACAAACCGATAATGAAGGTGATCAGATTTTAAAAACTATAACTACCGATTTTTCCAAACTCTTAACGTGATAAAAGCATACATACATAATTTTAAAAAAAAATAAGTAAGGGGTGACGTTTGACCCTATATGTGGCATATACACCACCAAAACCCTAAAACGCAACTCAACCCTAAAAAAACCCACCAACATATCCCGATATTCTCTGACACGCTGATTCCAAAGTCTGGTGGATAAAGGTGACGGATTGCCCTATACGTGACATTTGGTGACCTAAACGTCATATTTAACCCTATACATAATGGTTAGGGCAGAGGTAGTTCAAAAGGTAGATGGTGTTTCTAATATTCAAAGACATTTCTCTTCCATATACTTTTATCTTTATAGCACATGCTAATATTTAGTTCATGTTTCACATCCCACTTTTCTTTATCTTAAGAAGCACTGTTATATATTTTTTAGGTATGTTCTCTTAATGGAGAAAATAAATACACATCTTTGATTAGTTTGTTTACACATGGTTTATCATGGAAATGCTACTTATGGTACTAAGTCTGTAGCATCGAAATGGAGGGATTGAATACACTCATTGTAATTGGACCATCTATACTATATAATAAATAAAGGTTTTTAGTGTCACATGTCGCTTTCATATTTATTCTTATCATGTTTTTTCCGCCTCTCTCTCTTATTAATATTAATCTAATTATGGATACTAATTATTTAATTATGAGTAATAATTATTAGACATTAACTAAATGAATTTAATATGAACTAACATTTATCAATTATATAAAAAAAATAATACTCGACTGGAAAAAAATGTTTTAAAAATTAACTTAACAGAATTTGTAACTCTCACGTCAAAATAGATTTTTAAAGACGTACTTTAACACGCGTATGTGTTAACAGATTATATTATATGTGTAATTCATGGGTTTATTTAACCGGTGTAATACATATGTTTTTAAAGACATAAATTTTTATTACTTAATATATAACGTTACATTAATTTTTTCAACTCGTGTAATACACGGGAGTCTAACCTAGTCATATAATATACACATGTATAATTGTAAGAGCTAGATGGCCATTTCAGACCTCTCATAGTGAGAAGAAAATCATCCTATCTTGATTGCATAAAAGATGGATATATGATGTGACATTCGACGATTTTCAGGTTAATTACCGTTAAGCTCTGATACGCATCATAAATTAATTATACGCATCTTAGACTTAATTTTAGTTAATTAGGATATTATAAAGTCTAGCAAAGCCCTTCGTTTACAAAAATTGGCATTTCGTGAAATTTCGGTACCGCGTATCGGTAAAATGCCCGTAATACGCGCTGGTAACGACCCGGTAAGATAAAAATATCCGTTTTTGCCAAAAATTACTTGGATAAAATTAAATTGGTGGATTATATGTGAAAATTATGTGCTACTTATTAATTGTTGCGTCCGGTAATTTTTATCACGTTTTTACCAGTATTTTAACCGTTTGACGCATCGGAAGTGTTAAAAATTCACCTTTAGTAAAAATTATGATCTTTATCAATTATGATAGAGAAAAATTAGTAGTTAATTTATATAATTTTTATTTGGTGAGAAACCATGTTTAAAATGGTTTATTTTTATAAAAGGTTGGTTTTTATACAAAGAATTACCTACTTATGGGTATTTTTATAAAAAATGGTCTTCTAGAAGTTCCCCCCCTTTAAAAATCTGCTGAAAAATGTGGGTCCCACCTACCACAAATCATCAAATCTAATCTAATTATTTTATCCAAGATTACACATTTGCTTAAAACCAATCTTATACACCAAATCCTCATCATTTCTTTGCATGAACACCCATTGGACCAACTCCCCTCTCTCCCTCCCTCTTGAGTTCGAAAACCAGCCCCCCTCCCCCTATTTATACCCTTCAACTCTTGCAACAAGTCTCCACACCATCTCCATTTATTACATCTCTAAGTTCTTAACTATTCTTGAAGTTTTTATGGTGTTTTGAGTCTTGGAGTCTCTTGGAGCTGAGTTTCCAGCAGAAAATACTCCCTTTTCACCTACATTTATAGTGCTTCCCTTGATTTATTTAAGTGGTAAGAAAACCTCATCTATTCCTTTACTTATTTTATCGAATTTGACACTTACAAGTGATTGTTCACCACCAACTAAGAGGAACTTTTTATAAAGTTTTAAATCAGTAAATTATGGCTTATTATTGAAGGTTTTGAAGTATTTATGGGTGTGTATGTGTGTCGTGTATATATGTATGTATGTATTTGTTCATATCTTGCAAAATGTTACGACTTAAGACTTGATCTTGGCATGCAAACAAATATTTATTATGGTTAGTTTCAAATAGTAAATTAGGATATATTATTGTATAAAAGCATGATAGATTATGGATGGATCATTGATTTGTTGATTTAGGTGTTTATTGCTTAAAATTGTCGTTAAAATGCATGTTTAAATTAGGGTTTTGAGTATGGATTAAAAGGATTATTGAAATCTGAAAATAATGTGATAAATGTGATCTATTTTGGCTATAATAATCTGTTCTAAAAGTATATCATGTGTTGGGATGATTGGTTAAATAGTGGACTAGCTTACGATGCTTAAAAGTACGCTAAAACGGTGAAATTTGGCCATAAAAAGGAAATTGTTAAAAATCTGGAGCTATGGCAGTAGCTTGATGATATTTTATGTTTAAAACTTAGATTTTTAGTTATATGTATGAATCTTGGTGTTTGGATGCATTTCGTTAGGTTTTACGGTAAACTAGTCGTAAAAATCGACTATTTTCGGTATGAAAAATAAGTGTTCTATAAATATGATTTTGAGTAGAAAGTGTGGTCATATTTACAGCTTTTAAGTTATAAATTTATTAACGCCATTAAACATGTTTCTATATGCATCATTTGACTATTCAGTTACCTCGTATGCGTAGAAATTGCCATGTTTTAGGTACATTGATGCTAATGTGATGAAAGATTGTTTTGATTCATAAAACATGGTTTGTCAATTATGATTTCATGTTACGAGATGATATGTGGTCACTAGTATTGGTAAATTGAGAATTTGACTAATAAAAATTGACCGTGTTACTTAAATAATGTGTATATGCAAGTAGTATGATTTGGGTATGTTCACATATGATCTAGGACTTATGTATATAAGTATGAATGTTTTTATGTGCTATTTGGTTATAATTTCACATTTTGATTGTTAATTAGCATTTTATCTAAGGGTGCGTAATCCATCGTTTTAATTAAAATCTTAACCGAGTGTCGAAGTCACCAACGGTTCTCGTAAATAAATATTTTCTTAAAAATATTATAAGTCTAGTAGGTTGGATGAACAACTTACTTGTAAGACTTGAGTTCGATTATTAAAATGTCTATCTCATTTAGGGCACTATTAGTCCGATCGGCGTTCGTGGGCGTAGTTGCTAGTACTTGTCAATTTCGTTGTTCCTTGCTCAAGGTGAGTTTTCACGGCCCCTTTTCAAATTATTTTAACTGTTTATAAAATATGGGGGAAGAACATGCTTTCGTTCGTTTGTTATCATGATACTTGACTTACTTATATGTGTTTGTGTGATGGTCTCGAGTAAGGGCATTTTTATATATATTCATGTAAATCGTTCATGAATAGCCCCACCGTTATAATCATTAGCCTCTTATGGGCCACAGGGTATATTGATAGATCTATTTGGGTACGACCACCCACTCTCGTGATTAGTAGCGCTAATTGTACGAGAGAGTATATTTTGAAAGGTTTTGTGGGGACATATTATTTATTTCGTGTCTCGGTTTGATTATAAGCTCTAGGTACTATCATCTTGTTGTATCCCTTGCTAGTTTACAACTTAGCACATGTTAGTCAAAAGTTGCATGATAGTTCGGTTCGTAATTATTTAAACCTGTGAAACTCGCTCAACTTTTTGTTGATGTTTTTAAGCATGTTTTTCAGAAAAATAGATACAAGCACGTGCGGTCATGAAAATGGGCTTTTGGCAAACGCTTCACATAGGAAATTCGTTTGGGACTATCTTTTATAATATGATCCACCTAGTATTGGATCATTAAACTTATGTTATGTTTAGACTAAATTTCATCTTATGTAAGACTTATTTCCCTAATTTATAAATAAAAGTGTTTGCTATTATATTATGGGCTCCAACTTATGTTACCACCATGCTTTCATAAACATTTCCGCTGCGATCCGTTGTCTTGGGGTGTGACAGTTAAGTTGGTATCAGAGCCCATGGTTATAGCGAACTAGAAAATATTTTTCTTAAAAATCTAGTCTATAACTAATAAAAAAAAGGGGTAAAAGAGTTTTTGGGTTAAGAAGCGTTTTTCAAACCGCGTGCATCTTAGTTAGGTATGAGTATATTTTTTTTCCTTATATCTAAATACTTAATTGTTTGCATGCGTATGTGCTTACAAGTTATTCGTTTATTTCTTAATAGTTTGCATGCGTATGTGTTTACAAGTTTTCCTCTCTATTTGTTTCGTGCCTTAATATGTTGCATACGTATGTGCTTATATTATGGGCTAGTTATTTACACCGTGTAAATATTTTCGTGTCACAGATGACTTCTCCTTCTCCGATTATTCCAATCTCATCAGACGACGAGCCGGAGTTCTCACCAGTTTCACCCATGTCACCAGACTCGGTCCACGATGGCTTTGCAACCCACATGGCCGAGGATGCTGATCATCCAGATAATCGAAATGGGTGGATAGAAGAATCAGAAGAAGAAGAAGAAGAGGCCCCTTTGGAACTTACACCTGTGACCCCTACTGCTGACAGCCCTGTATACGAGGGCGAGGACGTTGCTATTGCCGTTGAGCCACCTAGGCCAATGACTGGGGCATTACGTCTTCCATCTCCCCATTCTTTTCGTGAGTCTCCTAGGGGTGCGTTTTTTAAAATGACTGCTAGAAAATCTATATCACCGGTTAAGAAAAGAAAGATGGATGAAAGGGAAAATGAATCGGCTACAGTTGGTTACATAGTGGAGCGTCCTCCTCAAAAGACGAGGGCCTTTGTTGCGAGACGTTGGGGTTGGCTATCTGAGCGTGTGCAAGAATGGACCGATGAAGAGGGTGTCCCCTATATTCGTTGTGTTGGAGAGTCCTCCTCCTCCTCGAGGGTATTACCCCTCACAGGCCAGCCCATTGAGCGGACAGTTCCATTACTAGCCTCTTGGTGTGCCCGTGATGAGACTAGGATGGATTCTATGGGAGCCAAAGTTGACCGTGTTGACCGTAGGTCAGAGAGGTTAGGTGATCATGTTAAGGTAGTGAGTAGTGAGCAGGTGAAGACGTGCGACGAGATTGCTGAGTTAAAGAAGAGGATGGATGAGTGCGAGAGAGTGACTGAGCAGGCTAGGTTGGTGGCTGAAAATGCCACAGTTATAGCCGCAACAGCGGAAGTTAGGGAAGTCGAGGGTCTGCAGCGTATGGACACACTCGAGGAGCGCCTCGAGGCTACACTAGCCCTAGCTGTAGCATGTGTTTTCCTTGCTGCTACTGTTGCTCATATCGGTGTTGTTACCCGTCGTACTCGCTAGTTATTGGTAGTTGTTTCTTTTGGGATCATTTATGTCATTTCATGTACTGTATTGGTGAACTTGAGGGTTGGTTGTATGCCATACCCATTTTTGGTTGTCATTTTAGTTTAAAATGATGTTGTCAAGTCAAACACTATTTATTATGGAAATGACATGAATTATCTTTTGGTTTTATGTGTTGTGCTTATTTATTTTCCTTGCTTACGTGCATGATTTAATTAAATATCGCGTATGATATTGTCGTAATTATCTTGTATCGTATGTATTAGAGTGAAAAATGGCACCAAGACGTGAAACTAGTGGAACGATGCTTCCAACCACCGCTGAAGAGTTAAATCAAGTGATTACTCAACATGTTAATGCTGCTCTTGCCCAATTTGCTGCTACTCATGGTGTTCAAGCTAACCAAGGTATGCCAAACTCTCCTAATGATGCTTTATAGCACCAATGGATGATGTTATCTTAGGGTTCCAAGCAAATGTTCTTGTATAACAGTTATTGAGAAATGGTTTTTACTTGTGAAAACAGGGAACCCGAACGAGGGCTGTTCGTACAAGACTTTTCAAGCGTGCCAACCACGACCATTCTCTGGAACAGAAGGACCCGTAGGAATCGTTCGTTGGATCGAGAAGATGGAGTCCGTAATGGTCATAAGCAACTGCACTCCTGCTCAACGTGTAAAGTATGCAACAAGTTGCTTTCAAGACGAAGCATTAACCTGGTGGAACACCCAAGTACAGGGGCTCGGTGAAGCGAATGCTTATGGTCTCAATTGGAATCAACTGAGGGAAATGTTGATGCGTGAAAACTGCCCGCGCAATGAGATCTAGAAAATTGAAGCTGAATTTTGAAACTTGACTATGATTGATGCTGAAGTTAGAGAGTACACTACCCAGTTTCATCAGATGGCAAGGCTTGTACCCCATCTCGTCACCCCTGAGCCGAATAGGATTGAGCGTTATATTTGGGGGTTGGCACCTCAAATTCGTGGTATGATGACATCAGCAAACCCCACAACCATTCAGGATGCTGTGCAGCTGGCACACACTTTAACTGATGATGCAGTTCGTACTGGACTATTGAAGAAGGGTAGTACTGGGAAAAAGCCAATGGAAGCTTGTGAGGAGAAAGGAAAGTGGTCTAATGAAGGGAAGCGTAAGTGGACTGAAGCTTATGGGAGTCGTGCTAATAACTTCCAGAACAAGAAGAAGAATCCGGGAAGGATGTTTGCAGCAAATATTACTGAACCAAGAAGGAATCAGGGCCCAAGCCCTAAATGCAACAAGTGTGGTTACTTTCACACCGGCCCATGCAATGTCTGCGATCGTTGCAACAAGTTTGGGCACCAAGCCCCAACCTGCCGTGTGAAGTTAACTGTGAAGAAGGAAGAACCAAACCTTGGTTGTTACGAATGTGGCGCTGTTGGGCATTTTAAGAAAGACTGCCCAAAACTGAAGAATAATGAAGCCCGTGGCAGAGCCTTTGTGATGGATGGAAAGAAGGCGAAGAAGGACCCGTCAGTTGTTACTGGTACGTTTCTCGTTAATAACCATTATGCTTGCGTTTTATTTGATACTGGGGCTGATAGAAGTTTTGTTTCTAAAAACTTTGAACCTCTCCTTAGCTCACAGTCAAGTAAATTAAATGTTAAATATTCTATAGAGTAGGTAAATTAATAGAAACCAATGAAGTGTTTCGTGAGTGCACTTTACGTTTAGGAGATTATACGTTTAGTATTGACCTTCTGCCAGTAGAACTTGGAAGTTTCGATGTTGTTATTGGCATGGATTGGCTATCAAAGAATCATGCGGAGATTGTGTGCTCCGAAAAGATAGTTCGATTGACACTCCCAAGCGGCAAGGTGCTGAAGATTCAAGGTGATGAGAGTGCCCCATTGAAAATTGTCACTATGATGAAGGCGCACAAGTATTTGCGAAAAGGTTATCTGGCATTCTTAGCTCACGTGGTTGATACTAGAGTGGAAGAAAAGAAGCTTGAAGAAATTCCGATAATCCGTGATTATCCAGAAGTGTTCCCCGAGGAATTGCATGGTTTGCCTCCGCAAAGACAAGTTGAGTTTAGAATAGATCTAATGCCAGGAGCTGCACCAATTGCTCGATCTCCTTATCGTTTGGCACCGTCTGAAATGCAAGAGTTATCCAAGCAATTGCAAGAATTGTTGGACAAAGGTTTCATAAGACCGAGTTTCTCACCCTGGGAAGCGCCGGTTTTATTTGTGAAAAAGAAGGACGGATCAATGAGGATGTGTATCGACTATAGAGAGTTGAACAAACTTACTGTCAAGAATCGGTATCCTTTGCCGAGAATTGATGACTTGTTCGACCAACTACAAGGTTCAAGTTATTACTCGAAGATAGATTTGCGATCTGGTTACCATCAATTGAGAATCATTGATGAAGATGTTCCAAAGACTGCGTTCCGAACACGGTATGGTCACTATGAATTTTTGGTCATGCCCTTTGGGTTGACCAATGCTCCTGCTGTATTCATGGATCTCATGAATAGGGTGTGTCGCCCGTACTTAGACAAATTCGTTATAGTATTAATTGATGACATACTCATCTATTCGCGAACAAAAGAGGAGCATGAGCAACATTTGAAGCTGATTTTGGAGTTGCTAAGGAATGAGAAGCTCTATGCAAAGTTCTCAAAGTGTGAGTTTTGGATCCGAGAAAATTATTTTCTTGGACACGTGATCAATGAGAAGGGCATTCACGTGGATCCAGCAAAGATTGAAGCGATTAAGAATTGGGAAGCGCCTAAAAGTCCAACCGAGGTACGACAATTCTTAGGTTTGGCAGGTTATTACCGAAGGTTCATTGAGAATTTTTCCAAAATAGCACAGCCTATGACGCTATTGACTTAGAAGGAAAAGGAGTTCGTTTGGAGTGAAAAACAAGAAACAGCCTTTCAGTTGCTGAAACAAAAGTTATACAGTGCCCCTATCTTGTCTCTTCCTGAAGGGACGGATGGTTTCGTAATATATTGTGATGCCTCACGACAAGGACTCGGATGTGTTCTGATGCAGAATGAAAAAGTTATAGCTTATGCTTCACGCCAGCTAAAAGTGCATGAACAGAATTACGTAACTCATGATTTGGAATTAGGTGTTTCTAATAATCAAAGCCATTTCTCTTCCATATAATTTTATCTTTATAGCACATGCTAATATTTAGTTCATGTTTCACATCCCACTTTTATTTATCTTAAGAAGCACTGTTATATATTTTTTAGGTATGTTCTCTTAACGGAGAAAATAAATACACATCTTTGATTAGTTTGTTTACACATGGTTTATCATGGAAATGCTACTTATGGTACTAAGTCTGTAGCATCGAAATGGGAGGGATTGAATACACTCATTGTAATTGGACCATCTATACTATATAATAAATAAAGATTTTAGTGTCACATGTCGTTTTCATATTTATTCTTATCATGTTTTTTTCGTCTCTCTCTCTTATTAATATTAATCTAATTATGGATACTAATTATTTAATTATGGATAATAATTATTAGACATTAACTAAATGAATTTAATATGAACTAACATTTATCAATTATATAAAAAAAATAATACTTGACTGGAAAAAAATGTTTTAAAAATTAACTTAACAGAATTTGTAACTCTCACGTCAAAATAGATTTTTAAAGACGTACTTTAACGTGCGTATGTGTTAACAGATTATATTATATGTGTAATACATGGGTTTATTTAACCGGTGTAATACATATGTTTTTAAATACATAAATTTTTATTACTTAGTATATAACGTTACATTAATTTTTTTAACTCGTGTAATACACGGGAGTCTAACCTAGTCATATAATATGCACATGTATAATTGTAAGAGCTTGATGGCCATTTCAGACCTCTCATAGTGAGAAGAAAATCATCCTATCTTGATTGCATAAAAGATGGATATATGATCACATCGAACTTGTTGATAATCAGGACATCGTCTAAGCCAGACATAATCATCCGATGCCGAGATTATGCTTAAACCGATCATGAAAAATACAAGGAATAATATAGTTAATCGATGCCGAGATTATGCTTAAACCGATTACGAAAGTTTGTTAATCGATGCCGAGCCGATCATGATAAAAACAAGGACTTATAACATAGTAAAACTTTATATTCATGTTAATACTAACCACACATAAAAGATAAGAAGATCCCTTTCCACAGTGACTTTCAATTATAAATAGCAATAGCACATTCATGATAAAAACGTACACTTGAAATCAAACCCAAAAAATCTTCAAAATATGAAGCTTAGGAATGTTATCCTGATGGCAGTGATGGCGGTATTTTGTTACCGTTACGTTGCTGCTAACCATCAGAAGACGTATATCGTTCACATGGACAAGTCTGTCATGCCATCGCCATTATCCGACCACATGCAGTGGTATCATACTACAATGAGATCGGTGTCCAAGTCCTCCGAAATATTGTATGCCTACAACAAGGTTATGCATGGCTTCTCTACGAGGCTCACGGTTGATGAAGTGGAGCTACTTAAACAACAACACGGGATTGTGTCTGTTGAAGAAGAACCAGTATACCAGCTTCATACCACACGATCACCTGAGTTTCTTGGACTAGAAAGAGGTGACGTCATGCTTCCAGAGTCCAAGTCAGGAGGTGATGTCATCGTTGGAGTGGTGGACACCGGTGTGTGGCCTGGAAGTAAGAGTCTAGATGATACCGGTTTTGCCCCTATTCCCAGTAGGTGGAGAGGTAAGTGTGAGACCGGTAGAGGCTTCAACAAATCTAGTTGTAACCGAAAACTGATCGGTGCGAGGTACTTCTTAAAAGCATATGAAGCTTCAATGAACGGGACATTTGACGAGAATGTGGAAACAAGGTCTCCAGTAGACGATGAAGGACATGGAACACACACTGCGACTACAGCAGCTGGTTCAACGGTCACTGGCGCCAGTCTGTCTGGTTATGCAAAAGGAACCGCACGTGGGATGGCTCCTCATGCTAGGTTGGCTGTTTATAAAGCATGCTGGAAAGGAGGATGCTTTGGCGGTGACGTCCTAGCTTCATTAGAGGCGGCAATCACGGATGGTGTTGATATATTATCAATGTCTCTTGGCCGCCCGGCCATTGATTATGTCTATGATCACTTTGCTTATGCATCGTTTAAGGCAGTATCCCATGGAATATTCGTATCATTCTCTGCAGGCAATGAGGGGCCCAATCCTCATACTGTAAAAAACGTCTTCCCGTGGGTAGTTACAGTTGGCGCATCAAGTCTGGACCGTGATTTTCCTGCCTATGTTACCCTTGGGAACGGAAAGAAACTCTCCGGAGTGTCATTGTTTAGTAGTGAGGAACCATTATCAGGTTCCATGGTCCCACTGGTTTTCGCTGGTAATATCAGCAACATAACAAATAGTAATTTTTGTTATCCAGGTACCTTGCCACCAGGAAGTGTTACCGGAAAAATTGTCATGTGTGAGATGGGGTTGTTTTCAGGCTTGCAAAAGGGTATGGTGGTAAAGGCAGCTGGTGGTGTAGGAATGATCCTAGCTAACACTGTTTACCTCTTGAAAGAACTTGATGTCGACTTCCACCTCATACCAACTGTGGTCGTGGATAAGAGAGCTCATGATGCGATCAAGAGCTATATAGCCTCGAATCGTAATTCAAAGGCTAAAGTTACATTTCAAGGAACCAAATTAGGCGTCCAACCATCCCCCATAGTCGCAGAATTCAGTTCCAGGGGTCCAAATCCAATAACACCATATCTACTCAAACCTGATATCATAGCACCAGGAGTAAGTATTCTAGCTGCTTGGACTGGTAGAACAAGTCCCACTGGACTACAACATGATCCACGACGTGTGGAATTTAATATCATTTCGGGAACATCGATGGCGTGTCCACACGTAAGTGGGTTAGCAGTACTACTCAAAATAGCGCACCCAGAATGGAGTCCAGCGGCAATGCAATCTGCACTTATGACCACTGCATATAACACATACAAAAATGGTAAAGAGTTGCTGGACGTTGTAACTGGAAAGCCAGCAACCCCCTTTGATTTAGGTGCAGGACATGTTGACCCGGTTTCCGCCCTTGATCCCGGTCTTGTTTATGATGCCTCTGCTGATGACTACCTGAGCTTCCTTTGTGCTTTGAATTACAGTTCTACTTCTATTAAGGTGTTTTCAGATGGAAGGTTCAAATGTATCAAAGGAAAGAAATACAAGGTCGAAGATCTTAATTACCCATCTTTTGCTGTTCCTTTGCCGACATCTTCACGACTAACCGTCGTTAAGTACACAAGGACTTTGACTAATGTAGGCACTCCAGCAACTTACAAGGTTTCCACATCCTCAAAGACACATGCTGTTAAGATCAAAGTTGAGCCAGAAGAGTTAATTTTCGTCAAGAAAAACGAAAAGAAGATGTATACTGTGACATTCACTGCTACTTCTATGCCTCCGGGAACTAGTAGCTTTGGTAGTCTAGCATGGTATGGAGGTAAATACGTTGTTAGTAGTCCAATTGCTTTTAGTTGGAACTGACCAGCTGTAAACAATATATCGTAATGTTTGTTGGAGTTCTGTCACATGTATGTTTGGAAGTCCAAGTCATGCATGTTTGCATGTGATTGTTGAAGTTTGAATAAACACGTGTTTTGAACACAGTCATAGGTTACCGAGTCTTTTGTTTATTTCCTGCTTTCTAGGCATCAGTTATTGTTTCGTTTAATTATTTCCGTCGAGTTGTATCTATTTAAAGGCACTTGCCATTTCAATGAAGTTTATCAGATTGTGAGTTAATATAATACCAGTGTACACTTAAATTTGGTTTTGTGTAATTTACACATACGGTCCATCTATTAATTTAAGAAAAAAGACATAATTAGTCCTTAGTTGGAGGTTGGACGTGACAGACGAGAGGGGCCGGTGCGGGTGGGTCCGATGCAGATGCTGATGACGAGATGGAGGGGTAGATAGATTTGTACTTTTGTTTTATGTGTACAAAATCATTGTATTTATGTATGCAGTTTTATTTATGATGGTTTTGTTATGTTTGTTTGGTTGTTTGTAATGGTTGTATATGATGTTTATATATGTGATTTTATTTACGAGTAGTTTAACACGCGAAAAAAACTCTTAGTTTTACGTCTCAAAACGAAAATTAAAACAAAAGTTTTATAATAAAAAAGACGTGACCGGATTTTAAAAACTATAACTACCGATTTTTACAAACTCTTAACGTGATAAAACCAAAAAAAAAATCGTTATTCATTTTTTACATCTCAAACTGATAATCGAGGTAACCGGGTTTTAAAAACTATAACTACCGATATTTACAGACTCTTAACGTGATAAAAACAAAAAACCAAAAGAAAAAATATAAGTCGTGATTCAATTTTTACATCACAAACTGATAATGAAGGTGATCAGATTTTAAAAACTATAACTATCGATTTTTCTAAACTCTTAACGTGATAAAAACATACATATGTAATTTAAAAAAAAAATAAGTAAGGGGTGACGTTTAGCCCTATATGTGACGTATACACCACCAAAACCCTAAAACCCAACTCAACCCTAAAAAAAACCCACCAACATATCCCGACATTCTCTGGCGCGCTGATTCCATAGTCCGGTGGATAAAGGTGACGGATTGCCTATACGTGACCTTTGGTGAACGTCACATTTAGCCCTATACGTGATGTTTAGGGCAGGTACAGATAGATGGTGTCTCTAATAATCAAACTCATTTCTCTTCCATATACTTTTATCTTTATAGCACATGCTAATATTTAGTTCATGTTTCACATCCACTTTTCTTTATCTTAAGAAGCACTGTTACATATTTTTTAGATATGCTCTCTTAATGGAGAAAATAAAAACATATCTTTGATTAGTTTGTTTACATATGGTTTATCATGGAAATGCTACTTATGGTACTAAGTCTGTAGCATCGAAATGGGAGGGATTGGATACACTAATTGTAATTGTACCATCTATACTATATAATAAATAAAGGTTTTTAGTGTCACATGTCGATTTCATATTTATTCTTATCATGTTTTTCTCGCCTCTCTCTCTCTTATTAAATAGTAATCTAATTATGGATAATAATTATTTAATTATGGATAATAATTATTAGACATTAACTAAATGAATTTATAATGAACTAACATTTATCAATTATATAAAAAAATAATACTAGACTGGAAAAAAAATGTTTTAAAAATTAACTTAACAGAATTTGTAACTGTCACGTCAAAATAGATTTTTAAAGACATACTTTGACGCGCGTATGTGTTAACAGATTATATTATATGTGTAATACACGGGTTTATTTTACCGGTGTAATACATATGTTTTTAAAGATATAAATTTTTATTACTTAATATATAACGTTACATTAATTTATTCAACTCGTGTAATACATGGTAGTCTAACCTAGTCATATAATATACACATGTATAATTGTAAGAGCTTGATGGCCATTTCAGACCTCTCATAGTGAGAAGAAAATCATCCTATCTTGATTGCATAAAAGATGGATATATGATCACATCGAACTTGTTGATAATCAGGACATCGTCTAAGCCAGACATAATCATCCGATGCCGAGATTATGCTTAAACCGATCATGAAAAATACAAGGACTAATATAGTTAATCGATGCCGAGATTATGCTTAAACCGATTAAAAAAGTTTGTTAATCGATGCCGAGCCGATCATGATAAAAACAAGGACTTATAACATAGTAAAACTTTATATTCATGTTAATATTAACCAGACATAAAAGATAAGAAGACATAAAACCGTTTTTTTATGTTTAAAAGCACTTTCTATAGCATAAAACATATGCCCCTCCCCCTCCTACTGGTTGTACCCCCCTGAACGGAATAGTAAATTCAATTTTCGGTTCGATTAACGGATATATATTTTTTTAAATTCGGTTTATTTTTTAACCGAATAAGTGATAACTATATATGTTGAATTCAATTTATACATTTTGTTTTGAAATTCAGTTTATTCGGTTGAATTCGGTTCCGTTAGACAATTTCATAATACGGTTCTGTTCGACTAACGGATAAGCCTAAAAAAATAAAAATCGATTAATCTGAACCAAAAAGCCGAAAACCGAAACGCTGAACACCTCTATCGCCGCTAACCTCAACTACTGCAAATACAAGCCCGACCCGCCACATCCGATAAAATAAATTAAGACTTATTTAAAAACTCTTTTTCTAATTGGTATTTTATTTTTTCATATACCGTTTTTAAAAAATATTCATATAAAGTTTTTTTATAAAAACTATAAAATATGTTTTTTTAAGTTGGCGTTATGTATTCAACCCATAATTAATATTTATGATAAAGTTAGTTAATTAGATTTTTTTTAAACATTTAAAAGGCAAAAGAAACAAAAAAGTTAAAACTGTATTTATAGAGAACTTAAGGGAAGAAGTACGACAGGTAAAATTCATATTAAGAGGGTACGTATAGCACAACCCGTTATTAAACATGTGTTTGAACTCAGTCATAGATTACCGAGTCTTTTGTTTATTTCCTGCTTTCTAGGCATCAGTTATTGTTTCGTTTAGTTATTTCCGTCGAGTTGTATCTATTTAAAGGAACTTGCCATTTCAATGAAGTTTATCAGTTTGTGAATTAATATACGAGTGTACACTTAAATTTGGTTTTGTGTAATTTACACATATGGTCCATCTATTAATTTAAGAAAAAGACATAATTAGTCCTTATCAGGTAAAAGAAATACCCTTGTCTTTAATAGAAAAAAAACTAACATAGTTAAAGACAGGGGTCTAATTGAGACAATCAGTTAACCACATGAAGAAAAAAATTCAAATTAAAACTAATGAACCAAAACCGTTATTTTGACCAAAACACATGAGTCAAAAACGAATTTTACTCTAAATATAAACTATGCATAAGTATATATGTTGGTGATGTTATAAAAGGTATCTCGCTTTTAAAATCGGTCCGACTAGTAAATCAGTAAAACAGCCGGCTCGGTTATGAAAACATTGATTAGAAGCATGCCGATGTGGATTTCCTACCGCACAACATTTACTTAATTTTAATTTAAGTAGAATGTTTTCACATCTAGAAACATATTTTGAAAATTTCCAAGTATGTGCCCTTGTTAGAGTCCCAAATAGTGCATTGATGTAATGGTTACAAAGACATATATATATAGACATATATATACATATATATATATATAGGGGCATGTTCTTTTGAGAACCAACTATATATTGAGAACCGAAAGTACCGCACAAAACGCGTACATATCACTTTAGTGAAAAAAGTAAAATTCAACAACAATGTTTTATTTATCTCTTCCCACTCTTAGTTTTAGTTTATCTCCCCTCTTCTGAATTTTTTTAAGAAAAGTATAAAAATATGCATATATGCATTCATTTGTGCATATAGTGTGAGTGCATATATGCTTTTAAAAAAACGACTATAAATTCGAGGTCTTTTAAAACCAAATCTTAAACATATTGAAATGTACATGAATTCATTATTCATGGTACCAGAACGTTACCGTCAATCGATATAACCCAATATATATATATATATATATTACTATATTTCACACCCATATGCCATGTCAAAAGCTTCATATACTTTCATCACCAAAATCGAAATATCGGAAAAAATATCAAAATGGACATTTGATCAAAAAAGTTATCTAAATTTGACACCCTCATTTTGCCGGCTAAAACATGGACACCCTTCACATTAGCCGCCTCAAATTTTCGTGCCCAAATTCCATTTGACAAAGTACGAACCAATGGGAGTGCGACACGTGGCCAGCTTGGCAGGCTAATAGACGGCTATAGCCGTCTAATCATGTTAGTCGACTATTGCCGTCTATGAGCCGGCTAAGCCTCCGCTTTTTTTCTGATTCTCGGATTGGATGGCTTAGCCGGCTCCTTTCAGTTTTTTTTAGCGGGCTAAAAGTGATACTTAGCCAGGTAATTTTTTTTTTAATTTTAGAGTTGGTTTTATACTTTCATAATGGTTTTGAAAACCATATTTGTTTTGCATACTAAGCCATCCAAACCAAGCCAGGAATGGAGCCGGCTCAAGCCAATTCGAAAATCGGAAAAAATCAGAGGCTTAGCCGGCTATAGCAGTCTATTAGCCGGCTAAGCCTACCATGTGTCGCACTCCCATTGTTTCATACTCTGTCAAATAGAAAATGAGCATGAAAATTTGAGCCGGCTAATGTGAAGGATGTCCATGTTTTAGCCGGCTCAATGAGCGTGTCCATTTTAAATAACTTTTTTGATCAACTATTAATTTTTGTATTTTTCTTTTTATCTAAAGGAAAATGTCAATGAAAATTTCATTTTGAAAATTAATTTCTTGAATCGGTCGCTTCTAGTAGTAAGGCATTAGGTTAGCCATCATTTTCTAAGTTAATTATGTTACACCTTTTTTTTTAAAGGCAAATTATGTTACACCTAAGCGTATTTTTCATATTTTTAATTAATAAGTTGGATATATTTCAAAGTTTTAATTTTCCTCTAGAACTAAAATATATATATATTAATAACCTTACATGACGGATAAGCATATACTTTTCCTGTGTGTTTTTAAGTTATAAATAGCAATAGCCACCTCACTTCAAATCCAACCCAAAAATCTTAAGAAGATGAAGCCAATTAGGAATATAATTGTCTTGATGGCTGTAATGGCGGTAATTTGTTACCGTTACGTGGCTGCAGACCAGAAACACCATCAGAAGACGTATATCGTCCACATGGACAAGTCTGTCATGCCGTCGCCATTTTCCGACCACGTGCACTGGTATCATACTACAATGAGATCGGTGTCCAAGTCCTCCGAAATGTTGTATGCCTACAACAAGGTTATGCATGGCTTCACCACCAGGCTCACTGTTGAGGAAGCCGAGCTACTTAAAAAACAACACGGGACTGTGTCCGTTCAAGAAGAGACGATATATGAGCTTCATACCACACGATCACCCGAGTTTCTTGGACTAGAAAGAGGTGACGTCATGCTTCCAGAGTCCAAGTCAGGAGGTGATGTCATCGTTGGAGTGGTGGACGCCGGTGTGTGGCCTGGAAGTAAGAGTCTAGATGATACCGGTTTTGCCCCTATTCCCAGTAGGTGGAGAGGTAAGTGTGAGACCGGTAGAGGCTTCAACAAATCTAGTTGTAACCGAAAATTGATCGGTGCCAGGTATTTCTTGAAAGGTATGAAGCGTCGATCAACGGAATATTTGATGAGAATGTAGAAACGTGGAACACACTGTGCGACTACAGCAGTTGGTTCAGCAGTCACCGACGCTAGTCTTTATGGTTATGCAAAAGGAACCGCACGTGGGATGGCTCCTCATGCTAGGTTGGCTGTTTACAAAGCGTGCTGGAGTGGCCGCCCACGATGCACAAGTACCGACTTACTAGCTGCATTTGACACGGCAATTAGTGTAGTAAAGGGCATGAGTTAGTTTCCTTCTTTTGCTGGTTATCTTCTTTCTTTATGCAGGCCTTACCATGGGTGAACAAAGAGACAATTAAAGAAATTCGCCTTTAAAAAAAAACTAGCTAGTGAGCTAAAGTATCACCGAGGTTGGTGTGGCTTAGGTAAAGCCTTTTAAAGCACCCAGGTTTGTGAGGTATTAGGTTCAAGTTCCACAACAGTAAAGACATTCGTCGTTCTAAAAAAAACTAGCGAGCTAAAGTACAATAATAAACATCCAATAAATAAAAAGGTTTCCAATTAAAGAATTAAGTTAACCAATAAAACAGTTAATCTAATTTAGAAAATAAAATGACTTGTATGATTTTGAAGTTGTTTTATACTTTAGTGTATGAGTAGAATCTTAACATGATTTATATGATTATTATTGTATGATTTTTTTTTATTTTAAAGTGCGCATTATTAAAATTTTGGTGACCACAATTTTCTTTCTCTATGATATTATGACAATGGCAAAAGATTCTTGAGTTCGTTACTATTACTGTCCTCTATTGATCTACACCTCCTTGCTAAATCAAATAATTTTAAAAAACAAAGCACATGACTACACTAGTTTTGAAATCTATCAATTATTATCATCGATGTAAATTCCATGAAACAAAATACATCTTGGATGATATAAGCGACCATAATGTTGTTGCAGAATTTGATGGTCAAATTATTAAAGTAATAACCTTGAAATATGTGGCCAAGACACCTACCATTATAGTGTTATCTATATCTATACTATCTAATAAATAAAGATTTTTCGTAGCACATGTCGCCTCCATGTTTATTCTTATCATTTTTTCCGGATCTCTATCTTATTAATTACATCTATATCTTTTAATAATAATAATATATTTTTAAAGAAAATACTAACTATGGTAATAAAATACATTTATTTTAAATTATCCCTTATTATAAGAAAGTTTGAAATCTAATTATGTAATTTTTATTTTCAATCAAATACTAATTATAAAAGTCAAATTACATTAAATAGTAATCAACGTATTTTCGAAACCCAATTATATATTAATTTTTACATATTCTGAATTTTGTTTTCTATCCTTAGTATATGTAATAAATTTTTACACATGTATAATATATACATAAAGATTTAAGAATTTTATATATTGATATTTTTAACCTTGTGTGTATTACACGAGTTCTAAGCTAGTTTCAAGAATAATAATAATAATGGAGCTTTAAAAGGGGTAAACAGAGAAAAAGGAGGGGTCAAGTTATGTTTTTTTGAATCGTGGGATGTTTTATTAAAAAATACGAGCCTGGCAAGTTGTTAGAAACACAAGTACGGGTAAGAAGTTATAATAACTGAGAATTCAAATTGAAATTACACCGGTATTTCCATTCTAAGAGATTAAGATTTGTCTACTTCTCACCCATAGAAAAGAGACGCCTTGATGTCCTCCATTATCTTGTGTAACGAGATTGATTTATTGTTGAACGCCTTATCATTTATGGCTCGGCAAGTTGTTGAAAATATAACCGTTCAAATTGTAATATTTAGTTGCATAAATATGCTTATTACATGATTAGTATATTTAATGTCTTTTATGGAATAAAGATGAATGTGAGGGACCTGGATGGATGCTTAAGGAAGTGTAAGGGTTGAAAGGGGCATCTTGAAGACATGAAGGTGCAGTGTCCTGGAGAGTGCAAGGTTTTAGTTGCAAAGTTGGTAAAGGGGGATCTTCATGGTGTCAAATATGTCAGGTAATTGTGTGATGTCTGGTCTGGTTATTGTGTCAAGTATTTTTCATCATTATATTATATGTATTCATCATTGTGTTTTACGATTTAAATAATTTCGTGTTATTTTTGTCACTGTTTTTATGTATAATTATATATAACATAGTGTTACAAAAGTATTTGACACAATGACCTGACATTAAACACAATGACCAGACCTGACATATTTGACACAATGATCAATATGACCATACCTGACATTATACACAATGACGAGCGAATTACACATTGAGCTAGAAAACGTAATTTTTTCATTTTTGTATATAACGACACTATACTCGTTTTAAAAAACAGCAGTTTCTATGAAAATTTTTATGTTGGATATTATCAATCATTGGTGAAACAAGAAATAATAAAGATTTAAAAATTATAAATAACAAATAATGAAGATTAAAAAATCTATAAAATTGTATTTTAAGATAAGATATAATTGAATTTTTCTTATGATTTAGTAATTTTTAATAAAATATTAGAATAAATTTTAGATATTTAACTATTTAACATCATTACTATTTAGAGATAAATTCATTTCAGAACACTTAAATATTGCGAGAACAAGGGGAACAAACTTAAATCGTTTATTTTTTTTGATCTATGATTTTTTTTTAAGTTTATACTTATTACATACAAATATGTATGTTTATGTACATAAAATCAATCAAACTAATTTTTTTATATATTTTTATATATTTAAAAGTTCCATACACAAGTGTAGGTAAAAAAAACCTACATATGAATTACATATGTGTAGGTATGTATATAAACGGATTTTTTTCATATTTTTTTGTTTGAATTTCATTAAAAACAAATAAACATTACATTTATATATTTTTCTTGTATTTTAAAATTTTTTGAGATTGAAAACGTGAATGATTCTTTTTGTTCAGCGTGTTCTCGCAATATTTAGTGTTCTGAATTAAACTATCCCCTTACTATTTAATATGAGAGAGAGAAGCGAGAAACAAAAATTTAGATTTAAACAGAAGTCGACGTACACGTAACAAGTATAGTTATTCATTTATCATAATATAGGTTAGAAACCCGGTATATTATACATATGTTAAATAAATACAATGTTATATATACTTAGTAATAATCATTTTTCAAACCGTAAAAAAACTATTTTCATAATTTTTCCAATAGTTAATACATTCCGAGATTAGATATATGATGCATACGTGAATATGACATCACTTAGCACAAAGATGAAACGGCCAAACACAAAATCCTCCTCAACCTTAAAAATAAATGAATAAATACATGTATATAAAAGTGTGATGTGAAGATATAATGATAGCCATTTCACTTCCATATACTTTATCTTTATAGCACATGCTAATAAAGTAATAGTTATGAACGTGAAGAAGACACCACTTAGCACAAAGATAAATAAAAAAAAAATTTAAAATTAGTTGAGATTAGTCCTCCACATTTTGATGGTTTATTTGCCAATTGTAAACAAACATATTTCGAAAACTGATTCAAATGTTTACTATCATAAAATTTTATTTCTTATTTTAATAAATCACTAACTATTATAACATGTATCACTCTATGATGCATTTTCATCCTTATTTTCCCGTCTCTCTCTCTTAATTAAATAAGAGGCCATGTGTCACTCTCCGGTGACCGCTTACCTTTATTTTCCCGTTTTTTTCTCATATTAAATAATGATATTAAATAATACCCATTTACGACCGTTTTGCGACCGAAACAACCGTCACATATGCCTCCGTGTGTAATGGTCTACTGCGACCGAAATTGCGACCGGTGGTGAATTTGCGACTGATTTTAGCGACCGGACCTGTGGTCACAATTTCTGCGACTGTTTTGAGACCGACCTTTGTTACGACTGTTTTTGCAACCGATCTTTGTTGAGACTATTTTGCGACCGACCTTTGTTGCGACTGTTTTGCGACCAGAACTAAAAAAAAATCCTCTGTTTTCCAGTAATTTCCAGATTTAAAAAAAAATCAGAAATATTAAAATAAACATTCTAGATGGGTAAACGATGTTTGTGTATTTATCCTAGAAAATCTAGGAATTGTTTTTAAAAAAATCATCTGTTGTAATCAAATTAAAGCATTAGCTACTGCTGCTATCTAAAATGGGTAAGCTATCTAAAATGGGTAAACTATATGGGAAAACAATAAACCAAAAAGAGGTCTGTTCCATATTGAAAATAGTGTACACTACATCGTGATTTATAGAATTTATACTATAAATAAAAATCAAATTTAAAAAATATATAATACGTACATGAAATATTTATTTATGTTGCTTATAAATTGTAGCCTCCTCATGGATTCATTCATTTAAGCCATTAATCAAGAAACAAGAAGAAGATAGAAAACATGATTGACTATAAACCAATATTCGATTGATACAAGGAATCAACGATTTTACATGTGTTTATTCGCCCTATATATACAAACACAATCTTGAAGGGATGGAACGACTTGACCCTAAAGCCTACGCAGTGGCGAAGCTTGAAGAAAACCCCCGGGGGGGTCGGGATTTTTTTTCCTATCATGGAGGTGCCAGAACTATAAAATTTTCACCCGAATACATATAAATTAACACTATTGAGCGAAAAATCGACCGAATACGTATAAATTAACACTAGTGAGCGAAAAATCGGGATGGGCCGGGGCCCATCCGGGCCCCAACAAAGATTCGCCCCTGAGCCTACGATAGTATCCTTTCAAGGCTTTGCAGTTTCTAACTTTCAGTGTGTACACAAATGACCCATAGTCTATTAATATATATATATATATATATAGACACACACACACTTTATAATAAATAAAGGTTTTTAATGACACATGTCGTATCCATATTTATTGTTATAATTTTTTCTCGCCTCTTCTTCTTATTAAATAAGTTTTTTAATAAAATTATATTTTTAAAGAAAATACTAATTATACTAATAAAATATATTTATTTTTACATTATCATTTATTATAATAAACTTTAAAATCTAATTATGTAACTTTTATTTTCAATCAAATAGTAAAAGAATATCAAATTATATTAAATAGTTAATAACGTATTTTTGAAACCCAATTATATATTAATTTTTACATATTTTGAATTTTGTTTTCCATCCTTAATATATTTAATACATTTTTACAACTGTAACATATAAATATAAATATTTAAAATTTTATTTATTAATATTTTTCACCTCGTGTGTAGTACACGAGTTCTAAACTAGTACATAATAGACACAAACATAACTTTACACTAATTATACTTATGACCCGTTAAACTTATATATATGACAATTAGGCTAACAATAATTAACACATGCCGCATATGTGTAGATGGCGTCACCTAGCACAAAGATGATACGGTCAAAAACAAAATCCTTCTTAACCTTAAAACTAAATAAATAAATACAAATATATTGAAGTGTAATATGAGGATAATCGGGTGTTGTTGGGGACACCGCTGAGTTTTTTTTCACACCTGACCTAGCTGTCACATATAGGTTTACACGTGAAGGTTGTGACCCAACCGTCACGTATCGGCCTAAACGTGACGGTATGTCTCTCGTGAGTCCGAGAATAAAAAGGACACCGATGATACGAGGTTAATACGAGGTTGTGCAGCCTGCAATAAGGGAACCCTAACGGTCACGTATAGGCCAATACGTGACGATTGTGTACGAGGTTGTTTTGACAGAAAGTTAACGTTGACAGTGTTGTCGGACACCTAACCTAACCTAGTCTTTATGAGCGTGTCCATTTTAAATAACTTTTTTGATCAACTATTAATTTTTGTATTTTTCTTTTTATCTAAAGGAAAATGTCAATGAAAATTTCATTTTGAAAATTAATTTCTTGAATCGGTCGCTTCTAGTAGTCAAGGCATTAGGTTAGCCATCATTTTCTCAGTTAATTATGTTACACCTTTTTTTTTTAAGGCAAATTATGTTACACCTAAGCGTATTTTTCATATTTTTAATTAATAAGTTGGATATATTTCAAAGTTTTAATTTTCCTCTAGAACTAAAATATTTATATTAATAACCTTACATGACGGATAAGCATATACTTTTCCTGTGTGTTTTTAAGTTATAAATAGCAATAGCTACCTCACTTCAAATCCAACCCAAAAATCTTAAGAAGATGAAGCCAATTAGGAATATAATTGTCTTGATGGCTGTAATGGCGGTAATTTGTTACCGTTACGTGGCTGCAGACCAGAAACACCATCAGAAGACGTATATCGTCCACATGGACAAGTCTGTCATGCCGTCGCCATTTTCCAACCACGTGCACTGGTATTATACTACAATGAGATCGGTGTCCAAGTCCTCCGAAATGTTGTATGCCTACAACAAGGTTATGCATGGCTTCACCACCAGGCTCACTGTTGAGGAAGCCGAGCTACTTAAAAAACAACACGGGACTGTGTCCGTTCAAGAAGAGACGATATATGAGCTTCATACCACACGATCACCCGAGTTTCTTGGACTAGAAAGAGGTGACGTCATGCTTCCAGAGTCCAAGTCAGGAGGTGATGTCATCGTTGGAGTGGTGGACGCCGATGTGTGGCCTGGAAGTAAGAGTCTAGATGATACCGGTTTTGCCCCTATTCCCAGTAGGTGGAGAGGTAAGTGTGAGACCGGTAGAGGCTTCAACAAATCTAGTTGTAACCGAAAATTGATCGGTGCCAGGTATTTCTTGAAAGGTATGAAGCGTCGATCAACGGAATATTTGATGAAAATGTAGAAACGAGGTCTCCGGTGGATGATCATGGACATGGAACACACTGTGCGACTACAGCAGTTGGTTCAGCAGTCACCGACGCTAGTCTTTATGGTTATTCAAAAGGAACCGCACGTGGGATGGCTCCTCATGCTAGGTTGGCTGTTTACAAAGCGTGCTGGAGTGGCCGCCCACGATGCACAAGTACCGACTTACTAGCTGCATTTGACACGGCAATCACTGATGGTGTCGATATATTATCAGTGTCGGTTGGAATCCCGGCTTCTGAATTTTTCTATGATCCTGTTGCTCAGGGAGCATTTAAGGCTGTATCCCATGGAATATTCGTATCAGCCTCTGCAGGCAATAGCGGGCCAACTCCTCAAACCGTATTAAACGAATCCCCATGGGTAATTACAGTTGGCGCATCAAGTCTGGACCGTGATTTTCCTGCCTATATTACCCTTGGAAACGGAAAGAAATTATCCGGAGTATCATTGTACAGTAGTGAGGAACCGTTACCAGGTTCCATGGTGCCATTGGTTTTCGCGGGTAATATCCGTAACATAACAAATAGTAACTTTTGTGTTGACGGTTCCTTTCCACCCGGAAGCACTACAACAATATCACCCTATACCGACGACTTTTTTTGACCCTATAGCGACGAGTTGTCGTCGGGATAGCTTATGCCGACGACATATCGTCGGGATAGGTGTCGTCGGGATTGCTTCGTCCCAATAGCCCAAGATTGTCGTCGGTATAGCTGTCGTCGGTATAGGTCAGCCTATACCGACGACATGTCGTCGGTATAGGGTCTAATTAAATAATTCAAAAAGAAATTCTATACCGACGACATGTCGTCGGTATAGGTTCTAATTAAATAATTCAAAAAGAAATTCTATACCGACGACATGTCGTCGGTATAGGGTTTTTTTCATTTTTTTAAATAATTTTTAAAAAGACCTATCCCGACGACATGTCGTCGGTATAGGTTTTTTTCATTTTTTTTAATATTTTTTAAAAAAGTCCTATCCCGACGACATGTCGTCGGTATAGGTCTTTCTGTTTTTTTTTTAATTTTTTAATTTTTAATATTTTTCCAGAAATATTAAATTTCTTAAAACAAAAACCTGCAAATAATTATATATAAACCATTCAAACATTCAAATCCAATAAAAACTAATATCCGAAACGTAAAACAAGCATACAAATTGTTCGACCCACAAACTTGTCCGACAAATCAAACATTCAAAACACAAAAATATGTAAATTGTTCAAGACAACACCACACCAACTACAAAGGCTCAACAACTCCAAGCTAGTTATCATCGCTACTAGTTCGGCGCTCCCACATTTGACGCATTTGATCCATTTGTCGTTGCATTTCAAGCATTTGTTGATTATGCACACGACGTTCTTCCTCTAGTTGTTGATTTTGCAATCGTTGTTCTTCCTCTCGTTGGGCTTCGCGTTGTTGTTGTTCTTGGAATTGTTGTTGAAGACTAGCCACACGTTGATCAACGTCTTGCCAATGTGGTTGTGGAGGGGGAGTACCGAACACATCCGGTGTGGGATTACTCACCACACGACCAACACCCCGGATATGGCCACGCCGATGACCTAAGGCACGCTCCATGCATGCAAACTCATCAATAGTGGATGTGTCACCACCAGACTCAGCAGATGATATTGTATACTCCTCTTGTATTCGGTCCTGCATTAAACAATGTAATAAACAATCAGTTGACTATTTTACTAAAATTCGACAGCATAACTGCTGTAAAATGGATAACCAACCTTTTAAACTATAAGTAATAGACGACCCAAATTCACAAATTCCAATCAACCAACACTAATAACAACAAATACTAATAATACTAGCAAACATATTCAACAATTGGCCTCACAACAAATACTAATAATACTAGCAAACATATATTCAACAATTGGCCTCGAGTTGGATGTACTAAGTCTATTAAAGTGTGTTTGTGTCATTTTGACCCGTTTAAAGTTACAGTTGGATGTTCCAAGTATATTAAAGTGTGTTTGTGTCATTTTGACCCGTTTAAAGTTACTGTAAGTCTGACTCATGTTACCGAACGGATTAAAACCATCAGCAGCCAAACCTAAGCGGACATTCCTTGGTTCTTTAGCAAAATCCGGATATCTTTCATCAAATTCTTGCCATTCCTTCCCATCAACCGGATGTCGCATCATACCATCCGTTGAGCGTCCAGTATTATGCCATATCATATATTTTGCCGTTAATCTTGAACTATACCTTCGTCGAAGCCGTGAAGTTAAAGGAAAGTAGCGCAACACTTTCTGTGGTACTTTCTTCCCCTTTGTGTTTTTGTCAACCCATCTGCTCTCATTACAAACCGGACAGTTTTGCATTGATTCATTCTCCTTCCAAAACAGTGCACAATCATTAATGCAAGCATGGATAGACTGATATCCTAACCCAATCTTACTCAGTTTCTTCTTAGCTTCATAGTGTGATGCTTGAACGTGATTTTCCTTTGGCAATGCAGTTTGTAGAAGCTCTAACAGTTGGTCAAACGAACAATTCGTCCATTTGTTGATAACTTTGATATGCATCAATTTGGCTATGAAGTTTAGGGAAGACATTTGACTACAACCGGGGTATAACTCCTTATTTAGCTCCTCAAACAACGCATCAAACTCTGGGTCTAAACCAGTTCCATCTTCATCTATATTATCCTCGTTTGTATTTTGCTCTGCCATCACATCATCTATGGCATCAAACATCTCATTATTTGTTGTTATAGTTATTGGAGGAGTTGGTGTTGTTCTTGGGGCAAAAAATGATGCTATCTCCGCCACACGAGGATGTTGTTCACCATGATAAATCCAATTCTGATATGATTGTAGAAACCCACGGTCATGTATGTGGCCATATATCGTCTTCAAATCCTGTCGACACGCATTACAACAACGTCTACACGGGCAAAACGCTCTACCTCGACCGTCGACATGGTTCTTGGCCGTCTCTATAAAGTTGCGAAGACCGCTTAAGAAAGCCGGAGAATTCCGATTTCCCAGTGTAACCCAACTTTTATCAATTTCCATATCTAGTGTCATATCTATTGTGTTATAAGCATACACATATACATGCATGTAATAAATTATATAATTTAATGTATGTGATTTGATCGGTACTCTAAGGCGGTGGATCCTAACCCACTTTTTGAATATTCTATCTTATATGTATACATTTTAACGAGTTGACTATTTAAGAATAAATCAGCAGCATTTCCCCTTAACTCCTCAAGTATGCAGATAAACCGCAACCTCGAAGGAGTAAAGAGAAATAGCTACCAATTTTTTTCTTAAATGTCAACCCGTTAAAATGTATACATATCCTAAATAAGATAGAATATTCAAAAAGCAGTCCCAAAGGGGACAATCCAAAATTTATCTCTATCAGATAAATTTCGGACGGGTATATTCTAAAGGGTTATCCTAAATAAACATACTAGTGTACACAATATGAGACATGACATACATAAACAAAGACGTACATAAATGACATTACGGGTGTAAGCCTTTTTCTTATTTATTTTATAAAATTATAAAATATATATTTTTTTAATATATAAGTAATAGTATTTATAAAATTATGATAAACGAGCCGTTTACAGCCTAAATGAAATTAAAAATTAAATACACAAAGGCATAAAAGTCGGGATACATACCTTAAATAAATTCAATAAAACACAAATATGATGTTATTCACACCTCGTCAACCGTAATGAGTTCCGAACTTGCAACAAAATTAAATAAAGTTACATATACATACAAACATATATACATACATCCACAAATCATACAATTACATAAACATACATACAAATACATACAAACATACATACAAACATACATACACATATACATATATATTATATACAAACATACATAAATAAATGCCCAAATTCTCAAATTACATACATAAACACAATTCCATACATAAAAATACATACAAACACACATACACATATATACATACATATTATATACATACATAAATAAATGCCCAAATTCTCAAATTACATACATAAACACAATTCCATACATAAAAATACATACAAACACATATACACATATATACATACATATTATATACATACATAAATAAATGCCCAAATTCTCAAATTACATACATAATCACAATTCCATACATAAAAATACATACAAACACACATACACATATATACATACATATTATATACAAACATACATAAATGCCCAAATTCCCAAATTACATACACAAACACAATTCCATACATAAACATAATCAAAATTCATACAAACACACATACACAAATATATACCTACATATTATATACAAACATACATATATATACAAACATATATACATACATTCACAATTACATAAATACATAAACAATTATATACATACAAATCATACAATTACATAATCATACATACAAACATACATACACATATATACATACATATTATATACAAACATACATATATAAATGCCCAAATTCCCAAATTTCATCTAAACCTAATTTCACATCTAAACCTAATTTCATCATAAAATTTCATAAATATTTATAAAATCATTCATCTAAACCATATATACATACATACAAATAAACACAACAATATACATACAAACATACATCTAAACCTAATTTATAGAAAAATTACTAACCAAGTTTGCAAATTAGCTTCGAATAGCTTGAAATCCTCAAAAAATGGTCAAAGCTTCAAACACTAACAAAAATCAAAGAAATTAAGTAAAAACCCAAAAATGTTGATTTTTTGGTCAAAATTGAAACATAGATGTTAACTAACCTCAAAACCCGAGAGATTGGTGAAGATTGCTCCACAAAACACACCAAAAACGGGAAATCGCCAAAGAGAGAAGATGAGAGAGTTTTGGGGTTTTTTTCGTGGAAATGGGAAGCAGGAAGCTGTTTCTGGGTTTATTCTCGCTGAGACCTATACCGACGACATGTCGTCGGTATAGGCTCGAAAGTCGGCGCAATATGGTTTTGTCCCGACGACATGTCGTCGGTACAGGTTTGACCAGTTAATAAAGTTAAAAAGTCTATACCGACGACATGTCGTCGGTATAGAGTTTTCCCATAATTGTTTTTAATTTAAAAAAAAAAATTTTGACCGACGAATATTTATCAAATAAAAGAAAAACAAAAAGAAAATGGAAATTAACCTATACCGACGACATGTCGTCGGTATAGGCTCGAAAGTCGGCGCAATATGGTTTTGTCCCGACGACATGTCGTCGGTACAGGTTTGACCAGTTAATAAAGTTAAAAAGTCTATACCGACGACATGTCGTCGGTATAGAGTTTTCCCATAATTGTTTTTAATTTAAAAAAAAAAAATTTGACCGACGAATATTTATCAAATAAAAGAAAAACAAAAAGAAAATGGAAATTAACCTATACCGACGACATGTCGTCGGTATAGGCTCGAAAGTCGGCGCAATATGGTTTTGTCCCGACGACATGTCGTCGGTACAGGTTTGACCAGTTAATAAAGTTAAAAAGTCTATACCGACGACATGTCGTCGGTATAGAGTTTTCCCATAATTGTTTTTAATTTAAAAAAAAAAAATTTGACCGACGAATATTTATCAAATAAAAGAAAAACAAAAAGAAAATGGAAATTAACCTATACCGACGACATGTCGTCGGCACAGGTTTTCCCCAATTTTTCATTGGGCGCCATGTTTTCCCTCCATCTGCCTCAACCCTGTGCCGACGACATGTCGTCGGTATAGGGTCTCCCCTATTAAATTTTGGGTTTGGCCTATCCCGACGACATGTCGTCGGTATAGGGTGACCTATCCCGACGACAAGTGTCGTCGGTATAGGCTCCGTCGGCACAGGGTCCTTTTCTTGTAGTGAAGTGTTACTGGAAAAATTGTGATGTGTAACATGGAGTTTTTTTTTTGGAACGGTATATTTCAGCAAAAAATTTAGGTTAAAAGGGAAGTAAAAAAAAAAAGGTTTATGGTGTATCCGCTATTACCAATAGCGGATTAGGAGGAAGAAACTTGAAAAATCTGACACAACTGCGAATGTTGCAAGAGTTAACATAAGCCGCTATTCACAATAGCGGATTAGGAGAAATAAGCCGCTATTCACAATGGCGGATTAGGAAGAAATGGTTTACCCCGGTTAACCCAGTAACCACACTCCATCCGATAACCCAACTTCCATTTAACAAAGTTAACTCTCGTTAACTTTTTAACAAACAAACCAACCCCCACCTACCTTTAGTTAACTCCCGTTAAGTTTTTAACAAACAAACCAACCCCACCTACCTCCATTATCACAACCAAACAAATAAAACTCTGCTTTTAAAACCCAGCTTCTGCCCCTCTACAACATCACATGCAAACTTGCAAGACCCATTAAAACCCAGCTTTTACTTTTATAGTGATAAGGCTTGGGTTGGCAGTGATAAGGATTGGGTTGTTGACTATGAAGCTTGTGATAGTTAATTGAAGGTTTGGCAGTGACTGTTTAGTGATCAGTTGGGGTGCTGTTTTTTTGGCAGTGGCTTGAGATTAGGGTTTCTTGAGGAAGACGATGACCAGGGACGGAAAAAAAAACATAACTCCTAATCCGCTATTGGGAATGACGGATCACATTAAAATATCTCCTAATCTGCCATTGGGAAACTCGGATTACATAAAGTAGTATATTTAATAAAACCCTAATCCGGTTAGTTAATATATTTAATATATTTTTTCTTTTAATATATTTTTAAACAAACCCTTCCTTATCATCCGGATTGGTTGTACATATAGTTTTAATGCCTATGCGGATAGCGGATCAGACAGCCACCGGTGCCACAACCAACTGGTTTTGGATGTCTCGGTGGTTGTACGCGTCTTGTTGCTGGATCTTCGGGTTCATTATCATTTGGTGGACTGAAGCCTTCGGGTTGACTAAGTTGTAGGTCCAAGCTCATTTGAACCGGACTTAAATGTTGGTACCGCGGCTGTTGTACACTAAGACCAGTATAATCGTAATTCTGAAAGAGCCCCGGCTGGTCTGAGTACATCGCAGGAATCATATTACCAGAGGGAGTGTTGTCATTCACTCCCTTTGTAATTCTGAAAGTTTGAATTATCTGTAACCATCTACTTTCACAATGTCTTCATCTTTCTCATTCACTCCCTTTGTGGTACAGTTATATTATGGGGGTGAAGTGTCATACACGCAAGGGGTTGTTATGGGTGCTCCGGGAACTCGTACCACTACGTTTTTAGTTACTAGTCCACTCAGTTATTCTTAGTTGGTGGACAACATATGTAAATGTGTTCAACTTGACTGTCAGTCTTGTTGTCTAGAGTTAACACTCTACTATGAATACAATGGAGGTTCATTTACCTCACATATTAACCAAGAAAATGATATGTATATAATATACCAACTAGCTTCCATTGTTCCGGGTTACACTTGTAGAATTCATGTGAGGTGGACGACGGTAGTTCCCAACCAGCATCAACATGAATATGGTATGAGTTCCTCAGCCACTGTAGAAAACGACGAAGGTTATTTTACTTCCTTTTTATTTATTTATATCCTCAATGTTATGTCGTAAATGCTAATACATTTATTTTTTTTGTAAGACTCTCCTGCTGAAGAAATTGAAGACACGAAAGAGAGTGAACCCTCTGTTTCAGAATATGATACACAGGAGGACCACCCAATCCAGGAGGACCAGCCAATCCCTCCTTTGCCTCAGCATCAAAGTAAGGGGCTTACCTATTTCCCTGAACTTAATGTTGATGGCAGGGGAATAGATGAAGACTATATTCCCATGGATAATTTCGGGGAAGATGAAATGGAGTTTTGGGACGAAAAAGATCCCAAAATACGTTTAAATATGTATTTCACTTCGAAAGACCAAGTTGATTACGCAGTCAGAATGTGGAATATCAACCATAAAAGAGAGATCTTCATGGCAGATACCCGACCAAAGGTCTTGACGGCCAAATGTAAAAGTATCAAAGAAACAGACAACAACCGGCACGAAGACTCTCAACCATGTCTTTGGACATGCACCGCCAGAAAATTAAAAAATTCTCATTGTTTCAAAATGACAGTATGGACACCGGCTCACTCATGTTTCACCACTGTTTCTCGCAACAACAATCGGGCCTTAAGATCAAAAGTTGTAGCATCCCACATCCAAGAACAAATTCTTGCAAATGTAGCGTTGCCTATGAAACAAATTCAGTCTCTGATCAAAGAGAAACTGAACATTGATATCACTTACGGCAAGGCTTGGGCTGCCAGGAAAAAGGCCATCGAAAACATATACGGTACCTGGGATCAAAACTTCCATTATTTACCTCACTACATAATGGCACTACAACAAGCTAACCCCGGTACCGTTGTCCAGTGGTTACATCATCCCCATAGTCCAAGTGACTGCTCAGTATTCAAGTTTGTGTTTTGGGCATTCCGTCCAAGTATTGAAGCCATTCATTTTTGCATTCCTGTAATCTCTATAGATGCCACCCATCTACGAGGCACCTACAAGGGAAAAATATTGATGGCGGTTTCAAAAAATGCCAACAACATGATCTTGCCGATTGCGTACGCATTGGTGGATGAAGAAACAAACGAGAGCTGGATGTGGTTTCTTCAAAAATTTGCTGAGAACGTTGCAGACCCCGCCAGTCGAACTTTGTGTGTAATTTCTGACAGGCATGCCGGTATAAAACACGCCATGGATAATTTAGAATCCTGGAAGGAACCCCACGCCGACCATCGATTTTGTCTAAGGCATATCAGAAGCAATTTCATGGCGGAGTTCAAGAGCGTCAGCTTGAAAAGGATGTGTTGGGACATCGGAAGCACAACACAAGAAAGAAAGTTCGAACGGCTGATGCTTGAGCTTAAGGCGACAAATAAACAAGCGTGGCAGTACCTATCCGCAATTGATAAAACAAAATGGATAGTCCTGTATGACCGTGGGAATCGCCGATGGGGTATCCTCACCACGAACATATCGGAAAGCATGAACAATGTGTTACGTGGTGCCAGGATGCTCCCAATTAAGGCGTTAATTGAATATACCTTTAAGAGAGAAGTTGAACAATACGCCTATCACTACACAACCGCGTATAATTGTTCGACTGACTTTCCTCCCCGCATGTGGACAGAATTCCATAAGCGTGAATTAAGGGCTTGCCAACACAGGGTATACCCTTACTCAGCACGTGATCAAAGGTTCATGGTGGAGACACCCCTACAAGCATCGGACGAATCTGGCAATAGTCCCTATATGGTAGAATTCAAGAAAAAAACCTGCACGTGTGGTAAGTGGCAGATCTACCGGTTCCCCTGTAGCCATACAATTGCAGTTTGTGGCTATCTACGTGAAAGTCCACAACAAACTGCGGATCCAAGGTTTCATACGGGAGTGTACCGTGCACAATACAACAACGAGTATTTTCCGGTGCCTCATAAAGAAGACTGGATGCACGCGGGTTGGGAAATTCGTGGGGACGCATCAAAGATAACTATAGTAAGGGGAAGGCGGCGTGCGAGAAGGATGCATAACGAGATGGACGCCAGCTACGCTGAGGAAAGGACGGGTTGTAAGTGTTCCGGTTGTAAAAGAACGGGTCACAGGGTCAACAAATGTCCATACCGACAAAATAATTAATTGTATTTTATTATCATGTGACTGAGTATATGTTTGTTGTAATTCCAATGTTTTGTTAATTTATAATTTCAATCACGTGTTTCTCTTTTTTAGTAGACTTAGTGGTATTTACATATTAATTATTGTTTTAAATTTTAATAAGTAACATAAATATATACTAAATAATTACTAAGTTAACATTAAAAAAAAGTAAACATTAAAGTGAGGGTTAAATTTTAGTTTTAAAAAATTTTATTAGTTTTAAATTTTACTAAGTAAAAAATTTTATAGTAACATTAAAAAAAGTAAACATTAAAAAAAATTTATTAAGTTACTAGAAGCCCAGTAGTATATATTAAGAAAAAGAGCTGTAATATTAATGGGTTAGACACTCAGCTCAAGTGGCTGGGTGCACACATGAATACAGATAGGGCGTGGGTTCGAGACTTGGCAGGGCCGGCTCACCCATGATTTTTTTTATGTAATCCGTCATTCACAATAGCAGATTAGGAGTAAATTTTTAAACTTTTTTAATTAAACAGCCTGCATCGTCTTCTTCCTCATAAAACCCTACCCACCCACTGCAAAGTTCAAAACCCACCCAACACAACACATGTGATGTTGCAGTCCTTATCACTGCCAAAAGCAGTCAACACTATCCTTATCACTCCAGTATGAAAAAGTTAAAGAGGTTTTAATGGGTGTTGCAGGCTGCATGTGATGTTGCAGAGGGGCAGAAGTTTGTTTGGTTATGGGTAGGGTTTTGATGCTGGGTAGGTGGGGAATAAGGAATCCAAAGTTAACAAAAGTTAACGGGAGTTAACTTTGTTAAATGGAAGTTGGGTTATCGGATGGAGTGTGGTTACTGGGTTAACCGGGGTTAAACCATTTCTTCATAATCCGCTATTGTGAATAGCGGCTTATGTTAACTCCTGCAACATTCGCAGTTGTGTCAGATTTTTCAAGTTTCTTCCTCCTAATTCGCTATTGGTAATAGCGGATACACCATAAACCTTTTTTTTTTTACTTCCCCTTTAACCTAAATTTTTTGCTGAAATATACCGTTCCCAAACAAGAATCGTGTAACATGGGTTTGGTCTCAAATGTGCGAAAGGGTATGGTAGTAAAGGCAGCTGGTGGTGCAGAAATGATCTTAGCTAACACAGTTTACCACTTGAAAGAGCTCGAGAGCAACTTCCACCTCATACCAACTGTGGTTGTAAACAAGAGAGCTGGTGATGCGATCAAGAGCTATATAGCGTCGGATAATAATTCAAAGGCCAAAGTTACATTTCAAGGAACCAAACTAGGCGTCCAACCATCTCCCATGGTCGCACGATTCAGTTCCAGGGGTCCAACTCGGGATGCTCTGTATGTACTCAAACCTGATATCATAGCACCAGGAGTGAATATTCTAGCTGCTTGGTCCGGTAGAAGAAGTCCCACTGCAGAACAAGATGATCCTCGACGTGCGGAATTTAATATGATTTCAGGAACATCGATGGCGTGTCCACACGTAAGTGGATTAGCAGTACTACTAAAAATAGCGCACCCAGAATGGAGTCCAGCGGCTATGCGATCTGCACTTATGACCACTGCATATAACACATACAAAAATGGTAAAGAGCTTCTTGACGTTGTAACAGGAAAGCCAGCAACCCCCTTTGATCTAGGTGCAGGACATGTTGACCCGGTTTCCGTCCTTGATCCCGGTCTTGTTTATGATGCCACTACTGATGACTACCTGAGCTTCCTTTGTGCTTTGAATTACAGTTCTACATTAATCCAGACGTTCTATAATAAAACTTTCGAATGTGACAAAGGAAAGAAATACAGGCCGGAAGATCTTAATTACCCCTCTTTTGAGGTTCCTTTGCCAACAGCTGCAGGGCGAACCATCGTTAAGTACACGAGGACTCTAACGAATGTAGGAACTCCGGAAACGTACAAGGTTTCTACATTGTCAAAGACGCGTGCTGTGACGATGGTAGTTGAGCCAGAAGAGCTAACTTTCACCAAGGAAAATGAAAAGAAGGTTTATACTGTGACATTCACTGCTACTTCTATGCCTCCAAACACTACCCAATTTGGTCGTCTAGAATGGTCCGGTGGAAAATACATTGTTAGTAGTCCAATTGCTTTTTTTTTGGGATGATGACATGTAAAGAATATCTTAATGTTACTCTATATGAAGCAATTATATCAGGTTGGTTAAAATCGAGGATGTAATATTAAATAAGAAGTGTCAGATAATGTTATGTGTCTTTACTTGATAAAATTAATTATAATATCTAGATAATCAAATGTGTCATTGTTGCGTGATAAATAGATTGTAGTGGATCTTGACCATTTCAATTCAAGAATCCATAATAAATAGATTTCCATTCATGACTCCATAATAAATAGATAGCGTCGCATCTTGACCTTTCAAAAGAACCTTTCTAGAGAAAAAGTGTATGGAGTATGGATCGCAAATGGATGAACTATGATTTCATTTATGCGGTCATTGCTTATAATTAAGGTCAATACCCTTTAAATTTCTGAAAGTAAAACCAAATTTGTATATTGTAAAGTTGTTATTAGGGTTACAATAACACGTGGTACTTGTAAACCACGATATTACACAAACAATCACATACTATCACTAACTACACATTGGTCTAATACTCTCCCGCAAACTAAGCGCGGGAGCGGTTTGTTTGAAATCTAAAAAGACATAAACTTAAAGATAGTTGGTCTTCAATCTTCTGTCGTTCTCTCCTCCCGCCATCCGCTTATTGTTGCCAATCTTTTAGTGTCGCCCGCCTTGCTACCTTCGCCTACATTCTAATGTCGCCACTTCCTTTGGCAACAATAACTAGTGTCGCCAAATGGGTTATAGGGGTTTTGTTCCCTTTTCTTTAGCTTCTTCTCCCCCATTGTGTCTGAAAATTGCAACTCTCGCAAAATATGGAACCGAAAGCTTTGTGGCTTTCGCAAGGTGCACATCACCAGAAAACCGGCCACACGTGTATGGTGGCGCCGATGGGGAGGAGATGGGCAAGCTTGCCTTGTGGTGGCAACTGCAGCATGGAGATCGGCCAGATCTAGGGTGTCGGTGGAGGCGACATCCAGGGTTCCACTGGTGTCTGCGGTCGGAGGCGGCGACAGATGTTCAGATCTAGATTTTTTTGTTTGTTTTGTGGTGGCGATGTGGTGGTGGGGTTGACGACAATGGTGTTGTGGTGGAGTTGATGGCATTGGTGGGGTGTGGTGGCGGCGGCTAGGGTTCCGCCACAGGTGGTGGCAGCAGTATTGGTGGTGTTGTAATTGTGGTTGTGATGTTGGTGTGGTGGTAGAAGTAGATGAAGAAGAAGAGCGTGCACAACTTTGTGGTAGTGGTAAGTAGGGCGGCGGCGGCCGGCCGCTCTACCGGTGTTTTTTCAAGTGGTTGAGCTCTAGCTTTGATACCAAGAAAAACCAAATGTGTGTGTATATTGTAAAGTTGTTATTATGGTTAAAATAAGAGGTGGTATTTGTAGACCATGATACTACACAAACGATCATATACTATCCCTAACTATACATTGGTATAATATTGAATAAACAAACATTACAGAAACACATGGGGATGGAGATGCCAAAGTTCAAACACGAGATTTTCCGGTTTGGTTGGCAAGAGAACCCGTAGGACTATCTACTCGCAGGTTTGTTGAGACCCGGAAAGACGCCCAGTGACCACAAATGATCCTATTATAACAGTTATGTAATTGTATTAGACTAAAGGGTACTAGAGTATAACATTATTCTCTATATATAATTTATGTAACCCTAAAAACACAATCAATACAAAGAACATATTCTCTGCTTTAAATTGTTCATAATTATTTAACGACTATATGAACTAAAATCGATGGCTTACATCTAGGGGGTGGCAATCTTGATCCATTCTTCAATGAATGGGTTGATTTGGGTAAAAAATCAATTGTATATTTGGGTCATATTAGATTAGTCAACGGGTCAATTTGGGTCACCTCAGATTAGTTGACTGGTTAATTTGGGTCACCTCAAATTAGTCAATGGGTCAAAATGTATTATAATACTTGTTCACTTAAAAATAATTCAAATGGGATAGCCACCCCACCAACGTCATGCCACCACCCACCGCCATCCACTCTACCGTCGCCTCGCCGCCACCACCCCCGCCGCCCACCACCGCCACATCGGCGCGTCGGCGCCCCTCGCCACCCCTCCCCCGCTGCTGCCGCCTCCCGCTGCACTCCTCCCCCCACCGATGCCCCGCCACTAACACCACCCCTTCCCACCACCACCCGACGTCCTGCTGCATTCGACGCTTTGCCGTCACCACCACCCGATGCCATGCTGCCACCCACCCGTCACCGCCACCACCCGCCTCCGCCGCCAACCACCCGCCACCGCCTGTCTCATGCTGGGGGTAGGGTGGGGTGGGTGGCGACGGTGGTGGCGGCGATTGGGTTATGGCGGTGTGTGGGGTGTGGTGGGGTGGGGGTAGGGTGGGTGGGTGGAGTGGTTGGTGGCGGCGTGGTGAGGTGTGACGGGTGGGGGTGGGATGGGGTGGGTGGCGGCGGTGGTGGCGAAGTCATTTGGACTCGAACCCAATTGATAGTTTTTTTTAAACGACCCGTTTTGACCCGGACTAATTTTGCTCCAAACCCGTTTTGACCCGAAGTCATTTTGCTCCTAACCCATATTGACCCGAACCCATTTTGACCCGAACCCGTTATGACTCGTGACCCGAACCCACCCGACCCGCCCAGTTTGCCAGGCCTACTTACATCTGTTTCAAAATGGATCAGGAATAACTATTTCCTTTTGCCTTGGTTCCGACAACGGTTGAATTATGACCTAATTCACCTACTTAAACAATTAGGCCTAATAGTCCTGACCCAAATAGTCCTGACCCAAAAGTTCAATTAGGCCTAACGGTCCTGACCCAAAAGTTGAAGTACAAGCTAACTCGGGCTTATAAGTTCACGTATTGTGTTATGTTATTCCGGCTCAACATTTGCTTATTTGTGAACAAAAAGTCAATTTGACTAACAGTTAAATATTTATAACTAAATTTTTTAACATTAAGTACTCTTGGTTAGGTTCGGTTAATCAAACAACCTTATAACTATAACCGTCGGTTAATCTCGGTTATCGGTTAAGGTTTGCTCACCCCTAACAACATACATCTTTTTTTCCGTTCTCTCATCAAGATCCACCATTTTGTATCCAAAGTCCCAAGCCTTCTCCATCCTAAACCAATTGCTACCACTTTTCACATAATTTCGTCGTCCTGCCACCATGCCATCTGTACTGCAACCACCTCCTCATAAATGGAGTCGAAGATTCGATTTGAAAAGGAAGCACTTGGTTGTATAGTAATCAGATTTAGTTTTGACGAATATTCTGATTTGAATAGTTGACTATGGTTTCAAAATATGACAAACCAAACCGGTCAGACTTGTTGGGTCAGTCCCCCAACTATAATGGTTTGGTTTGGTGGTTAGTGATTCATGAATATTATTTGGATACTCCACAAAAAATTAATAATATAGGTAAAACAATTGTTTATGTTTGCACTGTTTGTTCCGAATTCCAAATTGTTGCTACATGGATCTTCCTAGATAGAAATCATGCTCGTCACAACAGCTATTGAGATCAATCAGTCAAACTTCGTATTCTCCGTCTTAGATTGGATCTGCGATACATCAAGAAAAAGCTCGTTGGGTCCAAGGTCGAAGCCTCATGACCAACCTCTTACACTCAAGTCAGTATTGGATTCGTCATCGATATGTATATGCATTCATAATAAAAAATTTGAGCATAGGATTCATTAGGGAATAAGGAGGATAGCCCTATATAATAGGAAGATAGGTTTTGGTGTGTCAGTGTGTTAGCCCCAAACCCATTGGGCCGGGTCCGCTTAAGGGCAGGGACGGCTCTAACATATTTTGTGACGTAAAGCGAACGTTGAAATTGAGGCATTCTGTGAATGTTGTAAATATTTAAAAAAAAATTAAATGTAATTTAATGTAGCGTCAAAACGTATAATATTGACATAAAAGTTGTGAAATTATCATTTCTATCTGAAAACACAAAAGTAGTTTTTCAATTTTTATGCCCTTCAAATTTGAGGGCCTAAAGTGGTTGCTTTAGTTGATTGTATTGTAGAGCCACCCCTGCTTAAGGGTGTATTCTACACAAACCATGAAACGGCATTAAACACGGTTTTTCAAACAATGAATTGAACAATACATATCTCAAACATACCAAACTGACAGAGTCGGGCGTAATCCTAAAGGATAAGTAATCAAGACTTTATCCGGCCTCTTGATACTTATTTGTTACAAAGACTTGTATATATTTCACACATATGCTATGTCAAAAGCTAGCTTCTTATTTATTCATCACCTATTTTTCTAAAAGAAAATGTCAATGAAAATTTGATTTTGAAAACTCTATTTTTGAATCGATGAGCCTCTTGTATTCAAGGCATTAGTTAGCCATCATTTTCTCACTCAATTATGTTACATCCAAAACGTACTTTTCATATTTTTAATGAAGAAATTGAATATATTTCAAAGTTTTAATTTTCCTCTTAGAACTGATTTTTTTTAATTACGAATATATGGTGTTATCAATAACCACACATGAAGGATAAGCATATTCTCTTCCTGTGAATTTTAAGTTATAAATAGCAATAGGCAATCCAACCCAAAAATCTTAAGAAGATGAAGCCAATTAGGAATATAATTGTCCTGATGGCAGTAATGGCGGTAATTTGTTACCGTTACGTGGCTGCAGACTGGAAACACCATCAGAAGACGTATATCGTCCACATGGACAAGTCCGTCATGCCGTCGCCATTTTCCGACCACCTTCACTGGTATCATACTACAATGAGATCGGTGTCCAAGTCCTCCGATATGTTGTATGCCTACAACAAGGTTATGCATGGCTTCACCACTAGGCTCACTGTTGATGAAGCCGAGCTACTTAAACAAAAACACGGGACTGTGTCTGTTCAAGAAGAGACGATATATGAGCTTCATACCACACGATCACCCGAGTTTCTTGGACTAGAAAGAGGTGAGGTCATGCTTCCAGAGTCCAAGTCAGGAGGCGATGTCATTGTTGGAGTGTTGGACAGTGGTGTGTGGCCTGGAAGTAAGAGTCTAGATGATACCGGGTTTGCCCCGATTCCTAGTAGGTGGAAAGGTAAGTGTGAGACCGGTAGAGGCTTCAACGAATCTAGTTGCAACCGAAAATTAATCGGTGCCAGGTATTTCTTGAAAGCATATGAAGCGTCAATCAATGGGACATTTGACGAGAATGTGGAAACCAGGTCTCCAGTGGACGACGATGGACATGGAACACACACTGCAACTACAGCAGTTGGTTCAGCAGTCACAGACGCTAGTCTTTATGGTTATGCAAAAGGAACCGCACGTGGGATGGCTCCTCATGCTAGGTTGGCTGTTTACAAAGTATGTTGGCTCGAAGGATGCTTTAGCAGCGACATACTAGCTGCATTTGAGACTGCAATCACTGATGGTGTCGATATACTATCACTATCGCTTTCAGACCGGAGTGGTGTTGATTTTTTCGAGGATCCCCTTGCTTACGGATCGTTTAAGGCAGTATCCCATGGAATATTCGTATCAACCTCTGCAGGCAATAGAGGGCCAATTCCTCTAACAGTAGCAAACGTCTCCCCATGGGTAATTACAGTTGGTGCATCAAGTCTGGACCGTGATTTTCCTGCCTATATTACCCTTGGGAATGGAAAGATATTATCCGGAGTATCATTGTTTAGTAGTGAGGAACCGTTACCAGGTTCCATGGTGCCACTGGTTTTCGCGGGTAATATCAGTAACATAACAAATAGTAATTTTTGTGTTCCTGGTTCCTTTCCACCCGAAAGTGTTACTGGAAAAATTGTGATTTGTGAGATGGGATTGTTACCACAAGTGCAAAAGGGTATAGTAGTAAAGGCAGCTGGTGGTGCTGGAATGATCCTAGCTAACACTGTTTACCGCTTGAAAGAGCTCGAGATCAGCTTCCACCTCACACCAACTGTGCTCGTAAGCAAGAGAGTTGGTGATGCGATCAAGAGATATATAGCCTTGAATCATAAATCAAAGGCTAAATTTACATTTAAAGGAACCAAATTAGGCGTCCAACCATCCCCCATAGTCGCGCGATTCAGTTCCAGGGGTCCAACTCGGGATGCACCGTATATAATCAAACCTGATATCATAGCACCAGGAGTGAATATTCTAGCTGCTTGGTCCGGTAGAGGAAGTCCCACTGAACAACAAGATGATCCTCGACGTGCGGAATTTAATATGATTTCAGGAACATCGATGGCGTGTCCACACGTAAGTGGATTAGCAGTACTACTCAAAATAGCGCACCCAGATTGGAGTCCAGCGGCTATGCGATCTGCACTTATGACCACTGCATATAACACATACAAAAATGGTAAAGAGCTTCTTGACGTTGTAACAGGAAAGCCAGCAACCCCCTTTGATCTAGGTGCAGGACATGTTGACCCAGTTTCCGCCCTTGATCCCGGTCTTATTTATGATGCCTTTACTGAAGACTACCTGAGCTTTCTTTGTGCTTTAAATTACAGTTCTACTTCTATTAGGACGTTTTATGATAAAAGTTTTGAATGTGTCAAAGGAAAGAAATACAGGGCGGAAGATCTTAATTACCCCTCTTTTGGGGTTCCTTTGCTGACAGCTGCAGGGCAAACCATCATTAAGTACACAAGGACTCTGACCAATGTAGGAACTCCGGAAACATACAAGGTTTCGACATCATCAAAGACGCATGCTGTGAAGATCGTAGTTGAGCCGGAAGAGCTAATTTTCCTCAGGAAAAATGAAAAGAAGGTGTATACTGTGACATTCATTGCTGCTTCTATGCCTCCAGGAACTACCAGCTTTGTTCGTCTAGCATGGTCTGGTGGAAAATACGTTGTTAATAGTCCAATTGCTTTAACCTGGGAGTGATGACAATGTAAATAATATCGTAATTAATGTTGCTATTACGCATCTAATTTAGATGCGAAACCAATTAAAACAACGTAGTTTTGATTAATTACTAATACAAAATTTAATTTAGTATTTGTCGTATTTTATATTCACACCCGTTCTTCCTCCCTTGCATATCATATCCTTTCTATAAAAAATAGATTAACAGGCTTTGATTTTGATTACAAATTAATAAAAATACTTTGGAAAGGTTGAATTTTATAATCATTCAAATTGAAAACTGGCCAAGAGAAATGGAGTTGAGCATCACAAATAGTAACGAGAAGAACCAGGAAGAAACGTGCGAACTTGATGGAAAAAAATAAGAAAAGAAAACTAAACTTGTTATTAAGATTTAATCAAAATTGATTGGTTACACATCTAAGTTAGATGCGTAACATCACTATATTCACTATCCTTGTATGTATTACATTGGTGTTTGAAAATACATTTAAAATCGAGGATCGGATATAAATTAATTAACTAATAAGTTTCAGATAATAAGCACACTATATATAAGATAAAGTAATGTACAAGATAATGTTATGTGTCTTTACTTGATGAAATTAATTATAATATCAAGATATGAGAACCTTCCACTAAAAAGTGGTTTTTCGCTAAGAAGTGTGTAAAACGAACTACGATTGAGCTCATTCCAACAACGTTGGAACCGTCTCATCGAACCCTAACCCGAACCCAAAAACCTAAACCCCCCCCCCCCCGACCCCACCTCGAAAAGCCTAAAACCACCACCACCCCCACCCCACCCACCCCCCAAAAAAAAACCTAAACCCCTCACCCTCACCCTCACCGCTAGGCCTGTAAATGAACCGAACGTTCATGAACTGATCGGCGGAAAGTTCGTTTATGTTCGTTCATTTAATTAAACGAACGAACACGAACAAATTTTTGTGTTCGTTTAATTAAACGAACGAACATGAACACATGTCGTGTTCGTTCATTTATGTTCGTGAACGTTCGTTTATGTTCGTTTATTAACATTCAATTATGTTCGTTTGTTCGTGTTCATTTGTTTTTGGATGAATCATGTACATTTGAACCACTAATTTACATGTGTTTTTGGATGAATTATTAAGTATTAGACTTGTTCATGTATGCTCATTAATATTAATTTATGTTCGTTTGTGTTTTTTTTTGTTCGTTTGTGTTCATTTTATGTTTGTTCATTTGTGTTCGTTTAGCTTTTTAATGAACGAACATAAACGAAAATGAACATTTCCGTTTTCTTAATGAACGAACATGAACAAAAAAATGTGTTCGATTATGTGTTCGTGTTCGGTTAAAATTAAATAAACGAACACGAACACATCGATGTTCGTGTTCGTTCGGTTCGTTTACATGCCTACTCACCGCCCAAAAAAAACTAAACCATAAAATCTAAACCCTAAAAGTTAAACCATAAGGCTAAAACCCTAACATTCAAACGTAAAATCTAAACTTTAAAAGCTAAAACCTAAAGGCTAAGATGGTAAAGTTCGACTAGATGGTTCCAACGCCGCTGAAATGAGTCGGAGTTCATTTAATATCGTTTCTTAGCGTTTTTGTCATTTCTTAATTAGCGAAAAACTACTTATTATTTGAATCTCCCCCCTTATCTAGATAATCAAATTTGTCATTGTTGCGTGATAAATAGATTGCATTGGATCTTGACCATTTCCATTCATTAATTCATAATAAATAGATACCGTCGGTTATTGACCATATCCAAAGAATGTCTGGACCGCAAATGCATGAACTGTGATTTTATTTATGCGGTCATTGCTTACAAAGTCTCGAGCATATTCTTTAATTTTTGAATGAGCAAACATTTACAGAAACATCTTGGGAAGGAGATGCCAAGGTTTGAACACCAGATCTTCCGGTTTGGTTGGCAAGAAAACTTGTCGGGCTATCCACTGGCCAGTTTGTTGAGATCCGGAAACACAATTTTGTAAGCATGGCCCGATGACCACAAACGTTCATATTAGACCAGTTATGTAATTGTATTAGACTAGATTGTACTTGAGTATAACGTTCTCATTTGTAATCCTAAAAACACAATCAATACAAACAACATACTCTCTGGTTCAAATTGTTCATAATTATTGAACGAGTAAATGGTTTACCTCTGTTTCGAAATGGATCGGGGATAACTATTTCCTTTGGCCTTGGTTTCGACAACGGTTGATTTGTGACCTGATTCACCTACTTAAACAATTAGGCCTAACAATCCCCAAAAGTTCGAGTACGAGCTACTTTGGGCTTATAGTATAATGTTTTGGGTTAATTTGGGTGGGTAGGTTTTTCTCGCGGGTCAAATTGGGTAGAATTCAAAACAAAATAAGTGTACCACCAACCATGGGTCAATCTGGGCAGTTAAAAAAAACTCACGGGTCAATCTGGACGATTAAAAAAACCTACGGGTCTAGTGTTCATAGCACATTCGCTTCATATTAGGGGTTTTCCTCTCATCGTGAGTTTGGGTGAATCGAAGATCACATCGCCTTCTGGAGTTTAAGAAGAATTGAGTTCCGGATGGATCGAAAATCACGTCGTTTGTGACTTTCTATAAATCAAAGATCGCATCACTTATTTGAATAGAAGATAGCGTTGTCGTATGTGATTCGGTCTTATTCTAACAGACATTGAACTTTTTTTGTTGGAAGAAATTGAACAGAGCAATTTCGAAGAACCAAAATCTAAGTCAGAGTGGATAAAAGCTATGCGGGTGGAACTCGAATCCATTAAACGTAATAATACTTAGAGGTTAACAGAGTTACCAAAATGGGCTAAATCGATCGGATTGAAGTGAGTATTCAAAATTAAAAAGAACGTGGATGGTTCGATTAATAGATATAAAAGCAAGGCTCATGGTGAAGGGTTACTTTCAACAACCTGGAGTCTATTTGACGAGGTCTTTTCTTCCCGGTTGAAGAAACATGCCCACTCGTTGATCGGCGAGTTGGAGGGCTGGCCCGTGCAACCTATTATTTGTGTTAACGGGTTTAAGGGTGTATTAAGGTTTATTATGTTTCTTGTTAGTCAAGTCGGATTACCCTTATAAATATATAACCATGATTAAGGTTAATGTTTGATGAGTTATTGTATCTAAGTTTTGAAAACTTTATTAAGTATAATAACATGAGAGTTAATCAAATAAGAGATTTTGATATCATATTCGTCTCAAACTTATTGTATATTGACATGCGAAAACGATTAATCTATCGATGTATGCTCACGAATATGATAGAATATTATATTGTAACCCTTAAAATGTTCTTGTTTCGACAATGTTCTCCTTACCTAAATACTTACCTTTTTTCTTTTAAGAATCGAACGTTCAATAAGTTTTTGTCAAGAAATATTGTGGTCTCCATCGGGAATTCCCAGGCCAATGCGAGAAGCCCAAAATAACTTTAGACCTCCTGGATTTGATCAAATTTGGGCCTACTGAGGCTTCCCTCCATCAAACCCAGCAAGAGTTGTTGAGTTGAGTGTCGACCAAATAACCAAACCATTTCAAAGCCCATTTTCAACCATATAGGCCATGTAAATTGTAAAAAGCTTTTGTTATTTTCATGACATTTTTTTAAAAGAAAGTGCCACTTCATATTTTAACTTTTAAAACTCTCTTTTTAAATTGATGAGTTTATCCATGACCTCGATGAACCTCTTTTGTTCAATTCATTTTTTCTTTACACATGTAATGCATAAAGGTGTTTTATATTATTTTTATTGCCTAAACTATTTTCAAGCATTTATAGGTGTGAAACAAATTAGTTATATTTATGTATTTATAAAGTTGTTCAAATATACCGCATTTTTTTGGGAGAAACATTTAATATTATACTATTATAATAAAGAATAATATCGGAGCATATATATTCATACCGACGAAAAATGTAGTCAATTACAAAGGTTGTGACGCCCCTATCTTACCATGTGCATGAAGCTCTCAATTAATTTAATTGATTAGTCACTTCAAAGCACTTTTTTGTATGTTGTTACTAAATAAGGGTGGATGTGTATCTTTTTCATCTCTTTAGTATTTATGTTGTCCATCTTTTGCATCCATAAACTATTTTAAACTTTATGTTTTGTTCTTCATGCAACTGTTTGAAAAGCAACCAACAGTATCTCGTTTAAGTTGTGAATCTAAATATTGTGTCATGGCTAATACGACCATTAATGTTATTTGGATCCCTTATCTTCTTCTTCGAGAACTTCATGCATTAAATCTAGATCGTCTAATGCTCCTTCATGATAATCGTAGTAACTTGTTTCCAAGTCAAAATCTCGTTTCTTATAAATAGTCAATCACATTGTCATTGACTGACATTTCATTCATGAACTTGTCTCCTCAAATAAGTTATACACCAAGTTCGTTCCTACCACGCTTCAAATGGCGAATATCTTCACTAAAAGTCTTACACGTCCCATGTTTGAACATTCGTGATTTATGTGTTATGTTTCGCATTGGTCCACCACCTATTCAGTTGAGGGGGATATTAACGATAAACTACAAATTCAAAATCGATATACTCATGCTCATGTTAAGGATAAATGATAGATCTTGTTTATTTAAAATAGTTTGTTATTAGTTTGTTTAGTCGATGCATATCTCTTAGTTGATGTGCATCTTTACCATGTAATCCATTATACATATAAATCTCTATCACCATAAATCATATGGAGAATTTGACCACATCTCATAAAATATATGTACCGATCTTTATGTATAGGGCTAAAACATATACCGTTTATGTCCATGTGCCATTTTTCGAATCGACATCCAATCTTTTTACTATATATTAATAAATTATGTACAATTCTACTTATCATCAGATTTACTATGATATTTACTACTATAATGATTCAAGAATATGTTAGCAGTGTTCATCTCCACCACCGTAACCCTAAAAACCGTCCTGTATCATTTTAAAAATAAAAAATAAAAGTTTGTCACTTCATTTGAACAAGAAATTCAAAGTGTTATCAAACCTCAAAATAGAAATTATCAGTTCTATTATAATAGACTAAGTTTAAAGATAAAATCCGCTACTTTCAACAAACGATTTTTATAGTTAAGTATAGTGCTAACTATAACATTAACAAGTTTAAGAAACAACAATAAAACGGTTAGTTTCTTATGTCCTATTGAGTATCAATTAAAAGAACCCTTCTAATGTGTTGATTATCATTTAGAAAAATATCAAAGATATTTAAGATCATGTGACATCACTTTAAATCTAACAACCGAGATTTGAATTGACATAAACCTAATACATGTTAGTTTGCTTAGCTTACCATGGGAGTTGGGACAATGCCTTGACCTACTTACTTGACTTTTATGTGCAATTATTGAATTAGTGAAAAAAATATATATAAATTAAAGTACCAAAATCATTAAAGTTATGTTGTGCAAATCATAGAATTACTTAATTTGAAATATCTTTTGTTTCTTGGTGTGATCACATTTCCAAAAATTATCATCAAATTAATTTTAGAAGTTATGTACTAAAGTACAATTACAAGAAAGAAAAAATGATTACTTTGTACAACTTTTCTTTTCATGAAAATTGTAATTTGCCCTTGAAATAAATATTTACTTGTTTATGTAAATGATATATATAAGTAATAACATGCGCTCATTGATTAATTATCTAATTATTTTAATCAACTCACGCGTTAATATTTACCATGTTAACAAGGCTTCTTAATTTTAAGATGAAAAATGTTCTATTATTTGAAAGAAAGAAAAAATAAGTAGGTTTTTGAAATACTATCTATACTATATTATAAATAAAAACTATGAGAGACACGTGTCACTTTCTGGTTACTCCTCATATTTTATTTTTTGCATCTCTCTCTCCTATCAAATATTAATTTTTCTGTTTCTTTCTCCTATTAAATAATAATATCAAATAATAATCTTTATATTAATAAATAAAATTCTATGAATACATGTCAATTTCTGCTTAATTTATATCATTTTTTTCTCGTCTCTCTCCTATATTGAATAATGATATTAAAAGAATTTATTTATAGATTTTTAGTATAAATCTAATTACAGATACTTATTATTTAATTATAAATAGTTCAACCGATATAATATACCGGTTTATTCAACCCGTGTATTACACGTGTTTTTTAAAATATAAAATTTTAATTACTAAGTATATAACATTTTATTTATTTAACCCGTGTAATACACGGGATTTTAAACTAGTGGACTAATAAAAGAAAACAAATAGTTAAAATCAAGTAGAAGAAAATTAGTGTTTTGACGTGCAAAATGTGAAACCCACTGTTGTTGAATTTTATCACCCTATGCCTATTCAACATTATCATCTTACTAACATAATAAATAAAAATATTTTGTATCACGTGTCACTCTTTGATTACTTTTCACACTTATTTTTCTGTATATCTGTCCTATTAATTATTTTACTTATCTCTCCTATTAAATAATAATCTTTGTATTAATAAATAAAAATATTATGGACATGTGTCACTTTATGGTTCATTTTTTCTCTCCCCTCTCTCCTATTAAATAATGAGATCAAAAGAATTTTTTAGATGTTTAATATAAATTTGATTACATACACTTATTATTTCATTATAAATAGTTATTGTATCATCAATCAAATGAATTTAATCTGAATAAACAGAGTTTATAACTGTCACGACAAATTATATATATTAAATACATATTTTAACGAGTGTGTGTTAACAAATTACATTATATTTAAATCAATCAGTGTAATACACTGGTTTATTCAACCCCGTGTATTGCACGGGTTTTAAAAAATATAATTTTTTATTACTAATTAAGTATATATAACATTTTATTTATTCAACTTACGAGATGTTAATCTAGTTATCAATATACTTAAATTGAAATGTAGGCAAAGTTTTCTCAATCTAACTTTAGCCTTCAACTTTATTAAATGTCGAAAATAACCCCTTAATTTTGTAGGATGTTGTTTTTACCCCCTTAAGTTTTTAAAATTTTAAATTTATCTCTATAATATATATAACTTGATTTTTTAAAACTTTTTAGTTTGTTTATTTAATTTTTTTTCTTGACTTCGTGGTATAAATTTTATTAAAAACGGATTCATATTCGGAATAGAGTATTTTTATGTAGTTTGGGTTATATCGACTGCCGGTAACAAGCTGGTACCGGGAAGAATGAGACCGACACCGACTGAAAAACATCAGTACCGTTATATAACTGTATTTTATCTATGTTTCGGTATCCACAACCGCGTCTCCGTAACTTCATACATTTATTTTATATATTTAACCAATAATAGAAGTAAACAAGAAAACGAAAACAATTGTGGAAATCATAGGTGGAATGGTAGGCTCGATACCATGTTTAGAGTTGTGGAAATCCCCATTCGGGTTTTTGTGTATTACTCCCGTATATATAAGATGTACAATGCGTACATGGAAAATAAAATATTTACAATTGAGATTCTACACTAACATACAATCTGTTATAATATAACACTAACAGTTATCACGACATTACGTGAGTTTTAAATATAAAAATGACTAAGAAGACCATGCCGGCAATTTTACATAAATGACCAAAAAACACAAAAATTGTTAATATTAATTATTTTCACAATTATTATTGTTATTTAAAAATATCAAACTGTATAAATGAGAATTTCATCGGTGTGACCAATTAAAGTCTTGTTATATATGTGTGTGTATGATATTTAAAGGCAGACATGTTGTGACGAGAAATTGAGGTGGGCAATTGATTATAGATGTTGATGCATTAAGAATCAAACAAAAAAAAATTAAAAGAAAGACAGACCTACAGCTAATTAACCAGCTTTTAAAGAAAACGACTTGTTTTTTGTTTGTTTATGTGTATTAATTGTTAAATACTCTCCTCATACATCACATTCCTAATTTCTAATCACTCTATATGCTAATGGTCGGTACCATATAATCAAGTGTTGAAAACAAGAAACAAACTGCTGTCAACTGTGCGGTGGTTCATGACGGCACGTGCTAGCACTGTCGTGGAACTTAGAGTCACGACCCGCCAACAAGATAACTCTGTGACTTTAGAATTGAGATACACTTAACGGTCAAAGTTAACGACCAACCCTTTTCGGGTCCCGTGGCGTTACAAAATGGAAAGCTATAGACCATCCTTGTAATTTCTCAAAGTTAGAGGCTAAAAGTGAAATCATGACATACCACAGGAGCCATCCGTGTAAATAACTCTAATTAAACCATTACATAAATATGTTGTTGCACCCCCTCCTCTAAGTTCTCAAATAAATACAATTCAAACCTTTTTATTTTTACTTTTGTCTTTTTGTTAATTAGTCATTGTTGTTTAAAAGTTATTTTTTCAGATGGGTATGTATAGGCTAACCCGTTTTTATTTTATAGAAAGCGTTTTTAAACTTAAAAAATGGTTTTATAAATAATGATTATTCGAAGAGGATAAAATGGGGAGGGGGTACGTCAAGTAGGAGAGAGAAGGGGTATACGTTTTATTTCATAGAAAATGTTTTTAAACTTAAAAGAACGGTTTTAGAAATAATAATTTTTCGAATGAGGTAAAATGACAAGTTTAAAATTTATTTTTTCAGGGGGTGCGACAAGTAGGAGGGGGAGGGGTATATGTTTTATTTTATAGAAAGTGTTTTTAAACTTAAAAGAACGGTTTTAGAGATAATAATTTTTCAAATGAGGTAAAATGACAAGTTTAAAAGTTATTTTTTCATGTGGATGTGTATGACCTAACCCGTTTTTATTTTATAAAAAGTTTTTAAACTAAAAAAAAACGATTTTATAAATAATGATTATTAGAATAGTGTAAAATGAGGGGGTCCGAAAAGAAGAAGGGGTACGGTACGGCAAGTAGGAGGGGGAGAGGAGTATACATATTACTTTACCAAAAGTGTTTTTAAACTTAAAATAACGGTTTTAAAAATAATAATTTTTCGAATGAAGTAAAACAACAAGTTTAAAAGTTATTTTTTCAGGGAGGACTATGACAAGTAAGAGTGAGAGGGTATGTATAGCCTAACCCAAAACCAAAGAACTTTCATCATATGTTCCCTGAGATGATTTCCTATCTTCGCTTCTCGTTGTAGAACATCTACTGGGGTGTGTCTTATTGTGGTTGATAGTAGTATTAGGTAGGAGGCGGTTGCATTTGGTAGTTCCAAATATCATATGGTTGTGGTTGTGGTTGGTGGTAGTATTGAGTGGGAGGCGTAGAAGACAATCAACATCCTATTAATTATAATAAATATGTTGTTAAAATTTGATTTATTGGTTTTTTTTAAACTTGGTTTTAATTTTATCTTTTTCTTGTTAAATTATTTAAAAGGTTAAAAAAATTATTTATTTAATTATTATTTTTTAAAAAATGACCATTCGACGTTCTTGTAGCCGTTGGGAGCAATCTCCACGGCCCACGCCATTGACATCTCCACGAAATCCCTCCACGCTCGTGGACCACGCTAAGGAGGCGCGGTGTTTCATGATTCCACGAGTGCCACCTCAGCTCCACGATTCTTTTCAACGGAGCACACCAAAAGGTCTAAGAATGTATAAAATAAATGCGTCACCCGTGAACCCGTCAGGTTCTCAAGACTGAACCTTTTAGCTAGATATGATCACAAGTAAACCCAAAACGATTTAAGGTAAATCCAAACCTAGTGATATTCGTGTTAGGTTCATGTAGCGGACTCTAAGTTGAAGTGTTAATGTCTAAGATACAACTGATGGAAAAACTTTTGGGGGTAAAGTCTCTCTCTTATTCGATGGAGATGCTTTATTTCTTTATGATTTCTTTTGCATATTATATCCTTTCTTTATACAAAAGTCAGGTAATAATTCAATGTTTCTTATAGTTTTTAATGCCATAGTGCTTCGTAAAAAGGACTTTAAGAGCATCAGGTATACCTATGTGATTATGGTGTAGTATGATAATAAAGTGTACGTCACGTGACGCCACGTCAGATTCTGAAAAATCACATCACCCATCACTAGACAAGGGGTATACCCATGTGATTGCGTTGGTGTGATAATTTAATGTTTATTTTTTAATTTTTATTTAAATAAAATAAAACATAATAAATAATATTCATTAATAATAAAAAAATTACATTAATAATTAAAAAAATTAAATAAAAAAATTACATTAATAATTAAAAAAAATTACATTAATAATAAAAAAAAATTAAAAACCACCTATCTAATAGACAAGAGTCTCCTATCTAATAGACAAAAAAATTACATTAATAATAAAATACCCTATGTCATAGCTCCAAACGCCATTACCCGGGCTTTCTCGCTTGATGATGAAGACATTTTATAATTTTTTTTTTTTTTGTAGTATAGAGAAGATGAGATATATTGTTTATGATTTTGTAAAGTGTAGGATGTGTTTATATAGATGGAGATAATGAAATTTTAAAAAACAAAAAACTTTTTTTTTAATTAAATAGAAATACATCCGTTCAGCGAATTGAAAATGGAGATGTTTGGCATGATAAATCTCTAGAGGAATAATCACTACGTGATTTATAAATTGAGGGGGCAGTGTTCCACCAAGATCACGACGTGATCTTGGTCTCCACGTAGGATCACGCCAATGAATCCATAGGTATACCGGATGGCCTAAGGGCATGTTTGGGATTACTTTTGGAAACAACTTTTGACTTTTTAAAAAAGTAAGTCCTCACTTTTGGAAAACAATTTTTTCATCCTTTAAAAATTAACTTTTACACCTTTATCCAAATAAACTTTAGACTTATTGACTTCTTGAACAAGTTAATAAGTCAATAAGTTAGTTCCAAAAGTAATATAATTCCTCATCCTGATAAACTAAACTAACTACGAGAAACTAACTAGGAAGACATGTGCCACTCTTTGTTGTCTACTCGTCTTTATTTTTCCGTCTATATCTTCTATTAAATCCTTTTTTATAATAAACTAGAGAGAAGCCTCTAACTAGGGGTGTTCAAAACCGGATATCCGAAAATTTCGGATAGTGGTTTTTACTATCTGAATCAATTTAATTTCGGATACGGATTCAGATACTAAAACGGATATCCGATTTCTTTCAAAAAAACATTGAATTAAGCTAGGATGCGGGAGTCGCCTGTTGTTATTCAGCTGTAAAATCATACGAAAAAACATATCAAACATTTTAATTTGGTTTATGTTCTTCAATGCAACACAGCTAACTAGGTTGTTTCTAAATAACCAAATAAAGCTTTTTAAAAGCCATTTTATGTACAGGTATCAAAGCCACAAATCTTAGTCCTAATTCTTGGTTACTTTCAAAGTCTTCATCATCTCCAAAAGTGAATACACTACCACATCTGGGAGTCGCCAGAGTGTCCATTTCCGTCGTTGTCTCAATTAAGAAAAGGTTTGAACGATTCACAGGTGAATAGCAACCTGATTCACACGATTACAACATACCTGGTTCACTCGAAGGAAAGGGCGAGAGGGTCGCGCGGTTGAGGTGTTGATTCAGATGACGGGAAGATCCGACGGGGGTTGATTCCGAAGACGGGAGGAATGATTCCGAAGACGGGAAGATCTGACGCCGAGAAGACGTAGACCAGAGAGTCTGCTGACGGGATTGGGGGTGCGCTGCGCTGGAGTGTGAAAATGGATTTGGAATAGTGAAGAAGCTTTTATTTAGGAGAATAGGGTTTGAAATAATATAATAAATAAATAATTAAAAAATTTATATTTCGGATATCGGATATCCGAAAATATCCAATATTAATATCCGAATCCGAATTTTCGGATAGTTCGGATTTGGAATTTCGGATAGTTCGGGTTCGGTTTCGGATTCGGATATTTTTGAACACCCCTAACACTAACACAGATACCGGTAAAGCGCCATCACGTATTATTATTTTTTTAAATGAAAAAAGTAAAAATAAACATTAATGTTTTATTTATCTTAGTTTGAGTTTATCTCATCTCTACTGGATTAAAAAAAGTATAAAATGTATATATGCAGGCATTTCCACATATACAGTATGTGCATATACATAGGTATTTGTGCATATAGTGTATGTGCATATATGCATTTAGATAAACGACTATAAATACCATATTTTTTTAAACCAAACCTTAAACATATTGAAATCTACATAAACTCTAGTCAATATGTAATGGGGGGGGGGCGGGTGCAGGATTTTTTTCCGAACCCACCTTACTACCTCCTCCGCCCATGCATATTAAGCCAATTTTAAATAAAGAAATGATGAGAAGACTAACATATTTAAACAATCTTATCATCTGAGAACAAAACTTATAAAACAATATTATCATAGTCCAAAATAGCATCCGAAAATAAAATTTTAACTAAAAAGTTGTAAACCACTTAGGTTGTTTTCGACACATTTAATTGTACACTTAATGACTTAACCATATTTTAATTGTAATGGGTTGGCTTGCCATCACTATAATACGAGCCACACATGAAGAATTAGATTCCTTCCAAACGACTTTAAAGCAAAAGACTCGATTGATTAGGAGTCCAGTCAGCTGGTCCACTGACTTCAAATCCATGATAATAACAACTTAGTATGCCCCATAATATATATATATATATATATATATATATATATATATATATATATATATATATATATATTAACACTCAACAGCAGCTAACACACCACTAAAATCTCATAATTAAACTCTTATGTTGTCCACCACCAGATTCAAAACCAGCCAAGAAACTTTGAGAAGATGAAGCCAAGGAATGTTGTCTTGATGGCGGTATTCATGGCGTTTTGCTGCGGTTATGTGGCGGCAGACCCGAAACACCACCAGAAGACGTATATTGTTCACGTGGACAAAGCCGTTAAACCATCGGTGTTTCCCAACCACCTGGATTGGTATGAAACGTCCATGAGATCAATATCCGAGTCCACGTATATGTTGTATGCTTACGACAAGGTTATGCACGGGTTTTCCACAAGGCTAACCGTTGAGGAGGCGGGCTTACTTGAAAAGCAGCCCGGGATTATTTCAGTTCAAGAAGAGGTGATATACGAGCTTCATACAACTCGATCACCCGAGTTTCTTGGGCTAGAAAGGAGTGACATGATGATGCTTTATGAGTCAGGATCCGGTGGTGATGTCATCGTTGGAGTAGTGGACACGGGTGTGTGGCCCGTAAGTAAGAGCTTAGACGATACGGGTTTTGGCCCAGTTCCCAGTTTGTGGAAAGGCGAGTGTGAGAGCGGTACGGGGTTTAACGTCACGAGCTGTAATAAAAAATTAATCGGTGCACGATATTTTTCGAGAGCGTATGAAGCGGCTTATGGGCCAATTGATGAAAGTCTTGAATCGAATTCTCCTATGGATGATGATGGACACGGAACACATACTTCAACAACAGCAGCGGGGTCTGCAGTCACCGGGGCAAGTCTTTTTGGTTTTGCAAAAGGGAAAGCTCGTGGGATGGCCCCACGTGCCAGGCTGGCGGTTTATAAAGCATGCTGGCTCGGTGGATGCTTTGGCAGTGACATATTAGCTGCAATCGAGAAGGCGGTCATAGATGGTGTTAACGTTTTATCACTCTCGATAGGAGGTATGCTTTCTGATTACCCGAATGATGTTGTAGCTTTCGGGGCGTTTAAAGCAGTATCCCATGGAATATTCGTATCATGCTCCGCTGGCAATAGCGGGCCAACACCTCAAAGTCTATCAAACGTTGCCCCGTGGATAGCTACAGTAGGAGCAGGAACTCTAGACCGTAATTTCCCGGCTTATGTTACCCTCGGGAATGGAAAGAAATTATCTGGTGTATCACTTTACAGTGGAAAACCATTACCCGATTCAATGATTCCACTCGTGTTTGCTGGTAATATCAGTAACACGACAGCTGGCCGTCTATGTGTACCAGGTTCACTGCCACAGGGGCGTGTTACTGGGAAGATTGTGATGTGTGAACGCGGGTTGAACTCGAGGGTGCAAAAGGGGATGGTGGTGAAGGCTGCTGGTGGTGCAGGAATGATATTAGCCAACACTGATACATTTGGTGAAGAACTGGTGGCTGACACCCATCTCATACCGAGCAGCGCCATAGGTCAAAGAGCTGGTGATGAAATAAAAAGATACATAGCCTCGGATCATAATCCAACGGCAATGATTACATCTGGCGGAACTCAATTAGGCATCCAACCATCACCGGTACTTGCAGCGTTCAGTTCCCGTGGTCCGAATCCACTCACACCAGAAATACTCAAACCTGATTTCATAGCACCAGGGGTGAACATCTTAGCCGGTTGGACCAATAAAGTAGGTCCCACCGGCTTAACCGAAGACCCACGACGCACAGAATTTAACATCGTGTCAGGGACATCAATGTCCTGCCCACACGTAAGCGGGCTAGCCGCACTACTCAAGGAAGCTCACCCAGAATGGAGCCCAGCGGCTATAAAATCAGCACTAATGACCACAGCATATAGCACATACAAAACCGGTGAAGGGCTGCAGGATGTTGCAACCGGAATGCCATCAACACCATTTGATCACGGTGCAGGGCACGTGAACCCTGTTTCAGCCCTTGATCCGGGCCTTGTCTATGACGCCTCTGCTGACGATTACCTGAGCTTTCTTTGTGCTTTGAACTATAGTACTAATTCTATCAAGATGTTTACAGGTGGAAGTTCCACGTGTACAACAGGAAAGAAATACAGGGTGGAAGATCTTAACTACCCCTCGTTTTCAGTTCCTTTAATGACAGCTTCCGGGGAAGGTGGAGGAAGCAAAGCAACAAATATAGTTAAGTACACACGGACTTTGACAAATGTGGGCCCACCAGAAACTTACAAGGTGTCGATCTTGTCAAATACACGGGCTGTGAAGATCACAGTTGAGCCAGAAGAGCTAACATTTGTTGAGAAAAATGAGAAAAAGGTGTACACTGTGACATTTACTGCTAGTTCCATGGACTCGGGGACTAGCAGTTTTGGTCGTCTGGTATGGTCTGGTGGCAAATATGTTGTAAGTAGTCCAATAGCTTTTAGCTGGGTATGATTACTGTAAAAAATACTGTAATATTGCTTAAATCAAGCAATGTAAATTACTTGCTGTCATTGCACAAATCTGTAACCTTTTCTTCCTTGATAATAATATACAAGTAAAGAAGTTTAAACCAAATAAGTTTATAGGGCAATCTTCTTTATGATATGTGTTAACTGCAGATATAAAAAAGTTAACTGATATAAAGCAAATTTCTAAAGAAGTAATAACCCCTAAGGAAGCTAGAGCAAGGCCTAAATGAAAATGAATCAAATTATAAAGTGTGTCATGAAGGCCCTTATGCCTACGTCCCCCAATCGCCTTCACGGCTATCTATTTATATGAAACATAATAATGTCTAAGAGATGCTTTAATAGGTTCAAAATTTTCTAATATAGTGAATGGTTTGGATGATGAGTAACATCTTATGATTTGAGTTGGCTAAAACATGATCAAAGTAGCAACTTAGAGCCTTTTTACCATTTTTAACGGACGATCAATCGCTTCCGGATGCCACAATTCAACTCTAAGTGTGTCCAGTATACCAGACGTGAGAGCGGTGTGAGAAATCTAGGTGGGTGAAGTGGCGCACACATGGCATGCACTTTCCGATATACCTCATAGCCTAAGATAACTATTTAAACTTTACATGACATAGTGCTTCCACTAGCAAACACTTTGCAACAAAGTGATTCCTAATCTTAATCTAAAGTCAAGTGAGGAACCAAAAAAGCAATCATCAATTATTTGGAGAGAAGAAAACAACAATATAAAATAATATCTTTATCTAGCTATCTATAGTGCACATCCATATCTGTACCTTAAGATCTTATCATTTCAATACAAAATAACAACAGACTTCATGGTCTGATTGGGGTTTGCTGATATCACTATATCCCCTTGATTGACATCTAGGCTGATCCCTAGGGTTTGTAACTTGTCAGTTCCAATTTATTCATGAAAAAAGAGAGGCGTAGATATCTTGGCAACTAAAGAAGAAAACCTTTTGATAATTTGAGACTAACTATGATAGAAGATTACGAAAATTAGTTTAAGGGCGAGAAGAAAGAATATGGGAATTACCAGTACTGGTTAGGATGTCAGAATCCATGGCGGATCAGAAGAGGGCACGGTTATGGGAAAATCCGTTTATCTAAAACCAATTTACCAAAATAAACCTTACCTTTGCGGTAAATAAATCTAGTTTTTTTCACCCGGTTTGACTAGTTTATGGAGATAAAACTTATGTAGATCGTATACTCGTTATAGCATATGATAAAAAAGTATTTGATTTTTAATATATAACTGTTTTCAATAAAATTTAAATCGGAATGTTGACGAAAAAAAATTAAAGAAAGCCGCACATTTCGTTTTTTTAATATAAATTAATGAACGAAAGTTATTACAAAAAAAAACGAAATTATTAGAAAAAATAAACGGGTTAAAAGTTTATATTATATATAGTATGAGGGGCAAAAACTAAAACTAAAAAACAAAAAAAATGAATTACCACTTGTCACCCCTTTATTGGTGGGGTACTGTTCCTCCTTATGCTCTTTAAATAGTTATATAATAAGGGTCCTATTACGCTAACATCGATATCTTTGAGTCTTGACACTTTTTATACGCCTCGTATAGTTTAATACGGGGCATATAACTTTCCTAATTTCCAATATCGACCCCCCCCCTTCTTTCTTCTCGGAATCCTACATACCACTTCCCCAATCAACTCAAGGTATGCAGGTATCTTTTGCTCCACCACCTCAGGCAACCTTACCATAGTCTCCACAGGTTCGCCCGTCTCCACCAAATCAAGGCCAACATGGCTATATGCCAAGGCAAAGGTCAACCGCCTAGGCAGTTCACTCAGCTTAATCAACCCATGAGTTTGATTTTACCGCTCCGTGTTCTTTGATTTTTTTAAGCCTCTTGATTCCGTCCATCCTACCCGGCCAAACGTGGAAACTGAATATTAGGAAATCAAGGGTCGGTGTTTAGCGTTTGAAACAGAAGTTTTGATAGAGTAACTTCATTACTTGCAAAATCAATCTTCACCATTCTTTCAAGAATCAAACTTGTTTTCAATATTAACCATATTTATCCCACTACACTCTCCCCAAAAGCCTTTCTACTTTTGCCAATGATCAAACCCAAATTCTTTCAATTTTGTATCCCAATAGTTTACCAAAAACACAAAACAAGAAGAAAATAACCACCTTTTACATAGTTCTTTTTGGGTTTCTCATGGGGGCCATTGCGCTTATGAAGTCGGGGAGGTGGCTACGAAGTGGTGATATGTCATGGCGGGTGATACTTCAAATTTCATGCAGTGTTCTGTAATATCAGAAATTTCATAGTTTAGCTGGACACGACGTTGAAGAAAGAGGTGATAGGTTTTTTTTTCTCTTGTTTCCTTTTATTTTTATTATTTTTAAGTAACTTACATAAAATGTTCGTATATATTTACTTTTTGCATCAAGACCTTGTACAAAATGATGGTTATATCATTCTATTTAACATCATGCAACGGTTTTAGTTTCAAAGACTAAATAACAAGAAATGCAAACAATAGGAAAATGAGAAATTATATATATATATATATATATATATATATATATATATATATATATATATATATGGGATCCTTTCTTTCAAGAACCACAAGAACTATTATACACCATTGATTACATGGATCAAGGGCATCAATTCATCAAGGGCATCAATTCATCAAGGGCAGTATAGTAATTATACTAAAATCAACGACTAATTAATAGTGAACATAAGGGCATATTTGGAATTCTCTAGTGTTTTCTAAATTCATTTAGAACCACGTTCTTATTTCAAACCGCATGTTCTTCAATGAAAATGGTTTCTACTTTCATTCGTAGTTTTAGAACGAGAATGTAACATTCAAGTGTGGCTTCGATTCGATTTTACGATAATATGATTACTTATCAAGATTTTTTATTTTTATCGAACAATGCAAATACAAATTCACATGTATATTGCATTTGGAGAAGAATGGGTTCTATTTGAAGGTTATTTTGAAAAAGGTAAAAAAGAAGTTCAGATAATTGCATTCGATTCTTAAAAATGTTTAACTTTCACAAGATATTTTAACTTTTTTTATGGCAACTAGAAGATGTGTGCATTTATTAAAATATTACTCATGTTATCTTTTGAATATTTATGTTCATATATTTAGCTTTTAGATAACTTAAAAAGCATTTATTGAAAATTGGAATGGGATTTTGAAATCAATGACAAGTGTGCACCTACATTACTGCATATAAGATTCAATATACATGCAATACTTGCATTACTTTGTATTTGGGTTACACATGAGCTTTACTGGATTTTCAAATCAATGCATAAGAGGACTTTAAATTATGCATAAAAATTTAGATATTTGTGTTAATGCATATGTTCATTTAAATCAATTTATAATGTCTTTATTGATCGTATTGTTGAAGGGTATTTACTACAAATTTCAGTTTAGATGTTACATCTCTTCGATATCACACCTACATAAATTACTACAATGTGATTCAACACATTAAAAAAAAAGATACTGTGAAATGGTGAATTGAGATAAAGATAAATTAGTTTTGCTTACAATTAATGCACTAGGAAATATATAAGATTGAATGAATCTCACACAAATTAAAAACGGTTAACACAAAAAACCAATGTTCGATTAAAAAAAACTTACAATATAATAATTACATTAATGCCCCTCTTTAATTAAATTAATCAAAATTACAGAACAACCAAAACTAGTGGACATTAATGGTTTTTTAGGTTCTCACTAAAATATTGGTTCTTTAAAGAATAGCCCCCTATATATATATATGGGCATGTTCTTTTGAGAACCAACCATATGTTGAGAACCGAAAGAACCGCACAAAACGTGTACATATTGTTGAGTATAATTTTGAGACTGATGCTGTTAATCGAAATTACAGTATCGAAACTACTAGTTTCGATTGAACTTTTGTTCAATCGAAACTACTAGTTTCGGTTGAACATTTGTTCAATCGAAACTAAGCAGTTTCGATACCTGTTTTTCAAGCCCATTGGGCGGTGGCTTGAAAAACAAGGCGCATGTGCTTGGCCTCCTATATATAGCAGATTATGTTCTAGGAGTGAGAGTGTGTCTGTAGAGGGAATCACCACCCCAGGGGGAGCTCACCCTGGGGTGAGACTAATTGTTAGTGTATGATCGAGCGTTTATTTTCATTTCAATCAAAGAATCATACGTTTTTATGCTTTCAATTATCTGTTCTTTTCATTTTCATATGTTTCTGTTCGTGTATGTGATTCCCGCACCCGTCTCTACCCATTTCTGATTCGAGAGTGATACCGGATCAAGGGATTCCGCCCCTTGATCCGGACTGTTTGATGGATTTCTCCGCAGATCTGTTCTTTCAGGTCTGCTCAGGACCTACAAGTGGTATCAGAGCCATGGTGGCTCTTATTGCTCTCGAATCTGCTCAAAATCAAGAAAAACCCGCCATTGAGACGTTAAACTTGAAGAAATCGATGTGTAGCAGGTTCATGACTGCTGTTCTACATTTCCACTTTCAAAATCTGAAGATGTAAGGCTTTTGAAGCATTTTTCAGACCTGGATTGGGGGTATCGAAGTAGCTGAAGGTTGAAGATGGTCAATCGAAACTATGTGGCGGCTGAACATTTTCTATCGAAACTACTGGTGTTGCCCTAAATCAGAAGTAGAAGACATCGAAACTAGGCTATCGAAACTAGAGGGTATTGAAACTACTAGTTTCGATTGAAGAATCTCCTATCGAAACTACTAGTTTCGATTGAAGAATCTCTCTATCGAAACTTCTTGTTTCGATACTGCCTCTATCGAAACTAGCCTTGTTTCGACTGAAGTAGAGCCTATCGAAACTACAGGCAGAACTATCCAAGTACTTTCCAAAAAAAAAGTTCAAGTTTGGGCAGCGGGTAACAAATTTTTTAACAGGATATTGCATAGAAGGAGGGGAGTTTTGGAAGAAAACTTGGAGACAACCTTTTTCGGGTTTTCGAAAATTTCGTTTCTTCGGCAATATACACGATATTCTGCCTGATTCAGTCGTAATTCCTTTGATCAAAGTTCAAGTTTGGGCAGCGGGTAACAAAGTCAAGCATACTTGTGACAAACCGGATCATTAGTTGTTGATTACATGGTGATTCGATCCCTTATCTTTTGCCTAGAAATAGGAGTGTCTACACTTCAGGGGGAGAATTACCACGAAAGACTTCAAATTATCAGCAGAGTTATGAAGATGCAAGACAAAGTGAGCCTTTGCTTGAAATTGACCTTTTTTTAAGGGGAGAGAAGGCAAAAGTTGATCAAGTGTTCGAGAATGTCAAGAATCCTTGTAGAAAGATGGTTATTTACTGCTAAATACTTGGGATTCAAACCTTTATCATTTGCCTACAAGATAGGAGGGTCTACACTTAAGGGGGAGAATCACAACGAAAGGCATTGGATCATCAGTCAATCTATGAAGACGAAATACATAGTCGGACAAGATTTGATAGCATCAGTCTAGGGGGAGATTGTTGAGTATAATTTTGAGACTGATGTTGTCAATCGAAATTACAGTATCGAAACTACTAGTTTCGGTTGAACTTTTGTTCAATCGAAACTAAGTAGTTTCGATACCTGTGTTTTCAAGCCCATTAGGTGGTGGCTTGGAAAACAAGGCGCATGTGCTTGGCCTCCTATATATAGCAGATTATGTCCTAGGAGTGAGAGTGTGTCTGTAGAGGGAATCACCACCCCAGGGGGAGCTCACCCTGGGGTGAGACTAATTGTTAGTGTATGATCGAGCGTTTATTTTCATTTCAATCAAAGAATCATACGTTTTTATGCTTTCAATTATCTGTTCTTTTCATTTTCATATGTTTCTGTTCGTGTATGTGATTCCCGCACCCGTCTCTACCCATTTCTGATTCGAGAGTGATACCGGATCAAGGGATTCCGCCCCTTGATCCGGACTGTTTGATGGATTTCTCCGCAGATCTGTTCTTTCAAGTCTGCTCAGGACCTACACATATCACTTTAGTGAAAAATGTAAAATTCAACAACAATGTTTTATTTATCTCTTCCCACTCTTAGTTTGAGTTTATCTCCTCTCTCCTGAATTTTTTTAAGAAAAGTATAAAAATATGCATATATGCATTCATTTGTGCATATAGTGTAAGTGCATACATGCATTTAAAAAAACGACTATAAATTCGAGGTCTTTTAAAACTAAACCTTAAACATATTGAAATATACATGAATTCTAGTCAATTTATATTATAAATAGAGGAAGAGTTAATACGGTTCTCACAGTTCTTAACATATTGTTGGTTCTCAAAAGAACATACCCCTATATATATATATATATATATATATATATATATATATATATATTCTTAAATAATTCATTCCCTATCCTATAACTTGGGTAAATATCATATATATACTCAATCAAAACTAAAAATATCATATACATTAAATTTAATAATTGTTTTTACATTATGACCATTTCATCCCTGTTTCATTATATGATATTTTAGAACCTGTTTTTTTTTCTTTCACATTTCTGGTTATTGTTTTTTTGAGATTTTTGGATACTTTTTTTGTAATTGGGTTTTACATTCCGTGCTACATTATGTCGTCTTTTTGGTACCTATAAAATTTAATAAATATTAACTATGTTTACATGTGTTCTCTTTAAGAGTTATTATAAAAGAAATCGAGTTCCAGCATATATGATATATAAATGTTATAAAGTAAAATTGGTAAAATTATAAATAAAGAGAGAAAATTAAATATAATATTTTAAAAAAACTATTATTTATAGATAAATACAAAACTTAAAGTTAAAAATGTGTAAATATGAAATTTAAAAGTTTTAGAAAAATAAGGATAAAGTGGTTATTTCTTAACTTGTTTTAACGAAATTGATTTATTATATGTTTATAAGGATATATATAATATTTTTATTTTTATTAAATATATATGATATTTTTCAAATTTACTTTTTTCACTAAAGCGATATGTACACGTTTTGTGCGGTTCTTTAGGTTCTCAACATATGATTGGTTCTCAAAAGAACATGCCCCTATATATATATATATAAATAAAAGTTCTTAAATGATTCATTCCCTATCCTATAACTTGGGTAAATATCATATATATATACTAAATCAAAACTAAAAATATCATATACACCAAATTTAATACATTTTTTTTACATTATGACCATTTCATCCCTGTTTCATTATATGATATTTTAGAACCTGTTTTTTTTTTCTTTCACATTTCTGGTTATTGTTTTTTTGAGATTTTTGGATACTTTTTTTGTAATTGGGTTTTACATTCCGTGCTACATTATGTCGTCTTTTTGGTACCTATAAAATTTAATAAATATTAACTATGTTTACATGTGTTCTCTTTAAGAGTTGTTATAAAAGAAATCGAGTTCCTGCATATATGATATATAAATGCTATAAAGTAAAATTGGTAAAATTATAAATAAAGAGAGAAAATTAAATATAATATTTTTAAAATAACTATTATTTATAGATAAAACAAAATTTAAAGTTAAAAATGTGTAAATATGAAATTTAAAAGTTTTAGAAAAATAAGGATAAAGTGGTTATTTTTTAACTTGTTTTAACAAAATTAATTTATTATATGTTTATAAGGGTATATATAATATTTTTATTTTGATTAAATATATATGATATTTTTTAAATTTAGAAGAGCATAATTTAAAAATCATATTAGTTAGTTTTAGTAGAATTAGGAGTTAGAGTAAGGTTCATCATTCTCACCCGTAATCCTAATCGGCATCAATACGACACTATCACCTTAGTAATACACAACCCTCTTGTAATAAGATTGTTGGTGTGGTTATCCTCAAGTGAGGAGATCAAAGCAAAGCGACTATACCAGATAAAAAAAAATAAATTTTCATCCTGTTTCAATCTTAGACTCCCCCGTTCATCAATTTCGACCGGATTTATTATCTCATCTCCACACACTCGGTTTGACCGGGCACCTCTACAACGACGCGGTAACCTTCCCCCGAAAGCCGGTGGGCCTCGACAGCTCCACGGTACCTTCAATAAACCCACCTTCCCAAAATCTTTATCTTCATCACCTGAAAAAAATTAACCAACTTAACTTTTCTCCACACACGCCACACGGCTCTCAGATTTTTTCATCATTTTATGCACTAATCTATCCGAATCGAATACCCATCGTTATTGATCTAATTTTCTAAGGATTGCTTCTGAGTTAGGGTTTTATTTTGCTCATACTCTCGTGTTAACTGTTATATTCGATCATACATCTTCGCTCCCAAATCGGCACATCGATTTTTGTTATGGCGTCGCAATTCGAACAGTGGGAGAAAGATCCGTTCTTTCCAGCTGCAGAAGAAGTTCAGGAATCCGCCGACGGGTATCTGAATTAGGGTTTGTTTTCCAGATCTGTGTTTTATTCATTCAACTGTTACTGAGATCATTTAATTGTTAATTAGGATGGAATCAACATACCGAACATTGATTCACGCATTGAAAGAACCTTCTGTCTGGAAGACAGAAGATCTTCGTAGGGATTTACGCACCGCCCTCGGCACTGCTAAATGGCAGGTGATTTACACAATATGTAGATTAGGATCTTCAAATTTCAACAAAAGTTTGTTATGATATTTAATTATTTATATTTATTGTTGTGGGATGTTTGCAGTTGGATGAATTTGAAAGGGCTGTTAATGACAGTTACAGTAATTCTTCCTGCAATGAAACTAAAACTAGACATTCTGAATTTGTAAGTGCAATGAAGAACCAAGTTTCAAAAGTTGAAAAATGTTTGAACGAATTAACGGGTGTCACGAAAAAGCCACCGCGTCCATGGGTACGGCTTGACGAAGGAGAAAGTAAGGAACTTGCATTGTTTCTTTCGGGGAAGCCTGCGGAAAATGTAGTTGACCAGTCAACACCTGAATGCTCAAACAAGTTTTCTAAGCATAGAAGGACAGCAAGTGCTGGTGCCGACATTGGTGCGTGGAATATTGAGGTTGCCGATGATGTTTCTGTTGGCGGTGTTGATGGAAAAACAGAACAAACGCCTCGGAAAACACCGAGTTTCTCCGGGTTTTTAAACACCATGGAATTTGCATCGAAGTTACAGTGGTCGAAGAACGAGTACAGAAAACTGAAGGTTATAGATCAGAAACTGCCTGAGACTCAGCCGGTGAGCAGAGTAAGTGTGATTCAAATGTGATTGTGTTCTTTCTTGATTTAATATGATTATATCGATGTTGATAATATTTTGTTTTTGTTGAAAGGGTTGTTATGAAAGGAGTAAGAGCTGCCTTGAGAGTGATGATGATTGTTATCAGAAGCAACTTTACGGGTGGTATGGTGCTATACAAAGACAGCTTCAAAGGTCACAGTATTATGTGCAGTATAGTCGACCGACTCAAATGATATTTTGGGTGCTTGTTATGATTTTCTTATTTGGTGAGTTTGCTTTCCTTTGACATAAATGAAGGCTGTGATCATAGATTTGGATAGTGCCAAACAGATTATATATCTTTGATGAATTTAGTGTAATAAGAAGTAAATATATTTTTGAATTTGCTTGCAAACACCAAATCTTTAATCTTTGATGAATTTAGGATAATAATAATTAGTAAATATATAGGAAGATGAGATAGAAATTTTAATGAATTTAGGATAATAATATATAGTAAGTAAAATTCTTCTTTTTTTTTTAGAATCGGGCATATATATTTATAGATGATGTATAAGGAGGTTCACCCAACTATTCAAGTTTTTTTCATTAAAGCTACCCCAGTATGTATCTAGTTTCGATTATGCAATATTTGACCCCAAAATGGCTTAGTGACAAAATTTCCGTTGATTCTTTGAACGATCGATAAAATTTTACTTTACATAATAGAAAAGATAACCAAGTATATTTTTTTGTTTTTTTTTTTCAAAAAGTTCACGTATTATACATCATCCAACTTGTTTCTTTCACCGGATTTGGTATAAACTAAATGTGATACATACTTGGTTTGCCTTAATTAAAAAACGGAACTTTTCTTTGACTGTTTCTGTTCCCTGTTTTGTGTTAATTAACCTTAACAAGATTACCAGTTACAACTGTTATTCCCATAACGATTTGATCTCAGAAAATTCTATATCTGTGCTCATTTGAAAAGTGACGAGTGATGTATGTCGAGTGTTGACCAATGTTTTTTGGTTTCTCTTGACATTCTTGATATCGGAAATTGTTTTATTCTAATAAAAGAATACAAATGGCTCGTGTATTAGCTCATATTTTATTTTTACTTTTGTTGCAGCATTAGTTACTGTGATTGTGATCTGAACAGGAGCTCTGGTTTTGTATTCATCCACTTCGGAGGCCCACATCAGTGATTAAGAACCATAATTTGCAGGTGAATTGAGCCAGTGTGCTCGTGTCGCGTTCAGTGGACGGGCTGTGCGAGAAAACCGAGCTCTCTTCCCCCATTTCAGATACAGATTTGTACAGATTTATATTTTATTATGTAACGTCAACTGTATATCTTTAGGGTGAACCTGTATGCCCTTTTTTGCTGTAATTGTGAACTTTGTTCCACTTGAATATGGCGTTAGAATTTTTAACATAAAATGAGATCTTTTTTGTTTGAAACAAACAACTAAGCCTCGCAAAACAGGTAGCCCTTGGTCTGGTCATGTCGGCTAACTGGTCAAAAGAAGTTTGGGTCAAACTAGATAAAGGTCAAAGCGGGCTGTTTAAAAAAAAGTATTAAACAGGTTTGTGTCAAAATAAGTCACACCCATGCTTGTTTTATGCCAGCTAGCTGCAACATGAGGCATAGGCGGTGGTATGCTATAGCAATGTTGATGGCAGTGAGTGCATACTGCAGTGAGGGGGTGGTCATGAAAAGCGGCGATGAGGGTGACAACTGGGGTGTTGGCAGCGGTGGTGACGATGGTATTGGCCCATCGTATATTTCAAGCTACCTAAATGGCTAAATCAACCCCTAAAAAGTTTTCTATTTTAAGATCAGGTCACGAGTGTAAAAACAGCAGTCACATTTTTGTCTCAAACCACAAACATATTCTTAATAACCAGAATCACCTGTAACTCCACTAAATGCGGTCATGTGAAACTAATAATATAGGAGGTAAATTGGTGAAGATACTATTCAACCACTACGACATTCTCAAACTGTTACGACATTCTCAACTAAAAAAATCCTAAATCTAGGAAAGCTCACGGCTACGTTTTGCAGCTGCAACAACCGCGTTCATTAATATCCCACGAAAACCAGATTTCTCCAGCTCATGAACTCCAGCTATGGTGGTTCCGCCTGGTGAAGTTACATCATCTTTAAGCTGACCTGGATGCTTTCCTGTCTGAGTAGCCATAGATGCTGCTCCCAGAACCTGTAACAATCAACACTTCACAATCACTGCCTTTTCTTTTATTAATCTTTAAAAAAAATAATGAAATGTCCAATGAACAAAACGTACAGTTTGAGAGGCTAAGCCGAGTGCAAGTTCCCGGGGTAAACCTGCAGCTACAGCTCCATCAGCCAAAGCTTCGATTACCAAAAATATATATGCTGGCCCACTCCCACTGTTTTATAAAAACTCAAAAGGTTAAATAACTGATATTATTCTTTGGTGTTTATATAAATTATAAAATGAAAGACATACCTCAAGCCAGTGACTGCATCAAACAGTTTCTCATCCGCTTTCCAAATCTTACCCACTGCTCCAAATAACTTGGCTATAATTTCACCATCTTCTTGTGTTGCACCTGCTCCCAAACCCATAACTGCGCAACATACTATGTTTTTAGACAAACAATTTCACATATTTTTCGTATTATCTGAGAAACATTTAATCATTTGAATCTTTTCAAATTTAGGATTATGCTTCATACTGCAAACCATATTTTTCTTATAACATGTCCTTGATGTAAATTATTGTTCACCTCCCACTAAACTTAACTAATTACTTAACGTTTTATGATAGTTGAACTTAAGTCAGTACTAAATATTCTAAGAAAGTTTTGGCATATATTGAGCGGGTATAGAGTTTTCATGATAAATTCATGACACATGATATAAAATTATATTTTATTGATCAGAAAACGTAAGACACCTCAATGCACATGATGTAACTTGTAGAAAAAGTACCACAAAAAAAGTAATGTTACAAAAAAGGTAATTATTTTGATCAACCAAAAACATATATATTTGTAGCATCTAGACTAAATTAAGAACTTTGATAAGGTTGCTTGATGTCTATTGAAGAAAAGTTGGAGTGATCAAGGTTCTGGCATGAAATAATCAAGAATGCATATTAGTTTAAATGGAAGCAATTTTCATTTGCATAACTTATCAACTGTCACATAATTCTAAAGATTATTGTGAATCGACCATGAAGATACCGTATAACATGAAAAACTTCCAGCATTCCAGGGTTCGAAACAGTGACAGCCCACCTTCAGCCATAAACTCATATAATTTTAAAGATGAGTTTATGTAATAAGGCCTGTTTTGAATTTTGATAACTACTTTACATGGTATATCTACAAAATTAAGGTTAAAATAGAATAGAGCAAACAAGGAAGCAAATGCTATTTGAAACACTCCCTAATAACTATGGAGATAAAGCTAAATTACAACCTTAAAATGGGAATATATGCCCCAAAAAGGTTGCCATAATTGAACTTTTAAATCACACAACACATTTAGCAATTTAATCAAATAGACAATAGTGGTTAGTTTCAGCAAGATCATATTTATACAACACAGGAAAGATGCTCCGATTTAAATTGGTTTTGTAAACTAATTAAGCGAAAGTTTTGTTAATCTCATTATATTGTGTGTTTATATTTGAGTCAACATGGTCACATAAATCCACAAAACGACAGGATCAAATCAATTAAAATAATAAAACACAAAAAGCAAAGATATAAAAAATTCATACCAGATGCTCCTTCACCTACAGCAGCAGGGGTATTTGGCATTACCCTGATGAAACGATCATGACCAGCCCACTCCTGCATCATACAAAACCACTACTATAAATAATAGTTGTGAAGCATAAAATTAAATATAAAACTTTATTAACAAATCATGCCATAAACCGTAGTACCAAATTAGATTTGTTGTGAATATTATAATAAAATATAAACATGAGATCCATACGCTCAGTGGATCAAACAGTTAGTAAATGTGTTATCATATAATAAGGTAATTATCTGAACACAACTTCAATAATGATAAAATCACAAAAGAAAAGTAGTCAAACCTGAAGGTCTTTCAATTTGACACCAGCAGCTACTGACACCAGAAGCTTTTTCTCAGATAGGAGAGGTCTCAGCTGCAAAATAGCATCTTTAACTGCAGCCAAAAAAACCATAAAAACAAAAACTCAATTTGAAACAGAGACGATATATTAGTGAGCTCTGTAAAATTTCCATCTAATTTAGAGAGCAAGGAAGAAGATGCAACCCGTTTCAATATGACACAATTACATTAGCAACTGTCCATTAGTTAATGTATAAAGTAAAACTTTAGCAGTAAGGTTGATCACTTGCCAGGAACTAACTTATTTTATTATCATTAGTAAGTACGTCCCACAAATATAAAAGGTAAAAGAGTTTTGTACTTACAAGCTAGTCTGTTCCCACCATTACTAATACAAAATCTTGGCTTCACCACCATCTATAGCTAAAGAGTTTCAACATAGCAAAGTTGACCAAAATCAACAATCTTATAAGCAGGTTTTCTCATTATAGCTATTTACCAGGCCTTATTCTACTCTCTTAAGAATGTATTATGCTGTGGAGGTTGTGTAAACGGAATTTTTCTTATTAATATTCACTAGAAGTTCATGGAGGAAGAAGTAATATAGAACAGTGCACGCCGAACACTAATAAATAGAATAAAATGCTGATAGAAAGTTCTCATCAAGCTGTTTAATAGTCAGCTATGAGGTACTTAATCAGTTGACCATATGCAATACTATTTAGAACTAGAATTGCTATACTACAACATAAACAGAGAAGGCATGAAAATCGTGGAAATACCAACTTGTGGCTTGACAGAGAAAATCACCACATCACAGTTTTCAACAACCTGAAAGGATGTAGAAACACTGAATCAATAAACACTCAAAGATGTGTACACATACTAGACTCATTATATGTTTCAGCTAATATTTATACTTGAACTTGAACTCAAACTCCATAAAACTCAACTAGATAGAGCTTGAATTATCTGTTAAAGGTTCACCTCTTATATTTTAAAAGTAACAAATTACTGATTGCAATTTACAACCACAATTCATACAGTTGCCAATTTGTTAACCAAATCAATACTGGCTATATAAACTTCATGAACTGTAAAATCACTAAGTGTATCCTTCTATGAAATATGAGCATGCAAAAAGCCCTGACTCATCCAAGGCTACTTTAAATTCAATTTCGTTTAGTTACATCTTGAAACAAAATGTTTCGATTCAATTTCCTGATTTATATACGCTGATTCATTTTGTGGAGTTATTACACGTTCTACAATAACACAGTTACAGATTGAAACAAACTATTTACTAAATTACTAAACCTGATTGTTGTGTTCGAAAACACTGACGCCGATGGATTCGAAAGCGGCACGGCGAACTCCCTTGTGAGCAGTTTGAATACGAGAAGCGGGGAGAACGCCGGATTTGACGACGCCTCTGGCTATACTCTCCGCCATTTTACCAGCACCGATGAACCCTAGCTTGTACGTATCAGCAGGAATAGGTTGGACCGCAGGCATTGTTGATGAATCGAAACACTTGAAACAACAGTTGATTGAAGACTCGAGTGTAGGAGAGTCGGATCAGTGGGTTTGATAATGCGGAAACAGAGTATTAACGACTTCTTCAGTAGGCCCAAAATGATCGGAGACTAGTAACCTACTGCTTAAAGATAGCCATATCTACATGGGACGGGCTGGGCTGGGGTGGGCTGGGCCGGGCATTTGGGAGAAAATGTAAGAAATTATGGCTTTTAACTTTTTATCATGGGATTTCCTTTGCAAAGGATTCATTTGCTCTTGCTTCTGTCGGTCGATTTCCTTTGCTTTAATTTTGCGAATTCATTTGCTAAGATAAATAGTTGTCGATGTATTTTTGTGAGAAAACAAGAAAGTATATTAGTTTTTTATGTGCAAAAATTTGTTGAGAGACTTTTGTAATAAAAAAGATAGATTATATTAGTTGAGGGATTTTTATAGAAAAAAGAGAAATTTGTTGAGAGACTTTTGAAAGAAAAAGAGAAATTTGTTGAGAGACTTTTGAAAGAAAAAAAGACTTTTGTGTGTAAAAAATTGTTGAGTGATTTTTATAAAAAAAACCAGAAAATATGTTAGTTTTTATAGCATTTGCCCTTTTATCATTTAAAAGTTTCTTCAGAAAAATTGATAGCACGTGTGAGATTGGAACATGCTATCTTTTTGTTATGGTTGTATTCGTGGCGGGTTTGAACTGAAATATTTCAACCTTAGTTTAAGCACGTTACCTATTTATCCAAACAGGTAAACCATTAGTAAATGTGTAGACGGGTTAAACTTATGGATTATTTTTTATTATTATTATAATATTAATTAGGTAACCGAATTGACTTGTTTTATTTATAACTCAACTCAAACACACAACTTAGACTCATCGACATCGTTTACAACCCAACCGAAGTCTATTTTCGTGTATGGTTCTTGTCGGGTTAGACACGAGTCTGACCGACTCAAACTAATTTTAAACTTTCAAAACGAGTGATTAATAACGCAACACTATTTTCTTAAAAATAAACCAAATTGTTGCATTTCATATGAAAAGATTTATGCAGTTTGACATGTGGATCATCCTCCTGAATTCTCACCAACTTCGTGAGAGTTGAAGCCAATTCATCTATTCAACTTTATACTTTTCATCTTCTTAGAATAATAGTAGCATCTTACAAAATACATCATTTAATAATCATATATTTACTTATTGAAGTTTTAAGTGAATATTGACTACAACAAATCATAAGTAACTTTTTATATGAAGATAAACTAATATTTGAAAACTTCTAGAAAAAAAAAGATATGTAATACATTGAACTTTAAATTTAAATTTATGGGCAATTACATATATCCCTATAAAAGTTTGATTAATTATATATATATTCAGCTCAAAATTTTATTTATGTATATCTCATTCATTAATTACATATATACCCAATTTGATGATGAATCGATCAAAAACGAAGACGGATGTTGGAATCGATCGAAAACGGTAATCAGAATGTTAGGATTGGATTCGATGGAATAAGAATAGTCTTATTTTTGTAAGCTTAAAAGGGTAATTTAAAAAAAAAGAGGAGGGGGCGGGGCCATATACTAAAAATATAAGATATATCTTCATTATGATTTGAATAAATTTGTGAATATTGTTTATTTAATAAATTATTTACATGTTAATTGTTTCTTTTCATTTATAGTCTTTAACTTAAGGAAAATAACCAAGCACCCCTTCTCTTTAGTTTCTTAGTTTTTTTTAACTATAATCGAATTTATAAAGTTAATTAATAATAGAACAATTAATAGAAAGACATTTCTTTAGTTTTGTTTGAGAACTCAAACTACACTCGTATCCCTTCAGTTATGTGCTCCATCATGTGAGAATTTATTTTGGTACATCTTTCTTCATTAAGAATTTATTTTGATACAACTTTCTTCATTAACATCATCTGTTATTGGTTAGTAATAGTGATTAAAAAGTGATATCACGTAGACGTCATAAAAACAATCATGTAATCATTACAAAAGAGTGTAATGATGTATTGGTGTTTGTGTGAATGTGATGTTTAATTAAAAAATAGATGATGAAGTATATTATTATGATTGGTGGAAAAAAAAAAACCTTGCACCACGTCCCTTTATAGTTGTCACGATTTGCCCCATCATGCACCTATCGTGCCCAGGGGGCGGTGTTCTAGGCATGTAGGGGTGCCTCCTCATTCTATCACGTCCCATTACAGATAGTTTAAACGATGACATTAAGATATACAAACCATAAACACAAAGGACAAAAATTATAATTGAAACTAGTAGAAGGATCATTTATGTAAATATTATAAATCGTTTCACCAACTTTCTCCCCACTATAAATAGTGCCCCATTCACCCACAAAATTCGCCCCACGTACATTTTGTGAGTTGTAAGTTCCAATCAAATTCACAAACAAAACAAATGAAGCCAATCGTTGCAACATCTGTGCTTCTGGCACTTGTACTTTTGAGCTCTTCTCTCCTTCATACTACCATGGCCGATTCAAGTAAGATCCTATATTAGTTTAAAACTATGCAATAACAACTTGTACCTTATTATCTAAATAATTTTTATTTTATGCAATAGAAGTCACGCATATATTTTAGATATGAGTTTTTTTGTTCTATTCTTGTATGTGTATGATACGAATAACAAATGTTTATATACGGTATTATAACAGGTTTATGCGACTCGAAGTGTGCGGTGAGGTGTTCAAAGGCGGGGAGAAAAGACAGATGTCTTAAATATTGTGGAATATGTTGTAAAGATTGTCATTGTGTGCCTTCGGGGACGTATGGGAATAAAGACGAGTGTCCTTGTTACAGGGACAAAAAGAATTCTAAAGGCGGTCCTAAATGCCCATGAAGCTTCTTGTTCTTTATCATATATTCTATAAAATATTGATCATGATATAAATAAAGTTATAAGTTATTTTAGATGAAAAGTTGTTGGAATAATATATTTAATCAATTATAATTTCAAGAATAATTGATGTAACCATAGCTGTTTATTTCGTTTTTCTTTGGAGTCGGAGGTTTCATCATGGACGGTCTCTCTGTCACTTGGGATAGGAGAAAAGTTGTCCACATCCTATCCTCCCAGACCTTACAAACAACTATTGCGGACCTATTAAGGTCCGGACGGGTCGGCCGACACCGTTAAAAAAAATATTTTTTTGTTATATATATGGTATATTTTCGACCGACTCCTATAAAATTTTAAAATCGACCGAAAGAAATAGTTTTCGGAAAATAGATTAAAAAAAACAATTAAACCAAACCTTTAATCTTATAACAATTAACCCATTAATTATTAACCTTTTAAATCAAACATTTAAGAGTTTAACTTTAACCCAATAACTTTTAAACAAAATAGGCTCAAATAACACATTACACATAGACCCATAAATAAACCCAATACCCATTTAAACTTTTTAAAACTAATTAAGTGTTGGAAAAAAAAAATAGCGGCATTACATATTTATCTCAAGGCAACCAAGCGACAGGAATGCCGACGATCGAAGATTTGAAGTTTGAAAGAATTTCAAAGTGAAAATTGAAGCAGGTTTAATACTTTGTGTTTTAGTTTAATACTTTAATTCTATCTATTTGTGTTTTAGTTTAATACTTTGATATATTGAAAGATGAAAGTTGAAAATGTGTTTTAGTCTAATATAATATATTGAAATTGGAAATAGGAGGTAACAAATTGACGATTGAAGTCAACAATTGAAAATTATTGAAAGAAATTTAACTTGAAAGCACTCAAGCAGGTTAGTGATTTAGTCTCAACCCCCTTTCCACTCTCTATTTGTGTTTTAGTTTAATTTATGTGTTATACTTTAATTTATAGGTTAATTGAATTTATATGTTATGTTTGTATTTGATTAGTGATTAGTCAAAATGTGAAATTTGTTTGTTTATTTGGGTTTAATTTTTCAATTTTAGGATTATGAATATTGAAAGGTTTCTTAAAAGAAAAGTTGGGTCTTCATCTTCTAAGACTCCCACTTTCATATATTTGGATAATATTCCATGGGATCCAGCCGAACGTCCGTCAATTTCTTCTTAACACCCTAATCAACGAGACGAAATTAGGACATACCTAATTAATGTGTGACCCGACCCGATTCGACTCGAGCCGAAAAAAACTAATATTTAATTATTGACAATCGACCCAAAAAATTCCCCCGATGAAAAAAATTCATGGGTCCGCCACTGCAAACAACGTTTGAATAAAGTGAGATTTTATCAGATACGTTTGTTTATTCATAGTTGTTTATTTGCTATTATCATCATAAATTTTAAAATATTTAGCATTAGACATAACTGAGTTTCTTTTTAGTAATCAGTTTGTCATGTAAATGTTTCTACGCGTGTCCATTAATTTGAAAATATATTCTTAGTTTTTAATAAAGCATACCTTAAAATTCTATATAAAATGATTTTCTTTAGAAAAAATGTTATTTTTGACATTAAAAAAGACAGGGTTTGTTTTAATATACAAATATGGTACCCGTAGGCAGTGGATACGGTGATTATTGAATTATTAGGAATTATAACTTTCGGTGAGTCATTACTGAAAATGTTATTTGTAAAACAATTAGAATTTACAAGTACATAAAATGATTTCCAATAATATTTAGCCGTTCACCGTGAATACATGTATTCATTGTGTTAATTATAATTCAACAATCAACGTATTCACTGAGAAAACTAAAAGAATCATAAATCAATTATTTTTATGTTTTTTGTTCAAAAGATAAATTAAAAAGATATTTTATTAGGATTTTAAGAATCCAAACTCATTATTATTGTAATACTAGTTTAGATCCCGTGTCTACACACGGAGTGTAAAAATATATTACATATACTTAAGATAGAAAACAAATTCAAAATATGTAAAAATTAATATATAATTGAGTTTCGAAAATAAGTTAAATATTATTTAATATAATTTGACTTTCATTTACTATTTGATTGGAAATAGAAGTTACATAATTAAATTTCAAAGTTTCTTATAATTAGAGATAATTTAAAATAAATATTTTTATTAATATAGTTAGTATTTTTCTTTAAATATATATTATTAGTAAAACATAGAAATGTATTAAATAAGAGAGAGAGGCGAAAAAAAATGATGAGGATGAATATGGAGGCGACACGTGACATGAGGAAACCTTTATTTATTATATAGTATAGATATTACTGGTAGATTGATATATGAGTTATATACAGTTTTCGTATGTTGGTTTGGTTAAAATAAGAATTTTTTTCAAAAATTTTAATTTGACTTGTTTAGTCCGATAGTTTCATTCTCCTTTCAGTTAAAGCCAGCCAATTAACACCATTCATTTATGTTGTTAACTTTCTTACGAATTAACTAAAATACCCTTGTGTTAAAAAGTTAAAATACAAAATTAAAATCATATTGGCCCTTAAGTTAAACCAAAGAATTAATCAAAAACATAAGCTCACGTTATATGGACACCACTGACACCTGACTCGTATAAGTCTATCGATTCATATAGGTGTCAGTTAATGTCTAGCGACTGTCTTATACAACTCGTATAGGACTATACGAGTCATATAGGTTGTATAGTTATTTTTCTTAAAATCGATGAGTTTTGCCGAAATTGTAATTAACTTCTTAAAAAATTTGTATAAAATTTTTACGTCGTGTCAAACATAGTGGTTTATATGGTAAGTTTTAGACAGAATCTTACGTCATGTCAAGTATTTCCCAGACACATTCAAGTAATCGAGAACTTCTTAAAAGAAAGATAAAAATGATCAAATCTCACATAAACAAGACAAAAACAATGAATATGAGGAGTAGGAAAACTACTTGGATGGTTGTTAATCAGCCTTTGATAAAGTCGGACGTTATTGTACTCGTAGATCTCTATCTGACCCAAAACATGGCAACAAGGTATGGCCAAAAAACATAGGGGCGTGGGATGGTAAATGGTTCGATCTAGGTTCTGCAGTGGTTTTGGTTGGTGGCATGGTGGCGATGGAGTTTGGGGTGGGGGAGTTGATCAGAAATTGGAGGGATGGTCTAACCGTCAGTTACTGTGGCGGCATTGGTCAATGTTTATCGCCGGTTTAGATCAAGAAGTATGGTTTTTTAAGTAGTGGGTTTGGCCGAAGATTGTCAGATCTATTGGTTGTCGTGTTGTATTATATTTATATTTTTTGACTATATATATAAAAAAAAATTATTAACATGGGTATTTTTATCATTTCAAAAAATTTAACAAAAGAAAACAAATGGTGTTAGAGATCTAACCTAATTGAAACGAGAATGAAACTGATGAACTCAAATTAGAACTTTTAAAATAAATTGATTATTTTGACCAAACCATATGATAGAGAAACCTTATTTAACTCTTAATATATTCTTAAAATGGTCTATGTAGTCAGCCAATACACCTATAACAACCACAACAACCATACACAAATACAATATAAAATAAACATAAAATTTATGACCAGATAACAAAAACCTATTCACATAAATCTTGTGCTCTGAATCTTAATTGTGTTTTACCCTCCTCTTTTCAATCTTCTCCAATATCTTTTTACCGTAGAGATTGCTATGCATCAAATGTACATTTCTTGATATAAGCTTTCTCAGGCACTCGAATGCAAACCCCTAATCAATGAACAAAATCCGTTAATTAGTTAATTAATTAAGAAAGTAAATCATGTAACTGTTAACTAACCTTAGAAACCTTCAATGCAGATTGTATAACAAAATTCCCATAGGGGTCTACAAGAAGGGATGAGGAATTTGGGCTTTCAACCAATTCAAGAATGATTTTTGTGGAAATATCAGGTTCTGATTCAATCAAACATTTCTCAACAACGTTACTCGCGTATTTGTTTTGGGAGAGAGATGCAAAATTTCCTTGAAGTTGTCTAACGAGCAGTTCGGTTAACACAGGTGACTGTAGTCCCACCATGTGTTGCAGCACATAATTGCTTCACATGATAGAGAAAAAAGTTAGCCTTTCAACACCAAGATGAAAAATAAATAAATAAAGATTTCACGATGAGCGGGTTGGGCAACAAATCAAAAAGGGTTCAGGTTGTAACAAGTCTCCGTACAACTTGAACCGGCTAAATCGGGTCAAGTTGACCCACAAACACTTTTTTGGTAGTTTTTTTTAAGTTGAATTTTGTAGGGAAAAAGATGGCCGTCAAAACTAATAACTTTTATATAAAAATGTTAAATTTATGTATAAACATGTTGGATTTCTATCTAATCTCAAAGTTTATATAAACTTATAAAGGTGTTAGATTTACCGATTAGAAATTAACTTAAACCGTAAACAAAACCATCTTTTAAAGGCTCAACAGACAAATTAAGAAGCACAATGATACTTTATGCAGAAAACCCAAAAAGAAAATTATAAATATTTAATGTGTTGTTTATGATTACTATATAACAATATGACATTATGGAAGTTCAATGAGTTAAAGTATTAAAGATATTTGGGCTGCTGTAAATCCGTTTGACATGTTACCATTTTAAGTTTTAAATAATACTTTTTTTTTATTTGACTTGTTGGAATGAAGAACAACCCAAATAAACCCATTTAGAAGTACACGGGTCAAACTTCAATTAGAAACTTATAGACAAGGGTTCGAAGACGCAAACCCGAAAGGATCTTCGGCTATTGGAATTGCATTGGCCATGATCTCAGTAACAAGGCGATTTCTAACTTCACCACAAGAGTGCTCAACACATGCCTGCAGCAGACAACAGCCACTTCTATCTGTTGCAACTTTGAAGCAATTATCTGCTATTTGATCCAGAATAGGCTGCCAAATGCAAAATAATAAGTCAATTATACAATTAAATTACTGAGACAGATACCAGACAATCACCATGTAATTTAAAGATACAAACTTGATTGAACAAAACAATTATATCAGATTATTTTGAGTGAAATTTATTAGGCTCATGAAATAACAAAGATTGAGCCTTTTATGTTTCTTGATTTCACAGCTCTTCATCTTTCATTCATGAAGAAAAAAAAGGCAAATGGGGAAGATAAAATCCTACTTGATGTAGTTGACTAATTGCAATATTGCATAAAATTAGAAATAGAACATTATGCTCAAGGTGATTTGCATCTAAAATCACATGAAAAATCTTTGTTAATATCATCTTTTCACTTCACCCCTTATTTTATTTATCCAAATTAACAGCAATTTTTCCAGAAACTATGTATGCTACAAGTATGTCTTTTGGCTTTCGACGTAATCTCGGGTATGTATGCCCGATTACTGAACTTTCGCGGCCTATTCTCAAAAGAACAAAACATATCATAACGACTTATAACTTCATCATACTCAAATACTTTAAACTCTAAAGTTCATATTTCAATAGAAATTACATATACTATTTTAACACTAGCAAACACAAACAACATAAAAACAATACCTGGTTGAAATCAGAATCAAAATGAAGCAAACAATACTGAAGAACATGATGACCATTCGGATCATTAGCCAATTGAGCCGCACAACGGTGTAAAGCCCTGATCACCTTCATAATCTGACTCTGAGACTTCAAATTCTCCAACAACTTTTGAACCGCCCTCGTCCTACAACATCAACACAAACATTATTAATTACATTATTACATCATCTGCAAGATACACAAAATAAACCAGAACTAAACAGTTTAACACTTTAACAAATGAAGCATACCCATAAGGACTCATACAAACAAGAATAATGTCAACTGATCTTTCAGTCAACTCGCGAACAATCATCGCCTTCTGATCATCATCACACACAGAAACAAGCTTCTGAATTAAATAATTTCCGTACTGATCTTTCATCAAATCAGCAACTGAACCCATCACCTCATACAAAACAATTTCAATCTCATCTTTTGTTGGGGTTTCAAGCTTGGATTGCAAAATTTCACTTCCATTTTGATCCCGAGCAAGAACACAAATACATCCCCTCAATTCGTGCAAACTATTAACTCTGAAATAGTTCTGATTAAGATTACGATTGACATGATTACTTGAAGTATTAATATTCGCGCTATTCCGACGAACAGATTGTTCGTAAAGGTTTGTTGAACGACGATTCTCGTAGGCATTGAGGTGTTGAGTGAAGTATAATTGTTCCTTGGCGGGCAAGTAAGAGCTGATTTGGTCAAAGTCAAACCGAGAAGAAGAAGAAGATGCTCTTTGAGGGTCCACCGTACGAGTGGTGCTATGGCCCACACCGGAATAAACCCCTTGATTGTGACCAACGCCGTTTGAAGCCCTAAAACTTTCGTCCAAGCTGGTGTGATTGAAACCCTCGCCGCCGTACGTGTACCGGAGAGACCGCGGCGGGAACATCTGGAGGTCCTGATCGTTGGTTTGTGATATGTTGAGTGAGGAGAAAGAATCGAACAGGCTCTGATCAATGTCGAGAGACAGTGGAAGATTAACCGGCACGTGCTGGACATTGTTGTTTAATCGCGCCGGAGATAACGCCGGAAACGGAAATCCATCGCCGAAATTCTGCGGCGGAGGTGGTGGTGACTGGGTGGGATACATGTGGTGGTGGTGGTGATTTGGTTGCATTGGAACGAAATTGGGGTAAAGAAGAAAGAAGTATAAGAGAGATTCAGCGATTCTTGCGACTGAAAAACGGGAGGGTTTGTTGGGTTTTTATAGATGGGTTTATGGTTTTAATTTTATGATAATTAATAATTTAATAATACAAATAAGAATTGTAATAGGATTATAATTATGAATTTTGAAAATACGAATATTATTTTTGAGAGAGAGAAAGAGATTTAACATTTAATACAAATACGAATATTATGCATGCAATTTTAGAAAGTATTGTTCATGGTTTTGAGGTGACCAATACGCGGCGTCTGCCACCTATAAACTGCAACTGCTCTCCATCCAATCATATCAGTTTTGCAAAAAACTAACATAAAATAACAATTTTAAGAATATAATTTAATAAAGTTAAAAAGTCTATAAATTTTATAAAATTAAATTTTGTAACGCGTTTTTTATCCGACACACAATTTCGACATTTCAGAAAAGAAAAAAAAGTAACTTTACGTAATAACAAAAAAAAAAATTTGGAAGTACAGACGTTAAACTTTTATTAGTTGTTTTAATTTTGTGTAGTTTTTTTTTTTTAAATAAGTGAGACCGATAAAACATGTATAAATCTTGTTTACTATTTAATGATTTTTTTTTTCTAATTTGACTTTAATTGAATAATTATTAAACTTTTATTATTTATTGATTTTTTTTCTTTATAATTAATTCATATTCCAAGTTAATTTAAAAAAAACAATCATTAAATAGTAATCAAGACTCACATATGTACATTTTTCTCATTTAATTTAAAATAAAAAAGAAGAATTGCATATATCCCCCTCTAAACTTATAAAATTACATATTTCTCCAAAACAAAAGTTTTCAATGCATAATGTGCTGCTCTTGAAGCATAATTTTGGGTAACATGCAATTTTGTAAGTTTAGAGAGGGATGTATGCAATTGTTCCTAAAAATAAATGTAAGATTTATAAAAAAAATATACAAGATTGAAACACTTAATGAAAGTTGAATGACTTAAAAAAATATTTATTAAGTTTAATTAAACAGTTGAAAATTTTGATTACAACCGTGTGAAGTTTTTCAAAAAAAAATTCCTCTCAAAGCCGACTCTGATATCCACCCCAAAATCTTATCGAAAAATCCGTCCTCTTTTTACATCTTATACATGAACAATAATCGTTGACCCAAAAACGTATATTATGTTTTGGATACTGCTAGGTTAAAAACATGCTAGTAGTTGTGGATATGATTTGAAAGGTTACATATCTTTAAAAAGAAAGAAACTCGTAAGTAAATTTTACGTATAATCATGTATAAGAAACTTCCCTTTACCTTTTACATGTGTTTAATCCAAGTGTTTTCTGAAAATCATTTAGTTCTTAGTGATTCGAACACTGGTTTTATGGACCGGTTAAAGTGATGTTTTGAAGTTGCTTTTAGTTATGAATGCATTTATTACATTGTGATTTTCATTATCATTATTTTTGGTAGTCAAATATATTGTGAATCCATGTGTCAAGCGTTTCAAACAATTCTGCAACATATGGGGAGAACTAATGTAGGCTCGATGTTTATTACGAACCCATGTGTTTAATTACGTTTTTTTTTACGATTTTGTTAACTTCTCAATTGGAATTCATCATAGAATAATGTGTTTTGTTACGGCTTTACGAGTTCTTATAGATATTAAATGGGCATGACACATGACATAATAGATATGTTTGAGTAATGTTCTATAGGCGTTGCGTTTAGGGGGCTTATTTTTTAGTTGAGAGTCCAGACCTCGTTGTCACACCTCGAAACCAAGGGGTGGTGTTTTGTTGGATTTACTTTTTTTTTGAACGGCAACGCTTGATATTCTAGGATAATTGGGTTTCCTCGGGGCAACACCTAGAACATCTAGGAGGAGGAATCCCCCAACAGGGTAAACCCCCTAACCTGGCCACAGACCCTTTTTTTTATGTTGCCAGGATTCGAGCCCAAGACCTCCACTACGGGAAGTCTTGGGGCTACCATTACACCAAATGGCCAACGGTTGTTGGATTTACTTACAACATACAGTGAAAAACTTTACAAAACTTACATTTTACTACAGTTTAAACCCCATAGCTCAAACTCATTCCAAACGAACTGTAGGATGTCAACTTCTCATGTCAGATGACTCGAATATGTCATGTCACAACCCACCTTAACTCACCTTGAAATATGTACTAAAATAGGTCAGCTTACGTTGGTGAGTCTATAACTGTCAAAAACATAAAATGGTTTTCTAGTTATATCATCTGCAATCGCCTGAACTCAATTCAAACCGCATTGTTCCTGTAGCAGTAAGTATGCAAGGGAATCATGGGAATGTGGGAAGAGGATCAAAAGACAAGATAGGATGTAATGAGACAAGAAATAAATAAAACCTTAATATTTATTTTGAGACATTTAATATTTGGTTTCTGAACTTATGTAAGGATATTGAATTTAATTTATGTAATTCTGCCATTAATGTTACCTCTGATTATCGTATTATGTGGCACATCAGCCTTAATCCGGGCGAGGTGTTACAAAAATACTCCTAGCACATTCCATAACATCTAGGTTGAATGCCAAACAATTACCACACAATTCTTAACTTTTAACTATAGGCAGATGGTCATGTAACCACTTAGCTAAGTCACATTTAGTGCAATATTAGAAATTTCTAAATTTCTTGATTCCAAACATCAATTTAACATGTCTAAACTTAAATATAACTTATCCAAACATCAAAGTGAAATTTACAACCTGCATATAACATCAATTTTATCCTTAATGGCTAATGTTATGCATTGATCAGCAATATAAGTTTTATGTACTTTAACATAAACCTAAACTTATTTATTCAAAAACTCTTCAAATCCAAATTTGAGTGTTCCAATGCTTGCATTGGCTGTTGGCATCATATTTACTATCTTTAAACATAATCTATCACATTATGCATTAATATATACTTCTAACCACATTCATGTCTCAAAATTTCTCAAGAGCATCATACATTAAGTCTAATTCTTATTACGGTGTAACTGAATCGAGTCGGTGTGTTGAAAGAACCAAGAAGCAAATACGAATCTACTTTGAATTTTATGACATCCCACATCAAGCGGCGAAAGATGCCAACAAAGAATGTAGGAAGCCATGAAGTCTCTTTTGAGGCTTTAGTGCTTTATGGCTTGTAGTGTACGATTTTTTTCTTCTTGTTTGGTTCAATTGCTAAATAAGCTAAACGCTAGATTTGTACTTATTAGGCCCCAATAAAAGTTTAACAGAAACTTAATCGAACTTGTGTAAATAACTGATTAACTAACACTAATTTTAACTCAACCGATTGGTTAGAATAACCTCAAAACTGAAAAGTTTGGTTATGGTTTTGTGTTAGGGTAATGCCGAACCAAAATCACTCATGCCCACTCTTAATTTATTTAACCATCTTTTGTTTAGAATTTTTATTTGGAAAAAAAAATCTTTGATCACTACTTCATTTTATATATGTCATATCTTAGATTAGTTCATATATAAAAATTTCCCCTTTCAAAACATATAACCCAATTATTATTAAAATATTTAGATTTTAGAATGTATGGAGTCCAAAGATATATTCAATACATAAAATAGTGCATCAAATATATTTTTTTTATCGGTTTAAATCACTAGTGAAATAAAAGTTACATCACATTAAATCACTAACGTTGTGTTTCTCACATCTTTTTTAAGAAAGAAGTAAAATGAAGTTGGAAGAAATTAAAAAAAGTTTGTATTCAAGAATTTTTTAATGGAAAGTAGAGAAAGATATATTTTTAATAATTTTTTCTCCTAACTTTCATTACAAAATGGAAGGACGCTACAGGTTTTGCTTAATTTTTCTTCACTGCTAGTTATTTAATATTTTATTTATTAAATCTTTATTATTATTTAATATTTTTTTATAATTCTAAATATTTGTTACTAACTATTTAATATTTTTGTCATTCAACCCATATAAAACACGAAATATTTTTTGTATTCAAATCGTATAAAACACGGATTGTAACCTAGTCAATTATAAATACGTCAAACACGTGTTTTTGTATAATTAGCGTCAATGTCAAACATTCGCCCCAAGTGTTTTTGTCAAGTCATTGAGTTTGTTAGGGTACCTATCTAGTCAAAGAATACTTAAAGAACAAAACTAAAGTTTAAATATATAAAAAAAAGACTTCGGGTACCAAGTAAACTCTTTCTAAATTAATGACACGTGCTATATTATACATCTATTTTTAAAAAAAACATGAACCATAACATATAAACTAGATTATTAAATGAAGAACATCAAGCATACACAAAGGTATATGACCGAATTTATCATATTCGGATCATGTTAATTGCAATAACATTAAAAAGGACAAAATATAAAACATACATGTTACTATGATACGAACGCTTGACGTAACGAAAACTTTTGCTTGCATATATATATATATATATATATAAACAATGTTTTACTTATCTCTTCCCACTCTTAGTTTGAGTTTATCTCCTCTCTCCTAATTTTTTTTAAGAAGAGTATAAAAATATGCATATATGCATTCATTTGTGCATATAGTGTGAGTGTATATATGCATTTAAAAAAAGACTATAAATTCGAGGTTTTTTAAAACCAAACCTTAAACATACTGAAATGTACATGAATTCTAGTCAATTTATATTATAAATAGAGCAAGAGTTAATGCGGTTCTCACGGTTCTTAACATATTGTTGGTTCTCAAAAGAACATACCCCTATATATATATATATATATATATATATATATATATATATATAGATTGAAACAACAACAACAACAACTTTAGAACAGGATCTAGATCACAACATTTTCAATATTGGAAAATCGAAAATATAACAAGACTACATGAGCATGTAACAAATAAAATATGGAATTAACAACGATAAAGTTACGGTGTATTTGGATGGAGGGTATAAATAGTCTACCAATAATGTCCCTTAAGTCAAATAAAGAATAGATCATTTATTCATTGAATAACTAGCTTAGAACTCGTGTAATACATACGGGGTGAAAAATATCAATACATGAAAATCTTAAATCTTTATATATATATTTTACATGTGTAAAAATGTATTACATGTACTAAGGATAGAAAACAAAATTCAAAATATGTAAAAAAAATATATAATTGGGTTTCGAAAATACGTTAATTTTTATTTAATTTAATTTGACTTTCATTTACTAAGTGGTTAAAAATAAAAGTTAAATAAGTAGATTTCAAAGTTTTCTTATAATAAGTGAAAATTTAAAATAAATGTTTTTTATTACTATAATTATATATTTTTTTAAATATATTATTATTAAAATATAAAGATTTATTTAATAAGCAAGAGGATCTGAAAAAAATAATGAGAATGAATATAAAGATGACACATAGCACATAAGATCATTATTTATTATATAGTATAGATTAATAACAACGTTTTATTTGTTGAATGATCAACGATAGTCCGCATCTTTTAGCTATATGACTATAGATGGTAAGTCAAGAAAAAGAATATATGTATTATCAATATTAATAAAAAAGTATCAACCATAAATAAAGGTGAATATTAAACGTATTATATTCAAATTTATTTAATACTAGGTGTCACCCCCCAACCGACGGCGGATTATATGTCGGGGCGGACGCGGTTGTCCAATAGCACAAGGTTGACTATTAAAGTTTCGATATTTCATTAATGAATAATTTAAGATTCAATACAAGGAAGAATGATGCGAATACAACACTTAATTTAAGTAGTCTAGGTCCAAAGCATCCTATGTGATCACGATAAAGTCTCATGTTTGTAGAACCTGAAACATGTGAAAGAATCTGTCAACTGCAAAATAGTTGGTGAGATACAAAGGTTTTGACACAGTTTAACAAATATTTGGAAAGAATTACAATTCACTATGATTTGTGCATTCTATAATGTAAGTACGAGAAAACAAGCATGTTAGACATTGTGCACATTCAATCATCCAACCATGTTTAGGCATAACCCGCAGGTTTGAAAGTTTGGTTTAGTAACAATCACCAAGGGCTCCCCCCGAAGGGTCAATCAATCAAGGTGGATTGGTCAAATGCAATAGACTATCATTGTTACCATAGGCTTGATCAAAGTTAATGAATATGCTAGTTTTAAGTTTAATCTAACCATACAAGTCTCAAGTTTAATATAAGAATAAACACGTAGTCATAGTTGTACAAGAATTGTATAAGTTTAAGAATTTTGAACATGTTTCACCCCAAAAGCATAGAAAGGGAAAATGGGCTAAGTATACTCACTTGGATGATGAATAGTATCCGACACGTATAAGTAGTTGCAAGGCTTGGAGGGAGAATATCCCCACGATAAGCCTAAGTATGCAAGTTTAAAGATTTAAGTATGATCCTATAAGTCTATGGTAAGGATCTAGGATTTTAAGATCGACTAGGGTTCCAAGTGGGAGATGGGAATGATTGTTTTTATAAAGATTAAGTCAAGTTTTAATAAGGTTTTGAATGAGTCATACTAGACTTGGATTTCAAAGTTTAAATAAGTTAATAGTTTAAAATAATTATTGTTTAAAATAATTATTTAAGATAAGGATTAAAGATAAATAATAATTATTTCAAAAGTAAAATAATTATTAAATACAAAGTATTTAAAGACTAAATAGTGATTAAGGATAAGTAATAATTATTTAAGAATAAGTAATTATTAAGGATGAATAATTATCAAAAGGTTATTTACTTGATTTGAATTTATCAATATAGATAGTTTTAAGATTAAAGCATTAAAATTAAATATTATTTAAAAATGGTTATAAGTCTAAATATCTAAAGTGAATTTTGTAAGTTTAAACAAATATGTTAAATAGCATTTTTTTTATATTTTAATTTAAAGTTTCAAAGTTTATAAATCTATAATTTCAACGTTAAAGTATTCGAGTAAGGTTTATAAGTTTATAAATATTTAAAGTTATCTATTTATAAGGTTTATAAATTTATAACTTTATGATTTATAAATTACGCATGTTTATTTTATTTAAATAAATAAATAAATCTTAAATTTTAAATGTTAACTAAAGTTTATAAATCGATTTAATGTTTAAACTAAATAATATGTTTATTTCAGAAAGTATAAAATAATTTTATAGTTTCTGATTATTAACATAATTCCTGTTTAAAATATAAGTTTTATAAAGTTTTTAAAAGTATTTTTATAGTTTTAAGTGTTTAAAACTATTTTTAAAGAATTATTTATTACAAGTTTTATTTAATTAAAATAGTTCCAGATTATAAAACGTAAATAAGATTATGTTTTTAAGTGTATAAAAATATAACAGATTTTATAAAAATAATTACAAGGTTTAAAGCTTGTTTAAAAAGGTTAAAAAAAATGAAAAGGGCAAAACCCGGTTACCCGGATTCGAACTCGGGTCACTGACCGGGTCGAATCCGCACACACACACTAACCATCCCGACTACGGGTCTCGTTAGTGTATATCCTGGAACCGAAATCTTTTAAACAAAAACTCAAATCATCCCAAATCTCCTTATGAACCCTAGAACGAAATCCCCAAAATGCATATCGATTTGCCCTCTGTTATTGGAAATAAACAGAGGGCTTTCGATCTATGGGTTGTAACGATCGAAACGAGCACAAAAATTACCTGAATTGAAGTCGAGATGAGGGAGAACGAGTCTAGGTTCTGGGTCGGCTGTCGCGATGAAGAATCGAGCAATGTAGGTACGAGTTTATGAAATTGAAGGTTTAGGAAGATTGAGGGTGATTTCGTAGCTTGATTACGCCCGGTATTTATAGCCGATTTCATCTATTAATGACGAATTAGGTGGGGCGATTACGGATGAGAGTATTAATTACGTTTTCGAACCCACGCGAGGATACGGTTGAAATCGATAGTTAAGGCACATTGGAGAGAGGTCGCATGCGCGACTCGAAGACCAGGGTTCGTTGAATCCGGTCAAATTCGCGTTTTCGGGAAAAAGGATGGTGAAACCGGTGAGGTGCGGGATTCGAACCTGGGTTTGGTTTGGGTTCCGGAAGTTTGAAGTAATTACACGACAGGTCCCTGTAGTTTCGTGGGTTTAACAGTTCGTGTATAAATTTTAAGTTTTAGTTTAAACCTAGTTTGGGACATTGGCAGTTTTAGTCCCTTTACTTCACAATCATGAAATAAACGAGTTTCCTTTTTATAAAATCTAATGTAAATACATATATATTAGATAAGTGTAAAAATAAAATCGGTTATATGCTTAAGTGATAGATATATATATATATGTATATTTAAGATTAAAATTAATATTTTTCGTTTGAAAGAAAAGTGAAATCGGGTTTTAAATTTAATGGTACGTGCAAGGCTTTCGACGAAGATAGTTCGGGAAGTCTCGGATATTACACTAGGTTAAAAGCCCGTGTAATACACGGATTAAATAAATAAAATGTTATATATTTAGTAATAAAAATTTATATTTTAAAAAAACCCGTGTTTGAATAAACCAGTATATTACATCAGTTGAATAAAATATAATGTAATTTGTTAACAAAGATGAGAAATAATCAGAGAGTGACACGTGTCCTGAAGAGATTTTCATTTATTAAAGTAGTGGGATTAGAAAAAAATGCAGTACATATGAATAATAGCTAATACAGAAAAACTAAGAACATAAAAAAAACATAATATGGTTGAAGGGGGTCATTTACTCGTTTATTTATTACTTATTAAAACTGTTCAATAGAATTCTGGCATCTAAAAATTTCTTATTTACTCATTTTCTCATATTTCATTGGAAATACCTTACTCATTTACTCACCCACTTTTTTTTAAAAAAATATATATTAAAATAGAAATGGTGTGTAGTAGTAGTGGGGTCCACTAGAGAGAGAGTGGAAAAAGAATGAAGTTCACCCGAGTAACTTTACTTGGCCAAGCTACTAGGCGTACACCCCTTTCACCCTAAGACTGTGTGTAATGGTGGGGTGAGAGATGGGGCGTGGTGCCACGTCACCCACCACGGACGTGAAACACCGCGTCGAACCCTGATAAGTGAGGGCGTGAGGGTGTTCACGGGGTGAGGGCATATTTTCCTTGACCAGCATTGATTGCTTTCACTTTTCCTTGACCAACCTCTTTATACACAATTAAAAAACTAAACATAAAATATGTATAACTAATTTAAAATAAAATAAGATTCTATTTTATCTTTAGATGTGTATTTATAATATTAATAAAATATAAAATCCTATAAAAGAAAAGACGTGAAGCTAAAATACTAAGTTAAACATTATATAAGAATTTAAAATAAAAATAAAATTAAGTTTTTTATTTATTGAATAAAAATTAAATTAAGAATTTAAAAGAAAATCGACTACAAAGAGCAATTTATTAAATTAAATTAAGTTCTTTTTATTTATTTGTGCTTTTATATAGTATTATTTTTTAATATAAATAATATATAAATTAATTAAATTAAAAAAAATTATGTAATTATTACAAAACTGGTTACCCTCACCCAACATTATACACCTGGATGAATGTGAGGGAAGCCAGCGTCAACAAAAAAACTCTGAACTTCACCCTACCATTACTCATAGTTTAAGGGGTGTATTCTATTTTTTTGTAAGTGTGGTTCAGGTGTAAACACTTAAAAAAAGATTTTAAAAGTAAATGTGTCTTGCTTTAAAGATCAATTTCAATGTGTTTAGAAGATTCATAGTTTGTTCCTCTTCTTCTTTCCCATCCTCATATAATTTAACTAAAAAAACATCATTTTCTAAATTTACTTTTTATTTTCTAAAAATCTCTCACATCGTATTCCTCATATCTATTTTTATTTAATTAAACAATATTTTTTTATTATTTTTCATCTTTCTATCACTCAGAATATCCGTAATGGTAAGGTGAAGGTGGTGAATTTTCGACACGTAGACCATTCCTTACCTCACACTCACCCAGGTGCGTAATGGTAGGGCGAGGGTGACCAGCTTTGTAGCATATGTGTGAGAGAGAGGGCTTCCCTTTGCCCCCAACGCCCGTGAGCACCACCACATTGAGCCTTCCACGCCCACCCTCACCCTCACCCTCACCCGGCGCGATGTTTCACGCCCGTGGTGGGTGAGGTGGCACCACGCCCCCACTCTCACCCTTGTATTACGCATAGCCTCACATCCACTCACCAAATATATAAAATAATGGATATAAGGATGAATTATAAGTTCTCAAATATAAGATATTACTTTAGTTTCTCTAAAAATACAGGAACGAAGAATGGGTTAGAGTGATATTTTAGATAATTTTATTAAACTTTGAGTACCAAGTTAAGAATGAGAAATGGGGTGAGCCTTGAAAGTGCTACAGGAAGAGAGAAGCATGTGCGGAAACTTTCCTTTTATAGAAACCTACATGACTAGTATCACATGTAGGTCCACTTAGACCATTGACGTCCAGACTAGGAACAAAAGAATTTTATGTTGAAAGTGCATACGAAGATTCAAAGAAAGACCCAACAACTGGGAACTTAATTCGAAATGAAAACTAAACATCCTCATACGACGTCTCAGCCTCTAGGGTATTTTTACTTTCATTTATCACTTTTATTGATTAAATAAAGAAAATACATGTCACTTTTTGTTGTCTTTTCAACCTTTTTTTCTCGCTTCTATCACTTCCTTAATAATTTTAAATAATAATAATATTAAAAAAATCAATTCATACACCGAAACAAAAACTATAATCATCAAAATTCAGTAAAAGTATTTAGTTTCAAACTACACTATTTTTAACAAATAATAAATTAAACAACATAAAGCGTTTTCTTTAATCTTTGAGTAAATACTTAAAAGATAAAAATACTTTCGTTGAATTTATTTAACCATGTCATTAAAAATTTGGTCAGACGTTCACATTGTTTTTTTTTAATATTTGAATGTGGTTAAACTCTTCACATGTAAACAACTATTTGCTTCCTATTTTAATTAGTGTTGATTATGAATTATACAATGAAGGGGATGAATCATGAGAAAACCACAAACGTAGGCGAAAATCAAGAAAACCAATAAAAAAATGTGTAATACTATGGGTTACGTATACGTAACAGTAATTTTTTGTTTTCTGTTTACGTATACGTAACACTATGGGTTACGAACACGTAAGTCAATATTTAAATGATTTTTTGGTAAAAATATGTAATATTACATTGATACTCTTATAAAAAAATAAAAAATAAAAATAAATATTATTATATTATTTATTAAAATTAATTTTTTTAGTGATTTTCGCCTAACTATTTGATTTTCTTTGGAAACCTCCCCGTACAATGAATTTACACATTGAATGATTACATAAAATGTTCCATGTCCACCACCACAAAAAGATTAAAAGATGTTTCCAATAAAACAATGTGTAATACTATGGGTTATGTATACGTAACCGTAATTTTTTGTTTTCTGTTTACGTATACGTAACACTATGGGTTACGTATACGTAAGTCAATATTTAAATGATTTTTTGGTAAAAATATGTAATATTACATTGATACTCTTATAAAAAAAATATATTGTTATATTATTGGTTAAATTTGATTTTCTCGATTTTTATCTAACTATTTGATTTTCTCTAAAACCCTCCCCATACAATGAATTTACACACCGAATGATTACATAAAATGTTCTATGTCCACCACCACAAAAAATTCAAAGCATGTCTGAAGATAAATCTAATGTCTCATTTATTCATCTTATCATCACACGTCAGAACAGCATAAAATTTTGTCCTCCTCAAAAAACCCTTAGATGGTCTAGTATTCCAGCTTCAAAATGACGCCCACATCACATAATTAGCTTAAAAAGTTTAAGGTAAACAAGTGTCACAATCTATTCATGTTTTGACGCATTGTTGTAATCATATGGTTTTAACTCGATTTGCATCTAGGAAAAAATAAATTATCGTTTGACTAGATAAATACTATTGTAATGTGTTTGACGCATTGTTGTAATCATATGGTTTTTCATAAATTAGAAAATGAAAAAATAGATGCATCGTTGTAATTAGTTTAAAATTACCGCTGTAAAAGTTTCGAACAAAGGTTCGACTATAAGTGCGTTAGACATCTTAAAAAATGTCATCTTTTTAAATATATAACATTAATACTATATTAAATATTTTTTAGAAATTAATATAAAGATATATTAAAATATTTTTTTTAACAACCCGTAATCTACTCATATAAATCACTTATACATGTATCTTCTTTGATTTGAACCTTAACATTTTAAAAAGAGACAAGTCACATTACAACCAGGATATCCCTTAAGGATATTTTAAATTATAATTAAGAAAGTGTATTTCTCCTATCTAACTTTCTATTAATTATAATTAATTCAAACTAATAAGTTCTATTAATATAGTAATTTCAAAGGTCGATGGATACCGTGTATTGTGTCCTATCAGTGAACAATTCCGTTTTACTCCAATATAAATAAATAAAAAATCCAAAGAGAGAAACAAGAACTTGTGTGGTGGCTAGAGTGCTATCCCTCCGAAGTGAAAAATGTGGGTTTGAGTCGTTGCAGTGGCTTCTCGGCCGGTAACTTCTATTTTTAAGGTTGCGGTTTAACTCAATTTCCAGCTCTCCTTAGAGCATAGGGTATACCGGTGTGATTGTGGTGTGATAATAAAGTGCACGTCACGTGGCGCCACATCACTACTCTCATTATCGCACCACCCATCACTTGGCAAGGGGTATACCTGTGTGATTGTGGCGGTGTGATAATTAAATGTTATTTTTTTTTAAATTATCATTTAAATAAAATAAAACATAAAATTTCATTAATAAAAAAATAATAATTAATATTTCATTAATAATTAAAAAAATTACATTACTAAAAAAATTACCTAATGATTTGAATTTTCGTAAACATACTCAATCAAGTCCGTCTTTAGTTTATAAATTTCTCGATTGTCGGTTTACTCGCTTTTGATTTTCATCAATTTATTCGTGCGTAGGCTCCTCCTCATTTGAACATATAATTTTTTTTTAATAACATGAAACTTAATCATGTTATTAAAAGGGTAGAGAGTGGTAATATTAAATAGTTAATTATTCTCTTTCCAATTCTTAAATAGTGAAAATAGAGAATGCGTATGCCAAGTATAAGAAGCGGTTTTAAATAGTGAAAATAGATGAATAAATATTAAAAGGGTAGACAGTGAAAATTTCATTAATAAATAATTATCCTTTTGTTGGTTTTGAATTCTTCAAACATTGCCGTGAAAATTATCACGTACAATAAGCACGCCGTGTAAAACTTTTTGAGGGGTGGTGTTTCAAATGAATCACGGCGTGATTCATGCTTCAACGTCGGATCACACCTGATTTTAAGGGGGTATACCGGATACTCTTAGTCCTTAGCGTTTTGTATCGTGGGGCATCTAGCATAATGGTATCCATGTGTTAAATTAGAGCTTAGGGCCTTATAAGTCATAAGTTTGAATCTTAGTGTTTGAGTCTTACTTTCAGCCTAGGCTAAGCGAGTTGTGTCGTGGTTATCTCGATCCTAAATAGGAGGTTAAAATTTGCCATTTTCATAGAATATATTCCCATATTATGATGCCCCAACAATTTTTCATGAATTATTGATTCTCTTTTATTTTATGTCATCTTTTTTGAAAAATTACTAAGTTTTTAGGTGTATAGCGAATCAATAAACTATTATGGATTACATGTTGAACGAAAGTGAGGAACATTAGTTGGAAGGCTTGGAACTCGTTTCAGCTTACCGTCACTTAGACAGAGCCGTTTTTTGTAATTTTTTGGTGTGATCACTTTGTTGGCCTCGAGCCACTGGCTTGGAAAAGACAGAAATTCTCCTTTTGTGATGGGCACGTGGGTAACATTAAACCGGAATTATGGATAGAGTTAGGGACGGAGAGGATATTAGAGTAAAAACTGTAAGCACATGGAGCAAAATAACCATTTTCAAACTATCGAAACAAATGGTTAAAATAGTCAAACCATAAGGAGCAAAAATGAAGTTTACTAAAAAATATGAGAGAAGGGGTGACTCTACATTACAAGTAACTAAAGCAACCGTTTTAGGCCCCCAAATTTTAAGGACCCAAAAATTAAAGAAAACTACTTCAATTTATATTTTAACGTAAAAATATATGTGACAATTTATCAACTTTTGTGTTTTTAAAAAGAAATGATAATCTATTAACTTTTATGTTAACATTATACGTTTTCACGCTCCATAAAATTATATTTTAGTAATTTTATATATTTACCAAACTTTCACAAAAACCACAATTTTAATGTTCGTTTTAACCCCCAAAATATGTTTAGCCGTCCCTGTTAGTACAGGAGTTCTTCAAAAAACAACATGGCACGTTTTACAAGCTCTACATTCTTGCCGCACCAAGATATGATAGTTTCTTGTTAGAATAGTTTTCATCCGAATTCTGATGGATAGTAGTTAATTGGTACGTTAGCATGTGAAAGTGTACATGTCAAATGAAAAGGGAAATATTCCTCAGCGTTGAATGGAAAATGCCAACTGCATTATGCCACAGAATGCTTACCATTTATGGCAAGTTGAACGGAAGTCTATGTATATATATATAGCCAGAAAAAAAGACATATAATTAAAGGCATTCGTGAAATTCACAAAAACTTTAGGGTAATTTTAGTTCATAAAAGTCTACAGAACTAAATCACACGCTAAGACCACTACTTGTGTTTTTATTTTGTTAGAGCGGTTCAAATTTGACTCAAAAAATTACAATTTAATAACGTATTATATGTCACTGTCACACCCCAACCGACGGCGGAAACGTTGGGGCGGGACATGTAGACTGTTCATGAGCACAAGGTTTACTATATTGAAATATTTTAAATCATAACTTCATTTCAAATAACCAAACACAATCAAGTTCAAACAAACACGAAAAGAAATGCATAATATTCTTTATTCAATTTTTAATTAAGTCCATGTCCTACGTGTAGCATATCTTGATCAACTCACACGTTATCACCTGAAACATGAATAAAATAATGTCAATTAAAAAGTTGGTGAGCATACATAGGTTTGTACATAGATAGTATATAGTTGTGAAAGATCAAATCCTTAAATATCATGAATAAATAAGGCATTTATGGGGAGTAACTAATGTGTAACTAAAGTACAATCAAACCTTTGTAACTAGCATGCAAATTGTGTTGTCGGTAACAATCACCCCAATCTGGGTGGGTTTGTCAGACTCAATAGATCTATCATTGTTTACCGTCGGCTTATTAGTTAATGATTGCACATGAAATTTGTACACAAAAAGTCAACACGTATAGCACTCAAACATAAAGCTCAAATTTTGCACACATGAATGTAAGTAGGATTTGTGTTTTGTGTAGTTTGTGTAAGTGTAAATAGTTGTGTGTATAGCGTTCATGTTTCACCCCAAAAGTGTAAAAGAGAAAAAGGGGCTATGTAATACTCACCTGATTAGAGGTGTAGCTAACACGCACAGCTAGACGGTAGAATGATGATTGAAACCTCACAAAGTTAACCTAATGTGTAATAAATGTTGAATTACTAATGTATCCAAAAATCCGAGTCTAAGACTATGATTTAATTGAGTGTGTGTACAAAGGTTTTGAGTTGAGGGTGTTTGTGATTTACACGATGTAATATTAAATCAAATAGTTTATAAAATAATTGAATTCGGGTTTGGGTTGGATAACTAAATAAATCAACAATTATTATTTACTTATTTAGTTAGGAAAAATAGTATAGATATTATATTTATTTAAATATGATTTAAATAAATGATATTCTTATTTATTTATAAGAATGTGTGTTCTATTTTAAATATAAATTAAATAAATAATTTTACTTTATTTATTTATTTATGAAGACATGTATAAAATCTAATAAACATACATTTAACTCTTTAGTGTAAATTATATAAATAATAAATAAATTTATTTATTTATTTATCATTTAAAATAAGTATTTGTTTGTTTTAAATAAAGTTAAAATTTTATAAAACTTTATAAACTTTGTTTTCAAGGAAAAATATTTTATAAAAATATTTTCATCATACTTCTAATGTGAAAAATTATTACTTTGCAAAAATGTCTTTATAATTTTTTTTTTGTTAATTAATTAAAATGACATTTTAACAATTAATTTGTAATAATTGTGATTTTATATTGAAAATTATAAAATTTGGTTTCATTCTGTTCAAAATGTTGTAGGGTTTATAAAAATATTTTTATGTAAATTTTGGAGTTTTTAAAACGGGTTTAAAAATATAAACAGTCCCGGGGGTCTGTTGTGTATAAGCCCAGTGAACCGACCGCTGGACCAGGAGGCTATTCTTGTTACTGGTACAGTTTTGGGTGAGTTTAATTACTAACCATGGTCGGGTTTTAAATGGTTCGCAAAAGAAAAAGAATCAGGCCAGTCGCGGGCCGTGGGTTTCGAACCCACGCCTCTCGGTCCCGATAGCACAAGGCATTTGCCAGTCGAACCGAGGGGTTTCGCTGGTCGTTTATGGTTTCGAATTAGTTTTAAACATGATAAATTCCAAATTTTCGAATCCCCTTTTTAACCACCATGAACCCTAGCTTCAATCGGTCCCGATACCCTCTGTCACCACGAATTGACAGAGGGCTTTCGATCTACATGGAATTACGAATCTAATGATGGTAATCTTACTTGGAATGGTTGTGGCACGAGTGCGGTCGGCTACGATTTAGCTCCGATTGTACTTTGTGGTCGACGGGATTCCACAATCAGAATATGCTTCGATTAAGGGTTGAGAACGTTTGAGTGCAAGTATACGCAGGTGTGAGAATGATTAGATAGTTTAATTTTTATGCGTATTAACCAAATCGTTTTTGTTTTGACCGTGATAGTCGCGTTTGACCAAATTCCGCGCTAATTCGTTGATTTGGGAGCTAATCGAGTCCGATTATCAGTCTAAGTTCATACCGAGTTTGTTCACGAGTGAATTGTGGGATGTACACACGTTAATTTCATGAATTGGGTTGATATTGTGATAATGTTTGACTATCCAAAGTCAAACCCGTTTAAATTTCAAAATTTTCTTTTGAATTCAGTCGAATCGACTCGTAAATGGGCTTGGTTTCGATCGATGTCACTCGTGAATTCATGGGAAGCCCAATCAAACACGTATTTGACCGATTGTGGCTTGATTTGTATGAAAATTTGGGCTTTGTTGACTTTTGAGAGTCAACTGCATCATGTGAAGGTCAAACTTGTTCAAAGGTTCAAATTAAGGGTTCAAAGGATTAAGGTTTCATTCATTTGTAAAACCATTCTTAATTTGAGTGTATGTGTGTATTTATGTGGTGCATCGATGTATACATACATGTATATGTCTCATTATAGATGAGTATATATAAATTTATGTAGATACGTATATGAATTATCGTGTTGAACGAGTATAGATTTGAAATAGAACCGTCACTATGATTACATAAGGAATTTAAAGCGAAACAGTACATGAAAATTCATAAATGTTACAGTCTCCCCATGTTAAGGGAATTTCGTCCCGAAATTTAGCTAGTGGAGGCGAATGTATCAGCAAAGAGATGTGGGTACTTGAGCTTCATTTGATCCTCACGTTCCCAAGTAAACTCAGGTCCACGTTTAGATTCCCAACGAACTTTGACAATAGGGATACGACTTCGTTTGAGTTGCTTGATCTCACGGTCCATGATCTCCACCGGTTTCTCAACGAAGTGCATCGTTTCGTCAATGTGCACATCGTCAAGGGGTATATGGAGATTTTCGTCAGCAAGACACTTCTTTAGGTTGGACACATGAAATGTAGGGTGCACATTACCAAGTGATGGGGGTAACTCGAGCTTGTAGGCCACTTTTCCAATTCTTTCAATGACTTTGAATGGACACACGTAGCGAGGTGCTAACTTGCCTTTCCTTCCAAAACGGATTACACCCTTCCATGGAGATAACTTCAGAAGAACAAGATCATCGACTTGGAATTCCAAGGGTTTTCGACGTTTGTCGGCATAACTCTTTTGCCGACTCCTCGCTACTCGAATGTTGTCACGGATTTGAACAATCTTGTCGGATGTTTCTTGAATCAACTCGGGACCAGTGATTTGTGCTTCACCAATCTCGTTCCAACAGATAGGGGAACGACACTTGTGACCATAGAGAGCTTCAAATGGATCCATATCGATACTTGAGTGGTAGTTATTGTTGTAAGAGAACTCAATTAGGGATAGATGTGAATCCCAATTGCCACCAAAATCAATTACACATGCTCTAAGCATGTCCTCAAGAGTTTGGATTGTACGCTCGGTCTGACCATCAGTTTGGGGATGGTAAGCCGTGCTCAAATCCAATCGTGTGCCAAGAGAAGTTTGGAGAGATTGCCAGAAACGGGAGGTAAAACGAGCATCTCTATCGGAAATTAGGTTTAGTGGAACACCATGTCGACTCACAATTTCATCAATGTAAATTCGGGCCAGTTTCTCAACCTGATAGTCTTCACGGATAGGCAAGGAATGAGCAGATTTGGTGAGGCGGTCAATGATCACCCAGATACTATCATAACCACTTGAGGTGCGGGGGAGTTTAGTAATGAAGTCCATAGCTAAATTTTCCCATTTCCACACAGGAATTTCCGGTTGTTCAAGCAAGCCGGAAGGACGTTGATGCTCGGCTTTGACTTTGGAGCAAGTTAGACACTTGGCAACATAAAGAGCAATTGTAACATTTCTGATTTTCCATGTAATTGTTTTTAATGCAATAAACAACGTTTCAAATTCCAAATTCCTAGTACCATGCCCTATGTTATTTATGCACACATTATAAATCAAGGGTTTTATTTTCATGTACACATACACATTTATACAACTAAAACAATACCGCATTTCAAAGTTGTGTCCTAAAAAGGTATAAAAATATATATATACATACACATATATATGTATAAGGCGTACAGAAAGGACAAGCCATACATCCAAACATATATATAGGTATATACATAGATATACATATACATATATATAGGTATATATGTATACAGTTGCAAGGAAATGATTTGAACCCCCTTCTCAAATTTCGTTTGAACCCTAACACGAACCCCCCTTAATCATTGAATCCTCAATTGAAGCTCAAAAAGTTGATCTTGATTTTCAATTTGGACCCACAACACAAAATGTGACCCCTGTTTGACTTTTAAAAGTCAAACAGGCCGAAATCAATGCAATCCGGCAGAAGGGTTGTTTTACCCGGGCATATTGGATCTGTTTTGGATGCTAGACCGAGTACCAATCGATCCCAGGCCCAAACTCCATACCAATTCGATCAAACACGCGGCGCAATTCAAAATTTTAAAAATGTTTGACTCTGCCGAGTCAAACGAACTAAATTAAGAATGAATTCGGGTAATTAAAGAGTGTTGATGACAGCAAATCACCCTTAAACGGTTCGCGCATGATTCCAGACCACAATCTCGACCCAATACATTCCCAATTGAACCAATTGATGCGTAAATCCCTCCACAGCCGTCGTCCATCGAAACTATAATCGAATCATACCCATAATGTGATAATTATCAAATTAAACCTATCCCTCACCTTCGCACAACCTAATACAAACTCTCCCGACCCCAATTCAATCCGCACATCACCCCTGAAGCTCTGTCGATCACCAGGAACATCGCTGCTGAAGTCGTAGCCGTCAGCACTCGTTGCCAAATCATAACCGGTGAGTAATACGTCTTTCGATCCGTTTCTACCCCTACTACGAAAGCCCTATATCAATTCACGATAACAACATCAAATTGAACGATTTTTAAAACTAGGGTTCTAAATCGTTTTAGGTGGTAATATGGATTTGGGGTTAGAATCGTTTACTTTATTTAACTAAATGGAATCCATAACCTACCAGCGAAACCATCTAGTCCAGCCGGTTAAGTCACTGCACCGCTAGACTAGATGGCGTGGGTTCGAAACCCACAGACCACGCAACCGGCTGTCTTTTTGCGCGTGTCCCACTGACCAGACCCGGCTCCCCTTCTTGTTTATGTTAAAACCATGCGGACCGGCTTGTTATCAGTATCAGTCCCCTCAGCCCAGCGGTAGAGAGCAAGTCTTACACAGAACCCACCCGGGTTCGAACCGGGTGGGGTTCTTTTTATAAAAAATCATTTTTTAAACAGTTTTTATAAACAAAATAATTCTATAAAAATATTTTTATAAACCCCCACATAAATTAAGTCAGTTTAAATCAGAAATTCGCAATTTTTTTACTTAAAACAATAATTTTAATAAATTCAAATTGTTTAATAATTCCATCTTTTAATCATCAAAAGGAAATATACTATTTAATTAAATTCCTAAATTTATAAAAATTATGACAAGATTTTTGTAAAACGCTTTATCGTAAAACGAACTTTTATAAACCATTTGTGTTATTAAATCAAATATAATAGTGTAGAAACCATATTCAAACGAATAAAACTTATTTCAAAACATATAAACTAATAAATAACTATTTTATATTTTGAGACATTTTCATAAATAAATAAATAAAATAAATTTATTTATTTATATTATATTTAAATAAATATATATACCACACTATTTCTTTAAAAGCACAATATTCTAAATAAATAAATTATTTAATTTATTTATTCATTATTCTTACAAACCCTAAACTTATTTTATATAACCACCAACAAATCCATTTTTGACAAAGAATGACACAAACCGTCAGCACAAGTCCTTACACTTATAAACCCACTAAAACCTTAGACTTTAGATCTTTGTACATAACAATAATACATGTTTATACATTTATTCATTAGGTCGCACCTAGTGACCTACAACTCACCGCTACTATCTATTTGATTGTGCAATCTACGTTCTTTATACAAGTGAGTTACATAGCCCCTCTTTTACTCTATTTACAAACTTTTGGGGTGGAACATGCGTTCTATTTATTATGTTTACAAACTACACAAAATACAATTCCACCCTACAATCATGTGTTACAATTTTGAGCTTTGTGCTTGAGTACTAGGTGTGTAGACCAACACGCATTTTGCTATTCACGTGCAATCATTAACTATTTTATAGCCTACAGTAAACAGTGATAGATCTATTGAGTCTGACAAACCCACCCAGGTAGGGTGACTGTTACTGCCAACACGCTTTTGTTTTGCATGCTAGTTACAAAGGTTTGATTGTATACTTAGGTCACACGATGGTATCTCTCCATAAATGCCTTAATTGCCATGTTTGTATGAATTGTATGCACACAACACTATATTCTATTACATGACACGAAAACCTATGTATTCTCACCAACTTTCTAGTTGACTTTGTTTTAACCATGTTTCAGGTACTAATGTTTGAGGTGCTTCAAGTCTTGCTACACTTAGGATCTGGCCTAGTATTAATTTGAACAATTTATCTTTTGTAATCTACTTTGTTGAGTTGTTGGATTGAATGTTGGTGTCACTTGAATTGAAATGAAATGTGATTGATAATTATTCAAACGTTAGTAAACCATGAGCTGTGAACAATCTACGTGTCCCGCCCCGACGTATTCCGCCGTCGGTTGGGGTGTGACAGCAATGTCTTTCTTCATACCGGGCCACCAATATTGCGGGCGAAGGTCTTGGTACATTTTATCCGCACCAGGATGAATAGAATAACGAGTCTTGTGAGCCTCGTTCATGAGAAATGCACGAAGATTATCGCGATCGGGGACCCAAATACGGTTCAAATAATAAAGCAAGCCATTGGGTTTAGATTCAAGCTTAAGTTCAACACCACACAACATTTCCTTGTACATGTTACCCTCGGTGACCGAGACGTGTTGAGCTTCTAGGATACGATTTTGAATGTCGGTTTGAATTCGGGCACAATGAAGCATGCTATGATCCTTACGACTCAAAGCATCGGCTACAACATTCGCTTTGCCAGGGTGGTAACGAATCTCGCAGTCATAGTCGTTAAGGAGTTCAACCCAATGTCGTTGCCTCATATTGAGTTCTTTTTGGTTGAAGATATGCTGGAGATTTTTGTGGTCGGTGAACACCACACATTTTGTGCCATAGAGGTAATGTCTCCAAATCTTCAATGCGAATACGACCGCACCCAACTCGAGATCGTGCGTCGTATAATTCTTCTCATGAATCTTAAGTTGCCTTGATGCATAAGCGATCACCTTGCCTCGTTGCATGAGAACACAACCAAGACCTTGGTTGGAGGCATCACAGTAGACAACTATATCATCGTTTCCATCAGGGAGAGTCAGTATAGGAGCATTGCACAACTTTTGCTTGAGAGTTTAGAAAGCTTCTTCTTGCTTTGGTCCCCATTCATAAGGTTTACCCTTGTGTGTCAAAGCGGTGAGGGGACAGCAATCTTGGAGAAATTCGAGATGAAACGACGATAATATCCCGTAAGACCAAGAAACGAACGAACTTCAGTGGGGGTCTTAGGGGTATTCCAATTTTTAACAGCCTCGATCTTAGCAGGGTCAACATGAATACCCTTTTCATTGACGATATGGCCTAGGAATTGAACCTCTTTTAGCCAAAATTCACATTTGGAGAACTTGGCATATAGTTGCTCTTTCTTCAATAGGTCCAAAACCAACCTAAGGTGTTGCTCATGATCGGCTTTAGTCTTGGAGTAGATAAAGATATTGTCAATGAAGACGATCACAAATTTGTCAAGATACGGTTTGCACACACGATTCATGAGGTCCATGAAAACCGCGGGTGCATTGGTTAACCCAAAAGGCATAACCATGAACTCGTAGTGGCCATATCTTGTTCGGAAGGCAGTATTTGGAATATCTTCCTCTTGCACACGGAGTTGATGATAACCAGATCGAAGATCAATCTTTGAGAAACAAGTAGAGCCTTGAAGTTGATCAAAGAGGTCATCAATTCTAGGCAACGGATAACGGTTCTTGATGGTAAGCTTGTTGAGTTCTCGGTAATCAATACACATGCGGAATGATCCATCCTTCTTCTTGACGAATAAGACAGGTGCACCCCACGGTGAATGACTTGGATGGATGAAGCCCTTGTCGGAGAGCTCTTGGAGTTGGCTTGCAAGTTCTTACATTTCGGAAGGTGCAAGACGATATGGAGCTCTAGCCACGGGGTTAGCTCCGGGCACAAGATCAATGCGAAATTCTACTTGTCGGACGGGTGGAAGGCCGGATAAGTCTTCGGGGAATACTTCGGGAAAATCTCGGATGACGGGGATGTCTTGAATACTCTTCTCTTTGACATCCTTTTGAACAACATGGGCTAAGAAAGCCACGTACTTCTTTCGTAAGTACTTTTGAGCAGTAGTGCATGACATTAGCTTGAGTCCTTTGCAAGGCTTTTCACCAAAGACTCTTAGTGTTTCTCCCGACGGTAAAGGTATTCAGATGTAATTCTCAAAACAGATGACTTCGGCATGGTGATTCGCCAGCCAATCCATGCCTATGATGATGTCAAAACTTCCCAGTGGCATTGGTACGAGGTTGATTGGAAATGTATGATCATTGAGTTCTAGTGTGCAATCATGGATAATGGAGTCAATTGTAAGGGAGTCACAATTTGCTACTTCTACGGTGAAGGTTTTCTCTAATTTGGATCGTGTTTTAGCAAGTAAGGGTTCAAAGTTAAGTGACACAAAACTCTTATCTGCACCGGTATCAAATAAAATGGAGGCATATTGACTATTAACAAGGAACGTACCGTTGACCACATCATTGTTGGCCTGAGCTTCATTGGCGTTTATGTTGAAAGCACGCCCACGAGCTCCGCCTTGCCTAGCATTGATAAGCTTCGGGCACTGATCATGAAAATGATTCGGGCTGCCACACTCATAGCAAGCGCGTCCATTTGCAATAGCGGGGACACCTTGATTAGCCACTTGCTGGTTGGTTCGAGCTGGTGGGTTGACTTGACCTGCAAGTGCCTTGGCTCTACAAACGTTGACCGTATGGCCATATTTTCCACAGTGGGTGCAAAGACGGCAGGGAATGTTCTGGAGGTGGTGATAATTGCAGGTGGCACAGAGTGGGTAGTCCCCAACATATGGCTTCTTGACTGGTGCTTGAGCCATGGGGGCAACTTGATTAACAGGGGTAGTAGGAGTGACCACATCATAATTCTTAGCCTTTCTCTTCTTATTATTGTGGTACGGTTCAGTTTTGGCTTCTTTGTTGTGTGTAGGAGGGGTTGTGGTGTCGGGAACTTTCTTGGTGCCTTTTCTAGTAAGAGTTCCTGCTTTTACATGATTGTCGGTCAAAGTAGCAGATAGTCGGATAGCATCTTCGAGTGTTACGGGATTTCTCCCTAAGACGGTATCCTGAATCTGCCTAGGCAATCCACCAATGTACTTCTCAATGCAGCGGGATAACGGTGTGACCATATGAGGTACAAGGAGACTCAGCTCTCGGAACCGGTTTGTATAAGCCAAACTTTCACCACTGTCTTGGGTAAGATCCCAAAACTCAGCTTCCAGCTTTTTCACCTCGTTCCGAGGGCAGAACTCTTCGGTCATTAATCTCTTAACCTCATCCCACGGTAAGGCCATTGCTGTTTCCATACCTCTAGTCCTTTTTTCTCCATTCCACCACGTGAGTGCCCGTTTTTGAAAGACACTTGTGGCATGACGAACACGGAGGTTATCGAGGCAGTCACTATTGAGGAAGGTGCCCTCAATACTTTCAAACCATTGCAGGAGTCCTGTGGCTCCCTCGGTACCATAGAACTTAAGAGGGTTGCATGAATTGGAGTGTTTGAAGGTGCATTATGGTGGGTTGGCACCACCACCACCATTAGTTCCATGGTTAACACTGGTGGCTCCATTAGCTTGGGTAAGTTGAGTTACAAGTTGTGCAAGGATAGCAGCAATGTCGGTGTTGTTGTTGGTCACGGCAGCACGACGGGGAGGCATTCTACAGATTTTCACAAGGCAAGAAAAAAAAATATAAGAACTTGTGAGAGTTGCTTGGATTTTAAAAGAATAAGATAATAAATAAAATGGTTAATTATAGTTTGGATTGTACTCAAATAGTGACATAATCACTTGAATACTATGACACATTAAGGTTAATTAAACTCATATAATTTTCAAGGAGACATGCTTTAGCCTATAAGTAAACACTCATCCCGGGAATTCCCAGGAAAACATACGGGTCCCTCGGTTGATTGGGATTTATGTGAAATGCTTTCCTAGACAGAAAACCCAGAATATAGGTGTCACCCTTCCAGATTGCACGTGTCCTCAAATAATTAACAAAGTTTAAAAACCTTAACGAGGAAATAAAGAAATTTTATAGATTTAGATCCATGGAGTTTCCACATGCCTAGATAGTGATGATAGAGAAATAGGTAAGAAGGTTATGAGGCTTTAGGGTATAGGTAGGGATATTGTTTATTTAATTATTATTTAAGTATACTTTAATAAGTCATGAATTTTTTTATAAGTAAGGCATCAAAAATAAAATAACAAATAATCATAAAGAACATGTAACACATAACATGTAGCACATAACATATAAGCATGAAGCATGGTATAAGTGGGTGTCCTAAAGTTATAGTCTAAGTCAAGGTGTTTAATAACCTAATTCCCTATAACCTGGCTCTGATACCAATCTGTCACGCCCCAACCGACGGCGGAAACGTCGGGGCGGGACATGTAGACTGTTCATGAGCACAAGGTTTACTATATTGAAATATTTTAAATCATAACTTCATTTCAAATAACCAAACACAATCAAGTTCAAACAAACACGAAAAGAAATGCATAATATTCTTTATTCATTTTTTAACTAAGTCCATGTCCTACGTGTAGCATATCTTGATCAACTCACACGTTATCACCTGAAACATGAATAAAATAATGTCAACTAAAAAGTTGGTGAACATACATAGGTTTGTACATAGATAGTATATAGTTGTGAAAGATCAAATCCTTACATATCATGAATAAATAAGGCATTTATAGAGAGTAACTAATGTGTAACTAAAGTACAATCAAACCTTTGTAACTAGCATGCAAATTGTGTTGTCGGTAACAATCACCCCAATCTGGGTGGGTTTGTCAGACTCAATAGATCTATCATTGTTTACCGTCGGCTTATTAGTTAATGATTGCACATGAAATTTGTACACAAAAAGTCAACACGTATAGCACTCAAACATAAAGCTCAAATTTTGCACACATGAATGTAAGTAGGATTTGTGTTTTGTGTAGTTTGTGTAAGTGTAAATAGTTGTGTGTATAGCGTTCATGTTTCACCCCAAAAATATAAAAGAGAAAAAGGGGCTATGTAATACTCACCTGATCAGAGGTGTAGCTAACACGCACAGCTAGGCGGTAGAATGATGATTGAAACCTCACAAAGTTAACCTAATGTGTAATAAATGTTGAATTACTAATGTATCCAAAAATCCAAGTCTAAGACTATGATTTAATTGAGTGTGTGTACAAAAGTTTTGAGTTGAGGGTGTTTGTGATTTACACGATGTAATATTAAATCAAATAGTTTATAAAATAATTGAATTCGGGTTTAGGTTGGATAACTAAATAAATCAACAATTATTATTTACTTATTTAGTTAGGAAAAATAGTATAGATATTATATTTATTTAAATATGATTTAAATAAATGATATTCTTATTTATTTATAAGAATGTGTGTTCTATTTTAAATATAAATTAAATAAATAATTTTACTTTATTTATTTATTTATGAAGACATGTATAAAATCTAATAAACATACATTTAGCTCTTTAGTGTAAATTATATAAATAATAAATAAATTTATTTATTTATTTATCATTTAAAATAAGTATTTGTTTGTTTTAAATAAAGTTAAAATTTTATAAAACTTTATAAACTTTGTTTTCAAGGAAAAATATTTTATAAAAATATTTTCATCATACTTCTAATGTGAAAAATTATTACTTTGCAAAAATGTCTTTATAATTTTTTTTTTGTTAATTAATTAAAATGACATTTTAACAATTAATTTGTAATAATAGTGATTTTATATTAAAAATTATAAAATTTGGTTTCATTCTGTTCAAAATATTGTAGGGTTTATAAAAATATTTTTTATGTAAATTTTGGAGTTTTTAAAACGGGTTTAAAAATATAAAAAGTCCCGTGGGTTCGAACCCGAGTGTGTTGTGTATAAGCCCAGTGAACCGACCGCTGGACCAGGAGGCTATTCTTGTTACTGGTACAGTTTTGGGTGGGTTTAATTACTAACCATGGCCGGGTTTTAAATGGTGCGCAAAAGAAAAAGAATCAGGCCAGTCGCGGGCCGTGGGTTTCGAACCCACGCCTCTCTGTCCCGATAGCACAAGGCATTTGCCAGTCGAACCGAGGGGTTTCGCTGGTCGTTTATGGTTTCGAATTTGTTTTAAACATGATAAATTCCAAATTTTCGAATCCCCTTTTTAACCACCATGAACCCTAGCTTCAATCGGTCCCGATACCCTCTGTCACCACGAATTGACAGAGGGCTTTCGATCTACATGGAATTACGAATCTAATGATGGTAATCTTACTTGGAATGGATGTGGCACGAGTGCGGTCGGCTACGATTTAGCTCCGATTGTACTTCGTGGTCGACGGGATTCCACAATCAGAATATGCTTCGATTAAGGGTTGAGAACGTTTTAGTGGAAGTATACGCAGGTGTGAGAATGATTAGATAGTTTAATTTTTATGCGTATTAACCAAATCGTTTTTGTTTTGACCGTGATAGTCGCGTTTGACCAAATTCCGCGCTAATCCGTTGATTTGGGAGCTAATCGAGTCCGATTATCAGTCTAAGTTCATACCGAGTTTGTTCACGAGTGAATTGTGGGATGTACACACGTTAATTTCGTGAATTGGGTTGATATTGTGATAAGGTTTGACTATCCAAAGTCAAACCCATTTAAATTTCAAAATTTTCTTTTGAATTCAGTCGAATCGGCTCGTAAATGGGCTTGGTTTCGATCGATGTCACTCGTGAATTCATGGGAAGCCCAATCAAACACGTATTTGACCGATTGTGGCTTGATTTGTATGAAAATTTGGGCTTTGTTGACTTTTGAGAGTCAACTGCATCATGTGAAGGTCAAACTTGTTCAAAGGTTCAAATTAAGGGTTCAAAGGATTAAGGTTTCATTCATTTGTAAAACCATTCTTAAATTGAGTGTATGTGTGTATTTATGTGGTGCATCGATGTATACATACATGTATATGTCTCATTATAGATGAGTATATATAAATTTATGTAGATACGTATATGAATTATCGTGTTGAACGAGTATATAGAATTTCCTAGTAAAGGACATGAGATAACTCATGTTTGGGTCTCCTAAGTTATAGTCTAGGTCATGTGTCTAATAACCTAATTCCCTGTAACCAAGGCTCTGATACCAATCTGTCACAGCCCAACCAACGGCGGATTATACGTCGGGGCGGACGCGGTTGTTCAATAGCACAAGGTTGACTGTTAAAGTTTCAATATTTCATTAATAAATAGATTCAAAGGTTCAAAACAAAGGAAATAACAAGTATACAACGTTTATTTAATAAGTAGTCTAGGTCCAAAGCGTCGTATGTGATCACAAACAAGTCTCATGATGTAGAACCTGAAACATGTGAAAGAATCTGTCAACTACAAAATAGTTGGTGAGATACAAAGGTTTTGACACAGTTTAACAAATGTTCGGAAAGAATTACAATTCACTATGATTTATGCATTCTATAATATAAGTATGAGAAACAAGTATCTTAAACATTGTGCATATCAACCCTCCAACCAAGTTTAGGCATAACCCGCAGGTTACCCTTATAAGTCTCAAGTTTAAAAGTTTAATTCAGTAACAATCAACAAGGGCTCCCCCCTAAGGGTCAATCAATCAAGGTGGATTGGTCAAATGCAATAGATCTATCATTGTTACTATAGGCTTGATCAAAGTTAATGAATATGCTAGTTTTAAGTTTAATCTAAGTATACAAGTCTCAAGTTTAACATAAGAATAAGCACATAGTCATAGTTTGTACAAGAATTGTATAAGTTTAAAGTTTTGAAAATGTTTCACCCCAAAAGTATAGAAAGGAAAAAGGGGCTAAGTATACTCACTTGGATTGATGAGGAGTATCCGACACGGATAAGTATTTGCAAAACTTTGAGGGAGAATATCTTCACAATAAGCCTAAGTATGCAAGTCTAAAGATTTAAGTTTGCTTCTACAAGTATAAGGCAAAAGATCTAAGATTTCGAGATTTGACTAGGGTTTCAAACGGGAGACGAGAATGATTTGGGTTTGCGAAGTTTAGATTGAAGTTTCAAATACTAAGATTGGATATCAAAGTTTAAATAAATAATTATTAAGTGTTTATAATAATTATTTAAGAATAATTAATTATTAAAGAATAACAATTATTTTTCAAGGGTAAATAATTATTTAAGAATGATAATTACTTTATCCCATTTAAACAATCAATATTAAACATCTAAGACTTATTAGGTATCCATTTTACAAATTATCTTGTAATATATGATGTTTAGAATGGGGTTACAAGTTAAGTAAGCATTATGTAATTATAAGTTTATAAAAGATTAGATAGAGTTTCTTATATTATAACATTTTTATAGTTTATAAGTTTATAAATAAGGCCCCTTTAAAGTATTTAAATAAGGTTTACGAATTTATAAATGAATTCAACATATTTATTTTCTCAAATAAATAAATGATTCTCGAGTTAAATACACATGAATTTTTGTAAAGGGTTTTATAAGTTTCGGTTTTATAAAAATGTATATGTAAGTTTACAAATCTTTTGACTATAAATTTATAAATCCTTTAAAGTTTTTGTTTAATTCATTGAAGTTCATAGAAACACTTATAAGTCTTATAGGAGTTAAAAGTATATTTTTTTGTATTCAAAAACTAGTTTTTAAAATTTATTATTTATAAGTTTTAGTAAAACTTAATTAAATAAAAGGGTTCAGAGAGTAGAAGTATAAGGAGAGTCGGTTTTTAAGTTTATAAGCATTTAACAAATTTTGTAAAAATAATTAGAAGGTTTAAATACTTGTTTAAAAGGCTAAAAAATGAAGGAAGCAAAACCCAGCTACCCGGATTCAAACTCGGGTCACTGACCGGGTCTAATCTGCACACACACTAACCATCCCGACTACGGGTTAGTTAGTGTATACCTTGAACCGAAAATCATTTAAACAACAACTCCAATCGAACCCAATTCCCTCATGAACCCTAGATCAAAAACCCGTCAAATACGCATTGATTATCCCTCTGTCGTTGTAATTCGACAGAGGGCTTTTGTTCTACGTGTTATTACGAAGGTTTGGCCTCAAGAATTACCTGATAAGGTGATGATTCGATCGAGAACGGGTAGAAGCCTCGACTTCGGCTACCGCGGACTGTAAATCGACAATGCAGGTGACGAATGTTTGAATTGAGTGTTTAGGAAGATTGAGGGTGATGTTGTTGAGGTGATTCGGTCGGTATTTATACGCGATTTCAGATTTTAATGCTCGATTAGGTGGGGAGTTCACGGTTAGGTCCGAACGGCTTGAATTTGAATTCACGCGTGGTTGTGGTTGAAATCGGGCATTGATGATTCTTGGGTTACGGTCGCACGCGGGAGGCGAACCCAAGGTTCAACGAATCCGGACGGGATTTCGCCATTTGAGTAAAAAGGGGCAAAAGATGGGCGTTGCGGGACTCGAACCTAGGACCGGTTCTGGGTTTTGAATGTTTAGTGAAATGGCAAAACAGGTCCCCGAGGTTTAGAAGTGTTATCATTTCACGTTTAGAGTTAACTTTTAGTTTAAAATAAGTTTCCAAAATGACGGTTTCCCCCCCCCCCCCCGACTTTATAAAAACAATTATATATGTTTTTATTTTATAAATTTAAATAAGTTTTATTATTTTATAAGTTTATATAAAAAAGATTTCAAAATATTTAAGTTTATAAGTTAAGTAAGTTTGTTAATTATAATTTTTTTTTATAAAATTATAAACACACCTAAGTATGATCGTTTTTCCTTAAATCTATATTAAACAAATTTAATATTTATTGTTCAAGAAAATGGTTTTAATAAGAATTTAAGTTTTTAACGTATAGACGTTTAGGAAAAGTTAAGTCGTAAAAATCCCAGATATTGCAGTCTCCCCTACTTTAGGAAATTTCGTCCCGAAATTAAGGTAGAAGGGTTTAGTTCGGGATTTAAGTCTATGGTACGCACAAGGATAATGAGAAAGATGCTCTACGTTCCCAAGTAAACTATGGGTTACGTTTAGAATCCTAACTGGAATGACAGGAATAAGATTACGCTCAAGTTTCTAAGTTTCCAAAGTCTGGGATTACCAAAAGTTTCCCTACAAAGCATATAGTTTCATGGGAATGTATCTGAAGATATGTTTTCAGAATTGCATTTGAGAGAATAACTGATGAACTTTCATTCAAGATCTAAAGTGAGATGCATCACTCAGAATGGATTTGATGATAGTTTTAATGATTTGAGTTTGTAGACTAATACGTCTAAGGGTTCGCTACGGTACCTAAGTTCCGTGGCTACCTTTTACGATAAGTCTTAGATCATAGCACATGACAGAGTTCACTATGTCTTCCCACACGCTGATTTTCATACTTACGTGTGCACCCGTAAGCATTTAAATCATCGCATAGTCCGCATAGGTCCTTCCGTTTGTGTGTAGATCAAGAAAGAGTACAAGAATTTGTTTAACTCATGACTAGTGTTTCCACGTAAGAGTGATCGTTGATTTAATGAGTCCCTTAGAAAGAAACGTCATTCGATGATTAAAGAGTAAGGATTGTGATAAGATTTAGAGTTTCAAAGTTCTCTCGTATTTGAATAAGAATACACCAAACATCGAGTAGCTTAAAGTATTTACACTTTCCTCGTGTTTGATCAAGAATACGTCAAACCTTGAGTAGTTTAAAAGTCTTATACGTTCCTCATGTTTGAACAAGAATACGTCAAGCATGGAGTAGCTTAAATTGTGTTTGAACAAGAATACGTCAAACATAGAATAGTTTAAATTATGTTTGAACAAGAATACATCAAACATAGAATAGTTTAAATTGTGTTTGAACAAGAATACGTCAAACATAGAATAGTTTAAATTGTGTTTGAACAAGAATACGTCAAACATTGAATAGTTTAAATTGTGTTTGGACAAGAATACGTCAAACATAGAATAGTTTAAATTGTGTTTGAACAAACTACGTCAAACATAGGATAGTTTAAATTGTGTTTGAACAAGAATACGTCAAACATATAATAGTTTAAAGTCTTTTAGTTCAGCTTCAGTGTATAGAAGTATATGATTACGTTTTGAGTATAAAGTAGTTATCTAAATACTCTAGTATTTAAGAGAGGTGTGGGACAGCGTTTGGAACAGGATTAACCGTTATACGCTCTTTCCCAGAAGATTCGAGTTGTCCAGAAGGTTAGGTGGATCCCGATTGTGTTGGTTTTGTGAATAAGGCAGGGGAGGTACTCTGCTAAGAGAGCGAAGTCCTTCTTCGTGCTAGTTTCTAGTATCAAGAGTGAAATTTTCTCGTGTATCCGAAATGAACGTTTATCAAGTTTTATAAGGGTTAGTTAGGACGAACACAAAAGGTTTTCAAGACTAAGAATCCAAGTATGAGTTTGAAGATAGGGTAGGTCAGTTGGTTTCAAGTTTCAATATTGAAACCAAGTTTTACATGACGTTTTGTTGTGCATGCTTACTTTGGTTTAGAAGGTGTTCAGTTTTCAAGGATACAGTTTCGAATGTTTGTATAAGTTTTTACATGGCTCAAAGTCTCTGACCTTATAGTTGTGTATACGAAGTTTGATGTTTTAGCAACGTGCATTTAAGCCTTTAGTTCCCATTGTGACTTATAACAAATCTTTTACGTGGCAAGAGTTTGATGGGGAAAGTCTTCTAGTATAGGGTAACGGGAAAAGTTTTGGAAATGATAGTATGTTTACAAATGATTTATCTTGTTTTATAAAAGAATGCGTAGTTTTCTTTTATATAGTGTATAATTAAGATGTTCAAGAATAATGAGTTAAACAACGATGAGTAGTATAAGTAGGACTTACAAAGAGGTATGTATGATTGTCAAACGACAAGTTGGTCAAGTTCAGAAGTGTGAAGTCTATATAAGGGGTAAGGATCATAGTTGATTACGGCAGTGGTTCGTAAGTCGTGTTGTTTTAAAAGAGTGCTTACGAATTAGAAGGTTTGTTCAAGATTTATTCTTTAGTTACATGTGTCACTTAGGATTTTTTTTTTATAGTTTAATGCAACGTTGTTAATTATCTCAAGTACTAACGTGAGCTACTCTTGAAGGAAGTGTTTGGGTAAGAGGGTTAAGTTTGTAATGATGAAAGAAGAGTCAAACCAGTAAATGATGACAAGATGAAATTTCAAAGAAATTTTCATTTATATGCTTCAAAATTGGGGCTTCTAGCCCTTACGTAAGACAAAAATTAAAATTTAATAGAAATAGAGGCTTCATGCACGCCTTAGGTAGCTCTCCACTAAGAAACAGATTAGTACTACCATAAGTACTGCTAGGGTTACCCGGGTGGCAAACCTAGCCTCTGCCCTAGTGGTTTGGATATGGTGTTCGAGGATTTCCCTGTCTTCCCTCAACGTTGTGATATTTTCTTCCTGGATCCAGATTTGATTGGCCAAGTCGTCGATACGTTGGTTCAACAGGTCTTGCCGAGCCTTATGCTCCATCTCTCGCCTCATAAATTCCAAGGTTTCCACGAACCTAGGGATGTTAGGTATCGGTATTCCCATTGCCACGGCAGGTGCCCCGGCATGCCTAGCCCTCAGGGTAGGGGTAGGTGCTAGATACGGGTCCCTTGGTGGTGATGAGAACCGGTGATGGAGATGAGGTGCTTGATAAGGGTTCATTGGTGGTGACGTCCTAGGGCTTCCGGCCCAGTTAGTGTTGAGTTCAGCTCTTGCCCTAGCATTAGGATAGGGGCTTGGCTGGTATACCGGTGACTCGCTACTCTCTTCACGGTCGGTTGATTAAATACGTTCAAAAGTTTTTATTCATAATACTGAGTTGTCACATTAATATTTTCAAAAATAGTTTTGATTGGAAGTTGATGAGCTAACGAGGAGGATTCCCGGAAGAAAGAGGTGGTCATAAGGACTCACTTAAGTACCCTATTTCCCTAGCCAGAATTTCCTCGTGGGCCTACAACTTCTCTTAGTTATTGTCACCAATGTTTGGGGTTTATGGTACTATGTCAAGGTTTCATTGTGGGCTTAGAGTTTTTAAACGTGGAGCTTGTCTATTCCATGGTAGGCTTCTTCTCTTGCGGGTAAAACGATCAGGTTACTAATCCATTTGTTAATGTACTTTAGATTTAAAAGACGTTAAGTTTTGTTTACCAGAAACGGTGATGTGGAAGTTTTAAAGACGTATAAAAGTTTTGAGATGTATAAAAGCGTAACAAAAGTTTTTGAGTTAGTTATCAAATGAAACTTGGTTAAGTGCTAAGGAGGTAAGGTAAAAATACAAGGGTTACCTCTTAGGTGTCTTATTTATAAAAAAATGAAGTTTTGTAGAAGAATTTGTAGGGTAATACATAGTTCTAAGGGTTGTATTACAACGATCATGAAGCTTATTGGGTAGTATCTGCATAAATATGAGTTTATGTATATAGTCTTTAAGTATAGTCTCGTAAGAATTTCTTCTTGAAGGTAACTCCTTTAGGTCATGGCGAGTAAGCATGCTGTCATGTGACAAGACGAGACTTAAGAATCATAGAATAAAGGTTATAGAGGAAAGTTTTTGAATCATGAATTTATGAAGCGTAAAGTATTTGAGATGGTACTCATTTAGTGCATATCACTAAGCGAGTAGTTTGACATATCAAGAGAAATTTGAGCTCACTAATGTTTAGAGAAGTCATGCATTCCTATAAGTGGATACTCATCCCAAGAATTCCCAGGAAAGCATACGGGTCCAACGGTTGATTTGGATTTATACGAAATGCTTTCCTTGACAGAATTTCCCAGAATACAGGTATCCACCCTTCCGGTCCACACAAGTTCTCTACATTGTTTAGAACTTAAATACTATTGACGAGAGTTTGTTGGAGGATTAGACTTAAAGCCTAAGAATGTATCCTTGATGTAGTAGACTCTTGTAGCACGTAGGTAAGTAGAAACGTAGAATCTCCAAGCGTTCACGTATAAGATTTAATAATAGAATGAGGAGAGAATTTCCTAGTAAAGGACATGAGATAACTCATGTTTGGGTCTCCTAAGTTATAGTCTAGGTCATGTGTCTAATAACCTAATTCCCTGTAACCAAGGCTCTGATACCAATCTGTCACAGCCCAACCAACGGCGGATTATACGTCGGGGCGGACGCGGTTGTTCAATAGCACAAGGTTGACTGTTAAAGTTTCAATATTTCATTAATAAATAGATTCAAAGGTTCAAAACAAAGGAAATAACAAGTATACAACGTTTATTTAATAAGTAGTCTAGGTCCAAAGCGTCGTATGTGATCACAAACAAGTCTCATGATGTAGAACCTGAAACATGTGAAAGAATCTGTCAACTACAAAATAGTTGGTGAGATACAAAGGTTTTGACACAGTTTAACAAATGTTCGGAAAGAATTACAATTCACTATGATTTATGCATTCTATAATATAAGTATGAGAAACAAGTATCTTAAACATTGTGCATATCAACCCTCCAACCAAGTTTAGGCATAACCCGCAGGTTACCCTTATAAGTCTCAAGTTTAAAAGTTTAATTCAGTAACAATCAACAAGGGCTCCCCCCTAAGGGTCAATCAATCAAGGTGGATTGGTTAAATGCAATAGATCTATCATTGTTACTATAGGCTTGATCAAAGTTAATGAATATGCTAGTTTTAAGTTTAATCTAAGCATACAAGTCTCAAGTTTAACATAAGAATAAGCACATAGTCATAGTTTGTACAAGAATTGTATAAGTTTAAAGTTTTGAAAATGTTTCACCCCAAAAGTATAGAAAGGAAAAAGGGGCTAAGTATACTCACTTGGATTGATGAGGAGTATCCGACACGGATAAGTATTTGCAAAACTTTGAGGGAGAATATCCTCACAATAAGCCTAAGTATGCAAGTCTAAAGATTTAAGTTTGCTTCTACAAGTATAAGGCAAAAGATCTAAGATTTCGAGATTTGACTAGGGTTTCAAACGGGAGACGAGAATGATTTGGGTTTGCAAAGTTTAGATTGAAGTTTCAAATACTAAGATTGGATATCAAAGTTTAAATAAATAATTATTAAGTGTTTATAATAATTATTTAAGAATAATTAATTATTAAAGAATAACAATTATTTGTCAAGGGTAAATAATTATTTAAGAATGGTAATTACTTTATCCCATTTAAACAATCAATATTAAACATCTAAGACTTATTAGGTATCCATTTTACAAATTATCTTGTAATATATGATGTTTAGAATGAGGTTACAAGTTAAGTAAGCATTATGTAATTATAAGTTTATAAAAGATTAAATAGAGTTTCTTATATTATAACCTTTTTATAGTTTATAAGTTTATAAATAAGGCCTCTTTAAAGTATTTAAATAAGGTTTACGAATTTATAAATGAATTCAACATATTTATTTTCTCAAATAAATAAATGATTCTCGAGTTAAATACACATGAATTTTTGTAAAGGGTTTTATAAGTTTCGGTTTTATAAAAATGTATATGTAAGTTTACAAATCTTTTGACTATAAACTTATAAATCCTTTAAAGTTTTTGTTTAATTCATTGAAATTCATAGAAACACTTATAAGTCTTATAGGAGTTAAAAGTATATTTTTTTGTATTCAAAATCTAGTTTTTAAAATTTATTATTTATAAGTTTTAGTAAAACTTAATTAAATAAAAGGGTTCAGAGTGTAGAAGTATAAGGAGAGTCGGTTTTTAAGTTTATAAGCATTTAACAGATTTTGTAAAAATAATTAGAAGGTTTAAATACTTGTTTAAAAGGCTAAAAAAATGAAGGAAGCAAAACCCAGCTACCCGAATTCGAACTCGGGTCACTGACCGGGTCGAATCCGCACACACACACTAACCATCCCGACTACGGGTTAGTTAGTGTATACCATGAACCGGAAATCATTTAAACAACAACTCCAATCGAACCCAATTCCCTCATGAACCCTAGATCAAAAACCCGTCAAATACGCATTGATTATCCCTCTGTCGTTGTAATTCGACAGAGGGCTTTTGTTCTACGTGTTATTACAAAGGTTTGGCCTCAAGAATTACCTGATAAGGTGATGATTCGAGCGAGAACGGGTAGAAGCCTCGACTTCGGCTACCGCGGACTGTAAATCGACAATGCAGGTGACGAATGTTTGAATTGAGTGTTTAGGAAGATTGAGGGTGATGTTGTTGAGGTGATTCGGTCGGTATTTATACGCGATTTCAGATTTTAATGCTCGATTGGGTGGGGAGTTCACGGTTAGGTCCGAACGGCTTGAATTTGAATTCACGCGTGGTTGTGGTTGAAATCGGGCATTGATGATTCTTGGGTTACGGTCGCACGCGGGAGGCGAACCCAAGGTTCAACGAATCCGGACGGGATTTCGCGATTTGAGTAAAAAAGGGCAAAATATGGGCATTGCGGGACTCGCACCTAGGACCGGTTCTGGGTTTTGAATGTTTAGTGAAATGGCAAAACAGGTCCCCGAGGTTTAGAAGTGTTATCATTTCACGTTTAGAGCTAACTTTTAGTTTAAAATAAGTTTCCAAAATGACGGTTTCCCCCCCCTGACTTTATAAAAACAATTATATATGTTTTTATTTTATAAATTTAAATAAGTTTTATCATTTTATAAGTTTATATAAAAAAGATTTTGAATATTTAAGTTTATAAGTTAAGTAAGTTTGTTAATTATAATTTTTTTTTATAAAATTATAAACACACCTAAGTATGATCGTTTTTCCTTAAATCCATATTAAATAAATTTAATATTTATTGTTCAAGAAAATGGTTTTAATAAGAATTTAAGTTTTTAACGTGTAGACGTTTAGGAAAAGTCACGTCGTAAAAATCCTAGATATTACGTTATAACTAGTAGTTTGTTCCGTGTGATGCGCGGGATTTTCGCAGGTGTCTGAAACAGAAATTTTTATACATATATAGGTGTAACCATCATCAAAATTCTTGTTATGATAAATTAGTAACTTTATATATCACCCGTTGACTTCTAGTGCAGCCTAAATTTTTGTTTCTCCACTTAAATAATAATGAGTTTAAATAATTAAATATTTAAAATTAATTCTAAAGTTTTATTTACAATTACTAAATCATAAGAAGATTTTGATTATATTTTATTTTAAAATATATTTTTAAATTTTCATTATTCGTTATTTATAATTTTTAAATTATTATTATTTCTTATTTCACGAATAACTGATAACATCCAACACAAATCTTACTAAAAAACTGCTAGTTTATAACAAGTTGAATTTATTCAACTTGTATAATAACGGATTTACAACCTAGTATAAAGTATTGCAAAAAGAAACATCGCTTTATGTTTTCCGTTATCATGGGCCAACTGTGATCTGAGCGAGATTTAATAACCGTGATACCTCGTGACTCATGTTATCCCTCTAATCAAATACAATGTTACACCAATTAATATAAAAATCATGTTAATGAAAAGTAATTTCTATTTTTCTCGCCATATGATGACGTTACATGGTGTTTTGGTGATATCACCTGGTGTATTTATAATAGAGCATTAGGACCCATTGTTTTTTCCATTTAAATCAAGTCAATTAAGAGTAAATGTTAAAACTTAAAAGTTTTAAGTTTCTGTTTTAGACGTTATGCGTTTATGTTATGGTTTTCACTTTTCAGTTTTAGTTTTCCGATTCTTTTGGGCTTGGGCCATTCTACCCAACAAAAACTCCATAAATCATATCAGTAGCCCAACAAGCTTTAAGTTTAGCAAGCAATTGCAAACAAATAATCTCAGCCTATTTACCCAGCCCATTCAGTTTATTATCATACAAAGGTTCATCAAATTCTTTATTCTAGGTTTTCCTAAAAAAACCGAACCCAAACTGGCCTTTTTGATTTTTCCACAACCCATAAACTGAATCTCCGGTTTTTCAAAACGGTTTGGATTTTCGCTTTTCGTCTCGGTTTAATTTTCCTTTTATACATCCCTGAATCGCAGTGTGACCGAGAGCCGGTTGACTCGTTCATGGGGAAATGAGAGTGTCAAACGGGCTGGACAAAAGCCCAATATAAGATGGTCGTCTCTTTGATCTATTATGATAAACAAGATTAAATTGTAAACCAAAATGAGTGTTTTAGGAACATGCGATGAATCACACGAACTCAAGCCCGACACATTAAATATTGAGTCACTGGACGCGGTATACACTTAGCCACCAATGGTTGAGCTTTGGGCATGGTGAGCCCCGGACCCTCGCTCATATCAACCATATCTTCACTAATTCGTTCCCAATCAAAGCATTGTATAAGCAACCCCAACGTTAACCCAACCATACGCATGGCTAGCCCTTCCCCTGGGCAACTCCTCCTTCCGGACCCAAATGGCATGAACCTAAACCCATCTCTTGTTCTGCCTTCTAACCCTTCGAACCTTTCCGGGTAAAACATCTCAGGGTCGGTCCACAAGTCAGGGTCATGATGTATAGCCCATTGATTGATGAGTAGCATGGTTCCACGTGGGATGTGATAGCCTCCGACCACACAATCATCTGATGACTCGTGAGGTACTAGTAACGGGCCTGGAGGGTACATTCGCAAAGTCTCGTTCACAATACAAAGGAGGTAAGGCAGGTTGGCCATGTCTAACTCATCAACAAGTCGGTTTTGTCCTACGTGGATATCGATTTCGTCCCGGGCCTTCTGTAGAACATGTTTATGGTTTAGCAAAAGGGAAAAGGCCCATTCCATGGTTGCAGTAGAAGTATCTGTACCCGCTGTCAGTAGGTTCTGCTCATAAAAAAGAATATAACAAGTTTAAAGGTTCAGTAAAACATATATGCTTAAGATATACTAATTCAATAGACGTCGTCCCCAATTTCAGTCATTTATGTTCAAAATTGTTTAATATACACAGATTCATTTAAGGAAATAATCTCAAGATAAGAATAATATATTATTGAAGATTAGAGAATTTAAATATGCGCGCGGTCCCAATAGTATACAGTAGTGTTAAAATTGGTTTCCTTCCCCAAGTGTTCGAGGGTTCAAGTCGTGTAGTGGACAAGTGAGGTTTAATTTAGGAATAGTTAAGTTGTTGTTCAAAACAAAATGCGCGCGCAGGTCGAGTAAGCGTAGGTTTTATAGATTTGAAGTCCCTGGAGGGTGCTGTGCTATGAATAATGTAGAATCACTTTCAAATTAAAGTAATTTTAATGACACTTCAAAATCTTTATCGGATAAGACAAAAGAAACAACAATACTTAATCAGATAAGACAAAAGAATATCCTTATATGTGGGGAACTAACACTTCGTAACGATGCAACTCTTCCTAAAAAGTGTGACAGTTGCAATGTTTTGAAACCCGGACCGGACCGACCGGTCGGACCGGGAACCGGTGGTCTGACCGGTCCGGTTACATATGTTGAAACAGTCCTGCAGCGAACCGGCGGTCGGACCGGGCGAACCGCTTGACTATTTTTTATTTTATTTTTTTAATCTTTTTTAAGTCTTTTGGCTTCGTATTTCGTAGATAATTGTTAGTTTAAAATTATTTGAATTGACTTGTTGGTGGTTTTAGAAAGGGTTAATGGTTGTTTGGTTTGATATATTTTTATAATATTTATGACGTCGTCCGGTTCTTAAATCCGATCCGACCAGTGGACCGGTAAGGAGACCGGTTCGACGCCCGGTCCGGTTCTAAAAACATTGGACAGTTGTGATCATCGACAATTTGATAATTATATCAAAGGAAAACCTTTTAGTCCTATAAAGCTGAAATTGAATGCATAATTATGAAAATTTAGGGTCTGTAATCTTACCAGAAGAAGACTTCTGATAAGTTTATCAGTGTAGTATTCTGGATCTGCTTCTTGAAGCTGCAACAGCACTTCAATCATGTTCTTCTTCTTCTTCTTCTTCTTCTTATTATTATTATTATTATCATCACTATTTACCACTTGTCTAATTTGATCAATCAATCCTTGAATGAACGAAACTCTCTTCTTCTTCAACACAATCATCTTCTTCTTCAATCCATTAACTCCCAACCACCTCAAAACCGGCAAATGATCCCCTAAATTCGAAGCACCTGACATCACAAACGATTCCTTCACAATCTCCATAAACCGTTGCCCTTCCTCCTCCATATCGCCACCAAAATACCGCTTCCCGAAGATCATTCTCATCATCATGTTCAGCGTCATCTCGTGGAACACCGAGCTTAAGTTCACCGGCGAAGAACAAGCTGATATTAGTTTATCGATCAGGAGTCTTCCTTCATCGGCGCGTATATCATGAAACTCGTTCAGACGGTGAGTCGATAAGATCTCTACAGTGGATATCCGGCGAAGGTTGCGCCAGTGATCGCCGTACGGTGCCCAACCCAAGCTGGTGTAGTTGGAGCCGAGAATCTTGCCGGCGAGTAGTCGAGGGCGATCGGCGAATACGATGTCGTTATTTGTGAAACATTCTTCGGCGGCGGTGGGGGAGGAGAGTAAGAGAACCCGGCGGGATCCGAAGCGGAGGAGGAGGATTGGGCCGTGTTTGGCGGAGATTGTAGCGAGTGTTCTGTAGATGGGTTTTTTTAATAGGTAGAGGTGGCCGATGACGGGAAGGGTGGGGAAGACGGTGGGAGGGAGGTTGGAGGAGTTGCGGCGGAAGAGAATTGCAACGGCGATGAGTAGTGCGAGAGCGAGGAAGAGATAATCCATGGAGAAGTAATTGCAATTTGCAAGTGATAGTTGTGGTGAAATGAGGATACACGAAGGCACACGGATTTATAATAAAACAAACGGTAATCAAGTTTAAAAATTATTTTAATTAAGTCACTAATCATAGTATATCCAATGGTGTATACCATTTAAAATATGTATTGAGTAACTCTAACACCCTTAGTATATCCAACGCGTACCGCGAATGATCTGAGACATCCCTTCGCGTACCGCGAGGGAGTCCCAAATCACCCCACCCGGAAAGCCAGTCTCTCGCGTACCGCGAGACACCCTGGCTAGATCCTCGCGTACCGCAGGGAGCCAAGTTTATTCAGCTACCCAGTTTTCATACTTAGTCAAAATTTTCACATTTTTAACTATACAACATGACCCAAAAAATTGCCAACACTTAGACATTAGTTTCAAAACATAAATACACCTTTATAAACATCAAAACATGTTTTAATTTGTTAAAATACACCACATCAACGGATTTTCCCTTTAAAATCCCAAAAACACCCCATAAGCATACAAGAACCCTCCACGCCTTGGACTTTACCTTGACCTACATCGGAGCTTCCCTACATAACCACATTAACATAACACCATTAATAATGACGATAAACATATTCAACAAGTATTTGCACTTGTTTTCATCTATTTCACTCATTTGACCCGTTTACACTCATTTGGTCATTTAAGGTTCTTTACTCTTGCACTTCCACTACAAGATTCATTATTTTCATATGACATTTATGTGACATCACCCATTTTCTCCCGTTTGAAGTATTTCGCACTTCTTAATGTGTTACATCCACTTTGTGCGAGCACAACAACTCGTCTTACCCATACTTGGAGTATTTGACTTCAAGTCCACCATTTGAAGTATTCCACACTTCTATTTAATTTCCACCTCTTGGTGCGAGTACCACGACTCGTCTTACCCACACTTGGAGTATTTGACTCCAAATCCACCATTTGAAGTATTTCACACTTCTATCCACCATTTCACCAATTTACCACATTATGATTGACTATATTCTACATATATCAATTTCACCAAATTCTCCACATTGCACGTATGCAATTGCTCCTAAAAATAAATGTAAGATTTATAAAAAAAATATACAAGATTGAAACACTTAATGAAAGTTGAATGACTTAAAAAAAACATTTATTAAGTTTAATTAAACAGTTGAAAATTTTGATTACAACCGTGTGAAGTTTTTCAAAAAAAAATACCCCTCAAAGCCGACTCTGATATCCACCCAAAATCTTATCGAAAAATCAACAAATGAGTTTAATTTTGACTTTCCTCAAGTCAAAATGACAGAATTTTTTCATTTACACATTTGACCCCTCAACTTATATTTCATCCATTTTACTCCAAAACTAGTTAAAACAAGTATAACCTCATAAATAACTTGAAACCCACTTGTTTCAGCTTATTTCATAAATATTATTTTCACCGTAATATTTATTAAAATATTTTATTTATTTGAAAACGAAGCCCGAATTTTTGTTCGTTACAGTAACTTAATTAGAACATTTTTTAAACTTGAATACTATTTTATAAAGTTACTCCTAGAACAAAAACTCTACTTACAAACTTTGTGGATGTTCCAAAGTTGGGTGTCACATAAGTACACGACATGTCTACATCTATATCAAATGTTTGGAAGTTGTTTAACTGGCCGTCTAAACGGATCACTTGTTGGACCCTTTTAAATACATATCATCATCACTATAAAATGTTTGAAATATCTAAGATATTTTAATTTCATGATTATATAAATCACAAAAAGATAAGTTCATACTCCATAACATAAAAAATATAATCAAATAAGACATGTTAAAGGAAAAATAAAAATTAAAACATTTTGGGTATATGGTTCACATAAAGGGAAATCGATCCAAGTATCACCTAATACAATACCCCTATCTGAACCTAGGATGTTATTTTCCATCGATCATACCCGGTCCTGACCCCCCCCCCCCCTTGATTTTCGCTCATTAATATTAATTTATACGTATTCAGATGGAAATTTTATAGTCCAACCCCCTGATAGGAAAAAAAATCCCGGTCACTCTTGCGTTTTTTTTAAGCTTCGCCACTGTCGGTGCAGATGTTTTTAGTATTTCTGTCGTGCTTGAGTTGTTCTGCCATCACTATTCTCAGACCATTTTCAACTTGTGTGTTCCCACAAACCTTAGAGGCTTTTTAGTTGCATGTATTTTTACTAGTGACGTTTTTTTATATAGACAATAACATATAAACTTGAAGTTTTATATAAACCTTCTAGATGGAGTTAAATTGATAGTAGTTAGTACCTTAACATGTCATTTCACATAAAAGCTAAAAGATAAATGTTATAAACTAGTGTGCATTTAACGAGATACCTTGCGGCGACTCGTTTCTGAACATCGAAACATAATAGATAAAAATAATACGTCGCTACGGTATACGTGGAAATCACAAAAAGCCATGTCATAAAAATAAGCAAGTCTAAACGGTAAATCCAGAATTTTATAAAAAAATCATCTTTTAAAGGTTGTGAGATAAAAAAAGTATAAAAAACAAAGTCATAAAGCAGTTTCGACGGGTTATACGTTAGTGCTTTGTACATTATGTGGACAGTGGCGGATCTAGGCAAAAAATTCAAGGGTATCAAAAATTTTGTTTAGATGTGTCGGGAAACATAAAAATGGGAAAAAAAATCCATTATGAGTCAAACAAAAACTTTCCATACTACGGTGATGGTAACGGTATGAGGTATGAGGACACGAAGTTGAGTGATTTAGGCGTTTGTGTGTGGGCAGTGGCGGATCTAGGAATTTTTTTTAGGGGGTTCACTGTTTTTAGATGCTCTAATTTCATAGGGCCGGACATAAAAAAAATTCGGTTCGGTTCGATTGTTCGGGTCGGATAAGGTTCATATCATAATAAAAATACGATATAATAATAAAAAAATGTCGTCATTAGAAATTAAAGTGTGGGGCGTTAGGGGACTACATTGTCTAAGCACAAAAATGATTGTCGGTATCTTCTACTTCCGTTATTATAATTTTGATTAATAAACTTTTATCAAATAACAACTCTATATAATAATATTTTTCCTAGTTATATAAATATTTAGAAAAGAGCCCAAACAAACTTATAAAAAATCAAATAAATCGTATATTAAATAAATACATAACTGAATAATACACAAAAAGTACAACAAAAACAAGCCATTTTTCATAAAAATTAATAAAACAAAGTTAAACATAATAGAATTGTTTTACATTAATAATTCGTTAATGTACATTAATAAAATAATAAATTATATAGTAAATGATGTATATCAACTGATCATATAATCTAACCACATTAAATAAGATTAAAACACAAAAGTTATAATATTAATTTATTAAAATAACAGTTATTAATAAAACAAAAATTAAATCAGTGAATTTGTACCTCATTTGGATTTTGAGACTTGAAAAGTGATAAACGAGAGCGGGGCTATTGGATAACTGAGAAGAAGCATGTCTTTAGTGTATTGTCAATTTTGTCTCGATTATGCGATAGGTTAAAGAAAAGAAAACAATAAAAGATTTATGTTTTGGTTTTTGGGCTTGTTAATAAATTAAGTTATGTTTTAAAAAAAACCCATATTAATTCAGTAAGTAATATAGGGTAAAAGCAAACACTATGGTTAACTCTTTCTTCTATATTTCTTCTCTCATAACACTGAATTGTGCTTAACTTCGCCGGACAGCCACAGCTCCGCCGCCTTGCCGGAAAATTTCGAGTACCTTTACTTTTCTTTTCTCAAAATCTAATCTTGATCAGTTTTCAACCTTTTTAAGGGGTTCACCGCGTATTTTTTAAAGGGTTCACCCATATTTTTCTATATTGCTTTCTACTATAATTTCGAAACTCGGGGGGTTTCGGTGAACCCCCCGGCCCTATGTAGATCCGCCTCTGTGTGTGGGGTGGGGATCGTTGAAGTACCCAAAGTATGTGGCTAACGGTGGTTATGAGTTTAAAGTGTGTAAGGTCCTCTAGAACAAACCGAATATGATAAAAAGCATATATAAATTGCGAGTGGCGGTCAGTAAGTAAAGCCCTATCTTTAAGCCATCAAATTTTAAGGACCTTAAAATTTTTTTTTTTTATATACATATATATCTGTGGTTTGGGCTAGGCTTAATGGATAAATGGAATAACTGAACACGACCAAGTACCGGCCTGCAATATCATAATGCTTGTTGACTTATTCGCTGAAGACTAAAGCAAGGATAGGAATTAGGAAATGTCGAAAAATCGAACCACTGGAGGGATTTAGGGCAAGACTGCAAGAGACGATTCGTCGCCTTGGAAAACGACCTCAACTGCTTAACCTGACAACTGTCGACGATTATGAAGAACACATATGTTACTCTAACCTTCCAACGTCTCTATTTCTTGAAGCAAGAAATGTTTGTATTGTTTAAATATGTAATGTTAAATAGCTAAATCCATCTCTCTAATCTTCTCTCTATCACTTATTTTTCTTGAAATAAAAATCTACCCTATAATCTTCCTTTAAGAATCGATTGGAACTCGAAACTTGAAAGCTTGGATTTTAATTCTGAAGTTGTAGTCGATTTTTGTTTGAAACTTGGATTTTCTTCATTTCTACTTGTATGCTATCATGATTCTCAGCCTCCCAAACAAAATTCAACTGGATTGTTTACTTAATTTTTTGATTAATTGATTACTTGAATTTATTAATTTGTTTTAATTTATAAATTGGTCATAATTTGTGATAATTCTTGCTCTAGTTATGTCAAATCGAATTAGCAAGCACGAATCCGATCATTTTAAAAGGAAAAAGAAACATAAATTAGAAGCTGAAATATAATTACAAAAATGTTCTTTACTAAAAATCATAAAAAGCCCAAGCCCAAGCATGTATAAACGAGGAGGGCTTATAACATGACATTTGTTGAGAGGGGCCTCAGTTTTTTTAGTTTGCTTTATACCACCAATATAATTGAGCCGCCCCTGTAAATTACTATATAAATCATAAAAGTGATATGGTACAACTTTTTTGTTCGTAAAAAAATGTAAATACTTGATGAAATATACGTGACAACTAAAAAAAACATGTTAAATTTAATTTCAGATGCAAAAATCACATAAAAATTGTTTCTCATAAAATGTCATGCGGCAATTATCAACTCTACGTTTTGGAATGAGTTTTACACTCATGTCTACAGTAACATTATATGATTTGTTCTTCTGGGCGGCAGGCCCACCTGCTACTTTCTTATTGGGTCCAAGTTTCATGCATTTACATTTCAATCCATTAAGTTTCATATTCTTTCAAAATAACCACTAAACTTCAAATCCTCACCACATCTCCATCTCTCTCATATTTAAACCATTCTTTGACTTTCAAAAAAACAAATTTCTTCATCAGATTTGTTCCTTAATTAATAGCTACAATCCGGTTTCTTATTGGAGGTCGATTTGAAGAAAACAGAGGACCACGGCATAGGCAGTCGGTAAAGTTCGCCTTTGTTGTCGGTTTCAGAGAGAGGTACGTTGTCGCCACCACCGCCGGCTGCTATCACAGGCTTGGGTTCTCAAAGAAGATGCAAAACCTGATAGAGAATGCAACAACCGTATTACCGCCATCAATGAAAGCAAGAACAATATTGGATTATGCTTGGTGGTGTTGTAGTTGAGTGAAAGGAGAAACGAAAACAAATGTCTATGCCCCTGTTTATTTATTTGAAAATTCTCCAATAGGTTCTAGGATGCATTTGAAAAAATAAAAATGATTTGAGAGACATTGGAGTATTCAACACTGAATCCTGAACACCTAGAGCTACGAAAATGACGATCTAACTTAAAAAAAATTATAAACGATCTAAACTTAGTTTAATTTTTTTTACGTATTTTGTTAAATAATCTGATTTAGTATTCAAAGTACTTTTTTCCCTGCTTTGCTTTATTTGATAACTTTATAACTTTTTTTTATCACATTATTATTATTATTATTCAATTTATTCAATAAACGATCTTTTTTTTAACGGTAACACTTGGATATTATAACATAATTGGTTTTTTCCGGGGCAACACCCATAACATTGGTTTTTTTCGGGGCAACACTTATAACATTCAGGGCAGCCCACAACAACAGGAACCCCCAACTGGATAACCCCCCTGACCTGGTCACAGACCCCTTTTTTGTTGTGGTCAATATTCAAACCAAGACCTCTACTATAGGAAGTCTTGAGGTTTTTAGTAAACGATCTACGTTCAAATTCCTATATTCGTTGTCATGCTTATAGTAGAAAACAATTTACTTTTAATAAAAAAATTGTATTCTCTGTATTATTTAAAATTTTAAATTAGTTATATTGTTATATCATATATATGGTTCTTCAATTTGTTGCGACCAGTGAACCGTTAAGTCGATTGGTTTGATGTCTGGTTTATTTATGAAAACATTGACTATAAATACAAAATAGCAAGTGGTGAATAGTGTTTACATGTGATTGGCCCTCTTGGCTTGTTCACGTGACAATCTTATATTGGTTACCTTTTTTAAATTTTCTTTTGGGTTTAATTAGATTTTTTTGTATAAAACATTTTTATTAATCAAACAAGGAGTTGTCTTTGATCTGGTGGTCGTGCCAACCGGTTAGATTTCCTTCCACTCGGCTTCAAACCTCAGGGGTAGAGGTTAATGTTAAAATTTTTTGTCAACTTTTATAAACTTTATATTTTGGTTTTTGTTTCGTAAGTTGACTTTTACGTTACAAACCATAACGTGCCCGTTTTGTCACCTTTACCACAAATTACTGTGATATGCAATAGTTAAAAAAGAGCACAAAGCTTCAAATCGAAATTTACAATGAAAATTAAGTATTTTAAATACTGTGATATGCAATAATTAAATCAATAGTTAAAATCGAACAAATATTTCACAATAAAAACAATAAAGAAAGAGAGAAGTTTTGCGATCAAATATTCAAATGGAAAAGTTTAAACTCAAATGAATTGTTTCAACTTTTAATTAAGGCGCTCAAATGAATCTGAAATTTGTATTTGTACTCATCTTTTTGACCGCCACCTCATCAATCCGAAACACCCAATTTCCGACGTGGCTTCTTCTCATTCGTTCTTAAAAATTTAAACTGAAAACACTCTCGCACTTGCCAATTTCCCCAAAATTGAAATTTGTTTTGAAACTCATCACAAATGGCGGCATCTTTCTTCCTTAAAACACACACCATTTTCACACACTTTCTCCATCTTCATCTCCATTTCCCTCATCTGTTGAGTTCGCTTGCTAAAACATCAAACCATGGCTGATCAGGAGAACAAGAGGATCACACGAATGGCGAAGAAGAGAGCCATGGAAGCAATCGAGTCTCAGTTGCAACCGGCGAAGAAGAACAGAGTGGTTTTGGGTGAGATCTCGAACAACGCACCAGCGTCCGGGAGCCAGGCGATGAAATCAGTCCCGGTTAAGATCTCTAAGCCGAAATGTAGATCTAGAAAGGCGAAGAAGACGCTCGAACTGTTTGCTGAGAAAACTGATGAGAAATTAAGCGATCCTCAGATGTGCGAAGCTTACGTTGCGGATATCTACGAGTATCTTCATAACATGGAGGTATGAGTTATGTTGATTCATCATTTTATCGATTGATTCAATTGCTAATTTTAGGGTTTAGAACTTTTAGATTGTTTGTAATTGGATCTAGGGTTTTGCTTGTTGCTGGTATGCTTAGATTAGAACATAATAAAATTTGTACGGAAATTGAATTATGCATTTATCAATTTGTTTGGAGAAAGTATTGAAGTTTTATGTTTTTAATTGTGAATTTAGAGAGAGGTAAATAGAAGACCAATGGTGGAATATATTGAGAAAGTGCAGAAGGATGTTAGTGTAAATATGAGAGGTGTGTTGGTTGATTGGTTGGTTGAAGTTGCCGAGGAGTATAAGCTTCTTCCAGACACTTTGTATCTCACCATCTCATACATAGATAGATTCTTATCCATCAATGTTATTAACAGACAGCGGCTTCAACTTCTTGGTGTTTCTTCAATGCTTATTGCTTCGTAAGTAGTTTAGTATTTTGCGGTTGATCTGTTTCTTTCATCGAAATGGGCTTGTTCGATTCTTGGATGTGAACCGTGTGTGTTTTTGGTTAAACAGGAAATATGAAGAAATTAGCCCACCGCATACCGAAGAGTTCTGCTATATCACTGATAATACTTACACGAAGCAAGAAGTTGTGAAAATGGAAGCTGATGTGCTCAAAGCTCTCAAATTTGAAATGGGCAATCCAACAGTGAAGTCATTCCTGAGGTATGAATGGAAACAAATGAGAATCTATTTATTATAATACAAGATTTTGTGTGCATTAACTAACTGGTGTTACCTTTTTGACCTTTTGATTTACAGAAGAATTACCATTGTTGCTCAAGAAGATTGTGAAGTAAGCTCCAATTTCTGTGTGTTTGCTTTCATGATTGAGTTGTTGATTTGTATTTAAAATACTAATTTCTCTATCTTTGTAAATTACAGACTCCAAGTATGCAGTTAGAGTTCTTGGGTTATTATTTGGCTGAGTTAAGCTTATTAGAGTATGGCTGCCTCAAGTTTTTGCCTTCTATGTTAGCAGCATCTGTTATCTTTCTTTCAAGATTCACTCTCAAACCAAAATCACACCCATGGGTATGAGCACAGTCTAAATTCACTCTTTTTGTTTAAAAATTGTCTTGAAATCTTTATTCTTATAAGTTACAATATCAAATCACATTCACAGAATTCAGCTCTCGAGCAACTCTCTGGATACAAAGCATCTGACTTGAAAGAATGTGTTCAAATATTACATGATCTGCAATTGGGTAGAAGAGCAGGCACTTTGGTGGCGGTTAGAGAAAAATACAAGCAACATAAGGTATATATAACACTTTTATGATTTTTGATTTATGATGTTTTTTTTTTCTTCTTTTATCTGATTATATGTATGATTTTTCTGCCACAGTTCAAATGTGTATCTGAATTGGCATCTCCATCAGCAATACCAGCTTCCTTTTTTGATGATGTCAAAGAATAAGAGCTTTTGCTTAGGATAAATGTACTCTATGGATTTACAAAAGCAATGAAGATCTAATTCAACATAAGGCCTATGAATCCTGAAAACATAACATTGCACCGGAGCATTACTGCTGGTCGTGCTTTCCATTTTGACTTTACTAACACAATCTAGAAGTATTGACTGTTCTTTTATATATCCGATTGTAAGGTTGGATTTTTGGTTGTTTTGGATCATACAGTATGGTAAAGGTATAGTTTTGTTAGTTAGGTGATGCATTTTTTATTGTTGATTTCAATGTCTCAATCTGGAAAGTTGCAATAGAAAATTGTACAATATAAAAAAAATCAGTTGTAAATTCTCATTTACAAGTTCTAGTGCATTCTCATTAAACATTTACCACACTGTTTAAGTTGAAAGGTGTTTAGTTTTTGTTGCTGATTTACAGTTACACTTATACATGAAAATTGAAACTGGTGCTTCCGGTTGGCAAAATAGTTCTTCAAAATGAAAAATACACCAACCCCACCCCATATAACATCCCTCAATTTCAAAATTTTCTTCTCTACTCTATTTAAAAACACAAAACATTACATTATCACATTTATATTCAACATAGAGAATTTTAGTGCATTCTCTATATTAATTTTAATGAGAATGCACTAGAACTTGTAAATGAGAATTTTATACTTCCATTTGATTTTAAGCAGAGAAAATTGATTTAAATTAATTGGTGTTACCTTCTATTTTCTTGGAGATTTACCCATTCAACGGGTTCCTATCATTTGGTGCTTTCATTCTTAAACTCCCATGGCTCCCAAGAAAGACACTTCCTCCGCCACCTCCGAAGGTCTGCAACCCATCCTTGATCGGCTTTACGCCACCGCCGCCCACATGACCACTCACTTTGACGCCCTCAACAACACACTCAACACCGCCCTCACTAGCCTAGCCGACGCCATCTCCAACCTTCCCAACGCCATCTCCCGTGCTGTTTTGTCGACCACCCACTTTGAACGACTGAGCAATTGCGTCGTCGGCTTACCACCGACTGCCTTGCTAAATTGCTTCATCTCTGGCCTTCAGTCCGACATCCAGCAGGAGCTATCAATACTTAAACCCACTACCTTCACCCAAGCTGCTGGGCTTGCTAAACTCCTGGAGGAAAAGGCCTCCGCTGCCGCTGTGTGACCACCCATCCCATCCCCGTCCACTGCTCTAGTACCCAGCACCCCAGCCTTTTTGCCAGCACCAACTGTCACAACCACCACCCAGCTACAAACTCCAACTGCCGCTGGCAATGCCCTACCCACTGCCCGCCTGTCCCCTGATCAATGTCGAGCCGCCGGCCAATGTTTCAAATGCCCCGAAAAATATGTGCCCGGCCACCGGTGTAATCCACCCCAGTTCCTGTTGATTGTTGACAACACCGCTGATACGCCACCCGGATCCGCCCTACACTTACTTGAGGACCACCAGACTGTTTAAAACATAAAAATAAGGAATTCAATTTGGTAAACAACCAATGCTAATGGTCTAATGGTTAGGCGCTGCCCCTAAGCGTAGCAACACAGGTGGGTTGGGTAACGGGTCAGAATGGGTTTGGGTCAGGATGAGTTATGATCAAAATGAGTTCAGTTCAAAACGGGTCATTTAAAAAAAATATATATCAATTTGCTTCGGATCAGAATGAGTTGTAACTAAAAAGTGACTCGGGTTTTAATGAGTTGTCTTGGAAAAGAAAATTACCAAAATCTGCTACCCGTCTGAACACATTCTAATTTTACATAGTTTTAAGGGACACATCTTGACCCAAAATGTGTTAATGCATTACCCATTTCAACTTGTTTTGTGTTATTATGTTACTCAATTCAACCCATTTTTTTTTAATATTTTAGTTTTAGGTTTCATTTTTATTAACATTATTTTTAATATTATGTCTACGTTTCCATTTAGATTTTGTTAAAAAAACGGCCCATTCAACTTTATTTAAGTTTGATTAAAAATCAACCCGTCCCGCCACAGAGCGCGGCTGTAATCCAATAGTTTTTATATATTTAAAGATAAGAAATTAAAAAGTAGTTGAAAATCACGTAACACGATAACATCTGCAAGCTTCAAACTTTTGTAGTCATGCACATTACCTAAAAGAAGGCATAACACCATTGGTATTTAGTCTGATCCGTTGTCAGTATCGTACCTACAAAATAACCTATTCTGTTGTGTCACTCGTTGATGGTTTTAGAGCGCTATATATCTATGCTGATTGGATTTAATAAATAAAAAAACCTTAAACATTATAAAAAATGCAGTTAAGAATATTACACATATATAGTTTAATTTGTTAAAAGAAACTTTTTGTGCAACTAATTACTCGATTTTTAATAATATGAAATTTTAATGGTGTGTATCACTAAAACATAATTATTTAAGAACACGATCACACATATACACAAAGAGTAAGATAGAGAGATCTTAAGACGATACATGAGTAATCAATCAATATATAGAGAATTACACGAGAGATGTATCATGGATGATTTAATTTGATGAGTTACTGTCAGCAGGGGATGCAACTCCTCTTTCATTACTCTAATTTCTAAGGTAAGGGACCCCTACGGTTACCTGATTATCGGCCTATCAACTTGATTGGTTGTATTTATAAAATTATTGCTAAAGTTTTATCCAATAGGATCTGTAATGTTATTGGAGTGGTTATAAAAAATGTTTAAACAACGTTTACGAAAAGAAGATTCATTCTTGATGGACCTCTTATAATCAATGAGTTATGCTTGGTTACAAGAATCAAAGAAAAAGGCGAAGTTTCTTTCGAGAAGGCATTCGATACGGAAAACGGGCAAATCCTTGACACAATGATGGAAAAGATGGGGTTCCGGCTAGGAAGCGGTTTTCGATTAAGGGATGTCTACAATAGGAGGGAGCATCGTTGGTGGTAAATTGGACCCCAACTAAAGAATTTCAAATTCAAAGAGGTGTTCATCAAGGGACCAGCTCTCCCCACTTCTTTTTTATTATAGCTCTAGAGGATTTAAATGTGGTCACAAATAATGCTTGGGTCACAAATAATGCTTGTGAAAGGGGATTCCATAAAGATATTAAATTGCATAATAACGGCCCCACATTAGTACACTTATTTTATACGGACGATGTATTACATATGGGGGATTAGTCATCGTTTAGCTGTAGAGTTCTTCTATTATCCATAACCAATGTGCCCAAAACCCGTTGATGGTATTTTACGTGGGACATTCTTTAAGAACCAATAATCTCTCATAGTCACGGCCGATGTGAGATTTGTCTAGAGGGTTATTTTAAAAAAGTGATTTGTGTCTGTATCTCCGTAAACACACGTTAGTATCTCATAGCTTTTAACATGAGATTTTTATTGTTATTATAGAATGTTAGGATCAAATAAGATGGTTATAACTTGTAAAGACTGACGGAAACAGTCTAATCTATTTAGAATTGATAGCACAAATATGAATATTAAGAACACATGTCATTATTATCAATCACTCATATATTGCAAGAGATTAAAGTAACTAATTGCGAGATATTCTCCACAATTATTCTAGCTAAATCGTAACAACCTACGTTATAATTACAAGGAAAACCGTTACATATAAAAAAGAATCAGTCAAAGATATAATCCCACAATCGTCGCATTCATTGACTGGACATGCACATCATTATCTACCATCGGCATCAAACTTATCTGTGGTATCAACTTTGCCTCGGTAGTAATCTTGTAGTTCGGTATCTTCTATGTCGAAGGGTAATCTGTCTCTTAAGTATATCCCAATGTAGAGCTATAAAATATCATGTTAATGATTTTTTTACTTATTCATAATTACTGTTAAGAAAAAATACTTATAAATGACTGTTTGCTTTTAGCAAACAACAAAACAGAAGTACAAAAAAGATGGTGTTTGTGGCGGTTTACTCTTTTGCCATATCTGTTATTTGAAATTACATGTACGGAATGAATTAAGAATTATGCATGGGTTTGTATTGGTAATAATGAAGTGAACGAACAGTATAGCATGTGCAAACCCATAACCCTATAACTGGACCAGTCGTTTGCAGGTGGGTCGACTCCTTGTTTTAGGGAGCTACACCTACACCATATGAAACAAATATTCTTTTTACGCTCTTGAACTTTTTTTTCTTTTATAATTTTTTTAAATGAGGTTGTGGTGATGAAAATCAAACCAAAAAATATGAAAAAAGAATTTGATATTAACTCTTTTTATTTATTATAAATCTTGACACTTACAATGATTTTTAACTCATCTATTTATATTGAAACAAACACTGCTAATCAAGTCTTTTAATCATACTTAAATATTTAAACATAACTCAAACATGATTGGTATTATCTTCATCCTACTTGATAAATACTAATTATTTAAATAAACGAGTAAAATGTCATTTTTGTTTCTGTGATTTGGTTAACACTTTTATACAAAACTTTTTTTAGCTTTTTCATCCATGACTTTTAAAGAACTAGCAATTTTTATCCACCTAACTAACCCCGTTAACATTTTAACGTTAAATTAGAGACAATTTGGTCAGACGAACTCCGATTGAGCTAATTCCAGCGACGTTGAAACTGGCTCGCTGTAAGTAGCCAATAACCATGGCTGAGTGAACAACTGAACATATATTTTGGTGTGGATGATTGATTTCTGATTTCTTTTTCATCACTGAAAGTGTTTCAATTTGCTATATCAGAATGCATTCATGAGAGTAAAATACACATTTAGAGGGTGTTTGGGAGTGTGGTGGGAAAGTGCTTATTGACTTATTGGATTTTTCAAAAAGCCGATAAGTCAAAAAAATTAGCAATTTTTTTTTTGAAAAAGCCAATAAGTCAATAAGCCATTCTCAAAAGCCAAGAAATCCTGGCTTTTGAAAATGACTTATTGACTTGTTAGCTTTTCAAAAAGCACTTTCCAAAAGCACTCCCAAACACCCCCTTAACTTGTTTACCAACAGATATGTGACGTCAATAAAAGAATAAATGAAACCACATGGATTCAGAGATTGAAATTTAAAACTTAGTTATCAAAGTATAAACCGGAGTAAAACGTATGTTTACGACATAAATTCATTTTTTCCGGTGTAAATTGATTAACCATGCATAGCTTTTTCTTCGTTTTGGGTTTAAAGGGAAAAAATGGATGATATATATCGTGAGATGTGCCCCTTGTTTGCAGGGTATGTGAGTAGATTGTAGACTACTCCATCACTTTGCCTCCTGCCCTATTTTTAGCCTACTCTTTTTTCCTTTCCCTTCCTTAGGCTAGCCATCTAATATTACAACCATCATTGCATCATGTACAACTCATCACTCCCAACTTCCCTTTAATTCATAACTCTCTTCCCTCCCACTCCCACCCATATTCACCCTCTCCTCACAACATGCAAAACCGACGCTGTGTAAAAGTGGGCTTGGTCATCTTGGTCCTTCTCGCACTCTTGGTCTCCGGCGCCGAGAAGCGAATGCCGCCTGCCGGAATGAACCGGAATGTGCCATCGGAAAAGCAGGAGAAACAACAGAAGCAACGGCAAGGTTTGGGTGATTTGTATTCTAGTAAAAGAAGAGTTCCAAATGCATCGGACCCGCTTCACAATTAATGATTAGAATAAAAAGATAGAAGAATGAGATCAGAATTTGAGGAATGTTTTGGAACACGCACGTGTGTGTGTGAGTGTGTGTAGTGATGATTGGGAGGTTGGTCGAAACTGTCCTTGCGAATGGCGGCTTGGTTTTGGTTTTGGTTTGGTTTGACTGTCTTTTACGACTTCTCGTAAACCATGTAAGTCTTGTACTCGTTCGTTCCAAATATATTGTGAATGCAATGATCTTCCTTTTTTTATTACAATTATTTAATTTCTCAAAAACGAAATATTCTTTTGAATTGATTAAAATGTACAAAAGTATTATTTTATTAAGACACGTTTGAAGTGTTTTAATAGTTGAATTGCTATCGGCTTAAATGCTTAATGGCTAAAACACTTTCCAATGAGAATTTGGACCATGGAAGTGTTTATTTTGGTCTTTCTTATATTTTTTATTCGCGTAGACATTAGGGTGGTGGGAATGGAGTACGGTGTATGCGGGTACGATACACTGCCGCAAGGGTGGAGGGTTCAAGCGGGTAGTGGGAGGCGGGTTTCAAAAGCCGCTGAAAGGAATGTGAGGGTAATTTGTCTGAAAGGAATGTGAGGGTATTTCTTATTTGTTTTAATTTAAAAAAAATAAAAATAGGTGTGTTGGAGGGTATCACTGTCACCATGTAGGGTACTTTAGGAATATACTAAGGTTAAATGAGCTGACATCTTGTTATTGGTTTATTTTGAGAAGGTAGTTTGGGTTAGAGGTTTCACTCCCACCACTTTTAGTAAATAATTAAATATTTTTACTGCCATCCGAAAATATCAAAATGCTCGTTTAACAATATTATTATTTAGCCACAACTGTGATGTGTACCGTCTCGTATGGGGTTGTATAATATAACTCGTATAAGACTATACGACTTGTATAGGTGGTCATCGTTCTACTCTTAGCTGAAAATGGTGTACGTTTAATGGTTCCTTATATAAATCGTGTTGTTTCGGCCGTACTAATTCTTTAAAAATTCATAAACTCTCAAAAGGTAAAGTCGGTCACTAATCGGAGGTGAACAACAAAGCCAACTTCTTTATTTTCTATCTGTTTTTCCAATTACTTAATTAATGAATTATTTGATGGAATGGTTAAACAAACTTTGCTTCAATTGTTGGCTTTCACTAACATCTCCGGTTCGAACCTACCAACTTTCATTCTTTCTTTTTCTTTTTAGATTTATTATTTTTTTAGTAATGATTACCTTTTTTTAATTATAAAACGGTTCTTTTTTATTTAAGATATTAAATATTATCAATACTTTAACCGCAACTTAGTTTATGTAATGCTTTTGATTTTTTTTATAGAAAGTTTCTAAGACGTTGATTAATTTAGCGGTTTAACGAGTCATAACGTATAAATGTTTTGTGTTTTTTTTACTTTATTCTAAATTTTTTCATAAATTTGGCAAATGTTGACATCACACGAACGCGCGATAATTGAATTATGTTTACGTCACGACATGCGAGACAAGTAGCAATGCGTGGAAAATCGACATACGCTGCCGCCGCAACACGCGGGCCTTCACACTAACTACTCTTAAATTACTAACTAAACCTTTAATTTTCTAAAAAAATTGCTTAGCCCCTGTACTATATATAATATATGATTTTAACCCCATTACTTTTTTTTACTAATTTTTTTTTCTCCAATAACTTTCGTTCGTTAAATTTTTTTCTTTTAAATCATTAAATATATATTTTAGGAATCGTTATATATCGAGTGTTGGTAACATGCTGGTACCTAGCAGAATGTGACCAACACCGACTGAATAATATCGGTACCGTTATATAACTGTCTTTGTTATTAATTTTTTTAACCGGTTTGTCGTGTCAATGTTAAGCCATGTTTATATTGCAACGTTAATTTTATATTTCTTTTTGTGTTTAGTCACGTTAATGTGATCACCTCAACTGTTTAAAATTTATCCCTGAAAAAAATTGTCAACTCTGTTTCTCAAGTTTCTAAACTCTCAAATTTACCCCTCAAATTTCTTTTTATTTTTTATTTTACTTTTTTTATATACGTTTATAAAAATTAGTTTTTCCTGATTTTATTTTGTTTTTACTTTATGTTCGTAAGTTTCAATTTCTAAATATACCGTCGAGACGTCTTTTCCCTTTGCGTATTTAAGCAGGTCTACGCGGGGTAAACTTAGTAGTTATGTTATTAAAAGGCAATTGAGGTTAACCAATGAAGTTATAACAATTAAGATAAAAAAGTACTTGTGTATGGTGTTTTAATTATTAATTACTTACATTGAGAAAATAATTTTATATACCTTATATGTACATAGATATTTGACAAGTACTTTAACTGATGTATGCTTTGGAAATCTTTTCGGTCAGTTGTTCTATTAGATTTTGTTCTCTTTTTATTTTCTTTGCTTTTGTCATTTTGCTTTGTCTTTGGTTATTGAGTTTCCTTTTTTCCTTCATTTTTTTTTCTACTTTTGTATATATCACCTCCTAGGTCAAATTCCATCTATTCATGGTTAAGGTAGATACGCCCGTGTGGTTACCCGAACCGGAATAAGAAGCCGGTCATGCTAGATGTTAGAATAGAGTTCGTTAACTTGTGGAGCCCACCTAAAGTTGTAACTAGTTTGATTATAAATTTAATAGTTATGCTAGTTATAAAGAGAAACAATTTAACCTTTCTAGACTCCCCCAACAAAGTTACTCAATTGTTTAATCTTCGACTTAACGATGCTTGTCGGAAAAATAAGAAGACAAAGGCTTCTTTATGGTATGATTATTAAGAGCAAAATCTATGAATATTCATGTAACTTTACAATAATTTGTATTTTATGCATTAAACTGTAACTATAATGGAGTTAATTGCACAAATGACCATTATGGTTTGATCAAATTGTATGTTTGGTCCCAAGGTTTAAAAAATTACAAACTTAGTCCAAACATTTGTGATCTGGTTGCGCCTTTAACCCTTACGTTAATAACAGTTAGTACTTAACGAAAAATTAGCTCATGCATCATCCACGTGAGTTGTGGTCACAAACTTAACCCTAAAAGTGAGTTAAAATCAATAAAAACCTTTAAAAATTAGTGATTTTTACTGATTTTTATGAATTTTTTACTGTTTTTTGTATAATTTTATTGATTTTAACTCATTTTTTATGATTAAGTTTGCAATTGTAAGTTATATGGATGGTACATGAGCTAATTTTTTGTTAAAAACTATCTGGTATTAACGTCAGGGGCTAAAGGCATAACCATGTCATAAACAGTGGGCTAAGTTTGTAGTTTTTAAAACCTGGAGACTAAACTTGCAATTTGATCAAACCACAGGACCATTTGTGCAGTTAACTCGGTATATTGCATTAAACATTCAGTTTTTGGGACGAGATACTTATTAAACGGGCGTGTCAATTCGTCGACTAATCAAAAAGTCCTCAATGTTTTGGGAATTATCTTACATTAAATGGTTAACAAATGAAATTGAATATTTTAAATTTTTTTCATGTATCAAAATGTAAATGGGTAAATCATACAATGATCATCTTTTGTAAACCTTTGAAAACTCATATAATGCTGTATTTTAAAACTTTTATGACATAAAAAATCGTGTCTTATTCAACTATGTCGTTAAACCTTATCTTTTCCGTATGGAGTCTTTTTTACGACATGTTTAATAATAGTAAAACTAACACACAATAGTTGTTAGCATTTTCCATGTTAATTTTATATTTTTACACTAAGTTTTTTTTTTAACGACATATCTATCCTACTCCTAAATTACACATAATATTTTACCCTATGTCTGGATTTGAACCCAGGACCTCCAATCTAAGAGACAAGAGTCTCTATCAAGTGGGCTAGTCTCACATTGGCTTACACTAAATTTTATTGTTATAATTATTGAAATACATATGGAGTTTTTTTCTAAAGACATGTTATTAAATATTTATTTTAAACTTTTAATTAAAAATTAATTACATAGATAGTTTCTGTGGGTTGTAAAAAATAACATTTATAAGTACTAAGGGTTTTAAGTTACAAGTATAGGTATTATGTTTTAATTTTGTAACAATATTGGATATTAATACTAACTTCTGTTAACTTTTCATTGAAGGCATTTAAGTAATTCATATCTGAGGGACTAATTACGTAACTTACACATATGAGGGACCATTTATGTAATTAGAGGGACCTTTTACGTAATTAGAGGGACCATTTTAGGGTATGTTTGAGATTACTTTTTGAGCTTCTTATTAACTTATTAAATTTTTTAAAAAGTTAATAAGTTAAAAGTTTGTTTGGGTAAATTAAAAGAATATACAAAAATAGAAAGAAATAAGGAGTTTTCAAGAACTAACTCTCACTTACTTTTCAAAACTACTTATTAAGTTTTTGCAAAAGCTAATAAAGACTTTTCAAAAGTAGTCCCAAACACCTCCTTATTAACAAGTCTGCAATCTCCTATCATGTTTACCCATACTGCCAACCTCCTCCTTCCAACCACCACCGCCAGTCGCCGAGCTCCCTCTCACGCCACAACCCATTAACCCCCTCCCCTAAAACCCAAATTGAACCAATCTTTTTCTCTATACAAACATATATATAGCTAATACGATTTTATGTATCCATACAGATATACCTTTTTATAGACATACTGTTATGATATCGAGAATGATCGCTAAAACAAGCAAGAATGATAAACGAGATCGCTAAAACAAGCGAGAATGATAAACGAGAGAAAAATTTGAGAGGGAATAATTGGGGTTAAAACTGATATGAATTGATTGATAACTTGAATAATGTTACAAAGAAGCTATTTATAGACAAAGCTAACAAACTACTGAACCAGGCGAACTTAATAAGTTCGCCCCTTTACTAAACAAGCGAACTTAGTAAGTTCGCTACTAAGTTCGCTAACACCCACCCTCAAGTTGGAGGTGTATATAACCCCAACTTGGAAATGATATCTGAATGCAGTTGACCAGCCAAACTCTTTGTGAATAAATCCGAAAGTTGATCAGAAGTCCGTGTGTGAGAAAGCAGAATCAAACCGGCTTGAAGATTCTCACGGACAAAATGACAATCTAACTCGATATGCTTAGTTCGCTCATGAAAAACTGGATTCTTAGCAATATGAATAGCCGACTGACTGTCACATTTGAGAGGAACAGAAGTAAGATTATCAAGCCGAAACTCCACAAACAAACGAGTCAACCAAGCAAATAGGACTGCCCCCAAGAGAAATGAAATAGCCACTGACAGAATGCCGAGTATTAGGACAAGCTGCCCAATCAGAATCACAATAAGCAGACAAAGACATATCAGGAGCATTATTAAAGAACAACCCTTGAGAACAAGTGCCTTTGACATACCAAAGAGTATGCCACACAGCATCCCAATGAGGAACGCGCGGATCACTCATAAACTGGCTGAGAAACTGAACTGCAAAAGCAAGATCAGGCCGAGTATGAGTAAGGTAATTGAGTTTACTAACAAGTCGACGATAGGCCAAAGGATCATCAAGAACTTGACCTTCATTGAGCTTGAGTTGTAAATGTAAAGGCAAAGGAGACGAAACAGAAGAAACATCGTCGGTAGAAAACTCAGTCAGCAAATCCTTCGTAAATTTGCGTTAAGTCATAATATGACCAGAGGGAGATTTGAGAACCTCAATGCCCAGAAAGTTGTTGAGAGTGCCAAAATCCTTGATCTGGAAAGTGGAATGTAAGAAAGCCTTCAAAGCAGATATTTCTTGATCATTATTACCAGTAAGAAGAATGTCATCAACATAAACAACGACATGAACAACAAAATCCCCCATCGTCTTAGAGAATAAAGAATAATCATTGGGAGACCGCATATAACCTTTGGTTTTAAGAGCATCAGAAAGCTTTCCATACCACTGCCTTGAAGCTTGCTTCAAACCTTAAAGAGACTTTTTGAGCTTAAGGACATGATCAGGAGAGGATAAAGGCATTCTAGGACGAGGAAACATATATATGTCTTCGTCAAGATCCCCATGTAAAAAAGCATTATTAACATCCAATTGATATAAACCCCATTGTCATTTAGTGGCAACAGCAATGAGACTACGAATAGTAGTCATCTTAATGACAGGAGAAAAAGTCTCATTGAAATCAATTCCTGCTTTCTGAGTATCACCATGAACAACCAAACGGGCTTTTCAACGTTTAACAGTACCATCAACATTATACTTGACTTTATACACCCATTTGCACTTAATGGCCTTTTTACCTTTAGGTAAATGCATAACCTCCCAAGTTTGATTTCTTTCCAAGGCATTAAACTCCTTAGTCATAGCCTCTTGCCAAGCAGGATGGTTAGCAACCTCCTGATAAGAATAAGGTTCTTTAACAGAATCAAGATTTAAAAGGAGCTGCTGGGAATCAGGAGAAAGAGCAACAAGATTAACAAAATGAGAAGCTTGGCAAGCACTAGACAAAGTATGAAAACAAGACGAATCGACAGAAGAAGCAGAATTACAAACATAATCCTGCAGATGAGAAGGAGGAACAGAAGAACGAGTAGATCTCCTGGGCTCCGGAGGTGGAGGAGGAGGAATAGGAGAAACAGAAGGAGGAGTGGAATCAACTTCAGGAGCAACCGAAGAAGATGAAGGAACAACAGCTGGACCTGTCTCCTCAAACAGATCATTTAGAGAAGGGAACAAATAAGAAGGATCTGAAGAGTGCAAAGAAGGGAAAATGTGATCAAGAAAAGTCACATCCCAAGAAACAAGAACTTGTCGAGTGTCAAGATTATAAAGCTTGTAACCTTTCTTTTCAAAGGGATAACCAATAAAAATACAAGCTTGAGCTCTAGGCTGAAATTTATCTCGTCCGGGTGTAGAGGTAGAAGCATAACACAAACACCCAAAAGTGCGAAGGTGGGTGTAACTCTTTCCAGAGTTGTCGAGCAGTTTCAACATACAAAACGCTCTCACTGATATCACTGGACAAAGTGTTCAAAATCCAATAAATAACCATATCATTGCATCTTTTCCACAACTCTAGATTAGGAGAGGAAGTAGGTCTAACAACAGTCCCATCAACAAAACCAAGTTTGTTCTTAGCAGATAAGACAATGGACATGGCACGTTTCCAGGATCCGAAAGAAGAGTCGTCAAATGTTTTAGAAACAAGTAAGAGACCTGGATGATCAGACGAATGTAAGAACAAAGGATTAGAAGAATCCATAGGAACAACAACTGCGGGATCAACAATAGGAGGCATGAAAAGTAGAAAGAAAATGAAGACGGAAGGAAAGCGAATTTGTTAAGTTCGCTGAGGAAAGCGAATTTGTTAAGTTCGCTGAGGAAAGGAACAGGCGAACTTATAAGTTCGCCCGTAACAAACTATCACGACAAGTTCGTCTGCATGAATAGAAAAACGTGAAATCGATCCAGAAATCATCATAACTTAAAATTAGAGAAGTATATGAAGAAATCCAACCGTAGGAATGATTAGAAACAAAAAACAAAGGTTTTGAACAGATCAAAACAGGAAACAACCCTCAATTGATCATATACATATACATATTTATTTACACATGTACTAATGTAGTAGGGGCTTAAAGGGAAAGAAAGGTGAGTAATTGTTTAGCTCTACCTAGTTAAGCATTCTCCTTAGACAAAAACGATGGGCCACACGATTGTAGCACACATTAATGGTTTTATATCTACCTAGCCCCGGCCTTCACATATTTACACACAAAAAAATAAAGATTTTGATCAGTAAATCAAACCAACCATGATGATCAACATATGAAAATAAAACCTCTTGCAAATTATGAAAATAATATTGTTTCAAGTATTAACGATATAGAAGAAACATTGTTTATGCTCCAATATCCAATGAAACAATATAATGGTCACCTAATCGTGTGTAACTCTCTCTATTTAATTTCTCTTGTGTAGCAATTTTGCTACAACTTGATAAGTCGTATGATTATATAAAACTCCAACCGCCATAATTAAGAAAAGGAAAGAAAAAACAAAAAAAGCTCGAGTTATTAATGGCCTGCGCCTCTTTTGCTTGGACCTGAAGCCAATTTGAATCCGACTTCTTCCATCTTTCTCGATGATCGACTACTGCCGCTACTGTTTTTACAACAATTTCCTTTCTTTCTTGGTGATGTAAGGAATTCAATCGTCCCCATCATGACTGATCCTTCATTCTTCGCATGTATGGTTGCAGATGTGACGCGTTTCATGGTCAGCTGTGTCTTCTGAAGGAAGCGGGAACGGGTAATTTTGAATTGTGCTGCCATCACCAAAACGATGATGCCAATAAGAATACATAAACTAACTTTCATCAGTTTATGTTTTTTAATTACAAAGAAATTGTTTAGTTTTTTGGTTTGGTTACTACTATATCTTCTTTATATAGGAGCCTTTGAATTAATTAATTAATTAATTAGCTAATTACCACGTTTCTTTTGTGTGTTTACAAGAAACTATCTCCAACTATTTTGGTTATTTAAATGAGAATATTGTTAGGAATAATAACCATGTACACTAAAATTGCTTATGCTCTAAGTTTCAATAATATGTTTTATTATTGTGAAATCTTTATAAACATTAAATTTTTTAAAATTAAACTATTTAAATAAAACATATATAAAACATGGTTAATATGTATGTCGTCCCTAACTATTGAAGGTAATTATGAAGAAAAATATTTTTTAAACAATAACCAAGTTTCACCAATCCTTCAAAGTAAGTTAACTTGAAAGAAGATAACACTAAATATTAATGAAGTTTATATTTCATTTAAGTTATTTATTAACTCTTGAAAAATTAAACATTAATAATTTTTTTACAACAATGTAACAATAAATAAAACTTGAGTAGTTTTATCATTAAAATAACATAAATGACTTTACTTACATATCTTACGTGATTAATAACTTAATATTTTACAGGTATAAGTCGGCTTAACTTCACGGCTAATGCTTCACTTATAGCACTAAAAAAAGTGTTAGTTTCAAATATCATAACATGCCAGGTTGAGCTTAGAATTTTAGACCATTTGCTAATCTATACTATATAATAAATAAAAGTTTTTCATGTCACATGTTAATTTCACATTCATTCTTACAATTTTTTTCCGCCTTTCTCTCTTATTAAATGCATCTATATTTTTTAATAATAATATCTTTTAAAGAAAATACTAATTATACTAATAAAACACATTTATTTTTAAATTATCTTTTATTATATATAAGAAACTTTAAAATTTAATTATGTAACTTTTATTTTCAATGTAATACATTTTTACATTTTTTAAATTTTGTTTTTTATCCTTAATATACGTAATACATTTTTACACCTGTAAAATATACACATAAAAATTTAAAATATTTATGCATTGATATTTTTCAACCCGTGTGTAATACATGGGTTCTAAACTAGTTCAGAATAAAATTAGGGATTTCGGATACATGGACTTAAATTATGGTGATAAATTATACAAGGCACATTATGGAAATAAGATCTAAATGTATAGTCTAAGGGGACGCAAAGTAAATTAGGTATCGTTAGGATATATATAGAGATGTTCCCACATTCACGTAAGAATTTTTGTGTGGATGAATTAGGTGAAGACTTCTCGGCATCTTGGGCTGTGGTTACATTACGACTTTCATACTTCACTAATATACAACTCATAATTGTAAAACTGCACGGGTCACAAGAATCACACACATTTTGACCTAAGACACACCCATTTGTGTTACCTTATTTATTATCAATAGTTGATTTCTTGTTAGCATTAATTAACATTTAACCAACAATCACGACTATAATATTATGGATATTTCACTCAAATATAACTTGTTACTAAAAGAAAACAACCAAATGGCTTTGGCCTGACGGTAGCTGGTGCCCTTCCATCATGATTTGCGACGATATTTTTTTTTCCATAGTCACTGTGTTACACACATCATCAACTTGTTCGTGTAAAATAGTCTTAGCAAAATTTAACATATAAAAGATGCTTTAAACAAATGTTGCGTGATATTTTTAGTAAAAATGATATGTAAAATATATACAATTTTGTAAAGACAGCAATACCGAATGCTTAATCTGAACTGGGATGTACCTACAAGATAGAATTCCACATGATCTACTAAATGTCTAAGTTTCTACGTTAGCTTTAGAATCAATTTATTTTTATTAGTGGTAGGTTTAATCATCCACAAAGAACAAGGCTCACTCCACAATAGGTGAAAATGTGCATTCCCTTAAAGGATCATTAGGACGTGGTGGAACGAATACAAGATAAATAGTCACTTGAAAGCGAAAACTTTGTAGAAGGTGATATTCACGAGACGAGGTAGAAAAAGGATTAACAACCCCACTTACCGACGATGAAGCCGCTTACGACGATTAGCTATGAGCCAGCTTGGGTTTCGGCTAATACTAAAGATAACGTCTCGAATAATCTCTTTTATAAAATGTATTACAGGTGTAGACAACGTATTTTTTGTATCATATTTCAATTTACAAAATACTTAATAAAAACTAAAAGTTTTTTCTTTTATTTTGATTTTATTAAATAGATTTTAAAGAACTAAAAAAAAGTTTTTAATTAAAACCAGTTTGGGACACTGGTTTAGGACTTAACCCGGTTCAAACCTGATCCAAACCGATTCCTATAGGATCAGGTTACCTCATTGCTGAAACAGGGTTCAACCCAAATCGGTTTGGCCTTCAACTCGATTTTGACTATCTTTGACCAACCCGAATCTTGTTACGACCCGAATCAGTTTAAAAAAAACCCGATTTGTCCATCACTAGTTAGTAGTTTGACTTTGACCTGCCGTTTTTTCTTTGTATCAGAAGAAGTCCGTCGTCACGTGATTTGAGCCCAGATCCATCTGAACAAACCTCTATTCAGTCAAGCCCACGCACTGCTGACCGGCTGACCCTAAAGATCCAATTACTAAAGAAAGCCCACCTAGATGAATTAATCATTAAACACGTTTCTTAATCAATTTAAGTTGTTACAAATAAAATGTTATTATAAGCAGTTAATTAGTTTAACAATTTTATAAATAAACACGGTAGGGTAATATTATATTACTTGGTTAGAAACCCGTGTTTTATATAAATTGAATAAAAGAAACATTAAATATTTAGGAATTATAAATAAAATATTAAATAATAATGAAGATTTATGACTATTTTACCTTTACAAACATGTAATAATATTGTATATACCATTTTATTAAAAATAATTAAAGAAATGACTATTTTACCCTTATTTCTAGTTGAATAAAAGAAATATTAAAAATATCATATATGCCCGTACAAACATATAATAATATCATATATAGCATTTTATTAAAAATAATTTAAGAGATAACTATTTTACCCTTATTTCTCTATAACTTTAAAATTTCATATTTATCCATTTTTAACATTGAAATTTCATATTTACTTTTTTTTTAAAATTTAAAATTTTATATTTGCCCGCAAATAATAGTTTTTTTCAAAATATTATATTTAATTTTCTCATTTTTTTTACCAATTTTTTATAGCATTTATACGTCATATATAACAATTTTCTTTTATAACATTTATAAATTTCTCGCAATAATTCCTTCTAAATCGACGACTTATGAATGGGTTTGAAAAATTGCAATGGTCGCCATCAATAACAGGAGAATAAGTGATTTTTTACGTATGGGATTAAACTAAAAGATTAGCTACTAAAAATCATATAATGGATAAAGATAGAATGCTCTTAAAGTAAAAAATTATTTAAATTAATTATATAAGATATTTGTAATTTTATTGAGATATATATAATATTTCTCTATATATTTATAGAGATATATATACAAAATTTCCCCTATTTTCTTTATCACTTCCCTATCAACATCTTTTTTTACTAAGATTTTAATGTGAAAACTTCTCATTCAAGAAGATCCCTTCTACAATTCTTTTGACTCATTTTTTAAAAACTATTTATTTTTAAAAGTTTAGTAACTTAAGTATAGTTTTATCGATCTTTTTCAAAACCAATTATGCTACTTTATTGTTCACTTCAATATTTGCATAGCTTATATATGCCTTTATGATGTTCAAGTAAACTTGAATTCTTCATCTTGTTTCGTTCTTAAAATTTTGTCCATTACAAGACGGTCAGGGTATGGTTCCGTGACTTCAGCTGTGGGATCGCTGTTTATTGTTGTATCCGATTTTGAATTTGCTCTTTATATGGTTGATACAAGACCGGTCGTGACATCAATCACGATTATTTTTTTAAAACTCTAGATCGATTCAATGTCTTTGACGGTCGATCCACAGTAAATCAATAACATTGACCTTGAGGCTTATGTTGATTTTTGTCCAATCATGTTTTGAGCATTTAAATGGTTTTAGTTTATGGGAGACTTATATATGAACATACTTTTTAAGTAACATTTATTTTATATGTTATCAATAAAATATGTGAGTTATACTTCACACGTATGCATTAACACTAACATTGTGGCACAAGTGATGCAGTGCCATACCACAGTGTGTCTTGTATACGATGTATCTGTATGCTTGTAGTAACAGTTGACTATATTTGTTATTTCTTAAGAGGTGTATGGATTGAATTCTCGAATGTATATTTAATATTTTTTTACAGTGGATGGTTGTTATGTGTGCCAACACTCCATTGCATGTTTAAAGTGGCGGACCTACCTATTGGTAGGTGGGTCAGGCGAGAACCATAAAATTTGTTTTTTGCTATGCATGTAAAATTACTGTGACCCAAGAAAAAATAATATAAGTTTTTAAGTTCTTTTTATATAAAATCAGTTATAAACTAATAAACAAATATTTAACTAATAAATCTAATACTAATACAATTACGTCATAACCCATTAAATCTTACTAATTAATTAAACCAAACATCTAACCTTATAACCAAATAGAAAAATAAACCTAATATCCGATACACAAACCAATTAACCCAATAAACTAGTGAGCCAAGACATAGCCGGATGTGGGCATATAGAAACAAAACCCATAAACCATGTCATCTCCGGTGGCTAATTTGACCATATACACATTAAATACAAAAAGGAGACGATGGTAATTTCCTCTAACAGCATTCATTTTCTAACTTGTCCTCTTGCTAAGCGATCAAAAGCAGGTCCCATGCCCCCAAAGTAACCAACCCTCTTACTTTTTCTCTCTGGAATCCGTGAATCATAAATCTTAACATCTCTTCAATTCGCTTTGCGATTTGTGTCTATGAAGAGATCAATTTCGCTTTCAGAAGATCAGGTCAACAGCGGTTGTGAGATTGAGGTTGATTGTCGCAAGATGAAAAAGAAGATCCGTGAAGATCTGGTTCCAGAGGCGGTTACTGAGGAGTCGCCGGAGACGACGGAGATCGCGTCGGCGACTGCGGTTCTGTTGGATGAGAATTTGCTGTTTGAGGTTTTGAAGCACGTGGACGCGCGGACGTTAGGTGCGGCGGGATGCGTGAACAAGCAGTGGCATCGGACGGCTCAGGACGAGCGGTTATGGGAGCTCATCTGCACCAAACATTGGGCGAATATCGGATGCGGTAACAACCAGCTTCGTTCAGTGGTCCTCGCGCTCGGAGGCTTCCGCCGACTCCATTCTCATTACTTGTGGCCTTTATCTAAACCTTCTACCTCCACCGCCGCCTCATCCTCGTCCTCAACCGTCTCAACCGCCGCGTCCTCTTCGGCGTGGCCGTGTCTACCACCGCCGCGTGCGATTGTTCCTTCGAAGCCTACCGCCACATCTGCCGCGAAAACTCGTTGGGGAAAAGACGAGGTTCAGCTCTCTCTATCTCTTCTCTCGATTCGTTACTACGAGAAGATGAATTTCAATAACCGAAAATGAAATCGAGCGAATTGTAAGTTTGTAATTCGCTGATTGATTTGTTTAATTTGCCGTTTGGATTTGCTTTCATGAATTTGATGTTTGTTTGTAATTTCCGGTAGTATGCTGCCTAGATCTGGTCTACCTACCCTAACTAAGAACAACTAATCGGATTATTCCAATGTATCCATCTTATGTTTGTTATATGTAAATTGAGACGCAATTGATCGGTTTTTTCATTTGAATTATAACTTGTTTATGATTAATTTGACAACGAATCAACATTATCATTTAGAAATGCATCACAAACGATTTATTGATGGTGGATGAAAGAAACTGATTGTCGCGGGAGGGGTGTTTGGTTACGGGAATAAGGAAGAAGAGCAAAGGCTAAAGTCACCGACGGTGAGTCAGTGGATGTGCTGTGGTGAGGAAAAGTACAAACAGACGAGGGCAATGCAATGCTTGAGTGTGAAGGGTAAAGGGGTGGAAGTTGTCCTTTTGTGGGAACCACCCAAAAGTTAGAAAAAACAAAATATTTGATTTGACATTTTGTTTTGCATTTAACGTTTTTATTTTCAGCTGTTTTTACAAGGAAATATTCTATAAAATTTATATGATATTATTGTTGTTTATGTAAAAAACAATTTATACATAAAAAGAAAACAAGTGAAAGGAGGGAGGGAGGGATCTGTCCTACTTGTTGTTTGCATTATGTGTGAATGAAAGATTAGATGGAACAAAAAACAGGAAGGGAATAATGGTGTGACATGGTACCACTATGTTGTTTGGAATATTATTCGACTCGATTCAATATAGAATATTACTTTTCTCATGCTAGGTTGTAACATCTATATTTTTATAAACAACTTTTTAATAATATTTTATACATTTTATTATATCATCTTATATTATATTATATTATATTCACAAGTTGTCTAAAATTTCACGAACTTTAAGTGGAGTTTTACACGAACTTAATACGAGTTTTAAAAAACATGCAACTCATAGTTGCAATTACACGAACTTAATACGAGTTTTAAAAGTGGAGTGCAAGTCAAAATCTAAACATAATTTGCAACATGAAAGTTGATGCATTGTGGGGAGTCGTGTGGTGTCTCCATTTAACATTTTTTTTGAAACACAAATTTCTTAATTCCTGTTGAGAGTGAGATTTGAACCCATGACCTCTCTAAACCTTGGTGTTCTTTAAAGGATTTTCCTCTACCATTGGACCACCAACCCTAATTGTCTCAATTTAACATATTAAGCATGAATTTGAGGATAGTTAATTTTACTATCCGAATCCGTATTCGAAATTTACGGGTTAGGCGAAAGTTAGGGGCGGCAAATGGCGAAAGTTGCGACGAAACTTTTGGGTTCAAGCGTAAGTTTGAAATTTCGCTGAAAGCGAAAGTATCGCGGAAGAGCGTGTTTTTAGGGTTTGTTGTGGCGATTGGGTTGTGAAGGCTTGAAATTGGTCGGTTGTTTTGAAGCAAGAGATCGTCTGGGAATGATGAAGAGGAAAGAAAAATAAAAAAGAAGCCAGCTTGTGTGACAGAAGGCGGTCGCCGAAGCTCCGGTTGTGGCAGAGAACGGCAGTGAGTAGTTGTTGGTAGTGGCTGAAGGTGTTTGGCCTTGATAACAAGTAAAACACCTTTAAGTGTTTGTAATGATGCATTTTCTAAGACAACCCAAGCCACTTTTTGGTTACAACCGATTCTGTTCGGAAACAATTTGATACATTTTTTTTAAAACGACTCGTTTTGACCGAACTCATTTTAGTCATAACCCGTGCTGACCTGAACCCATCATGACTCAAATCCATTCTGACCCGTTACCGTACCCACCCGTTTTTGCCATGCTTACCTTCAAATATCCAAATTGAGATTCATTGATCCCACACGTGAAGGAATGAGGTTCATTAACGTCAAGTCGAAAGTCAAAGCTTTCAATCTCACAACCATTCATTCAATTCACATGTGAACCTTTAGTACCACACCAAAATTAGCCATCGAGTTATATAATATTGGGCGGTTTGTCAAGATAGGCATACATAATTCGTAAACAAGTCAAAGCATCATAATTAATTGATTAATTGCACATGAACATAGGAAGTTAATAATCTTAACGATATGTAACATTTTAAACACACATTTATTTAGGCCTATATTATAGTTTGGGAATTAATATATCCCAAAAGGACATGGTGTGGTGGTAAGACGTCTCCTTTTATTAACGAGTTAGAGGGTTCAAGTACAACTATTAAAGTATTTATGAATACGTTAGTTTGTCGTTAAAAAAAAAACTTAAATCCCCGATTTCAATCAAAGATTAAAAGCTCAGAAAGTACTCAACTCGAGGTTGAATGTTGCGGTTTTTAGTTTCATTTTTTAAATATGGAAAAAACCCAATAGTTTTAATAAATGTTTTATAATACATAAACTCACTTTTAAAAAAAATTCAGCAAATGGCGTCTTGATTTCTAACCTTTTCGTCATTCCTGACCAACAACAGAAATAAAGCAAACGACTGAATTGAATTAACTTGACTGGTTCCACTTGCAATAAAACCAACCACAATCGATTAAAAAAATGTACAATTAGTGACATTTGTGCTGTTCCAATAAGGCATTACCTAACCCAATTGTACAGTAGACTTGTTATATTACCATTGAATAACTAATAATAACAATTAAAAGACTAATTTAGTTACCTTCGGCTTGTGAGAGCAAAAAAAACTTAGTGTGTTGATGGTCATAACGTACATAGTAACAAAAAGAAACTCGATGTGGTATTGCATGTGACACGAACAAAACTAATACTATATAATAATAACCTTTGAGGGCTTAAGTTGAAACTTTTTTACCATCTTACTATAGTTTAAACGAATGTGATAAATAGGTACTATTTAAACTTATTAAGAAGTAACTGAAAAAGTTGGTAGGTACTGTTTTAGATTGAATGCGATCATAAATATTAAATACGAAGGGCTAAAAACTAATATTCAAAAAGAAAAAAAAGTTATAAAAAGGGCTAGTTTATATATTTCTCGTTCTATAAAATAGACGACAAATCTTATATTCAATTTAGAGTAAACTGTAATTTGTGTTCATGTGGTTTATTCCAATTTGCACTTTGAGTGCCTAAGTTTGAAATTTTGATTTCTGAATCCTTGTGGTTTCATTTTTTTCTTCTATTGTGCCTCTGAGATTAACGTCAATCACATATAAGTTAGAAAACAAGTTAAATGACCATAATACCCTCATTACTTCATCTTCTTCTCCAAATGTTTTCCTCCTTTTCTCTCGACCATGCCTGCAAATCTGTCACAACCATCACCACCATGAACACAAATGTAAAGGAGGAAAACATTTCAAAACCGTGTAATGTTGTAATGGTTTGCAAACCCGATCATTTCAAACCTTGAAACAGAAACATAGGCAAACTAAGATCATCATATACATTTAACATACATTTAGGGGTAAAATCTATCACCAAAAAACCCCTAAACAAACACTGATCTTTATATTCACCTTATAATATTAGACATCACTAACTTACTAACAATCTAACCTATCTGTGTTGCCACATTCAAACTCAAATTTGAGGTTCCAGTTGAACACGAACTTCAAGGTCACCTTGCAGTGCACCACAAGGTGGGTAATGGTCTCGGTTATCCTCATTCCGGCTACAACAAAAACCAGGTTTAATAAGTTCTAGGTAGCTGTAAACAAAGTGGATGTAAACACAGATTGGGGCAAAATGAAGCTTTCATACGCCATGATCGTTCTCTAGAGTTGCCATAAATTTGATTTGAAGAACCATCATTCTTTAGTGCGGTCGGTGGGACAGTGGGAGTGAGCAACGTGATTGCGATGGATGGTCGACCGACGGTGAGAGGATGAGGGAGGAGGATGAAGTCAGGTTGGGAGAGAATGAGAGATGAAGAGTGTAAGGAAAGGGTTGGGGGAGAAATGCAATTGGAAACAAATGAGTGTGGTTATGAGAAAATCCGAATTGCCCCCAAAAAGTCAAGCAAAATGACGAATGTACCCTTCATCACTAACAGATATGTGTGTGATATGCGTTAGTCTCAGGGACTTAAATTGCAGTTTTCTCTTTAATTTATATTATAAGTAAAACTAATTATGATGAATTACATAAAAAGAAAATGAGTAAATTAAATGAATAGTTCCTTAACTAAGGTTATTAATTAATTATGCCACTACAAATTGGAGAACCTCTAGCGACAGACAAATCCGTTGGGGTTCCTTTGATGCAGGTAGGAGTCGTCAGTAATCTGTCGGGCAAGATCTGTAGGAAAAACCTTGGGTAATGACTTCACCAACGAATCGCACACGACCGACTTTGCTGAAGGATACACCGATAGAAGCATCATCGTTGGATTATATACGCGTATCATGGTCGGATTGTCACGACGATATCACCAACGGATTAGCAACATATTAGGTATAACAAGCCATTTAGGTGTTAACGAGTATTGCTATGTGTTAATGAGTTGTTTTAGATTACATTAAATCATATTAGGTGATAACAAGTCATTTAGATGTTAATAATAAGTTCACTTATGGTCATTAATGAGACTTGTTATGTGTGTTAATGAGGTATTTTAAGTTACACCAATTCACATTAGGTCATACAAGTTATTTAAGTGTTAATGATCTATGTTCGATGATAACTCTATTAATTCACCATTAATGGGCCTTGTCATGATTTAGGGGGTTGTTTTAGATTAAGCAGAGTCACATTAGATCAAAACAAGTCATTTAGGTGTTAATGACTTGTGTTCACTAATTTATTGTTAATGAGCATTGTCATGTGTTAAAGTCATTTAGGTGTTAATGACCTACATTTGATGGTAAGTCCACTGACTCATTGTTAGTGGGACTTGTCATGTGTTAAGGAGTTGTTTTAGGTTACACCAAGTCACATTAGGTTCAAACAAACTATTTTAGGTGTTAATGACATATGCTTGATGGTAAGTCCACTAACATGTCGTTAATGGGTTTTGTCATGTGTACGTTAATGAGTTGTTTTAAATTACTCCAAATTACATTAAGTCATAACAAGTCATTTAGGTGTTGATGACATGTGTTTAAGTGTAGGTCTACTAATTCATTGTTAATTTGCCTTAATGGACTTATTTACTAATGCGTTGTTTTAGGTTACACAAAGTCATATTATGTAAGTTGTTTAGATGTTAGTGACATGTGTTTGTTGATAAGTCCATTAATGGGGCGTTAATAGGCCTTAATGAGACTTGTCATGTGCTAGTGATTTGTTTTAGGTTACACCAAGTCACACTTGTCACTTGGTCATAACAACCAATGAGGTGGTGGTAGAGTGATAAGGGAGAGATTTGGTGTTTTTTGTGACACAGGTTCAATTCCTGCTCTCCCCATTATTTTCTGAGGCATGCAAATGAGGCCTAACTCTTAGTTTGATGCACCTGGGTTTTACCCACGCTGATCCAGGGTTCGAGCCTCGGTTCTCCCGTAAGCCCGGAAGGGGCCGTATTGGGTGGGATTTTTCAATGTGACGGGGGGTGCGACGTCACAACATTCAATGTTCGCCGTTAAAAAAAAACTTGGTCATAACAAGTCATTTATATGTTAATGAACTATGTTTGATGATAACATATTAGGTATAACAAGCCATCTCCTAAAAAATGAAGACAAAAATGTTACGACGCTGGTAATCCAACTAACGATTGCAAAACCGTCACAACATTCAATATTCGCCGTTAAAAAAAAACTTGGTCATAACAAGTCATTTATATGTTAATGAACTATGTTTGATGATAACATATTAGGTATAACAAGCCATCTCCTAAAAAATGAAGACAAAAATGTCACGACGCTGGTAATCCAACTACCGATTGCAAAACCGCCACCGGGTAATCCAACTACAACTGATTCTTATCGTTTGGTTCAGAGCGCTCGATATTGTTGGACCTCGATCCTGTGAATCCGTGGGAATGGCTAAACGTTATTAATTAGTGAATAACACAGACGCTTGATGTAGTTTCTGAAAAGTTAATACTAAAACTTTAATATGAAAATATGTGTGTAATTAACCCCTCAAATAATAATTTTTATATAAAAGTACCTTGGTTATCAAAATGTATCTTTCCAAAAGCTTTAATTGCCAATAGGTGTAATTTATTTAGTTTTCAAATTGGGTCCAATCAGTCTCATTGCGTGTCATTGCAAGCCTATTGCAAATTGTCAACAAATCGGGTCACAAAAAGTAATCTCTTCGGTCGTTAGTGAAGTTCAGTCAACTTACATCAAAGGAAGACAAATTATTGACGCCCTCTATTGGTTGATGAAATCATCGCATAGACTAATAATAAAAAGAGAAACTAATGACATTCAAAGTTGAAAAGGATTTTGATTCCCTTAAACTCTTTTAAATGAAGCTTCTTAGACTCAATTGAGAACCACATGTGTTTTAGATTCAAATGGATAAATTAGAGTTTTGTTACTTTTAGTCCAAGGTCTCCCATTTTGGAATTGAAAATCAACAAAGGCCTTCATAAAGTTGACCACTTATCGCCTTTCTATGCATCTTAGCGGCAGGATTGAAGCTTATGAGTTATGAATTTCTTTTTAATGGCATCAAAAGTTAGAAAAGACGTATCCCCATTTCTCATCTTTAATTTGCCGATAATGAGTTTATATTAGGTGCTACTATGAATTAAACGCGACCTTGTACTGATTTCTGTATAGATGTCAAGATCTTATATAACTTCAATAAAACAGAAATATAACTTTAATCAATTATGTTGGTTATAACTAAACTTTTTCATATAAAGTGAAATATTTGCTATTTTGTTTGTTAATAGGATAGGATCTCATAAGTTAAATTGCTTACCAACTTATATTGGACCTTCCATTAGCAATTTCATATCAAATTTGCATCTCTCTCGGAATTTTCAACTACTTTATGGAAGCTAACACTCCATTTCCATTCTACTAAAATAACTGTCAATGTTTTACACAATTTATTTTTCTATACTCTAGTCCAAGCCGAGGTGGCATGGCAAGAGTTTTGAACTTCACAAGAAAGATATACCAAGGATTAACTTGCAAGAAATGCGCAATGGAGATGTAAAACTCACACATAGAACGGTGAGAGGGATGGGCTGTCAATGGGATGGAGACGAAGATGTTATTGAGATACTATTAATTAAACATATAGATCTATGAAATTAATTGAAAACAACAAATTATATGAAATTGATTGAAATAAGGAGGCAACATCATGTGATCGACTTCAAAAAGATTTCAATTATTTTGTAATAAAAATATAAAATTAAAAAATAAGTTATTGTTTATAACGAGTAGGGTTGTAAAGATCGGTGCAGGGTGCGCAGGAGCTATTTTCTTCAATTCGATCAATATTACTCAGAATCGGTCAAACTCGGAGCTAGTCGGTCTACTCGGTCCAACTCAGACAATTCGGATTTTCACTATGTTTACCGGTTTTCGCTGTTTTTTATCGATTGTTGTTGGATTTTCGCTGTTTTTCACGGGGATACATTGGAAGACGATAATTAAATGATTACTCTGTCTATAATATTAAAAATAAGTATCAATTTTTGAAATAATTTAGTATTTGAACATATATATCCTTTTGATATATATTGATATTCACGTATTTTGTTATAAATATTAGTAACTTATTATATTTTACATATATATAATTTCTCGAAAATTAATTTCTTTATAATTTACCATGTCCGAGTACTCCCCGCCTATGTCGTGTACTCGCAACTTCCTAGTCGACCGATCTAATAGCGCCTAGCGACTTCTGAAACATTGATAACAAGTTATGTAAAGTAAGAACTGACCTTAAAGCAATTCCTATTTTTTACTCGTTCATCTCATTTTAAGTGTCAATAAAGCAAAAAATTAAAATTACAATTTATATTCTACTATAATACATACAAGGAGGATAAAATGTAATTTTACATCATTTGAAGAGTTTAAGTAATTACTACTTTTAAAACATATGACAAAATCCTTTAAAACATATTGTTCACTTTTAAACCGACTTTTCCCCGTGTATTTTTAATTCGGATATAACTTTTTTATACGTTAATATTTTTTAAAAACGAGCGTTTTATTCTCTTTAATTTGAATATGATATCGCTATATATTTTTTAAATTAAAAAAATTAACATGTTACGTGATTACTAGTGCTTGTGTTCCCCGCCGCTCGCGTGGGCACTCTTTTAATGTCACACTCCCGGTTTCAGAACACCCCAGGCGTGCGACCGATTGACACCTCCAATCATCATTTATTTTATCTCTCTGAATCATAAGAGATTTTTATAGTGGAAAGTCATTTGGATCAATCCTTTCATAAAAGCTCAACCCGTGGGTTGATATTGAATATATACAAATCTTTGTTTGAACAAACCATAATCTTTCATACATAGGGTTTTAAATACCCTTCTTGATTACAAATCATCGACAAAATCAATTTACACCATACCGTGCATCACATCAGATTTATAGAGCCACAATGTAGTTTCCTGTGCCTATGGAATTTATCCTTTCAATAATGTGCACGAGAGTCGGAATCTGTTCTACACGGTACCTAGGGAGGTTTTCCTTTGGGCACCTAGCCTTGTGTCTATCAAGGGAGTTTCCTGTGACTATGGAGTCATCATTCTTTGGGCGCCTCCTCTTAATTTATATTTCACAGAGTTATCTCCTGTACTTAGGGAGTCAGAATCCTTTCAGCACATAACTCTTTCAAAACATATATACATTTGTCTTTGAGGCTATCTCTTAGGCCTAGGGAATCTGAATCCTTTAGGCTAGTCCCATCAAACAATTTAAACCATTTACTAATTACCTGAAAATATTTTGAAAATAAAACGTCAGATCGAACGCTGGTGAATACATTTATCCTGACGCAAAATACTTTGGCATGGACATTATTAAAGCTTTTAATAATAATGGGGCCAATCCACACATTCAATGGACTATTTCATCCGGGTTTCCATCCATGATATACATTGGTGTCACCGCTGTGTAAGTCAAGTACTGGAACTCATGTCCCAGATTTACGTCTGCTATAGAGTTTCCCTTCCCCTGCCTTATGTCTTTCTTACCGAGACAGAACTAGCTACATTACGGTAATTTCACCCATTATACATTCACTATTTGATCAAATAATACGTATATTTATGGTTTGAATGATTTCCCATAGACAACATTTATGCATTAAAACATTTAATGCATGCTTTGCTATTTTCGTAAACATAAACGTTTTGAAACTATAAACGTATTCACATTAAGAGAAGTTAGTAATATCTTGAAAGGATGGCTCCTTAAGAGGGCTACAACTCTATCACTTTAGCTTCGATTCCTAATTGTTTCCTCGATCGTTGGAGCGTTTCCATAGAAATACGTCTAATAAGCAAAAGTCGGATATTTCTAGAGAGCGCGGCTTGAAAACAAGTTATGGGTCCGTATTCCAGAGATATGGGAAAGAGGTTTTGTGATTTTGGATGTGTGAAATGGATTGAGATCGACTTCTAATTTATAGACCTCAATCAGCTTCGTGGCAGACCGTTATGTGAGGTGACGGTCTGTCCAGGGGCGAAGGTTACAAGGGGCCTGGGAGGGCCCCGGCCCCTGCCGTTTTTTCTGTTAGTAGTGTTAATTTTTCCGTTTTTGTCCGAAATTTTTTTTACGTATAGAGCCGGCCCCTGCTTATTTTGTTCGCTAAAAAATTATTGGACCCCGCTTACTTTTTTCCCTAAGAATTCTTACTATGTTGAGATTGTTTCGATAAGTTATGGGTGGGAAATGAAAAAATTCGAAAAAAAAATAGATTGTTCATTTTAAAAATAAAAGTGTAAGTTTAGGGGGAGAAATGAAAAATGAAAACTTAAAACAAAACCATCGATCGACCCCTGCTGCTTCCCCCATTCATTTTCGTTCACCACTTGCCCAAATCGCTGCTGCTGCCGTCGCCTCCATTCACCGCCGCTGCTCGCCGTCCACCACCAGTCGCCGGCGCCCTGCTAGGTAGGCTGCTTGCTGGTCCGCTTACCCTGCTGCCCCAAATCATTTTCGTTCACCAACCACTGCTTCCCTGCCCAAATCGCTGCTACTGCCGTCGCCTCCATTCACCGTCGCCGCTGCTCGCCGTCCACCACCAGTCGCCGGCGCCCTGTTAGGCTGTTTGCTTCTTACATCACAGGTACACTATACTAGGAGCTACAAGCTAGCCCTAATTTTTTGATTTCTTGCATTCTCTAATCAAGCCCTAATTTCTTTTTTTCTTCTTCATTTTTTAGTTGTATTCTTGTTAAGTATTAGGATTATAATTAGGAATGATTATTTATTTCTTGCATTCGTTGATGAATTGATGAATTTGTTTACATTTGGACATTATTACCGAGTAGATTTGTTTACATCCACATTGGACAAACAGATAGATGAGTTGAATAGTAGATTCAATGAGCAAGCAATGGAGTTGTTATCTCTTAGTTCTAGTTTAGTTTCAAAAGAGATTAATGTTGATCATATTTGTCTTCTAGTAGAGAAGTATTATCCTGAGGATTTTACAGAGCAGGAGAGGAATCAATTACCATATCAGTTAGAAGATTTTAATATTGAGATGAAAATGAATACCAATCTAACTGGTATATCAAATATTTCTGATTTATGCAAAAGTCTGGTGGAAACTCAGAAACGTGAAAATTATTATTTGGTTGATAGAGTGGTTCGGCTTATCTTGACACTTCCAGTTTCTACTGCAACAACAGAAAGAGGATTTTCAGCAATGAAAATATTCAAGAATCGACTTCGCAATAAGATGGCAGACGAGTATCTGACGAATAGCTTGGTGATTCACATAGAAAAAGATATTGCTAATAAGTTTGATTCGGAATCCATAATCCAAACCGAACCGAACCGAACCAAACTGAACGTACCCAGTATAATCCCACACATAGCTAACGCTATTAGTAGGGTCTGGGGAGGGTGTGATGAGGGCAAACCTTACCCCTATCCCAAGGGATAGAGAGGCTGCTCCCGTTTAGACCCCCGGCTCAATGGGAAAGAAAAAGATAAAAATATAAATAAAATTAATGAGTAATAAAGTAAAATAAATCTAACAGTAATCTAACAATTAGCAGTGTATGACTAGAGTATATTAGTCACAAGAAACACAACACACCTACAAGAAACAAGACATACGCAAAATCTTTGCTAAACAACTCTACTCTCCCACACAACGGGTCACTCATCCTAAAACCCTAATACGACGTCTCCATGAAATCCTATCATTGATCATGTCCTCTGAGAGGTGTAAATCTAGCAAATCAAGCCTAATCCTCTCATCCCACGTTAATTTCGGTCTCCCCCTGCTCCTTTTCCCCTCTACAACGAGAGTTTCCACCGTTCTCACTGGATCTGTGCTCTGTCTCCTCTTGACATGTCCAAACCATCTCAATCTTCCTTCTCTTATCTTATCTGAGATACATGTGACTCCCAATCTCTTCCGAACAACTTCATTTCTTATTCGGTCCTTTCTTGTGTGTCCACACATCCACCTCAACATCCTCATCTCAGCTACATCCATTTTTCGAGCTTGTGTCTTCTTGATGGCCCAACAATCGGTTCCATATAGCATCGCTGGGCGAACTGCTACCCTATAAAATTTACCCTTTAACCCTATTGGGAACCTCTTGTCGCACAAAACACCTGAGGCCGCTCTCCATTTACACCAACCAGCCTGCACCCGATGGACTACATCATTTTCGATGTCCCCGTTACTCTGGATGTCAGATCCTAGATACTTGAACTTCAGTGTCTTAGGGACAACCCCACCTTCAATAGAAATCTGGGTCTCCTCGTCGACGTTTGCACCACTAAAGTTGCAGTGAAGGTACTCGGTTTTAGATCGGCTTATCTTCAAACCTTTGTGCTCTAAGACTGTTCTCCATTCCTCTAGTCTGTTGTTCAATGTCTCTTTACTTTCTGCAATCAACACGATATCATCAGCAAAAAGCATGCACCATGGAATTGCATCTTGAATCGACTTTGACAACTCATCCAAAACTACTGCAAAGAGAAAGGGGCTTAGTGCCGACCCCTGGTGAACTCCCACTTCCACCGGAAAAAAGTCTGTATCCCCCACGGGAGCTCGGACGCATGTCTTCGCCTCATGATACATATCCCTAATTGCCTCAATATATTTACTAGGGATCCCTCTTCCCTCCAGACTTTCCCAGATCAATCTTCTAGTCACACTATCGTACGCCTTTTCAAGATCGATGAACACCATATGTAAATCATGTTTCTTCTCTATGTACTTTTCCATTAATCTTCTTAAAATGTGTATCGCCTCCGTAGTGGACCGGCCTGGCATGAACCCAAATTGGTTTGCTGTAACCTGGGTTTGTCGTCTAATCCTTGTATCTATAACTCTTTCCCATAATTTCATTGTATGACATAGGAGCTTAATCCCCCTGTAGTTAGCACAACATTGAGCATCTTCTTTGTTTTTATATAGGGGTACTAAGACACTACGCCTCCACTGATCTGGCATCTTCCCGGTTTTGAAGATATTGTTGATCAGTCTTGTCAACCACTGAACGCCTTCCTCTCCCATACACTTTCACGCTTCAATGGGTATGTTGTCTGGACCGACTGCCTTAGCTCTTCCCATATTCTTAAGAGCACTCCTCACTTCTTCCTGTGTGATATTTCGACAATAACAATTATTTCGTTGACTGGATTGAGTAGTGGGATTCTCCGTTATGGCTAGACTTGGTCTACAACTGTTGAAAAGGGTGTAGAAATAGTTTTGCCATCTCAGCTTGATGTCTCGTCCCTTTACCAAAACTCTTCCATCATCTTCCTTGATAAACTTCACGACCCCAAGATCTTGTCTCCTACGCTCCCTATTTTTGGCAATCTTAAACATATGATGCTCCCCTTCCTTGGTGTCTAGTTTTCTATACATCGTTTCATAGGCAAAATTCTTTGCCTCACTCACTGCCTTTTTAGCTTCCCTCTTTGCCTGTCTATAGTTCTCCCGTAGTGTCATTATCTCCTCTCCATTACTGCACTGTAACATCTCTTTAAAGCGTTGTTGCTTGTCCTTTATCTTGCTCCGCACCTCCTCATTCCACCACCAAGACTCCTGATGTCCTCTTGTTGCTCCAAATGTGACTCCGAGGGTTTCCTTTGCTGCCTGCGTAACAGTGGTTGCCATAGCTACCCACATCTGGTTTGTGTCGCCATCCTTAGTATTTGTGTTCATCGCCATGACTTTATCTTTAAACAAATTGATGTTTTCGTCCTTCAAATTCCCCCATCTGATCCTTGGTTTATTTTTTCTTCTCCTCTCCGCCACCCTTTTTCTCAAGGTAAAATCGGCCACCAACAGACGATGTTGGGTCGCTACTGACTCTCCTGGAATTACCTTGCAATCCTTCCACCAATTGCGATCCCCTTGTCTCATTAGGAAATAGTCGATCTGCGTGTTGCGCCCCCCGCTACTAAAAGTAATCAAATGTGATTCCCTCTTTATAAAGAACGTGTTTATAATACCAAGATCATGGGCAAGCGCAAAGTCAAGAAGCTCCCTACCATTATCGTTTCTAACACCATAACCAAAACCTCCATGAACCATCGGAAAACTATCACTCTCCTTACCAACGTGACCATTAAAATCACCTCCTAAGCATATTTTCTCCTGTCTAGGTAATGACCTCATTACTCCGTCTAAACTACCCCAAAAATCCCTCCTTTCTTGGTCTCCTAGACCTACATGTGGTGCATAAGCGCTAACAATTGCCACAACTTCCTCACCAAGTACTACTCTTAACACCATGATCCTATCATTATATCTTTTCACTTCCACCACATTACCGTGCAGTTCTTTAGCAACTAGAAAACCCACCCCATTTTTTGTTCCATCGCAACCAGAATGCAACAGTTTGTAGCCATTACACTCACCCCCCCTTTGACCCTTCCACCTAGTCTCCTGAAGGCAAGCTACCTGAATCCTATGTTTTCTAAGCACGTCTACTAACTCTAACAACTTACTAGTTAGTAGAGGTGCACAAAAAAACCGGTTTGGAAATCCAAACCGGTTCGGAACCGGAAATCGAACCGCCCACGAACCGGTTTCAAACCGGTAGGAACCGCCGGTTTAAAACCGGTTTGGATCATTTGCGTGAGGATCGGTTTAAAACCGGTTTTTTGTGAACCGGTTTGAGGAACCGGTTTAACGTTAATTTTTTGAATCTAGCCGTTAGAACCAATTTTTGACCGTTTTTTCACCCATTTTAACCCCCAAACACATTATAAATAGGTAGTGGGTGTTTTGGTTAAATCACACTTCTCAAACGCTCAAGAAACGCTCAAAAAACGGTCAAAAAACGCTCAAAAAACGTTATGGCAACTTCTTCAAGTTTTGGTGTTTCCTCTTCCGAAGTTAGCGTTGTGAGAATCATACCAACAACGAGGAACCCCGCAATTTGGTCAAACTACGATCTATGTGAGATGTCTAACGGGTTGGAACGGGCTCGTTGCAAAAAATGTGGTGGGTTTTTTAAAAAGGATTCAAATTCTACTTTAAAAACTCATATGGAAAAATCTTGCCCGAGTTTGAAGAAAATTCCGGATGAGGGTCAAGCATCTATGACAAGCGAGGGTGGAATTTGGAACTTCGATCCAAATATTGTTCGAGATAGAATGGCGAAATTAGTTATTCAAAGAGGTTTGCCGTTCAACCACTTCGACAATCCGCTCACGACGAGGATGATTCAAGAAGCCCTTCAACCACATTATCATCAAGTAAGTCGTAATACTCTTAGACGTGATTGTCTAAAAATGTGGAAAAAAGCAAAAAAAGAATTAATTTTAGGTTTTGAAAAATTGGAAACCGGTGTGAACTTAACCACCGACGTTTGGTCGGCTCCACATGGTATTCCCGACTCATATATTTGCGTTACCGCTCATTGGGTTGATCCCAATACGTGGCAAATGATGAAACGTACAATCGCGTTTGATATGTTTGAATATCCTCACACGGGTCAAAAATTATTTCACATTTTAGATGATTTGATAACCGATTTTAAATTACAAAATAAATTATTTTCAATATCTTTTGATAATGCCTCAAATAATACAAATGCGGTTCAAAAATTAATATTAAAATATAATCCGATTTGCAACGGCGCTTTTTTCCATAGTCGATGTATTTCACACATCATCAACTTAGCCGTGCAAGACGGGCTTGCGGTTGAACCCGTTATTGAATTAAGTAATGCATTTCGAGTCATGCTTAAAGACGTTTTTAGTAGTAGTAAAAAAAGATACCATGAATATATTAGATTATGTAACGATACGGGTTTGATTTGCTTAGGTCCCAATTGGGACCTCCCAACAAGATGTAATTCAACTTATAAAATGTTTCATAGTGCTATACGACAAAAAGATACTTTATCAATTTTTCATGATATGCTTTCCTCAAAACCGCGTCGTAAAATTCAAAGTTTTCCGTCTACGAGTTGGGACATTCTTGAAAATATAACCGAATTGCTCGAAGTTTTCAAAACCGCCACTACTTTTTTATCCGGGGTTTATTACCCCACAAGTCCCTTGGTTCTTAAACAAATATTTCTAATGTGTAACAAATTAGCCGAACTTGAAAATAAAAATACTTTTTTTACGAGAATGTTAAAACCGATGAAAGAAAAATTTGTTAAATATTTTAAAGAAATGCCTCCGGTTATAACTTGTGCCGCCGCATTAAACCCTACAATTAATGTTTACGGTGTTGAAACCTTGATTGATAAAATAACTTACGATTTGGATTTGAATGCCGAAGATATTCATTTTTCAACCGTAACAAAAACTTATTTTAACAAATGTTTGCAAGATTTGTTTGATATTTATTTACATAAATATGGTACAACACAAACCCCACATGATACGATGGGCGCGGGCGCATCAAGTAGCAGCTCGAGGAATGTGAACTTAAATTTGTATAACGAAATGAGAAATGAATTTACTAAACGGGCTAGAGGGTCCATCCCGAGTAGCGAACTCGGAAGGTATACGGGAACAAACTTTTTATCATTTATGAGTCCGGATGTTTTTGAGGACTTTGATATTTTGGCTTGGTGGAAAGGAAACGAATCTACTTTTCCGGTCCTTTCCGCCATGGCCCGTGATTTACTAACCGTCCAAGCTTCCATGGTAGCTTCGGAATCCGTTTTTTCTCTTAGTGGCAGGGTTTTATCTATTCGAAGAACTAGACTCACTCCCGCGGCAATGGAAATGTGAATTTGCTTGAAAGACCATTTGGATGCGGTAGATAGGAGACAAGATAGGGCTTCGCTTGAAGACGAAATTGAAGTTGAAGAACTCATACACGAATCTGTGGTTAACCAAGGATTGGCGAGCCCACTTACAAATGAAGAACTCGCCGAAGATGATAGACTACGAGGATCCACTAGTAACTCCGAGAATGACGGCTAATATTAAACAAAAAAACTTCAAAAAATAAAAATATTTTTTTTTCTCGTATTGTAATGTTTAATTTTGTAATGTTTTGTGATTTCCGAACCCCTTCAATATGAATAAGCGTTGAACTTTATGTTTTTATTTTTCTCGTATTGTAATATTTTGTAATTTTGTAATATTTTATAATTAAAAAAAAAAAAAAAAACCGGTTTAAACCGGTTTACCAACCCGAACCGGTCCAGAACCGAACTGAACCGGTTCAACAGGTTCGATGTTTTATACTTACAAAACCGGTTTAACCCGAACCGGTTTTGGTCAAAACCGGTTTACTGTTCGCGTTGACCAAACCGGTTCGGGCCGGTTCGAAATCAGTTCGGTTCAAAAACCGGCTTTTGTGCAACACTACTAGTTAGGCTTTCTACATTCCAAGATGCCAAACGTAACCTATACCCCTTATGGTTAGCACTAGATGCACCCCTCTCCCTTGAACATGATCTCAAAGAGACATTATTCCACCTACCGTCTATGTTTGAAATAATACACAAGATGTATTTATTTTTATTTTAACCACAGTTAAGCAAATAGAATATTTATTTTTATTTTAACCACAGTTAAGCAAATAGAATAGACAAATTGCTCATTAATCAAACAGATGCAACACGCATATGCAACAGTCAAAACAAAAAACAGGGTATGTCTCTCCCTGTGAATCAAGAACAATTACTGGTCCTCTTAACCCAGACCAAGAATGCCTAAGCATGCAATTCGTGTAACAAGAAGGTAAAACGGACAGAAATAAAGGAGTTGGAACGAACTAACCCAATTGCGCCCAAGTTAGGGTACTCCTTCCTATTCCACCTTGGTACCACCGTCAGTAGAACTAGGGTTTTAGACCGCAGGTCTCCTCCTAGTCTTGAATCTGACTCGCAGCGGTGGCGATAATCGCGGTGCGGCGGGGCTGATTTCAGACGACGGTGCAGCGGTGAGGATGATTTAGTTGATCTTTACTCCTTAAAATGGTTAGGATATGCTTCTTCTTTACTTCAATGAACCCAAAAGTGAAAACCCCCAAAATGAGAATCTAGGGTTCGTCACTTACACCTCAGATTTCTCACAACTTTGAAAATAAACACCAAGGATGTGTTTCTCTTGAAAAATTTAGTAATTTAGACTCCCAATTTGAAAGATTTGGTGGATTAATAAAGAAGATGAAGATGGGAGACGAAATGAAATTCAGAAACAAATCCACAATTCAAGAACCCTAAAAACAGCGTAAAACCTAAATCACCTTACTGAGAAATCCGTCATAAGCAAGCTTGTAATTAGAATCAGGATGATCCAGAGGAACAACACGTTCATCCAGAAAGAAAATCAACCATTTCGACCAATCTATTGAGCTAACGTACGGAGGCTCCACTAATTTCCTTAGAGTATCGACAAAAGTGCCGCCGGAGAGGACGACGGAGACAGAACCGTTAGCGGCGATAAATTTAGCAGACAGATCGGCGATGCAATTGTACTTTAGCGTTCCTAAAACCCTAAAACACTCGGATTTCTGTGACTCTTTCAGATTCTTCGTTTCTGCGCAATCGATAATGGCTCAAAAATATAGATGGGCGGGGTTTGAACCCGAATCACCTGAGTAAGGCTAAAGAGAAGTTACCACTACACCAAACACAACCTTTTTCGGAATCCATAATCGATGAATTCAAAAATATTAAAGGTCGTCGGGCTGAGTTGTAATTTTCTTCCAGGTACTTACCATTTTTCTCTCGCATTATAATAGATTATTTTATATTTAAAGTTATTTATTATTGATTTGTTTGGCCCGACCCGAACATATAACCCGAAACATAGCGATAGGAAAAAAAAATTTAGTCTTCTGACTTTTGGCCCTCGCTTCTTACTTTTTCAAGCTCCGCCACTGGGTCTGTCACCGCCTCACTGTAACAGACTGTTATAGTTTTGTGATGGTCTACCACCGAACTAGGGTTGCGAGTCAGCGTGCCATGTGTTGGCTCCTGATTTCGTTTGACCAGATTGCGGCGTGACAGACCGTTACGAGACCGTGACGATCCGTTATAGGGTTACGTGTGTCATATCACCATCACTAGTCACATGGACACGTGTCAACACCCGGTTGATTCCTTCCTAGGTCCGTAGCGGACCGTTACAAACGGTGATAAATAATGAAGGCCGAAACAGAAAAAAAAGTAGTAATTTGAAAAAAATAGGACTAAATTAAAACATGAAATTTATCGTACTCCAATACTCGGCAAGTTGGCTTAATAAAAAAAAATCGTTGGAAAATAAAGAGATAGTGGACCTTTAACACTTGGAAATTTTGCCTAAGCAATACGATATGTCTGCGTCATCAAAAGAAAACCGAAAAGGTAAAACGCAAGTAATATTTCATTTTGTACGACTACACATGTTTCCTTTGATAGAAAGTAACATAATATTTGTACTCTCTTTCCTTAACAAATGTCTCAAAATACGTTCACAAAGTTGTGTTGAAATTCAAATCTGAATTTGGAAGCCCATTGTTTTTCTCCGAAATATACACCGGCGGCTTCACCTCACAATAACTTATTCAAATCTCTATTCACCCACGTGGTCTAAATATGAAGATTTTCTTCTTCTTTGATAGGTACCTTTTGGACCAGGTCTTTTCTCAATCTTGCATGCATGCATGCATAACTAAGTATTATATATACCTTCACATTCTTGTCAATTCTTACTACTCATATTTGTTCTTCTTTTAAGTTTTACATTCAATCTAATCATCTTCATTCTTCAAATAAAAATTCTTTAACAAAACAATTTTCCTCCCCGCGTTGATTGTTGATTGATCTAAACATAGTAATGGCCAAAAGCTACTACTTTATCACCAACGTTCTTCTGCATCTCACCTTATTAGGCTTAAACACATTGGCTCGACCAATCAATATCGGCAAGTCTATTGGCTATGCTGATGATGATACTAGAGATGCAATGGATGTTTTCAGTATTGCAGCTATTAAAAGTGGTGGAGGTCCAAGCACCGGAGGAAAGGGACTTGAGTTTCCCGCTGCTGATTCTTTTAGAAATATCAAGAACTCAGGTCCTAGTCCTAGAGGAAAGGGACACGAGTTGACCAATGATAACATTCTTGGAGATATTAAGAACTCGGGTCCAAGTCCAGGTCGCAAGGGACATGGATTCCCTGAAGGTGAATCTGTTGAGAACATTAACTACTCAGGTCAAAATGCAGAAGGGAAGGGCCATGAGCTTCCCGCTTCTAATTCTTTTGGAAATATCAAGAACTCAGGTCCTAGTCCTGGAGGAAAGGGACAAGACTTGATCAATGATAATATTCTTGGGGATATTAAGAACTCCGGGCCAAGTCCAGGTGGCAAGGGACATGGATTCCCTGACGGTGAATCTATTGAGAACATTAACTACTCCGGTTCAAATGTAGAAGGGAAAGGGCATAAGTTTCCCACTTCTAATTCTTTTGCAAATATCAAGAACTCAGGTCCTAGTCCTGGAGGAAAGGGACACGCCTTCACCAATGATAATATTCTAGGTGATATTAAGAACTCCGGTCCAAGTCCTGGTGGCAAGGGACATGGGTTTCTTGATGATGAATCTCTTGACAACATTAATTACTCAGGTCCAAGTGCAGGAGGGAAAGGGCATGAGTTTTCCATTGCTGATTCTTTTGGGAATATGAAGAACTCAGGTCCTAGTCCTGGAGGAAAGGGACACGACTTCACAAATAATAATGTTCTAGGGAATATTAAGAACTCCGGTCCAAGTCCAGGAGGCAAGGGGCATGAATTTCCTAATGCTGAATCTCTTGAGAACATTAATTACTCAGGTCCAAGTGTAGGAGGGAAAGGGCATGGGTTTCCCATTGCTGATTCATTTGGGAATATAAAGAACTCAGGTCCTAGTCCCGGAGGAAAGGGACATGACTTCACCAATAATAATATAGTTGGGGATATTAAGAACTCGGGTCCAAGTCCAGGAGGCAAGGGACATGGATTCCCTGATGGTGAATCTCTTGAGAACATTAACTATTCCGATCTAAGTGTTGAAAGGAAGGGGCATGAGTTTCCCACTTCTAGTTCTCTTGCAAATATCAAGAACTCGGGTCCTAGTCCTGGAGGAAAGGGACACCATTTGACCAATGATAATATTCTGGGGGATATTAAGAACTCCGGTCCAAGTCCGGGAGGCAAGGGGCATGAATTTCTTAATGCTGAATCTCTTGAGAACATTAATTACTCAGGTCCAAGTGCAGGAGGGAAAGGGCATGCTTTTCACATTACTGATTCTTTTTGGAATATCAAGAACTCAGGTCCTAGTCCCGGAGGAAAGGGACATGACTTCACCAATGATAATATAGTTGGGGATATTAAGAACTCCGGTCCAAGTCCAGGTGGCAAGGGACATGGATTTCCTGACGCCAAATCTCTGGGGAACATTAAACACTCAGGTCCAAGTGCATGGAAAAAGGACATGAGTTCCCTAGTGGTGTTAAAACCGCTTGGATTATCTTCAACTCATGTTCTAAGCATGGTGGAAAGGATCGGAGTTTTAGTATGACTTTCTGGGACATGAAGAAAACAGGTCCAAGTCCTTGTATGGAAGGACAAGAACAAACTCGTTCTAGCTAGTGTGTCGAGTTATTATTAGAGATAAGCCTACTATTGTTTAAATTAAAGGCCCTACAAATTCTTTGTTGCTTTCTTTGGTTTGAATTATTAATTCATTGTTTAATTAAGTTGTTTTCTTGGTTAATGGCCTAAAAGTTTGTCTATCTAGTAACTCTGCCTACAACAAGACAGTCATAAACTTGAAATTTCCAAATCAAGATTCCCTTTAGTTTCAATTGAGACAGGGAGATACGGAACTCTTGAGCACCATCCAGGGAAGAAACTGAATAGGGGCTAGAGGAGACCCAAACTCCCATATTTTTTTGCTGAAAAATATTTATTTCGCTTCATTAGGTTTATTTCATATTATTTATACTATTTGGGGCCCTCCTAATTCAGATCAAAAGCCCAAATCTATTCCACAAATCCACAAAAAATGGGTTTTCCCCACTTTTTTGCTCTAAAATATTGTTTTCGGTCCACTAGGTTTATTTCATATTAGTGTTTGAGACCATCCTAATCCAAACCAAAAGCCCAAATCTGTTCCATAAATTCACTAAATAATTTGGTTTTTTTATGTGTAGTATTTTCGGCCCCCCAGTTTAATTGTTCAAGTTCTGCCAGTGACACCATCTATGTTGAATGCTATTAATTGGGAATGATCATTAACTGAATATTCCTCAGAACAAGCGCTTTCTCATTTAGCTTTAACCAGTCCTAAATCGACTAATTTATTAGTTCTCGTGAAAACAAAAAAATGGTTTTAACCCTATACATACGTGTATATATATACTAGCTTAGAACCCGTGTAGTATACACGGGGTGAAAAATATCAATATATAAAATTATTAAATGTATATGTATATAATTTTACAGGTGTAAAGATGCATTACATATAGATAGAAAACAAAATTAAAAATATGTAAAAATTAATGTATAATTGGGTTTTGAAAATTGGAGATGATTAAAAAGTAAGAGTAAAAAAGATGTAGTAACATAAATATGTAAAAAAACTAAAATACCCTTCATTTAACTGAGAAAAATAGATGGTGTTAGTTGACTGGATGAAAGTAACAAGATTTTAAAACCATGAATATCCATATACAACAAAACAAACTATTGGATGAAAGTGACAATTTTGACCAAACCACATGGACGAAAATGACAGTTTACTCTACTATTTAATGTAATTTGAATTTTATTACTATTTGATTGAAAATAAAAGTTACATAATTGGATTTCAAAGTTTCATATAATAAAAGATAATTTAAATTAAATGTGTTTTATTAGTATAATTAGTATTTTTTTAAATATATTATTATCGAAAGATATATGATTATCACTACAAGAAATCGGACCTATGGTGATGACAAAAGTCGTCACTATAGACCCAAAAAGTCGTCGCTATAGCGTTAGGCGATGTCGTCACCAACGCTTAGCCGCTAAAGGTGGAAAAAGTCGTCGCCGTAGCTGAGCCTATAGTGTCAACATGTCGTCGCAATAGGGTCGTAGTAAAATATATTTTCCAAATAAAAAAAATCCTTGTTTAAATTAATTTTAGACATATGACGCGGACACACGTTGTCGCCAATCAATTCAATCTTCCTGAACGTTTGTGCCAATTCATTTTTGTTTTTGATACTATGACTCTGATGTCAATTGTTGACAAAGATTATTAAGGATTGAATATCAATTAATCAATCATTTTACACAAATATGAAATCAGTATTGTGATTTACGAACCGTGATAACCGCCTAACACTGAAAAGATTAAACTAAATACGAGGGTCTTTGAGTCATTATTAGAAAGTATATTTTGGAGTCATGTGTAAAGTTGTAAAGTGTCAAAGCTCATTGGGGACTGTAGCAAAATTCAAAACTAAATGTACGATGTCGTATTTGGTCGTGTCGACTAGTCTAGGGTTGTCGTTTCCTTCAAACGACACATCAGTTCGCATGTAAACGAACAACTGGTAATCAAAGTCAATTTTTATTGTTTAAACAATTTGTTTTGATCTTCATTTTCATCTTTAAATTACCAATAATTGGTATAGAGTTGATTAATCAAAGAAGGGCCATTGATCAAGAAAGTTAATTTGAAGCAGTCACTAATTTGCAACCGCGAGAAGAATTGAAGAAACAAATTGCAAGACAAAAAATTGTAATTGAAGCAGTGATCGACGCCATCAACAGAAGCAAGGAAGCAACAATTAAAATAACCCATTCAAAAAATCATCAATCGAAAGCGTTTTTCTCCTAATCGTCGACTCAGAAATCAGAACTTCATCAAATCAAACGTTACAATTTGAATCCATCTTCAATTGAAACGTTTGTTTTCTCTTGGACATCGTCTAAGTGAAGCATGTGTTCAATCAGGCCATTGTTTGAAGTCTATAATCAAATTTTGCAAACGATTAGAAACATTAATGTGGTATCGATGAAATCAGATGTAACGATTAACACATGGAGCGACAAAACTGCAACAGAAAGGATCAATGGGTAGAAAGCGGAATATCGATTGGTTGTTTTGGTGGTTAAAAGTTGCTATCCGAACCAAGAAATTGAAAAGAGTGGTCGACATACAAGTAAGTATCTCTTCTCCAATTACAGTATATAATTTGGTTAGATATCATCAAATTAGGAACCCCAGGAGAAAGTAGGAAAGATTAGAACTTTGTTTTGTATATTTTCTATCAAGAGGGACAAAATGCAAATACTTTAGAATAAGAAAAATACAAAACAAGTAGAGTAAAAACAAATGAAAGCAAGTTAGAAACCTGACCATGTATTTTGTACAACGGGAGCAAGAAACCGGGCTCGTGTGGTTCGTATAGCAAGAGCAAGTAGTAAGATAGAACCATTGTGGTTCAAATAGTAAGAAAGAAAGTAAGAAGCAATACTTGTGGGGTACGATTAAGAAGCAAGACTCGTGTGGTATGATCAAGTAACAAGGCATGTGTGTTACGATCGAAAGAAAGAAAGAAAGAAGCAAGACCTGTATCAACATGTGTGGTTCGATCAGAAAAGAAGCAAGAGCAAGAATAAACCAACTTCGTAGCAAGAACGAAGCAAGTTAGTCCGCAAGAAGACAAAAAGAGAGAAATAAAGTAAGTTAAAGCAAGATCTGAAACAAAGAGAGTATGACAAGCAAGGGAGACAAGAAAGAAGAAAGCACATCAACACCGATTCGCAAACAAGGGAACACATCACTTCAATGCCCAAAGTTGATTGAGTCAAACTACATGAGCATCGTTGATGGAAATAAACTTGAAGGCTTATGGTCTTTGAGAAAAAGTTGATGCTAAAGAAGCAGTATATGAAAAAAAAAATTACATACGACAAAAGCAATGATCTTCCAAACATTCTTGGAAGATGTTTTGATGTAAGTTGCACCATACTCGACTGCGAATGAAGTATGGGACTCAAATTAAGTTGGACACCTAGGATCAGATCTAGTTCAGAAAGCATGTCTACAAACCTTGAGGAGCGAACTAGAGAATTTAAAGATGAAAGAGATTGAAAGCTTAAGTGACTTTTCAGGCAAGTTGGGCAGCATAAGAGCCAAGTTTAAAAGTCATGATACTACTATTGAAGACAAAACAATTGCAAGGAAATTGCTTAACTCATTTGTTTAAATCATTTGTTTTGATCTTCAATTTTATCCCTGAGTTACCAACAATGCCGCTTAACCACGCCTGACGCCGCCGCCTCTTTGCCGTGATCTATCGGTTCCGTCTTGGAGTCTATTAGTCGGGTCTTGTGTTGCCCGGAACAAGCCTAATTTAGCCCAACAAAATTATTGTATTTCATTCGGATTTCATTGATTCAGGAAGATTGAGAATCCGAATATGGTTAAACTTATGCATTTGTTTTAGCAACCTGGCCTTGATGGTTGCCTTTTAAATCAGTCGGTTAGAAGGTTGTCTGTTGATGCTGATGGCAACTTCCGAGCCTACAGTCTAGACGAGACCAGAGGAATTTGGAAAGTTACTTGGCAAGCAATTTCTGATACTTGCAGAGTTCATGGAATATGTGGAGAAAATAGTACATGTTCTACCAGTCCTAGTTATGATAGGAAATGTTCCTGCTTACCCAATCACACGATGATCAATCCGACAGATTGGTCGTATGGTTGTAGACCAAAATTCAATAAAACATTATGTGGAAATGGTGAGGATGACTTCCTACATTTTCCTCATTTTGATTTCTATGGTTATGAGGCTAAATATGTGCCTAACACAACACTAGAAGAATGTAAGAAAGTGTGTTTAGGCATCTGCAACTGCAAAGGATTCCATTTCAATTACGAGACCGAGGGCTATTTCTCTTGTTACGCCAAATTTAGATTGCTAAATGGGTTCAGAACGGTGAGTACAAATGGTTCCATGTATCTAAAGGTGCCCAAAAGTATTCCCCAGTTGTCCAACAGTGAACTTTGTTCATGGAGACAGTTTAATCTGCAGCGAGAAACTACCAACCGTCCCAATTGACAGAGCATATGAAAAGAACCCAAAACATGAGTCGCTCAAGTCCCTAATGATATTTACCTATGTCTTTGGTGCGCTGGAGACAATTTGCATTATCTACTTCTTCTATAGAACCCGAATGCCATCAACGACAAGGCAAGGCTACCTCCAAGCTACTACAGGATTTTAGAGATTCAGCTACGCAGAATTGAAAACGGCCACTAGTAATTTTAGCATAGAGATAGGGAGAGGAGGTAGTGGGATTGTGTACAAAGGAGAATTTTCAAATAATCGAGTTGCCGCAGTCAAACTTCTTAAGGAATTCAGTAACAACCAAGGGGAAGCTGAACTTCTGGCTGAGATAAGTACCCTGGGGAGGCTTAACCACATGAATTTGATAGACATATGGGGGTACTGTTCTGAGAGAAAACACAAACTGTTGGTTTATGAGTACATGGAAAATGGGTCATTGGCTCAAAACTTGCATTTCAATAAGCTAGATTGGGGTAAGAGGTTTGACATTGCAGTGGGCACTGCAAAAGGGCTTGCTTATTTACATGAAGAATGCTTGGAATGGGTTTTGCATTGTGATGTTAAGCCTCATAATATATTGCTGGATACCAATTGCAATCCAAAGGTTGCAGATTTTGGGCTGTCTAAGTTACTGGACCGAGACGGGACCCATAATTCGGAGTTCACAAGAGCAAGGGGGACGAGAGGTTATATGGCTCCAGAGTGGTTGTTTGTTAATCAACCAATAACCTCAAAAGTTGATGTATATAGCTATGGAGTTGTGATTTTAGAGATGATAACAGGTAGGAGCCCAACAAGTGATCAGAGTGCAGAGTCGAAGGGAAGGCTGGATAGTTGGGTGAAAGAAAGGATGATAGCAGCTGGTGGAACGAACGGCTGGATTGAAGAAGTTGTAGATGTTACCGTTGACGGAAAATACGACACAAGTAAAATGGAAATTCTGATTAAGGTGGCTTTACTGTGTTCAGATGAAGATAAAGACGCAAGACCAACATGAGCCAGGTGGTGGATATGCTGCTACAAGTAGAGGAAGACGGTGATAACTATGAGGATAGTATTTAGTTATCATCTTTGCTAGAGTTAAATTTTTAGTTTCTTGGTGAGTTATGTTATATGCTTTAAGTTGCTTTATCTTTTAAAATTTGTAAAAATACTGGTTTTTAAAAATGGTGGTAAAAAGGTTGGGGATTTCATAGCTTATTTTACTACTTACAAAATTTGAAATTTCAAGATATGAGATATATGTATATGAAGCTGATTACCCATTAAGATATTATAAACTTCCAAAACCGTCATTCGACAAACGACTATAATTCAGTAGAGGTGGTCATAGGATACTATTTGATGCTAACTTCTAATGAAAAAGTCAGCCAGCAGCCTTTTAATGTATTTGAATTAATAAATTTATTACAAAACTAGCTCATCAATCCTTTTAACATTATACATGATAATGACTTGAATCAAGTAATTCAAAGTCACCACCAGTTATAAGGGACTTCTAGCTAGCCACCATTAACCAGAAAAAGTCAGAAAGTTGACTATTATTAAATGTTGAGTAAGCTTGACTAAGCATTTAGAGTTGAGAACCGGAGCTGGCTACTAGATCGGTCCAACCATTGGACCGATTTCCCGGTTCAACAAAAACTATTTAAAACCCGGACGACTCAGATCATATAATAGCGGTTATCCTCTATGGGATTGGTGGTGTGTCCAGTTTCTGAAAACCATGCACATACGTATATAGGTGTGTATATGTGTTTATATATATACACATATGGGGCTTACTATCCCCACACCACCATCAAATCTGATCCTACACCACCGTACTCCACACGGCTGCTTGAATGTAGATTGGAACGTCCGTTTTGCCTTTCTAGCGATTATGACATAAGCCCTACATCCAAATGGCCGTCCCATGACAAACCAACGACCGCATGATTATTAAAATATGTTAGAGTTTTCTGGCACGTATGACAATCGTCTTAATTTTACCTTAAACGGCCGTTGGCCTAGTTAGACGGTCGTTTTCGTTCTTCAACGACCGTTTTCTTATTTTTACTTTTTATTTTGAAGATGGGTTTTGAAAAGTTAATGGCCATTTGATTATTATAATGTTTAGGTATGGTGGATCCATGGGATTATCCACAAGGTGTGTGTTCGGCATGTCCTTGTGAAAGTATCTACAAGGTGTTTGATTTGACAAATCAAAAATGATAATCAATTACTAGTTTTTAATGTATGGAGAAGCATTTGGAACCAATGACAAATGATAATCGATTACTGACATGAGTAAATCATCACTTAAGACATAGCATTGAAGTCGAGATATACCTCAATCTAAATGACAAAGCACTTGTTTCGATTGCGTGTATAAAACTTGTCTACAATAACGCCATCCTCTGTTTAAAGTGGTTCTTTAAGAACTCCGGTTGTTTAGTTTTATTAACGTTGGAACCTGTATATGATTGATTGAGGTGTTTCCACCGGTTGTTTGCCTCAGAGTAAAGGTCGAGAGAATGTGAAGCCAGAAACACCACGTATCTCTTTTCTTTTTTTACATTTCACTAGTACACAAAAGCTATTTTGGAGTGGTTCATAAAAACTTTTTGGAGCGGTTTTAAAAAAACCACCTTTAAAACTTTTCAAAAATTAAAACCACCTGAAAAAATGGAAAAAGAACAAACAACTCATGTCCCTCAATGAAAAAGAAACGTGCTTGGTGATGGTTCAGGTACAGGAGAATTCCAACAAGAATTAACCTTGAAAACTAGCGAATACATACACATGAATTCAGTTTGGTCCCTACGTGAGATGAAGTTGTAGAATTTGAATCTCATGTGGTTGCCAGGTAAGCAGGTTACGTGGAGCTTAAGGTAGTTTTAATAGACAATGTTGTTTCATCTGAGAAGACCCAGTAGCTTATGTTTGATGTCCTTAACGTATTGTCATTCATATGGATTTCATTGGTTCAGGATGATTAAGTGTCCCAATCAGGCATGTAAAAACTTATGTATTTGGTTGCCTTTTTTAATAATACATATTCTGATGTTAGGAATAAATATATGCACTCTTCTTTGCAGTCCAAAGTTTGCCCATAAACATTTTTGGTTGAATATTTCCTTTCCATGTTCTAACAGTACCATTCCCATCCTTCATTGACCTATTTAATGGAAAGTTAGACTTTTTCTAGAAATCAAATGGAATTATACAAAGTCAATACAACTAATGATCCAATAAATATTGGATAAAAATATAATATTTGTATTAATATGTCTCCTATCGAATTGAATATTATAAAAACTTGGTTATATACCCATGTAATACATGAGTTTGTTTAATAGAAAAATAAAAGTATAATAATATGTAAAATAAGAAATAAATTATTTGTTTCCTTAATTGGATAGATAGAGACCACGATTCAAAAAGTCAAAATAACAACTATATCAAAATTAAATGCGCCTAATATCTTAATTAATGTCTCTGTGTCCCCTCCAATCTTTATGCATCCTAGATAAAATGCAATCAAACCAATATAACAGTCGGATATCTAACTATAAACTTGACATTTCCAGTTAGCAATGGCTCTCTCATATCTTTTAAGTGTGATTGGGTTAATATTCATATCTAGAACACCTTTGATCTCCTCCTCCTCTTCTTTTTCTTCACCACCCTTTGCCTTGAAACTGGGATCATCTCTCTCAGTTGAGAAAAAATATGACTTTTTGATCTCCCCCAACAGCCTTTATACTTCCGGATTTTACACTGTCGGGGAGAATGCTTATTGCTTTTCAATATGGTTAACTAAGCCTCTCTCGGACGGGAGTCATACCATCGTGTGGATGGCTAACCGAGATTTACCTGTTAATGGAAAGTTCTCTAAGCTTTCCTTGTTGAAAAATGGAAATCTGATCTTGAGGGACGCATATCAACGGTTGCCAATTTGGTCTACAACTACTAGAGACTCAACAGGGACTGCTCTGTTGAGATTGAATAATTCAGGAAATCTTTTCCTTCAAAATAGAGAGGGAAAAGTTTTATGGCAAAGCTTTGACTCCCCAACAGAGACCCTTCTTCCAAATCAACCACTCACAAAATTTGCATCACTTGTTTCTTCAAGAAGTCAAACTAATCACTCATCTGGTTTCTTCAAGCTCTTTTTTGATAACGACAATGTCGTTAGACTTGTATATAGCGACTCTAAATTGACAGGCATCTATTGGCCTAACCCTGAGTTCCGAGCATGGGAATCCGGTAGGAATGTATATGGAAGCCGGAGGATTGCAACCATGGATTCTTCTGGTCATTTCTTGTCAACTGATGATCTATTCTTCAATACATCAGATGCTGGAGATCAGCCGTTAAGAAGGTTGACTATAGATTATGACGGTAACTTTCGAGCCTACAGTCTAGATGAGTCCAGAGGCATCTGGCAAGTTACCTGGCAAGCTATTTCCGAAACATGTAAAATCCATGGAAGTTGTGGAGAAAATAGTACATGTTCTAATGATCCTATTTATGGAAGGAAGTGTTCTTGCCTACCGAATCACAAGATGATCAATCACACAGATTGGTCATATGGTTGTGAACCAGAGTTCAAATGGACTTCATGTGGTAATGGTGACTACAACTTCCTGCACCTTCCCCATTCTGATTTTTGGGGTTATGATTCTAGATACATGCCCAATACTACCCTAAGTGCATGTAAGAAAGAGTGCATAAATAGCCGCAGTTGCAAAGGCTTCCAGTTCAAGCACGATTGGAACAAAGGTTTTTCCATTTGTTACCCAAAATTTCTCTTGGTGAACGGATTAAGGTCTGCAAATTTTAATGGTTCCATGTATCTGAAGGTACCCAAAAGTATTCCCTTATCTTTGAATAACGATACGGATTTTCAGGGATTCAACTTAACCTGTTCTGGAAAACCTACAATCCAACTTGACAGAGATTATGATATAAACCGTCAAAAAGAATCCATCAAGTATCTGATGCTGATTACATATGTATTTGGTGCATTGGAGATCATTTGCATAATTTGCTTCTGTTATGGAACCCGTTCACGCTTGAATACACAAGGTTACCTACAAGCTGCCACAGGATTCAAGAGATTCAGCTATGCAGAAATGAAAAAAGCCTCAAAAAATTTCAGTGGAGAGATAGGAAGAGGAGGAGGTGGTATCGTGTATAAAGGAGTATTGTCAGATAACCGTGTTGTAGCAATCAAGCATCTTTATAATGAATCTAGTAATAAGAAAGGGGAAGCTGAACTTCTAGCGGAGATAAGTACCCTTGGGCGGCTCAACCACATGAATTTGATAGAGATATGGGGGTACTGTGCTGAGGGAAAACACATGCTTTTAGTCTATGAATATATGGAGAATGGATCACTGTCTCAGAATTTACAGTCCAATAAGCTGGATTGGGATAAGAGGTTAGAGATTGCTTTGGGCACTGCAAAAGGGCTTGCTTATCTACACGAAGAATGCTTGGAATGGATTTTGCATTGTGACGTTAAGCCTCATAATATATTGTTAGATTGCGATTACAAGCCAAAGGTGGCAGATTTTGGGCTGTCTAAGTTATTGGATAGAAATGGGACTCGTGATTTAGAGTTTACTCGAGCACGAGGGACAAGAGGTTACATGGCTCCAGAATGGTTGTTTGTTAATCTTCCTATAACCTCAAAGGTTGATGTGTATAGCTACGGGGTGGTTATGTTAGAGATGATAACAGGTTGGAGGTCTGAGGGAAGGCTTGATAGCTGGGTGGGAGAAAAGATTGCTGCTGCTGGTGGAAAGAATGATTGGGTTCAAGAAGTTGTAGACTCAACTGTTGAAGGAAGTTACAACATCAGCATAATGGGAACTCTGATTAAGGTGGCTTTAAGGTGTTGTGCGGAAGATAAGAATGCCAGACCAACCATGAGAGAGGTGGTGGATATGCTGTTGCATGTAGAAGAAGATGAATAATATGGTAATGGTTTTATTTACGATCTTAGTAGCTAGAATTGGTCATCAAACATTTCAAACTTCTACAGAGTTTTCTATGTTAATTTGTTTTGTGTGTGTATATATAGCAATAATATTAACAATCTACTTGATGACTATAGCAGCAGCCCTTAGTTTATACTTCCTCACTGTAGAGTTTTATGTATTGAATGATTACTATCCTGATTTATTTTAGTTGTCCAATTTATGAATTAACTAGCTGTTGTATTGTTAAAATTTTGATTGCAAGCTCCGATATACAAGAATTATTCGCTGTCATGTATGATATTCTTAAATTCTAGACTTCATTTGTTAATATACCGGTTAAATTATGTTGGTAATTTTAGTGTTCTCAATAACTGTATTTAATTAAAACTAAATGAAAAATTAAGATATACATAGATACAAGTTATAAAACGTGGAGTACACTCGATTAAGACTATTCTAATTTTGTGCATTATTGAACATACAAGGTTCATAGCGGCGAAGCCCCTAGATCATACGGGAGCTCGGGGGCAACTCCCCTAGCAGGGTTAGGTGTAGCACCTTGACGGGGTTCAAGGGACAGAGCCCGTAGAGGGAGTTGCGCTGACATAATAATTAGTGAAAATTAAATTTTCCTCATTAGTGGAAAATGGCTTGAAATAATGATTAGTTTCAACTGATCATCAGATCAATGGTAAATCAACAACAACTACTCTTCAGTAGCAATCGAGCAACAATTGCAACTAACTAGCAGTAGCAAAGCAAGTAAGCGACACGTCAATAGCAACTATTTAGTAGACATCAATTTAAATCAACAACTTTGTTGCTGATGAGCAAACTATCGGTGGCAATATAATTTCTACTTGTAGAATTACTGTTTTTCACCTATGTAATTGTATAACTGCAGCGGTTATAACTGTCAGCTCATGCTTTTTGTGAAAAAATTGCAACGATTTGTGAAGATGGTTCAACCCCCATATAAAGAATTTATTTGGTCTGTTTTCAACAACAAATTGCAACTTTGTTTAAATAGAAAATTAATACTCGTTCTTTAGAAATTACTTTGGTTACTGATTTCGTGTACTCGCAAAATAGCGGAAATCTGATAGCTAGTGTGAGGGGTTTGTCGGTGTTTATCTTCCATGACTTTTGTAAGTCCATTCGAATTATAATGTATTAGAGTAGGTCCAGTAGGACGCTGATCCATTGTAACGATCAAAGTCAAATTCAACCACCAAACACATGCATTTCAATTATTAGTGCCTGAATGGAGAAGGTAGCCAAGTGTTTCTGATAAGATTAAATACGTTAAGCATTAAATACGACCGACTTCCATCAAACAAAATTCAAAATGTCACTTATATTCTTTTTTTATAAATAAATGAAAATAATCTATATTTCTGTACGGTTTTTATAAAAACAAATTACAATGATATATATAAAATACATATAACGGAAAGCAACATAGTCAAACTAGGAATAGCACATAATATTATCTATTCCTTTAAAACAAATTTTGTGTCTAATTCTCAAGGTACAACAACAGAACCAATAATGGTATTTGGGCAATGAACTCTCTAGTCCAAGAGAGCATTGACGACAAGATTTGAGGTAGCTGTTTGATAAGCGAACAAGAGAGCACGGTCTCTTGTTTCGTGAAATGGAACAAAATATAACAAAGTTTTTATACTGACACAAAAAGACATTTTTCATTTAATGAACAAACCATGAGTATGGAGTATGGACAGGGGCATTAGGCCCCTTCGTCTCCTCATCTGACATCCCCCAGTAGTAGTTCGGTCAGCCCCTTCGTCTCCTCATCTTCCCAGTTCCCTATATCCCTAATTTCTAGAAGTGATTACGCATTTACGCGATGGACAGAAGGGAAGCGTGTTACCTGATAAAACTAGCTTGATAGCCCTGGACTCGGCCCAACAAGATCAAGTCTGAGGCCCAATTTTATACATATATACATAAAAATTTTTATAAATTAGAGGCTCCATGCCCTAATATAGGCCCAATACCTTAATGGGTCGGCCCTGTCTAACATATCAAGTTCATGCTATATAACTATGCTCTCTTACCAATCAACAAAGAAACCGGCAAACCGGTTCGGGTTACCCAAAAACCGTCGGTTTGAAACCGGTTTGATGCTTTCTGGATGAGATCGGGTTAGGGACCGGTTCAAACAAACCGGTTTAAACCGGTTTTCGAGCTGGGCAAAAAAAGAGCCGTTGGGGAACGGCTATATGGCCGTTGGGGTCGATTTTAGCCGTTTTTTTTGCTCCATTTGCACCCTTAAAACACTATAAATAGGTGGGGGGTGTTTAGGGTTGATCACACCTCTCTTTACACTCTCTAATCTCTAAAACCGCTCTTTAAATCCGTCAAAAATGCTCTCTAAACTCTCTCTAAACTCCAAAAAAAAAGCATGTCAAGTTTTGGTGTTGGTGGTTCCTCAAACGAAGTTACCATTGTGGAAATTCGAGCAACAACGAGAAATCCGGCAATTTGGTGCAATTACGATCTATATTTGTTGTCAAACGGGAAGGAACGTGCTCGGTGCAAGATGTGTGGTGCGTTTTTGGGGAAAGATTCAATCACTAGTTTGAAAATGCATATGGAAAAATCTTGCCCGTCATTGAAGGGAATTCCAAGTGAAGGTCAAGCCTCCATGACAAGCGAATGAGGAATTTGGAACTTTGATCCAAATACTGTTCGAGATCGAATGGCAAGGTTAGTGATTCAAGAAGGATTGCCGTTCAACCTCTTTGACAATCCGCGCTTGACAAAGATGATTCAAGAGACACTCCAACCACGTTATCATCAAGTAAGTCGCACAACCCTTAGACGAGATTGTATAAAAATGTGGAAAAAAGCAAAAAAAGAATTAATTTTGGGTTTTGAAAATTTGCAAATCGGTGTAAACTTAACCACCGATGTTTGGTCGGCTCCACATGGTATACCCGATTCGTACCTTTGCGTTACCGTGCATTGGGTTGAACCCACTACGTGGCAAATGATGAAGCGTACAATCGCTTTTGACTTGTTTGAACATCCACACACCGGCGAAAAATTATTTTATATATTGGATGGTGTTATTAACGAATTTAAATTACAAAATAAACTTTTTTCAATGTCTTTTAATAATACATCTAATAATACAAATGCGGTTCAAAAACTAAAAATTAAATATAAACCGGTTTACAACGGCGTTTTTTTCCATAGTCTATGTGTGGCACACATCATTAACTTGGCGGTGCAAGCCGGACTGCCGGACTTGCAATTGAAGAGGTTTCAAACTTAACATATACTTTTCGACAAATGCTTAAAGATATTTTTAGTAACAAAAAAAGATACCATGATTATATTAAATTTTGTCGTGATACGAATAATCTTTGCTTAGGTCCGAATTGGGACGTCGAGACAAGATGGAACTCGACTTATAGTATGTTTTATAGTGCTTTACGACAAAGAGAAACTTTAGAACTATTTCATGATATGATTGCCTCAAAACCTCGTCGTAAAATTCTAAAGTTTCCTTCTACAAATTGGGACATTTTAAAAGACGTAACCGAATTGCTTGAAGTTTTCAAAACCACCACCACTTTTTTATCCGGTGTTTATTATCTCACAAGTCTATTAACACTAAAACAAATATATTTAATAGCTAATAAGTTGTATGAACTTGAAAATAAAAGCACTCTTTTTACAAAAAATGATTGAACCGATGAAAGAAAAATTAGTGAAATATTTTAAAGAAATGCCTCCCGTTATAACTTGCGCCGCCGCGTTAAACCCTACCATAAATGTTTACGGGGTTGAAACTTTGATTGATAGAATATCTTACGCTTTCAATTTGGATAGCGAAGACATCCATTTTGCACAAGTTACAAAAACACATTTTAACAAATGTTTACAAGATTTATTTGATGTTTATTTACATAAATATGGTACAACTCCGATTCCACATGAAACAATGGGTACATCATCAAGTGGTAGCTCGAGAGATGTTAATTTGAATTTATATAACGAAATGTTAAATGAATTTAGTAAACGGGCTCGAGGTACCACCCCGAGTAGCGAACTCGGAAGGTATATTGGCACAAACTTTTTAGCGTTTATGCCTCCTACCGTTTTTGAGGATTTTGATATTTTGGCATGGTGGAAAAAAACGAAGCTTCGTTTCCGATTCTTTCCGCCATGGCCCGTGATGTACTAACCGTCCAAGCTTCAACGGTAGCTTCGGAATCTGCGTTTTCTTTTAGTGGCAGGGTATTATCGATACGAAGGACTAAACTCACACCCCTAGCGATGGAAATGTGCATTTGCTTGAAGGACCATTTGGATGCGATGGATAGGATACAAGACCAAACTTCTCTCGAAGACGAAATTCAAGCCGAAGAAACCATACACAACAACGAGGTTGATCTTAGAATATCCAAACTAGTCACCGATGAAGAACTAGCCGAAGATGCAAGGCTACGAAACTCTAGTTCCGAAGACAACGCACAAGAATAATCAATTAATATTCTAAAAAATAAAACGTTGAACTTAATGTTTTATATTTGTTATATTTTTGTAATGTTTTACAATTTTATAAATTTATCTTGTCATGTTTTTTTAATTTCCGAATTTCCAAATATTAATAAACGTTGAACTTTAAGTATTAATGTTGCTATATTTTTTTTGGATTTAATATTAAAAATTTAAAATTTATTTGAATTTTTTTTTTAATAAAAACCGGTTTAAAGGGCAAACCGGTTTAAAATCAACCCTAACCAGTTTGACCTGTTTGACATTCCCATTACTAAAACCGGTTTAACCCGAACCGGTTTGGGTCCAAACCGGTTTTGACTTTTCGTTGACCAAACCGGTTCGGGTCGGATTGAACCGGTTTGGGTTAAAAAACCGATTTGTGCACCTCTAGCTCCATGCCCTAATATAGGCCCAATACCTTAATGGGTCGGCCCTGTCTAACATATCAAGTTCATGCTATATAAATATGCTCTCTTACCAATCAACAAAGAACATTTAAACAGTAAAATTGTTTAAGAGGAGTAACAATATAGTTTTTCAGATTATTCATAAAACTTTATTCATTTAGACATTTGGTAAACTATGCATCTATACTTGTTTTCACGACATAGTATTTGAGTTATTTTTAAAGCATTCTGTTTACGTATAACACTGAAATCAACTTGTGGTCTCATAGTCAGATGTCTAAAAAGAAAGCTAATTTGCCCTACAAAACACAAAAAGTTAAGTACACTTGTTGCAGAAAGTGTGGTCTGCGTCTTTTCCGGCTCCTTTTTTGTTCATATAAAAAGGGTATTCCCAGACCGGAAATTTGATCTTTTTGAAAGTATAAAGCCCATGATGTTTTGCAATGCGTTCCATGTTCCACAGAGAATAAGGCCAGATTAGCTTCACCGATACATGAACCTCACCATAGGGTGGCTCGATTAATCTACTCGCATCGTGTAAGTACTCGCTAACAGGACGTTGGTTTTCCCTGAAACCAAATATAAAAGTATATGACTTGGGGAACACTTAATTTTTATATATTGATAGAGAAACATACTTACTTTATAACCCATGGTTCGGAATCCATCATGTGGATTCCGCAATGTGGGCGGTTAAACACGATGACATCATACAAGTTTTTGTTGATAAGAGGTAGGGTTGTAAACGAGCTGAGCCAACGAGCCAGCTTGGCTCGGCTCGATTTTTTTTTCGAGCTGAAAAGTTGAGCTCGAGCCAGCTCGTGGCTCGTCGACTTAGCTCATTTTTTCTTTTTTTTACACATTAATATATATAAACAAAAAAAAAATTTAGTCTCGGTTTAAAGTTTATTGTCTTAAAAAAACTAAATAGATGGAAGGGACAATATATAAAAGACAAAAAAAAAACATACATAACTCAAAACTTATAAAGTTAAGAGTAAATATAACGGTAAATAAAGTAAAATTTTAGTTCAAAACTTAGATTATTTGAAAACAAATGAACTTAAAAATCAAAACATCATACTTCAAATATAACCATATATAACACACGCACACATATATATTAGTTATTTAGACAAGCCAACGAGCCGAGCCGAGCCACGAGCCGAGCCAACCCTACCTCGAGCTCGGCTCGTTTACAACCGAGCTTTCTTCGAGCTTTTTTCGAACGATTTTCGAGCAAGCCACGAGTCGCGAGCTTTTTGAACAGTGGATGAGTCAACAATTTTATGCACTAGTACAAAAACAATTTTTAGAAGCGGTGAAAATGATTTTTAAAAGCGTTTTATTAAAAATATTAACATTAAAATTAAAATAAACTTTAAAAAAAATTAATAAGACCGCTTCTAACTATAAATAAGATATAATTTAAAATAAAATTTTAAATCAACCGCTTTTAAAAATATAAAATATTATAATTAAAATAAACTTAAAAATAAAAATTTGAATGCACCGCTTCTAAAAATAATTAACGATTTATTAAAAATAAAATTTTAATACAACCGCTTCTAAAAATAAATCACATTTTATCAAAATTTAAAATTAAAATATAGCCGCTTCTAATAATAAATCGCTTCTAAAAAACTAATCAAGAATGCTTCAAAAAACAACTTTTGTAGCGGTGATGGCGTCCACATTGAAGAAAATTTTTGCTCCCATTTTAATAGAATTGAGAATGTGATATTCTGCATGTGTATAGCTTGCTCTTAAAAAACATGTTCTTATATAATAACTATATAAAACAATTTGTTTTTTTACGTACTTGCTTTGGTTATCAAAAGAAGTTACTAAGATATTCGATGTGTCACACCCCAACTACGACGGTTTCTGTGGGGCACGATAGTTATGGGTCAACGTCACTGATTACATAGAATGACCTCTTATGGTTTTGAAAATCACGCATTCCAAGTCGTTCCAAAATATAACATTGTTTTACAGAGTTAATGCGGAAGAAAAATAAATTGTTTTGAAAATACAATGCCAAGCAAAAGACATTCAAAAGTTTATTGTCTTGGGAACAGCATAAGACTTTATGCATGATCTGCAACCGAATTCTATGCAAGCTTAACGACCTGAGAAAACATGTTTAAACGAGTCAACAATAATGTTGGTGAGTTCACAAGTTTTAATGTAAAAGTAAATTGTTGTAATGGACCATAAAACTTTCTATGATCTAATTGTTGATCAAACAATATGTCAATATTACCATAAGCACACCGAAACCGAAGGTAGACTGTGACTATAAATGTAACTGTAATCTCATTCCCCTACCCATGCCTACCGAATACATGGGGTGTGTTTAGATGGTGCACCCGTTTTGACCTACAATCTAATTTAGTGTGACTAACTCGGGGGGGTTGTCAAACCCGATAGTTCTATCCATGATTACCTTTCTTTGTGAAAGAAACTAGAGGTTCAGTTGTGAGGGGACTTAGTACGATAAGTAAACTGCTTATGTAATATGTAAAATCATATAAATGTAATTGTGTCCGATGAAAACTGTAAGGATGCATGTAATATCCCCCAAAAGAAAAATAAGTAAAATGGTGTGTGAGACTTACATGACGCGTGAGTATAGAAATGTATAAGTAGCAACATTCGAGTGATTTCCGACATACGCGTGCCCTAAAATGAAATAAGACACCTTAACGTCACGGAGTTACTTCTTTAACTCACGTGCGACACTTAGACTCTAGCTAAGTTCAACCTTTGACCCATTACTAGTAACGATTCTTGATGAATGAGGTGGAAGTGCAAGCTTTGTATACATAGATAACTTTGTATTGATTATAACAAGAGTTTACAAGCGAGTTTACAAGTACAAGTGTGTAGCTTTGTGTATGTGTGTGGGTTGCAAATGAGGCATACATCTCTATTTATACTTGCTATCATGGTTTCTAGAAGATTCCTACTAGAGATTTCTATACAAAATATCCGATGCAAGTGTGTAGTTTTTAAATGTCTAATCTAGAACCTTCTTGGTAGCATCTTGATCTTGTTCTCTAGACATTTCTATGTCTATAATGGTCTTGGATCAGATTTGATTACTCCAGCAATGTGCAACGATTTTCCAGGAATTTCTTGGTCATTCTAGTAGGTTCCGGGCTACACAATCTGTCCAGATTTGGGCAGTGTATTTCGGAGATTTCCAGCAGCTTCTATGGCCTTTATCGGCTGTTTTAGGACATCTCCAAGGTGCCGGGCTGGTCCAGAAAGTTGTGGGCTAATCCGGATACTTCCGGGCAGCCTTAGGTGCCATTAAATGTATCCAGAACCTTTCAGAATCAAGGATTTTTTACTTATATTTAGGCGAGTCGTGACATTCTCCCCCATCTAAATTCGCGACGTCTCGTTGCGATCCAGTGCCACATCATGCATCGTAGACAGTAACGCCTCGAAGCGAACCTTCATCAGTCAGCATTTGCATCACATTCTCCACCGTCCTCGCATGTCTGATTCGTATATCCAATTGCTATATAATAAATAAAGGTTTTTCATGTCACGTGTCGCCTATGTATTTATTCTTATCATTTTTTCCCTGCATCTCTCTCTTATTAAATACACTTCTTCTTTTAATAATAATATATATCTTTCAAAAAATATTAATCTATACTATATAATAAAGGAAAACCTTAAATATTAATTTTTTTGTCTCTCTCATATTAAATAATAATATCAAATAATAATGTTTATATTAATAAATAAATTTCTATGGACACATGTCATTTTCTGGTTCATGTTTATTATTTTTTTCCCGCCTCTCTCTCTCTTATATTTAATAATTATATTAAAAGAATTTATTTTTAGAATTTTAATATAATACGGATACTTATTATTTAATTATAAATAGTTCAACCGATGTAATATGCCGTTTTATTCAATCCGTGTATTACACGGGTTTTAAAAAATACAAAATTATTGTTATGAAATGTATAACATTTTATTTATTCAATCCGTGTAATACACGGGAGTTTAACCTAGTTATACTAATAAAACATAATTATTTTAAATTATACATTATTTTAAGAAACTTTGAAATCTAATTATTTAACTTTTATTTTCAATCAAATAGTTGATGAACGTCAAATTAAATTAAATAGTAATTAAAATAAAGATTTAATAATTTTATACTTATAAAATATATATACATAAAGATTTAAAAATTTTATATATTGATACACACGGGTTCTAAGCTAGTATATAATAAATAGAAGAACAATGTATAGGATTGAGAGTAAAAGAATTCGATTTGATGATTGTGAGATTCAAATGATGTGGTTACAAATGAAATGTTATGGTGGTATATATAGTTGACGAAAAGGTGTGATAAAGTCACACCTCTTGATCACCTAACCGATTTGGTGGTTACATATACACATACATAACTAACTTTAACTACTTTTTAACAATAAACATATCCTAAGTATTTGCTTGTCCTAAATATGAATACAATATAATCATAAATAATAAATCTAGCTTAATAGCTTTAATATTTCGACATTCCCCTGTAAGCTAGATTGTATTCATGTCAAGTTCCTTCTTTAAACGAATTAAATGAAACATCAGTCAAAATTTTGTGCCCAATTTGGGCAAAATAAAATTGAGGGATTAATATGTAAAAATGCCATAGTAAAGGTACTTGGCATCGGTGACGGATAGTCACCATTATGTAACGGTCCGTTACAGCAACATCAAACCAGAAGTTAACATGTGGTTAATGACTCATCACCAATAGGGCGGTAACGGATCGTCACCATTTCGTAACGGTCCGTTACGCCGCAAACAGCCGAAAGAATACACGTGTGTGCTGAGAATGGCGTGTGTAAGATGAAGATAACATGTGTATGATGACTCGTTACGTACCGTAACGGTCCGTTACAGGTCATGAATTCCACCTATAAATAGGGCTTATGAGATTTCATTTAAAGTATCCAATTCCCGAATTCTCAAATGATAAACCCGACTTCCGACACTCCATCCTGACTACCGAGTACCGCTTAGCACAACGTGAGGTTACAAACATTGTTCCAGAAACCCGTTTTAGACTCTAAACTGGAACCTGTGGGAGGATTTGATAATCATAGGTTCTTGTAGATACAAGGGCTAGAAAGAAAATGGTGCGGTTACAACTTACCATTTAAAACTTTTTAGCCCAATATTTTTGCCACCACAATTATACGTAGTTAGGTAAAGAAATGTGTGGTTACAATTTACCACATGAGTGCATTTTGTCATATTTAATATTTAAAACAAGTAAAAGTTTTGAATTTTATATATTCGAGTATAATAAAATTATGAAAAAATGCTATACAAGAAAACGATAAATACTTTCGTTTGAAACAATTTGGATAATCCAGTGTTCAAAATATCAAAACCCTAAATAGTTTTTTTTTAAATTCGTGTTATAAAATTATGCGAGGTTCTTGAAGCTTTACTGGTAACAGGTGAATAATGGGCCAGAGGGAAGGACTGGGCTAACATCTCTCCAAGTGTTACTTGAGATGGTGTGGTTAAGTGCAACCCATCAGGTTCAAGCCCCAGCCCCTTTGCATCAATGGTCCGTAAATTCACCAACCACATTCCCAACTGAGCCTCTCTCACTTTGTACAACGGGAGCAAGAAACCGGGCTCGTGTGGTTCGTATAGCAAGAGCAAATAGTAAGATAGAACCATTGTGGTTCAAATAGTAAGAAAGAAAGCAAGAAGCAATACTTGTGGGGTACGATTAAGAAGCAAGACTCGTGTGGTATGATCAAGTAACAAGGCATGTGTGTTACGATCGAAAGAAAGAAAGCAAGAAGCAAGACCTGTGTAGTATGATCTGTGTGGTTCGATCAGAAAAGAAGCAAGAGCAAGAATAAAACCAACTTCGTAGCAAGAACGAAGAAAGTTAGTCCGCAAGAAGACAAAAAGAGAGAAATAAAGTAAGTTAAAGCAAGATCTGAAACAAAGAGAGTATGACAAGCAAGGGAGACAAGAAAGAAGAAAGCACATCAACACCGATTCGCGAACAAGGGAACACATCACTTCAATGCCCAAAGTTGATTGAGTCAAACTACATGAGCATTGATGGAAATAATCTTGAAGGCTTATGGTCTTTGAGAAAAAGTTGATGCTAAAGAAGCAGTATATGAAAAAAAAAATACATACGACAAAAGCAATGATCTTCCAAACATTCTTGGAAGATGTTTTGATGTAAGTTGCACGATACTCGACTGCGAATGAAGTATGAGACTCAATTAAAGTTGGATACCTAGGATCAGATCTAGTTCAGAAAGCATGTCTACAAACCTTGAGGAGCAAACTAGAGAATTTAAAGATGAAAGAGATTGAAAGCTTAAGTGACTTTTCAGGCAAGTTAGGCAGCATAAGAGCCAAGTTTAAAAGTCATGATACTACTATTGAAGACAAAACAATTGCAAGGAAATTGCTTAACTCATTTGTTTAAATCATTTGTTTTGATCTTCAATTTTATCTCTGAGTTACCAACAATGTCGCTTAACCACGCCTGACGCCGCCGCCCCTTTGCCGTGATCTATCGGTTCCGTCTTGGAGTCTATTAGTCGGGTCTTGTGTTGCCCGGAACAAGCCTAATTTAGCCCAACAAAATTATTGTATTTCTTTCGGATTTCATTGATTCAGGAAAATTGAGAATCTGAATATGGTTAAACTTATGCATTTGTTTTAGCAACCTGGCCTTGCTGGTTGTCTTTTAATATATTCTGTTGTTCAGAAAAATGCACTCTTTGCAGCCCGAAATTGTCCTAAACAATTTTGCTAAATATTTTTCATTTTCTTGGCCTACCTTGTTTGTTCCAAAGGAAAGTTGGATTTTATACGTATTCGGCCGAAATTTTTATAGGTATTAAGTTCCGGTCCCCCTGGTATTTTCCCAAAGTGTTAATTTTACAGTATGTTTTTCTTCAAGCTTCGTCAGAGGACAAAGTCACTTTGTTGATGTATAGTTACTCAAGAAATATTGGATAAAATTATAGAATTTCCATTATTATGTCAACTACCGAATTAAATATTGTGAAAATTGATATATTGTCCACTATCATCTCTTAGATATGGTTGAATAAGATCCATGCATCTTTACAAATCTGACCATGGACCGTAGATTATATATGTGGTGATTACAAATCTTAAAGATAATATGAGGGGAAGTGACTATAAATAGCTTCCAAACTTGACATATATTCTCATTCTTAAAGGCTTCTCTTTTTGTTTTCCATGTGGTTGCTTTAGTATTATTACTATCTACAACACCATTGCTTTCTTCTTCTCCTACTTCTCTTTCACTGCCCTCTGTATTGAAACCAGGTTCATCTATCTCTGTGGAGAACAAAGATGACTTCTTGATCTCACCCAATGGCCTTTTCACCGCTGGATTCTACAGCGTTGGGGAGAATGCATATTGCTTCTCGGTATGGTTTACTAAACCTCTCTCGGACAAAAGTCACACCATAGTTTGGATAGCTAACCGAGATGTACCAGTTAATGGAAAGCGTTCAAAGCTTTCCTTGTCAAAAACTGGAAATCTTGTTTTAAGGGACGCGGCTCAACCGTTGCCCATTTGGACCACAAGTATTATAGACTCGAAAGAACCTGCCCACCTATTTATGAACAATACCGGAAACCTTTATCTTCAAAATCAAGATAACCAAATTATTTGCAAAGCTTTGGCTCTTCAACTAATACCCTTCTCCCCCTTCAACAACTCACTAAAGATACACCGCTTGTATCTTCTAGAAGTTCAACGAATTACTCTTCAGGGTTCTACAAGCTCTATTTTGACAATGATAATGTCATTAGACTTGTCTACAACGGCCCTCGAGTAGCAGGCGTTTATTGGCCGGATCCTAGGAAAACAACATGGGAGTCTAGTAGGAGCACCTTTGCGAGCAGAAGGACTGCCGCCCTGGATATGTCTGGTCATTTCGTATCAAGTGCTAGTCTCTTCTTCAATACATCAGATTTTGAAAATCATTCGGTTAGAAGGTTGTCTGTTGATGCTGATGGCAACTTCCGAGCCTACAGTCTAGACCAGACCAGAGGAATTTGGAAAGTTACTTGGCAAGCAATTTCTGATACTTGCAGAGTTCATGGAATATGTGGAGAAAATAGTACATGTTCTACCAGTCCTAGTTATGATAGGAAATGTTCCTGCTTACCCAATCACACGATGATCAATCCGACAGATTGGTCGTATGGTTGTAGACCAAAATTCAATAAAACATTATGTGGAAATGGTGAGGATGACTTCCTACATTTTCCTCATTTTGATTTCTACGGTTATGAGGCTAAATATGTGCCTAACACAACACTAGAAGAATGTAAGAAAGTGTGTTTAGGCATCTGCAACTGCAAAGGATTCCATTTCAATTACGAGACCGAGGGCTATTTCTCTTGTTACGCCAAATTTAGATTGCTAAATGGGTTCAGAACGGTGAGTACAAATGGTTCCATGTATCTAAAGGTGCCCAAAAGTATTCCCCAGTTGTCCAACAGTGAAAACTTTGTTCATGGAGACAGTTTAATCTGCAGCGAGAAACTACCAACCGTCCCAATTGACAGAGCATATGAAAAGAACCCAAAACATGAGTCGCTCAAGTCCCTAATGATATTTACCTATGTCTTTGGTGCGCTGGAGACAATTTGCAATATCTACTTCTTCTATAGAACCCGAATGCCATCAACGACAAGGCAAGGCTACCTCCAAGCTACTACAGGATTTCAGAGATTCAGCTACGCAGAATTGAAAACGGCCACTAGTAATTTTAGCAGAGATGGGGAGAGGAGGTAGGGGGATTGTGTACAAAGGAGAATTTTCAAACAATCGAGTTGCCGCAGTCAAACTTCTTAAGGAATTCAGTAACAACCAAGGGGAAGCTGAACTTCTGGCTGAGATAAGTACCCTGGGGAGGCTTAACCACATTGAAGAAAATTTTTGCTCCCATTTTAGTAGAACTGGGAATGTGATATTCTGCATGTCTATAGCTTGCTTTAAAAAACATGTTGCTCTTATAAAATAACTATATAAAACAAGTTGTTTTTTTACATACTTACTTTGGTTATCAAAAGAAGTTACTAAGATATTGGATGTGTCACACCCCTACCGCAGCGGTTTCCTGCGGGGCGCGATAGTCATGGATTAACGTCACTGATTACATAGAACGACATTTATATGGTTTTGAAAAATCACTCATTCCAAGTCGTTCCAAAATATAACATTGTTTTACAGAGTTGATGCGAAAGAAAAATAAATTGTTTTGAAAATACAATGTCAATCAAAAGACATTCAAAAGTTAATTGTCTTGGGAACAGCAAAAGACTTTGTGCATGATCTGCAACCTAGTTTTATGCAAGCTTAACGACCTGAGAAAACATGCTTAAACGATTCAACAATAATGTTGGTGAGTTCACAAGTTTTAATGTAAAAGTAAATTATTGTAATGGACCATAAAACTTTCTATGATCTGATTGTTGATCAAACAATGTGTCAATATTAGCATAGACACACCGAAACCGAAGCTAGACTGTGACTATAAATGTAACTGTAATCTCATGTCTCTACCCATGCCTACCGAATACATGGGGGAGTTTAGATGATGCACCCGTTTTGACCTACAATCAAAGTTAGCGCGACTAACTTGGGTGGGGTTGTCAAACCCGATAGTACTATCCATGATTACCTCGCTTTGTGAAAGAAACTAGCGGTCTAGTTGTGAGGGGACTTAGTACGGTAATTAACCGCTTATGTAATATGTGAAATCATATAAATGTAATTGTGTCCAATGAAAACTGTAAGCATGCATGTAATCTCCCTCAAAAGAAAAATAAGTAAAATGGTGTGTGAGACTCACATGACGCGTGAGTATAGAAATGTATAAGTAGCAACGTCCGAGTGATTTCCGACTTACGCGTGCCCTAAAATGAAATAAGACACCTTAACGTCAGTTACTTCTTTGACTCGCATGCGACACTTAGACTCTAGCTAAGTTCAGCCTTTGACCCAATACTAGTAACGATTATTGATGAATGAGGCGAAAGTGCAATCTTTCTATACAAAGATAACTTTGTATTGATTATAACAAGATTTTACAAGAGAGTTTACAAGTACAAGTGAGTAGCTTTGTGTATGTGTGTGGGTGCCTTGCAAATGAGGCATACATCTCTATTTATACTTGGTACCATGGTTTCTAGAACATTCCTACTAGAGATTTCTATACAAAATATCCTATGTAAGTGTGTAGTTTTTAAATGGCTGATCTAGAACCTTCTTGGTAGCATCTTGATCTTCTTCTCTAGACATTTCTATGTCTATAATGGCCATGGATCAGATTTGATTACTCCAGCAATGTACTACCATTTTCCAAGAATTTCTTGGTCATTCTAGTAGGTTCCGGGCCTGCACAATTTGTCCAGATTTGGGCAGTGTAATTCGGAGATTTCCAGCAGCTTCTATGGCCTTTTTCGGCTGTTTTAGGACATCTCCAAGGTGTCGGGCTGGTCCAGAAAGTTATGGGCTGATCCAGAGACTTCCGGGCAGCCTTAGGTGCCTCTAAATGTGTCTAGAACCTTCCGGGATCAGAAATTTACTACTTATATTTAGGCGGGTCGTGACATTTTCCCCCACCTAAATTTGCGACGTCCTCGTTGCGATCCGGCGCCACATCCTGCATCGCAGACAGTAACGCCTCGAAGCGAACCTTCATCGGTCAGCATTTGCATCACATTCTCCACCGTCTTCGCGTGTCTGCTTCGTATATCCAATTGCTATATAATAAATAAAGGTTTTTCATGTCACGTGTTGCCTACGTATTTATTCTCATCATTTTTTCTCTCCTCTATCTCTCTTATTAAATACACTTCTTCTTTTAATAATAATATATCTTTCAAAAAATATTAATTATACTAATAAAACATAATTATTTTAAATTATACCTTATTATAAGAAACTTTGAAATCTAATTATTTAACATTTATTTTTAATCAAATAGTTAATGAAAGTCAAATTAAATTAAATAGTAATTAAAATAAAGATTTAAGAATTTTATACTTGTAAAATATATACATAAATATTTAAAAATTTTATGTATTGATATTATTCACCCTGTGTGTACACACGGATTCTAAGCTAGTATATAATAAATAAAAGAACATTAATGTATAGGTTTGAGAGTAAAAGAATTTGATTTGATGACTGTGAGATTCAAATGATGTGGTTACAAATGAAATGTTATGGTGGTATATATAGTTGACGAAAAGGTGTGATGAAGAGTCACACCTCTTGATCACCTAACCGATTTGGTGGTTACATATACACATACATAACTAACTTTAACTACTTTTTAACAATAAACATATCCTAAGTATTTGCTTGTCCTAAATATGAATACAATATAATCACAAATAATAAATCTTGCTTAATAGCTTTAATATTTCGACATTCCCCTGTAAGCTAGATTGTAGTCATGTCAAGTTCCTTTTTTAGACGAATTAAATGAAACATCAGTCAAAATTTTGTGCCCAATTTGGGCAGAAATAAAATTGAGGGATTAATATATAAAAATGCCATAGTAAAGGTACTTGGCCTTGGTGACGGACAGTCACCATTCTGTAACGGTCCATTACAGCGACATCAAACCAGAAGTTAACATGTGGTTAATGACTCATCACCAATAGGGCGGTAACGGATCGTCACCATTTCGTAACAGTCAGTTACACCGTAAACATCCAAAAGAATACACGTGTATGCTGAGAATGGTGTTTGTAAGATGAAGATAACATGTGTATGATGACTTGTTACGTACCGTAACGGTCCGTTACAGGTCATGAATTCCACCTATAAATAGGGCTTATGAGATTTCATTTAAAGTATCCAATTCCCGAATTCTCAAATGATAAACTTGACTTCCAACAATCCATCCCGACTCCCGAGTACCGCTTAGCACAACGCGGGGTTTCAAACATTGTTCCAGAAACCCGATTTAGACTCTAAACTGGAATCCGTGGGAGGATTTGATAATCATAGGTTCGTGTAGATACAAGGACTAGAAAGAAAAAGGTACGGTTACAACTTACCATTTAAAACTTTTTAGCCCAATATTTTTTCCACCACAATTATACATAGTTAGGTAAAGAAATGTGCGGTTACAATTTACCACATGAGTCATGTGACATGACTGCATTCTGTCATGTTTAATATTTAAAACAAGTGAAAGTTTTGAATTTTACATAATATAGTATAATAAAATTATGAAAGAATGCTATACAAGAAAACAATAAATACTTACGTTTGAAACAATTTGGATAATCCAGTGTTGAAAATATCAAAACCCTAAATAGTTTTAAAAAAGTTGTCATAAAATTATAAGGGGTTCTTGCAGCTTTACTGGTAACAGGTGAATGACGGTCTAGAGGGAAGGCCTGGGCTAACATCTCTCCAAGTGTTACTTGAGATGGTGTGGTCAGGTGCAACCCATCAGGTTCAAGCCCCAGCCCCTTTGCATCAATGGTCCGTAAATTCACCAACCACATTCCTAACTGAGCCTCCCTCACTTTCTCTACATATGACCCTGCCCCAGATGCCAATGCCACCTGTCATTATTTTATTTTTTTTACTTTACCAATAAAATATAAGTGGATCAAATTTTAATAAATCAAACTATTATCAAGCGGCTGATGATAATTCATACCGCTAATTTGACTAATACACTCTAACTTTCATTATCGCTACCAAACGCAATCCAAGTGAAATAATTATCAAAGATTTACACTTGATTTTCACTCAATTACGCTCAGAATGAACATTACGAACAAAATTGTGTGTAAATTAAGTGTAATTCTATGATAATTATGTTACTGCTATTGTCTTTAGCAAAGTGAAAGTTATCAAATTGGTAGTATTGATTATTAATGACAATGGATCATAGTTTGAATTATTAAAATGGATAACTTAAGTTTCAAAAGTGTTTCAATTAGGTCACTCAATACGGAATTTACACGGTATACACCCTCGGGTATACTATGATAAGTGACCTAATTGGAACACTTTTGAAACTTGGTTACTATCTTTTCGTTAAAATCAAAACTTTTTTAAAATATAATATATTTTCGAAAATATGTTTTTGAAAAGGGAAAAACAATTATATTTTATACAAACATGATACCTGAATAATTGGAAGTGTAGGCAAAAGCAGATCCGAACGCACATGGTCAAAGAACCTCTCCGATCTCCGTTTGTACGACTCGGCATCTTCTCGGCTGACGGTGTCACTTTCCCCTTGATACCACAACAACCCTTTTACGGTGCCTCCGCCCTCCAACGCCGCCTGCGTCCGCCGGATCATCTGATTGTAAAGATGACCACCCCGTACCCATTCACTGATATTGGTTCCACCCACAGCACAAGGAACCAATCCAATCACCCCAATGCCGGAATCCTTCGTTAACAATGAATTGGCGAAGGCCATCCCGGGGCCAACACCGCATGCTCGGAAATAGTCAATGTCACGGTGGAGAGGCTCCGTGGCCGGTTGCCAGTTGAGATCGGCGCTGAGGCGGAGAATGGCTGTGTTGGGGGAAGATTGAGGGGGGATGTAACCGTCCCATTTGTCGTTGACGACACCGCCTCGGCCGGCCATGTTGCTCTGGCCGGCGAGGAGGAAGATGGCCTTTCCGGTGTCGGCATTGCTGAGTTCAATTGTTGAGAAGATGAAGAGATATGCGTAGAGGAAAAGCAAAGAGATCATAGTGGTTTGTGGGGTATATTAAAAGATAGATTTTTATTTTTTAGCTCCCTCTCAAAGCAAATGACGTATTATTAGGTGATTTATATATCACTAACTTAGAACTCTGATACTATACACGGGGTGAAAAATATCAATACATAAAATTATTAAATTTTTATATATATATTTTACATATGTAAAAATGTATTACATATAATAAGGATAGAAAACAAAATTCAAAATATGTAAAAATTAATATATAATTGGCTCTCGAAAATACGTTAATTAATGTACTTTGACTTTCATTTACTATTTGATTGAAAATAAAAGTTATATAATTAGATTTCAAGGTTTTTATAATAAGGGATTATTTAAAATAAATGTTTTATTAGTATAATTAGTATTTTTTTTAAAAATATATTATTATTAAAAGATAGAAATATATTTAATAAAAGAGAGACGAAAAAAAATAATAAGAATAAATATGAAGATGACATATGACATGGAAAGATCTTTATTTATTATATAGTGTATATTCTTTGAATAAAAGAAAATTAAAGAAAAGAAAACAGGTCACGTGCAACGTAATCTATGGATCCCACCTTGGCTGCTTTTAATGGAATTGTTTGATATTTTAAGGAGTAAAGTACAAGAGATGGTCCCTATACTTTATTAAAATTTTGAATTTTATCTCAAGCTTTTTAAAAGTATATGAATGGTCTTTTTGGTTTGTATTTTGTAACATATTTAGTTCCCAGCTAACAAATCTAAAAGTTTTAGAATGTATAAGTTAGAGACTAAATGCGTTAAAAATTGCAAACCCCGTGTATCATCCGTGTAGTTTTAATAAAACTAAAGACCAAATCTAAAATTTTGATAAACCACAGAGATCATCTGTATTTTACTCATATTTTAAGTTATTAAACATAATGGATCCCATTATTTTGAAAATCAAGTATATGGGTGATTCTAGTTATATAACCTTTTAGTTTTTGTAAATATTTTAGTATAGCTTAGCCATGTCCAATAGGTTTGGGTCTAATACCTAAAAAATCCTAATTCACATATTTTTATATGGAGAGTACATCATCTTCGTGCTAACAATATTTTTCTTTCTACCTAATACATCTTATACCGATACTCTCTTTGATTCATAGATATGTTAATGATGGAATCCAACACCAACTTGGGTGTCGGATGATGGTCTAGAGACCTCGGTCTCTAACCCCTTTTAACGAGTTTTTCATGTTTTTGCAGATCTGGATCGAGGATAGGGGAGGCGTATTCGTTATGATTTTAACTTATTTTAAAATTAAATTTGCAATTTTAAGGCACATGGACTAACTTTCTATTAAAAACTAGCTTGTGTTAACATCAGGAACTAAAGGTGCAACCAAATATTAAAAGTTTGTGACAAATTTGTAATTTTAAAATATAGGGGCCAAACATGCAATTTGATCAAATCACACGGGACATTTTAGTAATTAACTCTTTAAAATATAATGAAACCGTGAAATGTTTAAAAAATCAAATTTAAATTTATGGAAGAAAAAAATTATTTTGTCCTAACCACTTGCAGTAAAATGAAGTTTACTCTTCCCTTTATTTTATAATACAAATGAAATACATGTTTGATTAGTTTTTTTTAACAACATAATTCTTAGATTTTTTTAGAATAAATACACCAAAACCTACAGGCTATAGTATTTGATTTCATAACCTTTTAGTTGTAAAGTAAATCGCTTAACCGCGATGATGTTTCCTTAGGGACATATCTTATGATTAGTTATTTTAATTAAACTAGTAAGCTTTATATGTCATTAAAATTATAAATTCATATAAATTTTTTTTTTATATTTATATCTATAAGGAAGGGATCAAGAGAAACCATAAAGTTAGGCGAAAGCCGAGAAAACCACTAAAAGCCAACCAAATAATTTATAGATTTTTTTGTTTTTTAATTTATTTATAAGTGTATTAATATAATATTACATAATTTACCAAAAAAATCTTTTTACATATTGTGTTTTACGTATATGTAACCGCAATTATTTTGTTTTCTGTTTACGTATACGTAACACTATGGGTTACGTATACGTAAGCCAATATTTAAATGATTTTTTTGGTACAAATGTGTAATATTATATTGATACTCTTATAAATAGATAAAAATAAAATAAAATAAAAAATAAATATCATCATATGATTGGTTAAAATTGTTTTTTTAGTGATTTTCTTGATTTTCGCCTAATTATTTGGTTTTCTCTGAAATTCTCTCGTATATATATATCTATATATACACATAGTTTTAGTTTTTATATTAGCTATGACCAAGGCCGGACTTACTTAGGAGAGGGGGGTTCACAGGAACCCCCCGAGTTTCGAAATTTGTATAGAACGGTAGCTTAAAAAACTGGGGTGAACCTTTTAAAAAATTATAGGGTGAACCCTCTTACAAAGTTTAACAGGTGGTGTAGTGGTTTTGGCTTTGCTTTATAACCCGGTGTAGTGGTTTTGGCTTTGCTTTATAACCCGGAGGTTGTGGGTTCGAATCCCTTCCCTAAATTTTTTTAAAATCTTTTTTTTTCAACCAGATTTCGTATAGGCCTTCAACAGCTTCTAGGCCTTTTAATAACTAATAGTAGGATATAAAATGATGGGCCTTTTGAAGGCTTCTTGTTTTGTTGGACTAATAACACTATAACAAGTACAACAAAGAAAAAAAACACGATTACTGAATTAGGGAAAGAAGCAAAGCAACAGGTCGCAGCCGGCAGCCTCCTCCAACTTTGCCTTCCGCCACTACTCAATATTTGCTGTTAATAGATGTATTTGGTATTTGCTGAGTTTGTTGCTAAGAAATCATTTATAAGAAATATCATCTAGATAAGTAATTACATAAAACTACCGTTTAAAAATTAAATTTTGTGTTAACATATTTTATGTTAATTTACATATTTGAATGAACAATTTATGCATCAAACACCTTTTCACTCCTTGAGTCCTTCCCCCCATAGCTAAGAATCTACCAGTTGTATCTTTTATTGCATATTTTATTTATGCCACATTAACTAGTAATTTGAGTGGAAAACAAAGTGAAAAGCAATAGTTTTTGGATTGATATAACAAGTGTATCCCTGAAAAGCAGTAGTTTTTTGTCCCAAGCCCAGATAAAAAAGAGGAGTGTTTTTTTATAATATGACTTTTGAAAAAGAGCCTCGAAGTTTTTAGTCCGCTTGGGGCCACCAAGTACCTTGAGCCGCCCCCTGCCCGACCCGAGCCATCGAACCGACCTGATTGTTTTTATGTCCGGTCCTTTGAAATTGGAGCATCTAAACAGTGAACCCCTTGAAAAAAATTTCTGGATCCGCCACTGGCTATGACGTCAGTTCTTAAATCTGTTCCAACCGGTACAACCAGTGAGACTATAAGACGGTCGGTTCATTGTCGTTGTGGTTCTGAAAATATAAAATCATGGATTAACCGATTAAGCTCTTATGCGTTGTCAATTTCTACTATATATAAGGCCATTCTATATAGGAATGACAAAATAACCACAAAACAATAGAAAAAGTTAGGACTTGTGAATTGTATGATGCATACACGACTCTTGTGTTACTCATGAGTCTAATTAAAGATGCTTTCAATTTCATTTACTATAAGGATATATCGTCTTAAATGCTTTTAATCCCATTTACTACAAGTATATTGGGTCTTAATTTTAAAATACTCATTTATACATGCATCATATTAGATTAGTGGGTTGGCTCGCGTAAAGCGACGGGTATCAACGAGACTCTTTATTAGTAACTTAAACCCTAGTAGGAAGTCTGTGCATAACGTAGCTTCGTCATTGATTAAACCACAAGCGTATTTGTTAGAAGTAAAAGTCAAAATCATGTGTTACCAAGTTAAGGGACTGATTCTGCCAATACTGCATTCTTGTGGAGTTTGGTAGCTTAGTGCTTTAGTTGGTATTCTGGAAGGACTAAAGTTGTCAGTTTTAAACTTTGGTTGTTAATAGTTTGTTAACGATGAGATTAGTATAATAAGGAGCTGGTTAGGGTTTGATAGTCAGTTCAATCATTTTTTATTCTTGTGATTTCTTTTCTTTCATTGCAATCATTTGATCGAGAGTTCTTCAAAGTTAATCGTTTGGTTTTGATCTTTGTTCTGTAATTCTTTGAGGTGTTTGATTACAGTATTCAAGGTCAGGTCCGTGTTTATCGTCGGAGACATCAAGCACCTCCCGTCAAACGGGTTTCAGAGGTGATGAAATTATTGGGTATTGGGCTGAAGTTTAGGTTGGTGAATAATGGGCTTCCAGTCCTATGCATCTGGATCGGCCTCCGATTCAGCAGGTCTTTTGGTCATCGTTTTTTGTTTTAGTCGTATGTTAGCTGAGTCTAAGTCTGTTCCGATTTTGTTTCCTTCTTTATTGCAATTTCAGTTTCCTACCGTTGATGTAATGGCTATTTAATGCCTTCTGCTTATTGAATAAATCATCAGATAATTGAGAGCATTTTGTTTGATATACACTTGAATTCAACAAGTGGTATCAGAGCCCAAAACATTATTTGATAGAGATAGAGGTGTTAAAGTTCGAGTTTGCATCCATGGCTGACGAAACAGTACAGTTTCAAAACCCTAGTATACCCAAATTTGATGGAGATTATGATCACTGGAGTATGGTCATGGAGAATCTCTTCCGCTCCAAAGAGTATTGGAGAGTCGTGGATGAAGGGTATGTTGCAATTAGGGCAGGAGAGCAAGTCACTGCAACTCAATAGAAGAATTATGAAGAAAGCAAATTGACAGATTTAAAGGTACGGAATTACCTCTTTCAATCCATTGATAAAACGATCCTCAAGACGATTACCCAGAAGGAGACGACAAAGCAAATATGGGATGCGATGAAGACTCGGTATCAAGGGAGTGCTCGCGTGAAACGGGCACAACTGCAGCGGCTGAGACGAGTTTTTGAAACGCTAGAAATGAAGCGGGGGGAAACAGTCACAGGCTACTTTGGGAGAGTGATGGCAACAGCAAACGAGATGCGAACTTGTGGGGAAGACATGCCAGATGTGAAAATTGTAGAGAAGGTACTTCGAACCCTAACTGAAAACTTCAATTTCGTTGTATGCTCAATTGAAGAATCCAAGGACTTGGATACGCTCTCTGTTAATGAACTGCAAAGTTCTTTGCTGGTTCATGAACAGAAAATTGTTCGAAAACCCACAGAAGAACAGGTTCTCAAGGTGGAACAGGACTCAAACACGGGCTATGGACGCGGTAGAGGGAGGTCCAATGGCTACCGAGGTAGAGGCCGAGGAAGGGGACGTTCCCAGTTCGACAAAACCATAATTGAATGCTACAAGTGCCGTAAGTTAGGACACTTTCAATATGAGTGTCCTAGTAATGACAGAGCTGTGAACTATGTTGAGTTTGACGAAAATGAGGAGCTCTTATTAATGGCAACTATTGACCTTGAAAAGTATGAACGAGAAAAATTTGTGCTAATGGCCACTGTTAACGAGGCTAAGGCAAGAAAGAATGGTCTATGGTTCCTTGATTCAGCATGTTCAAACCATATGACTGGGAACGTGAATTGGTTCACTCATCTAGACCAACACTTCACTCATACAGTCAAATTAGGGAATGATAAACGCTTGGAGGTCCACGGACTGGGAAACATCAAACTAACAGTGGATGGGGTGTCCCAGGTAATAACAAATGTTTATTATGTCCATGATCTCACATCTAATCTTATAAGCGTAGGGCAATTACAAGACAAAGATGTGACTTTTATTATCAAGGAAGGAGCATGCAAAGTATACCATCCTAACAGGGGATTGATTTTCACCTCAACAATGACCAAGAATAGGATGTTTCCTATTTACGGGTCCATCCAACAGGCTGCTGCAACACGATGCCTACATGTGAGTGAAGATGAAGATACTCAATCATGGCACAAACGATTTGCCCATGTGAATTACAAAGCCCTCAGAACCATGCAATATAAGAAGATGGTGGACGGATTACCTATGGTCAGTGGAAAATCCAAGGTGTGTGAGATTTGTGCTATAAGTAAACAACAAAGAGAAGCCATTCCTAAGAGTGGTAAGTGGAGAGCCAATGAGAAGCTGCAACTCGTTCACACCGATTTATGTGGCCCCATCATGCCTACTTCACAAAGTGACAAGAGGTATGTATTAGTATTCATTGATGATTTCACACGAAAAACTTGGATTTATTTTTTGAAAAGCAAGGATGAAACTTTCGAGTACTTTAAACGTTTTAAAGTATTGGTGGAGAATGAAGCATGGTGTAAAATTAAATGCTTGAGAAGTGATAGAGGGGGGAGTTCACCTCTCAAGCCTTTAAAGATTTATGTGAACAATCTGGAATAAAGAGACAACTTACAGCAGCTTATACTCCTCAACAAAACGGAGTGGCAGAGCGTCGAAATCGTACCCTTATGAACATGGTTAGGTGCTTATTGGATGAAAAGTCCTTACCAAAGTACTTCTGGACAGAAGCAGCCAACTGGGCCTGCCATGTGCTAAATAGGTGCGTCAGCAGGAGCCTTGATGATAAGGTACCGGAGGAATACCGGACTGGACTGAAACCTAGTGTTGGGCATTTTAAAGTCTTCGGTTGTATTGGCTATGCTCATATACCAACACAACTAAGAACAAAGCTTGATGATAAGAGCCACAATTGTGTGTTCCTTGGTGTTAGCATGGAATCAAAAGCCTATCGGTTGTATGATCCAATAGAAAGGAAAGTAGTCATCGGCAGGGATGTTACCTTTGATGAAGAAGGAGAATGGGACTGGAAACTAAAGAAAGCAGATATGGGAGAATTAATAATAGAAGAAGAACCAGTTACCGCAGTAAGCACAGATGATGAGATCACAGAAGCAGAGAATTCCCCCACTTCTCAAAACCAGTCCACCGATTAGGCCCACCCAGTGCATTCTTCTGAACCTGCTGCAATAGGTAACTCGACACCCTCAAATCAAACTGCTATTGATGTACTACATGGCAGTACTACTGTTGCACAGGAACACACTGAAGTACAAGCAGAAACATCCACCCGAAGTCGAAGACCACCGGTATGGATGAATGACTATCAAGCAGGTGTTGATTTATCAGAAGAAGATGATAAGGCTGGGTTTGCCATGTTTAGCACTTGATGATCCCACCACATACGAAGAGGCCAGCAAGGAAGTCAAATGGGTTAAGGCTATGAAGAGTGAAATTGATGCCATCGAACACAACAACACATGGCAACTAGTTGACGCACCGGTGGGGGTGAAACCGATTGGAGTCAAATGGATCTTTAAAACCAAGTTGAATGAAAGGGGGCAGGTAGAGAAATACAAAGCCAGGCTCGTGGTGAAAGGGTATGCTCAAAAGAAGGGGGTAGATTACAATGAAGTCTTTGCTTCTGTAGCTAGGTGGGACACAATCCGGGCTTTTCTTGCAATCGTTGCCAAAAGAAACTGGACTGTTTTCCAGCTTGATGTTAAAAGCGCGTTTCTTAATGGGGAACTCAAAGAAGTTGTACATGTTGAACAACCACAAGGCTTTGTCAAAACAGGGGAAGAAAAGAAGGTATATAGGCTGAAGAAAGCTTTATACGGCTTGAAACAAGCCCTTAGAGCTTGGTTCAACCGTATTGAAACCTATTTCAAACACGAAGGTTTCTAAAGGAGCAATCATGATCACACGCTCTTCATCAAAAAGGTATGGAACAAGATACTTGTGGTGAGCCTATATGTGGACGATCTTATTTATGCAGGAAATGACCTTATGTTTTGTGAAAGTTTCAAAAGCTCAATGAAACGTGAATTTGAAATGACTGACTTGGGCCAAATGAAGTACTTCCTTGGTGTGGAGATACATCAGAGCATGACTGCCATAACAATGTGTCAAAGCCAATATGCAAAGGAAGTGTTGAAAAGATTTCGTATGTGGGAGGCCAATTCAGTCAAGAATCCAATTGTTCCTGGAGCCGTCTTAACTAGGACAGGAGTAGGGGAGGACACTGACAACACTACTTACAAGAAACTTGTTGGCAGCCTTATGTATTTGACGGTCACTAGGCCAGATATAATGTACGTGGTCAGTCTAATTTCCCGGTTTATGGCTAATCCAAAGGAAGAACACATGTTGGCTGCAAAGAGGGTGCTGAGGTACATAAAAGGTACTTATGGTTTTGGTTTAAAATATGAAAAGCAGTCTCTGAACGGGCTTCAAGTCTACACCGACAGCGACTATGCTTGAGACATCGAAGACCGCAGGTGCACCTCAGGTTATGTTTGCTTATTTAGTGGTGCTGAAATTTGCTGGAGCTCAAGGAAGCAAGACATAGTGACATTATCCTCGACAGAAGCAGAGTATGTGGCTGCTACTACATGTGCGTGTCATTGTGTATGGGTTAAGGGTCTATTTGAAGATATGGAAGAGAAAGTGCCAGGGGCTGTTGTGATTCTCTGTGACAACACTTCCACAATTAAACTCTCAAAGAATCCGGTGATGCATCGTCGGACTAAACATATAGACGTCCGGTACCACTATCTTAGAGATCTCGTGAACCAAGAAATAGTTAGACTTGATTTCTGTGGAACAAATGAGCAGCTTACAGATGGAATGACAAAGCCACTGAAGGAGGATACGTTCGTTTACATCAGGGCCAAGATTGGTGTTCAAGAAATTAAACAAGATCTCTGATACATACTTGTTTAAGGGGAGGAATTATTGGGTATTGGGCTGAAGTTTATAAGTCTAGTGGGCTGAAGTTTAGGTTGGTGAATAATGGGCTTCCAGTCCTATGCATCTGGATCGGCCTCCGATTCAGCAGGTCTTTTGGTCGTCGTTTTTTGTTTTAATCGTATGTTAGCTGAGTCTAAGTCTGTTCCGATTTTGTTTCCTTCTTTATTGCAATTTCGGTTTCCTACCGTTGATGAAATGGCTATTTAATGCCTTCTGCTTATTGAATAAATCATCAGATAATTAATAGCATTTTGTTTGATATACACTTGAATTCAACAGAAATGGGTAGAGAGAGAGAGAAGCAAAAGTAAAGTAACATCTCGGTGGCACAAAACATACCATCGTCACTGATTAAACCAGAAACAATAGGGGGCACATGAACCGTATCCGGCGCCAGAGACGATAGGTTCGGCGTCTTAAAATTTGATACGGCCGGCGTCTTAAAAAGTGAACCAAATTATCCACATGTTCTTTCTATCTCTATTATATAGTAGTATAGATATTAATTAACATAGACAATGAAATAAACATAAAGTAAAAGAAAATAACAAAAAAAACAAAAGATCTAAAAAAGATGCAAACTAGAACATAACAAAGTAAAGATGTAGAGTACCTACAACTTATTAAACTTAACACACACACATACATATACATACCATGTTAACCGAAAGATGTAATAACTCATTCCCATATACCAACCTCCATGAACCCATCTTCAGTGGCGCACCCTCTAAACATACCTACACAATTGAACCCATAAGCCACCTCACCCGTCTTAGACACTGCTATCAGCCCAGCTAGCCCTTCATCCAGCCTCTCTTTTACTACAAAATCCACCGCCTCCTGTAAACCCAACCCTTTGTACTCCATCACTGCCGCCACTTCCCGCGCAAGGGTTCCCCGGATTATGGCCTCACCTTCACCCGTGCAAGACACCCCACACACATCACACGCATACGTCCCTGCCCCGATCAATGGAGAGTCACCAATCCTCCCGGTCTTCTTATTCATCAGCCCGCCCGTAGATGTTGCGGCCGCACAACACCCTTGGCTGTCGACCGCCACACACCCCACCGTCTCGGGCGCGTAGACGCTGATAGGAAGACCGTTCATGCGTAGTGGGCTCTCCACCCCGGTCCCACATGATTCGTAGCAGGTGGTAATTGGGATCCTATAATCGAACTATTGTTGCAAACAAAAAAACAAAATTTAGTATATACTCATCGATTAAATACAAGCAAACGAGATTTTAACAAATAACATGTTAGACTCAAAAAAAAATTCAAAATGAACATTTACTTTTTTGTTTTATTGAATTTGCAAAACCTAAAAAGGTTTCGATGATTCTGCTCAACAAACATTGAAAGTACACTTAGGCCCACATAATCAACTAACCAAAGTTTCCCACGAAAAAAGTTGAGGGCTGGTGCTTAGCCGGTGGCAACCCCTTAGCCGGCGGATTGTAGTGGAGACTCGTGCTTAGCTATCAGCTAGAGCTTAGGCGGGTCATACGAAAATGTGTTACGTGGATTTTTGTGATTGGTTCTTTTTTATATTAGTTTTGTAATAACTAAAAGTAAATGTTTATTTTAGAAAGGAAAAAAAAACATTTTGGGTCAACATGCGCATTTTTGATGATTTTCCCTTCTAATAATCTGAACTATTAGATGCATTAGCTTATATTAATCCAAATTTAACCAATGTCCTATCTTATCATTGAACGAATAAGAGAACACAGAAACAAAATCCAGTGAAAATCAAATGTAAATATAGTGTGAATATATGATAATTATGTTAATGCAATTACCCGACAACGAAAAAGAAAGTTAAAAGAATTATCAGTCAAATTTTCATAACAAATTATTATTAACCGATTGATCATAATTTAAATTATTATAATCTAGTTTGACTTAAATATAAATAATATTATTCTTTACCACAATTGAGTTGGCTTCCTGTGCTAGTTTGAGCATCCCACGGTTTTCTTGGGTGATGAAATAGTCGTTTTCTTCTCTTTCCACACCCTTTAAAATTGAGTACAAATTTACATGTAAATAGTAGAATTAGTGGTGTGAAATACAAGTAGATGAGATCAGAATAATATGGATACCATTTGTTTGGCGAAATCTTCGGCGCCGGAAAAGGCCAGATACGAGTGTGGAGATTTGTCCATCACAAGCCGAGCGAGCGAAACGGGGTTCTTAACGGTGCTCACTCCTGACACCGCTCCGCATCTCCGCCCTGGACCATCCATGATACTCGCTTCCATCTCCACTCTCCCATTCTCCGTCAGTGCCGATCCACGCCCCGAATTGAATACCGGATCCGTTTCCAGTTCTCGGACCTGCACCGTACGTTAATTGTTCATACTAATCGCTAATGTTAATTATACACGTAAGGAGATCGAAGAGATGAATTATTCGTACGACGAGTTCAACAACATCTACGGCGGAGACTGAGGATCGGAGAGCAGATATACCGACATTGAGGCAGCGAGTGAGGAGTTGTTTGGCCAGTTCTTGACGCTCGGTTGGGAGGTTAGGGTCGACTCCGGCACCGCCGTGCACCGCTATAGCCCACCCAACCATTGTGTGATGATGAAGGTGGCCAAACGGTGGTATTTATAAGGTGGATGCGGATTCCAAATATTTGTTCAATTCAAATGTTTCCGGTTTAAAATATATTTTTAAATGATAATTGATGGGTAGTTTCATGCACGTGGAAGCCTCACACGTGACTGTTCGGTGGGGCACACGAGGTCTTTTTCGTTTTGAAGATGTGTTCCTTCGAACTTCGAAGACATATGTCTTGGGCCCGACAGGATACTCTTCTTCACTGTTCGTTCGCAAGTACTTTAAACACGTAATTCTATCATGTCAAAAGTTAGTTTCACGAAATAGTAAATCAAAGTTTCGGGTTGATGTCAAAAGTTAGAACTTGATAGATTATATTTTCTTTCTAAATACTATTTACTATTTTAAATAAATATTTACTATTTTAAAATTATTAACTATTTTAAATAAATATTTACGACGATTATTAACGAGTTGTGGTTGTGAAAATAAATATTTATGTCGGTTCCCAAGGGGTTCAACATATTTTAGAGATTAAAGCGAATATTAAAATTGTGACGTTTTATGCAAGTTTTCTAAATGTATAAAAATTATTAAAATGTAATCTTATGGGGCGTGAAAACGTATAATGTTAACACAGAACTTGATAGATTATATTTTTTTTTTAAAAACACAAAAGTTGATAAATTGTCACATATAAATTTTTATGTTAAAATATAGATTGGAGTACTTTCTTCAATTTTTGGGATCCTTGATTGCTTTAGTTGTTTGTACTGTAGAGTCACCTGTGGTCGGTTCCACTTCCGGTTCATTAAACGGTATTAGGTATTGCTTTGCCCGATTTCACCAATTGCTTGAACTACTTCTATGCTTCGGAAGAGATTTCCCAGGTTGTAATTCCTATTTTATTTCTCTCATTCCTTTAGTTAAAGATCCCTCTGATTTTAATGATTTTCGGCCAATTAATTTAATTGGTTCTATTAGCAAAGATAATCTCAAAAGTGTTGGCCAACCGTCTTAAGTTGGTGATCGGCTCGGTTATCTCGGACACCTAGTCCGCTTTTCTTAAGGAGCACAACATCATAGTGATCGGCTCGGTTATCTCGGACACCTAGTCCGCTTTTCTTAAGGAGCACAACATCATAGATGGGCCATTGATTATGAATGAAATTTATTTCTTGGATCAAAAAGAAGAAATCCCTTTGGAAGTCCTTAGTTTTATCAGTAGGTGGAAGGCTAACTCTCATAAAGTCAGTAGCGGAAACTTTGCTTACTTACTATTTTTCTCTTTATAAAGGCCAGCACATGATTATTGAGCAACTTGAAACTAAGAGAAGAAAGTTCTTTTGGGTGGGAACTCGGATAAGAAGAAGATTTGTTGGGTTACCTGGGACAAAATCACCACTTCGATTTAGGGTGGGGGGGGGGGGGGGATTGGGTCTCACTCCACTTAGGGATGCAAACATTGCTTTGCTTTGCTTACTAAGTGGTGGAGCACTGGTGGTGGTGATTCAAAATTGAGCCCAATGCTGAGTTTCAAAACCACCAAAAAGCCTCATGAGCTTGTAATGAAATCAACATACTGAATGTGATCAGTTTGAAGGTAAAATAATAGAAGACCATAATTGGCAAAACATTATGAAAAACTGAACAAAATGTTACAGTTCTCATTCTTCTAATTTAATTTTTCTATAAAACAAAAACATAGTTTGTCACGAAGCCCAAAACATAAATCGAATTACTTATCAACTAAAAAAGATACGCGAGATAAAGAAAAGTTACATATGAAGAAAAAGAGAAGTCATATATTTTTATCCTAGTATTTTGACATTTTTTTGTAGGTTACTCATTCATGTTACATATATGTCACTTCTATCATTTTATGTTTATACATGAATTAATCATTTTTATAATTATAAAATTGAGTAAACTTCCCTTTGGTCCTCTGCAGTTCGGCATATTTAACTCTTTTAGTATAAAAGAAAATCTTTTAATATATCAACACTTTAGGTTGTATTTTTGTAACCATTTCGGTCCATGACACTACCATGTTAACTTTTTCTCTTAAAACGTCTTTGAAATGGCTCATTGAAGACTTCAAAAGCTCTAGTTTCTTATGAGTTAAAAATAGGTCCGGAATTGACAATTTGGAGTGGGTCAAATGGTACGAGTTCTGAGTTTTGTAATTTGTATCTGTATTTTTTTCCCCTTCTTGTTTTGTATCGTTGCTAGCCACTGCTAGCTTTTAGTTATATCAAAGTTTCTGCCCTTCAAAAAAAAGTATATAGGCATTTTAGCATTTTTTTTTCTAAGGTGAACTAGTTTAACCTTTTCACTTGAAAAAAAAAATTTAGGCTTTTTCATAAAAACTTTTTTTCTACTTTTTTAAAAACTTTTTTTTACTTTTTTAAAATCATTTTTTTAGTTTTTTTCCTGTAAAAACGTCTTTTGTGAACCTTTTTAAAAACGTTTTTTAACTTTTCTAAAAAGAAAATTTTTTTTTTTTCATAAAAAAACGTTTTTAAAACATTTTTTTAGTTTTTCGTAAAATATTCTTTTAACTATTTTAAAAACGTCTTTTTTAAGTAACTCACTATTTTAAAAACTAGTTCACTTAAAAAGGTAAAAAAAAAATTAATAGTTAAAAAAAACATTTTACACGAATGCATACTATTTGTTTAGTCTATGCTCACCATCATCTTCTGAAGAAAAAAGCTTAGGGTTCATTCATGCTCAAATGAAATGGTGTGAAATTAGAACTTGAAGAAGAGGTCCCCATTTGGAATTTAGTTTTTTTTATCAAACTGATCACTGGAGGTATGATTGTGTGGAGGGAAATAAGATTGTAAAAAGGTTTGGAATCAGTGATGCATGTTATATTGTTATTTGTCCTATAAGTAATGATGGGTTGGAATCAGTGATACATGTTTTTGGTGACCGTGATTCGACTAAAAAGGTTTGAGATTTGGTGGAAGGGTGGGATGATGTGAAATTACCGATGTGATTTCCATGTGATTTAATGGATTGTTTGGAGAACACTCCATTGAAGAAGGATAAGATAAGAAAGAGATAGGGGGGGGTCCATTTTCTATGTTGTTTGATGCGCTATTTGAAAGCTTCAAAATGATATGGTGTTTATAAAAACTCGTCCTAAGAATGCAATGTTGTTTGATGATGTTATTTATTTTTCTTCTTATTGGTACTTGAATAGGAAAAATAAGTGCAGAATAACCAGGTTAGAGTGGCTAAAAAACCCTCTTTTAATTATGTAATATGTTTGTTTTTTAAGGTCGTGTAGTATCTTGCTAGTCGATGTTTGCACCCGTTAAAAAAAAGAATTATTATTTGATTGCTTAGTAAATGATCATAGTTCTGTATTTTTAACAGTAACCAATAAGTACTTTTGATCATAATTAATTTCTTAAGTTTTCTATACATATTTTTATGGTTAGTAAATAAAAGGTTTTAAGGTTCATCTTCTTTTGGATAATCGATGTACTACTAGACAATGACATTTAAACGACAAAGTCACAAAGTTATGAAATCCGTGTCCGGCTCTTAAAGTGAAAATATTAGGCCCGAATTTATTGACCCAAAAGGCCGAAACCATATGCATGTGCTTTATTAGAAAACTACGAACTCAAATTGGGCTTAGCCCCTCAAGGACCACACTTGAATATAATTTACTCAAGTCTCAAATGCGGGCTTTCTCACTTTTTTTTATAGAAAAAACAAATTTATAGATTTCATAAAGTGCATCATACTTTTATCAAAACACGCATTAAGACTAGAGGTGCACAAAATGGTTTTTTAACCCGAACCAGTTCGAACCTGACCCGAACCGGTTTGGTCAACGAAAAGTCAAAACCGGTTTGGCCCTAAACCGGTTCGGGTTAACCCGGTTTGGAGACAAGGAAATCCTTAACCTATTAAACCGGTTAGGGTTGGGTTGAAACCGGTTTGTGTGTTAAACCGGTTTTAATTAAAAAAATTGAATAAATTCAAATAAATTCGATATTTTTAATAAAAAATCAAAAAAAAATATAACAAATATAAAACATAAAGTGCAACGTTTATTAATATTTGGAAAATTCAAAAATTAAAAAACATGACATGATAAAATTATAAAATTGTAAAACATTACAAATGACAATATATATTTTTATTTTTTGGAATATTGATTGATTAATTTTGTGCGTTGTCTTCGGAACTGGAGCTTCGTAGCCTTGCATCTTCGGCTAGTTCTTCATCGGTGACTGGTTCAAATATTCCAAGATCAACCTCGTTATTGTGTATGATTTCTTCGGCTTGAATTTCGTCTTCGAGAGAAGTTTGGTTTTGTATCCTATCCATCGCATCCAAATGGTCCGTCAAGCAAATGCACATTTCCATCGCTAGGGGTGAGTCTAGTCCTTCGTATCGATAAGACCCTGCCACTAAAAGAAAACGCAGATTCCGAAGCTACCGTGGAAGCTTGGACGGTTAGTACATCACGGGCCATGACGGAAAGAATCGGAAACGAAGCTTCATTTTTTTTTCCACCAAGCCAAAATATCAAACTCCTCAAAAACGGTAGGAGGCATAAACGCTAAAAAGTTTGTGCCAATATACCTTCCGAGTTCGCTACTCTGGGTGGTACCTCGAGCCCGTTTACTAAATTCATTTAACATTTCGTTATATAAATTCAAATTAACATCTCTCGAGCTACCACTTGATGATGTACCCATTGTATTATGTGGAGTCGGAGTTGTACCATATTTATGTAAATAAACATCAAATAAATCTTGTAAACATTTGTTAAAATATGTTTTTGTGTCTTGTGCAAAATGAATGTTTTCACTATTCAAATTCAAAGCATAAGTAATTCTATCAATCAACGTTTCAACCCCGAAAACATTTATGGTAGGGTTTAACGCGGCGGCACAAGTTATAACGGGAGGCATTTCTTTAAAATATTTTACTAATTTTTCTTTCATCAATTCTATCATTTTTGTAAAAAGATTGCTTTTATTTTCAAGTTCATACAACTTGTTAGCCATTAAATATATTTGTTTTAGAGTTAATGGACATGTGGGATAATAAATACCGGATAAAAAAGTGGTGGTGGTTTTGAAAAACTTCAAGCAATTCGGTTACGTATTTTAAAATGTCCCAACTCGTAAACGGAAACTTTAGAATTTACGATGAGGTTTTGAGGCAAGCATTTCATGAAATATTTCTAAAGTTTCTCTTTGTCGTAAAGCGCTATAAAACATATTATAAGTCGAGTTTCATCTTGTCTCGACGTCCCAATTCGGACTAAGCAAAGATTATTCGTTTCACGACAAAATCTAATATAGTCATGGTTTTATTTTTTTTGTTACTAAAAATATCTTTAAGCATTAGTTGAAAATCATATGTTAAGTTTGAAACTCTTCAATTGCAAGCCCGGCTTGCATCGCCAAGTTAATGATGTGTGCGACACATCGACTATGAAAAAAAACGCCATTGCAAACCGGTTTATATTTAATTTTTAGTTTTTGAACCGCATTTGTATTATTAGATGCATTATCAAAAGACATTGAAAAAAGTTTATTTTGTAATTTAAATTCGGTTATAACACCATCTAATATATAAAATAAATTTTCGCTGGTGTGTGAATATTCAAATAAGTCAAACGCGATTGTACGCTTCATCATTTGTCACGTTTTGGGATCAACCCAATGCGCGGTAACGCAAAGGTACGAATCTGGTATACCATGTGGAGCCGACCAAACATCGGTGGTTAACTTTACACCGGCTTCCAAATTTTCAAAACCTAAAATTAATTCTTTTTTTGCTTTTTTCCACATTTTTATACAATCTTTCCCCAAAAACGCACCACACATCTTGCACCGAGCACGTTCCTTCCCGTTTGACAACAAACATAAATCGTAATTGCACCAAATTGTCGGATTTCTCGTTGTTGGTCGAATTTCCACAACGCTAACTTCGTTTGAGGAACCACCAACACTTGACATGGTTTTTTTCTTTGAGAGAGTTTAGTGCACGTTTTTGAGCGGTTAAAGCGCGGTTTTAGAGATTATAGAGTGTAAAGAGATGTGTGATCAACTCTAAAAACCCCCCACCTATTTATAGTGTTTTAAGGGTGTAAATGGGGCCAAATTCGACTCTAACGGCTATAAATCCGTTGAGTAACGGCTCTTTTTTTCAGCAAAAAAACCGGTTTAAATACCGGTTTTCTGAACCGGGTTGGGAGAATCGGTTCGTAACCTGGTGGGCTCCAGAATATGACAAATCGGTTTGTAACCGGCGGTTTCACTCGGGTTTGAATCGGTTTAGTTTGAACCGGTTTTCGGGTTATGCCCGGTTTGAAATTTCAAACCGGTTTTTTTGCCCATCTCTAATTAAGACCTTCTCTAATGGTCCTATGTGGGCCAAAATCCTTGGGCCCGTATGGTTTTTTTTAACTGTGAGTTTTATTAGAAACATACCCAAACCTTAAGACGAGGGGGGCAACAAACCAAAGGTCAACAAACCAATTACATCAAATCAAAATTACACCATTTTCTCAAGAGATAGATTTAACTCTAAATCTATTAGAAAGCCACAAAAACCCCAAAGATTTAATATTAAGAATGATATCTTCAATCTTGATGCTCCTGTTAGAAAACCTCTTGTCATTCCGAGCTAGTCGAAGACACCAACAAGTGATCATGATAATACCATGGAAAACCTCTTTAGCCATCTCTTTCAGTCTGACGTTCTCATGTAACTCCAACAAATCTTTCATCGAGAAAGCATAAATAGGGGGGACACGACACCATTTACTAAGATAGTGCCATACAATCGAGGCGACATAACACGAAGTCATCATATGGACAGCCGATTCCGGGCCAGACTCACAGGTCGGCAAGTTTGATCCCCAATATGAATGTTTCTTTTATTTAGCGCCACAAGAGAAGGGATCCTATCAAGCTCCACCCTCCAAACGAAGATATCACACTTCAAAGGCACCCATTTGGACCATTTCATATCAAATCTACAATCATAAACCCTGTCATTAATAATGAGATGTTTCGTAGCTTTAACCGTAAAAATACCGGACTTATCTCCCATGAAATTCCATTTATCTTTGGAGTTAGAAAGTTGAGTAGATGACCACAAAGCGTTGCACTGAAGCCATTCAGCAACTTCCAGATCAGTGAAAATAGCCGCTTCCAATTCCATTGCCCCAAAAACTGCCTAATCGCCTCATTGTACCTATCTTTAACCAAACATCTCTTTTCTTTTCCAAGCGAAAAGATACTAGGGAACTACACTCTAAGGGGTTGAACACTGATCCAGGGATCGATCCAAAAACGAAGATCGTCTCCCCTTCCAACAACTCCCATGAAAAACTGTTGCAAGTGATTGCAAGAGATGGCAATTTTTTAGTCTAGCGCCATGATATTTTTCCAAACCCCGGTGAGTTTTTTCTTAACTGGCATAATCTACCAGGCCCTATTAAAATCATGATACGCATCAATTACCTTCTTAAAGGAATTAAGAATCAAAATTGGAATTGAAATAGAAATATGATAAAATTTGAATTAATTCTAGTGAAAATTTATAATGTGTTTGGTTTGTAAATTTAGAACATGATTTTGGAATGTTTATGAAAGCAAATTACATAATTACCCCACTTTTTTCATATCCGCATGCACAACGAACACTGTGCATCACAACTTCTTTCTTCTCCACGATGGCTTCTCAAAATGATTTGGCTCTTCAAATTTTGAAAATCTAAACATTGGAAATCTAAATGATGGCTTCTCGGGAGTGTTTCGATTTGGGTATAGCAATCGAACCCATATGAATTTCGATTCTTCGATTTGGATTTTGAATCCTGAAATCGACCATTGTGATTTCGATTTTGTATCTGATTTCAAAGTTAAAAATGGGTAAATATGAAATTTTAAAGTTTTAGAGAAATAAGGGTAAATGGTTATCTCTTAAATTATTTTTAATAAAATGAATATATATGATATTATTACACGTTTGTAAAGGTACATACAATATTTTTAGGTTAAGTTAAATACATATTATATTTTTCAAGTTTTTAAGTGTATATGTGATATTATGGCCTTTTTTCCTAATATCGATTTGTCAGTTCTGACATTTTCTTATTTTGATTAAATGATAATAAAAGTAAATTGCATAGATCATCTTAATACCTACTTATTGTTAAAGTCATATTTAATTATAACATTAATATACACCCGGATTTGAACTGGGGAAAAAGGATTTGCAGTCCCCCGCCTTACCACTCGGCCATGCCGCCAAAACGATACACATTAGGATAATTTCCCTTTTTGGGTTGGATTACTAAATTTTAGTTTATTGTACTTACATCACTTTTTTAATTCTTTTTCTAAATTTATAATTTTTTCTAAATTTAGAAAATTAGAAAAGAAACTTTTTTTCCCATTTTGATTATATTTGATCTACCCTGATTATATTATACAGTATCTCAAAATACACAATGATAATATTCAAGGAAGAACTCTGACGGATGATAATCTTGATACTTTTTATTTTGTTGTGGCAATTAATCCATTATTAACTTTTTTATATATATGCAGAAGAAGCTCTTGGTGAATATTTTGTTTCTACAAATAACTAACAAAAAGACGATTTGCTTTTAAAACTTGAAATCAGTTAACAACTTATCATATAACTTTGTTAGTTTAGATGGTAGGTAAAATCCAAAGTTTTATGATATTCGATTAGAGTCACTTTGTCTTCTCCTCATGTTGAGGAACATTGAACAAAAATGATAAATTACATACATCCAATAAATCAAACAAAACACCAAATGTCACATTTGGTTTTCTCGATATAAAAGTGTGTCATCATATAACACCAATCAAAGCATTCCAAAAAGGAAATCCACCCCTAATTCTTACTCTTGTTTGTCCCACCCTTACCCTACACTACCCCTACCCATACCCCACCCCCACCCCCACCCTAGACCTTCTTATACCATTGTGGGAGTTTTACCATTTTTTATACCAGATATTTGTTATTTTCTATTTAGTGTTGTCACTTTCAACTCATCTGCCCACACCCAAAGGGTCCCTTTGTGCTTTACCAGTTGTACCATGGTAATATTTGTATAAATAATGTGGTTCACTGTAAAGCTGTGATTGTGAACAATACAAAGATACCCTCTTCCCACTCCAGGACCACCCATTTCAATCAAACTTCTTTTGAACACCCCATCACACACACACCAAAATGATAATAATAAAAATAAATAACTGACCATTAAATAATTTTATACAAAATCATGATTCAAATAAATTAACAACCATATGGTATCACAATAGTAAGAAATTATGATTTATGTATGCATATATTTGTTTGTTTTTGTTGAAGAATAAAAGTTAAATAATATATATTACAACAAAGGCAATCCACTTTAAAACCATGCTATTATATCCACTATGGTTTGTCTACTTAGTAGTTAAAGACACATGTTTAAAAAACATAAAGTTAATATAAATGTCGATATTAACGATTAGTTAGTTATTTTTTATTTGTCAGTTAAGTTTACCTATGTTTTAAATGAATAACTAAATCTAATTAATGAACATATATATTTTAACAAACAAGCATGTCAACCCTCTAATTTATCGTCTAAAACTTGTATCTTATCGACAAAATGACAAGTATTGTTATCTGTTAAATGGTTATCCTTAACTGAGCATACACACGACAAAGAAACTTACACACACACATATATCGTTGGATATGTTAGATTACAAATGTACATAAATAAAAAACCATTTATGTATTTATTAGGGTATCGAACAAGCATAAACATTCGAACGATATAAGTATTCTAAGTATACTTCAGTGTATTCAACGGCAGATACTCTTCTTCTAGACATTGATGATATTTGATCACCATAAACTACACTATAGTTTCTCAGAATGTATTCACCGATGAATACTCTATATTTTCTAACAATGTATTCACAGATAAGATAAATAAACTATAGTTTCTAATATACCAGTAAAAACACACACCGTGTTTTTTACTTTAATTATGAACCACGCAGCATTTTTCTTTAGTTATGAAAATACCACTTGATAAAAAATTGCCTCATTTGTTATAATAGTTTCTTAAATTTGTATGCCTAACATGTCCATGTTGGCATATAAGTTATTTAGTTTCCTAAATTTGGATGAGTTCATATTTAGTAAGTAGATCACATGAATACTATTCTAGGATCTCACGTAAATGCATCAATCATTGTAGTGTTTATGATCTTCAGTTTTTGTTTAAATATTTATATTTATATTTAAAAGGTAAAGAAAAAAAGATGGGTTGTTTTAGACAATCGCAGTCAAATCTTAGGCGAATCCAAAGAAAGAGATTGGACCACGTGTAGGGTCAAGTCATGCAGATGTCTTTAAGTTAGTATGTAATTTTAGGTGAGATGGTGATGTGTCATCCCGCTGGCTAACAGCAGACACCTTCATTCTGTTTATTTTATTATTTATCTTCACTATTATTTATTGTACCTATTTGCGATTAAATACGTTACAGAAATGATATGAAAGGAGGGAAAATTCCCGTGAAGTATCATTAATCAACTGTATACAATACTATAGATACATGAGGATATCTAAAGGGCTAAGATATATTATATAATAGGTTTGACTTATCTAGTAATCCTATTATAAATTTTATGCAACACTCGAGCATGTTCAATGGCGATGGTTTCTAAATTTTAAATCAATCTCAACATGTTTGATACATTGGTGATGTATCAGCTTACTCGAAAAAGATACTAAAAGGATACCGTAACAAAGTTATCAAAAAAAACAAGAATTAATTAGGAGAGAGGGCAATTCACATTAAAGAGGAATCTTATGAAATCGAGTTGATTCAACAACATTAGCCATGACTCAATATTCAGCTTCTACACTGTAAATAGATAAAACATATGTACTTTTTGAGGACCATGATAAGGACTATTATTAGGGAAGATATAATACTCATGGGTGTAAACGAATCGAACTGAGCTCAAGCTTGATTCATTCAACTTAATAGAGTTCGAGTTCGGCTTATCCCAGACTATTTATCCAAAGCTTGATCTCGGCTCATGAGAAAGTTTTCAAGCTCGAGCTTATCCCAGACTATTTATTATCTATAAACTATTTAATTATTTTATTTATATAAATTATTTTATATATATATATATATTTAAATATATAATTTTTCTATATGACATAATATACATTATTTAGTTACTTTATAATAATTATATATAATAATATTTATATAATATATATATATATATATATGAGTTATTTGCACAATGGGCCCATTTGGTTTGGTCAAATTGCACGCTTGGTCTCCGTGTTTTAAAAATTACAAACTTAGTTCAACCGTTTATAACCTGGTTGAGTCTTTAGCCCTTGACGTTAATACCAACTAGTTTTTAATGAAAAATTAACATATGTGTCATCCACGTTACTTACGATTGCAAATTTAACTCTAAAAATAATTAAAATCAGGAAAAAAAAAGTACAAAATTCGTAAAAATTACTAGCTTTAATTCATTTTTAGGATTAAATTTGCTATCGTACGCCCTCAGCGGTCCGCTACCGACCTGACGAGCTAGAAACCCTAATTCAGCAGTTTCTATATATTTGGACGTGTTTTAATGATTGGTATTGTTGATTTGTGGCCTGAGGCGACTGAGGAAGACAGAAGAAGAAGTTTGGAGCTTTAAGAACACACGGATTTGAGTATTGAAGCTTGTTCTCGGTTTGCTACAATTCGGTTTATGCGTTTTCTTCCATTACAAAACTTAGAACGATTTTGGTTATGTTTATTTACCATGTTATGCTATTTTCCAGTGCTACAAGTAGTTAATCTCGTTAGCTACCTAGGTTTGATGATTGCTTTCATGTTTTGACACTATATTTCAGGTTTTAATCGTATGATTCATTGTGATAATCTTAGAATCTTGTTCTTTAAGACATGTGAATGATTATGAATGTTGTTACTACTTTATAATTAATGCCTTCTTCGTCTTGTTATCTAGCTTGTTTTGTTCCTTCTAGGTTGAATTTTGCATGCTAGAATCACTAGTTTGTGTTTTGATCTTTAGACAGTGACTGCTTTTACCATCGGTTGATAAAGTAAGATAATGCTGAAATGAATAAGGAAAAACTTGTTATTGTTGGCAACTTGTCAGTAGTAAAGAGTGATGGTAAATGTTGTTGATGATGATAACTTGCTAATGATCGCAAAGGAGTCCAAGACATAAGTTACTACTAAGGCTGTTGATGATCAAAGAACAAGTTACTGTTGATAATTAGCATGTTGCTAACAGAGGTCAACTATTGATGATGACGACCAAGTTGTTGAGCAAGTTGATGAAGACATTTTCCTAATGTTTACGAAGCTGTTGTCAATAGAGAGAAAAACACGTGCAATCGTAGTAATTATCTCATGGACTAGTAAGAGAATTATGTAGAAATTGTATAAATTCAATTGTAATTGTAACCCTAAAAGTGTTACAATCATTCTAAGATTAAATTGAATTTAGACGATTATGAGATATTCTTGTGTTCTCAGTTTTCTTGATCTTGGATCAAGCAGTGTTCTTGGTTAATTGATTAATGAGAAGATAAATTGATGATCATTTCTAATATTTGCCAGATGAGATAAGTGTTCACTCCTTTGAAAGTAAGTTAGGGTACCATCTGATTTTATTCGTCACGTATCACGTAAAATAAAAATAAAATAATTTATAATATCATGTAACATAGAAAAAAAAAACATAAAACGTTGTGTTAACCGTTACGTCCTAGATCAAGCCTGTATTTGCAGCGTTGCCCTCTGTAGACTTCAATTTTTTTATAGTGAAGCGTTACGAGGGTGCACACTTAAATTATGAACCGTTGTGACTTGTGAGTGATGCCATTAAATCCGGAGATGGGCTCGTGATCATTATTTGTAGCCCAGAGTGCATCTGAATATGACAAAAAAACAGAGATCGTGATACCAAGTTTTATGTGGCCCGAAATATCGCCACAAAACTAATTTAGACTTTTAGTTATAGCGGAAAACGTTTTTTTTTTCAAAACAAAATAGATATTTAAAAAATGTACTAGGTTTTTTTTTGCAAATTTATGATTTGTATTTTTGTATAAAATCTATAAATCATATTTGGGTTATAAACTTTGACCATTTTAGCTTGTTCTAAACTTTGACTATCTTAATTTTATTGTAAACTTTCATAAAAATTTATCATATAAGCTTCTTTTGTTGAATTCGATTATTTTAACATTTTTACAACGGTTTTACCATTTCCTATAAGGTTTATTAAACTTTAACCATTTCAAAAAAAAATATTAACTGTGGCAAAAAAATAAAATTATTTAATCAAAAATTATTTTAACAACTTTTCAAAATTTTATGATCATTAACACTATGATAATATAAATTTATTTAATGATAATTTTAAAGAAAATTAGTTGACGTATTTTTTTATGAAACTATAGAAAGATGATAAAACAAAATATAGTTGTATAATGGTAAGGTGATATTGTTGGGCGAAACTCCTTAGTTTCGCTTATGTGTGTCAGCGAAACTAGTTAGTTAGCTTCGCTTTTAGCTTCTAGTATATAAGCATTTTTCTAATTATTATTTGAGTTATCAGTCAAAATCAATTGGCATCACTAATGCATTACCACAAGTGCAAGGAGGGATAGGCTCGATGACATTGAGTTCATCCCAAATATACTTGATTTAGGTGAAGAAAGTGGCAATGTCATCATTTACTCAAGACATATCAGAAAGACTCTTCTGTAATTGATAATAACTTGCCTCATTACTTTGACCATACCTGTCAGTTAACTCGTACAAAAGCTAACGAGCAGTTTCAACATAAAGAACACTCTCACTGATATTGTGACAATCCGGACTTTTTAGACTAACCTCATTAGTAAACTCCATTAAATCCTAACTTATTTAACTCAATTCAAATCTCAGGGACTATTTCTGCCTATATTCAAACTAAAATACATGGAAACCTCAGGGATTAATTCGGTAATTAACCCAAAGTTGATTCGGTTGACTTTTCAAGTCAAGATTTCATGATTTAATTCGTGTTTGACTTTTTAAAAGTCAAATCGTATGTTCTTAAGCTTAATCCGCAAATTTTAGCCAGTCTCTGTTTGAATTCGTAACTAAAATAAACCTTTATAGCAATTACGACCATCATGGAGTCTTTAATCATCGACATTACGTTCGAATTAATCTCAATTATGGCTAATAAAGTCGTAACCGTCGACCACGATCGCACCTCTATCAAATTCGTCCATTCCTGTTATTTCTCTCACAAATCGATCCTCTGCATACGTTATACGAGTCTCATAGAAGCTTTTGCATACGCTAGTTCGGTCGGAGAAGCTGCAGGAGTCACCGGAGGCCAACCTTTTCATCGTCGGTGTCGGTTTTGATCGAACACCTTCAATTCGAACTCCTTTCTGGTAATTGTTTTCATCCACACTTTCTTTTTTGTTTATGGATTGAGAGCCCTAAGTTAATTTAATCTGTTAACATCGAATTGTTCAAGATCATTAACCTAAGGTTCATACGAAAACGCATTTGGGGGTTTTGATCCTAAGCAGCACCTCAATCAAATTAATCTATACCATTAGTTTCGCAATCTCCTGTTTAGTAAAAGCCCCATGGTTTTGATCCATAATCTTATAGAAATTGATCAAATTGATTCAAGATATAACCTAGGGTTTTTCGGTTCTTAATCGAGTAATTAAACTATCCTAAACCCGATGATTTTTCAATTAAACCTAACCACATAATCGCTTTTGCTTGATTAACAAAACCCCTATGTATTTTACATCGATTGTTATCAGATTTGTGGGAATTGGGTTTGATCTTGGGTTCGGTTCACGCAAAAATATAAGGGGTCAGATTGTTTGACTGTTAAAACCATTTAAAGGTCATTCCAGTCGCGATACCCTAGCGTGCGGGACTGGTTAAGTGTGTGTGCTCGTGGGGAGGAGACCCGGGTTTGAGTCTCCCCACCACTGTTTTGGTTTTTATTTATTTTCTAGCCATTGTTTTAATATTAAATCAAACCCTATATTATTATATTAAAATATTTAAACCGGAAAAACCTCCTGTAGGCTCGGGTTTTGCCTTGTATCTTGTATTATTATTATTATTGCATTTAAAAATAATATAATATTTTCAACCCGTTATCTCAATTAAAAATGATATATTTATATATTATTATCATTTCGGTTATAAACTTCGTGTGACGTTTTAAAGAAATAAATAATATAATTAATTATATTATTCAAACTCGTATTTATCCTCGAATAAATTAATAGTTTTATTATTTGTGTGTTAAATCTAAAAATAATATATATTATATTATTTTTCGTAGGCCATTAATTAATGGCGAAAGCGCTCAAATATATTTATTATATATTATTTGTCATTCGTCGCGAAACGTATTTATCCTAACTTAGAAATCCGTATTCCCGTGGACACGTCCGTCCACTCGTTGATCTTTAGAACGTTCCTCTTAGGACGTTCTCATTCTGTGTCGTCGTCACAATTCCTATTTTTATCCCTAATAATTATGTTGTAATTCTAGGGCATTCGTGAGCCGTGTCGGGCTAACGCTTGAGATTTCAATCTCATACTTGTGTTATTACTACCTACGCAATCAGGTGAGTTTTCACGGCCCCTTTTTACTGCTTTTAAAATGAGGGAGGAAACATGACGTAAACACTTTTTTTGATTTTTGTACTTCATTATGTATCACTTGTTATGACTATGCGTAAACTTTATCATGAAAGTCCTCACATCGAACCGTTTAAATATGAGTATAGCGAGATATGTTGGGTGGTAGTACTGGGTTTGACAAACCTCACCCGCGTTAGTCGCGCTAACTCGATTAGATATCGAACGGGTGCAATATTGACCTAAACGTGCACCATGGTTGATAGGCCTGGTGGGAAGCATTCAAACAGTCAGTTTACGGTTGCGAGCGTAATAGCAAACATGAACATGGGTTAGCTACCTGTTGATATATATATTGATTGTACAATAAATCTGGTAAACGTTTATTTATATATTGAAACATGTGAACTCACCAACCTCGTGTTGACATCTTTTCTTACATGTTTTCTTAGGTCGCTAAGATAAGGCACAGGTGCACATATAGGACATGCATGGAGTCCTATTTTTGAATTATATCTTATTACATTCGGATTGTTTTTATTTATGTTTGGACTGTTTCCGTTTATGTTTGGACTAGACTTTTTAGGCGCGTTTGTTTTGCGCATTTACTTTCTTTAAACGCTTCCGCATTTACTTTGATAGTTTATTATATTTCATTTTAGTCTCATATAGTGTCGTTCAATGTAACTAATGACTGAGATCCTGGTTTGTCACTTCCCAAACGGTAAAACTCCGTTAGTTGAAATTAGGGGTGTGACAGATATTTCTAGATAGAATGTTAAGAATCCAGGAAATGACCATGTCATTACACCTAGAGGTGGGCAAAAAAACCGGTTTCAAACCGGGTCACCGGAATCCGACCCGAACCGGTTTCACGACCAAACCGGTTTCACCCAACCCAATCCGAGACCCGATCCAAACCCGTAGGTGTGTAACCAGTTTTAAAAAAAAATTTGGAGGCCGGTTCTTAACCCGACCCGAACCGGTTTCACCCTCAAACCGGTTTCGGGCCCGACCCGGTTCTCAAACCGGTTCGGAACCGGTTCGAACCGTTGGGATTTTCGATTTTAACGGCTTTATAGCCGTTGGAACGGCTATATGACCGTTTTTTTTTGGTTTTTTTGTATTTTGGAGCCCCTATAACTTGTATAAATAGGTGTGGGTTGTATTGGTTCAACCACACAATTCCAAAACGCTCTCATTTCTCAAAAACGCTCTTATTTCGCAAAAACGCTCACGCTCGAAAGTCGAAACTCTCAAAATGGCAAACGAATCTCAACAATGTAATATTGTTGGTGCTTCTCAAAGTGTTAGTGCTCCCACGGTGTGCGGGTTATTCCTACAACAAGGAATCCCAATGTTTGGCAACATTTCGATTTATGCGAAATGTCGAATGGTGGTCATAAGGCTCGATGCAAGTTGTGCGAGCATTTTTTTGGAAAAGACGCAAACACAACTTTGAAGAATCACATTGAAAAAAACTATTGTTCGGTTATAAAGGCTCAAGCTTCGCAAGGTCAAGCAAGTATGACAACCGAAGGTAATATTTTTGCGTATAATGTTGACTTGGTTCGGGAGAGGATGGCGCATTTTGTGATTCAAGAGAGTCTACCTTTCAAACACTTTGACAACGAGCGTTTGACTCGGCTTATTCAACAAATGCTCCAACCTCGCTACACTCATGTAAGTCGTGCTACTCTTAAACGAGATTGTATAAATATGTGGAAAAAAGCTAAAGTAGAAATAATAAATGAATTTGAAAATTTAAAAACCGGTATTAGTTTAACTTGTGATGTTTGGTCGGCTCCCCACAATTTGCCGGATTCTTACATTTGCGTTACCGCTCATTGGATAAATCCGGAAAGTTGGCAAATGATGAAACGTACTATTGCGTTCGATATTTTTGCATACCCCCACACCGGTGACAATTTATTTTATATTTTAGACAAAGTTATAAGAACTTTTAAAATAGAAACAAAAGTTTTTTCAATATCGTTTGATAACGCCTCGAATAATACCGTCGCGGTAAACCAACTTATTTTAAAATATAACCCGATTTGTAATGGTATTTTTTTTCCATAGCCGATGTGAAACACACCACTTTTAAAAATAAAACTTTAACGTGCGGAAGTCTTAAACCCAGAAATTTTTTTTTTATTTTTTTTTTTACCTGTCGCGTACCGCGACTCATACGTGCCACCCCCGTCGCGGACCGCGACGGGACCTTTTTCACAGAAAGTTTCAGTTTTTCTGCAGGTTTCAGCACTTAACCAAATATCCAACATTTTTCAAACCTTCAAGACATTAAAATTCCCAACACTTGGGTTTTGACCAAAAACACATCAACAACAAGTAAATACACTAAAACATCAATTGTGTATCAAATTTACATCCATCTACGAGGGTTTTCCCAAAAATCCCCAAAATACCAAAATGCATACGAGAACCCTTCACGCCTTGGACTTGACTTGGACTACTTCAGAGCCTTTCCTACAACCATATAAACATATCATCATTAGTAATGAGATAAACATAACCAACAAGTATTTACAACTTGTTGTCACCCTTTTCACCCATTTGACCCGTTAACACCCATTTGACCCATTAACACCCATTTGGTCAATTAAGGATTTCATACACTTGTATATCACCTACAAGTTACTTTCATCAATTCAACATATCACCATTAGTAATGAGATAAACATAACCAACAAGTATTTACAACTTGTTGTCACCCTTTTCACCCATTTGACCCGTTAACACCCATTTGGTCAATTAAGGATTTCATACACTTGTATATCACCTACAAGTTACTTTCATCAATTCATTATCACTTTTCCATTTCCATTTTGGCACGTAGGCCATAACTTCATATCCCAAAGGATACGAGATCATAACTCCATAACTATTCTATCCATTATGGTACTTAGACCATAACTCCATATCCATTCTATCCATTATGGTTCATAGACCATAACTCCATATCAACATATCCATTATAGTATAATTACTATAACTACATTCCTTCAATTATGCATACAATTTCATGCTCATTCATACCACATAACAAATTATGCAACTTTACACATTATACATACAACCTTGCATAAAACTCATTTATCCTCGTTTCATTTATGATCAACACATGATCCATTTCCATTATAGCTTAACACTATAACTACATTCATTCATTGTACATACTAAATCATTCACAATTTATCATATCACAAGTATGTACACAATCACATAACACATAATTCACAAAATTCACCATTTATCATCAATACTAAGTAAGTGCGTAGGCACTTACCTTTCGGGTTAGAAGATCCCGCACCGCTCTCAAGCTTTACAATTTGATTACCTAAACACATTCGCCTAGTTTAGTAATCTAACATATACCAAAATTTCATTACATTTGAGTTCACAACTCAATTTCCCAATTCCAACCCAAATTGACCCGTTTGGGTTATCCTCATAACCAAACACCCTCTTTCACCACAAACTCACCTACTTGAGTTTCATTAACTTACTCTTAACACTAATTCTTCTTTCAAAAATTATTATTAAGTTAATTTGGTGTTTGTTCTAGTGTCTAACATCTTAAAAACACTTAATCTTCATTAATTCACCATTCTAACATTATGACCCAAACACCCCCAATTTTCACCATATGAACCCTAACTTCTCATAATCAAAATCAAAGGGTTCTAGGATGTTAATCATCATTCTTTAACTTTAGTTTAGCTAGATTATCAATAATCTAACACTAATTCATCACATGCATACTCGATTTTCGGATTTCTTCAAAACCCACCAAATATCACATTCAAAGTGAAATCAAAGGAAAGAAATCACTTACTTGATGTTAGGAGAGTGATGTGCAAGCCAAAACCCCAACAAATCAAGCTCTAAATGCACGATTTGAGCTTCAATTGAGATTTCTCCTTTTGCTTCTCTTGAACATAAACGACCTCAACAACACAAATGAGGTTTATTTTGACTTTTGCTAGTCAATATGGCAGATTTTGCCATTTACACATTTGGCCCCTTAACTTCCATTTCACTCATTTCATTCTATAGTTAGTTAAAACTAACATAACTTCATTATTAACTTGAAACCTACTTATTTCAACTTATTTCATAAATATTATTTTCACCATAATATTTATTAAAATGCTTTATTTATCTGAAAACGAAACCCGGATTTTGGTTCGTTACAAATCACCTCCCCTTATTTGGGTTTCGTCCCCGAAACCCGACTTCACATAAAAGGTTCGGATAATGTTTAAGCATTTCTTCCTCGGTTTCCCAAGTCATTTCCGCTCCCTTTCTATGTTTCCACCTCACCAAAACTTGGCTAATCTCTTTATTGCGCAAACGCTTCACTTTTCTATCCAAGATTGCCACCGGTTCTTCAACATAATTCAACTTTTCATCCAATTCGATATCGTCCAAAGGGACAAAAGTAGATTCATCCGCCAAACACTTTCGCAAATGAGACACATGAAATGTGTTATGAAGTCTACTTAGTCCCTCCGGTAGCTCCAAACGATAAGCTACCGTACCCACCTTTGCTATTACCTTAAACGGCCCGATGAAACGAGGACTTAACTTTCCCCGTTTCCTAAACCGTATCACCCTTTTCCAAGGAGAGACTTTCAAAAGCACAAAGTCTCCCACTTAAAACTCAATCGCCCGCTTCCTATTATCCGCATAAGACTTTTGGCGATCTTGAGCCGCCTTCAAGCGTGCTCTAATTTGGTCAATACTATCATTAGTTTCCTTGACCACTTCGACACTACCAAGCTCCCGTTGACCAATCTCACCCCAACACACGGGTGTTCGGCACTTTCTCCCATACAATGCCTCAAAAGGCGGCATACCAATACTAGAATGGTAACTATTGTTGTAAGAGAATTCCGCCAACGGTAAATGGTCGTCCCAACTACCTCCAAAATCCAAGGCACACGCTCGCAACATATCCTCGAGCGTTTGAATCGTACGCTCGCTTTGCCCATCCGTTTGTGGATGATAAGCGGTGCTGAGGTTCAACCTTGTCCCCATATCCTCATGGAATTTCTTCCAAAAACGAGAAGTGAATCTCGTATCACGATCCGATATAATCGACACTGGCACACCATGACGTGACACAATTTCCTTCACATACATTTCCGCCAATCTATCCGAAGAATATGTTTCCTTTATAGGAAGGAAATGTGCACTCTTCGTCAACCGATCCACTACTACCCATATCGCATCATAACCCTTTCGAGTTTTTGGTAGTTTAGTGATCAAATCCATGGTTATATTTTCCCATTTCCAAAGCGGTATTTCAAGCGGTTGAAGCTTTCCATACGGCTTTTGATGCTCCGCCTTAACCCTTAAGCATGTGAGACACTTCTCCACATACTTAACAATATCACGCCTCATACCCGGCCACCAAAAATGACACCTCAAATCATAAAACATCTTCGTGGCCCCCGGATGGATAGAATATTTGGATTTATGCGCCTCGTCAAGAATAGTTGTCAAGACACTTGACAACCTAGGTATCCAAATTCTATCAAAGCATGTCTTCAAACCCATGCTATTTTCACCAAGCTTATCAACATAAGAAATCATCCGTTCCTTCTTCAAGTCCCCACCAAGTGCTAACACTTGGGCCTCCCGGATTTCATCAATAAGAGATGATGAAATTGTCATCGTAAATGACTTCACCTTGATAGGTGAATGATTTGACTTCCTACTAAGCGCATCCGCCACAACATTCGCTTTACCCGGATGATAAAGTATCTCACAATCATAATCCTTAACCAATTCAAGCCACCGTCTTTGCCTCATATTGAGGTCCTTTTGGTCAAAGAAATATTTGAGACTTTTGTGATCCGTGTAGATCGTACACTTAGCACCATACAAATAATGCCTCCAAATCTTGAGCGCGAAAACCACGGCTGCAAGCTCTAAATCATGGGTTGGGTAATTCACCTCGTGAGTCTTTAATTGCCTAGATGCATAGGCAATCACTTTCCCCCTTTGCATCAAAACACACCCTAACCCCGAATGTGAGGCATCCGAATAAACAACAAAATCCTCGGTCCCGTCCGGCAAGGATAAAACAGGCGCCTTAGTTAACTTTTCTTTCAAGAGTTGAAAGGCAGATTCTTGCTCGGGACTCCAAACAAACTTTGTCTCCTTACGAGTCAACTTCGTCATCGGCAAAGCAATCCGAGAGAAGTTTTCGATGAACCTCCGATAATAACCCGCTAACCCCAAGAAACTTCTAATCTCCGAAGGCGTCTTCGGTGATGACCATTCTTTAACAGCTATAATCTTGGATGGATCAACGGTAATTCCTCTTTCATTAATCACATGACCCAAGAATTGGATCTCGCGCAACCAAAATGCGCACTTGGAGAATTTAGCATAAAGCTTCTCCTTTTGCAAGACTTCAAGAATCTCACGCAAATGACAAGCGTGATCACCCTTGCTCCTTGAATAGATGAGAAGATCGTCAATAAACACAATGACCGAACGATCAAGGAACGGTCTACACACCCGGTTCATGAGATCCATGAAAAACAAAGGTGCGTTGGTCAAACCGAAATGCATAACCGTAAACTCATAGTGACCGTAACGAGTGCGAAAAGCTGTCTTATGAACATCCTCTTCCTTCACTTTCAACTGATGATACCCGGACTTCAAGTTAATCTTAGAAAACCATGACGCCCCTTGCAATTGGTCGAAAAGATCGTCAATCCTAGGCAATGGGTACCTATTCTTCACGGTCAACTTGTTCAACTCCCGGTAATCCATACACATCCTCATGCTCCCATCCTTCTTTTTGACGAAGAGAACGGGCGCACCCCAAGGTGAAACACTTGGGCGTATAAAACCCTTGTCAAGAAATTCTTGTAATTGCTCCATGAGTTCTTTCATTTCTGGCGGTGCCAATCTATAAGGCGCTTTAGCTACCGGCTTAGCACCCGGTATCAAATCAATTCCAAACTCTATCTCCCTATCCGGCGGAATCCCCGGTAACTCGTCAGGAAACACATCTACGAATTGGTTCACGACCGGTACATCGTGAATCTCCTTTACTCTTTCATTCACATCCGCGACACAAGCCATTACGCCTTGCACCCACGCGCCATGTACTTGGTCGCCTTCACATAATTGCACAACCTTACTTTACCCTTTTTATCACCTTCTATGTAGATGGACTCTCCCGACGGGGAAACAAGTTGGATCGCCTTCGGTCCACATAAAATACTCGCCTTATTCTTTGACAACCAATCCATCCCCACAATAACATCAAAATCTCCCATAGCCAAAGGAATCAAATCAATAAAGAAAGTTTCACCCCCCGCTCTCAACTTACAATCTCTAAAAATGTCAAAGACAAGGAAACTCTTATCATTAGCCGCTTCGATTTCTAAGGGTTCATCTAACTTGCTACTTACAAAAGAAGAATGCTTAACAAATTTCAAAGACACAAACGAACGACTAGCCCCCGAATCAAATAGAACTAGTGCAGGTAATGAGTTAATCTTGAATGTACCTGACACCACCTCCGAGTTGTTCTTTGCTTCCTCCGCAGATATGTGGAAAGCTCTACCCTTAGGCCTGGGTATCTCAACTTTTCTCTCGCTTCCACCTTGCTTCAAATCCGGGCAATCCGCCCTAAGGTGTCCTGGCTTGTAACAATTATAACATATACGAATCTGGCTTGGACACTGATTTGCCATATGCCCCGGCTTCCCACACTTGTAACAATTCGACGTTCCCTTCTTACAATCCCCATAGTGCTCCTTCCTACAAACTTTGCATCCTCGAGAAGAGAACTTGGTAAAAGGCTTCTTACTAGGGCTCCCGCCCTTTATCTTGCTCACCACTTGATCCACAATTTCCCTTTTCCTCTTCTCTCCTCTAGCTTCTTGCCTCCTCAACTCCACTTCCCTTTCCCGACACCTGTTTATCAAATCCACAAGCGTGGTGAAAGAAGATGGAGATATGCTATCTCTGAATTCCACAGTCAACATAGCATAAAATCTGTCAATCTTCGCCTTCTCGGTCGACACCACGTCCGGACAGAACTTGGCGCGATCAAAGAAAGCTCCAGCCAATTCATCTATTGACTCATTCTTTTGCCTCATGAGGAGAAACTCCTCAGTCATTCTATCAACTGCGGCTTGCGGGCAATGATACTTCAGAAAAGCCGCCTTAAATTCCTCCCAAGACATGGAGGTCACACCCAAAACACCCCTCTCCTTGCGGAGATTCAACAACCACTCCTTTGCCCTTCCAGTCAACAAAGGCACACTGAACATCACCCTATCCTCGGGCTTACATTTAGTAGTCTCAAAATTAGACTCCATATCCACAACCCACCTGTGGCTCAGAATCGGGTCCACTTGCCCGTCATATTCCTTGGGCTTAATTACCATAAACTCTTTTAGGGTACAACCCTGTGGCACCCTTTCCTTCTCCTTTAACACGTCTTCGAGGGTAAGCTTGATAGCCCCTCTCATTTCTTCCATTAACAAGGTTGTGGCTTGCTCGAAGGCCTTAGCCACTTCCTCTTTTATCATATCTTGGATTCTTGGATCCAATGGTTCATTACTTGCATCTTCTGCCATCTCTAAACTGAGAAAATGAACCACAAACACCTTAATACCCTTTCACTTTCAATACCCTAGGTATCCATTACACATTCACTATTATATGTATTAAGTATATATTTATCTACCTATATACATACATACATATATAACCACCTTCACCTAATCCTTGCAAATGTTCATTGTTATATGGCTATCATAAAGTCCCTTGCACATTTCGTCTTATTAAACATATTGGCCAGACATGTTTAATAATACGCCATGCCCAATTGTAATTACCATCTCCATATAACAGGTCACAAAACAAGTTTCGGCACACATAACACCTTAACAACATTCATCATACATATATACATATATACATACACCATATATATATATTATCATTTTATCAAATCATTACTAACCTTTCATTTCCGCAAGCTCCGAGTCTTAGTCAAGTCCTTCTTGGATTCTCGTATCATTCCTCCATATCAAGAGCATCCGGTTTGAGTTTAGTTTCTCGCACACCAAATCCCTCAAACCATTGCTCTGATACCAAGTTGAAACACACCACTTTTAAAAACAAAACTTTAACGCGCGGAAGTCTTAAACCCAGAAATTTTTTTTTTTTTTTTTTTTACCTGTCGCGTACCGCGACTCATACGTGCCACCCCCGTCGCGGACCGCGAGGGGACCTTTTTCACAGAAAGTTTTAGTTTTTCTGCAGGTTTCAACACTTAACCAAATATCCAACATTTTTCAAACCTTCAAGACATTAAAATTCCTAACACTTGGGTTTTGACCAAAAACACATCAACAACAAGTAAATACACTAAAACATCAATTGTGTATCAAATTTACATCCATCTACGAGGGTTTTCCCAAAAATCCCCAAAATACCAAAATGCATACGAGAACCCTTCACGCCTTGGACTTGACTTGGACTACTTCGGAGCCTTTCCTACAACCATATAAACATATCACCATTAGTAATGAGATAAACATAACCAACAAGTATTTACAACTTGTTGTCACCCTTTTCACCCATTTGACCCGTTAACACCCATTTGACCCGTTAACACCCATTTGGTCAATTAAGGATTTCATACACTTGTATATCACCTACAAGTTACTTTCATCAATTCAACATATCACCATTAGTAATGAGATAAACATAACCAACAAGTATTTACAACTTGTTGTCACCCTTTTCACCCATTTGACCCGTTAACACTCATTTGACCCGTTAACACCCATTTGGTCAATTAAGGATTTCATACACTTGTATATCACCTACAAGTTACTTTCATCAATTCATTATCACTTTTCCATTTCCATTTTGGCACGTAGGCCATAACTTCATATCCCAAAGGATACAAGATCATAACTCCATAACTATTCTATCCATTATGGTACTTAGACCATAACTCCATATCCATTCTATCCATTATGGTTCATAGACCATAACTCCATATCAACATATCCATTATAGTATAATTACTATAACTACATTCCTTCAATTATGCATACAATTTCATGCTCATTCATACCACATAACAAATTATGCAACTTTACACATTATACATACAACCTTGCATAAAACTCATTTATCCCTGTTTCATTTATGATCAACACATGATCCATTTCCATTATAGCTTAACACTATAACTACATTCATTCATTGTACATACTAAATCATTCACAATTTATCATATCACAAGTATGTACACAATCACATAACACATAATTCACAAAATTCACCATTTATCATCAATACTAAGTAAGTGCGTAGGCACTTACCTTTCGGGTTAGAAGATCCCGCACCGCTCTCAAGCTTTACAATTTGATTACCTAAACACATTCGCCTAGTTTAGTAATCTAACATATACCAAAATTTCATTACATTTGAGTTCACAACTCAATTTCCCAATTCCAACCCAAATTGACCCGTTTGGGTTATCCTCATAACCAAACACCCTCTTTCACCACAAACTCACCTACTTGAGTTTCATTAACTTACTCTTAACACTAATTCTTCTTTCAAAAATTATTATTAAGTTAATTTGGTGTTTGTTCTAGTGTCTAACATCTTAAAAACACTTAATCTTCATTAATTCACCATTCTAACATTATGACCCAAACACCCCCAATTTTCACCATATGAACCCTAACTTCTCATAATCAAAATCAAAGGGTTCTAGGATGTTAATCATCATTCTTTAACTTTAGTTTAGCTAGATTATCAATAATCTAACACTAATTCATCACATGCATACTCGATTTTCGGATTTCTTCAAAACCCACCAAATATCACATTCAAAGTGAAATCAAAGGAAAGAAATCACTTACTTAATGTTAGGAGAGTGATGTGCAAGCCAAAACCCCCACAAATCAAGCTCTAAATGCACGATTTGAGCTTCAATTGAGATTTCTCCTTTTTCTTCTCTTGAACATAAACGACCTCAACAACACAAATGAGGTTTATTTTGACTTTTGCTAGTCAATATGGCAGATTTTGCCATTTACACATTTGGCCCCTTAACTTCCATTTCACTCATTTCATTCTATAGTTAGTTAAAACTAACATAACTTCATTATTAACTTGAAACCTACTTATTTCAACTTATTTCATAAATATTATTTTCACCATAATATTTATTAAAATGCTTTATTTATCTGAAAACGAAACCCGGATTTTGATTCGTTACACGATGTGTTGCACATATTATTAATTTAGTTGTGCAAGATGGTCTTAAACACATTAACGATGTTAGGAATCAATTTAAACAAATGTTGCGTGACATTTTTCATACAAGTCAAAGAAGATATCATCGATATATAAAATTTTGTAAAGACGGGCAAACCGAATGTTTAGGTCCAAATTGGGACGTTTCAACACGTTGGAACTCAACGTGTAACATGTTCGAAAAAGCCATTCAACAAAAACGAAGTTTGCAAATGTTTCATGCCCAACAAGCAAGGCAAAAAAAAGTAACAAAATTTCCGACAACGGGTTGGGGTATCATTGAAGGTGTAGCCGATATGCTCCATATTTTTAAAACCGCTACAACCTATTTATCGGGAGTTTACTATCCCACAAGTCCTTTGGTTTTAAATCAACTTTTTTTAATGGTCGAAAAATTAAACGAATATTCCATGCGAGGCGGCGTATTTAAAGAAATGATACCGCCAATGAAAGAAAAATTTTAAAAATATTTTAAAGAAATGCCTTCGATTATTACTTGCGCCGCCGCCTTAAACCCGTGCTTAAATGTTTCGGGTGTTGAAACTTTAATTGAAAAAATAATTTACGGTTTGGATTTATACGAAGAAGACGTATTTTTAACGGATAGAGCAAAAACTATTTTTACACAAAATTTGTCTACTTTATTTACTGTTTATGTTGAAAAATATGGTACAACATCTACCGTTCATGAGCAATTTAGAAACGCTCCATCAAGTGCAAGTACTAGTCGGAGTTCAATGTTAAACTTATTTAATACTATACTTAATGAAAATAGTAAACGTTAACGGGGTAATACCCCAAGTAGCGAATTAGGTAGATATATCGGTTCGGATTTTTAACCGGTATGAATGCTCATAATTTTGAGACATTTGATATCTTGGCTTGGTGGAAAAGGAAGGAAAACCAATTTCCCGTCCTATCCGCTATGGCCCGTGATCTACTAACCGTCCAAGCTTCTACGGTAGCTTCGGAATCTGCTTTTTCTGTTAGTGACAGGGTTGTTTCTTTACGAAGAACAAGACTAACTCCGCCATCGGTGGAAACGTGCATTTGCTTAAAAGATTACTTAGACGCGGCGGAAAGAATACAACATATATCTTCCCTTGAAGGCGAACTCGAAGTCGAGGGAGAGATATACGAGGACGAGGTGGAAGGAGGATTGATTGAAGCAATCGGCGAAGACCTCCTACGAGGGAGTTCGGGATCCGACTAGTACCGACTACCCGGATTTTCAATATATCCACGAAGAAGACTTTTATATTTAATGTATTTTTAATTTGTAAACTTTTAATTATTTGTTTTGTAATTTCTAAACTTTATCTTGTATGTTTTGTAATTTTTAAGTTAAGTTAATATCTTTAACGGTTAATTTTTTTAAAAATTAACGGTGTTTTTTTTAAAAAAAATCCGGGTAAACCGGTTTGGGACCCGAACCGGTTTAGTAGCCAACCCGGTCCGATCCGGTTTGGTAGGGTTGGGTTCGATGATCCTTGAACCCGGTTCGTGACCCGAACCGGTTCGTACGTCGACCCGGTCCAAGCGGGTATTGCCCAACCCGACCCGGTTTTAAACCCGAACCGGTTTCGTTTGAAACCCGATTTGTACACCTCTAATTACACCTCTTCCACGAGCCAAGATTTGGAGAGATGGGAGGTATGGCAACAGACCCGTCAACAAAACCAATTTTAATCTTGACGGATAAGGCAATTGACATAGTGCGTTTCCATGACCCAAAAGCAGAACCGTCAAAAATCTTGTAAACGAGTAAAAGACCCGGATGATAGAGGAATGTAAAAACAATTGATTTGAGGAATGCATAGCCAAAATGACAGGAGTATCTGAAGTATTCGTCATGAACACGAACACGAAACGAAAAAGAGGCTCATTTCACTGAAAGGAAAGAAGTGAAATTAGCAAAAGAGCGAAAAAAAAAAGTAGAAAACGAAACTAAGGAGAAGCAAAACTAAACAAGAAAGAAACCAACTAGTTTCGTCTATTCAAGAACAGTTTCACCAGAACTGAAAAGAAGAGTTTCACCTTAACAGGCTCAAAACCCCAAACTCGAAGTTTGATGTCCATAAATCATCAAAACAAGAAAAAAGATCGAATAAAAGAATTCCTCTGGTAAGAATGATCAAAACCCCAAAAAACAAGTGAAATGGTTGAAGATAATTAGCGAAAAACGTGAAAAGGTAAAAAAACGAGACAAGAAACCACCAAAATCAAAAAAGATTTAAGTGGAAAACTCGTGAATGAATGAATACGGAGGAAGAAGAAATCACATAATCGAACAAAAATGTTATATACCATGCTGTGATAGTGAAATAAGAGTGAAAATGAGAGAAATAATTGAGAGAAAATTATTTTTTATTGATAACTCAAATAATTATTACAAAAATGTTTATATATTAGAAGTTAAAAGAGAAACTAATTTCATCCAAAAGACAGACTTGTCACTTGAATTCAAATACAAGGAGTTAAATCTCTAATATCTATGTAACATAAATAAAACTGTTTTTCTACTAGAATATATCTATATACTAGCTTTTTAACTTTATATATAAAATTTTATACAGTCTCATATTTATACAAAAGTTATTTAAGATATAAAAAATATTATTGTCTAAATTGATTTTCTGTTCAAATATATTCACATTATTATAATATTGAAAATAAGTTCTTAATATATTTTGTCGATCATCATTTATTTTTGGAAATATTACGTCAGTCTGTAATTTCATTCTCTGAAAAAAAAATTATGTCCTGTGGCTTTTACAGCGATAAATGTAAAAGACACCCGCATCTATGGCTATTAATATGTTTGATTACAAAAGTCATGTGTTCTTTTGAGAATGGTGAAACATATATTGGAATTATTCGAATTTCGAACTAGAAACAAAGACATGACCAATAATTCTTTTTAAGAGCACGTTATAATATAATACACCCAAGATACATCGTGATGATTAAATAATGTACCTCATAACCTAAAGGTTAGTGGATTAAATTCTGCTAGGTGCAAGTTATAATTTATGTATTCTAAAAAATATATGAAAACCGGGGAAACATGTGTTTTACATGTGAAAAATCTTCTTTAAAGTTTTTGCATATAAACACATGAATAAGTCATCCTAACAAAAAAAACACTGGATCCCTTCAGAACTCTGTTATTTAGCTTATTTTATTTTTACAAATTAAATAATTATATTTTTTTAATTTAAAATTAAAAGGAAAATTATGTATGGCTTCAACGGACTTGGGTGTCGTCACCAATATGATTTCGCGAGTCTTCAAATGAGGCGTCATACTCACATTAAAATACGTGAGGCTTCAAGAGATTTAAGACCCATCTACCCTAACAATGAAAAATGTATAATCTCATGTCTTTAGAAAAGTAGTTCACTTTCCCCATGAAAATCAATACAAAAGGTCACAAATGCATGAAATTAAAAACAAAAAACAAAAACAATTGAATATATCATAAATACATTGTGCACATTTTTTACATTTTTTACATGATTTGTAAAAATGTAATAATTATCTGCCATGAATGCATATCTACCGTAACATGAAATATCACCACACACTATTTGACTATTTATAATGTCAAATTATGCCAAAAGGTTAATTTATGAGATAATATCATAAGTTAGAAATGACTAGAATTTACCATTATACCCCTTCAAAGGTCCCAACAGTTATAAATGGATCTGCAGAGAAGTGTGTCCCTGAGAGATATGTCAATTGTTGGGACTTGCGAGGCTGAGTTGTGGATAACGAATTAAAGATTGGTATTTGGAATCACAGAAACACAATTATACCAATCACGCAAGGAATGTGGTTTGTTTGATGGTGTGCAAATTTTATTTCTTCATTGACCGCACCTGCCTTCATGTCTAGTTTCAATCATCTCTTACTTGATGGACCCAACCTCATCAATTCCTGCCTCATCGCGGCCCGTTTCGACTTAACCATTCGATGTTTTCCTTCTATCGTTAGGGTCCGACCTATGCGCGAGATGGTTACCTATGAAAATACCGTCAATAAAAATGGTCGCATTTTGTATCGTTATGAAACGTATATCATGTACCTCTTGCTAAAAATATTTCGGAGTTCACTCTTTTTTTTGGTAAAAATATTTTGGAGTAGAAAGAATTTTATTTTGTGTTGGATTCCTACTTTATACAACCGGGCCAGCCGGCCCGACATAAACAAACTTGTTAAAACCATTTAAAGTTAAAACATGTCTGTCAAAAAGTATTACTTCCGGTCTTCCACCACAATGTAAAAAACGATTGATCTCTTGGTCATAATTAAAATATAAATTTTCTAAAAAAAATTTATATAAATATGTGAGAACCTAAATTCCTTTTTAAGATTGAACTGTTTACTTGTCTAGAAAATGTTTATGAAAAACTTCTATATTAGGCCACAGGTGGTTTCATGTCTCGTCACATTAGCACAAGGGTAATTACTTGACAAAATCACTAAACTATGTAATTGTTCACGCTCAACATTTAATTTTTAATCATTAACTAAAATACAAATACTTATTTAAAATAAAGACACCAAAATACAGTTTTATTTAAATAAAAAACAAATATATTAGAATACAAAAAATCGACCGTCACTGGATGATTCGTCCAAATATGCTCCGTCAAATCCCCGTGTAGACTTAGATGTGTTTCTCTGTCGCGTATTACATTGTAAATTGCTTGTTTTTCTATGGAGCTAAGTTCTGCAGTGGACTTTGCGGGTTATCATCATACTTTTGGCAAATGGTTAGTCCTTTGTCTTCTAATAGCATTTTATGTTATGTAAGTGTACATAACATTTTTTTTCTTTGGACCACATTCGACACGGATTGTTAATCATAACCCATTTTTTCTTTAGAACTCCAAATGCACATTCGATATCTTTCCGTGCCGATACTTGTGCTGTTTTGAAATGTTCTATTTTCTCACAAATTGGACTAGTATATGCTTTGACAAACGTGGCGTACTATGGATACATACCACCGGCAAGATAATACATGTGCTTGTACTGGACATCACTGACAATGCATGAAGAACAGGGTGCAAGTCCGTTTATGATATCGACGAATATAAACGATTGATCCAAAACATTGATATCTGTGTTTGTTCTGCCAACACCAAAGAATGCATGCCAACTCCAAATAGCATATGATGCCATGACTTCAAGTATTACGGTTGGGTGTGGATGGTCACCTCGCTGGTGTTGACCTCGTCAAACAATCGGACAATTTGCTCATTCCGAATGTGTGCAATCGATGCTACCAAGCATCCCGGGGAAGCCATGTACGGCTTCATTCACCTCATACATTTGTTGAATTGCACACGTGCCTTTTTGTAAAGTAGTAAATCCAAGTTTACATCTCACGTCTTCCCTTTATTGGAAATACTCATACCCACTTTCTAAATCACCACAAATTCGTAAGAAAAGTTCTCATCTAATAAGAAAACGCAGCTGAAACTTATGTTCATTATACATAGGATGCTTAAAGAATTAATCACATACTAGATTTTATTTTAAGTAAATTACAGAAATAGTCCCTCTAATTAAAATTGAGTTAATTACATAAATGTCCCCTATGATTATATAAGGGTAATTTGGTCATTTAACACAAACTTAACAGACATTACTCTTAGACCTCAAACTCGTTACAAAACTGAAATCACAAGCCTCAAACCTGTTACTCGAAAAACTTAGTAACCAAACCTGTTATTTAATTTTTCTCTAAATCACATGGACTATCTGTGTAATTAACTCATTTCAAAAATTAATAATCAAATCTAAGATAGAAATTAAATGAAAGCGCTCTTTCTTATTTGATTAATAGTTCATTTTATTTAATTTAAGTCAAAGAAAATAGTAAAAAATATGCTAAGATGTTAAACTATACTTGTTTTAGTTGTACAGTTTCTTTTAACATAAATCAGACCAGTAGACATTTGTTCTAACGGTATCAGTATCTAAAACACTTTCTTAACTTTTTTTTAGAACAAAAACACGTTCTTAACCAAGTGTTAAAAGAGTTTAAGTCCTATTTATTTAGGTGTATAAGCTTGTATTTAAAAAAAATACCTTAAATTGTTATAAATCAAATCTTACTACTCTAATAAATGGAAAAATTTTCAGTACACGTGTTACTTTCCGTTTACTCATCATCTTTATTTTCTCGTCTCTCTCCTATTAATTATTATATTTTTTATTTCTCTCTCCTACTAAATAATAATCTTTATATTAATAAATGTAATTACGAATATTTATTATTTAACTAAAAATAGTTATTATATCATCAATCAAATGATCTTAATATGAACTAACATTTATCAATTAAATTAAAAAATTAATACTCAGTTGAAAAAAATGTTTTAAAAACTAACTTAACAGACCTTATAACTGTCACAACAAATTATATTTTTTAAAAACATATTTTGACAAATGTGTTTGTTAACAAATTATATTATATTTTATTCAATCGATGTAATATACTGGTTTATTCAATTCGTGTATTACACGGGTTTTTAAAAATATAAAATTTTTATTACTAAATACATAACATTTTGTGTAATACACGGGATTTTAACGTACTCGGATATAAACAACAAACGGTTCACTCCATCGTGGCTACATAAAATAAAGGGAAGATACAAAAATAATGATTGAATATGCCATGAAATCTAGCTACAAACTTGGCAAAATTAATAAAGATCTCCGGCAATCACGCCACCCATATAAAAACAAAAGGGCTGAATAGTATATATCCATAAGTTTAGGTATTCAAAAAGTATAATTGTTTATGACCATAAAGTCATATAAAAAAGTATGAGGGGTGAAGCTGTAAACATTATCAAGCAAAGAAAGCCAAGGCTATGATTGACTTTTTAAGTGGTATTTTAAAGTTTTAGCAATAGAAAGAAATGCACATGGCTACAACTCTTCCTCTTGTCTCTTTTGATGCCACCAAATCCATGGCATTTTTCTAAAAATGTGAATAGTTTAAAATTTTAAAGTTAAGGGGCTTAAGTGAAAGTTAATTAAAAAAAAGAGATCTCTATACATTCATCATCCCTAGTTATTGGGAAACAAACACTCATTTGGCCATGTCCCATAACTTAAATTGGGTAACAAAATCATAGTGTGTTAGTCAAGAAAGAAACCTGTTTTTTTATGAAATTGGTTGGCATCACTAAATTGGGGAAGTTTTCAATGCTCAACTAGTTGATAAGAGATTCTTTAATTTTCATTACCAATATCTTTTACTTCTAGAGATGATGCACCTTACTTTATTCTAATTCTTTTAATATGTTTAATGTAAATAATATGTCTTAAACATACTCTATAACTAAATTAAGTATTTTCACGGTGAACACACTAGTAGAAATTACAACTATACATCTAACATTATAACAATGTGTCCAAGTTGTTCGGGTGTGATGCATGAACGAACTATGCGATTATAACGCCCTTCACTATAAGGGTATGTGTAATGGTTACATTATTGGGTGCACGTGGACTTCGTGGCCCTTTATGGGCGTGGAACACTGCCCCCTGGGGCGTTATTTTAGGGAAATGGGGCGTGGGGTTAGGTTTTTCAACTAATAAGATGATTTTAGTGGTTAATTTAAAAAAAAATATTAATTTTTAAATTATGATGGATAGTAAAATCATTAAACATCTTAATGATTTTGTTTACCGTTTAACAATTGTCCCTTTGCAAACATGATAGTATCCTGACGGAACGTCTTTTACTTTTTAGTAATTTCGTTACATGTACCCTAAAGTACATCCTCACTTTGTACATCAACTAGCCCTTATGTATAATATTATAATCCTAGTCAAACAACATGAGTGAGGTGGTCGTTAGTGGACCCATTGAGTGGGGTTGCAAGCTATAACACAAGAGAAATGTCATTTAGACGAAAGAATTTCTTATTACACACAACACAAAAATAATTTTAAAGGGAAAAATGTGTTTGTATGAAACAAAATTTTGAGCATCTCTATCACCTTTAACCATTAACCAATGTTTTAAAACCCGGACCGGCCGGTCGGACCGGGTACCGTAACCTCCACCGGTCCGGTTACATACTATGAGACCGTTTGCTGGTTGAACCGGGCGGTCCAAGCGATTCAGCGGTCGAACCGCGAACCGGTGGTCGAACCGGGTAGTTTAAATTTACTATTTTTTTTATCTTTTTTATCCTTCAGTCCTACTACTTACTTCTATTTACAATTTTAACCCAATTTGTCTCTTTCATTTTAACGTATACGCTGTCCCAGGTCCTCCAAAATCCTAATCAAAATCAAAATTGAAGATTCAAAATAATCAAAATTTCTACAGACCTACAACCCTCGTCCTTGAATCAAAATTGTTTAAATGTTTGTATATGTAGTATTTGGAATTTTTTATATTTTTCTATATATTTTTATGAATATTTATATTATTTATTGCGTTATCCGGTTCTTGAATCCGGTCCAACCAATGAACCTCTAAGGCGTCCGATTCATTGTGCAGTCCGATTCTGAAAACATTGCGCGTAACATACCATACTATTACATTACTACCGGCAAATATTGAGTCAAACATCATCATCAATGCATATGCTTCTCCTCTCTCTTGTTATTGGAAATCATCATCCACATCATATCAACCAATTTACTCTACATAATTAATTCAATTATATTGTTTAATAAATACCATTAATTTCTCCTTTCAATGTACTTTTTAATATATCTCATCAAATTTGGTCTACATACTTTTCTCATTATTATTTAATAGCATTCAATAATATCTGTTTATTATTAATACATTTTATGAATTATTATTATGTCTTTTCTCTATTTGAATCGAATTCTTTTTTAAGTTGTTTAATTTTGTCGCTATGATTAATAGAATAATTTGTTTTACATTTGAAACAAGGTTATAGTGTTCCATTTAATTTAGCTTAGATTATGTTTATCGAAAAAGAAAATAAATAGATATATAAAGATTTGTAGAATTAAAAGATCATAATTTAAATAATTCCGCCGATGGTATTAGTGCCTCGCTTTCAAAGTAGTAGCCTCACACATGGTTAAAGATGTAGCCACTTGTCTCATGGTCAAACCAATGCCATGATGTTTTATTCTTCTTTTTTTTTTCAAACGTTTTCTTCTTTGTTGAACTTTTAAATCTTATATGTGTTAATTATACATGACCTAAAATTAATAGGTCGACGAAACTTAATGATGTAGGTTTGAGGAGAATTAAAAATCGGTTCGAACTCGAGTATGAAAACTCAAATGTTTATATAACGAAAAAAAAATTATAATCACACTTATTTCAAATATATTTAAAGATTATATAAGAAAACAATCAGCGAGGAGCATAGATGTCATGTGCGACAAGTAAAATGAGCATCTTAAAATAGAAACTTATATATATAAACCAAATTCATTAACGAGACTATGGACACGTTTTATGACGAGGTGTAGTCTTACCCGGATCTTGGAACAACGGAGGAAATAAGGATAGATCGGTATTCTTGATGCTATCGGTTGAAGTTAATAGAATAGATTCTCTCATGTGGTGTACAATTCTAATGGAGTTGATTTATACCGTTGCAAAGAGAGATCGAACTCAGGAGACAACAGAGTGTGAGGATTTAGAGGTGGCAATGAGAAAACAAAGCGTTCTAGCCGAGCTAGAAACCCTTTTTGGGAAAGCAATATTGGTTATTGTCATATGTGTGGAGATTAACACAAATGGAGAATGTAAATACATGATGCAGACTTGTTGCAATGTGGAATGAAAAGGCACACTGTCCAATAGTGTTTAAGTCCTATGAATTTGTTCTGTAGCTACTACAATGGGGACATATCCGGAGTGAATGCCCGAATTAAAGCACAAGAGCGAAAAAACGGGGAAGAAAAAAATTAGATTTCAAGGCCGAGAACCGAGCACTTCTAATCACCGTGGGTGAAACTGGAGTTCTTTAGTCGTGATATCGGGTGAAAAGCTATGTAGATCAGTGGATGCGAGGGGGGGGGGTGATCAACATTGAGGGTTTTATAAAGTTGGTGATTGTATGATTGATAATTGGAGGTTGCGGACGAAAGAGTCACATGGACTTGAGTCCTATGATTGTAATGGGATTTGTTTGGTTACTTATTAACTATATCAATGTCATGTGTGATAAAGGGTGACATGTTGGTCAGTTCCCACCTGGAGACGGCTAAACATTAGGGGCACGAAATGGTAATTCAACATATCGGTTGACACCAATAGAACTGAAGGAACTAATGTTCCAATTTCCGGGGTTACCCGACATGGGTTTTATGCCCGAGTGTTTCGTTATGTAGTACACCAACCTTTGGGTAAAAAAGGAGGATGGAGAATGCATAAGTGCACTGATTGTCGAGGTTGAACAAATGGACTTAAGGTCCGAGTTTCAACAAATAATAGGTGGGGAGAAAGGTGTACCATAAATGGTTTCAAATTCGTTACTGATACTATGGGATTACGGTTGTGCCTTTTGGTTTCACGCAGTTTTATGGACCTTGTGTGTTTGGTCTGTGGATCAGTACTTACACTATCACGATAGTTATTTACATACATTATCTTGAAAATCCTTAGAAGGAGAGGTTTTTCATTGAATGGTTGGGTGTGCCTTTTAGCTTGGGGATATCTAATTTTTGGATGAAATGGTGAATTATTTAGGCATCCTTGTTAACCCATAAAAGATTGAGATAATCGAGGGTATTTGGTGGTTAAAGTCTTCGAACTTCACAAATGATGTTTGAAGTCATAGAACTTCAATAACGGTGTTCGAAAATGAAGTCTTCGAACTTCAAAATGCTATTGTGTGATTGAGATCCATAAATCTCAAAAGAAGACTTATGATTAAGTCACTAGAGGTTATTATGCTTTATTTACCAAAATTAAAAAATATAATTTGATTAGGTTTCTTTTATAATACCAAAATTAAAAAATATAATTTCATCAGGTTTCTTTTATAATTATTCTCATTGTACTTTTATAAATAGTTTATCAATAATAAACAATATTTTACGAAAATTTTCATTTGGCTACTTCTTTATCTACTTTCCTATCTCTCTTTGTAACTTTTGCCACCAGATTTTGGTTGGTTATCAGCCTTCTTCCCTTGTCATCCCCCTTGTGTGACAATTTTCTCTTTTCTTCTCTCTTTCATCCTTCCTTGGGGACGTAAAGTACACACACACACACACATATATATATATATATAGAGAGAGAATCAAGAGAAAACCACAAAGTTAGGCGAAAACCACTCTTAGCCAATAAGAAATTGTAGATTTTAATTATTTCTTTTTTATATAAAAGGGTATTTTAGTAATTGTTCATTAGCTTGTATTTATTTTTTATTCTAAATCCATCCAAATTTCTTATTTTTCTCCAATCAATTTACTTTCTATTACTTTCCAAACTACAATTGAAAATTAAAAAAAAAATGATTGTATTTTTTCTTTGCTCCGATTTTTTTTCACATTTGCATTTCAACAAATCATTTGAGATTATCTCATTCAAATCCTTATAATATTCCTGAATATTTATCCCAAATCATCGATTTCTAGTTCTATATATGTTTAGGTTTACGATTATCTGTTTATCAGTCATATTAACATTCAAGATTCTTTATATTCTTTGACTTGTAGTTCTCGGCTGTATTTCATATTGTCAAAATGGAAGAAGGGATTTCATACGAGCGTCTCAATCGCCGTCTCCGGTTTGTTGTTTGCATTGCACATGAGATGGTTTTTTTATTACCTTGAACAATTTTGGATGATGTTCATCATGTTGATCTTCATTTGTTTTTCGTATGAGTTACGTATACGCAACTCGTAAGAGCTACGTATACGTAACTCAATTCTTTTTCCTTTTTTTTGTTTTTTACCGATGTTTACGTATACATAACACAAGCATACGTATTACAAACATAAAATTTATAATTTTTCTTAATCCCTGAATACATATATGTAAACAATAGGTACTAATGGTTAATATAAACACACATCTCTTGTGTGTTCGTTGATTAGATATATGTAACCAACCAAAATTTATATAGTTCTTTTAATTACTCATATGTAATAAAATAATTTTATTAGGAAACATATACTAATAGCCTAACCGTAAGAGTTACATATATTTAACTTAATTCTTTTTTCCTTTTTTGTTTCAGTTTATCCATGTTTACATGGATGGAACTTGAGTTTTTTTTCTCTTTTGATTCGTATATGTAACTCATATTAGCTATGTATACGTAACTTGTAACATCCACATCATCTTCACTCGTGAGTTACGTACATATATGGAACACATAACTTGTTTACATATATGTAAACACATATGTTAACATCTTTACATAACGGTTACACATACGTAATCCTTGTGCATAATAGTATTTGGTCCTACTTAAAAACAGCACTTGACAAAAATTTCACTTTTTCATTTAGATATAATTCATGGCTGAAAAAAATTAGACATAAATTACAAGTTTTTGATTAGACATTCACCTTGTATTATTCTACTGTTTACATATATTTAAATATCATCACAGAAAAACGTTTACATATATGTATGCATAGTTCATAAATGCAATTGATCTTACTATTTCAAAAACATTCCCTGTAAAAGAAGTTAATTCCGAAATAAACAAGTTCGTAATATCAAAAATTGTTATTAACAAATTTACCTTAATTAAACAATTGAAACAAATGATGACTACAATTAATTAGATGAGAAAATAGGAGAGAGAGAGATTATTGTAAATCAAAGATGACAATCTACCTAATCTACCCCTAGATCATTAATTAAATTAATTAACTTTTACAAATTTGTAATTTTGATCAATGGTTATAATTGGTTTTCTTAGTTTTCTTACAAATTTGTAATTTTGACAATCTACCTAATCTACCCCTAGATCATTAACATAAAATTTAAGTGTTAGCAACCGTAAATATGATGTTAATTAATCTTTGATATGTAAAATTCTTTTAAATTTTTATTGGTCAACAAAAACATAGTATATTAGATATTTACTTTTAGAACGGCAACTTACATGCTCTCTAATATACCTACTAAACTATACATGTTTTGTCCACCACTTAGATTGAACACTAACACTTAAAAAGTCTTACCCAACATATAGTATATCGGATATAATCCCTTTTTTTGTTATGGCTTTAATGTCTTTCGACATGACTTCCTGTTCCTAGTCCTACCTACTCGGCTACTATACAAATACTCACCCATTGAATATTTCCTCATTTATGGAGCAACCTTTCCTATTTAAAAATGATTTTGTAATGATGACGATACTTAGTTCTCAAAACCATATTAGTATACGACTAGGTATAAATTTCTACAAAAGTTATTATTAACCGCATTTTTCCCCCCTCTCTCTGTCGACATATTCTATTGTCCTGTTTGGTTTTTTTATTTGAATAAATTAAATCATTATTTCGTGATGTATGGTGGACAAGAAATTATTTTATGAAAAATAAAATGTTTTTTACTAATAAATTTATATTACAGGTCGGGTCATGGGTCCTGCATGAGTCGTGTAATGAGACGAACCATGGTTCAGGCCATTGTTTGGACCATGGGTAAGGTCATGGACGTGTGATGGTTCGAATCATAGGTCAGGTATTGGGTCATGTCTTGGGTCTGGTCATGGTTGAAGACATGGGTCAGGTCATGGTTCGGGGAATGGGGTCGGATCGTGGGACAGGGGCTTGGCTCGGGTCAGGGTCCGAGCATTAGTCGGGGCATGGGTCAAGTCATGGGATGGGACATGGTTCGATTCATGGGTCCATGCATGATTCGGGCATGGGTAGGTCGGGTCATGGGTCAGACCATGGTTCGGATCATTAACTACACAAAACATTCCATTCCTTAAAGGAATGAAGAAAAAAACACGCATCTCCAAAAGAATGAAAATCATTAAAAATGAGGGAATCACATTCCTTATGTAATGGTCTATTTTATTCATATGTGATACCAAACTTGATTTTTTCCATTTCGGCGCAATAACACATTCCTTTCCATTGTACATTCATGCATACCAAGCACTACCTAAGAGTTCATGGATTTGTTTTTTTTTTGTCTAAGTGGAGAATCCTAAGAGGTCATACATCCTTGGATTGCTTCCACCCAAACACATTTAACTATGAAGTTCTCCTTTAAAACACGACCAATACGCCCAAAATGAATTGAAGATATTTGAGGCGAGACATTTTTTGTGGCCATGTATATCCCTCCCGCGGACAGAACAACGCGGTGTGGGATTCGTCTAAGGTGTCACTAATACCACCTTAGGGCTCATCGTCCTTGTAAAGGTTTGCCCACCATTAGAAACATAACATAACATTAGTGGTTATGATACCATTTATAACATCCAACCCCTCATACCAACTAAAATTGTCTAATATGCTTACTAGGAGTTGATGAATTTGTTTTTGGCTACCCGAGTGAAGACTTCCCAGATGTTCATTCATCATTTGACCCCTCTCATCAAAACACGTCTAATTGTGAAGTTCTGCTGTATTCACGTCAATACGCTCAAACACATTGATATTTGAGGAGCGACATTTTTCATAGCAACATTACCCTTGATGTTAAGATAGTCACATAAAATTTAAGTGTTAGCAACCGTAAATATGATGTTAATTAATTTTTAATCTGTAAAATTCTTTTATATTTTTATTGGTTTACAAGAAACATAGTATATTAGATATTTATTTTTAGAACGACAACTTACACCCTCTCTAATATGCTAATAAACTATACTTGTTTTGTTCACCACTGAGATTGAACACTCATCACTTTAAAAGACAAAGTCTTATCCAAGACATAGTTTATCGGATGTAATCCTTTTTTTTGTTAAGACTTTACTGTCTTTCAACATGACTTCCTGTTCCAAGTCCAACCTACTCGACTACTCACCAATTGAATATTTCCTCATTTATGGAGCAACCTTTTCTTATTGAAAAATGATTTTGAAATGATGACAATACTTAGTTCTCATAATTGTATTAGTATATGACTAGGTGTAAATTTCTACAAAAGTGACTATTAACCGTATTTTTTTCCGTCTCTCTATCAACATAAATGCATTACAAATAAGCATGCTAGACTACCAATGTTGCATTATGTTATCGGTTTCTAAATTAACAAGGGAAAAACAACTTCCAAACGCTATCAACTTACAAGAATTCAGCCAGGCAAGTTGAAAAACTACGACATATACCATTTATGCTATCACCTTCTAGTAAGTTGTAAAACTTATACAACACTACTCACATAATTAATCTTACAAACCAACTACAAACATCAATTCATCTTGTGATTTTAAAAATATCTTATATGTTTAGATCACCTTTATCCATTCAAACCACCGGTGCTTAATAACATCCTTCTCTATGTATTTAGATGAGATACACGAACAAAACGTGACATGAAGAGGTTATTCGCATACAACATGATTATCAAACACAAAGGAAAAAAAACAATAAGTTAAATACTATTGTGTATTTTTAATCTTTAGTTATAAAAAATAATTGCATTTAGTTTAACAAAAACATAAATAGGGCAATCAACTTCAACCGAACATTATCATATGAGCATGGAAATTTTTTGACCATGAGAAAGTTGTTATTGACATTAACATATATGTTCATATTTTTTTTTTCTTTTACAAAGGGAATGAAAGAAATTACTAAAATACCACCACCAACCCCTCATTGCTCTAATTTTCACTTCAATTTTCTTTTTCTTTTCCGGATAAAATGCCAACCATCTTTATCTCCAAAACTCACCACACAGCTAGCTTCCAGAAAGTCACAATTTCCATTTTGGTGGGGCTAATTGCAAAGATGGTTGGCAATTTAACATTAATTAATTCAATCAAACATTTAACACGACACTTGGCTAACCCATGCTCCATTCAGGTTCCACCTTTCCTGCTCTTTTTGGTTCCCGGCTCCGGAGACGACGGAACTGATGGGTCCACGTTCACCACCGACGACCACGACTCGTCGGAGCTGAACGACAGATCCATCACTGCGTCTGGACTGCCGGGAACCGACCCAAACTTCCGTTTATTAAAATGGCGCCCAGAATTTCCACCACATGTCATTTCAAGGATATGCTTCCGACACTCATCCACTACCTCCTGTTAAAAGAAAAGTCAACTACTTGGTTTTTTTACTCAGTCAAACTCTTATTTTTTTATATTTTAATCACTTAAGTTTCTCATCATATATTAAAATTAGGTAATTATATAAAATTTATTAAAATCGTTACCTTATTGATTCCGAGAATGCCTAGTAGCTGAGATTGGTATTCCACTCCAATGCAGGTGTTGATCACGTGCACCATCGTCGCTGTTGCCGTCACTGACGGAAGATAACATCTAAACCTCTCATCTACATTAACAATAACATCAAACATTAACAAACTCTAAATAAAGATTTAACAACAGACTAAATTAAACCATTACACAAAAATGGAAACATTTGGTACCAGGAAGAAAGCAAAGAACCAGACACTCGCATCTCTTAACAAACTCATCGGAAAGATAGGTTTTCAACCCGAGTCTTCGAGTGATGTAATCAAGAAACGAGAGTGGGGTGACTGGGTTCATCCGCCATTGAAGACTTGACAATATCAGAATCTCCATTTTTTGAATTGTTTTAGCTTCAAAAAAGTACTTGCTTCCATCCAACTTCAATTCAAGAAATTAACACAAAGTTTAGATTTTTATAGAAAAAAAGACGTGAAAAAACAAGAAAACAAGACGTACTTGAAGATCTAGAAGAAGGGGGACATGTGTTTCTTCAACTTTAGCAGCAAGAGAGAGGCAAGAAACAGCAGCCAGTTGGGTCATCCATGGCTTCTTCTCAGTCTCCAATCCTTCAAATCTGTCAAGAAACCTGTCCAGATAATTGACCGCCAGGACGGCGGTGAGGGCGGAAAACGAGTAGTGAGAAACCACTCCGAGAATCCACTCCGCCGCGTCGCTGCGGTGGCTGGCGGAGACGGTGGAGAGAACATTTTGTTGGTGGGATTCTTTGGAGAGTAGAGAAGATAGTTCTTGGTGTTCCCAAAACAGATCTTGGTGCAGAAGACCATGTTGAGGGTCAACATTATTATTGTTGTTATTATTATTGTTATCAACACAACTGTAGCTGTCAACTGGTTGTGGTTCTTGTTCTTCTTCTTCATCCTCCCATTGATGTTTTTCTTCACAGTAGAGTGAGTCTAAAAGGGTGATCATCTTGTGGGAGATGGAAGAATTAGGGTTTGAAAATCATGATGGAGGTGGAGGTGGAGGTGGAGATGGAAGCAGTGTTTGTAGAGAGGTTGGGGAAGGAGGAGAGAGTAGTGTAGTGTGGTGTGGTGAGCAGTGCCCAGAGGTTTGTGCTTTTTATTCAGTAGGTATCTGCATTCTTTTAACTGGATTTTTGTATATACTTTTTTGTTTTAATATATAGACAAACAAATACATCTATTTTATCCATGCAAACTTTTCTACTTGTGTATAAAAATTAGTGTGTGTCTAGTAAAATAGTGGAAAAATAAATACCCTTATTTTCTTGTTTGGGCGGTAATTAACTCGCTCTATTGCCTAGTGATCTTATATTTTTGGTTGTATTTTATTTCCTCGTCTCTGTATTGTTTTGCTAGTCGCTGGCTAGCTGTGTTTATTGGATTTCTGTCTTTCAAAAAAAAAAAAAATAGGAAAATATGAATTCAATCTTTTTTTTGTTGAAAATAGACAACAGTATCTTTTTAGGAAAAAGATGTTATCTAAATCAGGCTCAACCACCCCATAAATCGGGATCAAACCTACAACTGAAAAAAACCTCCTGGCTCAACCCAAATAATTGTTTCAAATGAAACTCGAACCCACAACCTCCACTATAGAAAGTCTTAGGACTACCATTGCACCAAATGACGAACGGTTCAATCTTTTTTAATAAGCCGATATCTTTTTAATAGAATAAGGTGTGTGGAAAAATAGTAGAAAAATAAATACCATCCTTTCATCGCTAATCTTTCTCATTCTTTAATAATTTTTAAGCCATTCATACTTTTTTATCGGTAAACCGTTTTTTAATTTAAATAATAATCTGTAAATTGTGTTTTATATTAATTGTCATTCGACTTTGTATACGGTATTATACTGATGTATTTCATACGAATAATGAGAGTATCGTTATTATTATTTTATTATTATTTTTAATAAAAATAACCCAATTTCCGTACACGCCATTAGAAGCTCACTGCCTGACTCGACGAGATACGATTATTATTATTATTAGAGAGAGGATGAAAAATATGGATTATATTGTAGAGAGGTGTGGGGAAAGATGAGTATAAATAATTATCCCTAAAGTATTGTTAAAATGCATGAAGTATACAATAATACATCATATTATTATACCAACTTTTACATGCAACTTTAAATCCATATTAGGATAATCATAACTCTAAGCATGCATTGCAAAGTGCACAGAATTTCGTAAATCCCAAATTCCACTCTCACTTTGGGTGATAACAATGGTAAAATTCTTTTTAACGGAATATCTCATTTTGCTTTATGGGTATTTTCAATACAACTTTATACAAAACAATTATAAATAAATAAAAAATTTATTTTTCTGCCTTCCTTTAGCAAAGGCATATCACAATAGAGGTTTTCTTTTGTTATTTTCAATTTTTTTAAAAGAAAGGGAAATATTTGAAAAAGAAAAAGGAAAAGAAAATTAAGAAAAAAGCATGAAAAAAGTTGACCCCCATACGCATGCTGTAGCTTCATATATATGCTTTTAAAGTTAGTGTACCCCCTATCCAACTAGTAGAAGAATAAGAAACATGTAAATAATTTTATAAAGTTTCTGTTAATGTCATATATAATTTGATTTGTGTGTAATGAAAATTAACATTTGATCAAATGTATCTACTAGGATTATCAATCACATCAAGATGCACGATAACATTTGTGCTTGAAAGCTTCGAAACTAGCAAGATTTGCATCAACCGGTGTAAAACTGGTTAAGTTTTACGTCAATTATAACATGTGTGAATATTTTATTGATGGTTAGTTTAATCGACACAAAATTACTAGTACTTTTACATCAATGTCTAGCTAATCAATCTCGTAATTTTGCCTAAAACGGTCAATGTGTCTTGTATTAATAAAGTTTTAGTAACACTGATAAAAAAATTTTAAAGTCAGCAGCTATTTTAGAAACATATGCAATTTAACATGCTGTTTTTGTAATTTTACTAATAAACACCCAACATTTTGGTTCCTTAAAAAATTTCATACCAATTTTGAAGTGAAATGTTGTTTATAAATTAATTCAGAATCTAGTCAAGCCAATCGAAATAATTTCGTATATATATAAACTTCTTCGATTTTAAAGTAAATGTGGCTCGAAAGTAGGATATAAAAGCCGAATGAGTTCTAAGCTACTTAAGATTCGTTCGTCAAAAACTAAAATCAAACCAAGCTTAACCAAATTCGGGCTGAACTTTAGCCTAGATCAAAACAAATTCAGTAATGAATTGAGTCTGAGTTTTATGTATTGAGTTTGATTAAACTCACAAGGCTAAATGAATCTATATTGATACAAATATAAAAAAAATAATTATATAACATAATTTAATATCTAATAATATAATAAATATTATCATATATAATACAATAAAAAAAACTAAATAGTTTATGTTAGGCAATTATACATGTGTGCACATAAATAAAATAACGAGACAATTAATAAATTACAGACGAGAGGAGCCCCAAAAAACTTAAACTTAAACTTGTTTGTAGTGATTATATTTAATTTAAATAAATATATATTTATAAATAGTTATTTAACTAAAAAAATGTAGCTGAAGATAAAAAAGAGTATATGAATTTTGGTGTGTGTTTTGTGGTCCATCTATTTTGATATAAACTGTCAACATGTCTCATCATTTTCACCCTTTTTGATTCTGCTCTGCTGCCTCACTGTCCTCCTTCTCAACTGTTCAGTTACTCACTGTAAAAAATCTTTTGGATTAACTCATTTCCCTTCAATATATTTACTATTCATTTCAGTTTTTACTTTTTGCCTTTTACATAATTTCCAGTTTTTGTCATTTGATTTATAAAATATAAAGTATTGATTTTCTTTTGGTCTTCGAATTCATAGGAAAATATACTTTGAAATTATGTTATTTTATAATAATTTAAAAAATTATTTATGTATAAAATTAAAGAAAAATAGTATGATAAAATAAGATTATAACTTGTGGGTAAACAGTGAAATTTCTTCACCTATTTTTATTTTATTTTTAGATGTTTAAAGGTGAAAAAATCTTGAAGATCCTGTGTGAACTGGTGTAGGGTAAGAAGAAAAGAGAAGTTGTACATTAGGCAATGTGAAGTTGTACTACCGACGTAAATGTAATGTTGATCAGTTTGTGAATTGTTACTAGATGTGATCTCTTGCTTTCTTTTTCTTCATCTTGCCTTCTACTTTTCTTTTTTACTTTATTGTTTTCCCTCCAATACATACAAACAATCTTCTTTCATTCTTTTTTATTTCATACATTTTAATCATATTTTATTTTTATAAGTTAACTACATGTGACGTGTCTAAATTTTATATTTAATCTGTAAGTTTAAAAAATTACACTGTTAGTCTTCAAATTATGTATAAACGTAACATATTTGATCTTTGGAGTGTGAATAACAACTAAATTTTCTGTTAAATATTTTAAAAATTATCAAAATACCCTTATATTAAAAAAACAAAAAATAGGTTTTAGGAAAAAATAAAATAAAAGTGATGGTGTCTTCTGAGAACTAATGGTATAAATATACGTTTTCTTAATTTTTATTTTTTAATCTAGGGGTATTTTGGTTATTTTCAAAATATTTAGAAGAAAAGCTAACTGTCATCCACTTCGGGGACCAAACATGTACGTTTATGCATAATTTAGAAAGTGACAGTTTAATTTTTCAAATTTAGAGACCAAATCCAAAATTTAAACATATAATATAGACCATCCGCGTAATTAACTTTATTTCTATTTGATAGTTCCTATTGAAATTAAATTTATCAACAAAATAAATAAAAAATATCTTTTATAAAGCAATAAATCTAGCAGTTGACCATATTACATGGCTGTTGACTGTATTAGTGTGTGGGGCCATCATCTCATTGGAGGAATGACAACTAAACAATGAAAAATTGAAAATTATGAGATTATATTACCATTGGTGGTAACCATGTGAAACGGGACCCACTCAAATCAACAACATAATGCAAGATCAATTTTCATGGCTTTTGTCGTCACACAATAATCATATCAAAGTCTTTTTGTTTTTTGTTTTGCCACCCTATCTTCCAATGTACAATTCTTGAAACTTAAGGTACAAACATTGGGAGATTTGGACGAAAATAATTACCAATGGATTGTGATTATTGTTGATGATTGATCTTTGAAAGTGTAGCAAAAATGGTGATGGGTACCAGAACACCATAACACCAACACTTGACACCACTTATTACCCTCCATATTAGGTTCTTTTAGTACCATTGTTGTACAATATAAAAACAAACCTAGTTTCATGGTACAAACCAAACATGCATTCCACATTTCCACTAGTACTAAGTGGATTTAACTAGTAAGCTCTAACGTATACTTTTCTTAAAATCTTTACAACATTTATAAAACTTTTCAAGTTTATGTTTATAAAAATAGTGTAAGTGAATAAATTAACTTATAAAGTTTCAAACTTTACATTACAAGAAATCTCAATTTAGTACATGAAATATACGTTTTTGGGATTACAAGTCCACATCCATCATGGTGTAACTTGTAAGTAAGCTTGTAAATTAACACACACAATCCAAAATGTCGGTAGTATATGAGTTTTATACGCTAAGGGGGACGGAGTGGAGGCACGGGTTGCTCAAGGGCTTCATGGTTCCAAGGGCTACACCGTCGCCAGGGACGGCTCAATTATTTTGGTGGCCTAAAGCGAACTAAAAATTTGAGGCCCCTTTTCACGTTTATATGTTCGTCTATATGTAGAGGTTCGTCTACATGTAGAGGTTCGTCTACATCTAGAGGTTGTTTTCCGAGACAGCTCTTCGTCTCTTGCTCTAAATCCCTTTAGATGTCGGGAGTTTTGGCGTTTCCTAATCCTCGCTACAGCCTTTAGCGAATAAGTTATCAAGTATTAGAATACAGGTCAGTACTTGGTCTTGTTTAGTCGTTCCATTAAGCTCAACTCAAACCACACCCATGTATATAAAAAAAATTGAGGCCCTTATTATTTGGTGGCCTAAAGATAAGGCTTTACTTGCTTTACCCAAAAGCCGTCCCTGACCGTCGCAAAGGTCAAGGGTTGGCAAGGGCTTTTTACACACGGGTAGTAACACCCGTTTAAAACCGCATGGAACCTGTCACTTTCTGGCCATTGGGGGGACCGTTTGGGGGGGGGGGGTTTGGGTATTTAAATAAAAAAAAAAGGGTTCAATGGTTCCACACCTGGGGATGACAATGAGTCGAGTTTGGGACGGGTTTAGGTAATCCCAAACCCATATCCGGTTATAAAATCTTGTCCCATACCCGGCCTAAAACCCGTCGGTTTCTATCGGATAATTATCCGTCGGGTATCGGGTATACCCAGGGGTTTCGTGTAAACCTGTCAGTTTCTAAAAAATACTCGTTTGGTATACTAGACCTAAACCCGCCGGGTATCTATCGGGTATACATAAAAATTGTAACTAAAATAAAAAAAAGAAATAAATAAAATCATGTCGGGTATATACATTTAACATAAATACGGTATATCTTAGAATAAATAAAAAAGAAAGAAAACTATGCCAAGTATATAATCGGGTAAACGGATATACATTATCGGGTAATCGGGGCGGGTAAACGGGTATATCACCATATCTCATACCCGTCCCAAACCCGCGAAAAATTTCTAAAGTAATCCCAAACCCGGTCCCATATGTAACATCCATGATTTTCCAGACCGTAAATTTTCTTTATTCTTTTTAGAATTAATTACACGGATGCCCCCTGTGGTTTGGTCAAATTATGGTTTTGGCCCCTAGGATTCAGAAACTACAACTTTGACCCAATAGTTTGCACGATTGTAACACCCATGGCCCCTGAGTTGGATGTCAGTTATCTTTGGCCGTTAAATAAGTGTAAAATGTCTAAAATACCCTTTACATTAAAAAACATCATAAATTAAACTGATACCACATGTGGGACCCACCAAACCTAAATCAAAACCCACTTCATCTTCTTCAACATTTGTCCTCCACCACTACCACCGGCGCCATTTCCTGCAACAACCACCACCGCCTCAGGCCTCCTTCACCTTTATCATCTCGTTCTCTTCGTTTTCTCCACTTCATATCTTTACTCCACAAACCCTAACCCCCACACAAAACTTAGAGAGAGAAACATAGCGAGAGAGAGAGAGAGAGTTTACAGGAAGGAGGAACAGAGGGAGAGAGGGGGAGTCGACCACATCCGGCGGCTCCTCCAGCGGTTCTTTGTGACGGCGGTGCTGGTGAGGAGTGAAGCCACCACGCCAGGCGGCGATGGTGATGGGCTAAACCCAACGGCGATGGTTCAGGGTCTGGTTCTCTCCGGTAAACCACGTGGTGAAGGACGCCGTCATGATGGCAAACAGAAACGGCTGTAACCCGTTCCGTTTTTCCGGTGAAGACGGATGCTAGGGTTCCGCCCCTAGCAGCGGCGGCGATGGCTGGTTGGGTCTCTCAACAGCGTAAACGGGTCAGACGGTGAAGACTCATGGCAGAGATGATGGTGGGACGGGGAGGACGACGGTTTGAGTACAGTGGTGGTGGTAGGTGAGCCGGAGATGGTGTCACCGGCAGTGGCGGTGGTGGTAGTTGTGTTGGAGAAGACAAGTGGGGATTTTATTTACTTTTTAACTTAAGGGGTATTTTGGGCATTTTTGAAAAACTTAACAGAAGAGTTAACTGACATCCAACTCAGGGGCCATGGGTGTTACAATCGTGCAAACTATTGGGTCAAAGTTGTAGTTTCTTAATCCTAGGGGCCAAAACCATAATTTGACCAAACCACAGGGGCCATCCATGTAATTAATTCTTCTTTTTATTAACAATAATTAACACAAGAAGCCTCGTACTTGTTCAAACTCATCATGTCACGTTACTTATTACTTTACACATATATCAATTTAATTTTTTCTCAAACATTGCATCACATAATATTTTTACTACATATGTATGGTTTTGAATGTGTATATACATATATATAAATATATATATATATGTAAAAGCGTTTATAAAATTTTGAGTGCAAATACGTTTATACCTATGAAGTTACTAAATTTAACCACGTAATAATATTGGTTTAAGTTATATATATATATATATATATATATATATATATATATATATATATGTAGGTATTAAACATTGTAAATAAACTATATATATATATATATACACATATTTTTATTTATAATATGATTAGTAAAGTTTTATGACTCTTAATAAAAAAAAAGAAACCCATTTACAAATATATGTATATATACATACATAATTACAATTTGAATAAAACTAGTTTGAACCCTCTAGTCATTTGAACCCCAATTAGAACCAAAACCCTTGTACTTGGACCTTTTGACCTAAAGTTTGACCCCACTCAAGAACATTGACAAACCTTGACTTTTAAAAGTCAAATGACTCAAGGATCATGCAATGCAAGGCTGCCCCGATTCAATCGGTATAATTGGACTCCCATGCGTGGAGTAATCAACCATCGACCATAACCAGACCATATTAGCATCATAACTTGATCTATTTCGCGGTCAGAATCAAACTCGAACAGTTTGACTACTCATAGTCAAAACCGAACCTAAGCAACCTTTAATTTACGGAATTGAAACACGTTAATACCCGCGAATCATGCTCAGTCAGTCCTCGCGTGAATTCAAACCTAAATCACGACTCAATTCATCACGAATCAACCTAATGGACGCAGAATTCAACCCGACAGCGGTACTTTCCAAATTCAGATTTAATTGATCGTTTAAGACGAAATCGAACCACTAGAATCATTCACACCCTTTCGCAATCACCCCTACAAGCCTTCTAGTCATTTTCTTAGCCGACACTGCGTCTCAGAAGCCCTATCAAACTCGAAGATCACCGGAACCGTTTCTTCAGGCGTAGTCAATAAATTCTCGATCATACAAGGTAATTCACACGTCAATAGATTCGTTTATGTTGGTAGAATAAAAGCCTCATTAATCCGGGAACAATCGTGGTCATGATCGGGTTTGATTGGGAAGCTAGGGTTTGGGTCGGCGGTTGGGGAAGACGATGGGGACGGGAGGGTGATTGTCTTAAGTTAAACATTCTCATTGTTGTCAAGGCATCTGCCCAGATCCCTTGGTTAATCCGTTTCACTCAGTCACGGTTGGTCACGGGTTCAAAACCCATAACCCAGCACCTTTTTAAATCCATTTCAAATACTGAATCCGATCTCCGTGTAAACACACGTTAATACGAATTCGGACCGACTCTGTGACAAGGATGCTTCCCTGGTCCAGTGGTTGGTGCTTGATACTTTCTCCGGACAGACTCGGGTTCGACCCGGGCAGTGCCCATTCTTTTTAAAAACCGATTTTTAAGCTTAAGAATGTTACAAAAAAATTATTTTTATAAACCCAACACTGTTTCTAACAGAATAAAATCAGATCTATAAATTTCTAATATAAATTCATTTTATTATGAATTTATGGCTAAAAAATGGTATATTAATTAATAAAAACAATTGATTTTATGAAGTTTATAAAATATTAACTTTATTTAAAGCAAACAAGTAATTATTTTAAAAATGATAAATAAATAACATTTATTTATTATAATCCATAATAAAAAGTTAAATGTTAGATTTTATACATAAATATTATTTACACAACTTTATATTTATAAATCTTTAAACATAAATAAATAAAGTAAGAATTATTTATTTAAATTATACATCAATATTTTTACACAACTTTATAAATGAATAAATAAAGAAAAAAATATTTATTTAACTTATACCTTAAACATAATTTTCACACTATTTCTCTTACTAAATAAATAAATAAATATTGTTTAAATTATTTAGTTATTTAAACCCAAATTCAATTATTCTAAAAATTGTTTAGTTCAATATTTCATTCTATACAACCCCCGTTTTAAATACAAACCACAAACACAACTCTTCGTACACACGTCCAATTCAATCATAGACTTAGACAAAGACTATCGTACACACTATTAATTCAATATACATTACACACTAGGTTAACGTGGTGAGTTACAAGGATCACTTCGCCATCTAGACTCTCGTGCTAGCTACACCTTTGATTCAGGTGAGTATTACATAGCCCATTTTACTCTTTTACACTTTTTGGGGTGAAACATTAATCTCTATACACACAATTGCTTACATTTACACAAACTACACAAATACAAATCCTCTTTACATTCATGTGTGTAAATTTGAGCTTTATGTTTGAGTACTAGGTGTGTTAACTGTTTGTGTGCAATTTATGTGCAATCATTAACTATTCAAGTCGGCGGTTAACAATGATAGATCTATTGAGTCTGATAAACCCACCCAGATTGGGGTGATTGTTACCGACAACACAATTTGCATGTTAGTTACAAAGGTTTGATTGTACTTTGGTTACACAATAGTTGCTCCCCATAAATGTCTTATTTTATCATGTTATGTAAGGATTTGTTTATTCACACATATATATATACTATTCATGTACAAACCTGTGTATGCTCACCAACTTTTTAGTTGACATTATTTTATTCATGTTTCAGGTGCTAACGTGTGAGTTGATCAAGACATGCTACACTTAAGTTTGGATTTAGTTAATTTTAAACAATGAACAATGTGTATTTCGTTTATGTACTTTGTTTGTGTTTGTTTTGTTTGAATTAAAATGAATTTAATATATTACAATTTAGTCAACCTTGAGCTCATGAACAGTCTACATGTCCCGCCCCGACGTATTCCGCCGTCGGTTGGGGTGTGACACCATACCCGATTACTTGACCTCATACCTGTCACAAATATTTTGGGTTTCGGGTTTTTCCATCGGATTCGGGTTTCATTGTCATCCCTATCCACACCCTCCCCTTAAGGTTGGAAAGGGTTCAAGAAAGTAAAAATGATATGGCAATTTTTAATTAGGTAGAATGAGAGGGTTCCATGTGTACCACTCACTCCACCTAAATCTTATCCCTCTTTGCATTTGGCTTTCAATTTTGCTTTACTTGAAATTACATATTACACAATTAACATCGATAAATTGATGCAAAAGGATTAAAATGCAAAAACAAAACCAAAAACATTAATTTTTTTAGTAAATTATGCGGATGGTCCATACTATTCACTCAAGTCGTCACGATTTCGACTCTGAGAATGATGGATGTTAAATAATTCTGTTAAGTTGACGTAAAATTATTATTTTTAATCCTTTTATTTAAAAACAAAAGAAAAAATGAAAAATAAAGACCCCACCTCTCTTACTTCTCCTTGCATTCACTTAGGTCGGTTTATCAGCATCCCCGTTTTGTTGTCATCATCTCTGTTACGCAGTGGCAGATCTAGGAAAAAAATTCAGGGGTATCGGTCTAATTTTTTTTTTCGTACATTCAAGTAAATGAAAAAGAAAAAAAAATTGGTATTGAAGTAAATGAAAGAATTTTTTTTTTCGTACATTCAAATAAATGAAACAATTTTTTTTCCGTACATTCAAGTAAATGAATTTTTTTTTCCGTACTTCATCTACTTAATTAGGGTGATAACTAGCAATAGGTGGCTTTATAATCAAAATATCAAATACACAATAACAAGTTGTTATAACAACTAAAAAAGCAACTAAACTTTATTCTAAAGTCCACACCCAATTACACATATAAACCCTAAATAAAAAATTGTAAATAAACTCTAAATCAAAATTAGTAGAATACCTTAATAAGGATTGATGAATTGATGGGAATAGCGGTGTGCGACGGAGGGCGATGGTGTGCGACCCTGCAGATGGCCCCTGTGGTGCGTCTCTCAGCGTCTGCTTTTGGCATTCATCGTTCAGCGACTCAAAAATTAGGCCGATGGAAGGTCTAAATGGATATGGATTGAGTATATTTGAATCAAGAATTTTGGTATTAGGCTTTTGAGCTATAATTAAAATCTTCCATTTAAACATTTGGGCATTAGATTAAAGCCCAAATGTTTAATTAAAGCTCAAATGTCAAGTTTAATTAGTTAAGTACTGTTTTTATTAAAATTTCTTAGGTTTTTATAAAGTTTTATGACTTTAATAAAATTTTAAGTTTGTGTTGAGATTTGTAAGAAACTTTTAGGGGTATCTAAAATTTCGTTTAAGGGTATCGAGAAACATAAAACGGTAAAAAAAAAATTCTCACTACGCGCCGAAAGTTGAGGGATACCGACAGGTACCCCTGCCCTAGGCATAGATCCGCCCCTGCTGTCACGTCCCACCTCTCTCCGGTGGTGGCAACTTTTGTGGTGCTCACAACAGTCGTTCTAGGAAAATGTGGTGACGGGAAAACGTGGTGGTTGGAAAAACATTGTCGCCTAAAAAGGAGTATCAGTTCACCGGAGAAAAAGTGAGTGGTATTTTGGTAATTTTATTTATTTTTGTTTTTTTAATTAAGGGGTAAAATAGTTGGTTTTAAAATTTTTACATAATTTTCTAACAAACATCGATCGAATGAATGACGAGTTTAAGACAATAGGGTAACCATACCCCCATGATCTTATGATGCCTCAATAAGACAATTTCATCGCAACTTTAGTGTTAAAAGTTGCTCCATGCAAACAAATAATTCATAGGCATGCGACCACGAGTGGGTTTCCCCCCAAAGGAATGTGAGTGTACGATTTTAATTATTTATAAATGTGAAAAAAAATTCAATGTTGGTGTTCCACATGTGCCATATATAAAATGCTAAAGAAATATTTCACAAATGATGTCAACTTTAAATATTTTACAAAACTTTAAATATGAAATCTTCAACTTATAGAAGGATGTATATGAAGTTTCAAACTTATTAGGGGCACATTGAAAACCAGTTTTAAATAGATAATCATAAGAATAGTATAAACACTTGTATGTAACGTTAATTAGATTTAGCATGAAAGAGAGAGCCAGTTATGCGATTACATAAACAAAATCGTCTTATTTATCACATTTAAAATGATAGATCTATATGTTTATGCGGTTCTTATAGTTTTCTTCTCAAAACTGGTGGTGTATTGAACAGTTTAATATTGTATAACTAAGAAAATTTCAGTCGTCTCGACAGTTGATTCAAAATTAATAGTAACTAGTTTAAGTAAGAGTACCAAGAATAATGGCATTTGTAGCAGCACAACAAATATTTCACAGGGAAGGCTCATGAGTGCAAATAAAGCTCTAAATATTAATCTTTTATGGCCACATGAAGAGATCAGTCCAGTCCAGATACTCCTTTTTCACATTTCCAACCAACGCACAGAAAAACCCAAATCAAGAAACCATTTACTAATGACATAAAGTCAAACAAACATCAATCCAATTCAACAAAGTTAAATCTTTCAACTTCAATCATTTTCCTCACTAAATTGTTCCCATTTCAACTAACCATTATCTACCACCATTGACAAAATGTGTATGAAATCTGGCACCACTGGACTTGGGTGCCCGACCAAAGTCCAAAATAGCGTCTGATGGCTCAAACCAACGGGTCCATCGGTTACTAACCGACCACTGAATTTGGGTTTCGCCCATTCGAGAACTGAAGATAGTTTAAAATCAACTACTACTGCGCTTGTAATGTTCTTTGATAAATCTTTCTGCATAAGAAGGGTATTTCTGTCTGATGTAAGCTCGAATGCATTTTTGGTAAGAAAAATCGATCCATACACCATCGGTTCTCACAACAAATAGGCATCTTGAATTTCTAAACTGTGGATGCTGATCAACCTTCAAGATTATGAAAATCTTCAAGTTAAAAGTAATAAATAAATGTCATAAAAACAAGTACAATCAAGATATTGATCGGGATCTACACGACAACTGTTGTGGGCCAATACAGCTCAAGATTTCTGAAGACAAAGACTTTTAGTGAATTAGACTAGATGTCAATTTAATCAACAACTTTATTTGGTGTTATTTGTGTTACTAATAAACAATTAAATACTAATCAAATGTCAAGGTATAGTAACTAACCATGGGATGAACAGTTCTTTGCTACATGTGGACTTAAACACTATAAAAGAATGTTCATTCACAGAGCCACATTATTGCTATTTTTTAACACCAGATTATAATATGAAAAAGTGACAAAGAACAAGCAAATTATGGCTTAAATAATATAAAATTATATATATATATATATATATATATATATATATATATATATATGTATATTTGAAAGCAAGCAACTTATTTGCCATCTAGAAGTCAAAGTTGGATTAAATTGTGTGACAGGGGTAGTAATTGGCTAACTGTAAATATTTAATTTGCCCCTCAAGAAAAGAAAAGATACAGTGAATAAATCAGCATCTATGATTATTTAAACTACAATACATGAAAAAATAAACCACAAGATTGGGTGAAAGCAAGTGGGTAAAAGAAAAGATTTTATAAAATTTACCATAATGGAATCAATGCCACACCCGATCTTATCTTCAGAGTGAGGATGATAAGCAAGAAGCTTTTCTACCACCATTTTCTCGTCTGTTGATGTAAGTTGCTGTCCATCCATATACCTGGTAGCAGAAAGGACAGTTATTTGATTTGTGTGGTTGCTCGTATCATACCCCTAAGAGTTTCTAGATGGTTTTTGAGTCATAAAAAAGTATAAGACCTTAATTTGGATTTAGTTCTGGAATTTCATATTATGTTTATTATAAGTCCAGGCAAATACTTTCTATTAGTATTGACAATGTCTATGCATTGGATATTGTATTGGGGATCGAGCATACGTTACAGATATATCTTCATGAGAATTATCAACTGGCTTCACGGTAAGTTACACGTGAATTCCAAAACGGGAGTCATATCCAAATGTGTCTTTTCTAAAGCAAATATATTCGATTAAAGATTTGTTTAAGGAAAAGGTGTTATTCAAACGAAATGAAAGACACGATCGTCTCAAGTTACGGGCATAGTTGATATAGTTGAGTTTTATCACTTACGCCCATGATTGTGAGATGTCAATTTTGGTGGATACATGATTTGAGAATGTAACTATCATATAATAATACATGGGATCTCTTCAAAAAGTGCACAAGTAGACCCCACTCACGGGGCTAGAATTACAAGTGTTAGAAAGGCACCCCACCCCCTCCCCAAAATAAAAGCGATTGAGTTTCCTGTTTCCACTTCTTCCAGCGAAGATTTAAGGCATTATAGTAGTATACATGTATGTCAAGGGTTAGCGCCTTACATTGCTTAGGAAGGGTCATCCTTCCACTCATGTTTCGCTTATGAGTTCCCCTTCTACCAATTGTACAAATATATACTCGTATGTCATGGTTTCGCACGTTTAGATGACAATACAAGCACGAATTCCAAATGTGAAAACGTGAGGAATGACACACCTATGCACACATCCTTCCCGTGAGAACCTAGTGAGTAGCACCCACATGAAATATAAGAAAAGGTGTTCCCCACCTAGTGGTTGAGAGTTCTAGTCCCACGGTAGACAATGGTGTAGATTTATGACTAGGTCTAGAGGGTGTGAGTTAGTTGTTCTTAAAAAGAGAGAGAGAGAGAGAGAGAGATGCATCACATCAAATAAGTATTTGGAAAAAAGTCATTTTACGTAATAGAGTAAAGAATTAGATTTAGAAAGAATAATTATGATTTTGATAGATTATTGTTATAAATAAATTATTCTTTTGTACACTATGTAAGTATGTTGTTTGAGCTTTCATTGAAAAATGTGGTTTCTCACTATGCTTTATAACTTACACCCATGATGCCTCAGACAAGGACTAGCTACCCGAGGCGTAGAGCAAGATTGTAGGGAAGTTTGTTAAGATTGGATAAGAAGGCTATAAGTGTGTATGTTGGGCGATGGAGGCTTGCGCACCAAGGGGGGCAGCCATTTAGGAAAGGTTGCAAGGGTTTTAACCCACCCTAATTCTCTCCTTATAAATCTATGCATTTGTAGTTGTAATTTCTTATCACCTCATAAATAAAATCCTAGACTAGTTGCAGCATGTGGACGAAGGTTATACCGAACAAACCACTTTAAATTCTCGTGTCTTCTTCAGTTTTCTCTACCTCTTCTATTTTCTGTCTTGTGTGTGTGTTTCTGGTGCTGATCTGTTTCAGCCGTGCTACTACAGTGCCGCCGCCGCTACAATACCTTGCTAGTCAACGTTAACTAGTCAACAAAAGTCAAACAACAGATTTTGTTGTTTAGTTTTAGATTCTTTTTTACTCCTAATAATCTAATAACCACCTAACGGTGTACATACCATGGTAGACAATTTGAAGATTATACGTGGTAACAGTATGGTCTTGGTTTAGTATATTGTTAGTTCCACCAATTAGTCAATGATGTAACGATTGTAGATAACCTATGATAACGTATTTTCAGTAAATTGTATATTGAGAACGGTGTGACAGTTTTCTAGAGCATTCCCTAAAGAGAAAATTTTAGATTACAATCGCTTTCCGTATGGTTATTTCAACCCAATTCTTGGTTTTCTCCTAACTTTCTAAAGTCGAAATTAATAAGAGAGATTATTCTTGGAGTAAACCATGTATATATGTCATATGTGTTCTCTATTTCTTAGATGTGTTTACACCCTAACACGTACAAGACCGTCATTTTCTAACTTTTGTAGCATTTAAGTCTACTTAGAATTCTATTGACATTTAAATATATCTTAGATATCTTATAACATGAACTAAAATATTCCTAAAACTTGGATTCTCTATTATGATGGAGATTCCAATAGAACATGAAAGACAACCTCATTTTTTTGTGATCTTCGATTGTGCCCCTATTGTTGGGGTGTGTAGGCTTCGAACTAGAGCAGCCGAACCTAGCCCGGCCTATTAACTTGTTTACCCTAATCTTGTTTAGTCTATATATATGATCATATGTACTTGCAATTCTTAGAGCACAGAAATAATATAAACCCTAGTTGCAGAGTGGTTGTAGGTCATACTGACCGACCACTAAAAATCTCTTGTGTTCGTTTACCGCTTTCGTGTGCGTGCGTGTTAGTGTGATACCCAATACCTATCGGATGATTTGAACCAACATAGCATCATCACAGACATGCATAAGGTTTTGCATGGATGGTTATGTTACCACATAGGTGTAGACTATGTAGTTGAGTTTACCCCCATGTAAAACACTTCAAGATTTTATAGCATACTACCTATTGTATGAAAACTCATAAAAAATAGATACTTGTTGTAAATATATCTTGTCCAACAAGATAGAGAACACATAGATGGTGTATAGTGTGTCATTCGCTGATTATAACCCTATTTAGTGTTCCTTAAAATGGAGCATATATATGAGACATGCTGAACTTGTTAGACTAACCCAAAGTTGTTTTGTCGAATAATAGGTATTAGTTTATGGCTCAATTGTAGCAGTTGGCAGACATATGATGAATCTTGCTACATGGTAATTAGATTTCACCTTAAAAGAATATTCTGATTATACACTGACAAGTAAAAAAGATGTGTACTCTTAACATACATATAATAGTCTGATGTATATATCATGGTTTCAATGATGCTTCATAATGACATAGATGACGGAAAACCTTTTGACATAAGTGGATTCTGCTTACAAACTCAAAAGATGCACATTACAATACAAACCCAACAGCTCATGTAGAGGTAATTTTGATTATAGAGTAAACGCTATGCATATTTTGTAAACAGACGGCATTGTTTGGAGGTGGAGACGGAGGTGAGGGATGGCTCTGCCTAGTAGTGGTGGTGCTGCCATGGTCGGGACCAGAGGGGCATCTACGTTTGTTCTGCGGCCGCACACACTTTCTGCATTCGTGAATCCTTGGAGTAATAATATCACTTCTTTTCTGATATTTAATAATAGTGATAGCTTGATTATTTAGCACTAATAAAATTCCAAATTTTATAGAAAAATGAAACCGTGATATAAACCCACACATTATGCAGAGGGACATTAATAATATTTAAAACTTTATAATAAAGACAAAACTGTGAAAAAACCTCACGTTGGAACATTAACTAAAGGAATCATGTTATCGAAACGTAGATATAAATATACAAAGAACCGGCCACGCCGGGACTCGAACCTGGATGGCGCTGGTGCTGACAATTGAATTTTATTGTGTGCTTAAATTTGATTTTACTGTGTGCTTAAATATATAATATAAAAGAGGTTTTGATATAAAAAAATAAATAAATAAAGTTATTGTTCACTTGGTTGATAAATGTATATACTTATAATTATATTAAAGGGTAACTTTACACAATAGTAACCAAGTTTTTCAAGTGTTTCATTTAAATATCTCAAAGTTTTTTGTCTCTTTAAAGTCACTCAACTTTGAATATGTGTTCCAATCCTATGTAATATTTTTATAAATGTTTAAATTTTTTAAAATTGAATAAGACAAATGAAACATATATGAATCTTGTTTACTATTTACCAATTATTTTTTTTCAATTCGACTTAAATATAACAATTTTGAAAGTTGTGTTATTATTCGGTGAAGTTTTTTTCTTAACTATTACCTACAATTTTAGATTAATTGGAATATAACTTTCACTTATTGGTAACTAATATTCATATATATTTCATTTGCCTCATTCAATTTTTAAAAAAATAAACATTTATAAAAATATTACATAGAATAAGAGCACCTACTAAAAGTTGGGTGACTTTAAAGGGACAAAAAAAATTAAGCTATTTAAATAAAACACTTAAGAAACCTAATTGTTATTTGGTGAAGTTTTCCCTTATATTAATAATGATTGATTTGGGAAGGACAGACTTATCGATACATTATATCACAACAACAATCTCAATACGAGTCTTATTACCCTTTTTGTCTCAATACGGGTTGTATGGTATGTGTTTTTCACTCAAGTGGGTCGTACGATATATATACAATAAAAGTCGTATTACCTTTTTTATGCTTACCCCCGTATGGATGTCTTGAACGTAGTCGTTTTAACTAAGCACAATACGGCCCGATGTGCCAGGCAAAGTGGTGTCCGATTTAGGGGAAGGTGTACCAATATCAAATCCCTTATAAAAACATTCTCACAGTTTGGGATAACCCTCTATCGCAAAATGCACCCATCCCCTTTTTATTTGGTTAATGTTTTATTTTTTAATAAAAAATTGCTTAAACGCCCATTAAAAAAAGGTGGTCTAGTTTAAACTCTTATTTGAGAATGTTTTAAATGATTGTTTTAAATATGTGTCCCGGTTTAAACGTCCATTTAACTTTTTAAATGCATGTTTAAGATTGGTTCCTCTTTTTATTGTGTTGCATCAAATGAAAAATCAAACACGGCATATGAAAAATCAGATCTCCTGCATCTACATTGGTACCTAAAATTATTCTCACTAAAAAACGTTTAACTGTAGAGTTCTTTCATCCAAAATCAATGCACCCAACAACATTCTGACCGCATTTAAGGTCGGATGCTCTTTATGTGTCCAGCATCTCTCCTATTCACAAACGATTTGGATTTGTCTAGGGTTTTACATTTGTGGCATATCTTCTTTCCACTTTTGTATTACAATTTTCTATCTGTTTGAACCTGTTTCCATGGTTACAATTGTGGAATTCCAAAACTATTAAAAGCCATACACCACTTCCTCAGCATAAAGAAATAAGAATAAAGAAAACATAGATGCCAGAAATGGATCACTTAGTAACAAAGAAAGTAGGTATCTTGAAATTTTTTTTAGTTCAAATGGGTAATGTTCGGGTTCATGAATCAGACATGATTTTTGAGTTAGTATCGGGTTCAACCCGTTTAGCACCCGTAGTCTTGTCTGTAATACTACCTCAGATGATACATGGCAAAGCGGTTAGAGGTTTGAAGCATCTGAATACATTTTAAGCTACTTTTGACCCATTTCATTGTTAGCTGCTATATAAAAAATTACCCTTTAACCCATTAGATTAGATATACAGTACATCATCAGTCAATATATTTTTAGATAAATAGGTTAAATTTGCCATCTCTGGATAAAAGGCCCATGCTTTCATGTTCTCTTTCCACTGCTTTAAATCTATAATTCTCATCTATAAATTTCAGTAGGGTAATATTACAAATGCAAATCACCTCCTACCCTATTGATCTCATATTTAAACTTGGGACAAATGTAAAAAAACTTGGTCTGTCGCCTAATTCTCACATAATTATTACCTTAAGAACAGCCAGTCTATCATGTTTTCTCATAACTACTTACTGTGGCATGTGGGGGCTCAGTCAGGTGGGCCGGGTAACTGGTCATTTTGACCCGTTAACACTTTAATGTCGTTTCTTTAAATAAAATTAACATTATGAATGCATTAAAAGTATTTGAATAAAACTATTTAGAAGACTCACTAAAACTAGATTTTTGGCTCCACCTTATCCAAAAAATGGCAGGTACACAAAGCTTCTCATTTTTTATGTTATATCTTTGATATTGGTCTACAAGTTCATATTTCATTTTTTTTATCAATTGGATGCCTAGGCCAAATGTTGCACCTTTTTGGATGTAGTATGTAAAAAGAATAATAAAATATTGAGTTAATTACTGTTTTATTTGATTCCTTTATGTTTAAATTCATCTCTTTTAACCCTCACATTTCATTTTTGCTTCCATTTGTGTCCAGATGATTAACTCGGTTAGATTTTCTGTTAATTTTTTTATAAAAGACCAAAATACCCTCAGAGACTCAAATGGTTAAAAAAACTATTTTACCCTCTCATCCTCACCACCACCACCACTGTTTATATGAGATTATTGGAGGGTAATCCAAAAGATGTGGAAGCTTTGAAGATGGTGTTGGAACTAATTTAAAGCTTTAAACCAAGAATTCACCCCTTAATAACTTTGATCAGTAATTATCGCTTGCAAAGAATAAAAAGGGGGGGAATCAAACACTACATACCTAAATCAAATCAACCATCATCTGCTGGATTGTGTATAAAACCCAAATCGCTTGCTGCTGTCAAATCCAAACACAAATCGACGGAAGCAACCAGCCCAAATCGCTACCCAAATCGGTTCACCAATTCCCTGTTATTGTTGCCGCCGCCGCCACCACCACCCAGTCTGCAATTAATACACGTTGGTCGTGAGTATCCACTCCAGTCACGTGGTTTTCTTAACCCATCAGAAATCTGAGGCGTAAGGTGTGTGGGAAGCCCTTCCGGTTCCAATCGGTGTCGGAAACCGATGTCTACAAATCGGAGTCGTGGGAGCTGTTGATAAGTGTGTTTCAATGAATAATTTAGAGTTTTTTTTCATTTGGAAAAGGAAACAGAGCAATAGAAATCACAGAGGTTTTTATTTGGGTTTTTTTAGAGAGAGAAAGTGAGGGGGGTTAGGTTATGATATCATGGTTCCCTCGTTTTTTAGAGAGAGGTGGTGGTGGTGGTGGTGATGATGGTAAAATAGTTTTTTAATCATTTGAGTCCTGAGGGTATCTTAGTCTTTTAAAAAAAAGTTAACAGAAAATCTAATATAGTTAGTCATCTAAACTCAAATAGAAGTAAAAATGAAACGTCAGGGTTAAAAGAGACGGATTTAAATATAAGAGACTTAAATAATTAAAATGGTCAAAAGTCAAAGACTCAAATAGTAATTAACTCTAAATATATATTTTTTAGAATAAGGTAAATTTATTGTAATACACGATTAAGCATGTGATACATATCACCCTAAAACAAACATAATATGTTTAGTGGACGAGTTATATCAAGTTATCAACCAACACAAAGCCTGATTATTTTCGTATCTTGTTAAATGTTTCTTTAATTTTAAGAAACAAAGAAACATGTAGTCAACTAATCAACTTTAGTTAACTATGTTCCATTAATTATATCCTTTAGAAAGCAATAAAGAAAAACTTTACTTAAAAAGTCAAACAAACATCAATACAAGTTCACAAAACTAAATCTTTCAACTCTCACTAAACTGTTACCATTTCAACTACTATATTTTCTACCACCACAAATGACAAAATGTGAGAAATCTAGCACCACTGGACTTGTCCAAAACAGTGTCTAATGGTTCCCCCTGGATTGGAACTTCTTGCGTCCTCCCTTTTCAACCGTGGCACAATGCCCATTTCTTTGAATTCACCATATCTTGTTTTAACTAGCTCATCTTACTTTTTAGTTAAATCAAGCCTAATACAATTCTTTTTGTTTTCTTCCTGGTGATGTGTAGTTCCAAACAAAAGAATAAATGAGCTATTTTTTTCCTTTTAATTCACCATGTTGAAATATGATTCGACTTCTATTCCATTCTTATAACTTAACACGATGACGTCACCAAGCGTACCTAACATCCGTTGTCATCCTTGCAACCGCTCTGCACCTACAAAAACATAAAAACAATTCAAAGTAGACTCCGCTCCACCACTTCTAGTGTGTTCCCAAAATAGATGAATATGCTTGTGATAAATACATGAAATGCAATAAAAATGGATGTTAATATTGTAATAAAATGTGCCTAAAAATGCAACTAACAGACGTGGGATTGGAAAAGATTGTCGCGGGATAATCAAGAGTGTTTGGAGCTGCAAAACAATGTTAAGATTTAATTAACTCTTATAATCACTCACCAAATATTGACAAATGGATTTGGTCGTGGGGACAGGTCGGGTTTGCATTCATTTTAGTATCCAAGACTCCTAAATGAGAATGCGATGTTTAAATAGACGGAATATACAAACGAGTTAAAAAGGTTATCAATGATTTTTTATACAATTTCTTGTTATAGCGACTTCAACAACAAAAGATAAATTCACAAAATGTTACATAATAGAAAGTCACAGTCATATCTTTAGATAAATAATAAACCAAAGCTAGTTTACATATATTGAGTTGTGGTGTAATTTTAAATAAAAACTTATGTAGTTGTATTTTTAACGGTAGAATAATTTCAAACACAAACCTAAGTTTTCTAATTTTTTTGAAACAAATTTCCCAATTTAAAAATAAACCTGTTTATAAACATGACAATATGTTCCGTCCCATGGTGACATCTCCTGAACACCGTATAAAGTATTATAAACAGTCCCAGTCAGGCTGATTTCAGGTCTCGTTCCAGTGTGTGCGCCTTCACTAGCTTTATACTGCTCACTCACCATCACCAGTAGTTACACATAAATAATATATAATTTTTTTTAAAGTCCGCGTTTAAATTACATTTTCAAGTCCACAACCCTCGCCGTTGATGAAAACCAATATCCGGTAAACATATGACCGTTTCAGGGGTGAATCGCCGACGGAGACAATTGCTCTGACATAGCCACCGTCTCCGCCGTGGATGGGCCAGTCACAGTCAATTAACGCCAGAGTCGCTAATCGCCGCCGAGATAACGCCGTCGATCACAATTACAGATTGATGCCGGCCGAAGATTCGAAGGAATTGCGTTCGTTTTTGACGGAGAAAGAGGTTGAAGATGAAGAATGTGACTCCGGAGATATATCGATTCTTCCAGACGTATGTCTGGCTTGCATTTTCCAGTTCCTCGGATCCGGCGACAGGAAACAGTGTTCACTCGTTTGCCGCCGGTGGCTTGAGATCGAGGGACAGAGCCGTCACCGTCTCACTCTCAACGCCCAATCGGAACTCATTTCAGCCGTGCCTTCTCTCTTCTCTCGATTCGACTCTGTAACGAAACTCTCTTTGAAATGCGACCGTAGATCCGTGAGCATCGGCGACGACGGACTCGTTTTAATCTCTCAGCGTTGCCGGAATCTCACACGCCTGAAGCTTCGATCGTGCCGACAATTGACGGATTTAGGCATGGCTAGCTTTGCGAAGAACTGCAAGGGTTTGAAGAGGCTGTCGTGTGGATCATGCACTTTTGGAGCTAAAGGAATGAATGCTGTGGTCGATAATTGCTCGTCTCTTGAAGAATTAACGGTGAAGCGCTTACGTGGCATCAGTAATGGAGTTGCAGCGGAGCCTATTGGACCTGGTTTAGCTGCATTATCTCTGAAGTTAATTTGCTTGAAGGATCTCTACAATGCACAGTGTTTCGGACCGCTGATAATGGGATCGAAAAATTTGAGAACACTAAAGCTGTTTAGGTGTTCTGGAGACTGGGATAGACTATTGGAGCTGGTTACTGATCATGTAGACGGATTGGTTGAGGTTCATCTGGAAAGGCTGCAGATAAGTGATGCTGGCCTTGCAGCACTTTCTCATTGCCAAAATTTGGAAATACTGCACATATTGAAAACACCAGATTGTTCAAATTCAGGTTTAATTTTTGTTGCTGAGAACTGTAAGCTTTTGAGGAAGCTTCATATTGATGGATGGAAAACAAATAGGATAAATGATGAAGGGTTGATTGGTGTATCCAAATACTGCCCTAATCTGCAAGAGCTAGTGCTTATTGGTGTTAATTCTACTCGTGTTAGTTTAGAGCTGTTAGCTACAAATTGCCAAAAGCTAGAGCGATTGGCGTTGTGTGGGAGTGAAACCGTTGGAGATGCTGAGATTTCCTGTATTGCTGAGAAATGCACTGCTTTGAAGAAGCTTTGCATCAAGAGTTGCCCTGTGTCTGATCATGGAATGGAAGCGCTTGCTGTTGGGTGCCCGAATTTGGTGAAAGTTAAGGTGAAGAAGTGTCGTGGAGTGACGGGTGATGGTGCGAGTTGGTTGAGGGTTATTAGGGAGTCACTGGCTGTGAATTTGGACACTACAGAAGTGGAGAGTCAGGATGCAGGTAGTGATGGTGTTCAAGATGCTGCTGCAGCTGACCAAATTGAAGTAGCTAGTAATGCTGCATCCAGCAGTACTAGTAGATCAACATCATTCAAGGCTAGATTGGGCCTCATTGCTGGGAGAAATTTAGTGTCTTGCACATTCAGGAAGTGGTCAAGCTTCAGCGGTGGTGGTTCGTGGTGTCATTGAGCGTCCAGAGTAGGAAGATTTGCTGGTTTGTTATACATTTCTGTTTTAACTTTCTGATTGAATGTTTCTGTCTTTTGTGTATTCAGCCTGGTTTGCTTACTAAATTTGGTTTGCACTGATGGCATTTTTTTAATGAAGTTTGATCCTTTGTTGTTTTCATATATGATAAGCTGATCTGTTTAGTTTCAGTTAATCATCCAAATTTGAACAGAATATCTTGAAAATATGTTGACTGTGTGCATTAAATTAAGTATGCTAGTATTGTTGAACATGTGAAATAAAGTATAACAATGAAAAGTTGAACACTACTCTTGCCCAACCACTCACCTCTTGTTATTATACCATTAATTGACTAGATTTTTGTAATTATTTTGCAAGCTAAAGTAAGCTGGTGGATGATTCACATGATTGTGTAGGTAGGTTGGGGAGTTGTAAGATTTTACAAGTGATTACAAGTCACATGAGGGTGGGAGGGTTTTGGCTTTTGATGCAGTCACAATCTATTTTCCTATTTGAAAATTTTATGATGGAAACAAAGAAACACAATTTCATACATGTTTTGTAATTAATTTAGATAAATCAACTGAAAATAACATATTCATAAATAATAAAAGGTAAATCGAATGTTGTGTATCCTCAAGTTGAACAGTTTATTCAGTTCAGTGATAAAAAGTACCATAAACAAGGTTTTAGTACTGCGGCGGAGGTGGATACACACTAATAGACGGAGGTGGTGGGTACACCCCTGATGTTTGTTGTGGAGGATAACCTTGTGGTGGTGGATACGCAGCAGCTGATGGTGGATATGTTGTCTGCAGTTGATATGTGGTGGTTGATGGTGGATATGTTGTCGGAGGTGGGTATGTGGCGGTTGATGGTGGATATGTTGTCTGAGGTGGGTATGGGGCGGTTGATGGTGCATATGTTGTCTGCAGCTGATATGTGGTGGTTGATGGTGGATATGTTGTCTGAGGTGGGTATATGGCGGTTGATGGTGGATATGTTGTCTGAGGTGGGTATGTGGCGGTTGATGGTGGATATGTTGTCTGTGGTGGATACGTGGCGGCTGATGGGTATGTGGTGATTGATGGTGGGTATGTTGTCTGCGGTGGGTATGTGGCGGTTGATGGCGGATATGCTGCGTTGCCGGTGCCAGGAATCAAAGCTTGAAAGGGAGATGAATTAGGAGGGTAAGTTGAGTTGCCAAAAATTGGAGGGTATGTGTTTAATCCTGGAAAAGGGCTTGGTCCAGTAGGAGGATATGTTGAATTTGGAGGGTATGATGGGAAAGGAGAAGACGCGCATAAACCAGGAGGAGCTGTAGGAAGGATAGATGGTGCATTTGTGTAGTTTGCTGCAGGGTAACCTTGTGGTGGGACAGCGGGGTAAGGCGCGGCTGCTGGTGGTGCTGAAGGAGTGTATGTTTGGATTGTGGAAAGTGCAGCAGCGGGGGTGGCGTATGGTCCCGCAGGTGGAGCATATTTAGTATCCGTGGCGGTGGTGGAGGAGATAGGTGCACCAACCATGGCCGGAGTTGATTCTTGTGAGGTGTTGGAATAAGAATTATAGATCTGAAGAAAGGTATTTATGATCAAATGAAATGGTGGTTGACTTTATTTTATCAGAGTTTTTCCGATCAAATTAGGAACCTGTCATATATATAAATAATCAATCTAGTTGGAATCTAGTGGGTGTTTGAGATAACAGTTTTATTCCAAGGTTTGACTGGCTCAAGCGTTTGACATTTTTGCGTGTAATGGCCAATGGGATCTTCAAGACAAGAAAGTTCTACTTTTTTGGTATGGTGTACTTGTAAGTTACAAATTAGCCTCTATACTATAACCTAATTACAAGGTTTTTGATAATTTAGAATCATTTACTCTATGTTTAGTACTTGTTGTTTTCAAATTAAAAAAAAATAGAAAAAAAATGTCGGTTATTTGTTCGAAAAACTGAAACCTAATTTTCTTTGAAAGTATAGTTGTCGGAGTTTTTTTTTCAACCACTAATTTCCCGACAAAGTTATTTTTGTTGGAGATTGGTCGGAACTAGGAACTACGAAACAGATTGTTTCCTGTGAATTTCTGACTAAAAACGTGGTCGGAAAAGGGCCAGTTGATTGATGGATTATTCACATAATTGTGTAGATTATAAGTTACACGAGGGAGGGTTTTTGCTTTTTATACGGTCACAATCACTTTTCCTATTTGAAAGTTTACATAATGGAAACAAAGAAACACATATTCATAAACAATAGAATGTAAATCGAATGCTGTTTATCCTCAAGTTGAGCAGTTTATTCAGTTCAGTGATAAAAAGTACCATGAACAAGAGTTTAATACTGCGGAGGTGGTGGATACAAACCAATCGATGGAGGTGGTGGGTACACCCCTAATGTTTGTGGAGGATAACCTTGTGGTGGTGGATACGTTGTTTGTGGCGGATACATGGTTGCTGATGGTGGATATGTTGTCTGCGGCGGATATGTTGCATTGCCATTGCCAGGAACCAAAGTTTGAAAGGGAGATGAATTAGGAGGGTAAGTTGAGTTACAAGGAGGTGGAGGGTATGTGTTTAATCCCGGAAAAAGGGTTGATCCAGTAGGAGGATATGTTGAGTTTGGAGGGTAAGATGGTAAAACTGACGCCATTGGATTTGAATTAGGAGGGTATGATGGGAATGGAGAAGCTGTGAATAAACCAGGAGGAGCTGTAGGAATGATAGATGGTGCATTTGTATAGTTTTCTGCAGGTGCACCAGGGTAACCTTGTGGCTGGACAGCGGGGTAAGGGGTGGTGTACGGTCCCGCAGGTGGAGCATATCTAGCATCCATGGTGGTGGTGGTGGTGGTGGTGGAGGAGTTGATTTGTGTGAGGTGTTTTGAATAAGAATTGTAGATATGAAGAAGGGGTTTTAAGATGAAATGAAATGGTGGTTGACTTTATTAGATGAGAGTTTTTCCTATCTAAAGATTAGATTAGGAATTGGTCATAAATGATTCAAAGGTTTGACAAATGACATGTTCTTTTCTAATAGATGGAAAAAAAGATTATTAAAAATTCACTAAGCACACCATTCACACCAAAACAAGAATAAATCCTGAATATCTTGTAGATTTTTTTTCGTACTAAAGTATTTACAAGGTTTGAATTGTTCAAACGTTTGACATTTTTGTGTGGCGGCATGCGTGTAATGGCCAATGTGATCTTCAAGGCAAGAAGGTCCATGGTTTGGTGTAAGTTACAAAGTAGTCCCTGGACTATAACCTAATTAGCAGGTTTTTAAAGCTTTGGAATGCTTTTACTACATCTTCACTACTTATCGATTTAAAATTAAATATTACACATATTACTATGGGAAATTAGGTGTGAATTCTATCGTTTATTCATTTGGTTTCCAACATCTTTTAGAATTAAAATCTAAATTAAATGATAAGTTTTCATTGAATGATGAAAAAAATTTTAATTGGATTTTCTCACATTAGTTCAAGCAATGAAATGAACACTAATTTCCTCCTTCATCACCACCACAACCACCACGGCCGTCACCTCCGCCGCCACCATCGTCACCAACACCACCATAACAGTTGCCATTGTCACCCCTACATATATCGACCATCGCCGTGACCGCCACCTCCACTACCCCATCACTCCTACCACTACTGTGACCGTCGAGGCGTCAGACACAATAATATGACAACATTCTATATTTAAAAAAAATCAAACATTATTTTGTCAACTAAATGCATCATAAATTTCAACTCTTTTGATATATTTCAGTTTCTTCAAATTTCATTATTAGAAAAAATACTTTTAAAGATTCTAACTCTTTAAAAATATATAGGGGGAACTTCGTAGAAATGTAACCAACTTTTCAAAATGTTCCAATTAAGTCACTCAAACTTTTTTTGTCCTGATTTAGTCACTCGGCTTTTAGGTAACCTACTAATCAAATACTTTTTACCTGTTTAACAAGTTTCCATGTTGACGTTACATTTAACATGTTGACGTGACATTTAACATGCTGACGTATAATTTATTTTTCGTTTTCTATTTTTATTTAATATGCTAGCGTGGAATTAATATATTTTTTTTATTTTAAAATTTAAAAAAAAAAATTTTGAAAGAATTTTTTTTTGAAACATCACGTGAGTGGTGAGTGTATGAAAGAATAAGAAAGATTTTTTTTTAAGTTTTAAAATAAAAAATTATATTAATTCCACGCTAACATATTAAAAGAAAACGAAAAATAAATGTCACGTCAGCATGTTAAATGCCACATCAATGTGGAAACCTGTTAAACAGGTAAAAAGTATCTGATTAGCAGGTTACCTGAAAGTTGAGTGACTAAATCGGGACAAAAATAGTTTGAGTGACTTAATTTGAACAGTTTAAAAAATTGGTTATATTTTTATAAAGTTTTCCCAAATATATATATATATATATATATATATATATATATAAAAGAGGTTCTATGCATGTAAAGTCTGCAATTCAAATACTTACAAAACCCAAATTACACACTTTTAATGCATACAATACAATCATTCAATGCGTTGATGATGTCAAGTGTATTTCAAGGCTTATAATTCCAGATTCATTGTAGGCTCCACATATTACTAACCAATAAGATTGAGCAATCCTTTATCTTTACAATATTCTACTCCCACCTGATCGCACCCTCACTGAGTATTTCAAATTTTCAATACTTTTCTATAAATATACATTTTTTTATCACTAATGGGTTACTGATTCACTCGATCATCTCAATCACCCTCAGGAATGTTTTGGCCAACTCCATTTCGAATGAATTTTATACCAAAACGTAGATAAAAATAAACATGTCGTAACGACATATTCAAAGTTTTATAAAATGTCATATTTTAAAAGTTATAAGGGAAAAACAAAATAACTTCAAAATTAAATATAACAATAAAATAATCATTATAAAAAAAATTAAACAACAGGCAAACATGCAGAATCCATATGTAAATTGTGCATAAAGGGGTACTATTTTGAGTTTTGTAACTAATCTAAAAAGTTATCAAATCACAAACATTAGACGTATAAGTTATCAAAGCTGATTTAATGTTTCAATTTTTTCATAGTTTTTTTTTTGTTTTTCACTTACAACCTTTAAAATATAAGACGTTGCGACATGCCTACTTTTATCTACGTTTGGAAGAGAATTTTTGTAACGTCATTTTTAAACCGATCATTTGTTTTAAACGTTTTTTAAACGGTTTAGTTTTTTAAACCATTCAATGATTCTCTCCAAAACCGTTGCGGGGTTCCTCTTTTATTTTATCTACGTTATCTGATGCAACGTGGTACGTATGAACAGTAACTTGATTTTTTTATTCTCCTTTTTATTTTTGTTAAATATAGTTTCTTTCATAAAAAGAAACAAATAACGTTCCTGCCTAGTGATTCAAGTACTACTACTCCATCTGTATCTACATTTCAAACCCACCGTCGAATGCGCCGTTTTAATAAAAAAATGATATTATTTAGTCTTACAACTTTTAAACCATGATGTTTTCTAAAATTTCGAAATTGGCATTGTGGCATGCCTATTTTTATTTATGTTTCGACGTGAATTTTCGTAACATTATTTTTAAACCAACCGGTTGTTTTTTTAAGCATTATGGCGCCCATCTCAAAATACACCATTGTGACTTTTTTATCTACGTTTAAACCGACTCGCCATAATGTGCCGCCGACATGCTTATTTTTATCTACGTTTCAGTCTAATTTTTTTTCGAATAACTTCACTTTTGTGTACAACTAGGTAACTTTTTCGATACTATCGAATATACCGCTACAATATTTTTTTAACATCACGTAGAATGTACATTTGTTTATTTTTTATCAATGTTTTGAACCCTCCGGGAAAGTTAACTAGAAAGATCAGTTAAGTCGAATACATCTTTATCCCGGATAAATTCTAGCCTAGGAACCCGAATAGAAAGGCCCAGATTATTCCCCATTAAAGCCCAAATCCTCTAACATTAACCAACCACCCAAAGAAAAGGAACACGCCTAGGGTAGAAAATGGTTGGGCCCAAGAACCGGAACCAGTTTTTTTGAGGCCAGGTTGAAAATGAAATCGTGTCGGGTAGGGGGGCGAACCGGGACCGGGTTCTTGGTTGAAGAACCTACCCTGTGGAACAGGGTAGAGTCGGGTCCAGTAGGGTTTGAAACCGGTTCCAACTGGGTCTAATATATATATTTTTTAAATAATTAAAATAACATTAAACAACATAAAATGTATTTTTATTTATTTTAATAGTTATCAAACAAAAAAATTACAATTTTAAAAACTATCTTTTTTTTTATTCGTCGTCTTCATCATCTTAGTCGTACCCGTCATCTTCGCCGGCCCTTGCTCAACGCCTTGCAATATTTATTCACAATGTGCGTTTTCAAACTCGATTTGGATTCTTTATTCAAAAAAGTGTCACAAAACTTGCAACGAGCCTTTTGAGACCCGTCACTAATCTCAACCAAATCCCAATTGCACCAAATTTCTTGGTTCCTATTATGCGGAAGCACCCGAACGGTTGGCGGTTGAACAACGGATGATCGTGTCGTGATTGCGAGTGAGCCATAATGAGAGTAGAAAGTCGGGAAGGAAAAGTAATACGAGTTTTTTGTGTTTTTTCACTCGGTTTTGCGTTTTTAAGTTTGGTACTCAACCAATATCTATTTATACGAACTTAGGGGGGCTAAAAAACAAGAAAAACGGTCAAATACCCACCTCCAACGGCTATATAGCCGTTAAAAACGGCTTTTTAAAAAACGTTAACGGCAAGAACCGGGTAGGAACCGGTTCTAGTCGGGTCCGGGTACGAACTGCCCATGCATAGGAAATCCCAAATGGGGTAGGAACCACCGGGTACAAATGTGTCCAAACCGGGTCTTGACCATACCGGGAAGGAACCGGAACCGGTTCGAGTTGGGCGGTTCCGAACCGGAACCGGTTTTTTTTTTTGCACCTCTGCTAGTTGTAAATATGGAGAAACATGTAAATGTAGAGAAGAAATGAGTTATAACCATAGAAAATATAATTTTTTGCTAAAATTGAAGGAAGTACATAAACATATATTTGCCCTTTCACCTGCAAGTTTCTTGATAATCATCCCCAAATTTCACAATCTCTATTGGAATCAAATTTCGAACCAGATGACATGTAATTTACAGCTCCAATAACAAAGATTGAATTATGATTGCATATTGTTCAAATAGCAGGAATTCAAATGGTAATACAGGAAATAATTCAACAATATTTACAAATAAAAAATCTGATGATCAAAAGTATCTACCAGATTTCGTGTGAATCATCAACAAGCATCCCTCTCAACAATTAACCACTCTTCCTCTTCAACTTTGTTGGTGTTGCAAGAATCCTCTTGATTGCACTAATTTCCAATGGGCTGTTCTTACTCTGTTACACAATCCATCAAACATTAATCAAATCAATATATCTTTAAAAAAAAATAATAATAACATGATCATGAAGACATGAACTTACCTTTGAGCAGGTACCACGTCGGACATTGCAAACTGGATAATCATGTGGGCAACAACTGTAATGATCGTCACAGCAAGTCGCGCCCTCTAATGGACAGCAGCCCCAAGCAAAACAGTAGCCGTAGTACTCATAGACGCAGCAGCAGGTTGTGCTTTCAGGGCATGTGCTGTACTCATCACATACCACTTCCGGTGCAGCCGGAGATGGTGGGGTTGGACCAGGGTTTGGTGGGTTGTCACTGGTCTTAAGGGCGTATGAAGCCTCCATTGCAATACCACATTTCCCTGTTTTGGATGCAATGTTTCTTTCCATCTTCAAGTAACCAGATTCTCCCCATGCAGCACCCCATGAGTTCTTTACAATCCAATAATCTTTGCCAGATTCGGTCCCGTACCCAACAACTAGCACACCATGGTCCAAAGCTGTTCCACATGAACCTGCGAAGATACCCTGCATATATTGAAATTGACTCGAATTTTAACACAGATTCCCAATTTGTATACGCGTTTGTAATGATTTAAATCATGTATAGATTGTATTACCGAAGTGTAGAACTGGAAATCCCTGCCTCCGGCTTCAATGGCGACAGCTATAGGTTGGTTTACAGCAGCCTTTTTGAGTGACAATTCGTCGTTGACTGGAACATCTTCATAACCATCAATCGTAACAACCTTTGCGTTTTTCTATATAAAGCAATTATGCATATCATGATATCAGAATCAAACAAACCAACGTACCCGGTAATATCCCAGGAGACAGAGGCTATAATCAAACAATAAGATAGATTGATAAGAATCAACAAAAATGGTATAAACCTTGTTAGCATCACATCTGCCATCTCTGCCAGTGTAGGGGTAGTCTTCTTCGGTGTCGATACCGCCATTTTTAATGATGAATTGAAATGCATAGTCCATGAGACCTCCATTGCATCCTTCATTGTAAGATGTATCACAATCTACAAGCTCTTGTTCTGAAACTGAGATCAGATCACCTGTCACGATCTTGTTAATCCCTTCCACAGATCCGGTGGTCGAAAATGCCCAGCAACTTCCTGAAATTCACAATATAACTTCCCCTATAAATTTGGAACCCTTGAATTGTAATTCGATAAGAAATTTGAACAGCAGATAATCAAATCTAGTCTGATCTAAACATGAAAATATCTTATGTTTTGGTATATATTTTATAAATATAAATAAAAATAATAATTAAACTGATCTAACAACATGATAATATCATAAATATTATAAAAACGATTTAAATAGGCTCACTGGATCTGTTAGACACCTAGTTCTCAGTCCGATCATAAACATGATGTATATATTAATCATGATATACTTTTTTATAATAATGATAATATCGAATTAAAAATAAATAAAAATGAAAAACTTGTAGAACAAGACAACTCACCGCAGCTTCCTTGATCTTTGACTTCAGTGACAGCACCTGAATCTCTCCAATCAACGGAGTCCGGCAACTCATCGCCTGATCGGAAAGCGTAACGATCGCTCTTAACCTTAGACAACTTCTTCTTAGCGTCGATCGTCCTGATGCCGGTGTAGGTTGTACGGTACTCTTCGTTCGTCAGATCGGCGAACTTGTTCAGTCCAAGCTTGTAGGTATGGTCGCCGGCGTTGTGATCATCGATGTATCGGAGGTTATCTTTGAAGATCTGAAACCTCTGATCCTTCTCTCCAAGAGCGTTGTATGTTTTACCGTGTTCGACGAGCCAGGACTCGTAGAGAGCGTTGACTTCATCGTCAGTGCGCCAGTTGGCGGATGATGTGTCGCCGGAGGTCATATGTGTGGCATCGTAACTGATGATGGACATATCTACGGCGGATGCGACGGCGAAGAGAGCGAAAAGTAAGAGTGTAACCATGGAAACTAGCTTCATGGTTGCAGGTGGATGATGAGAGGGGTGGGGTTATTGATTTATAATGGGGAAAAAGTTTTGATTTATAATGGGGAAAAAGTAGATTGGATATTGGAATATTTAAATTTATTTTAATAAGTGACACTTGTATTGTCATTTGGAAGTATAACAAGTTCATACGTATTTGATTATGTGCTAAACATTATCTGATAAGATACGAATTCCATGTATATGTGATTTTTAAAAATTATAAATCTGATTTTTTTTTAAAATATATATTGTTTACAGCAACCTAATCTACCTCTAAACGATGTCCTGATTACTCAATTATAATTGTTTTTGTTTATTTCTAAACTAATAATTTTTATGAAAATTTGTATTTTTATAAAGATTTGTATGTTGAATGTAATCAGTTATTGGTGAAATATTAAATAATGAAGATTTGAGAATTATAAATAACAAATAATGAATTTAGAAATTATAAATAATAAATAATAAAGATTTAATAATTATAAAGTTATATTTTAAGATAAAATATAATTAAAATTTTCTTATCATTTAGTAAGCTTTAATAAAATATTAGAATAAATTTTAAATTTTTAATTATTTAAAATAACTATTATTTAATATGAAAGTTATTTAATAGAAGACAGATTCATGAAACAAAAATTTAGATTTAATAAAAAGTCGACATGTGACGATGTTAGTATAATCTATACTATATAATAAATAAAAGTTTTGGAGTGACACTTGTCACTCTGGTATTCATCATTAACATTTTTTACCGTCTCTCCTATTAATTAGACAAGTTTTTTTAAATTTTTTTGTTTCCCGCCTCACTCTCCTATTAAATAATAATGATTTTTATAAAACGTTTTTTATTTTAAAAAAATATGCATTTTCATAAACTATTTTATAGATTGAACATTTTTTCATTCTTTTTATAAAATAATTATTTCACCAATAACATCCAACATACAAATATTCATAGAAACTACAAATTTATAACAATTTATTTTTATTCAATCTATGTAATACATGAGTTTTAACCTATTTAATACTATAATTAAGATATAGGATGAATATGTGTTATTGAATAATTGAATATATCGTTTGTTCTTATAATTGGACGGAGAATCTCTTTTGAATCCTTGTGAATTGTAGAAAGGAAGCCCCTTTATACAATAACAGTAACATGTGGGGTGTCTTGCATTTTGATAGTAAGAAAGAGAAGAAAGAGCTTTCAAAAGTTTAGACATTCACCAAATGGAGTATACAATTTTCATAAAAAGTCTAATGTGTTTTTATTAGTTGTACCAGACATGACGTCAAGTGCGAAACTTTATAAGGGCTAGGGGGCTCAGGACCTCCCTACTTTTTTGTTTAGAAATATTGATTTTCACCCATTATGTTTTTTAATCCAGACTAAAAGCTCAAATTTGCTTCACAAATCCACTAAAAATTTTGGTTTTCTCCACTTTTTTGTTCGAAAGTATTAATTTCGGCCCACTGGGTTTATTTCATATTAAGTATAGTGTTTGAGCCCTTTTAATCCGAACCAAAACCCAAATCTATTCCATAAATCCACTAAAAAATTTGGTTTTTTTATGTGTAATATTTTCGGTCCCCCCATTTAATTGTTCAAGTTACGTCACTGCATATCGCTACTTCCATTATAAGATTCATGACCAATAAACGCTAGAAACAACTCTATTATATCTAGATAATTCATTTTCAATCTATTTTGATCCAAAAAAAACCTATTCGATTTTATCACCTCCAATATATCCTTCAGACGTTGAAGAAAGGTGTTAAACTCCTTATCGCTTCTTTGCTTTCCATATAAACCGTAGCACGGGCATTAAAATAGCATGAATGGACTTTTTGCAAAGAAAGGGCGACTTGTATTCTTTGAAGAGGATTGTGAGAGACATAATTTCAAAGAGTTCTCGTAGATGCATACTAGTGATCATGACAATAATTAACACGAGTATAATAATTTGACCATGTAAGAAGAGTCATTCGTGAAATATATTGCCACCTATATAAACAATATATCGGTTCAAGGACACCGTGTGCACTGACAACTAAGAGACTGGATATATTTTAGAAGGAAAAGTTTAAAGTGTAACATCAACCTCATCTATATATAACTTCACAGTTGAGATTTCATTGGAACTTCCACGTGTTTTTGAACGATTCTATTAATGTCGGTTAATTATTGAAAAAATGGAAAATGCGGGGTTTCACTAACTATGGACACATATATTCAAATGTATCTAGTGGATTGTGCCGGTCGCAACTATGTGGTGGAAAGCGGTGACAACTAGTAGCGGAGTTAGTGGCAAACACAGTTGGATGCCGATGGTGGTGTTGCGACGGTACATGTATAGAAGAGAGAAGGTGATGAGGTGAGGTGGAGCATTATATATATGTTTTATTTTTAACTAGTAACCTAACCTCGCGCTGCACGTTTCGGCGGGTTTTAGACGTGCTTAAACACGTAAAGAGAAAAAACGTCTCGACGGTATATTAGAAAAAAATGGCGTTGTAAAAATGAGTGTTACATTCTAAAATCAAGGAAAATTTATGTCATTGTAGAAATGAGCGCTAAGAAACACACGATTAACGCTAACCCGCATATTGTGGCGGTAGCGTTGAATCTTGACAAAAAAATTACGTTGAAACTTAGATAAAATAAGCACGTGAGTGAATAAAATATACGAAAACTAATGTAAAATAAAATTTGCACGGTTAACGTAAACCATGACGAATCGTGCGGTATCCAATTTAGAGTTTAACGTAACTAAGTCCATAAAAAACGTATAAGTTACATTGACTCGGTTCTGGAGATCGAAAAATAGAAGGAAAAAATATTATGCCTCGCTCGTACCGACGCGAAAAGGAGTTAACATAGAAACAACAAATCCGTTAAATAACTTAGTAATAAAGAAAAAAGAATAAAAAAGTAAGAATTATTTTTTTTAAACAAACAAAAAAAGATATATGTCTCGCCCGTAGCGACGCGTAAAGGAGTTAACCTAGAAACAACAAATCCGTTAAAAAACTTAGTAATAAGTAAAAAAAGAATAAAAAAGTAAGAATTTAATTTTTTTAAAACAAACAAACAAAAAAGTACAAGAAAAAGGGGAAAAAAGATTGTTAACCCCTAGATTAGAACCAAGGCGGGTAGTAAGAATTTAATTTTTTTAAAACAAACAAACAAAAGGCATGGGTGTGTGGCAGACTCCCATTGGGCGCCGGCCATGCCTTTTAAGGTATTAGTAGTAAGTGGGGTAAAACAGTCATTTTGAAAACTTAATGTATATATTATTTTAATAAAAGTTAGTGTTAGAACCGAAACTTGTTATAATATGAAAACCACATAACCTAAAGATACAACTTTTTAACCCAAATGTGTGACAGGGGTTAAAGGGACTATTTGTCTTATATTTAGTTTACAATTAATAAACGATGATTTTAAATAAACAGTTAAAGTGCTAAAATATAGACTCAAAATCATTTATTGCTAAGAAATCAACTTGTTAAAAAAACGACCGATCAGTCTGAAGGTGATTATTATAAGTAAATTATCAGTGTGGTGTTTTTTAAAGAACTAGTTAAGTTTATTCGCAACATAAGCATTCTAGAATGTATAGAGGTATTTTAAAGCATCATGACGAAAAAGTGACTGTGAAGAGAGTGGCGTGTATCCTCTCCCGCCTATTGTTGTTGGCCCAATTCTTTTCTGCCACCAATGTCATCTACCCCAATCAAATTACCCCCACGGGCCACCCCTTAATAATAATAATAATAATAATAATAACTAGTATTTTTACCACGCTTCTTATTGAAGAGGAGTGCTGTTGTGTTTCTCTTCGCATTTCGCAGCAACAATTTGGTCGTTATCGTTTTGACGCGTTAAAAAAATTAAACTTAACACCGATATCGGATACGATTATACCAAAACACCTTCAACGATATTTTCCTCTCATGTGTGCCGTGTGGTAACCGATTCTTAACACAAGTGCGTTTTAAAAAAAGGTTTATACTGGAAAGTTCACAAAAAAAAGACACACATTCCATTTTTTAAGTTAACGAATGAAAGTTATTATAGAACACGAAATTATTACAAAATGAAACGGGTTAAAAACATATATATTACAAGTTTTCAAAGCAAAAAAATAAAAACATTGGCCGGGCGCTCAAAGACTGACATGTGGACAACTAAGTACAATCTACTATTAAATGCTTTTGAAAATGTGTAGTTTATAGAATTGTACCCGCGTTTCACGGCGTGAGCGCGTTTGTTCTTTCGTCGTTACAAGGCTGGAGATTGGTCGTTATAGGTGTCATTCGTAGAATAACATAAAAGCGACAACCGGTATCGTTTACGATAATATCAAAAGGCCGGCAACGAATTTTTTCATTCATAGGCCGTTGGGTTTGTAACGGCTACACAATGCTTACGTTGCTCGCCATATCGTAGGATAAAAAAAATTAAACACGCTTTTAATACAAATATGTTTTAAAATAAAATTATACCAAAACATTAAAAAACATAAAAATTAACTGTATTATGTAACATCAATACCATGTAGAACCACCCATAATTGAGACAATTAAGCTATATGCGAATCTTGATCTGAGGTAGTAAGTAGGCGGTGGTCAGGGGGTTTTGCCTTAGGGCTTTCCTTCTGTGGAGGTTCCAGGTTCAATCCTCACAAGGTGCACTTCATAATTTTAGGAACACCCTCTGTGACAAGACTTAAACTCTGAGCTAGGAGGGGTTAGTGTCATCCTAACCGACATACCGTTCTAAAAAACATAAGTAGACGGTTATTCTTTCTATAAATAAAAAAAGAAAGAAAAACCCCATGTTTGAATTTCAAGTTAGAAAATATTATTATTAGTATCGTTGTTATTATTAACCATGGTTGGTTTAAAGTAAATGTTTAAGAGAATAGAGAGAGAAATAAATTAAAATTAAAATTACATCATCTTGTTGATTCTAATTCTAATCTTGTCATATTTTTCACCCATAAAAAAAACATTTTCTTGATATCTTCTATCATTTTAATTATCAGTGGTGAAACTTAAAGAAAAATACAGGGGTCGGGATTTTTTTTCCTATCATTAGGGTGGGGTGGTGGTGGAACTATAAAATTTTCGGTCAAATACATATGAATTAACACTACTGAGTGAAAAATCTTAATCATCAAAGACTAGTGTAGGGTTATGATGGAATATTGTGGTCTACATATACCACCTTATTACAACCATATGCACAACCATTTCTATAATATTAAAAACATTTGATGAATCAATTAGGACACGTTATTATTAAATATTTTTTTGTTTTTATTCTTTCACATGCACCAAATTGTTGTCATAAACATAGCATATCTTCTTATACTTGTTTGGTAGATTCAAATTATTAGGTATCTCCAACATGTCCTTTATGGTATCGTGTTGTATGAAGATGGCGTCGGTACCTTAATGATGAGGCCAAATGAATGAATGGAAAAATAAATTTGCAAGCTAAGATGAAAACAACCAAGGAACCTTCCTATAAACAACAGGAAATTGGCATCATCCTACAAATAAAAATATCTCACCAACATAAAATATGATTTTTATTTTATGTTATTTAATTATGTGTTACCCATGAATCTAAATAAATGATATTAAAACTTTCATTCAAACTATACATTTAGTCAACGCTATTGATACATGTTACTTCCACTTATGCTAATACGCAATGTTCACAAATCAATAAACTTGTATATCCACGTAAAGCAACCAATAACCTTTTGTTTTGTTCTTTTTTTTTTATATAGAATTTGTTATGTGGATAATGTTTATTGTAATTAATATTATAATAATTAGAAAATATGATTGGATTAAATTTTCTTTATAATTATACTCAATAATAGATATTATTTTTTTCTACTGAACAATTAAAATATTATATTTAATAAGTTTTGGTTTTGATTTAATCGTAATTTCATTAGCACTTCGTTAATGGATTCATTTTTTGGACTGAATAATTAAACATTATATTTAATAAGTTCTGGTTTTGATCCAATCGTAATTTCATCAGCACTTGCGTTGATAAATATTATTTTTAAAACTAGATAACTTTACAGCTGCTGTCATTACTGATTTAAATTCTTCTGTAACTATATTATATAAAAACTAATATAAAATCATTGTTTGACAACAAATAAGCCAATTTTAACTTCTAAATTGATAAGTGGTTAAAGATTCAATATTTAAAATAATATAAATTGGCAAACCCCTATACGTTGGGAACCATTTATGTTCTGTAATACCTGATTTGCCCTTTAACAAATATTCATATTGAGATTTTTTTTATATCAACTATAATACATTAATATTAAATTATTTGTATCAATTATTGATGTCGAGATCTTTCTTATCATAAAGCAACACCTTTTAAATAAAAAAAGGATGTAATGTTAGATTTTTTTAACATCAATTTGGATCACTAATGGATTATTTGTTCACCCGATCTTTATCACCCTCAGGAGAAAACTCACCATAGGTGAGACCACCCCCTTTCTCAACCTGTACCTTAGATAAACCATTGATTAGATACCGCACTCTGAAGAAAACTCATTATAAAATAGTTACAAAAAAATTGTTGTTTTTGTATATGCAGTCTTCGAGGGTATCATAGATAAAATAAACCATTGATTAGGTCCCTCGACTAACAAATAAAATAGACTAGGCAACATAAAATGATGCCTCCATTTTTTTAAAAACTGCGACTTTGATACAATTTTAATTTTGCTTTTAATAATATTTTGACTTTTGAGGTTGTTATAAATATTTATGTCTAATTATATATTTGAGAAAACAATATAATAAATCTTTATAACAAACAAACAAAACAAATAATAAATCTTTGTAACATGTTTAGGTAAATCTGCCTTTAAAACATAAAAATACGTATATAAGAAAAAGATATATATAGTAAGTATAAAAAAAATGAACCACACGTTCTCTCTTTTACGTGGTGTATAAACAATCTGGATGATTATAAATTTATAAGTCACTCGAAATCGGCTTGTTAAAAGTTGAAATCAAGTTAGCTTAATACACTAGGCTTTATTAGGCTCACGAGCCAAAACAAACCACTATTTATATAATATAATATAATATAAAAAAAATTACATAATAAATACTATTATATATAAAACAAAAAAGTGTAGATTACGTTATACATATAGTTATATTTGTATTTATACATGTATAATAATTAAATAAATACGTGCATAAATAATTAAAATAATAAATGAATCGAACCTAAGCCAAACTTGAACTCGTAAAGTTATTCACAAGTCAAGCTCCAACTTTAGAAATATAGTTTGAAACAAGTTAAGTTTAAACTCGATCTCTCTCGGTCTAAACAAGTCAAACTTGAGTTTACAGAGTTACACCCGGATGCTAGTGGGCTCAAATAGTCACATACGATGGGTTTAATGAAAATGTAGAACAAAGAAAATAAGAAACTCGGTCCAGTTATGTCCCATTGGACTGGTCAGAAATCAAGTAGTCTTAAAATTATAGATATGTTGCTATTTATATTTCATTTGGTAATTGGTATTGCTTTATTTCAACAACAATGACATATGGCCCAACAAGATATAATTTTCTTAATTAAATCACGACACATTTTAACTTTATTCAGACTACCATGCCAACTTGGTTTTTTATAGAATTATACTTCCCCTGGGTGGGACCGCCGGGATGTATTTACGTATAAAAAAAATATAGTTGAATAAGCTTGTATAAACGAACACTCACGCGTCGGCGCAGAAGTCTGGTCGTTTTTTCGTCAAAGCCTTACAGCAGGAGTTTGGTCGTTATCGATTCGGGCCGTCGAAAACCATAAAAGCAAATACCGATAATGTTCGCTCATAATAGGCTGTGGATGTTACGGTACCATAACAGTAACGACAATCGCTATAGGCTACAATAAAAAAAATTATGAAGAAAGGGAATACAACTACGTTTTAAAAAAAATTATGCGATTTTGAATACAACTACGTTTTAAAAAAAAATTATATCGGAACATTAAGAAAATAAAAGGCCATGCAATCCATTTAAAAAAAAAGAAGGTAAGTGAATGAAACTAGTTATAGAATAACAGAATTAATACATAATTAAACGGGTTAAAAACTTAAATTATATAAAGTATAAGAAGTGAAAAAAAATATTCAGCAGCATGCAAACTTCACTATTCATAACAGTTACTCTTTAATAGTTTTATTAATTGTTTATAATAACAATAATTAATATCCGGTAAGAATTAGATGCTTAATATTCAAATACTTACAAAAGACATATTAGAAACACTTTTTGCTTGATCTACAACTCCTTTGCATACTTGGTGTTTTTTCTCCTTTTCTCTCTTTTACGATCCTAATTGCTAATCTCATGAATAACATTATTTAGTTAAGATTTGTGTTTAGTATAGTTCCGAAGAAATAGATTACGCATGTATGTTTCTCGTGATATAACAGTTATCGGGGCATAACTGTCAGAGATGAATAAAACTTATTTAAAAATTACACTGTAATTTTTGTTTGTCATTTATAAAACATAAGAACTTTGGGTTTACCTGAAATCAAACCAATTTATTTATAACAAGTTTAGACATTAGACCATGGAAACAACAAATTTAAAGGATTCATGATCCATATCGTTTTAACCAAAGAGAATATTTACCTTGACAATGACAACTACCAATATGTATCCAATGCTTGAATCAAGATTTATACTTTAATTTCGACCACAATTCTAACAAAATCAATTTATGATTTAAGAAAAAATGATCAAAATGCATAGACGGTAGGTTAAATGTTTAATGAATCAAAAGTGTTGTGAAACACTCAAGTCTATGCATAATAATACCTACTTTAATTTATACTATATAATAAAGGAAAACCATAAGTGACACGTATCACTCTCTGATTACTTTTCATCTTTATTTTTCCGCCTAATATTAATTTTTCTGTTTATCTCTCTTATTAAATAATAATATCAAATAATAATTTTTATATTAATAAATAAAATTCTATGCACACGTGTCACTTTCTGGTTCATATGTATTATTTCTTCCCACCTCTATCTCATGAGTCATATTAAATAATGATAATAAAAGAATTTATTTTTAGATTTTTAATAAAAAATCTAATGCCGGATACTTATTATTTAATTATAAATAGTTCAATCAATGCAATATACTGGTTTATTTAACCCATATAGTACACGATTTTTAAAAATATAAATTTTTATTAATAAGTATATAATATTTTATTTATTCAACCCGTATAATAAAGAAGATTTTAAACAAATATAGAAAAGAAAGACCTGCAAACCAAACTTACAGCACACGTAGAGTAAAGGGATGGTTTTTGACTTTTCGTCACGGGTCCAATTTTGACAATTATTGATTCCGGAGTTTGACCGCAGAAAACATCATAAAAAACGACTCTCTCACACTCAAACACGTTTCGATACGTTGTACAGGACCACCGGTGGCCTCAACCTTACCTTTGAATCCTGTTTTGATTTGTTATGGCGGTCGATTTGACGAAACTTCACAGAAACAACGATTTGATTACTAAAATGGAAGATAATTCCGTCCAAGATGCCGCCGCCGCCGGTCTTCAAAGCCTTGAAACTCTCATCAAATTACTATCCTTACAAACCAATACGATGCTATCGTCATCCTCCTCTTCTCCCCCCGCCGGACCTACCCACTCTTCCGCCGTCACTGATTACACAGCCGTCGCTGATGCCGCCGTTACCCGGTTCAAAAAATTTATTTCTATACTCGATCGGAACCGCACCGGTCACGCTCGGTTCAGACGAGGTCCGGTTTCTAATTCTCCTGCTCCGATAACGCAACATATGCCACCGCTTCCCCAAACGAATCTCCGGGATCTGTTAGTGAAATCGGGATCCTTTGATAGGAAGGATTTTCCGGTGACTACTATCAATTTTGATGTTTCCGGCGCCGGCGCATCTCAGACGAATTCTTTCAAATCGTCGTTGACCGTAGGCACAGGCAGTTTACAGCCGTCAATGTCTTCTGGATTTCAGATCACGAATCTGTCATCGTCTTCAATTAAAAGGAAATGTAACTCCGGCGACGATCCTCACGCCGGATGTGCCAAATCTTCCGGTCGCTGCCGTTGTTCAAAGAAAAGGTAACTGAGTTAGAATTTGGTGGATATAATATTAGTATATTATAATTAAATAATTCAATTATTGGAATTGAAATTTTGCAGGAAATTAAGGATGAAGAGGGTGGTGAGAGTACCGGCGATAAGCATGAAGATGGCCGATATACCACCGGACGATTACTCATGGAGGAAATACGGTCAAAAGCCGATCAAAGGCTCGCCGCATCCGAGGTAAATGTCTTATACCATGTATTGAGTTAACGCCACACCTCACCCTAAATAAATTAAGGGGCTGTGGTAAAGAATTGGGGCGTGGCCAATTCACAATCAACCAATATCATTTACACACATTTTTAAATTAAAAACATAATTATGTTTTTAGTTAAACTATTACATATTTTTAAAAATTTAGTTGGTGAGACATAATAATTACTTTTTCAGTTTTTAGTTAAACCACTACAGTCACGGTTTAAATTCATAAAAGACTAGCTAACTCAGTAGTCTCACTGAGTCGTTGACCAAGTGGGTTGTTTGACATTCACGATTCATCTCCTCTTGGTTGAGAATAATTGGATGGATGTGCGGCTTACGTTAAGCTTTTGACCCGGAGTCGCCCACACACATGTAAAAGTTTGACGCATGTCTATCCACGTTCCAGTCATTTAACTACATGTGTCCTTATTTTTAATCTTTTATAAACAAAGCTTGTTAAAATCCCTTGTATTACACGGGTTGATAAAATATAATATTATATATTTACTAATAAAATTTTCATATTTTAAAAAACTTGTGTATTACACGGATTGATAAAATATAACGCTATATACTTAATAATAAAACGCTTATATCTTTGAATCCATTAATTTCTATTTAATATAATTTGACTTACATCACTGTTTAGTTAAAAACAAAAGTTACATAATTAAGTTTTAAAGTTTTTTAAAACAAAATATAATTTAAAATAAATGTGTTTTATTAGTATAATTAAATTTTTTCTATAAATATAAATCATTATTAAAAAAGAGAGGTGTATTTAATAAGAAAAAGAAGCGACAAAAAAAGTGTGAGCGTGAATATGAGAGTGATAAGTAACAAAAAAAAAATTAGTTTTTTATTATAATAGTGATATACACAAAGAATATCTCTCACAGTCCCACCAATTATTGAAGGCTTTTTATTAAAAATAAATAAAATAATGGTCAACTATTGTAAAAGAAGTTAACTGATATCCTTCCTTCTTTAATTAACATCTTAAAAATCGTAGATAACAGTAGATAACGGCGTCTCCATCAACAACCATCACTACTACGGTCCCCAATCGCCACTACAACTACGGTGGATAAAGACGTCTCCACCAATCGCCACCACAACTTCCCCCCCTTCCCACATCTCCCGACTGTAACACTCGCCTCTCCTCCAACTGCCACCACAACTTCTTTTTTGCCATCGTTTCAGCCGTCGTTTGAAGTACCGTCAAGCCTTTACAATCAAACACCGTTGTATAAAGATAATGACGTTCTTCGATCGATATCGGTTTCGTTATTCGCGGGTACCAGCAAATTACTGTCAGTCGATCCAACCTACAATAATAAAAGACAGAAGACGGACCTTAAACGGTTGTGGCAATGACATAAACGTGCCTAAGCACAAAAAAAACGTTTTTAAATACATAAAAAAACGTATGAAGTTACGGCGAGTAGTTGTGAAGATTGAATCACAGATAAAAGACAATTATATAACGGTACAGATGTTATTCAGTCAGTGTCGGTCTCATTTTTCGTGGTACCAACATGTTACCGATACCTAAAAAATACTTATTTTGAAAACAACTCTGTTTGTACCAAGAAAAAAAAATTAAATACATCAACAAGTTATTGTTATTTCTTTTAATTAATGAATGAAATCTATACTATATAATAAATAGTGGTTTTTGTATGTCATGTGTCGCCACCATATTCATTCTTATCATTATTTTTCTGCCTCTCTCTCTTATCAAATACACCCATATCTTTTAATAAATTGCTAATTATAATAATAAAATACATTTATTTTAAATTATCCTTTATTATAAAAAAAAACTTTAAAATCTAATTATGTAATTTTTATTTTCAATCAAATAGTGAATGAAAGTTAAATTACATTAAATATTAATTGACGTATTTCCGAACCCAACTATATATTATTTTTTACATATTTTGAATTTTGTTTTATATCCTTAGTATATGTATAGTCATACATTTTTACACAAGTAAAATACATAAATAAAATTTGAGAAATTTATGTGTTGATATTTTTCACCCGTGTGTATTACACGGGGTCTAAGCTAGTTTACTAATAAAATTAAGATTATATAAAAGACAAGTTGGTAAACACTAAGTTTAGAAACTTATTGGAGTTAAAGTTATATTTTATAATGTTAAAGTGTTAGTTTTGACAGTTTAATAAAGTTGTGAGTAAGTTTTGATTGGTGACAAGTAACTTTAGACACCTGACAAGATTAAAATAACATTTTGAAAAATTAAGAAGTTAGTATCGACATTTCAACAAAAATTAAGATTAAAGTTTAAATTTTATAATTTAATTATCTTAATGTTTTTATTTTCAGAAAAATAATATAAAATTTGAATTCTAATTATTATTTAATTAAATAAACAAAGAATTTTATTTTTTGTTTCACACATTATTTTAATATCTTTTAAACCTTATTATATTTATATTTTTTATTAAACAACCCTGTGTAATACATGGATATATAACCTAATATTTTAATATTATGTGAACGGTGATGTTCGTTTTTACATTGTAGCATGATGGAGTAGGTCAAAAAATTTAATAACCCTATTCACATTGAAAATTGATCATTATTATGTTAATTATAATTGAATAAATAAATTATGAAAAATTAGTGTGATAAAGACTAAGATTATCCATGATCTTATACTAATAAAAAAGAATAAAGAGATAAGTAACTTAACAATTTTAACATATTAATTATTATTTTGTTAATTCAGGAGTTATTACAAGTGTAGCACTATTAAAGGTTGTCCAGCTAGAAAACATGTTGAAAGAGCTATGGACACAGCTACAATGCTTATTGTTACTTACGAAGGTGAACATAACCATTCTCACAATATCAACAGCATACCAGAGCCAATAATTCTTGAATCTTCCTAAATTATATGAAGTTTATCTTTCATTGAATCACTTTAATCATAGTTTACATGTAAAACAAAATATAGATCTTCGATGCAACCATTACAAGATGTAAAGAGAGTGGAAAATGAGAGAGTTAACAACAAGAAGATATGATCTGTCACTAGATTTTTCCATAAATTTAATTTTTTCTTTATCATACATTCTATGTATCTCAATTTCAATTTTCATTGTTTAGTTAGGTGCTCCATGAAAGTAAGATTGCCGAACTAAAATGACCCTTTTTTAATATATATATATATATATATATATATATATATATATATATATATATATATATATATATATATATATAAGAAATGGTTTAAATACAAAGTGTTTTTAACGTGAGAAGTGTAAGAAGTATTTTGAAGCGTTGATCTAGGAAATAAATGATTAAGATCAAACGTGTTTGTTTTAAGCGTGAAAAAATTCCGAAAATGATAAAATTGTAATAGCCGACCTTTGTTGAGTTTTTACAAGTTTCCTCATTTTTTTAAAACAATCATAACTTTTTTATACTACATTATTTTTTTCAAAAACTTACACAATAAAATCGAGCATTTTATTCTCTTTAATTTGAGTATACTTTTATTATACTTTTATTAAAAAAATGATTTTTTTTAAAAGGTCGATGTGTTGTGCGTATATCATGCGTTATTACTTGATTATTGTCATGTGTATAACATGCGTGATTACGTGATTTACGTGATTATGGTCATGATTATAACATGTGTGGTTACGTGATTATGATCATGATTATAGCATGCATGATTACGTTATTATTGTCATACGTTATTATAAATCATGCGTGATTATAACGCGGACACATTTACCCCTCGCCCACTGAACACGTGTCGCATGCTGGTGACTTCGTACGCTTCGTACGTTAAAACACTTTGTACGATAACCGGGCCATATATATATATATATATATATATATATATATATATATATACACATACACACACGTGTGTGTGTGTTTGTTTATATTAATATATCAATAAGGGTGGAGGAATGGAGTTCGAATTTGAGCATGGGTTCCCACGGCAACTCGACAACACATCTGCAACCATCACGACGTCACGGTTTCAATGCCATGGACTTCATTTGACGGGTTCACAAACCCGGGTGTTTTAAGCTTCACTTCGTGCGTTTCATTCGCCAATCCTACTCGGCTTCAACTCACAGGTTCAGGGTTCCACCCCTTGTGAAGTGGGTAATTTAAAGTAAAAACGACGTGACAAATTTCTATTGGTTTAAGGTTAGGGTAGTTTAGGGTTGAAGGGGTTCCACCCCTCCACCCTAACGCTCTTATTAGAAGATAATTTTTTTTTTCAAAAAGATTTAAATGTCATTAATTAAAAAAGAAGTCTCAATATCTTATGGATCCTTTTTTTAGGAATAGACAGGTATCAGAGTATTAGCGCTTTTATTCGATTTCTTCATATATACTTTTTTAAATCAGTTTATTTGGTTGAATTCGGGAAGTTTATTCAGATGGCGGTGTCTGAAGTTTATTCATCACTGCCTCTGAAATCGAACCCACCCCACTATCACCACCACCACCAACCACCATTACTACTTCTCTCCTGGCCAAAAACGGTTATTTTGACCAAACCACAGGGGTCAAAAACGAAGTTTACTCTAAAAAACAAAGACAAGTAAATGAGCAAATAAACATACATTTGCAACTTAATCCTTGAACTAAATTTGTTTTTTGTTCCTCTCCAATGATTATTCTGAATTATTCCAAGCCGGAAATCCTTCTCCTCAGCAACAATATATAATATTGCAAACATAATATCCTAACAACAAATTTGGTTATTGATAATGTAATGTAGTTGAGGATTACCTTGTATATCAATTGCGACTCATAGATAAAAAGACTAGAAGTTGGGTCGTCGATGGTGAATAAATATTTGGTGTTTGGGGGTTGTTTTGGTGGTCGTTGGAAAAGGTTGTAGTGGTTAACTTGGTGTAAAGGGGGATTCAAACACAACAACAGAGCGAATGAGAGCATGGTGTTCATGAGGGTTAAGTAACGAAAGCAGTCATTTCCGTATCTCTCGTTATGGATTTGCTCCCAATCTTTTCCCTCAAAAATTAAGATTAGACAAAGTTTGGTTGATAAAATCATCAATCCTATACTTACTCGATGATATCATAAACTTCAAATAAATATTTATGTCATTGTAATAGATGAATTAAACCCTAAAACTAACTAGAGAAATTAAAAAAATAAAAAAACACGAAAAAGAAGGAAAAGGCTAAATCGGTGGTGATGGTGGGGGGTTGCAGAGTTTCGAACCGGGGTTGCTACTGGAAGTTGATGCGCGCTACCAACTCCACCACCCCACTATAAAACACATTTTTATTATTCAACTCGTATAATTTATGACCTTATAACCTAAAATATATATCATGGTTAGATTTTTTTATAATTAAATTTTTGAAGATTTGCTAAATCGTGGGCTTATATATAAAGTTGGGCTGGGCTTATTGAAAAAAAAAACAAATTTAGCTTTGATGGTGATCGAACACAGATTCGATGGTTACACTATTAACACCTAGAATGATACTTAAGTTTAATAAAAAATTACACTGCGCTCCGCGACGGGAAACGAACCTTAAACGGTTGAGTTGGTGACATTAACGTAGCTAAACAAAAAGAAAACGTGGTTAAATAAATTTTGCTCCGTGCCCCACGACGGGGGACGGACTTTAAACGGTTGAGGAAGTTACTGTAATGTTGCTAAGCACAAAAAGAACATGTTAAAATATATAAAAGAAACGTATGAAGTTACGACTACTCGGTTGTGGAGATCGAAACATAGATAAAAGATAGTTTGATATCGGTATCGATGTTTTTCAGTCAGTGTCGGTCCATTCTTCACAGTACCGGCTCAAGTCCCGAATCGGTATAAACACACGTAATTGGCTAACTCCCAAACACGTTTATTAGATCAAGAAAACTTCTCAAAAACTTGATTACAAGTAGCAAACCCTGACTCGGTTTACACAGACTACTTGGTTACATACAATTCATGATATCATACACGGTATATATAGCTAACCTATCACGTTATACTATAACTAGGATTCCTATTAATTAATTACATAATAATGATCTAACAAATTTCCTATTACAATTCATATATGATACTTAGATAATTATCCACTAATTAATTAATATCATTGCTTGCCTTGCACTCCAAGCAACCAACCACCCCAACTCAAACATCTCCATGTGAATGGGTCTGCCCAACTCCTAGCCGGCTTGCTAGAGTCGGGAATTAAGCCCAACACTAGCATGTCACCGTTAGTCGATATAACCCACGATATCTAAAAAAATACTCCTTTTGAATATGACTCTGTTTTTAAGCAAATTTATATCGGGACGTTAAGAAAAAAAAATTTAACAAACAAACGAAAATTATTACTGAAAGATCATATTATATATATACTATATTGGGTAAATTTGAAGTTTAAAAAACTTGACGGGATTAAAATGACATTTTAAAAAACTAAAGGATCGTTTGTGCCATTATACAAAGTAAAGGAGTTAAAGTTGACAATTGCCACCAATACTTCCTTTTAATAAGTAGTAGTAACTGTCTTAGATGGTGATCATTCCCTAGTTACACTATTACATGATTTGTTTCTGATTAATAAGTGGGCTATTAAAGGGGTTTGGATCACAACCAACCCAGAACCCGATTAACTTATATTCCTAGAGCCGGGGACCATACCGTATTTAAATAGTCTTCACGGGTTGGTCTAATCCGATTTCACAGGTCAGGCCTGTTTAATGCTCACCCCTACTTTGATAGGTTATTATTCTTTTATAGTTTTACCTTGATCAAAATTGAATACTCCAACATCGCTCCCCCTACCAAATCTAACCCTTAAATTTGTAGCTTGAGAAAAGTTATCCCTTCACTTTCTAGATATTAACTTTAACCCCTCAAGTTATATAAGTTTTAAGTATACCCCTGTAGTATATATAATCTGATTTTTTTCTCAATGTGTTTGTTGATGCCCCAATGTAAATTTTGTTACAAACAGAGTCGTATTCAAAATAAAGTATTTTTTTAGGTTATCGTGGGTTATATCGACTGTCATCCGTGACGAATGAGAAATATCGGTACCGTTATCTAACTGTCTTTTATCTATTTTTGGCCTTCACAACCGAGTTGCCGTAACTTCATACGTTTCTTTTATGAATTTTATGGTTCCCGCCGTGGAGCGCGGGGCAAAACTTACTTAAAAATACATTTCTTTTAGTGCTTGGTTACGTTAATGTCGTCGTCTCAACCGTTTAAGGTCTGGTTCCACCGCGGAGCGCGGAATACAATTTCTAGTTATTATTTATAAACATAAATATCACAATCCAAGAAAAACTATATTCTTAACTTTATCTGTTTATAATGTTATAATTATATATGAGCTATAGGACTTTTTACGAACCTAACCAAACTGAGCAAAGGTCTACTTGAACTTGGTTCGCTTACAAACCGAGCCGATTCGAATTTACAAATCCGAGCAAGAATGTATTTCTCAAACTCAGTTCGCATAGTTTTTGCTCGATTTCAAAAATCCAAAACCTGGAAAATCCAAAATACCATCTTCAAATTCTGCAAACCATGGGAGATGACGATGGTTGAGAGCGAAGAGCCGGGAGGTCAGACCTTCAAAGGGAGAAGCGGATTGCCGATCGCCGAGAGGGTATTTTAGTATTTTAGGTCAATGAGTATGAGGGTTTTTTTGAAACTTTTTTTAGGTATTTTGATTAAGTTGGGTTTGTCCACTTTCCTAGGTTAAAAAATTACAGATTGAATTGGGCCAAAACTTAAAAATTTATGTTTCTATATATAAAAATTAAATATAATAAATTTAAAAAATAATTCGAGCCAAACCGAACGAGCATCGAGGGAGCATAACTATGCTCGTGTTCGTCTCGTTTACAAACCGAACTGAGAGTCTCGGCTCGTTTTTAACCGAGCGAAAATCAAACGAGCGTATTTTCAAGCATTTTTCAAGTGTGTATCGAAGGAGTTTTGAATGTCGAACATTTTAGACAGCCCTAATGAGCTATCGTAATATATGAATATAAAGAAATGATACTGCTCACCTATTTTAACATGTAACAATATTATAGGATTTAAATTAAAGCCATTTTTTACTAAATTCAAACCCCATGTCTCCCCTTTTGTGTTATCCAAAACCTTTCACGTGAATCTCACTCTTCCCTTCCCTGTGTATTATTTGCAGGTACCCTCCCATGGCTTTCTCCGGTCATTTCATTCCCCATCCACAATCTTAACATTCACGCATCATCAAACCCTTCTCCATTTTTATTTTAACATGAGATCAACCTTCCATCTTATCGCCACTGTCTTCCTCTCCTTCTCCGTCCTATTTCCGTCAGCATTAAATCTCTCCTTGCCACCGGAGAACGACGCTTTATCAATTTTAGCATTTACATCCAAAGCCGATCTCCATAACAAACTTCCGTTTTCCGTTAACACCACCTCCACTCACTGCAAATGGCAGGGAGTACAATGCCAGTCCGACGGTAAAGTCGTTCATCTCGTTCTAGAGAACTTAAGCCTCGCCGGAGTTTTCGCCGTCAACACATTAACTCACCTCGACCAGCTACGAGTTCTGAGCTTGCAGAGCAACTCTCTCACCGGCCCCATTCCTGATCTCGCCGGCCTCGTGAACCTCAAATCCCTATTTCTGGACCATAACTCCTTCACTGGCGGCGTTCCGCCTTCAATCGCCTCACTTCACCGTCTCCGAACCCTAGATCTTTCAAACAACAAATTATCCGGTACCATTCCTGTTAGTTTTACAAATCTCAACCGATTAAACTATCTCCGGCTCGATTCAAATCGTTTTAGCGGCTCAATTCCACCTCTCAACCAGTCAAATCTTCAGATTTTCAACGTCTCGTTCAACAGTTTAACCGGTCCGGTACCGGTAACTCCGACGCTCGCTAATTTCACCGCATCATCCTTCTTACCTAATCCAGGACTTTGCGGCGAGATCGTTCACACAGAATGCAGTTTCATCGAACCTTTCTTCGGAAAAAATTCCACCGCAACACCGCCGCCGAAGGTAGTGCTAGGGCAAAGTGCACAGTTGCAGGAAGGAATACCTAATTTTCAAAACTCCAGTTCTAGAAATCACAAGAGATTAGGTTTAATTTTCGGTTTCTCCGCCGGCGTGGTGGTACTGATCTCTTCAATTATGTGTATACTGATATCAATTAAATCGTCGGAGAAGAAGAAGAGGAAGGATGCAATGTCGACGAGTGAGATAATGGAGATGGCCGCAGCGGCGGACGCGGCCGCCGAGGTGATGAGGATGGAGGAGACGAACGAATTGGAAGAGAAAGTGAGAAAGCTGCAGCAAGGGATAGCAATGGGGAAGAGTGGAAACCTAGTGTTTTGCGCCAGTGAAACGCAGGCGTACACGCTGGAACAGCTGATGACAGCGTCGGCGGAGTTAATAGGGAGAGGATCGTTGGCGACTACGTACAAAGCGGTGCTGGAGAACCGGCTGATTGTGTGTGTAAAGCGGCTGGACGCTGCGAGATTGGCGGGAACCAGCAAGGAGGCGTTTGAGAGGCACATTGAAGCGGTGGGTGGGCTGCGCCACCCGAATCTTGTCCCTTTGAGAGCTTATTTTCAGGCGAAAGAAGAACGGTTGCTGGTTTATGATTACCAGGCTAACGGAAGTTTGTTTTCTCTTATTCATGGTTAGTTTTTTACTCTGGGTTAACTCGGTAGGACGATTTGACTCGGTTGTAGAGATATTTAACCACGTGGCTATTTTATTATTTACTTTTGTTTTGAAAATTATTAAATGTTTGCTGTACTTTCACTGGATTTACTTACCAACTAGACTAGAGCCTATAGGAATCTTTCAGAGATGTAGGTTGGTGGGGTTAGTATGGAAAGTGACGCCAAATTTTATAAAAAAGTAACTGACATTATTCAAAATTTTATCAACAAATTTCAAAATTTTCTAAATTAATAATTAATAATTAATAAATTAACTGCAATTTAATTAATAGATATTTTTTTTTCTATTGGTTTTATTTGTTACCAAGTTTAGAAAGTCAAGTTAGAGTCTATTCTGTATTTTGTTATTAATTTAGTTATTAGTTTAGGGGTTACTGTGTAAAACTTGTAACGTAGAATCCGTTCTAACCGGGACGTGTTTGTTCATCATTGGCGGTAAACAAGGGGTAACTTTGTATAATAGTAACCAAGTTTCAAAATTGTTCTAATTAGGTCACTCAATACGTATTTTACATTATATACACCTTCGGATATACTATTGTGAGTGACCTAACTGGAACACTTTTGAAACTTGGTTACTATTTTTGTGGCGTTTTCAGTCTTTAGTGTTAAATTAACCCCAATCTTCTTTGTTTTTGGTTTGTTTTCTTGTTTGATGGATTGATTCAATGATCTCATGAGATTTACATTTTTTTATAACTTTTCATATAAAATGTTTTTATACATAAAGGTATGACGTTACAATGTGTTTATTTTTATCTATGTTTAGATATAATTATAAACTTTATTTAAAGTTCATTTGAGGGAATAGTAATTACAGTGATGTGCAAATCTGAATGCATCATCTACATTGTTTTTATTAAAAAATAGAGTTGTATCAAATATAGTAACCGATGAAAGTTTATATCTGATACACTCCCTTTTTATAAAATTTATATAAAAATGTAGATATAAAACTGAACGTTTAATATAAAACATTTGAACAGGGGCAAAGTCAACAATAGCAAAGCCGCTACACTGGACATCATGCTTGAAAATAGCTGAGGATGTGGCACAAGGCTTATCTTACATCCACCAAGCATGGAGGCTTGTTCACGGCAACCTTAAACTCTCAAATGTCCTCCTTGGTTCCGATTTTGAAGCCTGCCTTTCGGACTACTGTCTCTCCGCCCTGTCCCACCACCCACCTGACACTGATCCAGCCGCCTATGAGCCACCCGAAACACGCAAGTTAAACCACCAGCCCACAGCCAAGTCTGATGTCTACTCATTCGGGGTTCTACTGCTTGAGCTGTTAACGGGTAAGCCTGCAACGGAGCACCCACATTTGATGCCAGATGAAATGGTGAATTGGGTAAAGTCAATGAGGGCCATGAATGGTGGAGGAGATGCAGAGGACAACCGGCTGATAATGATGGTTGAGGTGGCGATAGTGTGTAGGGTGAGCTCGCCGGAGCAGAGACCCACCATGTGGGAAGTGCTGAAGATGATTCAGGAGATTAAGGAAGCTGCTGTCACAGAGGAACCAAATGAGACCTCATAGTGAAGTGAAGCCATTTGTCAAATTTTTTTATGTTTATTTCTTTTCTTTTTCTGTGTTGTAAAGATTTGAGTTTCTAAAATGAAAATATTATGATCAATTATTTTGCATGAATTATAGAGTAGTGGTCGGAGACCTTAAAAGGGTCTGGACCCAGCAACTTGTTGGGTGGTACCTGCATGTTGGAACACTTCCATAAGGACAAGTAATCAAACAAACTTTTTTATGTTATGATAGTACTTGAAACCTTAAATGATTTTCGGTTTTAATGTGTTTTTTTTCATAATAATTATTACATGGAATCTATCATAAGTTACTTTATGGATCTATGAATCAATCACAATAAACACCAAAGAACAGAAAAGTAAATCAATAACAATATGAACTCTCCAACGATTTCCCCTTATTGAACTTGAACCAAGTAACTCTGTACCATTAACGACTCTATTTAGTAAGCATATCAGCTGCATTCTCACTTGCGTCTACTTCAAGTGTCACTTTGTTGGAATGCACAACATCACTAATAAAATGCAACTTGACATTAATGTGGTTTGTGCGTTCATGTAACATTAATGTGCTTTGTGCGTTCACCCCCAATGCCTAAACCTAGAATCCGCCCCTGCTTGTGGCAATGGTGAGTGACACATAGTGGCGGTGAGTGGTGCTGGCTTATTTGAACTTGTTTTAAGTTGGTAAGATTAATAAGAGTAGTGGTGACCTATTATTCCAAAACGAAACCATCAAAAGCAAACAAAAATTACCCAAATAAACCTGTTTATTAAAAATAGAGTATTTCTGATGTAAGTACATACTCTATACATGTATGCATTCATCCATCCATACCTTCACTTGCATAGTTGAACACACATAAAAAAAACTAATAAATCCTAATTCAGTTAGTTGTGATGTAATCACCGATTCTTTTCTCATAGAAGTTGTTAAAAGTTAAAACTAATTTCACATCTCAAACCAATCCCTTGATATCTTTTCTCTGAAAAGAGTGCATCTTTTTCTGAACATGTTCATAATCATAATAAAATGTAAATATCATAACATTGAAAAATCAAAATGAAGAATATTGTAAGCAAACATCACGAATCTGTATCTTCTGCCATTGTTAATAAATGTCTACAAATTCCAACAAAATCACTATCTGAACTCACACAATTGACTACTAACAAACAAATTAGCAATACAACTACATCCCTTATGTTTCAAAAAGTTCAAACCAGAAAAACACACTATTTCATCTGGGGAAAGACATCAAAAAAGTCCATGAAACCCGTTGGCATGACTTCGCAAGATGACACCATTGCAGCAACCCCCAGCTATATTTCAATACTATAAACTTACGTATTCCAGATCAGCAAATCAAACAACCATCTACAAGCACACGACACCTGTCACCTAATATCACACTGCACCCGAGAAAGTCAAAATTAACAATATGTCAACACGTGATTGGTGATATGAATGTTTTGTTACCTGCACTTATTTCCATAATCTTTGCTATACTTTATGTTGGAGTTGAAGGCGTAGTGAAAGACGAATGAATATACAATAGAAATATATATTTATAAACTTAATGTCTATGATACATGATGTCAGATGCAGCTGGCAGTGGAGGCCGTTTTGATCTCATGATTGTTTCATCGCTGTGTTTGATGAGCTCTGAAAGTCTCCATGGTTTTTGCCATTTCCATTTGAACTGCAATAGCCATTGATGATGACTCCTTTTCCACCTCCACAGTTTACCAGAAGAACGGCCCACCATTGCCAGCTGACTCAGCTTCTTCATAGACAGCTGGCTCATGGGTACCATCTGCACTCCCAAATTCTTATTCATTAAGCTACTACATAAACACTATTGAAAAGAATATTAGAAATTAATTAATTGAGATGCAAACCTTTCGTTTCGGGTCAGTAAAGGCTGCTGATTCTCTGACTGAAACGTTAACTATGCCAGCTGTGTATTTCAGCTGTTTTGGAACGGGAACAGAGTTTGGAGATAAAGGACCACTCTTGTCATCAGCCATATGTTTCAGCAAATTGTGAGAATCACCCTGTTTCAGTAACGGGTTAGGACTTGAAAAATGAAAACTTTATTTATTAATAATTATCTTGAAATGTTTTGATGATTTCAAGAAATGATTTACCGAAGCAGACGAAGCCAATGCAATAGCGACGGTTTGTTGTTCCCTTACTTTAAGCTCCTTTTCGACTTCTTTTCTTCTTAATTCACTCTGACTTAGTAAACCAACAAGCTCTTGCAACTGTTCTTCCATTTCTTTCATTTCAATGTCTTTCTCCCATGATTGGCACCTGTTTCAAACGCTAAAAATCAGCAATTTACCTATTTTATGTGTTTTATAATAGTTTGGAAAACATCTACCTGGCATCTGCAAGAGAATTAAAAATATATTGAAGCAGGTTTTTGGCATCAGCCATTGAACGAAGCTGATTCCATCGACCGCGATTAGCAAAAGTGCGTTCTCTTTCTTCAGCTTCAGAGAGTTGTGAAGCCATGGACACAAGTGAGTTTGACGAAATGCTTAACATGCTCTCTAATGAAGATATTCTTGACATTCTAGCTTCAGGTGACAACGACGAAGCCCTGAATCATGTTAATGGGGACAAAGTTAACTTTTGTGAAGTTTAAGGATAAATGTTGTGTAAAAAAGGAGGAAATATGATTAATTGTCTGTACCTAGAGAAACCGTTCTTTCCTCTTGGAGGACTAACTCCTTTTGAAGCAAATTCATCCGCTTGTCTAAGAACAGCTAGCTCTTCAGCCAGTGCAGCACGGCTGCCAAATTAATAACTAAAATAAGAACAAAAAATTCAACTTTTTCCATATTTTTATCATAATTAATTATAGTTGATTTATATAATATGCCTACACTTGGCTTTGTTTCTCATATTCATGTCGAACTTCATGAATGTTCACCATTACTTCCACCTCATGATCAATCCAACGCTGCAATGATTTCTCGTTGCTCTGAAAAAAAAAAGTTAATTTGCTTTAATAGAAGTGAATTAAAGGATACTAAAACTTAATTAGTCTTGATTAGTTACCTGTACATTTGTTCCATTTCCATTGCCAGTCACTACAAAACAAAAAAGCACGGTCATAAAAGGAATAATGGAAAATAAAGATTTAGTTTTTAATTCAAAAACAAACCTGAGTTGTCACGGGTTGACTTTCGGGCCTCTAGTAATTCTTTTAGCCTCTTGGTAGCCATTGCAGCCTCTTCTGTCTTTCTTTGAAGAACCTAAAAGTTAAATGATTATATGGATGAGACATTGCAACTTTGCTATAAATATAAAGAAAACTATAGATGATTATTTAGTTGATCATAATCTAACCATTTTCTGGCGTTGATTTAGAGCTTGCAATTTGTGTCTTTCATATTCATTCCTACGCCCTTCTTTCTTTAGCTGCATTCATATGTTAAAAATGGAGAAACAATTCAATATAAATTAGCAAGAAATTTTACTCATACAAACAGAGTTTGGAAAAAAGAAAAAGAAAATCCATGCCTGCAGTAATTCTTTTTCACGGGATGCCTTCCACTGTCGAAATTGTTCAGCTTCTTGCTTTATCCTGTGTTGTAGTTGAACCTACAAACTCATATAAATTAGCACCAAATATTACGCCTATAAAGTATAAACATTATTTCTAAAAAACCAACCTTTTGTGCCTTTATGTATTGTATCTCATCTTGTAATTTTTTTGCTGCTTCATCACTCTTTTGTTTTTGCTTCATAATCTGAACTTGACTGTCTTTTTTCTTCTTGAGATCCTGAATCTGCGACTCAAGTGCTTTCAACTTGTGGGAATGCAAATCTTGCAATTTTTGTGTTTGACCATCTGAAGTAGATGAAAGATTTTCAATTTCAGTCTGCAATCGGTCCCTCTCTTTCTGCATTAATAATCAAAGTAGAAAATAAGCATTAACATTAAACAATATCAGAAATTATGAAATAAAAGTTCAACAAAACTAATTGTGTATATATATTTACCTGTACTTCGCGTTTTTCGTCCTCGAGTTCCAGTATTTTCTTCCCAAAATGTTGCTTAAGGGTCATTGTATCAAATCCACCAAAAAGTTTCATCTCCGACTGCAGAAAAAATGTGTTTGCATCAATAACTTTTATAAATGTTCAAATTCACAAAAGAAATAACACACCTCTTTTTGCTCTAAACGTTTATTCAATTCGTGTAATTCTTTATCCATGGAGTCTTGTAGAAGAGTGTGTTCCCACTCTTTTGCTGCTGCTTCATCTATAACCGCAGAATCCCCTATTTATATTTAGGTTACAAGAAAGATCATTAATTAAGACAATAGGTGATAATAACCTTAACTTAGACCAGAAGAAACTCAATTAGTACCACTTTCACTCATTTGATAATCAGATGAATCAACACTTTTCTTTAGCACTTCATTTTCCATGCAAAAAGAATCATCAACCTGTAACAAGTATTTATTAAGTTACATTTACACCAATTCACACAAAATGATATTAATTAATTAATGCAGCCATACTTTATTATCATCCATTTCAGAATGATGATCGGCAATGCCTCGGCTTCTGTAAAAATGAAGTTCCCTACAAAGATCCTGATTAGTAGCTTCAAGCCAAGAAATCCTTTCCCTTAATACCTGAATTAAAACATTAAATTTTAATGATTTATAATTATACTTCATAAATTTATACACATGTTAACAGAAATACCTGTAACTCCACCGGAGAACCACCATCACGAGCACAAAGTTCTGCTTGCAAATACTCTAGTTGTTGTCTCATTTTTAACATTTCACTTGACATTGGATCTCTATTCACCACAGGCTTATTTTGAATGTTCCTTGCACGGTTAGCATACTTTAATGTGTTCAAAGTTTCCTCAGCATTTATATCAGCAGGACTAACGCAAGCTGGAAAACATAAATTATTAAATTAATAATTGTGTGAAATTTAATACTTCTATATAACAAAATAGTAGAATTAGGATATAGAAGTTACCAATCATGACTGTTCTGCTGTTTCCACCAAGTGAATCCTACCATTTTAGTAAAATATGGATTAACCATAAATGAGTATTGAATCACATGATAAAGCTGTATTATTTACAATTTCTATTCTAAAAAAGGTTTATTTTGTCCAACCTGTAAGAGGCGAGTAAGTTTACTATCACGATATGGAACATGAGCACCTTCTTTCCGTTTCTTTTCATCACCAAGGGCACTAATGACATTTCCAAGCGCAAGAAGGCCCTTATTAATATGAACCCCTGTTTTTAAACCCAAAAAATATCATGTTTGTATTCTTAAAATCAGCATTAATGAACACAACTAATAATCATTATGACTACCTTCTTTGAACCGCATGCCATCAGAACCAGTTCTTTTAGCCCGTTCTGATCCAGCAAGATCAACTAAATGCAACTTAGCACAAAGATACTCATCACTCATAGATTCATTTAAATTATCACCAGAATTCGTTTTGCGTATTTGTTCAACTGTGATGGTGAATATAGCATGTGAACGACTACATAAAAAGGTTAATTTGTATAAGACAATATGTACTAAAAAGATGCATTGAAAAGATGCAAAAAGTCAAAATAGAGTGGCCAACCTTGACTGGTTATTCATGTTTGTACTCCCGGTCGCCCTGCTCAATGATCCGTGCTCCAAACAATCAGCCATTTCTTTTAGTGTCTGTACACTACATTCAGTAGATCCAGCAAGTGTTATGACACCATTTGAGTTTTCACGAATTTGTATTGGTGGCTTCCCAGGAATGTTGACTTTTCCTGGTTGACCATTTGTCGTCTCTGATTTGTTACTCGAGTTTGGATCCAGTAAGTCCCTTACTTCTTCTTTTAGAATCTTGAAACGACAATCATTCGGTTACAATTTCAAAACATGATACATACTTACAAACTTAATGATAACGATAGCATACCTCAATGAAAGAAACATGCAATTGGAACTCTATTTGATTTTTTAAAATTTCGATTTTGTTGAATAAAGCATTCATAGCTTGAGGAATAAGGCCTGTTTGGGACACATCTTTGCAGCCAGAACCCATGGTGTATGTCTTTCCTGAACCGGTCTGTGAAACTTTAAATGTCAAACACCATCAACAACAACATAACATTCATCTTATTCACTTTAACATACCTGGCCATAAGCTAAAACAGTAGCATTATATCCTTGAAACAAACCATCAACAAGAGGAGCAACACACTCTTCAAACATGGAAGATGATGGAGTTCCAGTGCTACCATACACATGATCAAAAGTAAAAGAATGTGTACCAAGTTGAACCTACACCATAAATCAATAACTCAAGTGTTTGATAAATGAATAATTTCATACACTATCATTCACATCAAAATCAAACCTAAATCTCCGATCACATATATGAGATTGCCCCAAAATGAAATTGAAATTGAAATTGAAATTGAAATTGTGGTACTTAACATTGAGATCTACTGGATCTCTCATAACCTAGATTCATTTACCACTGATGATACTTAATGAGACTGAAAAGTAACCTAAATTAGCGAATCAACAATCAATTAAATTAACAAGATGAGAATATTCGTGGTTAACCTGAGGTTTCCCGGGAACGACGGCGACACAGTCTTTACACGCTTGAAGCTTTTCATCTCCGATAAGCGGGCGTATGTGTACGGCTACTTTGACACAGCAATCCTCCATGGTCGCAGGGGGCGGTGCTGCTTCCATTACATGAAATCAGTTACAGATTGAGAGAATGAAAATGAATTTGTGTAAATCGGAGGTAATGATTTGAAGGAGGCGGATAACGAGAGAGTAATATGAACCAAATCAGGTTCTCCGATTACAGATACGATATGAGAGAGAAATGTAAGAAGAGAGAGATGAGTGGAGTGCAGCAAAAGAGAGAGAGAAAGAAGCTAAACTGTAACGACAGCATCCGCAACAACCTGTAAGTAAATTTTCAATAATATTATTTTTCTGATCTTTTCCTTTTTTTTTAGTTTTTATTTAATTATTGTTTCTCAAGTAATAATGTTTTACGGGGTGCGACGTCACAATATTTAATGTTCGTTTTTTTAAAAAAAAGTAACAATGTTATACTTTCTTAATTTCATTTTCTATAAAAACACTTTTCTATTTTTTTTCTCTACATGTAGAGATAAATTTATGAAAACTATAGCCGAATAGTATTTATTAAAAAAAAACAGTATTTGATTATCAGGTTTTCTCAGTTGAGATATGTATATGTTGTAGATGTGTAATGAGTGTGTTTTGAAAAATTTGATCAATGTCACTCGTAACTTTTATTTTTGTTGTCAAGGAAACTCCAGTTGCATAATTATTATAGAATTATATTCGATTTCCACTTGATTTCGCGTATGATAAATGTATGTTCCCCATCTCATAATCATTCTTATGAGCAAAAACCAAGTATAAGTCTATGATAATTATGCGAATGTGATTGTCATTGGTAACGAAAGTAAAAATTAAAAGTGTCATTAGTTAGATTGGCAGTATTAATTATTATTAGCCAATGATTTAACGTTTAGATTATTAAAACTTAATTTGCATTATTCCCATAAAAAAGTAACTTGTAATTTGTATATATATTTTTTATTTGATACGTGGCTGACTGAAATAAAATAAAAGTTTGTTATAAAAGATTAGTGGTGTAAAAATACATACATATTTTTTTTGAACAACAATTTGGATCACTAACGGGTCACTGACCCATCCGATCATTCCATTACCCTCATAAGAAAATTCATCATAGATGAGAAAACCTTCTGGCCCAACCTATACCCCTTTTTTTGTTACCCGTACCCCTTTTTTGTTACAAGTGAGAGTTAAACCCAATACCTCCCCATTTTTAATAAAGTTTTGGTATACACCTTTACCACTAGATTAAGGTAGTTGTTCTAAAAATACATATAGATACATCAAGTAGTCAAACAATAAAACACATAAACAATTTATAAATCGATTAAACTTTTTTACATATAAATAAAAATTTTAATTGATTTGATTATATTTTTCTATGAAATTAAAAAAATGAACCCAAAAAGAAACTACGAGAAAAGATTGTTGTGCTTCTTGGTATTTACTGCAAGGCAGCCCACATGGGTTTGTGAGTGGGCGTGGGGAAGCGTCTAAACCACACTTTCCCAAAATACCCTTCAACCGCTCTTCTTATCTTTTTTTTTAACGGTGACGGATGAACACTTTATAAAACACTAGCAAGAAGCTAGAAAAATCATACAAACATCAAAACAAATAAGTTTAGAAATTACATGAAAAGTTACGTCAATATTCTCACTCTACTTCTAGAAGACTTGCTCTATTTTTAACCCATATAAATCCTCAAGTTTTGATGTCCTCCACAATTTTATGAGCCGATAGTTGCCGACCCTTGAAAATTAGAGAGTTTCTTGCACCCCAAATGTGCCACGTTGTTATCATAACAATCACCAATGTTAGTTTCTTTTTTAAGCGGGAAAACATCCAATCCTCAAAGCATTTGAGCACATCTTCAATCGATCCCACGCTTGCCAGTGGGAATTTGCACCAAGCCCACATCATTGCCCAAATTTGTTTTGCATATTGACACAAGAATAAAGTGTGGGACATGATACATCGTTCGTCAATATTCCACGTTTCTGTAGTGCTTCCCTTGTTGGTAATCTATCGAGTCGGGCTCGCCAAAAAAAGAAGTTTACTTTTATGGGAACCCAACTTGACCATTCCGGTCTCTCTCCCAAAACATGTAGAATACTCTTATCAATATTTCTCCTTAGACATTTTACCGAGAAACCAACCTCGTCTCCACACGTACACACCCAACTATCCGGTTTATCGTTGAAGCTTACCACTGAAAGTAATTGACAACAAGATGACCATTGTTCCAACTCCTGGTCTGAACTCGGGATATACCTCCATCCCCATCTTGGCTATTTTCATCTATTTGCTTTTTTACAGCTTTGCCCCGCGCATTTCCCCAGGAATAATTATTGTTTTTTGACACCATAAATTATTGTCCATTGAATAATAAATTTATCTTTTAATCGATTCATCAAGGTTTTGCCTTGGTGGTTAGAGAGGTTTTTTTCAAAAGTTTTTCCTTCTGTGGATGTCATGAGTTCGAATCTTGCAATGTGCACTTCATAAAAACTATGAATACCCTCTGCAGATTTTGAATTCCTTGGGGATGTTCGGGTAGACTGATGTACGAGCCTCCACTGGTGGGACGTGCCAGTTAAGCCCACACCGTTAAAAAAAAACTAGTGTGCTCTTATATAGAAATGTTAGGACTAAAACCGTAGTTTACTCTTTTCTTTCTAAAAGACTAGTTTAACCATTTTAGTCTAATAAAAACTTTTTTACTTCTTTAAAATCATTTTTTTAAACTTTTTTAATATCATTTTTTTAGTTTTTTTTTTTTCATAATAACGTCTTTTTCGGTCATATCTGAAACAGATCTTCGATGGACACAACAAAGGTTAGAACATGTTTAAATTGGGGATGATTAAAAATGAGAGTAAAAAAGATGAATAAATAAAACAAATATGTAAAACGACTGAAATACCCCTCATTTAACTGAGAAAAATGGATAGTGTTAGCTGACTGGATGAAAATGGCAAAATTTTCAAACCACGAGGACCCAGATACAAGAAAACAAACTATTGAACTAAAGTGACAATTCTGACCAAACCACATGGACGAAAATAACAGTTTACTCTATCTAAAATTTTACATAATTAATTACAAGCTTGCATTTCATATAGTACACACTTTTGCGTCAGTTATATTTGTAAAAAATTTTAAAACAATTAAAATACTAAATTTTAAGTCTCTTGTTGTATACGAAGGGTCGGCTTAACTTTTTTTTTTTGACACAAAGTGAATTATAAAATCGGGAGTCTTTTCATAAAAAAAATATTTTTTTCTTAGAATCCTAACACAAGATCAGAATATGATTATTCACATTTTTTATATATAATTTTTTTAAAGTCACAAAATCACATGTATTAAAGTTATAGTGAATTCTAGTAAAATATACTAACTTTTTGTTCTTCTTATTAAAATCTAAAAATTTAACAATAAAAATCATAAAAATTGAAGGCCCCTTAAATATTGAGGTCCTAAACGACAATTAATTTTTTATATAATCAAGCCAGATATGATTTGATAATTATTGCAAAGTCGATAAAATAACTTTTCATACAACAAAATGATAACCACATTTAACCTATAAAAAATCCAATATGCTTTTGTTAAAGGAATAAAAAAGATGATAGGTTTTTTTCATAAAACGGAAGAATCATATAAAATATTAAAAGATAAACGATGATTAGCATTATTATTATTATTAATATAATTTACCTTAAAAGTATGGTTGTGATATGAGCCAATGAGATAACGGCATGCCACGTGACGTTGGAATAGGAATAGGAATCCCAGAAGAAGTGGGCAGCTTCCATTCCGTGTATCTTAATCCTCACATTTCCTGCCAACTCTTCTTTTTGTCTTTCTTTCATTTCACATTACAAACATATTTTCACAAATTATTTTCTCATATACAAATTTCTATTATTATTATTATTATTATTATTATTATTATTATTATTATTATTATTATTATTATTATTTTTGTACTTGTATATAGTCATTTTTAAATATAACTAAATCGAAAGTGCTGTTGATAATGCTAAAATCACTAAAATAATACATTACTCTTGAAAACAATAAAGATTGTTTAGTTAGTGATCGTAGATTTGAATCTCAGGGTCGGCCCTGGGTAGGTTAAGCCGGGTCGCCGGCTAGAGTCTGTTTTTTCGGGGGCCTAAAATTTTTACGGGGCATGTATATATATATATATATATATATATATATGTTTTTTTATAAAATTTTAAATAGCGGTTTTATATATTGGGTCATTTTTATAAAAACTTAAAAGTATATTGAGCCATTTTTATAATGGTTGGGCCCTTTTAATCTTTATAATAGTTGGACACTTTTAATCTTTATAATGGTTATGTCTATTTAAACTTAAAACACAATATCTAGGGGAGTTCACGGTCCGGTTTTAACGGTTTTAAGTTCAAACCGTGAACAACGGTTTTTTATTATCGAAAACCAAAACCGAACCGTAGAAAGATAAAACTAAACCAAACCATTACTAATAGTTTGGATTCACGGTTTATGCCGAATGTAAAATCTCAATAATAGGAACATAAATCACATCTAAAAAATTAGGTTCCCTTAACCAAGATTTTATCTTATTTTGATTGAGTGAGTTAGAGATGGTTGAGCCGAGAGGGATACTGGATACGTTCGCTTAACCATATTTTATTGCTATAACGTTAATCGTCGTTTAAAAAAATTTTAGTTTATATATTTTGTTCACATGAGCATTTTTTTCCGTCTCGCCCGAGGCACTTAAATCCTCAGGACCGACCCTGTTAAATCTAATTGGAGATGGGAGTGGCGAAGAGAAATTTAGGGGGGGCTTCGAAGAGGCACAACTTTGAATTCTATCGAACCTAATGGAAAAATTCGAAGGGTCAAATAATCGAGATTTTTGGTTTTGGGACTTTGAAGATCAAGATAGATTTTGTGTTAGAGATGTGAGTACTATAAGTCCGGTCACTCGGGTAAATCCATTAGAAAAAGGCCACCCACGCCGCGAACGTAAAAAATGTTGGTGACCCAGCTCGCCCAACATTTCAGGGGGAAACCACCACTGAAGACTCACATTGGTAAAACCACTGGCCTACCAGAGAATAGTGTGTCAAGTGAGTCTTGAATCCATGAACTCGACATTGAAAGGCCGTTGGAGGTGCCCCCTCCAAAACCAATTTTTTTTTAACGGTAACACTAGATATTCTAGGATAATTAGGTTTTTTCGGGGTAACACCTAGAACATCTAGGGCAGCCCACCACAGAAGGAACCCCCAACTGGGTAAACCCCTGACCTGACCACAAACCCCTTTTTTGCTGTTACCATGATTCGAACCCAAGACATCTACTATGAGAAGTTTTGAAGCTACCATTGAACCAAATAGCCAACAGTCTCCAAAACCAATTAATATGTGGCTCATTCAGGGGCGGATGTAATAGTGAAGCGGGGGGTGCACAGGAACCCCCCGAGTTTCGAAATTTTAGTGTAACGGTAGGTAAAAAAACTGGGGTGAACCCCCTAAAATATTATAGGGTGAACCCCCTGACGACGCTGCCCACCCCACGGCCCACTGCAGCTCGCTTGATCCGGTTGTGAAGCTATAAAACTAAGAACTCTTTCTTAAACTAAATGTGTGTTCTTGAGCATTCATATGATTAGAGGTAAAAAATTGATAGAAACAAATGAGTAGATGACTCTTAAATACAAATTAGTTGATTTTGTGAACATTTTAAGCATAATTTTCATGTTTTTTCCTTCGTTTTAGGCCTCCAAAAATGGTTGAGCCGCCCCTGCCCGACCCGACCCGACCCGACCAATCGAACCGAACCGAAAAATTTTATGTCCGGCCCTATGAAATTGGATCATCTAAAAACAGTGAACCCCCTGAAAAAAATTCCTGGATCCGCCACTGGGCTCATTGGCAAAGCTCCCTTATCTAGTATATGGAATAAATGGTTGTCCAGGAAAGTGAGCATTTTTTTTGGAAACTTCTTCTTGACCGACTTCCTACGAGAGCTAATATTAGCCACAAATTTATTGATATCCCGTTCATCACACCATGTGCCGTTTTTATACTACAAAGGTTGAAGAGAAAGTCATATTTTTATAGGCGGTCCATAAAGTTTGAATACGTGTTTGAAAGTGGATGTATCAGAAATAATCTTATGTCACTAGTACAAAACTTATTTTTATAAGCAGTCTTTAAAGTTTCTATAGAGCGGTTTTAAGAAAAATCGCCTGAAAAATGTAACTAAAAACAATTCAAAAAATTGCCTAAAAAATGCAAACCACCTAAAAAGGTCATTTGAAGCGGTTTTATAAAGATCGTCCCTAAAAATGATGACATCTTTTATAAACCGTCTCTAAAGTAGTATTTGGGCCTTTCCTCCTACCTCTTCATACGTTGGTTTCTAGCGTGCCGCCGATGATGAAGTGGCCGCCTCTAAAGTAGGAAGTGGCCGGTGATGAAGTGGAGCGGCCACCTGTGCCATTTTTTTTAGTTGAATCTATTTTTAGAGGCGGAGGTAATCGCCCCTAAAAAACAAATGATAAAACCGCCTATAAAAATAAATTTCATTTTGTGATGCGATATCTTTTGAGCGGTTTCAAAAACCATATTCGTGGCCTATAAAAACCATTTTTCTACTAGTGTGTAATGTTTGTGGTTGCGTGTGTTTGATTCGTCAATGAGTGTTTAACTTCCTTATAGTAAAACATAAATTGTATTAAAACATAAAATACTACAAAATCACATGCTAAAAAAATACAAAACTTTCGAAAAAATAAAAAAAATAGTACAAACTAAAGTTTTGGGATAAAAAGTTGCGAAAAAAATTAAGGTATCAACGGAAAGCGATAAAATTTCAAGAATTAAATTATTAATCCTCAATTCCTATTTACTACTAAAATTTATCTTTTGATGACGATTAAAGTGACTTTTTAACTTGTCAACCTTTAATTTAGAATAAACGTATCATGAAAAAAAGTTGAAGGAATAAACTAAAAATTGATAAAGTTTATTAATTAAAACATTAACTATTAACATTTTTTTTAATATTTATAATTTATATAACAACTAGTATTTTTGGCCCACGTTTTTCTCCGCACTACGCGGCAAGAATTTGGTTGTTATCGCTTCGACTTATCGAAAATAATAAAAACGAACACTGATACCGGATACGATTATACCAAAACACTCTAAACGATGTTTTCTGTTCATAATCGTTTGGGTTTGTCGTCACACCGCAATGGTAACGGGCTCGCTATAGCGTACGACTCAAAAAAACATACTCGGTTATGCATACAACTCCGTTTTAAAAAAAATTTATAACGGAACATTAACAAAAATACTAAAACCAGTTGCACGTTCCTTTTTAAAAAAAATGTTAACAAATGAAAGTTTTAGAAAAAAAATATTAGAAAATGAAAAGGTTAAAAACGTATATTATATATCCTACAAGGTTTGAATTTAAATTTTTTTTTTAAATTGGCCATCGAAGACTAATACGACAATTGTCACGTGGACAATTAATTGCAATCTACTATTAACTACGTTTGAAAACGTTTACTTTATAGAATTGTACCCGCCCTTCGCAACATGGGCGTGCTTGTTATTTCGCCATATTACAAGGCAGTAGGTTGGTCGTTATCGGTGTTGCTCATCGAATATTACAAAAGCGTCAAACGATATCGGCTACGATAATACCAAAACACTGGCAACGATATTGTTCGTAATAATCGGTTGAGTTTGTCACGGCTACACAACGTTCACGTCGCTCGCTATAGTGTATGATACAAAAAAATATACTCAATTTTGAATACAAATCTGTTTAAAAAAATTTATACTGAAATATTTACAAAAAAAACTAAAAATCAGACGCGCTATCCATTTTTTTAAAACCTAACGAACGGAAACTATTATAGAAAAATGTTATTAATAGAAAATCAAACGGGTTAAAAACTTATATTATACATAACATAAGGGGTTAAAACGTAAATTAAGAAAATAAAAAACAACAACGTGGACCAATAAGTTGCAAGTACTGTACATTTCGATTCTTTTTAGTAGAGATAATCACTCGAGTAATGAGGTTGTCTTTTTATCTTAGTGGAAATATACTACCGTAATTTGTTGTTGATGTACCAAACATAATCAACCATTAGTCATTTGATGTAATAGTAGCTTCAAGACTTCTCATAGTCATAGTAAAGGTCTTGGGTTTGAATCCGGGTCACGGCAAAAATGGGTATGTGGCCAGGTCAGGGGGTTTACCCAGTTGGGGGTTCCTCCTGGGGTCGGTTGCCATGAATGTTCTAAGTGTTGCCCCGGAGAAACCCAATTATCTTAAAATATCTAAATGTTGTCATTAAAAAAAACCAAACATACTCTGTTTATAGTTTATCTTATAACAATCACCCGAGTAATAGATTCAATTAAAAAAACGTTTCTTTTAAAAACATACTCTATTTTCTAAAAATCGTTTTTTTATTTATTTTTAAAACATTTCTCTTGAAATATTTATAACAACTACAACAAATTAAAATACGATAAATGACATACATATCAGTGTCACCATAAAATGTTTAAATTATCTAAAATATAAAATCTTTATATGATATAAATCCCGAAATATAAGTTATATTTCCACATAATGAAACTACTATATATTGAAACATTACTTCACAAGTTTCGATAAAAAGTAAAAGTAAAAGTTTTCCGGACATATGATTCGAGTAGGTGAGTCTATGCTTTTGGGTGATCAAGTCAGTATCCCTTAATCCATATATACCCATCAAACTTTGAAAATAAACATATACGCGGTCTAATACCCGAATATAATCATCATAGATGTTTCAGGCTTCAGGTAATTTATTCGAGTTCAACTTTTTTTCATCCCTAGATTTTCCTTTATCCCTTTCATAGTTTCATATAGAAGTTCTCCAAAAATCCATGTAGATTAAATGATTTACTTTTGATGAGTAGCGAATGTGAAGAAAGAGGGAGTCCCTACAATATAGATGGCGTAGTTGTAGCCAGCTGGTGGTCTAATCGAAACACCATTCAACTGAAACACTTTATATTGAACGCCCAAAATCATCCATGCATGCTTTTGAGAAAAATCCTCCCAACCTTAATTTAATTATTGTTTTGTTAGTACACAAATATATATGATATTAAAGTCATTGTTTTATGTTTATGTAATATTTTTGATGTACAAATTATGATTTTTATCCAAACTTCATGTAGATCACTACAAGTATTTTTAAATGAAATATCTGGGGTAACTTTATACAATATTAACCAAGTTTCTCAAGTGTTTTATTTAATTCACTCGAATTTTTTTGTTTATTTAAAGTCACTCAACTTTCAATAGGGTTTCAATCCTATGTAATTTTTATAAATGCTTAATTTTTTTTTAAAATTGAATGCAATAAATGAAACATATATGAATTTTGAAAATCGAAGGAGTTGGTGAGTTATATAGATGCTCTAGAATGACTATTCCTCGGAGTTGCTCCAATAGAATGGGATTGGCATTCAGTTTTTTTTAAGACTTTACTTCGCTTCGCTTCATTCCTTCCATGGTTCTTGAAAATTGATTTGTTTGTAATAGAATAGTATCTTGTAGAAACAAGATAAAGGCACGTTGACATTTCGAAAGGCTTTGAGAAGAGCGGCAAATGAAGATGTTGAGAATGATCGTGTCTATGGGGATTACCCATCTTAGTAAGAATGTATTGCAAATGCATGCGAGGGAGGAATACATGTATTAAGATTTAAAACTTGTCGTCTACTTGAATGAAATGTTTGAAACATGTAACTTACAATAATACACCGTCACATTCTTCGAAGATTGAGGAACAAGACGAGATCTATTACGATAATGATTTATTCTCGAAAAATCTAAATGGTTACAACTTATTTGCTGTAGGGTCCATCTTTTTGGTATTTTCCGCTTCGTACGACATTTCATCCTGTCATAGCCTGGTGTGACGCTGGTAACCAGAGCCGGTCCCGAAAATCCTCGAAAAGTTTTGGGCCCGGGACAAGTGATAAAAAAGCGGGCCTCAATAAAAAAAATATATGTAATGGGTTTAAATATATACATTTTTGTGTCTTTTTTTAGTTTTGGTTTAATAATTTAAACAATTATGGGTTTTCGTGGGAAAAGAAAAGAAAAAAAATATGACACATGAAAAATAAATAATATTGTTGCCAAGAATTGAACCCATGACCTTTACATTTTCTTACAATGGTTTTTCCAGTTGCAGTAAAGAAACTTTGATGTACATATAATGGATGTATAAACTAAATATAATAAATAAAACATATACAAAATTTTTAAAAACTTCGGGCCTCTAAAAAAAACCGGGCCTGGAGCCGTCACCCATCTTGCCCCTCCCTCTGGGCCGGGCCTGCTGGTAACCCCTCCCCCCACTTAGTCCACCAAGGCAGCCTCTTCCTCAACAAGAGACGCCGCTAGCCCCGGACCATGTCCTCGTCACGATCCCGCGATTGGCCCAACTTCTAGTCTCTCATGAAGCAGTAGCATCCTTTATCAGAGGTAGTTGGTCAACAATTGGGGAGGGAACGACGACCTTCTACGAATGGTCTCCATGACAAACGCTCAATTGCTAGGGGAGCGCTCTGTCGATGCTGCCTTGTGAGTGATGGGTTTCATCCCCAAGCCATTGTCGACCAATACCGGGGCATCCCAAACAGTTGGCTTGCAAGTTGAAGTAACCTTAATCCAACAACAAGTGGATAGAGAGATTCGTCCGATGAGGACTTGACGAGGAAAGATATTCAAGGCCCGAAAATTATGGCAAGGTTACGTTGAGTGGTTGAAAAGATAAACAAAGAAGAGCAAAATAAAATATTATTTTTATTTGTTGTCTCTTTTATATTAAGTTATATATAATATAATCATCATGTACATTATATATAGATATTAGAATTAGAATCATATAATAAAATAAAAGAAAACAATTATGAAGTAAACAAAGAACGATGACTCTTGATATTTCATCTTTTATGATTGGTGCGATCAGTCAACTAAATTTATGGAGTTTGAATTTTTGGTCAATTATATACTTAAAAATATTATCCATGTCAAATAAATATTATGATAAATATCAGCTTACAAATAATACGGAAATCAATATTCACGGGCTACGAAATTGTGTCAAAAACTGTCTTTTGGCGGGTCCCTCCTTTTTTTCCTTTGCTCGCGGGCCACCAACTTATTTAACGTATCAAATGTACTTGCCACAAATTGTTGCAAATAATTTCTTTTAATTGAACATAGTCTTTTGTCATGTTTAAAAACTAAAAATATGCATAGATTATTTTATTTTAAACATAATCATATAGGGTTGGCAAAATAGGTCAAATCGTGTTAAACAGGCCAGAGATGACAAGAATAACACAATTATCAAACATGAATACGACTTGTTTAACTACATTATATATCATGTTTATAAGACAATTTTATCTTTTATATACCAAAAGGATAAAAAACAGAGTATAGCGTCTTAATTTTACTTATTTTTAAAAATGTATAAAATTATATAGTGTACTTTTTATTAAACTTGTTTAATCGTATCTTAAACATGTCAGGAATTGTCGCTGACAACCGGGGAAGGAAGAAAATGATGAAATAGATGGATATGGTGCAATTTAGCATGTTTAGCATTACGTGTGTTATGAAAAGTATCTTTTGAACTATGCTTTGAGATTGGTTAGTACATACATAATTTTTTGAACTCTTGTTTAGATGGATTTGCATTTTGTAACTTACTAATATCAACTTAGTATGAAGCAAGTCATATTGTATAGATCTATATATAATAAGTCTTCCTCATTGCTTAAAATTTTCTAAACATGAAGTTGAAAAAAATTGATCATAAATTTAAGGGTGATACATAGAATGTTTATTTAGTTTTTAATTGATATGTTCTTGGCTTTTAGCCCAATCATGAGCTAATAATTTCAAATCCACTTAGACAAGTTGAACCTAATTCTGAATATCTATAATAATTATTATTGATGTATTATATTAATATGGTTGATAGTTATATGATTTGAATTTGAACTTGGTTTTCTTGTTGCATAAATCTTGATTGTTCTTTCATATATTGTGGACTAACATTGTTAGGATGACTAAACACAAACTACTAAGCGTTTATATGTTTGTGTCATGAAGCGGAATCAATACATGATTTTGTATGGGATAATTAATCATGCTTAGATCACATGTAATTGAATGATTTGTTTTGTTGTCATGTGTACGAACACATCATCCATAGTATTCACAATCATTGGGCTCAAATATAAGTGAGTAATACTTAATCCAATGAATACTGATTAGGTATTAGTGTTGATCAGTTCTTGTGACATGATAAGGGAAAACAATAATATAAAACATACCTGATAAGCTAACGACAGAGAGGAAAGATGTCATGATCCGCTGCGGAAGATCAGGTTCCCGTTTAGGGTGTACGGTTAGGATGACTAAGGTGAGTTCGTAAGAACTCACGGTTATGGTAGAGAGAGTGAGGGACGAATTGGTGTTGGTCATTGATTGATTTATTAGTCAATTCCCTCTAATAATCTCTTTATAAATATGTACACCCAAGGGGAAACCCATTAATGACTCATTAAGAGTAATTAGGCCCATCAACTAATTACTAGCCATAGGTTAATAATAAAACATTTGATTGTTTAATAATAAGATAAATGATTATAAGAGCCACATAATAAATCGTGTCTTACATTCTCCCACTTGGATGAGTAATCATTTACTATGAGCATTAGTAAGTCTGCGTAGATTTAATACTCATTTTAGTTTTAAACCAAAATTATAGCAGAGAAATACAATCATTTAATCAGTATGCAACTCAAGACCCCCATTAATAATACTACATTCCCAACTTAAAACTTAAGTAAACTTAGGATCAAATTTACAAATAAGCCCTTTAACGTTGATTTGTATAGTTACTTGTCTATATGTCTTTAGGCATGCATGAACGTATTTAGAGACAAACAAATTCAAATAAGTGAGGAAATTTTTAATAATTAATCATTCATAGTACGATATGCAATTACGTATGGTCATTAGTAAAACCCGTCTTAATTATAAGCGCTTACATAAGACTTATGGGTGGTAGACCTTCAGTTATATGGATCCATTTGCATATCATGAATGTATTCGATACAAAGATTTAGTTTCCTCAACTTGTTCATAATTCATAAGTGAACAATAATTTCGTATCGAACATTAATGCAGCTCCGCTTGAACTGTTACTGTTCGAGAAGTAAGGGTAGCTGACTTATCACAATAAGTCTTCGATATGATATTTATGTGGAGTTACTAAATTATGAGTCCACTGATAAATTTTCCAACAACATTTAGTGACAATTATGTTGTGATTAGCAACATATTATGTCAATTAACTTAGGTTGTTGTTAACAGTTTCTTATGACTCCTCCATGAGATAGGTATGTCTACTGACATAAGGATATACCTCGAAGTTGACATTTTGATTTATTTGAATACTACAAAAAATAGAAAAAGAGTAGTCAACCATTTTCACTTCTTCTTTAAATTATAGTCTCTCGTTTGTTAAGGATATTGTAATATCTCATTATATGCTTCACATTAATCTAGACTAGTCTAGTGTTCAGCATTGTAAGCAATATCTAAACGAGTTTAGACTTTAACCTTCATAAAGCTTCTAATTAATGAAGCATAAGGAAAATAATTTTCATTTATCCTATTAGCCTCTAAAGGGGAACAATTTAAATGTTACACGTGTAAGGATCCGCTTAGTGTAAAGCTTATGGGACGAAACTAATGTCCCATTGGATCTATCTCGGTGTATTTTGATACTTATCACATAAGAAGTATTTTCGAGATCCATCATGTCAAAATATGAGTAATCAATGCTTTGACTCATGTAAGATATACTTGTCAAAAGAATGTCATCTATATAAGGACAAGTTTGCATTAGTTGTTCCCACTCATCTTGAGGTAGGTGTACAAATTTACTTAGTTCTTGATGAAGAGAGTTGCATCATGATTTTAGTCAACCCATACATGGATTTCATTGACTTACATAATGAGTGTTCTTAACCTTCAGTTTAGAACTTTCAGGTTATTTTATGAACATGTAGGTCAATGTTAGGGAAAGTTGTTTTAATGTCCTTCTAATGTAGCTTTAAAGTTATTGTAAGCTACTAAGACAGTAATGATCCTCAAAGAAACATTTTGTAAAACATGTAAGAAGGTTATTTGTTAATTTATTCCTTCTTGAGTATAACCTTTAGCGACCAATCGTGCATTTCCATTCGGATTTAGTTTAGTTATGAACACCCTTTAGGTGATTCAACCAAATGCCAAATGTTATTCTAATTCATGGAGTCAAGCTTGCTAATACTAGCCTTATTCCATTTAGAAGATTGATTGATGCTAATGGATTAATTAGAAGAAGTAGGATCAGTAAAATTTCCGGCATTCATTTCAAATTAAGTCAGGTAGGATACATAATCACCAAAGTTAGTAGGCCTTTTAGACATAGATGACCCCCTGGACTGATTATTGGGTTTATTAGGAGTTCCAAGTTTATAGATTAGCTCTTAGTAAGGTGCTTTCATTTTCAGGTATATTAGGAGCAACATAAGTTTCTAAGTGTGTAGGAGTTGATGCAGTATGGTGTACAAGAGGTGTATGCGGAGTTAAATTCGGAGTTAAATTTAACGAATCTCTCCCCCCGCATCTTGTACTCCTAGCAAGTCATGATAAGGACTTTAACTGCTCCCACTTAGCTTAGAAATTATAAATAATTCAGCATGCTTAGGGTCAACACTGTATCAAACTTTTGAAGACCAATACATTCTAATAGAGAAATAACTTAATGATGTTTATGTTAGTTTCTCTTGTTGAGGATTACTTTAGTTTTGGTAAGAAATCTAGGTCTGCCCACATAGTATCATCTATGAGACTTTGTTAGGAGTAGTATTATATTCTAAGGAGACAAGATGTGATGGAGCAGTGTCGTGTGTAAGAGGTGTAATTTGAGGTCTCTAGGAACTACACATGACACGTTTCAATGATGCGCGTGACGTAGGAACCTTTCATATATTTTAGACTTGATTTCCTTATCGTCCAAAATTTCATAAGAATTTTTAGAAACAAATTTAGAAGGAATCTTATCAAGTGTATATGAATTGATATCTTTAAAGCTTTGGGTCGTAGGAAACAGATTAGATACAAGTAAATATTCTTCTAAATGATAAATAAATTATATTCGAATATTCCATTTGGGATAACATCTGGTGGACCCTCAGTTATTCCCTTAGCCATTTGATATTTAGGGTGTTTAACACATGATTTAAAGTCACTGAGAATGAGACTTGGTAACAATTCATCCTGCATTGACCTGGTCATGATTTCTCAAAAAAATTGGTCTTAATGGATGAAGTGCATAGGTCTCATTTATCTTTTATTAAATTTTCATTTTCATAATAACAAAAGTTGTGAGAGTTTATTGTATCAGCTAGTTCTATGTGATGAAGGTTTCTATCCAGATAATGATAACCAATAATATGAGAGTTTAAGTTAATGGTGACTTTGTTTTGGCTACGCAAACCTCATAACTGTCAAAATGTAGCTTTATTATTGATACTGAATTCTGAGTATTCTTCAGAATATGTAAGATATCATAAAGCCTAATACAAAGATCAATTATTTAATGGTTCTATGTTGCCTGAACATTTAAATCCACCACTAACTTCTCATCTTATTTGTTAAATTCTGGTAAGGAAACGTATAGAACTAGACTCAACTCATCATGTGTTGATTGGAATATTAATATTAGCGGACTCAGAAATAATTAATTAGTGACTAGTTTATCTTAGCCAGCTAGTCCCTTGGCTTATGGATGGTCTCATTGCTTATGCCCAGTATAATGACATAGTTTGTAGTGAGAAATCTCCTTGGAGTACTTAGAGCTGGAAGTAGTACTTGTATTTTGTTTTCGGACCTTAGAACTATCCTCTTTTTAGGTTTAGTGGTAGCGAGGTGAATAACATCCGGTTTTCTAGTTTTAGGCGTTCCTTTTCCTGTACGTATGTTGCTATCAACACACTCATTTTCCTTTGGTACTTCTAAGTTAGGCCTGTCGAAAATAACCGTAACCGAATAAACCGACCGACCCGATGTTGATTCGGGTATAACGGGTCGGTTAGATCGGGTTTCGGGTTAGGCATCTTCGGGTATTCGGTTAACCCGATTTTTCTCGGATCGGGTAATGGATATGAAATCGCAAATCGGGTAACCCGATTAAACCGATTATGAATTTTTTTGCTTTTTCATACTTCATTAAATGAAGTTCATTTCATAGGGTGGTTGATAGCCTGATGATATGATTCAGTTTCAACTTTTAAGATATTTCAACTTTCAAGGGATTTGACTTTTCAAAAAACCCAAGGACCTCAAGCCATTTTCGACAGAGGTTTGAGACTTTGAGAGCTTCACTCACTGAGACTGTGTCGTCGCTGCCATTGATCGCCGATCAAGCCATCAAGGACCTCTCAAGCCTCAAGGTATGTAACAGATTTAGCAGTTCTAGCCTTCTAGGTTTAAACTTTCTTGATCTTTTAGGGAAACTTTAAGCTTGTATTGTGTCGTCGCTGCCATTGATCGCCGATCAAATCGTCGCTGCCACTGATCGCCGATCAAATCATTGATCGTCGCTGCCATTGATCGCCTGATATGGTTTTCCTATGTTATTTATGATCTAAATCCTAATGCTAAAAAATGGTTTCCATGGCTTTAATATTAATATCAGCATCTTCATATAGTAAATTTTGGTTTCCATTGCTTTGACTTTCATACCAATTTCATAAAGATCAATTTTCATACATATAAATCTTCATACAGTAAATTTTGTATCTCATGACAATGGTTTCATGTATGTTATGATAATGAGTTTCTCTTTGATAGATGTCTAGAACTCACGATTCGGTTGAAGGGGAGGCGATTGACCTCGAAAGCAATGAAGAAACTACACAAACGGAAGAGAAGAAAACCAAACAATACGAACCAAGATCAATAGTTTGGAAGCATTTCGTAAAGTTTATAGACACCAAGGGTGTTGAAAGAGCGAGATGTAATTATTGTGCTTCCGTCTACAAGTGTGCATCAAAATCTTACGGTACGAGTAATCTTAATCTTCACTTAACGAAATGTACTCCTTACTTGGCTAAAGTTAGTGCTGGTCAAACACAATTAGCTTTTCAATATGGAGATGAAAATAAATTGACATCTTGGAAATTTGATCAAAAAGCGATTAGGAAGGCTTTAGCCCACATGATAATTGTTGACGAACTTCCATTTAATTTTGTGGAAGGTGCGGGCTTTAGGTATTACATGAGTGTTTCTCAACCATCGTTTAAAGTTCCATGTAGAAGTACAATTACAAAAGACGTCTACCGTTTGTTTGTAGAAGAAAAAGAAAAAGTCAGTGATTTTATTAAAAATAACATTGGTAGGATTTGTTTGACTACGGATACTTGGACTTCTAGTCAACAATCTAGTTACATGTGTCTCACCGCCCACTTTGTAGATAACGAGTGGAAATTGAAAAAAAAAGTGTTGAGTTTTTATCCTCAAGAGAATCACCGTGGGATTGATATCGGGAAAACGATTGAGAAGTGTTTAATAGATTGGGGAATAGAAAATGTTTTGACAGTTTCCGTTGACAACGCAAGTGCTAATGATGTGGCAATTGACTTTTTGAAAAAAAGATTTTAAAGTTCCAACAAGTGCCTCTTAGATGGAAAATGGACACACATTCGATGTTTTGCCCACATTTTAAACTTAGTAGTGCAAGACGGTATTAAAAAAGTTGATAGGTCGGTTGAGATAGTTCGATGGGCGGTTAGGTGGATTAGGCAATCACCTTCTAGAATTGACAAATTTAACAACTTTGCTACGGTTGTTAATTGTGGTACAACAAAACACTTGATTAGAAATGTTCCAACAAGATGGAACTCCACTTACCATATGTTGGAAATTGCCCAAGCTTATGAAAAAACTTTTGAGAGATATGATCTTAAGGAATGTGATTTTAAAACCGACATTGAAAAGACGGGTTTTTCAGTACCTTCACCAACCGATTGGCAAAAGGTTAGGGTTTTATGCCATTTTTTAAAACCCTTTTATGATGTTACTTTGAGGGTTTCCGGGACACATTATGTGACATCGAACACGTGCATAGAAGATATTTATTCCATTCGCACGATCTTGGATGATGCTATTTCTAATGCTAGTCTTTGTGATATTGCAAAGGCTATGAAGGTAAAGTTTGATAAGTATTTTGGCAACATGGAGAAAATGAACGTATTGTTATATTTTGCATTGATTCTTGACCCAAGGAACAAAGTAAAGTTTTTGGTTATACTACTCGAAGACCGTTATGAGGAAAATGTGGTGAATGAGAAAAAAGAATTACATCATGAATTCTATGCATGAATTATATAATGATTATATTAGAATTCACTCTCCAAGTTCTACTTCTAGTACTACCGAGTCTACCACTTCATCGTCGATACTAGGAAAGCGGAAAAACCCGGATGTTATGGCACCAAAACCACAATTGAGAAATAAACTAAGAGAAAAGATGAAAATAAATATAGTTGAATCCATTGGAGAGTTATAAAAGTATTTGAAAGAAGATGTTGAAGAGGATTCGACAATATTTAATATTTTAGAATGGTGGAAAGTGAATAGTCCTAGATTCCTTATTTTATCTTTAATGGCTAGAGATTTGTTAGCCATTCCTGTGTCAACGGTGGCTTCAGAATCTGTTTTTAGCACTAGTGGGAGGGTTTTGGACCCGTTCAGAAGTTCTTTAACTCCCAGGATTGTTGAAAGTTTAATTTGTACACAAGACTGGCTTCGGGGTAGTTTGAATGACAAACCCGAGTGTGAAGAAGATTTGGAAACGATACAAGAAATTGATAAAGGTACTTGTTTATTGATAAATAATTTAATGCATTTACATGTTATATCTTACTCTTTTAATGCTCATTTTATTTGTCTCTTTTATATAGAACTGGATAGGGATAAACAGACATGAAGACGGTAATATTATGAAGGTGCAAGAAGAATGCTTTTGGAAGTTAATTCGTTTGATTTTAGTTGTACTTTATGTTTTTGGAACTTGCTAGTTGGTACGTTTGATTTTGGAACTTGATTATTGGTGCGTTTTGTTTTGGAACTTAATATGTTTTATTTTAGAACTTAAAGCATTTTACTTTAAGAACTTGATAGTTGGTACGCTTGATTATGAAAAGTTAGTATTGTTGGAAAGAATTATTATGATCAAGCTAATATTTTACCTAAAATTGTTAAGCAAATTTGTTACGCAAAATTGTATGCTTTCAAAAACTTAAGAAACAAATAATTTTATATAAAATAAATACTCTTGATATAAAACGTATATTTAATTATTAATATACTCTTCGAACTGTCAAATGTGGACAAGTCCTTTACGTGGATCAACAACACATTTTTTTTTCGTATGCATTTTACCAGCACGAAACTTTAGTAGAACATCCAGAAAACAAATGATCATATATGTTTTTTAAATCCTTATCATGGCCCATTTCCTTACAATACATACAAAAGCCCATCATCACCTTTTAATAAATTTGTCTAAACCGAACTACCCGAATAACCCGACCCAAGAATACCCGATAACCGAACAACCCGAACCCGACTAACCGAATGTACTACGGATCGGGTATCGGATGCAATATCCTACACACGAAACCCGAATAACCCGACCCGAACTACCCGAAACCCGAGAAATATATCCAAACAACACCCCTATTCTAAGTGTTATAGTTGATTTTTAAGGCAACTAATCGTACTAGTGGAAAATTATTATGTACGCACTGAAAACTTCACTGATTTCCATGTATAGGCCCTTAGTTTATGGGTCATGTCAGTGTATATTATGATGTGTTCACATATACCACTTAACCTTTTATTTAGAATTAGAAAATTTGCATGCGTTTTAGGAATTATCTTGATTCTTCCATTTCCACAGAGATTAGATTAGTCTTAGGAAATTCATAATCTTGAATAGCTCCCTTGATAGCAATCATGAAAGGAGTTCTTGATTACCATAAGAGACATTGTGATTGACTTATCCTATTTCTTATGCTCTAGTTTTCTTCTGTAGTACTTTTATCAGAAAGAGCAGCATGAATGTAATGTCTTAAGGGATAATCAAGACGCAATAATTGAAAAATTATGTAAACTCTTAATCAAGCAAAACTCATCTTAGAAACTATAGTGAAAATAAGGTACAAATAGTTAAAGAAGAACTTAGAGTGGTCTATGGGGTAATAATCTAAGCCAGATAGAAATAATAAAATTAAGTAAGGTTCTACTTAAGAACAATTATTTTACGAAGATGTGATAAAATCTATTATAACACCAAACTAATAGATTTATTAGGTTCTACTTAAACAATGTACTACATCACCTTTGGGCAGAAGTGAAACATTTGTTTAGAATTAGGAACAATTTAATAGTGAGTATGTGTGTCACACCCCGCCAAGGCGGAAACGCGAGGCGTGACGTTCATGGTTTCCAAAGCATATGATTACCGCAAACACATACATGATAAATGGATACATAAACAAGTTTAAAGTTTTACATTCCAAAATGTAAATTGAGTTTACAAAAAGTGAAGATTTCGCAAATATGACTCTATTACAATGAGTTATACAAGAGAAATCCCCCAAAAGTTGTATCCATCGTGCATGCATGTAATCTACATTGCTAACCTTGCGATCACGTTCAATTTCCTGAAAATCTTACTGGAAAATGTCAACACTAGGTTGGTGAGTTCACAGGTTTAATCAAATAGTTCTTTGTAAAATTCAATTGTTCGTAAATAGTTTCAGGTGCATGTGATAATCAGAATAAGAATTGTTGACCCATTTGTAAACTAGCTAGGAATACAAATAATATGTTCCTACATGAGCCGTAACCAAACCATGACAATTGTTCTTCGCCCCTAATTTCGTTATCCGGTTCTATGCGGCCATAAATCCTCCAGATTGTGGTTAGCGCGACTAACCATGACTGGGAGACGTCACTCTCCATAGTACTATTCATAGGACCCTAGGCTACAGTTAATGGTTACTAAATTGTTCCAGGGGACTTTAGCGGCCTAAAATCGTTTAACTCATGTAAACATAAAAGTCGAGTCTTATTATCTTGTTATCACATAAAAATAGTTGTAAGTATGTTCTTCCCCCAAATATTGAAAACAGTAAAAAGGGGCCGTGAAACTCACCTTGAGTTTGTGTATGCTTGCAATGATAATTTTTCTAGTCAACTTGACTATTCGTACCCTAATTACAAAAGGGTAATTCGTGTTATTACAGAATGTCTCATATGCAAATTGTTCACCGACTTAGCAAATCTGATTGCTTTTGTTTAAATATCTTTTTAGTTTTTCAACACTTGTTTCGTTATAAAATAGTTCTAAGTTACAGCCCAATGGGCTTGAAACAGGTATCGAAACTACCTAGTTTCGATTGAACAGAACAGATGTCGAAACTACCTAGTTTCGATTGAGCAAACTGGGTATCGAAACTACCTAGTTTCGATTGGGTAAGAAAGGTATCGAAACTACCTAGTTTCGATTGAGTAATAGGTATCGAAACTACTTAGTTTCGATTGAACAACAGGTATCGAAATTACTTAGTTTCGATTGAGTAAACAGGTATCGAAACTATAGTTTCGATTACTGAAATTTTGATTGACATAATCAGTTTCAAAACTTTATTCATACATATACGCATATATTCATGTTTTAATCTTGAATTCGACACACTTTTCTGGTTATTTTTCTTACGTTCGAATAAACTGTATGTTTAGCTACGATTTTAAAGAAAATAATATGAATAATATTGAGTTTTTACCTCTAAACAGAGATGATGATTTTTTAGAGAAACAGAGAAGATGATCTTGAATTCTCTTGGTTAGAAATCCTTGGAAGCTCCTTATAATACCGAAATATGGTGGATTTTGCCTTAAAACTTGACTTCGATTTGAAGAGAAATGGGGAAGATTGCCGTAAGAAAATGAGAGATAAAAAGGAATTATGAGAAAGGTGATTGGAGGGGTATGGTTTATATCTGAGTTCTCACAGGTATGGTATGGGTTTTAGAATAGTTTATTAGAATGTAAGGTAAATGGGACGTGAGAATGGGCCTTCTCTGCATTTTCGGCCGAGAAAGTCAAGGGTGGGTAGGGGTTAATTTATCTAATAAGATTTAAGTGTAACTTAATATTATTTAGAGTTTTTAAATGGTAAATTAATTCGGTTTAGATTTCTCACGGTATTATAATTTTAACAAGTTTATGGCTCGTTAAAGAAAAATATTGAAATCTTGAATTGTATAATTTGTTGAGATGATTATTTGTAGGTATGAGTACCTAAAGGTGGCGCTACATAGTAACGTCTTCGAAAAGTCCATTATTTTACTTTTACGTATATTATATGATTTAGTCTTAAAAATAAATTATAGTTCAACGTAAATTTTGTGTAATATATATATATATATATATATATATATATATTTCTGGTTATTTAATTTAACCACTAGTGTTCGTATTTAGTCGGGTTATCCTGGTACGTGAACCGGTAACTCCTAGAATTACCAAATATGAAATGAGACCATGTACGGTTTTTGTTAGACCTTAATGTCCTTGTTTGTGAAATTAAGTAAATCACTAAAACAATTATAATGTAAACTTGTTTATAACATGTACGGATATTGACTTGAAATGTCGGGTGTCACATTCTCCCTATTTTAAAAGAATTTCGTCCCGAAATTCAATTCGTATCCTCTTGAACTGGTGTATCCTTAAACAAGGATGGGTATTTTGTTTTCATTTGATCCTCTCGTTCCCATGTATACTCAGGACCACGTTTTGAGTTCCAACGTACTTTAACCAGTTTGATTCGACTACGTCTCAACCTTTGAACTTTCCAATCTGTAATCTCAATCGGTTCCTCGATGAAATGAAGTTTATCACCAATATGAATTTCATCTGGCGGTATGATCAAGGTCTCGTCTGCCAAGCACTTCTTGAGATTCGATATGTGAAACGTGTCATGTACGTTGTTTAATTCTTGCGGTAGCTTGAGCTTGTAGGCTACAGGGCCAACCCTAGCCAGTATTTCAAACGGTCCAACGTATCTAGGGTTGAGCTTACCACGGTTACCAAACCTTGCAACGCCTTTCCATGGTGAGACTTTTAACATTACCCGGTCACCAATTTGAAATTCTAATGGTTTCCGTCTTTTATCAGCATAACTCTTCTGTCTGTCTTGGGCCGCTTTCAGACGGTAATTATTTTGAAGATCTTATCAGTGGTTTCCTGGACAATCTCAAGACCTGTCAAATGTTTTTCACCAACTTCCGCCCAACATAGCGGTGAGCGGCATTTACGACCATATAAAGCTTCAAACGGAGCTGCCTTAATGCTCGTGTGGTAGCTGTTATTATAGGAAAACTCTGCCAACGGTAAATGAGTATCCCAATTTCCTCTGAAATCAATTACACACGCACGGAGCATATCCTCTAAAGTTTGAATGGTCCTTTCGCTTTGACCATCCGTTTGTGGTTGATATGCCGTGCTCATGTCAAGACGTGTGCCCATGGCTTCTTGTAATGATTTCCAGATTCTAGACACGAATCTACTGTCTCTATCAGAGATAATATAAATTGGCACTCCATGCCTAGCCACAATTTCCTTGATATAAAGCTTTGCAAGTTTCTCGGTTTTATCCGTCTCTTTGATGGGTAGAAAATGAGCTGATTTTGTCAGAAGATCGACAATTACCCATATTGTGTCATACCCGCTCGACGTCTTGGGTAATTTCGTGATGAAATCCATAGAAATCTGTTCCCATTTCCATTGGGGAATTTCAGGTTGTTGTAACAAGCCAGACGGTTTCTGATGTTCGGCTTTTACTTTTGAACACGTTAAGCATTTACTGACATATGTGGCAATATCTCCTTTCATATTGGGCCACCAATATAATTCTTTTAGATCCTTATACATCTTATCTGAACCCGGGTGAATGGAGTACCTGGACTTGTGGGCTTCATCCATAATCAACCCACGTAAGTTACCGTTACTCGGCACCCAAATTCTGTCCATGAAGTAAAACGTATCATCTGAATTAGACTCCAATTGTTTGATCATTCCACGTAGTGCTTCATCTTGGATGTTCCTTTCCTTTAGTGCCTGTTGTTGTGCTATTCGGATTTGAGTAGTAAGACTCGTATGAATTGTTAATCAGAGGGCACTAACACGAAGAGTTTTAACTCGTTCTTTGCGACTTAAGGCGTCTGCTACGACATTGGCTTTCCCGGGATGGTACTTGATATCACAATCATAGTCATTTAGTAGTTCTACCCAACGACGTTGTCTCATGTTAAGTTCTTTTTGATCAAAGATATGTTGGAGACTCTTGTGATCAGTAAAAATAGTGCATCTCGTACCATAAAGATAATGTCTCCAAATCTTGAGCGCAAACACAACTGCGCCCAACTCCAAGTCGTGGGTCGTATAATTCTTTTCGTGCACTTTTAGTTGTCGTGAGGCATATGCGATGACTTTTTCTCTTTGCATTAACACGCAACCAAGTCCTTGGTGTGATGCATCGCAGTATACGACAAAATTGTTGATTCCCTCCGGAAGAGATAAGATCGGTGCACTACACAGCTTCTGCTTCAGTAATTGGAAAGCTGACTCTTGTTTGTCACTCCAATCATACTTCTTTTCTTTCTGGGTTAATGTGGTTAAGGGCAGGGCTATTTTTGAAAAATTCTCAATGAATCGTCTGTAGTAGCCAGCCAAACCCAAAAATTGACGTACTTCTGTCGGAGTCTTTGGTGCTTCCCAGTTTTTGATCGCTTCTATTTTAGATGGATCAACGTGAATTCCTTCCTTGTTGATGACATGTCCAAGAAAATGCACTTCTCGGATCCAAAACTCACACTTAGAGAATTTAGCATAAAGATTCTCGTTGCTAAGTAGTTCCAAAATTAATTTCAGATGATGTTCATGATCCTCCTTGGTTCGTGAATATATTAATATATCATCAATAAATACTATCACGAATTTATCCAAGTATGGCTTGCACACTCGGTTCATGAGATCCATAAAAACAGCTGGTGCGTTCGTCAAACCAAACGGCATAACTAGGAATTCGTAGTGGCCATAACGAGTCCTAAATGTCGTCTTTGGCACATCTTCTTCTTGGATTCTTAGTTGATGATACCCTGAACGTAGATCGATCTTAGAGTAGAAGCTAGAACCTTGTAGTTGATCGAACAAATCGTCTCTTCGAGGAAGTGGGTATCGGTTTTTGATTGTAAGCTTGTTTAATTCTCGGTAATCAATACACATCCTAAAGGTTCCATCCTTTTTCTTTACGAATAGGACCGGAGCTCCCCAAGGTGAGAAACTCGGTCTTATGAAACCTTTATCAAGCAACTCCTGGAGTTGATTTGATAATTCCTGCATTTCAGAAGGTGCTAATCGATACGGTGATCGCGCAACCGGGGCGGCTCCTGGTACCAAGTCGATTCGGAATTCGACTTGCCTCGGTGGTGGTAATCCAGGTAAGTCTTCAGGAAAAACTTCGGGGTAATCCTTAACGATTGGTATGTCTTCAAGTCGACGTTCCTCGGGTTTCTTCTTGACGACGTGAGCCAGGAACACGCAATAGCCTTTACATAGGTACTTACGAGCTTTCATGCAGTTTATCATCCTCAATGTCACTCCACTCTTCTCACCTTGAACCGAAAGAACTTCTCCGTTCGGGAGTGGAATATGAACAATCTTCTCAAAACAAACAATCTCGGCGTGATTCTTCGACAACCAATCCATACCAATAACAACGTCAAAACTTCCCAGGTCAACAGGTAACAGGTCTATACTAAATGTGTGGTCTTTCAAACATAGAGTACAACCCTGAATGACTTCTCCAGTTTTAATTAATTTCCCGTTTGCTAATTCAATTGTATAATTTTGGTCTAGTTTGCTGGGCTTAATACCGAGTAGGTACTTAAAGTCATTTGACACAAAACTCATATCAGCACCCGTATCGAAAAGTATAGAGGCATAGTGATTATTTATCGGGAACGTACCAGTGACAATGTTTGGATCCTGTCGAGCGTCACCAGCCCCCATCACAAATGCTCTTCCACGGGCCTGATTGTCGTTTCGGTTCTTCAATCTCGGACAGTCTTTTCTGAAGTGCTTTGGATCTCCACACTCAAAGCATCCCTGATTCATCCTTCCTGTTCCTGGTTTGACCTTTCCTGCTACTTGATTAATCTTATTAGGATTTGCATTGCTCCAACAGTTATGGGCGATGCCCATACTTTTTACACTTTCCACATTGGGTACACTTTTCACTGTGATGATATCCACACTTGTTACACCTCAGTCGTGTTCCAATATATCCATTTTGTCCTTCAATGTTGGCAGCATAGGCTTTCATAGTTTCAGGTCTCTTGTAAGCCTGATTCTTGTTTTGATTACTTGGTTTTCCAAACCATTTCCTCTTTTCTCCAGATTTTCCTTCCTCGGTCTCCTTCTTTCCAAACAAACCATCACGCACAGCATTATCCCTTAGCTTGAATGCTAGAGTTATAGCGCTCTTGGCATCCATAGGGTTTGATGAAGTCACCAGACTTCGGATTTGAGGTGCGAGACCCCACAAATATCTTTCAACCTTCTTGTATTCTGGGGTAACCATGTGTGGAATCAAGATTGCTAACTCATTGAATCTGTCAGTGTAACCAGCCACATCATCTCCTATCATTTGTAAATTCCACATTTCAGATTCGATCTTTTGCAAGCTCCTCCCAAGTTAGTTGGTATGCAATCTGCCTTCCCAGGGTTTTCACTTGTGAATTCCACCAAGTTAAAGCCTTATCAGTGAGCGTGCATGTAGAATACTTCACCATGCAGTCAGCGGTGCATTCACTAATATCAATCACCGACTCCATCTTTTCTCTCCATCTCATTAGCCCAACTGCACCCTCGGTGCCATTGAAGTTGCGGGGGTTGCAAGATAGAAAGGCCTTGTAGGAGCACTTCCTATTTGGAGCATCTGTAGAATTACAAGTCATAACGTCATTAATTCGGATCATGACTATGTGTTATGACTTATTTATTCTATTACCTCCGGAACCTCCGGCTGTACCGCTACCTCCTGCACCTCCTCCGCCGGTACCACTGCCGTTTCCTCCTCCACTATTTCGATTTTCCTCATACTGTTCCATGGCAACAGCTACTCGCTGTGCTATGAGTTGCTCCACGTTTGGGGAAATCGTCTCGTTGTTGTCACCAGTAGTGTTACGGGGTGTCCTACGCTTAGGTGCCATGACGTTCTTTCTAACATATCAATTAAAAAGAAACAACATTATATAATAATAATGATAGATCATGACATAAGGATACAACAACATCAAACGTAAACAACCATCATTACAACATAAACCATCACATACATAGTTAAAACATACATAGTACATTGTTCCAAAAGACAAGGATACAAAAGGGATGGGTTCTCATGACCACATCAGTACCAAAGTTTTAAACTACATAACGCGCTACGGACACAACCCGCCCGTAATAGGTCTAAAAGAAGATGTGGGAGTACAACCCAATCATCATGGCAAGTCCCGCCATGACAAAGCTAGCTCTAGCCACAAACTCTGCAGCCAAAGTCCTCTCTTCCAGCGCCTCCACCATGTCTCGGACCGTAACAGTGAACTGCCAGTCCATATCAGCTCTCAACTCTAGATAGTCAGTGGCACCCTGTATGTCTCGGGTGCTGTCCTCCAGAGTCTGTACTCGAGATCCGAGCCCTTGACGTAGTCGCGTGGCTGCATCCCCATGTGCCCGGATATCATCTAGGAGGTCATTAAGACGCTCCTCGTGCGTATGAACGCGTGCTACCAATGTAGGCACTGTGAGCTCCATGGCTTCCCCGGTGTGGGGTAGGGGTGTTGAGGAGTTGGAGGACTCTCCGAGCTCAAAGGTAGAGGGGATGCTCTCCATCTCCCTCCATCGTGCCAGTGTACGGGGCATCCAGCTGATAGTCCCCACAGTAGGGTGGTAACAGGGTCGTTGCTTAGGTGGTTCCTCATCAGTCTCCAAGTCTTCCGGGTCACGGGCTGCCAGGGTCCTCTTGCACGGAAATCGAACCTTTTTCCTAGCACTTTTTACCATAATTGGTCCTCCGCTTTTCTTTCGGTAGACGATAGGCGGTTCTCCCACGGCGACATTGGGTGGTGTGGAGCTGCGAACTTGTACTCGATTTTTGGGGCGTGTGTCGGAAAGTTTCTCGTTGGATTCAGGGTCAGAGACGGGGTCAGAGTGTGAATGTGACGACATGCTTGTGACTACAATATCCACATGACATGATGACTGGTTATGCAATGCTTATGCAATGAAAATGTTTTGTGAGTCATTTAAATTATAGACTAGGTTCCGTTTTAGACTCCTAGTTCGTTATAATCAATGGCTCTGATACCAAATCTGTCACACCCCGCCAAGGCGGAAACGCGAGGCGTGACGTTCATGGTTTCCAAAGCATATGATTACCGCAAACACATACATGATAAATGGATACATAAACAAGTTTAAAGTTTTACATTCCAAAATGTAAATTGAGTTTACAAAAAGTGAAGATTTCGCAAATATGACTCTATTACAATGAGTTATACAAGAGAAATCCCCCAAAAGTTGTATCCATCGTGCATGCATGTAATCTACATTGCTAACCTTGCGATCACGTTCAATTTCCTGAAAATCTTACTGGAAAATGTCAACACTAGGTTGGTGAGTTCACAGGTTTAATCAAATAGTTCTTTGTAAAATTCAATTGTTCGTAAATAGTTTCAGGTGCATGTGATAATCAGAATAAGAATTGTTGACCCATTTGTAAACTAGCTAGGAATACAAATAATATGTTCCTACATGAACCGTAACCAAACCATGACAATTGTTCTTCGCCCCTAATTTCGTTATCCGGTTCTATGCAGCCATAAATCCTCCAGATTGTGGTTAGCGCGACTAACCATGACCGGGAGACGTCACTCTCCATAGTACTATTCATAGGACCCTAGGCTACAGTTAATGGTTACTAAATTGTTCCAGGGGACTTTAGCGGCCTAAAATCGTTTAACTCATGTAAACATAAAAGTCGAGTCTTATTATCTTGTTATCACATAAAAATAGTTGTAAGTATGTTCTTCCCCCAAATATTGAAAACAGTAAAAAGGGGCCGTGAAACTCACCTTGAGTTTGTGTATGCTTGTAATGATAATTTTTCTAGTCAACTTGACTATTCGTACCCTAATTACAAAAGGGTAATTCGTGTTATTACAGAATGTCTCATATGCAAATTGTTCACCGACTTAGCAAATCTGATTGCTTTTGTTTAAATATCTTTTTAGTTTTTCAACACTTGTTTCGTTATAAAATAGTTCTAAGTTACTGCCCAATGGGCTTGAAACAGGTATCGAAACTACCTAGTTTCGATTGAACAGAACAGATGTCGAAACTACCTAGTTTCGATTGAGCAAACTGGGTATCGAAACTACCTAGTTTCGATTGGGTAAGAAAGGTATCGAAACTACCTAGTTTCGATTGAGTAATAGGTATCGAAACTACTTAGTTTCGATTGAACAACAGGTATCGAAATTACTTAGTTTCGATTGAGTAAACAGGTATCGAAACTATAGTTTCGATTACTGAAATTTTGATTGACAGAATCAGTTTCAAAACTTTATTCATACATATACGCATATATTCATGTTTTAATCTTGAATTCGACACACTTTTCTGGTTATTTTTCTTACGTTCGAATAAACTGTATGTTTAGCTACGTTTTTAAAGAAAATAATATGAATAATATTGAGTTTTTACCTCTAAACAGAGATGATGATTTTTGAGAGAAACAGAGAAGATGGTCTTGAATTCTCTTGGTTAGAAATCCTTGGAAGCTCCTTATAATACCGAAATATAGTGGATTTTGCCTTAAAACTTGACTTCGATTTGAAGAGAAATGGGGAAGATTGCCGTAAGAAAATGAGAGATAAAAAGGAATTATGAGAAAGGTGATTGAAGGGGTATGGTTTATATTTGAGTTCTCGCAGGTATGGTATGGGTTTTAGAATAGTTTATTAGAATGTAAGGTAAATGGGACGTGAGAATGGGCCTTCTCTGCATTTTCGGCCGAGAAAGTCAAGGGTGGGTAGGGGTTAATTTATCTAATAAGATTTAAGTGTAACTTAACATTATTTAGAGTTTTTAAATGGTAAATTAATTCGGTTTAGATTTCTCACGGTATTATAATTTTAACAAGTTTATGGCTCGTTAAAGAAAAATATTGAAATCTTGAATTGTATAATTTGTTGAGGTGATTATTTGTAGGTATGAGTACCTAAAGGTGGCGCTACATAGTAACGTCTTCGAAAAGTCCATTATTTTACTTTTACGTATATTATATGATTTAGTCTTAAAAAAAATTATAGTTCAACGTAAATTTTGTGTAATATATATATATATATATATATATATATATATATATATATATTTCTGGTTATTTAATTTAACCACTAGTGTTCGTATTTAGTCGGGTTATCCTGGTACGTGAACCGGTAACTCCTAGAATTACCAAATATGAAATGAGACCATGTACGGTTTTGTTAGACCTTAATGTCCTTGTTTGTGAAATTAAGTGAATCACAAAAACAATTATAATGTAAACTTGTTTATAACATGTACGGATATTGACTTGAAATATCGGGTGTCACAAACATAAAAGGGTATACATATACAATGGAGCGTTATGACGATTATTGGCTGAAAACCGCCACCACTGTCATTCCATAATTGCTAAGTCATTCTACTATAAATAGACAATTTACTCCGGATGAGCAATTTTACTCCAGAGAGGCAATCTACGATGGGGGAGCAATTTTACCCCGGGGGAGTAAACTGATCAGAATGACCAAACTGGTCCGGATGGCCATCCTTTAGCAGTTTGCGTTACCCCCTGAACCCCATTAGGGCATGCCTCTATTACGACCCTGCCAACCAGGGGCATTGCCCATGGACCCCCGTTGTTTAGTGGGCTTCATCGCTTGATACTACAAGGTGTCTTTAGCGCTAGAAGTCATAAGATTAACAAACATGTGTGCACTCCATACTTATCAACTTGTTTGATGTTTTAATATGATTTTTCATTTGATAATTAAGTAAACTCAATTATACAAAATAGTTAGATGAAATTAAAATCATCGAACACTATATTGATTTTGGATTGAATTGAAGGTGATTGCGCCTCTACAACAAGTACATGTGGTCATAACAAGTTTTTAAATCAAATAAATAAACTATAATGTTTATCTGCATAACCACCTAAGGGTCTTTTTCGACAAGTTTTATAACAATATTAACAAACATAAAAGGCATAAATCATATTAATCATGAATGAAAAGATATGAGGTTAGGATTTATGGGTTAGGTTATAGTAAAAAGGGTTTTAAAAATAAGAAGGGTAAGAAGGATTCTAAGCTTGACAAGTGTCATTTTATTGTTTTTAAAGGAGGGCATAATGATTAATGTGTAATACACCAGTTCAATGTGTAATACACTAGGTCAATGTGCAATACAAGGTCTGATATTACACAATGATCAGACATGATATTACACAATGAGCATATTACACAATGACCTGACATATTTGAGCGAATTACAAAATAATGAGCGAATTACACAATGAGATGGAAAACGTAAAACACAATGATGAAAACATATAACAAAATGATGAAAAATATTTGACACAATGAACTTGTATTATACAATGAACTTGTATTACACAATGAACTTGTATTACACAATGACTTGACTAATTACACAATGAACTTGTATTACACAATGAACTTGCATTACACAATGACCAGACGTGATATTACACAATGAACTTGTATTACACAATGACCTTACTAACTACACAATGAGCTGGAAAACATAAAACACAATGATAAATACATATAACACAATGAACTTGTATTGCACAATGAACTTGTATTTCATAATGAACTTGTATTACACAATGACCTGACTAATTACACAATGACCTGACTAATTACACAATGACCAGATATTACATAATGACCAGACGTGGTATTACACAATGAACTTGTATTACACAATGAACTTGTATTACACGATGAACTTGTATTACACAATGAGCTGAAAAACGTAAAACGCAATGATAAATACATATAACACAATGAACTTGTATTACACATTGAACTTGTATTACGCAATGAACTTGTATTACACTGTCACAACCCCGGGCTACCCTGCCCGGGCGTCGCGAGATAATGCTGGTATCTGAATGAGGTCCCATAAATTTGGACAGCGGAAGTCTTTGTTTTTACTTGATGCCTTTTTGTAATGAAATGTAATGTAAATAACCTCAAGGGTTAATTCTGTACTTTTTGTCAAAACTTGGGATCCACGTCCCTTTTCATTTCATGATAATAGATCTTCAAAAGTCTATTATATAATGTACAGTGATTGAAATAATTTACATAATACAAGCCATTCAAAATGTCTAGGATCTACGTCCGTTCCAACATTTGGTCTTGTATTAGTCTGCCACAGGGATTTTGATATGCCTAAAGATCTTGTCTTTACTGCATCACCCTGAATTTAATGATTTCTTTCATTACCTGTGAAAAACGTTTTGAAAATGAACATCAGCATAAAGCTGGTGAATCACATTTAACTGACACGAAAATGATTTCTAACATAAACCAAATTAAAGCCTTTAAGCACGTTTTTGTATGGTAAATCTACACATTCAGCAGTCTATTTCACCTGAAGTATATACCACCTACATACACTGGGTTAACTGCCATGGGGTCAACTGGCTGAGCGCTATGTCTCAGACTGATAGCCTATTCCCAGGGTGATGATGCTAAGAACCTTGTTCTTAGTCTTACATGATACTCAGGAACTCGTCCCTCGTATAATCTGCTAAGGAAACCCATCCTTAGTCTTATGATTTCCCATTACATGATCTGTACCCAGCCACGGACCGGACTTTCACCCGTCACATGTATACCATTTGATCAAATCTACGTATGCTTATGGCCTGAATGCTATCACGTAGATTACCCTTATGATTAAAGCATTTAATTTGTTTCATGCCGTTTTCGTAAATAAAATGGTTTTATCGTTTGAAAAGCGTTAAACGTGTTCACCTTGATTTTGATGGCTGGTAGGGTTGTAGGCTTCGGAATTTGAGCAGAACCTCGACACGTTTCTTCCTAGGGAAGACACGATTAACGAGAATATATATGAGAGAATATATATATAATTGCGGCTATATATATATATATGAATAGTTTTAACGATACCTACTTCGCGGGATTTGGACGAAACTTCGGCTGGTGCAGGATTTCGTTTGGACTCTTGGATAGCACTTCGGGATGTCGTGGAGCTTGAAAGAACGGGGTTTGTGTGAAACGAACGTTTGGAAACTGTACAGAATTCAATCCCCTTTGAAGGCCTTTTATAGGCTGGAATTCCGGTCCCTCGCGTACCGCGAGGCCGGCCAAGGAAATCCCTCGCGTACCGCGAGGGGATGACAAGTCACGAATCGAGGTGAGTCAGCATGACACGTGGCAGCAGGTGGCAAGTGTACATGACACGTGTTTTCTGGCCCTGACGCGTGTACTATTCCCTCGCGTACCGCGAGACTTCATCGAAGATCTTCTCGCGAACCGCGAGAAGGTGATTTTCTGGCGCATAAGCAGTTCCCTCGCGTACCGCGAGGTTTTGTCAAAATCTCCCTCGCGTACCGCGAGGGAGTGAAATTTTGAATTTTTCTTTTCTTTTTATTTTTGGGTGTTACATCCTCCCCTCCTTTAGAATAATCTCGTCCTCGAGATTCATTGAAAGAGATGTGGATACTTTTTGCGCATTTCTGACTCAAGTTCCCAGGTATATTCTGGGCCACGTCTGGAATCCCATCTTACTTTGACCAACACCAATTGTTTCCGTTTAAGCTTTTTGATTTGTCGGTCTTCAATTTGTAACGGTCGTTCAATGAATTTGAGCTTTTCATTTACTTCCACATCTTGTAAAGGCATAAGCAAGGATTCATCAGCTAAACACTTACGTAGGTTTGATACATGGAATATATCGTGTACCCCACCCATCTCTACTGGTAGTTCAAGCTGATAGGCAACAGATCCGATTCGTTTAATGATTTTGAAAGGTCCAACAAAAAGTGGACTTAACTTTCCTTTCTTTCCGAAACGAATAACACCTTTCCAAGGTGAAACTTTTAATAACACCTTGTCACCGAATTGGAATTCTAACGGCTTTCTTCGTTTATCTGCATAACTTTTCTGTCGATCTTGAGCCGCTTTTAAACGTTCACGTATTTGTAATACTTTATCAGTGGTTTCTTGGACTATCTCTGGTCCTGATAACTGATTTTCTCCGATATCTGACCAACATACAGGCGTTCGACATTTCCGTCCGTACAATGCTTCAAATGGTGCGGCCTGAATACTTGTGTGATAACTATTGTTGTATGAGAATTCCATTAGAGGTAAATGATCATCCCAATTACCTCCAAAGTCTATCACACAGGCTCGGAGCATATCTTCTAGGGTTTGTATGGTTCTTTCGCTCTGCCCATCAGTTTGTGGATGATAAGCAGTGCTAAGATTCAATCGAGTTCCTAGAGCTGTTTGAAAACTTTGCCAGAATCGAGATGTGAAGCGACTATCTCTATCTGACACTATGGATAGAGGCACACCATGTAACGTTACAATTTCATTAACGTAAATTTGCGCCATTTTGTCCATACTCATGGTGTCCTTGATAGATAGAAAGTGAGCTGATTTGGTTAAACGGTCAATGATAACCCAGATTGCATTATTTCCACGAGTGGTTCGAGGAAGTTTTGTAATAAAGTCCATAGTTATCAGTTCCCATTTCCATACTGGTAATTCTAACTGTTGCAATAATCCAGCTGGCTTTTGGTGTTCGGCTTTGACTTTGGAACAAGTCAAACATTTTGCTATGTAGATAGCAATGTTCTTTTTCATACCAATCCACCAGTAACTTTCTTTGAGGTTCTTGTACATTTTATCACTTCCTGGGTGCATGGTGTATTTGGACTTGTGTGCTTCTTCGAGGATTCGCTCTCGAAGATCACCTGTAACTGGTACCCAAATACGTTTATTCATGCGAAGGATATTATCTTCTCCTTTGATCAGTAAATCAAGCATTCCTTTCATTCCTTCTTTTTCAAAGTTACCTTCCTTCAAAGCTAACTCTTGTGCCTCTTTTAACTGACTTACAAGATCAATTTGTAGTTCAAGTCTGAGAGAACGTACTCTCTTTGGCTTGACATTTTCTTTTCGGCTCAAGGCATCTGCTACTACATTTGCCTTTCCTTCATGATAACAAATTTCACAATCATAATCATTCAGGATTTCCATCCATCTTCTTTGTCTCATATTTAACTCCTTCTGGCTAAATATGTACTTAAGACTTTTATGATCAGTGTAGATTGTGAACTTAACCCCATAGAGATAGGGTCGCCATAATTTCAAAGCAAAGATTATAGCGCCCAACTCTAGATCGTGGGTTGAGTAGTTTTTCTCATGAATTTTCAACTGACGAGATGCATAAGCAATGACTTTCTTGCGTTGCATTAATACGCAACCTAAACCAGTATGTGAGGCGTCGCAGTAAACTACGAAGTCTTCAATACCATCTGGTAAAGATAGAATAGGTGCGTTTGTCAGTTTTTTTTTTCAAAGTTTCAAAAGATTCAGATTGTTTGGGTCCCCATTCGTATTTTACAGATTTTCGAGTTAGGGATGTGAGTGGGATTGCTATACGAGAAAAATTTTGAATGAACCGGCGGTAATATCCCGCTAATCCCAGAAAACTACGAATTTCGGTGGGTGACTTGGGAATTTCCCATTTGGATATAGCTTCAATTTTGGAAGGATCTACTTGAATTCCGTTCACGTTGATGACATGACCAAGAAATTGTACTTCCGTTAACCAAAATTCGCATTTGGAAAACTTAGCATATAATTTCTCTTTTCGAAGAAGTTCAAGTATGGTTCGAAGATGAGTTTCGTGTTCAACTTGGGTTTTGGAATAAATAAGTATGTCATCAATAAAAACTATGACAAACTTATCCAAGTAAGGTTTGCAGACACGATTCATCATGTCCATGAATGCGGCAGGAGCATTTGTAAGTCCAAATGGCATAACCGTGAACTCGAAATGTCCATACCGTGTTCGAAATGCAGTTTTCGAAATATCGTTATCATGCACTTTCAACTGATGATAACCTGAACGAAGATCGATCTTTGAAAAATGACAAGCTCCTTGGAGTTGATCGAATAAATCGTCAATCCGTGGAAGCGGGTATCGGTTTTTGATGGTAACTTTATTCAGTTCCCGATAATCAATACACATGCGCATTGATCCGTCTTTCTTCTTAACAAAGAGAATTGGAGCTCCCCAGGGTGAAGAACTTGGTTGGATAAAACCTTTCTCAAGAAGTTCATCCAATTGTTTCTTGAGTTCTGCCATTTCTGTGGGTGCCAGTCTGTACGGGGATTTGGCAATTGGAGTTGCACCAGGTACAAGGTTGATTCGAAATTCTACCTCTCGTTCTGGTGGTAATCCAGGCAGTTCTTCAGGAAAAACGTCTGGAAATTCAGATACTACATGTACTGATTCTATCTTCTTCTCCTTTTCCAAGGCAGTAATTGATACCAGACATGCCAGATATCCTTTTCTTAAGCACTTGGTTGCTTTAAGTATGGAGATTATCTGGATAGGTTTTGTGGGTTTATCACCTTGGATAGTTAGAGTTTTGTTTGTTGGTGTAACGAGTTTTACAACTTGTTGATTACAAAGGATTTCGGCTTGGTTATTGGATAACCAATCCATCCCCAAAACAATGTCAAAGCCAGTTATTGACATTGGTAACAATTGTACTGGGATAGTGAAACCAGCCAATGTAATGTAACAATTGTTCAGTGATTGGGATATTTTTATCAAATCACCGTTCGCTGTTTCTACTTCATATGTTTCAGCTAAGGGACTTAATGGTTCGTTTAATAGATTACAGAAATTATAATCTATAAAACTCCGGTTCGCACCTGAGTCAAATAAGACCTTAGCATAAACATTATTAAGAAGAAACGTACCGGTAATTACGTCCGGCGTTCTCTCAGCTTGATTAGCATTCATGACAAATGCTCGCACGATCTTTTTGGTTTCTGGAGTTATCTTAACTCCTGATCCTCCAGCTCCTCTGGTCTTTGCAAACTTAGGGCAATTCGTTCTGATGTGCCCTGGCTCTCCACAATTGAAACAAGTAATCATTCCCTTTCTCTTGAAGCAATTCTCAGTAGTGTGACCTGAGACCTTGCAATGATTACAGAATGGAGTTTCAAAAACACACTTTCCACTATGCCTGCGTCCGCACGTTTTGCATGGTGGATTGTTAAATGGAAATCCTTTTTGCCCAAAGCTTTTGCTAAATCTTTTGGCTTCGGGTTTTGTTTTTGTAGAGGATTCCATTTTCTTTCTCTCTTCTAGGTTTCTGATCAATCCAGCCGTCATGGTACCGGTCAGCTCTACGGTGGACTCAATGGTTTTTGGTGAGACAACCTTCACCAAATCACGGATCTCTGGAACTAAACCGTAAATATATCGAGTTATGAGAATCGACTCGGGTTTAGCCAGGTGAGGTGCCAAACGGGCATATTCAAAAAATTTGGTAGTATACTCTCGATCATTGGTACCCACCATCCTGTGATCCAAAAATTTCCTTTCAGCTTGTTCTTTCTCATTCTTGGGGCAAAATTTCCTTTTCACCTTTGCTCGGAATTCTTTCCAATCCATAGCAAGAAGGTGGTTTCCTGTGTCCCATCCTAAGATCATGATATGTTGAATTAACAGACCACACGACCTTTCCGTCGGTTGCATACTGACGTCCATCGGAGGGATCTACATAGAAGAAAGGTTCCTTGAAAACGGGATGTTCTGGAATAGGGTCAAAGAAGTATTTTCCACCACTGCCTTCACAAACGGCAGCCTTGTCAGATTCAGCAAATGAACGCGAAGTTTCTTCACTTGGACTTGGTGGATGTTCTGGAATTGTTCCGGTATGATCTACCACGTCTAATGATTGAGGTGGTGGCATAGATGTCATAACAGGACGTAAAGATTCTCTTGAATCTTCCATTTCCACTGAATACTCTGATTCTTCTCTCAGAGGTTCAAGCCTTGCTTGAGTCTGCTCCACTTGTTCTGCGACCATTCTGTTCCAATTCTCCGGGGTCGGCAGGTAGTGGATATAATCGTCATATCTTGGTACTACTTGATTAGATGATTCTCCAGGGAAGTAGTTTGGGTAATTATAAGGATAATAGTATGGATCTGACATACTGCAATTCATTGGTTATGTTAAAGACATCTTCCTATCGTTTGTTCAGTAGGCACAACTATTGGTTAAAGCCTAGATAAAATCATATAAGTATCTAGTTTTGCTAAAACCCATGAATGTGGCTCTGATACCAACCTGTCACAACCCCGGGCTACCCTGCCCGGGCGTCGCGAGATAATGCTGGTATCTGAATGAGGTCCCATAAATTTGGACAGCGGAAGTCTTTGTTTTTACTTGATGCCTTTTTGTAATGAAATGTAATGTAAATAACCTCAAGGGTTAATTCTGTACTTTTTGTCAAAACTTGGGATCCACGTCCCTTTTCATTTCATGATAATAGATCTTCAAAAGTCTATTATATAATGTACAGTGATTGAAATAATTTACATAATACAAGCCATTCAAAATGTCTAGGATCTACGTCCGTTCCAACATTTGGTCTTGTATTAGTCTGCCACAGGGATTTTGATATGCCTAAAGATCTTGTCTTTACTGCATCACCCTGAATTTAATGATTTCTTTCATTACCTGTGAAAAACGTTTTGAAAATGAACATCAGCATAAAGCTGGTGAATCACATTTAACTGACACGAAAATGATTTCTAACATAAACCAAATTAAAGCCTTTAAGCACGTTTTTGTATGGTAAATCTACACATTCAGCAGTCTATTTCACCTGAAGTATATACCACCTACATACACTGGGTTAACTGCCATGGGGTCAACTGGCTGAGTGCTATGTCTCAGACTGATAGCCTATTCCCAGGGTGATGATGCTAAGAACCTTGTTCTTAGTCTTACATGATACTCAGGAACTCGTCCCTCGTATAATCTGCTAAGGAAACCCATCCTTAGTCTTATGATTTCCCATTACATGATCTGTACCCAGCCACGGACCGGACTTTCACCCGTCACATGTATACCATTTGATCAAATCTACGTATGCTTATGGCCTGAATGCTATCACGTAGATTACCCTTATGATTAAAGCATTTAATTTGTTTCATGCCGTTTTCGTAAATAAAATGGTTTTATCGTTTGAAAAGCGTTAAACGTGTTCACCTTGATTTTGATGGCTGGTAGGGTTGTAGGCTTCGGAATTTGAGCAGAACCTCGACACGTTTCTTCCTAGGGAATACACGATTAACGAGAATATATATGAGAGAATATATATATAATTGCGGCTATATATATATATGAATAGTTTTAACGATACCTACTTTGCGGGATTTGGACGAAACTTCGGCTGGTGCAGGATTTCGTTTGGACTCTTGGATAGCACTTCGGGATGTCGTGGAGCTTGAAAGAACGGGGTTTGTGTGAAACGAACGTTTGGAAACTGTACAGAATTCAATCCCCTTTGAAGGCCTTTTATAGGCTGGAATTCCGGTCCCTCGCGTACCGCGAGGCCGGCCAAGGAAATCCCTCGCGTACCGCGAGGGGATGACAAGTCGCGAATCGAGGTGAGTCAGCATGACACGTGGCAGCAGGTGGCAAGTGTACATGACACGTGTTTTCTGGCCCTGACGCGTGTACTATTCCCTCGCGTACCGCGAGACTTCATCGAAGATCTTCTCGCGAACCGCGAGAAGGTGATTTTCTGGCGCATAAGCAGTTCCCTCGCGTACCGCGAGGTTTTGTCAAAATCTCCCTCGCGTACCGCGAGGGAGTGAAATTTTGAATTTTTCTTTTCTTTTTATTTTTGGGTGTTACATACATGACGACCTGACTAATTACACAATGACCAGACGTGGTATTACACAATGAACTTGTATTACACGATGACCTGACTAATTACACAATGAGCTGAAAAATGTAAAACACAATGATAAATACATATAACACAATGAACTTGTATTACACATTGAACTTGTATTACACAGTGAACTTGTATTACACATTGAACTTGTATTACACGGTGAACTTATATTACACAATGATCTGACTAATTATACAATGACCAGATATTACACAATGACCAGACGTGGTATTACACAATGAACTTGTATTACACAATGAACTTGTATTACACGATGAACTTGTATTACATAATGACCTGACTAATTACACAATGAGCTGAAAAATGTAAAACACAATGATAAATACATATAACACAATGAACTTGTATTACACATTGAACTTGTATTACACAATGAACTTGTATTACACAATGACCTGACTAATTACACAATGAGCTGAAAAACGTAAAACACAATGATAAATACATATAACACAATGAACTTGTATTTCACATTGAACTTGTATTACACATTGAACTTCTATTACACAATGAACTTGTATTACACGATGAACTTGTATTACACAATGAACTGACTAATTACACAATGAGCTGAAAAACCTAAAACACAATGATAAATACATATAACACAATGAACTTGTATTATACAATGAGCTGGAAAACGTAATTTTTTTTTCTTTTTTGTTTATAACTACACTATACTCGTTTTAAAGATAAAAAAACGCTCGTTTTTATGGTGTAATTTTTTTAAAAAAATAATGTCGTATGTAAAAGTTATGAACGTTTAAAAACGAGGGGGAAAACTTGATAAAAAGTCAACAAAATTGGCGAAGACTAAAATACCATTCCAACAACTTTTTCTCCTACAATTTAATCTCAACCATTAAATCTTTTCTACAATTTGATCTAATGGCTCTAAATCCTTCGCACCCTTCTTAGAATTAGAATCATTTTTACCTGAACCTAATCATAGGATTTAATCTCTTCATTTTTTCTTTTAATTTTATGTTTATGACAGTTGAACTAAATAAGAAGCCAATAATTACTTCAATGTTAAGAAATCATAGCAAGGGCCACGCAAAACATTAGCAAAAGTAGATATATACACACATGGTTCAACTCAAACAACATTTCTTGGATCTCACGGCTCAAGATAATATTACACATCTATCATATCTAATTATAACTCCCTTGAAAATTTCATTTTTACTAGTGATATTTCTTACATAATTACTATATATACAAAGAAATGAAATAAAAAATAATATATATGTAAACTACAAATGAAGCAAAACTGCCCTCACTCTTGCCAAAGTTCAAACCACCTTTTCCCTTTGATTCTTGGATTCGAGGAAGGTTAAAATGAAAGCTCACAACGACAAAACCTTTTCATTTCTCACACCTAACTCATTGCAACATTTTTACTCTATCTTACCCCTATTAAACAACCAAACACATTAGTTGTGTGATGTGGTAGAATGGGTAGGTCAAACAGGAAGCATGACTGATCAAATTGGGTTAGACTTAAAACATGTAAGGTTTTAGTATGAGTCACATCTAGGGCTCTTAAGAATGACATGAACAGTACAGGGTCTTGTTCGTGTACGCTCGTTAACTTAATCGAACATATGAACACTGAAAATATATATTTTTTTTGTTTAAGTAGTTCGTTAAGAAAATAAGTTTGTACTCAAACAAACATAAAGCTTTTGAAATATAGCCTATCAAAAGATATTTAATTTATTTTTTTTAATTTATAAAAAAAAGATATTTAATTTAAATATACACAATAAATATTTATTGTTATGTTTGTTTGTGTTCGCTCGTTTAGACATAAATATTATATATAAGTTTGTTTGTGTATAATTTGAACACAAATGAACATACATGAATAACCAAGTAATTTTTAATGTTCACAAATGTAAATTTACAAACAAGACGTTTGTTCAACACGTTTAACTAAAAAAATCTTTTTCATGATCATTAATTTATAAATAAAAGATCATAAATGAATTCTCCATCAAACAATTTGTAAAAAGGTTTGTTAAATTTTCGATTTTGTTTATAATTCTACTTACATCATGTGGTTTGGCCATAAACAATTATCTGTCATTCCTTCTATATTGAGTTTAAAAAAGTTCACTTATACCATATATGATTAGAAAACATATATATTATTATGATGATAAAAAGTAAACAATTTATGAAGATTTCATTTGAATTTATATCAACATGATTCCCTTATCCTCTAATTATGTTTATGTGGCTAATTTTTGACATCATCCGTTAATCTTTAGGAATAAATATTAAATTATTTTATTTATAACAAACTAGTTTAGACCCCGTGTAATACACACAGGGTGAAAAATATCAATACATAAATTTCTCAAATTTTATTTATGTATTTACAAGTGTAAAAATGTATTACTATACATATACTAAGAATAGAAAACAAAATTTAAAATAAATAAAAAATAGTATATAATTGGGTTTCGAAAATACGTCAATTACTCTTGACTTTCATTTACTATTTGATTGAAAATAAAAGTTACATAATTAGATTTCAAATTTTTTTATAATAAAGGATAGTTTAAAATAAATGTGTTTTATTAGTATAATTAATAATTTATTAAAAGATATAAGTGCACTTAATAAGAGAAAGAGATAAGAAAATAATGATGAGATTAAATATGAGGATGACACCTGTGATAAAAAAACCTTTATTTATTATATAATATAGATATAGATGATAGACATACTCAAATCAGTTGTACAACCTCGTGAAAGACATTTATAAGATATTTTGAGTCCAACTAATATAATGATTTAATTATGCGGATGTCCTTCTGGTATCTTCATATTACGGTTTGATCACTAAGTTTTATTTATTATATTTCTGGTTCACATTGTTTACTCTTTGGTAACATAGATGGTCTTTTTCGCTAATTGTTATTAACTTTAATATTAAGTTTTTGTGAAGCTACTATTAATTTAAACTTAAAGTGATCCAATTTAACCCGTTAATTAATTTGAGATCACCCAAATTGATCCATATTCAATTGAGTTTTACTTAAATGATTTTATAAAAGGATGGATTAAGATTGTCACCCCTAATTAATACTCTTATAGTAAAAATAAAATAAAAGAAGCACCTCATTGTCTTCATCCATCGCCTAACCCTACCAATCCTGCTGCCCATCACGACTTCCCTCGACCATCGCCTTGCGTGAAACCTCCACCACCCTTGGTCTGAACTCATAGCCGCCTCATCAGACTGTCAAACCAACCCGTAAAGGTCGCCCTCGCGCCCTCCTTCACCGCCACTTTTGACCACCTTTGGTTCGACTTCCTAGCGCACAAGTGAGATTAAGGGCTGGATATTGCAAACAGTGGCGTACCTAGCATATGCTAGGTGGGTCGGCCGACCCCAATAGATTTTTTTTTCTGTTTGTTATATATGTGACATAATCTGGACCGACCTCAATGAAATTTTGATATCGACCCTCATAAAATTTTGACCGACCCCCCAAACGAATTATTTTTTAACACCGACCCCAAGAAAGTTTAATTTTTAACACCGACCCCCATTTAAACTAATAACTTAATTGGACATTTGGAATAATTGTGACTAAAAACTTAATCATTTAAACAATTAAACTCACATTTAATTAACTCATTACCCATTTAGACAATTAAGCCCACATTTAGTTAACCAATTACCCATTTAAAAATTTAAAAGATTTAACCTGATAAAAAAGTAGTGGCAATCCTGATCCATCAATGTCTCGACATTTCATATTCAGGCTTCACACGATCTGAAGAACAACAATTTGCTAATTGCCTCATCACGATTTCAGACCACTCGCTAATCACGAATTTCGATTCTATACCTACAAGTCGATTCACTATTCACAGCCTTGCACAAATCTATACCTACAAGTTGATTCTATACCCGACCCGACCCGGCTTGAACCGGACTGAAAAAATTAATATTTAATGATGGACAACCGACCGCTAAAATTTCCGACCCCCATGAAAAAAATTTCTGGGTCCGTCACTGATTGCAAATCACTCAATATTTAGGTCTTCGATCCAAGTTCACATGTGGGAATCGAAATCCAATTGCCTAGTTTTCATCATGAAGACGAGTGTAACACCCCAACCCGGTTAGGGCTGATGTATCACTTATATAGTAATCATAATTCAACACATCAATCCATCATTGATAAAAACATTACGTTAATTTGAAATAAAGTATAAAACATCATTTATTTTGTTTAAAGAAAACTCTTGATCTTTCATTCCCTTGCAAAATCAACAACTTCATAGCTTAATTCCACTTCATTCGAATGAAAAGTCGATAGAAGTAGCGACAATGAAGATTGAATGTGTTGTATAGTGGTCGTATATAATATTGGGTTTGCAGAGGGGCGGTTTTACCATTCTGGATAGATGTGAACTCCCAGATGTGTTCTTCTCTGAAGGCAACTGGAAAATTCCGTTGGAAGCATAATGTCTTGAAATCATTCCATGGAATCATTGTAGCCAACTTGTCTCCGCCTCTTTAATGTTTAATGGAGCACCACTAGTTTTTGTTAGTTGTCTTCTAGCTTATAAGCAGTCAGGCTTGTCTTAAATTTGCCATTAACCCCAAGAACTTCGAATATCTTCTCAGTATGATTGATTATAGTTTTTTTTTATATTGATTATTTTTTAGAATGATTATGATCGAATGTTGAAAAATAGCTGGAGCTAGGTAGGTGTGGACGAGTAGGGAAGACTCTGGGTGGGGGTTGAGATTTGTTTTCTTTTAGTTATTCATTTTTTAAATACATAGGTATATTGGTCATATTGAAAATATTAACTCCAAAAACTAACATCCATTCGATAGACCGTATGTGTTACCACAGAGCAAACAGTGAGGACGAAGAGTGTAACAAATGCAATTTAGGGAGCAAAATTGTAATATGGTATACCACATGGATCATCATCCATGTAATTAACTCTGTTATAACTGTATTAATGATTAATGATTGTATACCTTGTTTGGCCACAGGATTATATATGAATCAGATATCTTACCAAAGAATTGCTTTTAAATTGTAAAGTTATTACTTAACGATATGATTAAGCTATTAGCTTTTAGATTAGTTGAAAACGATCTTAAACCCAACAATTTTAGTTGAAAAACTTGTGTTATTAATCATGCATTTTTAAGCTTGTTAATTTATGGTTAGTGGATGTTCTTGTCATCACAACCGGTGGCGGACCCATAAATTCTTTCATGGGGTCGGTTGATTATCGATACATAACACTAAAAATCATTTATATGGGTGATCGGGGAGCTTTTACAAAATTTTATGGGGGACGCTCGGGATTTTAAGACGTATATAACACTAAAAAAATTTCATGGAGGGCGGTTGACCCGTTCATTCTATGTAGGTCCGCCTATGATCATAACCACCCGTACATCCACCGTCACCAACTACTGCCGCCAACAACCTAACTTTTTGTAACGGTTATCATGATCAGCAGCTCCGTCCACTGTCCACCTGTTTGGTAATGGTTCAAAGTCTCTTAATGGTTAAGAGGTAACCTTAAGTCTGGATGGTTAAGAGGTAACATCTTAATAGTAACTGCTCACAAGTTTCATGGCCCCTTACCTCTTAACCATTAAGAGACTTTGAACCATTAAGAGGTAGTCTCTTAATGTCATTAAAAAGCTACCAAACAGCCACTAAAGGGAAATTTGGGGAATCATTAGTTTTTTTTAGAACGGCATGTCGGTTAGGATGTTGCTAACCCCTCCTAGCCCAGAGTTCAATTCCTGCCACAGAGGGTGTTCCTAAAATTATGAAGTGTACCTTGTGAGGATTGAATCTGGTACCTCCATAAAAGGAAAGTCTTATGACAAAACTCCCTGACCACCGGACCAAAGGCCTGATGGCGGGAATCATTAGTTTATGACAAGAAGTAGGCAAGGCACATGGATTTGGGGTCAAGCAAGGCACATGGGTTAGGGTCTACTGAGGTTGACTCCATCATAAAATGTCAGTAAAACTGAACTAAAAGTTAAAACTACAGTTGGAAGTGGACAATGCTTCTTTGTCACGTACCTTGTATTAATCTCAATCGTGTCATCTTAAGAAAAATCTTAACTTTTACATTAAAATAAATTGAAATACCTTTGTATTAATATCAATTGTGTCATCTTAAGAAAAGGCCAAGAACCGGCCTGGTTAGAGGGCTTGAACCCGACCACATTGATGTAGATTTAATAGTAGTTTTAAATAGTGTATAAGTTAGCCGTTCTAAAAATTAACGTACTACACAAATATGGTAAAATCCAAAAAACATTTTTAGCTGTAAAAATAAAATAAAATCAGAATCGGATTTTGTCGAGGCTCGTAATTAACACAGTTCCTTCTAAAATAGAGATCACGACTATTTACATCTATCTCCCACGGAACTACAACAAGAGCAAATGAGTGATAGTGGTATTGTGTCGGAGATGAACTATCTAGTCCAACATAGTACATGGGTTTTTTGTGTTTAATCTTTTGTGGAATTGACAAAATTGGGTAGGTGTTTGGTGATCGAACAAGAAGGTATTTTGTCATGTGAAATGACACAAACTGAAAAGGGTTTTCCTCTGTGTCGTACCTATGATTTTTTTTTCTTTGAGGTCATAGTTTTTCGGTTTGTATTTATACTTAGGTTGCACAAATAAATTTTTTTTAGAAATTAATCAGGTGATAAGAAAAACTAAATTTACCTTCTTTTTCTTAAATGTTACCGTTGGCTTTTGTTTAGAAAAATAAACTAACAAGTTAGTTATTATCGTTAAAACTAAAAAAAAGTTGCTCAAACATTTTTTAAATTACAATTAAACAATTTTTAATATGCAATTAAGCTGCTTAATAACAATCAAATAAACTAACATTTCCTTTATCGTGAAATATTATAATGAGACACATATTCAATATAGTAGATGCGGCTATTGTGAATAAATTTTAAACACTTTAGCTTATATGACGTAACATAACAACTAAGTATAACTTAACCCGTTACCACAAGTTCATCCTTTTGAAGTTTATCATAAAACGCTAAGAGGCGGAGCAAAACTCGTTTGCACGAGTCTGAAAGTTGTGGTCTGCCGTTCATGTCCGCATGTCACGTACACGCAAAATTTTGAAATTTCTACGCCATTCGGATTAAATTTTGCATCCTCTACGTATAAGGAGGAAGAGTAAAATTCAAGGAAAATGATCTCATCAAACGAGAAATTTATGTAAGAAATTGACGAAGAATTATTTTTCCAACAGTTAGCAACCTTTTTTTAGTTGTTTTGTTTAGGGGTGAGCACTTAACGGGTATTACCCGTCAAACCCGTCAAACCCGTTGGAACCGTGAAAGCTAAATAGGGTACAGCAAACGGGTCTATGATTTAGCCTCAAAAGGGTACGGGTCTAGAATCGAAGACAACCTGTATACCCGTTAAAATATTAAACATAATTAAATATTTAGTGTTGATCAATATGTAAATATGTGATATATTTTTTATATTTACCAAATTTAAAAGATATGTTATTTTAATAATTAAAAATATTATATAAGTGAAAATATTATATAATTATCATTTATAATATTTACAAATATTATAAATGAAAGGAAAAACATTAAAAGTGTAGCATATGTATATAAGTTTATATTTTAATAATTATTTAGAATTTTATTATAATACCCGATGATGATGATGATGATGATGATGATGATGATAATAATAATTTGAATTAATCAAAAATCACGTTAACTTATGTGATTCCTTTTCCTTAAATATATATTGACCCTAATTGTTTTTCAATGATTTGTTGTTGAATTAACAGAGTGAAAAATGTGATAATCTCATTCGTTAACTATATGGGTCCATCTTTGCAAAACCCGCGAACCCTTACCCGTTTACCCATGGACCCTTAACCGACCCTTTTAACTATTATACTGGTCACGGGTATGTATTTTGTCATCAAAAGGGTACGAGTACGGGTACGGTTATACGGGTACGGGTATACCCGTTTGCACACCCCTAGTTTTGTTTGTTTGAAACATAAAAAATAACAATGTATATAAATGTTTTAACTAACTGAATCAAATTGCGGGTAAAAAACAATTTAACGGATAAAAACATCATATTTGCATAAGTACAAATTAAACAAAAATTACATTTCATAGAGACATAGTAACATGACCTAGTTGGATAAATCTGTGATAATCATGTTATTAAAGAGTAAACAGGTTGGATCACACGAATCTGTATAAATCTGATCAATGAACAAAATAAAAATCATTGTTGAGAGTGGGATTTGAACCCACGCCCTTTCGGACCAGAACCTTAATCTGGCGCCTTAGACCAACTCGGCCATCTCAACTTGATGCTAAACTTTAGACATTCTATTTCCTTAACTGTAAATTTCAAACTTAAAATTTTTTAGTTATTTTCTAAACATTTATATTCAGTTTTATTAGCATGTTAACCGACCCATAAAAAGTTTGTTGCTAGAGATCATAGATGCCTTGCTCTTTGTTTAAGATTTCTAGTTGTCAATAGGTTGTTTCTGAAATATCTTTCCAAAATAAGTCGCATCTAAATTAAGACAAACCTTAAAAGTTAAAACCATAACTTTATGTTAAAATTATATTTAACGTACTAAATAAAAAAAAACCTAATAAATTATAAAGTTGAGGAGTTTTTAACTCTCTACATTGTTCTGTCACACACCTTCCTACAACCAATGCTTTATATTTTGAAGATACCATGTGGAACTTTTGGTCACATGGTCACTTTCTTTTACATCCAATCCCAATCTCAATCTCACTTGTTATTGATTCCTAACCTTCTTTTTTCAACTTCTTATTTTGGCCGTTCATTCCCATATAGGTTCAAATCCGATGTTATTCCCTTACACTTGCTAAGAAACATAATCATGCAATTAATTAAAGAAAGAAAGAAATATATCATAAGAAACACTCTAATTAAGAACATAACAAGAAACATAATAACCCTAGCTTGGTCATCAAGACATTACCAAATATAATTAAACCCTAATTACAACCCCTCAAATTCATTAACACACTTAATGAATTCAATGGGTCCATTGGGTGCCCTCCACCAACTCGTGTTGTTGGGCCTCTTTAGGCGTAAATTACCAACATCTTAAACACACACCAATTCTTGAATTTGACGATATGTCTAAGGGTAATTAATCAGAACTCCATGGTAAAGCGTTCTTAGGTGGCAACAATCCTAGGATGGGTAACCTCTTAGGACATTTCCACTCAGTCAACCAAAAACAAAATCGTGAGATTCTTGTGGGAAAAATGAACAATATCGATTGGTATGAAAGACCAGATGTTACAATAACACTTGGACGCCCTATTGAGGAACATCCCCAAATGGTATATTGCATGACCCCGGATTCCTCCTTGTCCTGGCTAAGATCTGGGAACATGATGGGATGTCAACTTCCCCCTAGCCTAGGGATGATTGACCTATGTTTTGCATGTATGGAGGAGATCAGGATACATAAGACTTGTTTGCCCATCCTAGGAACATTTCAGAAGATGGGTTGCTTATGATAGAAGAGGGAAACATTCTCGTCCGTCATTGGTCAAATATGTAACCTCTGACCCTCATACAAACCAATATGTTCGCTTTACCTATTGAGAGCTCACGACTTTGTCTTTTGATACCATAGTGGAGACTTATTAAGACGTTACCTATCATAAAATTCCTTGTATCCAAACACACTTAGTTGTAGAGTATCCTTTCATCCAAAACCAAAGCGTCCAAAACGTCTTGGTGGAATTTTGCCTAAAGTGTCTCAACCACCCCCTTTAGAGGCTCATCGTTCTCGATAAGGTTTTCCCTACCATTTTGAATATAACATAAGTGGATCTCATATCATTTTTAACATTCGACCCGTTATACCAATCAATATTTTTGCTCTCCCACCGGGAGCTTGTGGCTTTGTTTTTTTTGTTAACGTAGTGAATACTTACATCTGGGCTAAGAGTGGGCTGAACTATGTGCATAAGCCCATAGGCCTTCCAGTTTGACCTAACCCCCTCTTTGTTTTATGAAAGAAAACCAAGAGAATAAGAGATTGACAAATACCTCTCCATATGATCAAACAAAATCTCCCTATGCATCAAAACAATTATTTCACTCAAAATTATTTTTATTATTATTTTTCCATTCATAAAAGATCATTAAAGTTATTTTTATATATACCTACCTAATTCATCCCCGACATATATTGTGTGGGATTAGAAATGGAATTGTGCTTTATTGCTCACCATTCATGCATATGCTTACTATTACTTGGCTTCTTTACCAACTAAAACATAAGAATGGACCGTCAAGGAAACACAACATGTGCCCATCAATGTCATTTCAATAAATTTCTACTTTTATCACTTTTAATTCAAGTAAAGTTATCATTAAAATTAAAACGGTTACAAAAGCACTATAAATTAGAAACCTAATGTTGTTGATGAAATACATGTTGAAAAATGAACTTCACAGGTGCTAAAGAAACAAGCAAAAAACGCTATATTGAAAAGCTTGAAAGTGCCATTTTCTTTGTATCAATATATTAAATACCAGGTTAAAAACATGTGTTTAAAGAAAACATTCAATGGTTACTAATGAAGATTTAGGAATTATAAAAGAAATATTAAATAATGATGAAGATTTAAGAATTAATAAAGAAAACATTAAATAGTTAGTAACGAATAAAAAATAAGCGGAAAAAAGAATCCTATGCTCACGAAATTATGACACTTGACACACACGGTTACTACTACTCTACTAAATATAGATTAAGGTTCTACAAAACCGAATTAATTAAGAAAAAACGTGAACTTAAATTCTAGAAAGTAAATGCATGAATTTCAATATGATTATTTTGAAGGGTATCCACATTACAAAAATTATAAAGTTTATGAATATCTAAATTTAATAATATATCTATATCTATACTACTATATAATAGATATTTGTAATTTACTTCAAAAACTAAGATACCTTGCAACTTTTTTTTTTGCATAGTGTACACATTGACAATGCCTCAAATGTGCACAATTAGCTTCTAACCCCTATTTATAATTAAACCCTATTAATTATCATTAAACCCATACATTTAAAACTTACATAAAAGGTATTTAAAGCTTCATTGATACAATTGATGCGTAAAATTATAAGTAAACATAAAAAGATATAATTATATTAAAATGCAGAAAATGGTGATACATGGAATCTGTTTAAGTTTTCTTACTAAGTAAATGATAAAACATTCATTTTAAAGACGCTAGTTCGGGTTAGATTGCGTTTTCCAAAATAGCATCGGTGATGCCTGACGCTTTGCGCGAGACAACCCACTAGTATATAATTATACTAGGTTATATACCCATGTATTACATGGGGTTGTTTAATATAAAAATAAAATTCTTTGTTTCCTTAATTAAGTAATAGTTATAATTCAAATTTTATTTATTTATTTATTTGTTGAAAATGAAAAATTAACATAATTGGATTTCAAATTTGTAAGTTTACTTAAAATAGGAAAAATTATAAAATTTTAGTGAGAAAAAATATAATAATGACACGTGGCATTTTTGGAATCGTTTATTAGAATAAGAATATGCATGCATTTAGCTAATTAATATACAAAAATGCTACAAAGAAATATTATCAAATGTTTAAATTAGGGTATGGGTCGGTTGTGTACACTGTACGCAACTAATGAATCCAGGAAGCGGAACCAATCGTTTTCGCTTAAGTCGTTTTAGCCCATATAAGGGCCCGTTTAAGATAATTTGGTATATTAAACAAAGGTTTGGGCTTGGCCCTAATAAACACAATTTCTTCACTTTTTGTTAACGTTTGGGCTTAGCCCAACAAACATTATTTTGAGCTGTGTTTTAGATAGAGGTGCACAAAACCAGTTTTTGGGCCAAACCGGATTGGTTTAGAAACCGATTTGAATCGAGTCAAAAAAAAGATCAAAACCGGATTGGGCCAAACTGAATCAAATTAAAAACGGTTTTATAAGGGGAAAAATCGGATCAGATTGAAACCTTTTTTTGCGTCGGATCGGATCAGTTTCAAGACCGGTGTCTAACAGGTTTCAACAGAAATATCTCAAACTGATTTCAATCTGACTAATCAGACTAGATTGGGACCGGTTTTACTAAGGTTTCAGATCGTGATTCGGTTTGAATGCAAACCTCTAGTTTTGGATGTGTCAAATAGTTGACTAATAAAACTGTTGGTATTTTAATTTTACCAAATAAACTATTTCTAAAAAATTGTTCCTGCTTTCGTTAATATGGTTTGTATTAATGTGTTTCTAAACCAAGTTAAAGGAATAGTTTTAGTTAATCCTAAAACTAAAACCTGAACAATCGGTTTTGTATTTAGTCGGATATTTTGGTTATTTTTTTAACGACAAATCTACCCACTCATGCTTTTAAATTCATCAAATAATTCATCTCATGCAGTTTGAACTCAAGACCTCCCAAATGTTTTGACGTTTTCGAATTTTGATTATATATTATAATATATAATACCGTTTAGAAAATATGTATCCAAGTGGGACCAATACCGTTTGGTTAATAGACTTTGACATTCCTAAAAAATATAGGATACATGTTCACTTGTTCTACATCCGGTTGCGGGACTAAGCATTCTTTTAAAGAGCCACTTTTCGAACATGTATGATAAGTCTTCATATATTAAACATAAAAAATAAGTATCAAATATCATATAACACATAAAAGAATAAAATATTTTACAAACCGACTTACCTTGGTCTGACCATGTCTATCTGAATAAATTGAACAAAAAGAATATAAGCTCCATCCGACCTCATCTTAATTAAACAATACATATACCATATTTCACCGTTTAAATGTTGATTATGGCAAACAACAAATTGATTTCCATAACAAGAACAATATCGAACATATTTTGTCTAAAGATGCATGTTCGGTGACCTTTTGTAACAATTACGCTCTATAACGATTTCAAATAAATCCCCTTCAGAAGCCTCATCAAAATCCTTTGGCATTCCTTTATTTACATTGCTTAGATATGGTCCGCTTCTTGTTGTTGACTGATTTAACCATTGCGAATCTAATCTTCCCATTGAGAAAAGCTCTTTGCTATCTTCATACCCTAATGATGGAGAATTTGTCATAGGTCCAATGAAGCAAGGATTTTGGGTTCTTTGCAAATTCGCGGGTGCATATTTAAAGTAACTTTGCCCAAAATTTACAAGCACCATAATATCACTATTAGCGGCTAATGTTGGATATAGTGGAGTTCCGAATTCCTCTCCCTTACAATTGATTTCATGCACAAGTTTAGAATCTATGGTAAAGAAAACTTTCTTCTGACTTGGGTTGTAACCACATCCAATGACTTTATCAGTTCTTTCCCATCTTTCGATATTTGATTCATTTACGAGTTTAATTCCTAAAAAATCATCATTCAAATATCCTCACTACCCGATAAAGTAAATAAAAAGGGTAAGTAGTTAAATCAAGTATCTTATAAATAATTTAGTCAACCATTTTGCACTTTTGCTTAGAAAGTATTGAAATAAAAAATATTATACTACATCAAATTTAAAATAGGTAGATGTAGAACAAAACTACAATAGTGGCTAAAAACTCATACGACTTAATATTTAATGCATAAATTAAGAGAATCGGCTAAAAAGACATTACAAAACAAATAATAACTTGTGAAATAATATGCAAGTTATTAAAAAATAAAACATGAAAAGTAGGTGGACCTACCACTCCTACTATGTTATATTATATATACTTCCTTAGAAATTAAAAATGAAAACAATCATATCATTTTGTTTGAAGTACATATTCCTTTTAGTTACAATATTCTTTTAAACGGTTACCACCAAAACATGTAAAGGATACTTACAAAATTCTCCTCCTTTTAGTTACATAACATAAAGAAGTATGGATTCGTGGAATGAAAAAGAAAACATCGGTCGAGTTGGATGGGTGGCTGAACCAACACGTTTGAAGGTTTAACAGTTTAATTTAATGGCTTGAATCGATTTTTTTTAGAATCATAAGAGTGTATCTTAAAAAGGAAGAAATTAAAATACATAATTAATAAAAGTAAATACAAGTTCTAAATTTCTGAGAGGACAAACCATCAAACCTGTAAACCATTAAAACTTAATTCTAAACCGAACGTTTAAATATAAAACCTATTTAATTTAGTTCAAATAATTAGTTTAATGGTTTACGAACACAACTAGTTCTTTAACATAACACAAAAAATAAGTATAAATAAATTTATAGTCAGATTAATTAATATTACTTTGTGAAAAGCTTCATATCAAAAACCGAAATATAGTTTTAAAATCTTAAATTTCGTTATTTGTTTTTATGAAAAAAATAATCAAAATTATCAGTTTGTCTTAACCTTTACTTTTGTCTCGATTTTGTTGGATTAGAATATAATTAATTAGCATATACGTTGGACAAAGAAATAGAGCATACCATCCAAGTAAATAGACCCATCGGAATTAAAGCCCACGGATCCCGGATAACTTCCCGGAAGTTTAACCGGAAGTGAACCTCCACCGGAAAGTCCCACCGACAGCATAACAACCAACTCATTTCTCCCTTCAACTATATCCATCGTACAACTTCGACCCTTCAACTCTTCAACATTGACAAGCACCCCCCTCTCATTCAAACCATTCTCTTGAATCAACTTAATATTCTCGTCTTCTCCCGAGTTTACCCTTCCCTTTCCATTGATATCACTTCCGTTTTCACTCTCGTAAACGGACAATATCGTAATTTCAAAGTACGCTTCTTGAGGAAACGGCGATGAGTTCCCTAACGCCGGTCCGGGTAACGGTAACGCCGATTTGATAACGGAAGCTGCCGCCATTGCAGAAGATGTAGTCTTGCCGACTTTCTTTAACCCGGAATTAAGCCGAATCTTTTGCATGAAATCAGCAGATCCCTGGCAAACTTCCCAGCTGATATCCACGTCATCCACGTCTCCTCCGGTGGCGCAAGAACCTAAAAGAAACCGGTTTGATCGGAACGACGAGGAGGAGGAGGAGACGTACTCGGTGAAGGCGAATCGTGACCAACCGTTTTCGATGGCGTCGGTTACGAGTGCAGGGTTGTCTGACCAATTGAATAGGATTTTCGATGATGTTTCACGTCGGGAAACAGATAGGTTTCCGGCGACTGGCTGTGGTGGTTTAGGGTTTCGGCAAGAGTGCTGGAAGAAGAAAAAAAGGAGGAGGAATAATCCGGCGGATGCTGCCGCTAGTGTGATGTGTATCCACCCGAACATTACTGGCTCCGGTGATGAATTGAAGAGGTGGAAGAGATGTTATATGTGAAGGTTCAAGAAATAAACATAAAGAATTAAAAAATATTGTTTAAGAAATTAATTATTTAGCATTTAGCTACGCCTAATAAATTGGTTTTATTTATTTTTTTCTTCTCCCAACACATATGTTTCAAACCACATATACATTGGAGTAATAATATTACATGCTTCTTATTAATTTAATAAGATGTATGTGCTTTGGAATAAAATAACATTGTTTTGCTTTGTATATGGTGTAACTACGGTTAAGTATAGTATAAATACGCACTTAATTAAAGAAAACATACATGTATATGTGTGATTTGACAAGGCTATACAATCACGATCAGAAAATTATGATCATTATAGTCATATGATGTAAAGATCCCAAATTATATAACACACATACTACTTTCTGTGGTCCTAAATTTCCAAAAAAAGAATATAGATGATTTCATATTAGTTGATTTGCTTGGTATGTATTAGTAGGGATGATAACGTGTCAAGTTTGGGCCTTTTTTGGTATCCTGGTCAATACCATAATTACATATAATTACAATTTATACCCAAATTACTTTCTTTCATTTAGAAGAGTAGGAGACGGTGGTGAAGCTATATATGCCATCATCAACATGGGATCATAATTTAGAAAAAAATTATCAAAATGGTCATTTGACCAATTAACTTTATAAAAATTATCACAACTTTTTAGCCGTCTAAAACATGATTATATAGACCAATAGCCGGCTTCGAATTCCGTGCCGATTGGAATGTCAGACTTTAAACCAATCTGGCGTTGACACGTGGCATCACGAAAATTTTAGCCGGCTATAGCCGTCTATTTAGACGACTTAGCCGACGTTTTTTTTTTCAGCTTGCCTCGATTTTAGCCGGATATTTGAATTTTCTTACCCGACCATTTGAATATACATAGCCGACTATTTGAAAGTTAATAGCAGACTATTTGTGTTAAAACAAACACAACAATTATATAAATAGTAGTCAAATAAAATATAAATTTAATGTTTTAAAATAAACACAAAAATCATATAAAAACTAGTGCTTAAATATAGTATTGTTATTTAAATTTTTTTATCTTAATTATTTCTTATTTCACCAATGGCTGATTACATCCAACATACAGATGTTCATAGAAACTGTTTGTTTACAACAAGTTTGATTTATTCGACATGTGTAATACACGAGTTCTAACCTAGTAAAGAAAAGATATAAAAAGACCTGAATACCCCTTATTTAGCGTTAAATTATGGGTGGAGTTAACTGATTGAATGAAAATTGCAAGTTTGTAAGCCACGTTGATACAAATGAAAAAATAAACTTTTCGGATGAATCTAACAAAAGTGGCATGTTTTGAATAGATTAGGCTAAGTTTTTAGATAAAAATAAATCATATGAACGAAAATGACAGTTACTCTAAATTCCTAATCCGGTAAATTAACTACTATAGAATATCACTTGTGGAGATGTTCTATAATAAACTCACTATGATCGATGGTGTTGGATAAATTAGGCCAAGTGTTAAACATTTTTAGGGCATACTTTTAAAACTTATTTTTTCTAAAACTTGGCTATATATTTTCTTGTTAATTGATATGGTTAAATGATATATTTTAAAGCACATGAGACATGTTTTCTTGAGCATCTAAAAACCTCTTAGCTAGTGATCAGATTTTAATTAAACATGCATAATGACTATAATTTTACTTGATAAAAATCTCCGGATGAGACAGGTTTTGTTTGAGGTTTTCAAACATTATTGATGTACTAACTTATAATCCGACAGACAAGGTATAACAGGATAGTAAGGGAAACAATCCAAATCAAATAGAATCTATACTAATAAATTTGGTTTTTTGGGACACATGTCACTTTGTGGTGCATCCTTAGTATATTTTTCCTGCATTTCTCTCCTATTAAATCGTTATATTAAAATAATATATACTTTTAATATCTACTATAAATCTAATTATGGTTACTTATTATTTAGTTATAGATAGTTATTATATCATTAATTAAATGAATTTAATATAAATTAACATTTATCAATTACATAAAAAAATATTAATACCGAGTTGAAAAAAATATTTTAAAATTTTAACTTAACATAATTTATAACCGTCCCGTCATTCAACCCGTGTAATACACGGGTTTTTAAAGAAATTAAAATTTTTTATTAATAAATATATTACATTGCATTTATTTAATACGTGTAATACACGAGATTTTAACCTAGTATAGAATATATTGATGTCCATATGCTATCAAATACACCATCTTATACAATTAAATGTTACTTTTGTCATAATCCAATTACATAATTATTAATTAGCCATATAATATATAACCCTCATACTGTATACACTGAATCATACTTAAAATGAGTATTATATTATAAAGACAGCTTTAGTTTTTAACAGGCCGGTACTGAAAATTCTCAAAACATTTTGGGCCAGGAACATGTAAAAAAAATCCGGGCCTTTAATATATAAAGTCAATAATCATATATAAAAAAAACAAAATACGACGATAATTCTTTTAACAATAAACAAAAGAAAAGTATTGTCTCAAAATAATCTAAATTTACTTACTTATACGAATCGTGAAGCTCTGCTAGCGTTTTTGGTAGCAAAGCTCTCGATCAAGTCTTTATAATTCATAGTCTCTAATATATCATTTTCAATAGATATCATCGCTAATCATTTAAGTTTTTCTTGGGACATTGTTGATCTTAAGTATGACTTTAACAATTTCAATTTCGAAAAACTACTCTCCGCTGAAGCCACCATTATAGAAATAGTCAACAAAACTCTATAGGCAATCAATGCATTAGGAGTTTTTAATTTATTTACACTTCTAAACTATTGGACCTAGATTAGATAATGAGTATTTTATAATTGGGTTAGTGCATTTAGTTTTTAGTTAAGGAGTTGGGCCTTTTAATTTAAAAAAAACACACACACATATATATACATATAAATTTAAAATTTCAGGCCTCAGAGGTTATCGGGCTTGGAGCCGTCGCCCACTTTGCCTCCCTCCGGCCGGCCCTGGTTTTTAAGTTATACATTTTGACAAAGTTATAAAATGGCGATGATAAATTTTTTATCAAATCAAATGTGAATACAAGTTTGGAGACACGTGTTCAGTTTCGTAGAGAATACAACTAAGAAATCTTTAAAATATGCCATTATTGATTTGATTCGATCATTCAACTTTCTGGATTGCTAATGTACCATCGTGCTTTTTTTTTTCACTTAATCATCGACATATTATTTTTATGAAAAGAAAAAATTAGGTGCACAACCATTAGTTTATTATAAATTGTCAACGACTTATCTTACTAATATAATAAATAAAAATCTTTTGTTCAACGTGTCTTTCTCAGGTTACATCTCACCCTTATTTTTTCGCCTCTCTCTCATATTAATTATTAATTATTTCGTTTCTCTCTCCTATTAAATAATAATTTTTGTATTAATAAATAAAAATCATATGAACACGTGTCACTTTGTGGTTTATTTTTATCATTTTTTCTCCCATCTCTCTCGTATTAAATAATAATATCAAAACAATTAATTTTTAGATGTTTAATATAAATTTAATTACAGATACTTATTATTTCATTATAAATAGTCATTGTATAATCAATCATATGAATTTAATATGAATTAACAGAGCTTATAACTGTCACAACAAATTACATTTTTTAAAGACATATTTTGACGAGTATGTGTTAACAAATCCATCTTCTAATAAAAGACTAAATGCTTTTGCCACTTGGCATCACCACATTCACTCTCACAAAAATTTTCCCCCAAAACTACATTTATATCCTCTATTTAATACTTTCATATTTAGCAACTTTTATCAAATCAATTTATCATTATTAACATTGACTCCCTGTTTTTTTTAAATTATCTTTAAAAGTTTATATTTTAAAAAAATCAAGATTTGAAAAATAGGAATTTTTAAATAAACATGTGTTAGAATAAAGTTTACTGATATTTAATTAGTATTTTTTTAATTTGACATTTATAAATAATTTTTTTATTTTGATTTATAAATTTTAATACTTCGTTTTTAATAAAATTAAGAAAATTGCAAATATTTATTTTTAAAAGTGTATTGTATTACCAGATTTTTTTTTTCAAAAAAATATGTTTACAAGTTTCAATTCTAATTTATTAGTTTTAATTTTACAATTTCAAATTTAATTGTGTCAAAATATTAAGGAGTGAAATTTTTAAAATTTGGAGTTTTAAATTTTGAATTTAAAAAACGATATATTATTGAAATTTAAATTTTAATTGTATATTTTTATTATTACTTTTTAATGAGAGATTTAGTATTAAAAGTTTAGCGAGATTTTTCGCATACAAATACAAATAGTATCCGTCAATCAGAGCATCTTGATGAAGGTTTATAATCTCTTGATTTTCTAGATGAACTTACATTATCAGGTTTGTCAAACCATAAATTAGTTTTAAGTGTCAGTATTATGAAATGTATTTCATGTATTTTTTGATGTTTTGATTACTCTCATCCATATAATCTTAATATGTAACAAAATGAAAGTTACAAATACAATATCAAATTTGTATAAAAAAGTTTTTAAAATATTTATCAATATACTCTTAACGTTTGAACCCGTGTAACACACGGGGTTAAAGCTAGTTACATTATATTTTAATCAACCAATGTAATACACTAGCTTATTCAACCTAGTGTATTGCACGGGTTTTTAAAAAAAATATTTTTATTACTAATTAAGTATATAACATTTTATTTATTCACCCCATGTAATACACGGGATTTTAACCTAGTATATAATATAATAAAAACATAAAAGCAACTAACAAATTCTTTTATTATTTTAATCCTTATTATATAAAAATTTTGGGGTATATTTTGCTTTTTATCTTCCTAACTTTTAAATATGTCGTTTTACAAAATTCTAAATGTGGTGTTGCGCTTTCTTATTTTTATTTATATTACGATATAAATTTAATTAAAAACCGAGTTTTTATGATAATGTAAAAATCATCGAATCACGAGCGTGCAAGCCGTCGAAGCTGCTTCAAAGTTTCGTTTTTTATGTATTTTTTTGTCCTCTTAAAACTTTTAAAAACGGTGTTTTATAAAATCCGAATTTTTCGTTGCGACTGCATATTTTTATCAACGTTTTGACGTGAACTTTTCTTTAAAAACAAGTTGTCGATGTAAGTTTTATTCGAAGCCATGGGGTGAATTTTAATGCACATGTCGTTAAAACCAAGCCTTATAGATTTCAACAACCCTGCCGCTATTAATATAATTAAAGGAAAATGCCACTTCAAATGAGAAATATCTTTCTTTTTGTCATGAGGATTTATATCAGATGAAATGAACTATTAATATAAACTTGAAAATGGGTGTTTCAACCGGTAAACAAAAAAATCAAAGTAAAAAAATTAAGAAACAATTTAAAGAGTTAAAAAATTAACCTAAAACTTTTGTATATAGTGAAGACTGTTTTTAAAATTCTTTTGTATATAAGACTGTTTGTTTTTAAAGTTGTACATTATGCACAGTTTTATAAAAAAAAATTAATCAAACAATTTGTAACATCCCAAAAATAATAAAATGAATAAACATAACGAGACCAGTGATTTAGTCGGAACATTTAAACAAAAAGAGAGCGGGCCTGGGCCCGGCTTCAATGGGCCGAGGGAAGCCCATTGCACATAAGAGGCAAGGCAGCCCTCTTCCCTGCTCATTTCCCCAACTCACGTAGCTTTTAGAGAGAGAAAGGAGAGCTCGGGTCCAGAGAGAGAAAGTGACGGATCAACTCGGGAATTCAGGAGAACGTTGCTGCTGTTCCCGTGAGCAAAACCTCCGAATCAGAATTACAATCCAGGTAACGATTCGATCACATTATGAGTTTTTGTTCGTTTTGGGAAGTTTCGAGTTTTGGCTAAAAGATAACGATTTTACGGATGAAACTTGAAAGTGAACTTAGGTATAGCATCTAGAATGAAAAACGAACGTTTTGATCAAAGAAAATTTAGATATCGACATGATCAGATTCGCATGCAGAACATTCGGATTTTTGGGGAAGGCGATAAGTGCAGACCCATCGAAACTACTTAGTTTCGATATGTGTAGGTCCATCGAAACTACTTAGTTTCGATATGTGCAGACCTATCGAAACTACCCAGTTTCGATATATGCAGACCCAATCGAAACTACTATAGTTTCGATATGAGCCCCCGATCCGAAGCTAAGATAATACATAAGTTACTTATCGAAACTACCTATCGAAACTACTTATCGAAACTACCAAGTTTCGACATAAGCAGCCTATCGAAACTACCTATCGAAACTACCAAGTTTCGACAGGAACAACCTATCGAAACTACCAAGTTTCGATATAAGCTAATCAATCGAAACTACTAGGTTCAAGCATAGTAATGTCTAGTGTCATCTAGGAGCACTACCTTATGTATATGACTTTATTATACAGATCGTGAGTGACACTAGTGAAGCTCAGTAGCCAGCTAAGTGTATTACAGAAACTACTCATCTGGTGAGTTCTATGTGCCCCCTTCTAAGTTATGTGCAAATGATTTATAAATGTTTTGGGGCTGAAGTGTATACACTAAATGAATAAATGAAATGAATGTCAATGTGATCATACGTGATATATTAAGGTATATGTGTAGATACATATGAATACGAATAATGAATTACGAACAAAGAACGACACGTATGTTTGCAAAGAATGAATGAATGAATGGTATAACGTAAATAAATGAAACCTTGCTTTATAAATATATATTGCATGCGAAGAATGTAAGTATACGTTATGGACGGAAACGAAGCTAACGACTACTACGGTAGACGGACGACCACTTGACTATTATGCAGCTAGAGAAGGAAGTCTAGAAAGGTAGACTAAATAAAGGCCACTACGGTGGAGTAAGTCGCTAAATCAATATTCGGCTGTATAATTAGTTCAAGTGGGAAACGGATGCCTTATGGCAGACGGGCGAATATGACGGACTACGACGGTAGGACGGTTAAGACGGATGGCCGAAGGTTGGCCGGACGGAAAAGTTAAGGCGGACGATTTCTAGGACCGGAGGAGTAAAAGGGCTACGACGGTAGCTTAAGGGCGTATGTCTTTGTGACATACGCAGTAAAAGACGGGTTGATCACCCTTATGTGTATGACCAATAAATGGTAAAGAAAGTAAAGGTGAATGCATGTATATGTAATCACGTAAGAAAGATAAGGAAAGAATGTTAAGAAAAGTGAAAGAAAAAGGGTGAACGCATATATATATATGTAATCACATTAATAAAGAAAAGAAAGATGAAAGAAAAGCAAAAGCTATGAATACGTATTTATACGAATGACTTTATAATAATGTTTACTTATGAAGTAAGAAAAGAATGTTTATATCTAAACGCATTAAACTAGAACTCACCAGCGTTAGCTGACTTTAGTATACATTTCAGGTAAAGGAAGAAAAGGTCGTGCGAGGGCGTGAAGGTTACCCGACACAAGACTGACATCCCACTTTTGTTTGTTAAGACAATGTTGTGTTTTTAATTGTTAAGACTTCCGCTGTTATGAAATGTAATTGAACGATGAATGTTTTTAATTTAAGTTCAGCATTTATGACTATGTTTATGAGTAAATCCAACAAGTGAGGTTACCCGAGAAAGGGGCCTTACAAGTTGGTATCAGAGCAATAGTTTGAGAGATTTAGACATCCCTAAATGTCTAGACTCAAACTGATTATGGGACCAACGCACGGATGTCAGTATGGGTAACCAACGCCAACGCCAGCACGGTAAGTAAGTAATGAAGTTAAGGCTCTTGCATAAGAATAGATACCATAACTTAGAACAAATAGATGCTAATGCCATGACTGATTTGAGGAGTTTTGAACCCGAAAAGCAATGTAAATTAGTAATCACAAACCGGTCACTGTAATTAAGAATTTACCTTGCTCGTACTGTTCCAAACTATGATCTGAAGAAATGACATTGATGTATTCCCTTTGTAACTATCAGGAAATTAAGAATTATGGCTGGGGGAGGAAGAACAGGACCTCGAGGTGGTCGCACTGGCCGACGAGGTAGACCTCCGCTGAACCCAAGATTTGAAGAAGAAGAGAGTGTGCACGCAGAGCACACAGAAAGTGTGCACGAAACAGAAGTGACCCCAATTAGGAACGACATTTCAGGGCCTATACAGTTGGAACCTGAAGTCAGGGATGCTATTGCCCGTGAAGTTGTGCTCACTTTGAGGAAGGTATTGCCTGACCTACTATCTGAGGCACTAAAGAAAAGCAAAGAAGAGGATGAAGGGAACGATGAAGAGAAAATTTATGACAGTGACGGGGATGAAGTAAAAGTGGTATCAAGCAACCGTGGGTGTACTTACAAAGGTTTCAAGGATGGAGACCCACCCAAGTTTGATGGCAGCAAGGATTCGGTGGCTACGCTTGAATGGATAGAGAGGATGAGTGCTGTAATCAACATTAGCGAGTGTCGACCCGACCAGGCTGTTAAATATGTTTCTCATTCTTTCACCAATGAGGCCCTAGGTTGGTGGAGGAACATGCAGAGGACAAAGTCCCCAAATGCTCTTGCAAGAATGACATGGGAAGAACTGAAAAAGCTGGTAATTCAAAAGTTCTGTCCCCAGAACGAAATTGATCGCGTGGAAAATGAATTCCTAAACCTTAAGGCTGGCAACAAGACACACCGCCAGTACACTTCTAGATTCAATGAGTTGGCTCAGCTAGTACCCCACCTGGTGGAGACAGAAGAGCGAATGATCAAGTATTATGTGAAGGGCCTACCTCAAAGGGTCCGTGTCCACGTGAAAGCCAACCTACCCTCGACCTTCGAGTCGGTAGTGAACCTCAGCGGAATCGTCTACGACGATTATGCCAATGAGGACCCACCAACAGAAACCCAAAAGAGAAAGTGGGAGAACCCGTCTAGAGGAACCGGGAGAGGGAATGTAACAACGGAAACTAAGAAGCCAAGGTTGGATGAATATGAAACTTGCAAGAAATGTGGAAGGCAACATCTTGGCGAATGTAAAATTGGCACCACCACATGCTATAAGTGCGGGAAGCCGGGGCACTTCTCCCGAGAATGTGTAAGAGACGTCAAGTGTCAAGTATGTGGATTGTTTGGACATTTGACAAAGAACTGCAGGAAGGCCGGCCAATCTGGTTCGGGAAAGGATAGGGAGCAGGAACAGCCTAAGGCAAGTACTCGTGCCTATGCCTTGACTGAGGAAGAAGCAAGAGGAAACCCTGATGTCGTATCAGGTACGTTTCTAGTAAATGATGAACATGCTGCTATTTTATTTGACTCTGGTGCTAGTAAAAGCTTCATATCAAATGCATTTAGTCGTAAATTGGATTGCACTATCAACACCATAGTAAAGGCCTTTAGCGTACAAACTGCCGTGGGTAAAAATTCGGCAGTATTCCAAGTAACAGAGGATTGCATCATAGAAATAGAGGGACATAAGTTTCCATCTAGATTATTCCTTCTTACCTTTGGAGGATTCGATATAGTATTGGGTATGGATTGGTTAGCTGCCAACGAAGCTCAAATCATATGCAAACGTAAGAGGGTACACCTAAAAGCTCCTAGCGGCAGTCCAATTACGGTTTATGGGGATTGGAATTGCACGATGCCAAACGTCATCTCGATGATCAAGGTCGAAAGTCACATGAGGCGCGGTTGCGAAGCTTATCTGGCATATGTTATTGATGATAGAATGAAAATGAAAGAACTCAAGAATGTACCCGTGGTGTGCAACTTTCCGAAAGTATTCCCTGAGGATCTACCTGGGTTACCACCCGATCGGGAAATAGAATTTCAGATTGATTTATTGCCAGGAGCTGAGCCCGTTGCCAAAGCCCCCTACCGATTGGCTCCGTCAGAAATGAAAGAATTGATGTCTCAACTAGAGGAACTAACAGAAAAAGGATTTATTAGACCGAGCATCTCACCATGGGGCGCTCCGGTACTATTTGTAAAGAAGAAGGACGGCAGTATGCGCATGTGCATTGACTACCGCGAACTGAACAAGAGGACAGTAAAGAACAAATACCCACTGCCCAGGATAGACGACCTTTTTGATCAACTACAAGGTGCGAGTTGGTTCTCAAAGATCGATCTTAGGTCGGGTTACCATCAGTTGAAAGTAAGAGAGGAAGACATACCAAAGACCGCGTTTCGCACGCGTTATGGGCATTATGAGTTTCTCGTGATGTCCTTCGGATTAACTAACGCACCAGCAGCGTTCATGGATTTGATGAATAGAGTATGTCGACCCATGTTGGATCGATCTGTGATAGTTTTTATAGACGACATACTGGTATATTCGAAAAACGAGGGTGATCACCACTGTCACCTAAGGGAGGTTCTGGAGGTGCTAAAGCAGGAAAAGTTGTATGCAAAATTCTCCAAATGCGCGTTCTGGCTTAGGGAAGTCCAATTCCTAGGTCATGTAATAAACCCAAACGGCATCATGGTGGATCCTGCAAAGATCGAGACAGTAAAGGAATGGAACATCCCAAGGACACCAACAGAGATACGAAGTTTTCTAGGATTGGCAGGCTACTATCGAAGGTTCATTCAAGATTTCTCAAGAATTGCCTCGCCACTAACCAAACTGACACGGAAGGAAGTAAAGTATGAATGGGGTCCAACCCAAAACAACGCGTTTGAGGAACTTAAGACACGATTAACTCAAGCTCCAGTCTTAACACTACCTGAGGGAAATGAAGACTTGGTAGTCTACTCTGACGCTTCAGGGCAAGGTTTAGGGTGCGTACTCATGCAAAGAGGAAAGGTAATTGCTTATGCATCGCGGCAACTAAAGATTCACGAGGTTAACTACCTAACACACGATCTAGAATTAGCAGCAGTAGTTTTCGCGTTGAAAATATGGAGGCACTATCTGTATGGAGTTAAATGCACCATTTACTCCGATCACAAAAGCCTGAGGTACTTTTTCGAACAAAAGGAATTAAACATGAGACAAAGAAGGTGGTTAGAGCTACTGAAAGACTATGACTGTGAGATATTGTACCATCCGGGCAAGGCAAACGTAGTGGCCGACGCTTTAAGTAGAAAGGAAGAATCGGCACCTATCCGGATCAAAGCGTGTCAGCTGATTATAACACCAGATTGGATGGGTGAAATAGCAAAAGCACAAGATGAAGCGCTGTTAGAAAGAAATGTGAAACGAGAAAGAATAGTAGGACAACAAGGGAACTTGGATGCAAATGCATACGGTGTACGAACTAGGTTTGGCCGAATGTGGATACCTAAGATTGGCGAGCTTAGAGCCAAAATACTTGATGAGGCCCATAAGTCTCGCTATTCTATCCACCCCGGGACAAACAAAATGTATCAAGACTTGAAGAAAGAATACTGGTGGCCTGGCATGAAGAATGATGTGACCGAGTACGTGAACAAGTGCCTAACGTGTTCACTAGTTAAGGCCGAGCACCAGAAACCATGCGGTAAAATGCAGCCTTTGCTAATACCAGAATAGAAGTGGGAGGAGATCACAATAGACTTCATTACCAAGCTACCGCGAACAGCTAAAGGCAATGACACCATTTGGGTGATCGTCGACCGCTTGACAAAGAGTGCTCACTTCTTGCCAATACGTGAGACTTCTTCGTCTGAAAAGCTAGCAGAAGTATTTATCAAGGAAATTGTGAGCAGACATGGTATGCCACTGTCAATTGTGTCCGACAGGGATACTAGATTCACATCCAGATTTTGGAAGAAATTCAACGAAGCGATGGGCACTAGACTGAACATCAGCACCGCTTACCACCCTCAGACCGATGGTCAATCTGAAAGAACCATTCAGACCTTGGAGGACATGCTCCGGGCCTATATCATTGACTTCGGTGGGAGTTGGGACAACCATCTACCATTGGCAGAATTTTCATATAACAACAGCTATCACTCAACCATTGGCATGCCGCCATTTGAAATGTTGTATGGAAGGAGATGTAGGACCCCAGTTTGTTGGGGGGAAATTGGACAAAAGGATTTCGCAAGTCTCGAAGTGGTCAAAGCTACTTCCGAGAAATTTGATCAAATAAAGGCTCGAATGAAAGCCGCAAAAGACAGACAGAAATCATACGCGGATAAGAGAAGAAGGGATTTGGAGTTTCAAGTAGGGGATATGGTACTATTGAAAGTGTCTCCGTGGAAAGGAATCATTCGATTCAGGAAGCGTGGCAAACTAAGTCCAAGGTTTGTCGGGCCTTTCAAGATTTTAGCGAGAGTGGGTCAAGTTGCTTACAGACTCGACCTACCCGTTGAGCTTAATGGAATACACCCTACGTTCCACGTGTCCCACTTACGCAAGTGCCTAGCTGACGACACAGCTCACATACCTTACGACGAGATCGAAGTGGATAATAGTCTGAATTATGTAGAGGAACCAATAGCCATTCTTGACCGAGCTGAAAAACAACTACGCAATAAGTCGATACCGTTAGTCAAGATACAATGGAAGCACAGAAAAGGGTCAGAAGCTACATGGGAAAAGGAAGACGAGATGAGGGGACTATACCCTAAATTGTTTAACGTATGAACAGTTTCGAGGACGAAACCTCTTTAAGGAGGGTAGACTTGTAACATCCCAAAAATAATAAAACGAATAAACATAACGAGACCAGTGATTTAGTCGGAACATTTAAACAAAAAGAGAGCGGGCCTGGGCCCGGCTTCAATGGGCCGAGGGAAGCCCATTGCACATAAGAGGCAAGGCAGCCCTCTTCCCTGCTCATTTCCCCAACTCACGCAGCTTTTAGAGAGAGAAAGGAGAGCTCGGGTCTAGAGAGAGAAAGTGACGGATCAACTCGGGAATTCAGGAGAACGTTGCTGCTGTTCCCGTGAGCAAAACCTCCGAATCAGAATTACAATCCAGGTAACGATTCGATCACATTATGAGTTTTTGTTCGTTTTGGGAAGTTTCGAGTTTTGGCTAAAAGATAACGATTTTACGGATGAAACTTGAAAGTGAACTTAGGTATAGCATCTAGAATGAAAAACGAACGTTTTGATCAAAGAAAATTTAGATATCGACATGATCAGATTCGCATGCAGAACATTCGGATTTTTGGGGAAGGCGATAAGTGCAGACCCATCGAAACTACTTAGTTTCGATATGTGCAGGTCCATCGAAACTACTTAGTTTCGATATGTGCAGACCTATCGAAACTACCCAGTTTCGATATATGCAGACCCAATCGAAACTACTATAGTTTCGATATGAGCCCCCGATCCGAAGCTAAGATAATACATAAGTTACTTATCGAAACTACCTATCGAAACTACCTATCGAAACTACTTATCGAAACTACCAAGTTTCGACATAAGCAGCCTATCGAAACTACCTATCGAAACTACCAAGTTTCGACAGGAACAACCTATCGAAACTACCAAGTTTCGATATAAGCTAATCAATCGAAACTACTAGGTTCAAGCATAGTAATGTCTAGTGTCATCTAGGAGCACTACCTTATGTATATGACTTTATTATACAGATCGTGAGTGACACTAGTGAAGCAGTAGCCAGCTAAGTGTATTACAGAAACTACTCATCTGGTGAGTTCTATGTGCCCCCTTCTAAGTTATGTGCAAATGATTTATAAATGTTTTGGGGCTGAAGTGTATACACTAAATGAATAAATGAAATGAATGTCAATGTGATCATACGTGATATATTATGGTATATGTGTAGATACATATGAATGCGAATAATGAATTACGAACAAAGAACGACACGTATGTTTGCAAAGAATGAATGAATGAATGGTATAACGTAAATAAATGAAACCTTGCTTTATAAATATATATTGCATGCGAAGAATGTAAGTATACGTTATGGACGGAAACGAAGCTAACGACTACTACGGTAGACGGACGACCACTTGACTATTATGCAGCTAGAGAAGGAAGTCTAGAAAGGTAGACTAAATAAAGGCCACTACGGTGGAGTAAGTCGCTAAATCAATATTCGGCTGTATAATTAGTTCAAGTGGGAAACGGATGCCTTATGGCAGACGGGCGAATATGACGGACTACGACGGTAGGACGGTTAAGACGGACGGCCGAAGGTTGGCCGGACGGAAAAGTTAAGGCGGACGGTTTCTAGGACCGGAGGAGTAAAAGGGCTACGACGGTAGCTTAAGGGCGTATGTCTTTGTGACATACGCAGTAAAAGACGGGTTGATCACCCTTATGTGTATGACCAATAAATGGTAAAGAAAGTAAAGGTGAATGCATGTATATGTAATCACGTAAGAAAGATAAGGAAAGAATGTTAAGAAAAGTGAAAGAAAAAGGGTGAACGCATATATATATATGTAATCACATTAATAAAGAAAAGAAAGATGAAAGAAAAGCAAAAGCTATGAATACGTATTTATACGAATGACTTTATAATAATGTTTACTTATGAAGTAAGAAAAGAATGTTTATATCTAAACGCATTAAACTAGAACTCACCAGCGTTAGCTGACTTTAGTATACATTTCAGGTAAAGGAAGAAAAGGTCGTGCGAGGGCGTGAAGGTTACCCGACACAAGACTGACATCCCACTTTTGTTTGTTAAGACAATGTTGTGTTTTTAATTGTTAAGACTTCCGCTGTTATGAAATGTAATTGAACGATGAATGTTTTTAATTTAAGTTCAGCATTTATGACTATGTTTATGAGTAAATCCAACAAGTGAGGTTACCCGAGAAAGGGGCCTTACAAGTTGGTATCAGAGCAATAGTTTGAGAGATTTAGACATCCCTAAATGTCTAGACTCAAACTGATTATGGGACCAACGCACGGATGTCAGTATGGGTAACCAACGCCAACGCCAGCACGGTAAGTAAGTAATGAAGTTAAGGCTCTTGCATAAGAATAGATACCATAACTTAGAACAAATAGATGTTAATGCCATGACTGATTTGAGGAGTTTTGAACCCGAAAAGCAATGTAAATTAGTAATCACAAACCGGTTACTGTAATTAAGAATTTACCTTGCTCGTACTGTTCCAAACTATGATCTGAAGAAATGATATTGATGTATTCCCTTTGTAACTATCAGGAAATTAAGAATTATGGCTGGGGGAGGAAGAACAGGACCTCGAGGTGGTCGCACTGGCCGACGAGGTAGACCTCCGCTGAACCCAAGATTTGAAGAAGAAGAGAGTGTGCACGCAGAGCACACAGAAAGTGTGCACGAAACAGAAGTGACCCCAATTAGTAACGACAGTCCAGGGCCTATACAGTTGGAACCTGAAGTCAGGGATGCTATTGCCCGTGAAGTTGTGCTCACTTTGAGGAAGGTATTGCCTGACCTACTATCTGAGGCACTAAAGAAAAGCAAAGAAGAGGATGAAGGGAACGATGAAGAGAAAATTTATGACAGTGACGGGGATGAAGTAAAAGTGGTATCAAGCAACCGTGGGTGTACTTACAAAGGTTTCAAGGATGGAGACCCACCCAAGTTTGATGGCAGCAAGGATTCGGTGGCTTCGCTTGAATGGATAGAGAGGATGAGTGCTGTAATCAACATTAGCGAGTGTCGACCCGAACAGGTTGTTAAATATGTTGCTCATTCTTTCACCAATGAGGCCCTAGGTTGGTGGAGGAACATGCAGAGGACAAAGTCCCCAAATGCTCTTGCAAGAATGACATGGGAAGAACTGAAAAAGCTGGTAATTCAAAAGTTCTGTCCCCAGAACGAAATTGATCGCGTGGAAAATGAATTCCTAAACCTTAAGGCTGGCAACAAGACACACCGCCAGTACACTTCTAGATTCAATGAGTTGGCTCAGCTAGTACCCCACCTGGTGGAGACAGAAGAGCGAATGATCAAGTATTATGTGAAGGGCCTACCTCAAAGGGTCCGTGTCCACGTGAAAGCCAACCTACCCTCGACCTTCGAGTCGGTAGTGAACCTCAGCGGAATCGTCTACGACGATTATGCCAATGAGGACCCACCAACAGAAACCCAAAAGAGAAAGTGGGAGAACCCGTCTAGAGGAACCGGGAGAGGGAATGTAACAACGAAAACTAAGAAGCCAAGGTTGGATGAATATGAAACTTGCAAGAAATGTGGAAGGCAACATCTTGGCGAATGTAAAATTGGCACCACCACATGCTATAAGTGCGGGAAGCCGGGGCACTTCTCCCGAGAATGTGTAAGAGACGTCAAGTGTCAAGTATGTGGATTGTTTGGACATTTGACAAAGAACTGCAGGAAGGCCGGCCAATCTGGTTCGGGAAAGGATAGGGAGCAGGAACAGCCTAAGGCAAGTACTCGTGCCTATGCCTTGACTGAGGAAGAAGCAAGAGGAAACCCTGATGTCGTATCAGGTACGTTTCTAGTAAATGATGAACATGCTGCTATTTTATTTGACTCTGGTGCTAGTAAAAGCTTCATATCAAATGCATTTAGTCGTAAATTGGATTGCACTATCAACACCATAGTAAAGGCCTTTAGCGTACAAACTGCCGTGGGTAAAAATTCGGCAGTATTCCAAGTAACAGAGGATTGCATCATAGAAATAGAGGGACATAAGTTTCCATCTAGATTATTCCTTCTTACCTTTGGAGGATTCGATATAGTATTGGGTATGGATTGGTTAGCTGCCAACGAAGCTCAAATCATATGCAAACGTAAGAGGGTACACCTAAAAGCTCCTAGCGGCAGTCCAATTACGGTTTATGGGGATTGGAATTGCACGATGCCAAACGTCATCTCGATGATCAAGGCCGAAAGTCACATGAGGCGCGGTTGCGAAGCTTATCTGGCATATGTTATTGATGATAGAATGAAAATGAAAGAACTCAAGAATGTACCCGTGGTGTGCAACTTTCCGGAAGTATTCCCTGAGGATCTACCTGGGTTACCACCCGATCGGGAAATAAAATTTCAGATTGATTTATTGCCAGGAGCTGAGCCCGTTGCCAAAGCCCCCTACCGATTGGCTCCGTCAGAAATGAAAGAATTGATGTCTCAACTAAAGGAACTAACAGAAAAAGGATTTATTAGACCGAGCATCTCACCATGGGGCGCTCCGGTACTATTTGTAAAGAAGAAGGACGGCAGCATGCGCATGTGCATTGACTACCGCGAACTGAACAAGAGGACAGTAAAGAACAAATACTCACTGCCCAGGATAGACGACCTTTTTGATCAACTACAAGGTGCGAGTTGGTTCTCAAAGATCGATCTTAGGTCGGGTTACCATCAGTTGAAAGTAAGAGAGGAAGACGTACCAAAGACCGCGTTTCGCACGCGTTATGGGCATTATGAGTTTCTCGTGATGTCCTTCGGATTAACTAACGCACCAGCAGCGTTCATGGATTTGATGAATAGAGTATGTCGACCCATGTTGGATCGATCTGTGATAGTTTTTATAGACGACATACTGGTATATTCGAAAAACGAGGGTGATCACCACTGTCACCTAAGGGAGGTTCTGGAGGTGCTAAAGCAGGAAAAGTTGTACGCAAAATTCCCCAAATTTTTGGAAGAAATGTGGAAGAAATGGATAAGAGCAGGAGGCAAAAGAGGGACAGATGAGTTCGCAATAATTCCCCAAATTTTTGGCTGGTCGGTTGATGGGCCCAATATAATATACATATATTAATATCATCACTTTGGCTATTGGGTTTATCAAGCAACTTGCAAAAGCTTCATTTGGTGGAGTTTGATGACAATGTCACAAATGATCTTCCAAGTTGTCGATTTTATCTTATATGACACATTGATTGGTAATTTATATATAATAAAATAATTATAAATATGTTTTTACCTAATTATGTGACTGGGACAGAGGAGAAGGTGGAATACGATAAATGAATAAAAAAAATAAGAAAAAGAAAGGAATGTCGGTATTTAATCTAATAATTGAAAACTAAATACATCCCCCCAGCCTAACCTAACCTTATAGTTTCCGTTTCTTACACGGAAAGTAACATCAACTACCACCGACCTCCGCAGCCCTTTTTTGTTTGTTATGGTTGTCAAAGCGGCAAATAATTAATTTAACACAACTCCGCCGTCAACGTGTAAATTTTCAAACCATTGTACTCTATTTAACTATTTATCATCGGACAAATGCTTTAAAGAATCTGATTAATAAACGAGTGGGCACTCTCTGATACATGCGTATATTTTAAATACTAAAGTGTTATTCTTGTTACTATGAATGAGTGATTTTAGTCATTTTTATTTTAAAATAATTGTCTTTTCATCACTGACTTTTCAAATGTAGTCATTTTCAACCAACTAACTAATTCTGTTTACATTTTAACGTTACATCAAGGGTGGGTTTGAACTTTATAGATTAAAATATAACTAAATTACTGTAACACCCTTAATTGGAACACCAATTATTAAAAATATTAAACACACGCTGAAGCTTTTGTCCCAGAAATTTTATTTTATTTTTTATTTTTTATTTTTTTAACCTTTGCGTACCGCGAAGACCCAGGGTATCCCTTTCGCGTACCGCAAGGAAACCCCAGTTAAAACCTGTCCGGGAGAATTGTAATATCCAGTTAGTTTCCGACGTACCACTGTTTGGTTAAAAAGAAAATTTCCAGATGTAAACCGTACATTTTGAGAAAGGATAAACATATTTGGTGGATTTAAATCTTAATAAAACAAATATGCAAATTTGTGAATTTAAATCTTATTTAGAATCTATTTTTCCCTTTTTGCTAATAAATGCTAATTGTTTTGAAATACATTACGTATATATACCTTATAAAAATGGCAACACTTTATAGAGTTTATAATTTCGGTTATGTAAACAATATAGTTTACGAACTTTATTATTAATGTGTAAATGTCATAAACTATTTTATAGAAATTATAAAATAATAAAAACTTATAAAACTCTCCTCATTTTATATAAATATATATATATATATATATATATACATTTAGATCGTTTTATAAACTTCAGGGACTGAAACTGTCATCCTTAAAACCGATTTCAAACCAAAAATCCAAGTTTTAATATAAAATAATAAAAACTGAAACTTCAGGGGCCTGTTTGCAATAAGCCGAAACTTCCAAACCCAGATTTTCAGTCGTGGGTTCGAGTCCCGCGACGCCCGGTTTTCTCCCCCTTTCGCCCGAAATCACGATTTTCGACCAGGTTCACTGAACCTCGGGTTCGTCCCTCGCGTGCGACCAGTCCCCAAGGCACCATGATGATCAACCTCGATCGAGGCATGGTGTGGAGTGTGAATTACCTCCGAACGGCCCAACCACCCGCCTCGACCCGTTCGCGCAATTAATGCCAAAATTGGCTATAAATAGCGACTCCCTCTGCTCATAAACATCATCCCTAACCTCTCTCCACTACCCATTCCATCAATCCGAAGCCACATTGCCGGAATTGAAAACGCGACCGCCGACGAGGACCTCAAACCCGTTCTCCCTCGATCCTGTATCTTTTCAGGTAAACTCGATGGCCAAAACGATCGAAATCTTGCATAGATCAAAAGCCCTCTGTTTAATTTCATTAACAGAGGGCTAATCAATGTGTATCGATTGGATTTGGGATTCTAGGGTTCTTACGGTTTAGGGATGAGGGTGGGGTTGGGTTTAAAATAATTCGCCTCTGGATATTACTCAAACAAGTCCACTGGTCCAGCGGTTTACGTATGTGTGTGTGCAAGTGTGACCGGCCAGGTCGGGTGTTCGAATCCGGCCGGCTGGCGTTTCTGTTTTAGATTTTTTTTGCACACTTTTAATCAGTTTTAAAAACTTCTGTTATTTTTATAAAATATGTTGAATGTTTATAAACTCAAAGTCACTTTTTATTTTTGTTTCCCTTATTGGAAAACCTTTCAACCAAATAAAACCAAGTTTAAAACTATAAAAATATAATGTTTAATATTAGTTTTAAATTTCTAAAATCTATAAAACAACCCTAAACTGATATAAAACCTAAATACTCGACAGAGAATTTTTGTAATGTTTACAAAACGTATATCCTCATTTAGGTATTCGACACCTATAAACTTGAACGTCTTATAAAATGTTTTAGAATTAGAACAAAATTAAACTTAAAACTTATTTATTTATTTTGTAAACAGAAAATAAATATACATTATTTAGTTAGACTTACAAAGAATTTCTAAATATTACTTAGAATAGTTATTATTTTGTCTTTAAATAATTATTACATTGTCTTTAAATAATTATTACTTTACCTTTAAATAATTATTACTTCGTCTTTAAATAATTATTACCTTGTCTTTAGATAATTATGACTGTATCTTTAAATAATTATCTTCTCTATTTTTGAATTGTTATTGAGAATTATTCACTTGGGTAATTATTATTGACCCGTGATAATTATTCTTTTAGATAACTACTATTTTAAATAATTCTTAAAACCTTGTAAATAATTATTTAATAACCTCGAACACTTAATTATCCATTACTCAAATTATATTTTATGAAACTAGTTAAAACATGGTTAACTAAAACTTACTACCACTTAAACGTTATAGCACAAACACCCCCATCTTTCCCATTTGGAACCCTAGTCAAATCCTAAATCTTAAATCTTTGTCCTACATCCGGTAATCGGTCCTTAAACTTTATACTTGTCAATTAGGCTTGTAATGAGGATAACTTTCCTCAAGGCTTCATTACATTTAACACTTGTTGGATACTCTTACATCCTTCAAAATGTGAGTATACTTAGCCCCTTTTGTTTTGTTTTTGTTTTATAAACTTGGGGTGAAACATGTTCAAACCTTTTAGACTTATACAATTCAAACTTAACTATGTTTACATGTCTTCTATGTGTTCTATGCTTTGAGACTTGCATGATTAAATTAAACTTAAAACTAGCATGTTCATTAACTTTGGCCGAGCCTATAGTAACAGTGATAGATCTATTGTATTTGACCAATCCACCTTGATTGACCCTTCGAGGGGAGCCCTTGGTGATTGTTACTGAAACTTATACTTAAAACTTATACTTTAAACTTATAAGGATAACCTTCGGGTTATGCCTAAACTTGGTTGGAGGTTTAACGTGCAAAATGTTTAACTTGCTTGATTCTCACATTTATGCTTAGATACATTAATCATAGTGAATTGTAAAACTTTTAAAGACTTTTGTTAAACAGTGTCAAAACCTTCGTATCTCACCAACTATTTTTAGGTGACGGTTACTTAACATGTTTCAGGTGCACAAGAGTGAGGCTTATCTATGAAAAAGTAGGATGCTTAGACTTAGAAAGATCATCAAGAATTAATCTTATGTTTACTTTCTGTTGAACAATATGTTATTTTTGCTATGTTAAACTCTTTAAATCAGTAATGAAATATTTCAATATTATTAGTCACCCTTGTGCTTTTGAACAACCGTGTCCGCCCCGACGTATAATCCGCCGTCGGTTGGGGTGTGACAAGAATCTCCGGAAGCACGTTGCAAATCTATGGTGAAAAACCATCAAGCGGTCTAAAACTCATGTCTTGTACCGCAGCCCGTAAGTATCTACGGAAGAATTACGTGGCATTTCTAGCAAACGTCGTGGAAAAGAAAGGGAAGGGAAAGAACATCCAAGACATCCGTGAGTTCCCCGAAGTGTTTCCTGAAGACTTACCAGGCCTTCATCCCATACGTCAAGTTGAATTCAGGATCGACCTCATTCCAGGGGCAAACCCTGTAGCTAAATCACCGTACCGCCTTGCACCTTCGAAGATGCAAGAACTAGCAAGTCAACTTCAAGAGCTTTCTGAAAAAGGATTTATTCGCCCTAGCGTCTCCCCTTGGGGAGCACCTGTCCTGTTCGTCAAGAAGAAAGATGGGTCCTTTCGTATGTGCATTGATTATCGTGAACTTAATAAGCTTACCGTCAAGAATCGTTACCCGTTACCCAGAATTGACGACCTTTTTGATCAACTCCAAGGTTCTACAAGTTTTTCCAAAATCGACCTTCGTTCTGGCTACCATCAACTTCGTGTCCTTGAGGAGGATATTCCAAAAACAGCCTTTCGTACAAGATATGGCCACTATGAGTTCATGGTTATGCCTTTCGGCTTAACTAACGCACCCGCGATATTCATGGACTTGATGAATCGTGTGTGTAGGCCGTACCTGGACAAATTCGTAATTGTTTTCATCGACGACATCTTAATCTACTCAAAAACTAAAAAGGATCACGAGGAACACCTACGGTTAGTGTTAGACCTCTTAAAGAAGGAAGCCCTGTTCGCCAAATTTTCCAAGTGTGAGTTTTGGCTAAATGAAGTCCAATTCTTGGGTCATATAGTCAATGAGAAAGGAATTCATGTAGATCCTGCGAAGATAGAGGCAGTGAAAAACTGGAAAGCTCCAAAGACCCCTACTGAAATCCGTTCATTCCTTGGACTAGCTGGCTACTACCGACGTTTCATTTCTAACTTCTCGAAAGTTGCGGTGCCCCTCACAGCCTTAACCCATAAAGGAAAGCCTTACGAGTGGGGACCAAAACAAGAAGAAGCCTTTCAAACTCTCAAGCAAAAGCTTTGTGACGCTCCAATCTTGACCCTTCCCGAGGGTAACGATGATTTCGTGGTTTACTGTGATGCATCCAACCAAGGTCTCGGTTGTGTCCTTATGCAACGAGGCAAGGTTATTGCTTACGCGTCAAGGAAACTCAAAATTCATGAAAAGAATTACACAACGCATGACCTCGAGTTAGGTGCAGTTGTCTTCGCTTTCAAAATCTGGCGACACTACCTCTATGGTACAAAGTGTGTGGTTTTCACGGACCACAAAAGCCTTCAGCATATTTTTAATAAAAAAGAACTCAACATGAGGCAACGTCGTTGGGTAGAACTACTTAACAACTACGACTGCGACATTCGTTATCAAACTGGAAAGGCAAATGTTGTAGCCGATGCCTTGAGTCGGAAGGAACACACCATGTTACATTGTGTGAGAGTTCAAAACGACATCCAAATCCGCATCCTCGAAGCACAACACCTTTCGGTCACCGAAGGGAAGTTGTACGAAGAAATAGCGTGCGGAGCTGAGCTCCAATTAGAGACTAAGCCCAACGGCTTACTCTATTTTCTGAACCGTATCTGGATTCCTGATCGTGATGACCTTCGTACTATCATTATGAACGAAGCTCATAAAACCCGCTATTCGGTCCATCCCGGTGCAGACAAAATGCACAAGGATCTCCGCCACCAATATTGGTGGCCTGGTATGAAGAAAGACATTGCATTATACGTAGCAAAGTGCCTCACTTGCTCCAAGGTTAAAGCCGAGCACCAACGTCCGTCTGGCCTTCTAGAACAACCCGAGATTCCTGTATGGAAGTGGGAGTGTATAGCTATGGACTTCATTACCAAACTACCTCGTACCACTCACGGTCATGACAGCATCTGGGTAATCGTTGACCGACTAACTAAATCCGCACACTTCTTGCCTATCCGTGAGGATTATGGAGTCGAGAAGTTAGCTCGAATTTACATTAATGAAATAGTTAGTCGTCACGGTGTGCCTCTTAACATTATATCTGATCGTGACGGTCGTTTCACTTCCCGTTTCTGGCAATCCTTACAACCCGCTCTTGGTACACAGTTAAATCTCAGCACAACATACCATCCTTAAACCGATGGTCAATCCGAAAGAACCATACAGACTTTGGAAGACATGCTTCGGGCATGCGTCATTGACTTCGGTGGTAACTGGGATTCGCACCTACCGTTGATTGAATTCTCTTACAATAATAGTTACAACACAAGCATCAACATGACACCTTTTGAAGCCCTTTATGGTCGTAAGTGTCGTTCCCCTGTTTGTTGGAACGAGTTTGGTGAATCACAAATCACCGGACCTGAACTAATCCAAGAGACATCAGACAAGGTCCTTCGTATTCGTGATAATCTTCTAGCAGCTAGAAGTCGGAAAAAGAGTTATGCCGACAAGCGTTGAAAACCTTTAGAGTTTCAGGTCGGTGATCTCGTACTCCTCAAGGTATCACCTTGGAAAGGAGTAGTTCGTTTCGGAAAGAAAGGAAAGCTAGCCCCTCGTTTTGTGGGCCCTTTTAAAATTCTCGAAAGGATCGGAAAGGTGGCCTACAAACTTGAACTACCCGAAAGCCTTAGCAACGTTCATCCAACTTTCCACATCTCTAACCTCAAGAAATGTCTTGCCGATGAGAACCTTCACATACCTCTCGATGAAGTACGCATTGACGACACTATGCACTTTGTAGAGAAACCCGTGGAGATCATGGATCGTGAAGTCAAGCAGCTCAAGCGTAGTCGTATTCCTATAGTCAAAGTGCGTTGGGAGTCTAAATGTGGCCCAGAGTTTACTTGGGAACGTGAAGACCAGATGAAAGTCAAGTACCCGCAACTTTTCTCTGAACCCTCCTCTTAAATTTCGGGACGAAATTTCCTAAAGTAGGGGAGACTGTAATATCCAGTTAGTTTCCGATGTACCACTGTTTGGTTAAAAAGAAATTTTCCAGTTGTAAACCGTACATTTTGAGAAAGGATAAACATATTTGGTGGATTTAAATCTTAATAAAACAAATATGCAAATTTGTGAATTTAAATCTTATTTAGAATCTATTTTTCCCTTTTTGCTAATAAATGCTAATTGTTTTGAAATACATTACGTATATATACCTTATAAAAATGGCAACACTTTATAGAGTTTATAATTTCGGTTATGTAAACAATATAGTTTACGAACTTTATTATTAATGTGTAAATGTCATAAATTATTTTATAGAAATTATAAAATAATAAAAACTTATAAAACTCTCCTCATTTTATATAAATATATATATATATATACATTTAGATCGTTTTATAAACTTCAGGGACTGAAACTGTCATCCTTAAAACCGATTTCAAACCAAAAATCCAAGTTTTAATATAAAATAATAAAAACTGAAACTTCAGGGGCCTGTTTGCAATAAGCCGAAACTTCCAAACCCAGATTTTCAGTCGTGGGTTCGAGTCCCGCGACGCCCGGTTTTCTCCCCCTTTCGCCCGAAATCACGATTTTCGACCAGGTTCACTGAACCTCGGGTTCGTCCCTCGCGTGCGACCAGTCCCCAAGGCACCATGATGATCAACCTCGATCGAGGCATGGCGTGGAGTGTGAATTACCTCCGAACGGCCCAACCACCCGCCTCGACCCGTTCGCGCAATTAATGCCAAAATTGGCTATAAATAGCGACTCCCTCTGCTCATAAACATCATCCCTAACCTCTCTCCACTACCCATTCCATCAATCCGAAGCCACATTGCCGGAATTGAAAACGCGACCGCCGACGAGGACCTCAAACCCGTTCTCCCTCGATCCTGTATCATTTCAGGTAAACTCGATGGCCAAAACGATCGAAATCTTGCATAGATCAAAAGCCCTCTGTTTAATTTCATTAACAGAGGGCTAATCAATGTGTATCGATTGGATTTGGGATTCTAGGGTTCTTACGGTTTAGGGATGAGGGTGGGGTTGGGTTTAAAATAATCCGCCTCTGGATATTACTCAAACAAGTCCACTGGTCCAGCGGTTTACGTATGTGTGTGTGCAAGTGTGACCGGCCAGGTCGGGTGTTCGAATCCGGCCGGCTGGCGTGTCTGTTTTAGATTTTTTTTGCACACTTTTAATCAGTTTTAAAAACTTCTGTTATTTTTATAAAATATGTTGAATGTTTATAAACTCAAAGTCACTTTTTATTTTTGTTTTCCTTATTGGAAAACCTTTCAACCAAATAAAACCAAGTTTAAAACTATAAAAATATAATGTTTAATATTAGTTTTAAATTTCTAAAATCTATAAAACAACCCTAAACTGATATAAAACCTAAATACTCGACAGAGAATTTTTGTAATGTTTACAAAACGTATATCCTCATTTAGGTATTCGACACCTATAAACTTGAACGTCTTATAAAATGTTTTAGAATTAGAACAAAATTGAACTTAAAACTTATTTATTTATTTTGTAAACAGAAAATAAATATACATTATTTAGTTAGACTTACAAAGAATTTCTAAATATTACTTAGAATAGTTATTATTTTGTCTTTAAATAATTATTACCTTGTCTTTAAATAATTATTACTTTACCTTTAAATAATTATTACTTCGTCTTTAAATAATTATTACCTTGTCTTTAGATAATTATGACTGTATCTTTAAATAATTATCTTCTCTATTTTTGAATTGTTATTGAGAATTATTCACTTGGGTAATTATTATTGACCCGTGATAATTATTCTTTTAGATAACTACTATTTTAAATAATTCTTAAAACCTTGTAAATAATTATTTAATAACCTCGAACACTTAATTATCCATTACTCAAATTATATTTTATGAAACTAGTTAAAACATGGTTAACTAAAACTTACTACCACTTAAACGTTATAGCACAAACACCCCCATCTTTCCCATTTGGAACCCTAGTCAAATCCTAAATCTTAAATCTTTGTCCTACATCCGGTAATCGGTCCTTAAACTTTATACTTGTCAATTAGGCTTGTAGTGAGGATAACTTTCCTCAAGGCTTCATTACATTTAACACTTGTTGGATACTCTTACATCCTTCAAAATGTGAGTATACTTAGCCCCTTTTGTTTTGTTTTTGTTTTATAAACTTGGGGTGAAACATGTTCAAACCTTTTAGACTTATACAATTCAAACTTAACTATGTTTACATGTCTTCTATGTGTTCTATGCTTTGAGACTTGCATGATTAAATTAAACTTAAAACTAGCATGTTCATTAACTTTGGTCGAGCCTATAGTAACAGTGATAGATCTATTGTATTTGACCAATCCACCTTGATTGACCCTTCGGGGGGAGCCCTTGGTGATTGTTACTGAAACTTATACTTAAAACTTATACTTTAAACTTATAAGGATAACCTTCGGGTTATGCCTAAACTTGGTTGGAGGTTTAACGTGCAAAATGTTTAACTTGCTTGATTCTCACATTTATGCTTAGATACATTAATCATAGTGAATTGTAAAACTTTTAAAGACTTTTGTTAAACAGTGTCAAAACCTTCGTATCTCACCAACTATTTTTAGGTGACGGTTACTTAACATGTTTCAGGTGCACAAGAGTGAGGCTTATCTATGAAAAAGTAGGATGCTTGGACTTAGAAAGATCATCAAGAATTAATCTTATGTTTACTTTCTGTTGAACAATATGTTATTTTTGCTATGTTAAACTCTTTAAATCAGTAATGAAATATTTCAATATTATTAGTCAACCTTGTGCTTTTGAACAACCGTGTCCGCCCCGACGTATAATCCGCCGTCGGTTGGGGTGTGACAAGAATGGTTCTTCGTCACCCCTTCTTCGCGTACCGCGAAGACTCCAAAATTTGGCAGTCCGGCCTTCAAGTCTTCGCGTGTCGCGAAAGACCTTCCTCAGTCTTTCGCGTACCACGAAGAAGCCCAGTAAACAGAAAGTTTACCTTTCCTGCCCGGTTCCATACTTAGCCAAAATTTTAGCATTTTCACCAAATCAACTAGACACCAAAAATTCCCAACACCTGGGTATTTTACCAACATTCAACCAACATTTATATACACTTAAAAACTGTAATATCCAGTGTTTTTCCAACGTATCACTCTCTTATTTAGATTCCATTTCCCGATGTAACCTTTCTATTCCAAAGATAAATAAACGTATCGTTTGGTTGTTGATTAAAAGTCTAATTCTTAAATAAATATAAGACTAAAATATGGAAATATGTGTAAATAATAAATTTACGAATGTGAATACAATTTTTTTTTTCAAATTATAAAGACTATAAAATATTTCAAACTTAGAAAAAAAAAGGGGTTAAACTCACTGGATTTTTTTTATAAAGTCTAGGGGCTAAAACCGCCTTTTCTGAAACTTACCTTTAACAAAGAAACCCAGGTTTAAACATGAAATATAAAACAGTTGAAACTATAGGGACCTGTTGTGTCATTCACCCAAACCACAAACACCCAGAATCAGTCGTGGGTTCGAAACCCACAGCCTCCGTTTCTCGTCCCTTTTCACGCGAAAATCGCGATTTCGTCCAGGTTCACTGAACCTCGGGCTCGTCTCTCGCGTGCGACCCGTCTCCAAGGTGGAATGATGATCAATTTTGATCGAGGCCACGCATGGAGCCGGCATTTACTACGAGCGGCTCAACCACCCGCCCTTTTTCCATTCACGCATTTAATGCCAAAATTGGCTATATATACCGACTTCGGACCCTCAACAACAACACCCCAACATTCCATTACTCACCAATTTCACGAAACAAGTACCAGTTGCCTCGGTTTGGAGCCGCGACCGCCGACGAACCACCACAGTCCCGATCTCCCTCGTTTTCGCATCAATTCAGGTAAAATCGATGGTCAATCGACTCGAAATCCCTCAATAATCAAAAGCCCTCTGTTTAATTTCATTAACAGAGGGCTAATCAATACGCATTTGACAGATTTGGGTTCTAGGGTTCATGAGGGATTTAGGACAAAGCGGGGTTCTGTTTAAAACATTCTTTTTCGGTTATAATCAGCGAGCCCGTAGCCGGGGTGGTTTGTGTGTGTGTGCAAGGATCGACCCGGGGCAGGTCGGGTGTTCGAACCCGGCCGGCTGAGTTTTTGATTTCGAATTCTTTTATACACTTTTAATTAGTTTTAAAAATTCCTTTTATTTTTATAAAATCGGTTATGTTTTTATAAACTTAAAACTGATATTTATTTACACTTTTGTTCCAGAAAACATTTTTTATTAATAAAAAGAAAGGAGATTTAGCTAAAACTTATTAAATCTTTAAGGATGTTTATAAAAAAACTTATGAAATAACTCCAAATTATGTTAGGGAATTAGGAAACTTATTATTTTCTTTCATATGATAAATAAAATATGTTGTGGTAAGAATTAATATTATTTATAAACTTATAAATTAATTAAAAAAAATTATATAATATTATAAAATCCGAAATATCTATAAAAAAATACTATTACTTTAAAAATCAGAAATTTATACATTTTTACACTTTTATGAAATTAAAGTTAATTAAAGCAAATATAATTTTAATTGTTTAAAACAAAAAAAAAAACTAGAATACTCATTAAACTTAAAAACCTTACATGTATTTTAAATAGAGCATAAACTTATTTAAGAAACCATTGTTATGAACTTATAAAATGTGGTGCAAATAGTTAGAAACTTTTAAACAAACCATCTAAATATTAGAAAAATACTTACAAATTATTTTTATGCTTAACACTTTAAATAATTTCGTAAATCATTTATTTTCAAGACCACCTTTTTAAATAGTTATTATTCATACTCGATAACTATTTATTTAGAATAATCACCCGTTAATCTTTGATGATAAATCTTTTAGATAACCATTATTTTAAATAATTATTAAAAAAACCTTGTGAATAATTATTTACTAACCTTAATACTTATTTATCCATTACTCAAATTATATTTTATAAAACTAGTTAAAGCATGGTTAACTAAAACTTACTATCACTTAAACGTTATAGTACAATCATCCCCGTCTTCCCGTTTGGAACCCTAGTCAATCCTAAATCTTGAATTCTTGTCTTAGAGATCCTATGATCAATCCTTAAAGCGTTAGACTTGTCATTTAGGTTTGTTGTGAGGATAACTTTCCTCAAACGCTCCACTACAATTAACCTTTGTTGAGTACTCTTACACTCCACTCAAGGTGAGTATACTTAGCCCCTTTTTGTTTTGTTTTTTTTATTTTATAAACTTGGGGTGGAACATGTTCAAACTTTTTAGACTTATACAATTCAAACTTAACTATGTTTACATGTCTTCTACGTGTTTGAATGCTTTGAGACTTGCATGCTTAAATTAAACTTAATTCTAGCATGTTCATTAACTTTGGCCGAGCCTATAGTAACAGTGATAGATCTATTGTATTTGACCAATCCACCTTGATTGATTGACCCTTCGGGGGGAGCCCTTGGTGATTGTTACTGAAACTTATACTTGAAACTTATAAGGGTAATCTTCGGGTTATGCCTAAACTTGGTTGGAGGTTTGACGTGAACAATGTTTAACTTGCTTGATTCTCACATTTATACTTAGATGCATTAATCATAGTGAATTGTAAAACTTTTAAAGACCTTGTTAAACAGTGTCAAAACCTTCGTATCTCACCAACTATTTTTAGTTGACGGTTACTTAACATGTTTCAGGTGCACAAGAGTGAGGCTTATCTATGAAAACGTAGGATGCATGGACTTAGAAAGACCGTCAAGAATTGAACTTTTATTACTTTTCATGCTTGAACCTTATGTTATTTTTGTCATGTTGAACCCTTTAATTTATTAATGAAATATCGCAACTTTATTAGTTAACCTTGTGCTTTTGAACAACCGCGTCTGCCCCGACGTATAATCTGTCGTCGGTTGGGGTGTGATAGATTGGTATCAGAGCCTTGGTTATAGGGAATTAGGTTATTAGACACATGACCTAGACTATAACTTAGGATTCTCCATGACATGAGTCATCTCATGTACTTATTAGGAATCACTCCTCTATCCTACTCTCTAAACCCTATACATACTTATACTTGGAAAACTTACCACTACATCAAGTCTATATACTTAGGTTTCCAAACTAACTCCCGTCAAAAGTATTTGGGTTCTAAAATATGTATGAGAACTTGTGCGGACCGGAAGGGTGGATACCTGTATTCTAGGAAATTATGTCAAGGAAAGCATTTCGTACAAATCCAGATCAACTGTTGGACCCGTATGCTTTCCTGGGAATTCTTGGGATGAGTGCCACTTATAGGAATGCGCGACTTCTCTAACGTTTGAGAATTTAAACTACTTTTGATATGTCAAGGTACCTGTTTAGTAACATGAACTAAGTAGGCACCATCCAAAATCCTTGTACTTCATAACCTCATCCTATGATCCTTACCCTATTATTCTTACGTCCAAACTTTTTCATTTTATAGTATGCCTCCCCGTCGCAGCCGAAGCAGAGTCATGGCAACACTCATTGCCCAGCAGATGGCTAAGGTCCTACCTACCCTAGTCACTGAACTAAACCAAGCAGCGGCCAACAACAGTGCTAACTCTGGATCTCTCCAGTCAGGTTCAAACCCTCCGTGCACTTTCAAGCATTTCAACTCTTGCAATCCCGCCAAGTTCTTTGGGACTGAGGGAGCCACTAGCCTCCTCCAATGGTTTGAAAGCATGGACAGCACATATCTGAGCAGTGACTGCACGGATAACCTCAGGGTTCGTCATGTGTCAAGTGTCCTACAAAAGAGGGCATTAACCTGGTGGAACGGAGATAAACGAAATAGAGGTGCTGACGCTGCTATGTCACTGACCTGGGAAGAATTCAAGGAGCTAATGATCGAAGAATTTTGCCCGAGAAATGAAATGAAGAAACTCGAGGCTGAATTCTGGGATCTTGCCCAGGACAGTGGAGAGAATCTGGTGTATACAACCCGTTTCCATGAACTGAGTCTGCTAGTGCCACACATGGTTACCCCTCTGTCTCGGGGTATCGAAAAGTATATCAGTGGGCTACCGATGAAGATTCAGGACACGGTGTGGGGTCGGAACCCTGCCACCCTGGAAGACGCTATCCGTCTCTTTGCTACCCTGACGGATAATCACGTGAAGGCCGGAACCCTATTCAAAAAGGGCTCCAAGAAGCCCGTTGATACCTCTACTCCCGAGCCTCTCAAGACAGTTAAGACTGAACCCTCGTTCAATAAAAAGCGAAAGGTCAGGAACTATGCGGTAGTCACACCGGCAGCACCTTTGGCACAAGTCTACTACTTGCTTCGCCAACAAACCTCCAATGGCTCAGGGAAATCGTCCCAACGTCCCGGCACTACCAGCTTTGGCAAATGGTCGAGCATGTTTTGGATGTGGTGACCCAACCCACTTCCGTAACCAGTGCCCAAGGCTCGCAAATCCAAACCCAAACCCGGGAGCACGGGGACGTGCCTTTAACATCAACGCTAATGAAGCCCAAGCCAACGCAGAAGTAGTCAACGGTACGTTTCTAGTAAATCAACATTATGCTTTCGTTTTATTTGATACTGGTGCCGATAAGAGTTTCGTCTCTTTGGAGTTTGAGATATTACTGGCTAAAAACCGTTCTAAATTAGAAAAATCCATTACGGTAGAAGTAGCTGATGGAAATCCGGTAACTATTGACTCTGTTATCCGTGACTGCGTTCTTAACCTTAACGATCACGACTTTCAAATTAATCTCATCCCAATGCGTCTTGGAAGCTTCGACGTAATAATAGGCATGGATTGGTTAGCCGAACATCATGCAGAAATCATATGCTTTGAAAAATGCATCCGTATTCCCTTATCATCCGGAAGCACGTTGCAAATCTATGGTGAAAAACCATCAAGCGGTCTAAAACTCATGTCTTGTACCGCAGCCCGTAAGTATCTACGGAAGAATTATGTGGCATTTCTAGCAAACGTCGTGGAAAAGAAAGGGAAGGGAAAGAACATCCAAGACATCCCTGTCATCCGTGAATTTCCCGAAGTGTTTCCTGAAGACTTACCAGGCCTCCCTCCCATGCGTCAAGTTGAATTCAGGATCGACCTCATCCCAGGGGCAAACCCTGTAGCTAAATCACCGTACCGCCTTGCACCTTCAGAAATGCAAGAGCTAATAAGTCAGCTTCAAGAGCTTTCTGAAAAAGGATTTTTTTCGTCCTAGCGTCTCCCCTTGGGGAGCACCTGTCTTATTCGTCAAGAAGAAGGATAGATCCTTTCGTATGTGCATTGATTATCGTGAGCTTAATAAGCTTACCATCAAAAATCGTTATCCATTACCCAGAATTGACGACCTTTTTGATCAACTCCAAGGTTCTGCATGCTTTTCCAAAATCGACCTCCGTTCTGGCTACCATCAACTTCGTGTCCTTGAGGAGGATATTCCAAAAACAGCCTTTCGTACAAGATATGGCCACTATGAATTCATGGTTATGCCTTTCGGCTTAACTAATGCACCCGCGGTATTCATGGACTTAATGAACCGTGTGTGTAGGCCGTACCTGGACAAATTCGTAATTGTTTTCATCGACGACATCTTGATCTACTCAAAAACTAAAAAGGATTACGAGGAACACCTATGGTTGGTGTTAGACCTTTTAAAGAAGGAGACCTCGTTCGCCAAACTTTCCAAGTGTGAGTTTTGGCTAAATGAAGTCCAATTCTTTGGTCATATAGTCAATGAGAAAGGAATTCATGTAAATCCTGCAAAGATAGAAGCAGTGAAAAACTAGAAAGCTCCAAAGACCCCTACCGAAGTCCGTTCATTCCTTGGCCTAGCTGGCTACTACCGTCGTTTCATTTCTAACTTCTCGAAAGTTGCGGTGCCCCTCACAGCCTTAACCCATAAAGGAAAGCCTTACGAGTGGGGACCAAAACAAGAAGAAGCCTTTCAGACTCTCAAACAAAAACTTTGTGATGCTCCAATCTTGACCCTTCCTGAGGGTAATGATGACTTCGTAGTTTACTGTGATGCATCCAACCAAGGTCTCGGTTGTGTCCTTATGCAACGAGGCAAGGTTATTGCTTATGCGTCAAGGCAACTCAAAATCCATGAAAAAAATTATACAACGCACGAACTTGAGTTAGGTGCAGTTGTCTTAGCTCTAAAGATCTGGCGACACTACCTCTATGGTACAAAGTGTGTGGTTTTCACAGACCACAAGAGCCTTCAGCACATTTTTAATCAGAAGGAACTCAACATGAGGCAACGTCGTTGGGTAGAACTACTTAATGACTACGACTGCGACATTCGTTATCATCATGGGAAGGAGAATGTTGTAGCCGATGCCTTGAGCCGAAAGGAACACACCATGTTGCATTGTGTGTGAGTTCAGAACGATATCCAAATCCGCATCCTCGAAGCACAACACCTTTCGGTCACCGAAGGGAAGATGTACGAAGAAATGGCGTGCGGAGCTGACCTCCAATTAGAGACTAAGCCCAACGGCTTACTCTATTTCTTGAATCGTATCTGGATTCCTGATCGTGATGACCTTCGTACTATCATTATGAACGAAGCTCATAAAACCCGCTATTCGGTCCATCCTGGTGCAGACAAAATGCACAAGGATCTTCGTCACCAATACTGGTGGCCCGGTATGAAGAAAGACATTGTGTTATACGTAGCAAAGTGTCTCACTTGCTCCAAGGTTAAAGCCGAGCACCAACGTCCGTCTGGTCTTCTAGAACAACCAGAGATTCCCGTGTGGAAATGGGAGTGTATAGCGATGAATTTCATTACCAAGCTACCCCGTACCACTCATGGTCACGATAGCATTTGGGTGATCGTGGACCGACTAACTAAATCCGCACATTTCTTGCCTATCCGTGAGGATTATGGAGTCAAAAAATTGGCTCGGATATACGTTTATGAAATAATTAGTCGCCACGGTGTGCCTCTTAACATTATCTCTGATCGTGACGGTCGTTTCACTTCCCGTTTCTGGCAATCCTTACAACCCGCTCTTGGTACACAGTTAAATCTCAGCACAGCATACCATCCTCAAACCGATGGTCAATCCGAAAGAACCATACAGACTTTGGAAGACATGCTTCGGGCATGCGTCATTGACTTCGGTGGTAACTGGGATTCGCACCTACCGTTGATTGAATTCTCTTACAATAATAGTTACCACACAAGCATCAACATGACACCTTTTGAAGCCCTTTATGGTCGTAAGTGTCGTTCCCCTGTTTGTTGGAACGAGTTTGGTGAATCACAAATCACCGGACCTGAACTAATCCAAGAGACATCAGACAAGGTCCTTCGTATTCGTGATAATCTTCTAGCAGCTAGAAGTCGGAAAAAGAGTTATGCCGACAAGCGTTGAAAACCTTTAGAGTTTCAGGTCGGTGATCTTGTACTCCTCAAAGTATCACCTTAGAAAGGAGTAGTTCATTTCGGAAAGAAGGGAAAGCTAGCTCCTCGTTTTGTGGGTCCTTTTAAAATCCTCGAAAGGATAGGAAAGGTGGCCTACAAACTTGAACTACCTGAAAGCCTTAGCAATGTTCATCCAACTTTCCACGTCTCTAACCTCAAGAAATGTCTTGCGGATGAGAACCTTCACATACCCCTCGAAGAAGTGCGCAATGATGACACTATGGGTTTTGTAGAGAAACCCGTGGAAATCATGGATCGTGAAGTCAAGCAGCTCAAGCGTAGTCGTATTCCTATAGTCAAAGTGCGTTGGGAGTCTAAACGTGGCCCAGAGTTTACTTGGGAACGTGAAGACCAGATGAAAGTCAAGTACCCGCACCTTTTCTCTGGACCCTCCTATTAAATTTTGGGACGAAATTTCCTAAAGTAGGGGAGACTGTAATATCCAGTGTTTTTCCAACGTATCACTCTCTTATTTAGATTCCATTTCCCGATGTAACCTTTCTATTCCAAAGATAAATAAATGTATCGTTTGGTTGTTGATTAAAAGTCTAATTCTTAAATAAATATAAGTCTAAAATATGGAAATATGTGTAAATAATAAATTTACGAATGTGAATACAATTTTTTTTTTTCAAATTATAAAGACTATAAAATATTTCAAACTTAGAAAAAAAAGGGGTTAAACTCATTTGATTTTTTTTTATAAAGTCTAGGGGCTAAAACCGCCTTTTCTGAAACTTACCTTTAACAAAGAAACCCAGGTTTAAACATGAAATATAAAACAGTTGAAACTATAGGGACCTGTTGTATCATTCACCCAAACCACAAACACCCAGAATCAGACGTGGGTTCGAAACCCACAGCCTCCGTTTCTCGTCCCTTTTCATGCGAAAATCGCGATTTCGTCCAGGTTCACTGAACCTCGGGCTCGTCTCTCGCGTGCGACCCGTCCCCAAGGTGGAATAATGATCAATTTTGATCGAGGCCACGCATGGAGCCGACATTTACTACGAGCGGCTCAACCACCCGCCCTTTTTCCATTCACGCATTTAATGTCAAAATTGGCTATATATACCGACTTCGGACCCTCAACAACAACACCCCAACACTCCATCACTCACCAATTTCACGAAACAAGTACCAGTTGCCTCGGTTTGGAGCCGCGACCGTCGACGAACCACCACAGTCCCGATCTCCCTCGTTTTCGCATCAATTCAGGTAAAATCGATGGTCAATCGACTCGAAATCCCTCAATAATCAAAAGCCCTCTGTTTAATTTCATTAACAGAGGGCTAATCAATACGCATTTGGCAGATTTGGGTTCTAGGGTTCATGAGGGATTTGGGACAAAGCGGGGTTCTGTTTAAAACATTCTTTTTCGGTTAAAATCACAGCGAGCCCGTAGCCGGGGTGGTTTGTGTGTGTGTGCAAGGATCGACCCGGGGCAGGTCGGGTGTTCGAACCCGGTTGGCTGAGTTTTTGATTTCGAATTCTTTTATACACTTTTAATTAGTTTTAAAAATTCCTTTTATTTTTTATAAAATCTGTTATGTTTTTATAAACTTAAAACTGATATTTATTTACACTTTTGTTCCAGAAAACCTTTTTTTATTAATAAAAAGAAAGGAGACTTAGCTAAAACTTATTAAATCTTTAAGGATGTTTATAAAAAAACTTATAAAATAACTCCAAATTATGTTAGGGAATTAGGAAACTTATTATTTTCTTTCATATGATAAATAAAATATGTTGTGGTAAGCATTAATATTATTTATAAACTTATAAATTAATTAAAAAAAAATTATATAATATTATAAAATCCGAAATATCTATAAAAAAATACTATTACTTTAAAAATCAGAAATTTATACATTTTTACACTTTTATGAAATTAAAGTTAATTAAAGCAAATATAATTTTAATTGTTTAAAACAAAAAAAAACTAGAATACTCATTAAACTTAAAAACCTTACATGTATTTTAAATAGAGCATAAACTTATTTAAGAAACCATTGTTATGAACTTATAAAATGTGGTGCAAATAGTTAGAAACTTTTAAACAAACCATCTAAATATTAGAAAAATACTTACAAATTATTTTTATGCTTAACACTTTAAATAATTTCGTAAATCATTTATTTTCAAGACCACCTTTTTAAATAGTTATTATTCATACTCGATAACTATTTATTTAGAATAATCACCCGTTAATCTTTGATGATAAATCTTTTAGATAACCATTATTTTAAATAATTATTAAAAAAACCTTGTGAATAATTATTTACTAACCTTAATACTTATTTATCCATTACTCAAATTATATTTTATAAAACTAGTTAAAGCATGGTTAACTAAAACTTACTATCACTTAAACGTTATAGTACAATCATCCCCGTCTTCCCGTTTGGAACCCTAGTCAATCCTAAATCTTGAATTCTTGTCTTAGAGATCCTATGATCAATCCTTAAAGCGTTAGACTTGTCATTTAGGTTTGTTGTGAGGATAACTTTCCTCAAACGCTCCACTACAATTAACCTTTGTTGAGTACTCTTACACTCCACTCAAGGTGAGTATACTTAGCCCCTTTTTGTTTTGTTTTTTTTATTTTATAAACTTGGGGTGAAACATGTTCAAACTTTTTAGACTTATACAATTCAAACTTAACCATGTTTACATGTCTTCTACGTGTTTGAATGCTTTGAGACTTGCATGCTTAAATTAAACTTAATTCTAGCATGTTCATTAACTTTGGCCGAGCCTATAGTAACAGTGATAGATCTATTGTATTTGACCAATCCACCTTGATTGATTGACCCTTCGGGGGGAGCCCTTGGTGATTGTTACTGAAACTTATACTTGAAACTTATAAGGGTAATCTTCGGGTTATGCCTAAACTTGGTTGGAGGTTTGACGTGCACAATGTTTAACTTGCTTGATTCTCACATTTATACTTAGATGCATTAATCATAGTGAATTGTAAAACTTTTAAAGACCTTGTTAAACAGTGTCAAAACATTCGTATCTCACCAACTATTTTTAGTTGACGGTTACTTATCATGTTTCAGGTGCACAAGAGTGAGGCTTATCTATGAAAACGTAGGATGCATGGACTTAGAAAGACCGTCAAGAATTGAACTTTTGTTACTTTTCATGCTTGAACCTTATGTTATTTTTGTCATGTTGAACCCTTTAATTTATTAATGAAATATCGCAACTTTATTAGTCAACCTTGTGCTTTTGAACAACCGCGTCTGCCCCGACGTATAATCCGCCGTCGGTTAGGGTGTGACAAAAACATGGTTTAAGTATCATTTTACACCACATTTCTAGGATTTTCCTTTAAATCCCAAAAACACCAAAAACGTATACGAGAACCCTCCACGCCTTGGACTTGACTTTGACCTATATCGGAGCTTTCCCTACATAAACACATAAACATATCACCGTTAGTAATGATGATAAACAAATCAAACAAGTATTTACAACTTGTTTCCACCCATTCACCCATTTGACCCGTTTGCACCCATTTAGTCAAATAAAGTTCTTAACACATGCAATTCCACTACAAGTTTCATTCATTTCATTTTTCATTCATATACCACCATCCATTCACCCATTTGACCCATACTTGGAGTATTAGACCCCAAGTCCACCCTTTGAAGTATTACACATTTCTTATTGGGTTTACGACCTCTTGGTGCGATTACCACCACTCGTCTTACCCACACTTGGAGTATTTGACTCCAAGTCCACCTTTTGAAGTATTCCACACTTCTTATTGGTTTACGACCTCTTGGTGCGAGTACCACAACTCGTCTTACCGCACTTGGAGTATTTGACCCCAAGTCTACCTTCTGAAGTATTCCACACTTCAATCCACCGTTTCACCAAATTATCACATTTTGTTTGACTATATACCACATAAGTCAATTACACCAAATTCACCACATTTACATATTAGACTGACTATTTACCACATAAGTCAATTACACCAATTTTATCACATTTACATATTAGATTGACTATTTACCACATAAGTCAATTACACCAATTTCACCACATTTACATATTAGATCATGCATAATCTTACACATTCATTTCATCTCATAGTATGCACACATATACCACCCATTTATCAACATTACTAAGTAAGTGCAATGGCACTTACCTTTTGGGTTAGAAGATCCCGCACCACCTTCTAGCTTTGCAAATTGATTACGTAAACATATACACCTAGTTTAGTAATCTAACATACATTAAAATCATATTATAATTAAGTTCACAACCCAATTTCCATTCCCAACCCAAACGGACCCGTTTGGGTTATTCCCATAACCAAACACCCTCTTTCAATCCAAACTCACCTACTTCAGTTTTCTTTCCAATACCTTGACACTAATTTTTCATTCAATAACTTTCATTAGGTCAATTTGGTGTTCATTCAAGTGTCTAATACCACATAAACACTTAATCATCATTATTTCAACATTCTAGCATCATGATCCAAACACCCCCCAATTTTTCTCCATATGAACCCTAACTTCTCATAATCAAAATCAAAGGGTTCTATGTTGTTAATCACCACTCTTTACCTTTAGTTTAGCTAGATTATCCACAATCTAACACCAATTTACCACATGCATACAAAATTTTTGGATTTCTTGTAACATCCCCAAAAAATAAAATGACAATTATAATAACGGAATAAACGAACGAGGCATGGCGGGGCGGGTCGGGTCGGATGGGTCAGCGGGCTATAAATAGCCTATGCCACCCCTCTTTCTCTCATTTGCAACTTTTAGAGAGAGAAATCGTAGAGAGAGAAAGTTGGCGGATCGACCCGAGACTTCAGCAAAGTGTCACTCCATAACTCGTGAGAAGAACCTCCGGATCAGAAACTCGATTCAGGTAACGATCCGACCTAAATCTGAGTTTTAGTTCGTTTTCGGGTTTTTCGGGTTTTGGGTGAAAAGGTAAGGTTTGAACGGATGAAACTGAAAAATAATCATGGATTTGAGTTCCTTAATGGAAAACGAACGTTTTGAATGCAACAGGTTCGGGATCTTGACATGATCAGACCCGAATGCAAGAGTTAGGGTTTTTCGCAAAGAACAGGTCGTGCGCACTTGCTAAGTGCGCACGGAGCAGGTCCTGCGCACTTGCTAAGTGCGCGGGAGGAAGGACCTGCGCACTTGCTAAGTGCGCAGGAAGCATGGTCTGCGCACTTGCTAAGTGCGCAGGCAGCAGGGTCTGCGCACTTGCTAAGTGCGCAGACATCAGAACTGATTAAGTGAAGTCAGTATGTTAGAATGGTTAAACCGTTAGAGTCGGGATTGGTCTGATGTGTATTTAACTAATCAATTCAGATCGGAAGTGACGTTGTTGGACCTTCGTTTAGGACAACCCATATTAGCGTGTCAGGTGAGTTCTAGAGCCCTCTTTTAAATGTTTTGTTAATGTTTTTGGGCTGGTGTGCATACTTACGAAATGATGTTTAACGAAATGATGTTTAACGAAATGATGTTTTAACGAAACGATGTTTACGAAAGGAAAGGTTTTGAAGTGTTTTTGCCAAAAAGGGTTACAAATGTTTTATGAACGGTCTAAATGAGGAAATGTTTAATGAGAAGAGAAAGAGGTAAAGGTTTTAAATAAGTCATTACAAATCTAATCTGTCGAATGAATGGAATTGACGAATGAAGTCTGGGAAATGAGATTCCCAGCCTTGTGGTAGATTATGGACAGCGAGCCATAGTTGCCACAAGAACAACAGGGGCATTGTCTCTGTGGCATGTCAATGGTTATGATGTTGTACAACTGGTAAAGGGAGTAACGACGGTTACTCAGGGGTTAACGTGACCCTATGTAAGGTTAAATTATGATCCGACGGTGTCATGGCCGTGAGCCGTGGCCGTCGATGGAAGTTGTCGGTTTATGGACATGAGAGCCATAAGGGCAACTGAATGGGTATTGTCGGTCCTCGCGCAGTTAGCCTTGGGGGCAATACCAAAAGGGAATTGACGGAATGTATGGTATTGTCGGTCTTCGTGCAGTTAAGCCTTAGGGGCAATACCATAAGGGAATTGACGGAATGTATGGTATTGTCGGTCTTCGTGCAGTTAAGCCTTAGGGGCAATACCATACTAAATGACGGAACGAAGGGTAACACAGATTTAGATAATAATGTATGGCTTAAATGAATGTTAAAATTTTTAATGAACGATCCGTTTAACAGTGTTTATGATTATGATGTTGATGATGATATGGGTACGAAACCTTTTTAAAGATGTTAGATTATTACATACTTTTGTGAAAGGTTTTACTAAATGAATGATACGTTTTTGGCAAATGTTGATGTTAAAGTTTTTATGAAATGCTAGAACTCACCAGCGTAGCTGACTTTTTAGTATGCACATTCAGGTTAAGGCAGGTATGGACGATGGACGGTGATGCTTGGCAAGCGAGAAGAGTTACCCGGTCGATCATGAAGACTGGCATCCCGTTATGAGTTGTTTATGTTAAGTTTATGTATTTGACAATGTACGCTTCCGCATGTATGAACAAGTTTTTAGTTATATTGAATGAATGATTCCGCTGTGTTATTTGATATTCGTGTTTAAGAACTGTTTGTGAATGAGTAAATCCAACAAGTGAGGCCTCCCGGGTTTGGGGCCTTACAAGTTGGTATCAGAGCAATAGTTTGAGAGATTCGGACACTCCCAGTGTCTGAACTTAAACTTTGAATGGGACCGAAAGCGGATGCCAGTACGGGTAACTCGAGCCACAGCATCAGGTATGAAAAGTAGAGTATGTGTATGTAGTATGCCTTAGAAAGGGTTAGGAAAGGACTTGTGTTCTGATGGAATCACAAAGGTGGTCAAATAGAAATCGAAAGGTAGTGTAATGGTTAATTGCAGATGGCCAGTGTATATTAACATCTTACAGTACTTGTTGAATTTTATTTGTTAACTAGCGTGATAACATTGGATCCCTTGTCTTTTAGAATGAAATGGACGGTAGAATAGGCGGAAGGCGTGGTGGGGGTCGTACCGGATGACACGGTCGGAATCCCGCCCACCAAGTTTATAGTAAAAAGGCAAGAGTTCTTGCGGAACCGGAAGGTAGTGTGCATGAGACCGTACGAGTGTGATGCGAGATGTCCTCCGTTGTGTTGACTTAGCGCGAAAGTGGTAAGAGGTGTCGAGGAGAATACCGGGACAAAATCTCAACTTTGAAGAGACGCGAGTATTATGAAGTGTTATAAGAGGAACTAGAATGCTCGAGTAAGGTAAATTGGCAATTTCGTTTGGATCCGCGAAATTGTGAATTTACAGGTGCACGTGCATGATAGCGAATTTTATGGTGTTGATTAATGCTTAAGTATCAGAGTTGATCCAATTACTCAACCACGACTACGAGATGTTAGTCACCCGAGTAGCGATTTAAAGAGATTGATGAACATCATTAGTGATAGTAACGATGTCAGAGATGGTATACCTTACAGAGGTGAAGGATGTCAACGAGTACGAGCCACGGACAAGATGGGGAGGAATGAAACTTCGGTTTACCTAAGTCAGACGAGCATACGTATGAAGGATGCCAAGGAGCTTGGGTGGACTACGCTTAGCACAAAAACGTTATGGTGAATAAGAATTGGTCTACTGTTGAAGTATGCATGAGCATGAAGGAAATAACCGCACAGGTGTATCTCCAAAGGATATATGAGTGCATGAATGCACAAATGGCATCTTTCCATGTAGAAGACAATCCAAGACAACTAATAAGAGTATCTGCTGAAACGAGAAAATAGATATACCAACAACAACAAGAGACGGGAACCACGATGTTAATTAGGGCGTGCAGACTAAACCAAATCAAACCAGATCCGACCCAAGGATTGTTTGTCTAGAATGAATGTGAAGGACAAGTTTTGACCAACAATGTGAAGTAAGGCATGAGCACTAAGAAGAAATTCAAGGCGACTCAAAGAACGCTCTACTATGGCTAAGTCTAATCAATAGCTGCGAGTGTTGTTAGAATTGGAAAGCCGTTGAGGGACCCACTGAAACTAGAAAGGAAATGAATGTACAAGTGTCACCGCACGTGTCATTTATCCATAGTAAGACCAATGAATGCAACTTTAGAAGAAATGCATGTAGAAAAGGCTAACGTAAACGAGTAGCTAGAGAATATATATTGCCGGTCAGATGGGATGCCAATCCCTAAGACCATCCAGTTATATGTAGGAAGGATGGGGTTCAATGAACCAACGATGTGAAACGTAAAACCTGACAAGTACGCTTGAAAGAAAGACTAGAAGGAGATTGTGTATGAAAATATGAATGAAAAGTTCGAGTGACTAGTGTTCCATCTGAATGAATACCTACCCGACAAGTTGAGTGTGATAAGGGATACCTCATATGTTTGGGGGATACCTAATACGGTTCCTACGGGAACGAAGCGATACGGTTCCTACGGGAACGAAGCGATACGGTTCCTTCTGGAATGCAGCGATATGGTTCCTTAGGGAACGAGACGATGTGATTCATTCGGGAACGGGATGGTATGATTCATTCGAGAACGGCATGGTATGGTCCTTCGAGGACGAGTGCACCATGGACAGCCTAAGAGGTATACATAATGATCCAAATAGTCGAGAGACGATCGATAGTAACCGTCTAGATGGCAAGGTAGATAACCTTAACGAGGAGTTGAAATTATGGCCATGGAGTCTTCTGTGGATGACTCCGAGTTTGATAAGACATTTCACATAGAAGGACGAGATAAGAACCCTAACGGTTAGATGTGAAAGACCGACTAGGGATGTACGATGCTGAAAAAGGATAACGTCTATCAAGAACGGGAGAGGTATAGTCAAGACTACACAAGAATCTATCAACGGGAGAGTGATTGCATATGCGTCGCGGCAGTTGAAAGTTCACGAAGTCAACTATCCGACTCATGTTTTTGAACTTGCTGCTGTCGTATTTGCATTGAAAATATGGAGGCACTACCTTTACGGAGTGAAGTTTACTGTTTACTCCGACCACAAAAGTTTGAAGTACTTCTTCGAACAAAGGGAACTTAATATGAGGCAGAGACGATGGTTGGAACTATTGAAAGACTATGACTGTGAAATCATGTACCGTCCTAGAAAGGCAAACATGGTGGCTAACGCTCTAAGTCGAAAGGATGTGCCTACTCCTATTAGAGTGAAAGCTTGCCAGTTGGTGGTAAACATCAGATGTGATGGGGGAAATTGAAAGAGCTCAAGACGAAGCACTTAAGGAAGAAAACATAAAGAAGGAAAGAATGGTTGGCCAACAGGACAAGTTGGAATATAACACCCATGGTGTTAGGACACGTTTTGGACGGGTATGGGTACCCATGGGTGGCGAGCTTAGAACCAAAATCTTGGATGAGGCTCATAAGTCTCGTTACTCTATCTATCCCGGCACCAATAAAATGTACCAAGATCTGAGGAAGGAATATTGGTGGCCTGGAATGAATCATGAAGTGACAAAGTATGTAAGCAAGTGCTTGACTTGCTCACAAGTACAGGCTGAGCACCAGAAACCGTATGGAAAGATTCAACCACTTGATATACCAGAATGGAAGTGGGAACACATTACCATGGACTTCATAACTAAGCTACCTCGCACAGCTAAAGGTCATGACACCATTTGGGTAATTGTGGACCGTTTAACGAAGAGTGTTCATTTCCTACCTATTCGCGAGACGTTCTCGTCAGAAAGGTTAGCGGAAGTATTTATTAACGAAGTAGTAGCACGGCATGGGATGCCTTTGACGATTGTATCTGACCGGGACACACGATTCACATCGAGGTTCTGGAAAAGATTTCACGAGTCGATGGGCACGAGGCTTAATATCAGCATAGCGTACCACCCGCAAATGGATGGTCAGTCCGAAAGGACCATTCAGACATTGGAGGATATGCTCCGTGCTTGTATTATCGACTTCGGTGGCAATTGGGACAGCCATCTGCCGTTAGCTGAATTCTCCTACAACAATAGTCATCACACGACGATATGTATGCCGCCTTACGAAATGTTGTATGGGAGAAGATGTAGGACCCCGGTTTGTTGGGGTGAGATTGGACAGAAGGAATTAGGAAGTCTCGAAGTCGTAAGAGAGACGTCGGAACGGTTTGATCAGATCAAAGCGTGAATGAATGCCGCACAAGATCGTCAGAAATCCTATGCGGATAAACGACGAAGGCCTATTGAGTTTGATATTGGTGACAGAGTAATGCTGAAAGTGTCACCATGGAAGGGAATCATACGATTCAGAAAGAGAGGAAAGTTAAGTCCGAGGTTTGTCGGACCATTCAAGATAATGGCACGGGTTGGGGAAGTCGCTTATCGGTTGGAGTTTCCTGATGAGTTAAGTGGGATTCATCCTACCTTCCATGTATCACACTTGCGAAAGTGTTTGGCGGATGAATCGGCTCACGTACCACTTACTGACATCGAGGTTGACAACAGCCTTAATTACATCGAAGAACCCGTGGCCATCCTTGATCGGAAGGAGAAACGTTTACGTAATAAAGTTATCCAGTTGGTTAAAGTCCAATGGAAGCATCGAAAGGGATCGGAAGCCACTTGGGAAACGGAGAAGGAAATGAGGGAGTCGTACCCTCATCTATTTGACTTATGATAGGTTTCGGGGACGAAACCTATTGTAAGGGGAGTAGACTTGTAACATCCTAAAAAAATAAAATGACAGTTATAAAAACGGAATAAATGAACGAGGCATGGCGGGTCGGGTCGGATGGGTCAGCGGGCTATAAATAGCCTATGCCACCCCTCTTTCTCTCATTTGCAACTTTTAGAGAGAGAAACCGTAGAGAGAGAAAGTTGGCGGATCGACCCGAAACTTCAGCAAAGTGTCACTCTATAACTCGTGAGAAGAACCTCCGGATCAGAAACTCGATTCAGGTAACGATCCGACCTAAATCTGAGTTTTAGTTCGTTTTTGGGTTTTTCGGGTTTTGGGTGAAAAGGTAAGGTTTGAACGGATGAAACTGAAAGATAATCATGGATTTGAGTTCCTTAATGGAAAACGAACGTTTTGAATGCAACAGGTTCGGGATCTTGACATGATCAGACCCGAATGCAAGAGTTAGGGTTTTTCGCGAAGAACAGGTCGTGCGCACTTGCTAAGTGCGCACGGAGCAGGTCCTGCGCACTTGCTAAGTGCGCGGGAGGAAGGACCTGCGCACTTGCTAAGTGCGCAGGAAGCATGGTCTGCGCACTTGCTAAGTGCGCAGGCAGCAGGGTCTGCGCACTTGCTAAGTGCGCAGACATCAGAACTGATTAAGTGAAGTCAGTATGTTAGAATGGTTAAACCGTTAGAGTCGGGATTGGTCTGATGTGTATTTAACTAATCAATTCAGATCGGAAGTGACGTTGTTGGACCTTCGTTTAGGACAACCCATATTAGCGTGTCAGATGAGTTCTAGAGCCCTCTTTTAAATGTTTTGTTAATGTTTTTGGGCTGGTGTGCATACTTACGAAATGATGTTTAACGAAATGATGTTTAACGAAATGATGTTTTAACGAAACGATGTTTACGAAAGGAAAGGTTTTGAAGTGTTTTTGCCAAAAAGGGTTACAAATGTTTTATGAACGGTCTAAATGAGGAAATGTTTAATGAGAAGAGAAAGAGGTAAAGGTTTTAAATAAGTCATTACAAATCTAATCTGAAAGTGTGAAAGTGTCACCATGGAAGGGAATCATACGATTCAGAAAGAGAGGAAAGTTAAGTCCGAGGTTTGTCGGACCATTCAAGATAATGGCACGGGTTGGGGAAGTCGCTTATCGATTGGAGTTTCCTGATGAGTTAAGTGGGATTCATCCTACCTTCCATGTATCACACTTGCGAAAGTGTTTGGCGGATGAATCGGCTCACGTACCACTTACTGACATCGAGGTTGACAACAGCCTTAATTACATCGAAGAACCCGTGGCCATCCTTGATCGGAAGGAGAAACGTTTACGTAATAAAGTTATCCAGTTGGTTAAAGTCCAATGGAAGCATCGAAAGGGATCGGAAGCCACTTGGGAAACGGAGAAGGAAATGAAGGAGTCGTACCCTCATCTATTTGACTTATGATAGGTTTCGGGGACGAAACCTATTGTAAGGGGAGTAGACTTGTAACATCCTAAAAAAATAAAATGACAGTTATAATAACGGAATAAACGAACGAGGCATGGCGGGTCGGGTCGGATGGGTCAGCGGGCTATAAATAGCCTATGCCACCCCTCTTTCTCTCATTTGCAACTTTTAGAGAGAGAAACCGTAGAGAGAGAAAGTTGGCGGATCGACCCGAAACTTCAGCAAAGTGTCACTCTATAACTCGTGAGAAGAACCTCCGGATCAGAAACTCGATTCAGGTAACGATCCGACCTAAATCTGAGTTTTAGTTCGTTTTTGGGTTTTTCGGGTTTTGGGTGAAAAGGTAAGGTTTGAACGGATGAAACTGAAAGAAAATCATGGATTTGAGTTCCTTAATGGAAAACGAACGTTTTGAATGCAACAGGTTCGGGATCTTGACATGATCAGACCCGAATGCAAGAGTTAGGGTTTTTCGCGAAGAACAGGTCGTGCGCACTTGCTAAGTGCGCACGGAGCAGGTCCTGCGCACTTGCTAAGTGCGCGGGAGGAAGGACCTGCGCACTTGCTAAGTGCGCAGGAAGCATGGTCTGCGCACTTGCTAAGTGCGCAGGCAGCAGGGTCTGCGCACTTGCTAAGTGCGCAGACATCAGAACTGATTAAGTGAAGTCAGTATGTTAGAATGGTTAAACCGTTAGAGTCGGGATTGGTCTGATGTGTATTTAACTAATCAATTCAGATCGGAAGTGACGTTGTTGGACCTTCGTTTAGGACAACCCATATTAGCGTGTCAGGTGAGTTCTAGAGCCCTCTTTTAAATGTTTTGTTAATGTTTTTGGGCTGGTGTGCATACTTACGAAATGATGTTTAACGAAATGATGTTTAACGAAATGATGTTTTAACGAAACGATGTTTACGAAAGGAAAGGTTTTGAAGTGTTTTTGCCAAAAAGGGTTACAAATGTTTTATGAACGGTCTAAATGAGGAAATGTTTAATGAGAAGAGAAAGAGGTAAAGATTTTAAATAAGTCATTACAAATCTAATCTGAAAGTGTGAAAGTGTCACCATGGAAGGGAATCATACGATTCAGAAAGAGAGGAAAGTTAAGTCCGAGGTTTGTCGGACCATTCAAGATAATGGCACGGGATGGGGAAGTCGCTTATCGATTGGAGTTTCCTGATGAGTTAAGTGGGATTCATCCTACCTTCCATGTATCACACTTGCGAAAGTGTTTGGCGGATGAATCGGCTCACGTACCACTTACTGACATCGAGGTTGACAACAGCCTTAATTACATCGAAGAACCCGTGGCCATCCTTGATCGGAAGGAGAAACGTTTACGTAATAAAGTTATCCAGTTGGTTAAAGTCCAATGGAAGCATCGAAAGGGATCGGAAGCCACTTGGGAAACGGAGAAGGAAATGAGGGAGTCGTACCCTCATCTATTTGACTTATGATAGGTTTCGGGGACGAAACCTATTGTAAGGGGAGTAGACTTGTAACATCCTAAAAAAATAAAATGACAGTTATAATAACGGAATAAACGAACGAGGCATGGCGGGTCGGGTCGGATGGGTCAGCGGGCTATAAATAGCCTATGCCACCCCTCTTTCTCTCATTTGCAACTTTTAGAGAGAGAAACCATAGAGAGAGAAAGTTGGCGGATCGACCCGAAACTTCAGCAAAGTGTCACTCTATAACTCGTGAGAAGAACCTCCGGATCAGAAACTCGATTCAGGTAACGATCCGACCTAAATCTGAGTTTTAGTTCGTTTTTGGGTTTTTCGGGTTTTGGGTGAAAAGGTAAGGTTTGAACGGATGAAACTGAAAGAAAATCATGGATTTGAGTTCCTTAATGGAAAACGAACGTTTTGAATGCAACAGGTTCGGGATCTTGACATGATCAGACCCGAATGCAAGAGTTAGGGTTTTTCGCGAAGAACAGGTCGTGCGCACTTGCTAAGTGCGCACGGAGCAGGTCCTGCGCACTTGCTAAGTGCGCGGGAGGAAGGACCTGCGCACTTGCTAAGTGCGCAGGAAGCATGGTCTGCGCACTTGCTAAGTGCGCAGGCAGCAGGGTCTGCGCACTTGCTAAGTGCGCAGACATCAGAACTGATTAAGTGAAGTCAGTATGTTAGAATGGTTAAACCGTTAGAGTCGGGATTGGTCTGATGTGTATTTAACTAATCAATTCAGATCGGAAGTGACGTTGTTGAACCTTCGTTTAGGACAACCCATATTAGCGTGTCAGGTGAGTTCTAGAGCCCTCTTTTAAATGTTTTGTTAATGTTTTTGGGCTGGTGTGCATACTTACGAAATGATGTTTAACGAAATGATGTTTAACTAAATGATGTTTTAACGAAACGATGTTTACGAAAGGAAAGGTTTTGAAGTGTTTTTGCCAAAAAGGGTTACAAATGTTTTATGAACGGTCTAAATGAGGAAATGTTTAATGAGAAGAGAAAGAGGTAAAGGTTTTAAATAAGTCATTACAAATCTAATCTGAAAGTGTGAAAGTGTCACCATGGAAGGGAATCATACGATTCAGAAAGAGAGGAAAGTTAAGTCCGAGGTTTGTCGGACCATTCAAGATAATGGCACGGGTTGGGGAAGTCGCTTATCGATTGGAGTTTCCTGATGAGTTAAGTGGGATTCATCCTACCTTCCATGTATCACACTTGCGAAAGTGTTTGGCGGATGAATCGGCTCACGTACCACTTACTGACATCGAGGTTGACAACAGCCTTAATTACATCGAAGAACCCGTGGCCATCCTTGATCGGAAGGAGAAACGTTTACGTAATAAAGTTATCCAGTTGGTTAAAGTCCAATGGAAGCATCGAAAGGGATCGGAAGCCACTTGGGAAACGGAGAAGGAAATGAGGGAGTCGTACCCTCATCTATTTGACTTATGATAGGTTTCGGGGACGAAACCTATTGTAAGGGGAGTAGACTTGTAACATCCTAAAAAAATAAAATGACAGTTATAATAACGGAATAAACGAACGAGGCATGGCGGGTCGGGTCGGATGGGTCAGCGGGCTATAAATAGCCTATGCCACCCCTCTTTCTCTCATTTGCAACTTTTAGAGAGAGAAACCGTAGAGAGAGAAAGTTGGCGGATCGACCCGAAACTTCAGCAAAGTGTCACTCTATAACTCGTGATAAGAACCTCCGGATCAGAAACTCGATTCAGGTAACGATCCGACCTAAATCTGAGTTTTAGTTCGTTTTTGGGTTTTTCGGGTTTTGGGTGAAAAGGTAAGGTTTGAACGGATGAAACTGAAAGAAAATCATGGATTTGAGTTCCTTAATGGAAAACGAACGTTTTGAATGCAACAGGTTCGGGATCTTGACATGATCAGACCCGAATGCAAGAGTTAGGGTTTTTCGCGAAGAACAGGTCGTGCGCACTTGCTAAGTGCGCACGGAGCAGGTCCTGCGCACTTGCTAAGTGCGCGGGAGGAAGGACCTGCGCACTTGCTAAGTGCGCAGGAAGCATGGTCTGCGCACTTGCTAAGTGCGCAGGCAGCAGGGTCTGCGCACTTGCTAAGTGCGCAGACATCAGAACTGATTAAGTGAAGTCAGTATGTTAGAATGGTTAAACCGTTAGAGTCGGGATTGGTCTGATGTGTATTTAACTAATCAATTCAGATCGGAAGTGACGTTGTTGGACCTTCGTTTAGGACAACCCATATTAGCGTGTCAGGTGAGTTCTAGAGCCCTCTTTTAAATGTTTTGTTAATGTTTTTGGGCTGGTGTGCATACTTACGAAATGATGTTTAACGAAATGATGTTTAACGAAATGATGTTTTAACGAAACGATGTTTACGAAAGGAAAGGTTTTGAAGTGTTTTTGCCAAAAAGGGTTACAAATGTTTTATGAACGGTCTAAATGAGGAAATGTTTAATGAGAAGAGAAAGAGGTAAAGGTTTTAAATAAGTCATTACAAATCTAATCTGAAAGTGTGAAAGTGTCACCATGGAAGGGAATCATACGATTCAGAAAGAGAGGAAAGTTAAGTCCGAGGTTTGTCGGACCATTCAAGATAATGGCACGGGTTGGGGAAGTCGCTTATCGATTGGAGTTTCCTGATGAGTTAAGTGGGATTCATCCTACCTTCCATGTATCACACTTGCGAAAGTGTTTGGCGGATGAATCGGCTCACGTACCACTTACTGACATCGAGGTTGACAACAGCCTTAATTACATCGAAGAACCCGTGGCCATCCTTGATCGGAAGGAGAAACGTTTACGTAATAAAGTTATCCAGTTGGTTAAAGTCCAATGGAAGCATCGAAAGGGATCGGAAGCCACTTGGGAAACGGAGAAGGAAATGAGGGAGTCGTACCCTCATCTATTTGACTTATGATAGGTTTCGGGGACGAAACCTATTGTAAGGGGAGTAGACTTGTAACATCCTAAAAAAATAAAATGACAGTTATAATAACGGAATAAACGAACGAGGCATGGCGGGTCGGGTCGGATGGGTCAGCGGGCTATAAATAGCCTATGCCACCCCTCTTTCTCTCATTTGCAACTTTTAGAGAGAGAAACCGTAGAGAGAGAAAGTTGGCGGATCGACCCGAAACTTCAGCAAAGTGTCACTCTATAACTCGTGAGAAGAACCTCCGGATCAGAAACTCGATTCAGGTAACGATCCGACCTAAATCTGAGTTTTAGTTCGTTTTTGGGTTTTTCGGGTTTTGGGTGAAAAGGTAAGGTTTGAACGGATGAAACTGAAAGAAAATCATGGATTTGAGTTCCTTAATGGAAAACGAACGTTTTGAATGCAACAGGTTCGGGATCTTGACATGATCAGACCCGAATGCAAGAGTTAGGGTTTTTCGCGAAGAACAGGTCGTGCGCACTTGCTAAGTGCGCACGGAGCAGGTCCTGCGCACTTGCTAAGTGCGCGGGAGGAAGGACCTGCGCACTTGCTAAGTGCGCAGGAAGCATGGTCTGCGCACTTGCTAAGTGCGCAGGCAGCAGGGTCTGCGCACTTGCTAAGTGCGCAGACATCAGAACTGATTAAGTGAAGTCAGTATGTTAGAATGGTTAAACCGTTAGAGTCGGGATTGGTCTGATGTGTATTTAACTAATCAATTCAGATCGGAAGTGACGTTGTTGGACCTTCGTTTAGGACAACCCATATTAGCGTGTCAGGTGAGTTCTAGAGCCCTCTTTTAAATGTTTTGTTAATGTTTTTGGGCTGGTGTGCATACTTACGAAATGATGTTTAACGAAATGATGTTTAACGAAATGATGTTTTAACGAAACGATGTTTACGAAAGGAAAGGTTTTGAAGTGTTTTTGCCAAAAAGGGTTACAAATGTTTTATGAACGGTCTAAATGAGGAAATGTTTAATGAGAAGAGAAAGAGGTAAAGGTTTTAAATAAGTCATTACAAATCTAATCTGAAAGTGTGAAAGTGTCACCATGGAAGGGAATCATACGATTCAGAAAGAGAGGAAAGTTAAGTCCGAGGTTTGTCGGACCATTCAAGATAATGGCACGGGTTGGGGAAGTCGCTTATCGATTGGAGTTTCCTGATGAGTTAAGTGGGATTCATCCTACCTTCCATGTATCACACTTGCGAAAGTGTTTGGCGGATGAATCGGCTCACGTACCACTTACTGACATCGAGGTTGACAACAGCCTTAATTACATCGAAGAACCCGTGGCCATCCTTGATCGGAAGGAGAAACGTTTACGTAATAAAGTTATCCAGTTGGTTAAAGTCCAATGGAAGCATCGAAAGGGATCGGAAGCCACTTGGGAAACGGAGAAGGAAATGAAGGAGTCGTACCCTCATCTATTTGACTTATGATAGGTTTCGGGGACGAAACCTATTGTAAGGGGAGTAGACTTGTAACATCCTAAAAAAATAAAATGACAGTTATAATAACGGAATAAACGAACGAGGCATGGCGGGTCGGGTCGGATGGGTCAGCGGGCTATAAATAGCCTATGCCACCCCTCTTTCTCTCATTTGCAACTTTTAGAGAGAGAAACCGTAGAGAGAGAAAGTTGGCGGATCGACCCGAAACTTCAGCAAAGTGTCACTCTATAACTCGTGAGAAGAACCTCCGGATCAGAAACTCGATTCAGGTAACGATCCGACCTAAATCTGAGTTTTAGTTCGTTTTTGGGTTTTTCGGGTTTTGGGTGAAAAGGTAAGGTTTGAACGGATGAAACTGAAAGAAAATCATGGATTTGAGTTCCTTAATGGAAAACGAACGTTTTGAATGCAACAGGTTCGGGATCTTGACATGATCAGACCCGAATGCAAGAGTTAGGGTTTTTCACGAAGAACAGGTCGTGCGCACTTGCTAAGTGCGCACGGAGCAGGTCCTGCGCACTTGCTAAGTGCGCGGGAGGAAGGACCTGCGCACTTGCTAAGTGCGCAGGAAGCATGGTCTGCGCACTTGCTAAGTGCGCAGGCAGCAGGGTCTGCGCACTTGCTAAGTGCGCAGACATCAGAACTGATTAAGTGAAGTCAGTATGTTAGAATGGTTAAACCGTTAGAGTCGGGATTGGTCTGATGTGTATTTAACTAATCAATTCAGATCGGAAGTGACGTTGTTGGACCTTCGTTTAGGACAACCCATATTAGCGTGTCAGGTGAGTTCTAGAGCCCTCTTTTAAATGTTTTGTTAATGTTTTTGGGCTGGTGTGCATACTTACGAAATGATGTTTAACGAAATGATGTTTAACGAAATGATGTTTTAACGAAACGATGTTTACGAAAGGAAAGGTTTTGAAGTGTTTTTGCCAAAAAGGGTTACAAATGTTTTATGAACGGTCTAAATGAGGAAATGTTTAATGAGAAGAGAAAGAGGTAAAGGTTTTAAATAAGTCATTACAAATCTAATCTGAAAGTGTGAAAGTGTCACCATGGAAGGGAATCATACGATTCAGAAAGAGAGGAAAGTTAAGTCCGAGGTTTGTCGGACCATTCAAGATAATGGCACGGGTTGGGGAAGTCGCTTATCGATTGGAGTTTCCTGATGAGTTAAGTGGGATTCATCCTACCTTCCATGTATCACACTTGCGAAAGTGTTTGGCGGATGAATCGGCTCACGTACCACTTACTGACATCGAGGTTGACAACAGCCTTAATTACATCGAAGAACCCGTGGCCATCCTTGATCGGAAGGAGAAACGTTTACGTAATAAAGTTATCCAGTTGGTTAAAGTCCAATGGAAGCATCGAAAGGGATCGGAAGCCACTTGGGAAACGGAGAAGGAAATGAGGGAGTCGTACCCTCATCTATTTGACTTATGATAGGTTTCGGGGACGAAACCTATTGTAAGGGGAGTAGACTTGTAACATCCTAAAAAAATAAAATGACAGTTATAATAACGGAATAAACGAACGAGGCATGGCGGGTCGGGTCGGATGGGTCAGCGGGCTATAAATAGCCTATGCCACCCCTCTTTCTCTCATTTGCAACTTTTAGAGAGAGAAACCGTAGAGAGAGAAAGTTGGCGGATCGACCCGAAACTTCAGCAAAGTGTCACTCTATAACTCGTGAGAAGAACCTCCGGATCAGAAACTCGATTCAGGTAACGATCCGACCTAAATCTGAGTTTTAGTTCGTTTTTGGGTTTTTCGGGTTTTGGGTGAAAAGGTAAGGTTTGAACGGATGAAACTGAAAGAAAATCATGGATTTGAGTTCCTTAATGGAAAACGAACGTTTTGAATGCAACAGGTTCGGGATCTTGACATGATCAGACCCGAATGCAAGAGTTAGGGTTTTTCGCGAAGAACAGGTCGTGCGCACTTGCTAAGTGCGCACGGAGCAGGTCCTGCGCACTTGCTAAGTGCGCGGGAGGAAGGACCTGCGCACTTGCTAAGTGCGCAGGAAGCATGGTCTGCGCACTTGCTAAGTGCGCAGGCAGCAGGGTCTGCGCACTTGCTAAGTGCGCAGACATCAGAACTGATTAAGTGAAGTCAGTATGTTAGAATGGTTAAACCGTTAGAGTCGGGATTGGTCTGATGTGTATTTAACTAATCAATTCAGATCGGAAGTGACGTTGTTGGACCTTCGTTTAGGACAACCCATATTAGCGTGTCAGGTGAGTTCTAGAGCCCTCTTTTAAATGTTTTGTTAATGTTTTTGGGCTGGTGTGCATACTTACGAAATGATGTTTAACGAAATGATGTTTAACGAAATGATGTTTTAACGAAACGATGTTTACGAAAGGAAAGGTTTTGAAGTGTTTTTGCCAAAAAGGGTTACAAATGTTTTATGAACGGTCTAAATGAGGAAATGTCTAATGAGAAGAGAAAGAGGTAAAGGTTTTAAATAAGTCATTACAAATCTAATCTGAAAGTGTGAAAGTGTCACCATGGAAGGGAATCATACGATTCAGAAAGAGAGGAAAGTTAAGTCCGAGGTTTGTCGGACCATTCAAGATAATGGCACGGGTTGGGGAAGTCGCTTATCGATTGGAGTTTCCTGATGAGTTAAGTGGGATTCATCCTACCTTCCATGTATCACACTTGCGAAAGTGTTTGGCGGATGAATCGGCTCACGTACCACTTACTGACATCGAGGTTGACAACAGCCTTAATTACATCGAAGAACCCGTGGCCATCCTTGATCGGAAGGAGAAACGTTTACGTAATAAAGTTATCCAGTTGGTTAAAGTCCAATGGAAGCATCGAAAGGGATCAGAAGCCACTTGGGAAACGGAGAAGGAAATGAGGGAGTCGTACCCTCATCTATTTGACTTATGATAGGTTTCGGGGACGAAACCTATTGTAAGGGGAGTAGACTTGTAACATCCTAAAAAAATAAAATGACAGTTATAATAACGGAATAAACGAACGAGGCATGGCGGGTCGGGTCGGATGGGTCAGCGGGCTATAAATAGCCTATGCCACCCCTCTTTCTCTCATTTGCAACTTTTAGAGAGAGAAACCGTAGAGAGAGAAAGTTGGCGGATCGACCCGAAACTTCAGCAAAGTGTCACTCTATAACTCGTGAGAAGAACCTCCGGATCAGAAACTCGATTCAGGTAACGATCCGACCTAAATCTGAGTTTTAGTTCGTTTTTGGGTTTTTCGGGTTTTGGGTGAAAAGGTAAGGTTTGAACGGATGAAACTGAAAGAAAATCATGGATTTGAGTTCCTTAATGGAAAACGAACGTTTTGAATGCAACAGGTTCGGGATCTTGACATGATCAGACCCGAATGCAAGAGTTAGGGTTTTTCGCGAAGAACAGGTCGTGCGCACTTGCTAAGTGCGCACGGAGCAGGTCCTGCGCACTTGCTAAGTGCGCGGGAGGAAGGACCTGCGCACTTGCTAAGTGCGCAGGAAGCATGGTCTGCGCACTTGCTAAGTGCGCAGGCAGCAGGGTCTGCGCACTTGCTAAGTGCGCAGACATCAGAACTGATTAAGTGAAGTCAGTATGTTAGAATGGTTAAACCGTTAGAGTCGGGATTGGTCTGATGTGTATTTAACTAATCAATTCAGATCGGAAGTGACGTTGTTGGACCTTCGTTTAGGACAACCCATATTAGCGTGTCAGGTGAGTTCTAGAGCCCTCTTTTAAATGTTTTGTTAATGTTTTTGGGCTGGTGTGCATACTTACGAAATGATGTTTAACGAAATGATGTTTAACGAAATGATGTTTTAACGAAACGATGTTTACGAAAGGAAAGGTTTTGAAGTGTTTTTGCCAAAAAGGGTTACAAATGTTTTATGAACGGTCTAAATGAGGAAATGTCTAATGAGAAGAGAAAGAGGTAAAGGTTTTAAATAAGTCATTACAAATCTAATCTGAAAGTGTGAAAGTGTCACCATGGAAGGGAATCATACGATTCAGAAAGAGAGGAAAGTTAAGTCCGAGGTTTGTCGGACCATTCAAGATAATGGCACGGGTTGGGGAAGTCGCTTATCGATTGGAGTTTCCTGATGAGTTAAGTGGGATTCATCCTACCTTCCATGTATCACACTTGCGAAAGTGTTTGGCGGATGAATCGGCTCACGTACCACTTACTGACATCGAGGTTGACAACAGCCTTAATTACATCGAAGAACCCGTGGCCATCCTTGATCGGAAGGAGAAACGTTTACGTAATAAAGTTATCCAGTTGGTTAAAGTCCAATGGAAGCATCGAAAGGGATCAGAAGCCACTTGGGAAACGGAGAAGGAAATGAGGGAGTCGTACCCTCATCTATTTGACTTATGATAGGTTTCGGGGACGAAACCTATTGTAAGGGGAGTAGACTTGTAACATCCTAAAAAAATAAAATGACAGTTATAATAACGGAATAAACGAACGAGGCATGGCGGGTCGGGTCGGATGGGTCAGCGGGCTATAAATAGCCTATGCCACCCCTCTTTCTCTCATTTGCAACTTTTAGAGAGAGAAACCGTAGAGAGAGAAAGTTGGCGGATCGACCCGAAACTTCAGCAAAGTGTCACTCTATAACTCGTGAGAAGAACCTCCGGATCAGAAACTCGATTCAGGTAACGATCCGACCTAAATCTGAGTTTTAGTTCGTTTTTGGGTTTTTCGGGTTTTGGGTGAAAAGGTAAGGTTTGAACGGATGAAACTGAAAGAAAATCATGGATTTGAGTTCCTTAATGGAAAACGAACGTTTTGAATGCAACAGGTTCGGGATCTTGACATGATCAGACCCGAATGCAAGAGTTAGGGTTTTTCGCGAAGAACAGGTCGTGCGCACTTGCTAAGTGCGCACGGAGCAGGTCCTGCGCACTTGCTAAGTGCGCGGGAGGAAGGACCTGCGCACTTGCTAAGTGCGCAGGAAGCATGGTCTGCGCACTTGCTAAGTGCGCAGGCAGCAGGGTCTGCGCACTTGCTAAGTGCGCAGACAGCAGAACTGATTAAGTGAAGTCAGTATGTTAGAATGGTTAAACCGTTAGAGTCGGGATTGGTCTGATGTGTATTTAACTAATCAATTCAGATCGGAAGTGACGTTGTTGGACCTTCGTTTAGGACAACCCATATTAGCGTGTCAGGTGAGTTCTAGAGCCCTCTTTTAAATGTTTTGTTAATGTTTTTGGGCTGGTGTGCATACTTACGAAATGATGTTTAACGAAATGATGTTTAACGAAATGATGTTTTAACGAAACGATGTTTACGAAAGGAAAGGTTTTGAAGTGTTTTTGCCAAAAAGGGTTACAAATGTTTTATGAACGGTCTAAATGAGGAAATGTTTAATGAGAAGAGAAAGAGGTAAAGGTTTTAAATAAGTCATTACAAATCTAATCTGTCGAATGAATGGAATTGACGAATGAAGTCTGGGAAATGAGATTCCCAGCCTTGTGGTAGATTATGGACAGCGAGCCATAGTTGCCACAAGAACAACAGGGGCATTGTCTCTGTGGCATGTCAATGGTTATGATGTTGTACAACTGGTAAAGGGAGTAACGACGGTTACTCAGGGGTTAACGTGACCCTATGTAAGGTTAAATTATGATCCGACGGTGTCATGGCCGTGAGCCAAGGCCGTCGATAGAAGTTGTCGGTTTATGGACATGAGAGCCATAAGGGCAACTGAATGGGTATTGTCGGTCCTCGCGCAGTTATCCTTGGGGGCAATACCAAAAGGGAATTGACGGAATGTATGGTATTGTCGGTCTTCGTGCAGTTAAGCCTTAGGGGCAATACCATAAGGGAATTGACGGAATGTATGGTATTGTCGGTCTTCGTGCAGTTAAGCCTTAGGGGCAATACCATACTAAATGACGGAACGAAGGGTAACACAGATTTAGATAATAATGTATGACTTAAATGAATGTTAAAATTTTTAATGAACGATCCGTTTAACGGTGTTTATGATTATGATGTTGATGATGATATGGGTACGAAACCTTTTTAAAGATGTTAGATTATTACATACTTTTGTGAAAGGTTTTACTAAATGAATGATACGTTTTTGGCAAATGTTGATGTTAAAGTTTTTATGAAATGCTAGAACTCACCAGCGTAGCTGACTTTTTAGTATGCACATTCAGGTTAAGGCAGGTATGGACGATGGACGGTGATGCTTGGCAAGCGAGAAGAGTTACCCGGTCGATCATGAAGACTGGCATCCCGTTATGAGTTGTTTATGTTAAGTTTATGTATTTGACAATGTACGCTTCCGCATGTATGAACAAGTTTTTAGTTATATTGAATGAATGATTCCGCTGTGTTATTTGATATTCGTGTTTAAGAACTGTTTGTGAATGAGTAAATCCAACAAGTGAGGCCTCCCGGGTTTGGGGCCTTACATTTCTACAAAACCCACCCACTAACACATTCAAAAGTGAAATCAAAGGAAGATAATCACTTACTTGATGTTAGGAAGGTGTTGTGTGAGCCAAAACCTTCACAATCCAAGCTTCAAATGCAAGATTTAGCTCAAAATCCGATTTTCTCCTTTTTCTCCTTGAACGACCCATAACTCAAATTGAGTTCAATTTTGACTTTTGCTAGTCAAAATGGCAGATTTTTGCCATTTACACTTTTGGCCCTTTCACTTTCATTTCACCCATTTCATTCCTAAACTAGTTAAAACTAGTATAACCCCACTACTAACTTGAAACCCACTTGTTTTAACTTATTTCTAAAATATTATTTTCACCATAATATTTATTGAAATATTTTATTTATTTGAAAACGAAACCCGGATTTTAGTTCGTTACAATTACCCCTGATTTAACCAAAATTGCCACTGATTTAACTTTAAAATGTAGACAGAGTTAGTTAGTTGGATGAAAATGACTAGATTTTGAAAACCAGGGACGGAAAAGATAATTTTCTTTTATAAACTGGCTAAAATGACCAAACCACAGGGATGAAAATGACACTTTACTCTATTTTAAAATTATAGGTTCGGTTTTGACAACCTTTACACCGGAGTTAACCCCGTGTGAAAAATTCATGACGAGAAAAATAAGCACATCTAAACTGCAATCCAGAATGTTATAAAGTATCATATTTTAAAGATTGTAATACGGAAAAAAAACTGAAACATATACGTTCGTGTCTCGATAACTTGTACGTTATCATGAAAACTCGGTTTTGAATAAAATTTATTTTGAAATGTTACGTCGCCGTAATTTCATAAAACATCATATTTTAAAATTTATAAAAGAAAAAATATGTCAAAATTATTTTTTTTAAACAAAATTAAAATACAACCTTGGAGCCTGCTGACATCAACAGTCAAACCGTCATCAGGGGTAAATGGAACCTGCGTGGGACGGGAATGGGTGGGGATTCAGTGACCACCGGACGCTGGCTTGGTTCTTGTTTACCTCCCATGTATATATAAATAATTTATATTTATATATATATATATATATATGATATTTTTATGTTTAATGAATAGTAAAATCTGCGTATGCACCGACAACATCAAATACTATATATATAATAAATAATTAAACACAAATTTGAAAAGTTAAATATTTAATAATAACTTTCGGACCAATTTCTAAACCGTCCAATCTCAATCGCCAAAGGTCGTTGTCATTGAATTATTAAATATCAGTTATCGTTGAATTATTAAATATCAGTAATTGTTTTTTAACCTATAATCACCGTCTAATTCAATTTAATTATTCTTAACGACCCAAAGCCCAATCACCTAATGCACTTGTCGACTATCAAAATTTTGTCACTAAGCTTGCATTTTCTTTTGAATTATTGAATGTTACTTTTACTCATGTTATCTCTTCTCATTATTATGGAGTGGTTTTGTAATTAACTTGGACTTGACTTATTACGATTAAATCAAAAATTTGTGATTGATGCGGATTGAATTTTGGGCCGTCGTAATTGACAATTTAGATAGTTAGGCGGAGACTATGAGTCATGAGTGGCTCGACTATATAAAAAAATAAGTTGCCGCTTAGGGGCCCCCAATTTTTAGAATTTACTTTCGTTTACTTTTTAAGTTTTTATAAGAACAAAAAATCGGTATACCTAAAAGAGCTTTCTTTTACTAAAATCACTCTAACTATAATACTTGTGCTTATGTGACTTTAAGAACTTGTTTACTAATAATGTGCATCATCAAAATCCCATGTGTTAAGATTTTAAGAAAAAAGAATTTTTTTTAAAAAGGAGCCCTGACTTTATAATTCGCTTTGGACAGAAAAAGTTTGAGACGAGCTTGCTTTGAGTATTTGAAAATTGGGAACAAAATGTTCAAGAAACAATAAAGTGTAAACTTCCAAGAAATGTTATGGAAGACTATCCAACTTTCACTTGAGTTGAACATTGGGCCATCAAAGGTGAAACTTTATAACATACAATAGAACCCAACAAATTGAACAAATAGAGCATTGTTTTTGTAGTTTTTTTATTCAAGTTACTTAAGGTATTGAACTTTATTCTATTTATAATGCAAGCTACTGGTTTACACGGTTATTATTTTACACACAAATAATGACAGTGTAATACATGTGACATGCCACGTCATGATTTGATTAAACGTACATACATATGACATGTCATATTCATGACTAAACGTACATACATATGACATGTCATATTTAAAGGTTTAATCTTGATTAAATACGTACATATATAATTATTAATATTAGTTTACTAAAACCCATTTTATGGCAACTATATATAGGCCCTTAAAACACATGTTTAGCTATGATTTATTGTTTCATTGAGTTCGTATTTGATTAGAATTGAGTTTGTTTATCTATTTGATTATTTGATAGTGTTTGAGTTGGGTTAGAATTAATATAAGTTCAATATAAATAGAGGGTTAATGGATTTTTTATATGTGTGCTCTTCGATATTAATAAAAATGTCGATCATTTTTTATCAATGTTGTCGGTGTTTTATTGTTCGAGTTTGATCCAATTGTCCAACAATTGATATTTGAGCTTGGTAAAAGAGAGGGTGTGAGAGTCGAATAGTTTGGTTTGATCGGCAACGGGGACGATTTTAATCAGGATAGTAGATTAGCGATCAAGCAGCAGGAGGGTGTTCAATTGAAGTAGCAGGTTTGATAAACAAATTAGACAGTAGCAGAAGACTTCAAGACTCGTCAAGCTTGATCATGTGTGTGCCAAGGGAATGAGTTTTGTGTGAATTAAGTAGAAAGGTTTTGTGTGAGCTAAGGAAGACGAATTATGTGTGAACAAAGGAAAAAGAATTTGTGTGATTAAGTGGAACGAAGAAAGAGTAGAGAATTTCTCTATAAAAAATAAGTATAGCAGGAGTTGTGGTTGGACCTGTAAGAGAGCAACAAGCCAACAAAGCGTGTCTTTACAATGCCCTAAATTAATCTCAACCAACTACACACCATGGACGGTCGTTAAAATATAACTTCGCCTCTACGTCGAAACCTTCAAACAATCAAACGAGATATCTTCTTACTAAAGAAACTATTGGAAATTTACACGGAGACCCTTTAATGAAACCAACATTTACGAAAACGCTAACCATATTCTAACGAGCCTTAATTGGGCAGGATAGGCTATTAGAAATGTTGAAAATGAAACCATGTATATAACTATGTTTTCAAACATTACGTACAGTGCCGGTCCCGAGGATTCGAATGCCCTACACGAGCCGAACAAAATATATAATTTTATAAACTATTTTTGTAACGACAATTAACGTTATAACATATACATAACAAAATCATAGTATCAGAATGACATACCGTAATATCTAACCGCTGATTCGTGAAGCTCGCCTAGCATTCTTCGCTGCAAATTCTTTAATCACATCTTCGCAGTTTATACTCTCTAACACTTCATTCTCGATAGCAATTATCGCCATTCCGTTAAGCCGTTCTTGAGACAAAGTGGATCGCAAGTAAGATTTCAATAACTTTAATTTAGAAAAACTCCTTTCTGCAGATGCCACTGTGACTGGAATTGTCAACAATATTCTATATGCAACACATGCAGTTGGGTAATGAGGGAAATCTATCAAATGGTTCAAAATATATATAGGGTTGCTAAATTCAGTTGTTCTTGATGTCTCAAATAGCTTCAACTCTATATAAAGTTCATCAACATTAATATCCGATCCTTCTTCAAACTTTAGTTCTTTTTCAATCAACTGACAAGACACCATAAGATCTTCATCTTCAATTACCCTCAACTTATGTGGAAACAAAAAACCAAATAATTTCTCTTAAGTTTTGAATTGTTCAAATCTGGTCTCAAGAGAAGCAATAGCTTGATCAACGAGAAATAAGAAATAATTAACTATAAAATCTTCTTCAGGTGTAAATGAACAATCCTGGCTATTTGAACTTTCATCAAAGTGTTTTTTCCTTTTAATCACACGCTTTTGGTGAAATACCGGATCAATATCCATTTCCATAGCAAGCTCCCTAGCTTCATCAATCACTTTTGAAAAACCCGTTACTCTATACTCCTTAAAGTATTCAATCAATCTACTTATTTCTTTTATAGCAGTATCCAGATGCATATCCTTTGATTGCAAGTTTTTGCTCACTATATTCACCTGGTTTAAGACTTGTACCATTTCACAATCGATACCAAAAAATCAAATCGGCCAAGCTCATTTTCTGCTAGTGAACTTGCTTCATATGCAATTGCAGCATCACCATCTTTTTCTCCAACTTGAATTAAAGCCTCTCGTACATCGACAAATTGTAATTTTATAGCCTTAACACTCTCAACACGGCTTTCCCAACGAGTTTGAGATAATGACTTAAGACTCCAACATTTAACATTATCCGTCACCGGTTAATAGAGTTTGCAAATATAGTATAAATCCGTTGGATGTGTCCAAAAAACTTCTTTCCTTTAAGACAACTGTTAGCCACATCACATAAGGTAAGGTTAAGAGAATGACAACCACAGGGAGTGTAAAATACTCTAGGATTCTTCTTTATAAATCTTGTTTGCACTCCTTGGTGTTTTCCTTTCATGTTTGCTCCATTGTCATACCCTTGACCACGTATATCATCAATTTCAAGATCTAGGGACTCTAACTCCTTAAGTGTAATCTCAAATAGTCCGCTACCGGTAGTATCATTAACACTCAAATACCCTAAAAACGACTACTTGACACTAACAGAACTAGATGAAATCTTTACATACCTCACTATTAAAGTCATTTGTTCTTGGTGACTTGAATCTGGAGTACAATCAAGTATGATTGAGTAGTACTTTGCTTCCTTTATCCTCTTGATGATTTCTTTTTTTTATTTCGTGACCTAGCATAAGTATCAACTCATTTTGGATCTTGTGTCCAAGATAATGCATATGTAGCTCATTACCAATAATCCGTCGCACATGCTCTTTGATAACTGGGTCAAACTCTTCCAACATTTCAACGAGGCCCAAGAAATTTTCATTACCTTTTAAACACAATCAACAAATTAGTTAAAACAATTAAATACAATCAACAAATTTAAAAAAATAATAACTAGTAAAGACCATTACCTTTTTATACAACTTTTCTTTTGATCCACGAAATGCTAAATTATGCTTAGCAAGAAACTTCACTAGTGCAATGATTCACAAAAGGACTTGCATCCAGTAATCTCTTTCTTTCTTGAATTGCTCGTGTTGAATTTTATCGATTGTTTCATTCAACTTCAATCTATTACGCATATCAAACCACGCATTCATATTATTGAGATGATCCGAAGAAAGTTCGTGTTGTTTTAGTCTACGGAAGGCTTCTTCCGCATGTTCTACTTCTACTTCAACATGTTCTTCAACTTCTACTTCTACATGCTCTTTAACAAGCGGTTTAGGTAAAAACTTAAGTAAGACACCGTGTTGAGACTTTACCATTTCCTCATCTTTTTGTTTCCTTTTACGTTTTTGAGCACCCGATGCTTGTTTAGGAGGCATAGTTTTTTACAATCAAATGCAAAATAAAATTAGGGTTAATATCAAATAATCATTCTAACAATTTAAAATCATAAAATTAGGGCTAAACCATTTAGTTAGTTATTAACAATTCTATATTAAATCTACAACTAAATACCTTTAGTACTACAACTAGAAAACAAAATCCTAAACAACATAACAAAATATGGTAATGAGAACAATAATAATGTTTGTATATAAATGTTTGGGTTAATCAATCAGCAATGGCATAATAAAGTTCCATAATAGTAATAATTTATTTTGTCAATCAGCTTCTTGAACTGAGAAGGTAACAATCTCCTGTTTAATTGGTTATCTTAATAAAGTAGGCATAGTTATTGTAAAAATTCAATCACCTAAACCATTTAAGTGCCCAATTGCTGATCGGCAATCAGTTATAGACTAAAAGGAATTGGTTCACAAATAGGTTAGGTTGTTAAGCAAAAGGAAAATTAAATGGAAGCTCAAATCGTTTATACCTCATTCCACGGTGGCGTACGGCGGAGGTTGGCGGCCGTGGTGGAGGCAGCAGCAGCAGCGTCCGGCCGGCGGTGGTGGTGGTGGAGCAGCAGGCGCAAGCAGCGCAGTGCGCACTTCTTTCTGGTCGTCGTCTTCTGCTTGGCGTGGCGAGGGTGGGGGTTATTTTGTTCAAATTGCTGGCCTGGCCCAACCCAACAACATTTTTTTAAGCTCAAGTCACAAAGGCCCAATTGTTTTTTAAAAAAAGGCCTAATTATTTAAAAAAAAAGGCTCAATTACTTTTTTAAAAAGGCCCAATTTTTTTTAAACCCTATAAAATTTTTTATATAATTTTTTTTGGGCCTCTCGAGATGTTAGGCCCACTACAGTCTTGTTGCCCGCAGGCCCAATGGGCCGGCCCTGACTGCGTACAAGAATGTTTTTTGATGTCTTATATTTTAATTTTAATGCTAAGGTATTCAAAGGAAAATAGATAGAAGCCACAAGGAGTTGTGGCAACAATCTGTTATCTGTTGATCATGTATAAAACTTGAACTTATTATCATGTTTTAGCCATGTTGCTAAACTTAAACTACTAATGTTTTTTAGAGAGACTATAAAAATAAGATTAAGTTTTTGTCATTGTTTATTAAAAAATTATAATAATTCACTAGAAGATGCTCAGATGCGATTCATCTTTGATTTTTTAGATTCTCATAAAAGAATTGTTTGTATATAATATACAATTTAAATATAGAGTAAGTTAGAAATTTTTTTTCCATACTTTATAAAAGGTTACAATAACCGTCCTCGTGCATAAAAAAAATACATAGAATGATATTTAGTTTTAAAACTTGTCATATAAAATGGATGGACGTTTAATATTTGATCATTTTACACTAATGGTCCCTGAACCATTGTAGATTTCAGTATCTTTTAGGGATTTTAGATTGAACTACTTTATATTAGGTTTTGTTAGGCGTCAAGATTTATGTTTCGAATAATTCTGTATATAATTCTTCTTTAAAATGAAGGGTTAATCTTAAAAAAAACTATGAAAATTAAAAGGCTCAAAGTTGTGAAATGGTTAAAGAATAGCCAAGGAAAGGGAAAAGTTTAAGTTTTTATTTATAATGTTTTAGATGGTAATGTTTAATTTAGGAGCATAGTTTGAGGACTAAGATATAGTTTTATTATAAACTAGCTTAAAACTCCGTGTATTACACGAGTTAAATAATGAAAACAATATAATTCATAAATCTTAAAATATTTCTTATAACTGAAATTACGTATTAAAAATTAAAAGTTATAATTCAAAAATCTTTAAATACTTATTTTTTATACAACATTTGATGTTTTATTGGCAAGTTACCATTTTTATCTAATATTAATAATTTTATATTTTTTACTTTTAATTTTAGATCGTGTCATATACATGGTTTTGTTTAAATCTCATTAAAATTGATCAAATCTCTTTTTATCCTACTCAAATATACATCCATTATTTTAGAATCTTTATTTATTTAAAGCCAAGGAAAGGGAAAAGATTGGGGTTTTTATTTGATAATGTTTTAGATGGTAATGTTTAATTTAGGAGAATAGCTTGAGGTCTAAGTTAGAGTTTTATTACAAATAGATGGTTAGCGATTAATTGTAATGTGTGGTTTTGATTTTGATTAAAAATATCGTGTTTTATTGTGTGAATGAGGCCAGAAGAAAAAGATTGGTTATGTTTAAGCAATCAATAAGAAGAAGCTCGTATGTGTGTGAACGATCAAGAAAAAGGAGGTGAACCTATGTGGATCGCAACACCTGCGTGGTTCAAAACGATGAAATAACTTGTGTGGTAAGGTGAAAATGGACATGTGTTGACTAAAATGAAAGACCTGTGTTGGTTGTGTGAACTTCGATCAAGGATATATATTTGCAAAAAAAACCTGTGTAGAGTTGCAAGAGAAAGAAAGTCAGACTTGTGTAAAGTAATTTTGTGTGAACTGAGAGAAAGAAGGAACTAGAAAATGGTGAAGAACGAAAGAAGAAAGGCAATTTGAGATCGTTTGAGTCCAATAAACCAATCAAGAGAGAGATCAACTAAAAATAATAGAGATGAAGAGCGTTGTTATGATCGAGCAGGTAACAAAAGTTAACTGTTGTTTAAGTTAAAGAGAAAAAAAAGTGTACTGAAATGGAAGAAAAGAAGAAGTGGTGAATTTTAGTAAGGGGGAGATTGAAAGGCTAATCGTGATAGATTATGAGAATTAAAATGGTCAAAGTTGTTAGATGGCTAAAGAATAGTTGTAGACGAGACCTTCAAGAAAAAGGGAAAGTGGTTTTTTTTGTAATGTTTTAGATGGTAATGTTTAATTTAGTAGAATATATAGAGGATTAAGTTAGTTTTATTATGAATAAATGGTTAGAGATTAATTGTAACGAGTGATTTTAGTTTTAATTAATAGGTTTTTTTATATATTTCTTCTTATTAAACTTCTAAATTACATATATCCCTAACCCCTAACTTTAATTACATAGTTCTTCAATTAACTTAAAATTACCCAATTGCCCATCACAAATAATGAGAATGAGATATATGTAAATAGTACTTTAATTGGTTCATTAAGGGTAAATGGTAATAAAATAAGTTATTTTAAATGAATTGGATAAATATGTAATATATATGTTTTAGGAAGGAAAAATATGTAATAAATGAACTTATGAATGAGATATATGTAAATGCCCCTAATTAATAATATCGTGTTTTAGTTTGTGATTGGGGCCTAGTTTTCCAACATAAAATATATTTTAAGTTTGTCCTCAACTAGTTAGAAAACCCACAAATCGTTTTCGATTTCACTCTTTTTATTTAAGATCTTTTTAAAAAAGTAAGTGTTTTTTATACTTATATATAAAAAAGTATTATAAAATTAACATGTGATAAAAGTTAATAACATTATCATGTACTATAAAAAGAAGGTACACTACTTATAAACTAATTAAATAACACGTGTACAGATGTAATATCAATATCTTTGATGGTTATAATGTATTATCTTATTCTTTGGTACTTTCTTGTTAAACGCAATAATATTGATAAAATGAAGTTTTCTGATAAGTGATAAATAATTTATATGATATGCAAACCTGTTTACAAGATGTAAATTAATAGTATTTGTTGCATAATTGTAGTAAAACAAGAGTGATACAAAGTTGATCCAATATGTAATTGACTCGTATTTGAAGCAATTGGTCAGAGGTTAACAAGTTAAAAATGACTCAACTTAAAAGATATACTTTTCGTTACGTCTAAAGTTTTATTTTGCAATCGTGAGAACCCGTCGTAGCTAGCTTGTTTCAACCCTCGAGTTTTATTTTGCAATCATGAGAACCCATCGTAGCTAGCTTGTTTCAACCCTCGAGTCTCAATTTCATCATCTGAATTAAGTATATTCAATTTAAAGTCAACGATTTTTCCTTAACATTACATGAAACCTTGAATTAGATTCAATTTAAGAAATGACACCCAACGTTATATATCTTATTGCAAAATCATAAACTAGCCTTCACTTTATCACTTTCCACCACTTTATTACCTTTTTTCATACATAATATAAAATAATAAGTTGGTAAAGTATAATTTAAAAGCATAGTACAGAATGAAGAAAAAAAAGTAAACGAGAAAAAAATTTATTTTATTTTAGACATCAAGTATAACCCTTGCAATGTTGAAGTTTGTAACGATCACTTTCGATGACCTGTACATCGATATTAACCACGTGGAAAAAAACTCACGTGAAAACGTCGATAAAAATAAGCGGTAAATCCGAAATTTTATAAGGCATCATTTTAAAGTTGTAAGAGGAAAAAAATTTATAAAAACACGAAACCTGTAAACAACTGCGAAGACTTTATGTTTGTGTTTTGATGCCTTCTACATTATCATGAAAACTCGGTTTTGAATGAAATATACATCGATACATAAAAATAAGCACGTCACAACGGTGAATTCATAATTTCATAAAAATCATACTTTAATAATAATAGGAGAAAAATAAAATATTTGCACAATTAATTATATATAAAGATTAAAATAATTAAAAAATCAAAATAAAAAATTCCAACAACTTAATTTGTATATGTTTTTTAAATTAATTTAATAACTAAAAAAATTAGTTTTTATATTTTTAAGAATAAATGTTAAATTTAAATATAAAGGTAGATTTAGTTTAATTAATCAATTTTTTTTGTGAACGGCGAACATTGAATGTTGTGACGTCGCACCCCCCATCACATGGGAGAGCCTCGTTCAACTCCGGCCAATATGTTGTCTTAACCGGGCCCACTTGGCGTCAGAGTTGGAGAGCATCCAAGGAAAAATCCCACCCAATACGGCCCCTTCCGGGCTTGAGGGAGAGCCGAGGCTCGTACCCTGGATCGGCGTGGGTAAAACCCTGTGCATCAGCATAAGAACTATGCCTCATTTGCATGCCTTAGAAATTAATGGTGGTAGCAGGGATTAAACCCGAGTCCCTTAAGACTTCAGACCTCACCTCAACCACTACACCACAACCTCTTTCACAATTAATCAATTAAGAAAAAGTTTTGGGGAGTTTGGAAAGTCTATTCGCACCTGTTTCTTTGGGGGAGTGTTCCCTCCACCCTAGTGCATTCTACCAAACAAATTATAAAATCCAGTTTGAGATAAATTTAATTATAATATTTTGTATTTCATTTTAAACATCACGTAAGAGAAACAGGAAACAAATGAAAATAACTTAAAAGAATTAAATTCAACCTTAATTAGTTAACAAAATATTAATTCAATTTTAAGTAACTGAAACATCAACTTTAATTATTTAGATTTAAATTCAGACATTTCAAATCGAGGTCGTTTAAAAGCGGACCAAGTCATTAGTTTGTCCTTCATCAAAAACATTGACTACATGATACTCTTCAGTCACTCTTATGTTGGACTTTTGGATCTTAATCCTTTAACATATTTAAATATGGGTTAGCTGCAGAGGAACCAAAAAAATGTATTTTATAAACAAAAATATTGAGAAAAAAAAAAGATTCCAATTTAGAAACTAATGGTTAAGTTATGGTTTTTCGATAAGCAATTTATTGAGGTCCGGTTATTGTTATATACATCCGTATAAATAACTGAATTAATCAAACCCAACTGAACTGACATTAAATCTAACCTTTAAAATTTTATTTTTTTGAATAATATGTATGTATCAAATAAGTTCAGTTTTGAAAGAATTACACGGATAGTCAAAGGGGTATGTCTATGTTACGGATTTGATCTCTAGATTTAAGAAATAACACATTTGATCCTCATTGTTTGCTCACGAGTAACACATTTGAACCTTGACGCTAACATATGTTAAAAAAATCTATTAACTTCTTATGAATCAACTCTCTTATTAAAAACAAGAATATAAAAGAAACCTAACACCCCCATCGATCTCCCAAATCACCCCTTCTAGTTTTCAACTCATGAAGGCTTGTTGGTGAGTCAATTTTATCACAATCATGTGTTAGGAGGACCTACGTATTTCTCCACTTTAGAGATTATGTGTCATGAGTTTTAACCCTAAAGGCTTTAGAAACAAGCCTACACATTTTTTTGCATGTGTATTAGAGTTATTATTAAACATTATTAATGTTATTGTTGTTAATATTCTTATGTTTTTAGTTGATATTATTAAAACCCAAGCCTTTTTTTAGACTAGATAATGCTAACGACCTATTATTGGAATTCTATACATTGTTCCTTGAGTTTGTAAAACCCGTGTTAACACTACTTTTGGAACTATTGATTAGGTCACGCTTGTGTATTCCTAGTTTAATATTTGTAATTGTACTTAATTGGATTTAAAAAAAAAATTATAACTGGCACGTCATACACAAATATTAATGTAACAAAGTATACTAGAATTTACACAGTCATTGATTTAATTACCTAAATCCTTATTCTAATAAATGATTGCAAAGAATGTCACGTGTCGTCACCATATTTTTTCTCACCAATCTTCTAATTTTTTCTATTTTAAGTAAGTTTGAAATTAAAATTTTAATTATGTTAATGTTTTTATTTTTCAAAAAAGATAATATAAAATTTGAATTCTAGTTATTACTTAAATAAGGAAACAAAAAAATTATTTTTTATTTTACACATTATTTGTTTTTTCACATTATTATACATTTATTTTTCTATTAAACAACCCCATGTAATACATGTGTATATAACCTATTTGTTTATGAAAGATTTCCCAATGTTTGTTATATTAATAGTAAGTTTGGATAGAGGAGACGTCTTTACGGTAAGAGATGCGCAAAAACATATTGATAAGGCCTTGCTTCCGGATGGGTTGAGTTCTATGAGATGGAATCGTTTCGTTTGGCTTGAAGGATTATTATTAATCGTATCCCAATGAGACTAAATTTGATTGACATAAGTGGACGTCCCCTCTTCTTTGTGTGTTGATTTGTGCTAAGGATGTTAAAACCATAGATCATATGTTTGGTTTTTGTGAGTTAATGACTAAGTTGTGACAACTGATTTAGAGATAGATAGAGTTACCCTTGCTGAAAAATATAAATATTATGTTTTCAGCAAATTTTTACACCGTTGCAAGCTCTTTTTATACTTACGAATTTACAAAAATGAAAAAAGAAATGACGTTGTATTAGTGTAATACTGTTATTAAAAAAAATAATGATTTAGATTGATTTTGACAAAGTTAATTAGGTTAACACAATAACAGTGGGTTAACAAATAATCTATTGGTGATATTTTCCGTTTTCATTTCCATTCTAGTATATAATAATAACTGTGTCATGACCCTTAGCTGTCTTGGGCAACTTGGTGATAAAATTCATCGTGATATGTTTCCATTCCCATTCTTGTATATCAAAAGTCAGGATTTTACCATAAGGCTTCTGATGTTTTGCTTTAACTTGCAAGAAGCTCAGGCGTTTGCCCACATGTTGGGTAACGTCATTCTTCGTGTCGGGCCAACAATATTCCTTTTTCAAGCTTTAGTACATTTTTGTGGTTTCCGAATAGATGGAATACCGAAACTTCTATACTTTATCAAGGATCTTAGCCATAAGCTCATCATATTTGGGTGTACACATCCAACCAAATCTGGTCTTTACACCATGAGCATTGTATTGTAGATGGTCTTGTTGGCCCACCATCCTTCGTCTTAACATTTTATTCCTTCAATGCTTCCATTTAAGCCTCTTATTCCTTCATTGACTCCTCCTCGATAATACTATTGTTCGGCTGTTATATATTAGGAAACATACAAGTTCTCTTATGAAACTCAAAATTTGTTTTAATATTGTTAGTACATAATTGTTATGATACATTGTTAGTATCATATATTTTATACATCATTATATAAAATTGTATGTATTTTGAACACACCATTTTATATATTTGATGCACAATTATAACTAATGATATATAATAAGACTAATATCAAATCAAAGAGTATATAGTTCTGAATTTTTATTATAAATAAAAATTCAATAGTATTAAAGAAATTTAAGATAAATAAATTTAAAAAATACTTAATTTCTTACTTTGTCTTTTTTTAAATATTTTAATAATTATAATTATGTTACCCGTAAATCTTTAATATATAAGCATACCAGTTTAGATCTCGTGTCTATACACATGGGGTGAAATATATCAATACATAAAAATTTTAAATCTTTATATACATATATATATATATATATATTTTACATGTGTAAAAAAGTATTACATATAGTAAGGATAGAAAACAAATTCAAAATATGTAAAAATTAATATATAATTAGGTTTTAAAAATACGTTAATTACTATTTTTTAATATAATTTGACTTTTATTTACTATTTGATTGAAAATAAAAGTTATATAATTAAATTTTAAAGTTTCTTATGATAAAAAAATAATTTAAAATAAATATGTTTTATTAGTATAATTTTTTTTTAAAATATATATTAAAAGATTAAAAAATAGAAGTTCTTTAAATAGGAGAGAGGCGGAAAAAAATGATGAGAATGAATATGGAGACGACACGTGGAATGCAAAACCTTTATTTATTATATAGTATAAATATATTATATGTTGTGCGATAGATGTAGCTATATTTTCATATAAAACTCTTTCGTCTCTCTTTCTATATTCATATTACAATCAATCCCTCTTCTCTCTTAACAACGCTCTGTCCACCACCGTCACACATGGAATTAGCCGACGGCGGATACTCACCGACCTCCAGCGGCGAGAAGCGAAAGAAGAGAGACGTCGACAAACCCTACAGAGGGATAAGGATGAGAAAGTGGGGCAAGTGGGTGGCTGAGATTCGCGAACCCAACAAACGCTCACGTATCTGGCTTGGTTCCTACTCTTCCCCCATCGCCGCCGCCCGTGCCTACGACACCGCCGTCTTCTACCTCCGCGGCCCCTCCGCCCACCTCAACTTTCCTGACTCCATCGGAGACGACGGTTACCTCCACGACCTGTCATCTGATTCCATCAGAAAGAAAGCCACCGAAGTCGGAGCTAAAGTCGACGCCCTACAAAGCCGGAAGACTCAGTCAACGGAATCATACTCGGGTCGGGTTTGCTTTAACCCGGACTTAAACGAATACCCGAGTCCAGAATCTTACGACGAAAATTGACCAATCAATATTACTTGTTGATATGGATATAAGGTTTTTATTTTGATTTTTAATTTTTAATTTTAAAGAAAGAATATATATATATATATATATATATATAGTTTATAGATAGAGAAGGGTAGAGATGCAAATCCGAAGGGATTATACGTGTTCATCATCATCATCATCATCGTCCCAAATTATTATTATTAGTTAATGTGGTTTTCTTAGTTGATTAATTAAGTTAAGATTACTATGGTTGTAGCTTGTTGCTTGTATTTCTTAATTTCAGTGTTCAATAATTATATCATCTAAGTGGATCACTAGTAAGTTGACAGATGGACACTCGTATTTCTATTGGTTCCTTACCTTCGTAATTTTTTTTAACGCGAGATTTATCTTAAAATTACATCAAATATTTCACCTCATGCCTGTATTTAAACCCATGACCTCCAATCTAAAAGGCAAGAGCCTCTATCAAGTAAGCTAGTCCCACATTGACATCTTCGTAATTGTTTTAAACAATTCGTTTGGATATATATAAGTATTATTTTTTTTTCTTTTTAAGTTGAAGACATGACATTATTATTAAATAATAAATATAAGAAAAAAACACCTGAAAGATGGCTTATTTGTTATTATTATTAGTATTATTTTTGTAAATTTTTAATGGAACTTATCAAGAAATGTGGGATGATGAATCAACTAAACATAAAAAAAAAACATAAACATTTAATTAGAAAGTTGAGATCCGTGATAATCGGTAAGTTAACCCTTACAATATTTGAACTAATGACAGGTGAAAAATGTTGTTTTTAAGATTATAAGTTTACTAATTAAATTGATATTTTAGATTTATTTATGTTTTAAAACCTTAGCTTGTAGGATATGAATACATAATTATATATCTTTATACTATGTTAAAATCTCGTGTATTACACGGGTTGAATAAATAAAATGTTATATACTTAGTAATAAAAATTTTATATTTTTTAAAAACTCGTGTAATACACCGGTTGAATAAACCGGTATATTATATCGGTTGAACTATTTATAACTAAATAATAAGTATCCGTAATTAGATTTATTTTAAAAATCAAAAATAAATTCTTTTAATATCATTATTCAATATGAGAGAGAAAGAGGCGGGAAAAAATGATACAAATGAATCAGAAATTGACACGTGTCCATAAAATTTTATTTATTAATATAAAGACTATTATTTGATATTATTAATTAATAGGAGAGAGAAACATGAAATTTAATATTTAATATGAGAGAGACGAAAAAATAAATGTGAGAAGTAACCAGAGAGTGACACGTATCTTCAGTAGTTTTCCTTTATTATATAGAGTAACTAAAGTGGGATATGATCTTCCTTGTTACTTATTTACGTCAAATTCTACAATAAAACTGAATAATTAAAGTATTTGTTTAATCAATTATTTACTTTTTAATATAAACTAACTAAATATGATCAATGATTTATCTTATTTTTAATTTTTTAACTGAAGATGGGCCCACATTCATTCTTGTGGCCATCTTTGTCTAGTTGTAAAGCCGAACAAATGATTTCAGAGAAGATATGAAGTGCAGCAAACATAAAGGAGCAAGTGAAAAACACACCGGAAACAGATCATTATCAATTCTTGTTATTAAAAGAATAATTAAATATAAAAAATTATGTAATTTCACCTATATATATAACACAAATCAAACACCAAAGAACAATAAAATAAAGCTGCACTGAGACGAACTATTCACCCGAAAGCAATCACAAGTGGATTAGCCGCTCATGATTGTAGCAAACATCAAAGTATTCAATCTACGACTTACAAGCATGTAAAATTAAGAACAACTGAGCCAAGAATATTGACAATAGGACTCCCAATAGGCTTATAACACAATTAGGTTATTTTTCTGTAAAAACGGTTCTTCGCGTATTGCAAACCAAACCAATTCGGTCCTTCGCGTGGTGCGAAGGACAAATTAGTCGCGCGACTCAAATTCTTGTTCTTGTTATTCGTGTGTCGTGAAGATCTCTCTTCCTTTTTGAACATGGCGCGAAGACTTAAAGTTCCAAGATTTGTACTTTTAATTCTCTAACTTTCCCGTGCTCGTATCCTCTTTGATTTCCTCGTGTTTCCCGCTCATTTAGCACATTAAGCCTGTAACAACACTACTACCAAGTACAACGTAAAACGACTGAAAGCACACGGCTAAATGTCTAAAACATATACAAAACCGACTCTTAAACATGAGTTTCTTAGCACTACATCAAGTAGCCTAGAAAAGACTTTTAAAAATTAAATATCTGACTCTAACGAACTCTGATTGAACTCATTACAACGGCGTTAGAACCGGCTCGTCGAACCCTAAACCTTAAATGTTAACACTAAACCCTAAAGCTAAACCGTAATAAGGCTAAACCATAAAATGGTTCCAATACTGTTGAAATGAGTTCAACCGAAGTTCATATGAGCCGGATATCAAGTTTTTAAAAATCCATTTTATGCTAATTAAACAAACCCTCTTTTTATTTGATCATCGTTCGTAATATAAAAGATTCAACTTAGGTTCATTTGAACACATTAAAACGGTTATGTATTGATATAATTGTTTAAAGAAATACATACCTTGTATATAAAGTTGATTATGAGATCATGGATATGTTTTGAGATGTTACGAAATGTATCAGAGTCATGATATTTCTAATGATGTAGTGAGAACGACACTCGTCACTCGTGTATCTCTTGCGATATTGATTCTGATATGTTGTTGTTTGATTATACCTTCCTCAAAATTTTAAGTTGATAGGTTATTGAGCCAAATCATTACTTTAGTGTCTCGAGGCGTTTAACCTTAAGAATCCAACAATTAAAAGGTTATAGATATATAATTTTAAAAAAATATTATACTTTCGTATTTTCATTACTGGTATATCTAAAATATTGGGTTAAAAAAGAATTAATCTGCCAATTAATATAACCTTACAAAAAATTAATTTGCGTGCTTTAATGATGTGAAACAATATCAATGATCTATTTATCTGTTATTGTTAAAAGTATCCAGCAAATTTTGATAATTAAGAGAAGTGACGTAAATTGGGATGAATAGAACAAATAATCATATGTATATTTTTTCAAAGTGTGCTTATTAAGGATAGTTATGGTAATAGTCACATAAGAAACCAAATTTCCCTGACATATTTAGTATTTAATATAAATATTTAAAAGGAAAAAATGTTTTAAGTAAAATACATGTTGGAGAAAAATAAAGGAAAGGTGATGCAGTTAACGACGTGGATAAGAAGATAAGGTTTAGGGTTTTATATACACTATTTTTATTTTTATTTTTTAATCAATGGACTTATGATATTATGACAGGTTATAGATATGTCATATGTGTTTGTGGAGAGAGAATAGTGGTCCGTTGAGAGAGAAAAGAGGGTGGTCACCGTCATGTGTGGAGGTTTATTCATTAGTTGGGTGGCGTTAATTATTATTTAAATACTTAAATACACAAATTGCTATGAAATAATTAAATTAATTATGTTATCATTTTCTTTAAAATGACAACAGTTTGTTGTCTGGAAACTCAGCATATGTTTTTATATTTAAATATCAAGATCCGGAAATTTAATCCGAACCCAAATATTAAAAAATACACACCAAATTATTTTTTTTTTAATTTAATAGTTCATTAATGATATTTGATATTACTTTAATTTCATTATTAATCTTGATCTTATTGTTAAGAGAATAATAAAAGAATTTTGGAAACTATATTCCCTAATGGGAATATGGTGTCTTAGATTAATAACATAGTTGATCGTGTAAGTGACAGATTTAGGTGACATTTAAAAGGAAAAAAATGTTATTTAAAAAAAAAGAAAAATTAACATAGTTAATGTTAAAGATATTATATATATAGATATAATATGTATTTGGAGTGATTATGTTTTTTTAATGTAAACCTATAGTTTATTTGTTATTAATTTTTTTTAAAGACAAATTTTTTAATTTCTGTTGGGAGTGTGACTTGAATCATTGACCTTCTTAAACCTTTATTGTTTCTAAAGAATTTTCTTCTACTACTGGTCAACCAACCCCAGTGTATTCTTACCTGTAGTTTGTTTGTTTTTAATTACTTTGTGTGTTCACGATATCATCTTCATCTCCATCTTATAATTTAACTATGTATCATATTTCTCTAAATTTGGTTTAACCACCAACATCTCATTCTTCATCTCTATATTTATCTCACTTACCAACACTTATTTTATTATTTTTTTTTCTTTCTTAGACACTCATAAAAAATATAAAAATGGATGAAAATAGATATCTGTATTTAATAAATCTGTATTTACTAAATTCTAAACTTTAAAGATAGAGATAAATATTCTTACGGAGACTTAAAAATCTTTAAATAATGAAGATGAAGATTTAGATTAAAAAATAGTAGCTAAATCATTACAACTAGAAAATTATCCCTGCGCTCCGCGGCGGTATAAGGTTGAGCCGGTGACATTAACATGGCTAAACACAAAAAAAAAACGTGGTTAAGTACATAGAAGAAACGTATGAAGTTACGACGACTCAGTTGTGGAGATTGAAACATAAATAAAAGACTGCTATATAACAGAACAAATATTTTTTCTGTCGGTGTCAGTCTCATTCTTCACGGTACCAGCACGTTACCGTTAGACGATATAACCCAAAACACCTAAAAATACCCTACATTGAATACGACTATGTTTTTAATGAAATTTATGCCGGGACGTCAAGAAAAAAATTAATTAACGAACGAAATTTATTGATGAAAAATCAGATTATATATAATACGGGTATAAGCATGAAATTTTAAAAACCTGAGGAGATCAAAATTCCAGTTTATAAAATTAAGGGTGAAATATGTAATTTTCTTAAAGTGTGAGGGGGTGGTTGGTTGGTGGCAAAACACTTATGATTAAGATTTAGTAGAATAGAATTTACATCTCAACGACCAAAATATCAAAATATATTTTATCTTTCTTTTTCAAGTTTTTTTATTAAATGTAAAATGAGTAGAGATAGGATAACACAACTCATCTCAAGAGTTGTATTATCATCAAACATAAAATTTAACGACATAAAAAAATGTCGTGACCCACAAAGCTCCTCGTTTTGGATTCCTGCATAGATTGAATATTGTGGCCACCAAGCTACATCCGGTCCCGGTCCCAGCCCTAACTCAATCCCATTAATACTCCTTGTTTTATTATAATCCATTTCAATTAACAACTTCCAATACTATATCAAAACCACATATCGTTAATTAATTTTTTTTAAAACACGATATATTATTTGTTTAACAAACTTCCAATACTACAATCCATGAACTCATTTCTCAATAATTTTTTTTGGGCTTTTGTTCCATGTTTGAGAGCCACATAAATAAAGACTTTGAGAGGGGGGGGGGGGATCTGCCGAACTATGCATGTTATGCTCATTAATTTTACATTTGGTCCCGCAAACATACTACCAAACGGCAGCCCTTAGTTTCAAATTTTGTCGATTATAGGCTAGCTTATCATTATTTCAAACAACTTTTGTCGATCATAGGCTAGCTTAAGCATTTCGGTTTTGACTTCTTCAAGTTTAGATCTTCTTTTATATTGTTGCTTCTTAATTTTGATTGGTTTTTTAGTCTTAAACGCATATCTTTTCCATTTTGTACTAAAATCAAATGGTCAGAGCCGGCTCAACCTTTTTGGGGTCCAAAGCAAATTCTAAAATCAGGGCCTTTTTGTAAAAACATTTTTTTGCTTAGTATCCTAACAAGTGTGAATATAATGACATTTTTTTTTCTATAAAAGTTCTAGAAGGCACACAAGAACACATATTAAAGTTGAAGTAAATTTTAGTGAAAAGAAAACGTTTACATGTTTATTAATTCTTTCCCTTAGTTGTCAAAAACCTAAAAGTTAAACGAAGTTAAATAATAAAATTTCTTAAATATGAGGTCATGAAGCCTCAGTTAATTTTTTTTATATAGTCAAACCATCCTTTCAAAATGTTATACCACTTCAAATAATTGGTCACTAACATTTTTTTTTGTTTTTTTCCATCTATTCATTACATATCTACGTATTTTTTTGGACTTTTGGTGGTGAGAAAGTAACCAAGAAGTATTCCAAGGTTTGGGCTGATCCAGTTTGGGTATGGGCTTTATGTTTGGTCAAACCAAAGCCCAATATAAACCTTGATATGATTTAAAAGTTGCTCATATTATGTATCTTGTAATTTCACACTGTTTTACCATTTTGAAAAAGAAAGAAAACGAAAAATGAGATGTAGTGTGTATTGTATATGTAGTATAAGATGGTGTGTCTATAATGAAGGGAAAAGAAGGAGTATGTTTATGTACAATATGCTTTGTGTATATGTATATATTTTTATGTGTATGTATATTATTAGAAAGGTCCAATATTTTTACAACAAACAAGGACAAAAAGTTATATCCTCTGTGTTGCTAATTCATTACTAGTTTCAAATCTCTGTCTAATTCATTAAATTCCTCATGAAATTCTTCGCTGAATTCTTTTGGCTTCGTCAGTGAGAGTCACGTTTCTATTAGAGATAATATATTAATTTAGGGTTTCTTGTAATAACTTATTTATCGTAATTAGGATATACGATTTGATTAAGTTACCTTTGTAATTATCTTTGGTCTACTCGTATAAATAATTATTAATAATATACATTACCTTATGTGCTTTTTAATGTTCTATACGGTATCAGACTATCAGAGTTTTAACTTTTTTGGCTTCTTTCTTTTATCTTCCTCTCACCCTATCCATTGCCACTGCCATCAGATCTTGTTTGGTTGTCGGCTCTATTTTCCCTCATCCTCCCCATTGTGTGACAACTTTTCTTTCACTTTTTTATCTCTCTCGCTCTCTTCTTGCCTCGGGACGCGTTGTACATATACATATATTATTATTATTTTAATTTTCTCATACCGTCGTCGTGCTGCCACAGTTGTAGATCCTGTCACCATAGCCATGTTGTCATGACTCTTTGTACCACCACAATGGCCTTAGATTTGTCGCCGTCATTTGCAGCCATGGAGTTTTCTATTAGTTTTATGTATTTCGAAATTGCTTGTTCTTCTTTTACCATCATATTCATTGTTTTTCGTTACAGTTTAAGGATTAGATTTTTGTTCGCTCTATCTGTGGAGGAGTATTAGAGATAATATATTAATTCAGGGTTTATCGCAATAATCATTACCACAATCAGTAGACATGATTTTATTATGTTCCATTTGTGATCATCTATATTGTAATCGTATACATAATTATCTATAATACATAATATATTACGAACTTTTCATTATTATATATTTTGTAGTAGTATTGATTCAAAGTAATTTATCATGCCGCATGTTACTTGAAACATTAAGATTCTGACATTCAAATGTTTTAATTTGTCAAATTTTATTTTCTTAAACTCGTCTAATGGTTTCTTTACTGTGTTTGTACATAAAGATATATTTGTAACAAAAGATATAAACTCTTACCGCAAAGTGAATTGTAGAGTTGATGCCAATTTAAATATGTATGTGGTGTAATAAAAGATGTTAAAAACCTAAATTGAAATAGAAATTGAATGACTAGAAAACAAATCTAATTATACAAGTGATGGCATTTCACATTCTCTTTACTCTCTCCCTTTCTTGTTGCCTTTTAGTGGATTGTGCATTAAAAGTTGACTTCTCAAAAGTCCAACTTTGTTCTTTTTCTTTCAACTTTTTATTTGTGGTAAAAGTATAGCAATTTACATATTGTTTTTTTCATTTAAAGACCATACATTCATTGCCTAGTTTGAACTTTAGATATTTAATGTTTGTATAATAATATTTATTTACTTAATGTTTTTATAAAACATTTCTAAATCATTTTTTTAAAACTATGCTATTTAATACCAAAAAGGCCGAATACAAGTGGGCTTTAAGGTAAAGTGACAAAGGGGGTCATAATTAAAACAACATGAGCCTAAAGCCGAAACACCTATTTTAAACTTGCGTTACTTTTTTGATATATTTTGGTGTCATTTTTATACATTACCACTTTCCTTAAATACTAACCTCATTACTTAAAGAGGGGGGGGGGGGGTATTAGAAGCCGGAGTACCGTCATTAAGTTGTGACGGATTTGATGACAGATGAGTCAGGATGTTACGGAAATGGGAAAGATACATTTTGTGACGGTTCATCGGATGTATGTAGTAGAGCTTGAAGTATACATACCCAAGAAACGTTAAATTCATTCTTCATTAAGATCATTACAAAAAAACTAGTCCAACGAACCGACTGTCTTAAGGGTGTAACACATCATTAGATATATGAGACATCCAACTACATTAGCATATGGTATAGCAACCATATTCTCTACTTCATCACTTATCTATGGCGAATCCTTGCTTGACAACTTAAAGTGTTCAGGCATTGGAGTTATCACAACTTTGCTCTTATCCAAGAAGAAATTATGCAAGATCTTCTTCACATAAGCACCTTGAGTCAACTTAAGCTTCCTAAGTTTTATTTCACTGTTAATTTCCATCCTCAATATCTTTTTGGCTTCACCCAACTATTTCATATCAAGTTCTTGCTTTAGCAACTTCTTAGTAGCTACAATCTCTTGCTTATCCCTGCATGCTACTAGCATAACATTCACATATAACAACAAGTACACAAACTCATCAGTCGTGTATTCACTGAAGTAGATGCAACTGCATGGTTGCTTCTTTTAAACCCATGAGTGATCATATACTCATAAAAACTTTTGTACGATTATCTTGGAGACTATTTACGACCATACAAGGCCTTCTTTAACAAACACACCTTGTCTTCCTGGCCTTCAACCTCAAATCCTTGTGGCTGCTTCATGTAAATGCCCTCTTCAAAGTTACCATTAAAAATTGCAGTTTTAACATCCAACTGTCCAGTTCAAAATCTTTAGCAGAAGTTAAGGCCAACATCATTCTAACTGGAGAGTGTTTTACCATATGGGAAAATATTTCATTATAATCCACCCCTGCTCTTTGTGTGAACCTCTTAGCAATCAACCCCGCTTTGAACCTTGGTGCTTCAACCCCTTGAATAGCCTCCTTCAACATGTAAATCCATTTACAACCAACCAACTTTTGATCCTTCAACTTATCAACTGGGACCCAAGTTTCATTCTTGTACAAGGAATCAATCTTTTCCTCCATGGATTTTACCCACTTCTCTTTATCAACAAAAGTAACAACCTCGTTGCATGAAAAAGGCTCAAGCACATCTTCTTGCTCTGCAGCAATAAACACAAAAGCATAAATGTCTTCAATGCTTGTAAACCCAGGAGGAGGAACAATTTGCCAACTTGGTTTATCCTTAGACAAACTATAACCACTTGTACCAAGTACCTGGTTGTTGAGGGGTTTCATTTACACCATGACTCACATCTGGATTGAGCTTTACCTCAATATGAACTCACTGTTCACTTGGTTTTTCCATATAAAACTTCACCACTTTTGCTACAGATCACATTTTTATGCAATATGTCTTCTTTAAACACCACATCCCTACTAAAAATGAATTTTGGACTTACATTATCCAAGCTCCAAAGACTATAGCCTTTGACACCTTCAGGATAACTAAGAAAAATACACCTTTTGGCTCTTGGTTCAAGCTTTGCTTGATTAATTAACATGATCAACATAGGCCAGTGCCCTAAAACCCTCAAATTACCATAGTCTGACTTCTTCCCATGCCACTTTTCAATTGGTTTTTCATCTCAACCGTTGATGATGGAGATTTATTAACCAAATATGTCATCGTTGACACAGCCTCAACACCAGTGTTACTACCGACCATTACTAACTCTTCGGTAGTAACCCTGAACTTCACCAGTTAACTTTACCATTAACTTTAGCACTACACTTTACAACTATACAACACTGGGTATTGTAATTTATGAATAGCGATTTGATTAATAGAAAATTGTTCTTTGATCAAGTTACTACTTTGTGAATGATTGTTTTTGTTAATTATCACCGCTGCAATTTAGGTATGTCCGACGTTAAAGTATGTTAAAAGAAGAAAAGAATATAGATGCAAATCGAAGAAGGATTTTGATTGTGAATGCCGTCAATTCATCAAATTAGTTTTCTGTCAAGCATTATCAAATCCCTTTCCAAAACCACATATATTTGAACCCACTTTTCCCTACAACATATTGACCTTTCTCTCAATGTGTCCACCATGACCCCCTCTCGTTTAAAACTAATAAATCATTATTCCTTAAATAGGAATTTAGTAGGTAGTTTTTTAAAGCATAAATATGACTTGTGCTTCATATCTTACTTCAATATCTACATGATCACGTGCCCAAATTTTTGTTTCAAAATCATTTTATTTGATGCCCAAGACATTACATAACAATGTTATGATAAAAAGAAGGTTAAAAAATGATGATAAATCCTCTTTATGTAATTGTGGTTACGGATTAAAGTTATGTATGTATGTAGATGGACAAGTGTCCATTGTTGACTAACTTTCTCGTGAAAAAGAAAAGAAAAGTTGGAAAATATATTGGAAAACATATATTTCAAGATCTTCATGATGAGGTTGGTGGAAGTAAATAATGAGTTTCAATCAAAAGAATGATGACAACCTAGCCCACAATCTAATTAAGTCTTCAACTTTAATTGGCATATTATTTGGACGCTGAGTGTGTGACTTGTTGATGCTAATCTGGCACCAATTCCTGTCCCATCAACTCCTAATTAAGCTATTAATTAGTATTAACCAAACACCCTCCCAATTAACTAGCAAGAGTGGAGGAAGTGGACTCCATTGTATTATAGATATAACATGTATAGCTTTTATAATTACGAGTTAAGATCACTCATATATCTAATAACTTGCATTTTGAATACTGAAACCTTGGTGATGATGCAGAAGTAGGCCGTTAAAGTGGAGGGGAGAAGAAGCATATGCAGACTAAACTGACATAGGATGATCAAGTTAAGCAGGATTTGTTAGACTTGCACGTCTTCAAGGACATGATCAGTGATATGAGTTTTTAGAGAAGACAAATAACGGTTAGGGATTTTTTAGAGAGATGTATATATTAGTTTTAGCTTAGTCTTCGTGTTTTGGACTATCCTACCTTTTCTGTTTTTTTCCTTTCTTTCTAAATGTCGTTGCTGGTTACTTACTATGTGGTTCTTGATCCTTTTTTTTGTTCCCATTGTTGGCGATTTTAGCGTAATCAGTGTTATTGTAGTTTAGTTTGATTCACTTAAGAACAAAGAAAAATGAGTATAAACATTATTACAAATTATGAGGTGTGGAGTTCACACTCGTACAAGACTACTCATTTCAATTACCTCGAACCCGATGGTTCAACCCTTTAGTGACCAAGGAGATTCTAAGGAACATAATCCCCGTGGTGCTGGTGTAGCGCCCCTAGGGTGGGGTTGAAGGGGCAACGTTCCTGGTGGAGGTCGAGCTAGAGTTGATGATCGGTAGGAACCGATCATCCGTAATAACGATGGACATCATTGGTAACTTAATAATTCGGTAGCAACTTAGTACTTTGGTAGCAACTTGATACTTTAGTAGTAACTATGCATCAGTAGTAAATGTACCTTAGTAGAAATGAAGTCATCAGCAGCAAACTATAGTAGTAGTAACTTGATCATCGGTAACAACTGTCAAAAGTAGTAACTTGATCATCCCTAACCATCAACTGCGGTAGTAGTAACTTGATCATCCCTAACCGTCAATTGCAGTAGTAGTAACTTGATCATCCTAATCGTCGATAGTTATAACCGCCTATTAAAATGTTGTAATGGTTTGTCTCATATAAATAGATGATCTTTGGTATGGTTTAACACATCGGATTTAATCTCCGAATTCTATTACAAGTTTCATAACGAAACTTGCATACCGGTTCTTGACAATTTTTCTGTGTTAACGATTGAAATTTTGCGTGTACCAACGATATATCAATCTGGAAGTGTCTAACACGGTATCAAAACGAACAGAACCGGAACCGACCGAGTAACGCCGGTACCGGTTTCGATATTATCGGAGCCGGTATCAGTATTCGTTATAACATATTTTGTTTCTTTTCCAATATAATGTTTTATAAAGTTTCAAATAAACCGTTGCGACACGTTTATTTTTATCTACGTTTTCATATAAATTTTATTTAAGACCGAACCGCCTCAACACACACCTAACCAAGTAAAACGAGGTCAACCGAACAACATTGTATCTGAGTATTCGATAAATGTAAAACACTTGTTTGTTTCGTCGTTTAAGACGTGAATTTCTTCCATGGTTCAGAGCCCCCGTTGTAGCTTGTAGAGTGATTTTACATAAAGGTTTTAGTTCTATTTTTTAAAGTTTCAAGAATGTTAAGTTTCTACGTAATTTAACACGTCGCAACGCATACGGGGTTCTTTAGCTAGACGAGAGATTAATAAATGTACGTGTGGGTTGTGGGTCATTGACACGTGCAAATGATAGCTGGCAGCATTACAATAATGATGATGGATTCCCACCGTTTCATCCACTGTGTGGGTCCTTCAACGTCTATTACATTTGACCATCACCACTTCACTTCCCCCGCTCGTACACTCACATACATTCCCGCCCCCACAACACCAAACAAAATCCATATTATTTACTCATTAAAGTCAAACCTTACGTCCTCATTGTTTTGAAGGCAGCTTTCGTTATTAGTGTAAAAATTAGTAAAATGAAAAAGTCCATAACACGAGTCGACTATAATATAAACTCAATAACTTATATTTAAAAAATGTATAAGACTAGTCGACTATAATTGTTATGATAATAAATCAAACAAAAGTATTGTAATATAATGATCTAGTTTACTTACTTAAGCGAATCGTAAGGCTCTTTTAGCGTTTTTGTAATCAAAGCTCTCAATCAGGTCGTTATAATACATACTATCTAACATATCGTTTTCAACAGTTATAACCGTCAATCCGTTAAGTCTTTGAGTCTAAATACATGATGTCGATACTAGTAACTCGAGAATTTTCAATAGTTTTTTGAGACGTGTTTCAAATCGTTTTCATACAGCAATGAACCGCGAAAAATACCAGTGTGACCATTGTGTTCTCAGAGTAGTATCTAAGGACGTGATCTAAAATCGTCATGGCTGATGCTACGATATTAATGTCACAATGACATTCCTAGTAGACCTCACGGTTAAAGACATGCTTAAGTAATGAAATATAAAACACAGAGATATGCCAACTACCAAAACTTATACATATTTTGGAAATCATTTATGCGTTGATAGTAAATAGAATAACGTGCATGGATGATCACTCTGAATTATCAAAATTTTAGATTTGGTACCTAGCTTTCTAAAAGTACACGAATGATCCATGAGGTTTGCACTTTGTAACGAATTTAGTCCTCAAACTTTGACAAAAGTACATGTATGGTCCCTATGCTTTGCACTTTGTAACACAATTAGTCCCTAACTTGGACCTTCTAAAACTTTTAGATTTGTTGACTGGGAATAATTGCGTTACAAAGTGCAAACCACAAAGACTATTCATGTACTTTTTTAAAGTTAGAGACCAAATCCAAAATTTTGATAAAACTACAGGGACCATCCGTGTACTTTACTCTAGTAAATATGATAATCTTATAATTAAACTTATGCATACGACTTATATATATAGGGGATGGTTCCCCTAAGAAGTGTAATTTGGCTAAGAAGTCTAAGAAACAATCTCATCCATTCAATTGGATGATCAAGAATAAAGAGTTAAGTGTAGGAAAACTAAGGGGTAGAAGTACATTCTTGAAAAACCCACAATTGTTTATTTTTTTCAAATTCCCCCACCTTTTTAAACGTACATAACTTTTTTATACAACATTATTTAAAAAAATTACACCATAAAATCGAGCGTTTTTTACCTTTAATTCGAGTATAGTATTCCTATATTTTTTTATAAAACAAAATCAACGGTTATTGAAATTGTGCCACTTTACATAAATGTGATGGTTTATGGTAAAACAGCACAATTAACTGTTCTGCATTATAAAACAGCACAGTTAACTGTGCTGCTTTATCATAAAACAACACCGAACATAACAATTAATTGTGTTGTTTTACTATAAAAAAACCAAAACAACACGGTTAATTGTGTAACTTGTTCTTCTTAGCTAACCAAGCACAAACAAAACGAGCACAACAACACTATATATCAAACCAACACAAACAACATTTAGATGCATAAGATTTTTGTTGCCTACCACTAAACCGTTTGTTGGTGTATGGATGCTTAATTTTTTTTTAAAGAATGTTACCAAATTAGGCACATAATAATTGACTAAAAGTAGCACAAATTAAAGAAACCAACATATTTACGTAAATTGTGTTGTTTTACCAGAAACCAACAAATTTTTAATATGCTAAATTGTGCTGTTTTACCATAAACCAGCACATTTATGTAAAGTAGCACAATTTCATTAAGTGTCGATTTTGTTTAAAAATATATATATATATAGCAATACTATACTCAAGTTAAAGATAAAAAAACGCTCGATTTTATAGTGTAATTTGTTTTTAAATAATGTCATATGAAAAAGTTATAAACGTTTAAAAAAAGTGAAGGAAGTTGAAAAAAGTCAACAAAAGTGATTATTACTTAAATAGCCTTCCACCCTTATTTTTCCTATACTTAAATCTTTACTATTGATCATCTAATTGAATGGATTCGATTGCTTCTTAGGTTTCTTAGCCAAATTGCACTTCTTATTTGAACATTCCCCTATATATATATATATGGGAGCATCAAATAAGAAGTAGGTTTTTGCTAAGAAATCTAAGAAATGACCAAAACGCTTAGAAATGATATCAAACGAACTCCGATTGAGCTCATTTCAGCGGTGTTAGAACCGTCTTGTCGAACTCTACCATCTTAGCTATTAGGGTTTAGCTTTTAAGGTTTAGATTTTACGTTTGAATTTTAGGGTTTTAGCCTTAGGGTTTAGCTTTTATGGTTTAGGCTTTTTTTGAAAGGGGGGGTGGGGGGTTTAGGTTTCTAGGGGTGGGTGAGGGTGGGTTTAGGTTTTTTTTTTGGGGGGGTGGGGTGGGGTGGTTTAGGTTTTTGAAGGTGGGGGGTGGTGGTTTTAGGCTTTTTGGGGTGGGGTTGGAGGGGGGTTTAGGCTTTTGGGGGTGCGGGTGGAGGGGGGTTTAGGTTTTTGGGTCCGGATTAGAGTTCAATGATACGGTTCCAATGCCGCTGTAATGATCTCAATCGAAGTTCGGTTGACCCACTTCTTAGCGTTTCTTAGCGAAAAACCACTTCTTAGTGGAACTTTAACTTTCCCCACTAAGGCTAAACCATAAGGCTAAAACCCTAAAATTCAAACGTAAAATTTTAAACATAAATGCTAAACCCTAAAAGCTAAGATGGTAGAGTTCGACGAGACGGTTCCAACGCCGCTGAAATGAGCTCAATCGGAGTTCGTTTGATATCGTTTTTAAGCGTTTTGGTCATTTCTTAGAGTTTTTTTACGAAAACGTACTTCTTATTTGATCCTCCCCATATATATATATATATATATATATATATATATATATATATATATATATATATATATATATATCCCCATTTTTCTACGAATGATTTACGACCAAAAAAAATATTACAAATTTTGCAACCAAAAGTCACAAATTTTACGGCCTGTTTACGACCACATTTAAACGGTCGTAAAAAATTTAATTTTATTTTGAACTTATCTTCTGTGATCGCACTTGAACAGTCGCAAATTTCGACTAAATTTTAATTTTTTTAATTTATTTTTCTGCAACCGATTTTCAACCAAAATAAAGCGGTGACAAATTTTGTCATGGGTTTGCGACCAAATTTCAGTGCTCACAACTTTCGCATCTGGATTATTGGTCGTCGCTAATTATAGGACCGACTAAATTTGTGACCGTTTTTTGGTTGCAAATGTTTGTGTGGAAAAATAGATGGGTTGAATAGGTTTTCTGAAAAATTTCTTATTTAATTTAATATTTAAAGATCAAGTTTGGAAGACCACTCATTATATGCAAATAATAAATATGAGTATGTAAAGAGTTTAGGGAAAGAGATACACAACCAATTTACAGAGGTTTATATGGATGTTAACTATCCACTCTACGTTCTCTCCCCGATTATCCAATCGAGAGTTGATCCACTAAAACGTTTCTCTAAAACGCTAGGGATCACCGGTACACCAAGAACCTCACTAACTATAGTGATCACCTTTTTCAACACCATGTCAAGACGATGGTTTTTACAATTCTCACTATGTCAAGATAGTTATATCTCATAACTATACTTTATATCAAGATAGCGTGTATCCTCACACCTTAACACTATGTCAAGATAGTGTTATCTCTTACAACTATACACTATATCAAGATAGTGTTTATCCTTACACCTCAACACTATGTCAAGATAGTATCATCTCTCATAACTAAAATATTTTTAATTACTAAACACAAGAGTGACAAGTGATAAATATTTGTAGTATTCTCTTTTCTTCCCTTTCTTGATCTTCACTCTTAATCTTGAATATTTTCTTCAATCTCTGGTTTTTTATTCTTCGTTCTTCACCAAACGGTTTTAAAATTCAGGATTGTTGTCTGATTTGAATATGTTTCGATTTTTAAAATTAAGGATCGGTGTTTGATTTGCATTTGTTCTGGTTTTTAAAATTCCAATGTCGATGCCCTGATTTTGAAAATAAATAAAACCTAATAAATATATTTGTACAACGTGTCCCTAAGGTAGAACAACAGGGTAAAGAAGAGAAAGATAGTTTTCACACAAGGGGGCGATGTGGGGAAGGGCCGACAAGCAACCAATATTTTCCGACAAAAACGGGGGAGAAAGATAGAAAGGGAGAGAAAAGAACAAGATAAGAACCATAAGGATCTGATACCTTGTAAAATAAAGAAAACCTCGTTAAGTATTGAGTATTATTGATTAACTATTTATAGAAGTGAAATGAAAATTACAAAGCAAATCTAATCATAGCTTCTAATTATGATAAAGATAATAATTATAATAAATCTTATCTACATAACAAACTCTAACTAATATATTTTTATGTAATCATTACTAACATAACATGTGTCTCTAATAATATGCCTTACAACAAACATTCATTCAACAAAAATAACATTTGGAATTCAAATATCAACTATGAACACTTAGCAGGTTCTTAGGCTATTTGTAGTTGGCTCACGCCCAGGGCATGGTCAACCTCAACCTCGACAAGCTCTTTCATGCGTCTGCCCATCTTCCCCAATTTGCCCCACTCCCCGTCATCTAAACCGCACTGTGCCCTTTCACACCCAAAAACGGCCCACCCTTGCGGTGTTCTTGCCCCTTCATGCCGCAAAAGTGTCTGTTGCTTTGTAGGAGGGCATGAGTGATCACACCTCCACTACAAATAGTCTTAGAAACAAGGATTATATAGATAGTGTAGATGAACCACATCATTCCCCACTTAACTCCTAGTAGAGGTCATTTTTAGAATCACACTATGATTTCTTATAATTTCTAAAGTGGCACCACTAAACCATAAAAAAGCATATCCCCTATTCCAACTAGAGTGAATTTGTTGGAGTTTAATCACATCAAGTGTAAAGAGTATAATCAAGCCACTGTGTCTGTTTTCTTGAAATCGAGCCAACTAGATTGACCTGACAAACCACTAAGCTAGCTAAAGTTCATTTATTCATGTCATAACAGATTTGCAATCAACCAGAAGATAACATGTTGGCTTTAAATTATAGTATTCAGAAAGTGTGTTTTATTTTCATTTTTCCTCACAGTAAGAAAAAAAAATCAACAGTTAATTTGTTGCGTAACAAAATTGTTTATAGAATATTTCAAAACAGTTCTGATTTTCAAATGAAAAATATTGGAAAACAATTCCAAAATTTCATTTTATTCGTCAATTCCCAATAATTTTTCCAATAAGCTACTTAACTTCCTATTCGTTCTTAATGCATTTTGAGCTTATTATATACTGGCTAAACTAATACAAACCCATAAAAAGTATAACATCTTCCATCAAGTGATATGCAAGGCCGGTCCTGAGAATCCTAAAATGTTTTAATAATAAACAAAACAAAAGTATTATACCAAAATAATCTAATTACTTACTTATGTGAATCGTGAGGCCTTCTAGCGTTTTGAGATTTTTTTTTTATCCTGTTCTACATTTATCCTTTTACGTTTTTCACAACCGGATAGATATTGTATTTAGGAGGCATATTTCTGAAAAAATATATAAATACACTTGAACTAAATTATACCTTTCAAAATTTAGTTTCCACACATTCAAGTTTCAAACCATCAATAGTACCTTTCTAAATTCCCATACACTATAAGACATTAAGAGGGTTGTTTGGAACCGACCATTTGAGCCATTAAGAGGGTTGATTGATTCAGAGGTTTCATTCAATATGTTTATAAATCTGATTGATTCAGAGACTCCATGACTGATTCAGAGGATGAACCAAACACACTTTGGTGCTGACCGATTCAGATGTAGCATCTTAATGAAATCATTAAGAGGCTACCAAACAGCCCCTAAGACTAATACTAAATAGGGCCCACAATTCAAGCCATTAGAATCAAGTCAACAACACAGTAGGGTTTTTAACACATTCAAGTTTAAATTTTTACCTGGAATCACAATCTGGAGACTGGAATGATGGAATCAAAATCGTCCCTGGACACTACTGGTGATTGTGTCTGTCTGACCCTCACTGCCGACTGTCGGAAATCGTTCTAATTCCCGCTTGGAGGCTCGCACGGTGACAACGTTATATCACTTAGCCTTCGTTGGCCGTTTTCCGCTTGGAGGCTCACACAGTGGGTTACAAACCCTCTGGGCTGGCTCTGCATGGCACGTAATTATATTAGACGGTTATACTAATCTTTTAAGGGGTGGGGTTAACCCATAACACTTTTTTTAGCTTGGTCAGAGCATTTAAATTCTCAAGAGACTGACCCTAGTACACATGTCACGTTTTAATGGCTTCCTATGTTTCGCATCATTTTTAACCTTTGTATGATTAATCTCGCTTATATATATACACCATAATTTAACCATCATCAAAAAGATTAGTAAAAACTAATATACTTAGGGTGGACGGAGTGGACGAGGCCGGGCTACACCGCCGCAGCGCCTGCGGGTTTCGCACGGGTTGTGTGGCACGGGTATTAAAGCCCGCTGGAACCAGCTAGAAATGAACGTTAGGGAGTCGTTGGGGGAGTTGGGGGGGGGGGGGGGGTTGGGGTCTTTAAATAAAAAAAAATTCTCTCAATACATATATATATATACATCTTTACACAATATTCTCTCACAAAAAAATTTCTCTCAATACAAATTTTTTTTTCTCTCACAAATAAATCTCAAAATGTTTAAGCGCGCTATTTACATCCCGGAATCATCTAATAGTTCGTCGTTGTCGGACTCGAGTAGTCTAGAATTTTTAAACCTCGATCTTCAAGCAGCCGAGGTTGAAGACACTGCAAGATCGACTCGCCGACATGTGGAACGTGATCGTGTCCAAGCATATGAAACTCTAATGGCAGATTACTTTGTTGAGAATCCGAAATTCAAAGAAGAAGTTTTTAGAAATAGATTTCGCATGTCGAAGCCACTATTTTTAAAAATAGTTGACGACATTAACGCAAATTTTGAATACTTTCAAGTTAGTCAAGACGCACGGAAGAAACAAAGTTTCACTCCACTTCAAAAATGCACATCAGCCATAAAACAACTCGCAACATGTAATATTCCCGATTCATACGACGAATATTTATGTATGTCCGCAAGAACCTATAGGGAATGTCTTGAGTATTTTTACAATGTTATTGTTATTCTATATGGTCATGAATACTTGCGTGCACCAACTAGTCAAGATATTTCACTTTTATACCAAGCACACGGTGATAAGCATGGACTTCCCGGAATGCTTGGTAGTATCGATTGTACTCATTGGGTTTGGAGAAATTGTCCCACTACTTTAAGGGGTCAATATCACCGAGGTGATCACGAGTACCCAACGGTCATACTCGAAGTAGTTGCGTCAAATGATTTGTAGTTTTGGCACGCATATTTTGGTATTACCGGGTCGAACAATGACATAAACGTCTTCAATCAATCTCCATTGTTCACAAATGAGTTGCATGGAACTGCTCCTAGGTGCCCATTTTTTGTTAATGGCCATCAATACAAGCGGGTTTACTATCTTGCCGATGGCATATACCCTTCTTGGTCCACATTTGTGAAATCATATTCTTATCCAACGGACGTGAATAAAAAAAAGTTCAAGAAAACGCAAGAGAGGCAAGGAAAGATGTCGAATGAGCATTCGGCGTATTGAAGGCTAAATGGGTCATAATTGCACGACCGACACGTCAAATGAAGGTGGAAAAGTTGAAGAACATGATGTACGCGTGTATCATGTTACATAATATGATATTAAAAGATGACGGAAATGCAATCTCACCGGTTCACATTACGGATCCGCCTACCAGTCCAGTTGTTTCCGATAATATTATAATGGAATTGCGGAACGAAACCATACACTTTCATTTGAAGTTTGATCTTACGAAACATATTGCCACAAACTTGGACATCCATCTAACGGACGACGAAGACGAGTAGTTTTTTTTAATAATTGTACTTTTTTATAATTTTTTTATTGATTGTATATTTTTTATTAATTGTATTTTTATTTATGTTTATTTAATGAAATATTGTTTTAATGAAATATTATTTTAATAAAAAAATATTCTATGGCTTATTGGTTCCACACCCTTCTGTTAGGGTTATAGAAGATTCAAAAAGATAAAAATGACATAACACATTTTAATTAGATAAAAATAAAGGATTCCATTGGCTTTTTTTACCACTCCATCAACCCTTATTTGATAGAATAAGACTTTTATGGTAAGATGGTGGGTGGGTTTGAAAAATGCTATATTTTAAAAAGAAAAATGGCTACAGTTTCCAACGACAGAAACTAGGAATTTTATATATATTAGTATAAGAGATATCACATAGATTTGGGTTCCCTTTTTGCTTTTATTACTTGATTTTCTTTGCTTTCTCTTTCTTTTTCAACATTCTCTACCACTTAAAGGCTGCATTCACTTCCCACTCAAAACAAACACAGATTGAGAGGGAAAAGCAAACATGGAAAATACCATATCCGTATGTTGAAAATGAAATAAAAATAAAAATAAAAAAAAGAAAAGGTTCCCATTTTCAAGTTTTGGGATTGGAGGAATCTTTTCTCATTCCCTCTCATCTCACTTTATAGCAAATAAAGTCACAAAGAGGCCACCGAAAAGCATATACACCTTATCATGAAAGCAAGAAAAGTGAAAACCCAACCCTCCTGATTAGACTACCCAACGCACACACATTAACTTATATACATTCTCTTCAAACAATCTAATCTTTAAAATAATCTTGAAAATAATCTTGAAAATAATCTTGAAAATGTGTCAAATCTTGAAAGTGTTGAAGGAAATATGTAGGCATGGTTGGTTAGTGTTAAAATCTTGTATTTTTTGATTAATTAATCAAAGTTATGACAGAAAGAATTTCATATTTTCATCCCAACTAAACCACACGTCCATACATTATTTCACACTCTCTCTCTCACTAGATTGAAAGTTGTTTCCTTTTTAAAAAGGGATCATTGCTCAAGTCAACCTCACCTCATCATTTGGTCTTGGTTCTTCATGGGGCACCCACTTTCTTTTTCTTGCTTTTCTTTCCCTTCATTTGCATAATTCACCATGAAAATGATGACAACCCTTTTGTTTCTTTCTTTCTTTCTCCATTTGTCTATATAATTGACACTCTCAATTAACAATGTCTTTACCCATCCATGGGACTCAGTAGCATGAAGGTGCATCAATTCACACGTGGTGCTGGCTTTTGGCGCGACGATGAATCCTCATCGTCCGCACTCACCATTGGTGTGTTTAAGCGTTTGCGCCCTCTTAACCCTAAGTTAACTAGTAGTACTAGCACAAAAACTTGTCTCACCATGAATAATGTTAGTGTTAGCAGTAGCAGTAACAGTAACAGTAGCCATGTCAATGCAGCTTTTGATCTCAGGAGCTTCATTAGACCCGAGAGTTGCCCGATTCAACTCGTCTCACCCAACAAGAAAGATTCTCCTCAGGTAAACATTACTTCTTAATATTTAATAATTTGTACTTATGCATCTTATTTCAAGCTTATATGTTATGAAAACTAGCTAGCTAGCAGACAAGCTATAGGTGTGATATATGCTGAGCTAAATATAGTACATTTTAGTTAAAAACATTGAAATTAGAAGCTACATTCCCCAAGGATCTTCACTGTCTAAAAATATTTATTCTCTTTTTCCATATATTAATTATTTGAGATCTAAATTAATCTAATGACAATGGTGAACTTTGTGAAGGTGGAGACACATCCAGGAGGAACAAGATGGAATCCAACACAAGAGCAAATTGGGATCTTGGAGATGTTATATAGAGGGGGAATGCGGACTCCAAACGCGCAACAAATCGAACAAATCACCGCACAATTAAGCAAGTATGGCAAGATCGAAGGCAAGAATGTTTTCTACTGGTTTCAGAATCACAAAGCGCGCGAAAGACAGAAACAAAAGCGCAACAATCTTGGTCTTACTCATTCTCCAAGATCAATCCCATCAGCATCCACCATGATCAACTCCATCCCATTAAACCCTAGAGTATGATTTCCAAATATATATGCAATCTTTTTTATATGGGTATTATAAAAGTTGAAATCTTGCATGTAATAAACAATCTTTTTTTAATATTCTTGAAGGGAGAAGTAGTGGAGAGTCCATACAAGAAGTGCAGAAGCTGGTCATTGGAGAAAGATGAAGAAGATAACAAAACCCTAGAGCTGTTTCCATTGCATCCAGAAGGAAGATGAATTAATTAATTGTTATTGGTTAAACTTTCACTTTCGTAGCCTCTTTTCTTCTTTGTTTCGGGAATGAAGAAAGACAAGTTGTTGTATCCTTCAAGAAGATCTTTATGTCTTATTTATTTTGACTTTGGAAACCAAAGCGTGCTTTATCATGGATCGGTGCATCCATCTCTTTAATTGTTTTCTAATTTTCACCATCTTTTTTCCATTAAAGTTTCAAACTTAACGTCCGGGACAATAGGATCCAACCATAAGTTGAGTTTAGCTCAGGGTTTTTTTTTTTGAACGGTAACTTTCATTAAAAGACAAAAACCCGACCCAAAACCGGGCCGAGCAAAACACCAAACGACAATTACATAATTACAAATTTACATCAATCCTCCCAAGAGGTATTTTGAAATTTTGATATCTTGGAGAACCATAAAAACCAGACCGCTTTGACTTGACTTATAATATTTTCCACTCTCATCGGCTTCCTGTTGAACACACATTCATTCCTACCTTTTCACAAGCACCAGCACCCAACCAAAATTATACCATGAAGAGCCTCCTTTTCTTTTTCCGAGATGCCCATCGACACATGAAGGTCGAGGAGATCTTTAAAAGAGAAAGCGAAAATGCTCGGAATTTTGCACCACGTACTTATATGCTGCCATAGGAGCGATGCCACCATACAAGAAGTGAACAAATGATCCACCGAATCCTCCCCGTCAGTGCAGAAGGGGCAAGAGGCATCCCCCACCTGTATGTTCCTTTTCCTAAGTGCTACCGTCGTCGGAATTTTGTCCATCTCCGCGCGCCACGACAAGATGTTACATTTGAGAGGGACCCATTTGCACCACCTCATCAAGAACCTCCCACTTACATCATCCTCAAGTTGAAGCGACTTTCTAACCGAAGCAACCGAAAATCCCTTGGACGGTTCCGCAGACCAGAGCCATCTGTCCGAGGAGTCCCCAATGCGGAACCCTTCCAGCATCCCGTGTATCTGCTGGAGCTCGATCAGCTCCACTGGAGATTCCGGCTGCCGCTTCCACGCCCACCGCATGTGTTGAGTCGAGTCCGGATCCCCACCCTGTCGCCAACCATGCACCTTTTATTGGATTCCAATCGAAAGAGGCCCGGGAATTTATTCTTCAGCGGTTCCACCGCAATCCAAGTGTCCAACCAGAAAGACACCGACTCCCCCTTACCGACAATCCCTTTAGCTCAGGTTAATTTTAGCAAATAATCACATCTTTCTAATTTATTTTTTGAAAATTGTAATTTGCTAAATTAAAATGAAACAAAAGTAATTAATTAATATTTAGGAGATTGTTCAAAAAAAATTGATCGTCTTTAAAATAATTTTGACTTTTTTTTATAAATACTATTAAAAGTTATATATTAATTTAACAACCACTATGCTTTTACACTATTTGAATAGATGAGTCATCTTTGCGGGATTAATTCATGTCGACTCGTTATTTACCTTTTTTATCGCATTTGATCGGCCCACTATTCGTTATTCTATTAAACTATTTAAAAAATGTTATGTGTCATTATCATACTTTTTATTAAAATTTTTAAATTTTTTATATTTTAAATAAACTTGAATTTTGAAATCTAATTATGTTAAAAAAAATTCAAAAAAATAAAATAAAATAAAATTTGATTTATAACTATTATTTAATTTAGGAAACAAAAAAAATATTTATTGTACTTTTATTTTTCTATTAAAAAACTCCGTGTAATACGTGAGCATATAACCTATAATAAAATATAATACAAACTAAAGATTTTGAAGCTAAATATGTGAATATTATAATCTATAAAAAAAAAGTAATTTTCTAAAAACAAACTTTCAGTGACTTAAATGAAACACTTGGAAAACTTTGGTTACTATTTGATGAAGTTTTTTTCCTTTTTATAATTCAAACTATGACTCATTAGCTGATAATAATAATCCATAACAGTTTGGAGAAATCGAGTGTAAATCTATAATGATTATGTTACTATGACTGTCCTAAACAACAAAAGTTAGAAGTTAGGATTACACTTGATTTATACTTGATCTCGAATGTACGTTTTTCATTTTGTTCTTAATCATCACTGTTAACGAAATCTAGTTGAAATCAAGTGAAAATCTATGAAACTATGTTACTGGGATTGCCCATAGCAAAGAAGATGAAAGATATGATTATCATTAATTAAATTTTCAGTATTGATTATTATCGACTAATGAGCTATAATTTGGATTATTAAATTCGAATTTGAATATTTAATTTGGTTATCTAAAAGTACAATGTAACACCCCAACTTTTATATTTATGAAATGAAATTTACAAATCCTACAACTATAAAGTAATTTTGATTTTATGTATATATGTACAAATAATAGATATATCAAATAAACATGTAGCAAATATGGGGTTAAATGAATAAAATATCATAGTGGAAGGAGGCATTATGTAATATCACACTATTGTTGACTACTCAGCCATAGTGGAGTAAAAGGCGGAAATTTCCAGAAAATTTAATGTACTCACTGTGTGTGTGCGTTACGAGAAGAAAATAAGAAGAAAGAAGAGGAAAATCTTGAGCAAATTAGTGGTATAGAACAAGACTTTCATCATAGAAATCAATAAACTTTGGGCTTCAAAGCATGATGTTCTTTTTTCAAAGGAACCTTGTTATTTGTGATGAGTTGATGATTCTAGGGTTCATAGCTAATTTGGGACCTTTGATCTAAAGATATAATTTGAATATTTGATGATTATGAACCTCGTGCGAAGTGATAATTTTAGATTTTTTGCATCTACATGTGATTGAGTGAACCTAATTAGAAGAGGTGTAGATATTTAAAGAAACTCACTAATTTTATTCATTCAAAGAAGAAATGGGCCGTTATGGGTTAGAGTATGGGTCAAATTGTATGGTAGTACAAACAAGTAAGCATTTTTTTGGTCACTCTGAACACTTATGGTGATATCAAGTATATATAATTGTGGTAAAAGAACTGGGTTAAACTTTCAAAGAATTATAAACCGATGTGATTTGTATTATAAAGTATGAACACTAACATCAAAAGGTTGACTTTTAGGAAGTCAAGTGATCAAGCTTGAGGATCAACAAGTAGGGTCATTATCAAGCAAAGGTAAGTGTTCTCAACTTACAACTTGAATATATAACATTGTGTATGTTTTAATTACTTTCGCAGGTATGTGTGATCATCTAATGAGTAAACTTTTTTTGTTGATTGATGTGTATTTGACTAATGAGGAGTAGAATGGAAAATTATGGAGAATAAAGAGTTGTATTGAGGTCTTATTAGGTGTATACTAAGGAGATGGCTATGGTAAAAGGGTTGTAACTTCTTTAAAGAAGGAGACGTGATAAAAACATATGTAATTTCAAATGGTGTAAGTAGTTTGAGTAGCCTTGATCTCATGAAGGAGTTAATTGTTATGTATCAATCGGATTTGTGATAAATAACTCTTTAAGTGAGTCAAACTCTAAAGAAAATAACACGAAACTAGAAGAATATTTAGAGAGAATTCAAGAGTAATTCATATTTTCCTTTATAATAAAATCATAAACAATAATCATACAAACAATGAAACCATTGACCCATTACCTGCTAATATTACTAAAAAAAACTAACCACTACTTTAGATACTAACTAGAAAATACAATTAACCTACTATCATGATGCTTGCCTTTCACATGAAAATGGGAACGTGGGACTTGGATTGTTTCATGAAGAACTAGTTGCAAGGTCACGTGACTTGGAATGTAACATTAATCAAGTAAAGAGGGAGTTTAAATTCTTAAGTAGAAGAAAGCAAGAAAGAAAGGAGTTTATGTTTTGAATACTTGATTAACTAAGATTTGGATGAAAACGGAGTAATATACGGAGGTTTAATCAATTATCACGATTGGTAGATAATGCAATGGATGAAAATGGTGTTAATCAAATTGGCAAACCAAAAATGTGCAAGACACGAGCGTAGGGTACGCCACTCATCGTACCTTACACTGGTCTAGAAAACCCTACGTTGAACTTCTTTATTACACTGAAATCAAGCCAAAAACACTAAATGTAGGTCAATGGATACACTAACCTGCGTATTCTACATTAGCCCAGATTTTTGTGTGGCTTGTTTCTTGTTTAATGTTTTGTTTTATCTTGGGATACTTACTTAGTCTATGCTAATTCCTTGTATGTAACACCCCAACCTAACTAGGCTGACGTGTCACTTATACAGTAATTAGAATTCAATATCAATCCATAATTAATAAAACTTTTACATTAAATGAAAGAAAATACAAAAGATTACAATCAGGAAATCGACTAGCTCGTAAAATCTCTTGACTTGCCTATGCCTTGAGAGCTCATTGGCAATCCCTATTAATGGCAGCAAGTTTTTTGTGCTGAAGTGAGATTTGAACTTGTGACTTTAAGGTCACAGAGCTCTTAGAGCATTCTCAGCCCGTTCCTTATATTCCGTATTCTTATCCTTATAATTACACTAAAAAACATTACTTTTTCTACTTTTTATCTCTATTTTTCTCTCTCTTATCCTTATCCTTATAATTATACTAAAAACTACTACTTTTATTCTTATATCTTTTCTCTCTTCTCTACTCACAACCACTTTACACCAATTTTTAAAATATACAAAACTCACTCACATAATTATACCAAATGGGTTGTGAATGCTCTTATCCACACCAACTGGTGTCAGTGGATCATATGACCACCAACAAATATGAAAGCTATGGTATTTTGGTTTTTAATAATAAATGTATTTTGGCTATTTTTATAAATTTGACGGTCAAACTTAACTTCCATCTATTTTGAGGGCCAGTGACATTACAAAATGGAAAGCTATATATCAACCGTATAATTTTTCAAAGTTATGGGCCAAAAGTAAAATCAGATCATACCCTATGGGCCATCCGTGTAATTAACTCTAAAAGTTATGAATTTAATCTCCAAACTTTAATAATCACACTAGTAATTATGCAAATTAAATGTTCTAACCCATAACAACTAACATAAAAACATAAAATACACTAGTAAATAAAATTCATAATTCCATGTCCAACACCATATTAATGTTTCAAAGAACATAAATATTAATTAGTGTTAAACAAATATTTCATCATTAATATATTTTTGGTTCAGCGCTTGTTACCCACTACACACATTTAAGTGTGACCATCTTTTTAATTCATACTCACTACCTTGTTTATACTCGTATGAGGCTATGATGTAAATTCAACATTACTATTCTAGTCACATGTATCATCCATGGTCACGTGACATGTTATCTCTACCGTTACATTGAGCCATCTAACCGTAACTGCCATATGGACCACACACAGTGACGTCATATCCATCCAACGGTGTAGATTTCACTTCCCCCTCCCACCATTTGTAACTAGGGTTTCCTGTATATATAACTCTGCACTTTCTCACCCGTCGGTGCAGTGCAGTCCCCTCTGCCCTCCAAAAATAAAATCAAAATATTTCCTTCGCTACAAATTTAGCCGATCTCCGAAGATTTATCCGATTTTGACAAATGGCGCAGATTCAGGTACAGCAGCCTCCTCCGGTGTCCGGACCAAACGGTGCGGCAGCGGCAGCCGCGACGGTCAATGCCGGTGGTGTTGTCGCTACGGCTGTTGCCGCCGTGGCAGTGGCCGGTGCTAACCAGTCCTTTGGAACGACGTCGCTTTACGTTGGGGACCTTGAGTTCGGTGTTACTGATTCACAGTTGTATGATCTGTTCAATCAGATTGGGCCTGTTGTCTCGGTTAGGGTTTGTAGGGATTTGAGCACTCGGAGATCCCTTGGTTATGGTTATGTCAACTACAGCAATGCTAATGATGGTTAGTATGTAATTTGATTTTTAAATTCATTGTTAATTATCTATCATTATTTGAAAATTAGATGTTGATTATGATTATTAGTCCATAGGCTCTGTTCTTTGATGTATTGGAATGCTTAGGGTTTTTTGTAGAACAAAATTATACAAAAAGAGAGGAATTATATTTGATGTTTTTTGTTAATTTATCTGGATTGCAGCTGCTAGTGCTATAAGTGTGCTGAACTTTACTCCGGTTAACGGGAGGTCGATTCGGATCATGTATTCTCACAGGGACCCGAGTGTTCGGAAAAGTGGAAGTGCAAATCTCTTTATTAAGGTAAATTGTTGTATATGTGCGCTCGCGAGTGGTTTGATTAGTTCTAACTTATTTTCAATTTGTACAGAATTTGGACAAGACAATTGACAACAAAGCATTGCATGACACCTTTACAAGCTTTGGTAATATCCTTTCCTGCAAGATAGCTACTGACTCTACTGGTCAATCCAAGGGGTATGGATTTGTGCAGTTTGACACCGAGGAAGCTGCTCAAAATGCGATTGGTAAGCTAAACGGCATGCTGATGAATGACAAGCAAGTCTATGTCGGTCCTTTTCTTCGCAAGCAAGAAAGAGATTCGTCATCGAGCTCAAAGTTTAATAATGTTTATGTTAAAAACTTATCTGAATCCACTACTGATGAGGATTTGAAAAAGACTTTTGGAGAGTATGGTGCAATCACAAGTGTTGTTGTTATGAAAGATGGAGAAGGGAAATCCAAAGGATTTGGTTTTGTCAACTTTGAGAATGCAGATGCTGCTGCTAATGCTGTCGAATCTTTGAATGGTAAGAAGATTGATGACAAAGAATTGTATGTTGGCAAAGCTCAAAAGAAATCTGAGAGGGAGTTTGAATTGAAGAATCGGTTTGAACAGAGTGTGAAAGAAGCAGCTGATAAATATCAAGGTGCTAATTTGTATGTCAAGAATTTAGATGATACCATTGATGATGATGATAAGCTTAAGAAACTGTTTTCTGAGTATGGTACAATTACCTCCTGCAAGGTTTGTTGTCTAATTTATGATGGTTTTTAGAGCTATATTGTTTTGCTATTTGCTAATGTTCTTTATGTAAGTTGAGATGATTATTGGTTTAATAGGTTATGTTGGATCCTAATGGTAATAGCAGAGGTTCTGGGTTTGTTGCCTTTTCAACTCCTGAAGAAGCCTCTCAAGCTGTAAGTGATATATTTGAGCTACGTTTGGTAATATACAGTTATACATGTTACCGCTGCAGTAATTAATGTAACTTGGGTATGATGACTTAATAGCTTACAGAGATGAATGGGAAGATGGTTGTCAGCAAGCCACTTTATGTTGCACTTGCTCAGCGTAAAGAAGAGAGAAGGGCGAAAGTGCAGGTAGTGTTTAGGCTTTTAAACAAACTGAATGAACATGAGCGGGCTTGTTCGTGTTTGTCCATTTAACTTTAACTGAACGAACACGATCATTTAAACAAACAAATTTTCTTGTTCGTGTTCGTCCTTTAAGAAAATGAATGTGTTATGTTCGTTCGTTAATATTCTAAATGGTTCACGATCATAAACGGACACACATGAACACTAATTAAAAGTAAATGTGAATATCCAAATTAAAGTTTAAAATATCATCTTCTTTACATACAACATTTTAAAACTAAACTAAGATATCATACTGATTTTAAATTAGCTCAAGGGTTTTAAAATATGAAATACAAATTGATTTTAAATTAATATTGTTAATAAATAAATTTGAATGAATATTTAAATGAACGGATAGAAGAATGTAAATGAACGAACAGGACGTGCGTTCATGTTCATTCGTTTAGTTAAATAAACAAAAATTTGTGCTCATGTTCGGTTGTTTAGTAAATGAACCCAAAACGAACATAAACGAACTTCCTGGCGAATGGTTCCCTAAACGATGACATGACTAGTAGTGATTAAATGTTTTCCACAGGCCCAGTTTTCACAAATGAGGCCAGTTACAATGGGAGGTTCAATGGGTCCTCGTATGCCCATCTATCCTCCTGGTGGGCCTGGTCTCGGACAGCAATTATACTATGGGCCTGCTCCTCCTGCGATGCTTCATCCCCAGGCTGGTTTTGGCTACCAACAGCAGCTGGTCCCTGGAATGAGGCCAGGTGTGCTCCCTATGTCAAACTTCTTTGTTCCCGTTGCCCAGCAAGGTCAACACTTTGGTGGGAGGCGAGGACCAGGTTCTGTGCATCAACAAAATCAGCAGTCCGTTCCAATGATGCCGCAGCAGGTCTGTCTATTGTTAATTTTAAGAACCAAACAGTCTGCTTTTTTGATATACTGTGAGTATTGTAACTGTGTTGATTTGGTGTGATCAGACGTATCCAAGGGGACGTATGTATCGTTTTCCTGGGCGCAATGCAGCAGATTCTGTTCCATATGAAATAGGTGGTGTAGTTCCCCGAAACGCGACAATGGGGCAGCCAATGCCAATCACAGCTCTGACTTCCGCCCTTGCTAATGCTTCTCCTGAGCAACAGAGGACGGTATGTTTAATTTTCATTAAAATGAAATTATTTAATTTTTAATATTTGGGACTGAAATGTTAAATAAACAGATGCTGGGTGAGAATCTGTACCCACTGGTGGATCAGTTGGAGCATGAGAATGCTGCTAAGGTGACAGGGATGCTTTTAGAGATGGATCAAACAGAGGTGTTGCACTTGCTGGAATCACCAGATGCTTTGAAAGCAAAGGTTTCAGAGGCAATGGAGGTTTTGAAAAGTGTTCAGCAGCAAGCCAACAGCCCTGCAGCTCAGCTTGCTTCCCTGTCACTTAAGGATAACCTTGTCTCGTGATCGGATATTATCCAGTTTTGAAAACATCATTATGATGACATGTTTTGACTCATGTTTTGTTTTGTGGGAATTTGACCAAAGTGGTAAAAACTTGTCTATGCTGTTTCTGATCTTCCAGTTCCCATATATGATTGATTTTTTGAAGTTAAATTTCTTTTTGGATGCATTAAACTTCTGTTTAGTTTTTTGGTGCACAGTTTAACACTGTTTTGCAATTTGAACCTTTTGGAACATATCTGGTCCTAGGACCTATCCTTTAACGACTGAGCCAAGTGGACCCTTTTTCTAGTTGTCTGGTAAGGAAGGCTAGGCTACATAACAAGTGGTTTTAATCAGGGGCGGACCTATGGCTAGGGGAGGGGTAGCCTCTGCTACCCCTCAACTTTTTACGCGTAGTGGAAATTTTTTTTTTAACGGTTTTATGTATCCCGTTACCCCTAAGGCAAAAATTATGTTACCCCTAAGCAAAAAATATGTTACCCGTCCTCAAACCTTTTTAAAAAGTTTAACACTTAATAAAATTACGTTATCCGTCGTCAAACTTATTAAAAAAACCCACTACTTAAAAAATTTGGGGGTGGGCTCAAATTTTCAGAGTGGCCTCAAATTTTCAGAGTGAGCTCAAATTTTCGGGAGTGGGCTTTTGAACTTATTAATTGTGTGGGAGTGGCCCACTCTTGAGTGAGGGACGACGACGGGAGGGAACGGGAGAAGGAAACAAAATCGAAGACAACAACTTTCATCCTCTCCTTCGCTCGCCCCCTGGTCTCGGCACTGCCCCCTGCTGCCCCCTCTCTCGGCTTCGATCTCGGCCACTGCTGCTGCCCCCTCTCTAATCTCGGCTCCGATCTAAGAAAGGTAAATTTCAAATTATAAAATTTGATTTTGATTTTGGTTTGTTTGTTATAAAATTAGGGGATTTGATTTTGTTTTGTTTGTTATAAAATTAGGGTTTTGATTGATTTTGTTGTTATAAAATTAGGGATTTGTTTGTTATAAATTAGGGGATTTGATTTTGGTTTGTTTGTTATAAAATTAGGGTTTTGATTTTGTTGTTATAAAATTAGGGGTTTGATTGATTATGTTTTGCTTTGTTTTGAAAGACGAAAAACCAAGCTCTCCTTGGAAAATTTTTTAAAAGAAAATTTCAAGAGGATGATAACAATGACATTGATGCAACTCAATCAACTCATGGAAGTTCTAATATTGATAAGGATGTTAACAATGATATTGATGGAACTCAATCAAGTCATGAAATTGATGATATTGGTCCAAGTATTCATTCGGCTTCAATTCCTACAATCCCAAGTCATGAAATTGATTTGAATGATCTTCCTTCGGATCCCTTTGACAGACCACATATAGCTCGTTATCACCCAAATAAAATGGATGACATAAGAAGACGTTATCTTGTCAAAAATGTCTTTCAACCACGAAGTCATAAATTTCCATTCAAAGACTATTCTGGTCGAAAGAGACGTTTTAATGTAAAATGGTTTGATACATATCCATGGTTAGAGTATAGCACTAAGGTAGACAAAGTATATTGCTTATATTGTTACTTGTTTAAAGAAACTGTTGGTAATCAAGGTGGAAGAGATACTTTTTCAACCGAAGGCTTTTGTAATTGGAGTAAACCGGGTGCCTTAAAAGAGCATATTGTGTTAATTAACAGTCATCATAATAAGGCGATGCAAAAATGTGACGATCTCTTGAAACAAAAGAGATCCATTGAAGTGAAATTAAATAAGGTAAGTGAAGAAGAAAAGGTTGCAAATCGGTAAGATTAAGTGGTTCTGTTCGTAGTGCTAGATTCTTGCTAGAAAATTCTTTACCCTTTCGTGGTTATGATGAATCGGAGAAATCTCATTCGAAGGGTCTTTTTCTTTCAGTTTTGAGGTTGATTAGTGATAACAACCCAGATATTGGTAAACACACATTAGGGAATGCAAAGAAGAATAATAAATTGACGGCTCCATCAATACAAAAAGAGATTATTGAATGTTTTGCTAAAGAAGTAACCAATAGGATTTGCGAAGAAATAAAAGATGATGTGTTTGGGTTGTTAGTGGATGAGTCTAGTGATGTATCTTTAAAGGAACAAATGGCTGTAGTTGTGAGATATGTTGATAAACTCGGAGTTGTTAAAGAGAGTTTTATTGGAATTGCTCATGTGAAAGATACATCTTCTTCAACTCTTAAACAAGCCATTGTTTCTTTATTAGCAAATAACCAGTTGAGCATAAAACAAGTGAGTAATAAGTTTCATAGCATCATTACATTAACTTTAATAGAGATTATTGGATTTATCTTAATGTTTATTTTTGTTAAAGCAGGTAAGGGGTCAAGGTTATGATGGTGCAAGCAACATGCGAGGAGAGTTTAATGGCTTAAAAGCTTTGATTTTGAGAGATAATCTATCAGCCCATTACATACACTGCTTTGCTCATCAACTACAGTTAGTGATTGTGGCGGTTGCAAAAAAGCATCCCGGTGTTAACACGTTTTATGAATACCTTTCCATGGTTGTTAATACCGTTTCTGCTTCTTGTAAAAGAAAAGATATGATACGGGAGGCAAAAAGAAAGAGAGTTGAAGAAGGAATTCTTGAAGGTGAATTAAGACCGGAAAATGATTAAACCAAGAGGTTTCCCTTGTACGAGCCGGGGATACACGATGGGGTTCTCATCATGGAACAATCATAAGTGTGATTAAGTTATTTCCCGAAGTTGTTGACGTGCTTCGTTATGTTAAAGAAGAAGGAGATGTCACTCAACAACGAACTATTGCAAAAGGTATTCTATCATATTTTAAAAAACTTGAGTTTGTTTTTTACGCACACTTTATGAGAGATGTTTTAGGTATCACAAATACACTCTCTAAGCATCTTAAAAAAAAGTCTAGACTTATTAGAAGCGACTAAGATGATAAATGAAACAAAACGAGCATTGAATGATTTAAGACAAATTGGGTTTGATGATATGTTGAAAACAGTAACTTCTTTTTGTGAAAAGAACAATATTAAGGTGTTGGATATGACGGAAAGTTATGGTAACCCAAGAAATAGAAAGAATGTCATTACTAATCGACATCATTTTGAAGTTGAGGTTTTTAATACGGTTTTGGATATGCAAATTCAAGAATTGGGAAATCGTTTCAATGAGGTATCAACTACATTGATAGAAAATATGTCGGGTTTAAATCCTTGTGATTGGTTTTCTAAGTTTGACATATCTAAGATTGTGGCGTTTTCTGAGATGTATCCGGATGATTTTAATGTGATTGATAGAGAGTGTCTTTTTGGGTGAGCTTAAGGTCTTTTATCATTGCATAAAGGAAGATGATAGATTTGCAAAATTGGATGGAATATGTAACCTTGCTCGTCTAATGGTGGAAACCGGAAAAGATCGTTATTATTCTTTGGTTTATCGGGTATTGAAGCTAGCGTTGGTTCTACCGGTGGCAACCGCAACCGTTGAAAGATGTTTTTCTAAATTGAAGCTTATCAAGACGGATTTACGCAATAGAATGGGAGACGAGTATTTGAACAATGCTTTAGTTTGTGCGATCGAAAGAGAAATATTTGACAAAGTAACGGATGACGATGTAATGATTCGATTTCAAGCTTTCAAAAACCGGAGAGGAGAGATCTAACATATTAGGTACTCGTTTTACTTCGTTTATTATCGTGTTTTTTGTAACGAACCAAAATCCGGGTCTCGTTATAAATGAATAAATATTTCTAAATAAATATTATGGGAAAATAATATTTTAGAAATAAGTTGAAACAAGCGGGTTTCAAGTTAGTAACGGGGTTATACTAGTTTTTAACTAGTTTTGGAAAGATATGGGTGAAATTGAAAGTTGAGGGACTAAAGGTGTAAAGTGGCCAAAATCTGCTATTTGACTTGGTGAAAGTCAAAATTGAGTCTCATTTGGTGTTTAGGTCGTTCAAGAGCAAAGGAGAAAAAGAGGAAACGGGTTTGGAGCTTGAATCTTGCATTTGAAGCTCGGAATGAGGAGGTTTTGGCTCACACAACACTTTCCTAACATCAAGTAAGTGTTAATCATCCTTTTGATCTCACTTTAGATGTGTTCTTGATGGGTTTTGAAAGAAAACCGAAATTTTGTATGCATGTGATGAAATGGTGTTAGATTATTGATAATCTAGCTAAACTAAAGGTAAAGAGTAGTGATTAACATCCTAGAACCCTTTGATTATGATTTTGAAAAGTTAGGGTTCATATGGTGGAAATTGGGGGTGTTTGGATCATGATGATAAATGGCGAATTAATGAAGATTAAGTGTTTTTAAGATGTTAGACACTTGAGCAAACACCAAATTAACTTAATAATAATTTTTGAAAGAAGAATTAGTGTTAAGATTAAGTTAATGAAACTCAAGTAGGTGAGTTTGTGGTGAAAGAGGGTGTTTGGCTATGAGGATAACCCAAACGGGTCAATTTGGGTTGGAATTGGGAAATTGGGTTGTGAACTCAATTGTAATGAAATGTTGGTATATGTTAGATTACTAAACTAGGCGAATGTGTTTAGGTAATCAAATTGCAAGCTTGAGAGCGGTGCGGGATCTTCTAACCCGAAAGGTAAGTGCCTATGCACTTACTTAGTATTGATGATAAATGGTGAATTTTGTGAATTATGTGTTATGTGATTGTGTACATACTTGTGATATGATAAATTGTGAATGATTTAGTATGTACAATGAATGAATGTAATTATAGTGTTAAGCTATAATGGAAATGGATCATGTGTTGATCATAAATGAAACGGGGATAAATGAGTTTTATGCAAGATTGTATGCATAATGTGTAAAGTTGCATAATTTGTTATGTGGTATGAATGAGCATGAAATTGTATGCAAAATTGAAGGAATGTAGTTATAGTATTTATACTATAATGGATATGTCGATATGGAGTTATGGTCTATGAACCATAATGGATAGAATGGATATGGAGTTATGGTCTATGAACCATAATGGATAGAATGGATATGGAGTTATGGTCTATGAACCATAATGGATAGAATGGATACGGAGTTATGGTCTATGAACCATAATGGATAGAATGAATATGGAGTTATGGTCCAAGTACCATAATGGATAGAATGGTTATGGAGTATAATCTCGTATCCTAAATGGATATGAAGTTATGGCCTACGTGCCATAATGGAAATGGAAATGTGGTAATGAAATGATGAAAGAAACTTGTATGTGAAAAGTATGTGTATGAAAACCTTAATTGACCAAATGGGTGCAAACGGGTCAAATGGGTCAAATGGGTGAATTATGATCTAGTGTTATGATGGAAATGAGATTGTGGCCAATGTGCCATAATGGAAAAGGAAATGTGTTAATATGAATGATAAATGAAAAGAATGAAACTTGTAGGTGAAATACAAGTGTTATGTAGCCAAATGTTAAAATTTGGTGGAAACGGGTCAAATGGGGGAATGGGTGGAAACAAGTAGAATTTACTTGTTTGTTATGTTTTATCTTCATTACTAATGGTGTTATGTTTTGTGGTTATGTAGGAAAAGCTCCGATGTAGTCCAAGTCAAGTCCAAGGCTCTGGCGGGTTCTCGTATGTGCAAATGATTGGTTTTTGGGCTATGTATTGAAATCCTCGAAAGGGGTGTGCGTTTGGGTCAAGAATTTATGTTTTGGTGATTTTGTGGTGTAGGTAAACTTTTGGTCAAAACCCAGGTGTCGGGTATTTTTAGTTTGTGTTTTGGATGCAAAAAGTTGGAAAAATGGCAAAGTTTGAAATCTGCAGCTGAAGGGAAACTCACTGGAAATCTGGTGCCTCGCGGTACGCGAAGAACCTGGTATGGTTCTTTCGCGGTACGCGAGGGACAAGTTATCCGGATTGCCTTCCTTTGGCTCTCTCGCGGTACGCGAAGATCATAGTGGTATCCTCTCGCGGTACGCGAGAGGTTTGAATTCCGGGTAAGAATTTTGGGACTCCCTCGCGGTACGCGAGGGAGGTGGCCAAAACGCCTCGCGGTACGCGAGGATAAAAAAAAAAAAAAAAAAAAAAAAAAAAAATCTTGGGATAAAAGTCTTCCGCGCGTTTTCGTATTTTAAAAGTGGTGTGTTTCAAATTGGTATCAGAGCAATGGTTTGAGGGAATTGGTGCGCGAGGCACTAAACTCAAACCGGATGCTCTTGATATGGGGAAATTGATACGAGAATCCATGGAGGACTTGATTAAGACTCGGAGCTTTCGGAATTGAAAGGTTAGTAATGTTATGATTAATGTTGTCACATATGGTGTATATGTAAATGGACGATTGAATGACAATGTGTTATGTGTGTCGAAACTTGTTTTGTGATTTGTTATATGAATATGATAATTGCAATTGGGCATAACGTGTTATTAAACATGTCTGGCCAATATGTTTAATAAGGCGGGATGTGCAAGGGTCTTTATGATAACCATATGACAATGAACATTTGCAAGGATTAGGTGAAGGTGATTATATGTGTATGTATGTTTATGGATGATTATATGGGGATAATACATATGCACAAAGATAAGATATAGTGCCTTAACAAGTGGGTAGATTAAAGACCTATAAGCAGGTAGAACATCTACAACTTGGTTAAAATTTCTCGGGAAGACTAAGGGGCACATGTGTAAGTAGAAGAAATGGTGGACGCAAGTCATCTTAAGGACTCGAGTACGTTAGAGTCTAGACGTGTATCACCTCGTGGGTGGTGAGGAACATGGAATGTGTTGGGAGAAATAGAATGCATCAACCTAGCGGAGGATGGCTAGAGCTTTCTATCATGTGGTATTGATCTTCCTTCGAGGAAGATAGGGATATTTGAGGCAATCCTTGAGAGGAACAGAATGAAGCCTTGAGAGCGGAAAGTATATCGTTTGACGAACCGAAGTGGAAGGAAAACCTTGTTTTCACAAGGGGATTCGTGGTGTGCAAACCAAAAGAGTTGAAAGGTGAGAGAATTAATCTTTGATTAATTAGCAGTTGATCACTATAATGGTATTGGCTTTGAAGCAATCCATGGTGATTGAAAGAAGGTGCATCACTCGCGATGAGTTGACTTCAGGTCGTGGCGGAAATTTGGTAGATTTTGATCCGATGATTGTAGAAGAGGTGATGGGTTACTTAGTAACCATATCATAGTCAAGTATGATAAAGGGGTGACGTGTTAATCTGTTCTCATTAGAGACAGTGAAACACGAGGCATACGAATTGGTGTGTATACATGGCTTGTGCCATTGACATCAACCGGGGATATAAAGGGATACTTAGTATTCCAGTTGAGAAAAGGGGATTTGATAAGGGTCATTGCACCCATGTGATTGTTCTATAGTACATAAACTTTTCGGTGGAAAAGGAAAATGGAAGAGTGCGTTTTGGCACTGACAGTCGGTGATAGGATAAAAACTGACTAAAGGTCTCACGGTTTGTGGACTTTATGGTCAAGGGGTAAATGATAAAATGTACATAGGTGGAATGTGTACATAAATGGTGGATGAAGTCTTAGAACTTCATAAATGATGTTGGAAGTCTTTTGGACTTCACAAACGGTGTTTGAAAGCGAAGTCTTCGAACTTCAAAAGGTGGATTCGGTGATTTAGATCCTTAAATCTCAAAGGATGACTTACGTTTAAGTCAATGGAAATTCTTAGGATGTTTGGGTCGCAGATAGGAATCTTCCTCCCAGTGTTGTAAAAGAGGATTCAAGTAAGGAAGTTATCGTATCCTTACTTGAGGAGGTTGCATGCTTTATCGATTAAGAATTGATGAGCTGAAGACTCGAGCTTCAAGGGGTATTATGTTTGGGTGTTGGGATCCTCGAATCCCAAGAGGTATGAACTTGAGACCTTGAGTCTCAATGGGTGGATTGGTGAGATAGCTTTGAAATTTTCATTTAAGAGGTGAATGACGTGGGATTAGAACTTGGATTTCCTTAGTTGTCAAACGTGTTGACTACTCGTATAAGGTGGTTCAAAAATCCAAGTATCCCATGGTTAGGAGTGTTGAAATTCAAGTGGAAACTTGACGTCATAAAAGTTTTCCTTTGAAATGTGGTGTTTCGGGTTTGAGATCATAGGAGGATAGGTTCACGTATCGTTGGGTTGTCCAACATGGGGACTTTATTGGTGGATAGATTAATGTTTGGGAACTTCTCAGATGAAACGAGTGGGCTCCATAATACATTATGCGTGACCAAACACGAAATCGTTAGGAGGTTGGAACTGTTGTTATTTCATTATGGTGAAGATATGATAAATGATAAACGTTTCGCCTAATTGAAACAGAGACCATCTTAGATAGTGGGCGATCTAATTGGTGCAAAAAGTAGACAAAATGCGTTTTCGTCGTCGAAGGAACCATTAAAGACGGAGTTAACACTTGGTGGGGATTTGAAGATGGAACGGGTGGTTCTTATGTTGACAAGCTTTGGGAAAATAATTCGGGGTTAAAGACATGCTTTGATAGGATTTGGATTCCTAGGTTGTCAAGTGTTTTGACAACTATTTTAGATGAGGCGCATAAATCCAAATATTCTATCCATCCGGGGGCCACAAAGATATTTTATGATTTAAGGTATCATTTTTGGTGGCCGGGTACGAGGCGTGAAGTTGTTAAGTATGTTGAAGGGTGTCTCACATGCTTAAGAGTAATGGCGGAACACCAAAAGCCGTATGGAAAGCTTCAACCGCTTGAAATACCGCTTTGGAAATGGGAGAATATAGCTATGGATTTGATCACTAAACTACCAAAGACCCGAAAGGGTTATGATGCGATATGGGTAGTAGTGGATCGGTTGACGAATAGTGCATAATTCCTTCCTATAAAGGAAACGTACTCATCGAATAGATTGACAGAGTTATATGTACAAGAGATTGTGTCACGCCATGGGGTGCCGGTGTCGATTATATCGGACCGGGATACGAGATTCACTTCTCGTTTTTGGAAGAAATTCCATGAGGACATGGGAACGAGGTTGAACCTTAGCACCGCCTATCATCCACTAATGGATGGGCAAAGCGAGCGAACGATTCAAACGCTCGAGAATTATGATGCGAGCGTGTGCTCTGGATTTTTGGGGAAAGTTGGGACGATCATTTACCGTTGGCAGGAATTTTCTTATAACAATAGCTACCGTTCTAGTTTTGGTATGCCGCCTTTCGAGGCGTTGTATGGGAGAAAGTGTCGAACACTCGTGTGTTGGGGTGAAATTGGTCAACGGGAACTTGGTAATGTCGAGGCGGTCAAGGAAACTAATGATAGTATTGACCAAATTAGAGCACGCTTGAAAACGGCTCAAGATCGCCAAAAGTCCTATGCGGATAATAGGAGGCGGGCGATTGAGTTCCAAGTGGGGGACGTTGTGCTTTTGAAAGTCTCTTCTTGGAAATGGGTGATACGGTTTAGGAAACGGAGAAGTTAAGCCCACGTTTCGTCGGACCGTTTAAGATGATAGTAAGGGTGGGTGCGGTAGCTTATGTTTGGAGCTACCGGAGGGACTAAGCAGACTTTATAGCACGTTTCATGTGTCTCATTTGCGAAAATGTTTGACGGATGAATCTACTTTTGTCCCATTGGAGGATATTGAATTGGATGATAAGTTGATTTATGTTGGGGAAACGGTGGCAATCTTGGATAGAAAGGTGATGCGTGTACGCATTAAAGAGATTAGCCAAGTTTTGGCAAGGTGGAAACGTAAGAAGGGAGCGGAAATGACTTGGGAAACCGAGGAGGAAATGCCCAAATATTATCCGAACCTTTTTATGTGAAGTCGGGTTTCGGGGACGAAACCCAAATAAGGGGAGGTGATTTGTAACGAACCAAAATCCGGGTCTCGTTATAAATGAATAAATATTTCTAAATAAATATTATGGGAAAATAATATTTTAGAAATAAGTTGAAACAAGCGGGTTTCAAGTTAGTAACGGGGTTATACTAGTTTTTAACTAGTTTTGGAAAGATATGGGTGAAATTGAAAGTTGAGGGACTAAAGGTGTAAAGTGGCCAAAATCTGCTATTTGACTTGGTGAAAGTCAAAATTGAGTCTCATTTGGTGTTTAGGTCGTTCAAGAGCAAAGGAGAAAAAGAGGAAACGGGTTTGGAGCTTGAATCTTGCATTTGAAGCTCGGAATGAGGAGGTTTTGGCTCACACAACACTTTCCTAACATCAAGTAAGTGTTAATCATCCTTTTGATCTCACTTTAGATGTGTTCTTGATGGGTTTTGAAAGAAAACCGAAATTTTGTATGCATGTGATGAAATGGTGTTAGATTATTGATAATCTAGCTAAACTAAAGGTAAAGAGTAGTGATTAACATCCTAGAACCCTTTGATTATGATTTTGAAAAGTTAGGGTTCATATGGTGGAAATTGGGGGTGTTTGGATCATGATGATAAATGGCGAATTAATGAAGATTAAGTGTTTTTAAGATGTTAGACACTTGAGCAAACACCAAATTAACTTAATAATAATTTTTGAAAGAAGAATTAGTGTTAAGATTAAGTTAATGAAACTCAAGTAGGTGAGTTTGTGGTGAAAGAGGGTGTTTGGCTATGAGGATAACCCAAACGGGTCAATTTGGGTTGGAATTGGGAAATTGGGTTGTGAACTCAATTGTAATGAAATGTTGGTATATGTTAGATTACTAAACTAGGCGAATGTGTTTAGGTAATCAAATTGCAAGCTTGAGAGCGGTGCGGGATCTTCTAACCCGAAAGGTAAGTGCCTATGCACTTACTTAGTATTGATGATAAATGGTGAATTTTGTGAATTATGTGTTATGTGATTGTGTACATACTTGTGATATGATAAATTGTGAATGATTTAGTATGTACAATGAATGAATGTAATTATAGTGTTAAGCTATAATGGAAATGGATCATGTGTTGATCATAAATGAAACGGGGATAAATGAGTTTTATGCAAGATTGTATGCATAATGTGTAAAGTTGCATAATTTGTTATGTGGTATGAATGAGCATGAAATTGTATGCAAAATTGAAGGAATGTAGTTATAGTATTTATACTATAATGGATATGTCGATATGGAGTTATGGTCTATGAACCATAATGGATAGAATGGATATGGAGTTATGGTCTATGAACCATAATGGATAGAATGGATATGGAGTTATGGTCTATGAACCATAATGGATAGAATGGATACGGAGTTATGGTCTATGAACCATAATGGATAGAATGAATATGGAGTTATGGTCCAAGTACCATAATGGATAGAATGGTTATGGAGTATAATCTCGTATCCTAAATGGATATGAAGTTATGGCCTACGTGCCATAATGGAAATGGAAATGTGGTAATGAAATGATGAAAGAAACTTGTATGTGAAAAGTATGTGTATGAAAACCTTAATTGACCAAATGGGTGCAAACGGGTCAAATGGGTCAAATGGGTGAATTATGATCTAGTGTTATGATGGAAATGAGATTGTGGCCAATGTGCCATAATGGAAAAGGAAATGTGTTAATATGAATGATAAATGAAAAGAATGAAACTTGTAGGTGAAATACAAGTGTTATGTAGCCAAATGTTAAAATTTGGTGGAAACGGGTCAAATGGGGGAATGGGTGGAAACAAGTAGAATTTACTTGTTTGTTATGTTTTATCTTCATTACTAATGGTGTTATGTTTTGTGGTTATGTAGGAAAAGCTCCGATGTAGTCCAAGTCAAGTCCAAGGCTCTGGCGGGTTCTCGTATGTGCAAATGATTGGTTTTTGGGCTATGTATTGAAATCCTCGAAAGGGGTGTGCGTTTGGGTCAAGAATTTATGTTTTGGTGATTTTGTGGTGTAGGTAAACTTTTGGTCAAAACCCAGGTGTCGGGTATTTTTAGTTTGTGTTTTGGATGCAAAAAGTTGGAAAAATGGCAAAGTTTGAAATCTGCAGCTGAAGGGAAACTCACTGGAAATCTGGTGCCTCGCGGTACGCGAAGAACCTGGTATGGTTCTTTCGCGGTACGCGAGGGACAAGTTATCCGGATTGCCTTCCTTTGGCTCTCTCGCGGTACGCGAAGATCATAGTGGTATCCTCTCGCGGTACGCGAGAGGTTTGAATTCCGGGTAAGAATTTTGGGACTCCCTCGCGGTACGCGAGGGAGGTGGCCAAAACGCCTCGCGGTACGCGAGGATAAAAAAAAAAAAAAAAAAAAAAAAAAAAAAATCTTGGGATAAAAGTCTTCCGCGCGTTTTCGTATTTTAAAAGTGGTGTGTTTCATTTTTATTTGTGTTCATTAACATGAATGTACAGTAAAAAAAAATTTTGCCACCCCTGAACTAATTTTCTAGATCCGCCACTGGTTTTAATGGTCCAATGGCAAAAAACTGGACTGGGGGGGACTATTGGTTTTTTGGGCCAGTTCACCATTAATAAACCAAATGCACAAATATTTTACGATGACAACTTTAACGTGCATCTGTAGCTTTTATAAGAGAAACTTCTTGGTTTAAACTACATCCGGTTTGAATTTCTTCAATTTCTACTCTCGATCTTTTTTTAAATCATATCTTTTCGTTTGCATTGTTTATAGGTGTTTTCATTCGAAAATATACATCGTCATTCCATCGTTACAAATATAACTTATAACGTTTTTACCGGTATATAAATCCACCCTTGAATTACACCAAGGTAAAAGTGGAACAAGAAAATAGTATGTTCTGACTTGTGCCGCTTTAACATAACTGATTTTGAAAGTGTATGGAAAAACTCAAAACTAGTTCGCTCAGCTACTGTTAGGAATAGAGAGACATGGCAGGGACTCTAAACCGATGGCACGTCCATAACTTAAATTTATATCTAGGGGTGGCTCAACCATATTGAGGGTCAAGACGAAGTAAACACCCGGACATCTTTTCCAAATGTCATCGTTATAAATAGTGATGGGTCTAGGATTTTTGTGAATGGGATAAAAAACGGGTTCTGATTATGCATATAACAAAAGTTTTAGGTTCAAAATATTTTTGTTAAAGTAGGATTGGACTGAAATCGGAGATTTTATGCCCAAAACAAACAACTTGAATTAAACTATGTAATTATTTATTTAAGAAGAATTGGAGTCTCAAGGTCCAACCTAAAATTTATATGCTTAAATCTAAAAGGTTGCATTCATTTTTTGATATACATCTAAAGTCTTATGGCATATATCTTGTGGCTTTATTGATAGAAAATGGCATGTATTTATAAACTCAACTTTTCTTGTTCACTCTTTGTCTAAGACAATATGTCAGACGCTAATGTTCTATAGTTAAAAAACTTTATTGGCTATCCTATGATGTTGCAAGGAAGAGTTGGTCAACGATAGCCAATGTAAAAACAATATTTGGAGATAATTGACTTGAAGGATTTGATAATAATATTTGTACTAAATAAGGTGATTTATATTTTCTGTATCGACTTGGAAACAGTTATAAGAATGCTCAACAAAAGTTTAATATGATTTATTATTAAGGCCTCATTTTCATTAATTAAAGACTTTTTTTTCTCAGCAGACACCACCATTCACATAGAACTCATCAAACTTCATTTTGTTAGTCAAAGAGTGCATCAAGTTTCAATCCTCCAAACACTTCTCTATGCTTGTTTGGAGATTAAATGTTTTAAGTTACAAATACCATAATCTTAATTATTATATTTATTATACTAATAATAAAGGTCAGGTTGTCATGAGGATGATCTTCAGATTCCATTCTACATGCAAGAGGCTATGATGAGACACCAGGTGAAGCTATTTTTCCTGTCAATGGCCTATTTATGTCCTGATACAAACCACAACCAAAACCAACCTTGTGTTACTCCATGATGTTTAGATAGAAAATAAACACCATCTATACTATAGCATCAAATTAACACATCAGAAATACCTTCATAGATGTCGAATGATTAGAAAATTCATATTGATTCACACTTGCCAGTTCTGAGCTAAAGCCAGGATCGGGTTTCACCATGTTGGTTGATGACAGCATGCCAATGTGGTTGGGCATAACACCAAATTCCCTTCGGGTTGAGAACCCATGGTTTTGGGAAAATGTAGCAGCAACCCCTTCACTTGGATATGGAAATTTGTACCCCTCATTGTATACCATTCCCATTCCCGTCCCCATTCCCATTCCCCTTTGCATATCTTGTTCTTGAGAATATACAGGTGGCATACCAAACCAATTTCTCATGGTAAGCGTCTACATCACCAACAAAGAAAAGTAATCAATGGAAGAAGAAGACAGTCAATGATCCTAACTTTTTTAATAACATTATCATCCCATTGACACCACTGAAGCAAATATACAAGCTTTTTCAAACTAAGCGCACAATTTAAAGCCATCATAGAGGTATAACTATCAGTATGCTATATCAGTGCTTCAATTCCCATCAAACCAAACACACAATGATGAACAGCTTCTGAGCTAAACAAGAAATACATAAACACAAATGAAACATATACCTGTACTTTCAGTTGGAGCTGCTTCAGATATTCAATAGCTTCATCCAACATTGATGCCTTATCAGTCTACTTTACAGAACAACAAAGCAAAATCAAACAATTAAAACCAGACTTCATTTCATTTCATTTCCATGATATATTTCTTCCATCATACATACCTTGTTAGAATTTGGTACCAAGGTCTGCAATGCTTTCAATTTCTCATTAATTCTACTCCTCCTCTTCTGCAAGCAGATATTTAAAGGCTTATATCAATACACATTCAACACAGTACAACTTCAAAACCAAATACAAACCTTCTCAGACATATTATGAATCTCCGCTGCTCTGGTCCTCTTCGAGGACCGCGGAGGGTTTGAATTCTGACGCCCCTCTGCCAGCTTTTGCACCTTCAAACCCAAATTAGGTTTAAATCAGAAATACACATAAACACAAACAGAAACCCTAACCTTCTTCCTGTGGAAACAAAATCAGTAGATCACGAACCACAAGCTTTCAAACCAAGACTAACACTTCATTTTCATCTTCAATTTCAGCAAAATTCATACCATAAACAGACATTTCTCCACTAATAACAACTGAAAACCTAAAACCGTACCTGAAACCCTAAATCAAAGCCGGCGACATCGTTTTCGGGAGGAAAATTTACCTGATTCGTCTCCGTTGAACAAAAGGAGCTGAGATCGGAGAACCGCTGATCGGAATCTAGAAAATCGACGGAAATTTGCGACGGCGAGGGGAGCACTGGTCCATACTTGTCCTTAGTAGAAGGATTGTTGAGAAAACTCTGGAGGATCGAAGACATATCTTCGGATTCGAGTGAAGAAGAAGAGGAAAAGGAGCAATTGTTATTGGTTCCGTATAGATCCGCCATTAATTAGGGCACCAACCGCAGCAGAGTAATGATTACGACGATAACGTACAGTGAAATGCAAAGGAAGACGAGATGATGAGAGTTTCCTGTTTCTGCAAGATTGGATTTTGAGTGGTTTGTTGTGTGTTTGTTCTTGATTTGGGTGTGGGGGTTGTACTTTCAGTTCAGAAAAGAAAATGGGTAGGTTTTTATAAGGGTTTAGAGATTAAACAGTGGTTTTTAACCAACTTGATTCCTTTCTCCCGCCTTAATTGTTTTTTAATTATTTACAAGTCCTTCATCTTTCTGAAGTATTACATTTTTTATTTTTATAAAGAATTGAATTTATAACTTTTTATTTAATTAACCGCTTTTCAATTTAGGGTTAAACTAATGTTGGGTTTGAAATAAAATAGAGCTAAATTCAAACTTTAACTCCCATAAGTTAAACGAGTCAAGGTTGAGTTTAAATGAGCTCAAACTCAACTCACTATTTTTTTTTTTGGACAGTTTCATATATTCTACTTTAAACTTATACATTATGTACTGAAAAGTTGTATTTAAAGAAAATATACCACTTTATAAGTTTAGAGGAGGGAATCTGTAATTCCTGCCATTTTTATATTGGTAAAAATACAAAAAAAAAAGTTGCATTGATAGACATTGTTAATCATGTATTGTAAAATATGACTTTTTTAGACATTTTCCTTTGTAAAACTTTCATCGATTTGTCCATTATGCTTTTTTTACCCTCTCCCACCACATTGGAACTTATGTACAAAATCCTCATTTGCCATACTTCCATTATTGGAGTCTCTGTTTTTATTGATTTGGGATTTAAAAAAACAATCATTTTAATCACACAATGGGTCAAAAATTATAATGAAACAAAAATAGCATGAACAATTAAGGTACCGTGTCACATAAGAGATGATTTTCATAATATTTTATATTAGACAGAGACCAAAAATAAGATTTACTCTTGAATTTATAAATACAAGCCTAAATAGAAGACATATTCATAAATTAATCGGTAATCTTTTAAAAGTTATAATAAAAATCAAATGAAACATATTTTGATTCGGTTTAGTTAACCTAATCCAAATTTAGTTTGAATAATAGTGGTTAAAATATGAGAAGAGAGATAATTGCTTGATATAAGTTGTAGCAAACTTTAGAGTACACCAATTTCTTTTCGAAAGACGTAATTTTTTTATACGGACAAGATTAGAACCCATAACCTGTTGTGTTATCTCTTTCGGGTACGCCCCAACCACCGAGCCCATAGAGTACACCAATTGAGACGATGACAAGTGAATGTTATCCAACCAATCACTCCTCTTCAAACAATATTTTATTTTATTGTCTTCATTCATGGACAAATTGCTGTTCCCGAGGCTTTCTTTTAATGTTGCTTTTCTGTTACAATTTTCAACTTTAAAACCGAACTTTCTTCCCCTATATTTTATTACTTTGTACTCTTTTATTTCTTTTTTAACATCAACTTGCTAAGTAAATTTTGTTGTACCATTATTAGAAAAAGATAGCTTTTTTTTTTACTTCAAAGATACAGGGTTAACATTATAAAAAAAATCAGCATAATTTTTTTTACTTTTATAAATAATTAACTTAGCATAATTATATATTGAAGTCTTTAAATATTTTAATTATGTAAGAAACCATGAAAAGTTCATATACAGTGGTCTCAATGATTATCGGTTTCATCAAATTTTGACTAGTTTAAAGTATAACAAGTTATTACTTTAAATATATTTTCACAAGTATATATTAATTTCAGATAAGTTAGAAGACTTTTTCATGAAAAACAAAAATGTATACGTACATGAAGTTAAATACGGATTTTCTAAAGTATGCATTTAGTGTAAAGTTAACATTTTGTCAATTACAAATTGTTTTAAGCACATATATCTTAAATTATAGACATTATTAATGAACCTTGTTAATTAACTAGATAATGTCATTGGGGTGATGGCCCAATGGTAAAAGCAAAGCCTCTTAACACCTAGGTCCTGGGTTCAAGTCTCGGGAAGCTCAAGAAATTTGTCTTTTAAAAAAAAATTAACTAGATAATAATATAAAAATACAAAGTTTCTAAATATTTAAAACAAACCAATATATAACTTATCATGAAAATCAATAATTTAAATGATAAATAAAAATTTTCAAATTCTCCATAACAACAATATTGGAGCTTTGGTCAAACACAGAAAAAGTCAAAACATAAATTATTAATATTATCTCTTCATTCGAGTTGCACTCTCAAAAATGGATATCGGCTTATCGCCTCCACCAATCTCCAAAGTCCAAAGCCCACCAACTTAATATCTCTCCACCGGCACCAAGTTGTGAAAAGTATTTTTGGTAAAAAAAACAGCTGGTCTATTTTGTATGCCATTTTTTTTTTCAACATCTTTCTATTATTTTTAATATCAAATAAATTGACATCAAATACTGTTTTCTATGCATCATGATGCATGCATCTATACGGCCCCAAAAAACCATTTTATGAATTTATACACGTGACAGATAAAAAAAATATATACTTTTGATATTATTATAGAATTAAATGTATATGACTAATAAATAATTTCTTAGAGTTTACAACCCAATAAAAATTAAATCATGATTTTATTTTAATTTATTTTTCTGAAAATTACAACCAAGTGACAAACTTTAACATACCACAAAGTATGACACTATATTAAAATCATGTGTTATGATTATCTTTCATCATTGTTTATCATCTTAACCCTACATTATCATCTTTTAACCTATATTATACCCATCTTTCATCTTTTCGTAGCTCGTGCGAGATGCATAACACATGGGTAATAAAATACTTGAATATTTAGTCATAAATAAATGAGAAAATGGCATTAATTCCACCTTTTGATGCCATAACATCCTCTCCACATAAAGACCAAAACCAAAACAAAAACAAAATTCAAATTTAAATAATGGGAAAATGGTATTAGGAAATTACAAAAATACTTGAATGATAATAATCTAGGTGGTGCAATAACCATAGAATACTATTTGACTCAAAAACATTATCAAATCCACCTTAATTGTGTTCATGCTTCTTGAATCTTGATCCAATGATGACTTAATCACCATCTTCAACAAAAACATGCGGTTAAGGTTCATTTAGAAGCCGTTGACTTGCAAACCGGGCACATATTCTTCTGAATCAGCCATTGTTTGATGCAACTTGTATGGAAATCGTGCCCGCATTCCAATGCTCCCAAATCATCTCCATTCTTGTATTCTTCCTGCTCAATCATAAACATGTTTAAACCATATAATCTACATTCTACACACTAATTATTTAATAATCATAAACAAATAAATAAATAATCGGTACCTGACATATGCAGCAAGGTTCAGCGTCTGGCTGACCTGCTACGCTCGCGTATGTTTTCAGTTTCAAACATTTAGAAACTTTTTCTTCAGTCAATCCAGTGTTTACATTTCCAATTCGTTCTTCTAATGCTAATAGCTCCTGAACATAGATTACATGTTATGCTTCATTATTGGATTAATACCATAACAAAATCCTTCAACGTGTAAAAAATACACTAAAAAGTCACTAAACTAGTTTTTTGTATATTAAAGTCCTTAAACTTGTCTAAAATGCACATACTTTTGAACTCATATTGGTAAAATAAGATGGTATAAATTTCTTTTTGCAAGAATGTTAAATGAAAATTTTTATAAATTTTTTGACCAATTAAAGAGTTAACAAGTCATTATTTTTAAAAACAATTAACACGTACATGCATTTTAAAAAAAATTAAGGACTTTAATATGCAAAAATTAGTTTGGTGACTTTTCCGTGTAATTTTTACAAGTTGGACATTTTCGAAATACAAAAAAATATAATGGTTTTTTATCGCATATAGTTTAAATAAAAAACAGAGGATATGTCTTTTTTGTTACCTCGTAAGACATGTTGTCAATATCGAGCCGCATATCCCTGTGCCGATCATGAATACCAGCCATGCCATAGAAGACAGATTGATCTAGAAGCATAACATCCTGTCACACAAAAAAACCAAAAAAAAAAAATACATAAAAATGAATTTTTTATAAAAATCAAAGTGCAAATATTACATGTTTTATATAAAAAACTAACCTCAAGTCGCAAGCCTTCTCCCCTGCGTATAAGATCCAAGACATTGTGAATCTGCAACAAACAAAGACATAACAGGTTCATCATAACTGAAAGAGAAAAGAATATAACTTTAATAAAGATTTAGTTGTAAATTATATAAAACACACCTCTGACACTAATCTGCCTCTTCTTTCACTTCCACCAGCCACGGTTCGTCCCAGATGAGGGAATCCATAAGCACCATCAAGCTGTCTATCTCTGAGGCTTAAATGAGGTAGATGATGATGTAGAGGATGACCCGCGATACCAATTGCAGGCGGGATTCCAGATTCTTGTGAAGAAGAAGCTGAAGTACCCACAGGCGGTGGAATTCTAGAGAAAAGATTACTACTTTGCCCTCCACCACGACCACCCGAATCAATGGAGGACAATAAAGACCACCGGAGAACTTCAGACAGTCTTCTTGAAGGATAAAGTGAAGAACCATGGCGTGGGCCCAAACTAGCAACCGGGCTCGCGGTGGATGCAAGACCACTCCCACTGTTGGTTGGATTTCCATTCCCATTCCCACCACCGGGATTCAAATTCCAATTAATTGTGGTTTGAGTGGTGTTTCTTATGTCATGTGGCTGGATGAATAAAGGATGATCTGAAATATTTGCTGGCATTGTTCTTGAGTTATCTCCTGAACCACCAATAATATTTGATGAAACGGGTCGACTAGCTCTTGAGCTAGAACTCCTGTTTCTAGAAGTTACTTGAAAATTTCTTCTCAATGCTGGGACACGCAGCACAGTTTGACCCTCGTGACTTGATGGATTCTCGCCTGTTGTTGCAACAGGGTTAAGCCCCAAATAAGTATATGGAGACGAAAAATTTATTTGCCCGTTAATAATATTACTATTATTATTACTAGCAGGCAATCGATCTTGTTGTCGGGAATTATTAATCCTTATCCGAACATTTCTACGATTGTTTTCTGCAGCGCGATTGTCAGAAAAAACACCTCCAAGACCTGGCCCGGATCCAAGTCTTCGGATAATCGGATCAGAATTTAAATTTAGTTGCCCGTTATTGTCATTACTAGTCTTGGGCCTTTGAAATACATCTGAACTTATGATCCCGGAAGATGATTGACCGATAGTTAACTCAGCTGCTTTTCTTTTACAAGGCAGTTGCCGGGCCTCCATTTCAAACGGGCCAGACGAAGAACTGCTAGCATAATTTGAAGGTTTGATACCAATAAAAGTCGATGGACTTACAGTAACATTATGACCATGATGAAGATGACCATTATTAGCATGACTATGGGTTATGTTCATGTTAACATCACCCAGTGAAAGCATGCTTGTAGGCGGGTCATGATGGTGACTCGCCTGGTTTGTCATAGAGCTTGAACTCGGCTCACCCATACTCCACAAACTTAGGTTTTGGGTTTCTTGATTTGTGTCGGTCGGTGGGTTCCGAATGAAGTTAGTCCAGCAAATTTGTTGTTGCACAACACCTGAATCACTTGAAGTTGAACCATGTTCAAAAGGCAAGCCTTCTGATGATGAACCAACAGCACCCTTTTGCCCTTGCATTATGACACCACACGTGATAAAACCCTAAGATTTTTAAAAATTCAAGATCACAACATTAGCCAAACTGTCAAAAAACAATGTGATTTCAACTTTCTACAATTCAAGAAAAATATAATTGTCAAGGTGTTGAAGCACCAAACCATGTGTAAGCATGTACTAAAGTCAATCTTGTGACCTAAATTAGGTGGATTCATGTCAAAACTTGAAGCAACAAAAAAAAAAGAAACAGTTTGTATATCAAGCAAACAATTAACAAAATCCTCCAAACCAAAAATACACCACCCACCCTATAATCTTCAAACCAGTTTCACCCCATCTGCTAAAACTCAACATGCATAAAAAACAATGGATCTACACCTACCCCTAATCTACACATGATCATTAATACACCTTCAATCCAACACAACCCATCAAAAGTTAAGGCACATATAATTTACATAGAAAAAAGATTCAAACAAGAAGAGATAAACCCAAAAACAGATACATGTACATAACAAAAAAAAAAGACAAATTTCAAAAAAAAAAAAGTAAAAAAAATGCAAACTTTTGAGGGGAAAACAGAAAACTGAAATTGGGTATTGTAAAGATACCTGAAAAGAGAGCAGAGATGGATCTAACAGCAAGTAGAAGAAGATCTTAAAACGGTTCTTGATGATGATGATGATCAAAAAGACTTCATCTTTAGCCAAAGAAGAGGGGTTGGGTTTTGAAGTTGAGAGAGAATGAGAGAAATCAAAGACCAAATTGTGTGCTTTGTTGGGTGGAATTGAATTTAGGGAAGATAGGGGAGGATGGATAATTACTTAATAATTAATCACAATTTAATTAATTAATTAAAATTGTGTTAATTAAATAATCTTTAAAATACACACAAAAAGTCGCAAGGCTCGAAGTAATTTCCCAAATGGTTGTCTCTCTCGTCTTCCGATGCGACCTGACCACCACCTCTCACTGTTTCTTGTTTCTACTTCCCTCTTTCACATGCCCCTCTTTCACATCTAACCTCTTCTCTTTATACCCATTTTAACTCTATAATTATTATTTTACCAAATTTATTTTAAATCTTTATTGTTTTTTAAAAATCAACCCTACTCTTCTTCTTTGAATATGGGTTTATAAATATCTCAATATTTGATACTAAAGTTATAAAAATCAAATTTTTATGTAATTTGATTTGCAAAAAGTTTTAATCGCCTCTTTATTAGGAATTATACACTTTACCAAGAATGTATGATTAGAAGCCGATTTTTAATATTTTTGGAAATTTAGTTACTGTTTCATTGTTATTATTTTATTGCTTTTGAATTAGACATTTAAGTAACTTGATTGCTTATTTGATATTAGTATTTAATTATGTTATGATATATCTTGTGAGTCATAAATAATATTATTTATTTTGTAATAAATATTACTGGACAAGGAAACATAACTTAATAGAAAAAATACAAAGAAAATAAATAATTGCATTGATTGTACGTACAACGGAAAATGCAACGTTTCTTTATAAAAATATGGAGAGGTAACTTTTTGAATTATTTTCTTGTACACATATATGTTTCTCTTTAAAAACAAATCATCCAACTAAGGGTGAAACCACCCAACTCGGGTGAGATTGGAGTTGGCCGAGTAGGTCGGGGTACACCGCCCCTTCAAACCGAGTTGGCCGAGTAGGCTTAATCGAGTTGTGGGTTCGAGTAAATTTACTCGGATATGGGGGAGAGAGAGAGAGAGAGGCGTTGGGTGGGGGGTGTTTTAAAAAAAAAACTATTTTTTTCCTATATATACCCATATTATACAAACATAATTTTTATCTCATTTATATTTATTGTAAAACTCCAATTTTTTTTTAACAAAATGTAATCTAAAATTATGTTTAATTTATCGGGTTTTTTTTTTAATTTGTAACTTTTTTGTATTTTGTTATTTTTAGTTATATGTATTTTTAATTAATAAAAAAATATGTTTTTTTAATTTAAATGTTTATTTTTTTCAAAAAAATGTTGGTGAGTTAAATGAGTAAGGTGTTTACAATGAAATCTGAGTAAATGAGTAAAATGAGTAGTTTTGAGGTGACAAAATTCTATTGGACAATTTTGGTGAATAAAGTAGGTAAAATGAGTAAATGGGTTGGGTATCCCCTTCACCCTAAAAGATATAACCTGAAGCATAAAGACTTTTCCTTTCTTATGATTTAAAGCCGTTCTAGCCTTAAAAATCTTTTTAAAAAAAATGGATTAGCTTCAACCTTTTGTAATTATGTTATACTGACTGTCTATTTTGTATCTTTTGGTTAGGGGTTCCCCCTTTTTTTTATAAAATCTTGCCTTTCGAAAAAAAACCGTATATAGTTTAAGTTAGCATCGGGCTTAATCGTAGGAATTTGTAGATTTTATAGATCTAGGTTTGTAATATTCTTACGTTCAGGATTTAGTAAGCTTTGGCATCAATTAACAAAAAAAAAAACCTTTTGTCGTATTTGGTCGAACAACAAAGTTTTTGACACAATAACGAAAATAAACTGCCAATGTGAGACTGACCTACTATTTTGTAAGCTTTGGCATCGATTAACAAAAAATATAACCTTTTGTCGTATTTGGTCAAACAACAAAGTTTTTGACACAATAACGAAATAAATTGCTAATGTGAGACTGACCTACTTGGTAGAGGCTTTTGTATTTTAGATTGGAGGTCCTAGGTTCAAACTCATTTATGTGGTGAATTATTATGTGTAATTTATGAGTATGGTAGATTTGTTATTAAAAAAATGAAAATAAATTGTGTTTTTGAGTTATTCAGATGACTTAAGGGGTGTTTGAGATTACTTATTGAAACTACTTATTAACTTATATAAGTTAAAATGGTGTTTGGATAATGTTACTTTTATTATTGCATTTAGCTTTTTAAAGGGGGGGAAAAGGAGTTTTTGAAAGGTAAGAAAAACTTACTTTTCAAAACTACTTGTTATTTTATGTAAAATATAATAAGGAGGCTAAATAAGTAACAAGAGAAAGACGAGACTTTTGTTCCAATTTTCTTCTTAATCATTCATCAAACAAGCAAACATTTTTTAAGACGTACAAACACAAGACGAACTTGACTAAACATAAAATAATCCATTACTCGTAAACCGTACTGATAGATTTGGTACGGTAATAAACCCTAAGGGATTCTTTTCCAAAACTATTCTGACCGGACTCAGTTAAACTAGGCTCGGTAGCAGATCATATTCCGATGGCAAACTCTTCCTTGAATTTCACCTGGTAGTGGAAATTTCCCCCCATTCATCCATAGGTGTTGCTCAAAGTTATGGAGTGTGAGAATCTGCTCTGCCTCAACTAATAATGATAGATGGACATAATCAGAAGACCATTTGGATGAAAATATAGAATGGTTATGTTGATGTAAACGTGTTTTTTTGAACTTTTTGTTGTAATTTGGCCAATTTAGCTCCTTGCTTGTTGGTTACTATTTTAATAAAACTAGTTTTTACCCCCCGCGCTTCGCGGCGGGAGTCTGGTCGTTATTGGTTTGGCTCGTTTGCGTGGAATTGCAACTCGAAGTTGAATACAACTTTGTCTCCAATAAAATTTAAACCAGAACGTTAACAAAAGAAATTATTAAGAAAACGGCACATTCCGTTATTTAAAAAAACATAACGAACGAAAGTTATCATAGATAACGTTGTGTGGCCCATCGTTAATAAAATTTAAACAAAAGCATAGGCATAACGGTAAAAATAATGTTAATAGAAATGAAACATAAAACTAAATAATAAAAAAGGGGAAAACAAATTAAAAAAATTACCGGTTCGGTTCGTCGAAAACCATAAGGCGAATCGATAATACCAATATCGACAATGATGTTGTTCGCCCATAATATGTTCGGTTCATCATGGTACCACAATGGTAACGGCCCTCGATACAGGCAACGATAAAAAAAATCGATTTTGAATACAACTCCGTTTTAAAACAAATTTATGTCAGAACGTTGACAAAAAAAACAACTGCGCACCCGTATTTTGAAAAAAGTTAACGAACGAAAGTCTATTGAATTTATGTGACAAATCTATAAAAAAACAGAGTTTTGAGTAAAGAAAAAAAATTAAAGCATGTTTTGAACTTTAGTGGCCAGTTTATAAAAAAAAACTTTTGTAAGAAAAATTAAAAAAAAAACTACTATTCATCCCCATGGGAGGCGAATCGATAATACCAATATCGACAATGATGTTGTTCGCCCATAATATGTTCGGTTCATCATGGTACCACAACGGTAACGGCCCTCGATACAGGCAACGATAAAAAAAATCGATTTTGAATACAACTCCGTTTTAAAACAAATTTATGTCAGAACGTTGACAAAAAAAACAACTGCGCACCCGTATTTTGAAAAAAGTTAACGAACGAAAGTTTATTGAACTTATGTGGCAAATCTATAAAAAAAACAGAGTTTTGAGTAAAGAAAAAAAAAATTAAAGCTTGTTTTAAACTTTAGTGGCCAGTTTATAAAAAAAAAACTTTTGTAAGAAAAATTAAAAAAAAATGAAAAAAAATAAAAATAAAAAACTATTCATCCCCATGGGAGGCGAATCGATAATACCAATATCGACAATGATGTTGTTCGCCCATAATATGTTCGGTTCATCATGGTATCACAACGATAACGGCACTCGATACAGGCAACGATAAAAAAAATCGATTTTGAATACAACTCCGTTTTAAAACAAATTTATGTCAGAACGTTGACAAAAAAACAACTGCGCACCCGTATTTTGAAAAAAGTTAACGAATGAAAGTTTATTGAACTTATGTGGCAAATCTATAAAAAAACAGAGTTTTGAGTAAAGAAAAAAAAATTAAAGCTTGTTTTGAACTTTAGTGGCCAGTTTATAAAAAAAAACTTTTGTAAGAAAAATGAAAAAAAAAAGGAAAAAAAAAAAAAAAAAAAAAAACTTTTGTAAGAAAAATGAAAAAAAAAAAATGAAAAAAAAAATCACTATTCATCCCCATGGGAAATATATATATATATAATGCGTCTTTTTGGTGTTAAAAAAATTTTGATTTGTTAAAAGTAAGATATATCTTTTTTATATTTTTTTTTAACCCTCAAACTATATATAATATACACTTTTAATCCATCTATTTTTCTAATAATTTCGTTTCTCTGTTATAACTTTCGTTCATTACTTTTTCCTTAAAAACGAAAAGCGTAACTTTCATTAGTTTTATTTTGTCAACATTCCGATGTAAGTTTTATTAAAAAGCGAGTATTTTGTTTTCGTACGCTACAGCGAGACATAAGTTTTAGTTCCGCAAACGAACCAAATTCGACAATGTCTCCGCCGTGTTGTGAGGGAAATCGTTTTAGCCCCTCACAGTATATATAATATACATTTTTAACCAGTTTAGTTTTCTATTAATTTCGTTTTCCTGTGCTAACTTTCGTTCATTTTTTTAAACGGAATGCGTTGTTTTTTTTTTTGCTAACCTTCAGGCATAATTTTTTTAAAACGGAGTTATGTTAAAATTCGAGGGTTTTTTTCATGCGCTAGCGAATATGCATTTCGACATAAGTTTTATCCAACCTATTGAGCCGACCCCGGTCACGACCGGATTCCCGCAGCAAAGCACAGGTTAAAAAAATCTAGTTATATATTGATAAATCAAAATTCCACATACGTTTAAGAAATTACACAATGAGAAATTACTTAACAAATCAATTTAGCCTCACTTTTTATCTTCAAGTTTGACTAGTAGTCCATGACCTTTCATCATGGGTTCAAGTCTAGGATGAGACAAAATATTTCAGGTTGAACCAAAAGATTTTTTAAATTGTGGGTTTTCACCTGTGTGAGACAGGGTCACCAAGCTTCTATTTTTTAGACGGAATGATGATGTGATCAAATGCCAGGATGATCCCTGGTATTTGAGCCTTTGACTAAAAAATTATTCAGAAAAGTCTGGATCTGGAAAACGGTAGTCTCTATTAATGAGCTATGATTAGCAGCGGTTGGAAAATTTAATTGGCTCATCCCTGAACATTCTGTCTCTACATACATAATAGATAATATGTTAGGTGAAGTTGTAATGAATCGTCAATATATTCATAACTAAATCCGTAGAACTAAATTTATATAAATATATTTTTGTTTCTTGATATATTGATACACAAATAAATGAACCAAACGTTTAGTAATCCGTTTGACAAGAACTTTGTTTATTTAATAAATGATTATTGGATTTTAATAGTCTTATCTTTTAGCAATTGGTCAATAATAATCCTAACTGGGAATATTCTTATCACTAGTCCCTACTTTCAAACTATTTTCTTACATTGGACCCCCGTTAAAAAAACTTAACGCCGTTAGGTTTTATATGACGTGGACATCTACAAACCGCCGGAAAGTCGAGCCAACTAGCAGTGGTATCGTGGTGGGTTTTGAAATTGGCTCTGGTGGTGTTTAACTGGTCTCGTTTTTCCGGCAAGTCTAAACAGAGATAACGGAAGTGTTTAACGAGACCAGTTAAACACCACCAGAGCCAATTTCAAAACACACCACAATACCACTGCTAGCTTGGCACGACTTTCCGGCGGTTTGTAGATGTCCACGTCATATAAAACCTAACGGCGTTAAGTTTTTTTAACGAGGGGTCCAATGTAAGAAAATAGTTTGAAAGTAGGGACTGGTGGTAAGAATATTCTCAGTTGGGATTATTATTTGCCAATTGTTAAAAGGTGAGATTATTAAAATCCAATAATCCTTTAATAAACGAACGATTATGAACATAAACTTTTATTCACTTGATTAAACGAAAAAACATGAAAACATGTCTTGTTCATATATATTCGTCATTTTACCTTTGTTTGTGTTCGTTCATATGGACTCCTTTTCTATTTCAAAACTTAGTTATTGCAAATTATTCCAAATTCCATATTGACTTACAACAAGAACCATACCTAGAAAAATCCCACTAATAGCGTAAGTATTGGTAGGGTCTCTATCACAGATAATAGAGATGATGCTTCCAGATAGATCCCTAGCTTCAAAAACTATCTCTATACACGCGAAGAAAATAAGAACAAAAGAGTCATACACCTGATATAAAAACAATAAAAAACAAAAAGGTTAACAAATATAGTATTAGTAAACCAAAGAGTCCATTTCTATTTCGACTTAACTATCATAAATCGGATGATCTCATCACCCGACTTAATATTTTCCATTTCCATTTCCAAAGTTAATTAAAGTTCTGCTTCATGTTACTCAATGACGAAACCAATCGGTTAGGGAAACTACACCAATGTTTGAAGATGATCGATTGAGAACCAAACCTATGAAACAACGAACATACTTGAAGAGTAACAGTCCAAGCGGCCCAAGGTGAAGTTCAAATGGGCCCATACGAAGGAAACCCTGAACCAACTTATGAGGGTTATTGTATTGTTACTACATCGCCTAATTCACGTGTCGCATATCCATAGGTGAAGGACAAAAACATGACCCTCATACTTCCCACAATGAAGCCCACGAGAATAACATAATAGAGATAGGAAGGAAACATTAATTGAAATGTATAAATAAGAGAGAGAGAAAAGGGTAGGGGCCTTCTCTCCCCTTGAGACGTCTTAACGCGTTTGTTACATGTGCCGTAGAAGGGGTTGATCACCGCTGCCCCTTCTTCATTGTCATTACCACTTCTGAAATCAATCAGAAAAATTAGTATCAACTGGGAAGACACATCTAGAACGAAGAACAAAGAAAGACGCATCAATTAAGAAGACACATCAAGAAGGATAATGAAAAAAATCAACATTCTAAAAAATATAAAAGGAACGAGTAGATACACATGACTCTTAGAGTGGAGGTTTCAAGTTTAAATTTGGCCAGTTGAATAGTTTAGAATTATTGGTATCAAGTATAGTAAGAGTAACGTTTATCGTTGAAAAAAACTCAAATTGTAATAAATATTATATTAAAATTTCAATAAAAATTAAAAGTTTAAAACGGTATTTTTAAATTCACGTAAATTAGAATATATTCTCATTCTTACTGAAAGACCTTAGAAATTGAACAGTAACACACGGTCAAAGACACTACCGTGCCTAGCCATGAGGCACAACCATGCCAAAGCATGATGCACGATCATGCCTAGACTTGAGGCACAACCGTGCCAAACCATAAGGCACGATCATGCCTAGACATAAGGCACAACCGTGCCAAGGATTGGCACGACCGTTCAATTACCTAGTTAAAAGTTATTTGTGAAAACAAAAATAAAAATATAGTTTAAAACATGAAATTATAATAGAATAGAACAATTCATCAATGTGGAGGTCATGAGTTCGAGTCTCACTTGGTACAAAATATGCCTAGGTGGACCAGGGGTTTTACCACAGTGGATCTTTGGGTAGTGGGTTTCCTCTGGAAGGGTGGGGGGTTTCCTCTGGAATGGTGCACGAGCTAGGTCACCAGCGTTGTCTGTGTTCGCGGGAGTGGGTGGCCTTTGCCAATAGATTAACCCGGGCGACCGGACTTATAATATTCATTGGCCGTTAAAAAAAAGAACAATCCATCAATGGGGTAAATATTATTTTTTAGGTGTAAATGTTAATTAAACATAAATTACAATATAAACGTGTAGTTTCTTTTTTGGAACGACCCCTAATTTATTTTTATTTACTAACACCATTAGGCATGTATGCTATAGGATTCAAACCCTCATCGATTATTGAGAAAAATACACAATTTATTATGAGGATGTCCATATGAATACATATAAAACCTGTAGTTGCTAATGGTTTCCTAATTTTCATTTATTTATCAAGTTTACTTTGTTTTTATTTGAAATAAACTTATTTTAGAAAATAGTTATAACATCTAACTTATCGGTTAATGTTTTTTAACTAACTCTTAAATGCGAACTAGACAAACCCATACACATAACATTATAACATCTAACTTATCGTTGATCATTTAGGGTCTGTTTGGTATGTGGTAATGGAATGGACGAGCGAATGGAATGAACGAGGTAATTGAATGGACAAAGAAATGAAATAGACCATTCCATTTCATTGTCTTGTTTGGTTACCATAAGTGAATGGAATAAATCATTACTTTATGTTGTTTGGTAGGCTAGAAAAGACGAAAGAATAAAATCGGTGGTGAGTGGCGGTATTGGGTGGTGGTGGGTGACGGTGGGTGATGGCGGTGGTGGTGGGTGGTTGTGTGTGGGGGTGGCGGTGGTGGTGGTAGGAGGTCATGGTGGTGGGTGGTGGAGGAGGTGACGGTGGTGGTGGTGGGAGGTGGCGGTGGGTGGCGGTGGTGTGGTTGTGGGTGGCAGTGGTGGTGGCGGAGAGAGATGGCGGTGGGTGGTGGAGGCGGCGTCGGTTGTGGGTGGTGGAGGCGGTGGTGGGAGGTGGTGGTTGGTGGTGATGGTAGGAGGGTGTGGTGGTGATGAAGGGTGAAAGAGAGGATGAAATGAAAAAAAAAATAAAACAAGGGGGGCGGATGGAATAAATTTAGGGGATTTAGAGGGAATGACATTACTTGTGGAGTGGGTGATTCCATTCCATCGTCCAACCAAACACCATTTTTTTCATTCCTCGTAATCGTCCATTCTATTTCACCTTCCATTCCTGAATACCAAACTCTACCTTAGTGTAATGGTAGCTCAAATACTTCTTATAGTGTAGGTCTTGTGTTCAAGTCTTACATTAAGCAATTATTTAGATTAAGTCAGGGGATTTTCACAGTTAGTGGTTTGATCCGGATTGATGGGGTAGTTTGACCCGATTCAAATAAAATCTATCTCCCAAAATAATTCTAGCGTATGCTTTAAAAAAAATAAATAACATGTAACTTAGTTTTTTTGTGATGCGTATCAAGTGTTAGTGTGTTACTCGGTGTATAAATTTTCTTTTTATCAACCAATAAATATTAAATTTATGCAAATTGTGGACTCGTAAACATTATACATTTGAAATTATAAAGTTCGAACACCAGCAGATTCGATTGGAATTACCAATTATTACATTTATAAATTGTCATATTAATTAACATGATCAATAAATATAAGACGGTCCACTTTTGATTGAAAATTTGAAACTGTAGGGGGTTGCCTGTTATTTATAAGTTAGCTGGATCCCATTAAAACAGTAAGGTTAAAGATCTTCAAATCAGTTTTGGGAAATGTACACTGGCCTACTGTTTTATGCCTGCGTAAAACTTGTACCTTGTGCTTATGGACGTGTACTTTGTTTCACTTGTTCTATGTGCAATAAGACTTGTACCTTTGTTCACATCTATCCCCTTTTCAACTTGTTAGACTATCCAGCACGTCCTTTATAAACCCACGGGCCACGGCTGAGTGATCTTGCTGGTGGACCACGGGCAGGGGCGGCCCAATCGTTGTGGAGGCCCAAAGCAAATGTAAAAAACGAGGTTTTTTTTAAATGTCACCATTATAAAGAAAGATGAATCTAGGATTTTTTTTCTGTGAGGGGGGGGGGGGGGGGGGGGGGGGAGAATGGGTTCGATAAAGAAGGGTTGGAGTATGTATATAAAAAGAAAATTAGGCCCAATTTTATTTTTTGTTAAATTAGGAATGGACTATGATTACACGTTAATAGTCCCAAAACAAAATAACCAAAATTGAACTATATGTATATAAATTTCTTTTTAAATTTGGGCCCAAGCCTAAAAAAAAGCAAGGCATAGAGCTAGAGGTGCACAAATCGGGTATTCTTAAGAACCGTTTTCGGTTCCGGAACCGGTTCCGAGTATGATAGGTTTCGGAAAACGAGAATTCTCAAGAACCGGTTCCGGGTCCAGTTCTTGGTTGAAAGACCATACCATATGTACCCGGTTCCGGGTATTCAAGAACCGGTTCAGGTTTTTACCGGTTTCGGGCATTTAAGGCGGGTATTTCAAGAAACTAATTCCGTGTATTCAAAAAACCTAGTTAAACAAATAAATACATTAATTAAACATATAAATAACTAACTCAAAAAGTTCAATAACATTATAACTTAAAATGTTACAAAATAGATAAATGTTTATAAAACATAAAGTCATAAAACACAGATAATTTATATAAAAAACTAGATTGTTTCTAGAACCGGGTATGGTTTTAGTGTTAGAGGTACACAATTCGGGTATTCTCAACCAGGTATTAGAAGGAACCGGTTCGGTTCCGTTTCCGGGTCCAGTTCTTGGTTGAAAAACCATACCCTATGTAAGCGGTTTCGGGTATTCAAGAACCGGTTCATATTCCCTTGTTCCGGGTATTTGGGCGGTTATGGTTTTTTTGTGCACCTTTGCATAGAGCCACCCATGACTAGGGGTTTTGTTCGGGTAATTTAATCGGGTTTCGGGTAGATCGGTTCGGTTTAATCGGTTTTTCCGTGTGTGTAAATTTATCCGATAACCGATCCGAATAACATTCGGGTAGATCGGGTTCGGGTTAATCGGTTTAATCGGTTCGGGTTTCGGGTAGGAACATATGGTTGGAAAAAAAATAAATCAAGTTTAAAAACATAAAATAAACGTGTATGTGAAACAAAAATAAGTACATTTCCAAGATATTAAAGCTTCAAATACAAGTATTCGTGTTTATGTGGTGGAATTTTTAAACTCATAGTTTAGAAGCGGATTTTGGTGGTGTTGGTGGTGGTGGTGAGAAGAGAAAGGGTAGAATATATAAATGTTCGGTTTATTCGGGTTAATCGGGTTTTTGATGCTTGAAAGTCTAACCGAAACCCGACCCGTAACAATTGGTTTAAACGGTTTTCGGGTTAATTGGTTACGGGTTATTCGGGTACGGGTTTAATCGGTTCGGGTGAAGTTGGTTCGGGTCGAGTTAATCGGGTACGGGTAAAATCAACGGGCCTACCCCTGACCATGCGTGAAACATCACGCCGCTAAGTGTGGTCCGTGGCTAGGCATCCACAACGTGTTCAACGGTGGGCATCCCCTTCAACGGTCATTTTATTAAAAGAAAAAAAAGTTATTTTTTTTTCTAAACCAACCAATATATATTGATAACCAATTATCAAAACACTTAGCACTATAAAAATCAATTACAACAGCTATATTTCAAACCCAATAAATACCATAATGTATTAACTTTATGAAAAACTCTAAATGACATATTGACACAACATTTTTGGGTTCTGAAACCGTCTCTGCTAGACGTACCGGAAAATCCTTATGTAGAGAACCGGAAAACTCTCCCATACACGAACCGGAAAACCCTACGATTAATGCATCGAGAAACTCTCGCATACAGGAACTGGAAAACGACCCGACAGAAGATGATTTTGACGAGTATTGGTTTTTCAAAGATTATTTCCTTGGTAGCCAGTCAAACAATCCGTTCGAAGTCTCTCGTAATAGCAATGATAGCAAACAAGCGGAAAACCTCAAAACCATAGAAACAATTTCGGCATCACGAATGAGTTAAAACGGTCAAACTACACGAATTGAATGAATGAACAATGATATCTCATACTCGAGCTTCCTAATAACGGGTCTCATGTAAATGCTAATTAGATGTCCCGTTGGCCCTACTGCTCTCATAACCGCTACTGTCACCAGACTCGATGTACTTGTTCTCCATCAACTGCCCCCTTTCGATTTCCCGATTCCCTCTATGTTCCTGTACAAGTTACCATTCAAAAAATGCATCCAAATATACAACTTATAATGAGTGTACAACAGACAAACTTACATCTCTGAACGGAAAATCATCAGCCTCAAGCATATGAATCACATGACCCATTTTGGGCCTCTTTTGAGCACTCGGGTCCACGCATCGTAAAGCTACTAATAGGGCCCGCTTCAAAGCCCGTGAAGACGGTTTTTCGGGTAGTTTAGGATCCAAAACCCCCTCTGCATTTCTGTTTGTTACCATCGTTTTAAGCCAATCCACAAGATTCACCTACAAAGTGTTTCTCCATTCAATTTTAGACAAAAATGGCTGAAATAATAAATAAAAAATATAACGTTCACGGTCTAGGTTAACCGCTAACCTCCTCCGGAGGCCGGCTATAATCTACAGGGTTTCTACCGCTAATAATCTCCATAATAAGAATCCCAAAGCTGTAAACATCACTTCTTTCATTCAACATGCCCGTACTAGCATACTCGGGAGCAACATATCTAACAAGCAGGATCAAGTACATCATTAACTTACATATGTTACTTACACATGTGACAAAAATATATAAAACCGATACAATGAATCAAGTGATTGAGTTACCCAAACGTTCCCATAACTCGAGTGGTGACATAGCTCTTCTCTGACCCCAAAAGTTTGGCTAAGCCGAAATCAGACACTTTAGGGTGCCATTGTCTATTAAGCAAGATATTGCTTGACTTTATGTCTCGGTGAACCACTTTGGGCTCGAGTCCTTCATGTAGATAAGTCAACCTACAAGTTCACATGAAGGTTTTAACTCTTAAATCACTAGCGCGATAACTACATTTACATAAATTAAGATATTTTATCGTAGGAGGTACCCTTTAGCGGTTCCAAGCACAATGTTCATACGAATCTCCCATGTAAGAGGACTAATCGGTCCAACATCTCCGTGAAGCCACTGCTCTAAGTTCCCATTGTTTACATACTCATAAACAAGAATTCTAACAATGCAATTCAATGTCAAAGTCAAAGTCAAGGAACTGAAACTGAAGTGAAAAATTGTTATACCTTTGAGCCCCTTCAGCACAATATCCAATCAGCCTCACTAAATTCTTGTGACGAACACGCCCAATTGCTTCCACTTCAACCTTAAACTCCTTCTCAGCCTGTCCTCTGTAAAGATTAAAGTCAAAATTAAACAACTAAAGTCAAAATTGAGAAATTGAACATTAACAAACTACAAGATATGAACCTGTTATTGAGCAAATTCTTGACAGCAACCATAGTATTATCAGCCAAAACCCCAGAATAAACAATCCCATATCCCCCTTCACCAATCACATTCTCATCCGAAAACCCATTTGTTGCAATCTCAAGCTCTCTCAAAGTGTACCAATGGCCCCAACCCAAATGCGAAACTTCGGGTTGCACCGCTATTATCGCCAGCTGATCACCCGACCCGCTTCCGTACGACGACCCGCCTCCACTCCTTTCCGGGTAAGAAATCCGGTGCCCCTTTCCGATCTCTATCTGGATCTTCTCGTATGCATTTAGATTATTATCATCTTCACCTGCGTGGGCTGTAATTATAGCTAAAGAACCAGAACCTGAAACCGAAACCGTACCCGAACCCGGTTCGGTTAGTGGCTTTTCGCCCTGCTGCTCAACCTGCTTGCGGTTGGTGTCGGGCTCTACGGTACGTGTTCGGGTCGGGTCGACCCGGGTTTCTTGAATTTCGTCAGTGTTTGGGATTTTGGGTTTTTGAGAAACTGTGATGGTTTTTTCGAAGGATTTTTTACGTTTGAAGGTGAAATAGAGCGAAAGGAAGAAAATGATGATGACAATGGCGGCTCCTAAGCAAATTCCAACCACCACCCAAAATCTTAACCCGAGAATTGAGGTTTTTTGTGTGAGTTTATCCTTAAAAAAACCGGACATTTTTGTAGGTGTCGGTGTTTGGTTTGGACTAACGATCTAAGACTCCATGGGAAGTGAAGTGAGTATCTAGTATTTGGAAGTGAAAGATTGTAAAGAAGGGGGACAAAAATAATGAAAAATGGAGGTTGTAGAAGTGAGGAGAATAAAACGACAAATTTGAGTAGGGACTGTGGGAAGGAAGAGATGTCCCCTAATAGTAGAAAAATGAAAAATCTACTCGCAATTGAAAATTTCAAATAGTTTCTTAAATAATGTTTTGCGAAAATGGCTCTGTTTGTCACTGAATTTTTAAAAATGAGTCATTTTTATTCAACTGATTAACTTTGTTTATATTTTAATATTAAATAATAAACAATATTAGTTAAACAAGGGGTAATTAAAACATAACATAATTTTTTTATTTCTTTAGTATTAAAATGAAAAACAAGTAACGTAGATTATGTAGTTTGTTTATAACCATCCTTCTACAAATTAGATGCAAATGAGAATCCAAATTAAAATGAAAAAAACTTTTGAGGATCATTATATTATTAATATATATTTATCAGCATGTGTCCACCTTACCTCACGCGTCCCACGGATCACGTAAACAGATTCACGTGACGAATAGAGCCATTTTCCCTAGCTAACAAACTATACCTTTACAAAGTCTCATATACCACCGACGGTCGATAATTCCCACACGACTAATTTTACATTTTTACCTCCTAGTCATATACCTTTGTTTTGTTTTCCTAAACAAACTTTACATATCACATTCCTAAGATATAAAATCAACTATGATAGATTAGGCAAGAATGATAACTTATATAATTTTCGATAGTTATTATTGAACGAGTTTAATTTATAGATGTAAATACCATAATAGTTAAATTGTTTTTTTGAACGGTCAACGAATACTATAAGACCGGCTATCGGGGTAAACCCATTGCCAAAAAGGTCACTCATGCCTGCGGACGCGGACAGTGCTGGTGACCCGGCTCACCCACCATTCTAGGGGAAACCTACCATCCAAAGGCCCACTGTGAAAAAACTCTAGCCCTCTTAAACATATTTCACCAAATGAGACTCGAACCAATGACCTCCACATTGAAAAACCATTAGGGTGTCTTCTTTCAAGCGATGTGAGGCTCATTGCTTTAAATATATATATATATATATATATATATATATATATATATATATATATATATATATAGTTTGTCAAGTTAAAAAATGTGTATTATGAGAACTTTAAATCTAAAATATTTTGTGATTTAATAAATAACCTAAATATAGTTACATTTAATTAATTAAACAAATTATTAAAGAATTTACTTAACCGTAAAAGGCAATATCATGGTCAATGGGAAGCCACAGACAAAACCCTTAGGGTGCGTTTGGTTTGCTGGAATTCAATCACACATATTAAAGTTGGAGTGAGTTTTAGTAAAAAGAAATATCTTTCAAATATACTTATTTTTTATATTTTTTTTGTCAAAACCTAAAAACTAAACAAAGTTTAATCCTAAAATTTGGTCAAGAAATTAAACAGAGTTTAATCCTAAAAATTGGTTCCGCATGTGTATGTAACAAAATATAAACATATATGTTTTTACATGTGTATGAAACGAATAAACATAAACATGCAAATGTGAGTTGTACATGAAAAAACGACAACATAGATTTGTGCATGTGATTCTCAAGACATACAAAAGTCCTTGAAATATATTTAGTTTATAAGATTATAAAGCCTTTGGTCTGGTGCTTAAAGGGTTTTGTCATAACGCTTTCATACTATAAAGGTCTTAGATTTAATTCTCATAATGTGCACTTCATAATTTCAGGAACACCCCTGTGACAGGAATTGAAATCTGGGTTAGGAGGGGTTAGCGATATCCTAACCGACATGCCGTTCTAAAAAAATGTCCACTCGCAATTCTTTTCACAGTGAAGAATAAGAGAAATCATAGCTTTCTGACATGCTGCCATAAAAGAAATGTATGCGTAATATGCCCACATTTACACAATTGTATTTTGTTATGTTGCATTTTGTTCCATACAAATATAGGTATACTTTATTATTTGTGTATTTTATTACATGCACATGTAAACATCATGAATTTTGTTTACCAAAAAAAATTAATTTTTGAATATGTTCCATATAATATTAGTGTTTTCTTGTTGGCACCCAACATATTTATGCGTGAATTATGAAATATTTATGCGTTAGTTATGAAAATGTCACACAGCAATATTTTCATAAGTAGATCAATAGCTAAAAAGGGTTGTTCTTAAACTTTATTGGTCATATTTCAACATGTGAATACATACATACATACATAGCCATGTATAGAGGGTTGCAAATGAATTGAACTTTCAACAAACAGTCCATGAACCGTTTGATGGAAAGTTTATTCGTTTAATAAATGAACAAACATGAACAAAAAATTTCATTCGTTTACTTAAACGAATGAACATGGATAGAGGTCACTTTCCTTCATTTATGTTCGTGAACATTCATAAGGTGTTCATTTTTGTTCGTATGTTCTTTAAAGTTTTTATATTTTAGATTTCATCAATTAAAAATATATGTTAATTGTGTTTATGATAATTATGTCAAGTAAGGAGATAATTATGTTAACTGTCAAGTATTTCATATATATTTTTGATGGATTTTGTGTAATGTTAATTTGAGATGAAAATGCTGATCTTATTCTCAAATGAATTTGTGTGTTGCTTGTGTTCATGAATGTTCGTTTGTGCTCGTTTACATTCATTACATAGATTAACGGACGAACACAAACACACGTGAACAAGTTCATTTCCTTAAATGAACAGAAAATCCCATTCGGTTATGTAACACCTTAGCCAAATCCCATATCGTTATGTTCTGTTCTGTACATGGGAGAGATGCTGGATTCATAAGGAATGCCCCGCCTCAAATACCACAACATGTTTTGGGGCTTAATGTAGTGGATGAGAGGAGAACTCCACAGTTAAGCGTGCTCAGATGAGAGTAATCCAGGGATGGGTGACCCCCTGGGAAGTTTTCACCCGGGCAACAAAAAACAAATCCGTGAGCTCTTAGGGGGCAAAACGGACAATATTGTTGGTACGAGAGGCCGGATGATACAAGTTATGTGTTCATGAACAGAAAACTCCCTTAATAAACGAATCGTTCGGTTTGTTTACAACCCTACACATACATATTATTTATATCTATATAGTGAAGAATAGTTAATATACCAATCCAACTTCAGGATCATAGAGCGCAAGCCAATAAAGACAATGACCAAGGAAGGTGACGTACATGTGAGAAAAGGGAATGATAAAAGGACTTCCTTATGGATATTTTTTTAACGGCGAATATTGAATGTTGTGACGTTGCACCCCCTGTTATATGGGAGAGCCTCGTTTAATTCTGGCCAATATGTTGTCTTAACTGGGCCCACTTGGCGTCAGAGTTAGAGAGCATCCAAGAAAAATCCCACCCAGTACGGCCCCTTCCGGGCTTGAGGTAGGGCCAAGGCTTGAACCCTGGATCGGCGTGGGTAAAACCCAAATGCATCAGTCTAAGAGCTAGGCCTTATTTGCATGCCTAAGAAAATAATGGGGAGAGTAGGAATTGAACCTGGGTCACAAAAAAACACCAAGTCATGAATTCAAGCTTTCCCTATATGAACAATTTGCCAACATTCAATGAAATGAAAAACGCTTAAACCTCGAAACCAAATCCCAATTGGTGATTTTTTTGGCTTCGAAATCTAAAAACCATTTTATGGCGTAAGTTCCAAATTACATAGCCGTGATCTAAAAGACCACTTGCCATATTACAAGTCAAATTCCGTTGGTAAATTAGTAATTTAACGATGGATACACTATTGTTTACGAACAAAAGAAGAAAGAAATATCAAGTGTTTAACCACGTACATGATTTCTAACCGTTGCATCATTTATAGCATGTGAAAACCACGTGTCTTCATATTCCACAATTGTAATTAGGGATGAGATCGGTACCGTACCGGTACCTAATTTATAGAAAAGTAGGTACCGGTACCGAATTTATCGGTACGGTACCGGTATTTGTTACAAAATGGTCATATTTTTCGGTACCCGTACCAGTACCGAATTTATGTAAAAGTGGGTACCGAATCTATCAGTACGATACCAGTACGATATCAGTACCGGTACTCGATACCAAATACTCATCCCTAATTGCAATCGGCAATCCAAGGTCATCTATATTTTTTGGTTTATATTTTTCTCGTTTGCTCCAAGAGCACACCTTTTAAAACTTATTTCTGAATCTACACCAATGTCCAATTGTTAATAATGAGACTAGAATTCTTAATCACTTAAAATACTTTACCACACATCTTGATACCACTAGATTATAAGCACATTGATAAGTATTTACATAGCTACACCATACAAAGAAGCATATAACTTGTAGAATCCTCATCAATGCCCCTGCCATAGACAGAGTCATAGTGCTCCCATTTATGAATATTGAGTAAAAGATAGCATCTTCAAACATAGTGTTGAACAAGTCAACGAGAAGGTATTGAATGTGATGAGACAATTAGCAACATTGTTAAACCGGCCACCATCTAAACTAACCTTGAATTGTAGGGATCTAGCTATTACCCATTTGTGTCGAGCCATATGATGATGACATCTTTGTATATGATGTGCGAATTCAATCATTTGGTCAGCATTCGCGTTCTATTCGTACCTTGCGTTATGGATCACTGAACTTTTGGTCGAGCGATAGTGTTCGTATCCCGTTCAAAGCTAGACCTTTTGTTTTGTTCATTCTAGAAAGCTTGGATGGTATGTTATGTATGTGCATACAGACTACTTGCGAAATTGTTGTTTGGAATCCACTTACTCATGCTTACAGGAAGTTGTCCAACTCTAAAGATAAGCCTTTTTCAAACGTTTCTCTGGTTTGGTTGGTTTCTATGTTGATGCTTCTAATGATTACAACATTTTACATATTAGACGAAGGCGTGAGGAAATAACGTTTTACAAATACTCAATGCAACTTGACACATGGGAAATAATAAGTTTTTTGAGCGGGCGGTTGCATTGTTGCGGATGGTAAGGACACTTAAAAAAAAAATATCTTTTCCTGTGTGTCAAGCTGCATGGAGTAATTGTAAATCTCCATTTCCTCGTGCCTTCCTCAAATATGTAAAATGTTATAATAATTAGAAGCATCAATATAGAAACACACTGAATCAGAGAAACGTGTGAAAAAAATACTTATCTTTAGAGTTGGACAACTTCGTGTAAGCATGAGTAAGTGGATTCCAAACAACAATTTCGCAAGTACTCTGTATGCAGAGACATAACATACCATCCAAGCTTCCTAGAATGAACAAATCAAAAGGCCGAGCTTTGAACGGGATACGAACATTATGCCGAGCTTTCAAAGGGCCGATTTCTTTCTCGGTTTGTTGCAGATGATTGAAAATCGGTCAAACAACTCTATCTATTAACGACAAGAATGAGATTAGATCAAAATAAAGAAAAATATTTAATATAAATGATAATGCCTATTTATATATCCTTCAATATATATGTATATATACTTTAATAAAAAATTAAAATTTGAAAAATTCCGGTTATTTCAACTACATGCCCGAATTACCAGATCTTGTGAAATTGGTCCATCTGATGTATCTTACAGTTTTCAATTGGTGGTCTTGATTGTATACGATGAAAAGCAATGAAAAAGGAAAGTAGAACTAACCCCTAAGACAACAGTGGGATTGGAAAAACCGAGATGTAGGGTTAAGGGATTGAAGAAGGAGAAGAAGATTCAGGGAGTTTAGAAAGAAGATGTAGGGGAGTGGGATAACAGGGAATTAGGGAGGTGCGAGGGTTAGATATCTCCAGACTGCGATGGGCATAACCGTCCCTAATTTGTGGTAAAAATGACTTTAGACGGTTAAGATCTTATCTCAGCTTCATCTAACAGTGGAGATTGATATAAAAAGTTGGTTAAACTCACCCGAGCCATTATAATATATAACTAGTAAGTTACCACCCGCGCTCTGCGACAGGTTCGAAACGTAATAAAAAAAAACAAATCGTGACGGTATGTTCTACGTGACGTTAAAAAAACACGTTGCAACGATATATTCGATAGTAATGAAAAATTTACCTCGTTGAATACGAAAGTGAAGTTATTCGGAAAAAAATTACACCGAAACGTAGATAAAAATAAGCACGCCGGCGGCGCATTATGGCGGGTCAGTTTAAACGTACATAAAAAAACGTCACGACGGTTTAAAAAAACGTTTAAAACAACTGTTTAGTTTATAAATAATGTTACGTAAATTCACGTCGAAACGTAAATAAAAATAGGCACGTCGCAATTTCAATTTCAAAATTTTAGAAAACATTATAGTTTAAAAGTTGTAAGAGTAAATCATTTCATTTTTTTTATTAAGATGACGCATTCCGCGGCGGGTTCAAAATGTAGATACGGATGTGGTTGTAGTACGTGTGAATCACTGGGTAAGAGACGCTATTTGTTTCTTTTTAAGTCAGAAATTGTATTTAACTAACAATAAAAAGTAGGAAAAAATCAAGTTACTGTTCATACAGACCACGTTGCGGCGGATAAAGTAGATAAAATAAAAAAGAGGAACCCCGCAACGGTATATTTGGAGATGAGTATTGAATGGTTTAAAAAACCAAATAGTTTAAAAAAAGATTTAAAACAAATGATCGGTTTAAAAATGAGATTACGAAAATGAACGTCGAATATAAGTAGGCACTTCGCAACGTCAAATTCAAAATTTTAAAAATATCATATTTTAAAAGTTGTAAGTGAAAAAAAACTATGAAAAAATTGAAATCTTGAAACAACTCTGATAACTCATACGTTTAACGTTTGTGATTTGATAACTTGTACATTATTACGCTCAACTCCGTTTAAAATGAATTTTACACCGAAAAATAGATAAAAATAAAAATGTCGCAACGACATATTCAAAATTTTATAAAACATCCTATGTTAAAAGTTACAGAGAAAAATAAAATAATTTTAAAATTAATTATAATAATAAAATAACCAATTATAAAAAAAAATAAATATCACATCGATACATACATAAAAAAGAATCTGTCAGAGGTTGTAAGTAATCAATTGAAAAAGAAAATAATTAAAAACATATACATATACGTAAACAAAATATGTGAGAGGCCCGTACTACTAACACAATGCTATTTGTATTATTATTAATTGGGCCGAGAGTGGGAAGGCCCCCATTAAACAATGTTAAATTTTATTAATGAAAAACTTGGGCCCCTCCACAGGCCTCTGATCCGGGTTTACCTACACCAAGTACCAAACCCAATCCAAAAAAAAGAAGTATAAGCTGGCGTTTTCCATTCCAAAAAGCTGAAAGACCCTACAAATATGTAGGCTAGAAATTGATTCGTGAAACCTCTCTACAAATGACTGCAATCAATTTATGGTGTTATATAATCGATCTCACCTTCAGTTTTGAGATAGAGATCTGACAATCGTGTGTGATATGAAAATGTAATTGTATTCTCTTTTAATAATTTAATAGTATGAAAATTAGGGGTGAGCAAAAAACCGAAATAATCGAACCGAAACCGAATTAACCGAAAAAACCGCACCGAAAAAATCCGACCCAAACTAAAACCGACGGTTTTGGTTTTGTATTTTTTGAAAACCGAAAATTACGGTTTGGTTTCAGTTTTGTATCTTTTGAAAACAAAAAAAACCGAACATATACATATGCTTTAATTATTTATTATGTGCATTCACGCTTCATAATATAAAGTATGTTGTATTGTGTACTTGTATTAGAGGTGCACAAATCGGTTTTTCTTAAGAACTGGTTTCGGTTCCGGAACCGGTTCCGGTTCCAGGTCTAGTTCTTTGTTGAAAAACAAGAACGTATGTACCGGTTCCGGTATTTCAAGAACCGGTTCCGGCTCTTAGCGACTCGGTTTTGAATTTCAAAAACGTAGAATAAGTAAATCCTCGTAAAAATGAGCGTTAAGTAAACGAAAGCGATTTTAAAGAAAAAATAATTAAAAATATATCATATTTGACATGACTCGGTTTTAAATAATAAATTAAATAAATAAATTTTAAGAGAACTAACTTATATATTAGTAATTATAATAGTAAACTTATCCTTATTTGAATTTAACTTGCCGGTCACTATATAAACAAGTAATTAAGATACACCAATTTAAATATTAAGATAAAAATAGCTATCAGAAAAAAATAATTTAAAAATAGAAATGAAAATCAAAGAAATTTGATGGTAATAATTTTGGTTAGAAATTACACTTTTGATGTGAAATTTTGGTTGGAAAGACAACAATTTTCTAGTAGTGCACACGCAACATCATTTACTTGCCAGACTCTCAAATTAAGCATGTATAGCAAGTTATAAACTTACCTTTAATTATTTCCATGTAATTAGTAGGGGTGTTCATCGAGTCGAATAAGTCAAATTTTGGGGTATTCGAATTTGAAGTTCTGAAAACTATATTTGAATTTGCTATTTTATCCCACATATCTTTCAACTTTTACACACATTTCATACGTTCAATTCATTCTAACACTCTTTTATTAAAATTGTTACTTGGAACTTCACCCACTATGAGAGGGGAGGCCGGGAGTGGGTCACTAGAATGACCACACTTATTAATGCCACATCATCTTTTCCATTACTCAATAACTCTCATTCAAGAAGGTGGGTAGTGTTACATGAGTGAACACACTCATTAAAGACATGTACGCGATTTGTTGCACAAGATACAAGCCACACGCTCACTTCTCCCCTCATTCATCGGTACCACACTCATCAAAACTCCTCTACGATGCCACTCATTCAAGGGGTGGGGCGGTGTCCCTTTGGGTGCCGCGAATGAGTGGGCAGTAACCTAAGCATTTTGCTGCCGTCCCGATGTCCAAACCCTCCCCTCTAACGCAATAAATTCATAATAATTTACATCATCTTTTATTATCTCTTAATATAATATTACAAACACGAATTCTAGGATGTTACATTCTTCATGAGACTTTTGAATAACGTATGATGTACCTTTTACCATACTTGAAACACGCGTGCAAATCCAATTACATGCTTTTAAAATTGAAATGATAGGTTGTGTGAATCAATTTCTTTCCGTTATTGTTTCATGATACGATAAATTAGCAATGATATGCCCTACAAACAATCATTTGGGATGTTAATATCTAATTCATAAAAAAAACAAGAAATGCATGAACATCAAAGTATAGAATTTTAAGAAATAACAAATTCAAAGAATTTAAATAAAATAAATTTATCTTCCATCTTGATTTCTAGTTTGCTTCAAAACAATCCCATATTTGCTTCCTAAATTTTGCTCAAACATCTTCATAAACATGCTTATTGTATCCTACAATAAATTCTTAAGTTTGTTAGAGCTGAAGGCTCGGAATCAAATTAAACATACAAGAAGATCAGAAAGAGAACCCATCTCAACGCTAAGAATTTTACTATGAACAAAAACTATTATAGTTAAGCCTAAACACTACATTTATACTAAATACTAAACTTAATCACGATAGATCAAAAAGACTTTGAGTTCAAAAATAAATCAACTAAGCTAGGAAAATATTAACCTAAAAATAAAACAAATAAACCCCCACCCCCCTCAAAAAAAAAAAAAGACTCAACTTAAATATTATAAAAAACTTTGGCTGCCATTTTTTTTCTTTTCTTTGTTGCTGTTCCAGAATTAATAAAAAATATACCCACTAAAACATTATTTAATTTTCTATTTTATTAAAAAAATAAATAAATGTATTAAATTATTTAGCTTTTCAATTTCATTAAATAAAAATATCCGTAAGAAATGTGTCGCAAGTCCCGACACAAAATATCACTTCACTTTCTATTTTATTATTAAAATAAATAAATTTATTAAAATAATTATGTAAATAGTTGTAAAAATAAAGTTACTGCTAATAATTATAATTAGAGAGTGCGTAGGAAACGCCTAGGAAAGTGCGACACCTATAGTTTTTCCCAAATTACGTCGGAATTTTGTCGGAATTTTTTTTCTGACAAGGGGTATTTTGACAAATGTTTTTTTTGTCGCAAATGTGTCGGAAAATCTAGCTTCCTACGCAATTTCGACGAAAATGTGCTTAGGAAACATATTTTTTTCTAACCCTAATTATATACTACACAAATGCTAACCCTAATCTTTCTCTAAAACCAATTATAAACATTCTTACATATTTTAAATAAACTAAATATTGCAATCTAAACTGATTATATCTAATATTGACCAAATATAATTCAAACTTGTTCTTCAAAAACCTATGCTCTTCAATTTTAAGAATTATTCCAAAATAAGCTACTTAATTATATGTAACTAATGAAATGTTTTAAAGATATGTATGTTATGTAGAATATATCCCCTTGATCCATTTTTTTAGATATGATTTGAAATTCATCTTTTTGTCCTATTGCTTGAATGGAGAGCAGGTCCATATCAGTTTGGTTATCAAAATACATCTATCCAACATGCAATAAGATGCCCTCAACGCTTCTGATATGGAAGAGACGTATCCGGCCCACTATCGATCTGCACGTGCTATATACACATGCTGCATCAGAAGGCAGAAGGTGACAAGTAAAATACATACAAGAGAAGGAAGGTGTGTCAGACTCAGAATAGGGTAAGGATTTTCAATTCTAATGAAGACTGAAATCATTACACTTGACGACCAAGATTCCCTCGTTTCCATCAACCCTGCCTAAAAAGACTACAACAAAAGTCTTTAACTTCTACTAAATTCTTTGGAAAAATTAACAAAATGAACATTTGACCGGTAAACTTATAAAAATAGGTAAACCTTTTCTGGCGGCTAACTCATAGTCATTTAGGCTTGTAGTCGGCTGAAGACGGCTAGTTCAGCCGGCTTGGTTTTCAACAATATGTAAGCTTTTTTTAGAATTTCAACCTATCAGAAATTGCCATGTGGCAATATGTATTCCCTAGGCGGCTAAAGCCCGCTAACTAGCAGGCTTAGCCGGCGAACATTTTTTTTGCATGGCTTAGCCGGCTGGTTCAAGATGGCTTACATGGCGGCTTGTTTAATTCGGCTAGGCGTGGCTTAGCCGGCACCGAAGGTCTTATTACACCTCTAAGCCGGCTGCAGTGGTCTTTCTAGCCTACTTCGAGTTTTATAAATAGAAATCTTCTCATTTCATTTTCATTTATAGTGATACACTATACTCATGCCTAATGCAATCAGAATAATGATACACTATAATCATGCCTAATGCAATCAGAATAATGTTTGAATGGCCATTGTATGCATTCATTCAAGATGTTATATGTTAGCCTAAAAGATGTCATATGCTAGCCTGCTATATATTCATGCCTAATGCAATCAGAATAATAATACACTATAATCATGCCTAATGCAATCAGAATAATATTTTACTGTTTTATTGATTTTGCCAATAAAATATGTATTTTTTAGGTTTATATTCCAATGAATATCGAGAGGTTACATTGGTTTTTAGTCTCCTTCTACCTTCCTACATGCCAAATGAGAATTTATGACAAGTATTATAGTGATACACTGTATGCAATCATTCAAGATGTTATATGTTAGCCTGCAATATGTGATATAAACTGTATGCAATCATTCAAGATGTCATATGTTAGCCTTTTTGATTTGTTGTCCAAGATTTGAATGACCATTATATGTTAGCCTGCAATATGTTATATGTTAGACTGTTATATGTCATATGTTAGCCTTTTTGATTTGTTGTCCAAGATTTGAATGACCATTATATGTTAGCCTGCAATATGTTATATGTTAGACTGTTATATGTCATATGTTAGCCTTTTTGATTTGTTGTCCAAGATTTGAATGACCATTATATGTTAGCCTGCAATATGTTATATGTTAGGCTGCTAGATGCCATATGTTAGCCTTTTTGATTTGTTGTCTAAGATTTGAATGACCATTATATGTTAGCCTACAATATGTTATATGTTAGGTTGCTATATGCCATATGTTAGCCTGCTATATATCGTTTGTTAGGCTGGTTGATTTGTTGTCCAAGATTTATAGTGATACCCTATACTCATGCCTAACAAATGATATAAACTGTATGCAATCATTCAAGATGTTATATGTTAGCCTTGTTGATTTGTTGTCCAACATTTTAATGGCCATTATATGTTAGCATGCAATATGTTATATGTTAGGCTGCTAGATGTCATATGTTAGCCTTTTTGGTTTGTTGTCCAAGATGAATGGCCATTATATGTTAGCCTGCAAGATGTCATATGTTAGTCTACGATTTTGTTCATAATAGTCTACGAGTTATCATTTGTCTTTTTCAAAATGAGAAATAACACAATTTTGTTCATAATAGTCAACGAGTTGGTCCCGATTCGGATTTAGGGAAAAAGGCAGAAGAGTTACTCGTGTTCATCGAATATGCCTTTGGTATTTGGTTACACTTTGTTGGTTATTTTAAACCACAAGGAGTTACCGTGTACCACCCCCTGATGGGCTTTGCAAGAGAAATCGTTGACTGTCCTCAACAATTCTCGTCTAGTGGAAGAGGTGACTGTGGTCCGTGGGTTTGCATATTCATGGAGAGATTGATTGAAACGGCAAATGGGTGAAGGATGATCCGGACACGGAGTTGACAGCGACACAATTTCGAAATCGTTTTGCAAAGATCTGTTTTGATCATCTGCTTGAGGATTGATCTGGTACACTTTTTAGATAATGTTTGTTTGGGTGTTTCTTTGGCTGGGTATCCCATTTTAGACAATTCTTGTGGCGACAATGGTTGGTTTTAGACAATGGTTGTGGTGACAATGGTTGGTGGTGACAATGGTTGTTTTAGACAATGGTTGTGGTGACAACGGTTGGTGGTGAAATCTGGTAACGGCTCGTATTTAGGAGCTGAAAACATATCTTTACTCCCCGGATTTGAGTAAAAAGTGATATCACTAAGATAAGAATAAAAGTTGTTAATATTTGGCTCAGAATTCAAGTAACTATTTTTTTCATAGTTATCTACAGGAACATTTAAATCAAAAGAGAACTTAAATTCATCTTCATTTCCCATGTGTTGAGAGCCCGGTAAACCAGAATATAATCTACTTGAACCAATAGACACAAGTTTTTTTAGAAGAAGAACCAACACCATCTTCTTGGATAACATATAACTTGTATATTTCAAACGGATTTTTATGAAATATAAAAAAAAAAATGAAATATCACTATCATCATATATGTCGATTGGGTCGGTGACTGTTGACATTTTATAAGATATCCGATAAATATTCTCGCCACAAACATTAGAAATAATAGATAACAAACCATTGTAAATAACATTTGTAGATAACCTTATACCACGCTTTGCACAATCGAACGGGACGTATTCAACAGCACCTTCTACAAATTCCCATCTCCCCCCGCTGTAAATTACAATGTCCATAGACATCTCGAAACACTTCACTTGCTTAGAACAATGTAAATTGTGAGAAAAAAAATGGAAAAATAGAAAAAAACAAAGTTAAATAAGTGAGAAAAACTCGAAGTAGGCTGGTAAGACCACTTCAGCCGGTTAAGAAGTCTAATAACACCTTCGGCGTCAGGTAGACAAGCTGCACCCAGAGAGACCACCGACTCGGAAAACATACAAAATATGCATGCAATAGACAACTGGTAACAAATATCCTATATTAAAAGCATATATAAGAAGAAGACATAAAATTTCATACCATAAGCATACAGAAAAAAAACCAAGCATTATAATCCCTAAATCTAAAGTTTTCTAAGTATACAAAAACTACATGTAACAAGAATCAAGTAGTAATAACAGATACAAGAACAATAAGACATACAAATATGTGTCATAATCATATAGAGATAATACTATGACATACACGCCCCTAAGGTTAAAGTACTTAATTCTGGATTGGATTCGGTCTATCCTCGTTGATTGTGGAGTCAATAGCAAGATTTTTCTGGAAACTAAGAGTTGTTAAATAGGAGATAGATCTAAGGGATCAAGAGAAGAAGTAGAGGTTGCACTTAAAAATGATATCTTAAATATTCATTTGTCAGATCACGCCAATCACCTTTTATGGATGTTTATGAGGTATACACCGTGCAGTGTCAATCATTTTGTTATCAGTCTCTTATTCTTCCATAAGATGGATCAGATTTTCCTACGAATAGTTATTCTAATTAACGTGACCATTCTGCCTAATAGAATTCCAACGTGTGGCTTAATCAATAGACCGAAAACTGACTGCACATCAGTAATGTGTCCAATCGGTAGATGGGCTTTCTCATCCGTCTAATGCTTGTAATTTATTCGCTAGGAGGTTGTGAGTCCTTTTTGGACTCGGTTATAGCCTCTCGCTGTTGGAACTTTGCTTTTAACTCACTATATAAAAAGATGCATTTTAATTTAGGTGTATAAAGCTATATACTTTTGAAAATTCAAAGTATATATCTTCTATAAACAAGTGACACACCACTTTTTTATTTGTTTTTAATTTAAATGCATCTCTTATTCTTAATTAACATGGTCATTAGATCTACTTGAACATTGTTATAAGATCACTAATATAAAGGCCTAATAGCTAGGTGAATATCAATTAGATTATTGTGATGTATACAATCATGTAACGCGTGCATATATGTAAATAAAAATAAATGGAGAAAGGGAAGAAAGAAAGGAAGGGGATCCAAAGAAGGAGAGGAAAATAAAAGTAATGAAAAATATTCCTTTTATCTTTAGTGGTCAGAATAGGTGGAAAGGGGGACTTGGTTGATTGGAAAGTTTGAAGCCCAACGTTTTCTGAACACCAATACTTCCATATCATCGAATCACTCAAACTAAATGTTTTTGTTTCCATATCTTTGTCTTCCTTGTACACATCTTCAAAAATTAAACAAGTAATTTCACTTTTCCAAAATAGATTAATATTATTTTGAGATCATAACCTTAATCGCAAAGATTTGATCATGATGATGAAGACGATCCTCTTTTAAATTTTTGTTTCTAGATCTTACTACTTTTCTAAGCTAATGATTTTAATCTTGAAAATAGATACCGGTGGTGGTAATAATTATGAGAATCTAATTTCAAACTGGCTAGTATTCTGTGGGTTCTATAATAAATTACTTTTCGCATTAGTCTTTTTTATTCATATGTAGACAAACACAAGTGTCTACATCTTCGATGGTGTATGCATACATGCAAAGAGTAAAGAAAGTACACTAACAAATCTGATTTTTAAAATAATTAGTTTGTAATAAACAAATTCAAATTGTTTATTTCAAATAACTTAGTTTACTAACAAATTTGATGGTATGTCCTCATGCGGACATCATGGTGATAAGTGGTATATTCTTTTCAGTAATTGGTGATGGTTCGAATCTTACGGTTTACAGACAGGTTTGATTTGTTGAGTTAACATAAGTAGATTTAGTGAGGTTCAAAATAAAAAAAAATGTGAATTTGTGATTTGGGAAACTAAAAGTGTCACAATAAGCCCGTGAAGGAATTATTAGCTTCAGTAAGCAGAATACAAGAAGTAGAATATAAGTATAATTTGCTTTAGGGAAGCTAGAAACTAGGTAGTTGTCATGATAATAAGAACATTATTAATTTACTTAAGCTACTATTTAGAATTTTACGAACCCTTTTTAGCTGTGATGAACTAACTCTCCACTTCTGATTTATTTAGAAGCTAGAAACCAAAAGTAGAGTTGAGAGAAATTTTAAACAAAAACTGGAATGTACTAGAGTAACCATTGATGCTTTAAACACAAACTCTGTCTCAAAAGAAGAAATAACTGACACCTCCCATTACTGATACTGAACTGAAACATTCAGATATCACCCAGAAAGATACGCTAAATAAGGGTAACAGATCAATGATCTTCCCCATTTACTTTTGTACTTTTGTTCCAATAACTGCATAATAATATTATCATTAAAGAACTGATCTTAATTAGTAAGTAACATAATCTAACAAACTTTAGAAGTTAGAAAATAAAGAAAAAGATTCAATTAACATGGAGAAGGGGGCATGAGTTTCAACCCTAAATCATCTTTTTCCATAATCAACCTTGCCTTATTATTATTATTATTATGATCATCATCACTCAGATATTCTGGGTGCAGTCTTTTCTTAGACAACAATGGAACTCCAAACAGCTTTGTTCTATGATCATGATCATGACACTTGAGCTGCTGAGGGTAGACAACTGTCGCATTTGCATTGAAAAAAGATGGGACATTTGTGGAAGAAGGTAGAAGAAGAGATGAAGGATATGAGTTGCTTGGTGTCACCGGCTTCACATGGTTTTGTACAAAGTAGATAACATCATTGTAAAGCTTCCGCATGTGAGCTAACTCCGACATCAACATGTTATTGCTCCTCCGTAGCCTCTCGTTATCTTTCGACAACGCCGTCACTGAGTTATTGCTGTTGTTGTTGTTCAACAAGATTCCAAGGATACTAGCTCCTGGTGTTGTTGTTGTGATGGTGGGTGGTGATGAGAGAGGTGGCGGCGACTCGCAACAGTAGTGGTCGTCGGAGTGTGGTGGGGAGATGCTGTCACGTGCGGATGGATAAGAAAAGAAACCATTTCCTCCGCCGCCAATGCCTGTGAAGTGGTGGTGGTTTAGCCCAACGTGCGGCTGAGATGTTTTCCGGCGGTGGATCTCACACAACAAATGTTTTTCTCCCTTCTTGAAACTTTCATTTGCAAACTCCCATCTGTCCGGTACAATTTTCCTAAAACCCTAATAATCATACATCAAGAAAATTAAAATTAAAAAAAAACCCCAAAATCAGCGTTTAATTCAAAAGACAAACATCAACATGCAAAAACGATTTTAAAATGAACTTACATAGGTGTTTAGTTGGCGGACAAAGGAAGAGAAGTTGTTGTGCTTGAAGTAATTTGGAAGGAGATCACGAGCGAATTCCGGTGGCCGCCACACAACGAAAGTCGTATCATCTTCCCCCCATGAAACGATGTGATCAGTGTTTGGATCATCCACCAGTTGGTAGGTTTTAGTGAGGAAAGGAGCAGGCATTAGTTTATGAGAGTCTAATGATAACAATATCCCTTCACATGAGTTGTTGTTTATCATCAAAGCCATGATAATAATAGTACCTTCTTTCAATATTGTATGTGTTTTGCTTGTGATATATAGAGAGAGAAGGGTTTTATAACGTTGAAATTTTCTTTTATATTAAAATAGAAAGAAACTTGAAAAATAATAATAATATGATTAAAGAAGAAGGGATCTAAAAGTACGTATTTAATATTAATAGATGGTGATATTTGAGGAATTATTCTTATACTACTTCACTAGCTTGGTTTAGAGAGAGAGAGAACATGTGTCAGTGTCGGTCTTGGAGTGTGAAAATAAGAGCTTTTCAAGACAAACCCGTGACACGTTAACACACTTTTAATTTTGACACACTATGGATGAGGTACTGTTTTTTAGCGAGAGCAGTAGAATATACTAGTTGTAGTATTAAGACTCCATGGAAATTGAAGCCTTGCTTACACTCACAGCTACTACACGTTGACGGTGACAACCCACCTTTTAAATATCTACCTTTTTTGGGCAAAATTGAAAGCTTACATTTCTTTTGTGAATGTATTCGTCGGGTTTTACCCAACTTGTTTAGCATATTTCTCGTATATATTTTTGGTAGTGTTGACAAGTCGATGCAGTGATATATGATCCTGTAGATGAATCTTTGGATACTAGAAAACTTATTAAATGACAATGATCTCAGAGTGAAAAAAGATGGTATATCTTAGGGCTACCAAATGGTTGAGACCCAAACTAAGATATATTAAAATCCAAAATTAAAAAAAGGCCTTTTGAAGCGTTGATCCGCATGGATCTCATACAAAAAAATTAGTTTACGATATTTGTAGGGTTCATCAATAATTTCTAACAGATATTAATGGATTAAATTTAGGGGAACATTTCTTTCCTGATTTTCCAGTCGTTTCGGGGAGGGTAAATTAGCGACATATATGTTGTTGGTGATGGGTTGCGAAATATGAAGTTAAGATTTCGAATAAAATCTGGTTCAATTCTTTTTAGCAGTTGTCAAGAAATATCTTTTCCGGCATAATATTTCTCAGCGAACCGCCGAAAATATTTATTGTATATACTCCCAAGATCTTTCTAATTTTCACATTCTTTGTTCTCAATCTTTCTATGATGGAATGTTTGAAGATATAACATCCAACCTTCATCTTTTATTTGTGTTTAGGGCAACTTCCACATATGTGCTCATGGAGTGTGAAATATGAATTAAAAAATATACTTTGTTTGAATTGATGGTCTATGAATATTGGACCATACTAAATATGGTTTCAACGTCTTCATGAAGCCGTGGTCGATTTAATGTTGGAATGGGCATACTTGAAACTTAAGTTGGCCAGATTCATAGGGAGGGAGCATGTGGTAGAGTAATGTTGCATTGGTGGTCTTGAAATACTTGGCACTATGTATGACTTGTTATGTATGTTTTATGTACGTTTCATCTTATAAATGTTTATATAGTTTATGTTTAAATCCATCTTCAAATGTTTATGTAAATAAGAACGCACTTAGCAGGTTAAGTGTAAGTCTTAGTGGAGGCCTATGATGGTGTCGAGCTTGAGAAGGACTATTTCCCCGTTGGAACTAACATCCTGTTTTGATTTATGAACATTATGTTTCTGAATTTTATGACTATATGTAATGGTTGAATTATGTTTTGCGGCTTATGTTATGGATTTTTGGGTTTAAGAACTATGTATGCGATGGTTCATCAATTGTGATATCTTTCGGGTTTGGGGCCTTACACGGTCTCTATACATTCGTTATAGAAGGTAAAACTATGAGGTGTACTCCCCATTCACTATTTGCCATTCTATGTCATCTCAACGCTACATCGTCATCATCAATCTTTCAACTATGAAAATACTCTTCATTCACCATTCAACCTTTTTTAAACAAATAATATTTAATAGTTTTAAAACAATTATCTAATAAATAAAATATTAAAAATGAAGATAAAATTCAATTATTATTCATGATAATAAAAAAAATTACATAATAATTAAAAAAAAAAAACTAGTAACCAATTTTTTTTTGGCAATTTTATCCTTCTTGGCTTGGGTCCCTCGAGTGTAACCCAATGTTGAGGGGTAGTCGGACTTGTGCGAGTAGTATTAGCGTCAGTTTTTTAGAGCTCTTCTTTTTTGAGCGCTTAACAGGCTGCGATGGTTTGACTTGAGTTTCGGGTAATTGAGATAGGAATTGGGTTGGCTTTGATATCATTGTTGGTTCCAAACGGACAACGACAATCACTGGGGTTAAAAAAGCGTGTTTGGGTCATATTGTAGGTAATGTCGTGGGGTGAGGGGCAACTGAAAGGATTGTTGTCGGTGTGTGGAATAATTTGTTTAGTAAAGTATGAAGTGTATAAATTAAAGGTTAAAACCCAAACACGTGCCAACGCCTTTTCCTCGAGTGTAACCCAAGGTTGAGGGGTAGTCGGACTCGTGCGAGCAGTAATAGCGTAGGTTTTTTAGAGCTCTTCTTTTTAGATCGCTTAAAAGGTTGCGATGTTTCTGCTTAGGTTTCGGGTACATAATTAAGATGGGAATCGGGTTGGATTTGATATTATTGTTGGTTCCAAATAGACAATGACAATTGCAGGGTTAAAAAAGTGTGTTTGGGTCATATTGTAGGTAATGTGGTGACAGAAAGGATTGTTGTCAATGTGTGGATTAATTTGTTTTATAAAGTTTAATGTGTATAAATTAAAGGTTAAAACTGATATATATATTTAAAAGAGGTGATTTAAGTAAAAAAAATTTAGCGATCATGAGACTGTTGGCCCTCACCCTCACCGCTTGATGCTTTCACTTCGTGCGGGGTCAACACAAGCGACACCGCTGGGTGCGAGATGGTGTTCCCCACGACACCGCAGGTGCACATCTACCGTCACATACTTGCAAGGAGAGTATACCACGTAGCTTTAAGGGCATTTAATTTGTTTGCTTATCATATATAGTTCTTCTATTCTCATGCACTTTTCACTCACAAGTTTGTAAATATAACAAATCATAAGGTATTATAATATACACTTATTAGTGGAACATTTAACCCTTTTTTTGAGAACCCAAAATAACATAAATAAATGAACCGGTTGAAGGGTCCAAGGAGAGACATCATAGAACACAGAACGAATAAGGATGAAAACTCGTATTTTAAATCATCGCTCACCAACACCTCCACGTTACTCTCCTATAATATAATACTCCTCTCGCTTAATAATTAAATAATTAAGCTCTAACTGCAAAATAACCTTATTTTAAATAAGCGACTGTAAATAATCCCACATTAAAAGTTGCTATCATTACATGTATAAAAGTAGAACATCTACTCGATTTTAGATATTTTGTTGTAATCTTGATAGTTGGTTACTATATAAATTTAATAACATTAAATGATTAATAATATATTTTAAAATTTAAATGGACGAATATTAGTTATAACTTTCTAGAAAATTTGGGTTTGAAAATATAAATATGATTACTATTAAAAAAACCAGCATCAATGTGTTTTCAAGTAATAATCGAAATAATCTCATATAGGTGAAAGTCTTCACTGTTATCATATATAACTAAAAAACACAAATGTAGGTATACACTTATTTAGTGAGATAAAAGTATCAATCATGTACATATATTCTTTGTTTTAAAATTAGATTTTTTTCTATATTTTGTTTAACTTTGATCAAACTAGTTATTTAATGCAAAGGGATAATGATTAATTTAGAGGCATACTTTTCAATTCAAATGTTTTGATTGATATAAAGTATTTTTTTTAGATCTTTATACGCTCTAAAAGCAAAATCGAAAGAGGAAGAGATTTTTTTTCGTCTATTGTTGATTTTAGAAAAAAAAAAAAGTTAAAAAGAGTATAAGGGAAGAGTAGTGTAGATGGAAAGTCAAAAAAACGAAGTGGTGGAAGAATCAAATGCGCAGTAAATACGACAATTCACAAAGGTTCTTTCATGTGTCTCTTTTGTCCTATTCTCTGGCTTTTACTGACCTCCTTTTTATGCCCCTTTTCATTTTTAAACTATTGTAGCGCCAATCGAATTGTTTTTCACCACAAAATTATGGTATTCGAATCACGTCCGTATAATTTATTAATTACAAAATAATCTTTTAATAAGTGAGAAATCAATTACAACTTTTAAATCGTATTTGAAGTATCACATTTGACTGATGGTTACCGATTGATAAAATAAAACGTATTTTGATGTTAAATAACTAGTTTTAATCTATCTATATTTTTAATCTTCAAAACCGATCCGCCTCAACTTCATACGTTTCTTTTATGTGCTTAACCATGTGAATGTCACCGCCATAATGCGTGTAACAAAGGTTGCAAACGCGGCCTTAGCCACGTTAATGTCATCGTAACGCTCCGGCGCAACGCGTGTCTTTTATGGTTTTCAACGAGCCGAACCGATAACGACCAAATTATCTCCAAAACCGATTCGTCTCAGCTTCATACGTTTTTATGTACTTAACCACGTGAATGTTACCGTTATAACACGTGTACTGAAGTTCACAAACACACCTTTAGACACGTTAATGGGATTGTACGGCTCCACCACAACGTGCGGCTTTTATGCTTTTCGATGAGTTGAACGAATAATAACCAAACTACTGCTGCCGCATAGAGGGAAAAAAACGATCAAACTTCCAACGTAAAACGCGGGGAAAAAACTAGTTTAAATACAAATTGTAAACCATTTTTTTTAAAAAAATTATAAATTTACGATTAAAGGCTTTAACTAGATTTAGTTTTTAGTAACTCTAAGAAAAGTTAGGCGAGAAACCCATGTTACAAGGACCCAATTTGGATTAATGCCAAAGCAGTCTACCATGGAGACGATACACATTCTAAAAAGGTTAGTTGAAAAGTATAGGGAGAAAGAGCGGGATCTTCATATTCATGGTGTTCATCGACCTTGAGAAGGTATACGACAATGTCTCGTTGAGTGATTTGAGATAGTTTTAAGGGGAGAGGGGTTCCTATGAGATATGTACAGATAATTAGGGATATGTATAATGGAGGTAAAATAAGCGTTCGAGCGCCCGTGGGTGATACAGACTTTTTCCCGTTGGAGGCAGAGGGGTTCCTATAAGATATATAGAGGTGAAGGATCTGCATTGAGCATATTTGTTTTTGTGGTAGTCTTGGATGAGTTGTCCAAGTCGATCCAGGAGGCAATACCACGGTTCATGCTTTTCGTAGATGATATTGTCTTAGCAGCGAAGAATAAAACGAGACTGAATGAGAGGCTAAAAGAGTGGCGGACTGCCGTAAAGAGCAAAGTTTTAAAGATAAGTCACTATAAAACTGAGTACCTTTGTTGTGAATTTAGTGAAGGCCTAGTCGTACTGCTAACAACCAAGTTCAAATATTTATGATCATTTTTCTTGAGTGACAGGGAGATAGATAATGATGTAACCCGCTACGTTTAGACAGGTTGGGGCAAGTGGAGAGTGGCCTCAGGAGTCAGGAGTGTTGTACGACAAGAGGTTCCCGATTAGATTAAAGGGAAAATATTATAGGATTGAAATTTGACAGACCATGTTATACGGAATCGATATCTGGTCTATCAAGAAGGCAAAGACGTGTAAGCTGAAGGTGTCTCAGATAAGATAAGAGAAGGGAGATTGAGGTGGTTCAGGCATGTAAAAATAAGATAAATGACGGTTATACTAAGAACTATGGAAACACTCATTTTGGAGGGAAGGAGGAGAAGAGGCAAACCCACACTAAGTTGGGATCAGTGGATTAGGCACGAATGAATTGACTTACACCTTTATGAGGACATGACTAAGTATAGTAGTTCTTGGAGATGACCTATTAGGGTTATGGACTTTTTTTAGGAAAGTATAGATATGCCTTGAGATATGTATCCTGCCTTTTAGCTTTCCCTTTACTTGTGTTAGCCTTAGAATTGGACTTGGACTTAGCCTTGTATTAACCATGTTTGGCTATATAGCCCTTTTACGGGAGTGTATAGGTACATGCATAAAGGTTAATGCTTCTTTTTTTATGATCTATTCTATTTACTCTGTTATCTGTTACTATATGTTTGTTGGCTCTTTTTCCAATCGAGTTTACTGAATACTGTATGTCAACGATAGTTTACACCTTTGTTCATTAGAACTCTTGCATAGTTGGTTGCTCCAATTCGTTTAGCCATTTTTATGTGATCTGGATTACAATAATTTTTATTCTATACTATACTAAAAAAAGATGAGGTTTTTGGAGTCAGGGGTCAATGTAGGAGCAGCCTGTCTATCTCATTTGATTGAGGTAAGTTTTGCCCTCATTACATTCTCCGAGACCCTAATGTTTGTTTGTTTGTTAACTAAAACAAAGTTGTTGCACTTGCTTAAAGAAAAGTGATCACTATATTTAATGCCATTATCACAAATGCTTCTTCATTATATTCTATATATTTTGATCGATATTAGTTTAAGAATAAGTCAATTAAACATATCACAATCTATGGTCTTTTGGCATTGGCCGGTTTAGCCTCTACCAATATGGTATATGTGTTGAATTCCGCCAATTAAGTGATATTAAGGAATAAAATAAATTACTGTTCAAAATATCGCAGAAATATTATTTATGATATATTACCAAAAGTGTTATAAAGAGATGGAGGATAATAATAATAATAGTAAGAGGATGTATCACGAGGGGAGACTGAATTAGAGTATCCTATGATATGAATATGAACCCACGAGGAAGTGGCCATATGTTATTAATGGAGAGGAGAATTAAGGTACTCCTTTTGTCTTTCTCTTCATGCTTCTACCACCACTTCTTTTGACACTTTATTTTATCACGAGTCTATGAGATTTAGTGTCACTTAAATACATTGTATTTTGAATTTAGTACCCATTAAACGATCAATTTCCTTGGGGTCCACAAATATTCACCTTTACAAACAAAGTAATTAACATGACACTTCAAATTAATATACTTTGATTTGTTAGAAATCGAGTCCTAATTATGTCCCAGAATTTTTTTTTTTAATTAATAAGTTTTAAACTATTTATTTCTGTTGAAAAGAAGGACGATTACAATAAAGTGGCAGGTAAACGGGCAACAAGTTGCACTGCAACCCCCTTCTGAATAGCAAAACCGATCCTACTAAAAACAAAGCTGTGGGTCTTAGGGGCCGAAATATTACTATGCACGACTCGTTGAACCCTGTTTAGGAATTCCACTGCCTCCGGTGCTAGGAACCCAAAAGTATCAAAAGCAAAAGGGATAAACACGTGTTGGTTCTCTAAACAAGTTTTCTCATGTTTAGCAACTTTGTCTGATTCCGCATTTAAAGCAGCATGACCCGCCACAACTCCATTGTCTCTGAGCCCCACAAGAGGGGACACTCCTGTAAGGTCCACACAAGCGTGTTTCCCCCCTGCCCAACCAAACACAAGAATATCAGCCGGCCGTAGAGTAGACCTCCCTTCAAGCGGATCTGTCAGAAAGTTCACGGGAGCCTCTTTTTTAGCAGAAATTCCTGCCCGTTTGAGAACATCACAAAGAACATCCCTAACCAAATCATGCATGTATTTAAACCCGGGTAACTCTTTGCAATGGACCGCGTGCTCGCCAAAAGAATCCAAATAAGCCTTGCGGCAAACTGGGCAGGGTTCATCAGTCATAAACAAGGGGATCATTAGCCGACACTTGAGGATAGCCCGGTACTCCACAGCCGACATATGCTGGCCCAGTCCTTCAATGGGGATAACTGTTAGAAAATCTTGAGCCCGAGGAGCCCGGAGACATTCAAACACCGCTTTTTTGCGAGATGATAAATCAAACTTTACTCCCAAATTCTGAACGATTCTGCTAAATAAGGCATTCGCCAAAGCATGTTGGGCTTTAGGGGGGCGGTGTCCTTATTAGAGAAACCACTAAGATCGAAATCCGGAAGGGACATGCACAAGTGATCCATCGCACACCCATAATCAGAGTCTAACCCATCAATATCACAACCCCGAAGAATGTGGTCTTGTAAACTCCAAGATTGTGTCCTCGAGGCCACAAATGCATAAGCAGATACATCCTGAGCCGCACATAAGCCCAAATCCCCAAAACGGGTTGGAAGTGATGCCAACCTCCATTGAAAATCCCCAAAAAAAGCACCACCACAAACCACAATATCCTCGATTGCACCACGGAGGCCCTTGTCAAAAATTGAAACAACTTCCCCCACATACATAGGCTGGCATGTTCTAAGGACGAATAATAGCTTTGCAACTCCCATACACGAGCGGAGCAAAAGGAGCTCGCATTGAGGGTCCCGCAAACGTTGGAGACAGCTCATCAGTTCCACCGCACAAGAAGCCCTTTTCACAGCCAAATTACTGATGAACCCTGCATCTCTGCTAACGGCGCCCCCAAGGAGTTTCACACCCAGCACTGGCCTTACAATCTCACAAGGGAACAATCCATATTGTACCTTCACCCCATTGCACGACGGCCAAAAAACTTCAGTTTTCTTGACGTTAAGTTCAAGGACTAAACAGGGCCCCTCCGACCTGATAATAGCTAGGGCTTTAGCCACCTCTTTAGAGTCTCCGATAATCGTACCATAGTCTAGGTACCAAGCATGGAAGAGAAGCTTGCAGCAATCCCTGATCTAATGAACCAGCGGATGCAAAACTAAGGCAAAAAGGAGAGGCCCCAAAGGGTACCCCTGTTGAACCCCAGTGGTGGACCAAATATGGTCATCACCCACATATAACCTAGCTGGCTGCCTATATAAAAAATCCACCCATAGCGAAATGGACGGGCATCGGGTCCGAACCTCTTGCAGGAGGGCAGTCCTATCCCCTAAGTTGAAAGCATTGGAGAAATCGACGGTAAGCATAGCCAACGATCCATCCGAGTGAAACTAATTTAAAAATCTGTTCACGCTATGGAGCACAGCCTCTGCCCCATTGGGAACTCCCACCCCAAATTGAAAGTCACACAGATATTTAGCCATCTCCTTCCCAACACCCCTCATGGCCACCTTAGAGACCAATCTCCTCCAGATCGCACCTACAACAATAGGTCTAATCTCGTTGTCCGGTTTGAGCAGCGGTGTGAGAGGGGCCGAGGCAACGAACTCCGCCAATCCCCTAAGGCATCTCCCCCCGAAACATAAATTAACCACCACAGAAATAACCCTGAGCAATTCAACGGCGATCGTAGACCCCTCTCCACAAAGAGCATCCAAAATATGTTGGGCTCTCAATCCGTCCCTCCCATAAGAGGTCCCTTTGGGGAAAGCTTTAATGCATTCAAGCACGCCATCATCATCCACAATAAGAGGAGGCTCAGAAAGTAAGGAAACATACATAACCAGAGGGGGTAGGATGGGATGCTTTGCCACCAACACTTTCATAGTATCATTACCGAAAGGTGCAACCCCTGAAAAGCATAATACTTTGACCGCAGCAGTGAAATGCCCATCAGCAACTTTCCGCAAACATTGTTTAACATTGTTGCACGCCATAGAATTATCGGACCCAGGGACAAGCTCTACATGACACGTGGTCGGCCCCAAAGGTTGGGCAAAAAGCGATAGGATGAGCTTCTCGAAACCATCCCCATCACGCCAAGCTGCCAACGACCGTTGAATACTATGACATTGCAAAGACTTCCTATTACCAGACCTGCGCTCCTGACGGTTAGAAGGCCTGAAAACTCGCAACGTGCAACGCTGTAAAACCAAAAGTCTCACCCATGCCTCAACAGAGTCTGGCATAGCCGCCACTTTACCGAGGGCAGCAGTTAATGCCTGGGCAAACGCCATCCGACAATTATGAGGGATGCTCTTAACAGTCGTGATAGGAAGAGAGAAAACGCGTTCAAGGAGAACCTCGTCCACAACCACCCCTCCCAAAGGAACAACTTCCCTCTCAACATTCGGCTTCGGAATCCCCACTATAAACTCCTCTGCATATCCCGCAACCCGTTTGAAACGGGCTATCCCATCCACATGGTGGCATGCCCGACTGAGAGCATGTAGGCACATACACACCCCGCACAGCCACTGGCCTGAGACCTTTAAAGCCTCACCAACCGAAACAAACAAATCATAATACGTGGAGACCGCTTCCCGCAAGGTCCCTTTCCGATCGTCCGATGACAAATGGAGCCGCTTGATATGTGCAACCAACCGAGGAAACCCCTTGGATCCTGACGTTCCATCCGGGCAGCAATGGAAACCTTTAAATGGACACAACCAAACACCTACCTCCGATGGAGGAACCACCATGTCATCCCGAATTCCAGACATAACAATAGCTCCTGACAAAACCCCCGACCAATGAAACCAAACCAAAATCAGACCACAAACCCTAAAAACACTCACTAGCAAGGTAAATATAAACCTCACCACCAAACCACAACCCTAACCCCCCTCCCCCTCCACCCATCCGATTCGGGGAGACTACATGTTGGACACTACATAACAAAATTCAAAATCAGGTCAAATCGAAAGTTCACCTTCAAAGTTGGAGAAGAAAGGTCGCCGAACAGGAAGTCCGCCTTCAAAGAGAGAGGTTCAATAAACCCTTACATACCAAGAATGTCGATGAGAGGTTCAATACCAAGAATGCCGAGAGAGGTTCAATAAACCCTTACAACCAAAATAATATGTTGTGATGATTTCCTCTGTTGTTTCGCATCTAATTCCAATATCAGATTAAACCCAAAATTGTGATAATATCCAATAAACCATTCTTTCAGACATTTAAACAAACAGTTGGTGTTCTCCCTTCTTCTCTAATACAAACAACAAATTGACATATATTTACTGTTGACAGCAACCATTCATTTATATCCTCCCCAGGAGGAAGTGTCACAGCCTCTCTCAGATTTCCACTACCCAAAGTAGCATAAATGCGTTGATTTAGTTGTGCCCTTTACGAAGGCGCGCTCTTTATTAGACTAAATGTCGTCCGGTTCCTCAATGATTTGGGGGTTTTGGAGTTGAAAGGATTCAACCCCAAATAACAAAATCCAGGGATCTTAATCATCAATCTCCATCAAGTTTACTTTCAAATCCTGTTCCATTTAACCTTCAGATCCTTCGACACTAGTCTCAAAATTGCACTTAGAAACAACATAGATCAGCCATCAAATAGCAAATGCATCAAACTGTTAAAGGCCAACCCAGAATGGATCAAATGAAATAAAACTCAGTTTATTACATAAGATAACCATGCTTCATTTATCCATCGGTCACATTAAAGAAATTACTCGGTTCATTATAATAAGGAACCATACTTCATTACACTTCATTACACTTATAGTACCCATTACATAGACATAAAACAAGCTGTTTTTGTCCTTTATATATATATATATATATATATATATATATATATATATATATATATATATATATATGCTTAAGAGTTTCATCTCGAAACTCTATAAAATTTTTGCCCTTTAAAGGCAATATATGTATAAACCAACGTTTACTAGAACTAGATCGGAAATCAAACCAGTAACCTTACCAGTCTTATGGTCGGATCGGATTTAAGAAACCAGTTAACGTCATAAATGTTATAAAAAGTTACAATATATATATACACACACATGAGAAAGTTCTTTGAGGAATCATAAAAAATAGGGAATCGATGGACACCCTCACAAAAAACCTAAACCCTCCCGCACCTCCACCTAAAATGGGGAACCACAAAAAAGGATGATGATTTGATAAATAAAGTAGATGAAAAATCTCCTTTAATACTTTATGGGACAAGGAAAAACGCCCTCCTACCATGAACATTGAAAAATAGAGGCATATACATTGAGGTTTTCATAATCAAAGAAATGAATGGATAGAGCTTAGACTTTGCATGTCAAGTTGTTTCTCTATCAACTAAAAAGAAACCCCATTTTAACGCCCTTTAGAATGAAAGAAAAGCACATTAAAAGCAGAGAACAACACTTGTGTCTTTTCCCTTTCTTAATTAATTATTGACTTACCCTCTCACTTCGATCTTTTGTCCTTTTCTTTTCTAAAAGTTCACCCACACTTATATTTCAAAATGTTAGGGTTCATCATGAGTATGTTAAGGAGATGTCTTGTATGAATTTTGTGAGCTAATGAACCTAAATACTAAAGCATGTTTAAATAGGAAAAAGTAGACGGTGAAATGGTGTTTATGGGTGAGTAGAATAGGAGTTGTAAAAGCAAGGGGACATAGAATGTGTTGGCTCACATGCACATCACCTTCTTTTTCTTCACTACTGTTTTTGGGAGATATCATAAACCTAAAGAAAAAGAAAAGCGTGCAATAATGCAAATGCTACTACTAAATCACTCATCATCATCATCAGGACTGCAAATCCTTATGCTGCAACTCTTTTAGGGTTCCTTTTTTCTTATCCAATACCACGCATCATGACGTTGTACGATCAACATTAGGGTTGGATCCATGCATCAGCATGACGCCATCACACAACATCTAATTTAACTAATATATGCTTGTATATTTGTTAGCTTGAAACTGACTCATGCTAGTTTTAATCTCTCAACAACGTTCCATTAGCTTATGTCAAAAGGCAGTGCCGAAACTAACCATGGATAAGGTGGCGACAATGTTAGGAGAGCCTAGGGCATGATAAAAGAAAAGAGCTCACGAGAAGAAAAAATGATGACTCATAAAGAAAATTATAGAATCACCATGAATTAAAAGAGAGGCTCACGAGAAGGGAATCAGACGACAATGTTAGGAGAGCCTAGGGCACGGTATTCCGTATTCTAGAGAGGCAAGCAGAACTGAAAGTTTATCTTTATATATTTATCGACATTTCATATATATATATTTATTGCTATTTTGATGACATATTTGCTAATAAATTAACAACTCAAACAGAAAGAAAAAGATGCGGCAAACACAACAATTGATCAATCAACACTTTTCTAATTGATTAATTCGTGAAAACAAGAACAAAAAGAACGGTTCTTTTCTAAACCTAAACCTGCGATTAAATAGCTAGCCTAAAACCCACGTAAATAAAAGCTAAAGACTAGGAATAATAACTCATGATCTGGCCCATTACTTTGATTATAATAAAAACATAAAATAACCTAAATAAACTTCTGACCAAAGACCCATTAACATGTGACCCGCTCACCTGTGACTCGTGAACAAACTGATTAGCCCAACACAAAATGACGTTTGGTTCGTGTAATGTTTTGAAAAATGGAATTTAAAAGAGTTGTTTGAAAATCCGTAACATGTTTGTTGATACATTTATTAATGGTTTTGGAATTAAAATTACCTAAAATAACAAAACTACCTTTAAAGTTAACAAAATATAAAACAAAGATTCAACGTCCATTATCTTTAAAAAGGTGTTTTTAAAAGGTGTTTTTAAAAAACAAAAAAGGCTAGGGTTGCTATGTAAATTAAAAAAAATCATGATGAGATTTCTTTTAAAATGAAGATTCTGAATTCAATCAAATTAACAATTTGGATGAAATTAATTCTATTTTCTTCTATTAGTTAACTAAACATACAAAGAAAAAAATTTAAATTCCAATTGAGTTGAATTCATACCAATCAAACTGGCCTTAAAATCATGACCGCGATCCAACTTGAGTAGAAATATACTTAAGTATTGATCCTTTTTGTTTCTATGCAAAATTTCTATACTTTTCACGAGATTTTTTTTTCAGTGACAAATAAAGGAAATTTATAGAAAGAATAGAACTAATGAGAAGCTAATAACGAGTAACGACAACATTCATGGGCCCATCACTATCTTAAGAAGACACTTTACGGGCTGTAACAACAGTTCTCAACTAACATAATCTTTGCAAAGCCTATTATGCGTATCCAAGTAAATGATACAACTTAAACGTCGTGAAAGATGCCGATCATTATAAAACCACTTTTTTTCTTGGTTTTATTGGTAAACGACATACTTCTAAGAGAAGCTTAAAAAAGACTACTGGCCCCCACGTTTTTAATTATTTGAATCTAAGAACTTAATAATTTTACTCCAAACGCACTACTTATTTTTCTTGTACTTCTCCTCAATCGAAGGGATTCTATCAATTTACATTCGTGATGAGATTATCATGGAAACTAGATCGAAAGAAGATTTCTCAACTTTGACAACAAGGTCCCACCCTTGAGAAATTATTTTATTAAAGTTTTTTGAAAATGTACATCACTCTTACAAACTTATCATTATATCTAATAAATTTTAAAAGAATTATTTTATTTAACAAATTTGAACTGTGTCACTATTTGATGAAAAGATAATTCGTTAAACATATTATTGGTGTTTTTCTTTTAAATCTTAAACTAGTTTTCTAATTAAAATGAAAATATAAGAAACCGTCACTTCATCATACTTGTTCACGTCAACGCATTATCAATGGTATTAATTGGAAGTGTCGGTGCATCACCATCTTTCATAATGATAAAACCCCTTAATTTGGTAAAATTCACTCTTACCCTCCCTTAAGTTTTTAAAATTTTAATTTTACTCCTCTTGTTATATAAAATATGATTTTTCTTTAATAATATTCATTTGTTTATTTTTTTTCCTTAACGTCCTGGTATAAGTTGTTTTAAAAATTGATTCGTATTCAAAATAAAGTATTGTTTAGGTATAATGGGTTATATCGACTGACAGTGACGTGTTGGTACTGTGAATAATGTGACAGGCACCGACTGAAATACATCGATATTGGTATATAACTGTCTTTTATCTATGTTTTGATCTCCACAACCGACTCGTCATAACTATATATATTTCTTTTATGTATTTAGCCATGTTTCTTTATGTGCTTAGCCACGTTATATCATATTCTCAACTATTTAAGGTCCGTCTTCCGTCGCGAAGCATAGAGCAACATTTCTAGTTTTTATTATTTTACAATTTAATTTTAGGATTAGAATTATTATTACTAATCTTACTACTCTAATAAATGAAAATCTCTTCAGGACACGTGTCACTCTCTGGTTACTTCTCATCTTTATTTCCCGCCTCTTTCTCTTATTAAATATTAGATTTTCTATTTCTCTCTCCTATTAAATAATAATCTTTATATTAATAAATCTAATTACGAACACTTATTATTTAATTATAAGTAGTTATTATATCATCAATCAAATGAACTTAATATGAATTAACATTTATCAATTAAATTAAAAATTAACACTCAGTTGAAAAAATATTTTAAAAACTAACTTAACAAACCTTATAACTGTTACGACAAATTACATTTTCTAAAAACATATTTTGACAAATGTGTTTGTTAACAAATTACATTATATTTTATTCAACCAATGTAATATATTGGTTTATTCAACCCGTGTATTACACGGGTTTTTAAAAATGTAAAATTTTTATTACTAAATATATAACATTTTATTTATTTAATCCGTATAATACACGTGATTTTAACCTAGTATTATAATAATGCCCAATCTTTTTTGTCATATGAGATGGATTATTTACATTAATTTTGTTTTCTATCTCGCCATTTTCTTGTGCTACAAAGGCTTGTGAGCAAAATTTTTACTTTTTAACATTATTCTACTACTATTATTTATTTTAACCCCCCATCCCCACCCTAGAGGTGCACAAAAGAACCGGAACCGGAACCGATCCGATGGATTATCCGAAACCGGATCCGGTGAGAACCGGTTTTTTTAGAACCGGTCCGGATATTATGAGAACCGCCGGTTCCGGGACCGGTTCTGGGTTTTTTGACGGACCGGTTAAAAATCGGATAAAAATCGGATTTTTTGGAACCGGTTTTTTTCGGACATTTTGGAACCGGTTCTAGCCGTTGGGGTTAAAAAAAAAACGGCTATATAGCCGTTTTATGGCCGTTTTTTTTGTTTTTTTTTTTGTTTTTAAGGATTGAAATTTAGTATAAATAGGTATTGGGTGTTTGTGTTAGTTCACCACAACATTCTAGCTCTCAAAACTCAAAAACGCTCTCAAAACGCAAAAAAACGCTCACGTTAAGCAAAAAAAAAAACGCTCTCATGGCTTCCGCTTCCGCAAGCACTCAAAATTCGGTTGGTGGTTCTACTAGCGATGTTACGGTTGTGTCAATACTTCCTTGCTCCCGAAACCAAGAAATATGGGCTTATTTCGATTTATGCGAAATGTCGAACGGCTCGCAAAAGGCTCGTTGCAAACGTTGTGGTAAACTTTTGGCTGCGGCGGGAAATAGCAGTTTAAGGAAACATATTGCTAGTCACGCAAGACACACTCAAGAAGGTGAAAATCAAACTCAAATTGATAGGGATGGAGGAGTTTGACAATACAATGTCGAAAGTGTTCGTGAGAGAATGGCACATTTCGTCATTCAAGAAGGCTTGCCTTTTGATCATTTTGATAATCCGCGCTTGACGAGGATGATACAAGAGACGCTTCAACCGAATTACACAAATGTAAGTCGTTCTACTTTGAGAAGAGATTGTTTAAAAATGTGGAAAAGAGCCAAAAAAGAATTAATTTTAGGTTTTGAAAAATTAAATACCGGCATTAACTTAACAACGGACGTTTGGTCCGCTCCACATGGTTTACCCGAATCGTACCTTTGCGTTACCGCACATTGGGTTCAACCGGAGTCGTGGCAAATGATGAAGCGTACGATTGCGTTTGATTATTTTGGATATCCACATACCGGTGAAAACTTATTTTATATTTTAGACTCGGTAATTCAAACTTATAAAATTCAACCGAAAATATTTTCAATATCTTTTGATAACGCTTCAAATAACACAAACGATGTCGAAAAATTAAAAATAAAATATGAACCGCCTTGTAACGGTGTTTTTTTTCATAGTCGATGTGTTGCACACATCATTAACTTGGTTGTGCAAGACGGTCTAAACGTCCAAGAAATAAGAGACGTAAAAGAAAATTTTAAAGTGATGTTACGTGAAGTTTTTAGCACAAGCAAAAAAAGATATATAAACTATAGAAACTTGTGCCAACAAACGGATTTCATCTTTTTAGGTCCGAATTGGGACGTACCTACTAGATGGAACTCGACTTGGAAAATGTTTGAATCGGCCTTAAGGCAAAGAATTACTTTAAAACATTTCCATGATGAACTTGTGCAAAAGAAACGTTGTTTACAAAAATTTGATAATATAAGTTGGGATATGATCGAGAAACTAAGATCCGAAGAGTTTGAAAACTTTGATATCTTGAGTTGGTGGCAAGGAAGGGAATCCCAATATCCCGTTCTAGCCGCAATGGCCCGTGACCTACTAACCGTCCAAGCTTCCACGGTAGCTTCGGAATCCGCTTTTTCTCTTAGTGGCAGGGTTTTATCTATTCGAAGAACGAGGCTTACACCGGAATCTATGGAGATGTGTATTTGCTTGAAGGACCATTTGGATGCCGCCGAACGTGTACAACATGTTGCAAAACTAGAAGGCGAGCTTGACGTTGAACAAGAAATACATGAATTCGAAGTAGAACATGGGGCGGCGACTCCACTTTCGGACGAAGAACAAGTTTACGATGAAGCCCAACGTATCTCAAGCGAAGAAGAATGAAAACCGATGTTACAAAGACTACGACGAAGAATATTGAAAACATAATAAATAATTAATGCTTTGTGATTCAATTATGTTTTTTGTATTTTTTTTGTACGAACTATTGTTAAATAACTTAAAAAAATCTACAAAATAAATAAAACATGTATTTTATAGTGTATCTTTGTTAATTTTTAATTTTTTTTTTTTTCGGAACCGGTGGAACCGGTTTTTTTTAACCGGTCCGGTTCTAAATATCCGAACCGGTCCCAATAGGTTCCAAGTCTCCACACCCGGAACCGGATCCGAACCGGAACCGGTTCTAATGGATCCGGTTATTGACCAACTTTGACGGAACCGGTCCGGATCCGAACCGGATCCGGTTCAAAAAAAAAACCGATTTGTGCACCTCTACCCCACCCCCTCCCCCTCTCTCACTCCCCCAAATCGCTAGTCGCTAGGCCCAATAACATTAATGGACCGGCCCTGAACACACCTTTTAATGCATTTTCATATCCCTCCCCCCCTCTTCCACTTCTCTCACTCCCCCAATCGCTAGCCGCTTGGCCCAATAACACTAATGGGCTGGCCCTGAACACACCTCTAATGCATTTTGATATACCGTTGTAATTAACATTATATCAAAATATTAATAAAACATCATTTTAGACAAATATCAAATAACTAATATCAATTTAGATAAAATAAAATTGTTAGATTTTCAGATACTTTTATTAGAAAAGAAAAACTAAAGTATGGTAAATATAGTTAAAAATTTGATGAAATCATTATGTTTTTTTTAATTAAATCAGAACTCTTTCTTGTCCAATTTTCTTTTTAAACGTTTTTACCTATTTAATAATTCTAATTTACATGCTTGAATTCAAAATAAATGTTATATAAAACTAGTAATATTTATTTAGGTTCATAATTAAGGTGTTCGTTGGAGAAGCTATCATTTGTAGATATTTAAAGATAACCAAAAAGTAATATATTTTTGAAATCTTAAATCCCACGTTGATATGGAAAGGTAGCACAGATGAAGCTTTGTTTTCATCTGCACACGTGTGTCTAAAACTGGGGTGGACCATGTAAGATGCAACACCTTTCCTTTAACTCCACTGGTGTTTCAAATTGGTAAGTTCACAAAGCCAGATTGGTAGCACCAACTACTAATGTATTAGCCACAAATCCAGCACCGACACTAGCCACCAGCGGTCAACTACTATACCTCACCACCTGCCAGACACTTTGAAAGATTAAAGTATCTTTAATCATACAAGTGGTGAAATTACTTCCACCACCACAAAAGCGATCGAGGATGGTGGAAGCAAGTAATCATTTATCATTAATACATGCAGTAATAAACAGAATGATTCTTTACATTTTCAGTTTAAAGAAATTCATACAAAAACTTCACTTCAATTTAAAGGAGGGTTCTTTCTGAGTTAGATTCCTGAAAAGTGAAAGTTAAGCAGTCAAAATTCATTCTGTAAATATTGAGAATATATATATATAGTGAGCTTATAATTATCAATTGCATGACAGCATACACCTTATAATCTAGGGCCTACCCTAAAAGTTACCAACTTTAATCTCTTTTTACTTTGCATGTTAGATTTCATGATCTACAAAGTGGTGAAAATGGTGTACAACAAGCTGGTTCACCTCTTGAATTGATGATAATCAAACTAATTCTACACTTGAATAAAGCTAGACATACAAAGTGGAAGTTAGCCTTAAAAAAGCTCATTAGATTTAGTCCCCACAACTCACTTCAAAGAAGATGAAGCAGCTTTCCAGAAGAGAAGGAGTAGGGTATACATGTTTTAGTAATGATTGAACTCAAGCAAATCCATCACAGTTCTTCACCAGGGCCGTCCCTAAGATTTCGGATGCCCTGTACAACTTAAAAAATTGGGCCCCAAAAATCTAAAATATAAAGCTATATTATCTTCATGAATAATAATTGTTTTAATCTGCATATGTCCTCAATGTGGCTAGGATGAGGAGTTCTATGTATGATTAATGACTGTATATTCGATCTTTACGAGTTTACGTACACTAAACAAAAGGTATGTATGCATAGCATTTTTGTTAATTTGGAACTTCTTACGTCTACATCTAGATCTAAACAACATGTAGCTTTACAATTATTAATAAGTTGAAAGTAGTGGAATGCTAGCTTTTAGATTAAGGATTAAAGCATTGACGAGATAGAGACTTGTTAAGAGGTGGGACGTGGAGGTGGAGGTGGTGGAAGTGGAGAAGAAATAATTAACCAATATTGGAATGGATTAATACATAAAGTAGAGTAATCATGACGAAACATATTTGCTTTCCTCTTTGTCATTACTTTGTATGGCATGATTAGAAAAAAAGTTGATCAATCGTAAAATGAATCCCACCGTCCTTGAGCAAAAGCAGACTCTTCGACCCCCCCCCCCCACTCAACCAAACCATACACGTACACATTCTTAACAACCACTAGCTAGCCTGGTCTAGTGGTAAAGGTGAATGTCATTCATTCAAGTCGTGTTAGGTTCCGGTCTCACTTGAGACGTGGACTTAAGTAATATAAAAAAATTAGTCGTTAAACTATTATTAGTCCATTTCTTAATACTAGCTTGAATCATAAATATTTACCTCACAATAACTATTGCATAACTTTCTTCAAGCAATCACCTAAGTTTTAAAAAGATATTGCTTTTATATTTTTTTTTTGAAGGCAAATTTCTTAATTCCTGTTGAGAGTGAGACTTGAACCCATGACCTCTCCAAACCTTAGTATTCCTTAGAGGATTTTCCTCTATCATTTGTGATTGGATATTCGGTTCATGCCGTTTGATAAATATATAGGGACTAGGTTTGGTGGACTGATCATGAGATCAAACTGGGCCTTGTATTAGAAAGGCCTGAGGTCCAAATGAGAAGAGGAATTTAGGGGATTGCGAACCAGAATTGGTGAATTACTTTAACAAGCCTTTAGAGTTATTTTTCTTAGTCTTGCTCTTGCGGCACAAATGATGAATTTAACGAATTATGTTAAAGTAAATTGTGATTAGGACAAAATCCACAGCCGTAATGTTGTCAACCGTGTTGTTTTGAAAGCCCATACATTTTCCGATCACACTTGTTCAAAGAGACCTCTCCACCGACCACGAAAACAAAGCCACCACCAAACAAATAGAATCCAAATCCACTTGCTTTGACAGATCCTTTATGTCCGCTTTTCACGCACGTACGCTGGTATGCTCTTATCACTAAACAAGCCGATCAAAGGTTCTTTGATCACTTCTAACAACCTCGGAACACCAATGTTTATCACTGGTCACCCACATCGGCGTAAACGGTACTCCCTGTTGACCCGAAACACTTTACCCATGATGTTGGTTTTTCTGCTGTTGTGTTTGCCCTACAACCAAGGGCTACACCCTTTTCCCGAAACCAACCCTCGAAACAGCTCTACCATCTTCACCCGCTCTGATACCAATTGTTGGTAAAAGCTTCTTGAGACACATTCAAAACGCACACAAACTCATGTACATGAGATTGAAGAATTCTAACCTGTTTCTCATATAGCAACTTCAAAACAAACATGTCTTACATTTATAGATTCATAAGACTATTGAGCTACTAACAAAACTTAATACTTAGAAGTTATTTGACTCTTGATCGAGCTACTACAAGATTAATGGTAGTAATTGCAAAAATGTAACCTTTGATTTTCCCTTCATGCAACTCGTCTAACCTGTGAAGCTCCATTTCTTTAAAGTGATGACCCGGTGAACTAACCCGTCACTATTAAAATTTCACACGGAATCAAACCACACATGTTCAACTCTTAATATGTGATCACACACAGCTAGCTCCAAAACTAATACGATACTATTTCATCACCTATTCAGCCCTCCGGTTCAGCTGTGAATCAATGAGCATGTGACCCGCTGACCTGTGAACTAATCCGCAAACAAACTGATTAATCCAACATTCACCCCCTTAATCGATTGTTCAAATCACTTGCTCATCGCAGCTTTCCCATCACAACTTTCACCTCGACTTCTCTCGTGTTAAACCTTGGTGATCAAGAACACACACACAAACTTGAACAAACTTGTTCGACTCTTTTCTATTAATTGAAAGGGATTACAAAATACATGTTAAGATCCAGATTAAATACTAAAACTAATCTTGCAGCCTAAGTAAAGGAAACATAATCCTATACTAACACTTACGACTAACAAACAAACATTCAAAATTCAAATTACTAAACTTAATATAACTAGACACAAATAATCCTTATACTTTTGATCTTATTCGAGTTGATATTGATTCGTCTTTCACACTCCCTCTCAATACCAACCTCCATTGTTCCACCAAGGCCTTTCAAACCTCGTAACACTCGCTTCTCTTTGAGCTTGATACACACTCCTTCTTGAACCGAACTTCTTCACACCGATAAACCCGTTGCAATGTAAGACAGAGCTTTCTCCTCGCAAAAGTTATCCAATGCGGTTTCTCTCTCGTCTTGTTCTTTCCAGCGATCAGCCTGACTTCTTGATAGGTTTCTGGTTCTTCATCAATCGGAATTCATTGCTCCTGATTTGATTGGAAACTGGATTCTTTGATCGAAAACTAGACATTGTGATGGGAAACTGGTTTTGTAACTGCGATCAAAACTTACCACATGCGATCCGGACTTTCACGGTCATAAAAATCCTCTAGACCTTACCTCATGCGATCACTAGATATCGATCTTCCAACTCTGATAAATAGTCGAGTCTCCCTAATTGGGTCTTCTTCTAGACGAACTGAGTTATTTTCTTCTGATCACGGTGCAGACACCCAGACGAACTGGGTTCTTTTCTTATGATCACTCTGCAAATAAATCGTCGAGTCGCCCTAATTGGTCACCACCGCTTTCCCAACGGTACTCCCCGTGACACCCGCTGACTCGAACTACCATTCGCCGTTTGTATCAAGAAACACAATCAATCTCTGTTGTCGTAACTTGTTGATAACTCAAGGACTTAAACTTATGTTGATACACAAAAGTAGATATCACAAATTAAAATATGCTGACAGCCTTCAAGAGAACCAATCGAATTACACCACAAGTCCTTGAAGTCTTCTAGACTTTATTTATTTAATGTTAAATGAATAAAGTGATTCCACACATATCATATAAAACCTTCTTTGGTACTAGTGAGTAACTCTTGATCAACAACCACAAAACACATCACGTGAAGATCAGAACCACACTTAAAGCATAAGTTCTTATGCACGAAAACCGAGGAAGCCAGTAAGTAACCCTTCCTCAAAACTAATCTGCAACTTCAAAACTTCCTTCTTTAATCGGCTAATTCTGGTTCAAAATCGAGAGCAACAACACCGCAAGAAAGCAATTTGATCGGGCCTCCATCTTTTTACTTTGCCGACGATTGACGCTGACTAAAGCTGATCGGCGGTTGCTAGTTTCGATTTGTCGGCTGAAACAACCCAAACAACAACGGTCGAACCAATTTCCTTGTTCAATCATGAATCAAAACTGGCGACGTGAACCTTGAACGCAAACACAACTGCGTATGCCGACAGTTCTCTAGGTTGCGTCTCGAGCCCTTCTTTCACGCCTGCCCTCCACCGACCAACACACTCGTCTGCGGAGGCTGCTACCCTAATCTCGGAAGTCGACTCTCAAACCCACGATACGAGCCCTAGGCTCTGATACCACTTGTTAAACCTTGGTGATCAAGAACACACACACAAACTTGAACAAACTTGTTCGACTCTTTTCTATTAATTGAAAGGGATTACAAAATACATGTTAAGATCCAGATTAAATACTAAAACTAATCTTGCAGACTAAGTAAAGGAAACATAATCCTATACTAACACTTATGACTAACAAACAAACATTCAAAATTCAAATTACTAAACTTAATATAACTAGACACAAATAATCCTTAAACTTTTGATCTTATTCGAGTTGATATTGATTCGTCTTTCACATCTCGGACACCCAACCTCCACATCGGTCACATCCAAAGTCCTTACCACACGTGCAACATCTAACATGGTTCGTAATCCGGTCCGATCAGTAGACCGATAAGACATACGGTTTGTTGTTCGGTCTGACATTGGTATTAGATTTATTCGTATGTGAATATTTATTTACATCTATGTCACCTATGTATATTACACAGGTTTCTTCACTTCATTATCATGTCCGGTGTTTTTCACCTTCATATAAATATAAGATGGATGACCTAACGTGTGAAGTCTCATAAAATTTATGGTATCATCAAAAGTTGATCAAATAAACCTTTAACAGATTCAAACAAAACCCAACTGTTTAGAAAGAAAAATAAAAGAGAGAAGAAGCCTAGTTACTCCATTTGCACAATTTGGTATTTTGCAACTTTAAGTGATCGAGGAGATAGCGAAGGGGACCATATATATTCGTAGTGAATATTGATTTCCTCTCTCACCTACCTGTTCCCGATTAGTAACAGACATAGAACGGAGAGAATTCTAGAACAATTATGTTGCAACTTTGCTCAGAAGCATTGATAGCTCCGTTTCCATTTTTATTTTTATTTTTTTTATAAAAAAAACTTATTTAAAACCCGTGTAATACGCACGTGGTGAAAAATATCAATACATAAAATTTTTAAATTTTTATATATATATTTTACAGATTTAAAAATGTATTACGTATACTAACGATAAAAAACAAAATTCAAAATATGTAAAAATTAATATATAATTGGGTTTCGAAAATACGTTAAATACTATTTAATTTAATTTGACTTTCATTTGCAATTGATTGAAAATAAAAGTTACATAATTAGATTTCAAAGTTTTTATAATAAGGGATAATTTAAAATAAATATGTTTTATTAGTATAATTAGTATTTTTTTAATATATTATCATTAAAAGATGGATATGTATTTAATAAAAGAGAGCCGGGAAAAAATGATGAGCTTGAATATGAAGACGACACGTAAATGAAAAAACATTTATTTATTATATAGATTAGATATTATAATTTGTACCATTAGAAACTTCTGCTAAATAGCGACACCAAGTTTTTCATTGTCGCAGTTTGGACAATTAATTAACGACAGCTGTACCATTTTTTTGTCACAATACACCGCTAAATTTTCGACTTGCTAAGTCATGTCGCTACTTAGCGACCTCCTAGCAAACGTCGCAATCGCATCACCAATTGTCGCTGGTCATGTCATCAATTGTCGCTAGCTGTTCTAAATTTTTTTTTTAAGTAACTAGACCAAATTGTTGGTTCTCGTAGCATTAAAGATAGTAATGTTGCTATTAAAATTCCAGACAGAATCAAATGTGTTGTGGTGATGAATAATTAGAGTTATTCACGGGAAACAAGACGGGCTCAATAAATCAAACCGACCTAACACCTCAAAGCTAGGCCCATGGGAGCAAACCATATATAAACCTTCAATCCACCTTCTCCAAACAAAATATTGATCTACACTCCTTTAAAAAGATATCGAACTGAAACATAACTAAGCTTTTGATCTACCTACTCAAAGTATCATCATTCTAGAAAGAGTAAAGTGCAATTTGCACCCATGTGGTTTAGCATCGCTGACACTTTTCAACCCTCTTTTAAACTAATTGCAATTTGCCCCCCTGTGGTAAGTTTTCTCTTTCTTATTGCGTCCTTCCGTCAGTAAACCTGTCCATTCAACCGTTAAGAAGAAGGGCAATTTCGTACATTTGACCCAAAAAAAACAACTGCGCACCCGTATTTTGAAAAAAGTTAACGAACGAAAGTCTATTGAATTTATGTGACAAATCTATAAAAAAACAGAGTTTTGAGTAAAGAAAAAAAATTAAAGCATGTTTTGAACTTTAGTGGCCAGTTTATAAAAAAAAACTTTTGTAAGAAAAATTAAAAAAAAAACTACTATTCATCCCCATGGGAGGCGAATCGATAATACCAATATCGACAATGATGTTGTTCGCCCATAATATGTTCGGTTCATCATGGTACCACAACGGTAACGGCCCTCGATACAGGCAACGATAAAAAAAATCGATTTTGAATACAACTCCGTTTTAAAACAAATTTATGTCAGAACGTTGACAAAAAAAACAACTGCGCACCCGTATTTTGAAAAAAGTTAACGAACGAAAGTTTATTGAACTTATGTGGCAAATCTATAAAAAAAACAGAGTTTTGAGTAAAGAAAAAAAAAATTAAAGCTTGTTTTAAACTTTAGTGGCCAGTTTATAAAAAAAAAACTTTTGTAAGAAAAATTAAAAAAAAATGAAAAAAAATAAAAATAAAAAACTATTCATCCCCATGGGAGGCGAATCGATAATACCAATATCGACAATGATGTTGTTCGCCCATAATATGTTCGGTTCATCATGGTATCACAACGATAACGGCACTCGATACAGGCAACGATAAAAAAAATCGATTTTGAATACAACTCCGTTTTAAAACAAATTTATGTCAGAACGTTGACAAAAAAACAACTGCGCACCCGTATTTTGAAAAAGTTAACGAATGAAAGTTTATTGAACTTATGTGGCAAATCTATAAAAAAACAGAGTTTTGAGTAAAGAAAAAAAAATTAAAGCTTGTTTTGAACTTTAGTGGCCAGTTTATAAAAAAAAACTTTTGTAAGAAAAATGAAAAAAAAAAGGAAAAAAAAAAAAAAAAAAAAAACTTTTGTAAGAAAAATGAAAAAAAAAAAATGAAAAAAAAAATCACTATTCATCCCCATGGGAAATATATATATATATAATGCGTCTTTTTGGTGTTAAAAAAATTTTGATTTGTTAAAAGTAAGATATATCTTTTTTATATTTTTTTTTAACCCTCAAACTATATATAATATACACTTTTAATCCATCTATTTTTCTAATAATTTCGTTTCTCTGTTATAACTTTCGTTCATTACTTTTTCCTTAAAAACGAAAAGCGTAACTTTCATTAGTTTTATTTTGTCAACATTCCGATGTAAGTTTTATTAAAAAGCGAGTATTTTGTTTTCGTACGCTACAGCGAGACATAAGTTTTAGTTCCGCAAACGAACCAAATTCGACAATGTCTCCGCCGTGTTGTGAGGGAAATCGTTTTAGCCCCTCACAGTATATATAATATACATTTTTAACCAGTTTAGTTTTCTATTAATTTCGTTTTCCTGTGCTAACTTTCGTTCATTTTTTTAAACGGAATGCGTTGTTTTTTTTTTTGCTAACCTTCAGGCATAATTTTTTTAAAACGGAGTTATGTTAAAATTCGAGGGTTTTTTTCATGCGCTAGCGAATATGCATTTCGACATAAGTTTTATCCAACCTATTGAGCCGACCCCGGTCACGACCGGATTCCCGCAGCAAAGCACAGGTTAAAAAAATCTAGTTATATATTGATAAATCAAAATTCCACATACGTTTAAGAAATTACACAATGAGAAATTACTTAACAAATCAATTTAGCCTCACTTTTTATCTTCAAGTTTGACTAGTAGTCCATGACCTTTCATCATGGGTTCAAGTCTAGGATGAGACAAAATATTTCAGGTTGAACCAAAAGATTTTTTAAATTGTGGGTTTTCACCTGTGTGAGACAGGGTCACCAAGCTTCTATTTTTTAGACGGAATGATGATGTGATCAAATGCCAGGATGATCCCTGGTATTTGAGCCTTTGACTAAAAAATTATTCAGAAAAGTCTGGATCTGGAAAACGGTAGTCTCTATTAATGAGCTATGATTAGCAGCGGTTGGAAAATTTAATTGGCTCATCCCTGAACATTCTGTCTCTACATACATAATAGATAATATGTTAGGTGAAGTTGTAATGAATCGTCAATATATTCATAACTAAATCCGTAGAACTAAATTTATATAAATATATTTTTGTTTCTTGATATATTGATACACAAATAAATGAACCAAACGTTTAGTAATCCGTTTGACAAGAACTTTGTTTATTTAATAAATGATTATTGGATTTTAATAGTCTTATCTTTTAGCAATTGGTCAATAATAATCCTAACTGAGAATATTCTTATCACTAGTCCCTACTTTCAAACTATTTTCTTACATTGGACCCCCGTTAAAAAAACTTAACGCCGTTAGGTTTTATATGACGTGGACATCTACAAACCGCCGGAAAGTCGAGCCAACTAGCAGTGGTATCGTGGTGGGTTTTGAAATTGGCTCTGGTGGTGTTTAACTGGTCTCGTTTTTCCGGCAAGTCTAAACAGAGATAACGGAAGTGTTTAACGAGACCAGTTAAACACCACCAGAGCCAATTTCAAAACACACCACAATACCACTGCTAGCTTGGCACGACTTTCCGGCGGTTTGTAGATGTCCACGTCATATAAAACCTAACGGCGTTAAGTTTTTTTAACGAGGGGTCCAATGTAAGAAAATAGTTTGAAAGTAGGGACTGGTGGTAAGAATATTCTCAGTTGGGATTATTATTTGCCAATTGTTAAAAGGTGAGATTATTAAAATCCAATAATCCTTTAATAAACGAACGATTATGAACATAAACTTTTATTCACTTGATTAAACGAAAAAACATGAAAACATGTCTTGTTCATATATATTCGTCATTTTACCTTTGTTTGTGTTCGTTCATATGGACTCCTTTTCTATTTCAAAACTTAGTTATTGCAAATTATTCCAAATTCCATATTGACTTACAACAAGAACCATACCTAGAAAAATCCCACTAATAGCGTAAGTATTGGTAGGGTCTCTATCACAGATAATAGAGATGATGCTTCCAGATAGATCCCTAGCTTCAAAAACTATCTCTATACACGCGAAGAAAATAAGAACAAAAGAGTCATACACCTGATATAAAAACAATAAAAAACAAAAAGGTTAACAAATATAGTATTAGTAAACCAAAGAGTCCATTTCTATTTCGACTTAACTATCATAAATCGGATGATCTCATCACCCGACTTAATATTTTCCATTTCCATTTCCAAAGTTAATTAAAGTTCTGCTTCATGTTACTCAATGACGAAACCAATCGGTTAGGGAAACTACACCAATGTTTGAAGATGATCGATTGAGAACCAAACCTATGAAACAACGAACATACTTGAAGAGTAACAGTCCAAGCGGCCCAAGGTGAAGTTCAAATGGGCCCATACGAAGGAAACCCTGAACCAACTTATGAGGGTTATTGTATTGTTACTACATCGCCTAATTCACGTGTCGCATATCCATAGGTGAAGGACAAAAACATGACCCTCATACTTCCCACAATGAAGCCCACGAGAATAACATAATAGAGATAGGAAGGAAACATTAATTGAAATGTATAAATAAGAGAGAGAGAAAAGGGTAGGGGCCTTCTCTCCCCTTGAGACGTCTTAACGCGTTTGTTACATGTGCCGTAGAAGGGGTTGATCACCGCTGCCCCTTCTTCATTGTCATTACCACTTCTGAAATCAATCAGAAAAATTAGTATCAACTGGGAAGACACATCTAGAACGAAGAACAAAGAAAGACGCATCAATTAAGAAGACACATCAAGAAGGATAATGAAAAAAATCAACATTCTAAAAAATATAAAAGGAACGAGTAGATACACATGACTCTTAGAGTGGAGGTTTCAAGTTTAAATTTGGCCAGTTGAATAGTTTAGAATTATTGGTATCAAGTATAGTAAGAGTAACGTTTATCGTTGAAAAAAACTCAAATTGTAATAAATATTATATTAAAATTTCAATAAAAATTAAAAGTTTAAAACGGTATTTTTAAATTCACGTAAATTAGAATATATTCTCATTCTTACTGAAAGACCTTAGAAATTGAACAGTAACACACGGTCAAAGACACTACCGTGCCTAGCCATGAGGCACAACCATGCCAAAGCATGATGCACGATCATGCCTAGACTTGAGGCACAACCGTGCCAAACCATAAGGCACGATCATGCCTAGACATAAGGCACAACCGTGCCAAGGATTGGCACGACCGTTCAATTACCTAGTTAAAAGTTATTTGTGAAAACAAAAATAAAAATATAGTTTAAAACATGAAATTATAATAGAATAGAACAATTCATCAATGTGGAGGTCATGAGTTCGAGTCTCACTTGGTACAAAATATGCCTAGGTGGACCAGGGGTTTTACCACAGTGGATCTTTGGGTAGTGGGTTTCCTCTGGAAGGGTGGGGGGTTTCCTCTGGAATGGTGCACGAGCTAGGTCACCAGCGTTGTCTGTGTTCGCGGGAGTGGGTGGCCTTTGCCAATAGATTAACCCGGGCGACCGGACTTATAATATTCATTGGCCGTTAAAAAAAAGAACAATCCATCAATGGGGTAAATATTATTTTTTAGGTGTAAATGTTAATTAAACATAAATTACAATATAAACGTGTAGTTTCTTTTTTGGAACGACCCCTAATTTATTTTTATTTACTAACACCATTAGGCATGTATGCTATAGGATTCAAACCCTCATCGATTATTGAGAAAAATACACAATTTATTATGAGGATGTCCATATGAATACATATAAAACCTGTAGTTGCTAATGGTTTCCTAATTTTCATTTATTTATCAAGTTTACTTTGTTTTTATTTGAAATAAACTTATTTTAGAAAATAGTTATAACATCTAACTTATCGGTTAATGTTTTTTAACTAACTCTTAAATGCGAACTAGACAAACCCATACACATAACATTATAACATCTAACTTATCGTTGATCATTTAGGGTCTGTTTGGTATGTGGTAATGGAATGGACGAGCGAATGGAATGAACGAGGTAATTGAATGGACAAAGAAATGAAATAGACCATTCCATTTCATTGTCTTGTTTGGTTACCATAAGTGAATGGAATAAATCATTACTTTATGTTGTTTGGTAGGCTAGAAAAGACGAAAGAATAAAATCGGTGGTGAGTGGCGGTATTGGGTGGTGGTGGGTGACGGTGGGTGATGGCGGTGGTGGTGGGTGGTTGTGTGTGGGGGTGGCGGTGGTGGTGGTAGGAGGTCATGGTGGTGGGTGGTGGAGGAGGTGACGGTGGTGGTGGTGGGAGGTGGCGGTGGGTGGCGGTGGTGTGGTTGTGGGTGGCAGTGGTGGTGGCGGAGAGAGATGGCGGTGGGTGGTGGAGGCGGCGTCGGTTGTGGGTGGTGGAGGCGGTGGTGGGAGGTGGTGGTTGGTGGTGATGGTAGGAGGGTGTGGTGGTGATGAAGGGTGAAAGAGAGGATGAAATGAAAAAAAAAATAAAACAAGGGGGGCGGATGGAATAAATTTAGGGGATTTAGAGGGAATGACATTACTTGTGGAGTGGGTGATTCCATTCCATCGTCCAACCAAACACCATTTTTTTCATTCCTCGTAATCGTCCATTCTATTTCACCTTCCATTCCTGAATACCAAACTCTACCTTAGTGTAATGGTAGCTCAAATACTTCTTATAGTGTAGGTCTTGTGTTCAAGTCTTACATTAAGCAATTATTTAGATTAAGTCAGGGGATTTTCACAGTTAGTGGTTTGATCCGGATTGATGGGGTAGTTTGACCCGATTCAAATAAAATCTATCTCCCAAAATAATTCTAGCGTATGCTTTAAAAAAAATAAATAACATGTAACTTAGTTTTTTTGTGATGCGTATCAAGTGTTAGTGTGTTACTCGGTGTATAAATTTTCTTTTTATCAACCAATAAATATTAAATTTATGCAAATTGTGGACTCGTAAACATTATACATTTGAAATTATAAAGTTCGAACACCAGCAGATTCGATTGGAATTACCAATTATTACATTTATAAATTGTCATATTAATTAACATGATCAATAAATATAAGACGGTCCACTTTTGATTGAAAATTTGAAACTGTAGGGGGTTGCCTGTTATTTATAAGTTAGCTGGATCCCATTAAAACAGTAAGGTTAAAGATCTTCAAATCAGTTTTGGGAAATGTACACTGGCCTACTGTTTTATGCCTGCGTAAAACTTGTACCTTGTGCTTATGGACGTGTACTTTGTTTCACTTGTTCTATGTGCAATAAGACTTGTACCTTTGTTCACATCTATCCCCTTTTCAACTTGTTAGACTATCCAGCACGTCCTTTATAAACCCACGGGCCACGGCTGAGTGATCTTGCTGGTGGACCACGGGCAGGGGCGGCCCAATCGTTGTGGAGGCCCAAAGCAAATGTAAAAAACGAGGTTTTTTTTAAATGTCACCATTATAAAGAAAGATGAATCTAGGATTTTTTTTCTGTGAGGGGGGGGGGGGGGGGGGGGGGGAGAATGGGTTCGATAAAGAAGGGTTGGAGTATGTATATAAAAAGAAAATTAGGCCCAATTTTATTTTTTGTTAAATTAGGAATGGACTATGATTACACGTTAATAGTCCCAAAACAAAATAACCAAAATTGAACTATATGTATATAAATTTCTTTTTAAATTTGGGCCCAAGCCTAAAAAAAAGCAAGGCATAGAGCTAGAGGTGCACAAATCGGGTATTCTTAAGAACCGTTTTCGGTTCCGGAACCGGTTCCGAGTATGATAGGTTTCGGAAAACGAGAATTCTCAAGAACCGGTTCCGGGTCCAGTTCTTGGTTGAAAGACCATACCATATGTACCCGGTTCCGGGTATTCAAGAACCGGTTCAGGTTTTTACCGGTTTCGGGCATTTAAGGCGGGTATTTCAAGAAACTAATTCCGTGTATTCAAAAAACCTAGTTAAACAAATAAATACATTAATTAAACATATAAATAACTAACTCAAAAAGTTCAATAACATTATAACTTAAAATGTTACAAAATAGATAAATGTTTATAAAACATAAAGTCATAAAACACAGATAATTTATATAAAAAACTAGATTGTTTCTAGAACCGGGTATGGTTTTAGTGTTAGAGGTACACAATTCGGGTATTCTCAACCAGGTATTAGAAGGAACCGGTTCGGTTCCGTTTCCGGGTCCAGTTCTTGGTTGAAAAACCATACCCTATGTAAGCGGTTTCGGGTATTCAAGAACCGGTTCATATTCCCTTGTTCCGGGTATTTGGGCGGTTATGGTTTTTTTGTGCACCTTTGCATAGAGCCACCCATGACTAGGGGTTTTGTTCGGGTAATTTAATCGGGTTTCGGGTAGATCGGTTCGGTTTAATCGGTTTTTCCGTGTGTGTAAATTTATCCGATAACCGATCCGAATAACATTCGGGTAGATCGGGTTCGGGTTAATCGGTTTAATCGGTTCGGGTTTCGGGTAGGAACATATGGTTGGAAAAAAAATAAATCAAGTTTAAAAACATAAAATAAACGTGTATGTGAAACAAAAATAAGTACATTTCCAAGATATTAAAGCTTCAAATACAAGTATTCGTGTTTATGTGGTGGAATTTTTAAACTCATAGTTTAGAAGCGGATTTTGGTGGTGTTGGTGGTGGTGGTGAGAAGAGAAAGGGTAGAATATATAAATGTTCGGTTTATTCGGGTTAATCGGGTTTTTGATGCTTGAAAGTCTAACCGAAACCCGACCCGTAACAATTGGTTTAAACGGTTTTCGGGTTAATTGGTTACGGGTTATTCGGGTACGGGTTTAATCGGTTCGGGTGAAGTTGGTTCGGGTCGAGTTAATCGGGTACGGGTAAAATCAACGGGCCTACCCCTGACCATGCGTGAAACATCACGCCGCTAAGTGTGGTCCGTGGCTAGGCATCCACAACGTGTTCAACGGTGGGCATCCCCTTCAACGGTCATTTTATTAAAAGAAAAAAAAGTTATTTTTTTTTCTAAACCAACCAATATATATTGATAACCAATTATCAAAACACTTAGCACTATAAAAATCAATTACAACAGCTATATTTCAAACCCAATAAATACCATAATGTATTAACTTTATGAAAAACTCTAAATGACATATTGACACAACATTTTTGGGTTCTGAAACCGTCTCTGCTAGACGTACCGGAAAATCCTTATGTAGAGAACCGGAAAACTCTCCCATACACGAACCGGAAAACCCTACGATTAATGCATCGAGAAACTCTCGCATACAGGAACTGGAAAACGACCCGACAGAAGATGATTTTGACGAGTATTGGTTTTTCAAAGATTATTTCCTTGGTAGCCAGTCAAACAATCCGTTCGAAGTCTCTCGTAATAGCAATGATAGCAAACAAGCGGAAAACCTCAAAACCATAGAAACAATTTCGGCATCACGAATGAGTTAAAACGGTCAAACTACACGAATTGAATGAATGAACAATGATATCTCATACTCGAGCTTCCTAATAACGGGTCTCATGTAAATGCTAATTAGATGTCCCGTTGGCCCTACTGCTCTCATAACCGCTACTGTCACCAGACTCGATGTACTTGTTCTCCATCAACTGCCCCCTTTCGATTTCCCGATTCCCTCTATGTTCCTGTACAAGTTACCATTCAAAAAATGCATCCAAATATACAACTTATAATGAGTGTACAACAGACAAACTTACATCTCTGAACGGAAAATCATCAGCCTCAAGCATATGAATCACATGACCCATTTTGGGCCTCTTTTGAGCACTCGGGTCCACGCATCGTAAAGCTACTAATAGGGCCCGCTTCAAAGCCCGTGAAGACGGTTTTTCGGGTAGTTTAGGATCCAAAACCCCCTCTGCATTTCTGTTTGTTACCATCGTTTTAAGCCAATCCACAAGATTCACCTACAAAGTGTTTCTCCATTCAATTTTAGACAAAAATGGCTGAAATAATAAATAAAAAATATAACGTTCACGGTCTAGGTTAACCGCTAACCTCCTCCGGAGGCCGGCTATAATCTACAGGGTTTCTACCGCTAATAATCTCCATAATAAGAATCCCAAAGCTGTAAACATCACTTCTTTCATTCAACATGCCCGTACTAGCATACTCGGGAGCAACATATCTAACAAGCAGGATCAAGTACATCATTAACTTACATATGTTACTTACACATGTGACAAAAATATATAAAACCGATACAATGAATCAAGTGATTGAGTTACCCAAACGTTCCCATAACTCGAGTGGTGACATAGCTCTTCTCTGACCCCAAAAGTTTGGCTAAGCCGAAATCAGACACTTTAGGGTGCCATTGTCTATTAAGCAAGATATTGCTTGACTTTATGTCTCGGTGAACCACTTTGGGCTCGAGTCCTTCATGTAGATAAGTCAACCTACAAGTTCACATGAAGGTTTTAACTCTTAAATCACTAGCGCGATAACTACATTTACATAAATTAAGATATTTTATCGTAGGAGGTACCCTTTAGCGGTTCCAAGCACAATGTTCATACGAATCTCCCATGTAAGAGGACTAATCGGTCCAACATCTCCGTGAAGCCACTGCTCTAAGTTCCCATTGTTTACATACTCATAAACAAGAATTCTAACAATGCAATTCAATGTCAAAGTCAAAGTCAAGGAACTGAAACTGAAGTGAAAAATTGTTATACCTTTGAGCCCCTTCAGCACAATATCCAATCAGCCTCACTAAATTCTTGTGACGAACACGCCCAATTGCTTCCACTTCAACCTTAAACTCCTTCTCAGCCTGTCCTCTGTAAAGATTAAAGTCAAAATTAAACAACTAAAGTCAAAATTGAGAAATTGAACATTAACAAACTACAAGATATGAACCTGTTATTGAGCAAATTCTTGACAGCAACCATAGTATTATCAGCCAAAACCCCAGAATAAACAATCCCATATCCCCCTTCACCAATCACATTCTCATCCGAAAACCCATTTGTTGCAATCTCAAGCTCTCTCAAAGTGTACCAATGGCCCCAACCCAAATGCGAAACTTCGGGTTGCACCGCTATTATCGCCAGCTGATCACCCGACCCGCTTCCGTACGACGACCCGCCTCCACTCCTTTCCGGGTAAGAAATCCGGTGCCCCTTTCCGATCTCTATCTGGATCTTCTCGTATGCATTTAGATTATTATCATCTTCACCTGCGTGGGCTGTAATTATAGCTAAAGAACCAGAACCTGAAACCGAAACCGTACCCGAACCCGGTTCGGTTAGTGGCTTTTCGCCCTGCTGCTCAACCTGCTTGCGGTTGGTGTCGGGCTCTACGGTACGTGTTCGGGTCGGGTCGACCCGGGTTTCTTGAATTTCGTCAGTGTTTGGGATTTTGGGTTTTTGAGAAACTGTGATGGTTTTTTCGAAGGATTTTTTACGTTTGAAGGTGAAATAGAGCGAAAGGAAGAAAATGATGATGACAATGGCGGCTCCTAAGCAAATTCCAACCACCACCCAAAATCTTAACCCGAGAATTGAGGTTTTTTGTGTGAGTTTATCCTTAAAAAAACCGGACATTTTTGTAGGTGTCGGTGTTTGGTTTGGACTAACGATCTAAGACTCCATGGGAAGTGAAGTGAGTATCTAGTATTTGGAAGTGAAAGATTGTAAAGAAGGGGGACAAAAATAATGAAAAATGGAGGTTGTAGAAGTGAGGAGAATAAAACGACAAATTTGAGTAGGGACTGTGGGAAGGAAGAGATGTCCCCTAATAGTAGAAAAATGAAAAATCTACTCGCAATTGAAAATTTCAAATAGTTTCTTAAATAATGTTTTGCGAAAATGGCTCTGTTTGTCACTGAATTTTTAAAAATGAGTCATTTTTATTCAACTGATTAACTTTGTTTATATTTTAATATTAAATAATAAACAATATTAGTTAAACAAGGGGTAATTAAAACATAACATAATTTTTTTATTTCTTTAGTATTAAAATGAAAAACAAGTAACGTAGATTATGTAGTTTGTTTATAACCATCCTTCTACAAATTAGATGCAAATGAGAATCCAAATTAAAATGAAAAAAACTTTTGAGGATCATTATATTATTAATATATATTTATCAGCATGTGTCCACCTTACCTCACGCGTCCCACGGATCACGTAAACAGATTCACGTGACGAATAGAGCCATTTTCCCTAGCTAACAAACTATACCTTTACAAAGTCTCATATACCACCGACGGTCGATAATTCCCACACGACTAATTTTACATTTTTACCTCCTAGTCATATACCTTTGTTTTGTTTTCCTAAACAAACTTTACATATCACATTCCTAAGATATAAAATCAACTATGATAGATTAGGCAAGAATGATAACTTATATAATTTTCGATAGTTATTATTGAACGAGTTTAATTTATAGATGTAAATACCATAATAGTTAAATTGTTTTTTTGAACGGTCAACGAATACTATAAGACCGGCTATCGGGGTAAACCCATTGCCAAAAAGGTCACTCATGCCTGCGGACGCGGACAGTGCTGGTGACCCGGCTCACCCACCATTCTAGGGGAAACCTACCATCCAAAGGCCCACTGTGAAAAAACTCTAGCCCTCTTAAACATATTTCACCAAATGAGACTCGAACCAATGACCTCCACATTGAAAAACCATTAGGGTGTCTTCTTTCAAGCGATGTGAGGCTCATTGCTTTAAATATATATATATATATATATATATATATATATATATATATATATATATAGTTTGTCAAGTTAAAAAATGTGTATTATGAGAACTTTAAATCTAAAATATTTTGTGATTTAATAAATAACCTAAATATAGTTACATTTAATTAATTAAACAAATTATTAAAGAATTTACTTAACCGTAAAAGGCAATATCATGGTCAATGGGAAGCCACAGACAAAACCCTTAGGGTGCGTTTGGTTTGCTGGAATTCAATCACACATATTAAAGTTGGAGTGAGTTTTAGTAAAAAGAAATATCTTTCAAATATACTTATTTTTTATATTTTTTTTGTCAAAACCTAAAAACTAAACAAAGTTTAATCCTAAAATTTGGTCAAGAAATTAAACAGAGTTTAATCCTAAAAATTGGTTCCGCATGTGTATGTAACAAAATATAAACATATATGTTTTTACATGTGTATGAAACGAATAAACATAAACATGCAAATGTGAGTTGTACATGAAAAAACGACAACATAGATTTGTGCATGTGATTCTCAAGACATACAAAAGTCCTTGAAATATATTTAGTTTATAAGATTATAAAGCCTTTGGTCTGGTGCTTAAAGGGTTTTGTCATAACGCTTTCATACTATAAAGGTCTTAGATTTAATTCTCATAATGTGCACTTCATAATTTCAGGAACACCCCTGTGACAGGAATTGAAATCTGGGTTAGGAGGGGTTAGCGATATCCTAACCGACATGCCGTTCTAAAAAAATGTCCACTCGCAATTCTTTTCACAGTGAAGAATAAGAGAAATCATAGCTTTCTGACATGCTGCCATAAAAGAAATGTATGCGTAATATGCCCACATTTACACAATTGTATTTTGTTATGTTGCATTTTGTTCCATACAAATATAGGTATACTTTATTATTTGTGTATTTTATTACATGCACATGTAAACATCATGAATTTTGTTTACCAAAAAAAATTAATTTTTGAATATGTTCCATATAATATTAGTGTTTTCTTGTTGGCACCCAACATATTTATGCGTGAATTATGAAATATTTATGCGTTAGTTATGAAAATGTCACACAGCAATATTTTCATAAGTAGATCAATAGCTAAAAAGGGTTGTTCTTAAACTTTATTGGTCATATTTCAACATGTGAATACATACATACATACATAGCCATGTATAGAGGGTTGCAAATGAATTGAACTTTCAACAAACAGTCCATGAACCGTTTGATGGAAAGTTTATTCGTTTAATAAATGAACAAACATGAACAAAAAATTTCATTCGTTTACTTAAACGAATGAACATGGATAGAGGTCACTTTCCTTCATTTATGTTCGTGAACATTCATAAGGTGTTCATTTTTGTTCGTATGTTCTTTAAAGTTTTTATATTTTAGATTTCATCAATTAAAAATATATGTTAATTGTGTTTATGATAATTATGTCAAGTAAGGAGATAATTATGTTAACTGTCAAGTATTTCATATATATTTTTGATGGATTTTGTGTAATGTTAATTTGAGATGAAAATGCTGATCTTATTCTCAAATGAATTTGTGTGTTGCTTGTGTTCATGAATGTTCGTTTGTGCTCGTTTACATTCATTACATAGATTAACGGACGAACACAAACACACGTGAACAAGTTCATTTCCTTAAATGAACAGAAAATCCCATTCGGTTATGTAACACCTTAGCCAAATCCCATATCGTTATGTTCTGTTCTGTACATGGGAGAGATGCTGGATTCATAAGGAATGCCCCGCCTCAAATACCACAACATGTTTTGGGGCTTAATGTAGTGGATGAGAGGAGAACTCCACAGTTAAGCGTGCTCAGATGAGAGTAATCCAGGGATGGGTGACCCCCTGGGAAGTTTTCACCCGGGCAACAAAAAACAAATCCGTGAGCTCTTAGGGGGCAAAACGGACAATATTGTTGGTACGAGAGGCCGGATGATACAAGTTATGTGTTCATGAACAGAAAACTCCCTTAATAAACGAATCGTTCGGTTTGTTTACAACCCTACACATACATATTATTTATATCTATATAGTGAAGAATAGTTAATATACCAATCCAACTTCAGGATCATAGAGCGCAAGCCAATAAAGACAATGACCAAGGAAGGTGACGTACATGTGAGAAAAGGGAATGATAAAAGGACTTCCTTATGGATATTTTTTTAACGGCGAATATTGAATGTTGTGACGTTGCACCCCCTGTTATATGGGAGAGCCTCGTTTAATTCTGGCCAATATGTTGTCTTAACTGGGCCCACTTGGCGTCAGAGTTAGAGAGCATCCAAGAAAAATCCCACCCAGTACGGCCCCTTCCGGGCTTGAGGTAGGGCCAAGGCTTGAACCCTGGATCGGCGTGGGTAAAACCCAAATGCATCAGTCTAAGAGCTAGGCCTTATTTGCATGCCTAAGAAAATAATGGGGAGAGTAGGAATTGAACCTGGGTCACAAAAAAACACCAAGTCATGAATTCAAGCTTTCCCTATATGAACAATTTGCCAACATTCAATGAAATGAAAAACGCTTAAACCTCGAAACCAAATCCCAATTGGTGATTTTTTTGGCTTCGAAATCTAAAAACCATTTTATGGCGTAAGTTCCAAATTACATAGCCGTGATCTAAAAGACCACTTGCCATATTACAAGTCAAATTCCGTTGGTAAATTAGTAATTTAACGATGGATACACTATTGTTTACGAACAAAAGAAGAAAGAAATATCAAGTGTTTAACCACGTACATGATTTCTAACCGTTGCATCATTTATAGCATGTGAAAACCACGTGTCTTCATATTCCACAATTGTAATTAGGGATGAGATCGGTACCGTACCGGTACCTAATTTATAGAAAAGTAGGTACCGGTACCGAATTTATCGGTACGGTACCGGTATTTGTTACAAAATGGTCATATTTTTCGGTACCCGTACCAGTACCGAATTTATGTAAAAGTGGGTACCGAATCTATCAGTACGATACCAGTACGATATCAGTACCGGCACTCGATACCAAATACTCATCCCTAATTGCAATCGGCAATCCAAGGTCATCTATATTTTTTGGTTTATATTTTTCTCGTTTGCTCCAAGAGCACACCTTTTAAAACTTATTTCTGAATCTACACCAATGTCCAATTGTTAATAATGAGACTAGAATTCTTAATCACTTAAAATACTTTACCACACATCTTGATACCACTAGATTATAAGCACATTGATAAGTATTTACATAGCTACACCATACAAAGAAGCATATAACTTGTAGAATCCTCATCAATGCCCCTGCCATAGACAGAGTCATAGTGCTCCCATTTATGAATATTGAGTAAAAGATAGCATCTTCAAACATAGTGTTGAACAAGTCAACGAGAAGGTATTGAATGTGATGAGACAATTAGCAACATTGTTAAACCGGCCACCATCTAAACTAACCTTGAATTGTAGGGATCTAGCTATTACCCATTTGTGTCGAGCCATATGATGATGACATCTTTGTATATGATGTGCGAATTCAATCATTTGGTCAGCATTCGCGTTCTATTCGTACCTTGCGTTATGGATCACTGAACTTTTGGTCGAGCGATAGTGTTCGTATCCCGTTCAAAGCTAGACCTTTTGTTTTGTTCATTCTAGAAAGCTTGGATGGTATGTTATGTATGTGCATACAGACTACTTGCGAAATTGTTGTTTGGAATCCACTTACTCATGCTTACAGGAAGTTGTCCAACTCTAAAGATAAGCCTTTTTCAAACGTTTCTCTGGTTTGGTTGGTTTCTATGTTGATGCTTCTAATGATTACAACATTTTACATATTAGACGAAGGCGTGAGGAAATAACGTTTTACAAATACTCAATGCAACTTGACACATGGGAAATAATAAGTTTTTTGAGCGGGCGGTTGCATTGTTGCGGATGGTAAGGACACTTAAAAAAAAAATATCTTTTCCTGTGTGTCAAGCTGCATGGAGTAATTGTAAATCTCCATTTCCTCGTGCCTTCCTCAAATATGTAAAATGTTATAATAATTAGAAGCATCAATATAGAAACACACTGAATCAGAGAAACGTGTGAAAAAAATACTTATCTTTAGAGTTGGACAACTTCGTGTAAGCATGAGTAAGTGGATTCCAAACAACAATTTCGCAAGTACTCTGTATGCAGAGACATAACATACCATCCAAGCTTCCTAGAATGAACAAATCAAAAGGCCGAGCTTTGAACGGGATACGAACATTATGCCGAGCTTTCAAAGGGCCGATTTCTTTCTCGGTTTGTTGCAGATGATTGAAAATCGGTCAAACAACTCTATCTATTAACGACAAGAATGAGATTAGATCAAAATAAAGAAAAATATTTAATATAAATGATAATGCCTATTTATATATCCTTCAATATATATGTATATATACTTTAATAAAAAATTAAAATTTGAAAAATTCCGGTTATTTCAACTACATGCCCGAATTACCAGATCTTGTGAAATTGGTCCATCTGATGTATCTTACAGTTTTCAATTGGTGGTCTTGATTGTATACGATGAAAAGCAATGAAAAAGGAAAGTAGAACTAACCCCTAAGACAACAGTGGGATTGGAAAAACCGAGATGTAGGGTTAAGGGATTGAAGAAGGAGAAGAAGATTCAGGGAGTTTAGAAAGAAGATGTAGGGGAGTGGGATAACAGGGAATTAGGGAGGTGCGAGGGTTAGATATCTCCAGACTGCGATGGGCATAACCGTCCCTAATTTGTGGTAAAAATGACTTTAGACGGTTAAGATCTTATCTCAGCTTCATCTAACAGTGGAGATTGATATAAAAAGTTGGTTAAACTCACCCGAGCCATTATAATATATAACTAGTAAGTTACCACCCGCGCTCTGCGACAGGTTCGAAACGTAATAAAAAAAAACAAATCGTGACGGTATGTTCTACGTGACGTTAAAAAAACACGTTGCAACGATATATTCGATAGTAATGAAAAATTTACCTCGTTGAATACGAAAGTGAAGTTATTCGGAAAAAAATTACACCGAAACGTAGATAAAAATAAGCACGCCGGCGGCGCATTATGGCGGGTCAGTTTAAACGTACATAAAAAAACGTCACGACGGTTTAAAAAAACGTTTAAAACAACTGTTTAGTTTATAAATAATGTTACGTAAATTCACGTCGAAACGTAAATAAAAATAGGCACGTCGCAATTTCAATTTCAAAATTTTAGAAAACATTATAGTTTAAAAGTTGTAAGAGTAAATCATTTCATTTTTTTTATTAAGATGACGCATTCCGCGGCGGGTTCAAAATGTAGATACGGATGTGGTTGTAGTACGTGTGAATCACTGGGTAAGAGACGCTATTTGTTTCTTTTTAAGTCAGAAATTGTATTTAACTAACAATAAAAAGTAGGAAAAAATCAAGTTACTGTTCATACAGACCACGTTGCGGCGGATAAAGTAGATAAAATAAAAAAGAGGAACCCCGCAACGGTATATTTGGAGATGAGTATTGAATGGTTTAAAAAACCAAATAGTTTAAAAAAAGATTTAAAACAAATGATCGGTTTAAAAATGAGATTACGAAAATGAACGTCGAATATAAGTAGGCACTTCGCAACGTCAAATTCAAAATTTTAAAAATATCATATTTTAAAAGTTGTAAGTGAAAAAAAACTATGAAAAAATTGAAATCTTGAAACAACTCTGATAACTCATACGTTTAACGTTTGTGATTTGATAACTTGTACATTATTACGCTCAACTCCGTTTAAAATGAATTTTACACCGAAAAATAGATAAAAATAAAAATGTCGCAACGACATATTCAAAATTTTATAAAACATCCTATGTTAAAAGTTACAGAGAAAAATAAAATAATTTTAAAATTAATTATAATAATAAAATAACCAATTATAAAAAAAAATAAATATCACATCGATACATACATAAAAAAGAATCTGTCAGAGGTTGTAAGTAATCAATTGAAAAAGAAAATAATTAAAAACATATACATATACGTAAACAAAATATGTGAGAGGCCCGTACTACTAACACAATGCTATTTGTATTATTATTAATTGGGCCGAGAGTGGGAAGGCCCCCATTAAACAATGTTAAATTTTATTAATGAAAAACTTGGGCCCCTCCACAGGCCTCTGATCCGGGTTTACCTACACCAAGTACCAAACCCAATCCAAAAAAAAGAAGTATAAGCTGGCGTTTTCCATTCCAAAAAGCTGAAAGACCCTACAAATATGTAGGCTAGAAATTGATTCGTGAAACCTCTCTACAAATGACTGCAATCAATTTATGGTGTTATATAATCGATCTCACCTTCAGTTTTGAGATAGAGATCTGACAATCGTGTGTGATATGAAAATGTAATTGTATTCTCTTTTAATAATTTAATAGTATGAAAATTAGGGGTGAGCAAAAAACCGAAATAATCGAACCGAAACCGAATTAACCGAAAAAACCGCACCGAAAAAATCCGACCCAAACTAAAACCGACGGTTTTGGTTTTGTATTTTTTGAAAACCGAAAATTACGGTTTGGTTTCAGTTTTGTATCTTTTGAAAACAAAAAAAACCGAACATATACATATGCTTTAATTATTTATTATGTGCATTCACGCTTCATAATATAAAGTATGTTGTATTGTGTACTTGTATTAGAGGTGCACAAATCGGTTTTTCTTAAGAACTGGTTTCGGTTCCGGAACCGGTTCCGGTTCCAGGTCTAGTTCTTTGTTGAAAAACAAGAACGTATGTACCGGTTCCGGTATTTCAAGAACCGGTTCCGGCTCTTAGCGACTCGGTTTTGAATTTCAAAAACGTAGAATAAGTAAATCCTCGTAAAAATGAGCGTTAAGTAAACGAAAGCGATTTTAAAGAAAAAATAATTAAAAATATATCATATTTGACATGACTCGGTTTTAAATAATAAATTAAATAAATAAATTTTAAGAGAACTAACTTATATATTAGTAATTATAATAGTAAACTTATCCTTATTTGAATTTAACTTGCCGGTCACTATATAAACAAGTAATTAAGATACACCAATTTAAATATTAAGATAAAAATAGCTATCAGAAAAAAATAATTTAAAAATAGAAATGAAAATCAAAGAAATTTGATGGTAATAATTTTGGTTAGAAATTACACTTTTGATGTGAAATTTTGGTTGGAAAGACAACAATTTTCTAGTAGTGCACACGCAACATCATTTACTTGCCAGACTCTCAAATTAAGCATGTATAGCAAGTTATAAACTTACCTTTAATTATTTCCATGTAATTAGTAGGGGTGTTCATCGAGTCGAATAAGTCAAATTTTGGGGTATTCGAATTTGAAGTTCTGAAAACTATATTTGAATTTGCTATTTTATCCCACATATCTTTCAACTTTTACACACATTTCATACGTTCAATTCATTCTAACACTCTTTTATTAAAATTGTTACTTGGAACTTCACCCACTATGAGAGGGGAGGCCGGGAGTGGGTCACTAGAATGACCACACTTATTAATGCCACATCATCTTTTCCATTACTCAATAACTCTCATTCAAGAAGGTGGGTAGTGTTACATGAGTGAACACACTCATTAAAGACATGTACGCGATTTGTTGCACAAGATACAAGCCACACGCTCACTTCTCCCCTCATTCATCGGTACCACACTCATCAAAACTCCTCTACGATGCCACTCATTCAAGGGGTGGGGCGGTGTCCCTTTGGGTGCCGCGAATGAGTGGGCAGTAACCTAAGCATTTTGCTGCCGTCCCGATGTCCAAACCCTCCCCTCTAACGCAATAAATTCATAATAATTTACATCATCTTTTATTATCTCTTAATATAATATTACAAACACGAATTCTAGGATGTTACATTCTTCATGAGACTTTTGAATAACGTATGATGTACCTTTTACCATACTTGAAACACGCGTGCAAATCCAATTACATGCTTTTAAAATTGAAATGATAGGTTGTGTGAATCAATTTCTTTCCGTTATTGTTTCATGATACGATAAATTAGCAATGATATGCCCTACAAACAATCATTTGGGATGTTAATATCTAATTCATAAAAAAAACAAGAAATGCATGAACATCAAAGTATAGAATTTTAAGAAATAACAAATTCAAAGAATTTAAATAAAATAAATTTATCTTCCATCTTGATTTCTAGTTTGCTTCAAAACAATCCCATATTTGCTTCCTAAATTTTGCTCAAACATCTTCATAAACATGCTTATTGTATCCTACAATAAATTCTTAAGTTTGTTAGAGCTGAAGGCTCGGAATCAAATTAAACATACAAGAAGATCAGAAAGAGAACCCATCTCAACGCTAAGAATTTTACTATGAACAAAAACTATTATAGTTAAGCCTAAACACTACATTTATACTAAATACTAAACTTAATCACGATAGATCAAAAAGACTTTGAGTTCAAAAATAAATCAACTAAGCTAGGAAAATATTAACCTAAAAATAAAACAAATAAACCCCCACCCCCCTCAAAAAAAAAAAAAGACTCAACTTAAATATTATAAAAAACTTTGGCTGCCATTTTTTTTCTTTTCTTTGTTGCTGTTCCAGAATTAATAAAAAATATACCCACTAAAACATTATTTAATTTTCTATTTTATTAAAAAAATAAATAAATGTATTAAATTATTTAGCTTTTCAATTTCATTAAATAAAAATATCCGTAAGAAATGTGTCGCAAGTCCCGACACAAAATATCACTTCACTTTCTATTTTATTATTAAAATAAATAAATTTATTAAAATAATTATGTAAATAGTTGTAAAAATAAAGTTACTGCTAATAATTATAATTAGAGAGTGCGTAGGAAACGCCTAGGAAAGTGCGACACCTATAGTTTTTCCCAAATTACGTCGGAATTTTGTCGGAATTTTTTTTCTGACAAGGGGTATTTTGACAAATGTTTTTTTTGTCGCAAATGTGTCGGAAAATCTAGCTTCCTACGCAATTTCGACGAAAATGTGCTTAGGAAACATATTTTTTTCTAACCCTAATTATATACTACACAAATGCTAACCCTAATCTTTCTCTAAAACCAATTATAAACATTCTTACATATTTTAAATAAACTAAATATTGCAATCTAAACTGATTATATCTAATATTGACCAAATATAATTCAAACTTGTTCTTCAAAAACCTATGCTCTTCAATTTTAAGAATTATTCCAAAATAAGCTACTTAATTATATGTAACTAATGAAATGTTTTAAAGATATGTATGTTATGTAGAATATATCCCCTTGATCCATTTTTTTAGATATGATTTGAAATTCATCTTTTTGTCCTATTGCTTGAATGGAGAGCAGGTCCATATCAGTTTGGTTATCAAAATACATCTATCCAACATGCAATAAGATGCCCTCAACGCTTCTGATATGGAAGAGACGTATCCGGCCCACTATCGATCTGCACGTGCTATATACACATGCTGCATCAGAAGGCAGAAGGTGACAAGTAAAATACATACAAGAGAAGGAAGGTGTGTCAGACTCAGAATAGGGTAAGGATTTTCAATTCTAATGAAGACTGAAATCATTACACTTGACGACCAAGATTCCCTCGTTTCCATCAACCCTGCCTAAAAAGACTACAACAAAAGTCTTTAACTTCTACTAAATTCTTTGGAAAAATTAACAAAATGAACATTTGACCGGTAAACTTATAAAAATAGGTAAACCTTTTCTGGCGGCTAACTCATAGTCATTTAGGCTTGTAGTCGGCTGAAGACGGCTAGTTCAGCCGGCTTGGTTTTCAACAATATGTAAGCTTTTTTTAGAATTTCAACCTATCAGAAATTGCCATGTGGCAATATGTATTCCCTAGGCGGCTAAAGCCCGCTAACTAGCAGGCTTAGCCGGCGAACATTTTTTTTGCATGGCTTAGCCGGCTGGTTCAAGATGGCTTACATGGCGGCTTGTTTAATTCGGCTAGGCGTGGCTTAGCCGGCACCGAAGGTCTTATTACACCTCTAAGCCGGCTGCAGTGGTCTTTCTAGCCTACTTCGAGTTTTATAAATAGAAATCTTCTCATTTCATTTTCATTTATAGTGATACACTATACTCATGCCTAATGCAATCAGAATAATGATACACTATAATCATGCCTAATGCAATCAGAATAATGTTTGAATGGCCATTGTATGCATTCATTCAAGATGTTATATGTTAGCCTAAAAGATGTCATATGCTAGCCTGCTATATATTCATGCCTAATGCAATCAGAATAATAATACACTATAATCATGCCTAATGCAATCAGAATAATATTTTACTGTTTTATTGATTTTGCCAATAAAATATGTATTTTTTAGGTTTATATTCCAATGAATATCGAGAGGTTACATTGGTTTTTAGTCTCCTTCTACCTTCCTACATGCCAAATGAGAATTTATGACAAGTATTATAGTGATACACTGTATGCAATCATTCAAGATGTTATATGTTAGCCTGCAATATGTGATATAAACTGTATGCAATCATTCAAGATGTCATATGTTAGCCTTTTTGATTTGTTGTCCAAGATTTGAATGACCATTATATGTTAGCCTGCAATATGTTATATGTTAGACTGTTATATGTCATATGTTAGCCTTTTTGATTTGTTGTCCAAGATTTGAATGACCATTATATGTTAGCCTGCAATATGTTATATGTTAGACTGTTATATGTCATATGTTAGCCTTTTTGATTTGTTGTCCAAGATTTGAATGACCATTATATGTTAGCCTGCAATATGTTATATGTTAGGCTGCTAGATGCCATATGTTAGCCTTTTTGATTTGTTGTCTAAGATTTGAATGACCATTATATGTTAGCCTACAATATGTTATATGTTAGGTTGCTATATGCCATATGTTAGCCTGCTATATATCGTTTGTTAGGCTGGTTGATTTGTTGTCCAAGATTTATAGTGATACCCTATACTCATGCCTAACAAATGATATAAACTGTATGCAATCATTCAAGATGTTATATGTTAGCCTTGTTGATTTGTTGTCCAACATTTTAATGGCCATTATATGTTAGCATGCAATATGTTATATGTTAGGCTGCTAGATGTCATATGTTAGCCTTTTTGGTTTGTTGTCCAAGATGAATGGCCATTATATGTTAGCCTGCAAGATGTCATATGTTAGTCTACGATTTTGTTCATAATAGTCTACGAGTTATCATTTGTCTTTTTCAAAATGAGAAATAACACAATTTTGTTCATAATAGTCAACGAGTTGGTCCCGATTCGGATTTAGGGAAAAAGGCAGAAGAGTTACTCGTGTTCATCGAATATGCCTTTGGTATTTGGTTACACTTTGTTGGTTATTTTAAACCACAAGGAGTTACCGTGTACCACCCCCTGATGGGCTTTGCAAGAGAAATCGTTGACTGTCCTCAACAATTCTCGTCTAGTGGAAGAGGTGACTGTGGTCCGTGGGTTTGCATATTCATGGAGAGATTGATTGAAACGGCAAATGGGTGAAGGATGATCCGGACACGGAGTTGACAGCGACACAATTTCGAAATCGTTTTGCAAAGATCTGTTTTGATCATCTGCTTGAGGATTGATCTGGTACACTTTTTAGATAATGTTTGTTTGGGTGTTTCTTTGGCTGGGTATCCCATTTTAGACAATTCTTGTGGCGACAATGGTTGGTTTTAGACAATGGTTGTGGTGACAATGGTTGGTGGTGACAATGGTTGTTTTAGACAATGGTTGTGGTGACAACGGTTGGTGGTGAAATCTGGTAACGGCTCGTATTTAGGAGCTGAAAACATATCTTTACTCCCCGGATTTGAGTAAAAAGTGATATCACTAAGATAAGAATAAAAGTTGTTAATATTTGGCTCAGAATTCAAGTAACTATTTTTTTCATAGTTATCTACAGGAACATTTAAATCAAAAGAGAACTTAAATTCATCTTCATTTCCCATGTGTTGAGAGCCCGGTAAACCAGAATGTAATCTACTTGAACCAATAGACACAAGTTTTTTTAGAAGAAGAACCAACACCATCTTCTTGGATAACATATAACTTGTATATTTCAAACGGATTTTTATGAAATATAAAAAAAAAAATGAAATATCACTATCATCATATATGTCGATTGGGTCGGTGACTGTTGACATTTTATAAGATATCCGATAAATATTCTCGCCACAAACATTAGAAATAATAGATAACAAACCATTGTAAATAACATTTGTAGATAACCTTATACCACGCTTTGCACAATCGAACGGGACGTATTCAACAGCACCTTCTACAAATTCCCATCTCCCCCCGCTGTAAATTACAATGTCCATAGACATCTCGAAACACTTCACTTGCTTAGAACAATGTAAATTGTGAGAAAAAAAATGGAAAAATAGAAAAAAACAAAGTTAAATAAGTGAGAAAAACTCGAAGTAGGCTGGTAAGACCACTTCAGCCGGTTAAGAAGTCTAATAACACCTTCGGCGTCAGGTAGACAAGCTGCACCCAGAGAGACCACCGACTCGGAAAACATACAAAATATGCATGCAATAGACAACTGGTAACAAATATCCTATATTAAAAGCATATATAAGAAGAAGACATAAAATTTCATACCATAAGCATACAGAAAAAAAACCAAGCATTATAATCCCTAAATCTAAAGTTTTCTAAGTATACAAAAACTACATGTAACAAGAATCAAGTAGTAATAACAGATACAAGAACAATAAGACATACAAATATGTGTCATAATCATATAGAGATAATACTATGACATACACGCCCCTAAGGTTAAAGTACTTAATTCTGGATTGGATTCGGTCTATCCTCGTTGATTGTGGAGTCAATAGCAAGATTTTTCTGGAAACTAAGAGTTGTTAAATAGGAGATAGATCTAAGGGATCAAGAGAAGAAGTAGAGGTTGCACTTAAAAATGATATCTTAAATATTCATTTGTCAGATCACGCCAATCACCTTTTATGGATGTTTATGAGGTATACACCGTGCAGTGTCAATCATTTTGTTATCAGTCTCTTATTCTTCCATAAGATGGATCAGATTTTCCTACGAATAGTTATTCTAATTAACGTGACCATTCTGCCTAATAGAATTCCAACGTGTGGCTTAATCAATAGACCGAAAACTGACTGCACATCAGTAATGTGTCCAATCGGTAGATGGGCTTTCTCATCCGTCTAATGCTTGTAATTTATTCGCTAGGAGGTTGTGAGTCCTTTTTGGACTCGGTTATAGCCTCTCGCTGTTGGAACTTTGCTTTTAACTCACTATATAAAAAGATGCATTTTAATTTAGGTGTATAAAGCTATATACTTTTGAAAATTCAAAGTATATATCTTCTATAAACAAGTGACACACCACTTTTTTATTTGTTTTTAATTTAAATGCATCTCTTATTCTTAATTAACATGGTCATTAGATCTACTTGAACATTGTTATAAGATCACTAATATAAAGGCCTAATAGCTAGGTGAATATCAATTAGATTATTGTGATGTATACAATCATGTAACGCGTGCATATATGTAAATAAAAATAAATGGAGAAAGGGAAGAAAGAAAGGAAGGGGATCCAAAGAAGGAGAGGAAAATAAAAGTAATGAAAAATATTCCTTTTATCTTTAGTGGTCAGAATAGGTGGAAAGGGGGACTTGGTTGATTGGAAAGTTTGAAGCCCAACGTTTTCTGAACACCAATACTTCCATATCATCGAATCACTCAAACTAAATGTTTTTGTTTCCATATCTTTGTCTTCCTTGTACACATCTTCAAAAATTAAACAAGTAATTTCACTTTTCCAAAATAGATTAATATTATTTTGAGATCATAACCTTAATCGCAAAGATTTGATCATGATGATGAAGACGATCCTCTTTTAAATTTTTGTTTCTAGATCTTACTACTTTTCTAAGCTAATGATTTTAATCTTGAAAATAGATACCGGTGGTGGTAATAATTATGAGAATCTAATTTCAAACTGGCTAGTATTCTGTGGGTTCTATAATAAATTACTTTTCGCATTAGTCTTTTTTATTCATATGTAGACAAACACAAGTGTCTACATCTTCGATGGTGTATGCATACATGCAAAGAGTAAAGAAAGTACACTAACAAATCTGATTTTTAAAATAATTAGTTTGTAATAAACAAATTCAAATTGTTTATTTCAAATAACTTAGTTTACTAACAAATTTGATGGTATGTCCTCATGCGGACATCATGGTGATAAGTGGTATATTCTTTTCAGTAATTGGTGATGGTTCGAATCTTACGGTTTACAGACAGGTTTGATTTGTTGAGTTAACATAAGTAGATTTAGTGAGGTTCAAAATAAAAAAAAATGTGAATTTGTGATTTGGGAAACTAAAAGTGTCACAATAAGCCCGTGAAGGAATTATTAGCTTCAGTAAGCAGAATACAAGAAGTAGAATATAAGTATAATTTGCTTTAGGGAAGCTAGAAACTAGGTAGTTGTCATGATAATAAGAACATTATTAATTTACTTAAGCTACTATTTAGAATTTTACGAACCCTTTTTAGCTGTGATGAACTAACTCTCCACTTCTGATTTATTTAGAAGCTAGAAACCAAAAGTAGAGTTGAGAGAAATTTTAAACAAAAACTGGAATGTACTAGAGTAACCATTGATGCTTTAAACACAAACTCTGTCTCAAAAGAAGAAATAACTGACACCTCCCATTACTGATACTGAACTGAAACATTCAGATATCACCCAGAAAGATACGCTAAATAAGGGTAACAGATCAATGATCTTCCCCATTTACTTTTGTACTTTTGTTCCAATAACTGCATAATAATATTATCATTAAAGAACTGATCTTAATTAGTAAGTAACATAATCTAACAAACTTTAGAAGTTAGAAAATAAAGAAAAAGATTCAATTAACATGGAGAAGGGGGCATGAGTTTCAACCCTAAATCATCTTTTTCCATAATCAACCTTGCCTTATTATTATTATTATTATGATCATCATCACTCAGATATTCTGGGTGCAGTCTTTTCTTAGACAACAATGGAACTCCAAACAGCTTTGTTCTATGATCATGATCATGACACTTGAGCTGCTGAGGGTAGACAACTGTCGCATTTGCATTGAAAAAAGATGGGACATTTGTGGAAGAAGGTAGAAGAAGAGATGAAGGATATGAGTTGCTTGGTGTCACCGGCTTCACATGGTTTTGTACAAAGTAGATAACATCATTGTAAAGCTTCCGCATGTGAGCTAACTCCGACATCAACATGTTATTGCTCCTCCGTAGCCTCTCGTTATCTTTCGACAACGCCGTCACTGAGTTATTGCTGTTGTTGTTGTTCAACAAGATTCCAAGGATACTAGCTCCTGGTGTTGTTGTTGTGATGGTGGGTGGTGATGAGAGAGGTGGCGGCGACTCGCAACAGTAGTGGTCGTCGGAGTGTGGTGGGGAGATGCTGTCACGTGCGGATGGATAAGAAAAGAAACCATTTCCTCCGCCGCCAATGCCTGTGAAGTGGTGGTGGTTTAGCCCAACGTGCGGCTGAGATGTTTTCCGGCGGTGGATCTCACACAACAAATGTTTTTCTCCCTTCTTGAAACTTTCATTTGCAAACTCCCATCTGTCCGGTACAATTTTCCTAAAACCCTAATAATCATACATCAAGAAAATTAAAATTAAAAAAAAACCCCAAAATCAGCGTTTAATTCAAAAGACAAACATCAACATGCAAAAACGATTTTAAAATGAACTTACATAGGTGTTTAGTTGGCGGACAAAGGAAGAGAAGTTGTTGTGCTTGAAGTAATTTGGAAGGAGATCACGAGCGAATTCCGGTGGCCGCCACACAACGAAAGTCGTATCATCTTCCCCCCATGAAACGATGTGATCAGTGTTTGGATCATCCACCAGTTGGTAGGTTTTAGTGAGGAAAGGAGCAGGCATTAGTTTATGAGAGTCTAATGATAACAATATCCCTTCACATGAGTTGTTGTTTATCATCAAAGCCATGATAATAATAGTACCTTCTTTCAATATTGTATGTGTTTTGCTTGTGATATATAGAGAGAGAAGGGTTTTATAACGTTGAAATTTTCTTTTATATTAAAATAGAAAGAAACTTGAAAAATAATAATAATATGATTAAAGAAGAAGGGATCTAAAAGTACGTATTTAATATTAATAGATGGTGATATTTGAGGAATTATTCTTATACTACTTCACTAGCTTGGTTTAGAGAGAGAGAGAACATGTGTCAGTGTCGGTCTTGGAGTGTGAAAATAAGAGCTTTTCAAGACAAACCCGTGACACGTTAACACACTTTTAATTTTGACACACTATGGATGAGGTACTGTTTTTTAGCGAGAGCAGTAGAATATACTAGTTGTAGTATTAAGACTCCATGGAAATTGAAGCCTTGCTTACACTCACAGCTACTACACGTTGACGGTGACAACCCACCTTTTAAATATCTACCTTTTTTGGGCAAAATTGAAAGCTTACATTTCTTTTGTGAATGTATTCGTCGGGTTTTACCCAACTTGTTTAGCATATTTCTCGTATATATTTTTGGTAGTGTTGACAAGTCGATGCAGTGATATATGATCCTGTAGATGAATCTTTGGATACTAGAAAACTTATTAAATGACAATGATCTCAGAGTGAAAAAAGATGGTATATCTTAGGGCTACCAAATGGTTGAGACCCAAACTAAGATATATTAAAATCCAAAATTAAAAAAAGGCCTTTTGAAGCGTTGATCCGCATGGATCTCATACAAAAAAATTAGTTTACGATATTTGTAGGGTTCATCAATAATTTCTAACAGATATTAATGGATTAAATTTAGGGGAACATTTCTTTCCTGATTTTCCAGTCGTTTCGGGGAGGGTAAATTAGCGACATATATGTTGTTGGTGATGGGTTGCGAAATATGAAGTTAAGATTTCGAATAAAATCTGGTTCAATTCTTTTTAGCAGTTGTCAAGAAATATCTTTTCCGGCATAATATTTCTCAGCGAACCGCCGAAAATATTTATTGTATATACTCCCAAGATCTTTCTAATTTTCACATTCTTTGTTCTCAATCTTTCTATGATGGAATGTTTGAAGATATAACATCCAACCTTCATCTTTTATTTGTGTTTAGGGCAACTTCCACATATGTGCTCATGGAGTGTGAAATATGAATTAAAAAATATACTTTGTTTGAATTGATGGTCTATGAATATTGGACCATACTAAATATGGTTTCAACGTCTTCATGAAGCCGTGGTCGATTTAATGTTGGAATGGGCATACTTGAAACTTAAGTTGGCCAGATTCATAGGGAGGGAGCATGTGGTAGAGTAATGTTGCATTGGTGGTCTTGAAATACTTGGCACTATGTATGACTTGTTATGTATGTTTTATGTACGTTTCATCTTATAAATGTTTATATAGTTTATGTTTAAATCCATCTTCAAATGTTTATGTAAATAAGAACGCACTTAGCAGGTTAAGTGTAAGTCTTAGTGGAGGCCTATGATGGTGTCGAGCTTGAGAAGGACTATTTCCCCGTTGGAACTAACATCCTGTTTTGATTTATGAACATTATGTTTCTGAATTTTATGACTATATGTAATGGTTGAATTATGTTTTGCGGCTTATGTTATGGATTTTTGGGTTTAAGAACTATGTATGCGATGGTTCATCAATTGTGATATCTTTCGGGTTTGGGGCCTTACACGGTCTCTATACATTCGTTATAGAAGGTAAAACTATGAGGTGTACTCCCCATTCACTATTTGCCATTCTATGTCATCTCAACGCTACATCGTCATCATCAATCTTTCAACTATGAAAATACTCTTCATTCACCATTCAACCTTTTTTAAACAAATAATATTTAATAGTTTTAAAACAATTATCTAATAAATAAAATATTAAAAATGAAGATAAAATTCAATTATTATTCATGATAATAAAAAAAATTACATAATAATTAAAAAAAAAAAACTAGTAACCAATTTTTTTTTGGCAATTTTATCCTTCTTGGCTTGGGTCCCTCGAGTGTAACCCAATGTTGAGGGGTAGTCGGACTTGTGCGAGTAGTATTAGCGTCAGTTTTTTAGAGCTCTTCTTTTTTGAGCGCTTAACAGGCTGCGATGGTTTGACTTGAGTTTCGGGTAATTGAGATAGGAATTGGGTTGGCTTTGATATCATTGTTGGTTCCAAACGGACAACGACAATCACTGGGGTTAAAAAAGCGTGTTTGGGTCATATTGTAGGTAATGTCGTGGGGTGAGGGGCAACTGAAAGGATTGTTGTCGGTGTGTGGAATAATTTGTTTAGTAAAGTATGAAGTGTATAAATTAAAGGTTAAAACCCAAACACGTGCCAACGCCTTTTCCTCGAGTGTAACCCAAGGTTGAGGGGTAGTCGGACTCGTGCGAGCAGTAATAGCGTAGGTTTTTTAGAGCTCTTCTTTTTAGATCGCTTAAAAGGTTGCGATGTTTCTGCTTAGGTTTCGGGTACATAATTAAGATGGGAATCGGGTTGGATTTGATATTATTGTTGGTTCCAAATAGACAATGACAATTGCAGGGTTAAAAAAGTGTGTTTGGGTCATATTGTAGGTAATGTGGTGACAGAAAGGATTGTTGTCAATGTGTGGATTAATTTGTTTTATAAAGTTTAATGTGTATAAATTAAAGGTTAAAACTGATATATATATTTAAAAGAGGTGATTTAAGTAAAAAAAATTTAGCGATCATGAGACTGTTGGCCCTCACCCTCACCGCTTGATGCTTTCACTTCGTGCGGGGTCAACACAAGCGACACCGCTGGGTGCGAGATGGTGTTCCCCACGACACCGCAGGTGCACATCTACCGTCACATACTTGCAAGGAGAGTATACCACGTAGCTTTAAGGGCATTTAATTTGTTTGCTTATCATATATAGTTCTTCTATTCTCATGCACTTTTCACTCACAAGTTTGTAAATATAACAAATCATAAGGTATTATAATATACACTTATTAGTGGAACATTTAACCCTTTTTTTGAGAACCCAAAATAACATAAATAAATGAACCGGTTGAAGGGTCCAAGGAGAGACATCATAGAACACAGAACGAATAAGGATGAAAACTCGTATTTTAAATCATCGCTCACCAACACCTCCACGTTACTCTCCTATAATATAATACTCCTCTCGCTTAATAATTAAATAATTAAGCTCTAACTGCAAAATAACCTTATTTTAAATAAGCGACTGTAAATAATCCCACATTAAAAGTTGCTATCATTACATGTATAAAAGTAGAACATCTACTCGATTTTAGATATTTTGTTGTAATCTTGATAGTTGGTTACTATATAAATTTAATAACATTAAATGATTAATAATATATTTTAAAATTTAAATGGACGAATATTAGTTATAACTTTCTAGAAAATTTGGGTTTGAAAATATAAATATGATTACTATTAAAAAAACCAGCATCAATGTGTTTTCAAGTAATAATCGAAATAATCTCATATAGGTGAAAGTCTTCACTGTTATCATATATAACTAAAAAACACAAATGTAGGTATACACTTATTTAGTGAGATAAAAGTATCAATCATGTACATATATTCTTTGTTTTAAAATTAGATTTTTTTCTATATTTTGTTTAACTTTGATCAAACTAGTTATTTAATGCAAAGGGATAATGATTAATTTAGAGGCATACTTTTCAATTCAAATGTTTTGATTGATATAAAGTATTTTTTTTAGATCTTTATACGCTCTAAAAGCAAAATCGAAAGAGGAAGAGATTTTTTTTCGTCTATTGTTGATTTTAGAAAAAAAAAAAAGTTAAAAAGAGTATAAGGGAAGAGTAGTGTAGATGGAAAGTCAAAAAAACGAAGTGGTGGAAGAATCAAATGCGCAGTAAATACGACAATTCACAAAGGTTCTTTCATGTGTCTCTTTTGTCCTATTCTCTGGCTTTTACTGACCTCCTTTTTATGCCCCTTTTCATTTTTAAACTATTGTAGCGCCAATCGAATTGTTTTTCACCACAAAATTATGGTATTCGAATCACGTCCGTATAATTTATTAATTACAAAATAATCTTTTAATAAGTGAGAAATCAATTACAACTTTTAAATCGTATTTGAAGTATCACATTTGACTGATGGTTACCGATTGATAAAATAAAACGTATTTTGATGTTAAATAACTAGTTTTAATCTATCTATATTTTTAATCTTCAAAACCGATCCGCCTCAACTTCATACGTTTCTTTTATGTGCTTAACCATGTGAATGTCACCGCCATAATGCGTGTAACAAAGGTTGCAAACGCGGCCTTAGCCACGTTAATGTCATCGTAACGCTCCGGCGCAACGCGTGTCTTTTATGGTTTTCAACGAGCCGAACCGATAACGACCAAATTATCTCCAAAACCGATTCGTCTCAGCTTCATACGTTTTTATGTACTTAACCACGTGAATGTTACCGTTATAACACGTGTACTGAAGTTCACAAACACACCTTTAGACACGTTAATGGGATTGTACGGCTCCACCACAACGTGCGGCTTTTATGCTTTTCGATGAGTTGAACGAATAATAACCAAACTACTGCTGCCGCATAGAGGGAAAAAAACGATCAAACTTCCAACGTAAAACGCGGGGAAAAAACTAGTTTAAATACAAATTGTAAACCATTTTTTTTAAAAAAATTATAAATTTACGATTAAAGGCTTTAACTAGATTTAGTTTTTAGTAACTCTAAGAAAAGTTAGGCGAGAAACCCATGTTACAAGGACCCAATTTGGATTAATGCCAAAGCAGTCTACCATGGAGACGATACACATTCTAAAAAGGTTAGTTGAAAAGTATAGGGAGAAAGAGCGGGATCTTCATATTCATGGTGTTCATCGACCTTGAGAAGGTATACGACAATGTCTCGTTGAGTGATTTGAGATAGTTTTAAGGGGAGAGGGGTTCCTATGAGATATGTACAGATAATTAGGGATATGTATAATGGAGGTAAAATAAGCGTTCGAGCGCCCGTGGGTGATACAGACTTTTTCCCGTTGGAGGCAGAGGGGTTCCTATAAGATATATAGAGGTGAAGGATCTGCATTGAGCATATTTGTTTTTGTGGTAGTCTTGGATGAGTTGTCCAAGTCGATCCAGGAGGCAATACCACGGTTCATGCTTTTCGTAGATGATATTGTCTTAGCAGCGAAGAATAAAACGAGACTGAATGAGAGGCTAAAAGAGTGGCGGACTGCCGTAAAGAGCAAAGTTTTAAAGATAAGTCACTATAAAACTGAGTACCTTTGTTGTGAATTTAGTGAAGGCCTAGTCGTACTGCTAACAACCAAGTTCAAATATTTATGATCATTTTTCTTGAGTGACAGGGAGATAGATAATGATGTAACCCGCTACGTTTAGACAGGTTGGGGCAAGTGGAGAGTGGCCTCAGGAGTCAGGAGTGTTGTACGACAAGAGGTTCCCGATTAGATTAAAGGGAAAATATTATAGGATTGAAATTTGACAGACCATGTTATACGGAATCGATATCTGGTCTATCAAGAAGGCAAAGACGTGTAAGCTGAAGGTGTCTCAGATAAGATAAGAGAAGGGAGATTGAGGTGGTTCAGGCATGTAAAAATAAGATAAATGACGGTTATACTAAGAACTATGGAAACACTCATTTTGGAGGGAAGGAGGAGAAGAGGCAAACCCACACTAAGTTGGGATCAGTGGATTAGGCACGAATGAATTGACTTACACCTTTATGAGGACATGACTAAGTATAGTAGTTCTTGGAGATGACCTATTAGGGTTATGGACTTTTTTTAGGAAAGTATAGATATGCCTTGAGATATGTATCCTGCCTTTTAGCTTTCCCTTTACTTGTGTTAGCCTTAGAATTGGACTTGGACTTAGCCTTGTATTAACCATGTTTGGCTATATAGCCCTTTTACGGGAGTGTATAGGTACATGCATAAAGGTTAATGCTTCTTTTTTTATGATCTATTCTATTTACTCTGTTATCTGTTACTATATGTTTGTTGGCTCTTTTTCCAATCGAGTTTACTGAATACTGTATGTCAACGATAGTTTACACCTTTGTTCATTAGAACTCTTGCATAGTTGGTTGCTCCAATTCGTTTAGCCATTTTTATGTGATCTGGATTACAATAATTTTTATTCTATACTATACTAAAAAAAGATGAGGTTTTTGGAGTCAGGGGTCAATGTAGGAGCAGCCTGTCTATCTCATTTGATTGAGGTAAGTTTTGCCCTCATTACATTCTCCGAGACCCTAATGTTTGTTTGTTTGTTAACTAAAACAAAGTTGTTGCACTTGCTTAAAGAAAAGTGATCACTATATTTAATGCCATTATCACAAATGCTTCTTCATTATATTCTATATATTTTGATCGATATTAGTTTAAGAATAAGTCAATTAAACATATCACAATCTATGGTCTTTTGGCATTGGCCGGTTTAGCCTCTACCAATATGGTATATGTGTTGAATTCCGCCAATTAAGTGATATTAAGGAATAAAATAAATTACTGTTCAAAATATCGCAGAAATATTATTTATGATATATTACCAAAAGTGTTATAAAGAGATGGAGGATAATAATAATAATAGTAAGAGGATGTATCACGAGGGGAGACTGAATTAGAGTATCCTATGATATGAATATGAACCCACGAGGAAGTGGCCATATGTTATTAATGGAGAGGAGAATTAAGGTACTCCTTTTGTCTTTCTCTTCATGCTTCTACCACCACTTCTTTTGACACTTTATTTTATCACGAGTCTATGAGATTTAGTGTCACTTAAATACATTGTATTTTGAATTTAGTACCCATTAAACGATCAATTTCCTTGGGGTCCACAAATATTCACCTTTACAAACAAAGTAATTAACATGACACTTCAAATTAATATACTTTGATTTGTTAGAAATCGAGTCCTAATTATGTCCCAGAATTTTTTTTTTTAATTAATAAGTTTTAAACTATTTATTTCTGTTGAAAAGAAGGACGATTACAATAAAGTGGCAGGTAAACGGGCAACAAGTTGCACTGCAACCCCCTTCTGAATAGCAAAACCGATCCTACTAAAAACAAAGCTGTGGGTCTTAGGGGCCGAAATATTACTATGCACGACTCGTTGAACCCTGTTTAGGAATTCCACTGCCTCCGGTGCTAGGAACCCAAAAGTATCAAAAGCAAAAGGGATAAACACGTGTTGGTTCTCTAAACAAGTTTTCTCATGTTTAGCAACTTTGTCTGATTCCGCATTTAAAGCAGCATGACCCGCCACAACTCCATTGTCTCTGAGCCCCACAAGAGGGGACACTCCTGTAAGGTCCACACAAGCGTGTTTCCCCCCTGCCCAACCAAACACAAGAATATCAGCCGGCCGTAGAGTAGACCTCCCTTCAAGCGGATCTGTCAGAAAGTTCACGGGAGCCTCTTTTTTAGCAGAAATTCCTGCCCGTTTGAGAACATCACAAAGAACATCCCTAACCAAATCATGCATGTATTTAAACCCGGGTAACTCTTTGCAATGGACCGCGTGCTCGCCAAAAGAATCCAAATAAGCCTTGCGGCAAACTGGGCAGGGTTCATCAGTCATAAACAAGGGGATCATTAGCCGACACTTGAGGATAGCCCGGTACTCCACAGCCGACATATGCTGGCCCAGTCCTTCAATGGGGATAACTGTTAGAAAATCTTGAGCCCGAGGAGCCCGGAGACATTCAAACACCGCTTTTTTGCGAGATGATAAATCAAACTTTACTCCCAAATTCTGAACGATTCTGCTAAATAAGGCATTCGCCAAAGCATGTTGGGCTTTAGGGGGGCGGTGTCCTTATTAGAGAAACCACTAAGATCGAAATCCGGAAGGGACATGCACAAGTGATCCATCGCACACCCATAATCAGAGTCTAACCCATCAATATCACAACCCCGAAGAATGTGGTCTTGTAAACTCCAAGATTGTGTCCTCGAGGCCACAAATGCATAAGCAGATACATCCTGAGCCGCACATAAGCCCAAATCCCCAAAACGGGTTGGAAGTGATGCCAACCTCCATTGAAAATCCCCAAAAAAAGCACCACCACAAACCACAATATCCTCGATTGCACCACGGAGGCCCTTGTCAAAAATTGAAACAACTTCCCCCACATACATAGGCTGGCATGTTCTAAGGACGAATAATAGCTTTGCAACTCCCATACACGAGCGGAGCAAAAGGAGCTCGCATTGAGGGTCCCGCAAACGTTGGAGACAGCTCATCAGTTCCACCGCACAAGAAGCCCTTTTCACAGCCAAATTACTGATGAACCCTGCATCTCTGCTAACGGCGCCCCCAAGGAGTTTCACACCCAGCACTGGCCTTACAATCTCACAAGGGAACAATCCATATTGTACCTTCACCCCATTGCACGACGGCCAAAAAACTTCAGTTTTCTTGACGTTAAGTTCAAGGACTAAACAGGGCCCCTCCGACCTGATAATAGCTAGGGCTTTAGCCACCTCTTTAGAGTCTCCGATAATCGTACCATAGTCTAGGTACCAAGCATGGAAGAGAAGCTTGCAGCAATCCCTGATCTAATGAACCAGCGGATGCAAAACTAAGGCAAAAAGGAGAGGCCCCAAAGGGTACCCCTGTTGAACCCCAGTGGTGGACCAAATATGGTCATCACCCACATATAACCTAGCTGGCTGCCTATATAAAAAATCCACCCATAGCGAAATGGACGGGCATCGGGTCCGAACCTCTTGCAGGAGGGCAGTCCTATCCCCTAAGTTGAAAGCATTGGAGAAATCGACGGTAAGCATAGCCAACGATCCATCCGAGTGAAACTAATTTAAAAATCTGTTCACGCTATGGAGCACAGCCTCTGCCCCATTGGGAACTCCCACCCCAAATTGAAAGTCACACAGATATTTAGCCATCTCCTTCCCAACACCCCTCATGGCCACCTTAGAGACCAATCTCCTCCAGATCGCACCTACAACAATAGGTCTAATCTCGTTGTCCGGTTTGAGCAGCGGTGTGAGAGGGGCCGAGGCAACGAACTCCGCCAATCCCCTAAGGCATCTCCCCCCGAAACATAAATTAACCACCACAGAAATAACCCTGAGCAATTCAACGGCGATCGTAGACCCCTCTCCACAAAGAGCATCCAAAATATGTTGGGCTCTCAATCCGTCCCTCCCATAAGAGGTCCCTTTGGGGAAAGCTTTAATGCATTCAAGCACGCCATCATCATCCACAATAAGAGGAGGCTCAGAAAGTAAGGAAACATACATAACCAGAGGGGGTAGGATGGGATGCTTTGCCACCAACACTTTCATAGTATCATTACCGAAAGGTGCAACCCCTGAAAAGCATAATACTTTGACCGCAGCAGTGAAATGCCCATCAGCAACTTTCCGCAAACATTGTTTAACATTGTTGCACGCCATAGAATTATCGGACCCAGGGACAAGCTCTACATGACACGTGGTCGGCCCCAAAGGTTGGGCAAAAAGCGATAGGATGAGCTTCTCGAAACCATCCCCATCACGCCAAGCTGCCAACGACCGTTGAATACTATGACATTGCAAAGACTTCCTATTACCAGACCTGCGCTCCTGACGGTTAGAAGGCCTGAAAACTCGCAACGTGCAACGCTGTAAAACCAAAAGTCTCACCCATGCCTCAACAGAGTCTGGCATAGCCGCCACTTTACCGAGGGCAGCAGTTAATGCCTGGGCAAACGCCATCCAACAATTATGAGGGATGCTCTTAACAGTCGTGATAGGAAGAGAGAAAACGCGTTCAAGGAGAACCTCGTCCACAACCACCCCTCCCAAAGGAACAACTTCCCTCTCAACATTCGGCTTCGGAATCCCCACTATAAACTCCTCTGCATATCCCGCAACCCGTTTGAAACGGGCTATCCCATCCACATGGTGGCATGCCCGACTGAGAGCATGTAGGCACATACACACCCCGCACAGCCACTGGCCTGAGACCTTTAAAGCCTCACCAACCGAAACAAACAAATCATAATACGTGGAGACCGCTTCCCGCAAGGTCCCTTTCCGATCGTCCGATGACAAATGGAGCCGCTTGATATGTGCAACCAACCGAGGAAACCCCTTGGATCCTGACGTTCCATCCGGGCAGCAATGGAAACCTTTAAATGGACACAACCAAACACCTACCTCCGATGGAGGAACCACCATGTCATCCCGAATTCCAGACATAACAATAGCTCCTGACAAAACCCCCGACCAATGAAACCAAACCAAAATCAGACCACAAACCCTAAAAACACTCACTAGCAAGGTAAATATAAACCTCACCACCAAACCACAACCCTAACCCCCCTCCCCCTCCACCCATCCGATTCGGGGAGACTACATGTTGGACACTACATAACAAAATTCAAAATCAGGTCAAATCGAAAGTTCACCTTCAAAGTTGGAGAAGAAAGGTCGCCGAACAGGAAGTCCGCCTTCAAAGAGAGAGGTTCAATAAACCCTTACATACCAAGAATGTCGATGAGAGGTTCAATACCAAGAATGCCGAGAGAGGTTCAATAAACCCTTACAACCAAAATAATATGTTGTGATGATTTCCTCTGTTGTTTCGCATCTAATTCCAATATCAGATTAAACCCAAAATTGTGATAATATCCAATAAACCATTCTTTCAGACATTTAAACAAACAGTTGGTGTTCTCCCTTCTTCTCTAATACAAACAACAAATTGACATATATTTACTGTTGACAGCAACCATTCATTTATATCCTCCCCAGGAGGAAGTGTCACAGCCTCTCTCAGATTTCCACTACCCAAAGTAGCATAAATGCGTTGATTTAGTTGTGCCCTTTACGAAGGCGCGCTCTTTATTAGACTAAATGTCGTCCGGTTCCTCAATGATTTGGGGGTTTTGGAGTTGAAAGGATTCAACCCCAAATAACAAAATCCAGGGATCTTAATCATCAATCTCCATCAAGTTTACTTTCAAATCCTGTTCCATTTAACCTTCAGATCCTTCGACACTAGTCTCAAAATTGCACTTAGAAACAACATAGATCAGCCATCAAATAGCAAATGCATCAAACTGTTAAAGGCCAACCCAGAATGGATCAAATGAAATAAAACTCAGTTTATTACATAAGATAACCATGCTTCATTTATCCATCGGTCACATTAAAGAAATTACTCGGTTCATTATAATAAGGAACCATACTTCATTACACTTCATTACACTTATAGTACCCATTACATAGACATAAAACAAGCTGTTTTTGTCCTTTTATATATATATATATATATATATATATATATATATATATATATGCTTAAGAGTTTCATCTCGAAACTCTATAAAATTTTTGCCCTTTAAAGGCAATATATGTATAAACCAACGTTTACTAGAACTAGATCGGAAATCAAACCAGTAACCTTACCAGTCTTATGGTCGGATCGGATTTAAGAAACCAGTTAACGTCATAAATGTTATAAAAAGTTACAATATATATATACACACACATGAGAAAGTTCTTTGAGGAATCATAAAAAATAGGGAATCGATGGACACCCTCACAAAAAACCTAAACCCTCCCGCACCTCCACCTAAAATGGGGAACCACAAAAAAGGATGATGATTTGATAAATAAAGTAGATGAAAAATCTCCTTTAATACTTTATGGGACAAGGAAAAACGCCCTCCTACCATGAACATTGAAAAATAGAGGCATATACATTGAGGTTTTCATAATCAAAGAAATGAATGGATAGAGCTTAGACTTTGCATGTCAAGTTGTTTCTCTATCAACTAAAAAGAAACCCCATTTTAACGCCCTTTAGAATGAAAGAAAAGCACATTAAAAGCAGAGAACAACACTTGTGTCTTTTCCCTTTCTTAATTAATTATTGACTTACCCTCTCACTTCGATCTTTTGTCCTTTTCTTTTCTAAAAGTTCACCCACACTTATATTTCAAAATGTTAGGGTTCATCATGAGTATGTTAAGGAGATGTCTTGTATGAATTTTGTGAGCTAATGAACCTAAATACTAAAGCATGTTTAAATAGGAAAAAGTAGACGGTGAAATGGTGTTTATGGGTGAGTAGAATAGGAGTTGTAAAAGCAAGGGGACATAGAATGTGTTGGCTCACATGCACATCACCTTCTTTTTCTTCACTACTGTTTTTGGGAGATATCATAAACCTAAAGAAAAAGAAAAGCGTGCAATAATGCAAATGCTACTACTAAATCACTCATCATCATCATCAGGACTGCAAATCCTTATGCTGCAACTCTTTTAGGGTTCCTTTTTTCTTATCCAATACCACGCATCATGACGTTGTACGATCAACATTAGGGTTGGATCCATGCATCAGCATGACGCCATCACACAACATCTAATTTAACTAATATATGCTTGTATATTTGTTAGCTTGAAACTGACTCATGCTAGTTTTAATCTCTCAACAACGTTCCATTAGCTTATGTCAAAAGGCAGTGCCGAAACTAACCATGGATAAGGTGGCGACAATGTTAGGAGAGCCTAGGGCATGATAAAAGAAAAGAGCTCACGAGAAGAAAAAATGATGACTCATAAAGAAAATTATAGAATCACCATGAATTAAAAGAGAGGCTCACGAGAAGGGAATCAGACGACAATGTTAGGAGAGCCTAGGGCACGGTATTCCGTATTCTAGAGAGGCAAGCAGAACTGAAAGTTTATCTTTATATATTTATCGACATTTCATATATATATATTTATTGCTATTTTGATGACATATTTGCTAATAAATTAACAACTCAAACAGAAAGAAAAAGATGCGGCAAACACAACAATTGATCAATCAACACTTTTCTAATTGATTAATTCGTGAAAACAAGAACAAAAAGAACGGTTCTTTTCTAAACCTAAACCTGCGATTAAATAGCTAGCCTAAAACCCACGTAAATAAAAGCTAAAGACTAGGAATAATAACTCATGATCTGGCCCATTACTTTGATTATAATAAAAACATAAAATAACCTAAATAAACTTCTGACCAAAGACCCATTAACATGTGACCCGCTCACCTGTGACTCGTGAACAAACTGATTAGCCCAACACAAAATGACGTTTGGTTCGTGTAATGTTTTGAAAAATGGAATTTAAAAGAGTTGTTTGAAAATCCGTAACATGTTTGTTGATACATTTATTAATGGTTTTGGAATTAAAATTACCTAAAATAACAAAACTACCTTTAAAGTTAACAAAATATAAAACAAAGATTCAACGTCCATTATCTTTAAAAAGGTGTTTTTAAAAGGTGTTTTTAAAAAACAAAAAAGGCTAGGGTTGCTATGTAAATTAAAAAAAATCATGATGAGATTTCTTTTAAAATGAAGATTCTGAATTCAATCAAATTAACAATTTGGATGAAATTAATTCTATTTTCTTCTATTAGTTAACTAAACATACAAAGAAAAAAATTTAAATTCCAATTGAGTTGAATTCATACCAATCAAACTGGCCTTAAAATCATGACCGCGATCCAACTTGAGTAGAAATATACTTAAGTATTGATCCTTTTTGTTTCTATGCAAAATTTCTATACTTTTCACGAGATTTTTTTTTCAGTGACAAATAAAGGAAATTTATAGAAAGAATAGAACTAATGAGAAGCTAATAACGAGTAACGACAACATTCATGGGCCCATCACTATCTTAAGAAGACACTTTACGGGCTGTAACAACAGTTCTCAACTAACATAATCTTTGCAAAGCCTATTATGCGTATCCAAGTAAATGATACAACTTAAACGTCGTGAAAGATGCCGATCATTATAAAACCACTTTTTTTCTTGGTTTTATTGGTAAACGACATACTTCTAAGAGAAGCTTAAAAAAGACTACTGGCCCCCACGTTTTTAATTATTTGAATCTAAGAACTTAATAATTTTACTCCAAACGCACTACTTATTTTTCTTGTACTTCTCCTCAATCGAAGGGATTCTATCAATTTACATTCGTGATGAGATTATCATGGAAACTAGATCGAAAGAAGATTTCTCAACTTTGACAACAAGGTCCCACCCTTGAGAAATTATTTTATTAAAGTTTTTTGAAAATGTACATCACTCTTACAAACTTATCATTATATCTAATAAATTTTAAAAGAATTATTTTATTTAACAAATTTGAACTGTGTCACTATTTGATGAAAAGATAATTCGTTAAACATATTATTGGTGTTTTTCTTTTAAATCTTAAACTAGTTTTCTAATTAAAATGAAAATATAAGAAACCGTCACTTCATCATACTTGTTCACGTCAACGCATTATCAATGGTATTAATTGGAAGTGTCGGTGCATCACCATCTTTCATAATGATAAAACCCCTTAATTTGGTAAAATTCACTCTTACCCTCCCTTAAGTTTTTAAAATTTTAATTTTACTCCTCTTGTTATATAAAATATGATTTTTCTTTAATAATATTCATTTGTTTATTTTTTTTCCTTAACGTCCTGGTATAAGTTGTTTTAAAAATTGATTCGTATTCAAAATAAAGTATTGTTTAGGTATAATGGGTTATATCGACTGACAGTGACGTGTTGGTACTGTGAATAATGTGACAGGCACCGACTGAAATACATCGATATTGGTATATAACTGTCTTTTATCTATGTTTTGATCTCCACAACCGACTCGTCATAACTATATATATTTCTTTTATGTATTTAGCCATGTTTCTTTATGTGCTTAGCCACGTTATATCATATTCTCAACTATTTAAGGTCCGTCTTCCGTCGCGAAGCATAGAGCAACATTTCTAGTTTTTATTATTTTACAATTTAATTTTAGGATTAGAATTATTATTACTAATCTTACTACTCTAATAAATGAAAATCTCTTCAGGACACGTGTCACTCTCTGGTTACTTCTCATCTTTATTTCCCGCCTCTTTCTCTTATTAAATATTAGATTTTCTATTTCTCTCTCCTATTAAATAATAATCTTTATATTAATAAATCTAATTACGAACACTTATTATTTAATTATAAGTAGTTATTATATCATCAATCAAATGAACTTAATATGAATTAACATTTATCAATTAAATTAAAAATTAACACTCAGTTGAAAAAATATTTTAAAAACTAACTTAACAAACCTTATAACTGTTACGACAAATTACATTTTCTAAAAACATATTTTGACAAATGTGTTTGTTAACAAATTACATTATATTTTATTCAACCAATGTAATATATTGGTTTATTCAACCCGTGTATTACACGGGTTTTTAAAAATGTAAAATTTTTATTACTAAATATATAACATTTTATTTATTTAATCCGTATAATACACGTGATTTTAACCTAGTATTATAATAATGCCCAATCTTTTTTGTCATATGAGATGGATTATTTACATTAATTTTGTTTTCTATCTCGCCATTTTCTTGTGCTACAAAGGCTTGTGAGCAAAATTTTTACTTTTTAACATTATTCTACTACTATTATTTATTTTAACCCCCCATCCCCACCCTAGAGGTGCACAAAAGAACCGGAACCGGAACCGATCCGATGGATTATCCGAAACCGGATCCGGTGAGAACCGGTTTTTTTAGAACCGGTCCGGATATTATGAGAACCGCCGGTTCCGGGACCGGTTCTGGGTTTTTTGACGGACCGGTTAAAAATCGGATAAAAATCGGATTTTTTGGAACCGGTTTTTTTCGGACATTTTGGAACCGGTTCTAGCCGTTGGGGTTAAAAAAAAAACGGCTATATAGCCGTTTTATGGCCGTTTTTTTTGTTTTTTTTTTTGTTTTTAAGGATTGAAATTTAGTATAAATAGGTATTGGGTGTTTGTGTTAGTTCACCACAACATTCTAGCTCTCAAAACTCAAAAACGCTCTCAAAACGCAAAAAAACGCTCACGTTAAGCAAAAAAAAAAACGCTCTCATGGCTTCCGCTTCCGCAAGCACTCAAAATTCGGTTGGTGGTTCTACTAGCGATGTTACGGTTGTGTCAATACTTCCTTGCTCCCGAAACCAAGAAATATGGGCTTATTTCGATTTATGCGAAATGTCGAACGGCTCGCAAAAGGCTCGTTGCAAACGTTGTGGTAAACTTTTGGCTGCGGCGGGAAATAGCAGTTTAAGGAAACATATTGCTAGTCACGCAAGACACACTCAAGAAGGTGAAAATCAAACTCAAATTGATAGGGATGGAGGAGTTTGACAATACAATGTCGAAAGTGTTCGTGAGAGAATGGCACATTTCGTCATTCAAGAAGGCTTGCCTTTTGATCATTTTGATAATCCGCGCTTGACGAGGATGATACAAGAGACGCTTCAACCGAATTACACAAATGTAAGTCGTTCTACTTTGAGAAGAGATTGTTTAAAAATGTGGAAAAGAGCCAAAAAAGAATTAATTTTAGGTTTTGAAAAATTAAATACCGGCATTAACTTAACAACGGACGTTTGGTCCGCTCCACATGGTTTACCCGAATCGTACCTTTGCGTTACCGCACATTGGGTTCAACCGGAGTCGTGGCAAATGATGAAGCGTACGATTGCGTTTGATTATTTTGGATATCCACATACCGGTGAAAACTTATTTTATATTTTAGACTCGGTAATTCAAACTTATAAAATTCAACCGAAAATATTTTCAATATCTTTTGATAACGCTTCAAATAACACAAACGATGTCGAAAAATTAAAAATAAAATATGAACCGCCTTGTAACGGTGTTTTTTTTCATAGTCGATGTGTTGCACACATCATTAACTTGGTTGTGCAAGACGGTCTAAACGTCCAAGAAATAAGAGACGTAAAAGAAAATTTTAAAGTGATGTTACGTGAAGTTTTTAGCACAAGCAAAAAAAGATATATAAACTATAGAAACTTGTGCCAACAAACGGATTTCATCTTTTTAGGTCCGAATTGGGACGTACCTACTAGATGGAACTCGACTTGGAAAATGTTTGAATCGGCCTTAAGGCAAAGAATTACTTTAAAACATTTCCATGATGAACTTGTGCAAAAGAAACGTTGTTTACAAAAATTTGATAATATAAGTTGGGATATGATCGAGAAACTAAGATCCGAAGAGTTTGAAAACTTTGATATCTTGAGTTGGTGGCAAGGAAGGGAATCCCAATATCCCGTTCTAGCCGCAATGGCCCGTGACCTACTAACCGTCCAAGCTTCCACGGTAGCTTCGGAATCCGCTTTTTCTCTTAGTGGCAGGGTTTTATCTATTCGAAGAACGAGGCTTACACCGGAATCTATGGAGATGTGTATTTGCTTGAAGGACCATTTGGATGCCGCCGAACGTGTACAACATGTTGCAAAACTAGAAGGCGAGCTTGACGTTGAACAAGAAATACATGAATTCGAAGTAGAACATGGGGCGGCGACTCCACTTTCGGACGAAGAACAAGTTTACGATGAAGCCCAACGTATCTCAAGCGAAGAAGAATGAAAACCGATGTTACAAAGACTACGACGAAGAATATTGAAAACATAATAAATAATTAATGCTTTGTGATTCAATTATGTTTTTTGTATTTTTTTTGTACGAACTATTGTTAAATAACTTAAAAAAATCTACAAAATAAATAAAACATGTATTTTATAGTGTATCTTTGTTAATTTTTAATTTTTTTTTTTTTCGGAACCGGTGGAACCGGTTTTTTTTAACCGGTCCGGTTCTAAATATCCGAACCGGTCCCAATAGGTTCCAAGTCTCCACACCCGGAACCGGATCCGAACCGGAACCGGTTCTAATGGATCCGGTTATTGACCAACTTTGACGGAACCGGTCCGGATCCGAACCGGATCCGGTTCAAAAAAAAAACCGATTTGTGCACCTCTACCCCACCCCCTCCCCCTCTCTCACTCCCCCAAATCGCTAGTCGCTAGGCCCAATAACATTAATGGACCGGCCCTGAACACACCTTTTAATGCATTTTCATATCCCTCCCCCCCTCTTCCACTTCTCTCACTCCCCCAATCGCTAGCCGCTTGGCCCAATAACACTAATGGGCTGGCCCTGAACACACCTCTAATGCATTTTGATATACCGTTGTAATTAACATTATATCAAAATATTAATAAAACATCATTTTAGACAAATATCAAATAACTAATATCAATTTAGATAAAATAAAATTGTTAGATTTTCAGATACTTTTATTAGAAAAGAAAAACTAAAGTATGGTAAATATAGTTAAAAATTTGATGAAATCATTATGTTTTTTTTAATTAAATCAGAACTCTTTCTTGTCCAATTTTCTTTTTAAACGTTTTTACCTATTTAATAATTCTAATTTACATGCTTGAATTCAAAATAAATGTTATATAAAACTAGTAATATTTATTTAGGTTCATAATTAAGGTGTTCGTTGGAGAAGCTATCATTTGTAGATATTTAAAGATAACCAAAAAGTAATATATTTTTGAAATCTTAAATCCCACGTTGATATGGAAAGGTAGCACAGATGAAGCTTTGTTTTCATCTGCACACGTGTGTCTAAAACTGGGGTGGACCATGTAAGATGCAACACCTTTCCTTTAACTCCACTGGTGTTTCAAATTGGTAAGTTCACAAAGCCAGATTGGTAGCACCAACTACTAATGTATTAGCCACAAATCCAGCACCGACACTAGCCACCAGCGGTCAACTACTATACCTCACCACCTGCCAGACACTTTGAAAGATTAAAGTATCTTTAATCATACAAGTGGTGAAATTACTTCCACCACCACAAAAGCGATCGAGGATGGTGGAAGCAAGTAATCATTTATCATTAATACATGCAGTAATAAACAGAATGATTCTTTACATTTTCAGTTTAAAGAAATTCATACAAAAACTTCACTTCAATTTAAAGGAGGGTTCTTTCTGAGTTAGATTCCTGAAAAGTGAAAGTTAAGCAGTCAAAATTCATTCTGTAAATATTGAGAATATATATATATAGTGAGCTTATAATTATCAATTGCATGACAGCATACACCTTATAATCTAGGGCCTACCCTAAAAGTTACCAACTTTAATCTCTTTTTACTTTGCATGTTAGATTTCATGATCTACAAAGTGGTGAAAATGGTGTACAACAAGCTGGTTCACCTCTTGAATTGATGATAATCAAACTAATTCTACACTTGAATAAAGCTAGACATACAAAGTGGAAGTTAGCCTTAAAAAAGCTCATTAGATTTAGTCCCCACAACTCACTTCAAAGAAGATGAAGCAGCTTTCCAGAAGAGAAGGAGTAGGGTATACATGTTTTAGTAATGATTGAACTCAAGCAAATCCATCACAGTTCTTCACCAGGGCCGTCCCTAAGATTTCGGATGCCCTGTACAACTTAAAAAATTGGGCCCCAAAAATCTAAAATATAAAGCTATATTATCTTCATGAATAATAATTGTTTTAATCTGCATATGTCCTCAATGTGGCTAGGATGAGGAGTTCTATGTATGATTAATGACTGTATATTCGATCTTTACGAGTTTACGTACACTAAACAAAAGGTATGTATGCATAGCATTTTTGTTAATTTGGAACTTCTTACGTCTACATCTAGATCTAAACAACATGTAGCTTTACAATTATTAATAAGTTGAAAGTAGTGGAATGCTAGCTTTTAGATTAAGGATTAAAGCATTGACGAGATAGAGACTTGTTAAGAGGTGGGACGTGGAGGTGGAGGTGGTGGAAGTGGAGAAGAAATAATTAACCAATATTGGAATGGATTAATACATAAAGTAGAGTAATCATGACGAAACATATTTGCTTTCCTCTTTGTCATTACTTTGTATGGCATGATTAGAAAAAAAGTTGATCAATCGTAAAATGAATCCCACCGTCCTTGAGCAAAAGCAGACTCTTCGACCCCCCCCCCCCACTCAACCAAACCATACACGTACACATTCTTAACAACCACTAGCTAGCCTGGTCTAGTGGTAAAGGTGAATGTCATTCATTCAAGTCGTGTTAGGTTCCGGTCTCACTTGAGACGTGGACTTAAGTAATATAAAAAAATTAGTCGTTAAACTATTATTAGTCCATTTCTTAATACTAGCTTGAATCATAAATATTTACCTCACAATAACTATTGCATAACTTTCTTCAAGCAATCACCTAAGTTTTAAAAAGATATTGCTTTTATATTTTTTTTTTGAAGGCAAATTTCTTAATTCCTGTTGAGAGTGAGACTTGAACCCATGACCTCTCCAAACCTTAGTATTCCTTAGAGGATTTTCCTCTATCATTTGTGATTGGATATTCGGTTCATGCCGTTTGATAAATATATAGGGACTAGGTTTGGTGGACTGATCATGAGATCAAACTGGGCCTTGTATTAGAAAGGCCTGAGGTCCAAATGAGAAGAGGAATTTAGGGGATTGCGAACCAGAATTGGTGAATTACTTTAACAAGCCTTTAGAGTTATTTTTCTTAGTCTTGCTCTTGCGGCACAAATGATGAATTTAACGAATTATGTTAAAGTAAATTGTGATTAGGACAAAATCCACAGCCGTAATGTTGTCAACCGTGTTGTTTTGAAAGCCCATACATTTTCCGATCACACTTGTTCAAAGAGACCTCTCCACCGACCACGAAAACAAAGCCACCACCAAACAAATAGAATCCAAATCCACTTGCTTTGACAGATCCTTTATGTCCGCTTTTCACGCACGTACGCTGGTATGCTCTTATCACTAAACAAGCCGATCAAAGGTTCTTTGATCACTTCTAACAACCTCGGAACACCAATGTTTATCACTGGTCACCCACATCGGCGTAAACGGTACTCCCTGTTGACCCGAAACACTTTACCCATGATGTTGGTTTTTCTGCTGTTGTGTTTGCCCTACAACCAAGGGCTACACCCTTTTCCCGAAACCAACCCTCGAAACAGCTCTACCATCTTCACCCGCTCTGATACCAATTGTTGGTAAAAGCTTCTTGAGACACATTCAAAACGCACACAAACTCATGTACATGAGATTGAAGAATTCTAACCTGTTTCTCATATAGCAACTTCAAAACAAACATGTCTTACATTTATAGATTCATAAGACTATTGAGCTACTAACAAAACTTAATACTTAGAAGTTATTTGACTCTTGATCGAGCTACTACAAGATTAATGGTAGTAATTGCAAAAATGTAACCTTTGATTTTCCCTTCATGCAACTCGTCTAACCTGTGAAGCTCCATTTCTTTAAAGTGATGACCCGGTGAACTAACCCGTCACTATTAAAATTTCACACGGAATCAAACCACACATGTTCAACTCTTAATATGTGATCACACACAGCTAGCTCCAAAACTAATACGATACTATTTCATCACCTATTCAGCCCTCCGGTTCAGCTGTGAATCAATGAGCATGTGACCCGCTGACCTGTGAACTAATCCGCAAACAAACTGATTAATCCAACATTCACCCCCTTAATCGATTGTTCAAATCACTTGCTCATCGCAGCTTTCCCATCACAACTTTCACCTCGACTTCTCTCGTGTTAAACCTTGGTGATCAAGAACACACACACAAACTTGAACAAACTTGTTCGACTCTTTTCTATTAATTGAAAGGGATTACAAAATACATGTTAAGATCCAGATTAAATACTAAAACTAATCTTGCAGCCTAAGTAAAGGAAACATAATCCTATACTAACACTTACGACTAACAAACAAACATTCAAAATTCAAATTACTAAACTTAATATAACTAGACACAAATAATCCTTATACTTTTGATCTTATTCGAGTTGATATTGATTCGTCTTTCACACTCCCTCTCAATACCAACCTCCATTGTTCCACCAAGGCCTTTCAAACCTCGTAACACTCGCTTCTCTTTGAGCTTGATACACACTCCTTCTTGAACCGAACTTCTTCACACCGATAAACCCGTTGCAATGTAAGACAGAGCTTTCTCCTCGCAAAAGTTATCCAATGCGGTTTCTCTCTCGTCTTGTTCTTTCCAGCGATCAGCCTGACTTCTTGATAGGTTTCTGGTTCTTCATCAATCGGAATTCATTGCTCCTGATTTGATTGGAAACTGGATTCTTTGATCGAAAACTAGACATTGTGATGGGAAACTGGTTTTGTAACTGCGATCAAAACTTACCACATGCGATCCGGACTTTCACGGTCATAAAAATCCTCTAGACCTTACCTCATGCGATCACTAGATATCGATCTTCCAACTCTGATAAATAGTCGAGTCTCCCTAATTGGGTCTTCTTCTAGACGAACTGAGTTATTTTCTTCTGATCACGGTGCAGACACCCAGACGAACTGGGTTCTTTTCTTATGATCACTCTGCAAATAAATCGTCGAGTCGCCCTAATTGGTCACCACCGCTTTCCCAACGGTACTCCCCGTGACACCCGCTGACTCGAACTACCATTCGCCGTTTGTATCAAGAAACACAATCAATCTCTGTTGTCGTAACTTGTTGATAACTCAAGGACTTAAACTTATGTTGATACACAAAAGTAGATATCACAAATTAAAATATGCTGACAGCCTTCAAGAGAACCAATCGAATTACACCACAAGTCCTTGAAGTCTTCTAGACTTTATTTATTTAATGTTAAATGAATAAAGTGATTCCACACATATCATATAAAACCTTCTTTGGTACTAGTGAGTAACTCTTGATCAACAACCACAAAACACATCACGTGAAGATCAGAACCACACTTAAAGCATAAGTTCTTATGCACGAAAACCGAGGAAGCCAGTAAGTAACCCTTCCTCAAAACTAATCTGCAACTTCAAAACTTCCTTCTTTAATCGGCTAATTCTGGTTCAAAATCGAGAGCAACAACACCGCAAGAAAGCAATTTGATCGGGCCTCCATCTTTTTACTTTGCCGACGATTGACGCTGACTAAAGCTGATCGGCGGTTGCTAGTTTCGATTTGTCGGCTGAAACAACCCAAACAACAACGGTCGAACCAATTTCCTTGTTCAATCATGAATCAAAACTGGCGACGTGAACCTTGAACGCAAACACAACTGCGTATGCCGACAGTTCTCTAGGTTGCGTCTCGAGCCCTTCTTTCACGCCTGCCCTCCACCGACCAACACACTCGTCTGCGGAGGCTGCTACCCTAATCTCGGAAGTCGACTCTCAAACCCACGATACGAGCCCTAGGCTCTGATACCACTTGTTAAACCTTGGTGATCAAGAACACACACACAAACTTGAACAAACTTGTTCGACTCTTTTCTATTAATTGAAAGGGATTACAAAATACATGTTAAGATCCAGATTAAATACTAAAACTAATCTTGCAGACTAAGTAAAGGAAACATAATCCTATACTAACACTTATGACTAACAAACAAACATTCAAAATTCAAATTACTAAACTTAATATAACTAGACACAAATAATCCTTAAACTTTTGATCTTATTCGAGTTGATATTGATTCGTCTTTCACATCTCGGACACCCAACCTCCACATCGGTCACATCCAAAGTCCTTACCACACGTGCAACATCTAACATGGTTCGTAATCCGGTCCGATCAGTAGACCGATAAGACATACGGTTTGTTGTTCGGTCTGACATTGGTATTAGATTTATTCGTATGTGAATATTTATTTACATCTATGTCACCTATGTATATTACACAGGTTTCTTCACTTCATTATCATGTCCGGTGTTTTTCACCTTCATATAAATATAAGATGGATGACCTAACGTGTGAAGTCTCATAAAATTTATGGTATCATCAAAAGTTGATCAAATAAACCTTTAACAGATTCAAACAAAACCCAACTGTTTAGAAAGAAAAATAAAAGAGAGAAGAAGCCTAGTTACTCCATTTGCACAATTTGGTATTTTGCAACTTTAAGTGATCGAGGAGATAGCGAAGGGGACCATATATATTCGTAGTGAATATTGATTTCCTCTCTCACCTACCTGTTCCCGATTAGTAACAGACATAGAACGGAGAGAATTCTAGAACAATTATGTTGCAACTTTGCTCAGAAGCATTGATAGCTCCGTTTCCATTTTTATTTTTATTTTTTTTATAAAAAAAACTTATTTAAAACCCGTGTAATACGCACGTGGTGAAAAATATCAATACATAAAATTTTTAAATTTTTATATATATATTTTACAGATTTAAAAATGTATTACGTATACTAACGATAAAAAACAAAATTCAAAATATGTAAAAATTAATATATAATTGGGTTTCGAAAATACGTTAAATACTATTTAATTTAATTTGACTTTCATTTGCAATTGATTGAAAATAAAAGTTACATAATTAGATTTCAAAGTTTTTATAATAAGGGATAATTTAAAATAAATATGTTTTATTAGTATAATTAGTATTTTTTTAATATATTATCATTAAAAGATGGATATGTATTTAATAAAAGAGAGCCGGGAAAAAATGATGAGCTTGAATATGAAGACGACACGTAAATGAAAAAACATTTATTTATTATATAGATTAGATATTATAATTTGTACCATTAGAAACTTCTGCTAAATAGCGACACCAAGTTTTTCATTGTCGCAGTTTGGACAATTAATTAACGACAGCTGTACCATTTTTTTGTCACAATACACCGCTAAATTTTCGACTTGCTAAGTCATGTCGCTACTTAGCGACCTCCTAGCAAACGTCGCAATCGCATCACCAATTGTCGCTGGTCATGTCATCAATTGTCGCTAGCTGTTCTAAATTTTTTTTTTAAGTAACTAGACCAAATTGTTGGTTCTCGTAGCATTAAAGATAGTAATGTTGCTATTAAAATTCCAGACAGAATCAAATGTGTTGTGGTGATGAATAATTAGAGTTATTCACGGGAAACAAGACGGGCTCAATAAATCAAACCGACCTAACACCTCAAAGCTAGGCCCATGGGAGCAAACCATATATAAACCTTCAATCCACCTTCTCCAAACAAAATATTGATCTACACTCCTTTAAAAAGATATCGAACTGAAACATAACTAAGCTTTTGATCTACCTACTCAAAGTATCATCATTCTAGAAAGAGTAAAGTGCAATTTGCACCCATGTGGTTTAGCATCGCTGACACTTTTCAACCCTCTTTTAAACTAATTGCAATTTGCCCCCCTGTGGTAAGTTTTCTCTTTCTTATTGCGTCCTTCCGTCAGTAAACCTGTCCATTCAACCGTTAAGAAGAAGGGCAATTTCGTACATTTGACCCAAAGTCCTTTGTATATGTTTTTTGAAACCCTAACTCACCCATCTACAAACGTTTGCGCCCCTGTGGTTTTCAAGAATCATTCCTGAAGAAATTGTTCAAGAATCATCATTTGTTCGTTTATGAAGGATGCATGATGGTGATGAGGAGTTCGAGCCATACCCAAAATCACGTAAGTTTAATTTTATCTTCTTGATTATGTGTTTAAAAATTTATCCCTGATGAATTTTTTGTTGAAGTTTATATTGATTTAAGTTGATTTTCATAATTTTCTTTCAGTAGACACAAGAACCATGTTCACCTTGAAGGTTTTTCATGGGGGTCAGTTTTCGAACCATCCCGGTATATAATACGTAAATGGTAAGACAACATTCATTGATAATGTTGATATTGATGGTTTTGGAATGGGAATGTTGGAACAAATGGTTAAAGGCCTAGGATATCCTAGTCATATGGTTTTTTACTACCATTTTAAGGTACCTCGTGTGTGTTTGGATATTGGTCTTAAGTGTTTGAGTAATGACGGTGATTTTGAAAAGTTGTTTGCTCATGTACGAAGAGGAAATACAGTGATTGAAATATATGTTGAACATTGGAATTCCTTTTTATGTTATGGTATGTTGAACGTAGGTTCCTTTTTATGTTATGGTATGTGAAAAGATTATGTCAATTCTGTGATTAATAGGCAGGTCAATGAATAGTTAACATATTATGTCAATTCTGTGAACAAGTCGATATACAACAAAATAGTCAAATGCAGTAAAAAATGCATACCAATTCAAGTCAACTGTGATCATGCAGTCAAAATTGTGAATGCACTCAAAATTGTGCTCAAAACTTTGAATGCAGTCAAAACTGTGAATGCACTCAAAACTATGCTTAAAAATGTGAATGCAGTCAAAACTGTGATCATGCAGTCAAAACTGTGAATGCAGTCAAAACTGTGATCATGTATTCAAAATTGTGAATGCACTCAAAACTGTGCTCAAAACTGTGAATGCAGTCAAAACTGTGAATAAAACTGTGAATGCACTCAAAAATGTGATCATGCATTCAAAACTGTGCTCATGCAGGTCCAAGTTTCATAATTGGCTTGAACAGATTTGGGTCAAGTTTCAGAATTGGCAAATAAGCAGATTGGAAAATACTAGGTCATGGTCTGTTTATGCAGGTCATGGTCTGTTTATTAGGTCAAACTGTTTATTAGGTTCACCAAGTCAGTTGTGTAAGTGAACATTAGGGTCAGGGTATATGCAAGTCAACATTACAAGCCAACATTAGATTCCAAGTCAACATTGCAATACTGAATTGACCAAACAGTCATACATTAGAAATTACAAGTCAACCTTCATTACAAATAACAACACAAGTCAAACATTTGAAATTCCAAGTCAACATTACAAATAACAATACAATTCAAATACTAGGTCCAATGACAATCATCAAGTTCCCATTCTGAATCAGAATCATGCTCGTCTTCATATGGGTAATATCGCAGGAACTCCACCTGTTTTTCTGGACTGTGGTAATCCCAAGCCGTTTTCAATACATCAAGGTCATAGTCTTCATATGGATCATGATACTGAGGCTCTTTTTTTCCTGTTCATTTACTTCCTCGTACTCGGATCTTCTTGTTGACATTCAAAAGGTATGATTTCATAATCCCAAGCCATTTTCGATACATCGAGGTCGTAGTCTTCATATGGATCACGATACCGATGCTCTTCTTTTTCTAACACAGGTATGACTTCATCAACTCCAGAACAGTTACAAGATGACTACCAAATAACAAAATTAGATAAACAATAAAATGCAAATATTAAAATATAAATTATCAAATAAACTGAAACATTAAACGAAAAAATCAAAAATTTCTTACACAACACAAGAATCTTCGGCCAGGGTTTCATATGTTCTGAAAATACGATAGCATACTGCTGCCCCACAAGCGCATACCAAATCAGATACTTCGTACCTTTGTGACCTCGATTTCAAAGACGACGATGAAGAGTAATGGGACATTGTGGGCTGTTGGGGAAGATGAAAAGGACGAAAGAAGGAAGGGGGGAAGTTTAGACTAGTTGGGGAAGATGAAAATGACGAAAGAAAGGATGGGCATTTAGGGCTGTTGGGGAGGGTAAAACAGACATTTAACACACATATGGACGATTGAATGGACGGAAGAGTGACGGAGGGACGCAATAAGAAAGAGAAAACTTACCACAGGAGGGAAATTGCAATTAGTTTAAAAGAGGGTTGCAAAGTGTCAGCGGGGCTAAATCAAAGGGGTGCACATTACACTTTATTCTTCTAGAAATAAAAGGAACGATTTAGCTTTTGGATAATAAAATTATTGTCTGCCATAGCATATACACAATCATAAGTTTAATATATCTTCTATCACATGAATTGGGCTAAATAAAGACAGAACAAAATAAATGAGATCATATGATGCCACATATTTATAGAAAAAAATACGAGTATTTATCTTGTAATAGAAATCACGACATGTTTAAGTAGATGAATGGGATGTGGGGGAGGGAAGATAAGGTAGCGCAACAATGATAATGATAATGATAATGAAATGCTATATATGCCTATTTTATTATTAAAAATGTTAAAGAAAGAAAAGAGAAAAGAGTAAGAAAGTAAAAGAAGCCATCTAAACCCAACAACAATATCTCTCTTCTGGATTCTTTTTATCCGATCGAACCTCTTCATGCAGAGAACATGTCGATCTCTTTATACATGCATCTCTTGTTTGAATATATAACATATAATAAATACCAACATTATTCTTCCAATACGTCTTTAGTAATTCACCAAATATCATGTGTATACATACAATTAAATGTATCACTGAAATTTTAAATCTTTTAGTGTATTAAGGTTTTCTTGGGTGGTGGATGAATTGGTGTTTAGCTCAATGCATATATAGGGGAAATTAAGGATATGAGTGGAGTACAAAACCAAATGCATCTGTTTCTTTCTTTTATTCGTTTGGACAAAGAAAATCCTCACTGTCACCTTGCCAATCAAACTGATTATAACAACTGTAATGTATATGTACTTGCATATATATATTTGGTGAACTTCTCTTTGTTATATGTACTTGCGATTAAAGAATCAAAAGTTTATGACATCATCAAATCATGACTCATTTTAGTGCAATAGGTAAGTACTCTATAGCCAAAGAGTTTGTGGTGTAGTGGTTGAGATAAGACCTAAATTCCTAAGGGATCCGGGTTCGATCCCTGCCAGCATCTTTAATTTTAGCGGCATCGCAAATGAGGCCTAGCTAGCTCTTAGGCCCTTTCAGGATAACTAATTTTATCTTATATAAATAAATACATCCGCCTTGAAGGGCGTTCCCAACCATGATTATAATAAGACCCTTTCAGGATAACTAATTTTATCTTATATAAATAAATACATATATAATAAGTCAAGATAGTGTCCCCACTTCTGGATCAAGTGGGTTATCTCCACGTGTTAAAACCATCAATGAAAATATTCCGGCACCGGATTCAGTCACCGCCTAACGCCACCCTTAATTAGTTAATTTAAACACCTCTGACTACTCTCATATGATCAGTGGGCTCTTCCCAGCAAGATGGTTTACTTTTTCAACCTTATATATTATGATTAGCTAGGTTGTATATATATAGTTTAGTTAGTGCATATATATTATTAATAAAACTATATATATACTTGAAATAAAAAAATGTAATTTGTTCATGAACCAGCAACAGCGCTGGTCCTAGATCTAAGCCATTCAATTGTGGGGCTGCCTCCATCTGATCTTCTGACATCTGCTTTTGCATTATTTGGAGTTTTAATATGCATGGAATTTGTTGCTTTCTATATCTATGCAATCTTTTTCTGGAGGACAGGGTAACCTTATTCAAACTAGTTTCTTAATATATAATTTAGTAAACTTTTGTTTTCATATCTAAAATTATTTAGAGTAAACTGCCACCTTTTTATTCTTGAGGTTTACTGGTTTTAACAGTTTCAGTTCACCCTTAATACTATGGTTCTTTGACGTTTAAATTCTTAACACTTACCATTCCTACTCCTGACGTCCGTCCAAAGTGAGGGGTATTTTCGTCTTTTCCCCTCTTTTTTATTGAGTAAACTGCAGGGACGAAACAGTTAACCATAGCAAATCACATGGACGAAAACTTTAGTTTACTCAATCAAAAAAGAAGAGAAAAGATGAAAACTAACAGGACTTTGGACGGGCGTCAAGAGTAGAAATGGTAAGTGTTAAGAATTTAAACGTCAGGAACCCGGAGTGTTAAAAGTGCTCTAAAACTGTTAAGACTAGTAAACCTCATAAACGAAAACTGCAGTTTACTAAGAAAATTTAAATGAAAAGAATTCTAGTTTAATAAGACTGAAACGTATATAAATTAAACGTTGTAGATATTAGATAAGCTAAAATAAAATTCCTTTCTAGAGATAAAGCAGAGTTACTATTTTTTTCGAAAAGGTAAATTAAGAAAACTAGTAAGAACAACAAAACTTTAAATATTATTATGAATGTTGATGTTAATTTGTTAATTTAAATCAGAGTTGATATTTCTAAAGTATTATAAGAGCCACACTCTCGCTGTTTTGACAGGCGACCAATCTCGTGATGCCTTTTTGATAGACTATGACATGTTTAGGCATTTTCACCATCACATTTTCATGCTCAACATATAATATTTGTTAGTACTGAAACAAGAAAGAAAACATTGGGAATATTTTTTGGTTTTATTTAATTGTATATGAGTGTTTTACGATTATGTATTTATTGCCACAGCACACTTTTATTTGCATTTTGCACATACTATATATTTTCAACACGTGATCTGTAATTTTTGTTTGAGATTTACATGCATAATTAATTATAAATGGGTAAAAACTAACAGAATTTTACAAGTGTTGAGTTTGTTTTTTTGTTTTGTTTCATTTACTATTTAGAAACAATGTTATTGAACTTTATCCCAAAAATCTAAGTTAAACCAAAAAACATAAATTGTTATAAACTTTAAACATAAAAAATTATTTCGATAATTTTCTTTAAAAAACATAAACTGAAATTTAGTAAATACCTACTATTGTATTATATTAATATGCAATGAGCAAATTTGTTATTTATAATAATGTCAATTATCCTTGTCCAACGGATGAAAACATTGAATGATAGCATTGATTCGTGTATATGATATATTCATAAATAATTTTAACATATAAACTAGAAAATTCAATAATGGAGAACGATCGAGAAAATAAAGAAAAAAGGATAAGCCACCAACTTTGTAATCGGAATAGAATTTTAATTCTTTACACATATTTTATTTATTATTTCGTTTCCTTAAATTAAAAACCCAAACCTTATATAATAATACATATAAAATAATATCAACTTGTTATATATAGTCCTGTTGAATTGATAGGATGTTCTCACAACAAAACTGAACCCTAACTCTCTCTCTCTCTCTCTCTCTCTCAACATCTCTTTTCTCTCTCTGCAACATTCTGATACAACTCTCAGTTTATCTCGCTCTTCACTTTATTTCACTCATCAATCTGCCCCTACACCCGTTAGCGCCTTTTTAAGAGCACTAGGGTTACTATAAAAGGAAAGAATTACACTACAATGGATATTGAGTTTCTGAGGTCCATTTCTGAGGACCAAACGGACATGATGATGCTCATGCACCTCCAAAAGCTCCCTGATTTCTCTGGACTTTATGCCGATGATCACAACAACCCTTCAACCGACTTCACAGATCAAAGCAGCTCCACCAACCTCATGCACCCTAATAACATGACTTACAATTTGATGGAAGATTTGAACTTCATGAACCCTTCTCCCACCATTTCCTTCAATTCCCCCCCAGGTGGCGATCAAGGAGAGGTTGAGCAGAAGCGGAACTCGATGGCGGCGATGAGGGAGATGATATTTCGTATAGCGGCGATGCAACCGATTCACATTGATCCGGAATCCGTTAAGCCACCGAAGAGGAGGAATGTGAAGATATCGAAAGACCCGCAGAGTGTAGCGGCAAGGCATCGGAGGGAGAGGATTAGTGAGCGGATTAGGATACTTCAAAGACTTGTTCCGGGTGGTACAAAGATGGATACAGCTTCCATGCTTGATGAAGCCATTCATTATGTGAAGTTTTTGAAGAATCAAGTGCAGACACTGGAGAAAGCCGGCGAGTCGAATACGGCGACGGCGGCTGGGATTGGGTTTCCGGTGCCGATGTCAAGTGGGACTTACATTCCCATGGGGACATCTGCAAAGGCGCAAAATGTTCATCACTATTTAGGTGATTAATTATAGTATTACAACGTGTCTAGATAGCAATATCTCGTGTTTAAATAGAATTTATCTTGTTTTATTAAGCGTAAGAAAAAAACATAGTGACATGAAATGTTAGGAAATTAATGGAATCAATGCAAGTTGTACTATCGTTATAAAATAATCATTCTGATCTCTACAAAATGGCATCTGATTTTTAGATGTTCGATGGATAATATTATCAATCAAAAATTTAGAATTTCGAAGTTGAGACTCAATCTTGTGTGTTAGTGATATAAAATTAGATATTATTCAAAATTGTATTAACGAAAAAGAATATGATCGAGATGTTTTGCTTGTCGTGACTTTAAGAAGATGGCCGGCTAACGTGTTGTTGGATTGTTTCATATTTATTTACACGTGTTTTGTTATCATCATTAAAGGTACAACAACATTATAACGATCTTTAGTTTGGATGAAAAGGTTGTCTATTTCAGATAAATCACTTTAAAGTTTCATAAATAGAAATTAGAACACAAGATACATCAAATAAAATGATACTTTAATGGTACAAGTAAATGGGTGAGTAAATGAGTGTGATTCTTTATTAAAAAGGTAATAATAAAATGATACAATTTCAAAAATCAGTATGATTATGCTACATTTTTTTTAAAACATAATATGTTGCACTTAGAATCTAACTACATTTTCAAAAATTAGTATTACATTGAACGGTTTAAAAAATTAATGAACCAAATTTTCAAAATTTATAAAAGTTGATAAATCTGAGTTTTTTCGAAGAGTATAGGGCCACGCAATTTAATTATGTATAAAATTGTCACTTTCTTGTGATGAAAATGGTGGAAACTCAATTATTCATATTAGAAAAGGAACCCAATCAAATAATGGCACAGTATTATTTGTATTACTATTCATATTTTCAATTCAATATTTTCTCATTAATTTACTTACTATGAAACAATATTTCTTCCTCATTCCTCACCATGGCTCTCCTGTAAAGAAAGATCTACAGATTTATATTGGATTTGAAGGAAAACATTGATAAATTGTGTGTATTAATGTATATCTGGATACCAAAACAACAAAGATACAGACATTTTAGAAATAGAATAGGGACCATTTGGATAGGGTATGGGGTTGTCATATTGGTGATTTTCAAGGTCAAATGTTGAAAATAAATAGCAAAACCACTTTGGTTCAATTTTGAAACATGGCACATTATTGTCTATTTTTTTTTTCTTGTAACATAATTCTCTAGAAGAAACAATATATATTTCTTAGAAAAGAGTCTAGCTTTTAGTTTCCGTCATCATTTTGGTATAGTGGTGTGATGTTTGTCTTTTATAAATATGATATGAAACTGTGGATTCAAATCATTATAAATGAAGATGAAATTTATGTGTAAAAATTTGTTATTGAAAAAGAATAAAATGGAACATTACTCGTGGCTAATAAATATAACAATGGTGGAACCAGTGGTGGATTTAGGAAAAAAATCCAGGGGTATCTAAAATTTCGTTCAGGGGTATCTGGATAAATAAAACGGTAAAAAAAAAAAATTCCTGCTGCGCGTCGAAAGTTGAGGGGTACCGACAGGTACCCCTGCCCTATGCGTAGATCCGCCCCTGGGTGGAACCGTGATAAATGTGAGCTACAGTGAGGCAGGGGTGCACGAGAATTCAGCTGGTGCACCTACAGAGGAGAAGAGTTGTAATTTCCAAGTTTCCTCAACGCCCAATTGCAACAGTGCAAGCAAAGCAAACTGGTTCTTGCATGAGGTAATCAAGTGGACTACTGACATCGGATTTTAATTTTTTAGCATCGAAATCTGCGCAAATTAACATTTTTTCTTAAATATTCTGCCCCCAATGATGAGGTGTCCCTACGTCATTTGGCTGGCACGTGAACGTAATCTACTTGTGCAATCATTCTGTCCAACGTGGCTAAACTTTCCACTCAATCTCGTTCATTATAGTGTCTAATATTCTATCCTAATTGCGTAGTTAATAACTTTTTACCACGTTTAATGCATATGAGTTTGGTTAACATTCAATGATATTTGGTTTAACTATTTGGCTATGATATCAAATTCTAGACTGTTTCATTATCATTCTAAATTAAAAACATAGAAAGGTTTATATAAAAAAGTGTGATCTCGCCTACTTGTGAATCTAGGGTGACTAATACATTTGTAAAGTGTGGTTGGTAGATCACTAGATTTAGAAAGCATATTAGAACGACCTAAGTAATGAAATAATAGCTATACGATTGCTAAACATGTTAGGGTGAAGGGGGTCATTACCCCTTTACTCATTTACTAACCAAAACTATCTAATATAATTCTTTCACCTTAAAACTACTCATTTACTCAGATTTTATTAGAAACATTCTACTCATTTACTCACCCACTTTAAAAAAAATAAAAATGGTGTTTGTAGGAGTGGTGTGATCCATTATAGAAAGAGTGGAGAGAGAGTAGCTTCATCCGAGTAAATTAAGTCGGTCTCCCTACTCGATTTACAAGGGGTGGTGTACCCCATTTACCTGGACACCTTCTCACTTACTCGGTTTGGGCCGAGTTGTCCATCCCTTTTACCCTTAATGAAGAATCTAGTGTACCGATTTAAGGCCTAGGAGTATAAGTTAGATGTGAACCTAACATGAGATAAGGTATTAATTACCAATGGAAAGCACAGGCTAGATTAACGAAGTTGATCTAGTGAAATCATTAGTGCTTATAAGTGTGGTGGGGGCGCCCACGGATTCCCACAACAGCACAGCGCGGCTCCCACGACAACACCGTCGCCACCCGACGCCACAAGTTTGGTTTCACGGCTTCCCAGCGTAGTGGTTTAATCTCAAAAATCCAACCGTTGTAGCTTCTTGATGCTTCTGTTGGGTGTATGGCTTCATAGCTTAGGTGCTCCAACCTCTGTGACTTTCTTGTGACTTCAAATGAAGTGTCAGTTTTCTGTAAGGTTAGAAAAACATTTACTTAATGAATAGATATTCTTCCGACTCACAGCTTCAAGCAGTTGACCTTTTACCTGCGTTTTAAAGCTTGTCTTGATGAGAAAATCAGGCACCACTGTAAATGAAATTTCAATGTTGTCTATTAAAATGATTCGTATTGTGTCAAGCATTGAATCGATTATAACTCAACCGAAACATAGGATAATTGGAATAACCCTCCAAGAACTTTATTATAACTGAAAAATATAACTCAAAAAACCAATTATAATAACTCTCTCACTCTTATTATTAAACCCTAACCTGGTAACATCTATTTATAATGTTAAAATCTAATAACCCTGACTTGGTCATTAAGTTACCCATTAAAACCCCTAACACGTGGGTTGGGACTGTTTCATTGGCCAAACAACAATTGAGCCAACAATCACACCACACCCCCCCCCCCCCATTGTTGTATCCAAATCACCCCCTAATTTCTGACTTGAAATGGGCGCGTCTTCAACTTCAATTTTGCCATCTTTGTCTTGATTCTCCCGAGGCACTTCTTGATCTCTTGCATTGTTCTTCGGGCTCCACTTAGCTTGAACAAACACATGCTTCTGGTGATCATTACACGTCCTTCCTTGAGCTTGAATCTCTTGCTTGACTTTTCCTTTGTATTCTTGAACTTTCTTCCTTGGACATTGAACTTTAGAACTTGGATCTTTGATTGGAATATGACTCGTACTTTCCTTATCATCTTTCAGTCCAACCCTTTGAAGATCCCTACCTGAAAAGTTCTTCACTCCAATGCTAGCTTGTGTTTCGGAACTTGCTATCTTGATGGTAATCTTGTATAGACGGTTCTTGGCCCTTGTCACCTTCATCAAAAGCTTTCTTGTATCATCATGAACTGTTAACAAATCATGTTTCATGTGGATGTCCCATCCAATTTCCGTTGCTTGACCAAGACTTATGATGTTGCTACGTGGGCTCGGGCTGTAGTAAACATCGGTCACCTTTCCCATTTTCCCTTCTAGCAATACCGACCCCTTTCCCCGAATATCAATACAAGATTTGTCTTCGAATTTCATCTTTCCCGTTACTCGTACATTTAGTTCATAAAAATAATCACGATTACCTGTCATGTGATTCGATGCTCCGTTGTCGAGGTACCAAGTGTTTTTCTCCATCGGCTCGGTCTCAAAACATTTTGGTATTACCTTTTCTTCAACAAGGAAAACCGTCTCTTGATCACATCTCATCGTAAACAAAGCGGGATCCTTGACTTCGACCAAGTTGGCCTCTTCCTGTTTCCTCACAGTTTCTTCTTCCTGCTTCTTTATACGATCCGGACAATTTGACGCAAAGTGAGCGAATTTTTCACAACGATAACGTTGAACATGTGATATATCCTTATTTTATTTTTGGCGATCATTAGTTCTCCCTTGACCCGAGTTCTTTGATCCATAATCTTAATCATCATCTCGACCTTGTCTTCTTACTTGGTTCTCATCATCTCGGTTTGTGTACCCTTACCGGAACCTAAAAAATTATATTTGTGAAAAATAAGCTTACATTGGGTCTCAGTCTCCTCATCTTCTTCCCTGACTCGTTCCTCGTATGCTTTCAGTCGTCCCACGACGTCTTCAAACCCGATTGTCTTGAAATCTAAGACTTGTTCAATCAAAGCCACAATCTGAATCTACTTGCTCCGGGGTAGGCTTTTGAGGAACTTCTTCACTAACTTTGATTCCTCAATCACCTCTCCCAAAGTTGTTGCCTTTGATGCTGAACCAGAGAGCTTCGCCACAAACTCGTTTATAGTCTATGTTTCCTTCATCCTCAGTCCATCAAACTCGGACACGAGTGTTTGCAATCTTGTCTCTTTAACCCTATCCGCCCCCAGATTACGCGTCTTAATCGCGTCCCAAATCGCCTTGGCCGTCTCTAGGTTACCCACTTGCAAGATCGTAGTTTCCGGGATCGATTGAAACAACAACGCAATAGCCACGTTCTTGTCGGCTTCAACCGTACTCGGATCTATAGCGTCCCAAACCTTATGGACGTTCATGATCACCTTCATCCGCATAGCCCATACCATATAACTGGTAGGGTTAAGCATGGGACATTGGAACGTCGTCGTGTTCCCGCTCCCACCGCTTATATTTGGAGTTTCTTTATCACCCATGTTTTTCGGTTTCCGTTCAGGTACGTAACTGGTGTGGATAGGTTTTGACCTGGATTCGTCAATCCCTAGCCACGATACAAACACCGCAACTTAAACGCACCACTGATTAAAAACGAAAAACCAATGGCTCAACAATTGAAACAGCCACATGTTTGATGAACTTTGTCGAACAACTAAACTAATGGAACAAAATAAAAACTCATGCTCCCTTTTCTTTTTCTTTTAGTTGCTAATAAGAGAAAAGAAAAAAAACCTTCTGTTGTTTTTTTTCTTTTAATATTTGAACAAAGACAAAACACTCACCAACACTACCACCTCCGATCGTTATTCCGCCGAACGCAAAAAAAAAAACACCTCTGATTGCAAAAACACAACCAAACCACCGCCGATCGTACAACTCTTAACTCCAATCACGAGTACAACACCGTCGATTGATACCGCCGTAAACCGAACACCGTTGCCGCTGATTCTCGTTGATCACACCCGCACACCGTCGTCAAACGTAAACACACAGACTCAGCCTTGATCGATCCGCGAAAACAGGAGGGTGAGAGCTTAACCTTGCTCTGATACCAATTCAAGGATTGAATCGATTATAACTCAACCGAAACAAAGGATAATTGGAATAACTCTCCAAGAACTTTATTATAACTGGAAAATATAACTCAAAAGACCAATTACAATAACTCTGTCACTCGTTATTAAACCCTAACCTGGTAACATCTATTTATAATGCTAAAACCTAATAACCCTAACTTGGTCATTAAGTTACCCATTAAAACCCCTAACATGTGGGTTGGGACTGTTTCATGAGGCAAACAACAATTGAGCCAACATTGTGTTTTTGGATAAGGGGATTTAGGAATGAAGGGATGAGAATAAAAACATAGATCGTATTTCATTTAAGAGTATAGATTTTAAAGATTTCTAATTTTTACAAGTCAGCTCACATGGTTTTTAAAAGCTAGGTTTAAATCTCATTAGCTTAAAAATGTTTACAAATTTCATCATATAGTAACTCTCATGCATTTTGGTCTATGGTATCCAAAGTGTATTTAAGTGCTCCTCCTTATGTAATCGAGACTCAACTCCCGTCTAAAAAAATATATAGTAAATAAGTGTGTAACAATACTCTTAAAAAATCGTCATATTAATATAGGTAGAATTACATATATCCTCTATTTTTAACCTTAATTACATATATATACCTAAGACAAAACTTAAATTACATATATCCTCTGTTTTTTAAAATTAGCTTTTTAACCTTACAAAAATATGACTATTCTTATTCTATCGATCCCAACCATAACCTTCTGATTCTCGCTTCCGATCATTTTCAACATCTAGCGTCGCTTCTAAACGATTCCACATGCAGTTGGATATATATGTAATTAAAGAAGTTTTTAGAAAAATATATGTAATTGTCTCAATAATATATGCGTCCCTACACAATTAAACATATGACATAAATCTAATGAACCCTGGATATGGATAATTTGGGAATAAAGTGGGCTTGGGAGGATTTGAAGCCGTGAAAAATTCTAACTAATTAAGAACCAAGTGACCACCATGACCCATGGGCTTCTAATCTTTTTTGATCTACCATTTTTTTTAATGTGACGATAGTTGGATAGAGATAAATGCGAGAATCAATGATTCATTTCTAAAATAAGGTGTTTGAGAGTTTACACAATTATGCTTTTGACAACTAAAAGAATAAATAATTTAAAATTACATGATTGGTTCTAATTAATTTTTTTATTTTTTGTCTAACTTTGTAATTTTCTCTTGATTGGTCCCTTATATATATTAATAATAAGTAAGACTTTCTTTATAAATATTATAGAAAACAAAGGTATAATAACTTCAACTTCTTCAAGGTAAAGAAAATATATGATTAAAAAAATAGTTAGGGTAGGTTGCCTCCCCCGTTGTAGTAGGAAGGAATTGTACGTACATCACTAAATGCCATCAAAATTCAATCCCCTTTCAAATCAAAAGCCAAACAAAAATGAAATCTAGGAGGAACAATCTCTTTTGTATTTATAAATATAGATGTTCAAAGCCGGCACCTCCATGTGATAGGTCTCAATAACCCACAACAATTTTATATATTTGACTACACATTGGGTACTCCTATCCCCCAAGTTCATTGCATCTCTTTTTCTATTTATACAACATTAATTAATTCATGCTCCTTTATCCTTTTTCTCAAAATGAGTTCTTATTCGGCTAATATCTCTTTCTCAAATGTAAAATATTATTTTTCATACACCAACAAGATTTCTTGATTTTATTCCATTTCTATACGACTTATTACGAGAACCGGGGTGCCACGTCAGCTCAATTTCCAAGCAAAAATTGGCGAGGCTAAAAGGTTGCTTCTTATTTCATCATTTTTAAGGGTAATTAACTTTTTTATATGAATACATTTTAAAAAATACACTATACCAATATTTAATTAAATTTTAATATACTGGAATTCAGAAAGTTGATGGGTCATATATCACTTAAGAGATGGCACGACCTATTATGTTGGGTGGTCTAATTCCTTAAAGTAATACGTTCGTCTTTTTTGGACAAGTGGGATGTATTCAAAATTTCAATTTTTTATTTGTTGTTTCCATTAATTTTGTATGGTCCATGCATACAACTCAAACCAATATATACACAAAAATCTTAATACCAGACCCTCAGTCATCACTAAAAAAATCAACTTAATTAATACATTTTTGTTTTGTAAACAAAAAGATAGAAATCGTATCGCCCAAATTGTAAAACCGGCTAAACGAAAACCGGTTTTTGTAAGTTTAGCCGGATTGCTTTCAAGGCTAATTTAGCCCGTTTAGCTTGAAATACTAATTTGGCTGGTTTAGTTATAAAATCTTCATAAAATTACAACTTGTGATGGGCCCGATAGGAGCTGTTATGGGCTTGGTTAGGACTACTGGTTAAATTTTACCCGGGAATAAATTACAAAGCCTAGTTAGGGCCAGCCGGCCAGGAGTTATTAGGATTAGGCCTAAAGCCCACTTTTGGGCAAGCTCGTGAACTATTAAAGAGTTTGTTTAAAAAGATTATAAAGAACACGTTATGTAATTTAGTTATTTATCAAATTTCGGTGTGGGTTAACTTTATAGAATAGTAACCAAGTTTTAAAAGTGTTCTAATTAGGTCACTCAATACGTATTTTACACGGTATACACCCTCGGGTATACTATAGTGAGTGACTTAACTAGAACACTTTTGAAACTTGGTTACTATTCTATGATGTTTTCCCTTTCAGTTTATATCGTTAAACTAAAGAAATAACAGAAATTGTCCTTTATATTTTAGAAAGTTTACATGTTTCATCATTTGGTCTAACAGATGTTAACTTTGCGGTTAAAATTTAAAAAAAAAATATCAAAATGCCCTTCCTATTATAAAAAACAAAAAAATAAAAGGTAATGGTCCATTTAAAAAATAATAATAAACAAACGTAAAATAAATAAAAAACACATCTTTCTTTTACCCAGACAAGTGGTGAAGAAGGAGAAGCCAATGCAAGTGCACACGTGGAGATTTTTAAGAAATTTTTTATTTAGAGAAAATAAGTTGAGGTTCATCTTAAAAAAAATAGATCCTATCTTCGACTCATCTTCAAAAAAGCGTAATAAATCGAAGTTCATCCCAACCCCCGCCCTCTATATGTTCTCGAAACGCCTGATCAATTTTATGGTGCATTTGATGTTCAAAATCCTAACCAGGTGACGAAATACCCACAAAACTATGATTAATGGGACCGGAGAAAGACCCATTTGCTAAACTTTTGATGATGTTAAAAATCTTCATGGCTTTGATTACAAGCTTTTGGAAGTCAAATGATTAATGGGTCATAAATGTGTCTTTATCCGGTCCCTTGTTCCGACAAAGGGGTGGTTTTGGTGGTGGTTCCAACAGAGGGGGTTCTGGTGTTGGCGGGAGATTGAAGGCCACCATTAATAACTTAGGGTTATTGTGGAGAAGATGAAGTTTTGATAGGTTTTTCATTCCACCATAATAAATCACTTTATATTCCTTCCGTGGAACTTCAATTGTATTCAGGTACATGTTGGGAAGAAGATGAAGCGTAAAAAGGATGGGTTAAAAGTTGGGGGGTTTCTTTATTTTTGACTTTTTTAGAATACAAGACAAAAAGGTAAATCAGTCATTTAACAAATCATTAAACATAAAAATCTAACGAGAGTTGGTGAAAGAATGAAACGTTTAAACTTAAAACATAAAGGATGAATTATGTTTTTTTCTTTTTTTAAGGACGTAAACTGAAATTTAATAATACTTAAAATACATAGAATATAATTTACTCAATATAATATTCACTTTTCGGACCATGTAGAAAATGATAATATTATCATAATAATATTGATTTCATAGTCATCACTATTTTTTAGCACGTTAATTTTGTAAATGGACAAAAAAAGTGTTTTCGGGTTAAACCAGCTTCAGCCTACATAACTTGCGCAAACCAGTACTTGATATGAAAGGGGTTCAGTGATTATACATTTTTACCTTTCCAGCTTAGTTAATCCAAAAAACAATGGACAAATTTTAATAAACTAGAGATTTCATAAATATGGATTATAGAGAAATGGCAAACCTTTTGACATGCACTCCAACTTCTGTCGGGTTTTGTTGTATTTTGTTGGTTTTGTCATGTATTGTTGGGTCCTAATCACTCACTTGACATGTCTAATGTTCATGTGGTGTATGTCTACAGGTTCGCGTCAAGAAAGAAAGTTGGATGGTGATGACCCGAGTCTTCGAGCTGGATTGTACATGCAAGTACTAACAAATGAAATCGTACTAACAAATGAAATCATTTTTTTTGTTAAATGCTTGAATCTTGATGTTTAAGTACTGTTATTTAGTAGAAGTTTTAGTTACTTAATAAACTATAGTATCTATGATTTAAGTATCATGTTTTGTTATAATATCTAAGTACTAAGTTGTTTTGTTTTGTTATATAAACTAAGTACCAAGTTGTTTTAAGTTGAAAAGGTTGGACACAATTATGATGGGCTCTTATGGGCTTGGTTAGGACCACTGCTCACATTTTGCTCGGGAACATGTTACGAAGCCTAGTCAGGGCCGTGACCTTTTTAGGACTAGGCCTAAAGGCCACTTTTGGGACCATTTTATTGTGGTATTATTTTTAAAACATAAGATCATAAAATAATTTATTTTGTTATATGTGCACCATCATTAAAGCTATAACTCATGTCTTATTATGATACTTTTAGTAACCGTTACCAATTATATTATGCTACGTTAGTAGTTTTATTAATAATAATAGTAACAATTATTTTTTTTATCATCCATCACATTTCAGTGGCTCCACTTCCTATTGTTTTCGACTTCAACTGTTTTAAATGAACCAAACATTTAATGAAAAATATTTAGACCCGTTGATTTATTTTAATGCAAGGTTTGCATCATATTGCTCATATTTATACGTTTGTTTATATCCGTGTGTACTCATTTGTGTTAACATAAAAATTGACAAATCTGGTTTATTAGTAAACTGAGATGATGTAGTTGTGTGCGTGTCAAAACCCGAAGATTGTGTGTTGTGTGGAGATTGTGGTGTTTACAATTTGCACGTTTGTGTATGTGAACCGGGGAAGATGACTGACGAATGGCTGGTGAAATGATGGAGATTGTGGTGTTTACAATTTGCAGGTTTGTGTATGTGACCGGAGAAGATGACTGACGAATGGCTGGAGAAATGAGTAATGACCGGAGAAAATGACCGGCGGTGGTTGTGTGCTTTGTTAGTGATAATAATGATGATGATGATGTGTAACTGGGGCTGCTTTATTTCTGTACCGAACTCACTTTTTTGTAACGTCATTTTAATCATCCAGACTTCCAGAGATCAGTGCCCAGAGGTATTAATTTCTATTCGGTGTGGTCCTGTATTTATTATAAAATAAAAAATATAAAAAAAAAATCGAAATGAATTTATTGACAATATAATATATATACATATAGTCTTCAGATTTTATAACTATAAATAATTTAAAAGTAATAAACAATAGTTTTCAAATGTTTATGCAGCATGCATTCCTGTAGTCAGTCAAATGGAGTTTTACATTTTTGTACTTTGTAAACAAATACTGATATCTAACAGACAGTCAAATGAATGACAACATAAAAATTGTTTGCACGAAACAGCAATGGCGGGGCGGATATTCCAAGACCCGCCTTAACAGTAAATTCAAATAATATTTAATCTATAAACAAATAATATCAGACAGACGATGATGAACATTTAGCACAAGCAAAACAAAAAATAAAAAATACCTGTTTTGAAGATAAATAGCTTAATTGTTAAATGCATGGCAGGTAAAGCAACCACTTAAAGAACCTATATGTGGAGTCCTGATCAGTGACATGGCCTTGCGTGAAGAAGATCTGGTAGCAGCTTGATGAAGATGCGCCTGGTTAGATAAGACCGCGCCTCTCATTTCTTGAGCCTTCTTTTGAGCTGATCTAAGTTTGTTCATAATCTTATCCATCGATGATGATCTCTTTTTCTCCAATTTCATCTATGAAAAGAAAATTTTATTCATAAATTTAAATATCATTATACCATATGCAAGAAAAGTGAAAATGAACCTCAAGTTTCCGTATAGCTGCTTCTGCTTTCGCCTTCTGCAGGTTTTCCCAAGCAGTTATTTTAGCTTCCTCGCGTTTCACCCTTAAAAAGGAAGCAAATATAAGTTAACTATAATAGATAGAATATATTAGTTAGGGTTTATTGTAATATATAGTTGATTAATAATATATAATACAATTTTTATTATTCTATAAACGGTAGTTATCGTACACAGATTGAAAATTGAAAAGTAGACCGTAGACGTACTTTGAGAGGCTTGTAGTCATCTCTGAAACTTCCCAATCAGCAGAACGAACCTCAAGGGCTTTTCTTTTCCAGTCATCCACCATTGCTGAGTCAGACCGTCTACCTGGAATTCGGGTTCTGGTTTTCTTAGACCATCTTGACAAACTGACCTGATCATCCACCTGTACATCCCTCACATCTGCTTTAGACGAACGGGTCTCCTCAACAGGTAGTATAGAAGTTGACAGGGAGAGAGAGTATGGGTTTCTTGTTGTAGGAGATGAGTAGGGACTTCCCTCGGGGCTCATCTGGGTCGCCATGTCTCTTCTTGAAACATCGGGAGATATGTTGGTGGCAGTATCCATCACACCACTGACTTTACTATCTGTAAACAAGTATTTATTTTTCACAAATAAAACTTAGTCCTATAACAATGCATATACAAAAACATGAAGAATTATATAAATATCTAAGTTTAACAAGGCGTGTGAAGAGGTTACTACACACCTTGAGTTATACGCAACAATGACTGACTCAGTGATTCAGAGCAACCATGTACACTGACCGATCTTGCCATACAAGGCTCGTTCAGTGAAGGGAAATTCTCACTGCTGCCATGCTGATCAAGATACCGAATTGACAAACCATCGTCTGCATTTACTCTACTTGAAAATGGTGATCCAGTGAGTAAACTCCCAACACGCCGTCCATCAAACATATGCACTGCAGGGGAATACATTGAGTTGTAAGCAGATCCAGGAGGCCCAAGCGGCCCACTCTTTGACTTAGGCCGCCTTTGCGGTTGTTGACGCGAAGGCCTCAAAACATCATCTCCAGCAATGGGACTACATATCCACCTCTCAGCATCTTCCCATTTGGAAGGCAATGTCTTCCCACTATTGTAAGAGATCAATCCAGAACTCACTTGCCTTCTGTTAGCATTTGCATGTAAAGGCACGCGTTCTGAACTCCAACCTTTTTGTATCCCACTTGGACGATAATTTGGCGTTACTGGACTCGGGAACATGCTAGTTCGCTTGCTTGAAACAGAGCTTTTCATAGCAAGTCTTGGAGAAGAAGCAATCACATTCATCATTTGATTGTTCAGATCCAAGGATGTAGGTCTTCTCCGGTCCGACTTCCTTAGAAGAATTTCAGATCTTGACTTCCGGTTTTGGCAATCTATAGAACAGCAGCATTGATTTAGTCAAGTGACAATCAGGATCCAACATTAGTTGTTAGCTTTCTTGGCATCAGATTCTAATCTACAGCTTGACTTTCAGACTTGTTTACCAACTAGCAACTATTGACAGCTCTAAAGTCATCTTAAGAATAGATGCAACATTTTAGCCAATACTGAACCAGACAATTAACCGGTCTTCTTAGAGGTTCACTGGTCAGACCAGTCGGACCTGATTACTTGTTATAAAAATTAGAGTAAAGTGTCATTTTCATCCTGTGATTTGGCCATTTTAGCCACTTTTATACAAAAACTTTTTATAGTTTTTCGTCCCTGACTATTCAAAATCTAGCCATGTTAATCCAGCTGACTAACTCATTTTAATGGTAAATCAGGGGCAATTTTGGTTAACTCAGGGGCAATTTGGTTAGATTTTAACCTACGAATTTCAAACCGACCCCTGATTTAACGTTAAAATGCAGACGCAGTTAGTCAAGTGGATGAAAATGACTGGATTTTGAAAAGTCATGACGAAAAGCTAAAAAAAGTTTTTGCATAAAAGTGGCTAAAATGACCAAACAAATGAACGAAAATGCCACTTTACTCTAAATAATATAAAAACTAAACTATTTATATAGATATATTTATGTTCTGATATGAATTTACAATTTTAGTAACAAATGAAAGACTTATATAAATAAAATATAACTTGTAATTCTAAATTAAAAAATAAGATTTTGAAAGAAAAAAAAAACTGAAAATATGGATATCCGGTCAGAGCACCCCGTCTGGTTCACCCTTAACTGACCGGTTCAAATAGGCATAATCTGACTTGTTCTATGACCGGCGATCCGGTTCTGAAAACACTGATTTTAGCACTATAGAAGTAGGGGTAAACCTTTTAGAGCTTGAGAGAAGGAGCTTCTTGCGGATTCTAGGGTTTGATTCTTGTCACCATCAGTATCTGCATCAGTGTATCCTGTTATAGCTGCATATACAACAGAAAACAAAAATCATCTCTATGATTTGTATTTCGTTGAAGGAACACCTTCAACAGTCAATCTTCTTAAATTATTATACCTTTTGCTTTTTCCACTTTTTTGCTCGGATCTGGATCTGGACCTGGACCCCTCGCGGAGGAGAAATTACGGAAACCACGTCCCAACGAATGCTGTTCCTAAAATCAAAAGAAGAGACGAATTTGAAATTCAGTTATCCCTAAATTCACCAATTTTTGCACTATATTCTTTTAATAATTACCAGAGACATTTCGGAGACGATAGAATCGCGATCAAGAGCATCCGACGCAGAAGAACATCGCTCAACGCTAACTGAAGCGGAAGAAGAAAGCAGGCTGAAATTGGAGAATATTACAGAGTCAGGGCTAGCATCTCGACCGCCATAGCTCGATCTGGACTGGCTGCTATTGTGATCGTGAAACATTAGCTCCTGCATTGTTAATGGTGGAATCTACAGGTTGAATCGTGATTATAGCCAATCGATTACAGTAGAGATTACGGAGAAAATGGCGGGCATCTTAGAGAGAGAAAGAGAGCAAAAGACAAGTGGTATCACGAGGTAGATGATGGTGTTTTGTTGAGCTTCAATATACTGACAAGACGATAGTGGGGGTGATGATCTCTGTTTAGATTTGTTTTTTTGACCCGATTTTGACTAGAAATTTTGATAAAGACACTTGGATTCGAGCCTTTTTTGTTTTCTATAAATATCACCGAAATATATATAAAAAAGTAGACCAAGACTTGATAAATACAAAACTTTCGGTGTGTCGTTGTCACAGTTTCTTACAAATTTAAATGCCATGTGTATAAATAAAATCTTAGGTTTCACTAACTAACTTACTTTTCAATTAATAAGACTTTAATTTACTAACTTTTCAACTTTTATTTTTAATTAATTTTTTTAAACAGCTAATTTACCCGTCCTCTAACCCTACACCTTAAGCGTGATGGGCAAAGGTGTGAGGCAAATCACGAGTGTGGGACGTTGGGTGGGGTTTTCCAACCGATAAAGAGAAAGACTGAGTTGAAGATAAAAGATAAATTAATTAGTGGTAGATAGTGAAACAATTATGGTTTCACTAATGCCAACGTGACATTTACGTGGCGCAACATTTTTCACTTTTTAGTGATACCATTACAAATAGTTTTAGTATCGCTAGACCACAAGCCTTTTTTGTATTTTTAATAAAAATAACTTGTACAAACCTAACTCACAACAATCACTATCTTCTATATTCTCATTTAAAGTTATATTTTGCTATTTAGTTAATAAGAATAGTTGTCATAACTTCTTTAACAGTTTAGTTAGAAAGTAACCGAATAGATTAAAAGTCAATAGAAATATATGTGAACTTTTATAATCTTCTAACTTGTTTTATTTTAATAATGTTGTAACTTATTTAGCAAAATGTTATTTTGTATAGTTGTTTTAGGTGATCGGTGTTTAAAAGCTTGTACCATGAAATAATTTAACTATAAAAGCTTCATGTGGTTGTTGATATTTTACAGCTAAATATTATATTTTGGAAAACAGAATAAATATAGGGTTGTGAAACACCTAAATGTAAAACTTTAAATTATGGTTTTTCCTTTAAAACTTGATTATAAATGTTGAACTGTTGTTTGAATTGGGTTGACAAGAATTCAATTTAAAACTTATTATTTGCTAGATCATATATAGCTAGTAAATAAATAAGCAAGCCACAATAAATGTAAAAAGTTAAAACACAGATACAAAACCGAATTTATAAGGTTTAAGTGGATGTTAACTAATCCACTCTATGTCATCTTTCCAATTCTCCAATCGAGAGTCGCTTCACTAAACGTTTTCCTAAAAGGTAGGGATCACATCACCGGTACATCAAGCGTTTCACTAATTAAAGCTAGTGATCACCTTGTACAAACGTCGCACTAAACTAACGTAGTGATCACATTCTCCGATTCACTATATCAAGAGAGTGAACTTTACCCTTTCTAACCCAAACTAACCATGCAATATGTCAACACAGTGATGGTTTCAACTAACATACACAACAGTTGTAGTTAGTGCCCTTTTACAAATATCTCACAACAAGTGGTAACACACTATCACAAAATACAACACAAGAATAATTACAAAGTGGTAACACACTACCGCAAATACAACACAATAATAATTACAAATATGATGGAAGTTGTGACACAACTCTTCTATTTGCTCTTGACCTGCTCTCTTTAAGATAATGATTAATATGACTGAACCGAAGAAATCATATATTAAATGTGTATTTGAAAATTTAGAGCAAAAGGGGTGAGTGTGAAAATTGACAAGTGCCTCGATCGCGATTAATAAGTTAACAACAGTATTAAATTATACAAGTCTTAAATAACATAGTATCAAATTATCAACATACAAGAAAAACCAAGGATGTAAATTTATTTAAAAAGCCAACAAGTGAGCTACCTACAACTCAAAAGTTTATATGAATGAACTAGCTTGTATTTATTTTATTTTTTTAAACGACAATTTGGATCACTGACGGATCACTGGTCCACCCGATCATCTCCACCCCCTCAGGAGGAAACCCACCTTTTTTATTTTTTTGTCACAGGTGAGACTTGAACCCAAGACCTCACCATTTTAATGAAGTCTTGACATACACAGTTGCCACTAGGCTAAGCTAGTGGTTGTAGCTTGTATTTATTTATGAAAGAGTTTTGGTATTAAACATTTAAACCAAGGAAATCAACCCAACTCATTAAATGGTATTAAATGACATCGATTTAACTCAAGGTAACTAACTCATCTTGTAACATCGCATTCGTGTGGAGCAGTGGTGGCGTGGTATCCACGAAATTGCAATAAAACACGTACACAGAAGTTTTGTAAAAAATGGAGAAAGAGTGAGGTCTTTTAATCGCCTTGCACCTGTACCACTTGTTGCTATCTCTATTCTCTCCTCTACTTTCTTAGGGGAAGGTTCCACTATAAAGTGGTTTTTCGCTAAGAAGTGGGTCAAAAGAACTCCGATTGAGCTCATTCCAGCAACGTTGGAACCGTCTCATCGAACTCTAATCCGGACCCAAAAACCTAAACCCTCCTCCACACACACCCCCAAAAACCTAACACACCTCCAACCCCACCCCAAAAAGCCTAAAACCACCACCCCCACCCCCTCCAACCCCACCCCAAAAAGCCTAAAACCACCACCCCACCCCCCCCCCCCCCAACCCCAAAACCTAAACCCACCCCACCCACCCCCCAAAAAAACATAAACCATAAAATCTAAAACCTAAAAGCTAAACTCTAAGGCTAAACCATAAGGCTAAAACCCTAAAATTCAAACGTAAAATTTAAACCCTAAAAGCTAAGATGGTAGAGTTCAACGAGACGGTTCCAACGCCGCTGAAATGAGCTCAATCGGAGTTCGTTTGATATCGTTTATAAGCGTTTTAGTCATTTCTTAGATTTCTTAACGAAAACCTACTTCTTATTTGATACTCCCCCTACTTTCTTAAACATTTCAACTCCTACCTTTACTGTTATATATTTCACTAGACCCCAAAAGTATGATTTATTTGCAAATTATAGGTTAAAATTGTTAGGCTAGAAGTGATATAGTTCGAATTACTAAAACAGTCCTAAACCCATTATATTCTAACGCGAGTCCGTATATGAAAATGCACAACCATTCCAAGTGGTTCCAACCAAACCTACCAAAGATAACCTATTCGGACTAGGACCAATTGACTCTAATGGGCAGGCCAGAAAACAAGATCCCTGACCCCAACTTCAGCTGTCACAGTCCCTAGCTCAGACTTCTTGTTGAAATCACAGTGTCTTCCTCACAAATCTAGTCGGTCAGGGATTGCAACTTCAGGTTGAAATCAGGCTAGGGACCCTATTTCCTGGCTCCATATTAAAACCAGGCCTGTCATGGCTCAGTTGTCAATTATTAAGAACTTATTATGGTCGACCCTGATTATACTAGAAACAAAAAGATTATAAAAAATAAAATAAAAACTACCAGATTTCCAATCCCTTCCTCAAAAACTACTGGTTTTCCAATAAAAAAAATTCAATGTTGACACCTCTATGTATACATATAGGCATAACATGCATCTATAATACAAATGTCCACCATTATCAACAACAATCATAATGAGCCTGTTCAACACGGTGATGGATGGGTGAAGTATGCAGTAATAGCCTTCAATTTTCCATTTACAAAATTCTTCTCAACCTGAAACCAGATATAGTCATAATCAGATATACCTGATCATGTTTAAACTAGATGCATCTAAAATATCATTTAACCAATTCGCAAAATATTCACAAAAAAAAACATTAGAACAACAGATAAAAGCTAGCAAAGTACCTCGAGTGTCCATGGAGGATTAGCAGACAGAGAAAGTTCAGCTAGTTGGTCCACGTCAACATTTCTTGGAAGAAACATAACAATTCTTGGAGCTATTTCTTTTGCCACATTGAAGAGAAATTGCCTGCAATGAGCCCACGTTAAAAAAAGAATAAACCCTTAACCATGGTTAGATTAAATAGCTGGAAGTGGCATCATATGCAGCCATTTAGGTTAAGAAAACAAACCCATCATGTGGCTTGAGCATAGTATTGATGTCAAAGTTTCTTGCTTTAACATATTCCGGTCCTCCCCAAGGTGGAGACAAGAACACAACATCTGCCTGAACATAATAAAATATTAAATTAGAATCTTTTAAATCAATATTGAAAGAATGCACTTCAAACTTTGATACCTTCAACTTTTGGGCTAGAATGAAATAGTCGCCTGTTACGAATTCTATAAGATCGTTAACTCCATAAATGGCTGCATTATGTTGTGCATACTCGATCTTCTTTGGATCAATATCAATAGCAATAATGTGGGTGCTTCTGGAATATAGTCATATACAAATGTCAAATTTCTAGAACGGGGAAAAATATACTTTTTTAAATTTTTTTTAGATAAGCTTACTTTGGTGCAAATCGGATGGCATTCCCACCAACTCCAGTGAAACAATCTACAACAATGCCACTGCCACAACGAAAAGCATGATGATTTGCTATGCATTCAGGCGTTGCTGAAAACCAACCTTCTTCATCCATTTTTATACCATCATCATATTTAGAGAAAAGTATGTATCTTTGACACCAATATTTGCTAATAACTGGAGAAATTTCTTCCATTAACGCCTCATATTCAAGCTCTGTAAAAAGTAAAAGTGTTGATTAAAAAGATGAATAATAAAATTGAGCAAGATCACACATGTAACAAACCTTTACTGTCAACAGATGATTTCCTGTTTCTCCTTTGTTTTACTTTCTTTTTTCTTTTGTTTGGGACAGTGTTAAACTCATTTTCAGTAGCATCGATGTTATCATCCATTTTAGATGAAGTAAGAACTGTTTTTTTTTTGCTCGTTTGGCACATAAACAGAAGCTAAATGTTCCATTCCTGGAGGTGGGTCCCATGTTGACTCCTCTGTTTTATAATTGTAATAGTAGTTTCTTTCATAGAATTCATCCCAGTATGTCATCCAATCTCCAAATTCATCATTGCTTCCGTTATGAATTGGATCACAATTATCAGGTAACAGAGAATGTGATTCAACGATTATGTCACTGCAGATCTGCTCAACGTTAGACATCTGATTAGCAACCAAAGGATCTCCTAATCTGTCTTCTAAATATCCATTGTTCGAATTCTCCTCATTGTCATCAACATGTATATCACCTACTGCATTGACATGGAATATGATGAATTAGAAATGGGTCTCTGATACTCTGATTGGAATTAGATCAGCTGTTGATTTGATCCAGCTGAATAGATCATTATCTTACTTATTAACCAACAAGTCCTGATCTGACCCATGACCCAATTAATCCGAATAAATGTATCACGACCCGTAACTTTTATTATTAACTAAAATGCATGACACCTCAACCCCCCCCCCCCAACCAAAAAAGAATCCAATCCTCTTCAATTCTTTGCCTCTTAAGCTCTTATCATCTTTATTTAAAAGGTTTATTGTTATTGAAACATATTAAATAAAACAGGATTTGTCTCGACTCAAGTTTTCTTCTAAAAGTGCTCATAATAAAATCACGTCATTAAAAGATTTATAACATGAAGAGAATCAAAAAGATCATGGACCGACCCAAGTATTGGCCCGCTTAAATATGTCGATCTATTTGATCAAGTTTCTTGATCTTTTGGATCATATAATTAAATCAGATACAGATCAAGACCCAACCCACTGACAGGCCTAGAACTGCTCATGTTAACATGAACAACAGCAGGAAATGCAATCTTACACTCTTTCACTTCAACAGAATCAGAAACTTCATATGTGGTTTCTTCATGCAAAACTTTGTTGTAAGTATCCTTCCTCTTTCCTTTGACTTTTCCTTTCCGTTTCTGGAAAACCAATTTGAACATCATTGCATAGGGGAAAAACAATATTTAGTGTTCATGAAGGAAGAATACTGAAATCTAAAATGATTCAAAGCCCTACTTTCTCTTTCTACATATGCCATAACTACCCCTTTAAATATAAGTTAGTAACTAACACATAGCAGGTTAAGAAGCTAATAGAGTATCATTACTTAAAAAATTCAAAATCTAATTAATCTTTTCACCTTTCTGATTTCAATATGGTTATGAATGCCTCCCATTTAAGGAAATTTGATTGCAATGTCTCCTACATAGTCCAACAGCCACCAGAAAAGAATGCAACAAGGGAAACACATCATTCTAAAATGCATGAATTAAATGATGAGATACAAAAAAATAATAATAAAAATGCAAAAAAGGATATAACCTACCTCCTTGTTTGTGCAGAAGGAAAGAGGAAGTCCAAGTTCATTCAACTGCCTAGATAATTCAGTATCAACATGTGAAGAACTACTTTCTGAAATACACAAATTGACACCGTCCTTCACTGTTTTCTGCATCAAAAAATTGTGTTTTGAGATACTAGCATGAAGAAAAGAATTTCTGAAATATCACACCATAATGCAAGATCTAGCCAACCACCTCAACTTCGGTTTAAGCTTAACAGAATGTCAGGTAGCAAAAAAAACGTATAGTTGTAATTCGTAGTTTACTTCAAATTTCATGAATGTTATCCTGATCACATATGAAATATCACATCATGATGCTCTGAATTCGTTATCACATGTTTTCAATTTTTAACTTTTTTCAATATGTTCTATAAGGGCCACAGATAGTAAAAGCCAAGGAAGCAAAGTTCTAGAAGTTGGGTTCATCCAATCTTATCACACGATTGGCTGAGCATCATGTGAAACATATTTCTTTACTGTTAAATTATTCAAGTTTCTTAATCATGGGGCAATGTTATCATTTCACATGTTATGGCTTCTTATCTATCCTTGTAGCGTTTTATATTATACTACGTGAACTACAGTTGATCCAATATCCTGACACCATGGTGCATAATTTATTAGACACTCAGCTCTTGCTATCAAAGGCTTTTCTTGCGCCTAGGCCCCAGGCAAGGCCTATGCACCTAGCGCCTCTGACAACTATGGCCGCGTACATGAAAAATCAAAATACTATCATGGTGATTTTGGTTTGTGTGATAGGTATCTAACTGACCACCAAGCCTAGATTAACAACCACAAATAGTCTTATCTGTGACCCTTATAGAATACATTGAAAAAAGTTGAAAATAAACATTGCTTTGAATTTTATTTGTGAATGCATTTGCGAGCTCTCTTGTGAGTGCTGAAAATCCATGAATTCGGGTGCATCTATAAATACCCGACCCAACCCAACCCAACCCGAATACCCAAAATGTAATTCGGTTCAGGTGTTGGTTACATTCTCAGACATAAATTACCCAATTAACCCGAAACAAAAAAAAAATAACTGAGCAACGGCCCTACATGAATGTCTAGTGGTTGTTGTTTGATAACAAGTTCAAATAAGCTCAACAAAGCAACTAAAGACCATCATTAATAGTTTAGTACTAGTTATCAGCTAAAAGTATATTCAACATAAAAAATGATGATGTCCAAATTTGAAAATAATACTACTTGAATTCTATTTTCAAGAACTATTGCATTTGTAATAGAGGGTTAAGTAAAGGAAATCTTACTGATGACTCCATAGAAGTTGAACCATATGGCATCCCCGTACAAAGATCGACCCTGCAACAACCCTAGCAACAATTAGGCATAAAGATCAACAGAACCAAAGTTCCTGGAAAAACATAAATATAAACTAAAACTTTCACATCCATCAAATTGGTTAGATAAAACAACGATTCATACCAAAAGTGGACTTGAGTGAGCTTAAAGAGGGATCCAAGTGCTTTGATTGCAGGAGAGTCTTCAAGTTCAGCTTTATCATCGCCGTCTTCCATACGTTTGAGAATAGGGTGTTTTGTATCAAGTCAACGATGAATTTAATGGAATTAGGGCACGGAATTGAAAACGTTAGATTGCGCCGACGGTGGTTTGACCTCAAGGAACGGCAACAGTGTTATGCTGATCGACGGTCTGAACCTTCGTGGCTGGTTTTTGTATGCAACTAAAACCTCATTAAAACCATCGCGCTGTGTTCCCAAACGGTTCGGATTCAAACCGTGAAACCGTCTAAACCGGTATTCGGTTCGGTTTCGCGGTTGGTTTTTATCCTAAATTTTCGGTCGGTCGGTTTCAAAAGTTTTAAACCATAGTGAACGGTTTGGTTTACGGTTTATACCAAAAACCGGTCGTAAAAAACCGGACCGGACCGTATATATATAATTATATATATATATATATATATATATATATATATATATATATATATATATATATATATATATATATTATATATAAGTTAGGCAATATGAGTGTTTGTGACTTGTTTAGGAAAAAAAAAAGTTAACAATGGATTTCAAATCTGGGTCAGTTTCGACAGTAATCAATTTCAAGATTTCAACAAAACTTTTATAACTTTTTATATACATATATATCCGTTTGATATTTTACTTTAATTTGGTTTATGTTGTCAAAATCTCAAATTTATTTTACACCAAGTTTCTGTATTTGATATTTTTGCAATTTTTTTACAAGAACCTTTGAAATGGAAAATGAATCCCAAACCGCGGAACCAAACCAGTAGCAACGGTTCGGTTCGGTTTGGTTTGGTTTTTATTTTCAACGGTTCGGTTTTGGTTTTTAGTGATAAAAAACTGTACCCAACGGTTTGGTTTACGGTTTGACCTAAAACCGCGAAAACCGGATTGTGAACACTCCTATTCTCGAGTGTCATTTAAGGAGAGAAGAGAATGGATTTGGAAGGAAGTTTAAAAAATCGATGTTCTAGAGTTTTTTTTGGAGAGAAATGGAAGGGGGAAAAAATGTTGTGTTCCAGAAAAAAAAAAATTTTGAGAGAAGTGGAAGGAAAATAAGAGAAATGGAGGGAGTTTTAGGCAAAATTCCATCCTTTCAAATCGGAAAGAAGTGTGGAAAGAAAAGAAAGGAAGGAAGATAAGAGGAGAGAAATGAGGGAAGGGAAAGGAAAGTCAATCTTTCTCTTCTTTCTCTTCTCTCGTTAAATAAAAGTTGGGAACACAGCGTAGTAGCTGAAACCATGGCTTGTTTATAAGATTTTGTAAAAATATCCTCGATCGTGCATATATTCCGTACGCAAAAACAATCATATAGAAAGTCTCTTTTTATGAAAGATTAGCATTTACATCACCTCATCTATTTTTACTATTAGGTTATGAGGTATACCTTCACGCGTGAGGCCGCATGAAAGAACTTTGGAACACCGCCCTCTTCTCGTGTGAAGGGGGCATGAGGGGGTTTGCGTGAGGTGGCTCACGGGAGAAAAGGTTGGGTGAGGGGAAGAGGGTGAGGTGTCAATATGTGATTGAGAAAATGGTGAGGTGACAGTGGCGTGAGGGGGCTCACTTGGGACCATCGTGAGGGTATACCTCATACCCTTATCTCTAAATTATAAAAAAACATAAAAATAATGTAATTATTATCGACCAATTGTTCATAATGTGGGTTATTAAAATCCAATTTACCTAATAGTCAAGATTAAACTTAGATTATAATTGAAAGCTAAACATGTGAATAAAATAAAAGAGAAAATGTTTTTTTATGTAAAATTTAAATATAGAGAGTCAATTTTAGTATCAAATATCTTTAATATATATAATAAATATATTAAATTCAAAATTTTATCTTGTTTAATTTGATATAAGTTATGTTATATTGTTTTAAAAATTGACGTTTTTAAAAGAACTAGATGCATTGTTAACTACAATAGCATCTAACTCGTTATAATGGTTTGTAATGAGTTTTATTGCACGTTTACACAACGAGTCTAGCTTGTTACAAAGATGTAGTCATTTTTCAGGTTTAATTCAATGTTGTAATAAGTATTGATACACGTTTATGTAGTAATGTGTCATACTTTTTACAACGGTACACCCACTTTTCATTTTTTATTTATTATTTTGATGTGTTTTAATACACATGTATATAAAGTTACGTCTAACACACGTGATTAGTTTTGATACAAAATCATATAATAGTTCATCCGTGCAACTTTGCAGTTTTAAATGTCAAACAAAAGTAATAAAAAATCGATAATTCTAAAAAATACGAATATACTTTAGAACTATTTTCAAGTATATTACAACATGAATAAAAAACCTTTCACATATTGATATATTTTTTTTTGGAACGACAAGGATAATTATAAATCATGAAAAAGCTAGCAAGGAGCTAGATAAAGCACATGCAAAAAACACCAAATAAATGCACCAAGTACAAAACAATAATCACAATTTGATATAATTGTTCTTATAAATTGGAATTAATATAACACCCTATAATTACTATAAATATCTATACATACTAATAAATAAAAGTTTTTTTTGTGCCACATGTCATTCTCCTATGCATCCAAAACCTTTTTTTCCCGCCTCTCTCTCCTATTAATTATATAATTTTCATTAATTGTTTTTATAATTTTTTATTTCCCGCATATCTCTCCTATTAAATAATGATTTATATATTTCCTTTTATAAAACGTTTTTTATTTATAAAAATAAATTTGTTCATAAAACATTTTTATAAATTAAACATTTCTTTAATTCTTTTTATACAACATTTTTAAGAAATAACTATGTAAGGTTCATAAAATTTGTATTAATAAACTGTTTAATATATCATAAATATGTAATGTCGAAATCTTTATTACTAAATATATAATATTATATTTATTCAACTCGTGTAATACACGGGGTTCTAACCTAGTTGTATATAATTAAAACTATGCAAATATCACCCATTTTAATTAAATTTTAAAATATATAAATTCTTTGTCATCTTTCATACACTTCCTACAATCTTTTTATAGAAACTAAACTCTATATAGTATGCAGTTAAATCTGTTATTAAATTATTATACATGGGAAAAGATATATGAATCAAGGCAAAAGAAAAAAGTTCAAGCTATAGTTACAGTTCCCTTCTTGTGTTTGAATAACTTTAAATTTTCAATCTAAAGCCAAACAAAAACTTTCAATTTTCAAAATTTGATATTTGGCCATGTGTTCTATTGATATTTCCTTAGAGCTCAATAACTTATAAAGCTTCTTCCATACATCAAAGAATTACAAGTTAATTATTTAAACGGATGGTAGGTGGCACATTACTCGACTCGAGAGTACTCCAAACATTAACTACTAGAAAAAAATTTAGACTATGTGTAATGGTTTAACTAAAAAGTGAGAAAGTTTCTACCACGTCACTACCAGTAGGCAGTGGAGCTTTAACTAACTAAGCCCGCAAAAGTGTGTAGTGGTTTAATTAAACCAAATTAAATGAAGAAAAAAGGTGGGTGATATGGCTTGATGTGATTGGTTTGGCAGAGAAAGGGCTAAACCTTTCCGGGCGTTACCAACTTAACGGAGAAGGGGCTAAGCTCTTCCTTGGAGCCCATCTGGATTGGTTTAGCGAGCGTTAACATGCCCATGTATCTTGGCGCCCATCTTGATAACGCCCGGTACACATGGTCTTATGATATGTTGAGAGTGCACTTATTTATTTATTAAAACTAATTTGTTATCACGGTATATTTAGTATTAAAAAACAAGATACACATCCATTTACAGAACAAATCTATCATCCTAAAGAAATAAACAAACAGCCTCAGCCCTCATGGTTCTATGATAATTTGTACCTAATGCACCAACAGTTGTACTTCATTGATTGTCATTCTCACACCAACCTTATATTTTCTCTACGTCATGCCACTAAAGGAGTATAAATAACCTGACATTTAACTTACACAAACATGTATGTATGTATGTATGCATGAACGAACCCATCGTTCCTATTACATATTTACATGCACAAACCAACACTATATATACCACCTTCACCATGGACCCGAAATCGTCTTTTTCAGACGGTTTCGTTTTGTTCCATGTTGCCTGTTCCTCATCTCCATAATCTGCTATTAACAAAAAAAATTATCAAATTTTCATTTCACAAGCACAATCCCAAATCTAAGAGTTAATAGTAAAATAGCTTTCAACTTTCAATCAAGAAAACAAGGGGCATTCATTAACCATACAAAAAGGGAAAATTGGGGGAATAGCCATTTGATCAAACTTGTTCACCTAAATATATAGTCATTCACTTTTTAAATTTAACTAATTACATCCGATTAAAATATGCCACGTGCCACAAGATTATAAAAATTTGTGTATATGGCACAGTTGTCTTGAACATACGTCAAGGTCCTTTTTGGGTGGTCAGTCTAATCGATGCAAAACCTTTTATGTGCGCCATGTGACAAGTGGCACATGCTCAAGGCATAGAAAGGCACGTGCCCCGTACATAGAAAGATGCTTTAACAGTGAAATTGATAATTTAAAGAAAAAAAGTCAATAGTGTTTTAGTAAATACTTTTGGTCAAATCCATAAGTTTTAAAAAATTATGTCATTTTTTTTGGTAATTTAGTCAAAATGACTATTCACGTGATTTTTCATAAAAAAATATTTTGTGATTTTAATAAAAACAATAATGGGTATTCATAAAAAATCCAAAAACTAGGCAATTCCCCCTTTTGAGTTACTATCTTTGGTTCTATGGTGTATGAGTTTAATTACACGGGTACGGGTACACGTTTCAATAGTAGTCTCTTTGGGACATCCTGGTGATTAAATAGTGTACCATACAATCAAAAGATTGGGGTTTTAAATCCTATAAGGTGTATATATATCCTAGAAAATCTAGAAATTGTTGTAAAAAAAAGATTTACAATAGCAAAATTTTATTTTTACAACATACCTGATTCTTCTGCATCTTCAACATCGCTTCCTGCAAAATTGGAGGCATGTCAATCCAGAGTCTTAATTTATTGAAACAGTGAGAAATAAGAACTCAAAAAATCAAATATGCTTTCACCTGTTTCCGTTTCAGTTCTTGATTCTTCTGTTTCAGTTCCGAGACTTCTGCTTCCAACTCCATAGTATAGGCCTGCAAACACAACGAAATGAAAAGCATACAAGAACAAGTACAAAATTATGTTATGAAAACCGTACCAATATTCGAATGTGAATTATGTTATCAAATCAGACCAAATATCGTCCTATTTATATGACTATGGAACCAACACAACGAAACATTGCAACTCTTCGTGAAAGAGTATGATAGTTATCCCATGAGTAGGAACTCTATCCGCGGTAACTGAGGTTACTACTAATAATCAAGTTACCACTGTTCACAGTTGCTGCTAATACCTAGTTGCCACTTATGTTATATATCAGTTTTAAACCAATCTATATTGTAACAAACTAAATTTAAGCATGAATATAACAGTCTAAAGTGCTAAAACAACTAAAACCGATAAATCTAAAAAACATCAATAACTAAGCAAACCAACCTGTTTACGAGCCCGTGATCTAGCCGCGGACTCGCGATTCTTGATCATCCGCCTTTGCCTCCTTTCAATAACTTTCTCCATCGCACCATTCTTCCTCCCCCTAAAACCTCCATTAAAAACATAAGGCGCAGGCGACACCGACGACGTATCACCACCATTACTCTTAACCAACCCATCCGATGAAACCGCTGGAGACCCCGCAGCAACCGTAACGCCCCCGTTTACCCCCAACCCCGCCATCGGTCCCATCCCGCCTTGTAAAACCGAACCCGAAACCAAATTACTAATCACAGATTGATTACTGGCTGGTATAGCCATGGGAGGAGGAGGACCCCCGTAACCCAAATTAGCCTGCTTAGGAAACAATGGCGGCGGTTGATTTTGTACTGATCGAACCCCAGACTGGAATGAAATCTGGTTAGCCAATTGTGTTTCCTCTCTAACAACACCAGCTTTCATTAAAAACTCTTCCAGAGTCATTTCCCCCAACGTCTGCTGACGTTGGGGGAAATCCGGTTGTCCAAAACCGTTATTATATTCTTTTGATAAATCTTTCCAAACTTCATCAACCGTCTTCTGGCTTAACGTTCTCGGCAGAGTCAACGATCCTTGCTTCTGTAAACTTGTCCCGCCGGTGACGTCGTGAACGTCGCCGCCGGTGTTATTTGACTTATTTCCGATTGTTTGCATTTCTTCTGCGTTCCATATGTTCTTTAGTAATTCATCCATGTTCATTGACCCAAAATCTTTACCGATACTCCCCATGGTGGTTTGTAGCTCGTCAAAAGTCAACGAGTAGATCGATCCTTGTCTCGCCAACGGGAAGTTCCCCGGCGGCGGCCGGCCGCTGCCACTTCTTCTGCTCTCCATTGGCTGATTTCCGAAGTTATTGAAATTCATAATATTAATCAAAGTTAAATTCAAAAATAGACAGGAAGATGAAGGAATAAGTTGTCTAATAATAAATTATTTGGGAATGGAGTAGTCTACTGTACTTGTAGGAAATGAAGGGGAATAAATATGGCCAGGATAGGCCAGGAGTGTTAAGTTTTATTTTTTTAAGGGGGTGGAATGACATGTTTTGAAAGTTTGGGGTTTGATTGGTGGATATGTTTACGAGAGTGGTTTTTTATTGTTGGGTGATAACGTGTGGGTCCCGCCATATTGGAGACGTGGACGGCTGATGGGAAAAAGAACCTACTAGAGCTTGTCAAGTGGGGTGATCAGAACCGTCCACGTGTAGGTTGATGAATTGATGGTTTTTGATGGAGATATTTGTCTTGTAGTGAAATGGACTTTCATGTGAGGGTGTTAAATTGTTAATTGATACCGGAAAAAAAAATTTAGTGATAGTGTCTGATAGATGATTTATATGTTTAATCATGTCTAAATTCTTGTTTTCTAAAAATTAAGAGAAAATTAATAAAAAATTGTTTAAATTATTAAATAAATAAAATATTTATATTTAGACGAAAAAAAAATAGGGGGTACTAATATTTAATGTAATCCTAATCTTAAAATATCTAAAGTGGCATCAGGGGTCAGTTCCCAAGGGTTTAGTTTTTTAAAAATAGGGGTACTAATATTTAAAAAAATGGTCACGGGGTTTAGTTTACCTAAGGGTCCTTCTAAAGTGGGTTGCACTAGATATGCAGGTGTTACATCGGAGAAACCTAATTATCATAAAACTTCTAGGTATTGCCGTTAAAATAATAATTAAAGTTTTAAGATATGCATCTATAGAACACTCGATTCAAGTGTGTAACTAAAGAACTATAGAAGAAACCAAAACAATTTTACTATCTATTATTTAAAGAGAAGGACGGATGAACAGTGTATTGCAAGTTTTTATGAGTTGAGTACAATCGTATATTTCGTCTGTTAGGTTTCCCTTTTAGGCGTATTCACGTATCTCTTCATTCAGGTGCTTATTCACGTTTTGCGCCTCCTTTTCTCCATTTTCTTATGTGAAAAACACCGGCAGACACTTTCATGATTAGGCATGGGATCAAGCAAGTGTTGTTGAGCGACGTAATTGTTTTACGAGGCGGACACGGTAGAAGAAGGGATGTCGTTTGGCAGCGGCAACGAACGGTGAGATCGAAAACGATGAGGTTTGTTTTCTTCCCAAATTCAGACCGATGTGTGATTACTCGACAAATACCCGATGAGTATTGGGTCAGGTATGGGACAAGATTTTACAACCGGGTATGAAACTGGGATTACCAATACCCGGTCTAAAACCGACTCATTGCCATCCCTAATTTACACAAATAATAATATAAATTAATACACCATCTTTGTTAGTAGTTAGTATATAATCTAACTAGGTTAAATCCCGTGTATTACACGGGTAAAATAAATAAAATGTTATATATTCAGTAATAAAAATTATATATTTTTAAAAACCCGTGTAATACACGGGTTGAATAAACCAGTATATTACATCGGTTGAATAAAATATAATGTGATTTGTTAACAAACACATTTGTCAAAATATGTTTTTAAGATATGTAATTTGTCGTAACAGTTATAAGGTATGTTAAGTTAGTTTTTAAAACATTTTTTTTTCAACTGAGTATTAATTTTTTAATTTAATTGATAAATGTTAGTTCATATTATTGATGATCTAATAACTATTTATAATTAAATAATAAATATTCGTAATTAAATTTATTAATATAAAGATTATTATTTAATATGAGAGGAAAATAGAAAATCTAATATTTAATAAGAGAGAGAAACAGAAAAATAAAGATGAGTAGTAACCAGAAAGTGACACGTGTCATGAAGAGATTTTCTTTTATTAGAATAATAAGATTACATTAATTGAATCGCCACTAATAATTTGGATTCTTGAAATTATTTGGATTGAATTGTAATTACTCTTGTCTTAAATTATTTGGATAGAATGAAATTATGTTGGAAACCTAAAATTTAAGACACGATTCATATAAATTAAGAAAATTATAATTATTAATTTTATTTATAGTTATTTTACATAATACCTTGTGATATTTCTATTGTTTTATAATAATGAAGAGAAAGTATAAAACCATTTGAAACTCGAAATAAAGAAATTGTAAAGATATTTGAAATAACACATTTACTGATATCATGTGTTATTTTACACGATACATGCTACGCATTATTTGACAGTTGTTACCAAGTTTATATTCATTCGACCCGGTCCATAGTGGGTGATATGAATAAACTAAATAGATGAGTAATAAACAAAAACATGGATGCTTATTGGATCGAATATCATTGATGATTTGCCATTCATAGATCACTCGGTTTTCACCCAAAATGATATGACGGGTACTCGTTACTCAATACATATCGAGTTCGCAGGGTATACCCATTTACAATCTTCTATGGTTAAAAAAACGCTAGTTAAGTTTCCATTGCCCAAAAAATATCCTAAATGCATCTAAAAACTAACTTGAATATAAAATACTCAACTACATTTCTATTAATCATATCATTTTAATAATGTTAAGTTTCTAACAACTCTAGTGTACTATTTGTTATATTTTTTAAGGCTATATAGTATATTCGGTGTAAACATGTTCGTGTAATAAGACAGTATCACCTAATCTTATATTTGTCTCAAATATGTAAAAGTTTCTAAAGCTAATCTCATACGCAAATACTTGTCTAACTATTTCGGGTATTCCCGTCAGGTTCAGGTGTTTTTGGCATCCGTAACTATAGTGTATTTACTAGTAAATATATGTATTCATCGTGACAAAAATGACTCATAATGGTTTTTAAATATTTAGTGGTTCTCATTTGAACTCATCACTATTTATATACAACTTTTAAGTCAACATCGCATTGCATAATCCAACATATACTTTAGTTTTTTTTAAAATTCCACGAATAAACCCGACCTTTCTTATCGTAACATACATCTAATATTATGCATTCCTCAATCTCCTCTCACTCAAGATTTTGAAGGTCCTTTAAAGCTTAAACTTGTCATTGTTGAAGCATATCTTCTCACATAATCCATAACTAATAAATTTCTCATCGCTCAAGAAGCTATCACTTCTCGTCATTTTTCTATTGTCGTATAACGGTAATTAGGCACGTCTTCATAGTAGTACATAACGTCAACATAGTCTACATAAACAACTTTAATCGATGACAAATAAACAATGTACGCTCCTCAATTTTCTTAACATCATTAGATAATTGATAAAACTCTCTCATCACACATCAAAATGTTGGTATTTAAATAGGTTGTCATTATGGATAAGATATAACAATTGATTATTTGAGATATCATATGATTGCAAATATCACCAATTTAGCGAGATAATATATTAATATGCGTATTTCCCTGACCACCACAAATTCTTAATTTCCCATAAATAGAATATTGAAGTACGAATATTGTCCATAGCATAAGTCCATGGACATGTCCTAGTCTCATGACGACAATATGGTTCCCAGTTCGGACATTCAGTGTATGATGCACTCCACGTGTCAACTTTGTAAATAATATCGTATTCTATGTTTGTTTGGTAAAAGATTGTTGATAGCACATGAAACTCAACTAGCAATGTGGCATCTATAGGAGAGTGTCACATGCCTCAACATGATTGATTATGTCGGAGACCAATATCTAGCTGCCATATGGCTTTATCTTAATTATTATAGAAACTATTAAAGATTAACGTGTATGACCAGTCTAGCAAATAGTCTGCTTAATATTATTTATTTTTTCATTTTTGTTTCTTGTATTACATATATTTTACGTTTTTTACACGTTTAATTATGTATTATTTTCGTTTTTCTATAACAACTTTCGTTCGTTCACTTTTTTGCAAAAAAAGGGATGCGTCGTTTTTTTTTATCAACGTTCCGATATATATATTTATTTTTAAAACGGAGTTGTATTCAAAATCAAGTAATTTTTTTGGTATCGTAGCCCATAACGAGTGTCGTTATCATTATGGTACCGTGACGACCCGAACCTATTATGACACAATCTGTTAAGACACGACACGAAAACTAATCGTGTTGTTTTTTCCAAACACGAACACAAACCTGTAAGTAACAAGTTAACACGATAAGACCGATAGGAACCTGATTAAAAAACATGATAATAATACATATGTAGTGAAACAAAATTTGTCAAAATGAGCATAAAATTCTTAATTAATACGTAATCGATAACATATTTGAAAACAAAATCCACAAAAGTCTAAGAGCATTCACATCAGAATCTCTATCTTTATTACTTAGAGTTTTCTTTTATTTTGAACCCGCATCATTATCTTTATCTACATCTCTATATTTGGGTTTTATAGTTTAGTAACTAGAGTTTATTTAAATATAGAGATCCATTTTTATAAATCTCTATATTTGTTGTGAATGTTTAGGAAAGAGAAAAAAATAAGTGTTTGTAAGTGAGATAAAAATGGAGATAGAGAATATTAAAATAAATTTAAAGATAAATTTTAAAAAATATGATATTTAGTTAAATTATATAGGTGGAGATAAAGAAGTTGACGTGAATGCTCTAAAAGCAAGTATAATATATTATTATTTTTTACTTAAAAAATATAAACAGATTATTAACAGCATGTGTTTAACCTGTTGATCGTGTCTTAAACATATCGACCTGTTTAAAACACAAAACATGTTAAGAACAAACATGAAACATATTAAAAACAAACATAAAACATGTTAACCCCGTGTTATATTAACATGTCCGTATAAAAAATTAATAGCACTAATCGTCAACACTAGATAATAAGATATACTTAGAATGGATGAATTTGATTGTTGAGTGGGAGTGGGAGTGGGAGTGGGAAGGGGACAAGTAGTTGTTTGTGGGCACCAAATAAACGGATGAAACTTGAAAGAATACCAACATATAATGCACTTAATTATTATTATTATTATTATTATTATTATTATTATTATTATTATCACTGAAAGAAAAAGAAGCCGTCCAAAAACAGCAAAATACATCAAAGTCCAAGTCAAAGCCGTCCACATTTCACTTACAAAATCGCATGCCACATTTAGCCCATAAAACAAATCATCTATACGACCATTCGTAAGAGGGCATCCATCATCATCTTCATTATTTAAAGATTTTTTTTATTTTATCTTTTTATCAGGATCTCTATCTTTATTATCATCTTTAAATTTTATATTTTAATAAATAGGGATTTTTTAAATATAAAGATACATTTTTATCAATTTCTATATTTTTTATGAGTATCTAGAAAGAGAAAAATAATAAAATAAGTGTTTGTAAGTAGGATATAGATAGAGAATAAGATGTTAGAGGTTAAACCAAATTTTAAAATAAATTTAAAAACATATAATATTTAGTTAAATTATAAAGATGAATATAGGGATGCTACTGTGGATTCTCTAATTCATATATTATAGAGACCTATATTTTGATTTGATTTAAGTTACAATTAGACATCGTTAAATTTAACCTTGTCTATTAAATCTACACATACTAATAAATAAATGTTTTGGATTGTCACATGTCATTCTCATATTTATTCTTAACATTTTTTTCTCGCATCTCTCTCCTATTTAATGACACAAGTTTCTATAAAAAAAATTCTAATATTTGTTTCACGCGTCTCTCTCATATTAAATAATAATTATTTTTATAAGACATTTTTTAATTAAAAAATAGCTTTCTTCATAAAACATTTTTATAGTTTGAACATTTCTTTCATTCTTTTTATAAAACATTTTTAAACAACTATATAACGTTTCTAAAATTTGTATTAAAAAATTATGTAATATGTTAAAAATATGTAATATTAGATCTTTATTACTAAGTATATATAACATTGCATTTATTAATCATGTATAATATACAGGGTTTCTAACCATATTATAATAAATGAAATAACTATACTTGCTACGTGACGACTTCTGATGAAATCTAGATTTTTGTTTTTCGTTTTTCTCTCCTATTAAATAATGATAATGTTAAATAGTTAAATATCTAACATATATTCTAATATTTTATTAAAAATTATTAAATCATAAGAAAATTTCAATTATTTGTTATTTTACAGATGGCTAATAACACCAAACATATAAATCTCCATAAAAAATATTGTTTTATGGCACGTTGTATTTATTCAACCCGTGTAAAACATGGTTTTAACCTAATCTATATTATATAATAAATAAAGGTTTTTGCATGCCACATGTCGCCTCCATATTCATTCTCACCATTTTTTCCCCGCCTCTCTCTCCTATTTAATGCACTTCTATCTTTTAATATATATTTAAAGAAAAAAATACTAATTATACTAATAAAACACATTTATTTTAAATTATCTTTTATCATAAGAAACTTTAAAATTTAATTATATAACTTTTATTTTCAATCAAATAGTAAATAAAAGTCAAATTATATTAAAAAATAGTAATTAACGTATTTTTAAAACCCAATTATATATTAATTTTTACATATTTTGAATTTGTTTTCTATCCTTACTATATGTAATATTTTTTTACACATGTAAATATATATAGATATATATATATATAAAGATTTAAAGTTTTTATGTATTGATATATTTCACCCCGTGTGTAGACACGGGATCTAAACTAGTATATATTAAATAAAGGTTTGAATGTGACACTTGTCACTCTCATGTTCACCCTCACCACTTTATTCCCGCCTCTCTCTCCTATTAATTAGATAAACTTTTTTTAATTATTTTTGTTTTCCGTCTCTCTCTCGTATTAAATAATCATTATTTCTATAATTATTTTTAAAACGTTTTTTATTTTAAAAAATATGTTTGTTCATAATATATATTTATAAATTGAACATTTCTTTTATTCTTTTTTATAAAGGATTTAAAAAAACTCTTTCATCAATAACATTCAACATATAAATCTTCATAAAACCGTTAGTTTATAACAAGTTGTTTTATTCAACCCATGTAATACATGAGTTTTAACCTAGTCTATCAATATAATAAACTTATCATTAAACATTCTTTACTATTCACTAGTAGATTTGTTTGCTAATCTTAAACTCAAAACAATCCAAAATATATTTAGTTTAAGTTGTATTAAATACACAATAAAAATTATTTTCCAAATTAACCAAAAGGTCAACCATATATGATAATCCAATCCTCCACCGTTAGCGAATCCATCTTCCTCCATTTACCACAATAAAATAAAATAAAATGTTTCCTCAGCAAAAATAGAACTTTCCCACAAGTTACTCCCATCCAAATATTTTTACCACAAAGTTCTATCATAAAAAACCGAAGTACTCAATTAATATGTGTTGGTTGTATTTGAGTTTAGACTAAGTTGGTAGTATTTGAGTTCAGACATTCTTTAGGACATGAACACCTCTCTTATCCATGATTATTGTGGGATTCATATAAGTTGTTAGAATCATTCCCACCCCAGGTAAGAATTCATCTTCCTTGACAAGGTTTGCCTCACTATGCACTATCGACGTGAGATTCAACTAAGATATTACAATACCCTCATCCCCAACAGGAATTCATCGTCTTTGACAAGGTTTGCCCCCATTACCCACCGTTGGTAGTGAAATTATTACTGAAGTGTTACAATCACCCTTTCAGGGACTCATCGTCCTTAGTGACCCGAACGACACATAAATGACTCTAATACCATTTTGTAACGGTTGCGTCTCATCATGCCAATACTGTCTGCTTTACCCTCTGTGAGCTCAAGGCGTTTTGTTTTGTTACATGATAGAGACTTCCTAGGAGGTTAGCTGTCATGATACTACTTTCACCTATGAATGTTTTGTTGATCAATTCGTTTAACATGTAATTGAAAACAAGTAATAAACGTGTACCTGATAATCCAGTAACAGTGGAGAGGCAAGTCGTCATGATCTTGATGATGATCGGGTTCCCGTTTAGGATATATCGTAAGGATGGTATTAGGTAAGATAAAAACTCACGAATTATAGAGAGAGAGGGACATATTTAGTGGTTAGTGGTGATTAGTTCATTAGTCTTTATTTTCTCTAATAAGCTCTATATACATTCAAAGAGAAACACTAATTATGTCAGTAAGGGTAATTATGTCCATCGAATAATTAACAATTAACTTATAGGGGTATTTAGGTCAATGATCAATTAATAAATAAATGAAAATAAAGGCCACACAATTAATAGTGAGTCTTACATGTTTAACCATGGAGCTATCCTCTCATCCATAGTCAAAACGCTCAAAACGTGTTAGTGGCATATGTGGCCAAGAGTGTTCCTTATGAACTCAACATCATGCATGGTTGATGAGGGACACACCTAGCTAGGTGATATAAAAGGAGATGAAGAAATAGGTTTTTGGTGAACCCGGTCAAATAATAAGCATCAAAACCGTTGATTTATTTCTCACCGACTTCGATCTAAGGTTTTCTTACAACTAAAACTATTTAAAAGTTTTTTTTTTCATTTTGAAATATTTTGTTTTAAACTAAAAGTTGCCCACTTCTAGTTCAAACGAAGCTAGAGATGGATGAAAGAGTTTTGTCCTTTATTAGAACTTTAATCTAAAAGTTCTTTTGATAGACATTTGACAGAAGGCAAAAGGTAGGTGAGTCCTAATCTTGAAGGCTTGAAGTATCATTACTAAGTTATTCTTTTAATAGTCATGAGTCGTTAACCGGTTTATGATGATGAACCGACCGAAAGAAACCGACTTGAATGGGACATATATGGGGGTGTATCAAGTAAGTAAAGTATGATGATAAGATTATAATGATTTGATTAATACGTGCAACTTTCAAAGCTTCCAACGACTCTATGTATGTCCATCTCAAGTTTCATTTAAAACTTTTTTCTTTCGTAACTTCCAAAACTTTTTTCTAACAATAAAATTATAATATTTAACGTTGTTAATTATTCTCTTTCATCTTGTATCTTTTTTTAATTTTAACTTTATTACTTGAGTTAATGTTATTGTTAGGAGCAGGAGCGGACCCACCTTAAAGGGACCATGATCAAGTGACCCGACACTTTATTTTTCATTTATATGTTACAACTTAAGTATACTATCGAAAATCGATAGATCCTTTAGTTTTACGGATCATGACCCTATAAAAAGATTAATAGAGAATAAAATCCAAAGTGATACATGGTGTAGTGGCTAACCCCGTGTTATGAGATCGACTATGGTGTAGTGGTTACTATACTCAAACAGTTAATTTTAGAACAAAATTTGCATGCAACTAAGAACATTTTGACAATTGGCCTTCTGGTCCAATGCCATGGAATGATGGTAAGAGCTTGGGATCTTTGAGGTCTCCGGTTTAAATCTGACTCAAGGGGGTTTTCCCACAGTGGTGTGTTTCCTCCTTGATGGTGTTCCCGGGTGAGTCAGGTATGGAGCGTCAAAATCAGTATGGGCGGTTGACATCCCGTCTCAGAAAGGCTCACTCGGGTATTGATAGGGGTAGTACCAAACGCCGTTAAAAAAATAAGAACCGTCTAGTTAATACGGGAACATCCCAAAAATCCTGGGAACATTGATAAGAAGTCACATGAACTTGTGCTTGATAAACTTTTCTTATAGTTCCTTTTTTCTGTTTTTATGTTTATGTTGAAAAAATCTTGTTCAAACATTGTTTGACTTTTAAGTTTTAATTTATTGATTGGAAACTAAAATCCATAAACTGTTTCCTTGTGCTTCTGGTTTATATTTTTAGAATTTAAATGCACAACTTTGTGGTGGTTGACTTGATGATGGTAGTGTTGTTTACACTTGAACCTTCTAATTGTATGTGTATTGAATAATTTTAAATTATGGTTACAAATGAGGTGGTATATGTCGATCACCAAGTTATATAACCTATCCTACACTATCACTATATTACACTTGATCTAATATTCCTGTGCAAACTAAGTGTGGAAACGATTTAGGTTGAAATATAAAAACAAAAGTGTAACGAACCAAAATCCGGGTTTCGTTTTCAAATAAATAAAATATTCTAATAAATATTATGGTGAAAATAATATATTAGAAATAAGTTGAAACAAGTGGGTTTCAAGTTAATAATGAGGTTATACTAGTTTTAACTAGTTTTGGAATGAAATGGGTGAAAAGAAAGTTGAGGGGCCAAAAGTATAACATGACAAATCTGCCATTTTGACTTGGAGAAGTCAAAATTAACCTCATTTGAGGTGTTGAGGTCGTTTGTGTTCAAGAGGAGAAAACTCAATTGAAGCCTAAATCGTACATTTGAGCTTGGATTTGTGAAGGTTTTGACTCACACAACACCTTCCTAACATCAAGTAAGTGTAATCTTCCACTGATTTCACCTTTGAATGTGTTAGTAGGTGGGTTTTGTAGAAATCCAAAAATTATGTATGCATGTGGTAATTGGTGTTAGATTGTGGATAATCTAGCTAAACTAAAGGTAGAGTGGTGATTAACATCCTAGAACCCTTTGATTTTGATTATGAGAAGTCAGGGTTCATATGAAGAAAATTGGGGGTGTTTGGATCATGATGCTAGAATGATGAATTAGTGATTATTAAGTGTGTAGGTGGTATTAGACACTTAAATGAACACCAAATTAATCTAATAAAAGTTATTGAATGAGAAATTAGTGTCAAGGTATTGGAAAGAAAACTCAAGTATGTGAGTTGGAATTAAAAGAGGGTGTTTGGTTATGGGAATAACCCAAACGGGTCAATTTGGGTTGGAAATGAAAATTAGGTTGTGGACTCAATTGTAATGTGATTTGGATGAATGTTAGATTACTAAACTAGGTGTATATGTTTAGGTAATCAAATTGTGAACCGAGGAGGAGGCACGTGATCTTCCAACTCAAAAGGTAAGTGCCTTTGCACTTACTTAGTAATGTTGATAAATGTGTGGTATATGTGTGCATACTATGAGATGAAATGAATGTGTATGATTATGCATGATCTAATATGTAAATATGATGAATTTGGTGTAATTGACTTATGTGGTAAATAGTCAATCTAATATGTAAATGTGATGAATTTGGTGTAATTGACTTATGTGGTAAATAGTCAATCTAATATGTAAATGTGATGAATTTGGTGTAATTGACTTATGTGGTATATAGTCAAACAAAATGTGATAATTTGGTGAAATGATGGATTGAAGTGTGGAATACTTCAAAAGGTGGACTTGGAGTCAAATACTCCAAGTGCGGCAAGACAAGTTGTGGTACTCGTGCCAAGAGGTTGTAAACCAATAAGAAGTGTGGAATACTTCATAAAGTGGACTTGGAGTCAAGTACTCCAAGTGTTGGTAAGACGAGTGGTGGTACTCGCACCAAGAAGTCGTAGACCCATTAAGAAGTGTGGAATACTTCAAAGGGTGGACTTGTGGTCTAATACTCCAAGTACGGGTCAAACGAGTGAATGGGTGGTGGTATATGAATGAAAAATGAAATGAATGAAAAATGAAATGAATGAAACTTGTAGTGGAATTGCAAGTGTTAAGAACTTTATTTGACTAAATGTGTGCAAACGGGTCAAATGTTAGTCAAATGGGTGAATGGGTGGAAACAAGTTGTAAATACTTGTTTGATATGTTTATCGTCATTACTAACTGTGATATGTTTATGTGGTTATGTAGGGAAAGCTCCGATGTAGGTCAAAGTCAAGTCAATGGCGTTGAAGGATTCTCATATGCAATTTTTGGTATTTTGGGGATTTAAAGGAAAATCCTTAGATTGTAGTGTAAATTGTTATAAAAGCTGATGTTTTGATGTATATTTGGGTGAATGAATTTTTGGTCAAAAACCCAAGTGGGGATATTTTTGGTGATATGGTGAAATCTTGAAAATTTTGGCTAAGTATGGAACTGAGGAAACTGAGTAAACTGAGTAAACTTTCTGTTTACTTAGGTCCCTCACGCTACGCGAGAACCAGGTTGGGTTCTCTCGCGGTACGCTAGAGACCTGGTTCTCGGGCGGCAAGTCTGGAGCTCCCCCGCGGTACACGAGGGTTAAAAAAAATTTGTGATAAAAGCTTCCGCGTGCGTTTAAATATTTTATTAATTGGTTTTCTAATTAAGGGTGTTACAAAAAGGCTTAAAAGATAGAGGGTCTTTATCTTCTCAACACCCCCTCCCCCTCCCTCTCCCTAATCTTATCAGTTTGTGTAGTTTTATGTTAAAATGTAAAAACAAAAGTCTTACGACAAATAGAAATGAAGAGAGGAACTATGTATACCCCCCACCCCCACCTCCTCCCCCTCCCTCTCATCTTATCACTTTGTGTAATTTTAGAACTAGTTATTTTCAAATCATCAAACAACATTATTAAATATCCACACAAACAACAAAATGAAGTACTAAGACAGACTATGCGTAACGAAGGGTGAGGAGAGAAGGTGTGCGTGCCAAACTACCGCGGGCGTTGCACACCGCGCCGCATAGGACGTTGCCTTTGCACACACGAGCTCATTCACGGGTATTGGGGTACAACCAGTTTTGAGGAGAATTAATCTGATTGAGTGGCAGTTATAATCATGACACCTCACACTTTATTGTTATTATTTTTTATTGTAATATTTAATTTAGGTATTAATATGATTTTTCCCAAATATCTTTAACTCGTTAACTTAAAAAAATAATGTAAATGGGCTCGCTTATTTTTCGTTTAGAACATAACGACATAAATTTTAATGAAAACAAGGTTGTTTTAAAAAATATATATATTTTTGTTCTCGTAAGTGTTTTTGACACATGTTTGTATCGATATTTCGGATGATAAGTAAATGTTTTAAAAATAATTAGTAAAATACATTAAAAAAGTGATCACACTCGCTAACTACTACACACCTTAGTGAGTGTTGTGACCACCATCGCTGCTTATGTATCGTCTGCGTGGAATTACCTTTTTGCTCACACTCATTAATCAGTACACAGACTAAGATTAACAAGTTTGAACATAAAAATATGTTCCTCTTTGTCCTTGAACATTACCCAGAAAAAAAAAAGAAGAGAAAATTAAACTGCAAAGAAGGTCAGAGTTCATCTTTACATTTTCTCAAAATGTTGTATACTGGCATATGTATACATCAGAAATAAGAGGGGGTGTCACTAATTTTGATGCAAGCTAACATTACAATAATACCCCTATGTTTCTTGTAATTTGCAGGCAGGCTTTTACAAATACAATGTAAATCAACTTCAATCGTTATGCCTACGCCTTCGGAAATGCCTGAGGATAAAACTGTCAGCATATAAAGGATAGTTTTTCCTGATTAAACCTTTTATGCATTTCCAAAATGAAAAATCCACCATTTCTCCATCTTTCCTCACAATGAACAGACATCTTGAGCTTTCGAAATCTGGATGGTAACCAACCTGTAAATAAGATGTGTTGACCATGTAAGTAACATAGGTAATTTAAAAAAGATAAACAATGGGGGAGCAGTTAAGCCATCAACCGATCTTTTTCTAGTGAGGTGTCATGGTTTTGCCCATGTGGCTGCTGACATGGAGACGTTTTGTATCATGATTATTTCTTATGATTGTATTTTTCTTATTCCTACAACATGAAGAACACCACCACCAACACTTTGTTCACTTACAAGTGTACAACTAGACTAAAGACGAACTATTTTTTTAATAATTGATAACGGAGGGAGGCTCAAACTTACCTCTCCTAAACTCTCGCGAACCTAAAACATAGGAGAGGGGCGTCACCCGCCCCTAACCAACAGCTATAAGCTACTGAGTACCTAGGTCAAAGCCTACATCAAAGACAATGAGGGTCTGCAAACTTTCCTCATTAAGATAAACACGGTTTCTCCTTGAGTAAGGAGAAAGTGGCAAAACGGCTATAAATACTGCCTTTAGGAGAACGAGAAAGACACCATAGAGATACATCTTTACTCTCGATTCTTCTCCACTCCTAGTTTTAGTTTCATATCTCTACATTTATTGTAATATTAAGCTTGTTCTTGGTTTCCTAAGGACGAGCATTTCTCCAATAATACACTTAACTTCATTACCGTTAATACTTGTAGCAACAATAATCATATGCATTCTACTCTCTAGTAAGAAAATACAGATGCAGCAAAAAAATAGTTTCTCACACACACACACACGCCTGCTTCTAAAAGATCTCACTTAATGTCCCTCATTGATTCCACAATATTAACACATTTAAAAAAATCGTTGTCACCTCCTTAGTACAAGAAATAAGGTCGCAGTGACATGGCAAAAAAGTTGAAAATTGGTGCCATGACATCCATATTCCATAACAGGTTACTAGCTATAATGAGTTAAACTTCTAGTACATTACTATACAGAGAAACTTCAATAAATGTAACACTAATCAGAAATCATGGGTACTGCACAAATCTGCTTTTGACTATGTGTTCTTGGTGTTGCATCTTGAAAAAGTTGTGGGGTAATTGGTAAATGTATAATACCAACCATGTATCTATAGAAGCTCAAGTCTTAAACCCCCAATTAGTAACTCTAAAGGATCACACACTCTATTTACATAATACGGCACAAAGAGCATCCATAATGTTTGACCTTTTAGAGGGAAGAGAAAGCAAAACTGGAAAAAGAGTTAATTACAATTTAGTCGGTGTCTTTATACCCAAATTAAAGATTTCGTCCGATAAGGTTCAATTTAAACATTCTTAATCCAAAAAAGTTTCAATTGCACAATCAAGTCCAAAAGACATCATATGCACAACACATGATGGGAGTCAAAGACCAAATCACCCTCCTCATCCCTTGGTTTTAAAAGGCGCGCCTCAGAACAAGAAGCGCGCGCCTCGGCGCTTTGAGGGGCTTTTTTGCGCTTAAGGGCTTTTTTTGGGTATATTGTTGCTGTTTTGGAGGTGGTAATAACTAGTAATTTTAGTCATTTTCATGGTTTATTGTAATAATATCCTCTTTTGGATGTTTTAGATGTTTAATATCAAGTAATATGTTTAACATTATTGGGAATTTAGATGTTTAACATCAGTTAATGTGTATATACATAATTTAAATGTTTTTTATAGTATGTGTGCCTCGTGTACGAAAAGCCCTGCGCTTTTACGCTTTGCGCCTCGGATTTAGACCTCGTCGCCTCGGTGCGCTTCTCGCTTTTTAAAACCAAGCCTCATCCTCAATCTCTATTTTCTTGTCCAATTATTTAAAAAAAAAAATCAAATCAAAGATCATAAACATCGAGAGCGCCAAAATCAAACCCCTACTCTAAAATCACAACCAAACTCAAAAACATTAAACCAAAACCCAAAATATCTCGACATCAAACCCTGTGACTTTTTTACTGCTACATCTAATCCATTATCCCTATGGATTTTTTGTGGTAACACTGATGGGAATGAGCTATGAGAGGGAAGTGAGCTATAGGTATTCTTAAGGGGCTAAAGTGTAATATGAGGGTAGTATAAGTAATAGAGAAGAAGGCACGTTAGAAGGGAAGGAATTAAGTGGTTAGTTTGTTAGGGCTCCTGCACATTGTGCATTGGAGAGAGGGCATAGCCCTGGATATTGTATCTTCTTTTTATCATTTCACTGCAATAACAATCGTTCAACCTGTTTCGTCTTAATCTTCTTCATTACAATCTGTTAATCGTAGCTAATTCTTATCAAACACATATAACATTAAACCTAGAAATGTATGGCAAACTACATGTAATTACAGTACTTGTCATTCAGGATAACAAATATAAGATAATAAAACTTTGTTATACTAATAATGGAATGTTTCATGGACTGTTTTCATTATAGGACAAGTTTATCTAGTAAATAAAAAAACTATTTAACTTATATTGCAACCTATTTTCTATTGAAACTTTTTTTATGTTATCCTGAGAATATAGGTTATTGACCTTTTTTCTAAAATTTGTGAGTGACGCAGGTTACATCATAATTAAGTGTGAACAACCCATATGGATCTGAAAACTTTGTACATTCATCATATATGTGTAACCGTTGTGCATAAAACAGACTTGTGAAATCCATAGATAGCAAACTCACCCAGGATATGATACACTTACCAACCATTGAAAAAATACTGACATAAATCATGCTTTCTTTGTTCTTAACATTTCATAAATTTTAAATGTTAAGGTGTCAACATTGATGAATTAATGAGGAATACAAAAAACAATATTATTTAGTCCAATAATTGAGGACTAACAATCACAAATTCATCTGTCACTAATCTCAAAATAGAACTAAAGACCATGTTAAGTATGGACTTCAAGGATGTTATTGCACTCCAAACCTTACAATGAATCTCTACATTCTGAACATAATTATTATTTACTTAAAAAACAATATTCACTAGGCAGCAGAAAGGAAGGCCCTTATTATTATTCCAGATAAATTTGTAAGATAATATATTATAAATTCATGCATCTGTTGAATACAACTTTTAAGGCTCACAAGACAACTAAGAACATGAAATCAGTTAAAAACATATATGCGTGTGTTTATAGATAGAGAGCTAACCGTGATGTAACTAATGCCACATCCAATTTTCTTCTCACTTTCGGGATGATAGGGCAACAACCTCTCTAAAATAGTTCTTTCATGTTCGGGACTTAATCTCTCCCCACTTGCATATCTGTACCAATAACAAGTTCAGTGTAGGATAAATCAGAATCTGCAAAACTTAAAATCCTAAAATTAACACGGAGACGCTATAAGTTATTAGCTTTATGATGAATCTAGAATGTTTACAATATAACATGCATTTCTAAGAGCTATTCAATCCATCGAATAAAACTTCCTAATGTTCTTTTTCTCAAGAACACACTTCAAATAAATCAAAACATTTTTAACTAAGCGGCTCCTTTTAAAAGGTGTAGATACTTAATGGTTGTCCCAAGTTATGATCTAAGTTTGATGCCAACATCTAGGGTTCATTGATATTACTAATTGACGAAGAGCTTAAACATTACACTAGATCAACAAGAAGACGCCACGCCATAATTGTTGAGCTAAAATTACGGAATTCAATTCACATAAACGAAATTAGAAAGCTGAATCCAAGACCTTACTTGCCAGAATGAAGAATCATCCTAACAAAGCCAACCAATGGTACAGTATCTTCCAAAATCTGATCCTCCCAATCAATCCACCCATCCTCCTCTCTTCTCTTCCCTCCTTCACCTTCATAATCAGACTCCTCGTCTTTCGAAGAATCAACAGCGTCCTCTTTCACCTCCACCGTCGGTTTTCTCAGTAAATCGGCGGCGCCGTAAGCGGTTCCATCATGCTGGCTACTGCTACCACCGCTACTACTGTTTTTCAATTCACAAAACCGTTGCGGATGCAACGTTGAAAAACGATAAGGAAAACAAATGATGGAAGGATTTGGTGAAGATAAGTGTGGAAAGATAAGGTTTCTGTGGTGAAGATGAATGTGAAACGATGATGAAATTGATTCCATTTTTTGAGAATTTCAGGTGTTTACTCGGTTTGGTGATGCATAAACCCTAGTTTTGTTCACGATTAGCCATTGTTGATGTCATGAGTTCGAAAGGGCGCCCTGTTAACTGTTCGTACTATCGTTAGCAAAACTGAACAGCAAGGGGATAATTGCTGGTAAGTGGTAACATTCTATCGGATATGGGCCGGGTGAGTTTACGGGTTTAGTGTTTTTTCGTTGGGCCTTTTGGAGTTAAATCGGCCCGTTATTATTAAACCGGGTTCAAATACTAACCAACTTTTTACGTGCTAATCGCTATCAAACAATCACATAATTATAAATTATTTTTTCTTTTAATTCTTAAAAGTGTATTTTAGTATCGTAAACATATATCTTGAACATAAATACGGAAATGATTAGTCTTACATATACGTACCAAATAATGTTTATTTGGTACGTATACGTAACACTATGTTTGAGAGTGATAATCATGGTTATCACATAAATATTGGTTAATATTTGAATCTCACCTTATCTATGGGATTTACAAATCATTTTTTACTATTTCCTAGTTTGGCAGATTCAGATTACAAGTAGGCAAGTTATAGAAGATGAAAAGGATGTAACACTGTTTTTTTTAAGATAAAAGAAATAATAATAATAATCTTCTTGAACTTTAGAAAAAAGTATAGATTGAGACACTTGGTACAAAGTTCTTTTAAGATGTGATGCCTAACTTTGTGGTCTTCCACAAGTCACTCTTTTGTTTCTAACCCTATATCACAATGAGTTTTGGTTTATCGGTGTTAAAAGAAAATGCTTCGACCGTTAAAAAGGTGTCTTTTCAGATTAAGAGTAATAAGCTAGATGATTATGGTCGTAATGATGACAAAGTTTTTTTTCTTTTTTCTTTATGTTTATAATATTATTATTTTAAAGACGAATCCATTAAAATTGCTAATACACGTATAAATACATAACTATGTAGAGAGATATTAAATAGATTACAACACAAGTTCCTGTTACTTTTAGGTTACAGGTAGTCATTTTTTAATAGCTAAAAGTAGTTAAATCGTAGAAGGTAACAAGACTAAGTTGAGTGAAAGCGGAATGGGCTACAACATGGTTGAGGTGGCAAGGCGGTACTGATGGGAACACAACCCCCCACCTCTAGGTACCGCAAGGCGGGTGGCAAGGCGGTACTGATAAGTGAAGAAGACAAAAATAGAGAAGGAGATGTGGCATGTAGCTATGAGATGGCTAGGTGAGGTGGCAGGGAGAAATAGAGAAGGGCTTAGGCATTAGTGGCGGATCTAGGAATTTCTGCTAGAGGGTGGTAAAAAATGGGTCGTCGAAAATAGGTCGGGTCAAATTGGTCTTTACAAACCAATTTTGAATTTTTTTAATGAAGGGTTGGTTGGCTCACAGGGTATATGTCCACCCCCTCCAATAAATTGTATTCGCCACTGCTATGCATGACACCCCTTCCAATGACGGTGTTCTCTCTTTGAGATTTAAGAAGCATTAATATAATAATTATAAAATACCTTATCATTAATTCACCTTGTTATTAGAGAAATTAGATTATTAATTCACTAACAGTTTTTATCAAACTAAATATTGCTAACAAATTAACTTAATCTAAACTACATTTCAAAATTTTATTTGTTCCAACTAAATTCATTTTTAACGACCGAACAATCATTTTAACAATCGTATAATTGGTACCTGGTTGGGTTTCATAACGAGCGATGAGCAAAGAAACACCGAGATATTAAAGGCGAGGGGTATTCCAGCCTCAACTTTGTCAGCGTCACACGTGATGTGCTTCTAGATCTGCCCATTTAATACACACTTATGCGGTATCCTCGCTCGTTTATAATTTCCACTTGTCTAATAGACCATGTTCAAGTTTTACTACTCATACTTTTTTAATCCAATAACATTTGTTTTAAAAAAAAAAACTAAAATGTTTGATTCATACTAGGGTATTGATTAAGTTAATATTCAAATATTAGAAAGTTACAAAAGTTTGTTTTAAGTAGGTTTACTTAACGAGTGGGCTGAATCGACTCAATGCCAGTTCAATGTTAAGCTCACTACAATACGAGGCAAGCTGATTTGTCTCGTATCTCCAGTTCGAGTTGGAAATTGAGTTTGTACTCAATGGTCGGTGAGATAGCTCGTTTATTTAGAATTTCGACGATTTTTTATGTTTTTTATACAAGTATCGCATAGCAAGTTAACAAAAATATCAAATTATACATGTCATAAAAGCATGACACCATATACTATTAATCTATACTAATAAATAAATGTTTAAGATGGACACTTGTCACTTTCTCGTGTCTTCTCACATTGGTTTTTTCGTCTCTCTCATAATAAATGTGTCTTTTTCTTATTAAATAATAATGATATTATAAATATATTATTAAAGAATAATACTAATTATATTAAATATATATATATAATAGGAAATCAAAATATAACTAATTATTAAAAAAAAACCAATTTGTTATATACACACACATTTCCACCTGATATATCTCGAGACGATCATAATAGTCTGACAAGTTATGATTTATTTACAAACTTATAAGCAGTGTTGTAAAAATCGCGCCTAGGCGCCGATTAATCGCTAGGCGCTCGGCTAAGGAGGAATTTTGGGCCTAGGTGGTCCTAGGCGGGCCTAGGCGGACCTAGGCGGCCAGATTCCGGCGAACATTCCGGCGAAAACCTGAAATTTCCGGCCAATTTCCGGCGAAAACCTGAACTTTCCGGCCAAATTCCGGCGAAAACCTTTGGTGTGGTTTAAAAATGAACATTTTTATGAAAATTACATATAAAAATGTGTGTATATGTATAAAAATGACCATTTTTATAAAAACTACATGTAAAAATGTGTGTATATATATAAAAAACTGAAATTTACATATAAAAATTCCAATCCGATTAATCCCGCCTAGGCCCCGATTAATCCCGCCTAGGCCTAGGCCCCACCCCACCGCCCGACTAGCACCTAGCGATTTTTACAACACTGCTTATAAGTTATATTTTTTTAATATGCAATCTCGTGTATTACACGGGATTCTAACCTAGCTATATAATAAATAAAAGTTTTATAGTGTCACGTGTCGCCTCCAAATTCATTCTCACCATTTTTTCCCGCATCTCTCTCTTATTTAATCCACTTATATCTTTTAATAATAATATATATATTTAAAAAAAATATAATTATATTAATAAAACACATTTGTTTTAAATTATCTCTTATTATTAGAAACTTTGAAATTTAATTATGTAACTTTTATTTCAATAAAAAAATTAATGAAAGTCAAATTAAAATAAATAGTAATTAACTTATTTTTGAAACTCAATTATATATTAATTGTACATATTTTGAGTTTGTTTCTATCCTTAGTACATGTAATATATTTTTACACCTGTAAAAAAATATAAAGAAAGACTTAAAAATTTTATATATTGATATTTTTCACTCCGTGTGTAGACACGGGACCTAGACTAGTATCTAAGCATGAAAATTAATCTATGTGAGCCAATGAGTGAGCCACCATCGAATCAAATTAGGCTTGCATGTTTTTTAATATGAGCCAAATCAACTCGAGTTGAGCTATGGACGAGCTTTTAGCTAACTACAAACAAGTTGCAAGTCATTAGCTGGTTGGAAAACCCTAGTTCCAAGAACATACAAAAAGGATCGAATTACAATAGTAATGTTAGAATCCTTGTGTGTGAGATCCTAATCGGTCCCTTCGAAAATAAGTCGCTGTGATAACTATACAATAATGAAAAACTCCTAATAAACTGTATATTATTAATAAATTATTTATAAAAGTATAATAAGAATAATTATAAAAAAGCTAATCAAATCATAGCTCGTATATACAATTACAATAAAAAAAAATTAAATAATAATTTTTAACTAATATATATTTTATCTAAATACAAGTTAAGGCGTTAAGCCCTTTTGACGCAAACCAACACTTTATGGTTGAGTATTGAACGGAATGACCTTAAGGCCTAAAACTAATCAATGGTTCAAAATGATCACATATTTGATTTATGAATTATTCCACGCATCTATAATTAACATAGTGAAAATTCAGTTCATCTTATAACCAGATTCATATCTCATATAATAGAAAGTAGAATTATGTGGATGCATTATTAAACATGTTGAAAGGTAACACCAAGAAATATATTGGTTATGATGTTTTGATGATTTCAAGGTGTCATCAATTTATCTAAAATAGTAAAATACTTTTAGTTTTTGGATTCTAACAAAGAGGCCCCATTTGGATTCCAAATTTGGGGTATTAACTTTTTGAGTAAAATAAAATAACAAAAACTTAAAACTATGTTATAAGATGCATGTATAAAAAGAATTTTTGAAAGGCTTGTTTATTTAAAAAAAATATGAAGTAGAAGGTAAAGTTTTAGTTCTTTTAGTCTGTCAGCAACGCTAACAGTAATTCATTCCATAAACAGTCTTAGTCAGCATACCACATCAGCTTATCTCTTATCATTTTCACAAACTCATTTTACCACCCATCCTTCCCACAAACAACCTTATTATTTCCACATCATCCTTTTTTATTTTCATTTATTTATTTAAATTATGATTAAATAACTTAAATTAATTAATAAATAATTAAATAAGTAAATAATAAAACAAAAATTAAAATTACATTAAATTAAATTAAAAACAACAACAACCTAAAACAATAAAATCAAACAACAATACAAAGTTAATAAATAGAAAACATAAATAAGCTAGTCACTGTTCGCCCAAATATGTTCTACTAGATCGCTTCGTAGTGCTTGGTGAGCCTCTTGGCTACGTAAGTCTCTGAACCTCTCTAGATGTGTTTGAAATTGTAACGAGCGCTTGAGGTACCATGACCCATGGGAAGACGAGGGTTCAACGGATTCGGATTTCTCGTTTGATTCAATCGCGCATCTTTAATTATGTTTTAATCTTATTTAAAATTAGCTTTAGTTATGTTTTACTCTTGTTTAAATTAGGTTTTTTCATGTTTAATAGTGTTATTTCGTAAGATTTAAATTAGGTTTATGTTTTAAATTAGGTTTTAAATATGTTTAAACCATAAGTTACATAACAAACTAATTAAATAAACAAAAAAAAAATACTTAAATCTTACCGTTGAAAAGAAAAAGAATAATAAAAGCTTGCATGGCGCCCACTAAAAGCAAACAAACTTGCATCCATGGGGAAGGGCGGCTGGCCCAGGGCTGGGACTCCTCAACGCATGCCCTTGGGACGGGCGGCCACCTGGCTTGACAGGCGACCTCGCGGATATTGCGTTGGAGACAGTTTTAGAGAATTATTTAAATACGATTAATTTATTTTATTGTTGGGGTGTACTTCATTTCTTGCTTCCCGTCACTCTATAACACACCAGTGCTACATCACTCTCCACTCTATCAAATAAATACTCTACTCCAAAAAAATCAAATAATTCTTCACAAAAATCACGGCGAGAGTTTTAGTGTGGGTTTTTGTATGCGATACTTCACTCTAGCGACAAGGAGAACGGGAGGGGCGGTGTTTGACGTCGGCACCGCTGGTCACCCAACCACGCAACGGTGAATCGGGTTTCACACTGGTTAGCCTAATGTTTCATACTAAAGTTATACACAGTACCGACTTAGAGGGTGGTGTCGCGGCACCGGGCATGTTTACAAGTGGGGCATATATTTTTTTAAAAAAAATTTATATATATTATAATTTTTTTAAATAACTTATAAATTCTATATACTTTTATAAAATTTAAGGCCAAGTTTTTTTAATTGAAATCCAACCCAATAATACCCAATTTTATAGTTATACCCAACCCAATAATACCCAAATGGTCCAATCTTTATCCATTTATCTCATGGCCCATCCCAATTACATAACCCAATTACACAAAACGTGATTACGTAAATGCCTGCGAAGAAGCCGGACAGACGCTGGACGAAGGGACGCTGATTGACGACGACGGCGCTATTGTTGTTGTTGTTCAATCGAGGCCGGACCTTTGAGGAAGAAGAAGAAGGTCGGACGGACGACGGCGCTGCTGTTGTTGCTGTTCAATCGTTGCCTGTTCAGTGTTCAGTCGAGGAAGAAGAAGGCAGCAAGCAAACAGGTTTGAACTTTGATTTCTTAATTTTGAATTTTTTTATGAATACTTGAGACCTTGATCAACAACTTTGTCTCGCAAAATGCTAGGAGAGCCTCTCGAGTCATTTAGGTATGTAACTACTAACTATATACTTTTGTATTGTAGTTTTATTTTCTTTATTATTATAATTACAATTCTCGTCGTATTATTGAATTTTTTTATATATGTGCATATTGAGGGGGGAATGAGAGCATTTTTTTATGTCGAGCCGAATACTTAATTTCTTGGGGATGGCCCTGGTTATACATATATATAGGGAAGGTAGGTTGGTGATTATAGCGTGTTACATTAGTTTCCATGTTTCCTTTATAATTTGGAGATGATGATAAAGATGTCGGAGCTGATGTGAATGATCTCCATTGTCATCATCCATTCCATCACTTCCTATCCTTCCACCATATTTCCTCAATCACTATTTCCTCAAACACTAGGTATTTTTTTCTCGAGACGACCGTGCTTCTACATATAATCCACACCCTTCGTCTATTACACAACGTGACTCTCTCATACTACACGAGGAAACAAACTCCACTTAGAGTCCTTCATCACTTATCTTGTCATGACCAACTCTTCCTTGACAATCTTTTTAATCTTTATCCTTGAGCTCTTTATAACCTCATGCATTATCAAATATAGGATAAAAGAAACCTCGTAAGGTATTGTGTATCATTAATAAACTATTTATAGGAGTATAATAAGGATACTTACAATGATAAATATTTCACAATAAAGTCTAACTATGAACATGTGGAACATACAAAATTGAAAAAAATAAAACTCTATAACGACAAATTGCGGCGACATATAAGGTCATAGCATCAGTTACAAGAGGCACGAGAATGGGGCTATGGTACGGATGCGACAAAAAGAATAAGACTATGGTGTCACAAAGGCAAGGTGACATGAGCTATATTTGTAGGATAAGAGCTACGACTGTGGCGATACAACCGTAGCATGAGAAAAATAATAAAAATATTATCTATATGTGTACAATGTGTCCATAGGGCAGGAAGAGAAGGACGAAAGAGAAAGAAGGTTATCACACAAGGGGGATGAAGATGGTAAGGAAAGATGGACAACAACCTTATTTGGTGTCAAAAGGGATGGAGAGGGATAGATGGAGAGAAAAAAGAATGCTAAGAACCTTAAACGCTGTAATACACCTTATTAAATAATGAAAACCCATTAAAATATTGTGTATTATTGATAAGTATTTTACATGAATACAATGAGGATAATCACAAAAAATTTAATCAAATCATATCATAATTTATGGTAAATATCCCTATTATAATAAAAAACTAAATTTTATGTCACTTGTCAACACCATATTCATCCTCACATTCATTTTCCCCTAAAACCACATTTACTTCATCCATCCAATATTTCCATATTTAGCTCATTTTTTAAAGAGTAGATTACTATTTTGGCCCCTGTGGTATAGCTCTTTTAACTCTTTTGACCCAAAAAGGAAATGTTTAATGAATAAACCCCTGACATTTAAATCTTTAACCGTTTTGGCCCCCAAGGCTCACACCATCCAGTTAACCTCGTTAAGAGGCATCACGTGCCCCTCACATGAGGGGCAAAATTGTCAATTTATTCATGCCTCGAGTCTAGAAAAAAGCCCGGTCCAGCCCTAACCACCTCATAAACCCTTCGATCATGCAAACTCTAAATACGTAAAAACCCTCTCGATCATACACCTTCAATCAACTACTGAATTTAGGGTTGTGTAGTTCATGGTTTAGACCCTCTTATGTTCGTCGGCTCTTCTATTAATTGCCTCTTCTGTTCGTCGCCTCTACGGACCAACAAGATCACCCTTTTCACGGTTATCATTGAAAGGTATGTACATGTTCTTCAGTGTGTATGTAATTTGTGTGTGTTTATGTGTCTATATATATGTGTGTGTGTGTTTATGTTCTTCATCTTCTTTATTATATGTGTGTGTTTATGTGTTTGTATATACGTATATGTATGTTTATGTTATTCATCTTCTTCATTATATGTGTGTGTTTTTTGTGTTTATGCATATATTTTAAGGATGCATTAATTGTATGTATGCATTCATTAATTTGCACCATGTGTATGTGTGTATTTATGCACGATTTGATTTGCAAATAAATCACGGTGTTTGTATATTAGTATATATAGTAGGATACCATGCTTTATAATTTGCGGTTCGGTTCTTGACGGGACTGAACCATTACATCTAACGAGTACTCTATGGTTATGGTTTGGTCTGGTTCAGTTCTTGATGGGTCTGAACCATTGCACAGCCCTAACTGAAACTTGAAGCTATCACAAATTGATCATCAACAATGGTGCTTACGGTGTGGTGGATTCGTGATAAAAGTGAAGAATTTGATCCACTCCAGGTATATGGTGAGTTTTGAGCTCAAAGCCTTTCTGAAAAATTAACTTTTAATTGTTGTTTTCAAAGATTTTTAACACTGAATTTTTAATTTTTATGGATGTTTCATCTCAGGGAATAACGTTAATGTTTTCTCGCTAAAGATCAACCATGGTGGAGTGTTCATTAAAAACCCAGTTACAATATATGTTAATGGGAATGTAGATTATGTAGATATGATAGATTCATATGCATTTTCTGTTATTGAACTTAATGCTATGATCCATGAGATAGGATATCCAAAGGAAAATATAATGTTCTATCATTTCTTAATTCTTGAAATGGACTTGAATTTTGGTTTAAGGCCACTTGGTAGTGATCAAGATACCCTTTCGTTGCTGCAATATGTGCCTAGGTTTAAAGTTATTGAATTGTTTAGTGAGCAATGGTCATCGAGATTAGGCACCGGGTATAATTTGAAATCTCCTATTAAGAACTCACATGTTGGAATTGAGGACTTAGTTGAGCCTCAGCCATCTAAACAACTAGCCTTAAAGTGGAGAGATGACCAAGAGCCTACTCAGATTGATCAAGAACCTGTTGACATTAACCAGGAGGGTGATGAGGTTAATGAATATTGGGTTAATCATGAAGTTAATGAAAATGAACTTGAAGAAGATGAAGCTATGGATGAAGTTGATAGGATGGAGGATAATGATAACTTGGTTGAGGATGTCACTGTTGATATGGATTCATTCAAAGCTAATATTGAGGATGACCTTGATGATCATTGATCGATGTCGTTAGGTCGGTCAAAAACAATCCTTAAACACTTAACTAGTAAGGGTAAGAAGAGTATCGTATCCACGAGGAATCAGTGGTTAGTGAAATTGCTTAGTTTGATAATTAGAATGAAAACACAGATCAAATAAAAATGCAACCTCCTCCAAACTTCAGATTCTAGGTTTATGCAAAACTCAGTTATTTAATTGGACACCACATAGACATGGTGTTGGAAAATCAGTTAAAATAGTAATTGAAGACAGGCTGTTGTCAGCAACCTATACAACCAGTTCCGTCACAAACCAGTATAATTCAATCACCCAATTTATGAATGTCAAGTTACCCCCTTTAGTCACCCAACCCTGCTACTAGGTTTTGTCATCAACCGAACAAGATCGTAAAGCAAGCAAACTCAAAGCATAATCATAAACTGTTTAAATCAACTAATACATCAATCTCTCAAGTTATTGTCAGAAACTAACAAGATCCAAACATGAATAAACTGAATCAAATACAAAAACCTATACGAACCGTCCGCTTGGAGGAAGCCACAAATGAATCACCCGTTCATGGTGAGGGAGATCATCTTCAATCTTCAAGTGGATGTGTGAATCCTCTCAAAATCGCCCAAGGAGTGTGGTGTAAAAGATCGCCCTTGATTTTGGGGAAGGAACCCTAATTAACCATTGAAAATCGGCTGTTTCCCCGACCACCGTAAGTTACGGTGGTTTTGCCGTAACTTACGGTCAGCTTTTTCCAAATTATAACTTACGGCTTGTAGCTTCTGCTTTACTGCCAAACTTTTTTTATTTTTCTTCCCACCGTAAGTTACTCCAGAGGCACCGTAACTTACGGTCAGCCTACCCAACAAACTATCTTACGGCCTGTAGATTCTGGTTTACGATCTCGAAAATCTGAATTTCTGTCCACCGTAAGTTACGGTGGCCTGGCCGTAACTTACGGCCAGCCCTTTTTCACTTCTTCGTTTCTTCGTTTCGATTCCCGTAACTTGCATTTCCACGTGCTCTAACATCTATGTTTTAACCCCTCTTACCTACAAACACAAAAGCTCGTAGTAATTGCTATCCATGCATATGTAATAAGAGAAAAACATATAAAATCGCGGGGTTAAAACACTATAAACACACAAAATCCACATCCCATCAATCATCATCATGAGGACGATGTCAATGAGTATGAGGATGATCTAGAGTGTGATCTTGATAATTTTGAAAGTGGTAGTGAAGATGAGGATGGAAATTTATTGAATGTAGTTGTGAGGAAGTATAGAAAGAGAAAGAAAAAGTATACAAATCTCGATGCAGTTCCCTTTTTTGTTGGTCAAAGTTTTACCAACAAAGATGATATTAAAAATCTGGTAAAAAGCAACATTGTGCAGTGTAGAAGACAATTACATATACTGAGAAATGAAAAATATAGGTTTAGGATCGTGTGCTTGGGGATTAATCCGATGTTTGTTTCAGGAGGGGCAAATGGTAACAAAGAAACAGAAAGAGTAAAATGTCTGGAATATGAAAAGGTTGGGGGGACCCAAAGTGTAGGTGAGTCTTCACAAGTGGGTGGGACCACTTCTTGTACTAAAAAATCAACTTGTCCTTGGGCACTACACCTTTCAAGGAAAGGAGATCTGGATAGTTGGTTGGTGAAGACATTTAATAAAGAACACAAATGTCTACAGACTAGAGAAGTCAGGTTATACACTGTTAGCTCTATTGCCAAGGAGATAGAGCAAATAGTTGAGTCAAATCCGAGGATACCATTGAAGGCTTTATAAGAACAGATAGAAAAGAAGCACCAAGTCCAAGTTGCTTTGCAGAAAATCTTTAGGTAAATGACTAAAAAAAAAAAAATCAAGCAATAGAATGCAACAAAAAAATGTAAAAAAGAACAGAAAAGCAGCACTAAAAATATCAAAAAAAGCAAAAAGTCCAGCAATAGAATGCAACAAAAAAATGTAAAAAAGGAACAAAAAAACAACATTAAAATTACCAAAAAAACAGCAACAAATCCAGCTTTAGAATATAGCAAAAACTACACAAAACTGCAATATAAACAATGTAAATGTAACGAACCAAAATCCGGGTTTCGTTATAAATAAATAAGTATTCTAATAAATATTATGGTGAAAATAATATATTAGAAATAAGTTGAAACAAGTGGGTTTCAAGTTAGTAATGTGGTTATATTAGTTTTTTTTAACTAATTTAGGATGAAAGTGGGTGAAATGAAAGTTGAGGGACTGAAATTGTAATATGACAAATCTGTCATATTTGACTAAAAGAAGTCAAAATTCAGCTTTTCTCTCATTTGTGTGGATCGACATTTGCAAGAGAAAAGAGGAGAAAGAGGAGTTGAAGTCAAATTTGTGCATTTGAGCTTTAAATTGTGAAGGTGTTGGCTTGCACATCATCCTTCTAGCATCAAGTAAGTGATTTTCTTCCTTTGATTTCACTTTAAATGTGCTAGTTGGTGGGTTTTGCAAAAATCTGGATATGTGGTATGCATGTGGTAAATTAGTGTTAGATTGTGGATAATCTAGCTAAACTAAATGTAAAGAGAGGTGATTAACATCCTAGAATCCTTTGATTTTGATTTTGAAAATTTAGGGTTCATACGGTGAAATTGGGGGTGTTTGGATAATGATGCTAGAATGATGAATTAGTGATGATTAAGTGTTTAAGTGGTAATAGACATTTGAGCAAACACCAAATTGACCTAATAAAAGTTAGTGAATGAGAAAATTAGTGTCAAGGTATTGGAAAGAAAACTCAAGTGGATGAGTTTGCATTGAAAGAGGGTGTTTGGTTATGGGGATAACCCAAACTGGTCAGTTTGGGTTGGAAATGAAAATTGAGTTGTGGGCTCAATTGTAATGTATTGGTGATGAATGTTAGATTATTAAACTAGATGTGTATGTTTAGGTAATCAAATTGTGACCCGAGGAGGAGGCACGAGATCTTCCAACTCAAGAGGTAAGTGACTTTGCACTTACTTAGTAATGTTGATAAATGTGCGGTGTATGTGATATGTATGCATACTATAAGAGGAAATGAATGTGTATGGCTATTGCTTGAATGAAGTATGTTTGGAATTGTATTAATTTGACTTTAGTGGTAGAAGGTCAAACTAATATGATGGATTTGATGTAATTGACTTATGTGGAAAATAGTCAATCTAATATGTAAATGTAGTGAATTTGGTGCAATTGACTTATGTGAAAAATAGTCAATCTAATATGTAAATGTAGTGGATTTGGTGTAATTGACTTATATGGAAAATAGTCAATCTAATATGTAAATGTAGTGGATTTGGTGTAATTGGCTTATGTGGAAAATAGTCAATCTAATATGTAAATGTAGTGGATTTGGTGTAATTGACTTATGTGGAAAATAGTCAATCTAATATGTAAATGTAGTGGATTGGTGTAATTGACTTATGTGGAAAATAGTCAATCTAATATGTAAATGTAGTGAATTTGGTGTAATTGACTTATGTGGAAAATAGTCAATCTAATATGTAAATGTAGTGAATTTGGTGTAATTGGCTTATGTGAAAAATAGTCAATCTAATATGTAAATGTGGTGAATTTGGTGTAATTGACTTATATGCTATATAGTCAAACAAAATGTGATAATTTGGTGAAAAGATGGATTAGAAGTGTGGAATACTTCAAAGGGTGGACTTGGAGTCAAATACTCCAAGTGCGGGTAAGACGAGTTGTGGTACTCGCACAAAGAGGTAGTAAACCCAATAAGAAGTGCGGAATACTTCAAAGGGTGGACTTGGATTCAAATACTCCAAGTGCGGGTAAGACGAGTTGTGGTACTCGCACCAAGAGGTAGTAAACCTAATAAGAAGTGTGGAATACTTCAAAGGGTGGACTTGGAGTCAAATACTCCAAGTGCGGGTAAGACGAGTTGTGGTACTCGCACCAAGAAGTCGTGAACCTAATTAGAAGTGTGGAATACTTCAAATGGGTGAATGAGTGGTGGTAAATGAATGTAATATGAAAAGAATGAGACTTGTAGTGGAAATGCTAGTGTTAAGAACCTTAATTGACCAAATGGGTGCAAACGGGTCAAATGAGTCAAATGGGTGAAAACAAGTGTAAATACTTGTTGAATGTGTTTATCGTCATTAATAATGGTGATTTATATATGTGGTTTTGTAGGTAAAGCTCCGATGTAAGTCCAAGTCAAGTCCGAGGAGTGGAAGGATTCTCGTATGCCAAATGTGGTGTTTTTTGGGAATTATAAGGAAAATCCTTGTAAAGTGGTTTAAGCGACACTTGAATTATGTTTTAGTGTATAAAAATGTGGTATAAAAGTACTTGTTCAAAACCCTAAGTGTTGGGAATTTTTAGTATCAAGTCGAATTGAAAAATGATGGAAAATTGGCTAAGTGTTGGAACTGGGCAAACTGAATAAACTTTCTGTTTACTCAGGTCCCTCGCGGTACGCGAGGGTGGGGAGGAAGTCTCTCGCGCCACAGGAGAGATCTTCCTACGGACAGGCCAAAAGGTGGGTCTTCACGGTACGCGAAGAACCCTTCCTGCGGACAGTGTAATTGGGAATCCTTCGCGGTACGCGAAGGTGTAAAAAAAAATTTATGGGTCAAAAGCTTCCGTGTGCGTATAAATGTTTTATTAATTGGTTTTTCAATTAAGGGTGTTACAGTAAAAATGGAACAAAAAAGCAGCACTAAAAATACCAAAAAAAAAACGCAAAAAGTCTAGCAGTAAAATGCAGCAAAAAAATGTAAAAAATGGAACAGAAAGCAGCACTAAAAAGAAAGATCCATTTACCCTTTTTATTAATATATACCGACTAACATTTCCTATGATGAATTTAGGGCAAAGGTGATGGCTATAAATAAAGTTCATGTATTGTTTTTGAATTGTCATGATATGTACCAACCTATGTCTCTTTTAAACCACTTACACATATAATTGAGTAAATTAATAATGCACAAGCAGTTGAATTGATTACTTCAACAAAACCATTTCATTGCATTACTAATCCTGTACATTGTTCATATACAACAAATTGGGTCAATTCAAGATAACATAAATGACAAAGATGATCCATACTAAAAACAAAAAACAAATTTGAGCCTTCCGATTTTTCACATCATTCATTCTTCCAAGTTCTTCATGATGGTTGATATCGCTCTTCTTGATGGTTGATATCGCTCAATGATCCAGCTAAATTAATAATCCTCTTCCCTGTAATTGTGTAAAGTTGAATTAGGTCAAAAAGAAAAAACCAAATTGACGAACAGGATTAAAATTACCTTTCTTGTACAACAATGAAATCGTCTTCTAGGGTTAAAACTAGTAAAGGATATTTGAATCTTCGTTTTTGAACCACAATTGCAGATTGCCATGGTTTATGATTGCTTTTTTGTTTCTCAAAGTATGATTTTCTGATTGATTTCCATCAGATATTGAGAGGAATGAATAAATTGACAATTTTGCCCCTCATGTGAGGGGCACGTGATATCTCTTAACGGGGTTAACCGGATGGTGTGAGCCATGGGGGTCAAAACGGTTAAAGATTTAAATGTCAGGGGTTTATTCGTTAAACATTTTCTTTTTGGGTCAAAAGAGTTAAAAGAGCTATACCACAGGGGCCAAAATAGTAATTTACTCTTTTTAAAAAAATATTACATAAATAAACATTTTACCAAATCAATTTCATCGTTATAACCATTGACTCACATTTTTTTAAATTTATTATTAAAAGTGAATATTAAAAAAAATTAAGAATAAAAAATAGGATATTTAAAATGAGTTTTAAAAGTTTATTATCTAAAAGCGAGTTTTAAAATTTTATCAACAAAAAACCAAAACTTAAATAATACTACTTATGTATTTTAAATAAATATGTGTTAGAATAAAGTTTGTTAATATTTAATTAGTAGTTTTTTTAATTAAGTTTGATATCAAAATTGTATAAAAAATGTGTTAAAATATTTATCAATATAATCTTAACATTTCACCCTGTGTGTTACACGGGGTTTAAAACTAGTATTATAATAAACTCTAACTAATATATATTTGAGATAAAATTTATAATCTCTAATTCTCTTTAATCCTTTTAGTACTCTCATTTGGTGAAATATACATTATTATACACCAATTAATGGGTATAATATTCGTATCATAAAGCGACAACGACGGTGCACCCTTTCGGTAAACCAGCATAATAATAGGTGGTGTTTGCTTCTTGTTGATAAACTCTATCGTGTTTACGTGGTCTAAACTTTTCGCAATCGTTTATAATTTTAAAATGATTATTTTTAATTATTAATATCTTTTAATTAGCTTCCAAGATATTTTATTCATCAAATTCCTAAAAAATACTCTAACTTAAACATATTTATTTTGATTCAGAAAAAATGTGACGTGTAATGCGTAGATATGAAATCCTGATATTACACATCACGATAAAATGTGAGTTCAATTTAAGCATGTGTGGGCCAGTTGAACCAACAAACACATTTAACTAAATTAGCTGAGTTCAAGTCAAGAATAAATTTTAGAAAACGTGTCGTTTGGAGGTTAAACATCACATTCATTTTCATGCATAAACCCGTTACCCATCAAAATCACGTCGTTATGATTAAATCTCATTAAAATTACTTATCTCTTTTTCTACCACATATTCATACTCAGATTAGTTAAAAAGCAACATACGTTAAGAGAGAAATCAAATTATGAAAATATAACATTTTTAATTTATTATATGGTGTCTTAAATTTGAGGTGGTTGTTATTTTTTTATATATAATTACCCTAACAACTAAATTTACAAATTTGTAATACAATAAGGTTTAAACTATAAAATATTATGTTTGTTTCTCATTTATCTTTTAAATTTTGACATAAAATATCCAATAAAGTTAACTTATCACATAAAACATATATTTTTTAAATAAGATTACAAAACTAAATGGGTCAAATAGGTCAGACTCTAAACCTGTGAGGTTAGATATATGATTACAAATACACATCAAAATATAAAAGCACTTTCACATTTTATTTTAAAGCTAATAAAATTGTATATAACTTCAATTTTTAAAATATTTATTATTTTATCCGGTTTTTAAAACTGATAAGAGCACGGTTCAGTATAAAATGAACAAACGGGACATTTCACATTTAACTCTTGCACGTTTATTTTGGGGGGTTTTGGTGGTAAACTTGATAGATTTCTTCAGTGATTAAAATATTTCAGGTAAATATTAAATTCCATAATTGATTTTCATTTTTCAGATCCCAAATGAGACGGCAATGGCGTCAGCCGTCAGCTTCACTCCATCGTACAAATCCAGTCCACCCTGTAACCATTGACAGTTCATGCTTTGCTTCATACCCTCACCAAACCCAACACCTTTCATATTTTATACTCACCGTCTGTCTCAACAAATGAGTTACACATCACTCCTCCTATCATAACTGTCAAAAGATTCAAATTACACAGAACCTTCGATTTTTATTTTTAATTTGATCTCCTTTTTCATCCTCCACCTGTTTTGCGTCTAGATCTGGAGGTGTACTCATATCAATTCAACAAAAAACTAAGCAAATGGACGGCGGTGGGGGTGGCGTTGACGTCGGCGATCACGGATTCAATCTGGAACCGGAGGTCTCTGTTTCGTCTCCGGTGACTCGGCAGAAGGCTGCGGCCGCCAAACAGTTAATTGAGAATCATTATAAGAATTATCTACAAGGATTGCAAGATCGTAAAGAAAGGTATTTCTAATTTCAAATTTTTATAGCATTTAGTGTTGGTTATGGATTTATGATCATGAATGATGGTGTTGATTCGGTTATAGGAGACGAGCGTTACAGAGGAGGGCAGCTGAAGCGCAGGTATCGAGTGAGGAAGAAGAGCAGCTGCTTCGGAATTTGGAGAAGAAAGAGACGGAGTATATGAGATTGCAGAGGCATAAGATTGGGATCGATGATTTCGAGCTTTTGACATTGATCGGTAAAGGTGCTTTTGGCGAGGTACAAGCCCTAATCTCTTAAATTGTATCATATGAAATTATGATTATTTGTCCTTCTACGAACAATATTTTAGCAGTTATTTACTAATTTTCATTCAACTGTATGTTTTGACAATATTGACCTGTTTTGAGGTGAATCAGCAATTTCCAAACATATATATACTTTTTTTTAAGAACTATAATTTAAAACTTTGCAGAGTTTGATTGATGTCACCTTGGATCTAGTCATTGAATTGGGACTCGTTTAGAGAATAGAATAATACATAAACCCAAAAAACCATTGTGTACGTGTTGTTTTAACTGAATCTATTCATGTTCTAACTGTATTATGCAGGTCCGATTATGTCGTGCTAAAACTAGTGGAGAAGTCTTTGCAATGAAAAAGCTGAAGAAATCTGAGATGCTTAGTCGTGGGCAGGTATTATTGTTAGAATGATGCAAACTCATATGTGATCTATGTGCTTTTGTATGAGGGTATTTGATATTGGATCAAGATGATACTGCAAATGGCTTAGATCTATCCCAATAATATACCATTATTTCCACTTAAGATAATACTGCAAATGGCTTAAATCTATCCTAAAAAAGGTTTGCATCTTGTATATTTGCTGTATGTAAATTGATGGATTTCGTTATTTGATGACTTCTAATCTTTTGTGTACTTAGGTTGAACATGTTAGATCCGAGAGGAATTTGCTTGTGGAGGTTGATAGTCGATGCATTGTAAAACTATTTTATTCTTTTCAAGATGCTGATTATTTGTACCTTATAATGGAATATTTACCTGGTGGTGACATCATGACTCTGCTAATGAGAGAAGATATTCTTTCTGAGGATGTTGCTCGATTTTACATGGCTGAAAGTATCTTGGCCATTCATTCCATTCACCAGCATAACTACATACACAGGTATTATATTGTATATCTTAATAAAACAGTATATACATTGAAGCATGTGCTGAACTTCTTTTCACTTGTAGGGACATCAAACCAGATAACTTGATATTGGACCGAAATGGCCATCTAAAGTTGTCTGATTTTGGCTTGTGTAAGCCTGTAGAAAGTAATTTTTCATCAATATTGTTAAATGATGAAGATTATGAAAATCAGGGGCCCATACATGACAGCGATGGGCAGCAAGTTCCTTGGTTAATGCCAAAAGAAAAATTACAACAGTGGAAACGTAACCGACGTGCCTTGGTATTACTTCCTTGACATTTTGAAAAAATAAATCGCTTTTATTCTTATTCCTTCATGTGTGTATCAAATAACGTTTCTTTTGTAGGCATTTTCTACAGTTGGAACTCTTGATTATATGGCACCTGAAGTGCTGCTAAAGAAAGGATATGGAATGGAGTGCGACTGGTGGTCATTAGGGGCAATCATGTATGAAATGCTTATTGGTTATCCCCCATTCTGTTCTGATGATCCTAGGATGACGTGTCGCAAGATCATCAATTGGAGGACATGTTTGAAATTCCCCGAGGAACCAAAAGTTTCGAAAGAGGCCAAGGATTTGATCTGTCATTTGCTATGTGATGTGGAATCAAGGTTGGGGACTGGTGGAGTAGAAGAAATAAAGGTGGGTTTTAAATATAATTTTTCCAATTGCATAGGATTTGAACACTTTGAACTTTAAAATTATAAATTAAATATAGAAACATTTAGCACTTTTGAAGATTTTGCATCTCTTACTAATGTATGTTCTTTTAGGCACACCCATGGTTTAAAGGGGTGAAGTGGGATACGCTGTATGAAATGGAAGCTGCCTATAAACCTATTGTCAATGGAGAACTTGATACTCAGAATTTTGAGAAGTTCCCTGAAGTGAGTAACTGAGTACTTAAATTTCGGATGAATATTTAGTAAGTATCTGAAATATAGGTTGAAAAGGGTGTTAGTAAATTGTAGAACTAGTTTTAAAAAGAACATGGAACCCTTTTCAAAGTCAAAGTCACAAATTTAAATTGGCCCTACGGGTGTGAAGTTCAAGGTTTGTTATATGCTTCTGATATCTGATGGTTGAATCAGAAAAAAATATGTTTCTTTTTTTCTTGGAGTAAAGTGCCATTTTCGTCCCGTTTGGCCATTTTAACCATTTTCATCAAAAAAAAAATTTGCTAGCTTTTTTGTCCCTGACTTTTCAAAATCTAGTCATTTTCATCCAACTAACTAACTTCGTCTACATTTTAACGTTAAATCAGGGGCAATATTGGTTAAGTCAGGAGTAATTTGGTTAGATTTGAACTTATGAATTTCAAACCGACCCTTGATTTAACGTTAAAATGTAGACGGAGTTATTCTTTTGGATGAAAATGGCTAGATTTTGAAAAGTCAGGGACGAAAAAGCTAAAAAAAGTTTTTGGATGAAAGTGGCTAAAATAGCCAAACCACATGGACGAAAATGACACTGTACTCTTTTTCTTATTAAATCCATTTTTAGTTGGTAATTTTCCCCCTTTTCAATTTTATTTCTTTTTCCACAAGTTTCGTCATAATTTGAATATGATCCCTAAACCTTCTTACGCACTTACGCCTCCTTGGAAAAGGGTGATGATATTTTTATTTTCTTGATGGCTCGTGTGGCTGTGCCATTTTATGCTATGCTAGGTGGAAGATCCTCAGTCAGCTGTACCAAGAGTGGGTCCTTGGAGAAAGGTAATAATTTTTACTTTTTATGAAAAAACTGTTTGTCTTTCGTTTTCATCATTTCGGTGTGATGTATATAATAAAAAGAGAATCAAATTTGCTTATGCATCCATTTTGTATCTCTTTATCTGTTTTGGTAAGTTTTTGTGGTTCAGTTTTATATCTTTACATGTAAACTTGCAGATGTTAACATCAAAAGACTCCAATTTCATAGGATATACCTTCAAGAAATCGGATATGTTGAAATCAGTTGGAGCTTCAGGTACGCTTCTCGAGCAATTTAGTTTTAGTTTCTTCTACTCAAAGAAAACTATTATCCTGCTTTCTACCAAGTTTCTAGTGGTTGACCCAAATCTTGATTATATGCAACCAAGATGGACAAGTCGGGCTAGTTGGGTAACGAGTCAAAACGGTTCATTTTTAGTATGGGTCATGTATAGTTTGGTTGGTCAGCAAACAGCTTTTTTGTCCATTCTTTAAAGTTATAATAAACAGTTGACATGTTATTCATGATTACAGAAGCATGGCTTTTGACTGATTATTATTGTTATGCAGGTATAGATATGCGGGCAAATGGACCTTCCAAGCCCCCATCACTGGTATCCTTGTTTGGTATGTTGATTTTACCATGTGCTTTGTCTTTTCTTACCCTTATTGTGACACTGGTTATACTATGAAAATATACTTCACTATTTCTAATTGTTGTCATCCTATTTCAGACCATATGAATCTGAAAGGAACTGCACTACCTGAGGAGGATCTTGAGCAGGAGCACAAAAGTTGACTTCTGCCCAAGGTCAAACCGTCACTGGTCTTTATATGCAAGCATTTAGATCTCACATACGGCTGTATTCACGAGTGTTTACTGTAAAAATACAACGATTTGAGAAGATCAATCTTAATACAATTTTGAGTTTATTATGATTTTAAGTATTTAGGAACCTCATTGCTTCTTAAGGGCGAACCATTAAGCAATGGGGGTTGGGTTCCAAGGGGGCAACACCTCTGGCTGAGGTCGAGCAGTCAAAATCGCTTCATTAAAAATTCATGAGAATTTTATTTTCCGGAAATTAGCATTGAAAAATCGATGTCAAAGTTGACGCAATACTGAGTGAAGTTGAATTTGAAAATTAATTGCTTGATAGCAGTTGCTGGCTCCCCAATCTTGGAATATGGAAACCGTTTTTGGTCAAATAACTGATTCACGAAATTATCACGGATTCCATACTTTGTTGTAGAGATATTTTTTCTGAGTTTTATCCAATTGAGAAATTCGAGTGAACCATTGAATTGTTTCAATTTGAAAGTGATACTCTCGACTTTCAGAAAATAAAGTATTTGATATACGAAACCTACAAAGAGAAAGTGAGTATCCCTTGTAACTTCTACCTCTGGTTTTGCTGCTAAACGACCGTTATAAGTTGAGACTAATTACATTAACAGATCTTATAGTTTATATGAAATTACATGATTTGCCCTTTATGTTTACAAATATATGAATGGCAGGGACCAAGGTAGGCTTTGAAGACTGATATCATGTGACACTTGTATAAAAAAAATTCCTTTTATTTGTGTGCTACGTGTATCCAACATTTAAGTGACATCTGTACTTTCGAATGATAACGATGTAAGCCTCAAAGAAAGAGAAGCGTAGAAGAATATATTAATGGAGCTTTTGATGCAGATGTGCGCAACCATCGTTATACTTGGCCTCGGGTATTTAGAATCTTGAATCCACCCATAAAAAAATTGAAATCAAAAGAATGTTGAATCAAACATGCTTATGCTAAATAAATTGTTTGGGTTTGTTTCTCAATCGCAAGTGGAGCTCTCAAGGGAAAACTGAAACTAGATCAACAAGTATGAGAGTGGTTTTTATGAAATTTGTGTGTTTTTCTTGAGTGAACATCTAAATTTCTCTAATAAAGTTTCTAGCTTTAGCATGTATTTTGATGGGGTTTTGGAGAATTTTAAAATTGTTTTATGCTTATTAATATTAGTTGAATAGAGATAATATTTGTATGATTAGCATTGTGTATATAGCAATTTAAAAGTGTATCATATTCTATCTTGAGACATTGTAGATCATAAATAAACTTTAACAAATTTAATTTTGAAAAGTTTCTTTCTGTAGTCATATCGTTACTAGAATCGTCAATAATACTCTATATGCATTTAATTCAACTAGGAAACCAATCGACTTGTTTCAAATATTTTAAAACATCAGTATGTTAATCGTCTAACACAATCAACGTGGGTTTTTTTACTTATCAATAGTCGACAATCGTGGTTTTTTTATATATCGAGTATCAACTATCGCAGACGTCAATGGTAATTGCCAATCCCGTAGTCTATCTCCTTTTTAATTATTATTTTTAAATAAAGAATAAAGAAAAAATATATTTTGTCTAATTGGTAAACAAACCGACTCTCTCTATAATACCCTTTCACCAAAAACAATATTTTAGAAAGAAAAAAAAATAGACTTACTTGACTACTCTAGAACACATGATTACTAATAAGTTTATAATTTTTTTAATATATTATTAATCGACCTACGTTATCTAAATGATAAAATAATTTTAAGTTTCCCTCACATCCTTTATCACCGATTTAGCACATAAATATTCTTAGGAATAAAGTCATCCAACATGATTGGTCAAAAAATGGAATCCCAGTAGTAAGGGACCGGCTGATATTTTGAGAAATATCCAGTTCACAAAAATAAATATCAACGGCAGCAAAATATCTGATAGCCGACATGGCCCTAAGATGACGTGGCTCCATAACACGTGTAAAAGCATATGCTGGCAGTTTTTATTCCTCCTCCTCTTGGCCCCTCTTAAACGCACTTTTTCACCAGAAAATATCCAAACACCGAATTTTCTCTAGATTTTTTTTTCTCTATGCAAGATCTTTATTGCGATATGGAAGATAAAGTTTCTCCGTCTGCGACAGTGACGGCGACGGCGACGGCGACGGCGACGGTGAGGCTGGCGGAGACGTGTTCTGTGGCGTCGGAGATGGCCGGTAACGATGTGTTGGTGAATGATTTCGTGGAGCAGGAGGAGAGTTCAATTATGGTACTCTAATTACTCCTAATTTGAGCATATGTTTGGTATTTGTGTGATGTTAGATCTGTGTTCAATAATTTTAAGATCTGTTTGTTTATATAGCGATGTGAATCAAGGTGTATTTTTAGGTTTTCGTTTTTCGCTCTTTGATTTGGATTATGAGATACACATCTTATTTGTATTAGTTCAATTCGTTTTGGTCTTCTATGGCTATTAAGATTGTTGTTTAATTATGATTTTGTGTAGGATTGATTTGTTTTGCAAATTAACATCTCTTAATTTGGAGATTAATCGCTTTTAATTTAAATTGAACGAGCTTCAAATATAGAATTCGCAATCTTCATGCTCTATTTTGTTTAGGGAAAGAGTTTTGTGATGATGTATGAGAAGTTAGTGATATTTTGGAAAGCAAACCAACTTTTGAGGTTTTGTTGGATAACTAGCAGATTAATGCTTGTTTAAGGTGAAATTTAGTTTTGTATTCTTCTAAAAGAGAGGAGTTGTGATAGTTCTACCCATAGGAGAGATACTAGATCGAAAGAAATCCCGGACCTTAAATACCACCAACAGTTTTTGAGCGTATGTTGTTAAGCATGCTTGAGTGGGAGTAATTCTAGGATGTCACCCTCCTGGAAAGTCTCCACTCAGATAACTATAACAAAGGCGTGAACTCCTTGTCGATAAAACGACCAATATTTGTTGGTATGAGAGGTCGGATCATAACTACTCATTAGGTATGGTAGTTGTTTACATGTATTAAAAGGTGTTTGCACTTGACAATTCTTTAGATCACATAGTACAAGATCATTAGTCCCATCAGAAGCATACTAGAACCACCAATTCTAGTCTTACGTTCGCATGAGTGTTGATTCATAACAAATGTCTGAATGGGGTGTGTCTTGTTCATCTGAGTACATTATGTGATGATACAATGAGTGTTTTCTACATGTGAGGTGGTAACTATAATTTATTGTGTCAGGACACGCAGAAAGAGGAATCATCAAGATGGACTGATGAGAAACATAGTTTATATCTGAAGTCGATAGAAGCATCATTCATTGACCAGTTATATAACTCTTTGGATATGCAAACATGTCGAACACAAAATACCTGCTCATCTGATGCAATTTCAACTTGGAAAAACAATCCCAACACTTGTATCCCTTCTGGCCAGGTTTAAAATCTGATTAACTCTACATTATTTACTCCTTAATCCTATTTATACACCTCATTAAAAGATTTTTTTTTATCTGTTTCCACCATTCTGACACAACTTATATGCAGTTTAAGGTTCTTCGGCGTGGCTGTTGGTCAAAGAAATGTTTCAAGATCGAAAAATCACGTCTGAAAGATGCAGACAGACCCCATGTTTCTCCAGACAATCCTTGGATCCAACATTTCACAAATGGGTCCCTCAAAAGGTTATCTTCATCTTCAACTTCACTGCAATATCCTGTACCCGAGTCTCAGTTGCATCAAGAGACGGGTTGTAGTAACACAGGTAATATTAAGTAACTTACAGTTCGGAACTTAGCATGTTTTGTCGGCTATAATCTGTATTAACATTCTATCATTGCAGAGGTAACAGATCAAAATTTTGCTGAAGACACGCCGTGCAGCAGAAAAAGGACGAGAACTTCAAAAGTTGCTCACTCAAGCAATGATCAGGTAATTTTCAAAGCTGATTTATAAAAAGTTGGTATTTTTTTTAAAGTCATATGGTTTTCTAGTAGCTCATTTATAATCTTTTTAAATCAGGTTGTTCCCCATTGCACTTCTGATGCAACTGAAATCACTGGTAGCTTTGTTTGTCCAAAAAAGTAAGGCCTCGTCGGTTTCACACAGTAGCCAATGGCAATAAAAGAACACAGAATGAGGTGTTCCAGATGACCATTTACATGTTCTTAACCTGAGGTTATTAAGTGTTAACCCATGTTAGTCTCTTAAAGACTTGGTAGTGCAGAAATGGATGACTTCAAGTGTGTGATGGTGCTGAAAACACATAGTAAAGAATTAAAGGTGTAGATTATATCATAATGAGAAGGTGAATGAAAACTTTTGAGACACATCATGATAGTTAGGTTGATCTTCGATTGGTTTGCTCATTTTTTGTTGGTTGTGGTGGGTAATTCATTCGTTAATTTGTTGTTAAATTGATGTCTTTGTTATCCCTATTTGTTACTTGTATTTGTTTGCAAGATTAAGGCCACCTGGAGTGTTGCATCCCAACCCGCTTATCATCTAATATTATTCCTTTTGTCCGGAAGGAGTACACGGTGTTATTATTTTTTTTTTGTTACACAAGTGGGGACTTCTCATGAGACGACCCATCTTGAAATTACTACCACCCAAGCATACATAAATATGAAGTTCTCAACCCATTCATAGTACGCTTAAATGTGTTAATAGTATTTGGGAACGAATATTTCTTATGAGCTTAGTATCTATTTTTTTTAGATTTTCTAATCACCAAAATCCCGGCGAGTGGAATTTTGTCAGCACCGTCCACATGACTAGAAGTTAGCCGTTCAAAAAAAAATGTAACTTTACTTGATAAAAATAAACACTGAACAATTTAGTAAATATTTCATCATCTTAGTTTAAAACTCAAGAAAATGTATACGTGTAACAGTTTTAACTTTTAAGAATATTTTCATACTTGAATTGTTATTAATCACAACTTTTAATATCAAACAATTTTTTTAAGGTGGAAAAGATTTAAGAGAGGGGAAAACTAAAACCTGGACCTGGATTTCAGGTCATATTATTATGAGATGTTGAAAAGAAAAAATTAATAGCCATCTTATTTTCTAAACTATTCAATTGTAGGCAACAAATTTATTTTCGAGTATAAAGGATAGGGTGGCTTCGGGAATCATTTCCTTTTAGAATATAAAGAGCAAAACAATCGACATATTGATATTTGATATGAATTTTAAGAGATCTATTAATTCTATCATGATTAAAACTTAAATATGATTGATAAAAGTAATTATGCACTACATATTATAATGTATTCACGGGTGAATACATACACCATATAATCTTTACTAGTAGATTTTATATATGTTTATAAAGTGTGTTTGTAGAGTATACATATTTTCGGACCTAGGCGGGTCAAACCCACATCGGTCAACCCATTTCAACATTCTCCTTAATAAAGGATTCCTTTAACTCACCATTAGTGGAGTCTTAATTCGCCATTAGCGTCTCACTATCCATCTCTTCACTATAATTTTTGAATGACGAATAATTGTATTAGCTAGAGCATACAGATACGTAAAAAACCGACCGAACTTAAACAAAGAAAACATTACACCAATCCACCAAGGTGATCACTCAATTGATGCATTATTTGCCCTCTTATTTATCTACTCTTCATACATGGAGTCTTATAATGGTTTGAGGGTTGGTAAATAAGGTAAAATTCTATAACTACTCATACATTATACTTTCTACAAATTATACTTAGTGGTCCCGACTTGACTTGAGCGTTGAAGTATCCACCGGGTTTCAAGCCCATAGACCCTTTAGCAAATTTTATGACTCTAGAGATGAACGACTACACCACTACCGAGAGACGGATCCAAAACAGAGGTGTCTCATCTTTTTCATCCGATATCCGTGAAGCATCTACCTAGAACTCCTGGTGACAGAGAATTTGCTTCAACAATATTCATTGGTGAATACAACTTCACCAATGTATTTTTATATTAATTGTAAATGTGTTAATCGTAAATATGTTATCTTGTTTGATGATACAGTTTATTCAATGATTAATAAATTGTTTACTACTTGTATTCACCAATGAATAATGTATAAATGATTTATAATACAAGTATGTACAAATGAGTAAATGATATATGCGATTAATTCATGAGTTTAATGAAATATGCCTAATTTACTTATTTGGGATAATATCATATATACCCCTACAAACATGGGAAAATATCATATATACCCCAAAAAACTAAAAATATCATATATACCCAATTTTAATAATTTATTACTTTATGACCATTTTACCCTTATCTATTATATGATTTTATATAACCTAATTTTTTTGTTTTATCCAATACGTAAAAGATCACTCGTGCTCTTATTTTTTATGGTGACAATCGTGATTCTTCAAACTCATTCAGAAGACATCGATTCAGAAGAAATGATTGCGAGAAAGTTACAAAGCGCTAATGTTATAAAAGAAAATTGGTAAAATTATAAAAAAAAAGAGAAAAATTAAAAATATTATTTTGAGAAAATTGTTTTTTATGGTTAAATATAAAATTCTAAAGTTGAACATGTGTAAATATGAATTTTTAATGTTAAAAATTGATAAATATTAAATATTAAAGTTTAGAGAAATAAGGGTAAAATGGTCATCTTTTAAATGGTTTTTAATGAAATGGATATATATGATATTATTACATGTTTGCAAGGGTATATATGATATTTTTAGTTTTTGTTAGGTATATATGATATTTTTCAAGTTTGTATGGTATATATTTATTTTTATGTTGTTTTGACGAATGCATCACCAAAATGAAATGGTTTTTGTATATTAAACTGGTGAAATTAAGAAAAGAGGTCCACTCGTAAATTAGACGGAGAGCCTGCTTTCAATCCCAAACTTTGTGTATTAGCCGATCAAAATACACATCTTTCCTTCATTAATGCTTCATTTTCTTGATGGTGCTGAAGTTTGAATTCGATCAGATTTTGAAGGTACTCAATTCCTTTTTAATTTCGCTGTTCAATTCGTTTCATCTGGAATTGAGATTTGTGTTCTTGAAGCCGTTCTCGAAACTAGTAATTAAAACGAAACTTAGATATCCATTCGTTTGTCTGCATTGGAAGTTGATTTAAAAAAAATTGATGTTACAGAAGAAATTATATATGCATAGGTTTCCTTCGTATGCGTGTTGATTTAGGTTGTGTGGAATGATAATGAAAATTGGGAATATTGGCCTGATATTTGCAGTATTGATGAACTCCATCTAATGTGCTAAGATTATATCCTCAGAAGAAGCATCAGATGTCAACCATAGGGTTTTGTTGTATTATTTTTTTGGTTAATAGATTTCTAGCAACAAATAGGGTTTTGTTGATTGATAGAACCGAGTGTACAAAGTATGAATACAAATTAGTAAAATTTAGACATTTTGTAGATAGAAGAAACAGTTGCCAAAATCCAATGGCTATTAGTAACACATATTGTAAATATGAATTAGAAGATCACTAATGCAAAAAAAAAAAAAAGGCATGTTGTGCTCTTGCAATGGTTTTTGTTATCAACTGCCTTTCTTTTTCCAGATTTACGTCTATGAGGATTGATAGTTTTTTGTCTATTTTACACTTGCAGGGTTGATATTTTCTCCAATGCCATCGTTAGTGCAAAGTTCAAGGGCCGTCAGGCAGTTGTTTATGTGCAAGGATGGCGCTAGACAGCTAATAAGATGCCCAAGTAACAAACCTAAACTGGAAAGTTATGCTCAGAATCGATTCTTTAGAAGCATTGCAAGCGTTGAAGCTTTCTCCCCATCATGTCAACCAGTTGGTGGTAGTCATGACGTCAGTCCCTTGTGTTTGCAAAATACACATTTCAGTAGTATCATTCAAAGGAGAGGATTTCTGGGTTGCAGCGATGGAGATCAAGGGGGTACAGGTTTATCAAAAGTTCACGAGGAGAAGTGTATTTTAGGGTAATAATAGTTATTCACTCTTTTGTGATTCATCATTTTCTCTGTTTGCTAATATATAATGATAGGTGTGTTATTAAGGTTAAATTGTGATTCATTATTGGCACGATAAAAACGGTTTCTTTAGGTATTCCCCAGAGCAGATGTATGCAGTGGTTGCTGCTGTCGACATGTATCAGGATTTTCTTCCTTGGTGTAGACGATCAGACATAGTTAGACGTCACTCTGATGGTTCTTTTGATGCTGAACTAGAAATCGGTTTTAAATTTCTTGTTGAAAGCTATGTATCTCATGTCAAATTGATGAAACCCAAATTGATAAAGGTAATAGATTTCCATTATTTTATTTTTCTTTTTAAGATTGTGAAATGTTTCTGAAGTCTTGTTCAATTTTTTCAGACAACTTCATCACAGAGTAACCTTTTTGACCATTTAATAAACATTTGGGAGTTCCATCCAGGACCCGCTCCAGGGACGTGTGACCTCCATTTTCTTGTGGATTTCAAGTTCCGGTCACCATTATATTCACAGGTAACATTTCATGTTGGAATATTCAACAAACTTTTGATTTTTAACCTTTATATCTTTCTTTTTGACAGAAGTGTAATTTAGTTTTATGGGTGTGTTTTATACAGATGGCATCTGTGTTCTTTAAGGAGGTGTCTTCTCGACTAGTTGGTTCATTCTGTGACCGTTGTCGTTTGATTTATGGACCAGGGGTTCCGGTTACTGAACAAAGGACATGAAAAATGACCCGGTAAATATGTCTGCTAACTTGTGTCTTTCTTTATACCGCTTTTTCTTGTTAGTTTGTGTGAAAATGGAAGCATTAACCGTTTCTTTTCCGTCAGACGACACCAGCATTAGAATGTATCAGCTAATATGTTACAAGTTTTGCCTAGTCAAATTTCTACCTTTGTTGCATCTTTATTTTGCTTTTATGCTAAGAAAGATAGGGTTTTCTTGTGGGAAAGAGCATATATCCGATCTTGTTCTTTCTTCTTAACATGTTTTGTGATGCAGATGTCGATATAGGTTTTTTGATGAAACTTGCACAGAAAAAACTGGATTATAAAATTTTAATATACGGCTAATACCATTAAAAACAACATATTTTCTCCTTTTACTGAAAAAGTCTCTCATCCCAATTTAAGTATATTAAAATCAGATTTTTAACAACAATTTTTTTCTCCTAATTACCACATAAATGCAGGATTAAAACCAACACCACTTTTGTGAGGGGGCAATCACCAATGCCATTAGACCAGAAGGTGGGCATATCTTAAAATCAATTATTAACTTGTTTAAAATGCACATACCCGTGGGTTACTAGCTCAATCACATATGTGGAGGTTATGTAAACGGTTTTTTCCTAAAGCGGATGTTCTTTGTTGGCGTACCTCATTAATATTTGACCGTTTTAAATAAAGCAAGTCATACTAAAGTGTAAAGCATGAGGTGGCCGACTTTGTGTGGATTGGCTTCACTTGTCTTTTATCTATTTAGTAATGGTTAACGGTGAAGATAGATTTGAGTATGGTAGGGTAACATTGAATTGGAGTGATTTGAATGCTACCATTCATCACATCACATTGGTGGAAGTTTAGTGTCATTAAAAACTTTGTTAAATTTGTATAAAATTTTCAAGATACCCCTTATACTTAACAAAAAAGAATTAAAAGAATATGAAAAGAAGAAATTTCAATAAACGAGAAAACCATCCTCATCATCATCGCCACCTACAACAAACGTAGATCATCTCCATGACACCAACCACCACCATGATCTCAGTCATCTCTGATGAACTACTGGAAATGATTGAACTAAAGTGTCATGCGTCTATACGTAGGATCGATTATTATCTCCTGAGAATTTGAGTCAACAATAGATTAGACGTTACTAACGTTGATTTTTAGTAACACCATTCGTGATAAATTACAAATTTAAAAACGAGAAGAAAAGAATCAGGGGATTTTTACATGTGAAACAACAAAAAATCAGATGGGCAGTGAAACGATTGATGAAATGTAAATGGAAAAATTCAGATGAGCAGTGAAATGATTGATGAAATGTAAATGGAAGCTTGAGACTAGACCGTATGGATTTTTTGTAATTGGCTTTAAATTATATTTATTTTTATACTTAATTACACAAATAACCATTTGGTTTGGTGAAAACAACCCTATTAACTTTAAAGATTTGCATATTTGTGATTGTGATTTCAACTTTTAATTTGTTTGGTTCGTTCATTTAAAAAATTGTCAAGTTTGTTTGAAATAACTAAACCGCTTTTTTGGTGAACTGCAGACTTGAGCAATAAAAAATAAAAACCAAATCAACCCCTCTACGTGTCCTACCTCTTTTATGTCGACGACTAGAACCACCCATTTCTTCTGGCAACCCTAAACCAGGGAAGTACATTCCTTGACCATCAACACCCGCTCCCTTTGACCCTACGAATATGATCTCAACTTCTCAGTTTTTCACCCCGCAACGCCCTGATTTGCCAACGAGGATTCATTTTTTTTATACTACCACAGAACTCTTAAATAGCAAAGTAACATTGCCACCTCTCGTCTTCATTTCCTTAGATCCCATCGAACAAGAGTTCCCCATCAACACAAGAGTTAAGGCCTCAATTTCTAGGTTGGGTGGTGTTTCAGGTGAATCGGGATCGGCAACACTCGGGGAGGTATTAGGGTTTTTGTTTTTCTTATTTCAGTTTATGTAAACTATATAAATAGGGGGTGTAAAAAATATTATAGTCATTTCAAACAAATTTAAGTATTTTATTAAGAGAAGTTAGTGTTAGAATACAAGAATGTTAAAAATTGAAATTATAGATCTCGAACATTTAATCTGTGGAAGTTACTCTCGAATCCTTTTTTTGTCAGGTGTCATAAATACGTAAAAATATGATGAGTCATTCTTTGCTCTTTTGATAAACTAATAACGTTAGATTAATGTGTTGTCTTCATGATGACAGAGTGCAACATAAGAGCAATGTTCTACCCCGACTCATTAAGACTGGGGGGAGTACCTCGTGGAAAGTGGGCGTGGAGATGAGGTGGCAGGGTGTGGGCCGTGGAACACCGCGCCCTCTGCACGTGGACCACGGTGTGGAGAAGGTGGCGTGGGTATTCCCGCATCGTGGAAAGGGAATAGGTGAAGGAAGTATGATCAAGACCAATGATACACGTGTATTTTGTAGGTGAGTGAAAAGTGAAACACCACGTTATTATATGTGAATATTGTGTGAAAATGATGTGACGCTTGTGTGGAGCGAGGCTACACAAAATTAGTGAGGTATCATGAGTTCATGAGATATCTTGCTCTTACCTTTATGTTGAACAATTCATCAGCAATTTCAAAATTTCAATTTGCCCGCCTCCTTGCTTCACCTGCCGGCGCTCCTCTTCCCTTTTACCACTACCATTCGATCGGATCTTACTACCACCATCTTCTTCTTCTTCTTCTTCTTCCAAACCCTAACCCCCAAATCAGTTTCAAACAATCTCTAAATGGGCGCCGCTGAAAGCCGACAAGATTTAGAAATCTCCGACTCTGAATCCGAGGAAGAGCAACAACACTCCGAAGAAGAAGAAGATGAACACTACGAAGACGTCAAAGACCACCAATCACCCATCAAAACCCCCTCCTCTGTCGACGAAATTGATGCCAAATTAAAAGCCCTAAAACTCAAATACCAATCGAAAAACCAAACCCTCAAGAACGCCGTCAAGCTTTACATTCACACTGGTGGAAACACTTCCCATTCGAAATGGACCGTTATCGATAAGCTCACTTCGTTTCGTTTCGTTAAAACAACTACAAATGGTGATGATGATGATAATGATGATGGTGATGAAGATCCATATTGGTTTTTAAAAGTCGGGTCAAAGGTCCGGTCTCCGGTTGACCAACAGCTGCAATTGAAGCCAATTATGGATCAATTAAGGATTGATTTTGTATCAAATGGTGTTTATGCTATCAAGTTCTTTAGTATTGAAGATTACAAGGGTTTTATTGAGCAGTATGAGGAATGTTTGTTTGAAAACACCTATGGGTTTGAGTGTACTGATGAAAATAAAGCTAGGGTTTATGGGAAAGACTTTGTGGCATGGGCAAATCCGGAGGCTGCTGATGAGTCAATGTGGGAGGATTCTGAAGGTAGTTTCACAAACAGTCCTGCTTTCAACACTCCGGTGAGAGGGAACCATGATCTCAGGGAGGAATTCGAGGAGGCTGCGAAAGGGGGGAGCATAAAAAGCCTGGCTTTAGGGGCTTTAGACAACAGTTTTCTGGTAAGCGATTTGGGGATTCAAGTTGTTAAGAATTTTAGTCATGGGATTCATGGAAAAGGGGTTTATGTTAATTTTGATGATGCGATGAAAGGTCATGTTGAATCGACTCCTAGAAAAGCGCTTTTGATGAAAGCCGAAACGAATATGTTGTTAATGAGTCCAATGACTGATGGGAAGCCGCACACGAATGGGCTCCATCAGTTTGATATTGAGACCGGGAAGGTTGTAACTGAATGGAAGTTTGCAAAAGATGGAACTGATATTACAATGAGGGATGTGACTAATGATAGTAAAGGAGCTCAGATGGATCCTTCCGGGTCGACTTTCTTGGGTTTGGATGATAATAGGCTTTGTAGGTGGGATATGCGTGACCGCCATGGGATTGTTCAGAATCTTGCTGATGCGAATGCTCCTGTGTTGAACTGGACACAAGGGCATCAGTTCTCTAGAGGGACAAATTTTCAGTGTTTTGCAACTACTGGTGACGGGTCAATTGTTGTTGGTTCGCTTGATGGGAAGATAAGGTTGTATTCTGTGAGTTCCATGAGACAAGCCAAGACTGCTTTTCCGGGTCTTGGGTCACCCATTACACATGTGGATGTTACTTATGATGGGAAATGGATATTGGGCACAACTGATACTTATTTGATCCTTATTTGCACATTATTTACTGATAAAGATGGGAAATCGAAGACGGGTTTTTCAGGGCGTATGGGAAATAGAATCGCAGCCCCGAGGCTGTTGAAACTGAATCCTCTTGATTCACACAGGGCTGGAGTTTTCAATAAGTTCCGTGGAGCCCAATTCTCTTGGGTATGTATTGGTTTCACTTTCTTTATTATATCATATGCAACCTGTTATACTTACTAACATTTTATAGTGATTGCAATATACGGTTCAGTAAGATCCATGTGTGATGTTATCTTCATTGATTAGTGTATATATTGTGTTAGTTATAGTTATTAGTGTGTTCTATTTAGCGTTTATTAGCATATGGCCTGTAGGCCCTAGATAGGGTTTCCTTAAAATATATTGAGGGTTCCCTCCATTGTAAATTACAACATTCAGTTAGTTCAATCCAGTTCATTTTACATGGTATCATAGCTAAAGCTCTAGTTACAACATTCAGATATTATTTCAATCCAGTTACTTTTTAAGCGTTCAGTTAATTCAATCCAATTTACTTTACATGGTATTCTAGGTGCAACACTCAGATATAATTCCAATCCAGTTACTTTATCCAGTTTATTTTACATATTGCAACGTCTTACAATCTACAGTTAATTTTAGATTGATTTATGGGAATTTTGATGAATTGATATAGGTCACTGAAGACGGGAAGCAAGAACGCCACCTGGTTGCCACTGTGGGGAAGTTCAGTGTCATTTGGAACTTTCAGCAGGTTAAGGACGGGTCCCATGAATGCTACAGAAATCAAGTGGGTCTGAAGAGTTGCTACTGCTACAAGATAGTCCCAAAAGACGATTCAATTGTTGATAGTCGTTTTATGCATGAGAAATTTGCAGTCAGTGATTCACCTGAGGCCCCGCTCGTTGTTGCTACTTCAATGAAAGTCAGCTCTTTCAGCATATCTAGCAGCAGACTTTCTTATGCTTAATCATTGCTTTTGTTAATTTTCTTAGTTGCATTCTGTTAAACAAGTTATACTTTTGTTGTTAGCAACAAGATTGTTGTAATGGTTAAGTAGAACCTGAAATGCTTGCTTATCATTTGAAGTTAATATAAATCCTTGTGCTATTTTATCTTTTTTTTTAATTCTTTATATAAGTATGAGTATGAATTAATGAGTGAAATGTATTTGGATAAGTTGTGTCTTTCCATCACATATATGTGGAGTCAATTGCTCAGTTAGATAGAAGTGGGTCCCTTGTGGTTTTTATGCCTACAGAGTGGCAATTGGTGGTTTGTTTGTTGATAAGGATAAAAAAAATGTACATTTCAGTTGTTAGAAGCTCCCACATACTAGCATGCTCTTGTTCTTCATCTTTCATATTAAAACAAAGCACGGGCAAAAGTACAAATAGACCAGCATTTGGTACAACTGACTTATCTAAATGGGGGAGGCGTGCGACACACATGAGAACCGCCATTCAAGCTCAGCAGCGACCCACATGGCTTCCTGGGCTTGACCCTCCACCCCATCTTGATGGAACGTGAGCGCTTGACAATTTGACATTATATTTGTTAAAAGAAACATGAATCCTTTTTAATGTTTGTGTTTTTTCTGAAGTCTTGCTGGAGATTTTGGGTTTGACCCTCTTGGACTTGGAGAGGATCCAGCTAGCTTGAAGTGGTATGTGCAGGCTGAACTGGTTCATGCCCGTTTTGCTATGGCTGGAGTTGCTGGAATTCTTTTCACTGATGTCGGTTCATTTTTTATCCTCCAGAATCATTATTGTATATCTGCTAGAGGTGACAAGATGGGTGGGTCAGACGGGTCAATTAACTTACACGGGTCATTTTGTAGTGCATGTCAAAAAGGGTCAGCTAAACACTTTTTTTGTCCATTTTTCTAAACTTCTTTTAAATAGTTACCGTTTTATTATGATTAAAAAAACAATATCATTAATCTGAAGTTTCTAAAACCGCTTAGGAGGATGTATGCATTAAATATATAGGCTTTAGCTGACTTTCAACAGTTAAAACTATTTTTTTTGTTTGACCGTGTTATGATTTGACCCAATTAAATAAACGGGTTTCAGAAAATGAGATTTTTTATGCATATATTTTATGTTTTACCGAAACCTTTTTGTTTTGCAGTTGCTTCGAGTAACAGGAATAAGCGATCTACCGGTGTGGTACGAAGCAGGTGCAACTAAGTTTGATTTTGCCAGCACTAGAACTCTCTTCATAATTCAACTACTTTTGATGGGGTAATTAAATTTTTTAGTCTTTTGAAACAATCCTATAATTTGACTGATTATTCAATTTCTAATTTTGAAACTTATTTTGTGCAGGTTTGTTGAGACAAAAAGATACATGGATTTCACTAACCCTGGTTCTCAAGCAAAGGAAGGATCTTTTTTCGGTTTGGAAGCTGCTCTAGAAGGTTTAGAACCTGGGTAAAAAACTTTAAACCATTTGTACCTATAATGACATGTACTTCATGCAGTAAAAGGTGTACGTTTCATAACAGATATCCTGGTGGGCCTTTGCTAAATCCTCTTGGTCTTGCTAAAGACAGTGCAAATGCTCATGAGTGGAAGCTGAAGGAGATTAAAAACGGTGCGTTTATTCCTTTTAACATTTTACATCATGTTATAGTTATTTCAGTTATGTTTTGGGACTAACCGGGGATGTTGTAGGCCGGCTTGCAATGGTGGCGATGCTTGGGATATTCGTGCAGGCTAATGTGACTCATGTGGGCCCTGTTGATAACCTAGTTAAGCACCTATCGGACCCGTGGCATGAAACCATCATTCAGACTCTTGCTGGCTCTGGTTCTTGAGCATCTTGTTTGTATACTTGTGATTCTTGTAACCAAAAAGTATTGTATGATAACATCAATTTGTTCAAAATCATCACATTCTTTGTGCATTGATCAAGTAAATTTGATTATAAAAATGAACATCTCAAGTGTTGTAAGATTAAGCCTGGCAAAACACACAAGTCATGTAACAGATTTGTGAAAAGGAAAATTGCACGCGCTAGTATTAGACAAGTGAAGTAGAAGCAAACAATACACAACTCAAACCCGGATTTTGTTACATAATAACAAATTAACAATAATAATACAACTTATTGTGTTTCTCCTTTATGACCAAATCTGCAAGATGAATCACAATCAAAACCAACATATATTACATGTATAAAATCAACACTCATTCCTTACACCATTTACCCTCTCTTACTCAACCCTGATTTCTTCCTTCTCAATAGCATAAAAATCCGAGGGAAAAACGACCTCTTCTTTTTCTTCAAACTCCTCACCTCGGGTGAGGATTCAGTCGTGTTGCTGTTGCTTTCAGGTAAAACCGTCTTCACAACGGGCCTCAGGTTCTGGTTCGACGGGCTAACGGGCCTCGTGTTAAAGCTCTTCACCTCTTCATAACTCTCTCTGGGACCCACCCCTAGTCCTGATTTCCGCCTTTGCTCGTGTTCAGCTCTCCACTTTCTCAAATCCTGTTCAGCACCTAGTTTTCCTTCTTTTGCCTTTTTGGCTTTCTGCAATGCAGCATCCTGTGCTTGCTTTCTTGCAGCCAACTCTGATGTCACTTGCTCGAGCTTACTCAAGCTCTTGGATTCAGATTCTTTTGCTACATCAATCAGTGAGATGGCTTCAGCCACCCGTAGGTTAGCCGCCTCTTCTGCTTCATGGGCTTTCTTACTTAATTCATAATATTCCTCCAAAGAAAGTGTAACTCCAGTTTCTGGCTCGTTTACAGTCCCGTGAAGTGCATCAATGGCTGCCAAAGCTAACTTTTCTGAAGCTTTTGCTGCTTCTATTTCCTTTTGAGCAGCAAGTAATCTGCTTGTCATTGTACTTGCTCCAGCTTTAGCTTGTTCCACTGTTTCTTTAGCTTTGTTTAGCTCTTCACGGGCTTCTTGGGCCATTGATTTTGCTTGATCCGCCTCTTGTGCTGCCTTTTGTAGCTGTTTTGGGAGGTCTACCATTTTTTCTCGGGCTTCCTTTTCTTTTACTTGAACAAGAGTGATTTCTGATCTTGTTCGGTTTAGTTCAGCTTCAAGGGAAGCAACCACCACCGCCGCCATCCCCTCCCTCTGCCTAATGGCGGCAAGGGCGGCCTTTTCTTTCTCTAACTCGGTTTTTAACGAACTTGCAGCCATTTTTAAATAATCGATCTCTTCGGTTGCTTTTGTAATGTTTTGTTTCACCTCTTCAACATTGTTCTTTGCTGATTGTATCTCATTATCAGGATTGTTAATATCATCTTGAGTCAACTTTGATTCCTTGTAAGCCGCCAATTCGGTTTTCAAGTCATGAAGCAAAGCTGTAGCAGCATCTAGTTTTGATTTCTGATCTTCAACTGTGTCAATCTGGTGGTTGACTTTTTCAATTTCCTCTTGTGCTTGTTGCAATTCTTGTTCCCAATTCAAAGCATCTTGCTCGCGTGCCATTGCTGCTCCAATTCTATGTTCTTCAGCCTCTAAATGAGTAGCATGTGTTGATTCCAGAGATTCTTTTGTCATCATCAGTTCAATTGTTAGGTTTTCTACTTTTTTCTCAACTTCTTTTGATGCAGATGCTGCTTCCCTAGCTCGTTTTACAGCTATATCCTTCTCGGAAACCAATAAATCATATTCTTTACGGAGATTTTCAAGCTCGTTTTTTACGGTTGCCAGCTCAGCAACTGCAGCTGCATGTCTAGCTTGGGCAACCTCCAGCTGTGCCTTGGCTGCAACACTAGAATCATCAGCAATCCCTTGCTCCATTTCTTCAACTCTTAGTTTGACTAATTCAGAGTCCTGTTTGGCTTCATTTTCTTCGGTTTGTGCTCTCTCGAGGTTCAGTTTTAGTTGTTCTATGAGCCTTTTAGTGCTGTCTAGCTCCTTTAATACCTGTTGTTTGGCTTCTTCGGCTGCCTCAGAATTTTTCTTCAGTAAGGGAATCTCATCGTTTGTTTTCTCAAGTTCTTGTTCTATATACTTGCGTTTCTGCACTGACACATAAAAAATATCTAAAACAACCGTTCAAAATGACAAAATAAAAGCTTTGCAATTTTGAGGTTGAAGAAGATTATACCTCGGCTGTCTTGACTTTGTGGGCTTTCCAGTCAACAATGCCACCAAATTTGGAAACAGCTTCTTTAACAGATTCAAAAGGTGAAGCTGTATCAACATCACCTATTCTCGAGCTCATGTTCTTGAGTTGTTTGACAGGACTAGCCGTCTCAACAAGTGGCGTATTATTAGACACCGCTAAACGGTTGCCATTACTTTCAAGAGTAGCATCATTCGGTTTTTGTGCAGATGTTTCTGATGGAATTGGTGATAAAGCTTCTTCTTGAACAAGTGTGTTGCTTTTGGGACTATCTTTTTCTGTTGGGATATACAGATCAACAGGTTCTGTTTTTATAGGTGTAGAGAGATTATCAGGGGGAAGATTAGATAGTTTTGGGTCAATGGAGGTTTCTTGTTCGGTTTCAGGTCCATCAGATGTATTAACTATTGGCATTGAGGCACCTGAAATGGGTTTATCATTTGCTAAATTTGTAGAAGCTTCACCATTTGTACTTGTACCCTCTCCAATAACTTTTATTTCATCCATTCCAGAAAGATAAGATCTGAAAATTTCATTAATCAGGAAAATGTAACTTAGCATTCAAGTAAAAGAGAGATAATTGGATTAAACAGACAGAATTTACACAAACTAATACATATGATGCGCCAAAGAGAGTAATGCCAATAAAATTCCCGAAGAGAAACGTAACATCCAGATAAAGACCATGCCCAAGAATAAGGATCTAACGTGATAACTGGAAGAAAGTACAAGAACACAGAAGGCAATATCTATCAATTTTATTGTTCTGTTTCTTCTACCCGGTTTAAGAAGTTTGACACTCACAATGAAAGATAACTATTCATATAATTGTTCTGTTTCTAATATAGACTTCTATAAATCCATCTCAGTTGTAGACTGAACAAACAAACATACCCAGCAAAACCCCACTCGTTCAGTAGGGTCAGGAGAGGACGAGATGAGGGCAAACCTTACCTCTATCCCATAGGATAGAGATGCTACTCCCGGAGAGACTCCCCAGCTCAAAACAGAAAAATACAGACATCATACTATAAACAAACAAGTATCATAACATAGTTTATCAGTAGCAGAAGACAAAAGAACGTAAATGCATAAAAATCCTTAGGACTAATGTAGCGTAGATAAAAGGAAAACGTAAGACTAAAGGCTCACCTTAAAACTAAAGGCACCCCTAAGAATAGAAGGCACTCCTAGAAACTAATCTGTTATAGAAGACCGACATCTAGAATCTAAGCATCTAATAAGCAATATGTCTTTATGGGGTAGATGCATGCAAAATTCCCATCAAGTATTTGATTATCAATCAAAATCCTAAAATACCTTCAGTGATGACAACAAAAGGGAAATATATAAAATTAGCTTGAACTTTTGCCAAAAATTCAAATTTCCAAGGGACATCAGAATGGAATTCTTTCACGAGGTGGAGCCACAATAGGAAGTACAATGGGATACCAATATCAAGAACACCAAATTACTCCACTTACTTCCACATCACCATAGTACCATACAACCTAAAAAAACCTATAAAATCTTCTTCACATTAAATCTTCTTCCTATTAAATCTTCTTCCTCATCCACCTTTTTTTCTCTAACAACCAATCACGAACATCAACTAACAAAACAAGGAAAACGAATCTCCCAAAAGGAAATCTAGTGGGCATCTAATCATATATATTTTTGAAAGGCCATTTAATCATATATATATTGATCAAAGCTCCCTGGTTTTGTCAGGGTTGCAAAGGGAAGCATTCACAAGTTACATTTCCCTTGCAACATAACCCACAGGTTTCTACTGGATGGAAACAACATGAACAGATAAATTGATGTTCTTTCACCACCATCATCATAACAATTTTCCAGAAAAAAACATCAAGGCGAATTCGTAAATCGATTGAGGGTTTTAACTTCTAAAACCGTTTAGATCCACAAGTGATTGACAAATTTATATTAATCGAGTGTTCATAAGGTTTATAATTAACTCCAACATATCAGTAAACACAAAACACAAAAATTCAAAATGCAATAAACAATCCCTAATCCATTTCAAAACAGAGAGATAACGAGAGACGACCTACCAGTAAACCCTCGGAGTCAAACCAGATGCTTGCCACCAACCTCTCATCCGATTGGTCCCAATTAATCGATTAAATCAACGATTACAACTTCAAAATCACTGTTTAACGAAAACCTAAATCAAATTAACGTAAACAAATTGAAGAATAAAAAGTGAAATTAAAGGAACATACGCGCGGAGCCTACCTTACAACGAAATTTTCAATTGATAATCATGTTCCTTAATTTGAATCTCTGATTATTGATGAAGAATTTGAAGTGTGGGGATTATACAGGTAATCAGAGGTGTGTGTGTAATGGATATTTTAGTTAGACGAGTTTTATTTAAAATTTTAATTTTGATTTATGGATGGTGGAGAGCAATCAGCTGCTTTGTCTACACGTTGTGGAAAAGTCGCCGCCACATATTGACCCCCCGCGCTCACTCCTGTGCTCATATTTGGATCTTTTGGCACCAAATGTTTTCAAATTTCAAAAATAGCAATCTATTTTCCGAATATATGATATGATATCTATATTTACTAGGGTGAAGCCTGCGCGATAAGACGGAATTTTTTTACGTGTAATATGCTATTGTACATTTTTTAGTTTGATCGGTTATAGGTAAAATGCAACAAAATCTAAGATGTCATGTAGTATATGTATTATGACGACGTTAACCTAAAATCTGATACTTGCGGTTACTAACAAAATGAAACTTGCAATTTGATAAAATGCAATATGTAATAAATACAACCATAAAATGGAGCATGTTGGTGCAACCTATAATCTAACCTCAATAAAATGGAGGCTGGAAATGCGACCTGTAATCTAACATGAACAAAACGTAACATGTAATATGACACATTAGAAAATACAATTTGTAATGTTAGAGTTAATTACACACGTATTCTTAGGTTGCTGGGATTTTTTATCTTCTTTTTTCTTGTTGTTAGTCTGCGAAGATGAAAAAAGATGTGTTAGTTGATATGATATAATTTTGTATTGGTTAGAAATGAATTATGAGGAAATAATACTAGTTAAAAGTAAATAAAATTCATGTGACAGGCTTAAAATTAGTGATTATTAGAGCACCTCCAACACATCATCCGAATAGAGGAAGTGACAAACATCATGCATTGGAGGAAGGTGTTTGATGGGTGCCGTTCGCCAGCGTTCGGAATTCCAAACACCAACAAATGGGTATGGTGGGACCACTCACACACACTACATATTTAATTACTTTTTTTTATAAAAAAAATGGGTGCTTGAAGGTAGTATTTTCATAACCGGTCCGGACCGGTGTATTTGGAACCGGCATAGAACAATCCAATTATGCCTATTTGAACCGCTTTCGTTCGAATCAGCCGATTATCGACTCGACTGGTGAACCGGACCGAATTTCCATTTTCTTAATTGTTTTTCCTTTCAAAACTTAATTTTTTTTTATTTATTTAGTATTCAAAATTCCATATTTTATTTATTTAAGTTTTCATATATCATTGAATCATAAATTTACATAATAAAAAAATATTTTTATATATTATATTTATATTCATAGTTTTAATGTTTATATTATTTATAAATCATTCGATTGTTAAATCAAGCCTAACCATTAAACCTTTAGACTGCCGGTTACGTGGTCGGGTTCAGTGGTCGGTGAAGTTTGTTCCGTCTAGCATTATAGGGCGGATAATACGGCCCATATAAACTCCCGTTCAATGGGTGGCAAAATAGTTTTATCTTATAACCCTAACCGACTCGGAAAATTAACAATCTTCTAAGCCTCCAAGAAACGATCACCGCCATTATCCATTTGCTTTTCGTCCTATAAACTCAATTCGATTTAGGGTTTCACCCTTCTTCTGTATCGTGATTTGAATTCGACTTAGGGTTTTGCTCAAAGTTCAACATGGCGACGGCATCAGGTACGTAATTTTACGTCCTTCTCAAATCTCTTTACCTTCCGGTGTAGATTGCTTTGTTTGCGGTCCTTTCTTGTTCGAATTAGCTCGTTATGTTACAATTAGGGCTATTATTGTGTACTAAAAACACAGTTTGATCCAATTGATACCGCTCGAAATCGGATATCGTATTGATACGGATTCACGCTTGTAGAGATCGAAACACGAGAACCGGAATTAAAATATACACAAAAAATACGAATATATTACTAGTAAATCTTATTAATTTCGATCTAGGGTTTGACAATTACATAGGGTGATTATAGATCCCCAATTTACTAACCCTATGTAGCGACGTGTTCTGTTCGCCTGAACATCATGATCTAGGGCTCTAGTTTAATCTGTGATTTGATTTGGAAATGTTAGCGCATGGAGGGGCTTTTTGTGCCTCTTACTAAACAACTGTTTTTATGTTTGTTGCAGTGGCGTTCAAATCCAGGGAGGATCACAGGAAACAGATGGAACTGGAAGAAGCGCGTAAAGCTGGGCTTGCACCTGCAGAGGTTGATGAAGATGGAAAAGAAATTAATCCACATATTCCTCAGTATATGTCATCTGCTCCTTGGTATCTCAATGCAGAAAGACCGAGTTTGAAGCATCAAAGGAAATGGAAATCGGATCCAAATTACACGAAATCGTGGTATGACAGAGGGGCAAAAATATACCAAGCTGACAAGTACAGGAAGGGTGCATGTGAAAACTGTGGAGCCATGACTCACACTAGCAAAACCTGCATGGAGAGGCCCCGAAAGCTTGGAGCAAAATGGACCAGTAAAAACATAGCACCTGATGAGAAGATTGAAACTTTTGAGCTTGATTATGATGGAAAACGGGACAGGTGGAATGGATATGATGCAGCATCTTATGCTCACGTGATTGATCGATATGAAGCCCGAGATGAAGCCCGGAAAACATATTTAAAAGAGCAGCAGTTGAAAAAACTAGAAGAAAAGAACACTACTGAAAATGTTGAAGAAGGGGTTAGTGATGATGAAGACAATGAAGATGGTTTGAAGATAGATGAAGCCAAAGTTGATGAAAGCAAGCAGATGGATTTTGCTAAAGTGGAGAAACGTGTGCGCACCACTGGCGGTGGGTCCACAGGAACTGTGAGGAATCTTCGTATTCGAGAAGACACAGCAAAATACCTTCTTAATCTGGATGTTAATTCTGCTCATTATGACCCAAAAACCCGTTCCATGCGTGAGGATCCGCTTCCAGATATGGATCCGAATGAGAAGTTTTATGCTGGGGATAATCAAAATAGAGTTAGTGGTCAAGCTTTGGAGTTTAAGCAGCTGAATATACATGCTTGGGAAGCATTTGACAAGGGGAATGATGTGCACATGCAAGCTGCTCCTTCACAAGCTGAGTTGTTGTTCAAAAATTTTCAGATTAACAAAGAGAAGTTGAAATCTAAAGTGAAGGAGACGATTTTGGACAAGTATGGGAATGCAGCTGCTGAAGAAGCACTTCCAAGAGAGCTGTTATTGGGTCAAAGTGAGAGAGAAGTTGAGTATGATCGCGCCGGTAGGGTTATTAAGGGACAAGAAATGGCTCTTCCTAAGAGCAAATACGAAGAGGATGTTTACATTAATAACCACACTGCTGTTTGGGGTTCGTGGTGGAAAGATCTTCAATGGGGTTACAGGTGCTGCAAGCAGTTTGTTAGGAACAGTTACTGTACGGGTGCTGCTGGTATAGAGGCTGCTGAAGCTGCAGCTGACCTTATGAAGGCTAATATAGCTCGTAAAGAGGCCGCTGAAGGTTTGAACCCACCTATCTCTAGCATATCTCGTCTCTCGCTAATCTTTGTTTAAGTTTTTATGATTTATATATGTTTTTGTATCAACAGATGTAATTGCCCCAACGGAAGAGAAGCAGCCTGCCACTTGGGGAACAGACATACCAGATGACTTGGTTTTGGACCAAGAGAAACTCGCTGAAGCACTTAAGAAGGTAAGCTTATCAGTTTATGCCGTTTTTAGAACTATCCAACACGAGGGGATGCTGAACGCTGAAAATAATTTTGATTTTAGATACTGAGCTTCATGCATATTTTTTAGTTTGGTAAAATGGATCTGATATAAACTTGAGAATTTTCTTTGAAATGCTGACATTATGGTTTAGCTCATTGCTAAAGAACTTGATGAGTGAGTCATGGATTTAAAATTTTGACTATTGCTGGTGATCTGTGTAGGAGGACAAAAGGAGGAAAGAAGAGAAAGATGAACGGAAGCGCAAATATAATGTCAAGTGGAATGATGATGTGACAGCGGAAGACATGGAAGCATACAGGATGAAGAGGGTTCATCATGATGATCCAATGAAAGACTTCCTGAACTAACTCCCATCTTTATCTGACTTCTTATCAGAAAACCTTTAAAATATAATAGATGAGAGGTGGTTGTATTACTTTCGTATTTTGTATTTGCTTGGTTTTATGCGATCAAAGGTTGTAACGACTAACAACTCACAATTGTGTTCTCATTGGCTTGATGGTCGTGTTTGTGTTATATGATCTATTTCAGTTTCAAGCTGGAACCCTGCGATGAACTTTGGTTTCTAGTCACATCAGGAATGCTAAACCACAGCCTGTTATTCCTCTTGCAGTCGAAATATATGTTATCTTGACGTATCAATTTGAGGCCATCTCAAGCGTTGCTGGGTTTTGCCGAGTCAACAGACCAATTTAACAAATTTGACGGTCTGTTCCGTCGCTAAATAATCGTTGTAACAACAGAATTGTCAAGGCAGTCTTGGGCGTTGATATTACCACCCTCAACCTATAGTATCCTATCCTATCCTATCCCTTGGCTTGAGCTACATCCATATGATGGACCAATAACATATTTCTTGCCCATTTTGTATAGCAGTGTAGCTTACTGCTGATAGGCATTAGATACAGAATCACCAATACACAGTTTCATACAACAGAACATGTTGAAATAAAATTAAAAACAGGAACAAACTACAGACCAGTTCAGATTCGATGTCTACAAAGTAGATTCTCAACTCAACTGCTATGTTTTCTAATGATAACAGAATCCGATATGCAAAAGATTATAACTGTTCCTTGGCAATCTCGTTATCCTCTAGAATCTAGATGGTAACTCATCACCAGTAACACAATCCTGAATAGAGTGGTAAAATACTGTAAGGAATGTGGATTTGTGTTGACTTGGATTCTCTGATAATCGTGTGAGCTCGCTTTCAGATTGAATTATTTCGTTGGTATGCACGGATATTCAATTGGATAAAAATAAGAGATCCAAGAACAAAAATGTAAAATCTGTTAGGTTTTTCGTGTGTTTATTAAATATGACCAAATTGGCCTCTATTTATGGGGTAAACGGATGCAACGAAACGCTACGACAGTTGTTGGTTGAAAACCGTCATAACCATCAATCCTTAACCGCTGCTTCATTCAAGTCCGGATGACCAAATTAATCCAGACGACCAAGTTAGTCTTGATGACCAAGTTAGTCCGGAAGACTAACTTACTATAGATGAACAATTTGTAGGCGTTTTCCACTTCTGAATTAATTTTCAATGCATAACAAAGCATGAAAAATAAAACAAATTAACTCCAGCCAAGGGAGTTGCCCCTTGGACCCTACTAGGGGTTGCCGCCCCTAGGACCCTGCTACCCAGGGGCTTTGCCTTTGGACCCTCGCTGTTTATTCGCCCACTTGAAAAAAAGGCACCAAAAATCATAAGAACATCAAACAAGTGTGTACTCAACACTTCCCAATTTGCTTAATGTTTCATTATGACTTCTCATTTAGTCATTAAGTAAATCCAATTACACAAAATAGTTAGATGACACTAAAGTCACAAACAAATATCATATAGACATATAGTTAAGTTTGCATCATTATATTACATATAGACACTAAAGTCACCAACAAATATCATATAGACATATAGAGTTTAATCCGTATTGAAAACTTACCTGTTGTTTTGCAATAAAACCAAAAAAATGGTACATTTTAGCCTGTTTATGATTATGAGTTTTTATATTTTACACGTTTACAACTTCCTGCAAGTGTTAGAAGTGACTTTTACTAGGTGAGATAAAAATCATATCTTTCCAATTTTTTTCACTCATCTGTCACCCAAGGCATAAAGCATAAATGTTAATTTGATTGATGAGCATATAATACTAAGAAATGAAGTGGGGCACGTTATAATAAGTAATTAGGTAGTTACCTCCATTTTATTCATCTAAACTTCCCACTTGTAAAGTTCAACATATAAACCTACATTCAAAGAGTAGGTAAAAATTGTAACACCCAAAATTTAAAAATAAATAAAACTTTTCAAACAAGCGGAAGCCGGTCACATTTGCAATTTCAAAGACAACATTTGACATGTTTAATAACAAATCGGCTTACACCCAACATTACACTTTAAAAAATCTAAGATTTGACATTGCAAACCCTAAACGTTTTATCATCATCCCTTCATTACACTATAACATTGTTTAAGAGTCCTCAAAAGCAGGCTAAGTCAAAATAAAAGCTAAACAGGTCAATAATCCTCTTTAGAATCCAAAACCGAATGACTTGAGTCCCAAGGCTAGACCGGAGCTTTACATACAACCAAAACACCCTAAAAATTATATTAGTAGTGATATACAATCCATAAAAGAACCTACAAGCCTTAACCCCAAGAGCCAACCCCAAAACCAACATTCACATCAGGGGTGTAGGGGAAGGCGTAGGGCAGTAGCCCTTAGCGTAGGCCACACCCCCATGGGCAGAAATGATTTGACTGACTTCCAGCCATTCTAACCCATTCATCTTAATTCCCTTTGTGTTTTGAGCTACCATTCAACCCCGTTATCATTCATACAACACCCGTGTACATTCCCCTTGGTTAGATTGTCCCATTTACCAAAACCACGCAAATTCTCATGAGATACTATGATCTCAAATCACCGTTTCGCCTTTGTGATGTTCTTAGACTTCATTAATCGTCAACAAGTGAAGTTCAAGGACTTCAATATCCAATACACCCTTGTGAGGCTCATGACCTCAAATTCTAATCATCCGTGGGATACCATGAGCCTATATTCCTCCACCATGGAAGTTCAAGACTTCCGTATCACACCATTACACCCCCTTTTCCCATAATTGCTTGCATACAAACACATAAAATTTAAGTAATAATATAACCGTACACATGATCATACATTCACAACATAATCATATCAATTACGATGCCATGATCCCATATTCCTCCACCATGGAAGTTCAAGACTTCTGTGTCACACCATTACACCCATTCCCCCAATTACTTACAAACAAACACATACAATTAAGCAATAATACACCTATACACATAATCACATCATCATACATGTCATTTATGTGTAAGAAACAAACCTATCAACTACTAAGTAAGTGTGAAAACACTTACCTTTGTCTTTTGGATGCCTTGGTTGTTCTTCGCCTTTAGTAATCCGAACACCTAAACAATTTCATTCATGTTTAATAAATTATTGATCTCATCATACCTACCAATTGGGATTTATAACACCCCTAACCTAATGGTTATCATCCACTAGTTATCATGGTTAATTCAACCTTAACCACACACAACACCCTTATTCACAATTACAATCGTCATTCAACACAAACAACCCATTTGACCAGTTAAGGATTATCCCATCTTTCACCCAAATTCATATTTCTTTAATTCACCAAATTGATTAAGGGTTTCATTTGATTTTGTGTTTATAATCAACATAAACACTTCACAATCCTTAACATATCATTTTAACATCCATGTTTCAAAACCCCCCAATTTCACCTTCAAGAACCCTAAAATTCAATTTCGCAAATTGGATGTTAAAATCATGTAATCTACCACCCTTTAGCTTTAGATAAGCTAGATTATTACTTCTAATAAAAAACTAACCATTCAAAACCCCCCAATTACATAATAAAAAGAGTCAAAGAGATACGGCTTTTATATATACTAAATAAAAAAAGGATCATTTTACCGTAATGTACCTTGAATATGAAATAGTTTTGACTAGTTTACGTTACTTTTGCTACAAAAATCCATCGAGAGGGCTATCGGATCGTCACAACAATTTAAGAGATTGACGAGTCACACTTATATTTTTCGTCTCGTACCCGATCTTTGAACCATGAAGAACTTTTTAGAATGGGCCAGACCCTAGAGTCTCTGGACCACCCTCCGGCGCTCACATGATTATTCTATTCCACCTAAAAATTAAAGATTATTACGCATGGGTGGGGGGTTGGGGTGTAGTGGTAAGAGGAGAGTCCCACAACCAAAAGGTTGTGGGTTCTAACCTCATCCAACACACAAAAAAAAAATAGAATAAAATTTGCCGTTCAAAAAAAAATCACGCATGGGCCAGATAACGCGGGCCTGCAAAACTTGCTATTTAAATTTCAATGGGCCTGCAAAACTTGCTATTCAAGTATTCACCACCATAACCGACTCGGAAAATTATAAGAATTCTGCGCTCCATGCAACGATCCCTAACCGTCTACTGTATCGTCATTTGAATAAGACTTCCACCTTTTAGGGTTTGATCAAAGTTTAAAATGGGTACGTATCTCAAATCTCTCGTCTATCCCACGTAAATTGATTTGTTTTCTTGTTCGAATTAGCTATACAGTTAGGGCTATTATTGTGTACCAATAACATTAACACCGTTTGATCCGATTGACTCTGCTCGAATTCCGATCTCGTATGGATGCTGTAGATCAAAACACGAGAGCGTGAAGTAACAATATATGCACAAAAAATACAAATATATTATTAATCTCTTCTAATTTCGACTTAATTAGGGTTTTACAATGACAGTGTTATAAATTATAATATATACATCACTGTTTTTTATGTTTGTTGCAGTGGCGTTCAAATCTAGGAAGCAGATGGAACTGGAAGAAGCGCGTAAAGCTGGGCTTGCACCTGCAGAGGTTGATGAAGATGGAAAAGAAATCAATCCACATATTCCTGACTATATTTCATCTGCTCCTTGGTATCTCAATGCAGGAAGGCCGAGTTTAAAACATCAAAGGAAACGGAAACCCGATCCAAATTACACAAAACCAGGGCATGACAGAGGGGCACAAGTACACCAATCTGACAAGTTCGTGAAGGGCGCATGTGAAAACTGTGGAGCCAAGACACACACGATCAAAAACTGCGTGGAAAGGCCCCGTAGGCATGGAGCAAGATGGACCGGTAAAAACATAGCACCCGATGAGAAAATTGCGACTGTTGAGACCGATGATTATGATGGAAAACGGGACAGGTGGAATGGATGTGATGCAGCATCTATTGCTCATGTGATTCAACGAGAACGACATGAAGCTCGAGATGAAGCCCGGAAAAAGATTTTAAAAGAGCAGAAGTTAAAAGAGCTTGAAGAAGGGTTTAGTGGTGATGAAGACGATGAGGATTTTTTGAAGGTAGATGAAGCCAAAGTTGATGAAAGCAAGCAGATGGATTTTGCTAAAGTGGAGAAACGTGTGCGTACAACTGGCGGTGGGTCCACAGGAACTGTGAGGAATCTTCGTATCCGAGAAGACACAGCAAAATACCTTCTTAATCTTGATGTTAATTCCGCTCATTATGACCCAAAAACCCGATCCATGCGTGAGGATCCGCTTCCAGATATGGATCCAGATGAGAAGTTTTATGCTGGGGATAATCAGAATAGAATAAGTGGTCAAGGCTTGGAGTTTAAGCAGTTGAATATGCATGCTTGGGAAGCCTTTGACAAGGGGAATGATGTGCACGTGCAAGCTGCTCCTTCACAAGCTGAGTTATTGTTCAAAGATTTTAAGATTAAGAATGAAAAGTTGAAATCTAAAGTGAAGGAGACGATTTTGGACAAGTATGGGAATGCTGCTGCTGAAGAAGCACTTCCAAGAGAGCTGTTATTGGGTCAATGTGAGAGAGAAGTTGAGTATGATCGCCCAGGTAGGGTTATTAAGGGACAGGAAATGGCCCTTCCTAAGAGCAAATATGAAGAGGATGTTTACATTAATAACCACACAACTGTTTGGGGTTCGTGGTGGAAGGATCATCACTGTGGTTATAGGTGCTGCAGGCAGTTTGTTAGGAACAGTTACTGTACGGGTGCTGCTGGAATAGAGGCTGCTGAAGTTGCAGCAGACCTTATGGAGGCTAATATAGCTCGTAAAGAGGCCACTGAAGGTTTGAACACCCCCCACCTACTAACATATCTTGTCTCTTGCTAATCTTTGTGATTAGAACTTTCTTTTTATTTGGTAATAATATGATTTTGTATCAACAGATGTAATTGCTCCAACGGAAGAGAAGCAGCCTGCCATTTGGGGAACAGACATACCTGATTAGTTGGTTTTGGATCAAGAGAAGCTTGCTGTAGCACTTAAGAAGGTAAGCTTATTAGTCTATGCCATTTTTAGAACTACCCGACACAAGGAGAGGCTAAACGCCCAAATTGTTTTGCTTTTAGATCCTTAGCTTCATGCCTTTTTGTTAGTCTGGTAAAATGGATCTGATATAATTTTCTTTAGTTTGTTAATTGCTCACATTGCTAAAGAACTTGGTTAGGGTCATGTGTTTAAAATTTTGACTATTGCTGTTGATCTGTGTAGGAGGACAAAAGGAGGAAAGAAGAGAAAGATGAACGGAAACGCAAGTATAATGTCAAGTGGAATGATGATGTGACAACTGAAGACATGGAGGCATACAGGATGAAGAGGGTTCATCATGATGATCCAATGAAAGACTTTCTGAACTAATTCATGCTGCATTATGAGAATACTGTTTAAAATCCAGATGATTTTGTATTTTTGGTTTCACATGATAACGATTGTTGTGTAAAACAAGTGTGCTCTCTTTGGGTTGTTGGTCTTTTTCTGTTACATGGTAAATCTGCAAGTTCTGTTTCATTTTTAAGCTGGAACCATGTTTGCCTAACACTAGAATCAATGACAATGTTTTCATGTAACATGAAAGTTCAAGAACTCGTAACCAGCATAGTTGATGCTTGTAAAAACATTATATTAGTACAGATTTGAAATTACAAATTTTATTTGCTTGTTCTTGTTGTTTTGCATTTTTGCCCTAATTGACATTATGCGATTTGGGGTTGGGGTGAATTAGCAAGTGCAGCTGTCTTTCTACCCTTTTTGGTAGCAGCTTTTCATTCTAAATCTGATTAATGGTTTTAGTTTTTGCAAGTTGTGATTATAGGTTATGTGAATTATGTTCTTGGATGTGCATTTTTCTATGGAGGAATTGTTCATCCTAATAAACCACAAGGTCAATTTAGCACTAATTCTCACAATTATCAAGCAAATGTTGACATTTTTAAAAGTCATAATTGGAAAATATTAGACTAATTCTTGCAATTAATAACAGTGCTACAAAGAGCAACCTAAAGGCCCTTCGGAATTGAAGTAGAATTCATCGATGTTTCTCCAGGTATCTTCATCAATTGTCCTTAATTGATTATTCTTGTTTTCTCATATTTCCATGTCAAATTGAAATCGAAAGTATGAATTTGGTCATTCAAAAAGGTTAATTTTTTTTGAAAAAGGCCCCAATTATTTTATTCCGTTTCAAGCCTCCAGAAAGGTTGAGTCGCCCCTAAAGAGGTGTGCGTTGTCTAATCAAAAGTTTGTAGGAAGTTGAAACAGTTTCACACTTTTAGACATTTGATAAAAGGGAACGACTATGTAAAGTTGAAACAGTTTCACCTTCTTGAGACTCTCAACAAAACATTAGAAATCAGATTAAAACAGAAACAAACTACACACCAGTTCGGTTCGGTTCGGTGTCAAAGTACAATCTCAACTCAACTTCTATGTTTACTGTACGATAATCAAGAATCTGATATGCAAAAGATAATAACCTTTTCCCATTAATCTCGTCACCAGTAACACAATCCTGAAAAGAATAGTAACCGAACATATAGGTAAGTTCATCATTATATGACATGTTTTATGGATTTTCTATCTGAAAGTTTAACCCAAATTGAAAACTTACCTGTTGTTTCGTGAGCCGGAACCGAAAAATGCTACATGTTTATGGATATGAATTTTTATGTTTTATTATGCGTTTACAACTTCCTGCAAGTGTTGCGAGTGACTTTTACCAGGTGGGATGAAAATCAAATCTTCCCAACCCGAATTTTTCTCATTCATCTGCATAAATATTAATTTGATTGATGATTTAATTATACCAAGAAATGAAGTGGGGCACATTAAAGTAAGTAATTTGTTAGTTACCTCCATTTTTTTCAGAACATCTTCCAAACTTCCCACCTGTAAAGAGAACAAAACAGTACTCTCAGAACAAAATATAGCTTATTATGAGCTTGTTAAATGTTTTGAGTTAACCAGCAAAGAAAAGTAAAAAGGTTCTCAATACCATAATATGTTGCGAAATCAAGGGTCCTCTAGGTCCTCGTGGAACCATTAACAATTCTTTCTCAATGTCCTCCTGATTTTGCAACAAACAAGATACATGCTTAAAATCAGTAAAGCATTTTACTTAAAATCTCTAGATGATATGTTAAAAAAAATCCAAACACAAACCTTTCGAAAATATATAGGGCAATAACGTTTGTTTTTCTTCTTTATAACCAAGAGGTCTGACTGTGCAAAATAATAATAAAAACGACACATTAGTATTTTCTGAAAAGCAATAATTCAAATCCAGGATGGTTATGTTAAAACTGCTTAAAAATATAAAAAGTACCCTGATTTTGCCTCCCATCAATTACTAGACCTATCAGTCCTCTTTAACAAGAGTATATTTAATTAAAAACAGACATTAAAAATCATAACCAAGAACTAATTTTTCATACCTGAAACACAGGGACACCATCAAACCCACTGTTGGTAGCAGAAGGTTTCAGCTATCAAAATCACATTAATAAGTAATAACTAATCAGAGTTACAGCACCAACATATTGTATTAAAGCAAATAATTAGACCCTATAAAATTGGTGTGTGATTGATTAGTTACACACAAATTGGAAATTCATAGAGCACCGACCTCCATTGCATTCTTGAGTTGAACAGGATCAGGCAAAAATCGAAATGCAATTCCTTCAACCTTCAACATATAAACCTACATACAAAGCACAGGTAAAAATATATTGAAATAGAATCGTGGATGTAACGAGGTGGAGTATATCAAAGTCATAGTAGTCAAAGGCTTAAGTCGCACTCAAGGCGCAAAAAAGTGAGCCTCTTGCCGAGGCGCAAGGCGCTTAAAAAGCAAGGGCCCGAGGAAAACAAGGCGCATGTGGCCATTTGAGATGTTTCAGACCTGTTCATACATTTTTAGATGTTTCAGACCAGTTTTAGTAGTCAAAAGCAAAAACAGAAGCAGACAACCAAGCTTGAATCACAGCCTATGATTCAGCTAAAGATGTAAGCATTTACTATAACATCCGACCTCTCGTACCAACAATATTGTGTGCTTTGTCCACAAGGAGCTCACGGATTTGTTTTTGGTTTCCCAGGGGACCTGTCTCTAGATTACTTCTACCCCAGCACGCTTAATTGCAGAGTTCTCCTCTCATCCACAACCATTGCACCCAAAACATGTTGGGGTTTTCGAGACGGGACATTTCGTATGAACCCAACATCTCTCCCCGTGGAGAGAACAGAACGATGTAGGATTTGCCTTAAGGTGTTACATTTAGCAACACAAATCATAAATATTTTCATAAGCATAACCATGATTTATAACTGTTTCTGATCATAATCAACAACAGTAGTAGTACTGAAAACTAGGTCATTTGATCCCCAGAGTTGAAACATTAAAAAGTAAGCAATTCTAATTAACTTCAGTGACCTAAATTCAAAAATCATCACCTGGTCAAGCGCAATCGGTACAACCTTTGCGCGCCCTCTCAATTCCCCTTTCCTCAATCGGACCTGCAATTCGCATTCACATAATTACATATACAAATAAACAGACATAACTCCTTACTCAATACACAAACAGAAATAACTACCTGAGCTAGAAATGCTTCCGCATCTTCTTGACGAAAACAAAGCAATCCAATTGACTTGAGTCCATTCGGATCAGAAATTAGCACGAACTCGTTGTCCGAATTGCTGACAGTGTACAGCTCCGTTCCGGCAAGCGTCTTCGCCACGTTGGCAGAGCTTAGAGCCAAGTCGAACGCATGTTTCCCGCCGCGAAGCTTTTTATCATCCTGCTGATGCTGAGACAATGAAGCAAAAGGCATTGATGAACGCAGGTGCTTATGTGACTGAACTGGAAACAGATTTCTGGCAATTCCGCGGCGTGTTTCATCGATACGGTTGGAGATGTCGGAGCTGAGGCGGAGGAAATGGTGGTGGAAGAAGGCGAATGGATTGGGGGTCGCAGAGGAAGAGGGGTTTGGAGACTCCATTACCGAGGAGAAAAGAGAGAGTTGAACGAGGAAAGGTAGTTGCTGCTGCTGCTGCTGCTGCTGCTGGTTTTTCAATATATTAACTTGGCCCATTATAGTTCGGCCCATTTATATTCCTACTAATAATTTGGGCCAAACCTAAAGTTGATCTAAAAGTTTGACCCATTTAATAAATGTAAAACTGTAAGGGTTTCAGCTGATAAATCGTTTAAATTATAATAAAAAAAACTTTTAAATTTAACATGTTTACGACTTGTTTAGCCGTTTTATAATTTTTGTTATAACATATCAATCCGATTACAACTTGATTGCAACCATTACAACATGTTAACATGTTTTACAACCAGATTTAACCTGCCAACCCACTTGACATGTTTATATACACGTGTTATATAGGCGTATTAGGTCATATGGTTTTCAGTATAGCAGGGTACGCGCACACCCACACACACGCATGATCGTGAGCACACACACATTACTTTCTTTTTTATTGTATCAATATGAGTAGTTTAGTTTACATTTATTTGTTTGTGAGTGTAACCGAATTAACCGAACCAAACAATTAACTAATAGTTTGGTTAAGCCATAATTGATTAAACAAAAATTGTGGGTCGGTTTTGGTTATAGTGTGCGCCATACCCTTTTGTATACGGCTTGTTACTGCTTGCATTAAGAAAAGCCGAGTTCTTTTAGTGATCTGTCAAGCTTTGTAGAGGAATTTCAAGATAATCGAGGATGATCATAGTCGTATCAGATACTTTTAGATCAAAAATAATTTGGTGGTTCCCTAAATTATTTGATCGGATAAAACTCAGAAATTAGATACAAGAATCCAAGTATGAATTTTGAGAGGATTTGTGAACCGGAAGAAAAAATTCGTATGACCAAAATAGACTTTTCTAGGAAAACCAGATAACAATTATCACTTTAATTTCAAATTCGAATTTCGAATTTAATTAAAAATCCGCCCAATTTTGACACCAGTTTTATATAAGAAAAATTATTAGAAAATTAATTTCTAATACGTTTTATCACTTTAATTTCGGCTCGATCCCAGCCAGGGCCTCTGCCCCTTGGACCCCGTTTCCAGGGGCGCTGCCCCCGGACTCCGTTCCCCTAAGTATTAATTAGGTAATCAAATATATTTAAACAAGTGTGCACTCTGCACTTTCTTACTTGTTTGATATTTAATATGATTAATTTGATCAATTAGTTAATCCAATTACATTAAAATAGCCTAACATCTTTCACTATTGCAAATGGTGTCTTTTTAACGCCAACAATATTAATTCTTATATCAGTTACATATAATCTTGTCCCTTGTAAGTAGATAGAATAGGAATAACATAAAAAGCAAACAACCGGCCCAGTCATGCTTTAATTTATGCGGTAAATATCTTTAAAAATCCGAACTATATATTGACTACTCCTTTGACCAGCCTCAACCATTGTATTGGAATAAAAGACGTGGATCAATTTTATAATCGTATCAAGAATAGGACCACAGTTTATCGAATGGTTGTAATTGAACCTAAAGAAATAAACTTATGCGGTCAATAACACCAAACAAGTGTAAAAAGTGATCAATATATAGTAGGGGTACGACCGATAATCTTATACGTATAAGGGATCTGGATATCACCGGTTACAAGTTAATGCTAAACCTCGATCTAGGGTTCTATGGTTAAGTTAATACTTACATATTTTTATATAAATGTACATTAATAAATTTGTTAAATTAAGCCTAAGTATATAAAATTAAATCTAGTTAATAATTAATTATATTTTAAAAATTTATAAAAAAACTACAGAAAAGCTAAAAGCATAAAAGTAAGAGTTTATAAAGAATAATGGTCAATAATTTCCAAAAAAAAGCGATTAAAAATAATTTATAAAACACTTTAAGTATTCTGTATATAAAGATATATTATTTAATAAGTAATATAGTATTTCTTTATTTGATAGAATAAGCTTTCTAAAGTTTATAAATAATATTTTTAATTTTGAAGGAATTGGGGTGGGACAACACCAAATTCGTTACCATCATAACGAAGATAAAACTCGAATCAATCACGGACTTGACAGATAAAAGCTAGAATTATTGATTCGCTTCAATGGAATTTAAGTTGGGATGCATAATGTTAGAGAAAAATGTTAGTGAACTCGATATTATAAATTAATGTCTCATCCAATTGTAAATTATAACCAAGTTTAGTAATAAAAAATTTAAAAAGCTAGCCTAAGTTATATATATTAATACTAGGTTAAAATCCCGTGTATTACACGGGTTAAATAAATAAAATGTTATATATTTAGTAATAAAAAATTTATATTTTTAAAAACCCGTGTAATACACGGGTTTAGTAAACCAGTATATTACATCGGTTGAATAAAATATAATGTAATTTGTTAATAAACACATTTGTCAAAATATGTTTTTAAAAAATGTAATTTGTCGTGACAGTTATAAGGTCTGTTAAGTTAGTTTTTAAAACATTTTCTTTCAACTGAGTATTAATTTTTTAATTTAATTGATAAATATTAGTTCATATTAAGTTATTTGATTGATGATATAATAACTATTTATAATTAAATAATAAGTATTCGTAATTAGATTTAGTAATATAAAGATTATTATTTAATAGGAGAGAGAAAATAGAAAATCTAATATTTAATAGGAGAGAGAGGCGAAAAAATAAAGATGAGTAGTAAACAGAGAGTGACACGTGTCCTAAATAGGTTTTTATTTATTAAAGTAGTAAGATTATATGTTACATTATTATAGATAACTCAAAATAAAAACCTTATTCTTTTAAAGTATAAATAGGATGCAAAGTTATCCTTGAAAAAGATATATCAAACTGCATAAATTCAAACCTACTCATGTGGCACTCCACTTGGCCAAAATGGATTTTCCGCATAAAGAACCGAGATTATATCCCTTACAGAAATTTAGCATATTATTACTATCTAGTCGTTTCAGTAACTCAAAGCTAGGAAAAGGTAAATTGTGGCATGCCCTATCCAGTAAAAAAACATAGATTTGGGAAATATAATGTTTAATATATGTTATATTATGGAAATTCACATTCTTAACATTGTTTTGGAGATATGTTTATATTCATATTATATATTTCTTACATACAAATATTTATGTTAATTTATATAAAAAATCATTAAACTAGTTTTTTTTATATGTTTTTTATATATTTAAAAGATTCCAACATATGTAGGTTATGTGTAAGTAAAAATTGTAGACATGAGTTACAATGTGTAGGTATGAATATACACAGAATTTGTTCATATTTTTTGTTTGAATTTCAAGAAAAACGAATAAATATTACATTTATATTATTTTCTTATATTTTAAAACTTTTTAAAATTAGAAAAATGGATGATTCATTTTGTTCCGCGTATTCTCTATGAATATATTTGTATTTCAAAAAGAACTCAACTTTTTTTTAGAATAGATAACTTTTTATATTTATTAGATCCGTTCCTAAAGGGGGAAATGCTTTAATTTTTTAAAATCCACTAGAATCTCATCGGTTATTTATCGTAAAATATATGTTGATAAAACTATTACACAAGAAAACTACATGCATCTCTCAAATTAAGAGTCCAATAACAGAGTTTACATAAGCATAAAATGAAAAATTAAATGGACATATATTATCATATTACCCACCTACTCAGCTCGGTGTCCCTAATATTCAGCAAATTTGCCACATTGGAGAGAACCTATGCTGATGCAGCCACATTTGCTGGAAGACCTTCCTATGGTAGCCCAACATTATGCGATTTAACATAGTTGTGAATTATTTTTGTTGAAGGCCATGTATAATTCATTTTTCTATTCGTGGATTTTAATATTGGATAATAATTAGCAATATCAAGAACAAAAATATAATTACGTGAAAAACATCAACAGATATGTAATCCTTCCTGGACAACCTGAATATTTTATGATTAATTATATGGTCACCATTTTTTTTTTGAACGATCATATGGTCACCATTTAGATTTGAATATTTGATGCATGTGAACAGATATGCTACAGTAGTCTATGGCTATTCTTTCTGTGTTTCCGTTCAGAGAAAGCATCTTCGACCTAAATATTGTTTTTTATAAATAGAAAATATTATTAAATTTTTTTATAAATATAAAAGCTAAGCTATCAAATATGTAGACGATGCACTTAAAAAGCAAGAATAAATGTAAATATATATATGTGTCTGTGGCTCTTAATTTCTTGTTAGTTTTTAAATACCATAAATATTTTGACACAAAATATACTAAATATATAATTATAAAAAGTTCGTCATATGTGAATCGAAGTTGTGGTTTCCAGATAAATCCTTATTCTAATAAATGATTCTAAAAAATATCACATGTTATCATCATATAATTTTTTTAGCAAAATCTTTTAATTTTTCTTATTTTGACCCATACAGATTTTTCCGTTACTTAAAAGTGTCCTTTGTTTTATAGTGTGCATCCTTTCCTAATGATGCTCAGAAACTCAAAAGATAGACTTCACTTTCACAATCAGTATTATTTAATGTATTTTTAGGCAAAATGTGTAAATAATTATACGGACAAATTATCGTAGGATTTTGTTTTTTATATATCCAAAACCTTATTTGCTAAGGACATATTGCAGATGCTCTAAAGTTCCTTGACACACGGATCTTCAGGTTGATCAAATCATGGCTGATGCGGATCACACCGGCCTAGATAATTATATAGCATTCATAGGTAATTATTGAACGTTAGTGTGAAGGTTTCTAAAATGATTGATACCTATTTGTACTCACTTTATCAAAGTTGTTCATTATAGGGTTATCGTAAAAGAATCTGCTTGCCATATTTTTTAGGCAAGAAACCACTTGAGAAGCTAAAATAATAAGGATGTGGCCGGGAATATATTCTTGTTTTTCAGGATAGGCTAGCTTATTTTTCTCCTAATTATCTCAACATATCGATGTATATATTTAGTTGGCTTTCTATTGAATAATAAGAATTCTTTTCATCAATCTTTGACCATTCATGCAACTAGCTTCCATGTCTTGTTTTTTTCAATCTATGCTATTTCGTTTTCTATGGCTATTCTCCAATGTTTTTCTTAGCTAGCCCCTTGAAAATTGGTTGGCTCATCATTGAATGCTAATAACAAGTTTACCTCTTTCGTTGTCGGGTCTTGTTCTGTGGATGTTTATATGGCTTCTACAAGAAAACCGGTGAACTTCTTTGGTAACTTTGTTTTCCTACTTGTCGGTTTTTCTTCGTCTCCAAGTCGTTCCTCAAAATCTTTTAAACGTCAGGAAGCTTCTTGGAACGACATGGTTTTTAGGTCGATGAACTCCTCAATAGTGGCAACAATTTCTATGTAACGTTTTCTTGGAACTATTTTAAAGAGTTTCTTTACCAGTGCCTTTTCTTCAAACGCCTCGCCAAGGTTGCTTGCTTTGGAAGCCAACTGACTTATCTTGGTCGCAAAGTCATATATCAAATCTGTCTCTTTCATCTTGAGTGATTCGAATTCGTATCTGAGAGATTTGATCCGTGCTTCTCGAACTTGCTCAACCCCAACATAGGGAGTTTTCAGTGCATCTAATATCTCTTTAGCCGGAGTTCTCTCTTGGATGTTGGTCTTTGATCTTCTATTCGTCTTTGAACTCGTCGCAAAGATGCTTATGATCTGAGTTGATCGTCTCCTTGTCGGACTCCGTTTTCTTTATCGCGTGATCCTTATCATCGCCTTTAATGAAGCTCTTATACCAATTAAAAGTATATTGGCACCCAAGTTATTGAATCTAAACTTATTTCTTGTATTAAATTGAATGAATAATATTAATGTTTATAAATGTCCTTATTTATAACGATACTATCCTTCTCCTCTAAGAAACCTTATTAGACTCAAATTATAACTAGATTAGAAAAACCAACTAAAAAACCTCCTAGTTCGCAAGTACGAAGATAATACCCCTCGTACTTACACTAACCAAAAGATCCGTGGGCCCGTGGCTAACGTGTTGTCAATGATGTGTTGCTGATGTATGTCATTGATATTTCCACGATTATTTGATGATAATATCCACAGGTGAGCCATTGGTGAAATAACGATCGTTGATCCATTGGTGATTTCTTTACCGACAGATTACCAATGGTACGTTTCTATCTTCACCATGAAAGATCTTTGATTTGCAGTGAATGTATGAATTGGACGGATAGCATAAGTTTATCCATCTGGGGTCCCAACTGATACTAATAATATCAACCGAATAAGCAACCACCATCCTACAATGAGTTCCTTCTGAGATGCCCCATACAAATGACACATCAATAAGGCATCTTCTTAATTAAAAGTGGAAATAAAGTATGGTGAATACTGTATACCACTTCTTTTTAATTAAAATAGTTAGCTTTATGCTTGCAAATCTATTCAAATATTCCTACCGATCTAATAATTGTATTAAGAAACATATTTTGGTAGGACAACAATCTTTTGGGGATCAAGTTCTTTAGTTTCCTTAACAAAATTATTCTTAGAAGAAGTGATTTCTTAGTAATGAACCTTTCCTTTTGTAGAGGAATTTCAAAACAACCGAGGATGATTTGAGAGTCGTATTAGATACATTCAGGTCAAAAACAATTTGGTGGTTCCCCGAATTCTTTGATCGGATAAAACTCAGAAATTAGAGACAAGAATCCAAGTATGAATTTTGAAAGGATTTGTGAACCAGCAGAAAAATTTCGTATGAGCAAAACAGACTTTTCTAGGAAAACCAGGTGTTATCACTTTAATTTCAAATTCGAATTTAGAATTTAATTAAAAATGTGCCCAATTTTGACACCATTTTTATATAAGAAAATTATTAGAAATTTAATTTCTAATACATTTTATCACTTTAATTTCAACTCGATCCCAGCCAGGAGCTCTGCCCCTTGGACCCCGCTTCCAGGGGCACTGCCCCCGGACCCTAGTTCCCCTAAGTATTTTTAACACCTTTCACTATTGCAAATGGTGTCTTTTTAACGCCAACAATATTCTTATATTAGTTACATATAATATATCGTCCCTTGTAAGTAGATAGAATAGGAATAACTTAAAAAGCAAACAACCGGCCCAGTCATGCTTTATGCGGTAAATATCTTTTAAAATGATATAAACCGAACTATATATTGACTACTCCTTTGACCAGCCTCAACCATTGTATTGGAATAAAAGACGTGGATCAATTTTATAATCGTATCAAGAATAGGACCACAGTTTATCGAATGGTTGTAACTGAACCTAAAGAAATAAACTTATGCGGTCAATAACACCAAACAAGTGTAAAAAGTGATCAATATATAGTAGGGGTACGACCGATAATCTTATACGTATAAGGGATCTGGATATCACCGGTTACAAGTTAATGCTAAACCTCGATCTAGGGTTCTATGGTTAAGTTAATACTTACATATTTTTATATAAATGTACATTAATAAATTTGTTAAATTAAGCCTAAGTATATAAAATTAAATCTAGTTAATAATTAATTATATTTTAAAAATTTATAAAAAAACTACAGAAAAGCTAAAAGCATAAAAGTAAGAGTTTATAAAGAATAATGGTCAATAATTTCAAAAAAAAGCGATTAAAAAAATAATTTATTAAACACTTTAAATATTTTGAATATAAGATATTATTATTTAATTGTAATATAGTATTTCTTTATTTGATAGAATAAGCTTTCTAAAGTTTATAAATAATATTTTTAAATTTGAAGGAAGTGGGGTGGGACAACACCAAGTTCGTTACCATCATAACGAAGATAAAACTCGAATCAATCTTGAACTTGACAGATAAAAGCTTGAATTATGGATTCGTTTCAATGGAATTTAAGTTGGGTTGCATTAATGTTAGAGAACTCTATATTATAAATTAATCTCATCCAATTGTAAATTATAACCGAGTTTTGAGTTCGGAGTTTTTTAATTATTAATATCTTTTCTAAGTTTGGCTATAGACATAGCTATATGATATTGAATTATGAGTGAATCCTATTATACGATTGTGTTCTTAGAGCACCTCCAACACATAGTCCGGAGAGGAGGTGGAAAACATCTAGCATTAGAGGAAGCGTTTGGTTTCGGCTATTGGTATTTCAAGCGTGAACAAAATGTTTGAAAAAGGATGTACGCAGTGTTGGAAGAGAAATGAGAGTTTTTAAATAATTAGTAGAAATCTAATCTGGTACGTCTATTGATATTTGTTGTATCTAGCGTTGGAGCTATACTTATTCTAGTTTTTTATTCGTGTGGTTTTTCTGTTGTAGATGTTTCTTGAGTTGCACGTACGTTCTCAACACTCGGTTTTTCCAGTTTTTTTTGGAGTTAACGTTCTCAACAATCAGTTTCTAAAATACCCTCATGTGCAAGATACATTATTAGACTTAACGGAAAAACTTAACGTCTGTCGGTAGAAAAGATGTAAACTGTTACGTACAAACTATGAACATAAATGATGATTTCTGTTATTTCATTAGTTTAAGGATGATATTATAAGAAGATAATACGACGATTCCGTGTATTTTACGATTCTTATCATTCAAATAAAAAAAGGTTAAAAAGAAAGAATATTAGTATTAGAGAAATTATATACCATGTTGTGCGTGTATATATAGCAACTCAGTTAACAACATAAATTAAGCCTTTCTTTTTTTAGAATCATCTTTCTCTAAATATGCGAAAGTGGTGCCCTAGACAGGTCGAAGTTCCCTTGGTGGAAGAACAGTTAAAGGGTCTGATCAGAAAATTTGATACCGATGGTGACGGCAAGATTAGTCGGAGGGAATTGAGGGTAGGCTTGAGGAGTCTTGGATTGCGTTTCGCAGGCTTTAGAGCTTTTCGAGCAGTGCGTCATGCCGATGCTAACGGAGATGGTGTTATCAGCGATGAAGAGATCAACGAGCTTGCCAAATATGTTTCCAAATGGGGCATTTCTATCACTTAAAAGCATCCGTACGTAGGGATTTGATTGTACTAAAAATATTTTAATTTTTTTTGTTTTTTCATGTGCCTTTCATGTTGCTATAAGTTGTATTTAGGTTAAGTGTGAGCATGCAACCAACCGTCTTCATATGTTGTATAATCAGGTAGAAGAAGAATGAGTTGACGTCTATTGTAAATCATAGTTTGTAAGCAACACTTGCTACTTTAAGTTTGCCGACTAAATATTAAAATATTGTTTTTTAAGACCTTGATTTTTCTGGGTAAGCATTTACTTTTGTTGACTAAGTCTTTTTAATTTGCCGGCAAAGCCTTTTAAGTTTGCCGGCTAAGCCTTAAAAAAACGCTAGACAACTATAGCAAGCTTATTAGATGGCTTAGCCTCCGCTTTTTAAGGTTTAGCCGGTCACGTGTCGTAATCCGGTTGGTTCGTACACTGTAAAAAGGAATGTTGGCACGGAAATATGAGCAGACTATCTTAGCCGGCTTTAGCCGTCGGCTCACAAGAGTAATGTCCATGAATTAGGAGGCTAAATTTGGATGTCCATTTTTGACAACTTTTCTGGTCAAATGTCCATTTTCGTATTTTTCCCTATTAATAGCCTTCTTCATTTGCTAATATACAAATTTAGAAGTGGAGAACCAAGAAAGTATATCCAAAGGCTAACACAAGTTAATTAATTTGTGAACTTGAAAAAGAAAACAACGATGGCGCCGATTGTAAGCAAAATTATTTAGTTGACTATGGCAAGAAAACCGACGCGGCCACAAAATGTGTAGGCAGTAGAGAGATGACAAATGAATCAATGAAAGAGATTGACTGTGTTTGGAAGTGTACTTAGGAAGCATTGAAAGCTGGGTCATGGAGCACTCGAAAGGTTCAAGCCGGGTCATGGTGCTGAGTTAGCACTAGAATAACCTAGTATGATTAATAAAGCACTTAGTTTTCACAACAACAATGTAGTCTTTTATAAGTGCAGAAGCATCACGTGGAGAAACTAAGTAGAGATCACTAACGCAGTCACAACATAGGAGGATTCATCGAGTTTGTCAGTCCTACATAGAAAAACCGTATGATCAGTCAAACATAATAAAATCATTATTATCGGTTGTGATAAGATTCTTAATAATACGGGTAACAAGAACATTTATAAAGCGTTAGGAATATGAAGTACATATTAAGCAGTAATACTAGCTATTAAAAGGGAATAGAGATTATCCACATACCACCCACATGACCATGGATTTTGAAAGGACATATTGTTGAAAGTATAAGAAAGAGATGTCATATCAATGCTTATGTGCTGAGGAAACTATGCCATGTAGGAGACACATAGGTGTGTTGATGCCCAAATTGATATATAAAACTTGAGTATAACAAAACGATTGTTAAGAGATTCTTTAATATTGATAGAGATTGCGAGTAACCGTTTTACATTTTCGTACTCAATCTATATATACATGTTCATACAATGCGACGTTCACAGTAAAACGACGCGACCCTTACCTAATCGACGCAACATTCATATAAACTACATAATTACAAAAATAAACTTAAACTTCAAATAATTACATTTCTAACCCAAACTTTAACTAAATGTCGATCATGTTGTAGAAGATTCTTGGCACCCAAAAGTTTCCTCTATCAATGTTATCCATGACCAAACACATATTAATCTTTACAAGATTCTAACATCCGATTCTTGAATTTTTTTTCAAAATGGTATATTTTTGAAAAGTAAAAGTGGCAAATGGTTGCATTGACAAAAAAAATGATAAATGGTAATACCGTACTTCAGAATCACGGTTTTAGTTAATTTCCAAACACCCAATCTCAGTGGGTGACAGAAATTTACCACAAGTAATGAGGCTAACTAACCCAGTTTCACTGTACTTCTAGCAAGTTTCTGACACCCAATGATTGATTGACTGGGTGTTTGCAAATGTTATAATATCGAGAATGATCGCTAAAATAAGCGAGAATGATAAACGAGATCGTTTGTTTAGCGATCTCGTTTATCATTCTCGCTTATTTTAGCGATCATTCTCGATATCATAATATGGTATCAGAGCATATATGCTCGATTCTGTGATTTTTCCCTTTTTCTGCACTCATCTTTTGTCGTTTCATTCGTTTTCTCATTTTTTGTGTCAACTAGGGGTTGTTTCCTGTTTTGATCCGTTCAAAACCTTCGTTTTTTTGTTTCTAATCATTCCTACGATTGTATTTCTTCATATACTTTTCTGATTTTGAGTTATGATGATTTCTGGATCGATTTCCCGTTTTTCTGTTCGTGCAGGAGAACTTGTCGGGATAGTTTGTTACGGGCGAACTTATTAAGTTCGCATGTTCATTTCCTCAGCAAACTTAACAAGTTCGCTTATTCCAGCCTTTATTTTTTTTTCTGCTTTTCATGCCTTATACTGTTGATCCCGTAATTGTTGTTCATATGGATTCTTCTAATCCTTTGTTCTTACATTTAGCTTGTCATCCGGGTCTTTTACTTGTTTCTAAAACATTTGACGGCTTATCTTTTGGATCCTGGAAACGTGCCAAGTCCATTGCCTTATCTGCTAAGAACAAACTTGGTTTTATTGATGGGACTGTTGTTAGACCTACTTCCTCTCATAATCTGGAGTTATGGAAAAGATGCAATGATATGGTTATTTCTTGAATTTTGAACACTTTGTCCAGTGATATCAGTGAGAGTGTTTTGTATGTTGAGACTGCTCGACAACTCTGGAAAGAGTTAACTGACCGATATGGACAGAGTAATGGGGCCAAGTATTATCAATTGCAGAAGTCTCTTTCTGCTATTTCCCAAGGCAATGCTGATGTTGCTACATATTTTACCAAAATCAAAGATGTTTGGGATGAACTTAATGCAATCGAGCCTATTCCTCCCTGCACATGTGGTACTTCCCAACTTATGGCTAAGCGCGAAACAGATCAACATTTGATGCAGTTTCTGATGGGCCTTAACTCTTGTTATGACATGATTCATGGGAATATTATCATGATGAAGCCTCTTCCCTCAATCAATGAAGCTTATGCTTTTCTCATTCAAGATGAGAAACAGAGGGAGCTTCATTCATCGGCTCAGTTTATTACTCAGAACGCTTCTATGAATGCTTCTGAGCAAGTACCAAAGAATTCCAGTGCTCGGAAAGGCTCTGTTTGCTCTCATTGCAAGAAGCCAGGACATGATGCTAGAAAATGTTATTGTTTAGTTGGATTTCCTAAGGATTTCAAATTTACTAGACCCAAAGCTGCTGCTAATGTTGTTTCTGATGCTGGGGTTACTGTTCCTACTTCTTGTGCTCTTTCTTCTGAACAGTACAATAATTTGTTGCAACTTCTTCAGCAGAATTCTGGGGTTCAGGGTGGTGTTCCTAATGTTCAACCACTCAGCTTTGCAAATTTTACAGGTATTATTGCTTGCAATTCGACTACGGTCGATACTACTTGGATCATTGACACCGTTGCAAGTAATCATATGTGCTTTGATTTCAATTTACTTTCTGATGTTCAATTGCTTAACTCACCCGTTTATGTTCTTCTTCCAAACGGGCATGTCTTAACTGGTACGCAGGTTGGAACAGTTCACTTACCAAGACGTTTTCTATTTCTAATGTCTTCTTTGTGCCTCAGTTCAAGCACAATCTCTTATCTGTTCCAAAACTTTATAGGGATACAAAGGGTCTTGTTCAGTTTTCTAAAACTACTTGTTTCTTGTAGGCCCCTTCGCTGAGTAGTCCATTGGTCTTGGGAGATCTTCTCAACGGCCTTTATCTTTTGAATCCAAATAAACTTTTCTCTGTTACAGTTGATTCTTTTTCTCACTGTAATTCTGTTGTTTCTTTGAAACTTTGGCATACTCGTCTTGGTCATTTACCTTTGTACAAACTTAAGCAATTGAATGTTTTTACTGGTGCACATGATTGTTCTATTGATGATTGTTCTGTTTGTCCTAAGGCTAGACATCATAAACTACCTTTTGCATCTAGTAGTATATCCAGTTCTCAAATGTTTGATCTTACTCATATTGATACGTGGGGCCCGTATCGATCTACTACATTTGATGGATATAAATATTTTCTCACCATTGTTGATGATTTTACTAGAACTACTTGGACTCATCTTTTGACAACTAAAGAAAATGCCTTTACTATTCTTCAAGGGTTCATTGAAATGGTGAGACTCAGTTCAGTACCAAAGTGAATCGTGTTCGATCTGATAATGCTTTTGAACTTGGTTCGTGTGTTCCTCATGCCGAGTATTTTAAACATAAGGGAATTATTTATCAGACTACTTGTCCTAGGGTTCCTCAACAGAATGAGGTAGTGGAACGTAAACATAAGCATCTTCTCGAAACTGCTCGTGCTCTTATGTTTCAATCCAAGTTACTGATAACTTTTTGGGGTGAATGCATTCTCATTGCTACTCATTTGATTAATATTTTCCCCACACGGGTTCTTAAGGGAAAATCTTCTTCTGAGATGCTCTTTGGTAAAGCTCTTTCTTACACCCATCTTCGCACTTTTGGGTGTTTTTGTTATGCTTCTACCTCTACACCCGGACGAGATAAATTTCAGTCTCGAGCTCAAGCTTGTATTTTTATTGGTTATCCCTTTGGAAAGAAAGGTTACAAGCTTTATAATCTTGACACTCGACAAGTTCTTGTTTCTCGGGATGTGACTTTTCTTGAGCACATTTTCCCTTCTTTACACTCTTCGGATCCTTCTTATTTGTTCCCTTCTCTAAATGATCCGTTTGAGGAGACAGATCCATGTGTTGTTCCTTCATCTTCTTCGGCTGCTCCTGAAGTTGATTCCACTCCTCCTCCTATTTCTCATATTCCTCCTCCTCTACCTCCGGAGCCCAGGAGATCTACTCGTTCTTCTGTTCCTCCTTTTCATCTGCAGGATTATGTTTGTAATTCTGCTTCTTCTGTCAATTCGTCTTGTTTTCATACTTTGTCGAGTGCTTGCCAAGCTTCTCATTTTGTTAATCTTGCTAATCTTTCTCCTGATTCCTAGCAGCTCCTTTTAAATCTTGATTCTGTTAAAGAACCTTCTTCTTATCAGGAGGCTGCTAACCATCCTGCTTGGCAAGAGGCTATGACTAAGGAGTTTAATGCCTTGGAAAGAAATCAAACTTAGGAGGTTATGCATTTACCTAAAGGTAAAAAGGCCATTAAGTGCAAATGGGTGTATAAAGTCAAGTATAATGTTGATGGTACTGTTGAACGTTACAAAGCCCGTTTGGTTGTTCGTGGTGATACTCAGAAAGCAGGAATTGATTTTAATGAGACGTTTTCTCCTGTTGTTAAGATGACTACTATTCATAGTCTCATTGCTGTTGCCACTAAACGACAATGGGGTTTATATCAATTGGATGTTAATAATGTTTTTTTACATGGGGATCTTGACGAAGATATATATATATGCTTCCTCCTCTTGGAATGCCTTTATCCTCTCCTGATCATGTTCTTAAGCTCAAGAAGTCTCTTTACGGTTTGAAGCAAGCTTCAAGGCAGTGGTATGGAAAGCTTTCTGACGCTCTTAAGACCAAAGGTTATATGCGGTCTCCCAATGATTATTCTTTATTCTCTAAGATGATGGGGGATTCAGTTGTTCATGTCGCTGTTTATGTTGACGACATTCTTCTTACTGGTAATAATGATCAAGAGATATCTGCTTTGAAGGCTTTCTTACATTCCACTTTTCAGATCAAGGATCTTGGCACTCTCAACTATTTTCTGGGCATTGAGGTTCTCAAATCTCCATCTGGTCTTATTATGACTCAACGCAAATTTGCGAAGGATTTGCTGAATGAGTTTTTTACCGACGATGTTTCTTCTGTTTCGTCTCCTTTGCCTTTACATTTACAACTCAAGCTCAACGAAGGTCAGGTTCTTGATGATCCTTTGGCCTATCGTCGACTTGTTGGTAAATTAAATTACCTCACTCATACTCGGCCTGATCTTGCATTTGCGGTTCAGTTTCTCAGCCAGTTTATGAGTGATCCGCGTGTTCCTCATTGGGATGATGCGTGGCATACTCTTCTTTATGTCAAAGGCACTTGTTCTCAAGGGTTGTTCTTTAATGATGGTGCTGATATGTCTTTGTCTGCTTATTGTGATTCTGATTTAGCAGCTTGTCCTAATACTCGGCGTTCTGTAAGTGGCTATTTCATTTTTGGAAATCCAAGAAGCAACCTACTGTTTCTCTTAGTTCTGCTGAAGCTGAATATCGTTCTCTTCGCCGTGTCACACAGGAACCTGCTTGGTTGACTCGCTTGTTTGTGGAGTTTTGGCTTGATAATCCTACTCATGTTCCTCTCAAATGTGACAGTCAGGCGGCTATTTATATTGCTAAGAATCCAGTTTTTCATGAGCGAACTAAGCATATCGAGTTGGATTGTCATTTTGTTCGTGAGAAGCTTCAAGCCGGTTTGATTCTGCTTTCTCACACAAGGACTTCTGATCAACTTGCGGATTTATTCACAAAGAGTTTGGCTGGTCAACCGCATTCTGATATAATTTCCAAGTTGAGGTTGTATACACCTCCAACTTGAGGGGGTGTTAGCGAACTTAGTAGTAGGCGAACTTACTAAGTTCGCTAACAACAAATGAACCGAAACCGTGATTCTGACATATAGTATTACCATTTACCACTTTTTTGGGTCATTGCAACTATTTGTCACTTTTTTTTTTCAAAAAAAAGACCATTTGGAAAAAAATTCTACGATTCTTAGCTTGTTTTTACAACAGTAAGAATTTTTTTTTAAAAAGAAAATAGGGACCAAGAACGTGAGAAAAAACGCAGTGCTCCAATATATATATATATAATATATGTGTGTATAAATTTGAGGATTTCTAGCAACATAAACATCTTTCTAATATTTCACAGATGGGGAGAAGGGGATGCTCTGGGAGACGGTTTTCCTTGTCAGAAAACCAGATAAAGAATATTTTCCGAGAATTGGACACCAACGGGGATGGCAAACTCAGTTGGGAGGAACTAAAGGTGGGCTTGAAAAGATTTGGCCTACGTTTCGCATGCTTCAAAGCTTGGCTCGCACTGCGTCACGTTGATGCTAATGGTGATGGTCTGATCGGCGAGGACGAACTAGACGAGCTCATTAAATATGCTTCCAAGTGGGGATTTATAGTCAATCCTTCATAAGATGCATGCAACTGATTTCATTTTCCATGCTTATTTGGTTTTCTTAAAGAGGTTATATATGTTTGAGTACGATTAATTAGTGAACTTACAAACATGTCTGTCTTTAATGTAAAATAATTAGCCAATAAACCCTGTTGAAGACCACTGTGATATATCTAATACAAATCTTGCATGCTCTTGCTTCCTGTTCCAACTTCTGTTGATTATTTTATTTTAGTTTTTTCAGTTATGTTTTTGTGCTTGGAAATTGAACAGATGATTATGGGATATAACAGCAAAGGAACTTCCATTTAAAAAGCTAGCCTAAGTTATATATATTAATATTATACGTTACATTATTATAGATAACTCAAAATAAAAACCTTATCCTTTTAAAGTATAAATAGGATGCAAAGTTATCCTCGAAAAAGATATATCAAACAGAGCATAAATTCAAACCTACTCATCTAAAGGCACTCCACTTTGCCAAAATGGATTTTCCCCATAAAGAACTGAGATTATATCCCTTTTACAAATTTAGCATATTATTACTATACCTGGTCGTTTCAGTAACTCAAAGCTAGAAAAGGTAAATTGTGGCATGCCTTATCCAGTAAAAAACATAGATTTGGGAAATATAATGTTTAATATATGTTTTATTATAAAAATTCACATTTCTAACATTGTTTAGGACATATGTTTATATTCATATTATATATTTCTTACATACAAATATTTATGTTAATTTGTATAAAAAAATCATTAAACTAGTTTTTTTAATATGTTTTTATATATTTAAAAGTTTTCTACATGTGTAGGTATGTATATACACAAAATTTGTTCATATCTTTTGTTTGAATTTCAAGAAAAATAAATAAACATTAAATTTATATCATTTTCTTATATTTTAAAACTTTTTAAGATTGAAAAAGTGGATGATTCATTTTTTTCCTCGTATTCTCAATATTTAGTGTTTTGAATTGAATTATCCGCTATGAATATATTTGTAAAAGGGGAAATGCTTTTATTTTTAAAATCCGCTAGAATCTCATCGGTTATTTATCGCAAAATATCTGTTGATAAAACTATTACCAATGTCCAGTTTTCCGAAAGAAATTCACCCTTTGTTTTATAGTGTGCATCCTTTCCTAATGATGCTCAGAAACTCAAAAGATAGACTTCACTTTCACAATCAGTATTATTTGATGTATTTTTAGGCAAAATGTGTAAACAATTATACGGACAAATTATCGTAGGATTTTGTTTTTTATATATCCAAAACCTTATTTGCTAAGGACATATTGCAGATGGTCAAAAGTTCCTTGACCCACGGATCTTCAGGTTGATACAATCATGGCTGATGCGGATCACACCGGCCTAGATAATATATAATTGTATTCATAGGTAATTATTGAACGTTAGTGTGAAGGTTTCTAAAATGATTGATACCTATTTGTACTCACTTTATCAAAGTTGTTCATTATAGGGTTATCGTAAAAGAATCTGCTTGCCATATTTTTTAGGCAAGAAACCACTTGATCGAGAAGCTAAAATAATAAGGATGTGGCCGGAAATATATTCTTGTATTTACTAAACAATTACATGGAATTATATGTACTTTAAGCGAGTGGTGATTCTCTTTCTTATGTGCCTATTCCAAGAAAAGCTTGACACTGCCGTTTTTAAGTTACACCGTGAGTTGCACAATCTTAAATGGTTTGATGCACCTCATCTGACAATAAGTGTTTGAGAAGCGTTACTCTTTCTTGACCGTCTAACCTAAGACGAAATAAAATACTTCAATCATGGTTTTTTTAAACAATTCATCTACCGTCACTCATCTTTACATTTTCCATGTGATAATAACTTTTTATAAACAAATTATTTATCATTTAGTTATAAGTTTAGGGAAGAGTTCACGACAGAACTTAAGTTATTGCGAAAACATGTGAAACTAATCTGAACCTCTATTTTTTTTCAATTATAAAGAATAAAAAATAAATTAAAAGGGTATATTAGTAACATATAAATGTTTATCTCTTTAGTTAATCAATTCTCTTTCATCTCTTCATTTAATTAATTTGTCTTTACTTTCTCCGATTTATTTTTTTTATTTTTTTAACGGCAAATGTTACCTCTACTCTACTTTTACACCAATAATCCTAAATTACACCACTGCTCAGGTTTGAACCTGAGACCTCCCCTCTAAGAGACATATGACTCTACCAAGTGGGGTAGCCCCACATTGACTTCTCCGAATTATTAATTGAAACAAAAATCCTCATATACGTACTAAATCATAATATCTCTAGATTTTACCTTCTAATTAATTAATTGAAATTAAATCTACACATAATAAAATGAGTAAACTACAGTTTTCATCCCTGTGGTTTGAATAAAATATCAGATTTCGTCCCCCTGTAACATATTTCATCCCAGACGTTTGATATTTTAACAATTTGCGTCCTTGATCCTTAACTCCGTTAACTATTCTGTTAGTTTTTTGTGTAAATTTACCGATATACCCTTGACTCCATCTACTTCTTCATCAGACCACCCACACCACCTCCGTTCGCAACCACCGTCGGCAACCACCACCGCCTTCGATTCCGATTAAAGTACCGTCAAAGCAAACTTTCCTATCCTGCTTATGACAAACACCAATCCGTTCAACTTCCAAGATCTCCACAAGCTTGTTCAGTCCACCATGAAGATGGTTACAAAACCTCATCAAATGTGAAATATCATAAACAATTGAAAAAAAAACCTTAATCTAATCAAAGAACAACAACTAGGAACTCAATATCCATTGCTATATAAGGGTAATCATCCACAATTTGCCTAATTAAAACAATGTCTTCCACAAGATTATCATTCCAAACCTCTCTTATATGAACCGAATCAGAATCAGGTTTTGACAACACATTAGACATATCAAGCTATCAAAGATTCAATCTTTATTAATGGGGTTTTCACTTTTTTGTCAAAATTAAAGCAGATCTTCAATAATTCAAACAAACCTAATTAAAAAAACCTATTTGAAATCAAACCCAGAAAAGATCTTGAAGTTTTGAATCACGATTTGGGATTTTTAGGTTTTGATTTAGGTCAACGGATTTGAACATGGAGGTTTGTTGGATCTTGGATTTGAACAAGAACACGGATTTGGTGCGATGTTTGCCGTTGGGATCGTTCCCTTAAGCAGACGGAACCCTAATCCACCATAACCACCGCCCTTTGTCATCAGAGATATCGTAGGTGCTTCGTCGGTTGAAAAGGACGGTTGCTTCACCTCGATTGTGGTTGGAATCGGAAAAGAGTAGAAGGTGGGGATGGAGTTGGTCACATCTGAGCCGTATGAGCGCCACGACCACCTGCCATGGTCGGAAAACAGCTAGAAAATATGGGGGTGTCTCTCTCTAAAATGTGTTATGTGGTGATGATGGAGGTTCACTACATCAGGTTTCATGGAGAGCTATTGAAGAAGATGAAGTTAGCAAGGGTATATTAGTAACTTTACATAAAATCTAACAAAGATTTTAACGGAGTTAAGGACAAGGGACGTAAAGTGTTAAAACATCAAACGTCGGGGATGAAATGTGTTACAGGGGAACAAAACATGATATTGTGTTCAAACCGCAGGGATGAAAACTGAAGTTTACTCTAATAAAATTTATCTTACACAAAATATTAAACTACACATATCTCATATATCATCATACAATTAAAGATAAGTTGTCTATACCGTATAAAATTGACTTTAAAAAACATATGTTACAATCATCTTTACGGTTTATATGTGAACATTCAAAAAATTAATCCTACACGTATGAAGTTTATCTTCCACATACGAAATTTATCCTTCATATAAGGAAACGTATCCTACATATAACAAAATTTATCTTACCGCATACATCAGAAGGTGTGAGTCGTCCAGTAGTGCAAGAAAAATGGGTTGCTTAACTTCATTGTTTTATATCAAGTTTTAAAGACTGTACACGCTTATTTATATTTTTGGATCCGCTACTGCAGTTGAAACTTTTTTCTTTAAAGTCTTACCTCATGAGTAATTTTGTGTTAATTATGAGATTTTCCTATGAATTTTGTTTAGAGAAGAGTAAAATTTGTTAACTAAAAATAGGTATAAAATAACAAGTGAATGGAAACAAATCAATTAATCCAATATCTGAAATCACTTGCAAAATCAAGCATCAAGATTCCAAGAGACATATATATTTGGTTCATACTGATTTGCATTTCTTTGCGTATGGATAGCATCATATCATTTGTGACAAAATAAGATCTCTACTTGTCATTCTTTGTCGCTAGATTTTCAATGAGATATAATTTTGCCCTTAAAAAATGTCACTCTTTCTCATAGTGCGATACAAATTATCCTATACCAATTACCAAACACATAATAATAATATATATAAGATTCTAATATCCGATCCAATTTAAAACTTGGACCAATTAACGTGAGAAGAAGTGTAGTACTCCAATATATATATATATATATATATGTGTGATGACTAGTAGCAACATAAACGACATCCACCTTTGTAATACAATTTCATAGATGGTGAGAAAGTGTAATTGGTCTGGGAGACAACCAGAAAACCACATGAAGGTTAGTTTAAGAGCACTGGACACCAACGGGGACGGCAAACTCAGTCGGAAGGAACTGAAGGTGGGCTTGAAAATTTTTGGCCTACGTTTCTCAGGCTTCAGAGCTTGGCGCGCACTGCGTTATGTTGATGCTGATGGTGATGGTCTGATCGGCGAGGACGAGCTAGACGAGCTCACTAAATATGCTTCCAAGTGGGGAATTATATTCACTCCTTAGACTGTTTGTTAATTAGAGGTTATGTTTGAGTACGATTTGTGAACTTACAAACGTCTTTATGTAAGTTAATTAGAAAGTTGTAAACCGTGTTGAAGACCACTGTTATCTATCTAATACAAATCTTGCTCGTTGCAGTCGTTCAACTAAAAAAATTTTGTTAAATTTTTCTGTTAAGTTTTCCTGCTTGGAAATTCAAACCTATGCAAAGGCACTCCGGCCACTTCCGCAAAATCGCTTTTTGACATAAGTGAGATAATATATGCATTTTAGAAATTTAATATCAAGGAGCATAAAGAAAAAAGAAGAGAGTAACTCAAAGCTAGGAAACAAAGGTAAAAAAATGTATTTCCTATAAATACAAAGACCATCGATTGCCGATAGTACTATAAGTTTAATATTATAACTTAAATGAAACAGGGGACATCAAAATTACGACCCACAATTTCTGACACGGATATGTTAACACGGCACGACACGTAATTAACATGTCTCGTGTTTGACCTTAACAAGTTTCGTGTCTTAAACTGGTCGACACGTTAAGACACAGTTAAATTCGTGTCTAAACATGTTAACCTGTTAAAGACCCGTTAGTGGCATGTTAACATTCTATTTGTATATAGGCCCAGCCCAAGTCCAACACTCCAAGACATGTTAAGACCCGTTAGTGACATGTTGACCAGTGGACTTTTGGCATTTTTTCTTTTATTACATATGTGATATTTATTCTCTCTTTAAACAAGTTTCTAAACAGGTCCCTTAACAGGTGACCTGTTTCTAAACATGTCGTGTTTGTATTTGGTATAACATGTCAGACACGACACGATAAGACATGATGACCTGTAGTGTTCGACACAAACACGACACGATGCCCAAATCAAAATCATGAATAAAATCCGGAGAATGCATAGATACACACATAACAATGAGCATTAATTATGTCCATATGACCAAAACCTTTGAATGAACAATTTTTTATGTTCATTTGGATCACTTGTCATGAACTCTTGATCTTAATAAATGGAGTTACAATACTAGGTTTGATGCAGGAGCATCGAGATCTAACCATACCTGAACCCGTGCTCAATTGATATCTGTTCGAGTTGGTTGGAAAAAGACATTTTTTTAGAGATAGGAAATAACGATAATATCTTTTATTATTTATTTGAATTTCAATTCCAGTTTTATCTTATTTGTTTTCTATTTGAATTAAGATCCTATTCGTTATAAAGATAAAAAGCGCTCATTTTTATGGTGTAATTTTTTTAAAAAAATAATGTCGTATGTAAAAGTTATAAACCTTTAAAAAAGGAGGAACTTGATAAAAAATCAACAAAAAATGGTCATGATTAAAATCTCTTTCCAACAATTTTTTCTCCTATAATTTGATCTCATCCATTAAATCCTTCTTAATTTGATGTACAATTTGATTTAATGATCCTAAATCCTTCTCACCCTTTTTAATTTAAAAACCTTTTTATTTAAATTTTTTCCTTTACAATAAACCCAATTTAATTAAAAGGTTAGGCCTGTAAGTTTTACTTTTTGGTAAACACAAATGCCAAGCCTAATTTGATTTTAATTCAACTAAAAGAGGTTTACTAAAATTCAAACAAATATAGCATCAACATTTCGAGAATCAATTAAAGATCACATCCAGTTTGGCAACGAACTTCTAAAAAATTGGGAATATGTAAAATAAAGATGACAAGATTTGATACTTCTAGATGAAGAGTTTTTGTTGATTTCTAAAAAAATTGGTGATTCATTTATTATAACTATCAAATTGACCCTTTATATAGATAAAAATATATAATAAGGTTATTAATAATATGAAAGTTATAATAAGCATCCAAAAAAGTTTGAAGTAACAAAGTGTATTCATCTCACATAGTTATATACATTGTAATTTATTTTCCTTTTGATAGTATTAGCATTTTTGAAATTTTGGTAAATGATTAAGAAAAACTTCATTTAAATAATAAGAAAAATATAAACCAATAAATAATCAGAAAAATATAAACCAAAAATAATCCTAGTTATTGCTATTAAAATTTAGAGTGAATAGAGATAAATTATGTATTTAGCTTAAGGTATGCAAAAATAAATTCATATATATAAACAAAAACTCTTCCAGATTAGCATTATAATAATTTTCAAAGGGTATCTATCTAACTGTAATCAACTGCATCCGCCCTTGATTCTAATCGAAAAATCGAATAACTATTCGACAATAAATCAAGGATATAGGCATATAGCAGTCGAATGGTCAAGGATAATTAGCTATTTAAAAGAATCCCTATACCAATTCTACTAAAAAGGTTGAAAATGGATTTATGATTTTGATTTATAATAATAAAAAAACTATGTTTATAACGAAATGTACACGAGTTTACACATGACATGTCTACGTGTGTAGTAAAGCAGATTTTTAATTAACTTGTCCCTTATAACATATCACTGTGTGTAACGAAGCAAATTTTCATAAACGTGTCCCATATAGCATATCACTGCATGTTGATACGTACGTATGTTTTTATTTGTGATGTTTAATGAACATATTCTTTTCAAGTCGAACATAAATTTAAGTTAAATCTTAAAAAAAAATGTTCCCTATACAGAGTAAAGATCGTAGAAAAAAAACGAATCCGCCTAAAAACCCTGAAACTCAAAACATTTGGAACTTGTATTCGTATACGAGATTGAGCATCATATTAATTATGAAACTTAATAGGTTCATGTGCGTATAGGATATCAGATAATACCAGTCTAATTATATGAAACCAATATCATACCCATTTAGCCACTTCAACACGGTGTATGTATATATATATTTTGTAGGTCTAAATAAAGCACGAGGACGAGTAATCATTATGATTCTTTGAGAGTCGATTAATATAAGATTAGCCTTAAAACTTTAATATCAGACTAATTTAATTAGAGGTGATTAAGAAGTGATAGGTTCACAAACACACATAGATTTTATATTTGAACCCACACGTGTGAATTCTTTACACCAAATTGTATTAATTATATAACTTCCTAGATTAGGCCTAAACTAAAGGCTTAATAGAATAAACTAAAAGTTTTAAGGGGGAACGAACCACATACCTTCATCGTTTTAAAACTTTTAAGAATTCAAGCTTTACGGCCAATAAAAGATTCAATGGCGGAACAGGTAACGAAACAAGTGGTAGATAAATTCGCTGCAATAACCATCATAAATTGTAACAATTTACTTCATATTTTCCACACAAAAATGGCATTCAAAACCACTTCTTTGAACCAGAATATCTCCGATGATGGAAGAAGAGAGCTCACGGTGAAAGAGTTCAAGAGATGGTTGATGAGATTCGACGCTGACAAAGACGGCCGGATCAGCAAATCGGAGCTCCGGCAAGTCCTCAGGGCCACCGGAGGTTGGTTTTCCGGCCGGAAAGGCAGGGCGGGAATCAAGTCTGCTGACAGGGACGGAAACGGGTTCATCGATGAGTGTGAAATCGAAAATTTAATCCACTTTGCTCAGAAGGAATTGGGTGTTACAATCATACCGTACTAACATATGCAGTTGTATAACTTCTCCTTATTTTTGTGTAAATAATAAGAGTTGTGAAACTTATATGCCATTTGTATTTGAATTTTCATGTTTTGCTACTTGAATGATTCTATTTCTGTACGGTTCTATTTGGGCAGGAAAAAAGTATGTAATTACATTATCGTTAATATCTTCGGTTACTCGATGGCCGGGGGTGGAAGTTTCCAGAAGTTCCATGAGTTATAATCCTCCTGATAACGAAACATGAACAGCAGATAGCGTAAATATAATGAAAGATTAAGGGATACAAAACTTGCTAAATATCATATATATCAATTGCAAAAGCAGTAAATAAAAACAGTAAGAATCGAGTCAATTGGAAAAGCAGTAAAAAGATCGCTGTAAAAAATGAAAGGGAAGTAAAACAAAAGGGAAAAAAGCAGTAAACGATGAGTTAAAAAATAGGTAAAAATGAAATTTAAAATTTTTGAAAGAAATTAAGGGTAAAATGGTCATACTATGAATTGGTATTTTTTTTTATTATTTTTAAAGGAATATATATGATAGAATTTGGTTTGGATATATATATATATGATATTTGACAAGTTTTGTAGGGATATATATGAAATTATCCTAAAAAGGAACATAAAAAGTTTACAGAAGCTGAAGAAATTCAAACCTCTTCATGCACAGATACTGGCGGGAAAATTCCGTTGACAAGAGCATGGAGTGAAGCGTATGATTTTGAGTCGATGCAACGGTTTATAACAACCTCACCCTGTAAACCGAAAACACAAGTACAAAATGACCAATGATTGATGTATTTAACAAACTTTTAGAATATAAAAAGTGGTGGTTAAGGTTAATAAGGACCTTAGGATTGATGATGAAGATTTTTCCCTTGGGTATTCCGACTTTCAGGTAACTAAACTCGTCTGTGTCTCTGTTTCCAAAACCAGCATAAAACGGATTCCTATCGGGTGGAAAACAAGCCTTGATATCCTGGGATCCAAGCGTTTGGAGTATTGCGCGACTCATTTTGTCATCAAATAAAAACAATCATAGAAGAAAACAGTACTCCCGTCCCATAAAGGTTACAAAACCTTCCTATTCAGGATGTCAAACATTGTAATTTTCATGGGACTGAGTAATCGATAACTAACTAGAAACTAACCTCTAAGCAAGCAATTTTGAATTCATGTGGAGCTCTTCTTATAACTGCAAAAAGGTAGTAAAGTAATTTCAGGGACCATCCTAAAAAGAACTATTCAAAGCTATATTTATATGATAATGATCAGGAAAAGAAGTCTTTTGTCACCGTATTTTTGAATATAATACATTTTCATCAATTTGGTATTTTTGTACATAATTGTTATAATGAGAACTATAACAGTAACATCATAGTTCAAACTAATCAACGTGTTTATTTTGAAAACCGAAGTAATAACATAACACATACTGCAGTCAACTTATACAATTGCAAAATAGGCAAACTCGTAAGAAAAACTGAGAATCATGAAACTGTTACCTTCACGAAATAGAGAAGGAAAAAGCCCGTCAGGAGAGATAACTACAGGCCCATCAGGCAAAGCCTTCCCATCCTGCAAATTAGTTTACAAGCGGATAGTGACGATGAAGCGGCCACACATATATAGAATAGTCGCCTTTTTAGGAAAGAAAATAGAGAATTACACCGTTCAAAGTACCTGCTTAAGGTTGAACAAGAACTGTCTAGTGATGGAGGCCTGAGAAACTGACCGAGCACTTAGATAAAGTATTTGATATCCATTTTCCTACAACATACAATCAAGAAAATGTTCATCCATTCGTACATTACTAATTGTATTGATTCTGGTCTACAAGATTCTCTTATTTCCCATCAAACTCATTCCACTAATAGTCAAAATTTACATAGGACAGGGAGTAGCAAGAGGCTATAAATGCAAGGAATAAAAACGGTCCAACATACCTTAATCGCTGAAAAGAGATGTGTTACACCAATATGTGACCAATCTCTTCCAACCAATGGCATGAATTGTCCAAGAACATCGGATCTGTAAGACATGAACTCATCATCATTTAGGACACAAAAATTCCAATTCCTTATCATCCAATAGTCATGTAATATACATACGTGTGTGTGTGTGTGTGTGTGTGTTAATTGAAATTGACTGAATGTGCAAGTGATAAGAACTATCAATCATTGGCTAAATACAAACGAAATAAACTACGCGCGTCCTTTTTAAATCTTGAAGAAGGAAAATAATCTTACTTGGTAATCGTTCCATCAACATCTGAGATTACAATGCGAGCATCCCACCTCCACAAATAAATTTTAGCATCCACCTGAGATGTATGTATTTCAATATAACCTCACAATCACGAAACAAAAAATTGTAGAACGACACATTAACAAATGAGATCAAAGATAAACCAAAAATAACCTTTTGAGGCCCGAGAACCGATGTTGAAAATGTGAACGTTACTGTGTTTTGCCCTTCTGTTAGATTCAAAGAAGCTAGCTGCTCGGGAGTTGGAGTAAGTTCACGTCTATGATTCTTATCAGACTTTGGTGAAGGCCAGTCTTTTTCAGCCTCCGTTTCTTGTCCAGTTTCAGCATCAGAAAACTTTTTACTGTTCTCAGAAACAATTTTACTTCCCAATCTTCTAAACGGCCACAAACTCCAGCTTCCACCAGCACCATCAACAACATCAGGAGGACCATCTATGAATAGGTTTTCATTATAAATGTCAAATCTTGACATAACTAAAAATCTTTAACTAATATGAATTCAAATAAAGATCCCCTACCAGTTGCAATGCTACCATCTTTAAGATTCTTTGAAAAGTCATCTACACTTTGTAGTAATTCTTTCTCCTTGTTCGCTTTTCTGTATCTTAAAGCTTCTTCCCTGAGTAAATCCCAATTTGAGGATCTAAATTTACCAACAGGTGAATAAAATTGTGGCTCATCTTGATTATCTAGAACCGGATCGTTAAATCGACACAACATGTTAGGCATGGATTTTGCCTGCCGACCAATTTCCGTTTTTGGAATTTCACAGCTTTTAGGAATCTCCAAATTAGTTGGACACCTTCTAATATTTCCCTTTAACCCTTCAAGTTCACCTTTTGAGTGTTCTTGATAGGTTCTGATTTTAAGTAGATCTGGAGCATACATCACAGCTGTTGACTCACTCCCTGACTGTTTGACTTCTTGCTCTATCTTGCCGATGATTGGTTTTGAATCATCAATGTCACCAAAAATCAACTGTTTTTCCAGAATCGGTTCAGATACTTGAACTTCACCATTTGGCTCCAATGACAGTCTGATTTCATTTGTTTCATCTACTTCCTTTGTAAGATTATCGTCAACATTTTGACAAAAAGGTACTGCAACAGAACTGCAAGAAACATCTTTTTGATTAGTTGCACCTTCTGCATAGCTTTCGGGTACAATTTCTAAAGATCCTTGGCCTGTTACCAATCCCACTTCAGATTCATCAGCATCATCCAACTGAGTTCTTGAACATGCTTCAGAAACATAGTTTTCATCAACATCTTTATTAACAATCGTTTCTTCAACGTTCGTTGAAGGCACCTCATGATCAACCTCCGAATTCTCCAACTTATCTACAAAGTGTTGCTCGTGCAAAACCAAACCCGTCTCCAATCTTCCACCAGTAACATCCCCATCATCGTTTCTTGATCCTACACTTCTCAATGAATGATTTGTTGACCACCTCGTTTCCAACAGATCAGCAGCAATTTCAGCCCTTTCCAATTGTGCCATTCTACCAGCATTCAAATCATTTTCTTCCTTCGAAAAAGTACGTTCTTTCATCGATCTTCTCCCTAGAACAAACCCTAAAATCCTAGACCCTGTAGAGTTAGTTCTCGACAAACCCGCATCGTTGCTGACATCACTAACCGAATTACACTGATCAAAGTCATAATCCATACTTTTAGACTTAACCGGAAGCTTATCTTGCCCTTTCCCATTTACGTCCTCACAAGAAGACGAATGTGACAAAACAGGTTCCACTACTTCCTCCGAGTCCACCTCTCGAAGAAAGTAAGCCTCCCCTCGCGGATCCAAATACATATGAAAATCCGCATCAACCCCATTAACATTAATATCAACAATTCTCTCTTTCGCCTTCAAAACCCCTTGAAACTTCCCAAATCTAACATACCACGGAGACGATTTCAGACTACCGTCTTCCTGTTCCACCACAACCATATCAACCGCCCCACCAAATGGATGAAACGAACCCGAGACAGTGTAAACCCCTTGACTGATATAGCTACCTAGCCTCCCTACAGCATACATCTTTCCCTAACCCAATTCACCAATTTAAACAGATTTGATAACCCAAATAGTACACAAATCTTGTAACAGTTGCCTCCAGTTAGCCCCAATAGTACAAACTCCTCAAACCAATTGCCAACACGAAATGTAAAGATGATTATAAACTCTAGACGTTTCAACAAAAATTCAGAAAACCGCCTCTAACGAACTGTAATTGCAACCAAAGATGGAAGCTTGACTACGAAATGTATGTTTCTAAATAGATACAAGTAGACAAAATACAATTGACATGTTTTCAAATTGAATAAATAAAATAAAGATCAAACAAGCAACATCAATCAAATTGATTGAATTATTACACAGTTGGCAAATTGGGAAAAAAGCATATTCCTTTTCAGATGATTCGATTGTACCACAAAGCCGTGACGGAATGATGATGTTTTACGGCACCCCTCATCTTGTTTCATGTTGTTCTTAAATTCAAGAAATTGTGGGATTGAAATTGAAATTAGAAGGGAATGGAAATGGGGAAACAAGAGAGTGAGAGAAGACACTGACCTGAGAGGAAGATTGAAGGCGGAAACGTTGGTTTATGAATTCGGGTTATCGGTCGAATCTTTTTGTTAAAAATGGCAGATGAATCGAATAGAACAGAACATGTCGCAGTTAACGATGGAGGTTCGAGTTCGGTGTGAAAACCGGGGCGGAGGGACTAAATGGTCATTAACCAGATGAATCGTATTTATCTTTTATTTATCGGTGGCGTAACAAATAGAGTGACATGGTTTTCTTAGAAAATATATCGTATCATAAACCATATTTTCTTTATATATATATATATATGTCTAGATTAAAATCCCGTGTATTACACGGGTTGAATGAATAAAATGTTATATACTTAATTAATAATAAAAAAATTTATATTTTTAAAAATCGTGCAATACGCGGGTTGAATATATCAGTATATTACATCGGTTGATTAAAATATAATGCAATTTGTTAACACACACTCGTCAAAATATGTATTTAAAAATGTAATTTGTCATGACAGTTATAAGCTCTGTTAAATCATATTAAATTCATCTGATTGATGATACAATAATTATTTATAATCAAATAAAAAGTATGTGTAATTAGATTTATATTAAACAACTAAAAATAAATTTTTTTGATATTATTATTTAATAGGAGAAAGAGGTGGAATAAATAATGATAAAAATGAACCACAAAGTGACACGTGTCCATAGGATTTTTATTTGTTAATACAAAGATAATTATTTAATATCATTATTTAATAGGAGAGAGAAGCGGAATAATTAATAATTAATAAAAGAGATATGCAAAAAAATAAGGATGATAAATAACCAGAGAGTGAGAGATGACAATTTTTATTTATTCTGTTAGTAAGACTAGAAGTAGAGGTGCACAAAAAAACCGGTTTGGAAATCCAAACCGGTTCCGAACCGGAACCCGAACCGCCCCATAACCGGTTTTGTGTGAACCGGTTTCAAACCGATACGAACCGCCAGTTTACAACCGGTTTAACCTATTTGTGCGACGAGCGGTTTAAAACCGGTTTTTTGTGAACCGGTTTGAGAAACCGGTTTGGTAAACCGGTTTGGTAAACCGGTTTGAACCGGTTTAACGGTAAAAAAAAAAAATAGCCGTTGGAAACGGCTATATAGCCGTTGGGACCAATTTTTGACCGTTTTTTGACCGTTTTTTGACCCATTTTAACCCCCAAACACATTATAAATAGGTAGTGGGTGTTTTGGTTAAATCACACTTCTCAAACGCTCAAAAAACGCTCAAAAAATTTCAAAAAACGCAATGGCAGGTTCTTCAAGTTATGGTGTTTCCTCTAACGAAGTTAGCGTTGTGAAAATAATACCAACAACGAGGAACCCCGCAATTTGGTCAAACTACGATCTATGTGAGTTGTCTAACGGGTTGGAACGTGCTCGTTGCAAAAAATGTGGTGGTTTTTTTAAAAAGGAATCAAATTCTACTCTAAAAACTCATCTGGAAAAATCGTGTCAGAGTTTGAAGAATATTCCAGGTGAGGGTCAAGCATCTATAACAAGCGAGGGTGGAATTTGGAACTTCGATCCAAATATTGTTCGAGATAGAATGGCGAAATTAGTTATTCAAAGAGGTTTGCCGTTCAACCATTTCGACAACCCGCTCACGACGAGGATGATTCAAGAAGCTCTTCAACCACGTTATCATCAAGTAAGTCGTAGTACTCTTAGACGTGATTGTCTAAAAATGTGGAAAAAAGCAAAAAAAGAATTAATTTTAGGTTTTGAAAAATTGGAAACCGGTGTGAACTTAACCACCGACGTTTGGTCGGCTCCACATGGTATTCCCGACTCATATATTTGCGTTACCGCTCATTGGGTTGATCCCAATACGTGGCAAATGATGAAACGTACAATCGCGTTTGATATGTTTGAATATCCGCACACGGGTCAAAATTTATTTCACATTTTAGATGATGTGATAACCGATTTTAAATTACAAAATAAATTATTTTCAATATCTTTTGATAATGCCTCAAATAATACAAATGCGGTTCAAAAATTAATATTAAAATATAATCCGATTTGCAACGGCGCTTTTTTCCATAATCGATGTATTGCACACATCATCAACTTAGCCGTGCAAGACGGGCTTGGGGTTGAACCCGTTATTGAAATAAGTAATGCATTTCGAGTCATGCTTAAAGACGTTTTTAGTAGTAGTAAAAAAAGATACCATGAATATATTAGATTATGTAACGATACGGGTTTGATTTGCTTAGGTCCCAATTGGGACCTCCCAACAAGATGGAATTCAACTTATAAAATGTTTCATAGTGCTATACGTCAAAAAGATACTTTATCAATTTTTCATGATATGCTTTCCTCAAAACCGCGTCGTAAAATTCAAAGTTTTCCGTCTACGAGTTGGGACATTCTTGAAAATTTAACCGAATTGCTCGAAGTTTTCAAAACCGCCACTACTTTTTTATCCGGGGTTTATTACCCCACAAGTCCCTTGGCTCTTAAACAAATATTTCTAATGTGTAACAAATTAGCCGAACTTGAAAATAAAAATACTCTTTTTACGACAATGATAAAACCGATGAAAGAAAAATTTGTTAAATATTTTAAAGAAATGCCTCCGGTTATAACTTGTGCCGCCGCATTAAACCCTACAATTAATGTTTACGGTGTTGAAACCTTGATTGATAAAATAACTTACGATTTGGATTTGAATTCCGAAGATATTCATTTTTCAACCGTAACAAAAACTTATTTTAACAAATGTTTGCAAGATTTGTTTGATATTTATTTACATAAATATGGTACAACACAAACCCCACATGATACGATGGGCGCGGGCGCATCAAGTAGCAGCTCGAGGAATGTGAACTTAAATTTGTATAACGAAATGAGAAATGAATTTACTAAACGGGCTAGAGGGTCCATCCCGAGTAGCGAACTCGGAAGGTATACGGGAACAAACTTTTTATCATTTATGAGTCCGGATGTTTTTGAGGACTTTGATATTTTGGCTTGGTGGAAAGGAAACGAATCTACTTTTCCGGTCCTTTCCGCCATGGCCCGTGATTTACTAACCGTCCAAGCTTCCACGGTAGCTTCGGAATCCGTTTTTTCTCTTAGTGGCAGGGTTTTATCTATTCGAAGAACTAGACTCACTCCCGCGGCAATGGAAATGTGCATTTGCTTGAAAGACCATTTGGATGCGGTTGATAGGAGACAAGATAGGGCTTCGCTTGAAGAAGAAATTGAAGTTGAAGAACTCATACACGAATCTGAGGTTAACCAAGGATTGGCGAGCCCACTTACAAATGAAGAACTCGCCGAAGATGATAGACTACGAGGATCCACTAGTAACTCCGAGAATGACGGCTAATATTAAACAAAAAAACTCCAAAAAATAAAAATATATATATTTTTTTCTCGTATTGTAATGTTTAATATTGTAATGTTTTGTGATTTCCGAACCCCTACAATATGAATAAACGTTGAACTATATGTTTTTCTTTTTCTCGTATTGTAATGTTGTAATATTTTTTAATTTATTTTAAAAAATTTTTTTTATAAAAAAAACCGGTTTAAACCGGTTCACCAACCCGAACCGGTCCAGAACCGACCTGAACCGGTTCAATAGGTTCGACATTTTATACTTGCAAAACCGGTTTAACCCGAACCGGTTTGGGTCAAAACCGGTTTAGTGTTTGCGTTGACCAAACCGGTTCGGGCCGGTTCGAAACCGGTTCGGTTCAAAAACCGCCTTTTGTGCACCTCTAACTAGAAGAACTACATGGTACCTTTTAATTTGATCAAGACTTATTATATTAGGCCCAAACTAGGTGGATCTCATTCTAATGAGCTCAAGATAGACATTGGCCCATTAAGGTTAGGCCCATCAGTCTCTATGTAAATAAGAGTCTCATCCTCGATATTTAGAGGTGATTCTTCGTCTCCCTCCTTGATCTCTCCATCTACACTTTTACATATGATTATAGGGGTGTTGTTCGGGTAATTTAATCGGGTTTCGGGTAGATCGATTAGGGTTAATCGGTTTTCGGTTTAATCGGGTCGGGTTTCGGGTAGGGACACATGGTTGAAAAAAAATGAATCATGTTTAAAAACATAAAATAAACGTGTATGTGAAACAAAAATAAGTACATTTCCAAGAGATTAAAGCTTCAAATAGAAGTATTCGTGTTTATGTGGTGGATTTTTTAAACTCATAGTTTAGAAGCGGATTTTGGTGGTGTTGGTGGTGGTGGTGAGAAGAGAAAGGGTAGAATATATAAACGTTCGGTTTATTCGGGTTAATCTGGTTTTTGATGCTTGAAAGTCTAACCGAAACCCGACCCGAATAACAATCGGTTTAATCGGTTACGGGCTATTCGGGTACGGGTTTAATCGGTTCGGGTGAAGTTGGTTCAGGTCGGGTTAATCGGCCTATATGATTATGATCTCATGATGCATCAATGTGATGCACCGATTTGAGCGACAGAGTGTCCTCAAAGCTACAGTTTGCGTCATGTGATTGTAGTAAGCCTTTTGATTGGAGAAGAGGGAATCAACAAGAAGGCATCACTGGAGTAAATTTGGGTTGGTGGAATCTCATCTTCTTCACCTGATATCCATGGAGCATCTACTCGGATCCTTATGTGACGGGAATTTGCCTCTGCAAATAAATTTTTTAAAGCAGCTTTTACGATAATCATTTATATTATTAGGTGGTTAGTATGCATAGTGTGCGGTTAGTACGAAGTTGATTTGTACTTGATACTTTTATCTTGTGTCTATAAAATAAAATTAAGTTAGATGGAATAAAACATCAAGTCATGTGTTTATATACCTTTCACAATATTTGTTTAGTTTATTCCTTAACTTTATCATAGTATTAGAGCTATCTTTATATTCAACCACTTGATCTATCATTTTTTTTTTAATGAAAACTACTATTGAAACCAAAATGACAAAAGCCAATAATAATCTTACAAATTTCACGTGTCAAACTCAATGGTGAAAATTACCTAATATGAAACATCAAACTGTCACGATCCTCAAAACAATGGTGTTACTTCCACATATTTCAGCTTCTACTTAACCGGCAAAAACTTGATGGGTATGTGTTTGTGTGTACTAATGCAACATTGAATTTGTCCATCGTTCATCTCATAATTGGAACAACGTTTGCTGAAAATGTGTGGAAAGCACTTCAGAAGTGAAGCCCAAAAACAGCCTATTTACTCGTTAACGCGTTATTAGATTCTATAATGTCTTTGTTGATATTTTAAAGATTTTGAAAAAAAGTTAAATATCATTCTTTTATTTTTAGTGATTCTATATGAATATAACAAATATTAAAGTTATAAAAGAAAAAAAAAGGTGTATATATTACTAAGGTGGAAGGGGTGGAGCTCATGTTCACTCTCGGGTTTTGGCTCGGGTTAGGTTTATGGTTTTGTGAAGCAGTGAGCTTTCAGGCGTGTTGCTTGTCATGGAATTGGACCATTGGGGTAGTAGGGGTTCATGGAAAAAACAAAACAGTAATCAACTCCTATATAAGAAGTTTTTTGCCCAAAGTTAAAACAGGATAAGTTGTGTTTAACGTGCATGACTTCTTGTATGTCATTAAACATAAAACCAAATTAGTAAAAGACTTTTTTGTTTTTAAACCGGTCGTACCACCAAAAGTCTTTTAAAATAATTGGTTAGCACATTAATAGAGAGTTAGTCAAGAATACGAAGTCTTACACATTTTATACCATCGACGTGGCGGACGGATCTCAAAGACTAGTATCTTCTTATATACATGTTAATATGTTAGGGTGGATGGAGTGGAGGGCACGGGTTGGAGAGGGTTCCACGGGTAACACCGTCGCAACCATTGCGGGTTGCTCACGGGTTGGATGGCACGGGCTTTAATACCCGTTGGAAGCCGTGGGATGTTACCGTTGGGGATTCGACCGTTGGGTCGATTTAAAAAAAAATCCTTCTATAAATAAAATCAAACAATATCTTTCACCTACAATAACCTCTTCTCAAAACATCAAATATATCTCAAATCCCACAAAATTCAAAATGTTTAGGCGCTCTATTTACATCCTGGAATCATCTAATAGTTCGTCGCCGTTGGACTCGAGTAGTCTTGAATTTTTAAACCTCGTTGTTCAAGCAGCCGAGGTTGAAGACACTGCAAGATCGACTCGCCGACATGTGGAATGTGATCGTGTCTAAGCATATAAAACTCTAATGGCAGATTACTTTGTTGAGAATCCGAAATTCAAAGAGGAAGTTTTTAGAAATAGATTTCGCATGTCGAAGCCATTATTTTTAAAAATAGTTGACGACATTAACGCAAATTTTGAATACTTTCAAGTTAGTCAAGACGCACGGAAGAAACAAAGTTTCACTCTACTTCAAAAATGCACATCGGCCATAAAACAACTCGCAACAGGTAATATTCCCGATTCATACGACGAATATTTATGTATGTCCGCAAGAACCTCTAGGGAATGTCTTGAGTATTTTTGCAATGCTATTGTTATTCTATATGGTCATGAATACTTGCGTGCACCAACTAGTTAAGATATTTCACTTTTATACCAAGCACACGAAGATAAGCACGGACTTCCCAAGATGCTTGGTAGTATCGATTGTACTCATTAGGTTTGGAGAAATTGTCCCACTAGTTTAAGGGGTCAATATCACCGAGGTGATCACGAGTACCCAACGGTCATACTCGAAGCAGTTGGTAGTATCGATTGTACTCATTTGGTATTGCTGGGTCGAACAATGACATAAAGGTCCTCAATCAATCTCCATTGTTCACAAATGAGTTGCATGGAACCGCTCCTAGGTGCCCATTTTCAGTTAATGTCAATCAATACAAGCGGGGTTACTATCTTGCCGATGGTATATACCCTTCTTGGTCCACGTTTGTGAAATCATATTCTTATCAAACGGACGTGAATCAAAAAAGTTCAAGAAAACGCAAGAGGGGGCAAGGAAAGACGTCGAACGAGCATTTGGCGTATTAAAGGCTAAATGGGTCATAATTGCACGACCGACACGTCAAATGAAGGTGGAAAAGTTGAAGAACATGATGTACGCGTGTATCATATTACACAATATGATATTAAAAGATGACGGAAATGCAATCTCACCGGTTCACATTGCGGATCTGCCTATCAATCCAGTTGTTTCTTATAATATTATAATGGAATTGCGGAACGAAACCACACACTTTCATTTGAAGTTTGATCTTACGACACATGTTGCCACAAACTTGGACATACATCTAACGGACGACGAAGACGAGTAGTTTTTTTATTAATTATACTTTTTTATAATTTTTTTATTGATTGTATCTTTTTTATTAATTTTATTTTTATTTATGTTTATTTAATGAGATGTGTTTTTTTAATGAAATATTGTTTTATTAAAAAAATATTCTAGGGTTTATTAGTTTCACACCCTTCTCTTAAGGTTGTAAAGGATTTAATAAGGTAAAAATAACATGACACATTTTAATTGAATAAAAGAAAAAAAATTCATAGGCTCTTTTAAATCACTCGCTCCACCCTTATAATCTTCATCATAAAACAAAATATAAATGATAATAATTACTCAATTTTTGGGAAATCAGAAAAAAGTTCAGAATACTCTTTGGTGGGTCAGCTTTGACAAATCATTTCCACATCATTACCTTTTTATCTTCAACTTTAAAACTTCTGCTTCATGATTAGTTTAAGATTACAAGTTTTCTTTGGCTTTTTTATTGTGGAGAAAAAAACCTTTAAATAAAAAATTATATTACTTATATTATATCATATAATAACATACAATTTATATTAATTTTTTTTTAACTTTTATCAACACAAATAATCAATAAAAGTTAATAGCTAATAGATGTAATTAATACATCTTTTTCCTCAAGTTCTTTTATTCCGTTTCTTGTACCTAATTGATCATATACATATTTTTTTCTTTAAACGGCAACATCTAGATATTTTATAATAGTTAGGTTTCTCAGGAGCAACACCTAGAATATCCAGGGTAATTCACCACAGAAGGAACCCTCCAACTGGGTAAACCCCCTGACCTGGCCACAAACCCTTTTTTTGCTGTGACCTGGATTCGAACTCAAGACCTCCACTATGGGAAGTCTTGGAGCTATCATTGCACCAGATGGCCAACAGTGATCATATACATAGTTAATTTCATTACAATTTAACAAAATTATTATAACTGATATGATTGTAAATATAAATATATTACTAAAAGAAATTTTCAAATATATATTTAACTAAAGTCAACTGAAGGGAAAGGTTTACTAAGATTAACTAACTTCAGTACTAGAAAATATATATATATTCTACAAAAGTTTCCGACAAACTACCAATAAAAGAAATTTCTCATAAGTTAGCGACAAATTTCCGACAAAACAAAAACAAAAAAATAACTATACGATTTCCTACAATTTTCCGACAAATTTATTAAATAAGTTAACTTATTTATTACTATAATCGTTGAAATATTGTCAGAAAATACAGACGAAAGGCTTTTGTCGCTAATTCGTTGGAAAATTAGTCGGGACTTTGTCGGAAAAAACATTTCCTACGGAGTTTTTCAAGTAAACATTTTTTTGTCGGAAACTTGTCGCTAACAACCAATTCTGACAAATTTTCCACGAAATCTTGTAATAGAAAATTAAAGTAAAACGTTGAACCGACAAATTCTTATTGCATACAATTAAGATACCAACATAACTTACCAAGATAATTGGATGTATAGTCCATAATAGGAATATTAATTTATTGTTTAAACGTTTAATTAATCTTTTGTGGACAATGGAAACCTGTAATTATTGGGTTATGCATTCAACCTTTTCACACGTTTGTATAACTACCTTAACGTTCAGATTTAGTGACACCAGCCCAAAATCCATAATCTAGGATGCATTCAACTGTTTCAGACGTTTTATAACTAACTCTGCGTTCAGACGTTGTGACACCAACCCAAAACCATAATCTAGGGTTCTATCTGCATTCAACTTTTTCACAAAAAGGTTGATCCCTCCTACCACTCCGTACGTGATATTAATTATCTTTACTCCCATTCTCTTACATTAAATAGTTATGAGAGAAATTACATATTCATTCATAGTATAGTAAATGATATATTACTGTAAATTTGAACTCACGTTTAAACCAATGTTTTCAGATCCGAATTAGACAGGTCGGACCGGGAACCGGCCATATAACCAGTCTGGTTGTGTGTAGTTGAATCGACCAGTTACCGGTCAGACCGGTGAATAGGGCCGGGGTCGGACCGGATTTTATTTTATTTTTTTTTGCTTTTTTTTCTTCAAAATCGCATTTAATTTTATGATCAATTTAGTATTTCAACTTTATTTAAGCTTTCATATGACATTAAAATTATAAATTTATATCAAAACAAAAAAAAAAATTATATTTTGTATCTATATATATAGTTTAAATGTTTATATTTTTTATGAAACTATCCGATTCTTAAATCCGGTCCGGCCGGTTCGACCAGTGGACTTCTAAGGCAGCCGTTTGATGTCCGGTCCGATTCTGAAAACATTAATTTAAACATATATATTTACGTATTTAACTATTCATATCAAATGAATTCAAATTGATTAATGTATTTGTATACTATATATAGAATGTATTCTAGTGAATAATATATAATGTCTAACCAATTTACCAAGAAAGAGTTGCCATAAAAATATATATCTTACTACAATTGTTGAAGAACAAATTTTGGTGATCGGTATATATAAATTAAAATAGGTTAAAAACCTCGTGTATTACACAGGTTGAATAAATGCATTATTATATACTTAATAATAAATATTTACATATTACATAATTCTGGCATATTACATAGTTTTTTAAGACAAATTTTAGAAACGTCATATACTTACTTTTTAAAAATGTTTTTATAAAAAGAATGAAAAAATGTTCAATTTCTAAAAATATTTTATGAACAAACCTATATTTTTTTAAATAAAAAATGTTTTATAAAAAAATGTATAAATTATTATTATTTAATAGAAGAGAAAGATGAAAAACAAAAAATTATTAAAAAATAATTAAATAAAAGTTTGTGCAATTAATATGAGAGAGACGGAAAATTTATCTCACAAAAATCTTTATTTATTATAGAGTATAGATTTTATCAAAATCTAATGAGAAATGAATAAATGAAACTACTAGAAATTATGGAGAGATCGACATCAATGTTTTCATAACCAGACCGGACAACGAACAAGTTGCCCTACAAGTTCACTGGTCGGACTAGTTGAACCGAATGACATATAAATAACATAAATACTAAAACTTTGTATATAGATACAAAATATAAAAAATATTTGTGTTTTGATGTTGATTTGTAATTTTAATAACATATAAGTACTTAAATAAATAAAATATGTAATTTGGAATACTAAATTAATTCAAATATGAGATTTTGAAAGAAACAAATAAAAAAATGGCCGGTTATATTACCGGTTTCTGGTCCGGTTTTAAAAACATTGGATAGCACTAAGAAACGTGTAAATGTTATTTTATAATTCTTGATAATAACAATTTAAATTTGTAATTTGAATTTAAATTTGAATAATATATATAGTGGCTCCACAAACACATGATGGTAGTCGTTTATTGGTATGATACAGCAAATTGTATTTTCCAAACAAGAAAACTTGGGACCTCCACCTCCCATGGATATTGGTCGAAGTCACTCTTATAATGTGAATGAAAATAATATTGCATTAGAATATAATATCATATATACTAGAAGTTAATATAAAAAACATATATTTTCTTAACTTTAAAAGTGACATATGGGTTCTGTCTTTTAACAATATCTTTAGTGGTCAACACAAATCCCAGAAAACTTTATTTTTTATCTAATTTAATATCACAATTAATTTGTTTTATTGTTTATGTTCAATTGTTCTTGTATACAATCAGAACAAATATAATTAATATCACTTATACATAAATATATAACAAGATTATTATATACAACAATTAAGAAGATTGATTATACTGTGAAACTTTAACAAAAAAAGGGGCATAATATTTAGGTTTAACCTTGAACTTTATCTTCAATGGCAATGGAGTTCTTACAGTGAGCAATAGCAGCTTGAATTGCAGCTTGTAATTCTTCCATGGTGCTATCACTAGTTGTGCTTTTGGCTGGGCTTACAGTTCCTGAAGCAAGAAGTATCCCACTGTTCGTCGGCGAAGTCCTCATCGACGCCGGAGCTGAAAACTTCCCTCTTTTCCCACCACCTCTATTAATATTATTCATCTCCACCGGAAGATTACTTCTTCTGGAGCTCACCAAGTTCCCGGAAAACGAATGTGGCTGCCGGTTTATAAACCCGTTATTATTCGACCTCTTCGCCTTTGTAAATGACATAAATGGCCTCACCATTTTCATATACCTTTTGATGAGTTGAGCCACTTCAAGTTTTAGCTTCTTCTTGGATTGGGAGTTGTTGTTGTTGTCTTTATCTTGGTGGTCTTCATGGTACCCTTCTGTTTCATGATGATCAAGTGATCCTTTTTTCAACTTGGGTCGACCAAAGATCGAAAAAGATTTCGCCTTTGGTCTTGTTTGATTGGCGGTTTTGTTGGGTAAGTTGAATTCGGAGAAGGTGTTCCGGTGGTGATAATGGAAACTAGTGTTTCCAATAGGGTTATGTGGGTCTTTTAGAATGTCTTTCATAGGGAGGGTAAAACTGTCCATTGAGTTTGTTGATGAGCGAGGGGATATGGGGAGGTGAGAGAGGAGGTGGAGAGGGAGGAGGTGGCCGTGGAAAAAGATGTCATCGGCCGGAGATAAGTCAATGGCAGTCAACGGTTCCGGTGGTGGTGTTATGCTACGGTGGGTGTCATTGTCATTATGAATATTATTATAAGTGTCGTACATGTAAGCATGATGTTGTGTGGATTTTGGTGGTGGATTAGGGTTGAGAGAAATGGTGAATGAGAATTCATGAGTAGGAGATGCGGATGCGGATGGTGGAGATGCGGTGGCGGTTGGTGGTGGAGATTGATTTTGGATACTATCTCTCGTGTTTAGAACTTCCATGCTTGATTATAAGTTGCTTAGAGTACTTCTAGTGTTGCAGAAGAGAAAAGGAGAGATGTGTGTGTGTGTGTGTGTGTTGGCAGAGAGAATGAGAACAAGTGTAGTTAGGTGCAGAATGCTCGAGTCTTTTGTCCATATAAGAAAGGGTGTGGTGGATTGAAGACCATATAGACAGAGGGATCTAATCAAAATTTGTTTTTTAAAAATATTAAAATAGTCCTTTTCTATTTTACAGCTATAATAAGAAAAGAAAACTCTACGAAAAAAATGAACATTTTTTTCTTTTGTTTGAAACTTTTTTAATTTAACATACCAAAAAAGGCATTTACAACATATTTTTATATTCTTTATAATTTAACTAAATATCACATATTTTTGAATTTTATTTTTAAGTTTACTATAATCTCACATATCTAATTCTCCGTCTCACTCACAAACACTTATTTTATTATTTTTCCTTTTTTTCTATATAATTACAAAAAATATAGAGATTTATAAAAATAAATCTCTATATATATTTAGATAATCTCTATTAATTACTAAACTATAAAATTTAAAGATATAGATCCTTCAAAATATAAGAAAAATTATAAATAATAAAAATGGATATAGATATAGAGATTTTGTTGTGAATTCTTTAAATAAATAGCTAACTAATGTAGTTACAAAAGTTAACAATAGTTTTCTTTTCTTCGAATATTCATTACAACAATTTAACATTTCTCAATGGCAATATGATTGTGACGTGGTGTATTATGTATAATCAAGGTGGTTTTTTTTAGTAGCTTTGCAATATAATAGTAACCAAGTTTTAAAAGTGTTTAAATTATCATAGATTGTCCGAAGGTGTATACTGTGTAATTAAAATACGTATTGAGCAACCTAATTAAAACAGTTTTAAAACTTAGTTGCTATTTTATAATTTGTGTGCAGGTAAAGTACTCTCGGTGTTTTTATTGAATTAGTTATGGTATTTAAATGTTGGGAATTCTTTTAATTTCATCGTCAGATTATGTACTAAATGTCGATGTTTGATGCGTGTGCGGTTTGAAGACCAACGATCTGTCTTGTCCAGTTTGATGGGATTACTTGACAAAAATTTTCGTTTTACACATGATAAAGAATGGCAATTTTTTTTTTTTTTTTTTTTTTTGTCTTAGGCAAGGGAACCCACAACCTCTTAATTATGAGACTCCTTTTTACCACTAGACCCCAGTCCCCCCCCACCCCACCCCACCCCACCCCACCCGTTTTACACATGATAATTAATGTGAATATTTTTTGTTCGTTGAGTCCATATATATGCCTGTCTTTCATAACTAACTAATTACTTGGTTGATGTAGTACTCTCATATAGGGGTGTTCAAACGATTCGAATCAAGTTATTCGGTTTATTCGAATCGAATTATTCGAATTTGAAAATTTTGTTTGTTGAGTCCACATGATAACAACTTTCCGACAAAACAAAAATAAAAACGTAAACTTTCTTTCGTAAACCATTTCGTTATGTATGTACAACAGCTCAAAACACGGTAAAACTTCATAAAATGAGTAACCTGTAACATTGATTTAGGTTCTTTTTTTTTGAACGGCCAACAAACATAGAATTGCCTAGGTACTCCGTACGGGGTGACCCATTGGCAAAAGGTCACCGTCAACTGGCCCAACCCAGCCGTACGGAGCCCGTAAGCGCCCCAAGTTATCTTCAGTTCCGAGGAAAACCCACCCGCCCGAAAGCCCACTGGTGTGATAAAACCTGGACGCCCTCGGGATCGAACCGGAGATCACAAAGATCCAGGTCTTCCTTTATTGAACCACCATGCCCCTTCTCAAAGTGATGCTAGTGAGGATAAAACCTGAGTCTTTTTTAGAGAATCCATTCTTACTACCACTACATCAAATTAAAAGTTGAATTGATTTAAGTTCTTGTCTCTAAAGAATCACAATATGCAAGATTTAAGATAAGAATCTTTGTCACAAGTTTCTATTATTCAACTTCTATTTTTGCACGATACCCACTTTGAGAGGATTGTAAATCTTGTTTTTATTCTTTCAAAGTCTGCACAGGGTTTCGACATTCGAGTAGTCCAACACACATTATTTTTATTTTGAAAAACGAATCTGTTGTTTTTTTAAATAAATAAATTAATGTTTTTAGACTTTTAGTTATAGTATTTTCTATTATGAACTCATTATTAATTTCTTAAAATATGGAATAAATTAAAAGGAAAACAATGAAGTATGTTAGTATCCGTCATTTATGTCATCTCGATTATTGATTTATAGCAAAACAATATCCAAGTTATTTTATAATATAGTAAGTTAGAATCTCGTAATTTAATATTTTATACTTAATAATAAAAAAAATATGTTTTTAAAAACTCGTTTCTTACACGATTTGAATAAAATATAATGTAATCTGCTAACACATACACGCGTCAAAATATGTTTTTAAAATGTACTTTGACGTGGTACATTTGTAAATTTTGTTACGTTAATTTCTAGAACATTTATTTTCAATTGAGTATTAATTTTTAATGAAATTAAAAAAAAGGCTAATTCATATTAATTTCTTTTGATTAGTGATATAACAATCTATATCTATACACCACAAGGAAATGACCCTGTGCCGACGCCGTCTATACCGACGACAATTGTTGTCGGCATAGGTCACCCTGTACCGACGACATGTCGTCGGTATACGTCAAATCCAAAATTTTGACTGGGACACCCTATACCAACGACATGTCGTCGGTACAGGGTTGAGGCAGATTGGAGGGAAAGCTGGCGCCCAATGAATTATTGGTGAAAACCTGTACCGACGACATATCGTCGGTATATGTTAATTTTGATTTTCTCTTTCTTTTTCTTTTTATTTTATTTAATAAATTTTCGTCGATCAATTTTTTTTTAAATTAAAAACAATTCTGGAAAAGCTTACGCCGACGACATGTCGTCGGGACAGACTTTTTACCTTTATTGACTGGTCAACCTTCTGGGAATCTTATACCGACGACATGTCGTCGGCATAGGCTCCTGCACCGACGACAAACAGGCCTATACGGACGACATGTCGTCGGTATAGGGTTCAGCGCGAACAAATAGGAAAACAGACGGCAAAACTTCATTTTTAGCCAAAACCCTCCAAAACTCCCCCAATTTTGTCTCTCCGGTGATTTCAACGTTTTTGGGCTATTTGGGAGCAATTTTCACACAAACTCTCGGGATTTAAGATGAGCTAACATCCGGGTTTCATATTTTAGCTAATTTTTTAAGATTTTGAAGTTCTGTTTGTTTATTTTGGTTAGGTTTTGGAGGAATTTACCATTTCTAGCTTTGTGAAGGTAAATAATCATTTTAATTAGTAATTTGGGTTGAATTTTGGTTTGGATCAAAGATTTTTATGATTTTGTATGTATGTGTTATGTATGTATGTTTGTATGAGTATGTATATTTGTATGTATGATAGAATTATTAAATTATGATTAGTTTATGTCATTTTGTTCAGATGTGTGATTATTTTATATAATTTAGTTTATGTAAATTAGTGTTTGTATGCATGTGTATGTATGTGTGTAATATGTGGGAGCGCCGAACTAGTAGCGATGATAACTAGCTTGGAGTTGTTGAGCCTTTGCCTTTGTTGTTGGTGTGGTGTTTGTCTTGGACAATTTGGTAATTTGTGTGTTTTGAATGTTGGATTTGTTAGACAAGTTTGTGGGTCGAACAATTAGTATGTTAGTTTTATGTTACGGATATTAGTTTTTATCGGATTTGAATGTTTGAATGGTTTATATTTAATTATTTGCAGGTTTTTGTTTTTAAAAATTTAATATTTCTAGAAAAATATTAAAAATTTAAAAAAAAAAACAGAAAGACCTATACCGACGACATGTCGTCGGGATAGGCCTTTTTAAAAAATTATTAAAAAAAATGAAAAACCCTATACCGACGATATGTCGTCGGTATAGGTTGACCCTATGCCGACGACAAGTCGTCCGTACAGGGCTTGACTCTATACCGACGACATGTCATCGGTATAGGTTTTCTTTTTGAATTATTTAAATAGACCATATACCAACAAGTCCCGACGACACCTATACCGATGACAATCTTGGCTATTGGTACGAGGCAATACCGACGACATATCGTTGGTATATGCTATCCCGACGTCAAGTCGTCGCTATAGGGTAAAAAAAATCGTCGGGATAGGGTGATACTGTTGTAGTGATACTATATAATAAATAAAGGTTTCTCAATGCCACATGTCACCTCCATATTCATTTTATAAATTTTTTCTCGCCTCTATCTCTTAATAAATACACTTTCATATTATCAATAATACTATATTTTTAAATAAATTACTAATTATACTAATAAAACATATTTATTTTAAATTATATAATATTATAGGAAACTTTGAAATGTAATTATCTAGCTTATGTTTTCAATCAAATAATAATGAAAGTCACATTGGGGTTGGTGGCCCAATGGTGGAGGAAAATCATCTAAAGAACACCACGGTTTGGAGAGGTCATGGGTTCAAGTCCCACTCTCAATAGTAATTAAGAAACTTGTCTTTAAAAAAAAGTAAATGAAAGTCAAATTAAACTGAATATTATTTAATGTATTTTTGAAACTTAATTATATATTAATTTTTACATATTTTTTATTTTGTTTTCTATATATATATATATATATATATATATATATATATATAGGGAGAAATTCATTTCAGAACACTTAAATATTGCGAGAACAAGGGGAACAAACCTAAATCGTTTATTTTTTTGATCCATGTTAAAAAAAATAAAAGTTTATACTTCTTACATACAAATATATATGTTTATGTATTTAAAAAACAATCAAACTAATATTTTCATATGTTTTTATATATTTAAAAAGTTTCCTACACAAGTGTAGGGTATGTGTAGGTAAAAAAACCTACACATGAATTACAAATGTGTAGGTATGTATATAAACAAATTTTTTTCATATTTTTTGTTTGAATTTCATGAAAAACAAATAAACATTATATTTATATAATTTTCTTATATTTTAAAACTTTTTAAGATTGAAAAAGTGAATGATTCGTTTTGTTCTGCGTGTTCTCGTGAAACGCCCCAAAACGGGTACATCTCATAGTTGGCACACAACATAACAAACATAGTTCTTAAACCGGAAATCAGAATCTATTACAGCGGAAGTCTTTAATTCAAATCATTCATCAAACTATAACATGAAATATTGTCTATAACATGAACTATCAGGATTGGAAATGTCAGTCTTCAATACCGCAGCCCGATGTCCATGCTATCCAGCCCACATGGCTCTTTTATCTTTCTTTAGCTTTACCCTTTTTACCTGTCATGCATACTAAAAGTCAGCTAACGCTGGTGAGTTCTCTCTTTACTTTAAACTGTAAACTTTATCTTTGGTAGCTTAGTTTTATTAAATTAAACTAAGCTTTACTTTCACTTTCTTTGAAATAAACTTTTAACTATTACTTTAAAACTTTACAACGTTACAATTATAAATCTGTTACGTTACTATCTGTCATTAAAACTTTATCTTTAAGGAAACCCGTTAGGGTGTCCCACTGTACTCTGTCTATCATTTCACTTATACTTGACAAGTGACTTTATCATACTTTAACTATCACGTATGGATCGTGGTCCGAGGACCAGATCCCTATCTTGCTTACACCTCAGGGTAAGACTTTTACTTTAGCGCTGCCCACACCTCAGGGTGGGACTTTCTTTCTCGCTTGCACGTTAGTGCAAGACTCCTTTAGCATTGCTCACACCTCAGGGTGAGACTTTCTCGCTTACACCGAAGTGAAGACTCCTTTAGCATCGCTTACACCGAAGTGTAAGACTCCTTTAGCATTGCTTACGCCGAAGTGTAAGACTCCTTTAGCATTGCTCACACCTCAGGGTGAGACTTCTACTTTAGCATGCCTGCAGGACTTTCTACTATGCAACTATTATGCAATGCAATTACACTATTACACAAATAGAAATGCAATCACATAACTTTCATATAGACAAATAACACATATTAACACATAAGCATATAACATGGTATTTGTCACTGTCACTGTCACTGTCACTGTCGAGCTGTACCGAAGTACGGCTCCTTTATCGTTCTTTCTTTAGCTCATTGTTATCTTTCAAAAACTTGTTTAAAAGATAATACTATGCTCTTCTGTTCTTTATCTTTCATTTTATAAAAATAACATTTTTATAAAATACTATACTTTGCCTTTCATTTTATAAAAAATAACATTTTTATAAAATACTATACTTTGCCTTTCATTTTATAAAAAATAACATTTTTATAAAATACTATACTTTGCCTTTCATTTTATAAAAATAACATTTTTATAAAATACTATACCAGTATGCATGCCAGCCCAAAACCATTAGGAAAAAGGGCAATAAAAACTCACCAGATGAATCGTTTCTGTTTACACCTAGCCGGTTCCTGAATGTCACTATGGTCACCCACAATCTGTATAATCAAGTCATAGGCGTAAGGCTGTGTTCCTAGGGGACACTTAGACATTACTAGGCTTGACTCAGATGTTTCGGGTCATGGTTTCATTATCGAAACTAGGTAGTTTCGAGTCCTGGCTCCTTATCGAAACTATGTAGTTTCGAGCCCTGGCTTCTTATCGAAACTAAGTAGTTTCGAGTCACTGCTTCTTATCGAAACTAAGTAGTTTCGAGTCACTGCTTCTTATCGAAACTAAGTAGTTTCGAGTCGTATGACTTATATAAATTCTTAGTTAAGGTCTTGGGTCTATATTGAAACTATGGTAGTTTCGATGGGTCTGCCCCTGTCGAAACTAGGTAGTTTCGATAGATGCGTCCATATCGAAACTAGTAGTTTCGACTGTGCAGTCTCCTTCCCCAAACAGAACCCTAGATCTGGTCCCTTTGTTCTAATCGATCAAGCTTTGAACTTTTTACGTTCGAAATGTTCCATTTTCCCCCATGAACCCAAACCCGTGGTTTGTTTCCAGTTTCACACGTAAAAATCTAAACCTTTACTCGATTATTAACCCGAAACCCGAAAGTTACAAAAACTCAGATTTAGGCATAATAATTACCTGTTACAGCTTCCTTCTCGTTTCTTTATGCTCCAGAGATGTTGAGCAACAATCCTCGAGACTTTGAGCTTGATCCCGAGCTTTCTCTCTCTAGACCCAAACTCTCACTCTCTCTTTCTCTCACTAGAAACTTGCGTGACAAGTGTGGTGAATGAGGGAGAGGCTGATGGCTGCTGCTATGAAGGCTCCCTGTCATTTTTCGGGCCCATGGGCCGAAACTTTGGCCAAGCCCACTTTGTTTCCTTTATTTGGGTTTCTATTTATTTTGGGATGTTACAAGTCTACCCCTCTTACGAAAGGTTTCGTCCTCGAAACCTGTTATAAGTCAAACAGGTGCGGGTACGACTCTTTCATTTCTGTCTCGGTTTCCCATGTAGCTTCCGAACCTTTACGATGCTTCCATTGTACTTTGACTAACTGTATCACTTTATTCCGTAACCGCTTTTCTTTCCTGTCTAATATGGCGACGGGTTCCTCGATGTAATTGAGGCTATTATCTATCTCGATGTCGTCAAGTGTCACGTGTGCCGATTCGTCGGCCAGGCACTTGCGCAAGTGCGACACGTGGAAGGTTGGGTGAATTCCACTCAGCTCATCAGGTAATTCTAACCGGTAAGCGACTTCACCAACCCGTGCTAGTATTTTGAAAGGCCCGACGAATCTTGGGCTTAACTTCCCTCTCTTTCTGAATCGTATGATCCCCTTCCAGGGAGATACTTTCAATAGTACTTGATCCCCGACCTTGAATTCGATTGGTCTTCGCCTTTTATCCGCGTAGGACTTTTGACGGTCCTGTGCAGCTTTCATTCTGGCCTTGATCTGGTCAATCTTTTCAGAGGTTGTTGTGACTACCTCTAAACTCCCCAACTCTTTCTGTCCTATCTCGCCCCAACAGACCGGGGTTCGGCATCTTCTACCATACAACATTTCGTAGGGCGGCATACCAATCGTGGTGTGGTGACTGTTGTTGTAGGAGAATTCTGCCAACGGTAGGTGACTATCCCAACTGCCACCGAAGTCTATAATGCATGCGCGGAGCATATCCTCTAACGTCTGGATGGTCCTTTCTGATTGACCATCCGTCTGTGGATGATAAGCCGTGCTGATGTTCAGTCTTGTACCCATTGACTCGTGAAATATTTTCCAGAACCTCGATGTAAATCGGGTGTCCCGGTCAGATACAATTGATAACGGTACGCCATGTCGAGAGACAATTTCATTGATAAATACTTCTGCCAACTTCTCAGATGAATACGTTTCGCGAATTGGCAAGAAATGTGCACTCTTTGTCAGACGATCCACTATAACCCAAATCGTATCATGGCCTTTTGCTGTGCGGGGCAGCTTTGTAATAAAGTCCATGGTGATACGCTCCCACTTCCATTCGGGTATTTCCAGAGGCTGGATCTTCCCGTACGGTTTCTGATGCTCTGCTTTAACTTGTGAGCAAGTCAGACACTTGCTTACATATCCGGTCACATCATTCTTCATGTTAGGCCACCAATACTCTTTCTTCAAATCCTGGTACATTTTCGTGGTTCCTGGGTGGATGGAATATCGAGACTTATGGGCCTCGTCAAGTACTTTGGCCCTAAGCTCTCCGCCCTTCGGTACCCACATGCGACCACACCTGGTCCTCACTCCATGAGTGTTTAACTCTAACTTTGTCTGTTGACCGACCATTCTTTCTTTCTTTATGTTCTCTTCCTTTAGTGCTTCCTTCTGTGCTGCTTCTAGCTCTGTCATAAAATCTGGGGTTATCACTAACTGGTACGCTTTTACCCTAATAGGAGAATGATTCTCCTTACGACTTAGGGCATCAGCGACCACATTCGCCTTTCCCGGGTGGTATAGGATCTCACAGTCATAGTCTTTCAGCAATTCTAACCACCGCCTTTGCCGCATATTCAGGTCTTTCTGTTCGAAGAAATACTTCAAGCTCTTGTGATCCGAGTAAATCGTGCATTTCACCCCGTAGAGGTAATGCCTCCAAATCTTTAACGCAAAAACAACTGCCGCGAGCTCCAAATCGTGAGTCGGGTAGTTAATTTCGTGGATCTTTAGCTGTCGTGACGCATACGCGATCACCTTTCCCCTCTGCATCAAAACACACCCTAACCCTTGTCCCGATGCGTCAGAATATACCACCAGGTCCTCGTTACCGTCGGGTAGTGCTAACACTGGGGCTTGGGTCAACTTCTTCTTTAACTCTTCAAATGCTTTGGACTGAGCCTGACCCCATTCGTACTTTACTTCTTTACGTGTCAACTTTGTCAGTGGCGAAGCTATTCTCGAGAAGTCCTGAATGAACCTTCGATAGTAACCTGCCAATCCCAGAAAACTCCGAATCTCGGTTGGCGTCTTCGGGGTTTCCCATTCCTGTACTGCCTCTATCTTAGCCGGGTCAACCATAATGCCGTCTGCGTTGATAACGTGACCTAAGAATTGGACTTCCTTAAGCCAGAACGCGCATTTGGAGAACTTGGCATACAACTTTTCTTTTTGTAGCGTCTCTAGTACTTCTCGAAGATGACAAGCATGATCACCTTCACTTTTCGAATAAATGAGTATGTCGTCTGTAAACACTATCACCGACCTATCTAGCATCGGTCTACACACCTGGTTCATCATACTCATGAATGCTGCCGGAGCGTTCGTCAAGCCGAAAGACATCACGCGAAACTCGTAATGCCCATAACGCGTGCGAAACGCTATCTTAGGTATGTCCTCTTCTCTTACCTTTAACTGATGATATCCCGACCGCAGATCGATCTTGGAGAACCATCTGGCGCCCTGTAGTTGGTCGAACAGATCATCGATCCTTGGTAGCGGATATTTGTTCTTTACTGTACGCTTGTTCAACTCTCTGTAGTCGATGCACATTCTCATGGCACCATCTTTCTTCTTTACGAACAGAACCGGAGCACCCCATGGAGAAATGCTTGGTCTGATAAATCCTCTATCCAAAAGTTCTTCCAACTGTACCATCAGCTCTTTCATCTCCAGAGGTGCAAGTCGGTACGGTGCTTTAGCCACGGGCTGGGCACCTGGCACTAAGTCTATCTGGAATTCTGTCTCCCGGTCAGGTGGTAACCCAGGCAACTCCTCAGGAAACACCCCCGGAAAATTACATACCACTGGTACGTCTTTTAACTCTCTCACCTTTACATCATTGTCTATCACATAGGCCAGGTAGGCCTCGCATCCGCGCCCTATATACTTCTCTGCCTTTATCATTGATATGACGTTCGTTAGTGAACCGTCGCGATCCCCGTACACCAAAACCTCGCCACCGTCTGGAGCTTTGAGCTGAACTATCTTTCGTCTACATATTATTCGGGCTTCGTTGGCAGCTAACCAATCCATACCCAAAACTATATCGAATCCTCCCAAGGTCATAACATACAACCTAACTGGGAATCTATGGCCATGAATCTTTATCGTGCAATTATCTACCAATTCACTTACTATCGTGGTCTTGCCCACTGCGGTTTCCACATTAAAGGCCTGCTCTACTCTAGTAACTTTGCATTTCATTCTTTTACACTTAGAAGATGATATAAAACTCCTACTGGCACCCGAATCAAATAATACTGAAACATAAGTGTGGTCAAGGATGAACGTACCTGACACAACATCTGGGTCTCCCCTAGCCTCCTCCTGTGTCAGTGCATACGCCCGGGTCCTTGCCTTCGGCTTCTCAGGTTCTTTACCCTTCTCGGTGCCAGTAGCCTTGGGTTTCCGACAGTCTTTGGCCATGTGGCCAGGTATCCCGCAGTTATAACAAGACTGTGCCCCGGGACACTCTCGAGAGTAGTGTCCGGTCTTTCCGCACCTATAGCACATATTTAACCCAACTCGGCACTCGCCCGAGTGCTTCCTGCCACACTTAGCACATTCAACCCCATCTTCAATCCTCAGTTTCTTCGTCTCCGGCCCCGCCCACTCTTTAGCTGGCCGTTTAACGGCATTGGTCACTTTCTTCTCAGTAGGCAGTGGGTCTGCGGATTCGAAGTCATCATAAACTATTCCAGCAAGTGATACCACAGATTCAAAACTCGTGGGAGCATTAGCTTTCACGTGCACACGGACTTTCTGTGGTAGTCCCTTGATGTAGTACTTAATCCTCTTTTCCTCAGTGTCCACCAGATGTGGAACCAGCTGAGCCAACTCTTGATATTTGGAGGTATACTGGCGATGAGTCATACTACCAGCACAGAGCCCCAGAAATTCCCTCTCAACTCTGTCAATCTCGTTCTGCGGGCAGAACTTAGTGATTAGCAGCTTTTTCATGTCGTCCCATTTCATCTTTTTCATCTCAGCAGAAGACTTGATTCTTTCGATCGATCTCCACCAGCTTAATGCCTCATTAGTGAATGAGTGAGCGGCAAACTTGACCGCTTGATCATCACGGCACTCACTAATGTTGATCACCCCATTCATTCTCTCTATCCACTCAAAAGTGGCAACAGCATCTTTCCGTCCATCATACTTCGGCGGGTCACACCCCCGAAAGGACTTATAGTTGCAACCCCGGGTTGCCATTTCATAATCAGAATCATCACTGTCAGTGACTTCAAGTCTCTTGCTGCTTTCCTCTTTCGTTTCTTTCTTCCCTATATTAAACTCTTTAAGGGCCTCGCCCAATGCTTCCGGTAGAACTTTCTTCAAGATTGAAGTAACCTCTGCCGCTATAGCTTCTTTCACAATCGGTTCCAACTCAAGCGCCTCATTAGGGGCATCGTTAGGAGCCGACACATGGTTCCCACTATCATTATGCTCCACATGCACCGATTCAGCTTCGTTGCGGGAGTGCTCACTTTCTTCAGGACGGTTCCGGTTACCTGGAGGTCGGCCTCGACGACCAGTACGACCCCCAGTGCGACCTCCTCTCTTTGCTCTAGCCATTTAGTGTCTACTGTGAACAAAGATAGCTCGTGTTATCAAGATAGGTAACAATTTAGAACACCTCGAGTACTGTAAATTACTAATTACAGAGACCGGTATGAAATTACTAATTTACTTTACTACTCGGGTTCTGAACATTTCCTTTCCGAGTAACATTTGCATCCAAGTTCAGAGTTTCTACTATAAGGCACGTACTATCTACTGTCTACTGTCTGTGCTAAGGCATGTACTATTTATGCTAAAGCATCTACTTTCTGCTATCTGTACTAAGGCGTTATTGTCTATGTTCTATGTAAGGACATTGACTACCTTCTGTCTACTATCTTTCCATGGACGGGCTGCTCCGACTGACATTCCTTCCCTTCCTTTGCTTTGTCCCATTCTCAGTTTAAGTTCAGACATTATCGCAAATGTCTGAATCTCTCAAACTATGGCTCTGATACCAACTTGAAACGCCCCAAAACGGGTACATCTCATAGTTGGCACACAACATAACAAACATAGTTCTTAAACCGGAAATCAGAATCTATTACAGCGGAAGTCTTTAATTCAAATCATTCATCAAACTATAACATGAAATATTGTCTATAACATGAACTATCAGGATTGGAAATGTCAGTCTTCAATACCGCAGCCCGATGTCCATGCTATCCAGCCCACATGGCTCTTTTATCTTTCTTTAGCTTTACCCTTTTTACCTGTCATGCATACTAAAAGTCAGCTAACGCTGGTGAGTTCTCTCTTTACTTTAAACTGTAAACTTTATCTTTGGTAGCTTAGTTTTATTAAATTAAACTAAGCTTTACTTTCACTTTCTTTGAAATAAACTTTTAACTATTACTTTAAAACTTTACAACGTTACAATTATAAATCTGTTACGTTACTATCTGTCATTAAAACTTTATCTTTAAGGAAACCCGTTAGGGTGTCCCACTGTACTCTGTCTATCATTTCACTTATACTTGACAAGTGACTTTATCATACTTTAACTATCACGTATGGATCGTGGTCCGAGGACCAGATCCCTATCTTGCTTACACCTCAGGGTAAGACTTTTACTTTAGCGCTGCCCACACCTCAGGGTGGGACTTTCTTTCTCGCTTGCACGTTAGTGCAAGACTCCTTTAGCATTGCTCACACCTCAGGGTGAGACTTTCTCGCTTACACCGAAGTGAAGACTCCTTTAGCATCGCTTACACCGAAGTGTAAGACTCCTTTAGCATTGCTTACGCCGAAGTGTAAGACTCCTTTAGCATTGCTCACACCTCAGGGTGAGACTTCTACTTTAGCATGCCTGCAGAACTTTCTACTATGCAACTATTATGCAATGCAATTACACTATTACACAAATAGAAATGCAATCACATAACTTTCATATAGACAAATAACACATATTAACACATAAGCATATAACATGGTATTTGTCACTGTCACTGTCACTGTCACTGTCGAGCTGTACCGAAGTACGGCTCCTTTATCGTTCTTTCTTTAGCTCATTGTTATCTTTCAAAAACTTGTTTAAAAGATAATACTATGCTCTTCTGTTCTTTATCTTTCATTTTATAAAAATAACATTTTTATAAAATACTATACTTTGCCTTTCATTTTATAAAAAATAACATTTTTATAAAATACTATACTTTGCCTTTCATTTTATAAAAAATAACATTTTTATAAAATACTATACTTTGCCTTTCATTTTATAAAAATAACATTTTTATAAAATACTATACCAGTATGCATGCCAGCCCAAAACCATTAGGAAAAAGGGCAATAAAAACTCACCAGATGAATCGTTTCTGTTTACACCTAGCCGGTTCCTGAATGTCACTATGGTCACCCACAATCTGTATAATCAAGTCATAGGCGTAAGGCTGTGTTCCTAGGGGACACTTAGACATTACTAGGCTTGACTCAGATGTTTCGGGTCATGGTTTCATTATCGAAACTAGGTAGTTTCGAGTCCTGGCTCCTTATCGAAACTATGTAGTTTCGAGCCCTGGCTTCTTATCGAAACTAAGTAGTTTCGAGTCACTGCTTCTTATCGAAACTAAGTAGTTTCGAGTCACTGCTTCTTATCGAAACTAAGTAGTTTCGAGTCGTATGACTTATATAAATTCTTAGTTAAGGTCTTGGGTCTATATTGAAACTATGGTAGTTTCGATGGGTCTGCCCCTGTCGAAACTAGGTAGTTTCGATAGATGCGTCCATATCGAAACTAGTAGTTTCGACTGTGCAGTCTCCTTCCCCAAACAGAACCCTAGATCTGGTCCCTTTGTTCTAATCGATCAAGCTTTGAACTTTTTACGTTCGAAATGTTCCATTTTCCCCCATGAACCCAAACCCGTGGTTTGTTTCCAGTTTCACACGTAAAAATCTAAACCTTTACTCGATTATTAACCCGAAACCCGAAAGTTACAAAAACTCAGATTTAGGCATAATAATTACCTGTTACAGCTTCCTTCTCGTTTCTTTATGCTCCAGAGATGTTGAGCAACAATCCTCGAGACTTTGAGCTTGATCCCGAGCTTTCTCTCTCTAGACCCAAACTCTCACTCTCTCTTTCTCTCACTAGAAACTTGCGTGACAAGTGTGGTGAATGAGGGAGAGGCTGATGGCTGCTGCTATGAAGGCTCCCTGTCATTTTTCGGGCCCATGGGCCGAAACTTTGGCCAAGCCCACTTTGTTTCCTTTATTTGGGTTTCTATTTATTTTGGGATGTTACACTCGTAATATTTAGTGTTCTGAATTGAACCCTTCCCTATATATATATAAAGTTTTGAAATATAAAAAAAATGATAGAAATACAATGTTTGCTCATCTCTCAAAAAATTTATAAAAAAAATATGAACAAATTTCATTTATTTAAAGAACCTACACATGTGTAATTCATGTGTAGGATGTATAGGTTATTTTACCTACACATAATCTACACATGTGTAGGTAAACTTTTAAATGTATAAAAACATATTCAAAAAATTATTTAATGGGTTTTTATGTATATAAACATGCATATTTATATGTATGAAGTACAAATTTTTAAAAACATAAATTATAGATCAAGAAATTAAACGATTTAAGTTGTTATTTTTGTTCTCGCAATAATTTAGTGTTCTGTAATGAACCTCTTCATATATATATATATGGGACATTCTCAATTAAGAACCAAAATTTTGGCGAAAACCAAAATAACCATGCAATTCTACACAAATATAAGGATGCATGTATACATTTGTGCATATATAAAGTAAGGATGCATGTATACATTTGTATAGAAATACATGGTTCTTTTGGTTCTCGTCAAAATTATGGTTCTCAATTGAATATGTCCCATACACACACATACACACACACACACACACACATATATATATATATATAAGAAAATGATCATGTGTAAACCACTTTTTATTGTGTAAACCAAAAACCAATTTTGAACCATTCATTTAATTTCATAATATTATAATTAGTGGTCCAAATTAAATTTGATTTCTTTTTTTATAAATGAGTGGCTAAGAATGATATAAAGGTGTAATGGTGATTTGATTTTTTTTTCTCTCTCTCATCACAACCATGTATTAAATTATTATATTAAATTAATATTACTATATATAAACTTAATTTATTATTTATGTAAAACTATAAAGTTGTTATCTATTTAAAATTTTACTTATTATAAAGTTAAAACTATTAAAATTTTATTTATTATAAATTTAAAATAATATTTTTTTTAAATTGAGAAATATTAAATGTTATTTAAAATTTCATATACTAAATGGATAAGTAATCGATCACGGTTCTGTACCGGTACCGTAACGAAACGAACTGATAACCAGTAACGGTATTTTTTTTGTTTTTTGTTTTCTAGAGTTGTAAAACACTCGACGATATCCATTTGAGCATGTAACGACTTTATTGTTAGCTTTTATCTTTCGTTTGCTATGTGAGTGCCGCTTCCGTAGCGAAACAAACCGATACCAACCAAATTCTCGCCATGTAATGCGGAGGAATCCCACTAGTAAAATATCGATGAAATTATTTCATTAATATCGATGAAATTATTTAATTAATATTGATGAAATTAGCATATGTAAATTTTATTTTTTTTGTTGTTAATAAAAAAACAAAAAATATTATAAATTAGCATTTTTTTGTTTTTAATTAACGGCGTCGTCATTAATTAAAATATTTAATTAACAAAATTAAAACATAAATTAGTATATATGTTGCTAGTTTTTGTAATATAAAAATAAATTATTTACATTTCGAAACCCTAATATTTCGATGTATAGTTTTTATTACAAGCGAAATCGTTATTTAAAAATAACAAATAAAATGAGTTATTTGTATATGTTGCACACAACTCCACTTAATTATTTATATTTGAGCAACAGATTTCTTTGTCTTTTAATCCTTAATTCACATTCATTTGAATGTTCTAAACATTTATATGTAAAGTTTATATGAAAACTTTGATCTTTGATGCATATGCATACGTAAAGTGTATTAATTTTGTAAATTTTTTGGTAAAACTAATGATATGTAATATGGTTAATTATTTTGCAATATGTTACTAGCTATTACATGTATGTAACAATGTACTACATATTTAACAAGATATTTACATATATGTTATAATATTTTACTTATATGTAAAATGATATTACATATATGTAATAACATGAGATTACATATATGTAATATGATAATATATGTATATAATATCTTACTCCAGATATGTAATATAAACAATTACATATATGTTCATATTAGATATGTATGTGATTGTATATTACATATATGTAATTGTTTTTATTTATTATAAATGTTAATCTTTTACATTTATTTTATAATAAAACAAATTATTGTTGAATGCACATTGCTATTATCTAAATACATGATTTAACAGACATTAAAAAAATTTATAGCAAGACTATACTTAATTATTTCTTACATATATGTAATAATAGACGTTAAAAAATTTTATATTGCAATAGTATAATAAAATTAAAGATAGAAGAATTCTCTATTTAATAGTATAAATTTTATAAAAAATAAAAATTAATAAAAAAGTTATTAATATTCTAAAAAAGAGAGGATTTTAAATAATTATATATATATATATATATATATATATATATATATTAAATATGCAATAACAGATGTTTAAAAAAATAAATTGTATAAAAAACTGATTAATGTAATAAAAATGAGAGCGAATATTTTCAACAAAAAGGGAAATTTGAATAGATAGAATCTTTTATTAAAAAAATAGGTGGAGCATGCAATTACCATATTTGTTTAAATTTCCATATAACTAATTTTTACATATTATATATTATGAACAAAAACATTGTACAAAAGGTTATTAGTATTCTAAAAAATAGAGGGAATATTTTTAAAAAAGTGGAATATTGAATAATTAAATTTATGTTTATGTTCCATATATTTAGCTGTTCCTTACGTGTATGTAGCAACAAACATTAAAAAAAATAAAAAATTATATAGCAAAACTATACTCGAATTAAATATAAAAAAACGTTATATTTAATGGTGTAATTTTTATAAAAAAAATAGTATTGTATAAAAAAGTTATTAATATTAAAAAAAGAAAGGAAAAAGTTGATTAGGTGAAATTTTTAAATATTAAAAAATGATAGAAATGTTAATTTTACCAAAATACCCTTTTAATATAAAAAAAATGTTTATGAGTTGTCTTTTTCTCATTGAGTTAATTGGTTTACACATGAAAAGTTGGTTTAAAATTGATCTCTACTATATATATATATATATTTATATAAAGATTTAAAAAATTTATTTATTGGTATTTTTTTTAACCCTGTGTAGTACACATGTTATAAGCTAGTTATCTATAATTAAATAATAAGTATCTATAATTATATTTATATTAAATAGTTAAAAACATATATTTTTAACATTATTATTTGACAGGAGAGATAGTTAAAAATATATATTTTTTTAATATTATTATTATTTGATAAGAGAAAGAGACGTTAAAAACATGTTGAGGATACATCAATAAAGTGACACGTATCCTTTTAGGATTTTTATTTATTAGTATAAATATATTTTAACAGTGTTTAGAGTTTCTCATAGAAAAATGATTAAGAGTGATAAAAACTTCATTTATTCAATATTTTTTATTCTAGAACTTGTATATATTGTTGATTGTGATTTATCACTTATGGTTAATTGTACATGAATGATTCTAATGTAATTAAACTTCTTTTACGGATTTTTTTTCTTCTCCTGTAAACGAGTTATAACATGTAACATACAATTTTTTTTGTTAAATTACGAATTTGGTCTTTACTTTTTGTTAAATCGTAACGTGTGTGACATTATAACTAGCGATGTTAAAAATTTGTTAGATCAAAGTTAAAAATCTGTTAGATCTCATACCATGTTATTCTTATACTTGAAAAAACAAGTAATGCAAAAAATAAAAGAAAGTATACATTTAAATCTTGAATCTTTAAGTTTCTTCGATTACATCAATTTTCTATATAGTTTTCCATTCTTTATGGCTTATGTTCTCATTGAGCATGTAAGAAAATATGAAACAACTAAATATATGTATCAATATATAAATATGCTTCAAAAGTATAACAAGACCGATATTTTAGTATTAAACATGTATAGAATGTTAGGTGATACCATCTACCTAAAATCATAAACCTAACATGAATCAAAACCTACCAAATTGAAACCATCATCTCTAATTTATGGTTCCTTATAATGCTTCTGAAGAAATCAGTGGTGGCCTCGTATATATGGTGGTGTGTAGTGATGGTGATGGGCCATTTGTGTTCCATGTTACGCCTTATCAAATATATTTTATATGTGATGAGAATTTTGTTAATATCAAAAGCAAGTTAAATAAAAGGAAAATTACTTTAAAGTGTAACTGAATCTTGGGCCTTAATATACCTAACTAAATGTAAATAGAAACTAGATAGACCTAAGTCTGCCTAAATATCTGGATGCATACCTAAATATAATATGCTTGGGATGCCATATTAACTTAACTAGTGTTATGTAGACCTAACGTAATATATGATTGATTATCTATTGTTGGTTGTCACCATCATAGTTATCATTGATAAGATTTGAAAAGGATGTTGATTTTGAATAGTTCACACATTAGGAACAATGACACATATTAAATATTTTACTGTTTTTATAATAACAATTAGCCATAAATTTTGGAGTAAAAGGATGTTGGATCATTGTGAATGAAGAAGATATGGGTGAATATACCTTAAAACAGGTGTTAGTAATTCAATAAAATGAAAACTTTATAGAAATGTAGCAAACTTTTCAAATTGTTACAGTTAAGTTACTCAAATATTTTTTATCCCGGTTTAGTCACTCAAATTTCAGATAACCTGCTAATTATATATTTTTTTACATGTTTAACAGGTTTCCACGTTGATGTGACATTTTAACATGCTGACATGACATTTATTTTTTGTTTTCTTTTTCTTTTAATTATATGCTAGCGTGGACTTAATAAATTTTTTTATTTTAAAATTAAAAAAAAAATCTTTCATACACTGACGACTCACGTGATGTTTCAAAAAAATTTCTTTTAAGGAATATTTTTTTTATACTTAAAATAAAAAATATATATTAATTTCATTAAGAAAACGAAAAATAAATGCTACGTCAACATGAAAACCTATTAAACAGTTAAAAAGTATCTGATTAGCAGGTTACCTGAAAGTTGAGTAATTAAATCGAAACAAAAAAAGTTTAAGTGACTTAACTGAAACAATTTAAAAAGTTGGCTATATTTTTATGAAGTTCCCCCTTCAATAAATGTTAAATGGTCTTCTAAATGACCCCAATAAGAAAACCTAATCATAAACACTGAAGCAACAACTTGAAGTAGATGTTCAAGTTTTTTTGGAGGTGATGGGTATGGGGGCTGCTGGGTGGATTAGGGTTTAATCTCCCCTCCTCCTTAGCCCATCAACCGGCCCATGCACACCATCGCCCCTTTTTGTTCTTTCGGGTGTCAGGATTTTACGAATGTTACAGATTTCAATATATATTGTTGATGATACTCATTTTTCTAGTAAGTATAAATAATCACGAAATATAATCATCAAAATAAAGTAGCTACATTTTTTTTGTAGTTGGAACAAGCATAAAATAAAGCAACAATTGAGTTACTTTACGCCAAATCATTCACTTATTATGTTTCATTGTAACTAGTTCCCATCTTTTCCGTGCATGTACTTTCGTTTTAAATGGCCTAACAATAATTCCTCATTTCAAAAGGATCTAGTCAAAACATCCGTAAAATAACCTCAAAAGAACGCCCAGTCTGTATGTAGTTGGTGGACAAAAGATAAAATTGTTAACCTCATATCACTACTATGAAGACTATATATTTGTGACCGTATTTGAACATCATAAAATTTACTACCAATACAATCAAATTTTATATTAAGTTTAGTATAATGTTTTCTCATTTTTCTGTGACTATTTTCCTACCTGAACACCGGTTTACGATCAAAATTAGTGGTCGTAAAACAGCGATTGTTAATTTTGGTTCAACCCATTTTTTATCAAGGGGTATTTTAGTCTTTTGATATCAACTTAAATGAAAAACTTAACCTCCATTCATTCCAGGGACCGTCAGTGTAATAAAACCAAACTATGTTAGACTAAATCCGTAATTTTTCAATCCTAGGGACGAAAACCGTAACTTGGTCAAACCACAGGGACCATCCGTGTAATTAGTTCTTCTTTTTCTTAGTAGAGATTCATAATAATAGACATCTATATTTAAAGAATCTCTATTTATAAAACTCTAAAATTTAAAGATAGAGATGGAGATCCTGACGGAGATACAAAATGGAAAAATATGTAAATAATGGAGACAAAGAGGAATATAGGGATTCTGTTGTGAATGCTCCGAGAATATGTAAAAACTTCATGGAGGAACAATTTCCATAAGGTTATATTTAAATTAAAAGTTGTATTTTCACAGGAATCTGGTATGAGTATTTAAAAAGAATACAAAACAACAAATTAAAAGACAATTTAAACTTATACTAGATTTTAAAGAGGAGCCAAATAACTATATCACTAATTGCTTTTAGTATTCTAATATATCAACATTCAGCAACTGGATATCAACTAAGCACTATAACCTTTAGATAGTGTATATGTTTGTGCCATTTGGAAAGGCTATAATCATGTGTCACAAAAACTCTTTGAAATCTTTAGCATAAAAAGGAATAAAACAGTGCAGGAATTCAAAGTAGTTGTGACATTTGTTGGTCAAAAGAAAAGAATTGAAGGAATTTGATGGGGTCCAAGACCATATGCTTATGTTTGCACTCGCCCCACTTCATGTGATGAAATGTATCTAATAAGCATTGGTAGCCTGTACAAGTTGACCATCGTTTTTAGCCCACCAAAGAATAAACACACAACACACACGTATATAACTTACCGCATGTATTCATCATACTGTCAATATCAACATCAAAGTTCAATAACTTTATATATATGTCTGGATTTTGAAGCAAGAATCAACAACACATATTCGTTTTTGCTACCATATATCAGATATTTATAACCCGTTAACTTAGTGAAAAAAAAACTACAAATAAACAAAGAGACGACTTGTACATGTTCAAGGTAAGTTTTATATTCAAAATCGGTCTATTTTAAAGACAAAATGATATCAATTGCATTATAATCCGGTGGTTAAAAACAAGAGACATGTTACATTTGGGTAAGATGCATAGGGTGGGACTACACACACGTGTGATAAGTGGTCCTTTCGAGTTCATGCAGAGGAAGTTTTGTTTGGTAGAGCCAAAGTCAACATCACTAACAATCATAGAGACATTATTTGAGGGTTCTTCATCACCCTCTTCACTTAGACCACTCATTTTAATTTGTTTATATTATATATTAAAGTTAGGTAAACTTAACAGTCGTGTGAAAATGGTATCTTAGTAGAACGAGACTATAAGAACCCGTGTGCGAATAGACATTTCTTAGTTAATATTTCATGGCTCATACGGCCGGCTCAAACGTACGCCTCTTCTTGTATGCACATATGGATGTAGACTGCTACAAGCATCAAATTATATTATATTAAAGTTAGGGACATTAACAGTCGTGTGAAGATGGTATTTTAGTAGAACATGTTGATAACTCAAATAGTGATTACAAAGTTACTTTATACAATCAAAGCTAACAAAAGTGAAACTAAACTAACTAGCGAAAGTAACTAATTTCGCCCAATAGAACGAGACTATAAGAACCCATGTGCGAAAAGGCATTTCTTAGATAATATTTCATCGCTCAAACGCGTCTTCTTGTATGCACATATGGATGTAGACTGTTTCAAGAATCAAATTAGAACAATTTTCTTCTGGCATATCTATTCTTTCCATGTGCAAATGAGTGATCATAAATTTTGTAGTTACACAAAAGTAAGATTGTTTTGCTTAATACAGATTATAGTATACATGTATATTTATATAATGATATAAAAAGAGAGATGTGAAGTAGGAAAGTATGGTGAAGTGGTTTGTCTTTACTAGGCAAATCATGTAAGCTTTTTCCCTTCATTACATGACCCCATTGATCATCACTTTTTTTCTTTAATATATAGAGAGAATAATGGATAAAAGAATTTGAGTGGTGAATGGCAAATGCATAAAAGAGAAGTTTCATCAATAAAAGTCACCATCCTTGCCTTGTGCAATGATGGTGAAATTTTTGTTTTATACCATGTTTGCTTCCTATCTTTCTTAACACTATTTCTCTCTCTACATTACCCTTTAGATAATGTGAAATCTAATCCATAGAAACCGACGGAATATTTTCTCCATTTTGTACGGTATTATGTCGGTCTATATTTGATAGTATACAACTATACTTTGTTAATTATACAAGTCGGATGAAATTATGATCATCTACAATGATGAGATCAATATGGCAAATATTGAAAAACTTTATATATGGATGCTATACCTTTACAAAACAATTGAGCAACACCGACATATGTTTCTGTCAAAAATCTCATTGAATGTGATTATTGACGAGAATTTGTTGGTGATAATCTGTTAGAAATATGGCCATGGGTAATTAAATTTCTGACAAAATACCAATGAGATTTACCGACGAAAAACCGATTGATTACTGATGGTGTTTGAAGTTTATTATTTCATAAATTTACTTACCACATTTGGAGATTTTTTTTAATCTTTCATTTAAAATAATATATATATATATATATATAGTTTTAATATATTATTTATTTTAATAATAACATTTTTTAAGTATTTTATTTTATTTCATGATGTTTTAAAATTTATGGAAACGTAAAAATAAACTGTAAATAAAAAATCAAATTATAATAAAATTAAATATAATATATGTTATATATATAAGAGGAAACTAACTAAAAGGAGTGATGCACACGTAAACGAAACGAACGTTTAGTGAACCGTTCGATGAGAAGTTCGTTTACGTATGTTTATTTAATAAATGAACAAACACGAACATTTAAACGAACGGATTTTCTTGTTCGTTTTCGTTCATTTGTTCGGTTAAAGTTAAACGAACACGAACAAATCCCCGTTCGGTTCGTTTACAGACCTAGCTAACCCTGTGTTAAAATATGCCCGGGTGATTCAAGATATCTACTACGATGAAGAGTGTCAAACGTCTCAAGCACCCATGAATCTCACTGTTCTTGTTTCACAAAGTCCAACCACGAGAATTCAAAACATAGTTTCTTGATCTGCATTAATGCCTATCGTTACTAGAAAAATAAAATGAAACATATGGAGGCAGTAAACACCGAGGAATTATCGAACGACAACAGAAAATCCAAAAAGGTAGAAACAAATTTTATAAACGAGGGAAAGCAGAAAATCCAAAAAAAAAACAATAATAAATTTTATAAATATTTGTTGTTGATCCATTGGTAAATTTACCATCTTTGTCCGACCATGATACCTGTCGGTAATCCATTGGTGATGTTTTCAATCGGTGTTCCCTTAATATAATTCTATGGTAATCTACCCACACCATTTTTCCCATCAGACTATCACTAACGGATTACAAATGGCTACCAGTTTCATCAAGGAATTTTCGACGGAATTATGTCCCTATAAAGCCTTATGTTTTTTTTAGCCTCGGGACAAATCGAGAGTGAGTAAAATACGGGAGTTGTGATACATTATCGAAGGGAAACTCTGGTTGACAGATGTCACAAAATGGCTGGATGCAAGATGTACAAATGGAAAATAGTAGGGCAACATTAATTGAAAATTATGGCTCTTGATTCTTGAAGGTCCAATGATGCATTGTACATAACAAAAAAGGAAAACAGTTGTCTAGTTTGACTGGTTAATTATTCATTTATTCTACATGAAGGGTACGGTATAGTACTTCTCCCGTGCAGTAAATGGTTGTTGAACACTTGCATATTCCATGCTTTCGTAACCGGATCCCTGTCATTTCACTTGTCGGACTAAGGCCATCCAGCAGCCTTTCACGCCTAACAGCGTAGTCCTAGTTGGCACCCCACTCACACGTGAAACACCATTCCTTTCAACCGTGAGCCACGACACTGAGGCACTACCGTGCGTGAGTGCACTGACGTACAAAACAAATTGAAGTGGGTTTTTTAATATTATTTTATTGGTGGAGTGAAGAGTGGTGGAAATGAAAACTTTAAAAGTGAGTCGGGGTAACGACGGTCTATGTAGAGCGGTGGAAATGAAAGATAGTATTTTTAATACTATTTTATTATACACTAGTTTATGTAGAAAGTTGCTTTTATTACTTTTTTTACAAGTGACCTATAAAAAAGTAAATGTTAGGGTAACGACGGTCTACACCGTTACATCGTGTTCTATGGTTATCTTTTCTATCAAAAGACATCACGTATTGGATTTATTCATTCACATATAGTTTTTAAACATAGAACTCCATTCAAGCGCCGGAAAGTTATCCATTACAATACATAATCTTGTCCGAATGAATTAGAACATTGTCATAAACAATCCAAACTTTAAAACATAACATAATAGAATGTCAGATCTTCAAATCGGGCAACTCTTCTCTACAAGCCAAGCATTCCCCAGCTACCTTCCAACATACACTTAACTTGATGTGAATACTAAAAATCAGCTAACATTGAGTGAGTTCTAGCTTTACATAAAACATTAACTTCATACATACATAGGGAGTTTCGCCAAAACATAAACTTTCATATTTTAAAACAAAACGCAGGTAAACATGGTAAAACATAACATGTCATAAGTCATCCAAATCTAGAACATGTGAAATGACAAGTAAACCTAATCCTAAAATGTGGATGCAATGCAGTATTCACTTTTTATATATTTATACAACACACTTACCATTTCTTACCAAATTTTGTAATTTGTAGCCATTTGACAACATTCTCACCATTTTTAACCATTTAATGCAACATAATACAACTTTATTACAATTTCATGAAACACATTGCATAATTTGGTAAGAAATGGCAAGTTTGTTGCATTAAAGGGTTAAAAATGAATTGTTCAAGCATTTTCTTGTAGTGTGTAAGTAGGTCACCCAACCATTCAACTCTTTTTTATTAAGGTCACTCGACTATTGAAACTACTTTATAGGTCATCATATTTATGGTATGTCATGGATATTGATAAATTTTTCGAGAAGCTTTTTCCTAGTTTCACATTTTTAAGCATGGATTCGGATAATTCCACTTGTTTTTACACAAATTCTTTCAATTCTTCTTAGTCAAGATCTTAAAGCCTGAAAGCAAAGATTCCATAGTAAAACTGAAACACACCACTTTTAAAAACAAAACTTTAACGCGCGGAAGTCTTAAACCGAGAATTTTTTTTTTCCTGTCGCGTACCGCGACTCATACATGCCACCCCCGTCGCGGACCGCGAGGGGACCTTTTTCACAGAAAGTTTCAGTTTTTCTGCAGGTTTCAGCACTTAACCAAATATCCAACATTTTTCAAACCTTCAAGACATTAAAATTCCCAACACTTGGGTTTTAACCAAAAACACATCAACAACAAGTAAATACACTAAAACATCAATTGTGTATCAAATTTACATCCATCTACGAGGGTTTTCCCAAAAATCCCCAAAATACCAAAATGCATACGAGAACCCTTCACGCCTTGGACTTGACTTGGACTACTTCGGAGCCTTTCCTACAACCATATAAACATATCACCATTAGTAATGAGATAAACATAACCAACAAGTATTTACAACTTGTTGTCACCCTTTTCACCCATTTGACCTGTTAACACCCATTTGACCCGTTAACACCCATTTGGTCAATTAAGGATTTCATACACTTGTATATCACCTACAAGTTACTTTCATCAATTCATTATCACTTTTCCATTTCCATTTTGGCACGTAGGCCATAACTTCATATCCCAAAGGATACGAGATCATAACTCCATAACTATTCTATCCATTATGGTACTTAGACCATAACTCCATATCCATTCTATCCATTATGGTTCATAGACCATAACTCCATATCAACATATCCATTATAGTATAATTACTATAACTACATTCCTTCAATTATGCATACAATTTCATGCTCATTCATACCACATAACAAATTATGCAACTTTACACATTATACATACAACCTTGCATAAAACTCATTTATCCCCGTTTCATTTATGATCAACACATGATCCATTTCCATTATAGCTTAACACTATAACTACATTCATTCATTGTACATACTAAATCATTCACAATTTATCATATCACAAGTATGTACACAATCACATAACACATAATTCACAAAATTCATCATTTATCATCATTACTAAGTAAGTGCGTAGGCACTTACCTTTCGGGTTAGAAGATCCCGCACCGCTCTCAAGCTTTGCAATTTGATTACCTAAACACATTCGCCTAGTTTAGTAATCTAACATATACCAAAATTTCATTACATTTGAGTTCACAACTCAATTTCCCAATTCCAACCCAAATTGACCCGTTTGGGTTATCCTCATAACCAAACACTCTCTTTCACCACAAACTCACCTACTTGAGTTTCATTAACTTAATCTTAACACTAATTCTTCTTTCAAAAATTATTATTAAGTTAATTTGGTGTTTTTTCTAGTGTCTAACATCTTAAAAACACTTAATCTTCATTAATTCACCATTCTAACATTATGACCCAAACACCCCCAATTTTCACCATATGAACCCTAACTTCTCATAATCAAAATCAAAGGGTTCTAGGATGTTAATCATCATTCTTTAACTTTAGTTTAGCTAGATTATCAATAATCTAACACTAATTCATCACATGCATACTCGATTTTCGAATTTCTTCAAAACCCACCAAATATCACATTCAAAGTGAAATAAAAGGAAAGAAATCACTTACTTGATGTTAGGAGAGTGATGTGCAAGCCAAAACCCCCCACAAATCAAGCTCTAAATGCACGATTTGAGCTTCAATTGAGATTTCTCCTTTTTCTTCTCTTGAACATAAACGACCTCAACAACACAAATGAGGTTTATTTTGACTTTTGCTAGTCAATATGGCAGATTTTGCCATTTACACATTTGGCCCCTTAACTTCCATTTCACTCATTTCATTCTATAGTTAGTTAAAACTAACATAACTTCATTATTAACTTGAAACCTACTTATTTCAACTTATTTCATAAATATTATTTTCACCATAATATTTATTAAAATGCTTTATTTATCTGAAAACGAAACCCGGATTTTGGTTCGTTACAAATCACCTCCCCTTATTTGGGTTTCGTCCCCGAAACCTGACTTCACATAAAAGGTTCGGATAATGTTTAAGCATTTCTTCCTCGGTTTCCCAAGTCATTTCCGCTCCCTTTCTATGTTTCCACCTCACCAAAACTTGGCTAATCTCTTTATTGCGCAAACGCTTCACTTTTCTATCCAAGATTGCCACCGGTTCTTCAACATAATTCAACTTTTCATCCAATTCGATATCGTCCAAAGGGACAAAAGTAGATTCATCCGCCAAACACTTCCGCAAATGAGACACATGAAATGTGTTATGAAGTCTACTTAGTCCCTCCGGTAGCTCCAAACGATAAGCTACCGTACCCACCTTTGCTATCACCTTAAATGGCCCGATGAAACGAGGACTTAACTTCCCCCGTTTCCTAAACCGTATCACCCCTTTCCAAGGAGAGACTTTCAAAAGCACAAAGTCTCCCACTTGAAACTCAATCGCTCGCTTCCTATTATCCGCATAAGACTTTTGGCGATCTTGAGCCGCCTTCAAGCGTGCTCTAATTTGGTCAATACTATCATTAGTTTCCTTGACCACTTCGACACTACCAAGCTCCCGTTGACCAATCTCACCCCAACACACGGGTGTTCGACACTTTCTCCCATACAATGCCTCAAAAGGCGGCATACCAATACTAGAATGGTAACTATTGTTGTAAGAGAATTCCGCCAACGGTAAATAGTCGTCCCAACTACCTCCAAAATCCAAGGCACACGCTCGCAACATATCCTCGAGCGTTTGAATCGTACGCTCGCTTTGCCCATCCGTTTGTGGATGATAAGCGGTGCTGAGGTTCAACCTTGCCCCCATATCCTCATGGAATTTCTTCCAAAAACGAGAAGTGAATCTCGTATCACGATCCGATATAATCGATACTAGCACACCATGACGTGACACAATTTCCTTCACATACATTTCCGCCAATCTATCCGAAGAATATGTTTCCTTTATAGGAAGGAAATGTGCACTCTTCGTCAACCGATCCACTACTACCCATATCGCATCATAACCCTTTCGAGTTTTTGGTAGTTTAGTGATCAAATCCATGGTTATATTTTCCCATTTCCAAAGCGGTATTTCAAGCGGTTGAAGCTTTCCATACGGCTTTTGATGCTCCGCCTTAACCCTTAAGCATGTGAGACACTTCTCCACATACTTAACAATATCACGCCTCATACCCGACCACCAAAAATGACACCTCAAATCATAAAACATCTTCGTGGCCCCCGGATGGATAGAATATTTGGATTTATGTGCCTCGTCAAGAATAGTTGTCAAGACACTTGACAACCTAGGTATCCAAATTCTATCAAAGCATGTCTTCAAACCCATGTTATTTTCACCACGCTTATCAACATAAGAAATCATCCGTTCCTTCTTCAAGTCACCACCAAGTGCTAACACTTGGGCCTCCCGGATTTCATCAATAAGAGATGATGAAATTGTCATCTTAAATGACTTCACCTTGATAGGTGAATGATTTGACTTCCTACTAAGCGCATCCGCCACAACATTCGCTTTACCCGGATGATAAAGTATCTCACAATCATAATCCTTAACCAATTCAAGCCACCGTCTTTGCCTCATATTGAGGTCCTTTTGGTCAAAGAAATATTTGAGACTTTTGTGATCCGTGTAGATCGTACACTTAGCACCATACAAATAATGCCTCCAAATCTTGAGCGCGAAAACCACGGCTGCAAGCTCTAAATCATGGGTTGGGTAATTCACCTCGTGAGTCTTTAATTGTCTAGATGCATAGGCAATCACTTTCCCCCTTTGCATCAAAACACACCCTAACCCCGAATGTGAGGCATCCGAATAAACAACAAAATCCTCGGTCCCGTCCGGCAAGGATAAAACAGGCGCCTTAGTCAACTTTTCTTTCAAGAGTTGAAAGGCAGATTCTTGCTCGGGACTCCAAACAAACTTTGTCTCCTTACGAGTCAACTTCGTCATCGGCAAAGCAATCCGAGAGAAGTTTTCGATGAACCTCCGATAATAACCCGCTAACCCCAAGAAACTTCTAATCTCCGAAGGCGTCTTCGGTGATGACCATTCTTTAACAGCTATAATCTTGGATGGATCAACGGTAATTCCTCTTTCATTAATCACATGACCCAAGAATTGGATCTCGCGCAACCAAAATGCGCACTTGGAGAATTTAGCATAAAGCTTCTTCTTTTGCAAGACTTCAAGAATCTCACGCAAATGACAAGCGTGATCACCCTTGCTCCTTGAATAGATGAGAAGATCGTCAATAAACACAATGACCGAACGATCAAGGAACGGTCTACACACCCGGTTCATGAGATCCATGAAAAACGCAGGTGCGTTGGTCAAACCGAAAGGCATAACCGTAAACTCATAGTGACCGTAACGAGTGCGAAAAGCTGTCTTATGAACATCCTCTTCCTTCACTTTCAACTGATGATACCCGGACTTCAATTCAATCTTAGAAAACCATGACGCCCCTTGCAATTGGTCGAAAAGATCGTCAATCCTAGGCAATGGGTACCTATTCTTCACGGTCAACTTGTTCAACTCCCGGTAATCCATACACATCCTCATGCTCCCATCCTTCTTTTTGACGAAGAGAACGGGCGCACCCCAAGGTGAAACACTTGGGCGTATAAAACCCTTGTCAAGAAATTCTTGTAATTGCTCCATGAGTTCTTTCATTTCTGGCGGTGCCAATCTATAAGGCGCTTTAGCTACCGGCTTAGCACCCGGTATCAAATCAATTCCAAACTCTATCTCCCTATCCGGCGGAATCCCCGGTAACTCGTCAGGAAACACATCTACGAATTGGTTCACGACCGGTACATCGTGAATCTCCTTTACTCTTTCATTCACATCCGCGACACAAGCCATGTACGCCTTGCACCCACGCGCCATGTACTTGGTCGCCTTCACATAAGTGCACAACCTTACTTTACCCTTTTTATCACCTTCTATGTAGATGGACTCTCCCGACGGGGAAACAAGTTGGATCGCCTTCGGTCCACATAAAATACTCGCCTTATTCTTTGACAACCAATCCATCCCCACGATAACATCAAAATCTCCCATAGCCAAAGGAATCAAATCAATAAAGAAAGTTTCACCCCCCGCTCTCAACTTACAATCTCTAAAAATGTCAAAGACAAGGAAACTCTTATCATTAGCCGCTTCGATTTCTAAGGGTTCATCTAACTTGCTACTTACAAAAGAAGAATGCTTAACAAATTTCAAAGACACAAACGAACGACTAGCCCCCGAATCAAATAGAACTAGTGCAGGTAATGAGTTAATCTTGAATGTACCTGACACCACCTCCGAGTTGTTCTTTGCTTCCTCCGCAGATATGTGGAAAGCTCTACCCTTAGGCCTGGGTATCTCAACTTTTCTCTCGCTTCCACCTTGCTTCAAATCCGGGCAATCATCCCTAAGGTGTCTTGGCTTGTAACAATTATAACATATACGAATCTGGCTTGGACACTGATTTGCCATATGCCCCGGCTTCCCACACTTGTAACAATTCGACGTTCCCTTCTTACAATCCCCATAGTGCTCCTTCCCACAAACTTTGCATCCTCGAGAAGAGAACTTGGAAAAAGGCTTCTTACTAGGGCTCCCGCCCTTTATCTTGCTCACCACTTGATCCACAATTTCCCTTTTCCTCTTCTCTCCTCTAGCTTCTTGCCTCCTCAACTCCACTTCCCTTTCCCGACACCTGTTTATCAAATCCACAAGCGTGGTGAAAGAAGATGGAGATATGCTATCTCTGAATTCCACAGTCAACATAGCATAAAATCTGTCAATCTTCGCCTTCTCGGTCGACACCACGTCTGGACAGAACTTGGCGCGATCAAAGAAAGCTCCAGCCAATTCATCTATTGACTCATTCTTTTGCCTCATGAGGAGAAACTCCTCAGTCATTCTATCAACTGCGGCTTGCGGGCAATGATACTTCAGAAAATCCGCCTTAAACTCCTCCCAAGACATGGAGGTCACACCCAAAACACCCCTCTCCTTGCGGAGATTCAACAACCACTCCTTTGCCCTTCCAGTCAACAAAGGCACACTGAACATCACCCTATCCTCGGGCTTACATTTAGTAGTCTCAAAATTTGACTCCATATCCACAACCCACCTGTGGCTCAGAATCGGGTCCACTTGCCCGTCATATTCCTTGGGCTTAATTACCATAAACTCTTTTAGGGTACAACCCTGTGGCACCCTTTCCTTCTCCTTTAACACGTCTTCGAGGGTAAGCTTGATAGCCCCTCTCATTTCTTCCATTAACAAGGTTGTGGCTTGCTCGAAGGCCTTAGCCACTTCCTCTTTTATCATATCTTGGATTCTTGGATCCAATGATTCATTACTTGCATCTTCTGCCATCTCTAAACTGAGAAAATGAACCACAAACACCTTAATACCCTTTCACTTTCAATACCCTAGGTATCCATTACACATTCACTATTATATGTATTAAGTATATATTTATCTACCTATATACATACATACATATATAACCACCTTCACCTAATCCTTGCAAATGTTCATTGTTATATGGTTATCATAAAGTCCCTTGCACATTTCGTCTTATTAAACATATTGACCAGACATATTTAATAATACGCCATGCCCAATTGTAATTACTATCTCCATATAACAGGTCACAAAACAAGTTTCGGCACACATAACACCTTAACAACATTCATCATACATATATACATATATACATACACCATATATATATATTATCATTTTATCAAATCATTACTAACCTTTCATTTCCGCAAGCTCCGAGTCTTAGTCAAGTCCTTCTTGGATTCTCGTATCATTCCTCCATATCAAGAGCATCCGGTTTGAGTTTAGTGTCTCGCACACCAAATCCCTCAAACCATTGCTCTGATACCAAGTTGAAACACACCACTTTTAAAAACAAAACTTTAACGCGCGGAAGTCTTAAACCCAGAAATTTTTTTTTTTCCTGTCGCGTACCGCGACTCATACATGCCACCCCCGTCGCGGACCGCGAGGGGACCTTTTTCACAGAAAGTTTTAGTTTTTCTGCAGGTTTCAGCACTTAACCAAATATCCAACATTTTTCAAACCTTCAAGACATTAAAATTCCCAACACTTGGGTTTTGACCAAAAACACATCAACAACAAGTAAATACACTAAAACATCAATTGTGTATCAAATTTACATCCATCTACGAGGGTTTTCCCAAAAATCCCCAAAATACCAAAATGCATACGAGAACCCTTCACGCCTTGGACTTGACTTGGACTACTTCGGAGCCTTTCCTACAACCATATAAACATATCACCATTAGTAATGAGATAAACATAACCAACAAGTATTTACAACTTGTTGTCACCCTTTTCACCCATTTGACCCGTTAACACCCATTTGACCCGTTAACACCCATTTGGTCAATTAAGGATTTCATACACTTGTATATCACCTACAAGTTACTTTCATCAATTCATTATCACTTTTCCATTTCCATTTTGGCACGTAGGCCATAACTTCATATCCCAAAGGATACGAGATCGTAACTCCATAACTATTCTATCCATTATGGTACTTAGACCATAACTCCATATCCATTCTATCCATTATGGTTCATAGACCATAACTCCATATCAACATATCCATTATAGTATAATTACTATAACTACATTCCTTCAATTATGCATACAATTTCATGCTCATTCATACCACATAACAAATTATGCAACTTTACACATTATACATACAACCTTGCATAAAACTCATTTATCCCCGTTTCATTTATGATCAACACATGATCCATTTCCATTATAGCTTAACACTATAACTACATTCATTCATTGTACATACTAAATCATTCACAATTTATCATATCACAAGTATGTACACAATCACATAACACATAATTCACAAAATTCATCATTTATCATCATTACTAAGTAAGTGCGTAGGCACTTACCTTTCGGGTTAGAAGATCCCGCACCGCTCTCAAGCTTTGCAATTTGATTACCTAAACACATTCGCCTAGTTTAGTAATCTAACATATACCAAAATTTCATTACATTTGAGTTCACAACTCAATTTCCCAATTCCAACCCAAATTGACCCGTTTGGGTTATCCTCATAACCAAACACTCTCTTTCACCACAAACTCACCTACTTGAGTTTCATTAACTTAATCTTAACACTAATTCTTCTTTCAAAAATTATTATTAAGTTAATTTGGTGTTTTTTCTAGTGTCTAACATCTTAAAAACACTTAATCTTCATTAATTCACCATTCTAACATTATGACCCAAACACCCCCAATTTTCACCATATGAACCCTAACTTCTCATAATCAAAATCAAAGGGTTCTAGGATGTTAATCATCATTCTTTAACTTTAGTTTAGCTAGATTATCAATAATCTAACACTAATTCATCACATGCATACTCGATTTTCGGATTTCTTCAAAACCCATCAAATATCACATTCAAAGTGAAATCAAAGGAAAGAAATCACTTACTTGATGTTAGGAGAGTGATGTGCAAGCCAAAACCCCCACAAATCAAGCTCTAAATGCACGATTTGAGCTTCAATTGAGATTTCTCTTTTTTCTTCTCTTGAACATAAACGACCTCAACAACACAAATGAGGTTTATTTTGACTTTTGCTAGTCAATATGACAGATTTTGCCATTTACACATTTAGCCCCTTAACTTCCATTTCACTCATTTCATTCTATAGTTAGTTAAAACTAACATAACTTCATTATTAACTTGAAACCTACTTATTTCAACTTATTTCATAAATATTTTCACCATAATATTTATTAAAATGCTTTATTTATCTGAAAACGAAACCCGGATTTTGGTTCGTTACAAAAACATAGTGATTCCTGGATCTTAAATTTATTTAGTTAATGATATAATAACTATTCATAATTGATTTCATAAGGTAAAGCACGAATAATCAGAGCTTCTCACGGTAAGAATCTGTCCAAATATACTATTTTGGTTCAAAATGTGTTTTATGGGTAAAAACTAGGGTTTGATCTTGAAACTCGGATTTTTTACGCATGAAATGACATAAAAAGTATAAATCTAGCTTCATGAAGATTAAACAAACGGTTTGGACGAAAAAGTTACAATCTTGGACCAAAGTGGCGATTGTTTGACTTGATGTTCTTGAGGTGACACTAGTGTTCCTCCGGTGACACTAGTCGCAGCATTAGTTAGGAAGATGATCTGGGAGGCGACACTAGCCTAGACGACGGTAAACTCATAACACAAGTTATGGCGATACTATAAGCAACACTAGCCACAATTGATAGTTTCCGCGTGTTGATTTTCATGTAGATAGTAGCTGATCGTTTGAGAAAGTTACAGCAAATCAAGTGAGTTCTAGATACCCCCTTTTTTATGAAGTTTACAATGTTTTGAAGTTGATGCGTATATGAAATGAATGTGAAGTTTATGAAGTGGCTTGCCAATAAAGTAATTATATGTTTATGAATGAAATAATATTTTAAACAAACGTACAAATGCTTTAACCATGAAGTTTAGAAATTTATTTCTAAAGAAAGATGTGCATGTTATGAAAGTTATGTAATTTACTCCTGGTGAGAATTAATAATATTCAAGAAAATTAAAAAAAAAATTAAAGAAAAATAACAGGGACATAGCACTTAGCAGCCAGTAATCACGACATTTGCCGATTACAAAAAACACAAATCAGCAGAGTCGAGTAGTCAAATCTTACAAGTACAATGATTAGGGATATGCCAAATACAAGTATTCAGGTGTGTTACATAGTGTCCCTTTCCCAAGAGGTTGTGGGTTCTAGTCCTGTCGTGGACAAGGAATGTTAGATTATGAGTAGATTTAGAATGTGTGAGTTTGACATTAAAAAAAGGAAACAAGTAATTCAAGCAAACAGAACCATTACATTACAAGATCTTTAAGTTGCTATGAATATCTTGATTAGGAATTCTGAAACAAAAATGCTAACAATGTTTAATTAATAGAATCTAGTAACACAAGAATTGATCTTATAATAATTAAAATTCCAAGACAAACTTTCTTTAGTACTGTGCAATTAGAGATGAACATGGATCCAAGTCTATGCAATGGGTCTTCTAGTAATTTAACCAAGCCTAGCACAATTTTAGGCAAAGGAGGTAGGCTTCCTTGTTATATGAACATGGTATTAGGGAAAGATTTTAACTACAAAAGTGGCTCCAGATGGGCCCCCAACTTGAGCAGAAGAAAGAATTAGAAAATAATTATTGATTAAAGCTCAAAAGTTGAGCAATTTTACATAGTAACTTATCTCAAAATCAGCCTTTTCAGTCTTCATGTCCATACTCGGGTTATATGTAATTGTACACGCTACTCGCTTAAACTGTATAGCCCACCTGACAGATATAAGACGAGGTGAAAATCTATTTCTATAAAAGAAAAAGATAGCTTGAGGGAAGATGTAGAAGTAGGCAAAATAGGTGATTCTGGTAGCGGGCAAAATGGGTCATGTGTTGGGTCGATTCAGTTTGACACTTCGCTTTTTAATTTTCTTTTTAGTTACATAACGGGTTGGGTCGTGCCGAATGGGTCAGATATCTTACCCATTTGGACCCTTTAATTTCATGAATTGCCTTAACTAGCAAGCATTGTAACCCATAAAGCAGTTTCATATGACCCAACAAACGGGCTATATGGGCTATGTTTAAAATGCGCCTGGGTTGGTATTGCGAGGTCTAGGTAAAAAGAAAAGAAATGGATGAGGTACCTTAAGGTCTTTTGCCTTCCATTGCCTCTCTTTTCTCATGGCAGCTTAAGCAAAGAAAAGGACCATCCCAAGGATTTGGTTTCACCGAATTACCGGATCCTGCAAGTATTGAAATACCCTCCCCAGGTTTCATGTCCTTTTGGCACACGGCACAAGTGAACAATTTGAACAAGTTACTCAACGGGTACTTGGTATGTAACCTGCAACCAAATCATACATATCAGCTGCTAAAAATACTAAACCCGACTCATGGGTCAAATTTGACCAGTTAACAAACGGATAACAATCTGGCCCGTGACCGAACAGATTAAGAATCACAAGGTGTTCAATATCACAAACCTTTCTGAAAGCAAAGCTGATCCTTCCTCTATTAGCTCTTCCACCACATCTGGTTGAAGATACCCTGCATCAACCTGAGGGGGTGACCCTGAACTCTTTCTCCTAAACATGGACTTTAATACCCCTTTACCAGTCTTCTTTGCATGTGGGACATTAGAGTTTGTCTTTTCTGGAGGAAGAATATCAACGACAATGCAGGTTGTATCATCCCTTAATCCTTTAAATTGTACAGCTTGCTATTTACAGAAATAAAATAAGGTAAAACAGATGTTTAGGGGAGGCCAAACATTAAGTAACAATATGTGTATCCATACTTTAACAATTTGTGCAGCTGCTGTATCTGGTGGCAATCCACGACAACAAACTAGAGCTGCTTCTGCAGACATGGCATCCCATACACCATCGCTTGCAATAATCATCCTTCCACCGGCAGAGGACAGCTGGCAGGTTACAAATTACAAAATATAATAATATTAGTCGTCGTAAAATTTATCCAAAATATTACCCTTAACCAAATATAGCATCATAGTAGTGCAATATCATGAACTGACCTTCACTTGTTTTACATAAGGAACAGGAACAATGAACTCTCCAACATCCACATCTCCAATGGATCGTGAGAGGCACAAGCCACCAGGCCAACATCTCAAAGGACCAATCTACCAAAAAAATATGTCCCAGTAATAAGCAACAATTCTATCCATATATGCACATGAAAATGAAGTTAACACATGTTACACTATTCTCCATTATAACTTTCTTTCAGGAATCCAATTTCTGTATGAATATGTTGGCTTAGAATATTTTTGATACAGTGTCTGGTGTACCATATGCAAAAGTTAATGTGATCACAAAAATCACAATGACGATGTAGTTTGATTTTTAGATTATACTTAATATTTAATATTAATAAATATAGTAATTTAAAGAGAATCTCAAAAAAGGAGCATGGGGAAGATGACATACTTGTGTGCCACCACCAGCATTAAGCCGACCAACCTCACCGCCACTTGCAGTGACACGCTCCCTCCTACCAAATAAAGAAACAATAAGTCAATAATTGCAGTTTAACAATCCAAATATATTACAAGCTTAAATATTGAATAATTGATTCATTAGAAATGAATCATAAAGAGATTTGTTAGCATACTCTTCTTCACTGCAATCAAGCCTGTGATCCACTGATAGATAATATAAGCCACCATCTGCAGACTCAAGTATGCAGCGGGAATCACCAACAGAAGCTACAGTTATAACTGATCCTTCAATAATTACAAAGGTGACAGTCGTTCCGGATGATTGAACTGAGACATAACAATGCGTAAGTACCAAGTGTACATTCACTTGCACTGTATATATTATTCACTGATGTACATTCACGTGTACTGTAACTGTTCTATCATTTTATAAAGACTGGGAGGAGAAAGAAATAGGCTTATCACGATAAGCTCTAAGAGGCAAGTTATCAACCAAATCCATGTGATGCTCAACCATGTTGCTCATAAACATTCACATCATGGTGCTCTTGAGTCCCATGATTCGCAAAGTGTGGTACAATGCCTTTAAATGAGAATTTCTACAATATATTTGGCAACCTTTTGTTGTTACTTCTTTGTCAAATAATCTGTCATATTGGTTTATCAATACAACAACTTTATCAAAAGAGTTATTAACTTCCATGTATATGAATTTTTCAATTTGGCAATTTTCACTCATTTTTTCTATATCCCACTTATGTTACAAGACATCAAAAATGACACTTGAGGTTATGTATCATAATGCACATTTATGATCCAGGACGAAGGGATCAATCATTCAAAATATGAAAGTGAAAAAGGAGGTAAACAAGGATTTGATTGTTGATACATGGATGTGTGAGTCTACAATCATCACGGAAAGAGTGTTACAACTGTATGCATAACAAGTGTCTGCTTTTTGCATGTACATAGCTTAACAAGGAAGTTGGAGGCCTAATTTTTTAAGTAGGGATCAAAACATCAATATGAAACTGCGTAGGAATTTAATTCTATTATCCCTAAAAATACATGCCAAAAAAGTTATGGGTGTCATTAATATCCCGCACGAACACATTGTAAAAAGTAATTACCCCCAAGGTTACTAAAATTCCATATAGGACAAATGAAACTTGTCTCAAAAAGTGAAAAGGTCATCTCCTATATATAACATGCAACCCAAGTCCCAGTAAGGTAACCATACTATATTCATTCAGATAGCTATCGACTCTACGCAAAACAAAATTTCCTGTTTAGAACCGATGTGACCCTATTTTGTAAAGTTCAAAATCTTTATAGGCATCACCACAATGGCATCAGGGGGCATCCTGCTTATACTGATTTGTCAAGAATCCTAGAGAGAGAAATACCTTGTTCTTGGAAATCTTTATCGGTTTTCACAAATCCCGCCACCAAAGCCCTGGGCAACACTGTGACCCATTCATCTCGGTTAAGGTCTTTAGGAATAGCTCCCAAGACATTGTTTAGAAGGTTCTCTTTAGCATATATTGCTGCTGCAGACCCATTATGACCGTCAAATATCTGCAAAGTAAAGCCTGGTAAGAGAACAGAACTGAAGAGCACTGGCACAAAAATTCACCATCTTGTGTGCCTACTTGACCGAAACCCTAAGCCGGTTATCCATCTCTTTTGTCTTCCCAACTTAAAAGAAAAATTCAACATATTTTGCAAAAGCAACTATACAGATAAGTAGGTAATCTAACTAGATAAGAGTGCATAAACTAATTCCCCCTTAAATTCACTATTAAAGGCACCATGCTGTTACAGATACTCAAAAACTGAAAGCCATAAATAGTTAAGATAAAATACCCCAAAAACAGAATACGTAGTCACACCGTCCCCTAAGACTCGCTGACATTCTGTTTTAATCAACGTGAGATCCTCCCCTTTCTTAGACTGGCTAGATTGACCACTAGTAATCTCCGGTCTCTCAGTCTTCTCACTCGCCAATTCACGCTTCAACAACACAGATAACGGGATCGTGTGATGCTCACCCTTAACTGCGGACATTTCTACAAACCTCCAAATTTATTCCTTTCAATTCTGCCTTAATAACAAAACTGAAGTTCTTCCAGATCCACCTCCACATGCTCCATCATAACAGATTCAATAAAGTCCTAAAACAACACATACATGATAATCAAGCATCAGTACATGAAATTAAAAACAAATTATCCTTTTCAGTGATCCGAACTTGAATAAAGCAGAAATACGCGTAAAAACCCTAGACCGGAGACCAATGCGGATGATCTAGAACTAAACTCGAGCTAAACAGATGGATTTGACACTCAAATGCAAAAGAAACCCTAGAAAAACACAGTAATGTGATGAAATAGAACGCGTACTTACAGAGATTCGTTGACAATTGCAAATCGCTAGCAGCAACTCCAATTAATTGATTCGATATTGCAGATATAGAAAGGGGAAAGTAAAATGAATGATGTTGAAGGAGGATTGGATTCGTTATGGTACAAAAATCCGGCGAGAGAAAGGCGGAAAGATGAGTTGAGTTATTCGTTTTTTCATCATGTGCGACCGTACAAAACGCGCACCACTTTCTGCTTCAAAAAGCCGACTTCAGTATGACCTGTAACTCCTCCTTCGTGAGTTGTTTCAACATGTTAATATTTTAATTCGGAATTAGTTTTTAAGTTCAAGCCTGAATACTTTTGAATACATCAGGGTCATTGTAATTTCAATAACTATGCTAAGAGGGTGTTTGGGAGAGTGGTAGGAAAGTGCTTATTGACTTATTGGCTTTTTTAAAAAGTCGATAAGTCAAAAAAATTAGCAATTTTTTTTTTGAAAAAGTCAGTAAGTCAATAAGCCATTCTCAAAAGCCAAGAAATCCTGGCTTTTGAAAATGACTTATTGACTTATTAGCTTTTTAAAAAGCCAATAAGTCAATAAGCACTTTCCAAAAGCACTCCCAAACACCCCCTAAATTTGATGATAATTTGTAATGAAAAAGATACGACTGTTACTGGTTAAATTACATGTATGGATTATTATCAACTAATAAGTTATAATTTAGATTATTAAAATGTCATTAATTTGCTTTATTCTAATCACTTTTAGATGGTAGAAACAAGTTTCCTGCTTCACCTGTCAACATATAATAATTCTATACGCTATATCCGTTGCAAAAAATGAAGGAAAAAACTCATCCATCATATATAGAAGACGTCTTGCGACAAGTTTAAGACGGTTTTCATCGTCACAAATAGTCATTAGTGGTTTTTAGTGTGAGTAACCTCTAAATTATCTAAAAAGGAGTTTTATGATGTTCAAATTTTCTTTTAGTTATACCTAAAATTAGAAATCATGAAAAAACACTACACAAAATATTAGTAAAAAGGAATTTAGGGTTGGATATTATTAGAAAAAAGACGATAAAACACCACAAGACAGTATATTTATAAAATTTTCATCTGAATTATATGATAGTTTTGTAAGAATATAAAATATTTGTATCATATTATAACTATCCAAAAGAATTTGCATCTCCTCATAAAGATATAATCATTTTTTTTAAATTATATAAATAAATTTTCTGAATGGGTTGTTTCCTGTAATACTTTAATTAGTTGCATGGAGATATTAATTATATAAATAAATTGATAAAAGTGTTTATAATGTTATTTAGACGACGACAAGTGGTTGTGCGACCTTTAGTTGCATGTGGTAATTAAGTAGGGATTATGTGGGGTCCGACCGAGTGAATGAAGGTGAAGCCGACTTGAGTCGACCCAGAAAATTTTGAAGCTTTGGAAGGTTGTAGCTTAACTTTTAATAGAATTAGGCATCCAACTCATGAACACGTTTTCGAGAGAGACACATGTTGGTTCACTTTTACTTATTTATGTCTTTAACTATAAGATAAATTATAAGATTGGATCATGGTGGAACTACATATATGATATACACATATAGTATTAAAAAGATTTAGTTGTATAACATCTAGATTTTATTTCTTATGTGTTATTTACATTAAAGTATTATTATTAATACAATAAAGATAATTAGAAAGAAAACATAATTAAAGCTAGACTATCTCATTAACTACAAAATAGACTTTCACCAATAAACAAATCCATTGAAAATCTGTCGGTGAAAGGGGATTTATCGATGAACCTAATTATTATATTCTATCTAATATTCCTCCAGAATCGACGGGAGGGAAATGGATACTCTGGAGCGAAAAGCAATGAATATATTATTATAAGAACATACAATCTCGAAGAAAATAAGAAATCGCATAAAACATAACTGGTAAGAAAACTCTATGGTTGGAAACGGGTGGCGACAGATATAAGGCCATAGTGGCGGTGACAAATGGATGAAAGTAGGGCTATGGTGACAGGAACTACAATTGTGGCAGCATGGAATCGACTGTGAGAGAACCAAATAAAGCCTAATGTGTATATATGTACAAGCGTCCCCAAGGTGAGACAAGAGGGAGAAGAAGGGAAATAAAGGTGTCACATTATGTAGATGAGAGGGAGAAGAAAGAGGACGGTGGGGGAATAAGGTGGCAACCAACCAAGATATGGTGATGTGAAAGACGTATAGGATGGAGAGAAACGAAGAGAACAAGAACCATACATTATGAATGATGAAAATGTATTGTAAGGCCCTAAACTCCGGGAGGCCTCACTTGTTGAATTTACTTAAAAAACATAGTCATCAAACACTTAATTTAATTAAAACATTCAAAAATGGCATGAGCGGACATCATTCAATTACATAAACGACGGAAGTCTTAAAATTTTTGGATATTGTCTTAACACTTAAACATAAAATAAGATGTCAGTTTTGAACCGGGTAGCCATCACGCATGAGCCTTTTCCTTCCTCTTACTACCCGAAAAGCATACTAAAAGTCAGCTAAAGTTTATGAGTTATAGTTATTAAAGCAATTAGGCATAAACATCGTTTCATAACTTTTAAAGTATTAATTATATAATCATAGTATACTTATCATTGTATTCATAATGGCCATTTATCACATCATTGGTCATACACATATGGGTGATCACCAAAGTAGCTATATATTCGTCTGTCCTACTGCCGTAGTCCGTATTCAGTTAGTTCTTTTCCATTCATCCGTCTACCGAAGTAGCGTTCATATTCATCATACATCCGTCTACTGAAGTAGCATCCGTATTCATTCGTCCTACCTTCATAGAGTTGTATTTTCTTGTCCTACAGTCGTACTCCGAAATGGCTCGTCAGCCTAAGCAGTCGTTTCCCATTCAAACTATTTATGCAGTCGTGGTTCGTAAAAGGGCCTACATCTAACGTAGTAGCCGTATTTAGTCTACCTTTTTAGACTTTAACATTCTATCTACATAGATAGTCAAATGGTCGTCCGTTTACCGAAGTAACTGTATTCATCATTCGTTTATTGAAGTAACTGTATTCGTTGCCTTTCATCATTGGAGCACATTTATAACATGCAAGCCATATAAGGCATATTGTCAATTGAGCATATCATCATTTGAGAAATTCATTACGTCATGCGTCCTACATTTAAATCATACAACTCATTCATTTCAAGGTTTACTCAAATTATCTTATTCGAACTAGGGTTTTTTGGAATTACATTAAGTACTTAACACCCCTAGTATCTATCTCAAAAAATCTCCCAAATATGCAAACTCTAAGCTATGTACTTACAAGTTTACGATCTATGCTATCAATCAATAACATTTGACCGTTATTTTTTTTCTTTTTTCAGTTTAACTACCAATTTTCCTTAAATCTTCTATAACCAAAAAACATTGCACCAGAAAAGGACTCTAATCGAAGTTCTGTTAATTTTATTCCTTGTTTATTTTAATCACAATTTTTTTTCAAAAAAACAAAACCAGATATATTTCAGGAATCAATGAATCTTAACAAGTCTGGTGGATTTACGCCACATCCACGATTCAGATGGCGATTTGGGAAGAGGTGGAACAAGAAGAGCCTTCCTACACAGCCCAAAAGGCCAGCCCTCACAATGACAAAGCTCCAGAAACATAGACCGCCGTCTTCTCCTAAACATTGGGAACTCAAAACTACTCATGCTGGAACAACGAGAGAGATTTGTTTTTACAGACATATATGCTTCTGCAGTTAATGTAGCACTTGAACACCGAGAAAGATGAGTACAAGGAGAGTAGAACTCATTCATGTCTTCAACATCACTTGCATATGCATGTTGTGTAGTTTTCTTTCTACTGGTGGGTAATTCAGTTGGGGAGAAATTGAAATCGAAATCCCATATGAAACTATCCATTGTAAGAATAATCTTCCTCTTTGACTTTGATTCCTTGTATTTACTTAGAACCGCTGAAACAAAAATCTGAAAAATAGAAACACAAATATATATTGGAAGCGTGTTTATAAATTGTTGAAACCTAGTGAACCCCCAAAATTGAAGCAAATCAGCAAGTTTACCATGTTCGAGTTTCATACGAAATTTAACGGTATTTAGGCCAAATGATGTAATGTGCAAGTTTTTTCAAACATAAAAGACGTTTTCTATAATTTCATGTATACTAAAATTTGGGTAATACTTAAATGACATAATTTGTAATTTGCTCTAATTTTTAAAATATATAGTTGTGTACATGTGGAATATTCATAATTCGCTTTTATTATTTTACAAAATTTATTATAAATTAATGATTTTGTTTTAAGAAAAACTATTCAAACGACTCAAACAAAACAGTCTTGACCAACTTAGACGGTTTGGTTTGATGTTTTTGAAAACCATAGTTAGCTCTTTAGCCTAGAACTTTTATCAAAAACAGACGAAACAGAGCGTAAACACCCCTAATTATAAGTGGCAAATCATGTGTGCGTTGAAAGAGGTCTTTTACGGGTTGGGTTGACCAATAAACAAACGAGTGATTTCATCGTAACAAAGTCGTGACTTTCCGTATAATACATGTAACTTAAGCAAGGCATAAATGAACTAGAAAACATAAATTGAACATGGATAGGTAGAATGGTAGATTACTTCCTGTTCATCATCATAATCAATGACATCATCATCATCTTCTTGTTGTAAGCTTTGAGAAGAAATCTTTCTGCAGAAAGTATGGCAGGTTGCAAGAGCATCCTTGAAGAACTTGCATCTCTTGGAGGGGTTTGAAGGTTCTTGATGATGAAATAAGCTCATGATCATAATGACCAGATATATATCAATATGACAAACATATATGGGGTTAATTGAGGTATGATTTACATATTATATCAGGTATTTATAATACTACATTTAATAGTATCCAAAATTCAAGAGTTACTTTCTTCAATCTTTGGGTTGAAGACAAAGTAATAAGACTTTTAGAAACACTTAAAAAAGATTATCCTTTAATTCATCATATGATCCTTTGAAAACAATACGATGCCAAATCGACAGCAACATGTTGTGTCTGAGTGGGTGTTCAATTCTTGATTTGTGTAGAAATGTGCATTCTACTATGCCTAGTGCTTTGTAGTAGTTTAAGTTTTATCTTCATCCGTAAGTGATGGTTAAAGAAGACCAGCCACCAACTCTGATTGCTACTAAAAGTAAAAAAAAAATTAAAAAATTAAGGGATAAAATTATCAAATTTATGGCCAAAAACTTTGCACACACACTATAAATTTATTTACTATTTATCTCGAATAAAAAGTAACTTTTTAAGTTATTCCTTTTTATTTTACATATATTTTAATTTGAAATTAGAGCTTTGATGGATTTAAAAAGTTTTTAACGTGTAACACAAAAAAGAGTTATTAGGTAAATATCTATTTAATTTAATTTATAAATCATTCTTAATGGAATTCTTTTAAAAAAACCTATGATAACGGCATGTTGTTTTAGTTATTTGCATGTACTTTTTATATGGGTTGTGTTAAACCTACCCTCGTTTTCTATATTTTTACTTGTCGTACCGCTCATTTGAAGTTGTCAATTCATTCCATCCCATCATTTTAGTTGTCATATATACAAAACCTCAATTTTATATTGTTTTTTGTTTATTCTATTCTTTAGTTGGATAAAAAATCCATTTTAAAAAAAACTAGTAGGAGGGTCCCGCCCGTTGTTGCGGCTTCCAAGCGATAGTTCTAGCTTTTACACATGCGCATTGCGGCGTCTTAAACCGCGGAAGAAATTAACACACCCTACTCGAGAAGAACGTTTAAAATTTAAGGTTATTAATTATAACGCATGATTTTTTTTGGCATGAAAGCCTTTAAAACCGGCTAATGGGTGGGGTTGCGGTTTTTGAACGCACGTCGCCAACTTTTTAAACCAAAGCTAAATATGAAAAATCAATAAAACAAAATAAATAACAAAAGCCTTTAAAATAATTAAAAAAATAAATAAATTTAACTAAAAAATCAAATAAAAATGCAAAATGCTGCGACCAAACTACACTTTGTTGTTTTAAATACATCAATTGATTATATATAAAACAAAAAGTGTTAATATGAGAAAGTTAGAAAGTATGCATAACATGGCTTGTACATTAGGCTTAAGCACTTGTAAGTTTTAGATAGTAATTTCACTTCACATAGTCACATGGGAATCTTACTTTTTAATATTTATTAGTGTAACATGTTTGTTCAATTTTTCTAAAATATGTTTTTAATATATAAAGTTTTTTACATATATGTTTTGAAAAAACATTTTTCTTTACTTTTTAAAAATTTTAATTATGAAGATGTCGATTCAAATTGTGTTTATCTATAATGGGTCATAGGCACTGTAAACTCTTTGTCCCCATAAACCATGATCAGACTACCATCATGACTCTGAGGTGATACCATATGTTCAATCTCTTTTCTTTACAGTTGACTTTTTATGGTCTACCTTCATTGCTTTAACTTTGAGACTTTTGGGAGTTTAATTGGCTAATGAACCATTTTGCAGACTAAAGTAACATGTTGACTTTTAATTTTGAGCTGTTGGATTCTAGTGAATACTTCAACAGCACCTGATATACGGTCGTCTATCGCCAGCAATCACGCGGTAAAGCTATATTTTTTTTACTGCAACAAAAATTGAATGATACACACAGATATTAACTGTTGTATGTACAATGAACAATTGCTATAAACCTTTTTGAACCAAATTGCTAAGCAGATGCCAAACTAGTGATGATTCTCAGCTACAGGTACATTTTCTACTGCTTCATCCCTTTGAATAACAAAACTGTCGACAATTTGAAGAGTATTAATCGGGTCGTGATGAAAAGAACTAGCCCTCCATGTACTTGGATGTTTTCTATAGTGACTCAACTGGTGCTCCTGTTGTTTTGACTCATCATCCCAATCAGAATCCAGCTTCCATTCCTTCGGAACCTAAATATCGAATTCCAGAAACATTATTCAAAAAAATATATATATATATATGGTACTAAAAAGATCCTCACTTTATCGACTGCAAGAGTGAAAACTTCAAGATTTCCATCCTCCTTGATGTGAAATCGCGTGAAGGACTTGTAATTTGCGATTCGTAGGGACGAAAACGCTTCATCAAAATGCAAATGAAGCCAATTTTTACAAATGTACAAATAGCTTCCAAATACTAGTGACACCACAGGAGTTGACAACACCCAAAAGTAAAGAAAAACAGAGGCATAATATATAAATGCACCCCCTCTAGAAAGTGAAACCATCCCATTTTTGCATATATTAGTCCTTGTTACAGCCATTACCTGATAAATCATAAGATTTAACAAAATATAACACAATTTAATTATTTGAGTATAACAAAAGGTACCAAATTTTTAAAAAAAAATTGAACCTCAGGAACATCAAAAGCTGACATAAGATATTTAATACACGCGGGGTAAAGACCAAAAGTCCATTTCTCTATACGCGCCTTAAGACCCGTGGGGTCCGGGAAATGTTCACTTTCCACTGATCTATACCATTCATATAACGAGTGATAACCTGAAACGAAATGTACCCGAACGAATTATGTATCATGTATATTTAACAATTTGATTATATTAAGTTATTAATAATTAAAATAAAATAATAAATCTTGCCTGATGTTGCCAAAAGATTATGCCTAATGCAGGTTTCAACACCAAGTTCCATCAACAACATGAGAACTAAAGCTAAAACTAGGTGGGCTGAAACATGGACAACTCCAATTATTACTCTCTTTTTCTTGGAAACTTTAGGAGGAACAAATAATATTGTAGCCACTAACAGTATCAAAGCACCCACAAAAGATACATATGATTCACCAACCATGTACATAAAAGCATCCCAAATCGCGCTAAAAAAGTTTTTTACGTGATCAGAAAATGTGTCATCTGGTAGGATATGATCTAACTTGCACTGGGAAAAATATATAAAAGAAAACAGTTATTAGAACTTTTTATGAATGAAAAATAGGGAAATTCAAAAGGTGCATACCTGTGGAAACATTGAAAAGGTTAAGATGAAGTATATGAACCCTCCAATGAAATCGAACTGCCAGTTTTTCTTTCGAAACTTCAATATATTACCCAGAGCAATCTGCATACCACAATTTTCCAACAAAAAAATTGATGCGAGTAAATTTATTTATGAACAAGTCGATTCGGGTTGTATTTATCTGTAATGGGTCAATAGGTAAATTAGAAAAGCAACTAGAAAGAAAGGGTCGAAAGTCCTAAAGACTTACCTCCTCAATCATCTTATTCATAATTTAGATTATTATTGACTTTGTATAGTTTTAGTAAACATATTTGACCCACTAATTACTTATAAATAAATGTAAACTTCCAGGTCAACCCAACCCGACCCGTTATGACCCACACATATCCATATTGCCACCAATGTGATGTAAAAGTTCACACACTATGTTACCACATACCCTTCTTGAATCTTGAACGGGTGGATAAGCGGCTTTGGTCTCATAAGTTGTACCATGTGCTTCAATGAGATTACTAAAAACATGTGTCGGATGCAAAAACGCCCCACCACACCCATTAACAAGTAAATGTTGCACCATTGCAGGTTTTTCTGCCTGAACATATGAATGTCGCATATAATGATGCAAATCCCCAGCTATTCTAAGTTTACACCTTCCTTTTAAATGATCACATATAAGGTGTGACACATTCTTTCCAGTGGCATCATTCCAGTAGTGATCAAGAATCCAATTTGGCGCATGTGTCATAACGATCACAGAATCAGTTTCTTTAACCATGTCGCGTATGAGCTCTGAGAAAAACTTGAATTGGTAGCTATCGATATCGCTAAGAAGAGCTAAATCAAGACCAAACACCCACCATCCTTTTGGTAGCTGCAAAGCAAAGTAGCTTTTCTTTTGGGGCATTAACCATCCACCTAACCAACTCTTGTGACAAATGTACCTCATAAAAGTTTGAAGTCCATCAATCCAATCTGAAAAAGGAACAAAAAAACCATGAATTTGAACTTAAAGAAACTAAATTTTAGACAAAGTACCCACCATGGTTTCCGGGGATAACAAAACACTGTGGCCCGTTGTATTGTTTTAGATCAGAAATGCCAACAGGTAATTCGGGCTTGTTTACAGCTATATGCTCTTTTTTATACCATGAAGGTGGCTGAAGAGCATCCTCAAAAGGACGAAATAGACGTTTCTCATAAGTGGATGCTGATGGATTAGGGTACCTGAATATGATATATCATATATGATACAAAATTACTTACATTTATGAAAAACAGATGAAAAAAACCTTAAGAAGGTGAAACTCACGCGAGATCGCCTCCAATAAGAAGAAGGTCCCGGCGAGGCAACTTGTTCAAAGAACCATCATGCAAAACATGAAGTGAAGGTTGAGCAAGAAGCCGAGCAACAGAGTAAGAAGAGTTGCCACCATCGCCCGTATCAGCCATAAAGTCAAACCAAAAGTCATTCTTTTCACTAAAATGGTCATATAGAAAATCTGCAGGTTTAGCCCCTTCATGACTACCACTCATTGCAGCCTACAAAATGAATCATAATACAAAATAATAATAATAATAATAATAATATGTTAATACTTGAGAAAAATTAAAAAAACCTGCATCATGCGCATATCAAATCGTCCCACAAAAACAGTTACAGACACAAGGAGGTCATAAAGAGTCTTGAATAGATCAGTTGATGTCCTGCAACACAATCCATTTATATTTAGTATGAACAGTTGAACACCACATAGTATACACAGATGTTTGTAAAGAGAGTAGATGTACCCTGAGTACCAAGGAACCATATCCAAGAAATCGGGCTTCCTCTGCTCCTGATTATCCACTGATAGAGGGTGGGTAAGAGCCCATCTGATGATAATAAAGACCAAAGTTAGAAAAGATAACTAATTATGTACAAAACATATAATAAACCCGCTTACCCGCTCGATCTTTCCACAACAAAATTAGCACAATATAGACCGATAAACGTAGCCCATAACAAGTATATTGGAGAAATTTCATCTGAAGACTAAAAGATTAACAGAAACCGAATAAAGTTGAATCATAACCATATCACAGAAAGAAATTAAGTACAGCAAATAAGAAGATGTACCTCTCCATATATAACCCACTTAGAAAGAAGTGGATAATCACGGGCCGACCCAATAGCAAACCAAGATATGCATTCTTCATCTTTAAATTCCTACATTTTGAGAAATTTAGCCAGCAATTCACTTGGTTCTCCTGTTTTCCAAAGTGAAAACAGGCCAGAATCTTTTCTTCCAAATGGGCTTTCATTCAAAACATGATTCCCACAGTGGCTATAAAATACACAACAGGCTACACTTAACACCTACATGAATAGCAAGTCAGCCCATGAAAATAAGAACCAACTGCAGCCCGTAATTCTTTATTTTATTTTTTAAAAAGTTCAACATTTGTAGCAATGGGCCAATTGGCAATTTTATAAAATGTCACTGATAAAACAGGAATCAGTTAAACTTACAGTACAGTTTTGAAGAATAGTCAAGATGTTGGGTCGCCTTCCAGCCTCGTGAGAAACAAGACCCATATACCAAAGGACAAGGAATCCTAAATGGAAAACAAGGAGAACAAAAATGGAAGAAATGAATATTGTCAAAAATAAAGATAAATTCATCCTCACATCTACTCCCATTGACTGAAAGCTTGGAAGATGGTATAAAGCTGCCACTAATATCCATGATATATGCCTACACATCATGAAACCAAAAGTTAAAAGTTGTGTACTAAAAAGATGATATATACAGAAATATTCTCAAAGAAAATTGATATCAAACTAAATGATCAAACCATTACAAGAGGTGAAAGGAGTTCTAAACTTTGCAGGTTTGTCAAATTTTCAAAATTACAATTTTTTTTTAACGGCTAACACCTAGACATGTGGAGGGTACCGGCAAAATTCCCTTTGTCAGGACCCCTGTCAGGATTCGAACCCATGACCTCCACAGGAGGAAACCCTTTATAGGAAAACTCTGTCCACCGGACTAGAAGCCCGATGGCTCGAAATTACAAATTGATTGACGGTTATTGAAATTAAGACTATAAATAGACTCGTAAATCATGTTAATTATCGATTTACGTGTTTTAGCCTAAGAAAGGAAATAATTGAAAATGGCTCAAACAGGGAAAATTCTTGATTGCGAAAACAGGGCCCTTAACGAGGGAATACGGGTCTGACAACTGGACCTTTCGGTCCGCTAGCCATGGGCCCGTGACTCCACTCCTAGCCCAAGTTATGCTAGTTTGAAGTTTGGACCCTTTTCTACGATATTAAGAGTCTGCCAACTCTTGTATCAACTATTCGATATCATCACAAAAACGAATTATAGGATCATATTAAATTAGTAAACTTACCATCTACTGAAATTCGAATAGCTTGGTTTAATCGTCTTCCCGAAAAAAGGGGAAGAAAAGAAATAGAAAAATCCAAATAAACAGGCATAGATTGACCACCATTGATAGTTGTTATCTAGCTTCTGGATTAGTGTATGAATGTTATCTGATGAAATGAAAAACAGGCCACTCACTGCAACTGCAATAATCGCATGGCGGGTATGTTCATGTGGGTATGTGTATCTGTGAGTTAAAATAGTCTGTACTGTCTCCATTTGAATCAAGAATTGAAAACTGAAATTATATGATTATGTTGGTTTAAAGGTGATCAAAGAAACTAAAAGGGGATTTAAAGAATGTCAATTTCGAATCAAAACTTATGCTTTGATTATTCTTTTTCTTAGCCAAGAACCAATTTCGAATCAAGACTTGTTCTGCAAGTTAAGTTTGATCGTAAAGTCAAAATTTGACCAAAAAAATTGTCAGGATGGATACGCGATGGGAATATTAAAACCACCAAATGAAAAAAAATTGTCATAAAAGGATTGTTTGTTTGCGATGATCAACTAACCACCAAATGAAAATATCGGCCGGTGGATATGATTTTCAAATTTTTGCTCAACAGTTTAATTGGAAATAATGATTTAAAAAAAATCTGAAAAAACACCGGTTTTTTTTAATCTAAACCAAGTAATTATTTTTCCCCTGAAAGTAGTTATCAAGCCTGATTTAAATAAATTTATAGTCGTATGTGTACTTTTAATTACGTATATTTTTTTAGTACATCAAATTTACGGTAATATAGAACCGGATTCATTAGATTTTAGTGTGTTGAAGAATTATCTTCATACTTCAATCCATACGAAAGGCCCTCTTTCTTTTGACGGGTATCGATAGACGCCACGTGGCTTAATCCTAAAATACTCCTTGACACAATAATATAGTGTACCTTAGAGAAGAGAGTCACCCTTTATTATAATACAGGCACCCACATCCTTTCTTAATAGGTGGAGCAATCGTCACTCGAAAGCGGATTAGCACAAACCCACGTGATCCGTGTTCGCTTACGTACCACGCGTACTTTGTCGTATCCCGGCTACTCTTCTTTTACTGGCTTATTTGTACCCAGCTACATGATGACACTCCCCTCGGTCAATCCTCAATCGACAACAACTCCGTCCTAGCGAATTCATATCGCTTGGGTCTGTTTCTCTTAGGTTGATTTCAACAGGAAATACAAAGAAAAGTAAGTGGGTCAAAAAGCGTGTATGTCTTTTTCTTTTCATTCATTTTTCCCAAAGATTCAGAAAACACATATATAAAAAGAATAATAATCAAAAGAAAAAGAAAATGACCAACAATATGAAAATGTTTCAAGATTTAATGTATAGGGGAATGTTCAATTCCGAACACTAAATATTGTGAGAACACGCAGAACAAAACGAATCATTCACTTTTTCAATCTTAAAAAGTTTTAAAATATAAGAAAATTATATAAATGTAATGTTTATTTGTTTGAATTTATTTGTTTTTCATGAAATTCAAACAAAAAAATATGAAAAAATCCGTTTATATACATACCTACACATGTGTAATTCATATGCATGTTTTTTTTACGTACACATAACCTACACTTGTGTAGGAACTTTTAAATATATAAAAACATACGAAAAAATTAATTTGATTGTTTTTTTATGTATATAAACATACATATTTGTATGTAAAAAGTAAAACTTTTAATTTTTTTTTACCATGGATCAAAAAAATAAACGATTTAGGTTTGTTCCCCTTGTTCTCGGAATATTTAAGTGTCCTGAAATGAAATTTTCCCTTAATGTATATTACTACATCTTTTAAAATGAAATAAATATTCTACCACTAATTACCAATGAAGACTTGGGCCTATCAAGCCTGCTTTCCTCGATGAAAGCCCACAGAAGGGCCAAAGACTTAGACCCATCATCAAAGCATTCTAAGTCAATGCAAGAAGACCCACTTGATCTATCAAAATGAAAAGCTTGTCAAAGGTGGCTCCTCGTACATGCAAAGGATCCGAGCCCATCACATCAAAATGATGTTGAGCGTCACATCAAAATTTATAGTCGTGTATGTACTTTTAATTGCGTATATTTTTATTAGTATATAAAATTTACCGTGAGTTACATAAATCTATAGTCGTGTATATATTTTTAATTATGTATTTTTTAGTTAGTACATAAACTTTACCCTGAGTTACGCAGGTATAAAAGATAGATACGCAGATCCAATCCGCCGCCTGATAAAATTATTTAAGCTAATAATATTATATTTTGAATTTTTGGTTCGTTACGATATTAGTCTCCCTATGTTATCAATTTACCTAATGATTACACAAGGCGTGTTGTTGTGCTCTAGATCAATTGTATTATCAAGATAATCTATGTATATATAGCCAATAAACATTAATTGTCATAAATTAAGGGTTAATCAATCCTGAAAGTGAAGTTATTGTTTGTTTCTGATCTTCATAATTGATTTAAAGCTCTATCATGTTCTCATGTTTTTGTGTGTTTTTTATTTTATTAAAATTAAAAAAGTTAATTTAATCTCAGTTTTTAACCAAATCATTGAATTTACATTTTTCTAATCAAGCAAGACGTGCTGCAAACCATATAATTTTTATGAATACGATATCTTACTTATCCTAGTTATCTAGACTATTTAGGTTTTTACATTACTTGACGATGATCATCACATATCTTGATATCGATATGATTTTACCAATAAACAAAATTAGCAAAAGAGTAATTACAACAAGCTCTTATCAAATACATACATTTTCATATCAAGTTACATGGACCGACAAAAACAAATGTCAAACACATGTACAAGTGTAGCACAGGCTTGCAAATCCGAATGTACGTTATAAATACGTGATGGTGTGACAGCGCACCACACAATGATCCACCCAAAAATCCTAGGGACAATCCACACATCTCATAAACTAAAATAGCTAATTGTATCTTAGAACACAACAATATGATGTTGACAATGTCATGTTATCATATCACACCACCATGTTAATGTCAAAGTTACCTTTAATAGTTATTTAATTTGGTTTATCGTAGCTATTATAGTTCCACACCCTCACAAACCCACCTTTTATATTTGATAAACCCTTTCACATATGTAAATGGTCAGCATGTTTAAAGGTCACTGAAACCCACGCGTTTAGATTCCTCCGAACCTTAAAATAGCAAAAAGAATTTATAAACCAAAATAAAAACACAACATGTTCTCAGAAATATCTGTCCCGGTGGCCGACCACAACTAAAACAACACAACCCCATGTAAAAGTAACGGTTTAGATTTCAAGACCACCATTTAATCCAACGGCTATCCCACCACCAAACCCTGCTTCCCCTTCAATCCCATAAATCCCCTCTCAGATTCGCTGTTTCTAATCTATACGTATAAACCAAACCGTACAATCTAGTAAAAACAGAGTGAAGATGCAATCTAGTAACGATGGTGTGTCTGATCAGCAACAACAAACGCAGAATAACCAGCCGCCGGCGACGATGGGGGTGGGTCCAGGACAGCAGCAATGGGTGGCGATGAAGTATCCTGCGGCGGCGATGTTAATGCAACACCAAATGATGGCGCCGCCACACTACATGTCGTACAACCTCCACCATCAGCCGCATCCTCCGGTGCCGGCGGCTCAACAGGGATCTGGTGGAGGAGAGAACACGGCGATATGGGTGGGTGACCTTCATAATTGGATGGATGAAGATTACCTCCGTAACTGTTTTGCTTCCACCGGCGAGGTCATTTGTTTAATATCTATCTTTTTACTCAGCTGGTTTTATATTTTGCTATTAGTTAATTTGATTGATTTGGTTCTGACCAGTAAGCTTTCAATTTGGGATTTTTTATACGGCCCATACGATGTGTTTAACTGTCATTGAAATGACTGATGTGACAATTGATAAAGACCTTGCTTTTAAAAAAACGTCTGGACCTCAGGCGCAAGCAGCTGCGTTTCTGGTGACGTAAGTCGAATGTAAACGTAAAGCGCACCTAAGGCACGCTTTTTGGGCCAAAAAAAATGGCTTGAGGCGCAGCTGAGGAGCGCGCTTTATGTAGATTAGACTTTTTGTGCAACAAAATGTTGTACAACATGCATTTAAGGTTGTACATGTAGGTATTTTACATGTTAAAGCATATATAAAGCTTATTATAGTTAAATTTTGGGTAAGGGATGCTTAAAACCTATGATATATATTAAAAAAAATTATATAATCATTTTGCGCCTCGCGTACGAAAAGCTCACCGCTTTGCGATTTGCGCCTCGGTTTTAGACCCTGTCGCTTTTGTGCGCCTCTTGCTTTTTAAAACCAAGATAAAGACATACGTCCTGTAAAACCATTTTCTGTCCTATCATACTACTCATATCGACAGCGGTGGTGTACACTTTCAGGATGGTGTATCTTTAGCATTACCCTTCTGTTAAAGATAGTTAGATAGATATATGCATCTAGATCTGTAAATTAATATGCAATACATGATAAACTAAAAATGGGATTAAAGTTTGAAGTAATTAAGTAGGATTTGCAACATTAATAGTAGTGGCTAGTAGTGGCTAGGGTTATCTAAAACATGTTTTTGTGCTTCTTGGATATCGCAGGTTGCCTCGATTAAGGTTATTCGAAACAAACAAACCGGTTTCTCTGAGGGATATGGGTTTGTTGAGTTTTACTCACATGCTGCAGCAGAAAAGGTGTTGCAGACTTATGGTTCCATTGTTATGCCAAATACGGAACAACCGTTCCGTTTGAACTGGGCTACATTTAGCACGGGGGACAAACGGTCAAACAACGGTTATGATCTTTCTATATTTGTAGGAGATTTAGCTGCAGATGTAACCGACACTTTATTGCATGAAACTTTTGCTGATAAATATTCGTCTGTTAAAGCTGCTAAAGTTGTCGTAGATATTACTACCGGTCGGTCTAAAGGTTATGGTTTTGTAAGGTTTGGAGATGATAAAGAGAGGACTCAAGCCATGAATGAAATGAATGGGGCTTATTGTTCAAGCAGACCTATGCGCATTGCTGCTGCAACCCCTAGAAAATCTTCTTCTTACCAACAAGGTACTTACTTTTCAGGTCGAGTCTAATGAACGTTCAATTGCAATAAATAAAGGTTTCCTAAAAAAACCACTGACACACTATACAGACACCAGAGATATGGCGAAAATGGTCATGCAACCTGCATGATGTTTTTACATGGCCCGTAAGAGGTGGTGTTTGCCAAATCTTACAGTCCATATGATGTGATTGATTGACATTGAACGACTGGTGTGACCGCTGACAAAGTCATACGGTCGTATAACCATTTTCTGCCAAATTATACGGCTCATGTGATACTTTTGGGGCTGGTGTTCCGAGAGCAGCCCCTAAATAAAACTCTGTGTAATAGCTGATGTTTGTATGTTGTTTGAGTGCTTATCAAATCTTGATAAACCAAGAAACTACTGGATTAAATGACCAAAAAAGACATTTTTATAAAATAAATGATATACCTCATGTAAGTCTTTTAAATTAGCTTAAAATGGATGTTTGCATTCTTGTTTTGATTGCCATATTTGCTTTCTGTCAGGAGGATATATGTCAAATGGTGGTTCTCAGTCTGATGGAAATTCAAACAATACAACAGTCAGTGCCCAAATAATTCCATTTATCATTCCGATTTATTGTTAAATAGTTTATCATCATGTTTTTTCTACCCGTTTGGTTCTAGATTTTTGTCGGGGGGGCTTGATTCTAGTGTTAGTGATGAAGATCTTAGGCAGCCTTTCTCCCAATATGGTGAACTTCTTTCTGTAAAAATACCTGCTGGTAAAGGTTGTGGATTTGTACAATTTGCTAACAGGTTAGATTTCTTTCTTACTACTTCAAATTTTTCTACCCAACTAAAAGAATTAATATACTCATTCAAAAGGTTAAAATTATTTGTTACCCATTTCATTGAATGCAATTTATAATATGACCATTATGTCCTTTTTCTCCTTACTCCAAACTATGTATCCTAATGCAAGTTTTTAGTGAAAGGGTATAAATGCCATATATTTAATATTTTGAATTTTTGTTGGGTATGTATGATATTATACCACGTTTTATGGGATATATGAAGTTATTATTGGAAAAAAGTATATTTTTTAGGATTTAATGTAATGTTTTTTTACCATAATCAGAATATATGATTTGATTAGGTTTCCTTTGTAATTATTCTTACTGTACTCCTATATATAGTTGATCAATAATATAGTGGTTTCCATTATTTTATAATTATCCCTTAAATTAATATTTTTTGTATGTTTTTTATTTAATAATAAATTTGTATTATTTCTACTGTAACTTGTATCAATAGAGCTAATGCTGAAGAGGCATTGCAAAAACTGAACGCGACAGCAATAGGGAAGCAAACCGTGCGGCTTTCTTGGGGCCGCAACCCAGCAAATAAGCGGGTATTGTTTCAGTAAATAAGCACATATACCAAGTTTAGTGGCATTTAGAGGCAAATTATATGAGTACAGTTGAAATAGCAAAGTTTTTAATTCTGTATTTGAACTTTGCAGCTGAGACATGATTTTGGGAACAAGTGGCCAGCTGCATACTATGGAAGTCATATTTATGATGGATATGGGTATGCCATGCAACCACCATATTGAGGCTATGGTATGCATGGTGCAGCATATGGAGGCTATGGCACGTATGGTGCACACCAGCAAGAAGTAAACCAAATGGGTATGAGTTCAAATCAATAAGACTTTTATGGTAACCATGACCATGGATATGGATAGTATAAATGAATGTAGAATGTGACATGTGTCAAACTATGATCCCCTCGCGCCTAACATCGAGCTGGGCGCTAAATTTTGGATCTCAGACTCCATTAGTTGGTCCGTGCAGAGGTTATGATGAGAAACCAGTTTCTTTCTCATATTTTTTATATCATAATAATCTATCTTTCAAAATATGATGTTTAACTTGATACAAGTCTAGAAATTTGTTGTTATTTGTTTTATTAGTTGAATAAACAGTTTGAATGATTAAAAGATTATATTATCTTTTTTTTGTATAGAGTTATTCTTTGTTAAAAACAATTGTTTAATGGATCTTTTGAATAAAAGTTGTAAATGATAAAAAAAAATAGTTGCCAAGTGTTTTCTTAAAAGAATTAAATAACGTAATAATATATTATATGTATGTAAAGTAAAAGGCGTTGGAGTGAATAGTGCCATTGGTCTATTTTTTTAAGTAAAGTTTTTTTTATGTATATACATATCGAACCAGGTATGATACAATAATTGGCCGCTGGGCTAGTGCCAGCACGTGACCGTCAGTCGATATAAACCACGGTATCTAATAAATACACTATTTTTAATACGACTTTGTTTTTTTAAATTATACCAGGACGTCCAAAAAAAACAAATATACGTGAAAGTTATTAAGGAAAAATCAAATTATATATATTAAAGGGGATGCACTTAACATGTTAATGTTATCATACGGCGTCGTCGCAACACGCGGGTCATATATTCTAGTTCTACTTAAATGAAAGTGTCGGTGGCAAAACTCCCCCTTTAAGTTTATTGAAAGGGCAAAAGTCACCTCCAGCTTTGTAAAATGTCATTTTTACCCCCTAAACAAACATTCACCTTTCTAGCTCTCGTCTTTCTGTTGATATACTTTATCAGCACCATCTTGCATGCTCACTTGCACATAATCATTATTAATTAGGGGCGATATTATGAACACGACATGACAGCAATCAATTTTTGGATTGACTAGAATAGATGGTGTTTTGAGTTAATTATTATGGCTTGGTTGCATTAAAATTAAAAGGGTCAAAAACTATAATTACAAAAGTACAAAAAATATATAATCTGTTTGTTCAACCCGTCAACTAGTTTATGACCCATTTATAACCTACCAACTTGTAATCAGTCCTTTTAATATGTTTATAACTTTATTACAACCTTATCTCTTTGACTCGTTTAGATAAACATGTCAAATGAATCATGTTGGTTATATGGTTTTAAGTGTGTATTTTTGACAAGAATAAGTGTGTGAGTATATATGGGCCGGGTTTGGTTTCATCAATATCAATCAACCAACCTGACATAATTGTCACCAATAATTTCAACATCTTATTTACCTTGTCCACAACTTCAATTTCATCCTCTCTTTATCTTTCGTTCGACGAATACTAATCAACTCGAGCGAAAGATAACAAAGATTATCCATCATGCAATTATGATATCAAGCAACTTAAAGATTTCAAGGAATAGACTCTTCATGGCATGCAAATGGTACGAAGTTATATTAGCTAATTAATAACGACACCTTAACCAACATCTTTTTTAATGGCTAATAGTGGTCCTATTCATTGACATTAGTACTTACATAAAGCAATAAACATAGAAACTACGAGTCAGCTCGGTTTAAAATTTTCATTTTTAAACCGTGAAACCAAGTCGTAACCAAATTGTTAGTAATGGTTTGACTTTTTGGTTTTAAGATGATAAAAAACGTTACTAATGGTTTGACATAAAAACTGTTGAAACCGAATTGTGAACACCCTAACTAGAAATGGGTGTGATTAAAAATGAGTCAGGTATTGATTCTTCTTACCATATACAGAAAAATGGAAACCTTGCAAGTATCACGTGTTTAATCATATGATTGAAAGGGGTCAAGTGAAGAGGCAGAAAGTAAAAGGGCAAAACTTGATAAAAAGACAATAGATGCGGGTGCAAAAGAGGGAGAATACCAGAAAATTAAGCATTTGTTAAACTAGCAACACGTTATCCTCCTCAACAAACCCCAACACAAATGAAAATATCACTGCTTTCTCTCTCTCCTCCTCTTCCCCCGTCGCAACCGCTTCACCACCACCGGCGCTCATGTTTCTTTCAAACATTCAAGGTCCGAGCTTCCTCTTCTCCGGCGAATTCCTTCTCGAATCACCGAGTCGTTGTTACGAGAGAACGCGGCAAAAACGACAAACTCATTACTGCTCTTGTAAATTTCTGTTTCCTTCCTCAATTTACCTTTTGAATTTTTCACATCTATAGCTTTTTGTTACAAATTCATGCCTAGATTGATCAGATCCATTTCATTAATCTCAACTTGAGGAAACAAATTACAGAGTTTGCGAATGTCCATCAGCATAATTGAAGGAATAATTGTTACAGTTTTAAATAATTTAATTTTGTCCTTTTGATTCTCGAGTGGTAATTCCCTTTGTTGTACTGAAATTCAGACATGTGCTTAAGTACCTGATGTATATTTATTGAATCACTAGGTGAATTTTTTGTCTGTTTGAATCTCTGAGGGTCATTGTGGCAATGTTTTCATAATTCGAAACGTTAATCTAATAAATAGTTTAAAAATTAGAAATATATAACTGATTTAAAACATGGACTATTTTATTTTATTTATCGCTGATTTGTAATGTTAACAGATATGGACTCTGGAGTGGTAAATGAGTAAGTAAAATGAGATGAATATGAAAAAAATTAAATTTTGACAATCTGGTCCACCAATTCGGTTCGCTGGTTCAACCGGTTGGCTTTATAACCGGCCGGCCCAAATGAAGGCTGTTCGAGAGTACTCAATCGGAGTGGTTGTGTAGTCGGTTCCTGGTTTGGTCTCATCCGGTTCTGAGATCACTGGTTTGTAGATTAGGTTGCTTTGTTTTCTGTTTATGCATAATATTGTCATGTAAATATCTAACTTTATGATAATCTTCCATTTTTGGAATTTGTTCTTGATTTTCATTTAAAGCGATTATCAAGCAATCATTTTTCATTAAACACTCACGTCGGACTGAAGGCTAAAATGGTTAAATTTTGACATTTGGAACTGTTTATTTACAAACAAAAACAAACTGTTCATTCACAACATACTACAAACAAACTTCCTTTATCCGGTCAACACTTAATGGAAAAACCAGTCACTTAGTTACATGATAGTATCAATGTCGTATCATGATTTCAACATTATGCATTAAGTTGCAACTAATGCAACCAGGAGGTCATGCAGCATTCCATGTTCACTCTGGTGCTTATTTTGATATGGTCTCCTTTTTGGGCTAACGTATGTATTTTTGTAAGTTGATAGTGTAATAGAGTTGATGGACATTATCATTTATTGCTTCTCTGTATTAATTATTTTGTTAACTGCGTTAGTCTTCTTAGTACTTTAACTTAAACAACTTTTTATTAACTATTAGTACCAACTGATGAAGAATTTACAATCTTTTAACACGTTGAACTGTAAAAAACATGTGCAGAATGTATAGGACCAAATGAGTGCATTATGCATTGAACAATGTGAAAAATGCCAATGTAGAACCTTGGAGTAATTGTTGTAGATCATTTGAAGTTTTTGACATTGTATTAGATCATTTATGTTCAATAGGCAAAACATGGGATCGACAGTTTGGAGCTTCCTCTAATTCAGCATCAACAATTGCCTGATCTGGACAAACTTGTTTCCCTATTGAGTGGTAAGCTCAAACTCCTTAATTTGAGCTAGTTGTTGCAGATGTTTCTTTATTTGATACTAAGATTAATGTTTGCCGGACATATTTAGTAGAATCTAGTCTGTGATTTAGCTGCTTGATGATTATATTGCAACACGTTTATGAAGTTTCTCTCATAAAGTAATTAAAGATTGATAAGACTGGATTTAAATTAATTGGGTGTTTTGAAACCTATTTCTTGTAGACCTTAGTATTATTAAAGATTGTTCTTTTGATAAAACATGTGACTATTTATAACTATGGCGTTTGTTTCTTATCTTTTTATGATTTTTGTGCAACAGCCACTACTTTTGATTGGATCATCATAACTTCACCCGAGGCAGCTCTGGTGTTTCTTCAAGCTTGGAAGTAAGTTTAGAATCTCCTATCTATAATCTCTAGAATTGCAACTGTTTTTGCATTTTTTTTTCTGTGTTTGTTTTAATTCTGTGTTTTTTAGGTGGTGTATTCATGATTTTCAATGTATGTTCTTTATATACTTTGTTCACGGTTTCCACCCCATCCCTAGCTTGTGTCAATTTGTCCATTGTAAGTGAAGAAAATGATGCAAGTTCTCGCTATTGCTATTTTGCTCATACATGTGTCCGTTGTTGTCTACTCAAGTGATTGCTTAGTAGTGACTTTTTGTGAAATTAGTTGAGTGTTTGATGGGGACATGCAGTAAGAATGGAGAGGAAGTTAGGAAGAAATGTGCTTAAAGTGACCATTCTTTAGAACATTATCACAAAGGGTAGCCGAGATGAGTGTCTTGTCGATCTTGTACATTGAGCCGATATTAAGCGCAGCTTATTTGGTTTGTCATGACACAAAAAACCAAATATAAAATGCAATAACTACACAAAATTAAAGTGCAGGAAAAAAGAAAGAAAACATAAGATTTACGTGTTTCAATTGGGGAGTGAGCTATTCCAGAACCACACTGGAGTTTTCTTATTAATCTCGTGTTGTAGGGCTTACAATTTCATAAGAGATACATTTATAAAGTCAATCAAGATTAAAATTCCTCTAAGGGTCTGGCCCATAATTCTAATTTTGTTCCAACATACGGCTCCCCCGACTCTCGCCCGCTGATGTGGCAACATGTCTTTTGACCGTTGCTCCATGGCTATGTGAGATCATGTGACAGACAACATTCAGTCTCCACAACTTAACCATCTCCTAGTTGAGTCTAATCACATTAGGTCCCACTGTAGCTTCTTATTTAAGGAGGATTTATATTTCAAAAGTCACATGCAATACTTGTTTAATTTTCATTCTACCCAAAGCTTGGGATTACATGCGGTATAGTCCTTTATTAAGAATTCTAGGATAAAACCCTATTTGGTTCATGGATATAGGTGTTACATGGTTTTGGTAGGTCATCATATATTAGTTAATTGACAAGACATTCATTATTTCAGGAATAAAATATGTTAGGTTTTTCATATATTTGAACACTTTCAGTTAGTTGACAATTGCTATCTCAGAGCTGCTGGGACCCCAAGTGTCAAGGTAGCTGTAGTTGGTACTGGTACAGCAAGCGTGTTTAATGAAGCCACGCCTTCATTGAAGCAACTAATTGATGTTGCCTTTACTCCATCAAAAGGTGTGTACATTTCTTCCATTATGGTCTAAAGTATTTACTAGTATACATATATACTAAAAGATGTATCTGAATAACCTTAGAGGAAAATGTTTATCTTTATGACCTTCTTTTGCAGCAACTGGAAAGGTTCTTGCTTTAGAGCTGCCAAAGCATGGGAATGAAAAATTCACAGTTTTATATCCTGCATCTGCAAAAGCTAGTAATGATATTGGTATGTGCTTTGTTTCCATATGATTTGTTCTTCATAAGTTTCAATTGTATTGTAGAAGTGGTACAAGGGATTTTCATAAGTCATTTGGAACATATAGATATGAATAATATAAAATAGAAGTTAAATAGAACTGGCCTTTTTGTTGTTGTAATAACGTGCTTAATGTAGTGTTTGTCACAGTTCTTACCAATAGAATATACTTCATATTCCTGTCCTTTTTTGAAGTTGTACTAAAAGCATACCATGGGTTGTTTATTTCAGAGGAAGGCCTTTCTAAACGTGGATTTGACATCACAAGATTGAATACATACACGACGGTATATATCTAAGTTATGTCAATGTTGGTTTAACAAACTTCTAAGGGTTAGGAGGTATTAGGTCATTCACATTAATTTAATAAAAATATCCTATAAATACGTAAACATTATGTATTAGGTTATTCACTAGGGTTTCTGCTAGCACTACCCAAGGAAGACGATATTTTGCTTAATATTAATCAAAATGAGGATACAGCTTTTATCATATATTTTATGGAATGCCTTTAGGTTTAGGTGTTTTGACATCTATGGGTTTGAAGTGAGAAATACCTTCGATAATTCCACTTTTCTTGTAATAAGTCAGCTCTGAAGATTGGTAACCAGAACCATAACGAACAAAAACAGAGAATTTAGATCATAAACTCGATCTAGGCTTTCATTAAACTCGAAAAAACCAATGTGTCTACATCACCCATAAACTCGGTTTTATATAGAATGACAAGACTTGGGAAAAAAGAAAACAATCAGATCACAAAAATAACTCCTAAAATTTCTGGGTTTATAATTCACCAATTTAATAAAAAAGCCAAGCCTTACTTGTGGCCCACCCATGAGCTCGGGTGTACCGACCCAGCCGTCCCACTCATGTGCTCGAGTGGGTTGGCCCTGTCCGAGATTACGGCCCAACAAACTCCCAGTATTACAATATTCTGTAACGATCATTTTTATATTATGTTAAGTTCCTGTCAGTTTTTAACAATTAAGCTATTTTTATTTACACTATAGTTGAGATAAGCGACTGCAACTATTTGCATGTAATCATTTCACATATGGCCGGTATCAATTCAGCTACAGTAGTACTGATTTTACCATGTATAATAGGAGCCTGTCCAACATGTGGATCAATTGATTCTCCAGCAAGCACTCTCTGCTTCTGTACTTGCAGTTGCATCACCTTCTGCAATTCGGTAATGTGTTTGTTTCATTATCTGATGCTAAATTCTCATGACATATTTCTTTGTGTTTTATAAAGTTGTATCTCAGCTTAGACATAATGTATCTTCTTTAATTCAGCTTAGACAGATTTTAAGTTTTGATCTTATCTTGCAAACAGTGCTTGGGTCAATCTTTTACCTGAACCAGATAACTGGAGTGGTTCCATTGCATGCATCGGTGAAACAACTGCTTCAGCTGCGAGAAAATTGGGATTGAGAAATGTATACTACCCATCCAACCCCTCTCTTCAAGGGTAATAATTTATAATTCCTTTCTCATACAATTTTAGAAACTCTACTTGTGCTAGTGTCGAATTATGATACATTTGTGTTTAACAGATGGGTTGACAGCATTCTTGATGCTTTACTTGTCCATAATCAAATCTTGAAATCCTAAGACCAATCTTTGTGGCATCTTGTTTTTGAGGTAACATGTTATTATGAGAGCTGATGTTTATAAACATCTCTAATAGACCATGAGAAGTAAACAAGTGGCGGAAAGGTATTGCTCCAACTTATGTTCAGTGAAGAACATCTTGAAGAAGCATACTTTTGTGATTGTTTGTAAATCTTTCATATTGTAATTGAACATTTTATTTTTCAAATTAACTGTAATCGAGTAGTTCGTGAATCTGAGCTATAGTCTCGTACTAAACATTCTTGTAAAGGAAAAATAATAATAAATGCGAATTCAGCTTATGTTTTTGAGAATCATGGAAATTTTTAGTTATATTTCATATGTATGTTTATTATTTAGCTAGCAAGTTACATAAAGTAAAAATGAAGGGATTGATCTCCACTACAAGAATTTGAGCTGTTAAAAAATCTGCATCTCAGGTAACTGGTTTCAGAACACATTTCTTCCGTCCATTTTGTACTCTCTTCATCACTTAAGAACTTGAAGTACAATTAGATTTTCAAGTCCATTTATTATTTATTGAAGTTCAATTAGTTTATTCTTCTGTCCAGATTATTCTGTCGAAGATGGAGGTAGTTCCCCTTGAAGGAACGAGGAGATCATGACTAGTGCTCTTTCTGGTTGGTAGCTTGGGACTGTATGCCCTGCACCTCTTACTGTGGTCAGTACCATTGATCCTCTGTAGCCTACCACGTATCCTCCAACCTATCAAATTTGTTGCATCTGTTATGTTAATTTTATATTTATAATATTATTGTTGACACTTTGTTAGTATTCAATGTGGTGAGGGTTGGAATACTGTGTACCTCTTTGTTATAGTACCATGGTCGCCAACCAACCACTATTGGAATCTTCAACCTGTTTACAGAGTACCTTGAGGATGTTACCGGGACCCGTCCATCGATGTCCCCACTGTAGATTCATTATAGATCAATTTTATGTTTCTTTTGCGTGTAAAACGATTCATTAGAACTAGTCAATAATCAATATAGGACTCACCTGTATATCCAAACAATAATACCATCTGCAACTAGCTGATTGATAGTAGGCAAAATGGTTGTTGGGCTGTCTGTCCATCCAACACCACTGCTCACATTAGGAAAATAGTAGTCAGCCCCTTTTAACTTCTAATAATCATGTGAAACCCTTGTGTTTATAGTGTTAGTATGTAAATTTAGAAAATAGAGATACCCGCAATGTGACCATGAGGTATTTCGGGCATGAAGAGCTTCTTGCACTTCTGCTCGATTTAGATATGTGGATACATATTCATCCGAACAAGGATCAAAATCCTTGACCTGGTAGAAGTACATCATGTTGTTAAAATCTAATTTATTTACATGTAATGACTTGTTAGATGGGCAATTAACTGTATTATATATGTGTGTGTGTATACTTACAGATCCCGGGGATCCAGGTTTTCGTGCACCGTCATGACATAGTGGAGCATAGATGTTGTATATGTCAATTGACTCCATTCCACCTACTTCACTGTCTCCTTGGCTTTGATACTCCAAACATGTATCCGAGAAATTTCCTGAAATGTAATCACAGTACTTGTTGATTCCTGCATTTGTCTCATCAGAGTTTAGGGCATGTGTCCAGAAATAGTCATAGATCCCTTCGTTAGAGGTACTATCATCTATCCAAGCATTCCCAATCTGCACAATCGAATCGTGCATTAGTGTTTACAGTCTTGAGGCCGTATGTTATATCAATGTAGTTTTTACTTACTGCAATTCCTTTGAGATTAATAATTGTTTGGTTTGTTTTCTCGTTCTCTGAGAGAATGAGGGCAGCAAGCTGAGGTACATAGTGGCCTGCATAGCTTTCACCTGTAATAAAGAAATCTCGGTTTTTGTACTGAGGGAATCTGTCTAACCAGTTGACGAGGAAAGTGTAAGAGTCTTTAGCTGTCCGCTTGTCGCCTGTTGTGTAGTCAGAAGATCTGTTTGAATACGAGAATCCCACTCCAGCAGGTGACTCCAAGAATATTACATTAGCCACTGTTATTTTTTCATGGTTTAGCCTCTCGCCTTACATTTATGCAAACAATAGATTAATTAAATGAATTTGTGTTATTACCGTTATTCCATGCATAGTCATTCCGGTATAGGGTTTTCCCATCACTGTTGACCCGAAAGGGTCCAAGTTCTTCCATGGCTCCATATCCAAAGGATGAGCATCCCGGTCCTGTAGAAACAGCCTCATGAATTCTACTATCATATCTTGAATCTTTTTTCGTGGTCAGAGTGAAACATTAGAAACATGGTATATTACCTCCATTAAGCCACAAGACTAGAGGTTTGGTCGAAGAATTCTGAGGCGATTCGGCAAAATAATAAAACAATGCTCTTCCAGCCTCCGCATCGACTGTTACATATCCTGCGTAATGATCAAAATCCATTTCTGGTTGGCCTGGCAGCTTGTCAATCCTGTCTGCTTCCATTGATCCTTCTTGAGGTACAATATGAGCTGGAGTTAAATTTGATACATCTTGTTTTGTCCATGATTCTGCATGTGGTGGATTCCCTGATCCTCTTGATTTGATCAATTTGTTTAGGCTGCTTATCTGGTTATCCTTGCTTGCAACAGAAAAACCGACAAGGTAAAGCGTAAAAACTACTAAGCACAAATTTGACATTTGGGTCATTTTGGTTGTGTGAAACTGGTAATCTAGTATCATCTTTATATGTGTTTGTGTGTGTATCATAGTTAGCTGGCTCTGGCTTGCTCTTGTTGCAATGTCATTTCCTAGGTACCTTGTCCTGCTCTTTGAAATCTCCACTTTATTTATAATAGGTTTGAATAGTAGATAGAATAAAGTCCGGCAGTGACATTTCAATATCTGATTGTAAACTTCTCCTATGAACCTCTCATGTTTTCACACGTGCCAAAGCCTTATGTTCAACACATGCAGACGCTTCCACAATTGCTTAAATGTTAAATGCAATGTTTTCACAAACTTGCAGGACCAGAAATCGGCTATATAACCGGTCTGGTTGAGTGCATTTGAACCGGTGGTTACCGGTCAGAGTGGTACCTAGTGAACCCTACTGAGTGGTCGGGCCTGATTTAAAATGTGTTTGTTTTATTCTTCATCTCATTTACGGGTTCTTTTACTACTTTAGTTTCATATTTTATTTCTTTACGTTCTATATTTCACATCAAAAGATAAATTAGTTTTATGTTATGAATTAATTATGACAACCGGGTTACTGGTTTGTAAGACGAGGTTATGGAAACCAATAGAATTTGACCCGGACCATTTTGACGTAGACGGTTTGACCTACATCTGAGTGCTATCTCCTTTTCTTGAAACAACAGGGAGTTAACCTCTACGATAATCTTTGATGTGACTTGGAATCGTGTTTTCTTTCGACTTCTATGTCGAGCAAGCATCAAAACGGGAAGTCCCCAGGCACGTCATTGTGGTATCATTGGTCTAGCACCATCCTTGGTGGTGTGATCAAACATTTCCAAATTGTATTGTATTGGCCACATAATAGTAAAAGATGTGCATGGTTAAGTTATAGGATAAATTTGATTACTTACAAAAGGCATAGATGAAACCTTTTATGCACATAGTACAAGGCTTCGATGGTTGCTGTTGTCAATGTCACAAGCCTTCCTCTCCCTCAAGTTAATTTAATATAATTTTAATTTATTATGCACATAGTACAAGGCTTCCATGCTTAGTGATGTCATGATAATGTCACAAGTCTTCCTCTCCCTTAAGTTAATTTAATATAATTTCAATTTATGAAATCTGAATGTCTAAGCAATATTTTTCCTATTTTCGTTATATTTCTCAAACCCAAAAATTAATTCAGCTTCACTCAAAAAATCTTTATTTTTTATAGTTTTTTTTATAAGACCTTAAATTTAGAGAGTAGAAACTGATTATACCAGTTATTAATAATAAAAATAAACCGGTATATAACTATTTAAAGAGCATAAGAAGAAATAGTACTCCCACCAATAAGGGCGTGAAAAGTGGCAATTCATTTTTTTTTGTTTTTTTAATTTTCGTTTCACTCTTCAACTATACATAATATACGTTTTTAACCAGTTTAATTTTCTAATAATTTTATTTTTTCCTTAATAACTTTCGTTCTAATAAAAAACGGCTTTATTTAGTTTTTTTTGTCAATGTTCCGGTATAAATTTTATTGAAAACGGAGTTGTATTCAAAATCAAGTACTTTTTTTATCGTATGTTATAACGAGTATTTGTTTTGACGTAGTTTTATCCCCGTAACCCAGCCGAACTAATAACAATCCGACTTTCGCCGCATAGCGCTGGTGAAAAAAACTTGTAGTATATTGGTGAGTTGTAAGTGTAGGATATTTCCCATTCCATATTGATCCATAAGCTAGCTATATATATGCACCCGGTGTATTATATTGTATCGTACTTAAGGAAAATTTATATATGATATGTTAGGATTTCTTAGCTTTCTTTTATGTTTTACATTCCATTGTTTTGATATTTGTTTTCTAGTACTTGGATTGTAGGTTATCATTGAGGGATGTTTTTTGTTTGAATATTGAAGAATTCGAACACTTTTAGCTCTTGGTTTTAAAAAGCGTGCCTAAGGCGCACCTAGGTGCAAGGCAACCTAAGGCACATGTCTTGTCACTTTTGTGTAGCCAAGGCATGAGCAGTACAAAAAGTGCATAAAAAGCGCAGGTGAGATGAGGCGCATGCCTTATGTACAAAAAGCGCAAGGATGTTGTACGACATACTTTTTAGGTTGTACATGTAAGTAATTTATATATTAAGGTCCTATATATTAAATCATATATAAACATGATTTATAGCTAAATAGCAAATGCTAAAAACCTATGAGATGTATAAAAATTTTATATACGCACCTTGCGCTTTGCGTACGAAAAGCGACACTTTTGCGCCTTTGTTTTAGACTGTCGCCTTGGTGCGCTTCTCACTTTTTTAAAACTAAGTTTTAGCTTCGTTGGGTTGAAAACCTTTTATTAACTTTGATCGTCTCTAATGTGGCTGATTTAGATGAGGCATGCGTGCTATAGAAGATACTATTAAACTGTGAAATTTTCTTTGCAAAAGGCTCAAAATAGAATGCTAACAGTTTGCCAATGCTCACAAATCTCAAAGAACATTTTATCTCTCCTCTACTCATAACCACTTTAAAGCACTCCCTAAAATAAACAGAACTCACTCACAAACATACGCAAAACCTGTTGTGAATGCTCTAAGGTTTCCGAACGAATCATAGAGAGAAAATTTAAAGTTTTTAATATTTTTATTTAATATAATAACTTACTTATGCATCAGTTTTTTTTTTCTTTTAGATAATTTATCGCAAGACAATTACTTGTATTATAAAATTATGTATCAATTTTTTTTGGGGGAAGGTTCCCCTAAAAGTATATTTTACCTAAAAATCAGTAACATGTGACTACTCTAACAAACTACGATTTAACTCATTATAACGGCATTGGAATCGTCTTGTCAAACCCTAAACCCTATAGTTAAACCCTAAAAGCTAAACTTTAAAGATAAACGCTAAAACTAAATGCTAAAAACTAATTTCTAAACCCTAAAAGTTAAGATTGTAGAGTTACACGATACGATTCCAACATCGTCGTACTAATTTAAATCAGAGTTCGTTAAAGTTGTCACATGTCATTTTTAAATTATTTTTAGCTTTTTTTTAAAGGTAAAATAGACCTTTGATTTGAACCTTCTCCTATTTTTTATTATGTTATTATGTAATAATAACACCTTGGTATTTCTAAATGAAAATGTTACATCCTACTTCAAAGTATTTTAGTAGTGTTAGTTGCGGTGTAAGTAATAAGACATACAAACAAACGTGTCATTTCCTTGGGGTATCCTAAGTTTTTCTATCAACTTATTATCCATTAAAGTTGTGCCTTTAGGCTTTATTAGAAATGATATTTGAAGTTATTTGTTATAAAAATACAGCAGGTTACATCAAGGACCCGGCTACCATTTTTTTATATTTAACTGAACTTTCAAATAAAGACCATGCCAAAAACTTGTGTCACAAGTTTATATTATATATGCCCTCGTGCCCATATGGGCAGATTATTCTAATCGTAAAGACAGGAAAATATTTATCAAAAAAGGGTATATTATCTTCTCTGATATAAGGAAAAATTAAGATTGGAGATGAAGAAAAAGATGCACTCATCATCTCAATATTAAGAGGATAAATTAGACACAAAGATATAAGGATATACTATCGCTTCATATTATACATCAAGTTAAGATCTTCTCCGGTGCAACATTTAGGAGGCTTGGTAATTAATCAGAGATTATAACCTAAACTCAGATTTAGATCACAACTCGATCCGTTGTAATTCTCGTTATAACTCGAAAAATCACAATACAAAATATAACCTGCTCGGGTATATGTAGGCTAATGAATTTGTAAACCTAACTGGATACGAATTGTTGTCCCTAGGATATTTTTCTAGTTGGTAAAAACAAACCCTCTTAGAGCCCAAGTCAAGAGCTCGACTTGGTCTATTAGACCACAATGTCACTAGGTAATACTGTATGGACTGAACGTGTAATAGTGTGCTCCACACCTCATCGTAAACCCTAAACACACATTATAATACACCCACAATTACAAGGTTTGATTTGGTCACCAAGGCACTGACCCGATGGGATCAACCCAAACCGATATTAAACCAGGTTAACAATATCCCCTCCTATTTCGGTTTGGCTTTTGATAGATCTTCTACTCCAAGTAGCTTCTGCATTTCTCCAAACTTTATATGAGGAAGAGCTTTGGTCAATGTGTTGGCTCTTTGTTCCTCACCAGCAATATGATCAACTCTAACTTCACCATTCTCGATACATGGTGTGTGTAAAGTGTATACTAAGTGGTGTGTGTAAAGTGTTCATATGGAAAACTCCAAGAAAGGAAGTGTTCCTATGACTAAAGGCACCGTGCTTAACAAATCGTAATCTCCTTCAACAGACATTGAAACTAAGTGGTGTGTGTAAAGTGTATATAAATTTTAATGAAGATTTTTCACACTTGGGTTTTAAAATAAGAAACGATCGTCACCTTAGGACTAACTACACACACAATAGGCAAGTGCACCTATCGTATAAGTAGTATAGTTTTAGGCAAGAACCGAGTATCGATCCGTGGACACGATATCTCCTGATAATAAACCTTTGTCACTGTCTAACCGATCAAAGTAGAAGATTTGATCTTTTTGTATTTTTAAACTAAAATAACTAATAAATTAACTAATCAAAGAAAGAAGGCAAAGATGAAGATAAACAAAAAAGGGAAGATATCACTTGGACTTTGAATCGACTTAGCAACACAATAACAACAAGCACAAACTCATGGTGAGATCAATTTCTAAACATGGTACATGGAGGTAGACTAGACTCCCGTCAAGGCTATCTAATCATATAACTCTTCGAAAAGCTAGAACGATAAACACACAATAGCCACCTAAAGTTATGCATGAAGAACCAATGATACAATTATGTTAAGATTTAAGATGAACAAGACTCCTATCAGGGTTATCAAATTCCACAAATCTTTGAAAAGTTAGCACGATAAACACATAGTAACCACCTCAAAATGCGTAAAGTAGACAAAGCTATGACCAATCTTCAACTCATGAACATCATATTACGATTACAAAACCAATAAGTTCACACTAATAAACCAAAGAATTTCATAACCAATGACATGAGAAATTCATAACATACACCACGGTTTTCTCAAACATAAGCATAAGGATGCACATTTGTCAAATCTTACTAGATAATCAACCTTCATACACCATTCCTAGTCGAATGCCACAAAAATACATACAAGATACGCAAATATGTGAATAAATGCTATAACACATACGGTTTTCCAACATAATATGGTTACAACACCCACAAGGATAACTAAATCATCAAACTAGAGCAAATACACACATTCATTGAAGAGTATTCAAGCATCATCATGAAATTGACATAATCAACACCAATAGTTGTATACAAGTTGTTAAAGCATACTAAGTTTCATATAATCCAAGTGATAATACGAGTTTAGCCCATAAACCTTACAAAAACCACAACCAAACTCAAGAACATGGAAGAAAACATGATATAGATGTAATCAAACCAAGAAAATGAGAAGAGGTTGTTTGTAGGAGGTTAAATCTTCCTTGAATGTGTTGGATCTTCAATCCTGACCTTCAATTCGCCTAAAGCACTTGAGAGAACTAGGGTTCTTAGCAAAAATGGAATCCCCTTCAAATGAGGGAGAATTGGGGTTAAAAGGCACATCTTGCAGTGTTATCAGCAACGTTGGCTCATATGGCCATGTCCGAAATTTTCCTTTTTCGAGGATTTTTTTAAGTCTTGAGTTTTTCACCAAAAATCATCACGTTCCCACCGAGAGCTGCAATATTCAAATTAAACACAAATAAGTATCCTAACCAAAGGATTTGCAACCAAAAACAATCAAAATGAGGGGAAATATGCATTATTTACATGTGTATTTATTAACATATCAAACATTCCCACACTTGAACTTTGCTTGTCCTCAAGCAAACTCTCATGCAAAAGTTTAAAACAATCCCATTGGCAAAACAAAAGATGGGAAGCAGTCCATCAGCTAATAAGAGATCCAAACTCATAAAAGATTATCGACAATTCAACAGTCAAAAGAAGAAACCAAACGAGTTAAACGTATTTTTGTGTTTTCCTTTTAAAACTTGGCAAAATCTATTCAAACGTAACAATTCTATTAGATCTTTCTTTTATGCATGAGCTTAAACCTCTCACAAAAGTTCACTCAACACTCGGTTATTTATATGTGCAAGTGTATGAATGAATCACTCAATGCCAAACAATAAAGCAACATAACATGAGAAAATGCATAAATCAAGAGGACTTTTATGGGTTGTAACGTGGCTAGGGTTAAGGGTATGGAATTTGGATATAAATGTGGCTAAATGGTTAAAATCCGGAATAGTTAGAAGCTAAATGTGAACAACTACAACGGACATAAGGAAAAATAAACAAACAACTTAAATATAACTAATAGCGAGCTAAGATAAAGATTTTTTTTTTTCAATTCAATACACAAGATTCGCTCACTTTATTTCTTTCTTTCTAATACGAAACTACTACAACAATTTAATTTTCTGTTTTTTTTGTTGAAACTATATATAATTCTTTAAAGTCGCAACGAACGTTCAAAGAAACAACAAACGTCCAAAACAAACTAAGTAGAAAACACAAGTTAGACAACCAACATAAACCGGAATTTTAACACAAAGGTTTAAGAATAAAAGGCTAATTTGGCTAAGTGGGTTTAAAATGTGGGTTATAACACAAAACGGGAATAAGGCTCAACGTGACGACTAGTGGTAATGATGTGGGTAGGGTAAAAGAAAATGAAAAAGGCTATACAAAGTGGTTGATCCTAACGCCTCTATCATTTTCATACAAAAACTCAGTTCATGATCTTGAAATGTATGTCCTAAGCAAGTTCTAATATGAATGCAACATCTGGCTCACTCAAAAATCAACAAAAACGTGAACATGTAGTGCAATATGACGCACACAAGCAATAAAGGCTCAAAATGCTCACGGAAACGGAGGGATAAGGGTCAAGGTTTAAACACATGCATAAATGTCATATTTTTCAAATTGCCATGCTTTCAAGATATTCCAACATATTTTATTGCAACACTCGAGAGTTTCACTTAATCGTGTGATGCCGACAGCGCAATCATGCTTAAGGATCTAAAATAAAGATAAACGGATGCCATTTATTGAACTTATAGTGAAATTTTTGCCAAAAATTAGAGGTTTTCTAAAATGCAGTGAGAAGTATAGCATAGACATGCAAAAGTTCACAAAAACCCTGCCATCCCCACACTTGAAACGTACATTGCCCTCAATGTACCAAAAAAAATTGCATGTGCAATGAAAATGCATATGAGTGCGAGAAAGGGGTGAAACAGAAAACTCCCCTAGTGAATTTCATGAAGAAACGATTAATAAGTTCCCAAAAAGCCTCTAAGCAATTCCAAGTATGAAAACTCTAACCAAAATGATCACTAACACATCCAAGCACAAAAGATGAGTATAGTCAAAAGATATAAAACTAAAGCAGTAAATGAAAACGCTAAACGAACAAAGATTGTTAAATTTTTAATTTTTTTTAATTTTTTTTAAGATTTTGGCTGACATGGCCATGTGGACCAGGGACACTGTCATGTGGACCATGTGTCCTGGTAACACAGGCCAGACATGCTCATGTCTGCCCTTGTGCCCTGGAAACATAGGCCAGACATGCTCATGTCTACCCATGTGTATGAGAAACAGCCAGGAATTGCGATCCACATGCCCATGTTGACCAAGAACCTTGGGAACAAGAGCCATGTGAGTCTCATGTCACCCAAAAAATTGGAAATCACCAAAACATGTCCATTTTTTAGCCATGTGGCCCTCATGTCACCAAAATTTTCGAAAACACGAATCATGTGGGCATAGCGCGTGTTGAGATCGTGTCCAATAATTCTCGCAACCAACCAAAAGCAATTAAAAAAACAACTTACAAAAACTCGGGTTGCCTCCCGGAAACGCTTTATTTATTAACGAGTCATTAGCTTGACTCGACCCTAATGCATGTCATTATAGGGCAAGTGATGGGGCAAATTAACAAACGGGTGGCTTATGATACTTGAAAACCCATTCGACCCGTTTGTTTTAATGCATTTACCATATGTTAGTGAGAACCAAATGGTAAATGCAAACATAAAGCAATCGGGTCGTGCCACCAACACTTGAATTTGCCCGGACCAAACCTGATACAACTAATGTAATGAAGGAGGCGATCATCCCGAGAAAATTGTGTTGATTTGTCGTGCTTTATGAATCGATGTCGCGCCTTCCAAGTCGATTGGTTCGAGAAGTGATTTGCCTTCTCCCGCGGTTTGTTTGATTCATGAGACGAATCATCATCATGGTCAATCACGGGTCGGCTCTCTTTGGTGCACAACGGGGGATCGGGTGTCACCATGTTCATTGGTGAACCCATTCGTTTGCACATCTTTCTCTTGGTGCGGTTTCTCCTTGATAACCATGGTTGGCTTCCCATAAAGCAATGCTTCTAATTCATCAAGATTGCCAACCTTTCTCCTTTCCCTTCCATAAGAGATATGCTCACCAAATTGTCACCAAACTCATCTTCCCAAGATGGAACAATGTGGTATGTGGTCTCCTCATTAGTGATGTTCGGGATAACCACTTCCATCTCATCCATGAGCTCATCCTCACGATGTTCTTCCTTTTGTGATCCCTGCATCATATCATCCTCACAATACAAGTGTAAAGTACATAGGGGATACAACGAATCATGCATGGTACCATATGCAAACAAAGGTAGATGAGAATCATACTCATAACCAATCGAGCTAGAAGTGGAACACTTACATGATTCTAGCTCTTCATTGGTCAACACGTGGGGGCATGGAAACTCTGGCTCATCATACTCGAATCCACTCTGAACTGGAGGTAGGACTTGTGTTTCATCCATTATCGTCTTCGCTTCAGATTTTTGCTCAGACACATCAAAGGATGCAACCAGATGGGCTTCACTTCCATCCTCATGTTCCAAGTCAGTACTAAGATCTATGCTGCAAGATGAACTTTCTCATAGAAAGTTGGCAAAAAGATCGTTGATCACAATGCCTTATGCCTCTACTCTATGGAGCAGTTCATCGGATTCACTAACATAAACTTCTTGTTGCTCAACCACATCATGGTCACAACCGGTGGTCGGCTGTGAAAACATATCGATTCCTCATTGCAGCAACTCATATAATGACGGACGGGGCTCGGTTTGGGATGGTGGCATGATGGGATCCTCAAATGGTTGTGAGTAGGAGTATGGTTCTTCATAAAAATCTGTGCGATACCCCTGGAAATGATAACAATCCGGTGTGTCACACCAAACCTCCTCATGGTAACCTCCATGATCAAACTGGTATCCTCCACTGTAACTCAAATAGCGATCCATGAAAATCACTACAAAGAATACTCAAGCAAAATGATCACGGGTACCGGATAAAGATAGGATAAAAAAATAAGAACAAAAAATAGCATATATATACAAAATGGCTAAAGCAATGACTCGAATCGTTCTCAGAATTACCGTGTCCCCGGAAACGACGCCAAAAACTTGATGTGTGTAAAGTGTTCATATGGAAAACTCCAAGAAAGGAGGTGTTCCTATGACTAAAGGCATCGTGTTTAACAAATCGTAATCTCCTTCAACGGACATTGAAACTAAGTGATGTGTGTAAAGTGTATATAAATTTTAATGAAGATTTTTCACACTTGGGTTTTAAAATAAGAAACGATCGTCACCTTAGGACTAACTACACACACAATAGGCAAGGGCACCTATCATATAAGTAGTATAGTTTTAGGCAAGAACCGAGTATCGACCCGTGGACACGATATCTCCTGATAATAAACCTTTGTCACTGTCTAACCGATCAAAGTAGAAGATTTGATCTTTTTGTATTTTTAAACTAAAATAACTAACAAATTAACTAATCAAAGAAAGAAGGCAAAGATTAAGATAAACAATCAAGGGAAGATATCACTTGGACTTTGAATCGACTTAGCAACACAATAACAACAAGCACAAACTCATGGTGAGATCAATTTCTACACATGGTACATGGAGGTAGACTAGACTCCCGTCAAGGCTATCTAATCATATAACTCTTCGAAAAGCTAGAACGATAAACACACAATAGCCACCTAAAGTTATGCATGAAGAACCAATGTTACAATTATGTCAAGATTTAAGATGAACAAGACTCCCGTCAGGGTTATCAAATTCCACAAATCTTTGGAAAGTTAGCACGATAAACACATAGTAACCACCTTAAAATGCGTAAAGTAGACAAAGCTATGACCAATCTTCACTCATGAACATCATATTACGATTACAAAACCAATAAGTTCACACTAATAAACCAAAGAATTCATAACCAATGACATGAGAAATTCATAACATACACCATGATTTTCTCAAACATAAGCATAAGGATGCACATTTGTCCAATCTTACTAGATAACCAACCTTCATACACCATTCCTAGTCGAATGCCACAAAAATACATACAAGAAATGCAAATATGTGAATAAATGCTATAACACATACGGTTTTCCAACATAATATGGTTACAACACCCGCAAGGATAACTAAATCATCAAACTAGAGCAAATACACACATTAATTGAAGAGTAATCAAGCATCATCATTAAATTGACATAATCAACACCGATAGTTGTGTACAAGTTGTTAAAGCATGCTAAGTTTCATCTAATCCAAGTGATAATACGAGTTTAGCCCATAAACCTTACAAAAACCACAACCAAGCTCAAGAACATGGAAGAAAACATGATATATCTAGTAATCAAACCAAGAAAATGAGAAGAGGTTGTTTGTAGGAGGTTAAATCTTCCTTGAATGTGTTGGATCTTCAATCCTAACCTTCAATCTTCAATAACCAGCTCAAAGTCACCTAAAGCACTTAAGAGAAATAGGGTTCTTAGCAAAAATGGAATCCCCTTCAAATGAGGGAGAATTGGGGTTAAAAGGTAAATCTGCGTCTGCACATGGCCATGTCCGAAAGTGACATACCCATGTGGACCATCTGATCAGCACATCCTGCAGTTTTCTCAGCAACGTTGGCTCACATGGCCATCTCAGAATTTGACATGGCCATGTCCGAAATTTTCCTTTTTTGAGGATTTTTTTAAGTCTTGAGTTTTTCACCAAAAATCACCACGTTCCCACCTTGAGCTGCAATATTCAAATTAAACACAAATAAGTATCCGAACCAAAGGATTTGCAACCAAAAACAATAAAAATGAGGGAAAATATGCATTATTTACATGTGTATTTATTAACATATCAATACATTCTCATATAAAATGGTACCTTGTATTTATATGCTTGCTTTGGCCATGAAATACCGGGTTCTTCATCAGGAAATAGCGGATTTGTTATCAACATGTAGAACCACAGTTTGAATCGACCATCAGGTAATTTCACCAAGTAGTCCTCAAAGCCACAAGGCTTGACATGCAACAGCTGTGGTAGCCATAAACTAGGCCTTACAAGAAGATAAAGCTAATGTGGCTTGCTTTTGGGTGCACCATGTTATCGAAGCATTACTGAAGTAGAAAACATGCTCTAAGTGAATTGAATTCATCCCCATATAATGGTTCGTCACAAAGCTGGGTTGAGCCTATAAATTGAATTCAATCTTAGTCGATTCTATTTCATCCCAAAACACAAATTACCCTCCCAACTTCTTGGAATGAACCTGTATTCTCTTTAACAAACCGCATTCTCGAAATATCCAACTTTCACTTAAAGGACGCACTCCTACTAAAACACTCCTCTGCGTAAGAAGTGACGCTAGGATTTTGAGGAATCCAGTCTAAAATCTAGAGCCATAGTGCTGCCTACTTAGAAGCTACTCTTACAAGTTTTGTAAACTCTCAAAAGGTGAATATGTTTATTACTTTTAAAACTTCTAAATGATTTTATTTGTGAAATCGCAAAGCATGTATTAAATACTTTAATGTGTACATGTTGTCTATGGAGAAGCATTCAGACCATAAGTATACATATTATTTGATCAAACGGTGCACATATTACGGGTGAGATTCCCGTAATGGGATGGTTTTGTCTCTGTAAGAAAAACGTAAGACGGGGAAGGGGAAACTCCGCAACAGACATAAAACTGGGATATGAGTCTTAGTAGTCGACTTACAAAGCAGTGACACCAGTGTATACAATGGATGGAACACACAGATGAAATAGTTTATTGAATGTGTGGACAGACCCCATGTTATGATTAAAAGTTTTAATATTGTTCATGCCAAAATATTTTGTGTCGGCTAAATATAGTCACCAGTTTTAACGCTGATGTTTCATTTTCAAAATGTTATCAAGTAACAATGAATGATTTTAATTGATTGATGAGATTAGCCTAAAGGATTTTAACTCCCTAGCCCAAGAGATAATGAATGATTTTAAATGTTTAACAATGAATGATTTTAGTCGCTTTAAGGCGTTTGTAGTCAATTTGCAGGCGTTTTCCATTGTTTACTACATTTGCATTCCATTGTTTACTACATTTGCATCAATATTATGGTCATTTGTGTTCCTAATTTAATTTGCATTCAATTGTTTAATGCATTTGCATCAATATTGTGGTAAAATGCTTAGAACATAAAAACCATTTGCATTCCATAACAAACTACTAATACAACATTCCCAATTTGACCTTTACAACATATTATCCAAAATAACGTCAATTGGTACAAAATAACAATCAAATTCAAGTCATTTGGTGATGAAGTATATAACAAAGAGCGCCCAACTTAAAACTAAAACAAATCTCAGTCTCTTAACTTGAATCTACAACCTCCTACATTTTGTTTTTGATTGTTGTTCGATCTTAGCAAACCATATATGATTTCAGTTGCCCTTGCACAAAGTGACGGATCGGCCCAACTTACAAATCCACAATTTGATCCATATTCATGAAATTAGGTCAAGAAGAAAAAAGATGACGATTATACACAACACCCAACAAAGTTACACATTCTTGCACAACAATGAAAACAACGGCCTAGACAGGAAGTGCGAATTAGTTTTGGAATCTACAGGAACATATCACCTTGTTCGTTGGTTTCATGAGAGAGAGTAAAAGTCTGGATTTTTAAAGTGGTTTAAAGGAGCTCAATATGAATGGATGAAAATGCCTTCATGTGAGGGCATGTGACTGGGATTTAACGGCCGCGTTGGTCAAAAGTACTCAAATGATTAAAACTTTTGAATCTCAAGCCATAATTTGAGAAAAAAATATTAATTTGTACTCAAGTGGTTAAACCGATTAGAACTCAACGATAAAAACAATTTTTTTTAACGTCAAATTTCTTTTTTTAGTGGGACTTAAACCCATAACCTTTAGGTCTTTAGATATTTTAGAAGTTTTGCCTTTATCACTGGACCATCACCCCAATGACTGAAAACAATTATTTACTTGTGATTCTTGTGACTAATGCAAAATGGGTAAAACGTTCGCATACAATTAAGAAGTTGCAACATGCATATATTCCGTAAGTTATTTTTCCACTCTCATAACGAAGATTATTTTTATTCCCCAATTTGCATTTTCAGCCGTCATTAGTTATTATTCAAATCTTGACTTCTCATAAATTATAATTCAATTCATGTATTCTCCGTTTTTGCAGTTATCAACGACTAACACGAGAGGTATTCATATTTCATACTCCCAAAAAAAGAATTATCAACACAAATTGCTTACGATACATGTTCCAGAAGAAACTCACAGTCACAGACGGCAACTTAGACTTATCATACGTCAATTTTATATTACACCCCCTACCCCACCCCCACCCCCACCCACGCCCCTTTCATTTTATAAACCCATCACCCATTAACTCAAGTGTTCGAAACTCACCACCACCAAAGCCACATGGAGGTCGCAGCACCCGTAAATCCCACCGATTTCGACTTCAACGCGTCGGCATATGCTACCGCACCATCTACTCCGAGATTCATGGCGGACTGCTCGAGCGCACCCACTAGCCCCGGGAGAATCCCGGAGCTATACAACGAGTTTGAAGAACTTTTATTATCGGACGGCGGCCAACAGAGTTACTCACTGGCCGCCGTCCCTTTCGCCTGGGAGGAACGCCCAGGCGTTCCCAAATCAGTAAGTAATTTCTTCAACGTGGATTTCGAGTTCGACGTGAGCGGTGAGTTGTACCGCGACTCGTCCGTCTCGGCCGAAGACCTGTTCCGCGGTGGCGTGATCAAGGCGGCCGAGACGAAACAAGTTCAAAGGGGGAGAGAGAAAACAGTTTCTGACGGTACAACTCACCGCTCAAGAAGTCGACGAACACAGTCGCTCCCGCCGTTTAGAGGGTCGGAACTACCGCTAGTGCCGGCCAACACCGCACCGCCGACGGGTTCAACTTGTACGACTCTTTCAACTTCCGGGTCGGGTAAAGGATCTAAGAAATGGAGCTTTAAGGATCTTTTCTTGTTTAGGAGTGCTTCGGATGGTAGGGCTATGGATAAAGATCCTTTGAAGAAGTATTCGTCTATCTTTAGGAAACATGATGAGGATTTTAGAAACTCGACGTTGCGAGACCGGTCCGGGTCAGGGTCCGGGTCGAAGAGGAGAGGGCGGGTGTCGGCTCACGAGTTGCATTACACGGTGAACCGGGCGGTTTCGATTGATATGAAGAAGCAAACTTTCTTGCCTTACAAGCAAGGGATTCTTGGAAGATTGGCGTTTAATCCAACGGTTCATGCACTTTCAAATGGGTTCGGGCATTCTCACAATAATTGAGAACTAGAAATTAAATCTCTCTCTCTATATATAAATTATATATATTAGTTAGTAAATTAATTTGTTTGTTGTTTTGGTTGTTGTTAAAGAGAACCGTTTGTTCATAGATGTGTTAAACATCTTGTAATCATAAAACAAATTGTTATTATTATTATTATTATTATTTTTGATTTTTTTTATTGGGATTGAAAGATTAAGTTAAGATACAAGTCCTTGTAGTCGGTAGAGATTAATGTCAATCATCAATAAATGGAGAGATTATCTAGAATGTTGATGTCTTGATGATGTCATCAAACTTCCGGAAAACGATTATTAATAACAATACAATTGCAAATGAGTTTCTCTCACACGTCTACAGTGAATATCCGTGGTTGGTTGCCTTGGACGGCAACACCACGTGTGGCCTCTCAATTACACAAATACAATTATCAAACTCAATAAGATGTTATGCATACAATACAAATGATTAAAGCTCTTACTTTTTTTTTAAGGTAAATTTCTAAATTTCTGTTGATAGTGAGACTTAAACCTATGATCTCTTTAAACCTTGGTGTTACTTAGAAGATTTTTCTCTATCATTGGGCCACCAACCCTAATGTTAATGCTCTTGTTGATGTAGAGTAAATTTGTCATTTATTGCAAATTTTTTACTTACCACCTTGAACTTTTTATCTAGATTACATTCGTGCCTTGAACTTTCTTAAAGTTATCATAAAATCCATAAACTTTATTAAAATTATATTTTCCTTTTTCTTCATCTTTTTTTTACATTTTCATGGGATTTTTTATATGTTTATCTATGTTTCGATATGTGTGACGTTTAAAATAATCATTTTTTCAACGGTTTATCGTGCATCGACAACACATGGGTTCTCGACAACCTTTTGACATTTATTTTTCACGTTTCTACGAACCTGCAATGTGAGGTCCTATTACTAGTTTAAAACATGTGCCGTTGTCAAACTCTTCGGCTTTGCAAAGAGAACAAGGAGCCATGCTCGTTGAAGACAAGGATGAGTTATATAAAATAATTATGCACGTATAAAATGCATACAAAACCGTATACTATATAACAAGTATAAATATAAGTATAATTAAGAAAAGGTTGGAGATGACGACAAGGTAATTGAAATAAAAAATAATAATAAGTTGAAAAGGGAACAACTTACATAAAATATTGTTTTGTTGAATATAATTTAAAAGTTTTATTCAAAGTTTAAAATATTTTTAGATAGATAATTACATAGGTTAGAATTTTTTAAGAACACATAAATAGTTGAGAACTCATCAAAAAATCAATTAAAACCAAATTCTTTTTTTTCCATAACCTTTATTATTAGAATATAAAATAAAAAATGATTTATCTTTTCAATTAACCCATCTCTTCTATCTAAATTATTCTTTAAAAAAATTATACACACATGTAAATGGTAAACACTTATACATGTGTAAGTGGTAAACTTACACATGTGTAAAATTTTATTAATATATGAATAAATGTAATTTTATATAGATAAATTCATTTTTTTATGTTATTGTCTAATAAGGGAGAATATCATATATACGGTAAAAACAAAAAAAAAATGTTTTGATTGGTTTTTTTATGAGTTCTTGCGAGTTTTCAAAATATTTAGGAGTTCTCAAATGGTATTCCCTAATTACATATAGCCCCTTAGAAACTTCATTAGTTATATATATACACAACTTAAAATTTTATTTACGTATATCCATTCATTAATTACATATATACCCAACTGAATGATGTAATCGATCAGAAGCGATGTTGGATGTTGGAGTCAATCAGAAGCAGAAATCAGAAGCTTAGGGTTGAGATCGATGAAATAAGAATAATCGTATTTTTGTAAGATTAAAAAGGTAATTTTATAAAGGGAATATGTGTAATTTAAGTTTTGAGTTAGGTATATATGTAATTAGGGTTGAAAATAGAGGGATATATATAATTCTACCTTTTAAATATGTAGTTTGTATAGTTATAATTAACTTACTAACTACTTAATTACAATAATTACAAATGTGTTATGGTTCAACCAAACATCGCTTTTTGCCCAAACTAAAAAGTAACTAATTTTTATGTTGAACCAAACACGACATATTATTTAAACTGCCATTAGTTTTAGGACTTTTAAAACGACCTCTAAAAAATATCAAACAAACAACGGTACACATTAACGAGAATGGGTAATTTCCGTGCCTAAGATTAATGGTGACGTTTTAGGTTCAATAATCAATAATCTTAAGCCGCTTAGAGTCGTCACGATCAATACTTGTCCATATTTAATATTGATTTGGACCAAATATGCATATTAAAGAAAACAAGGAAAATGATTTTTGGTGATCCTTGATGAAAGCAAATGTGTGGGGCCTAGCCTACCACATAAGACAAGCAATTAAATAGTTAAAAATATTATAATAAGTAGCAAGTGGTTTATATATATTTTTTTCGAAATGCAAGTGGTTTATATATGTGAAGGGGCATGGTTTAGTCAAACTAAAGGTGCCATGATAAGATAGTATTCCCCTATGTCTAAGGTTAACATAGCCCATTGTAACACGAGTCAAAAGAATTTATTTAATTTCTATCGTATATGTATATTTAGTTGTACTCTAAATCATGATAACCCTTGTATTTAAATATAAATAAATATGTTGTATTTAAATATGATGTTCTAGATCAATAAAATATAAGTAAATTTCCATACTAATTTTATATGTTACCAGAGCAGGATTCACCGCTCAACCAAAGAAATCTAAACCCTAAACACTGATCCTTGTGTTCTTCACTATGGTTGGCGATGACGGGAAACGATTAGAAGGGCCTAATCCGACAACAATGTCACAGACCACAATTCCACTTTCTACATGCACGCTTCTGATTACCCGAGACAAATGCATGCTAATGATGCATTAAACAACAATAATTCAAGAGATAACGAACTCTCTCTTCGCCATGAACAAAATGGGCTTCATCGATGGAACATCAAGAAGCCAAAACCGGACTCACCAACCTACATGGCTTGGATGAGATGTGATTCCATGATCAAGGGTTGGCTCAACACGTCAATGGAAAAAGAAATTAGGGTTAGCTTGAAATATGCTAGCACCGCTTAGGAGATTTGGGGTGATCTTAAAGAACGGTTCGGAAAGGAGAGCGCCGCGAGGGCATACGAACTAACACATTTGCTTACCACAACGAGGCAGGAAGGAATCTCGGTTTCGACTTACTACACAAAATTGAGTAGGGGTGTATCCAAAAATCCGAACCCGAATTATCCAAAAATCCGAATCCGAATTATCTGAAAATTCAGATATCCGAATTTTTGGATTTGGATAGTGATTTTCGGATAATTCGGATATCTGAAATATTATATTTGTATATTTTTTTAATTGTTTTTATTATTTAAAAATAAGAAAATTTGAATCAAAACCCGATATATTATATTTATATATTTTTATATGTATATTTTTTATGTTTTTTAAGGTTTTTAATTGTTTTTATAATTTAAAAATATTATATTTATATATTTTTTTTATATTTTCGGATATCCGTTTCACTATCCGAATCCGTATCTGAACTTTCGGATATCCGAAATTTCGGATTCGGATAGTGAAATCCACTATCCGAAAATTTCGGATATCCGAATTTTCGGATATCCAACTCTGTACACCCCTAAAATTGAGAACTCTCTGGGATGAGATAAACTCGGTTCTTGCCACGCCAAAATGCTCTTGCAACGGATGTGCATGTGGTATAGGAAGAAGTTAATCAAACTTAGAAAGAAAGAAAGGTTGTATGAGTTTCTACTTGACCTTGACAGTGTTTCTCTACCATCAGAACCCAAATCTTGGCCATGAAACCAGTATTAACCTTAGGTGCAGCTTATCACCTTGTCATTGAAGATGAACATTGGAGAGCCGTGTTGGCTAGAAAAAGGGTCGTGGCTGAGGCGGCGACTTTTCAAGCTTCTGTTCCTGGGAAGAGTGATAAGAACCGACTGCAAAGGGACAACAAACGCAATAACAATGGAACGATAGAGCTCATCGGCAGAAACTGAGTATAGAGCAATGGCCAAAACAGTAAATAAACTTTTATGGATTAGATGGTTATTAAAGGAACTCGATGTAAAGATCACAATCCCAGCTTTGTGATGAGCAAGCCGCCCATCATATAGCCAATAATCATGTTTTTCATGAAAGAACTAAACATGTTGAAATGGATTGTTACTTTGTTAGGGAAAGGGTTAAGTCTCGAGAAGTACAACCTATGACTATTGCCACGAAGGAGCAAGTTGTAGGTCTCTTTACTAAGTCGTTAGGCACGACATAACTACGCCACTTATTTGGCAAGTTGGGCATTTGAAATCTTCATGCTCCAACTTGAGGGGGGTAAAGGTTTTGTTTAAATTTCTGTAGTATATTTAGTTATATATATCCTCCTGATTTATAGCCTAAATTATGGCAACTTTTGTATTTAAATATGTTGTTCTAGATCAATGAAAATATCAGAAAATTCCCATACCAATTTTACAAGTCATGCACCCAGAAAGATTCACCTAGGATGTTTAATGTGTTACCTCAACAAGCACGAAGCACATAAGCATCCGTATATTTAATATATGTATCTGACAATCATCATTTATGTATTATTTACGTATTCGATAGTCAAGTGATGCCTGTTCACCAAATATTCACCGATAACAAGTAAAAGAAATCATGAACCACTACATATTAATGAAGCATGTACCTTTGGTTTCATAAATGATATAAGCAAACTGTCCCCTATTCATTTAATATTTAATTAAAGCTTTCAAGTAAGATAAGTTGGTGAGCCCAATAGATCTAATCCCTAAAGAAAATGGTGTAGTTCATGATGTATATTGGAGGGTCGGACATACAAGGCTTTATGTTCATTCCTCGAGTAAGCCCAAAAGATTTGAACTACAAAAATAAGAGAGAATTTACATTTGAAGTGTAATCTAGTATAGGCCAACTTCATTCTTGTGGTCATCAATAGGTTTTAAAAACATTTTAAAAATTAAACGAAATGACTAGTTGAGAAGTAACATGTCGATCAAGTTCGTAATTACGTGGTAAAATTTGTTGTGTTAAACTATGCGTCCAAATGTAAGGTAAGATGGATGTATATAATAAAGAAAAACTATAGTAATATGAATAAAAGATACCACTACGTTATGTTAAGAACTAACTGGTCCTTTGTCATCCACTATTATATGCAAGTTAATATAGTCTGAAAAATCAACCGAGTTATATTCGCGATAGTCCTATTAAAACAAGTAATATAACCTAGTTGTAAAACATGGTGTTGTACCCGGTTTCAAATTAAACAACCGGTTATTATACTACGTAATAGAAGTTGGTTTGAAATCTAAAATCAGGTCTTGACTGAACTATAGACTATAGAACCCGGTTTCATATATGAAACCAAGCTTTATATTAAACATGCTAATAAGGCATCCTATAGAGTAATGTTTTCTATATTTAGCAAATAGAACTCAATGTTTTACTATTAAACATGCTAATAAGGCATCCCCTATAAATTAGTTCCATATTCAATTCATTAGCTAATGTATGCGAACCCAAAGTGTATTGTAGTATTTTACATCAAAACTAAAAATAACATTAACCCACTTCTAATAACCAAAGTAAAACCAATACTATAGCATTGTTGCATCAAAGTATGACAAAAGCAAATATGAAAAATATATAATATAATGGTTTACTATAAAGAAAAATACGTTTAAACGGTCAAAAAGGAAATATTAATTTTGATATGCATCATTTAGAACTTCATCAAAATATTCAATCTCATTGAGACTACCTATTAAATCAGAGTAACTACAATCACTTTACGAATAATGTGTTTTTAATCACCGGACAAGTGAAATGAAAAACATAACTTAATGAAGCAGTCACCAAGTTCCCTTAATGAGCACATAGACGTAGCCTTGTCTCACATACGTAAATGATGGACAACTAACAGACGCTTCAATTGTTCATCCAGTCTTTTAACAACTTTAACCGATAAAGTAAAGTTGCATGAAGTGATCACAATCAATCAAAACACACTATATATGTGTGTGCGTATATATATATATATACACACACACACAAATAGTGAATGGTTCAAATACTAACCAACTTTTTATGTGATAACCGTGCTAACCACTATAAAACAATCACATAATTTATAAATTATTTTTTCTTTTAATTGTTAAAATAATATTTCAGTACCTTGAACAAATATTTTGAACGTAAATACGGAAATGATGAGTATTACGTATACGTACCAAATAATGTTACATATACGTGACACATAGTGTTTACATATATGTAACCTTATCATAATGATGATTGTACATATACGTAACACTATTTTTTAGAGTGGTTATCACATGAATATTGGTTAGCATTTGAACCTCACCCTATACAAATAAACATATATACATATATAGGGGTGGGTTCCAGAGAAAACCAATAGTTAGGCGAAAACCGAGAAAACCACTAAAAAAATCAATTTTAATTAATAATATAGTTATATTTATTTTTTATTTTTATTTTTTTATAAGAGTATAAATGTAATATTACAAGTTTTTACCAAAAAATCATTTAAATATTGGCTTACGTATACGTAACCCATAGTGTTACGTATACGTAAATAGAAAACAAAAAAAATCAAAAAAATTGTGGTTACGTATACGTAACCCATAGTATTACACATTGTTTTAGTGGTTTTCTTGGTTTTCGCCTAACTTTGTGGTTTTCTCTTGATCCTTCCCCTACATATATAAACACACATATATACCAAACTACACATTAAAAATATATTTACACAAAATACACTCGTCATATGTTTTTATACATATTCTACACGCACCCACAATGTATAAACACACAAAACATGTGTATATACAAAAAAGCACGTGGGGCGTGTAATTGTCGGACACATCAATCCATATAATACATCTATAAATAATTGTCGGCATCTCAATTCTGAATATTAAAACACAGATAAAACAAGATTCGTAAAACAAGAAAATGCGTTGTAAAAATGAACGTTAAATTTTGGATTTGAAAAAGTACAAAACGGTGTGAATTTAACATGTGATGTTTGGTCAGCTCCACACGGTTCACCGGATCCGTACCTTTGTGTCACCGCTCATTGGATATAACCCGATACGTGACAAATGATGAAGCGTACGATACATGAGGATTAGGTTTCCCACTTTCCGATGAAGAACTTTATTTGATGAAGCACCACACAAAACAATTCCGGCGGCGATTTAACGACAAAAAGTAAAACGTAACACTATTTATATGTTTTTTCTAATATATTACAATTTATGTTTTTGTAATTTTTAAAATTAAAATAATAAATAAAAAACTTTATTTTGTTTATTTTTAAAATATTTAAATTATTAGATCGTAAGATTATTAAATTGCAAACTAATTAAAAAAATTAGAAATGGGTATTGGAATTTAATTTTTTGAAATTTAAAAAGAAAATATAATATTTTAGCTAAATCCGATTTCAACCCTACACGAACTGGTTTCAATCAGGTTGGATTTTCCTCACACAAACGGGTTCCGACCTAAACCAGTTCATCGCAAAACGGTTTTTGATTATTTTGACTCTACTGATAACCGGTTTAGGCTTTCAACCCGATTTGTACACCTCTCAACAAGACCTCAAATTCTACTCTCTTTGAACTGTTTTACGCAAGCAAAAGTGAAATACATGTCCCTAAATGAAGTTTTGGCGAAACCTTAAGGGCCTGAAAGGTAAAATCATCCCCAACTTCAGCTAGCCGCTCAACTTCATTTCTCTCATCTCATCGAAAACCTTCCACATCCATCGTCAATGGCGTCTGCTTCATCTCTTCACATTTCAGTAACGATTCCACTATCTTCAGCTTCCAATGCCGAACAACTTTTCCCCCTGAGAAACATCTCTTCGATTGGATTTTCCGACAAAAAGAAGGTGATCATCCTGAACTTTTGTTTCTAATTGTTTTTATTTTGTTTGCATCATACTGTTACCTCCATTTCACATGATGAAGTTGAAATGAATGATAATTTTGGACTTTATCTGCTACATCAGTTCATAAATTAGAACATTTGACTGAAACAACAACTGATATCTTCGACTTGATCTCAAACCCTAGGTTGCATATATCCACGTGTAACTTTGAGTGAATTGCCGCTTGGTATGAATCCACATATCTGCTAGATAGTATCATAGTAGTGATTAGTGATTACTAGCCACTTGCAAATGGTTAGGGAGATAGGTGATAGATCCACCACTATATATGATTACACAGTGTGTATTTGTTTCCTTAGGTACTATTCTAAATGTGATTTACTTGATAATGTAAAGAAGTAATCAAGATATCAAGGATAACGTTCCGGTTTGTTATCATATCAGTGTATTTGTTTTGAATAGGTGTTTAGATTTGGTGGAACGTCTCGGATGACAGAAATAGTGCCGTAGTGGCTAGACTAATTAGTTCGTAGACGCGCTTGAGTCATGGGAATAACCTCTTCACTATATGGTAGTGAATGTTGTATGCAAAAACTCCCCTTCCCAAACTTTACAGAGACAGGAACCTTAGTGCATATAGGCTGCACTTTCTACCTTAAAGTTTATATGTCAATTGTGTACCCAAATTCTTCACCAAGCTCCTTAGTCACACAACTTTATGTAGTGTTTTGGAAGCACGATCAAAGGTATCTCATTTACCTTATGATTGAGTTTTGTCTAAAGCCAACTCCAAGCCATAATCTTTACCTTTCAAAAGCAATTTCAGTTAGAGTTGCCAAGTATATCCAAAGCATCTTATGAATGCAATATTATAAAGCGATTGGCTCAATGAGATTGGTTGTTATTTCCGCTTGATTGATGTTTGAAGTGCTGGAGAGGTAGATTGTTATGGGTATAGACCCCTTGAAGTTACATGATTTATTTTAACTGATTGGATTTGGAGGCTTACCTAACTGGGTGCATATACTTTTCTTTGTATGTTTTTACATTTATCATAATAAATAAGATAAAATTCACAGTTCAGTTTTGTTGTTTGCTGACTTAGACTATGAGATGGAAACAACCTTTTGTAGTGTCTGTAATGAATCTTTGGAAGTTTAGCAGGAAATATTTGGCTGTAAACTCCATGTATCTGAATGTAGATAATATGTTTAGCTCAGTGCATAACTAAAGCTTAATCATCCACTTCAACACCTTTGAAATGGTTTATCATAATTTTTTTAATCTCTTCTTAAATTTTTGTATGCTTTCTTAAATAGTGGCGGGGCATTCAAAATAATCAGAGCTGTGTTGGTAGAATTATGTCTGGATCAAAAGAGTCACCAGAAGTTTCTAATTCGCTACAAATAGGGTCACCAATTATCATAGTTGAAGCTCCTAAAATGTTGAAGACAGCAGCTTCTGTTCCTTGTCTTAGGGTTAATTCTGGTTTAGTCAAAGCGGGTGATGTTGGCAGGTAAACTTTCTCCCTTTCTTGTACACACACATGTTTTAAATAGCAAAACCTTTTCATTTGTGTTGTTGTTATCTGATTTTATTTCATATATTATTGTTATATAAATGTGCTTAATATATATGGAATCAGTCATCTGGATGAAGCCAATCTTTAGTTCAGTGGATTTATTAGAAGTATTATTTGTCACCAGCTCCACTTTGTTTTGAACTTGTAAAACCAATAATAATGAATCTCGAGGCATACAGATCACATTAGCAATGTTCCATAGTTTTTTTTGTATCTCTATTCATGTATGTCATTGGTATTAGTACTTAAACAGCTAAGCTAAATCAAGGTTAAGTGCATTCTGAAGTGCAACTTCTAGATCAGAAATCAGGAGTGTATTACCTTAGCAGTTCCGAAGTATAATTACTGAAACAGGTGGGTTCTGCAGATCACATCAGCATGATACTTGCATTGACCCTTAGAAGACTTATGTACTAAAATCATGTAAATTTGTGTCAGACTTTAGCTTCTTACGATTTCAGAAAAGAGATGATGCCTGATGGCATAAGGCCTCATAAATCATATCCCTCCTTGAACTTGGAAATTGGTAAAATAAGTAAATAAATAAACAGCAATGCTAATTTGCAATTTTTACCTTTTCATCAGGCACTACATGAGACGTAAATTCCTGTTTTATATAAGAAACTGTAATAGAAACAAATAAAGTAATAAACCTCGAGTTTAATTGAATTATTCACTTTCTTTTTCTTTAGTTGAGGGTTCGTTTTCATAATAAATAAAGTTTCACCTTTTCACCTACAAAAATGTGTTAGCCTATGTACACTTGGACAGTAAAAAGACTAAAAGCTTAGTTTTTCTTCAGTATAAACTACAAGCGTGTAAAATTTGTAACTTTAGATATACATACTTCAATTTATATGTTTTTAAATACTTAATATAACGAGTTAATTTTAAAGAAAATATATATTAGTTACTGATTGAACTAAAATTTATGTATTCTACTGCAAAAAAATGACTTTTTCCATTCCATCTCTAAACTATATGTTAAGTATAACTTTTGATAGAAAATCATAGACATGTCATACAAGTTATCTGCATTTTTTATTTGATGAAAAATATAATCCATATGAGAATTATCTTTATATTGATATTCAGAGGTGAACAAATGCATTATAATTATTTTTTAAACAAAAATGTACAAGAATATATATATCGAAGAGGGAACACAACCTAAAGGAACCCTAGGGCCCATTGGGAAAAACACTGGGCTATATACAATCTAACAACCTTTAATGATGTTATCTTGTTTAGTGAACATTGTATATAATAAATCAGAAAATATTTCAACGATATTTTTATTTGAATTAGATTAAACCTCAATAGTCAATAATAAACTTACAACATGTGCAGGATTATGTCAAGGAAGCCCAAGGATGTATGGGCGGTTCGTCTGACAATTGGCACTTATCTCATAGATGGAAAGTACTTCAAGCCCTTACAGTTAGAAGCAGATAACTGATCATTTCTCCTGTAAGTATCTCATTATGTATACATTACTCATGCACCACACCATTGTGTTAGACTGAATTTTTATGAAATTATTAAAACCAATAGCACTTGACTAGTTTAAAAGTATGTAATGCCTAAATCCTTAAAAGCAAGCACATGGAGATGGACCCATCTTAGATTATCTTGTTCCTTCTAACCTTAGATTCTGCTTCTCTCTCTATTTACATACCGGGGGCACTTAGTATCTGCCCAAAATCCGAGTCGGGTCACTTTCATTTCAATACTTAGTGTAAATTGAATATGCAGCCCGTTTCTTGTTGTATACCGTATAGTAATAGTCAGTGGCGGAGCTTGAAAATCTAAGAAGCGGGGGCCGAAAAAAATAAGCAGGGGCCGGCTCTATACGTAAAAAAAATTTCGGACGAAAACGGAAAAATTAACACTACTAACGGAAAAAACGGCAGGGGCCGGGGCCCTCCCTGGCCCCTTCATAGCTTCGCCCTTGGTAATAGTAACGGTCTTTCAACAAAAATAGATAAATAAAGTGAACTCAATCATTAATCATAATATGGCATCTAGCTTGAAACTATCTTGTAATCGAGTTAAGAGCCCCACATATATAATGATTCATATGATCTGTGTAAAAAGTCGTACAAGGGACCATCTTGCTGTGTAATCTGATGGTCATATATGCTTTCTATCTCTATAATTGAGGTGGCCCGCTTTCTTTCAAAGGTTGTACTGTCTTCATTCCATGTTAATCAATATGGACTCCTTTAAAAAGATTAACAGGGCCCGATTATTAGAGTTACCCTTAGACGTTTGACACAAATAAAGCGCGTAATGTTGGAATAAAAACATGACCGTGACATTTATTTGCTGTAATTCTGTAAAACCAACATATAGTTTGTATACTTAGTATATGGTCCTGGTTTTTTAGTTAATGGGTCATTTCTAAACAGTTGGAACCCCCCCCCCCCCCCAACCTCACCCTCCTGCTGGGCCAAATGCCCTGGCTAGTGGTTGGACATGGATGCCAGTCTGTTATAGTCATTCGGTTGTGAAGTGAAAGGTTTCTTGATTCTTTTAATGTTAGAGAAATAGTGGTCTAGTTTGTGTTTGGTTAATATTGGAATTTTTTCTTTTTATAGTAGTTTTGCTTGTATGTCTACGCATTTGTGGTACAACATATACAAACCAAATTAAGTGCTATTTCATTTTCGGGTTTTATAGAAAATCCAAAAAAAGCATGTTAGTCGATTCTTTTTTTAATGTACTATATAATACATAAATAGACATTTGACTCGTTAATCGTTGGTCCATAACTAGTCGTAACCATAATCGGTTAATCAAGTGTAGCGGTAGGTTTTAAACCATTTGTAACTTCTATTTGAGGCAATCATATTAGATGATCTATTTTGCTTTAAAAAAAAACCTAATTTTTATGATAGTTTAAATATAGGAGATGGGGTTGACTGGTTGAGTTTAGGGTTATGGGCTATGGGCAAAAAGAAAAGGAAAACACAAAGCTAGCTGATGTTGATAACACACTCCCAACCCAAGATAAATGTTCACCAAACCTTTCATCATTGTTACTCAATTATTTGTTTATTTCAATTGTATTACTTTTACCCTTTATTTAAAATATATTATCCAAAAAAATTATAGTATCAATCATTAAATTCTATATGAAATAATAATATTTTTCATACGTGTGACGTTTGTTTGTTGTGTAAATTGTCACATGTCTCATTTACTGTTTTTGTTTTTTTTGTTTCGTTATTATTGATGATTTTAGTATGAGAATTAGGAGGGCTTGTTTGGCTTGTTACGTGGAATAACCACGAGTAATCGAGTATGTTCGTGATAAAAGGATTCACATGAGAATGATAAAGAACCAGTTTGATATATAACCAATTTTGAAAATAAAAATGCGAGGTCCACATAAGTATTTATACGCTGTGCTTGTCTTATCAAATAATATATACTTTAATCCATTGATTGATAAAGATTCATAAAAACTATTTAATCAATGACGCTCATGACTTTTACTTTTGTTAGCAATACCACTCGTATAGTCATAATAGATTTACACTCGAGATGATTGAGTGAAATGGGCAACATACTTTCCTTGTAAGCGAATTTAAGTGTAAATTTATGATAACTATGCTATTGAGAGTGCCCTTCATATCAAAAGTTGAAATAATGACTGTTATTGATCAAATTAGCGGTATAGATTATTATTGACAAACGAGTCGTAGATTGAATTATTAAAATCCAATTTGCCGTTTTAATCTAACATATTTGGTTCTTTTGAGGTTCAAGTCATCAACTTAAAAAACATATGTAACTTATTTAAAAATAAGTTATTATCCACACAAAGAAATTTATAGATACCCATCAGGTCCTCAATATTAAAAATAAGTCAAATGAATAGTGACTGAAGAAGCCTTTATATATAATGATCATCGTCACATGTCCAGTTTCCATAAAAACCAGGGCCACTATTTTCCTTTCATATGTGGTCCATGCCACACCTTATCTCTTTCTTACGTCTGGTCCTACTTTATTTCTTTTTCAAAACTTTAAACTTGGTCACATCAATCTCTAAATAAATTTAAATCCTCCCATAATTACATCTCATATTCTCATTAACGTTCAATAACTACTTCATAAACTCCTTTTTTTAAACCAATCATACTTTATAGGTCAAGAAAATAAATCCAAATACATAGGTCAAGATGTCTACTCTCTTTAAATTACGACGTTTTAATTAGGACTGACAAATTAAATCGGGTTTATCTTAACGGGTCCATGCCAACCCGAATAATTTCATGTCGACTAATTGTATTATTTAACTGTTTTCATGTCGTATCAAGAACTGCCACCTCTCAGAGATTAGATCTAACAATGCAATCATATGGTTGGTTCATTAACTGTGTTAGCACCAATCCCCACATTAACGAAAGATGCTATAATAGGGCCAACTTCTTTTCCTCTATATATTTCTAAGCTTACCTTTTGTGCAAAATGTGCATTCTTTTAACACAATGCCTTCAGTTTACTCTAGCCCATTTCACCAAATGGAAAACCCAGCCCTATTATCACTACTACAACACACCACCCGTAGCGAAAAGCGGTCCAAGAGCGGTGGAACCGGAGGGATCTTTCGTGTGTTCAAGCTTCTTCCTATGTTAACCTCTGGTTGCAAGATGGTGGCTTTGTTAGGGCGGCCGAGGAAACCACTAATAACCGATCACGCTACCACAGGAACCCTATTTGGATACCGAGGAGGGCGGGTGAGTTTAGCCATCCAAGAGGATCCACACCGCCTCCCTGTTTTTGTGATCGAGCTTCCAATGAGCTCGAATGTGTTCCAGAAAGAAATGGCCTCGGATATTGTTCGTTTGTCGCTAGAAAGCAAAACAAAAAGTCACAAAAAGAAGGTGTTGGAGGAGTTCGTGTGGGCGGTATATTGTAATGGGAGGAAATACGGGTATTCGATTAGGAGGAAACATATGACTGATGATGAGCTTCATGTTATGCAATCGTTGCGAGGCGTATCGATGGGAGCCGGAGTTCTTCCCGGGTTATCGGAAAAAGATTCTACGGTGGATGGTGAGTTGACTTATATGAGAGCAAGGTTTGAAAGAGTGGCAGGAAGCAAGGATTCTGAAGCTTTTCATATGATCAATCCTGAAGGTGCAGAAAATGGGCAGGAATTAAGTATTTTCTTTGTAAGAGTCCGCTAAAAAAGGGGAAAAATAACGATTTATAAGTGTATATATATATATATAGTAAACAAGTTTTGTGACAACTTATTTATATGATCGATATTAAAAATGTTTATAGGTGGTTATAGTTTTCAACAAATATCGCCTATGCCCTATGTTATGATTTAATTATCTATAACGATACGAGCATGCTTTGTATATAAAATTTTGCCAATTTTGTTTCGAGTAAATGAATTTGATTAACGACGTTGACATGTCTTGTTTGGTGTGATTTCAACTTGATGACTTGAGTTAGGGTATGTTCCAATTGAGGGTTTATGAATGAGTCAGTATATTTGTATATGATTCAAAAGTTTTGGGAAAAGAAATGCCTTCGGTTTTCAAGGGTGTCATTTGTAGGTTTTATAATTTGTAGGAGATGGATATCTCTTTGAATCGTGTTGGACACTTTTCGGTTGAAATATTTCGATGATATTTCGAAAATTCAATCATATAGTTTCAAAGAGTAACATAAGGACGAGTTTGAAGAATCTGTTATGAAGACAACGTATCAGAAATAAACCAAACACATTTCTTATATAGACACGATACATGGCAATGATTCAGATGACGGTTTGCGGTTATAACTATCAACAGTTAGACGGTTACATTAGTAGAAAAACCATTCAGCGGGAACTCCATCATTTGTAACTCAATTATTGTTGTTAACCAAGTTACCACTGCTCACAGTTGTCATAGATGCCACTTACTACTGAAGAACAAATTGCTTAATAGACCAATTTTCATGCAATTTTGCAACAAACATGTAAATCCAAAACAACTTCCAGTTTCATTTCATTAAGGTAACTAAAAGAAGAAAAAATCCACTGTGGGAGCTACTCACTGAATGGGTAGTAAGACCCCCACCAATGGCTCTACCCTTTGGACCCCGCCAGGGGCGTTGCCCCGATCCCTCACCAAAGGGGTTCAACCCCCTTGAACCAACTGGACAAGAAAATTCGTTCGTTTTGAATATTAAGAATCCAAACATGTTCATTTTCTTAACAAACAAACATGAACAGGAAAATCTGTTTGTTTGAGTGTTCATATTTGTTCTGTTAAAATTAAACCGAATGAACAAGAGCAAACCATCAAATCCTATTTGTGTTTGTTCGGTTCATTTACAAACCTACTTTCAACAAGATATACCAATCTTTAACAGTTACAAGTGGACTAAAACCTGTTTCAATGTGTTACAAATCTAGTAAAATATTAATTCAATGATATATTTTTAGGTGTTTGACCATTTCGATTTTGGCTTTTTGATCTTATGTACTCAGACTGATTAGACTACGCGGTACACTTTGTGAAAAGTCACAGTGGAGGTAATGTGGATTTCGTGGGACGGTGGAACATTGCGCCGCTCAGACATGGTCACATTTGTGGGTAATTTTCGTGGAGATTTCCACACTCCTTCAACGTACACAAAGCTGTTCAACGGCTTGATTTAAAGAAATATATATATTTAAAATTTTAAAATAAACATATTTCCAAACCTTCTTTAAACCATTTCAACCATTCTCTCAACAAGTAGACACACTAAAAACCATTAAATGTAATTAAAATTTCAATATGACATGACTGTAAAAACAGTGTGGAACCACGCCTCCTGAATGTGAAGATATGTGAAAACTGATGTGATACTGATGTGGTAGTATGAAGGGGTGTGGAATGTGAAACCATACCTCACTGAGGACTGTAATTCATAAAACCCATTACGCTTGAACTTCCGAACCTATTTTTAATATACTTTCCTTTTAGAAAATTACAGTTACAACTAGGATGTCAATCATATCGGAAACCCGAACATGACCCACATATTATTCATAACAAAGATATCAGCTCTAATTAAATACAACATGTTTAACCTATTATTAGAAGGAGTCAAATGAGTTGGCATGTCGTAATCAATTTGTAAACGTATTAAACAGGTTGGAGAGTTGTAATAAATGGGTTAAACAAGTCGTAATCAGGTTTGGCTAGTCGACTTGTTTAATTAATTAAGCGGGTTGATGAGTCGGCTTGTTTTACTAAACGGGTTTATTTTAAGTCATGTCAGGAATTGTAAACACTGGTTCTAACCGTCTACTTTTAAATTCAAAACCTAATCTTTTTATACTAGCTTTGTTCGTCTGTATACAAACTTTTGTTTGATTGGAGGATGTTATTTATTAAATTAACAAATGAACATGTTGAGGTTTAAGTAAAAGTCAACATGGTTTTCTATTGTAGTAACAGTTTGGGTTGATTTCAGCAAGAGGTCACAAGGTTCAAGGGTGTTATCTGTGTCAACTGATAGTTGAGGGGGTTAGATTGTAAATTGGTTGTTAACTTTCTGTTAATGGCTAATTAGGTGGAGTAATTGGGGGTAATTCAGTTTAGATCATCTGTTCTAGTTTTCTTTGATTGATAGTTTGTAGTTCGTTCAATTTCTTGTTTGTAATCTCATTTCATTTGGTGATAAATAAAGTAATCGTTTGAGGTTTCGAATTCCTTTGTATTTGAATAACAGAACAATTTGTTTATTAATATAAAAATAAGTTGTCTTTAGATTTAAATATATATGTACAGTCTTTACATAAATCTATAGTTTTAGTATGTATAAAAATAAGTTGGTTTTACGTGTAAATATTATATGTACAGTCTTTATATAAATGAATATATTATATATATGTTCAGTCTTTACATAAATCTATAGTTTTAGTATGTATAAAAATAAGTTGGTTTTACCTGTAAATATTATATGTACAGTCTTTACATAAATTAATATACTAAAATATATATTTATTGGGTGTGTCATATGTGTATGTATATATATAATTAGTTTTAAGCCACTTAATTATATAGAAACGACATATATTCTTTAAATTTTGTTCGTATATGTTGTTTATTAACATTAGTAGTTAGCTTAAAAACGAGATGCTAAAATTGCCATAAAGAAAGGTGGTTTGTTGGTAGTTTGGACTTTGGAGAAGGTAATGCCAAACTGTCCGGTTGGAATAATAAATTAATAAATAATAAACAATTGATCTTATTGTCAAAGTTACCCAAAACATGTAAATACAACACTAAATTTTTTATTTAATCAAATATTCATTCTTCCATGTCCCTTGGATCACGACAATGGCTGCATTAAAAAAAGACACCCATCTTGGTGAATTGTTATACAAATTTTTTAGATAGATTATGTATTTGTTTATAAGATATATTAAGTTAGAATTATTGGTATTACACGGATTAAATAAAATATAATGTAATCTGTTAACACATAATAAGCGAAAATATTTTTTTTTAAATATATTTTGACGTGACAGTTATAAGTTCGTTAAGTTAATTTTTAAAATAATTTTTTTCAACTTGGTATTAACTTTTTTATGTAATTGATGAATTATAATTAATATTAAATTTATTTGGTTAATGATAAAATAACTATTCATAATTAGATTTATATTAAATATTTAAAATTCTATTATTTTATTATAGGATAGATGGATGAAAAAAAAATGTTAAGGATAAACCAGAAAGTAACACATATCTTCTTATTATTTTTATTTATTATTATAAAAGATTTACACCGTGACCAATTTAATATCTTGAATTGTTTAGAAGCGTCTTCAAATATACAAACCTCGTCTACTTTTATTTTAAAAAGTTCTAGATGGTTGAAAACATTTACATACATAAAAAAAAAATAACAAAGTAAAATGTGGATTAGGTATTATGTTTTCAAAGAAAAAAACTAATAAATCATGAAAACAAAGTGATTATGCAAAATTTGTTTAGTGACTTTTATAAAATTATAAGGGTACATACTTATTTGGAATGGGAATTTACGTATAAATGTACCAATAAATAATTATATTTTATATGTTTTTAGAGGTTATGTAATAACTAGTGTGATATGCTACGAGGTGGGAATTCGGTTCGTAAAGGTTTGGTTTATCACTGTACCGGTAGACGATATAGGTTACGATACAAAAAAAAAGTCGATTTCGAATGAAACAACGCTTTCAAAAAAGTTTATATCGGAATATTAAGAAAAAAACTCGAAATATTATAAAATAAAATCAAAAGCTTTACATAAACCCATTGCACCCAGATCCAGACCGCGATACGTAAGCGTTGAACCGTGGAAAAATCTAGAGTTTAAATGGTAAGTTATTTAAAGTAAAGGGAGACCTATCGTAATTATTTGAGAGGCCAAAATGCAATATTCAAAACCAAGCTTATCTTACTTGTACAATGTCCCAGCTCCTTGTACTATCTGTGAACATAGTTTAAAATATTTTAAAAAAATTAACCATTTCAACCAAAAATAGTTTTTATTTCAACTGAAACTATAGTATTTTTTTGATGTTCCACTAAAAGTTTGTTTCTATAAATTAATACTTCAAGTTCTACTCTATACGAGTAACTAAACTTTTGATTTTGTGTTCTTGTTTATATTCACCATCTTTATAATTTAAACATTTAGAGTAGATTATTCATCTTTATCGTTATAATTTAATTTTTTTAAATGATGTTTCATTTTCTAAAAACATTCCACATCTCAAAGCAACAAGGTCTCAATTTTTCAGTTTCGTCTATATTTTCATTTGCATCTCCATTATTCAGAAAATTCTTTTATTTTACATATTCGTCAGGATCTCTATCTTCATCTTTAAATTTTAAAGTTTACTAAATAGTCTAAATATAAAGATCAATTTTCACCAATATCTATATTTTTTTTAAGTGTCTACAAAAGAGAAAAATAAGAAAATAAGTGTTTGTGAGTGAGATAGAGAATAAGATGTGAGAAAAAAAAATAAAAATTTTCCAGGATCATTTTCTGATGCATAACAAAATATTCAGGCAGGGGCTGCCGTCGTTGTTCAGTGGGCTTCGCGCCTTAATACAACAAGGTGTATTTAGCACAAGAAATTATAAGATTATCAAATAATTATGCACTCTACGTACTTTTTTATTCAGTTACCTACCGGTTGCCGCCAAGCAATTTCACCATGGCTTATGCCTAGTGAACCATCATATCTAGTTGCCTTCTCTATTACAAACCCGAAAATCCCATCGGTTTATTCGTGTTCTTCGATCGATTTCTCACCCTTTTAATACGGGTGGCTTCTTCTTCTATTACATTCCATTAGATATAAGTGAACCTACAAAGAGCTCAATATCTTCGATTTGGTTCCGTTACATATGAATGAATATCAACGATGACTCCTATGATTTCGTTCCATTACATGTGAGTGAACAATAGTGGTCAGTTCTTCTCGAATTTCGTTCCATTATATATGAGTGGTCATCTACGACTTCTTTGCATGATCGGTTTTTTTTATTGATTTTTGTCAGAAAAACATATTCAATCTATGTACACAATTATCAAAGATAAAAACTTCTCAGATTACGAACATTAACTCAGAATCAGATTGTACAAACTAAAACAAAGAACTGAAAAATACAACCACAAATCAACCTAAGAAATAAGAATGCAAATCATTAACTTGACAATCTGCTACAAGCTCTCAACTAGAAAAAATACAGAAGAATGAATCTCACTTAATGAAACCCTAGAATAGAACAGAGCTCTTTAGAGAGAATATAAGCATGAAAGACGAACACCGGCTCCTCTAACAGTAAAAACCCTAAGTGATGCTTTTATACTTCAAAGGTTTTAACTTCTGACATAATAACCCATCCAAGAATGCTCCAAGTGCCACATGAAGGCCAAACTTAGTTAAGTCTCATTCAGCGTCCATCCAACAAGTCCAGTAGCCTGCAATTCATTTACATGAAACAAACAAATATATGGTCTAGAAAATTGTAAAGATATTATTTCCAACAATTTTCTCTTTAAAAAGATTTGGCTAGTCAATCCACGAGCTAGATCGAGTTCTAAACTAGCCAAGTACAAGTTCAAATTCTAGTTGGTTAGAGGTTTATGAGCTCGTATACTTTTAAGCTCGAGAACGAAGAGCCTGTCTTGGCTCGTGAACAACGCTAGACACACCTAAGCTGATGCGATATGAATGTGATAGGAAGACGATAATGAAGCAAGGCTATATTGGGCTGCATTAATGGCAATGAAATGATGTGACTTTGGTTTTGTGTGTTTACGTTTGGCGGATGGTGACTAGGTTTGATTGTTTTTTTTCTTTTAAATAATAATAATAATAATACCAGAAGTTTAAATAATATAAAACAGTGTGCGACATCAGTACATCAATAATTGCTACATCTTCTAGAGAATTTTAACCAATGTTTTGAAACCCGGACCGGACCGGCCGGTCGGACCGGTCGGACCGGGAACCGGTGATCTGACCGGTCCGGTTACATGTGTTGAACCGTTTCTGCAGCGAACCGGTGGTCGGACCGGTTGAACCGGCGGTCGGACCGGAAACCGGGTGGTCGGACCGGTTGAACCGCTTGACTATTTTTTTTTTTTTTAATCTTTTTTAAGTCTCTTGGCTTCTTATTTCGTAGGTAATTGTTAGTTTAAAATTATTGGAATTGACTTGTTGGTGGTTTTTGAAATGATTAAAAGCTATTTAGACTGATATATTTTTATAATATTTATGACGTCGTCCGGTTCTTAAATCCGGTCCGACCAATGGACCGGTAAGGAGACCAGTTCAACGTCCGGTCCGGTTCTGAAAACATTGATTTTAACAGTATTTTACCGTAGTTGAAAAAAATCAATAATACATAATGGAGTATAAAAAGAGCATATTTTGTTTCTCACGTGTGTATTTTTTTAATATTTTAGAGGCAATTCACATATACCGCTATAAATTACGAAAATATTATATATATATATATATATATATATACCTAATTAAAATTAAAATTATTATATATATCCTTATAAATATTTAAAAATATCATATATACACATTTTATTTAAAAAAATACCATTTTAACCTTATTTTTTCTAAAACTTAAAATTTCATGTTTACCAATTTTTAACTTTATAATTACCATAAATGATAGTTTTAACAAAATATTAATTTTACCAAAGTTTATTTTATAGCACTTATTTATCGTGTGACGTATATAGAGGAAGTTGTTTTCTTTTACAATAATGGAACTCGCAATCGACGAGCAATCTAAATTGGTTTGGAGAATCATAACGGTCACCGTCAAAAACTAGAAAACGGGTAATCTTTTATGTATGATGGTCATGAAGTAAAAGATTATTTAAATTATGTATTTATGATATTTACATGTATTTACAAAGATATATATGAAATTCTTATTGTATTTTAAAACTGCATACAAAGAAAAACATGTATAGAAAATAACGAAATAGAAAACACACCCATAACTATTGCCGACTAATGGTCCACTTCATAAAAAAAAAATTCAACAAAGGTCCACGCGGAACATGGGGGGGGGGGGGTAACAAACAGGGGATCAACTGCGGCCTGATTGAAAGATTTGGACCCCACATATTTGGACATATCTTGCGTCTTATATCCATTTTGTCACTTCTCCTGTGGAGTGGGTGGTGTACGGTGGACAGTTATGCGTCGTACGTTGAATTTAGAAACCTAAAAGTTGTCTATTTCTGTCGGTGAATATTACATCGCAACCCTAAGTTTTCAGAGATTGATATAAAGGTCCCTGTTTTTTTTTTAAAAGGCAAATTTCATTCCCCGTTGTTTAATTTACACACAAATGATTCTTAAAGCTTTAACTAGATCTGATACCGGTCTTTCACTCGAGAGCTTTAACTAGATTGATATAAAGGCCCCTGTGGACCGCAATCTTTTTTCGTGGTGACCCGTTGATTTAATAATATATATATATTTTTGAACCCTAACCTTACAAAAAAAATTGTATAAACCTTGAAATCGATAATAAAATATTATTTAATAATTAATAGTTTATTTTGTTTAAAAATAAAAATGTTAAACTAATGTTATATTTTTATTTGAGTAGACTCAAAACAAACTAGACACATGATTTAATTATTCATTCTAATGAGCCTAATAATACAATCTAAATTAACTCATTTTAGTAAGCACAAAAGTCCATAACGATTGAGCCAAATACCGAGTTTCATTCTTAAACCTAATAATTCTAAAATTAAGAATTAAACCAATTGACACTTTAGGAGAGGTGATGTACGTACCGGTGATTTACAAACCTCGGTAAACCGAGAAGCCCCAAACATCAATAATGCTACGGAATTAACCACTCCAACAAATAAATTCAACATCAAAACATCGATTATACAACAACAACAAGATCAACTTTAATTGTTTTCCTTTCTTTAGAGTTGAAAATTGAATCTAAAGTTGAAACTTTAGGTAGTAGTGATTTTTATTCTTGATTATTTAATGATTTTAAGGAATAATATTTATTCTTGAATGATTAGTTTTTTTTTTTAAGATTATTGATGATTAGGTTAATTTTTATGTGAAACTTGATTTTAGTGATAATTAAGACGTTTTCATCCCGAGAGGTTTAAAAAATATGGAATCTAGTTAGAGTATAGTATAAAAATGGATAGCACATATTTTGTATTGTTACTTGTTTAAAGAGAGTGAGCAAAAATATACATTTACAGAAAGTTGGTTAGAGTATAATGTAAAAATGGATAGAGCAAATGTTTTTTTTATTATCATATCGTTTTTATTATGTGACCGAACTTATAATCACACGAACCGACCCAAAAAAATCTCGTGTCGGCTTGTTAAAAATTCGAGTATCAAAAAATAACGAACCCGTATACATACGATGGTAGGCCCCCGCGAAGAGGTACCGTTGAAGATGGTATGAGGACTAAGGGAAAGGGAAAGAGAGAGGATTTTCTAACATAGTATGGTAGAATTGTATAAAATGAAACATAAGGGACTATTATGGATGTTTATTAATATTGGAGGGTGGTGGTAATTTTGGTAGCATTACAGCAAAGCAAGGTAGTTTGTCGGGGGTGTGGAGGTTGCCAGGCTAGCTGAAGATATTTGAGGATCCTCCGTTACAAAAAAGTCTAGAAAATACGGTTTCCTAACAAACACTGTTAACAGTTTAGCTAATTAATAATTAGACCGGTGACTATGACTTCTAAACAAAACTCCATCGTTCAGCCAATTGCTTTTTTGCATGATATTATTAGTTTTTTAATTTGCAATTCGAAAAAGGAAGAAGTAAAAGTTGATTATTATTTTTAGTATATGAAAGAGATTAGGTAATCTTAATAGACTAACTATAAATAATTATGACAATTATAAATGCAAAATGGCAAAAAAGAAAATAAAAAAAATTGTATTTCTTTCTTTGTCATTCGCTTTCCCTATTATTTTTCGTCTTAAATATTGTATTATTTTTTTAATGGCAGCGAAATTTTATAAAAAGCTAAAAACCAAGAGCAAGAGATTAAAAGGCGAAAAATAAGCAACATTACAATTCAAAGGGTTTTGTAACCACTATGTTCAACAAATCTTATATTTACTTTTCGTATTATCAAACAAACAAAATGTCACCACTTCATCAAAAGTAACGCCTCTTTATCGGGGTTCTTCAAGAAGACTGCACCATTTCTAAACTTCCAAACTGCCTACCAAACCACAAAAACAATCGAGCCAACAAGATCCTTCTTATCCCACGTGATATTAATATTATCAAGTCAATCCATTAGATTAGATCTAACGGGAACCTGATCGTTGGAAACTAGAAGTTCAACCAAGCAGGCACTAACTCCCAAATCCTCCAAACAATAGCACGCTCACCAATAATATGATTAACCGTCTTCGAAACATCATTACAAAGCGGTCATAATATAGTTGGAACAACCATACATCTTCTATCCGGATTTCTCCTTGTAGGCAACCGATTACCTAGCATTCTCCAAGCACAAATGTTAACATTCCGTGATAAATAACGAAACCAGATCGTACTCCTCAACCTAGTCGGAAGCAAAACCCCATCTATCCTCTCCTTGCATCCTTTAACCGAGAATTTAATCATACTATCCAACACCCACACCCAGCGATCCAAATCCTGAGACAAGTTCAGACGATCGACAATCGACCTAAGCTCCACAACTGCTCCTGCTCCACCCCACTCCCCTGATTGGTCTCCGCCAACACCAACCACCCTCCCCCACCCGATCCGCGACAATACACCCTTTAAACTCCTATAAGGAAAATAACCTCGGGAATCTCTCAGCTGGGCTTTATCTCCCATGCAACAATCTTATCGAAAAAAAGAGTATCTTCCCCCACCTATACCTATTTTGATCGAAGCCAAAGAAATCACTCCTAGATCGTTAAACTTTAAGAACTACCTTCACACTATTTGCCAAGGACTAAAGCTAGAACCACCTGACGGCACCCTCAAAACCGAACCATATAACGCCAACACCACCTTAGCCATAAAGAACTATGTTCATTAACAGATCTCCACCGCCATTTTTGCAACAAAGCCTTGTTAAAAGCTTTAAGAGACCCTATCCCAATACCACACATATCTTTAGAAGCCAACCCTAAGTTCCAAGACGCGCAATGCGTCTTTCTATCCACATCATTCCCATCCCCAAAAAAACTCGCACTTAACAATTCAAGAACTTTCAAAACTCCTTTTGGCACGAAAAACAATTAACATATAATAAACCCTGATAACGCAAGAACCGACTTAATCAACATCGACCTTGCTCCAATATATAAGAGTGACGATTTTCAGTATGTCAATCTAGATATATTAACTTTATAACATACTCTATTTAGAAATATATAAATATTTATATATTTACTTTTATAAAATATACTTAACAATTTAAGAATCTTAAATAAATTTAAGAACTTATATAATTATATAAACTTATTAATCTTTTATAATATCTTATTATTAAAAGAAGTTATTAATTCATAAAAATTAATAATTTATAAAATCTAATATATTCATAAAGTTTATAAATTTATGAATTTTTTATAATTTCAAACTGTTAAACTCCCCCATGATTTCAAAATTATAAAATTCCCTCCTATTGTTTTAAAATTCAATAATTATATTTCTTAGAACCATATTCTTATACCAAACATCTTCAATCGTTTTTAACTTTCTTCGTTCGTTCTTAAATCTTTAACTCAAACTCTCCTTTTAAGTTATAGCGTTCAAGCAATACATTCTTTTCATATCTTTATTGTATATTTTTGTTATCTTTTATTCGAATTGTTAGTTTTGACTGTTTAAAATAAAATAAAATATTATTTTATTTATAATTTATATACTTTAATAAATAAATATTCTTTTATACATGGTTTTTTATATTTTTACTTGTTGTTAGTGCATAATTTAATGTCACAAAGTTATATTATAAAAATGAAAAACCAAAAATAGAAAAAGATTGAAAATGCTTCAAATCCCTCTTCTAATAAAAAAAAACTAAATTCTTTTGCCACTTCATCACCACATTACATCTCATAATTTTTTCCCCTAAAACCACATTTATGTCATACATTTAATACTTTCATATATTTTTTTAACGGCAAACGTTACTCTTACTATACTATTACACCAATAATCCTAAACGAACTCACTTATGTCATACATTTAATACTTTCATATATTTTTTTAAGGTTTAAACCTGAGACCTCCCCTCTAAGAGGCATTAGCCTCTAACAAGTGGGCTAACCCCACATTGGCTAATACTTTCATATTTAGCCTTTATTTTTGAAAAATTACATAAATAAACATTTTAACAAATCAATTTATCATTATTACCATTGTCTCATAATTTTTTAAAATTATCATCAAAAGTTAAAAAAAATCAAGAATTAAAAAATAGGATATTTAAAAAAAAACGAGTTTTTAAAATTTTATTATTAAAAAATGATTTTTTAAAATTTTAGTATCAAAATACAAGTTTTTTTTAATTTTATATATAAAATTTGAAAATACTACGTTTGTATTTTAAATAAATATATGTTAGAATAAAGTTTACTGATATTTAATTAGTAGTTTTTTTTAAATTTGATATTTATAAATAAATTTTTTGTTTTGATATTTAAACTTTAAATTTTTTTTAAATCACTAGATTTTTTAAAAAAAAAAATATGTTTACAAATTTCAATTTTAATTTATCAGTTTTAATTTTTTTGATACTTAATTTTAGAATTTTAAATTTAATTGTGTCGAAATATTAAGGAGTGAAATTTTTAAAATTTGGAGTTTTGAAATTTTTAAAATTTGGAGGATGATATTTTGTTGAAATTTAATTTTTATTTGTATATTTTTATTATTTTTTTAATGAGAGATTTAGTATTAAAGGTTTAGCGAGATTTTTCATATACATGTACAAATACTATCCGCCAATCAGAGCATCTTGATGATAATTTTGAAGAAAGTTTATAATCTCCTAATATTCTAAATGTATTTACATTATCAGGTTTGTAAAACCATAAATTATATTTAAGTGTCGGTGTTTCAGTTATGCTATTAAGAAATATTGAAGAAAAAATGGTTAAGGTAATGTAACAAGATTTCAGCTCAAATCACTAGATAATCGCGTTATAAAAGCGAATATTATATTTGGAAGCAACATTGGTCATCACAATTTTATCCCTATAATAGGGTTAACATATTCAGACAAAAAAAATTTATTAAAACTTTAAAAAAGAAAATATACAATTGTTATATGTTTTGTAATGACCATGAATAAAAGTTTAGGTCAATCATTTTCAAATGTTGGTTTGTATTGAAAGATCAATGTTTATTCATGATCAACTGTATGTTGCATTATCAAGAGTTAAAAGTAGAGAAGAACTCAAACTATTAATCTTTGATAAAAATGAAAAGATTGCCAATACCACATTAAATATTGAATACAATGAAATATTTTCAAATTACTAAATAATCATTGTAAGGTTTCATTCGACATGTAATTTAATGTATTGTAAAAACTAAAGTACACAACTTATGAAATGTATTTTTGTATGTTTTGATTACTCTCATCCATATAATTTTAACATTTAACAAAATGAAAATGAGTTACAAATACAATATCAAATTTATACAAATGAGTTGTTAAGATATATATCAATATAATCTTAACGTTAAAGTTAAGCAATATTTTCATTATACGTACTACTTGTTTTATGAATTAAAACACATCTCATCCAAAAAACGACAATTATTAAAGTAAAAAAGTTACCTTCACTACACCTTTCACTCTTAATCTCGTTCATACTCTTACAACATTACAATCATTACCCAAAAAAAATTAAAAAAATTCTGCAAGATGTACTAATTATCACCTTGGCCGTTTTCACATTACGATATTTAATTACTTATGCAAGAATTCAAAATATAATATATTATAGCCACGTGAACTTTAACTTTAAAACTAAACAACTTAAAAGTTTTGTTCCAACCTATGCAAGATTCGTTCCTTCAAATATTTGTAACTTACATAAATAAGTAATTAACCTATTTAGTTTTAATTAGTTACGGATTTAACATCTATATATTTGAATGTATAAAAAAATATTATTAATGTTGAAATTTGTCACGAAACACCTCCTAAAATGGTACTTTTTTAAATAAACTTTAAAAAAAAAATTAAGTTCATATTTATTATCAAACATGTATTATTTAAAAAATTTATCAAACACACCAACTCTTAACCATACGGCTAAACACACATGCTATTAAACCTCCTCTCCTTTTCATTTACATGTTAGGACCACGTTTGTAACATCCAAATGTTATTGTGACAAATTTTCGTTTATGACGTGTTGGTATGAGTCTATATCGAGTATTACTAAAAATAGACTAAAACGTCATAAAACATTAATTTTAGTGCTATAAGTATAAATATTAAACATTATGACCAAAAAAATTACAAAATAAATCTTGAGGAGCTAATCTTGGTCAAATGAATTGTGGATAAAAAACCTGGAAGGGTGTAGAAGGGCCACGTTTATTTTAGAGAGGCTCAAACAAAGAGACTTCAGTATGTGTGTATGGAGAGGAATCGAAGAACAGAAAGAAAAAGGGAAGAACAATTAGTTCAGCCCCAATTCAAAGCTTCTAACAAAATTCTAATTATCTTTTCAAGCTTAATCAAGTGACTGAGAGCACAAGTGTTCCTTTGGTAAGCTCTATATTCATCTAAATTTCTCTTTAAGGTAGTAAATACAATTATTAAAAATGATTTTATATGGAGGAGATTTGGGCGGCAGTTTGGTGTTGTGGTGGTGATAAATCACCAAGGCCTGAAGGTTTCTCGTTTGGGTTTGTGACTTTGTGAAACATTTTTGGGATATAGTTAAAGAGAATTTATTGGAAGCGGTGTCGTATTTCTTTATGAACCCAGAGTTTCCTAAAGTTTGTAATTCTTCATTTGTAACGTTGATTCCTAAAGTTTATAGCCCGTTCTTATTGAAGGATTTTGGACCTATTAGTCTTACTTGGATTACTTATAAAATTATAGCAAAGATGCTTGCTAATAGATTGAGTAGAGTGGTTGATTCCTTAGTTAATGGGGTTCGGTCGACGATTATTAAAGGCGCCAAATTTTAGATGGCCCTTTAACCATGAATGAGGTTATGGAATGGTGTAGAAAGCGGAATAAAAATATTTAAAGTTGATTTTGAAACAAACATACGATTCACTTTCTTGGAAGCTTTTAGAGAAGATGATGTGCTTTATGGGATTTCATAAAAAAATGGGTCGGGTAGATTATGGCATGTCTAATATCGGCCAAGTTGTCTATTTTTGTTAATGGTAAGGGAGTTTGCTATGCATAGGGGTTTTGAGACAAGAGACTCGATGTCTTCATTTTTATTTATTTTGGCTACAGAGGGGTTGAACATTATGGTTGAGACGTGATTAATGCATGTGTGTATAAGGAGATTCAGGTGGGTGGGAACATAATTCATCTTTCTCATCTTTTCTATGTGGATGATGGGTTTTTTTGGGAGAGTGTTCAATTGTGAATGTCCAAAACGTTGTTTGTATTTTATACTGATTTTATCTTGCTTCTTGTCTTGAAATTAATCTCCATAAGTCTAACCTCTATGGGTTCAGAATGGGGTATGAAGAGGTGGTCTCCACTGCTTCCTTAACATGATGTATTCCGGGTAAGTGCCTATTTTAGTTTTTGGGGCTTCCGGCCTGGCTCAACATGTCTTACGCACGTGGTTGGAAGATTATAATTGAGAGGTTTGAGACAATATTGGCTTCATGGAAATCGCTTCTTCTCTGGTCGGTGCCATTGGGATTTACTATATGTCACCTTTTTTTGGTCCCATCTTGCGTATTGAAAATTCTTTAGCGTTTAAAATTGAGGTTCTTTTGGGGTGGTAATGAGGTTGACAGACAAACGCATTAGGCTTCATGGAACTTGGTTTTGGCTTCTAAAGAAAAGGGGTGGCATTGGGATGTAGTCACTAGAAGCCTTCAACAAGGCTTTCTTACAAAAGTGGAGGTGGAGGTTTGTTAATGAACAAGGTAGTATTTGGGTCAGACTTGTTTCCTCATTGCGTGTAGAATTTGGGGTGGCTTCAGGTGCTATAGGTACTAGTGTGTGGCAACGAATCGTCTCGGTCAAAGGTACGCAGGATCTGATTGATGGTGTATCTCTCGAGTGGGCTAACGCAAAGGTATTGGTTCAGATACTAACCAAGAAAGGTTAACATCGGTGGTTAGAGAGTGCTAGGCAATCGTCTTCCTATTCGGTTTAATTTGGATCGGAAAGGGATTGGTGTCCCTCTGTTCTTTGTCCTTTGTGTAATAAAATAATCATTTATAGGATGTCGTTTACTTGAATTTAACTGCTTTTTTATATCGGTAAATGACAATCTATAAATGTTTTACAATTCAGTAAACAATAGTAGGACCATATCTATAACAACTATTAAAGAAATTATCAAACTTCTAATATAAACATACAAAAATTGACTATTACTTTGTAACAAGCCATTATTCTTTTCAAACTTTGAAATTTTGTGCAATAAAAAACAAACGTGTCCGTTACAAAAATTTTAAGCTCACAATAATTATCATAAAATATAAAATTTCAACTTCATTCCGTACCATTATTTTTCATAACCTTACCCAACTAACTTTTTTTACCAACAAACACCCGGATCATCCTGGTAAACGGATCACTCTTTCATCCGAAAAGCAGAAGCGGGGTGACTCGCCCTACACCACTCAGGAGAAAACCCATAACTGAAAAACTCACTGGCTCAACCTGAAACATTTTATCCAAACAAGACTCGAACCTATAAGCTCACATTTAAAAAGTCACGCACTATCACTTAAAAACCTGAATGTTTAAGTGGTCTCAACCCAACTAACTTATAACCCAAACAGAATAAGTAAACAAATAAATAAATAAATAAAAAGCCTTTTCCTGGAACCTACCCTTTGTCCTCAACCCGTTTCATACGTACATGCACCCATCCACCTATATATACAATCAACCCCCACTATCCACCTTCACCAAACCACCTCAATGGAACCTTTCAACTGGCCTGCTTCATCTTCCTCAGACTCATCTTCATCAGAATCCTCTCATTCGGGTCAAAAGCCCAAACATTCTACCCCGATAAAGGGTCCATGGACCGGCGAGGAAGACAAGATCCTAACCCGGTTTGTGGAGCGTTACGGGGCTCGCAACTGGTCGCATATTAGTAAATACATCAAGGGTCGGTCCGGTAAGTCATGTAGGCTCCGGTGGTGCAACCAGCTTAGCCCCGATGTGCACCACCGTCCCTTTTCTCCGGCTGAAGATGAAACCATTTTGGCGGCTCATGCACGGTATGGGAACAGATGGGCCACCATTTCCCGGTTGCTCCCCGGTCGGACCGATAATGCGGTTAAGAACCATTGGAACTCTACGTTGAAGAAACGGCGGTTTGAGAATCCTACCGCTGTGCCGGAGACGGAAGTGTTGGTTGAAGACGGTGGTGATTTCAAGATGAGTAGTAAATCTTTTCCCACGGTGGCGGATGAGTATGATCCGATGACTACTTTGTCGTTGGCGCCGCCGGGGTCGTCGGAGAATAGGACGGAGAGTTTGCCGGCGGGGTTTTGGGATGCGATGAGGGATGTGATTGCGAGGGAGGTTAGGGAGTATGTAACGACGTCGTTTCCTGAGACTTCTGGGTTCCGTTGATAGTTGTTTTTTTATTATTTTTGTTTTTATTTTATAATGAAAATTAAATGTTGATAATTTGTTTAATGGTATTTTTTTATATATATATTTTGTTTGATTTTACTGATTTATTAGCTGACGGAAGATCACACGGAAAGAAAAAAGAAAAGAAAAGAGAAGTGTTACACAAAATACATGTTTTAATGTTTTAATGTCTAAAATATGTGGTTCTATAATTGAACCTCGGAATCCTAATATTCTAGAAATCGTATAATAAACTATTTTAAAGGTTTTGATTTTTTTAGTGTCCACTTTTATTGATATATATAAATCAAGCGAGTTAATTTGAATCAAGTTTTACTAGTAATAGAGTAAGATGCTAGGTTTGATCACACATCCTGATATCCACCACTAGGTTGGTTTGTGTTGTCCAGTCTAATATTGAAGATAAGAAATCGGGTTAGTACTAATGCGGCTTAATCATTTTGAGGGTCAAGACGAAGTAAAACCCGAGAACTTTCTCAAAGTTTTATCATTATGGGCAAAGGCATTTCTAGATTTTTTATGAGTGGGCAAAAGAGGGTTAATTAAAGTAGGATTGATGTATATAAAAAAATAACATTTAATTATATTTTTGGTTAAAGAAAGATCGGAATAGGTTGATGGAGAGTGTAGTGAAACTCTCCTGAATTTGTCACGGGGCTTCAAGTAAATATTTAGTTTTAAATATTTTTCATAAAATTTGGTAGCATAACAATTGATTCGTAAAATCTCTATTATGGAGCTTCAAGTAAAATTTTAATTTTAAATATTTTTCATAAAATTTCTTAGCATAACAATTAACTCTTTCGTTAATGTATGTTTGTTAGGCTATATGCAGTGATTTAGTGAATGTGAGCAAAAAGTGATGTCACGTAGGCACCAAAGGGGCTTTGTCCTGTCGGTACCCCCGGTGACTTCCAAATGGGAGGTCGCCGGTTCGAATCCAGACCACAGCAAAAAAAAGGTCTGTAGACAGGTCCGGGGATTTACCCATTTAGGGGTTCCTCCGGAGGTGGTATCGTTAAAAAAACGTAGACACCACACAGACAGTGTCTTTGATCATACTCATTAAGCTGTGTAGTGATTAGTGAACATGACTTAAAAAAATTTACCCCTCTTTCTCTCCCTCACGACGGTAGACATAGCCTTATTGACCTTTCTTTAAATAAACCGACAAATTATTATTCTAGCAAGAAAAATACGTAAACTTCTAAGAAATTTAAAACATATTTATCATGTTTTTTTTTGGCTTCCATTAACTAACAATTTTGTTATTTTGAAAGTGACTCTCAAGTCTCATATATTGACTACCATTAACTAACAAATTTGATTCCGTCAATGCTTGAATCAACAATCAAACATTTTTAACTCTCTTTATTTTTATATTTTCCATCTACCATCAATTAAAAAAAAATCCCTAAAAAGAAAACCTTCACAGCTTAACATCTTTATTTATTCTCACCATCGTTGTCACATATAAACGAGGGTCTTAATTTATGGTCCTTACTCTTTCTAGTTTATGTTTTTATAAGTATTAAAAAAAAAATTCTCAACCTTTTTTTTAGTTCTTGTTATCCATTGGACTATTACATGATCAATTTCACCATCCATATTGAATTCATATTTTATAAATTCTTATCATTTTTAAAAATAAACTCACAATACTAGTTAACACATGCATATTTCTTTTTGTCATATATTGTGTCTTTAACTAGTTTTATGTCTTTTAAATATAAGAAAGAAGTTAACTTCATATATATTTAAAAAAATGGTAAAAAAATAAAAGTGTACATGAGTATGGAGCCCACGCGTTGTATTCCCACTTGTCATTTATAGTTTTATGCCTTCATTTTCAACACTAGTTTGAAAGTTGGGACATTCGCTCATGTTAATAAATAGAAAAACGTGCTAAATCATACTTTTCACATCTTAAAGAATTTGTTCAGACAATGATCATAAGCTTAAATAATGAAAAAAATACGAAAATAGACATTTGACCAAGAAAATACTTAAAAATGGACATCCTTATTTAGTCTATTGTTTCATGGACATTGTTCTTGCGAAAAGGCTAAAGACGGCTAAGCTAGCCGGCTAAAATTTCCGTGCCAACATTTCATTTGTCAGAGTACGAGCCAATAAGCATGTGACACATGGTAGGCTTGGTCGTCTAATAGACGGCTATAGCCGTCTAAATAAACAGTTTTAGCATTTAGCCGTCTAAATAAACAGTTATAGCCGTCTATTAGACGGCTAAGCCTCCGAAAATTTTTAAAATTTTCAAAAAATATTTTCGGAGGCTAAGCCGTCTATTAGACGGCTATAACTGTTTCTTTAGACGGCTAAAGGCTAAAACTGTTTATTTAGACGGCTAAAGGCTAAAACTGTTTATTTAGACGGCTATAGCCGTCTATTAGACGGCTAAGCCTGCCACGTGTCACCATATTATTGGTTCGTACTCTGACAATTGGAATTTTGGCACGGAACTTTTAGCCGTCTTTAGCCGGTTGTCATGACCAATGTCCATGAAACAGTAAGCTAAATAATGATGTACATTTTTTAGTATTTTCTTGGTCAAATGTCCATTTTCGTATTTTTCCCTTAAATAATTACATGTTTATCTTTAGGTTTGAAAAATTATAAATTTATACTAAACGTTTATAAGTTGGTTACGTCTTTAGCTCATGACGTTAACATCAGTTAGTTTTTAATAAAAATGTATCATGTATCATCCACGTAACTTACGATTGCAAACTTAACCCTAAAAATAAATTAAAATCAATAAAAATCTGTAAAAATCAGTAAAAATAATTAGTATTTTTACTGCTTTTTATGGATTTTTATTAATTTTTAATGTTTTTTACTGATTTTAACTTATTTTTAGTATTATGTTTACAGTTGTAAGTCAAGTGAAAAAAAAAATTAGTATTTTTTGTTAAAAGTGTTTACATGGCCTAATTTTCTGTTAAAAACTAACTGGTAATAACGTTAGAGGCTAAATACGTAACTAAATCATAAATGTTTAGACTAAGTTTGTAATTTTTAAAACATAAGGATAAAACATACAACTTGATCAAATCATATGGGTCCTTTGGTCAATTAACTCATTTTTTATTTATAAACCAGCCATAAAAATAATATATGTCGGTTTCTATTTAGGTAGGGAAACATGAACATAAATATTGTAATCCTTGCTTTACTCTTTTGATGGTTCAAAACGACACAAGGTAAATATGAAAAACGTCCACTGGTATATTAAAATAATTAAAAAATGGATTTCGTATTCATGATGTAATGATAAATATTTTATTAATAAAAATAAGATAAGATAGATAAAAATCTAGAAGGTTGATTAGATTTTATGATAACAACATGAAATAAAACAAAGAAGGTTATGAGTACAGGAATATTGAATTATCAAAATTTTCGGGGATACAAGGATGAATATTTTATTAGAGTAACTAACGTTTGTTTTATCACGACTTGAATAAATAAAATATTAAATAATTATTAATAAAGATTTAGAAATTATAAAGAAAATATCAAATAATAAATAAAAAATTAAGAATTAATAAAACAATATATTAAATAGTTAGTAATGAAAAAAAATAAACAAAAATTTTTTTTTTGCCTCGCATAATTGTGACATGTGCCGTAACCAGTTAATTATTTATTAGGTATAGATAAGAGGAGAGATGAATATATGGAAGAAGCTTGATTAGTCGTTAAAAGAAAAGAAGAAGAAGCTTGATTAGATTTTATGAATAGTAAATAAAATAAAGGCAAACTGGTTTTTAATAATCGAAACTATAACTCATTTGCTGATAATAATTCAAACTAACAATTTAGTTGGTGATAATCTCAATTTTTACTTTTGTTGTCAATGGTAGTCACAGTAGCATAATCATCATAGATTTATACTCAATTTACAATTATTTTCGCTCAAAATGACGATTTTAAATTAAATGGAGAAAACGTACAAAAGAAATCGAACTCGGGGTATAAATATAACTTGGAGACTAATATTGTATTTTTTTTAAAGTTAGAAACCAAATCCAAAATTTTAGTATAATACAGGACCATCCGTGTACTTAACTCTTTATTTTAATAACATTGGATTAAACTTTAAACCGACAACAAACCCATGTTAAAGTAAAAAGGAGAAAAACAATAACTTGAGGGTAAATCTATTAAAAATCAATAAAGTAGGGGTTATTTATGGCATAAGGCATAAAATAAAACGAAAAGGGAAGAAGAAGCCCCAAATTCTGGGTTTTTGTGTGTTCAACGAGGGATAAGGAAACCAGGAAGGAGGATAAATTATTGAATAACAAATTCAAAATTGGTTTCTTCAGCATCAAGATTATCATCGTTAATTCTCAAGGGCATCAACAATCCTTGGTGAGTCTACTCCTCCATCTCTAGGTTAAAGAATCGTGTTATGAGTGCATATTAAATTTTTTGAAATTGCAACTCGCATTGATGATTGATAGCTCAATTTCATCATCAAACAAAGATATATTTACTGTTCGTTTCAAAGAATGTATATAATTTGAGAAATCATGAACCACGGATGTTTTAGGGTTTAGTGAAATCATATTGATGGGCACATTGACTTTAGGAAGTCAACTGGTGAAAGAATAAAGCTTACAAATAAGGACTTATAAAGAAAATTTTATCTTGACTAAATATAAATTTTAAGTCTATATGAAGGAAACTTTTCATTTATAATTACATTAAAATGAGGGGTACTTACTAGCATGTCTAAAGGGTTTCTGATGTGTATACTTTTAGCGAAAATCCTTCAAGTTGGTTTATCATGGATTACTTTTGTAAATCTTACATGTTTATGATGGATGTTTCATGATAAAGCTTAAATTTTATTAAATTTTGTAAATGAAAATATGCAAGACAAAGGTTGTAAATGTTTATTATGATAAGCTAAACGTCACACTTTGTGAGCTATATTTTGTGAAAAGTTTATAGAAAATTTGGGACCGGCCCCGATAAATCTTTTTAAGAGGACTACAAAATTTTATGTACAGTGTGAAATTGTTAAAACTTAACCATATAAAATTTTTCGTGTTTGATCCTGCAGGCCAATAAAATTCAAGGGAATTCGTCCTCCCTGAGTGATTGAAGTGTGGTTTCTTTCTCCCACATCCTGCTCAACATCTGTTATCGTATGCAATTGGGATTGGAAGCACTTGGACTAAATTATCAGAAGTTTAATAAACGAAGTCAATGGGTGGTGATACTCCTCCTAAACAACCTCTATTTTGTGTAAAATGGCCATGGGATGTCCATTCAACCGATAATTCGAATAAGCCCCTTAATTCATGCTCATCAGGACCTCCTTGGATATTCAAATCTTTCCAAACTCTTGGCTCTCTTGCGTTAACACTCGTCGATTCCGTCTCGAAACCCCAGACCAGAACCCCACTGCAGTTTTCATCAGGTGTTTTGAAATCAAGGACGACGGCAACAAAGGGATTGAGTGGGGAAGAACAAGGGGAGTTGGAACAGAGAGCATTAGCATGTGCATTGGCGAATGAGAAAGATGCTACGGTGATTGAATTCTACTCTCCCAAGTGCAGTCTTTGCAATTCAATGGTTGATTTTGTGGGGCATGTGGAGAATAAGAACGCTGATTGGCTAAACATTGTTATGGCGGACGCAGAGAATGATAAATGGTTGCCTGAGGTACTCTTTCGTTCCCTATGCTTCTTCTGTTTTAGTTTGAACTGTCTAATTGAATTTGGTTTGATGTTTCATCAAGATTTCGCATCATTCCAGCAATTCCTGTTTGACATGATATTAGATCAATTTTATACCTCAAGATAGTTATGATTCCCGCCCTAAAAAGTGTAATTTCTCTATGCCTATAAAAATGCATTCCACTGTTCGACGAATTGTCACCGACTCTGTGGTTAGGCAAATTGGGTTATGTAACCTACTTTGGTTCTCTGCAAGTTGTAGCACATTAAGATAATGCACGGTCTATACAGACACCACTGACACACTATACAAACACCAGAGGTCATACAACTCGTATGATATGGAGAAAATGGTGATACGACCTGTATGATGCGATTGGTTGACGTTGAAATGACTGGTGTGATCCTTGGTTTAAAAAAGCGCTAGGCGAGGCGAGGCGTTTCGGTCCAAAAATCCGAGGCGCCACGCCTCAGGCGCAAGGCGAGGGCTTCACGTATGCGAGGCGCTAAGCTAAAAAAGTAATAAAAAATTTAGTAACATTCTTTAAACCTCCCAGTAAATGTTGTTTCAGTCTAAAAACTCCTCCTTTTGAGTAATTTTCACAAAACTTGCAAGAAAAACAACTTAAAAAACTGATTTAAGTAAAGAGGAACTAAAATTGGAACTCAAATTCATAAAAAAACAGTGAAAAAAAGGCAAAAATACATGAAGCGCGCCTCACCTCGCCTCGCCCCTCAAGCCTGAGGCGGCGCCTCAGGGCGCTTCATGTATATGGGGCGCCTCACCCATTTGAGGCGTTTTGTTCAGCGCCTCACGCTTTATGCAGCGCCTCATGGCGCTTTTTTAATCCAAGGTGTGATCACTGACAAACTCAGATGACCCGTATGACCAATTTTTGCCAAAATATACGGCCTATGTGACTCATACAGCCGTATGATGTGACAGGGTCTTATGTACACTTTTTGGGAACACTAGTCCCAAAAATAAAATCAGTTTTGGTGCCGTTAATAATTATTTGAAGTAATTAGTGTGCTAAACAAATACTTAAATGTTGCATTCTACCTTACATTAATGTGATAAAACCAGTTTTGTTGTCTCCTGATCTATGTTTCAATATTTGGTTTAATTGCAGCTTCTCCATTATGACATAAAGTATGTGCCATGTTTTGTGCTATTAGACAAACATGGAAATGCTCTTGCCAAAACAGGTGTTCCAAACAGTCGGCTTCATGTCGTTGCAGGTGTTTCTCATCTTCTTAAATTGATGCGCCCATCTCGAAGATAAACCTTTACAATGCTGTTATCAGTCCCTATCTCAGTTAACAGTTTCTGCTTTCCTCCTATGCGCTATTTAGATTAAATAGAATGTATGGACTTGAATCGTTTATATTAATTTGAATTGCATCATATTAAAACAGAATATGTATTTTATATAGCTTTTATATCAATTTTCCAGGAAATTATGAAGTGAATTGACTAGGATGTTTGAGGGGTGGGATGGACTTTTACCCTTGGTTGTAATAGAGAAATTTATGACCCAAAGTGTTCATTAGTATACCATCCCTATAGTTGATTTTATTATAACTTTATTCAAGTCTTTTGAATTGTCCATCTTTATGTGTTTTATAAAGAACAGTTAAATTAATAAACTATATATATTTTTACAAGATTGAAAAAAATGTTTTTGTCAAACAGAAAGTAACTACACTAATTTTTACAGATTTGAGTCCCATGTATCATCTTTTAGAACAAAGAAACTAAAAAAAGTAACTAAACTAATTTTTGTACATTAAAAACCTTAAAATTCTATAAAATGCACATACTTTTAATACTTATATATTTTTGGTATACATTTGGAATAAAGAGAATGAATTTACTTTTAACACAATTTGGAGTGTCGGCACCCAATCCTACGCCACCACCAAACTTAATTTCTTATAAACACCCTTTCAAATCTCTTTATTTTCAAATAATATTCCTCTAATTTCTACATTTTCAAATATACCCTCAAATTTCTAAATTTACAAGTATACACCTTGACAAAATTCTTTACCCTTCAATTTCTAAACTCTCAGGTTTACCCCTTAAATTTCCTTTATTTTTTCTTTTACTTTTTTTATATTCGTTTATAAAAATTACCTTTTTCTATTTTTATTTTGTGTTTACTTTGTTACTAACTTTTTTAACGAATTTGTTGTTTCCATGTTAACTCCTATTCGTGACTCAATTTATCTATTTTTCGATCTCCAGTACTGAGTTGTGGCAACTTCATAAGTTCTTTTATATACTTAGACACGTTATTGTCACCACCGCAATATTGGTAACGAGGTGCGCAAACCCGCCGTGCGCCGCATTGTGCGGGCATAATTTTTGGTTACACATATTTTATAACCATATGATATTTATTAATTATTATTAATCAAGTTAACTAGCAAAACCAGTTGAATGTAAATTTTTATATCAATTGTTAAACTAAATGATTACATTTGAATTTTCACAACCATACATATCCAATGGAGTCAATCAGATTTTAGGAGTTCTTGAAGAATGCTTCTTCCTTCATTCAGAGCATCAATATGAGAAACTTCAGAAGCCCATATGTTTACAAGTGGCAGCATCATCATGTCTAGCCTTTGCAACTGTTCCTCTATCTGATTCAGACCTTCTGAATCCAACACACTACCAACAACATTCTGCAAAAATAAAAAGAATAATAACATCATTTAGCCTTTATTTACAATTTATTTAGAAAGATAATAAAGGTTTATCATGTCTGTCTCACCCAACTGTTACTGAAGCAAGCTTGGTGTATCAGAGACTTGAGAAGCAGTTCATCTGATTCTTTAAGTACACTGTTTGAATCAACCGAAACTGCAGCATCTATACATGAAGAATCCGACACCGATCCATGGTTCTTAATTACAATTGTGCCATGATGATTTAAAATATCGCTCAGTCGAGACATAGTGTGGCTTTTGTTTGATTTATGTAAACTTGTTTTAGAACGTTTATGTGGCGACCATTCACGAGAACCTAATAAGGTTACTGCAGTCTCGTTATCAGTCCAGCAACAGCATGAAGATGACCCGTCATCTATGCAGAAAAATAAATAAACACTAGTGGATTAATGAAACTTAAAACTTCATTAAACAAATCAAATGTTTTTTTCAAACTACTGATTAAACAAAGAAGTATACCCATTATGAAACCGGCCAGTGGAAATTGTAGGAAGTCGCTGTTCTTTTCCACCACCAAAACATAAACAGACACAACCTGCAAGTAAGAAAAACTACTCAATTACATGCCATTTATTGTATAATTAAAGTAGACACTAATTTAAAACAAATGTTATGAGATACCCTGCAATGGAACCGCATCTTTTTATGGTCCGAGGAATGCAACATTTCAGAAATTAAAGCTGTAGGACCAGTGAATAACGAGGTTGTGGTCCCCACTACTGATGTAATATCCCGCTCATTGCTACATTGGTGTTCATCGACGATTATGGAGTTGATTTCAATGAAAGATGCAGGTGTCAACTTAAGTACACCCCCTTCACTAATACAACAAGAATTTGCAATTTATGTAAGAAACTATGTATACCTCACTAATAAAGATTCCAAATTTATAATATGATACAAAAAGCCTTAAAAAGAACTGTGTAAATGAGAATGACACATACGCTGTTAGAAGAACACGGTGAAAGTTAGCTTTGATACCTGGTCCAAATCCATTTGGATAACTGTGTTCACTTAAGCTGCTGCATATCTTCACCTGAAATGATCAAAACTATGTGGAAAATAATGCAAGGAAAAATAAAAAGTAAACAAAAACAAAGAAGGAAAGTAGCATTTACAATGTTATGATCGACTAAAACATGTATACAAACACTATTTGTCACTCCAGGAACAATATGATGATGAGCCCCATGAAACATTTGATGGCTTAAACGGGTAAAAACACGACTCTGATCAAACTTATGAACAGCCGCTACGCGTCCTTGCACAGATAATAAATTCCCTGTTGGCAAATTTACACCAAAGGCTCCAGATGGTGTTGATGCACTCTTCACTTTGATTGTGTTAGTTGGCTGGATAAGATCTTGTTTTAGTTCTCTGAGTTTGATCTCTAAGAAGTTTAAATGGTCAGGTGACAGGTGTAAATAAATATCTGCACATATGTCACTACATCCATCAATGGATCGAGCAGTGGTGGGACCAGCCTCATCAGAAGAGAACGAGACATTCCAGAGATGTGATTTAGAATTCATAAAGACTTTATCAGAGTCCTTTGCAGTACACATCACACCATTGTAATGATGCTTTATCAAGTAATAACCACCAATTCTCAACGACTGCAATAACCGTCATATTGTAAGAAATAAAATAAAAATTCTCTGTTTGACTTGTAAATAAATAATTTAACAGATATTTATGCCATTATGGCTAACCTCGAACTTCAAGAAGCTATCAGACTTGAACTCTAGAAGCACCTTCTTTGCAGATGTTGTGCAATTTAACAAGTTACCAGAGTTGACCATTGAATTATGATTATAAACTCGAAAGTCAATGGTACATGGGAATTCATGTAGACAGGTATCACACTGTTTTTTATCACCAGATGAACATTTTAAACGGTCAGATAGACTACTTCCATCAGATGATTCAATCAAATCTATCTCTTTGTTATGAAGGACTAAACTCCATGGGAGAATTATGGCGTTAGCATATATGCTTGAATTGTTTGAAACAGCATAATCACCTGGAAACTGAAATTCTTTTGAACTTTTATTAATCAAAGAAATTAATTACGAGTAGTTGCTATCAGTTCTACCATAAAACAAACCTTTTGTTGTGCAGGGAATTTGTGCACTAATAAAAGCAGGTGGAATAATCCGCTTTCTAGCTCCTTCAAATTCTCCTCCATATTAATGCTAGGACATAGGATATGATTTCTTGATTTTGCATCTTTCATACAGCAGTGAACATAAATGTTAATCTTTTTTCTCCCAGATAAATGAAAATGGTTGAAAATATTTCCACATGCAAAAGGTTCGTTATTGAGTAATTCCAAATGTTCTAGATGTCGAGGAAATCCTTCCATTACAACATTAAAGTCGTTTATCTGATGAGATCAAACAGAAGCGAGGAAAACAGACACTTAAATAAACAGAAATAAAACAATGCATGGAGATATGAAAGAACAGATTAAAAGAATGTAATTACCTCATATATGTCCTGAATGCTCCAAACAGAAGGAATATCAGGTATAACAACATCAATGCTACCAGTTGAATCAGTTAACTGTAATTTTCCCGAGTATTCGGAAATCTACATACACAGTACAAAAAAAATAAGAAATTTCATAAAGTCATAGAATTAAAAATTGAGAAACTTACTAACCCTTAAAATTCCAAGCAAAACAATGTGCATATCTTCACTTTTCAAGATTTTCCTAATCGGTTGCTCATGAGACTTCCCTCCACAAACTATATTACTACTATATTGATGGTTCATGCCATATAAACTTTTTATGAACATGTCTTCACACTGACCGATGAGATTGGATATGGGCACGACCTGAAATAGTGACATCATTTAATTACTACAGACCTAATAAAAGAACACACCCAAGCAACAAAGTTTGTAGAAATGAATATTTGCCAAGGCATACCAGTTTTGGAAAATTGTAACCGATTTCTTTCCCACATCCACATAAGTCATGTAAACAATACTCTGAGAAAACTCCATGCTGCCAAACAAACACGTTTTTAAAGTCTATACATATTATTACAACTAGTGTGTTCCCCTTGACAATATTCAAAATGATTATACCCGAAACCGAAATACTGATAAAGGTAAACACGAAATGGAATATTTCTGAACTAATCCCTCCGTCTGCAAGATATCATAAACATATGTTTCAGCTTTAGAACAAAGTTTGTTAAACTGATAATGCATTGCCAAGGCTGCAAGCACATTACATGTTTTGATCCTAAGATCTCCATCTCAGACAAAACTCCAGCAAACTTTTTCCTCAAAGATGAAACAACAAGTAACACCCTGCGATAAAAGCTTATGAGAACAGCATATTAACTGCCAAGATTAGCAGGTAGATACTAATATTAAATCCACATGTCACTACCATAATCTAGCTGAAAATTGAAGTGATTCAATAAACTTCCTAAGAAGGCTTCGTGATTGTAAGACTTGATAGCACCTGTAGCCAAAAAAGAACATATATTTGTAATTAGTTGTCACGACAAAAAAATATTAACCGAAAGGAGTTTAGCAGCACTAAGTTACTAACCCACTTTCAATAGGAGAAAATACATTAACACGGATGCTAGTCTTATAACATGATCCAAATATTACTACTTTCGTCCAGGCAAACTTGGGATCCTCAACATGGAAGTTTCTCACGGTTACCTAACAGCATGAAACATCCAGATATTAAAAAACCGGTACCTCAACTATATAAAACAAACAAGAAGCTACTTCACATTTCACATACAATCGCACCAATTCTCAGACCGTGTGGCATCAAGAGCTGATTGTCAGTAACTAAAAGCAACACTTTTCGATCCAATTCAACGACCATTCCCTGCATATAGCTACCAGTGACACTTCCAGTGTAGACACTGCATAGCCCCTTCTGTCTAATGGCGGTTTTACTTGCAGGCGTTGGAAGATGAATAATCGCTCTCTCTGTGGAGACATACATCATCAAAGACTTCCCTTCTCCAAGGAAAACCATCTTCTTCTTCATACCGGAGATCGACACAACGCCTCCAACCAATCTTGAAATTGCAGGATACCAGATTGAAGCAGGCCCACAAAAATAAAGAGTCTTGGATTTTGAAAAAATGTGATCTTTATTGTGTTCTCCTGTTAAATGTTGGATTAAATTTACCCTGTCTCTAGAACTGCACAATTCACACTCACAAACGGTGATCTCGGCAAGAAAGCCGTTAAGGTTTTTGGTACCGGTTTTAGTAGCGGTGCAGGGGACATTAGTGACGGGGCTAACGGATTCCAACAAACCGTGAAGCAAATAATGAGGAATAATGTTGTCTTCATAAGTAGGAAATGCAGAGTTTAAATAAAATGCATTGAAATTAGGTATAGGAACTTTCTGAAATTGATCAATTTGATTAAGATTCCACCTGATAATTTCTAGATATCCGCCGTGAGGTTTCGCCGGAAGGAAATTCCAGGCGAGGACTCTGATGCTTTGGCCAATAACCCGGAGATCAAGGTCAAGGACGTCGCAACAGACGGCAGCGGAGTGATCGGAGAATTGAAGGCAGGTGGAATTAGAGCAAGAGCAGGAAGGTGTGGTTAGGGTTAGGGTTCCGATTAGTAAAGATGGATGGTGAAGAGGTTTTAGGATTTTGGAATTATTAGGGGTTTGTGGATGGGATGAATGAGGTGTGTCTTTTTGTGGTGTTAGATGAGAGGTATGATGTCCGGCGGGGAGAAAGGATGCGCCGGTGAGAGGGCGGGAACGGTGGAGTAGGTCGGAGAGTGAGAGAAGTTTTACTGAACCGTCTTCTTCCATGGAGGGTTTCAACTTTCAAAGTTTCAAAAATATAGCAGAAAAAGAAGTCAAATATTTGTTTGACTAAACCAATAAAACAACAAAAAAATTTAACTCATGCAAATCTCTCTCTCATATATATTGTATCCTTTGATAAAGTATTTTTAAAAACTATTATACTAACTAATTTTAAGTTTTTACAAATCAGTTTAAGTTTACAATTAAGTGAACACGGCTTGTTTATTAAGTGGATTAGACATGTCAATCTAAAACACGACTTGTTTATTAAACGACATACACACCACGAATAACCTAATTATTTGATGCTTTATTTGTTTCGGGCTGAGTCAAGATTTGTTTGGTTCTTTTGAAATTCGAATCTGCATAGTTGTATGTATGGTAGGAGGGATAGAGAAAATGATTGTAGTGAGATATTTCTCATGGAGCCCCTTCCAAGTTCCAAATAGGGCCCAAAAGGACCAACCTGAGATGGGTTTAAACTCATTAGGTCGGATCCAATTATGAGGGTATTCTCTAATCTCTGCATGCAAGTCCCTTAGTATAGAATGGCGTACTCTCGGCTACATTACATTATGTTAGATTCATCATTCATCACCATCGGGTGTCCAAACCTTTTAGCTTTAAAGCAATCCAAACCTTGTGGCTTTAAAATCATCCACACCTTGTGCCTTTGAAGTAATCCAAAGCTTGTGGCTTTAAAGCGGTCCGAAGATTGTGGTTATGAAGTGATCCAATTAGGGTACTCGTCTAAAGCCGGGTGTCCGGCCTTGTGGCTTTTAAATATGGAACAGTTGTTTGGAGTCGGGCGTCTGGGCTTGTGCCTTTTAAGCCATGTGGCTTTTAAATAGGGAGCACCGGTAACCGGGTGCCCAAAGCCTTGTGGCTTTTAAATAAGGATATCTAGAGTCGGCACACACATTACGTGACAAGCGAGTCCTTTGCGTCCTGAGTGAGACGTACTGGTGTTTAAACGGGGATCACATGTCCGGCCGTCAAAGCCTTGTTCCTAAGATAAGGATCGTCACAGGCCGGACGTCAAAAGCCTTGTGGCTTTTAAATGGGAGTTAATTGGCCAGAGCCGGGCGTCCAAAGCCTTCAAATGCAAATCAATTTCATATCAAAACAATAATTTTGGGATAAACAAATCCTAATTTGGTACATTATTTGATTTTGTATCAAATGAAATGTCAAGGATCACAATATATACACTAAGAGTGCTGTTCAAATATAAGCACATACAACAATCTCCTTGTGCAAGATACAACCTACTGAGAGTACACATACATATCATTTATGAATCCCTAAGCCCAATTCCATTGAATGTCTACTCAATCCTTGCTAACCTAAATTCTACTTTGTTGATGAACCCGAAATTTAACACCTATTAATTTACAACCACTAGCCTTCCCTGCCAGGGGTCGTTGGAAGAGAATATGTCCTCCTACCCTCACCTGTAACCGGAAAACGAGTCGGAACACCAATATAGTGTGTACTAAACTTGAACTCACTTGGAACAACTTCAAGGGAATACCCAGGAGAATGGCGGGTGGCAGCTGGTGAATGGTCCTTTTTAGTCTCTGAATTCGTGTGTTTAGGTGTCCCACTGCACACAACAAAAAAAAACATCAATCCTAGGTGTTTCAGTTGCATGAGTAAAAGGTAAAAAGTTTGATCTTTTTTACTACATAAAAGATTGTAATGGATGCTTCTATATAAGAACAACTTACCAGTAAAACCGTGGTCTTCCATGTTTAGCCCATTTGCATGGCGAGTGTTGCATCATATCTTTGGGATGTGCAGTCAAGTCTCTTGGACTATATGGTATTTCCTGGAGTATAAAAGCATATCAATTTTGGAATAATAAGAACGATAAAAAAAGATGATATTTAACAATATATACACACAGCCATTGGAAACTTACATTCAGTTTCAATCCAGAAAATTCTTGCTTGCAAGGTGAAATACGCACAAAAGGATGTTCAAGTAGCAAAGCAGCCGATGATCGTTTTTCTGGATTTCTTTGCAAACACCGACTGAGAAAATCCTTCCCTTCTGATGATAATGTTTCTGGTATAGTTGGGGATCTGTTCAATACATTGAACATTGCTTGCACCTAATGATACATGTAATAGAATGATTATTGGGTCATTTACATATATCCCCTTTCTAAGTTCATTTATTACATATTTACCCAACCCCTAATTTTAGTTACATATTTCCCCTTCCTAAAGCTTATATATTACATATATACAAAATAACTTATTGAATTACTATTTTACCCTTAATGAATTACTAGTTGGGGATCTGTTCAATACATTGAACATTGCTTGCACCTAATGTTACATGTAATAGAATGATTATTGGGTCATTTACATATATCCCCTTTCTAAGTTCATTTATTACATATTTACCCAACCCCTAATTTTAGTTACATATTTCCCCTTCCTAAAGCTTATATATTACATATTTACAAAATAACTTATTGAATTACTATTTTACCCTTAATGAACCAATTAAAGTACTATTTACATATATTTCCTTCCTAAATATATCAATTTACATATAAGGATAAATAAGTAATTGTGTAAGCATTGGGTAAATATGTAATTGATTTTTATGGTTGGGTATATATGTTATTAAAGAGGTTAAGAGGGGGAAATATGTAAAAAAACTCATGATTTAATTAACTGAGGCTGTAATAAGATAACATTCACTTGCATTTTCTTAAAATTTAAATAGCAAATTAGTAAATTACCCCATTAAACTCACTCCATGGAGGTTTGCCGGTCACAATCTCAATCACTGTACACCCCAAGCTCCATATATCCATGGTGTATGTATGTTCTGGATTGGCATCTTTTTGCATTACCGCTTGGAAAACCTGCACCAAAAGAGGTGAAAGTTACCATCTTTATGATCTAAACATGATGCTTAAGTTTGTAATTTGCAAGAAATACCTCTGGAGCCATCCAATGTGGACTACCCTTTAAAGAAAGATCAGTCATATGTGGAGAAAGCTGCAAAAAAAAGTTACTTAAATGCAAAAAAAAAACAAGATTTATACTAAAGGTGATTAAGGTGCTATAAATAAATATTTACTATTTTTCAGCTCACATGTTTTGCCAACCCAAAGTCTGCAAGCTTCACAACACCAGATGCATCAACAAGCAAATTTGCTCCTTTAATATCCCTATGTTACACAGACATACAAATCATTGAAACTTCAACTGTAATTCAATTTTAGCTTATCTGCTTTACGGAGAATAATGATACCTGTGAACCGTTTTCTTGCTGTGCAAGTAAGCCAATCCTGAAAGAATATGGCGTGTAAAGTTTCGAACTACAGATTCAGTTATAGCTCCACAGTGTTCTCGCACATATTTATTCATGGACCCAGGGTGAACATACTCCAAATATATACAAAATCGGTTCTCAGCCTGCATAGATGACAGAATTCTGTCAATAAATATCTTTAATTACTTTGGAATACATAAAAGAAGTCTCAAGAAGCTCACCACTTCAGAACCCAAATACTGTACAATGTTTGGATGCTCTAAATTTCGAAGAACTCTTATTTCCTAAAACAGATCAAATGTTTGGACATAAAATAAATTTTAATATCTTTTCATATTACCTTTAACCAAGAACATGAACAAACTATTATAAATACTTAAAGGTTCAGAAGAATGACCTGCTCCAACTGCCTTATACATTCAGACGATTTAGGGTCATCAGGAATGATATCAACTTCTTTCATTGCACACAAACTCCCAGTTTCACTACAAAGAAATGACATATAAAATTAAACTCAATGCAGCAAAAGAAAACTCAAAAACTAGATCACGGCATATGATTACCGATTGGTTGCTTCATATACAGTTCCGTAAGTACCCCGCCCCAGAAGCTTCCCTTTCTGCCATTGACCTTTTACTGATTGCCCCTCTGATTTATCCAAACTCGGACGCCTAGAAACAGGTCTTGAAGGCGGTAGGGGAAGGGGATGAACATTATTGTTGCCGCTGTCAGCTCTACTGCACAGACAAGGGCTCTGCAACGGCGGACTGTGCAGTTGAGACCGTCTTGTTGATGACTCAGAAGGCGGAGACAGATGAAACTCTTGAAGGCCTGCAATTGCAGAATCAAAGATATCGACTGTACTGAACCTTTTGGGGCTAAGTGTAGGACTAGTGAAGGTGGTGGCTGGGGCACTTCTAGCAGGAACATCCAACCTGATGTCATCATCAACCTTCTCACCGTTCAAGTGCTGAGGATAACCTTTCCAGTGATGGTAGGTTGAAGTTTTAGATGATATTGGGACACCATGAGTCTTGATATCCATACCACTCCGATCAGATCTGCAACTGCATACACATAATTTAACAAGTTATCAACCCTAAGTCCCTAACTCAATAATAAGTAAATATTTCAACAATAATGATGACGGAAACTTACCAGCCATTGCCTCCGGCATACACTTCAGCCGGAAACCGCAATTCATCATTAGGAAGTGGCAATGGTTGCGGCACGGCGGAGGATGACCAGTGTTGCGGCAATCGGTGTGGTGACCTTGACTCGGAATTAAGAGAATTCGGAGAATTAGGCAGCGATTTTGAAACGTCACCGTCGTCTTCCTCCGGCGCACAAATGTAATCCACCGACACGCGACGAAACTTATGCTGCCTGGTGAGCCGCTTCTTCGGCTGCGGTGTAAAAAACCCTCCGTTCATCGAATTCGGTGACGGTGACGGTGACGATGAGCACGGAGACGATTTGGAAGAATTGTTATTATAATTAGAATTAGAACTAGAAGTAAAATGGGGCATGAGATTAGCAGGAGAAGAAAGATGAAACCTCCGTTTACCGAAGAACTTACTCATGATTGATCGCGAAAATACGTTAAGTTTTAGGAGAACGATGATCGCGAAATTAGGGTTTTGAGGTTGAGGATGAAGAGTCGTCGCGTTTACTAACTTTTTTCAACATTTGAATCGGCAATTGAGACGTTTGTTTGTTGTCATGAAGTAAGGAACACGATCATATCAATATCATCATCATCATCATCATCATCTCCGGTGTGTGTAAGAGGCAAGAACTAAAAGTCAAAAGTCAATGCTCGTGTGTTGTGTGCATACTCAGTCGTATCTATACGTGTACTTTTTGTATGTACGTACAGGAAGAAGAGATCTTCCATTGAATTTTCAATACGTGGAGGGAGAAGAAGAGATGTTTGGTTTGGATTGAGAAAGTTGCATTTGGCCCCCTTTGTTTTTTGTATTTGATCAAATGACCCCTCCCAATATTTGTTAAGGGAAAAACATAAAAGATTATCCTCTCATCATAAACTCAAGATTTATCAAAGTTATTTAAAAAGTTTTAAAACCCTATAAACTTATTTTGAGAGTTTAGAGCATTTTAAATAAGGTTTTAAGGTCGGATGTGATATGATGAGTGGCAACCTTGTTAGGTTGGTGGGTGTGGTCTTTCTCATTCCTCCCTCATTAAGACTCGTTGGCATATTCTTTATGGCTCACGTCGTGGTTCTAGGTGGCACACCATGGCCACGCGTGAAACTTCGCGCTGGTGTAGCGTAGTCCACGGCAGTGAGATACGATCGTGGAGCTGCTCACAAATGGGTTTAAGTGTTGCATTTTTTTTAATAATAATACATTTATCATTTAATTTGATTTTTCTCTAATAACGTGTGCTCGTTAATTTAAAAAAAAAACTAAATGCATAGTTTTGAACAGTCCGATATAAATTTTATTGAAAACCGACTTGGCTTTTGGTTTCGTAAGTGGCTTTGACACGTGTTTGGACCGGTAACTTTGGTGGAACATACACACTTTGACCACCTAACGATAATCTTATGAATATAAATAAGTTTAGTTGATAAGTTCATAGAGGATATATCATTTGATAACTCTTAAGTATTTTGAAAATTCACGAGAACTCGCTAAAAAAAATCATTCATTTGTTTAAAATACTAAGATTATTATTAAAATACAACATTTTCATATGAATTCATATTTGTAAATTTACATGTACTCGTATATTATAAACATTTTCACTTGTGTAAGTCTCTCATTTACACATGTGTAAGCTTTTACCATTTACACATCCTTATTCTAATAAATGATTCCAAAGAATGTCACAAGTCATCACCATGTTTTTTCTCACCAAAATTTTCTAATTTTCTCTATTATAAGTAAATTTGAATTTTGAAATCTAATTATGTTAAAAAAAATTAGAAAAAATAATATAAAATTTGAATTATAATGATTACTTAATTAAGGGAACAAAGAATTTTATTTATTGTACTTTTATTTTTGTATTAAACAAACCCATGTAATACATGGGCATATAACCCAGTGTTTATAATATAAGAGTACATGTAAATTTACACATATCAATCCATATAAAAATGTTGTATTTTAGTAGTAATATTAGTATTTTAGATAAATAAATGATTTTTTATTGTTTTTCATGAGTTCTTACAAGGTCTCAAATTATTTAAAGTTTTCATTTGAATCTAACCATAATTCGTAATCTATTAAATTAAGTTTACTAGCTTTTCAAAAAAATCCAAAAGTCCTAAAAATAAGTTTGCCCAATATTGGACGGAGTAATTATAGAAATTCCAAATATAGATTATTGTATTTTGATAATAACAAGAGTGTTGAATAATTTAAAAAGTAGGTGAATGGGTAAGTGTATAGTTTATTAAAATATTACAACATATACAATTGTAAGAAATTTTTATTTTATTTGATTGAACAAACACTTGGTGGTTCTTAAAATAAGTGGTTGGTGGTCTTTAACTACCATGTTGATTATTTCTGGTCCTTTTATTTGGAATACAAGTAATAAAAGAATTCTTGGTGTGATGATTATAACCCAATGAAGTTAGAGCAAAGTCGGATTTTATTGTTTGACTTTGAGATGTAAATTGACTTATAATGCTATATTTATGGTTGATTGAAAAAAATAGAAAGATGTTTTAGTCAATCTTGCTTGCTTGCTTGCTATTGAGATTGAAAAGTCTTGCTCATGTGTCATGGTGGAGTGTGCACCTGTCTTTCTATATCCTTGATCAAAGATTAGTTTGGGGGTAAGTTTTAACAAGTCGACGAAAGTATATGGGTGTTAAATGGGTAATTCAATTTGAGAGGGGAGTGATTTGGAAAGACTAGAAGTATGGGGGTTTTAAGAGCAATAATAGGTGACGGTGGTTGTATTAGTTTTTCAATGTTTTTAGCATCGGATCGGACAGTGAACTGCTCGTTTTGAAGATCCACTGGCCTGACCAATCAGATCGGATTGACGTCATAAGTTATAAAAAATAAAACTATTTATATATATACAAAATATAAAACGTTTTTTTGTTTTATGTAAATTTATAATTTTAATAACATATAAAGGTTAAAATAAATAAAATATGCAATTTGAAATACTAAAGTAATCAGAAAATGAGATTTTGAATGAAAAAATACAATAAAATTAAAAAAAATGTTTGAAATCCGGTCCGGTTCACCAAGTTCACCGGTCCGACCGATAACAGGTCGGTTCAAATAAAAGTGGTTCAACTACACACAACCGGACTATGTGTTTGGTTCCTGGTCTGACCGGCCAGTCCGGTCCAATTCTGAAAGCACTGCATTTTTTGTCGCAAACATGTGAAAGGAGTTGGAGGTCGTTGTGAATATAAAAGTTGATTGCCGTCATCGCCTGTTAGAAGGTGACGGTAAGATTCGATAGTTGCGCATAAGGCCAAATACGTCTATTGTTTTAAGTTCAAATTTGTACGTAAAATTACAAGATATCGCTTACACGTGTGGAGGTTATGGGTTGATTTTTCTCATTTAGCATGTCTATATTATGCCATTAAATCGGTTTGTATTTGTCACAACCCCGGGCTACCCCTGCCCGGGCGTCGCGAGATAATGCTGGTATCTGAATGAGGTCCCATAAATTTGGACAGCGGAAGTCTTTGTTTTTACTTGATGCCTTTTTGTAATGAAATGTAATGTAAATAACCTCAAGGGTTAATTCTGTACTTTTTGTCAAAACTTGGGATCCACGTCCCTTTTCATTTCATGATAATAGATCTTCAAAAGTCTATTATATAATGTACAGTGATTGAAATAATTTACATAATACAAGCCATTCAAAATGTCTAGGATCTACGTCCGTTCCAACATTTGGTCTTGTATTAGTCTGCCACAGGAATTTTGATATGCCTAAAGATCTTGTCTTTACTGCATCACCCTGAATTTAATGATTTCTTTCATTACCTGTGAAAAACGTTTTGAAAATGAACATCAGCATAAAGCTGGTGAATCACATTTAACTGACACGAAAATGATTTCTAACATAAACCAAATTAAAGCCTTTAAGCACGTTTTTGTATGATAAATCTACACATTCAGCAGTCTATTTCACCTGAAGTATATACCACCTACATACACTGGGTTAACTGTCATGGGGTCAACTGGCTGAGCGCTATGTCTCAGACTGATAGCCTATTCCCAGGGTGATGATGCTAAGAACCTTGTTCTTAGTCTTACATGATACTCAGGAACTCGTCCCTCGTATAATCTGCTAAGGAAACCCATCCTTAGTCTTATGATTTCCCATTACATGATCTGTACCCAGCCACGGACCGGACTTTCACCCGTCACATGTATACCATTTGATCAAATCTACGTATGCTTATGGCCTGAATGCTATCACGTAGATTACCCTTATGATTAAAGCATTTAATTTGTTTCATGCCGTTTTCGTAAATAAAATGGTTTTATCGTTTGAAAAGCGTTAAACGTGTTCACCTTGATTTTGATGGCTGGTAGGGTTGTAGGCTTCGGAATTTGAGCAGAACCTCGACACGTTTCTTCCTAGGGAAGACACGATTAACGAGAATATATATGAGAGAATATATATATAATTGCGGCTATATATATATGAATAGTTTTAACGATACCTACTTCGCGGGATTTGGACGAAACTTCGGCTGGTGCAGGATTTCGTTTGGACTCTTGGATAGCACTTCGGGATGTCGTGGAGCTTGAAAGAACGGGGTTTGTGTGAAACGAACGTTTGGAAACTGTACAGAATTCAATCCCCTTTGAAGGCCTTTTATAGGCTGGAATTCCGGTCCCTCGCGTACCGCGAGGCCGGCCAAGGAAATCCCTCGCGTACCGCGAGGGGATGACAAGTCGCGAATCGAGGTGAGTCAGCATGACACGTGGCAGCAGGTGGCAAGTGTACATGACACGTGTTTTCTGGCCCTGACGCGTGTACTATTCCCTCGCGTACCGCGAGACTTCATCGAAGATCTTCTCGCGAACCGCGAGAAGGTGATTTTCTGGCGCATAAGCAGTCCCCTCGCGTACCGCGAGGTTTTGTCAAAATCTCCCTCGCGTACCGCGAGGGAGTGAAATTTTGAATTTTTCTTTTCTTTTTATTTTTGGGTGTTACATCCTCCCCTCCTTTAGAATAATCTCGTCCTCGAGATTCATTGAAAGAGATGTGGATACTTTTTGCGCATTTCTGACTCAAGTTCCCAGGTATATTCTGGGCCACGTCTGGAATCCCATCTTATTTTGACCAACACCAATTGTTTCCGTTTAAGCTTTTTGATTTGTCGGTCTTCAATTTGTAACGGTCGTTCAATGAATTTGAGCTTTTCATTTACTTCCACATCTTGTAAAGGCATAAGCAAGGATTCATCAGCTAAACACTTACGTAGGTTTGATACATGGAATATATCGTGTACCCCACCCATCTCTACTGGTAGTTCAAGCTGATAGGCAACAGATCCGATTCGTTTAATGATTTTGAAAGGTCCAACAAAACGTGGACTTAACTTTCCTTTCTTTCCGAAACGAATAACACCTTTCCAAGGTGAAACTTTTAATAACACCTTGTCACCGAATTGGAATTCTAACGGCTTTCTTCGTTTATCTGCATAACTTTTCTGTCGATCTTGAGCCGCTTTTAAACGTTCACGTATTTGTAATACTTTATCAGTGGTTTCTTGGACTATCTCTGGTCCTGATAACTGATTTTCTCCGATATCTGACCAACATACAGGCGTTCGACATTTCCGTCCGTACAATGCTTCAAATGGTGCGGCCTGAATACTTGTGTGATAACTATTGTTGTATGAGAATTCCATTAGAGGTAAATGATCATCCCAATTACCTCCAAAGTCTATCACACAGGCTCGGAGCATATCTTCTAGGGTTTGTATGGTTCTTTCGCTCTGCCCATCAGTTTGTGGATGATAAGCAGTGCTAAGATTCAATCGAGTTCCTAGAGCTGTTTGAAAACTTTGCCAGAATCGAGATGTGAAGCGACTATCTCTATCTGACACTATGGATAGAGGCACACCATGTAACGTTACAATTTTATTAACGTAAATTTGCGCCATTTTGTCCATACTCATGGTGTCCTTGATAGATAGAAAGTGAGCTGATTTGGTTAAACGGTCAATGATAACCCAGATTGCATTATTTCCACGAGTGGTTCGAGGAAGTTTTGTAATAAAGTCCATAGTTATCAGTTCCCATTTCCAAACTGGTAATTCTAACTGTTGCAATAATCCAGCTGGCTTTTGGTGTTCGGCTTTGACTTTGGAACAAGTCAAACATTTTGCTATGTAGATAGCAATGTTCTTTTTCATACCAATCCACCAGTAACTTTCTTTGAGGTTCTTGTACATTTTATCACTTCCTGGGTGCATGGTGTATTTGGACTTGTGTGCTTCTTCGAGGATTCGCTCTCGAAGATCACCTGTAACTGGTACCCAAATACGTTTATTCATGCGAAGGATATTATCTTCTCCTTTGATCAGTAAATCAAGCATTCCTTTCATTCCTTCTTTTTCAAAGTTACCTTCCTTCAAAGCTAACTCTTGTGCCTCTTTTAACTGACTTACAAGATCAATTTGTAGTTCAAGTCTGAGAGAACGTACTCTCTTTGGCTTGACATTTTCTTTTCGGCTCAAGGCATCTGCTACTACATTTGCCTTTCCTTCATGATAACAAATTTCACAATCATAATCATTCAGGATTTCCATCCATCTTCTTTGTCTCATATTTAACTCCTTCTGGCTAAATATGTACTTGAGACTTTTATGATCAGTGTAGATTGTGAACTTAACCCCATAGAGATAGTGTCGCCATAATTTCAAAGCAAAGATTATAGCGCCCAACTCTAGATCGTGGGTTGAGTAGTTTTTCTCATGAATTTTCAACTGACGAGATGCATAAGCAATGACTTTCTTGCGTTGCATTAATACGCAACCTAAACCAGTATGTGAGGCGTCGCAGTAAACTACGAAGTCTTCAATACCATCTGGTAAAGATAGAATAGGTGCGTTTGTCAGTTTTTTGTTTCAAAGTTTCAAAAGATTCAGATTGTTTGGGTCCCCATTCGTATTTTACAGATTTCCGAGTTAGGGATGTGAGTGGGATTGCTATACGAGAAAAATTTTGAATGAACCGGCGGTAATATCCCGCTAATCCCAGAAAACTACGAATTTCGGTGGGTGACTTGGGAATTTCCCATTTGGATATAGCTTCAATTTTGGAAGGATCTACTTGAATTCCGTTCACGTTGATGACATGACCAAGAAATTGTACTTCCGTTAACCAAAATTCGCATTTGGAAAACTTAGCATATAATTTCTCTTTTCGAAGAAGTTCAAGTATGGTTCGAAGATGAGTTTCGTGTTCAACTTGGGTTTTGGAATAAATAAGTATGTCATCAATAAAAACTATGACAAACTTATCCAAGTAAGGTTTGCAGACACGATTCATCATGTCCATGAATGCGGCAGGAGCATTTGTAAGTCCAAATGGCATAACCGTGAACTCGAAATGTCCATACCGTGTTCGAAATGCAGTTTTCGAGATATCATTATCATGCACTTTCAACTGATGATAACCTGAACGAAGATCGATCTTTGAAAAATGACAAGCTCCTTGGAGTTGATCGAATAAATCGTCAATCCGTGGAAGCGGGTATCGGTTTTTGATGGTAACTTTATTCAGTTCCCGATAATCAATACACATGCGCATTGATCCGTCTTTCTTCTTAACAAAGAGAATTGGAGCTCCCCAGGGTGAAGAACTTGGTTGGATAAAACCTTTCTCAAGAAGTTCATCCAATTGTTTCTTGAGTTCTGCCATTTCTGTAGGTGCCAGTCTGTACGGGGATTTGGCAATTGGAGTTGCACCAGGTACAAGGTTGATTCGAAATTCTACCTCTCGTTCTGGTGGTAATCCAGGCAGTTCTTCAGGAAAAACGTCTGGAAATTCAGATACTACATGTACTGATTCTATCTTCTTCTCCTTTTCCAAGGCAGTAATTGATACTAGACATGCCAGATATCCTTTTCTTAAGCACTTGGTTGCTTTAAGTATGGAGATTATCTGGATAGGTTTTGTGGGTTTATCACCTTGGATAGTTAGAGTTTTGTTTGTTGGTGTAACGAGTTTTACAACTTGTTGATTACAAAGGATTTCGGCTTGGTTATTGGATAACCAATCCATCCCCAAAACAATGTCAAAGCCAGTTATTGACATTGGTAACAATTGTACTGGGATAGTGAAACCAGCCAATGTAATGTAACAATTGTTCAGTGATTGGGATATTTTTATCAAATCACCGTTCGCTGTTTCTACTTCATATGTTTCAGCTAAGGGACTTAATGGTTCGTTTAATAGATTACAGAAATTATAATCTATAAAACTCCGGTTCGCACCTGAGTCAAATAAGACCTTAGCATAAACATTATTAAGAAGAAACGTACCGGTAATTACGTCCGGCGTTCTCTCAGCTTGATTAGCATTCATGACAAATGCTCGCACGATCTTTTTGGTTTCTGGAGTTATCTTAACTCCTGATCCTCCAGCTCCTCTGGTCTTTGCAAACTTAGGGCAATTCGTTCTGATGTGCCCTGGCTCTCCACAATTGAAACAAGTAATCATTCCCTTTCTCTTGAAGCAATTCTCAGTAGTGTGACCTGAGACCTTGCAATGATTACAGAATGGAGTTTCAAAAACACACTTTCCACTATGCCTGCGTCCGCACATTTTGCATGGTGGATTGTTAAATGGAAATCCTTTTTGCCCAAAGCTTTTGCTAAATCTTTTGTCTTCGGGTTTTGTTTTTGTAGAGGATTCCATTTTCTTTCTCTCTTCTAGGTTTCTGATCAATCCAGCCGTCATGGTACCGGTCAGCTCTACGGTGGACTCAATGGTTTTTGGTGAGACAACCTTCACCAAATCACGGATCTCTGGAACTAAACCGTAAATATATCGAGTTATAAAAACCGAATCGGGTTTAGCCAGGTGAGGTGCCAAACGGGCATATTCAAAAAATTTGGTAGTATACTCTCGATCATTGGTACCCACCATCCTGTGATCCAAAAATTTCCTTTCAGCTTGTTCTTTCTCATTCTTGGGGCAAAATTTCCTTTTCACCTTTGCTCGGAATTCTTTCCAATCCATAGCATTGGTCTTTCTCCTCCCTTTGGCAGAAATGATTGAATTCCACCATTCCAACGCTTCATTTTTGAAGGAGTTTGAAGCATACAGTACTTGATCTTTCTTAGCACACTTGCTAATTGCTATTACTGACTCCATCTTCTCTAGCCAGTGAAGAGTAGCAATACCGCCTTCGGTGCCCTTAAATTCATAAGGTTTACAGTCCTGAAAGGTTTTGTAAGAACACTCCTTGTGTTTATACCTTTTTGTTTCATTTTCTTCTTCTGAGCTCTCACTGCTTAGATTTAACGATTCTTCAGATTCAGAATACTTATTGCTTGATGTTCTGGATCTTTTCGAGGTTTGAGGTTTACGAGAGCTTGCTACTTGCTCTGTGTGGGTTTTCGAAGGGTTTTCCATTCTTTTTGAAGGAAGAGTTACGTGGCTTGGAGTTTTGATGTTTTCTTGTACTTCCTTTATTATGGCAGGAAGCATTTCTTTAATGCTTTGTTTGACCAGTTGTTGCAATTCTGGTTGTTGAGTAGTTATTTCAGGATTATTATTAACTTCTTTTCCTTTTTCCTTGATAATGTAGGTAGATGGACCGCTATTGTCATTGTTTTGTTGAGACATCTAAGAACACAAGCACGAATTTGGGTCAAAATTTGAAGTTTATTATCGTTAAACTTCATCTATTCATTACAAATAGAGAAATATAGATATGTATCTATATCACGTCTAATGATTGAGGTGGTGGCATAGATGTCATAACAGGACGTAAAGATTCTCTTGAATCTTCCATTTCCACTGAATACTCTGATTCTTCTCTCAGAGGTTCAAGCCTTGCTTGAGTCTGCTCCACTTGTTCTGCGACCATTCTGTTCCAATTCTCCGGGGTCGGCAGGTAGTGGATATAATCGTCATATCTTGGTACTACTTGATTAGATGATTCTCCAGGGAAGTAGTTTGGGTAATTATAAGGATAATAGTATGGATCTGACATACTACAATTCATTGGTTATGTTAAAGGCATCTTCCTATCGTTTGTTCAGTAGGCACAACTATTGGTTAAAGCCTAGATACAATCATATAAGTATCTAGTTTTGCTAAAACCCTTGAATGTAGCTCTGATACCAACCTGTCACAACCCCGGGCTACCCCTGCCCGGGCGTCGCGAGATAATGCTGGTATCTGAATGAGGTCCCATAAATTTGGACAGCGGAAGTCTTTGTTTTTACTTGATGCCTTTTTGTAATGAAATGTAATGTAAATAACCTCAAGGGTTAATTCTGTACTTTTTGTCAAAACTTGGGATCCACGTCCCTTTTCATTTCATGATAATAGATCTTCAAAAGTCTATTATATAATGTACAGTGATTGAAATAATTTACATAATACAAGCCATTCAAAATGTCTAGGATCTACGTCCGTTCCAACATTTGGTCTTGTATTAGTCTGCCACAGGAATTTTGATATGCCTAAAGATCTTGTCTTTACTGCATCACCCTGAATTTAATGATTTCTTTCATTACCTGTGAAAAACGTTTTGAAAATGAACATCAGCATAAAGCTGGTGAATCACATTTAACTGACACGAAAATGATTTCTAACATAAACCAAATTAAAGCCTTTAAGCACGTTTTTGTATGATAAATCTACACATTCAGCAGTCTATTTCACCTGAAGTATATACCACCTACATACACTGGGTTAACTGCCATGGGGTCAACTGGCTGAGCGCTATGTCTCAGACTGATAGCCTATTCCCAGGGTGATGATGCTAAGAACCTTGTTCTTAGTCTTACATGATACTCAGGAACTCGTCCCTCGTATAATCTGCTAAGGAAACCCATCCTTAGTCTTATGATTTCCCATTACATGATCTGTACCCAGCCACGGACCGGACTTTCACCCGTCACATGTATACCATTTGATCAAATCTACGTATGCTTATGGCCTGAATGCTATCACGTAGATTACCCTTATGATTAAAGCATTTAATTTGTTTCATGCCGTTTTCGTAAATAAAATGGTTTTATCGTTTGAAAAGCGTTAAACGTGTTCACCTTGATTTTGATGGCTGGTAGGGTTGTAGGCTTCGGAATTTGAGCAGAACCTCGACACGTTTCTTCCTAGGGAAGACACGATTAACGAGAATATATATGAGAGAATATATATATAATTGCGGCTATATATATATGAATAGTTTTAACGATACCTACTTCGCGGGATTTGGACGAAACTTCGGCTGGTGCAGGATTTCGTTTGGACTCTTGGATAGCACTTCGGGATGTCGTGGAGCTTGAAAGAACGGGGTTTGTGTGAAACGAACGTTTGGAAACTGTACAGAATTCAATCCCCTTTGAAGGCCTTTTATAGGCTGGAATTCCGGTCCCTCGCGTACCGCGAGGCCGGCCAAGGAAATCCCTCGCGTACCGCGAGGGGATGACAAGTCGCGAATCGAGGTGAGTCAGCATGACACGTGGCAGCAGGTGGCAAGTGTACATGACACGTGTTTTCTGGCCCTGACGCGTGTACTATTCCCTCGCGTACCGCGAGACTTCATCGAAGATCTTCTCGCGAACCGCGAGAAGGTGATTTTCTGGCGCATAAGCAGTCCCCTCGCGTACCGCGAGGTTTTGTCAAAATCTCCCTCGCGTACCGCGAGGGAGTGAAATTTTGAATTTTTCTTTTCTTTTTATTTTTGGGTGTTACAGTATTTGAAAAGGTTAACTTTTTATAGAAAATTCAGACGAAGCTTTATGAGAATTTATTTATATTAATTTGAAAAGGTCCACTATTGTTTTGATTCCATTTTTAATTAGTGCATCTAATTAAGGATAAAACCATCAATGTGGTAGGACATAATATGTACCCAAAATTTGGTTTAATTAGGAGTAACATCAAGCCGCTTATACCAACCAGCATTTTTACTCTGCCTATTAAAAGCTAGTGGTTTTTTAGTTATCAAAGTGGAGACTTCTTAGAAGGTCAATCATCATGAAATTCCTCTCATTCAAGCACACTTAAATATGAAGTTCTCCTCTCATCCAAATCAATATACACAAAACATTTTTATGGTAATTGACTTGGTATCTCTCATGTACATAACGATTTAGGATTTGACTAAAGTGTAAGAGAGTGTGATAAGCACTATAATTGTTTAGAATAGGACGAGATGGAACGGAATGGCTCTATGATTGATTTGCGGAGGCCGAGTTCATAAACGGGGTAGATATATCGTTTTACATACACTTAAAGAAAGTTAATTAACCCGAAGCAAAGTCAAGAGAGAAAGGTGGTAGCTCTCCATGCAAACTATTCTAGCAAGTCTTTTGTGGAGGAGTAGTAGCACTAGGCAAGTAACTTATTTCACTAGTTGAGATACACAGATTACTCAATGTTGTACGAGCTGTAATAGTAGTTGAAAGGACCTGCTATTGAATACACATTAGACCTTGGAAATCACAATCTTAATAGTAAACTGTTACCACCGTATAAAAACATTCCTCCTATAGTAGTTGTTAATACGAATAAGAGAAACTTTGTTATAGTCATTTCTGTACATTCAATGTACTTTATGGATAGAGGAATACATAGAGTTGAACATAGTAAAATAAAAAATTGAAAGATTTCGTTGAAATTGTTCGTTTGGAAATTTCTTGAAAAGCTAATCATAGGTTCCTTACTTTCTAAATGTTTCATCAACGTTAGATTAAAACCCATGATATGTGGATAGAAACAATAATTAGAAATACCCCTACTTTAATAGCCACATATAATTTGGATTAGTACTTGCTTTATAACATGCATGTTAGGAGACCTTTATGCTATGAATTTTCACTATAAGCGGTAAGACTAATTAGTTAGTGTTCCCATAAAAAAAAGAGCATCAACTATAACAAATTTAGTGTATTTTTTTTTTAAGAAAGGTCAATCTAAATCTCCTATTCTGGATCAGGATAAACCTAACTCTACTTGCCCAGCCTAGGTTGAAAGCAAGACTCAAGTACCAAGATTCGAACTCAAGACCAGTAAGGTTTCGAGCTCTTACTCAACACCAGGGTACCATTAGGCTAGATGCCCAACGGTAACAAATTTAGTTTAATAATAGCATTTAAGTTGTCATGAAGAGTATTTCTTATTTTTAACTTTTGAAAGGCAAAATTTTTAATTAATGTCGAAATGGGACTTGAATCCATAACCTCCTCAAATCTTGATGTTTTTAGACAATTTTCCTATACTACTGGGTGACCAACCCAATGACAGTCATGAAGAGTATTTATGGTGGAATTTATGATATACTAGTTATTTTAGCAAAACAAAACACTTAAGTTAGTTTCAAATATTTGTATAGTATCACGATTAACAAATTTGAGTATACAAAAGGGTTTATATAATACGATCATATTTTCCTTATCGTATTAATGTGATCATTCTACTTTTCATTTCACTATTCACATTGCACTTTTGGTTTACCTACGTGTAAACTTATAGACTAAGTTTTTCACAGATGACGTCTGCATGGTGGTTTAGTTGATGTGGTGACAAAAAATAAAAAGAAATATCAATTCTTTGTAACTTCTAATATTTATACAGCATATGTACAATTATAAATATCGACATTAACATTTAAACATTTACCATAACTTTATCATTTTATATACATTTATAATAATTATATAAACTTATACTAGTTTTTATAAATTCTACACATTAATTTATAATAAACGTTACTACTAGGCCATTAGGTCATGTTTGGAGTTTTTTTTTAAACTGCTTTCGAAGACAGTTAGATAACGGTACCGATAATTTTCAGTCCGTTTCGGTCCCATTCTTCACGGTTGTCAGACGATATAATCTACGATACCTAAAAAATACTCTATTTTGAATACGACTCCGTTTTTAACAAAAATTATATTGGGACGTCAACAAAAAATAAACAAACAAACGCGAAAACTATTGTGGAAAAATAAGATTATATATATTACAGGTGTAAACTTTAAACCTGTAAAACTTGAGAGAGTCAAAGTTAAACTTGAGAAAATGAAAGGGTAAGTTTTACTAAATTACAAACTTGAGGGGGAGAATATGTCGACCTTTTAAATTAAGTATATGTATAATTACTATTTTAATTTTTTTTAAATATACAACCCCTAGGAAAAAGAGTAGCAGGCACTTGACACCTGTATTTGAAAGCGAAAAGTTTGCGATTTTTATTTGTACACACCTGTCGGATTTTTCTTTTCTCTTTTTTCTCTGTAATTCCTACATAGGTTTCTAGGTTGAAATCTCGTCTAGTACACGGATTAAACAATAAAAATGATAAAATTCATAAACCTTAAAGCCCCAAATTCAAGAAAAAATAGTCCAAACAAAAAAATATATATAAAGGATTAAGATAAATACTTGGATGTGCTGAGAATTATTTATCTAAATATTTTGAATTTGGAACTGACGATTCCCAGATTTTGCATTTGATATAGTTAGTTACCTTTTTAAGTCTTATAATTTCTTAATTAATTAATTGTTGGCAAAATTAATTGACCAATTTATTTATTGATTTATTTTTATTAAGAAAATAAATAGTTATAAAAAAAGGACATGACACGTAAAGACATTAAAGATAGTAATTTATTATATTAAAGATTTTCACATGAAAAGCAATCTACCTCTCTCTTTACACTTCAAATTGGTTTTTAATAGCTTCGGTTGACTTTTTTTTCTTTTGCCTTTTTTTTATAGAATTATTTATTTTTTTATAATTATTTATTTTCAAATATACGGTTACGCACACGTTTTATATTTATGAATCCATTTTAAAAATTTTAATAAGGACTATTGATTTTAAAAAAACAAAATAAAAAACCAATTCAAACAAACAAACAAATCCTCAAAACCAAACGATTTTGTTCGTCAATATGACAATACACTTTTCATGAAAAAAACACCCATTGGGTTCTTGATAACATTAACTTTTGTTTTAGCATTTGTTCAATATTGTTTTGAGCAGAGATTACCAATATATGATTGTTGACGTACGAAAAAATTCGACACAACGAAAAGGAACTCTACAAAACGAACCAACAAACACAAGTATAATCGAGTTCATATCCTGAAAAGTCGGCGACATTAAACCAAAGTGATGTCTAAAGAAACCTGGTAGGAACATACTCGTTAATCCTAAGAGGAAAACTGTAAAACTCTTCGTTTCTACTATCGCCTTTCTTGTGCTGAAACGGGACCCACCATGGCACCCCTCGCTCGTCGCGTGCATGGTGCGCGTCCAATGTGTTATCTAGTATCATCCCCACTATCAACGCCACCATAGGAGCCGAAGCAAATATAGTGTTCAATATATCATCAAACTGCCCATACAATACATCCAATTTAAGTTAGACAAACAATCAACAAAAGATTCAATAGATGTTGAAAGTAACCTTTGTGGTTCCTTAATCCTTACCCATCCACCACCCGAGTGCACGGGTCCATGGACCGTGTTGCCATCCGTGTTGGCCACAAAGTATTGAGGTATTGATATTCCAAGAAATAGAGATAGTCCCATTATGTAGATGTTCCTCATTGAATTATTGTTTGTAAATTGAATAAAAGTGATCCCAACAGAAGCTGTTGAAAACAAAACCAGATTCTTTAAAGCTTTCTGCATGAAAAGGAAAACCGAATCTGTAACTGTAAAAAGAGAAAAACTTACCTACGAGACCGTACAAGACACAGTAAATGGCTGCAAATATCGGGAGAGGAATTGATGCGAAGAAGGCTCCAAACTTTCCTGAGGATGCATAACATGATTTTCAAGTGAGACGCGAAAATTGAAAAAATAAATAAATAAATAAAAGGTCATTAAAGAATAATGTGACAACCAAATATGGAGAAAAAGAACATGAAGATTGTGGATATTTGAACGACTCTTCGACTACCAACATGGGTCAATGCAAGAAGTCCAACATTTTCACTGTATTTCAAGAATGCGCATTCACTTAGTGTGTCACAAAATAAGCATCTTGATTCTTCAAGATGTGGTGAAAAAGACGCGAGTTCTTACACTGATGCGTTTGTGCCAGCGATTGAACCAAATATTCCATCAAGCAGCTGGCCGACACCCTGCAAGGATAAGTAAAACAAGCCATAATTTTCTTGCAGGTCTAAGAGACAAAAATGAACCACCAAAGGAACAATGAACGTGTGTGGACCTGTAGACCAATGCTTCGACTCAGAACATGTGCTGGAGGAGGTGTAGCACCCGCGAAACGTGATGCAGCAATAAAAGTTCCAGTCGACTGTATGAAAAGAAATTGTAGTAGGTAAATATATAGGAAACAAGAAAACTTGAGGTGGCAAAATGGGCGGGTTAAGTAACGGCTCAACATGGGTTGGTTACAAAATCTATTAGTATGTATACGAGTCAAAATCACCACGGCACCACCACTGAAGAATATATTTGAACAGACCTCTACTGTTGTAACTAGAGCAGCTCCCATCATTCCGAAAACATGACTTGCTCTGAATATAGGTGTACCCCATTGAAAAGGATACGGGATCTTAATCCTATATACGGTTAACACAAGTTTATTATTAGAGTGAAAAAAGGACAACCAGTTGGCTTTTTGGAAAAAAAAAATAAGCACTGTAAGTGGTTGTTGGTAAATGTAACGCTTACCATGGAGCAGATGACATAAGGAAAGAACGATCGGTCCTGCAACTGCGTTTTGTTGCATCCCCGACATTATTGTAAGCACCAGCTGCGGTGAGTATGGCTGCAAAAGCCCAAATGAGCCCAATACAGACGAGCAATGCAAATCTCTCAAGAATTGGATGTGCAGCTGGATGTAGGCGTTTCATATACTACAACATAACATATGTTAGTAGATACATTTTGACTTTGAAAAGTCTAACCAATTTATATTTTGGAAAATATGATCTTTTGTAATAGTCTCAAACTTGAAGCAGAAAAACTGGCTCATTAGACCACAAAGTCAAACTTTGATGTTCTTTTCGGTTCATAGATGCAATACCTGTTGAAGGACAACCAAAAACACAAGCATAGGCAGGCCGATCTCGACACACGTTGCAAGCTGCACATAATAAAAAAGATGAAATGAGTTGCACCATTTTAAGAACAGAAATTTATGGATTAAAATGTTGTGATAGAAAAACATTATACCTGTGGAAATCCCCTCCCAAATAATCCAAGGCCAACTACACATACATACGGAACAACAATAAGCGGGCTAAGTAGCCTGCACAAACACAAAAACAATTAAAATGATAAAGTTTCAACATTAAAAATAAAATAACAGAAAAAAGAAAGAAAGATTAATTAGAGATAGTTATATTACTTTGTGAATTCTCCCCATGCCCTGCTAAATCCAAGGAGCATGTTGATAAACGATGAAATTATCAGGGATCCTTGAATAGCTCTCATAGTGTGCAGAAATCTCTGCCATTTACATAATAAAATCACCGGTCGTCAAAAAGAATAAAACACGACCCAAGTGAACCAAATGGACTTAGCTATAAGTTTACGTAATATAAATGATATATAGTTATATACCTCATGCTCAGATGAGAAATCTTCGTCTCTAAAGTCATTTATGATCGACAATATGGCTAAAATATAAGCAAATGATGGTCCCATGACTGTAGGAAGCCTAGTACCAAGTAATGCTTGCAAAAGAGTATTCAATCCCGACATGAATAGCACCGCTTGAATTACACGGGCCTTATCACCCTGTATTAGCCCAAAAGAAACAAACTTTAGTTAAAATATGAGGTAATTTAACCTATATTAGTGATATTTTATCTTTTTGCAAGTGTTCTAAAGCTTAAAAGAAAATGTCATGAAAGACTCACCGGGTCACCACCCATTCGAGGAACAAGAATGGAAGCGATCATCACTATGCTGCCAAGCATTACTATGTAGTGTTGGAATGCCAATATAGCAGTTTGTGCTGCATAATTTTAATCAACCACATAAAAATATGAGTTGCAGAAAACAAAAAATAAAAATATTGAATTTATGTGGTTAGTCGATTTGCATATGATACTACCATCACTATTGGTACTTTTGTATCATTGTTGCTCCGACTCTAGTAATCACATTTTATAGTATTTGGATTTCTATACACGTAAAAAAAAATTGGTGCCAGGGGGTCTCGCTTGAAGCAGCCTCTCTCAGGGGATAGAGAAAAAGTTTGTCTTCATCTCACCTCCCAAGACCCTACAAATAGCTCTGGTATGAGCAGGATTTTACGGGGTATGTTTGTTTGTTTGCTAGGTTATAATTCTTATATGAAATCCTCCATCCAGAGCTGTTTAAATGGACATAAATTTGTAGTCTGATCTGTGGCAGGTCTTGTATTATCAAAGGCTCAAATCTAAGAACTTGATAGTCTCCATTAATGGAAACTATACAGCTTTCATTGATATGAATCTCCAATTCTTACTGTAGAGAATAAATTGCAATTTTGAAAGTAATTATTTATTTTTTTCATTAAAAGATGCAAAACTCCTACTAGTCTGAAGTTGAAAGTTAGTTTGGCCTGATCCAAGAGTCAAATAGGTCAACACCAAACTGTATATATTTTCTTCTTTACACAGGAGTAAAGCTTCTGCAATCACTATCCAAGATTAATGAAATTTGCAAATTATATAACTTTACATAAGACCCACATAAATAATTAGAATAAAAATTCATTCTTTTTTCAGGAAAAAAAGAGGGTTTATAAGAAGATCCAAAAGGGGAATATGAAACATACCTTTAATATACAAAAAAGGAAAAAAAAATCAAAACTTTATTGAACTTTTTCAAGATATTCAGCTTTCTAGAGGTTTCAACTTTCAAATCACCCTTTAACCATTTCCCATATATATATTTTTATTATTATTATTATTATTATTATTATTATTTGTTAAGATTCAAAGCTAAAATTAAAGATTCAAGATTCAGACAAACCCCATGAAGGATTGGAATGGATGCAGTAGTTAAGCTGTAGAAGTTGTTCGGCGGGTGGATAGGCCGGGCCTCTGGCGGAACCCAGCGGTTGCTGGACGGCAGGCGGCGGAGGCGCCGGTGCTGGTGGCTGATGGTGCTCGTTCTCCACCATTATCTGCTGTTTCTTCCTATTGGAATCTGAAGCACCAGCTAATATGAATCTTGAAAAGGGAGAGAGAGTAATTGGAAGTGTAAGATAGGCTCAAAGTGTGGAGTTTTCTTGGAAAGAAGAAATGATTAAAAAAATATATAAAAAAAAGAAACAAGTTATGAGGAAAGGGCGGTGAGGAAAACCAGATCATTAGCATGTTCAAACAATAAAAATAATGTGTTCTGGTAAGCAAGCTCATGACCATACTGCCTTGGTTTCAATATTAATGGGTCATGGTCCTTTTGAAAAAAAGAAAATGGGTCATGGTCTATCATTACACTTGAATGATTGGGACAAGGAAAGGTGACATAAATAAATAACTAAAATACTTTAAAAGATATAAATATGACGGATTGTATTTGAAACAAGAATTTATTAAAGTTAGAATTTAAAAAAAAATACATTAAAAGAATTAAAATTTGTGATGAAATAAAATAATCATATGGGGTTTTTAAATTTGTTAAAGATGTAAGAATGTGATGACGGTATCGATAGTGGTCCTTGTCAAATACAGTTATTACTTGTTACTGGTTTATTATTAAGGTTTAGTTTTATTTAGTCTATATGCCCGAGATAAACTTGAAACTTTATGTAAAATTAAAAGCGTATATTATAAATATCATCTTTTATGTATTGTTATTCTACTATTAATTAATTAGTTAAGATGACATAATTTCTAAATGTCAAATTAAATGGAGTCCTAATTGCCTTATTATTGACCATTTTTGAGACTTTCATAATTTGAATTTCTTATTTAAATATCATTTTTAATAAATGGACACCACTTTAGTTTCAAAATTTTGGGTGTTAGAAAAAAGTAAACATAAAATGGGGCTACATTTAGCCCACCAGAATATCACCTTTAATTTAAATGTTTCACCTTTTGTACGTAAGTCACCTTTTGTAATATCCTGGATTTTTCTGATGTACCTTTTTCTAAACGCGTACCGTAATTACTTTAAACTTTAATCCTTACTTCTTTAAATAATATTTTTTTTTATTATTTAAAATGGATTTAAGGAAAACTTTCATATACATAGATATATATATATATATATATAATTATGTATGTTTATTATATTTTTTTGATATTATTAAAATTCCTAAAAACTCATGAGTTTATAATTATATATTATAATCTTATTTTAAAAATACTTGAACTTTAGAATCATAAAAAAATTATTTTATATAATGAAACTTATAAAACTAGTGTAGTTCTTTTTATAAAAAAAATAACATATTTATTTTATAAAAAGACTAGGGACCAAAACTGCCCATTCTTGAAACTTAAATTAAATTGAAACCTAAGTTTCAGCATTAAACAGCAAAGCTTATAAACTTCAGGGACCTGTTCCGTACTAAGCCCAAACACCCGAACCCAGAAATCGGTCATGGGTTCGAGTCCCGCAAGCGACGATTTTGAGCTCGAATTATCCGAAATCGCGTTTTCGTCCAAGTTCAACGAACCTCGGGTCTCGCCTCAGGCATGCGACCCTAACCCGAGGTATCCCGACTTTCGATTTCAACTTTAACACGGCGTGGGTTCAAATTTAAATCCGGCATTTACACCCGTTAACTCCCACCTAACCGAGCATTAATCGTCGAAATTGGCTATAAATACTAACCCAAACATCTCAACGACATCATCCCAATTCTCAAGTGCCAATTTCACGATTTCGTATCTGCATTGCCGGATTGGGAATCACGACCGCCGACGATCACCTTCAACCCGTTCTCCCTCATTTCTTCATCATTTCAGGTAATTCGAGTGACCCTCTGTTTCGTTTTCATTCAGGGATCAATAGCCCTATGTTAATTTGCATTAACAGGGGGTTAATCGCTTCGTATTTAGGCGATGGAATTCTAGGGTTCATATCGGATTCAGGGGCGATTGGGGATTTTGGTTTATCAATTTGTTTTTCCGTGTTAATAATCAACGAGACCCGTAGTCGGGATGGCTTAGTGTCTGTGCGTATGCTGCGACCCGGTCAGTGACCCGGGTTCGAGCCGGGTAAACCGATTTTACCCATTTTAATTGTTTTAGCCTTTTTTTAAAATCAGTTTTAAACTTTTACAATTTTTATAAATTATGTTATACATTTATAAACTTGAATCTGATTTTTTGTTACACTTTTATATTCAGGAACTATTTTAATTAATTAAACTTAGTTAAAACTTATAAAAAGATTAATCTTTAAAATAAAATTTTAATGCTTAGATATCCTAAAATAAATACTTTTTTTCTTATTAATTAGAAAAAGGAATACTTATAAACTTGTGCATTTTATAAAAGCTATATTTAATAAGTTCAAGACTTATTTGTTTATTCATTTGGAAACAAGAAAATAAATAAACATTCTTATTTAAAGCTAGAAAGCTATGAATTTATAAACTTTATAAAGATAGAAAAATCGTTTACTCATTTATTTAAAAACGTAATATTCTAAATTTATAAACCTTATAAATATTAAATGAGAAACTTTAAACATGTAAACTTTGTGTAAATACTTTAGGAAACTCTATTATAAACTTATAAACCTTAAAAGAATTTTAATTTAAAGTATAGACTTTATAAGAAATCATATTTTAAATAAACTTATAGAAACTTGACTTTTATTTAAAAATTATAAACATTATTTATTACGAAGTAATTTGTAATATAGATGTAAATACTTGAAAACCTAAACAATTTATATTTTTTACTTTCAATTAGATGATTATCTATTCTCAATAATGATGCAAATCTCGAAATGATTTTTATAAAACCTTAATTATTATTCAAAAATAATAATTATCATTATATACTCTTTAAATAATTATTATAATAATTATTTATTTCTTGAGTAATTATTGTTAAAAATTTAATAATTATTTAGCCTTTCGTTTAACAAAATGTACAATTCCTTAGGAAAACTATTTTAATCATTATTACCAATTGGGTGTAATAATTGTGAAACTTTAAATAATTATCTTACTAAATCATTCTAAGCTATAAACTTATTTAAACTTTGATGCACAAGTCTTGAATCATTCATTCAAAAACCTTTGTTTTAAACTTGATTTAAAACTTCATGAACACGATCAATCCCATCCCATATTCGGAACCCTAGTCCGAATCTCGAAATCCTAGATCCTTACCATAGACTTATAGGATCATACTTAAATCTTTAGACTTGCATTCTTAGGCTTATTGTGAGGATATTCTCCCTCAAAGTCTTGCAAACTTACTCTTATCGGATACTATTCGTCAAACCAAGTGAGTATACTTAGCCCCTTTTTCCTTTTATGCTTTTGGGGTGAAACATGTTCACAATTCTTAAACTTATACAATTCTTGTACAACTATGACTACGTGTTTATTCTTATGTTAAACTTGAGACTTGTATGCTTAGATTAAACTTAAAACTAGCACATTCATTAGCTTTGATCAAGCCGATAGTAACAATGATAGATCTATTGCATTTGACCAATCCACCTTGATTGATTGACCCCTTCGGGGGGGAGCCCTTGGTGTTTGTTACTACATTAAACTTTAAACTTGAGACTTATAATGGTAACCTGCGGGTTATACCTAAACTTGGTTGGAGGGTTGATGTGCACAATGTTTAAGATACTTGTTTTCTCATACTTACATTATAGAATGCACAAATCATAGTGAATTGTAATACTTTTCAAATACTTGTTAAACTGTGTCAAAACCTTTGTATCTCACCAACTATTTTGTAGTTGACAGATTCTTTCATATGTTTCAGGTTCTACAACATGAGAATTATTCGTGATCACATAGGATGCTTTGGACCTAGACTACTTAAATTAAATGTTGTATTCGTATTATTCTTCCTTGTATTGAATCCTAAGTTATTTATTAATGAAATATCGAAACTTTAGTAGTCAACCTTGTGCTATTGAACAACCGCGTCCGCCCCGACGTATAATCCGCCGTCGGTTGGGGTGTGACAGATTGGCATCAGAGCCTTGGTTATAGGGAATTAGGTTATTAGACACATGACCTAGACTATAACTTAGGAGACCCAAACATGAGTTATCTCATGTCCTTTACTAGGAACTTTCTCCTCATTCTATTCTTAATTCTTATACGTGAACGCTTGGAGATTCTACGTTTCTACTTCCCTACGTGCTACAAGAGGCTACTACATCAAGGACACGTTTTTAGCTTCAAGTCTAATCCACCACTAAACTCTCGTCAAGAATATTTAAGTTCTAGATAATGTGTGAGAACTTGTGCGGACCGGAAGGGTGGATACCTGTATTCTGGGAAATTCTGTCAAGGAAAGCATTTCGTATAAATCCAAATCAACCGTTGGACCCGTATGCTTTCCTGGGAATTCTTGGGATGAGTATCCACTTATAGGAATGCACGACTTCTCTAAACATTAGTGAGCTCAAATTTCTCTTGATATGTCAAAATACCCACTTAGTGATATGCACTAAATGAGTACCATCTCAAATACTATACATTTCATAAATTCATGATTCAGAAACTTTCCGATGTAACCTTTACTCCATGATTCTTATGTTCCGTCTTTTCAAGAGTGGTCACATGACAGCATGCTTACTCATCATGACTTGAAGGAGTTACCTTCAAGGAGAAATTCTTACGAGATTATACTTAAAAACTATATACATAAACTTATACTCATAGATACTACCCAATAAACTTCACGATCGTTGTAATACAACCCTTAAAACTATGTATTACCCTACAAATTCTTCTATAAAGCTTCATTATTTTATAAATATGACACCTAGGAGGTAACCCTTGTATTTTTACCTTACCTCCTTAGCACTTAACCAAGTTTCATTTGATAACTAACTCAAAACTTTCGTTACACTTTTATACATCTCAAAACTTTCATACGTCCTTAAACTTCATGATTCTTGTAATACCAGCACATTTAAAACCATGTATTACCCTACAAGTCCTTTTACAAATTTCATTACTTTGTAAACTTGACACCTAAGGAGAAACTCTTGTGTTTTCATCACTCAAAACTTCATTTGATGATCTACTCAAACTTTGTTACACATTTATATATCTCAAAACTTTCATTACATCCTTAAAACTTACACATCACCGTTTCTTGTAAACAAAACTTAACGTTTTCTAAACCTAAAGTACATTAACAAAGGGATTAGTAACCTGATCATTTTCCCGCAAGGGAAGAAGCCTACTATAGAATAAACAAGTTCCACGTTTAAGACTCTAAACCCACAATGAACCTTGACATAGTACCATAAACCCAAACATCGGTGACAACAACTGAGAGAAGTTGTAGGCCCATGAGAAAGTTCTGGCTAAGGAAATAGGGTACTTAAGTGAGTCCTGATGACCACCCCTTTCTTCCGGGAATCTTCCTCGTTAGCCCATCAACTTCCAATTAAAACTATTTTTGAAAACATTACTGTGATAACTCAGTATTATGTATAAAAACTTTTGAATATATTTGATCAACTTACTTACAACCTTTTCTTTCTACTCTTGCTAGGTAATGGACTCCCACTCACACTCTCACTCTTCACCAGTGTATCGTCCAAGAGGAGAGTCCGACCGCGAAGAGAGTAGCGAGTCACCGGTGTATCAACCAAGTCCCTACCCTAATGCTAGGGCAAGAGCTGAGCTCAACACCAATTGGACCAGAAACCCTAGGACATCACCACCGAGGAATCCCTATCAACCACCTCATCTTCATCACCGGTTCTCATCACCACCAAGGGACCCGTACCTAGCACCTACCCCTACCCTAAGGGCTAGGCATGCCGGAGTACCTGTCGTGGCAATGGGGATCCCGGTGTCTAACATTCCTAGGTTTCTGGAAACCGAAGAATTTATGAGGAGGGAGATGGAGCATAGGGCTCGGCACGACCTGTTAAACCAAAGGATCAACGACCTGGCCGATCAAATCTGGATCCAGGAAGAAAAGATCGTAACTTTGGAAGAAGACAGAGAAATCCTCGAGCACCGCACCGAGACCACTAGGGCAAAGGCTAGGTTTGCCATCCGAGTAACCCTAGCAGTACTTGTGGTAGTACTAATCTGTTTCTTGGTGGAAAGCTACTTAAGACGTGCATGAAGCCTCCATTTCTATTAAATTTTAAATTTTGCCTTATGTAAGGGCTAGAAGCCCAAATTTTGAAACATCTAATGAAAGTTATTTTGAAATTTCATCTTGTTATCACTTGTTAATTTGACACTTCTTTCATCATTACAATCTTAACCCTCTCACCCAAACACTTCCGTCAAGAACAGCCCGCATTAGTATTAGAGATAATGAACAACGTAGCATTAAACTATAAAAAAAAACCCTAAATGGCACGTATACTTGAAGAATAAACCTTGAATGAACCTTCTGATTCGTAAAGCACTCTTTTAAAACAACTCGGCTTACGAATCACTGTCGTAATCAACTATGATCCTTACTCTTATATAGACTTCACACTTCTAAACTTGACCAACTTTTCGTTTGACAATCATACAAACCTTTTCATAAGTCTTACTTATACTATTTATCAAATGTCTAACTCATCGTTTTTGGACATCTTAATTACATTCTATACAAAAGAAAACTATATTTTCTGTTATGAATCAAGATAAATCATTTGTAAACACACTATCATAAACCGTATCAAAACTTTTCCCGTCACCCTATGCTTGGAGACTTTCCTCATTCAACTCTTGTCACGTAAAAGACTTACTAAAAATCACAACGGGGACTAAAAACTTAAATACACGTTGCTAAAACATTAAACTTCGTATACACAACTATGAGGTCAGAGACTTTTGAGTCATGTAAAACTTGTATAAATACTCAATCCCGTGTTTTTAAAACTAAACATGATCAATAAAGGATAATGTAAAGCTTAATACTGAAACTTGAAACTCAACTGACTTATCCTATTTTCAAACTTATACTTGGATTCTTAGTCTTGAAAACTTTGTGTGTCCATCTTAACCAAACCCTATAAGACTTGATAAACGTACATTCCATATATACGAGAAAACTTCACTCTTGATACTAGACACTAGCAGGAAGGAGGACATTACTCTCTTTAGCAGAGTACATCCCCTGACTCCTATCTAAACCAAACATCGGGATCCACTAACCTTCTGGACAACTCGAATCTTCTGTGAGAAAGCGTGTAACGGTTAATCCTGTTCCAAACGCTGTCCCACACCTCTCTTAAACACTAGAGTATTTAGATAACCACTTTATACTCAAAACGTAATCGTATACTTCTATACACTGAAGCTAAACTAAGAGACTTTAAGGCTATTCTATTCTTGACGTATTCTTGTTCAAACACAATTTAAACTATTCTATGTTTGACGTATTCTTATTCAAACATGATGAACGTATGAGACTTTAAACTACTCCATGTTTGACGTATTCTTGTTCAAACATGATGAACGTATGAGACTTTAAACTATTCCATGTTTGACGTATTCTTGTTCAAACATGATGAACGTATGAGACTTTAAACTACTCCATGTTTGGCGTATTCTTGTTCAAACATGATGAACGTACGAGACTTTAAGCTACTCCATGTTTGACGTATGCTTGTTCAAACTCGATGGACGTATAAGACTTTAAGCTACTCCATGTTTGACGTATGCTTGTTCAAACCCGATGGACGTATAAGACTTTAAGCTACTCCATGTTTGACGTATGCTTGTTCAAACCCGATGGACGTATGCTTGTTCAAACCCGATGGACGTATAAGACTTTAATCTACTCCATGTTTGACGTATGCTTGTTCAAACACGATGGACGTATAAGACTTTAAGCTACTCCATGTTTGACGTATGCTTGTTCAAACACGATGGACGTATAAGACTTTAAACTATTCCATGTTTGACGTATGCTTATTCAAACATGATGAACGTATAAGACTTTTAAACTACTCAAGGTTTGATGTATTCTTGATCAAACTCGAGGAAAGTGTAAAGACTTTAAACTACTTAATGATTGAAGTATTCTTAACCAATCACGAGGAAACTTTGAGACTCTAAATCTTATCACATTCTTCTCTTTAATTATTGAATGACGCTACTCTCTAAGGGACTCGTTAATCAATGATCACTCTTATGTGGAAACTCTAGTCGTGTGTTAAACAAATTCTTGTACTTTTTCTTGATCCACACACAAATAGAAGGACCTATGCGGACTATGCGACGATTTAAATGCTTGCGGGTGCACACGTAAGTATGAAAATCAACGTATGGGAAGACATAGTAAACTCTGTCGTGTGCTATGATCTAAGACTTATCGTAAAAGATAGCCACGGAACTTAGGTACCGTAGCAATCCTTAGACGTAATAGTCTGCAAACTCAAATCATTACACTATCATCGAATCCATCATAAGTGATGCATCTCACTTGAAATCCTGAATGGAAATTCAGCGGATATTCTCTCGAATGCATCTCCGAAAACGAATCTTCCTATAATTCAATGAAACTATATGTTTTGTAGAGAAACTTTTGGTAACCCCAGACTTTGAAAACTTAGAAACTTGAGCGTAATCTTATTCCTACCATCCAGTTAGGATTCTAAACGTAACTCGTAGTTTACTAAGGGACGTAAAGTATCTTTTCTCATTATCCTTGTGCATATCATAAACTTAAATCAGGGAAGAACAGAAACGATCTACTTTAATTTCGGGACGAAATTTCCTAAAGTAGGGGAGACTGTAATATCCTGGATTTTTCCGATGTACCTTTCCCTAAACGCGTACCGTAATTACTTTAAACTTTAATCCTTACTTCTTTAAATAGTATTTTTTTTATTATTTAAAATGGATTTAAGGAAAACTTTCATATACATAGATATATATATATATATAATTATGTATGTTTATTATATTTTTTTGATATTATTAAAATTCCTAAAAACTCATGAGTTTATAATTATATATTATAATCTTATTTCAAAAATACTTGAACTTTAGAATCATAAAAAAATTATTTTATATAATGAAACTTATAAAACTAGTGTAGTTCTTTTTATAAAAAAAATAACATATTTATTTTATAAAAAGACTAGGGACCAAAACTGCCCATTCTTGAAACTTAAATTAAATTGAAACCTAAGTTTCAGCATAAAACGGCAAAGCTTATAAACTTCAGGGACCTGTTCCGTACTAAGCCCAAACACCCGAACCCAGAAATCGGTCATGGGTTCGAGTCCCGCAAGCGACGATTTTGAGCTCGAATTATCCGAAATCTTGTTTTCGTCCAAGTTCAACGAACCTCGAGTCTCGCCTCAGGCATGCGACCCTAACCCGAGGTATCCCGACTTTCGATTTCAACTTTAACACGGCGTGGGTTCAAATTTAAATCCGGCATTTACACCCGTTAACTCCCACCTAACCGAGCATTAATCGTCGAAATTGGCTATAAATACTAACCCAAACATCTCAACGACATCATCCCAAACCATTCTCAAGTGCCAATTTCACGATTTCGTATCTGCATTGCCGGATTGGGAATCACGACCGCCGACGATCACCTTCAACCCGTTCTCCCTCATTTCTTCATCATTTCAGGTAATTCGAGTGACCCTCTGTTTCGTTTTCATTCAGGGATCAATAGCCCTATGTTAATTTGCATTAACAGGGGGTTAATCGCTTCGTATTTAGGCGATGGAATTCTAGGGTTCATATCGGATTCAGGGGCGATTGGGGATTTTGGTTTATCAATTTGTTTTTCCGTGTTAATAATCAACGAGACCCGTAGTCGGGATGGCTTAGTGTCTGTGCGTATGCTGCGACCCGGTCAGTGACCCGGGTTCGAGCCGGGTAAACCGATTTTACCCATTTTAATTGTTTTAGCCTTTTTTTAAAATCAGTTTTAAACTTTTACAATTTTTATAAATTATGTTATACATTTATAAACTTGAATCTGATTTTTTGTTACACTTTTATATTCAGGAACTATTTTAATTAATTAAACTTAGTTAAAACTTATAAAAAGATTAATCTTTAAAATAAAATTTTAATGCTTAGATATCCTAAAATAAATACTTTTTTTCTTATTAATTAGAAAAAGGAATACTTATAAACTTGTGCATTTTATAAAAGCTATATTTAATAAGTTCAAGACTTATTTGTTTATTCATTTGGAAACAAGAAAATAAATAAACATTCTTATTTAAAGCTAGAAAGCTATGAATTTATAAACTTTATAAAGATAGAAAAATCGTTTACTCATTTATTTAAAAACGTAATATTCTAAATTTATAAACCTTATAAATATTAAATGAGAAACTTTAAACATGTAAACTTTGTGTAAATACTTTAGGAAACTCTATTATAAACTTATAAACCTTAAAAGAATTTTAATTTAAAGTATAGACTTTATAAGAAATCATATTTTAAATAAACTTATAGAAACTTGACTTTTATTTAAAAATTATAAACATTATTTATTACGAAGTAATTTGTAATATAGATGTAAATACTTGAAAACCTAAACAATTTATATTTTTTACTTTCAATTAGATGATTATCTATTCTCAATAATGATGCAAATCTCGAAATGATTTTTATAAAACCTTAATTATTATTCAAAAATAATAATTATCATTATATACTCTTTAAATAATTATTATAATAATTATTTATTTCTTGAGTAATTATTGTTAAAAATTTAATAATTATTTAGCCTTTCGTTTAACAAAATGTACAATTCATTAGGAAAACTATTTTAATCATTATTACCAATTGGGTGTAATAATTGTGAAACTTTAAATAATTATCTTACTAAATCATTCTAAGCTATAAACTTATTTAAACTTTGATGCACAAGTCTTGAATCATTCATTCAAAAACCTTTGTTTTAAACTTGATTTAAAACTTCATGAACACGATCAATCCCATCCCATATTCGGAACCCTAGTCCGAATCTCGAAATCCTAGATCCTTACCATAGACTTATAGGATCATACTTAAATCTTTAGACTTGCATTCTTAGGCTTATTGTGAGGATATTCTCCCTCAAAGTCTTGCAAACTTACTCTTATCGGATACTATTCGTCAAACCAAGTAAGTATACTTAGCCCCTTTTTCCTTTTATGCTTTTGGGGTGAAACATGTTCACAATTCTTAAACTTATACAATTCTTGTACAACTATGACTACGTGTTTATTCTTATGTTAAACTTGAGACTTGTATGCTTAGATTAAACTTAAAACTAGCACATTCATTAGCTTTGATCAAGCCGATAGTAACAATGATAGATCTATTGCATTTGACCAATCCACCTTGATTGATTGACCCCTTCGGGGGGGAGCCCTTGGTGTTTGTTACTACATTAAACTTTAAACTTGAGACTTATAATGGTAACCTGCGGGTTATACCTAAACTTGGTTGGAGGGTTGATGTGCACAATGTTTAAGATACTTGTTTTCTCATACTTACATTATAGAATGCACAAATCATAGTGAATTGTAATACTTTTCAAATACTTGTTAAACTGTGTCAAAACCTTTGTATCTCACCAACTATTTTGTAGTTGACAGATTCTTTCATATGTTTCAGGTTCTACAACATGAGACTTATTCGTGATCACATAGGATGCTTTGGACCTAGACTACTTAAATTAAATGTTGTATTCGTATTATTCTTCCTTGTATTGAATCTTAAGTTATTTATTAATGAAATATCGAAACTTTAGTAGTCAACCTTGTGCTATTGAACAACCGCGTCCGCCCCGACGTATAATCCGCCGTCGGTTGGGGTGTGACACCTTTGCCCTTAGTTGAACACCGACCTTACAAATTAAGATTGTTAAAATTTTGTGACTTTGTTTGAGCCCAAAAAATACTCGAATCATGATTCAAGACATTATTAAAAACATATATATATATATACTATCTAATAAATAAATGTTTTTAAATATTCAGGATTTTGATGAAACCAATTAAATGTCGTTTTGTAATTTATAATAAATGTTGGTCAGAATATTTGCAAAATTCCTTTTTAACTAATGCTTGCTATTCTACCGGTTAAACACCTTTTGTGAGTGTAATTGCTATTCTGCCACTTATGCTTGCCGAAAACCCTTTACCACAAGACGAGCTTTGCACCAAGTTACCGTTCCATTTTGGTCCTTCTATAACCTATACACCGACTTACAATCAATAACATTGACGTTAGTAGTGGGAGGTACTAATGACCAGGTGCCATTTTTTAACAAGAGTTGAAATCTCTTCGGCCATGGTTGCTCCGGATGTTGGTTTGCAATGGTAAAGGAAGTGAGCTCAGTTGTAGGAGGAGATGAAGTTCACACATGATTACCGGAAGGACTATAAGAAGTATGAGGTTTGGGATTTTGATGAAGTTTCAAAGGACGAGTACCATGAGGTGGAGAAGGAGATAGAGGAGGTGATTGTGATGCATTGGAGTTTGAGGAGCGAGATTAAGGAATGGAGTTGGGAGGAGACGGTGGAGGAGTTTGTTGGGAAGTTGTACTTGAGGACGGTTCAGGAATGTCGTCAGGTAATGATGTGAAATCAGAATAGGAAGTACATGGGTTGGATAAAGTGATAGGTGTAACAAACCAAAATCCGGGTTTCGTTTTCAAATAAATAAATATTTTAATAAATATTATGGTGAAAATAATATTTCTGAAATAAGTTGAAACAAGTGGGTTTCAAGTTAGTAATGGGGTTATGTTAGTTTTTAACTAATAATAGAATGAAATGGGTGAAGTGGAATACTTCAAAGGGTGGACTTAGAGTCAAATACTCCAAGTGCGGGTAAGACGAGTTGTGGTACTCGCACAAAGAGGTAGTAAACCCAATAAGAAGTGTGGAATACTTAAAAGGGTGGACTTGGAGTCAAATACTCCAAGTGCGGGTAAGACGAGTTGTGGTACTCGCACCAAGAGGTCGTGAACCTAATTAGAAGTGTGGAATACTTCAAATGGGTGAATGGGTGGTGGTAAATGAATGTAATATGAAAATAATGAGACTTGTAGTGAAAATGCAAGTGTTAAGAACCTTAATTGACCAATTGGGTGCAAACGGGTCAAATGGGTGAAAGGGGTGAAAACAAGTGTAAATACTTGTTGAATGTGTTTATTGTCATTACTAACGGTGATTTATATATGTGGTTATGCAGGGAAAGCTCCGATATCGGTCCAAGGCGTAAAGGGTTCTCGTATGCATTATTGGGTGTTTTGAGATTTAAAGGAAAATCCGTTAATTGTGGTGTAATTAGACACATGAACTATGTTTTGGTGTCTATAAATGTTGTATATATGTTTTGAAACAATTACCCAAGTGTTGGTAAATTTTGGGACATGTTAAATAGGTGAAAGATGGAAATTTTGTTAAAAATGGCTAAGTATGGAACTGGGCAAACTGAGTAAACTTTTTGTTTACTCAGGTCTCTCGCGGTACGCGAGAGACCTGGTTCTAGGTGGCAGAATTCTGAGCTCCCTCGCGGTACGCGAGGAGAGGGGCAGAAAGTCTCGCGGTACACGAGTGTTTTAAAAAAAATATGGGACAAAAGTTTCCGTGTGTGTTTAGATATTTTATTAATTGGTTTTCCAATTAAGGGTGTTAAAATAGGAGGAGAGATGTTGTTTGTTATGGAAAATAGAAAGTTGTCCTCATTGAAGCGTACGTGACGAGCGATATATAGATCCGATATGTGGACGGATTGTCACACCCCAACCGACGGCGGATTATACGTCGGGGCGGACGCGGTTGTTCAATAGCACAAGGTTGACTATTAAAGTTTTGATATTTCATTAAATAATAATTTAAGATTCAATACAAGGAACATAACAAGAAATACAACGCTTAATTAATAGATAGTCTAGGTCCAAAGCATCCTATGTGATCACAAATAAGCCTCATGATGTAGAACCTGAAACATGTGAAATAATCTGTCAACTACAAAATAGTTGGTGAGATACAAAGGTTTTGACACAGTTTAACAAGTATTTGAGAAGAATTACAATTCACTATGATATATGCATTCTATAATGTAAGTATGAGAAACAAGTATCTTAAACATTGTGCACTTCAAACCTCCAACCAAGTTTAGGCATAACCCGCAGGTTACCCTTATAAGTCTCAAGTTTAAAGTTTAGTTTAGTAACAATCACCAAGGGCTCCCCCCCGAAGGGGTCAATCAATCAAGGTGGATTGGTCAAATACAATAGATCTATCATTGTTACTATCGGCTTGATCAAAGCTAATGAATGTGCTAGTTTTAAGTTTAATCTAAGCATACAAGTCTCAAGTTTAACATAAGAATAAACACGTAGTCATAGTTGTACAGGAATTGTATAAGTTTAAGAATTTTGAACATGTTTCACCCCAAAAGTATAGAAAGGAAAAAAAAAGGGGCTAAGTATACTCACATGGATTGGGTGACGAGTATCCAACAAGAGTTTGCAAGAATTGGAGAGGGAGAATATCATCACAATAAGCCTAAGAATGCAAATCTAAATACTTAAGTTTGCTTCTATAAGTCTAAGACAAAGATCTAGGATTTTGAGATCTTGACTAGGGTTCCAATTGGGAGGTGGGTTGGTTATATTTATGGAGTTTCCAAACCAAGTTTAAAACAAGGGTTTTTAAATAAACGACGCAAGACTTGTATTTCAAAGTTGAATAAGTTCATGGTTTAGTATGATTTAGGATATTTATTTAAAAGCCTCAAAATTTTAAATTACCCACAATAGGTAATAATAATAATTTAGATAGATTTGTACACTTTGTTAAACAAAAGATTAAACCATTATTTGGAGTGTTTGATAGTAATTATTTAAGATAGAAATCAATGTAAATAATTATTTCAAGAGTAAAATAATCATTAAATACAAAGTATTAAAGATTAAGTAGTGGTTTAAGATTATTAGTAATTATTTAAAGAGCAAGTAATCATCAATGGTAATTAATTATCTAAAAGGATAATTAATATAACTTATGTAAGGTTTATTAAAGAAATTAGGTGTTGAGTATTCATTTTTATGACTTGGTAACCAAATAATGTTTTATAAGTTTAAATAAATGTCAAGTTTCATAAGTTTATAAAATAGAATCTATCATGAAGTTTACGTTTTAAGATTACAAGTTTAACGTTTAAATAAAAGGTATCAATCTATATAGGTTTATACAAGTTTCCAAATAATAATGTGTATTTATTTTTACTAAGTAATGTGTAAATAAAATTCACATAGTTTGTAAGATTTAACATCTTAAACAGAAAATAATGTTAAGTTAATGTTTCAAGTTTTACAATTTATTTTCTGTTAATTATATAAGTTTGATGAAATCTTAAAAGTATTTTTTTTATACTTTTTAATTATTTAAAACAAAATTTTTTTTAAGAATTAATTGTCATAAGTTTAAGTTTTTATTGATAAAAAAATGTTTCGTATAGTTACAAAATCGTAATTAAATTTATAAGAATTTAACAGATTTTATAAGATTTATTAGAATTTTTAAAATTGAATAAAAACACACAAAAATGCGAACTGGAAAAAAAAGGGTTGCCCAGATTCGAACTCAGGTCTGGGACCGGGTTACCAAACACACACACAAGCCTAACCATCCCGCCTACGGGTCTCGGTGGTATTCATCTGGAAAAAGAAGCTTTTAAACAACACTCCCAAATCACCCCCAATTTCATCATGAACCCTAGAACTGGAATCCGTAAATTCGAATCGAATTGCCCTCTGTTTATGAAATTAAACAGAGGGCTTTTGATCCTCGTACGAAAACGATTAAGATGCATACAAGGATTACCTTATTTGATGTAAAAATGAGAGAGAACGAGCTCGGATTTGAAGTCGGCTGTCGCGGCTTAAAATTGGCAAACGTAGATTCGTTTTGAATGAATTGGGAGTGTAGTGAGTTGTGGTGTGGTGTTGTTGATGTTCGACCATTGATTTTTATAGCCGATTTTTGGCATTCAATGCGTGAACTGTTGGGGAGGTGGGGGTTGAGCCGACGGCTCCGAATTCGAACCCATGCGCGGCCGGGACTCGAGATTCGACATTTAAGATGGTTGGGCGGTGGTCGCATGCGCGAGATGAACTCGAGGTTCACTGCATCCGGATGGGAAATCGTGGTTTCGCGAAAATGGGTGGAAAACCGTGGGTGGCGGGTTTCGAACTTGGAACCATTTTCTGGTTCTGAAAGTTTGGGATAAACACAATACCGGTCCCTGTTGTTTTAAGGGTTTAACATTCTGATTAAAAGTATTTCAAGTTTAAAACAGGTTTCGTAAATGACAGTTTTGGTCCCCGGACTTTTTATAAAAATAATTATGTTTTATTTTTATAAAACTAAGTAAGTCTTTTATTTCCTTTATTATTTTATGAAATAATTTCTAGGATTTATGATTTGTAAGTTTAAGTGTTTTAGAAATAGGTTTATAATTTATTTATATAATTATAAACTCATGTGTTTTAAGAATTTTAATAATATCTTGTTTAATAAAGATAAAAATAATAAACATATATATATATATATATACATATATGAATGTTTTCCTTAAAAAAAATTACTATTTAAGGAAATAAAAATTAAAGTTTAAAATGCACGGTAAGCGTTTTTAGGAAAAGGTACATCAGAAAGTCCGGGGCATCACACGGATCAAAGCAACTATAGCCATGATGAGAGGGGTTGTTGCCTAGAAAGATACAAGGTGTAGAGTGGAGGTTCATTTTATGACGGTTGTATGGGCGAAGATGAGGGAAACATTGACATCCAAAGACTCGAAGAAATAAGAAATCGAGAGAGCGGTTGAACAAGTGTTCGAAAGGTGAAATGAGAGAGGTGGTTCGAGATGGCATACGATTGATGAGATAAACATCGTCAAAGGCAAAATGCCAGAAGCGTTGAGGAGCAGAAGACTAGGCCAAAAGAGCAAGGCCAGTTTCAACAACGTGACAAATGCCGACGTTCAGCTATGCAATTTTGTTCACTGGTATGAGGGCCCAAAAAAACATATAAAGCGAATGATTTATACAAACCAGTGATTTCAAACAATCAAGTTACAAAAGTGTGATCTTGAGCAAATAAGGTAACTGCTGTTTTTTTTAGTTTATACGGCTAGGATTAGCTAAAATTTCGATTATGAGAAGTTATTTTGAATTTTAAATGCCCGGATTTAATATTAGGAAATACAGACCACGGTTAACTCACAGTAATCTATGATTTATACAATTTCTTACCCTATATTATTTACGAATGGCTGAACAGTTTTTGTGTCATTGGGCCACGTGGCCTGTCATGATTGGCTTAATTTTTTTTGTTATCCCTTTTAATATATATAATATACGCTTTTAACCCGTTTCAACTTCAAATAATTTCATTTTTCTGTTATAACTTTCGATCATTACTTTAAAAAAAAGGAACTCGTTTGCCTTTTTTGTGAGCATTCCGGTGTAATTTTCTTTTAAATGGATTTATATTCAAAATCGATTATATTTTCTGTCGTACGCTATAAAAAACGATGTTTCCATTGTGGTGCCATGATAAACCCAACCGCTTATGAGTGTACAACATCGTTAGCGGATTTGTGGTTTTATCGTATCCGGTATCGGTCTTCGTTTTTTTTATTTTTTGACGATTTGAGTGATGACGATAAAACACCTATCAAAAAACCAGCCGTGCTCCCCAACAAAGCACGGAGTAAAAATACCGGTTGCTTTAAAAATTAAAGTTTCTGGAGCATATAAACAATTTGATTCTATATCTCAAGCCTCAAAGGTCAAGATGAAAAAAAAGAGGCCCAAAAAGAAGAAAAAACGACAATGGCCTATGCAACTATGAGCAATGAGCCTATAAAATAATAAAACACCACCACCCCTATTGGATCAAGATTCCATTCGCAGCCAATATGACACAATAATGTTTATATGAAACATATTACAACAAAATTTATATAACACATATGTACATAAACGTAACAACAAAAAATAATAAGAATCAAATTAACCTTGCAAACAAAATAAGAAGTGTCTAATATTCTAATTGACTGAGTATTAGAAGGTATGTTGATTCACGCTAAAAGAGTCAGAATAATGGTTGTACTATTGTCATGCTCTCCAGCCAAAAGTAACATTGTTTGTTTGTTTGTTCTTTTTTTTTTCTTCGTGTTTGATAGTTTTGGAAAATGAGGAATAAAATAGAAGTTTAGCACCAAACAAAAGAGCTTAGTGTTTCTCCTCTTCACAAAACAAGTCAATTTTATAGTTATCACATAAGAAAATTAATCAACATTATTTAATTGACCATTTCATTTAAGAAATCTGTAACACATATAAGAAATAGATATGGTAAAAAGGGGAAAAATCGAAGGGTAGGAAGCAACCACATGTAGCCATGTGTCCAAGGGGAAGGGGAAAGACGTCCAAAGAGAAAGAAGGAAGTTGCACATCCGACTCACAAGTGAGAGCCACATACCACGAGCAGTGTATTCCCTAGAGGGAGTGTGAGGGGCATATGCACATGCAATCAAGTAGGGGTATTCATTATTCGAATCTCATTCGAATAAACCGAAATTCGATTCGAATCGAATTCGAATAAATATTTCGATTTCGAATTTTGGCTTATTCGAATCGAATAATTATTAGATTTGAATACATAAGTCGAATTCAAATCCCAAAATCCACAATTCGATTCGAATAAACCGAATTTATACATTATATAACTTTTAATTTTTTTATAAACCCGTACAATTAACGAGATTCTAACATACTACTATAATAGAAACAAGTTCATGAAAAAGCTCTAGACAATGACCAAAATGACAAACAACATTTAATTTAAGTACATTGAGAACAATTTCCATTTAAAAGGTTTGGTAATAGAATATTATTCTATTGAAAAAAAAAATTCGTTTTCAAACGCTAGAAAAAAAGCCCCCAGATGACTGGTTCTTAAAAATCGAAACTCAAATTGATACTCGATTTAATCTTCTAAATCAAATCCAATTTCTCCTTCTTCAAGTCCAACTTTCTTAAAATCCAAGATATTTTGTTGCATTAAAATAAATAATAAAATAATAACTAAAATTTAACATATGTTATTATAATAAAATGACTATAACTTTTCTTAACAATAAAAACTACTAAAGTTTAATATTGTCACAAATTTTTTGAATTTTTTCTAAAAATGTTATTTTTTTTTAAATTAAGTAACCTAAATAATATATATATATATATATATATATATATGGGTTAGGTTATAGTAAAAATGGTTTTAAAATAAGAAGGGTAAAAAGGATTATAAGTTTGACATGTGTTATTTTATTGTTTTTAAAGGGAGGGCATAATGGTCAATGTGTAATACACCAGGTCAATGTGTAATACAAGGTATGATATTACACAATGATTAGACCTGATATTACACAATGACATGACATATTTGAGCGAATTACACAATGAGCTGGAAAACGTAAAACACAATGATGAAAACATATAACACAATGATGAAAAATATTTGACACAATGAACTTGTATTACACAATGACCTGACTAATTAAACAATGAACTTGTATTACACAATGACTTGACTAATTACACAATGAACTTGTATTACACGATGAACTTGTATTACACAATGACCTGACTAACTACACAATGAGCTGGAAAACGTAAAACACAATGATAAATACATATAACACAATGAACTTGTATAACACAATGAACTTGTATTACACAATGAACTTGTATTACACAATGACTTGACTAATTACACAATGAACTTGTATTACACAATGACAAGATATTACACAATGACCAGACGTGGTATTACACAATGACCTGACTAACTACACAATGAGCTGAAAAACGTAAAACACAATGATAAATACATATAATACAATGAACTTGTATTACACATTGAACTTGTATAACACAACGAACTTGTATTACACAGTGACCTGACTAATTACACAATGACCTGACTAATTACACAATGAACTTGTATTACACAATGACCAGACGTGGTATTACACAATGAACTTGTATTACACAATGAACTTGTATTACACGATGAACTAGTATTACACAATGACCTGACTAACTACACAATGAGCTGGAAAACGTAAAACACAATGATAAATACATATAACACAATGAACTTGTATTACACAATAACCAGACGTGGTATTACACAATGAACTTGTATTACACAATGAACTTGTATTAGACAATGAACTTGTATTACATAATGAACTTGTATTACACATTGAACTTGTATTACACATTGACCTGACTAATTACACAATGAGTTGAAAAACATAAAAAAAAATTCGTTTTTGTTTACAACGATACTATACTCGTTTTAAAGATAAAAAAACGTTCGTTTTTATGGTGTAATTTTTTTGAAAAAATAATTTCGTATGTAAAAATTATGAACGTTTAAAAATGAGGGGAGGACTTGATAAAATGTCAACAAAAGTGGCAAAAACTAAAATACCACTCCAACAACTTTTTCTCCTACAATTTAATCTCAACTAATAAATCTTTTCTACAATTTAATCTAATGACCCTAAATCCTTCTCACCCTTCTTACAATTAAAATCCTTTTTACCTGAACCTAATCCATATATATATATATATTTATTGATTGTTTTTTTTTTCAAATGGACTTAAATGAAAGAATTATGAAGTCCTATTATTATTTAATAAGTTTTTCTTTACAATTATATCCTATTTTAGGTTAAAGTTGAAAAAAATTCACTAAATAGTAATCATATATCTTCGATTTATATAACTAAATTTTAAAGTTTTTAACATATACAAAAAAAATAATGTCAATGATCTTCAGTCCAAGTGGTTAAAGTGAGGTACCAAGACTTTATTAAAATGGGAGGTCTTGGGTTCAAGTCCCATTTGTTATAAAAAAAAGGTTTCAGGTTGAGCCAGGGGTTTTATCACCTATAATGGGTTTCTTTCTGAGGATGGTGATCGAGTGGGCTAGTGACCCGTCAATGATCCAAATCTATACATACTAATAAATAAAGGTTTTTGGGTGCCACATATCATTCTCATGTTCATCCCTAACATTTTTTCTCGTCTCTCTCTTATATTTAATGACACAAGTTTCTATAAAAAAATTATAATTTTTGTTTCATGCAATCTCTCCTATTAAATAATAATTATTTTTATAACTATTTTTATAAAACATTTTTTAATTAAAAAATAGCTTTGTTCACAAAACATTTTTATAGTTTGAACATTTCTTTCATTTTTTTATAAAATATTTTTAAAAAACAACTATATAACGTTTCTAAAATTTGTATTAAAAAAATTATGTAATATGTCAAAAATATGTAATATTAGATCTTTATTACTAAGTATATATAACACTGTATTTATTCATCCTGTATAATATACAGGGTTTATAACATGTATTATAATAAATGAAATAACTATATTTGCTACGTAACGACTTCTGATGAAATCTAGATTTTTTTTTTGCTTTTCCATCCTATTAAATAATGATGATGTTAAATAATTAAATATCTAACATATATTCAAACATTTTATTAAAAATTACTAAATCATAAGAAAATTACAATTATTTCTTATTTCACAGATGACTAATAACACCAAAACATACAAATCTTCATAGAAAATATTGTTTTATAACAAGTTGTATTTATTTAACCCATGTAAAATATGACCTTTAACCTAGTTCCTATTAAAAAAATATAAAAAATTTATAAGATTAGAATAATATATAAACTTGATTGATTTTTTTAGAGAAAAATGTGGTTGGCTTTAATACTACATTAAAGAAACTTGATTAATACAAGTTATCAAACACAACGTATGGGTAGTCAAAGTTGTTTCAAAGTTTCTACTTTTTCATATTTTTTTTTGTTTTCTTACAACTTTTAAAATATGATATTTTATAAAATTTTAAGTTTGATGTTGCGACGTGCCTATTTTTATTTACGTCTCGACGTGAATTTTCGTAACGTCATTTTTAAGTCGACCGGTTGTTTTAAACGTTTTTCTAAACCGTTCAACTTTTTGAACCGTTTACGCTCCCTTCGCAACGTGTGTTACATCTCTTCTATATTAAGTTTCGAATGTTATCAACAACGTCCAAGTTTCTCTTTTCTTATATAAAGTTACACATGTTATCAACGCGTGAGTTCGCGGCAATGTCTCGACGTTAAAATTTTTTTTTGCGGCTATATGCCCCCGCCCCAACGCGAGGGTCATAAGACTAGTTAGTTACTTCTTTTTTTTGAACGGCGTGAGCTTGACTGGCACGTCCCACTAGGGGAGGGTCGTACATCGGTCTACCCGAACATCCCCAAGGAATTCGAAATCTACAGAGGGTATTCCTAGTTTTATGAAGTGCACCTTACAAGATTCGAACTCATGACCTCCACAGAGAAGAAAACTTCTAGAAAAACTCCCCTGATCATCAAGACAGAACCAGTCAGTTACTTCTACAAAACTAACTTTGCTAGTTGGATACGGCACCTTTTTTTTCTTCTTTGACCCTTCAAATTCATTTACTTTTTTATTTAATAATCTTTATACAGGTCCATTTAATGTGAGACGTAACAAACGAATGTCTTTAAATGTGTTTTCAAGATCTCCATAAATATAAGAATTAATTACACGGATGGCCCGTATGGTTTACACAGATTTTATTTTTGGGTCCTAGAAATAAGAAATAATAAGTGGCCAAATAGTTTACATGTTTGTAACACATATGACCTCTGAATTGGATGGACGTTAAATTTTCTGTTAAGTGGACATAAAAAAAATAAAAAATATAATAAATACTTGTGGGCCCACTCCTTCACCCCACTTCACTCCTACACTTCATTTCCCCCACCCCACCCTACCCACGTTTATTCCGGCAACCACTCCGGTGGGATTAATCCCCCCTTTCGATTAACGAAATCAGAAATTTAAAAACATCACCACGAAAGTTCGATTGGGGGATGATTCACAAATTTGAAGCCATACAAGCGCTACGGATTTATCATCATCGATAATCTCAATCCTACAGTTCGGCATCTCCGCCTCATCGGAGCTGCAGCCTCCTCCTCCTCCTCCTCCTCCTCCATGCTCTGTCAGCTCACCAATATTTTCAATCTGCAAACAAAGATTTGCCAATGTTATCCACAATCGCCATGTGTCCATTCACATACATCATGATTGTGATTAATTTTTTCCAAAAACAAAACGATGCCCTAACAAAAGCTCGTTAATAATCTCGCCGAAGAAATTTGGGAGTCCTCTGGCTAATATTTGTTTTACGAGCTAGGGTTTCTAGGTAATCAGAAATTTAGAGATCAATGGCTCAAAATGGTCAGGGGATCGATGCTGCCATTCTGGACGCGAGGAGGATGTCGCCGTCGCCGGAGGAAGGATCACCGTCGAGGACAATGGAAGCTAAACCGTCATCCTACTCGTCTTTTCTCTCTGGACAAAAGCCCTAAGGTCTCAAGCACAAATCGTTGTCATGAACGAATTTTTGAAAGCAATAATGGTGATGGTTTCTAGAGTTTGAGTGGGGAAGAAGATGATTTAATTAATTTTTTTCTTTTTAAACATAAGGGGTATTTTAGTCATTTAATACACATTTAACGTCCAAACTTAACGTCCATTCAATTCAGGGGTCATTTGTGTTACAATCGTGTAAACTATTGTGCCAAACTTGTAGTTTCTCATTCCTAAGGGCCAAAAGTGAAATCTAGGTAAATCACATGGTCATCCGTGTAATTAATTCATATCAAAACTACATTGCTCTACTTAAACACCTACAAGCCATAATGTTTCTCATAACATGCATATATGTTACTTGTGTGATGTTGATGACGACTTTGAAAATACATGAAACATACTAAACGACGTTAGTTTTGAGAAGAGTAAAACTGAAATGATATAGTTTTTATGAGTTTATGTGTCTAAGCTTTAGGTGCGCGATAATACATATTCATTCTGTCCATTAGCATATTACTAATTTCTCTTAGGCTGTCTTATCTTTTAATTTTGTTGTGTCAAATCTACTTTTGAATATTTCTTTTCAAATCATTCTAGACTTGTCTTGATAATTATGGAAGGTGGGAACAATAGACATATACTTGTATCCAATATCAAATATGGATGGTAATACTTCAATATATAGGTTAGTCTTTCATCCATTTCATTATAGGGGAAGAATTTAATAGGGCCTGAGGGGGCCCACACCCCCTACTTTTTTTCTCAAAATGACTGAATTCAGATAACTAGTTTTATTTCATATTAGTTATACTCTTTTGATCTCTCGTAATCCAGATCAAAAACCAAAATCTGTTACACAAATTCACAAAAAAATTTGTTTTTTCCCCACCTTTTTACTCAGAAGTATTAATTTGGCCCACTAGATTTATTTCATATAAGTTATAGTGTTTGACCCCTCCTAATCCACACAAAAAGTCCAAATATATTGCACAAATACAATAAAAATTTTGATTTTTTTATGTGTAGTGTTTTCGCTCCCTAGTTTAATTGTTCAAGTTCCGACACTACATTTCAATATCAGCGACGTGGATAAAACAATAATTTTCAAACTAACTAATAACTTTTAGAGAGAGATTCTATACACAAATGAAAAACATTTATGTGATCAGGTTTGATTGGTATTTTAAGATTTTGAAATATATAAATGACGGTGTGCGATAAAAATCTTCATATTTAAAAAAAAAACTAGAAAATACGAACAATAACGTGTTACAAGACTAATGTATTGTTCTGACTAATCTATATCTATACTATTTAATAAATAAATGTTTTGTTAGGACATCTGTCACTCTCTTATGCATCATTATCCTTTTTTTCCCGTCGTCTCTCAATTAATTATAGAATTTTCTTTATTTTTTTAATATTTTTTTTGTTTCCATAATGTCTCTCCTATTAAATAATAATGCACTTTATCTCGTACCAACTAACGAGTGTACATACATCAAATATATTATTGAGCTTTGCAAACTAACTTGATTCATATATATTAATATGATGATCAGGGGCGACTAAATATATTTTGTGGTCTAAAACGAACGTTAAAATTGAGGCATTCTGTGAAAGTTTTGTAAATATAAAAAAAAGTTAAAATGTAATTTAATTAAGCGTCAAAACGTATAATGTTGACATAAGAGTTGTGAAATTATCATTTCTCTCTGAAAACACAAAAGTTGAGAATACAAATTAAAGTAATTGTTCAATTTTGGGCTTAAAGCGATTGCTTTATTTGCTTGTATTGTAGAGCCAACCTTGATGATGATTTGGTATGACACACAATGTGCGGCTCAATACTAAAAGGTTGTGAAGCAATTGCCTTGGCCCCTAGCTCCGTTTGGTTCGTAGAATTCAAGGGAAATGGAATTGGGATTGGAAAACTTTCAAATAAAAATATGAAGCCTTTTTCTATATTTTATTACTAGGTTAAAATCCCGTGTATTACACGAGTTGAATAAATAAAATGTTATATATTTAGTAATAAAAATTTTATATTTTAAAAAACCAATGTAATACACGGGTTGAATAAACCAATATATTACATCGGTTGAATAAAATATAATATAATTTATTAACAAACACACTTGAAAAAATATGTTTTTAAAAATGTAATATGTCGTGACAATTATAAGGTCTGTTAAGTTAGTTTTTAAAATATTTTTTTTTCAACTGAGTATTAATTTTTTTTATTTAATTGATAAATGTTAGTTCATATTAAGTTTATTTGATTGATGATAGAATAATTATTTATAATTAAATAATAAGTATCCGTAATTAAATTTATTAATATAAAGATTATTATTTAATAGAAGAGAGAAATATAAAACTTAATATTTAATAGGAGAGAGAGGCGAGAAAATAAATGTGAGAATTAATCAGAGAGTGACACGTGTCCCATATGGGTTTCTTTTATTATATAGTAAGATAAGATTATAAAATCTCCTCCGTCACTCTATGTTTTAGAAAAAAACATGTTTATTTGCTACCAAAATCTACCAATCTTTCAACTTGGCATTATCGTTAACAGTGGGGGATTGACCGATTGGGTAATTGGGATTTCTCCTTGTGAATCTGAAATCGCCGATTGCCATAAAAAAATTGGGCTGCAATCATCAAATAACCTAAATATATCCTCTAGAACACGAAGGTTTGAAAATGTCATGAGTTTAAGTATCACTCACAACAGGAATAAAGAAATTTGTTTTAAAAAAAACTAAATATATAAAAAATGGGTCTTATACAAAGCCAAGCCTAAAAAACAGGGTCAGGAATAGGTCAAACTGAGTTTTTATGTTTAGTTAGTTAATTGTACTTAATGAACAATAAAAATGGTAAAACTCATCGTTTTGCCTTTTATATTTATATATAACTAGCTTATAACCCGTGAATTATACACGAGATAAAAAATATTAATACATAAAATTTTTAAATCTTTATGCACATATTTTACAAGTGTAAAAATGTTTTACATATATTAAGGATAGAAAACAAAAGTCAAAATATATAATTGAGTTTTGAAAATACGTTAATTATTATTTAATTTAATTTGACTTTCATTTATTATTTGATTGAAAATAAAAATTACATAATTAGATTTCAAAGTTTCTTATAATAAGGATAATTTAAAATAAATGTGTTTTCTTAGTATAAATAGTATTTTTTTAAAATATATTATTATTAGTAAAAGATAGATGTGTATTTAATAAGAGATAGAAACGGGAAAAAAATGAAGATAATGAATATGGAAGCGACACGTGACATAAGAAAACAATTATTTATTATATAGTATAGATATATGATGCTTAATCGAGTAAGTTACTAGAGTATAAACTTAATATTCTTAAACACGAGTGACAAGTCTAGAGAGCTCACCATTTATGACCCCGACTTCGAAATAATAGGACTCAACGATAGATGTTTCAAATCTAGAGAAGGAAGAATAAGTAAACATCATATAGTGGCCGGCTCCCCTTTTCAAAAGGGAAATTGTTGCACGAAAAAAAAAAATCTGATAACACATTTATTTTTATTTTATTTTATTTTAATTTGTTTATTAAAAATCGAACATCCTATAATTTATAATAAATATGTAGTTAAAATTTGATTTTTTGTTTTAAATTTGATCTTTTTCCATTGTTGCATTAATGTAACTAGGTGGTTATACATGTGCTCTACAGTGGACGTTAGGCTGATTGTTAATAAAAATAAGATAAAAACGTAGACGCAGTGGTAAAAATACTGACAATAAAAAAGAAACATAAACCTAAATAATAAAAAAAGGAAAAAAGTTCTGGTCAACGAAACCATAAAAGCGAAGACCGAGAAGGGTTACGATGATACCAGTACCGACAATCATGTTGTTTGCCCATAACATGCTTTCACAACGGTAACGACACTTGCAATAAGTCACGGTAAAAAAAAGCTCGTTTTTAAATACAACTATGTTCTCAACAAAAATTGCATCGAGATGTTGACAAAAAAAAACTAAAAATAGTCGCGCACTCCCTTTTCTAAAAAACGTTAGTGAACGAAAGTTATTAAAGAAAAACGAAATTATTAGAAAAATAAACAGGTTAAAAGCGTAATTTATATATAGTATAATGAATTAATATAAAAAAACACATGCACACACTAAACCAATGAATCACTTTTCAATTTGGCTTTTTTTAATATATTATTTTAAACACTTCCATTTGGTCGAAGAGGAAGCCCAAACCCATAGGGCTGGCTCCTCCCATTCATATAAATAGAAAAACCTACACCACAATAAGTGAGTTCTCTCTCTAGCTCATATCATACTTTACACGCACTTGTCTTGAGGCCTCAACTTGACTTGAGTGTTGGAGTGTCCTTGGAGCCTAAGGTTCCTTGGGCCCTCTAACGTAGTTTTCCCGTGTGGTTGCAGCTAACCAGACGACCGATGAGGAACAAACCATAGCCATGAAAGAACCGAATGAGGTTGTCTTTCTCTTGACTGTTGAAATACACACCCAAAGCTCGGCTTTTATATCTATGTTTCTTCAATTACGATTGATTTCTTTGATGAGATTGGTTAGTAAGATATTTGAGGATCATGTAAGTTTTCGCATTAACCCAAAAAGAATAATAAAAAAGGTTTGAAAATAAATGGTTCCAAGTTGAATAATTATTGGTTATGTACAAGTTGTGATGACATTAATGGAATACGATGGGGCATATGTTTTGGCCGATAGCTAATATTCAATAGCCATCAAGGTTCTGTCTTGGTGGTCAGAAGGGTTTTCTCAAAGGGTTTCCTCTCTGTGGAGGTCATGAGTTCGAATCTTGCAATGTGCACTTTATAAAAACTAGGAACACCCTCTGCAGATTCGAATTCCTTGGGGTTGTATGAGTAGACTGCTGTACGAGCTTCCCCTGGTGGGACATGACAGTTGAGCCCACGCCGTTAAAAAAAAGCTAATATTCAACACACACATAATAGTACGCATATATGTAACAATTATCATTCTGTTAGTGTTATATATATGTAACACTATGTGTCATGTATATGTAACATTATATGTTACGTATATGTAACATTATATGTTACGTATATGTAAGACTTCTCATTTACGTATTTATGTTCAAGATACTTAAATACTTTTTTAATAATTAAAAAAAACTAATTTATAAATTATGTGATTGTTTGAGAGTGTTTATCACTGGTTATCATAATATATGTTATATAATTTACCAATCAAATCTAAAATATAGTGAATCAACTATTCTTATACATGCATTCTTGTATCTATATATAATAGCCACCCCCAATTGGACACATATCACTTTAAACACTCCAAGATCGAAATAATGGAGTTACATCTATCATTTCCCATAGCCACCACAATTTGTATTACTTTTCTAGTTTTCCTCTTCCAAATCTTGCTCCAAAAGAAGGCAAACACAAGCAAGATCAAAAGCCCACCTCAAGCCAAGGGTGCATGGCCTATAATCGGACACCTACACCTTCTAAGCGGATCCGCGCTACCGCACATGGTTTTAAGTACCCTGGCGGATAGATGCGGACCTATCTTTACCATCAAGTTAGGTGTTCACCAAGCTTTGGTGGTGAGCGATACAGAGATGGCTAAAGAGTGTTTCACCACCAACGATAAGGCCTTTGCGGGTAGACCCAAGTCGTTGGTTTCGGTCATCATGGGCTATAACTATGCCATGTTCCCTTTAAGTCCATATGGGGACTACTATAGGCAAGTGAGCAAGATGGTTAAGGTCGAGCTTTTCTCGCAACGACGCGTTGAGATGCTAAAACACGTTCGAGTCTCGGAAGTTAGAGCGTTCATGAAAGATGTTAATGACGCTTGCGTGAGAAACAAAGAGGTTGTGGGTTCTGGTACCGTGCAGGTGGAGATGAGAGAGTTCTTTGCCAACTTGGTGTTAAATATCATAACTAGATCGATTTCAGGGACGCGATTCTCGCCTGGTGGTGAAGAAGCTGTTAAAATTCACACGGTGGTTAGGAAGTTCTTTGAGTTTTTGGGGACTTTTGTAGTGTCTGATTATATTCCATATTTGAAGTTTTTGGATTTAGGAGGACATGTGAAAGGAATGAAGTTGGCAGCAAAAGAGATGGATGAGGTAATTGATGGGTGGTTAAAGGAGCACAAGAAACGGAGAGAGTTTAAGGAGCAAAATGAAGGAAGGCAGGACTTTATGGATACATTGATTTCCATAGTTGAAGGTGCTTCTAAAGATGAGTTTCCTGGCTATGACCATGATACAATCATAAGATCAACGAGTCTGGTAAGCAGCTAAATCATAGGATTAATAATTCGGAAAATTACCTTAATGTATGTTTTGAATAAACTTTTTATGAAAATTTACATTGACTTTTAGCCATCGGTCCACTAAAATAAACTTATTTGAAAGCAACAATAAAAAAACGTAACTTAAGCTAACCCGGCTAAGAAGACTAAGTTTTAGTCTGCACAGAGAAAAAAAACATACGGGTTCCACAAAACTAACAAATCAAAACAAGCCACGCGTACTTGTTGGCTTATAAAATCTAGACGTCTTTTTCCTAACCGGCTAAAACTTTGCCTGCAGTTAAACTATTAGACCAATAAAAAACTGCCACATGACAGGGCTTCTTCCCAAACGACTAAGTTTTAGCGGGTTGGGAAGAAGCCGGTTAAATTTTAGTTGGGTTAACTTACGTGACGTTTTTTGATTGGTTGGTTTTGTCAAGTGTTGACCCCATATGCTTTTTTTTTTCTGTGCTGACTGAAGTGTAGCCTTCTTAGCCAAGCTACTATGTGACTTTCAAGTTGGTTACTTTTTGATATGTTTATTTTTATGAGCTAAAAGTCAATGTTTGTTTTGGTAAAGATGGGTCAAAATGTTTATTATAGTGATTTTCCCTTATTAATCCCATAGTAGGATTGGTAACATCTTAGTTATAACTTTGTCACAGGTGATCATCACAGCAGGCTTCGACTCAACAGCTGTAACTTTAACATGGGCTATAGTTTTGCTGCTCAACAATCCAGAAACGCTAAAACTCGCTCAAGAGGAACTGGATCTCCATGTTGGAAAAGAGAGGATGGTGGATGAATCAGACATCAAACACTTAGTCTACCTCCCAGCTATTATCAAAGAGACATTACGTTTATACCCACCTGCACCAATCTCAATTACTCGTGAGTCCACAGATGACTGCATAGTAGGGGGCTACACGGTCCCAAAAGGCACCCTCCTTATACCAAATCTTTGGAAATTACATCGTGATCCTAATGTTTGGTCAGATCTGGACCAGTTTCAACCCGAGAGGTTCTTGACAGACAAAAAGGGTATTGGTATTGATGTCAAGGGCCAACATTTTGAATTGCTTCCGTTTGGTAGCGGCAGAAGAATGTGCGTCGGTACTTCTTTTGCACTCCAATCTTTGCATATAACATTAGCTAGTTTGATTCAAGGGTTTGAGCTAGCTAAACCATCTAAGGAGCTGATTGAAACGAGTGAGATCTACCGACTAACCAACCATAAAGCATCTCCGCTTCAAGTCCTACTTAGCCCTCGTTTATCCAGTAATATGTACCATGTCGACACATGAATCATCACTCCTAAAATCCCTACTAAGTTTCTAAATATGGCTGTTTTTTAAACATGGAAAGTATGCTTCCTTATGTATTTTGCTTCCTTATGTATGATTTGTGGTTATATAATAAAGTTTAAAAAGTTAAAAAGATCAACTCGAAGTTCATCGATGCGTTTGTTATTAATATATAAAAAAGATGTTGATTTCCTTTTTTTATTATGGAAAATCACCGTAATAAACATTTTGACCAACAACATCAAAATAGACGTTTGGCTTTAAACTGCGAGCTAAGACGGGCTAAATCTAGCAGAAAGAATAAAAAAGCCTTGGAAAATGAAAAAGCATCGGCTAAGCCGGCTGTCATTACACGTGTCTTGATTTGATCGGCCTGTTTTCAATTTTTTAACCGTCAATTAGATTTAGCCTGTCTTAGCTCGTAGTTTAAAGTCAAACGTCTGTTTTAGTTATATTCGTGATCAAAATGTCAAATTTTATGATTTTCCATTTTTTAAGGTGTTATAATGAAAATATAATGTTTGTTGGGAAATGGGACCAATGTTTGTTCCTTAAAGTATTCACATCAACTTCTTTATCTCAATCTCTATAATTTAACTAATGTTTGCTAGGAAACGGGACCATTGTTTGTGAACGTTCGGTATGTTCGTATGTGTTCTATAATTCATTAGGGTTTTTACTTTTTATATTTTTTTCTAAATACTTCAATATTCCCACTAGTAAAATATTTAATAAATGTTTGGATAATCATGTTAGTATATTTTGGGTGGATTACATTTGTATTAACTTATAAGTCGATGACATTGGTAGTATTGGGTCAATCTAATAACGTCTACACCACTAATATACATGTTGGGCAAATCCATACCACATCAAGCAAGCCCATTACGGTTTGAAGACTCCACCTCTATAAATAAAGAGGTCACCCCTTCATCTTGACTAACACCATTTGTCTAGAACTAGTCCAAGTCATCTCACCCATTTCTTCCTTTAGAGAAACAAGTTCTCTTTCTCCCACTAATTGCCAAGAAAACCAGCTTCATGCTCTTGAGGCATCTTAAAGAGCTCCTTGCAGCTGAGCTTATCTTACTAGCTCATTCCTCTCTATAATCTATGACAATATATATACATGAACACCATACTAGAATAATTCTAGGCATTTTATCTCGCTCTCGTTTTGAGAATCACCTTCTCCATCCTACCGATCAAACGTCTTCTTATAGATGTTGAAGCACCATTTTGCCAAGGAAATAGCTTCATTGTGCTGGGGCACCATAAAGTTGCTTGCAGCTTGGCTGTCGGGTTTTAATAACCAGCCACCTCCATACTGTTTACCACTCAAAAATACATATTTGTTGTACCTCTATCCTGACCCATATTTGTTGTAGCAACATAAACTAAACTAAACTAGTAAATTAACTCCGCGCGTTGCGGCGAGTGGTCTGTTTTTGTAAGTGTTCAATATTTTTAAATGCTCGATTTTTTTAAACGTCCCTTTTAAAGACGTCGGTTTACCGGTTTATTGGTCGGACCAATGTGGGTGCTAATATTAAATCTTACACGAGTGGCAACCGGTTAGGTTTGATCAACATTGGTCAAAACCGGTTCGAGAGCTTCAAAATCCAAACATGTGGAACTGGTTCGGTTCATATCAATCACAATGAATGAACCTGAATACAATAGATCTGAGATCTACACTATATAAAGGGGGACATGTCACTCACACTCATAACTAATGTAACCAACTCTAATAACAAACATTCAGACACACACACACCGTAACTAACCACATATACATACAATATATATTAGGCTGCAAATGAATCGAACGAACACGAACAAGACCTTGCCCGTGTTCGTTTGTTAAGGAAATAAATGTGTTCACGAACTGTTTATGAACACTTACCGAACAAGATTTTATGTTCGTGTTTGTTCATTAATGAAATGAACGTGTTAATGTTCGTTTGTTAACTTTAGGTCACAAACACAAATGAACGCAAACAAAAATAAACGAACGTTCATGAACAAAAACAAACTCAAAATAACATTCACGAACACAAACAAACATATATTGAATTTCGAATAAAATCGACGTCTTTCATCACAAACATTACGTAGATCCACCCAAAATATGCTAACATGATTATCCAAACATTTATTAAATATTTTATAAGTTGGAATTTTGAAGTATTTAAATAAAATATAAAAATTAAAAATCTAATGAATTATCAAAGACAGACGAACATAAACGAACACATTACTGATTGTTCATGAACATAAATGAACGAACACGATCTTTGTTTGATTAAATAAACGAACGGAATCTATTGTTCGTGTTCGTTCATTTATTAAACGAATGAACACATTCAATTCGTTTACTGCCAAATTATATATGTTTATAAATACAATAATCAATTTATTGGCATAAAAAATGAAGTACACCGTTCTTTATTAGAACTACTGTTGAAAAACCCCGTGCATTACGGCGGGGCACGTTGAGACAACCTGGTTGTAAAATCAAGTCGAAACGTAGGCAGAGTATATTAAATTTTTTTTAAAAATTACGTTGTTCTAAAAATTTTCAAAACATATACAAGTACATGTCCTGATAAATTGATTATTTAGACAATAAACACAAAAAAAAACATATGTGCGTACGTACTTGCACGGTCAACTAGTTCAATTTTTCCTTGCTCCAACAGGAGAGTTTCAGTAAATCATCTACTTCTTTGATTTTGTATTAAAACTATTATTTACATAGGGTTTTGACTCTAAATAGCATCAAAGTATTGTGTAAACAAATTCATACAAGTCATGTTTAATAAGGCAATTATGGGAAGCAACTATTGTGTAACCAAGTAGTACAACCAAACCTTTGTAACTAGCATGCAAAAATTGTGTTGTCGGTAACAATCACCCCAATCTGGGTGGGTTTGTCAGACTCAATAGATCTATCATTGTTTACCATCGGCTTGATTAGTTAATGATTGTACATGTAATTGCACATAAGTAGTTAACACACCTAGCACTCAAACATAAAGCTCAAATTGCACACAAATTGTAAAGTGGATTTGTATTGTGTAGTTTATGTAAATCATTGTAAATTGTGATCATGTTTCACCCCAAAATGTAAAAACAGTGAAAAATGGGCTATGTAAAACTCACCTGTATCAAAGATGTAGCTATCACAAGAGACTAGGTAGCAAGGTGATCCTTGTAACTCACAGCGTTAACCTAGAGTGTAATGTATATGAATCTATATTAATAACATGCACAATAGTCTAAGACCAGGTCTAGGGTTTCATTGGGAGTGTGTTCGAGGACTTGCACAAAGAGTTTGTGTAAATGGTTGTGTAAGTGATCGTGGTTTGTACTTGAATGAGTGTTTTTATAAAATGAACGTTTGGAATGAATAGTTTGAAATTATTGAAGTTAGGGTTTGAGTTTGAATAACTAAATAAAATTAAATAGTTATTATTTATTTATTTAGTTATAAAAATAGTGTGCGTATTATATTAAAAATAAGTTAAATAAATAATTTTTTATTTATTTATTTATTTAATTATAAGGATGCGTAGATATAAAGTTGTGTAAATAATATTTATGAATATGGGTTTAAATAACTAAATAATTTAAATGATTTTTATTTATTTATTTAGTTAGTTAGAAAAATGGTGTGAAAATTATGTTTAAGGTATAAATTAAATAAAATAAAAAAAATATTTCTTTATTTATTCATTTATAAAGTTATGTAACAATATTGATGTATAATTTAAATAAACAATTCCTACTTTATTTATTTATGTTTAAAGATTTATAAATATAAAGTTGTGTAAGTTGTATTTATGTATAAAAATCTAACATTTACTTTTTAATGTGGGTTATAATAAATAAATATTTATTTATTTATCATCTTCAAAGTAAATACTTGTTTGCTTTAAACAAAGTTAATATTTTATAAAATCAATTGTCTTTATTTGAAAATTAATTTAAATATCTACATTTTTGTTTTAGATATTTAATATACAAATTTTAGTCATAAATTCATAATAAAATGAATTTATATTGAAAATTTATGAATCTGATTTTATTCTGTTAAAAATATTGTATGGTTTATAAAAATAATTTTTATATAATTTTTGGAGCTTTAAAAAAATGGTTTTTAAAATAAAAGAACTCCTGTTATCACTGGACCAGGGAACTAATCTGTGATACAAGTTAGATTCGGATTCAAATAGGTTTATCTCATGATTGTAGGGGAGCCGGGATTGGTTCAGTTTGTGCAAAAAAAAAAAAGAACTTGATTGTGGGTTTCGAACACACAACCAAGCGTGCAGAGGTCAAGAGTCATAACCGGTTGAACTGGGCTAAAATCCTTGACAGTAAGTGATGCGAAATTGAATTAACACACAACCCCCAATCCCTCTCCTTCCCCAAATCGTTTTCCCGAAACCCTAGCCCCAAATTGGTTGTGATTATGCGCAGGTATGAAATCCATACCTTGGGGCTTTTAATCAGAAAGTCAAAACGAGTATAGGGATGTATCGATTACCTGAAATGGATTGAAGAGGTGAGAGATCGACTAAAAAGAAATTCCGATTGTTCTTGGTGTTCGGCCGAGCTCTAGAAACGGAGTAGAATGCGATTGTGGTTTCAAAGAGTTTGTATGCGGGTGTGTGAAGGTATGAGGCTGATTTGATTCATTTAATTTGTAACATTTCTGATTCTCATCATGTAATCGTTTGATTTCAATAAACAAACACATTTCAGTTTCGATTCGTGTACAAACAAACTACGATGCAGTTACATATACAAACTATTCTATTACAATAAACAAATTAAACAAAAACACCATTATCTCACAAGCCTCGAGGACCAAAACTGACAAAACTCAAAAACTACAAAACTAGGCAAGCAAGGTCGCGCCTAGGACTAGGCACGGTCGCGCCTGCAACCTAAGCACGGTCGCGCCTAAAGTAGACACGGTCGCGCTGATGAACCCACTTGAATCTGCAGAAGTCAAACCATACCATACCCTCTGAATTCGCGAAATTTAAAATAGAGAAAAGCCGGTTTTCACGCGTCAGACCTTACTCGACTGAATTCAACCTGCAACACGCCTAAATTGTCCTCCAATTTGCACATTTGTTTAATCCCATACCCACCACAACCAAGTCTCGCGAATTAAACAATTGAGAGCAAGTTGCAGGCTTCCTACACCCTCATATACACCCACTCAATCTCTCAGAACTCTCACTCGACGCTCACAACACCTCTGTCGTCCGATTGATCGCCAAGAAACGAAGCCGCTCGACCCGTAGCCGACCGCATTCGATTGCCCACTTTCAGCAAGTAAGTAACACGTCTTCAGCTTTGTATCTACCTCTACTACGAAAGCCCTATATCAATTCGTAGTAGAAACACTCAAATCGATCCGATTTTGAACCAAAAAGCCGAAACATAAATTTTACTCGAACTACACTCTAGACAAGATATAAATACAATTAAACTATGTAGAAACATTCGTAATCATCCACTAAGTGAAAGCCCTAAGAATCCAGAAGCTATTAATATAAGAATCGATCGAATTGTGTCTGAAAAAGGCCCGACACGGTCACGCTCATCCCTGAGCGTGGTCGTGCCTGACCAAGCACAATCGTGCCCCAGGTGTGGCCCGGTCGTGCTTACCGAGCAAACAAGTCTTGACCAAAAACAAACACTAGACGCGGTCGTGTCAGATACGAGCACGGTCGTGCTCCTTGACCAGAATCAATTATTTTTCTGTTTTAAAGTCTATTTAACATATTTTAGCTAAAAAAAATTTCAAAATGTAATTATAAAAATTATTTTATAAAATCCCAAGACCCGAGAATCATTTATAAACCAAATCCTTGATTTAGAGATTTAAAACGATTAATTCCCGATAGTTCGAAACCGATGAAATCGTGAGTTTATATAATTATTTTTATAAAACCATTTATACAAATATATATTTTGACTTAAACAAATATTATTTATTTAAATTTATATTTAAATAAATATAAATATATATCAGTTATTTAAATTTACATTTTAAAGAATATATATATCACTACTATTTAAAATGTACTAAATAGATAAATAAAATTATTTATTTATTTATTTCAAACAAACCCTAAACATACAAATCCATTTTTCGACATAAAAATAACACAAACAATGACACGCGTTATACATTTATCCAATAGGTCAAACGTAGCGACCTACAACACGCTTGGTATTTTTGTTGATCTGTGCAAACTACACTACCCAACACAAGTGAGTTTTACATAGCCCCTTTTCCTTTTTACACGTATTTTGGGGTGAAACATGTTCCTTCAACAACTCGCTATTTACAACTACGTGCGTACAATTCTACCATATGGTCATATGTGTTTATTTATGCTTTGTGCCTGAATACTAACTGTTAAGGCTACATACACATGACATACTCGTGCAATTATACAATACATACACATGACATACTCGTGCAATTATACAACACATACACAGGACATACTCGTGCAATTATACAATACATACACATGACATACTCGTGCAATTATACTACACATACAACGGGATAGCATGTGTTGCTATGCCCTTCATTGGGCTAACATTGGTATGTTATGCCCTCCATTGGGCCAACATTGGTATGTTGTGCCCTTCATTTGGTTAACATTGGTATGTTATTCAATTACAAGGTTACATCTGTGCAACTAGCTTAACTTAGATTCTCCATAAATGCTTCTTAAACCATGTATCATACGAATTGTACACAAAACATTTGAACTTTACTTGTGATGTCAAAACCTATGTATGCTCACCAACTATTTATAGTTGACACTCTCGTTTTAAACATGTTTCAGGTACTAAGCTTTGAGCTCATATTCAAGATGCTACACATAGGAACTGGACCTAGTATCTAAATTGATAAAGAAATTTTGTATTTTGACTTTTGAAAACATTCTACTTGATTACTTGAACTATGAAATGGAATTGGTTATTTAATATATTACAACTTTAGTCAACCATGAGCTTATGAACAGTCTGCACGCTTCACGCCCCGACGTTTCCGCCGCCGGTTGGGGTGTGACATAATTTCATCCAATTCGGCCGATTTGGTTAAGAGTCGTCCGCAATAATTTTCGGACGAGATTTGCTCGTCGAATCACGGATTTGGAAGTGAATTGAGTCGCGAACAGGGTCCATATTCATACAAGGAACGATTATGCGTGATTCCAGGGGTTTAAACGTGTTGATTTCACCTAATTGGTTAGAGGTTAATACGGGTTTGACCATTTGAAGTCAAACCCTTTTGAATTTGAATTTGGCAGCACGTTTGATCGAATTGATTCGTTGAAAAGGCTTGGGTTGGGCATGTTGATATTAGTACACGAGATGGAAGTCCACTAAACTCAATTGGATTCGAATCATGGCTTGAAATGAAGGATTTGGCCCTGTTTGACTTTTGAAAGTCAAACAGGTCACTTTCTTTTGAAATTGAGTTTGATTCTGACTTTTAAAAGTCAATTTATTTACATTTTATGTATATGTATATCCGTGTGTTTAATTTATATGAATACGTGTATATATGTATGCACTTGTTGATGTGTTGAGCGAGTACAAGATCGAAAAGAAAAGAAAATGAAAATTTTATCATTGTAATACAAGGATTATCAAAGTGAAATAATGGAATTTCGTAAATGTTACAACATGTGAAAGGAATGAAGTTGGCAGCGAAAGAAATGGATGAGGTAATTGATGGGTGGTTAAAGGAGCACAAGAAACGGATAGAGTCTAAGGAGCAAAATGAAGGAAGAAGACAGGACTTTATGGATACATTGATTTCCATAGTTGAAGGTGCTTTAAAGATGAGTTTCCTGGCTATGACCATGATACAATCATAAGATCAGCGAGTCTGGTAAGCAGCTAAATCATAGGATTATTAATTCGGAAAATTACCTTAATGTATGTTTTGACCAAACTTTTTACGAAAATTTACATTGACTTTTAGCCCCCGCCCCACTAAAATAAACATATTTGAAAGCAACAATCAAAAAACGTCACGTAAGCTAGTCCGGCTAAGAAAACTAAGTTTTAGTCTGCACAGAGAAAAAAAAAACATACGGGGTACACAAAACTAACAAATCAAAACAAGCCACGCGTACTTGTTGGCTTATAAAATCTAGCCGTCTTTTTCCCAACTGACTAAAACTTAGCCGACGGTTAAACTATTAGACCAATAAAAAGCTGTCACGTGACAGGGCTTCTTCCCAAAAGACTAAGTTTTAGCGGGATGAGGTGTCGACCCCATGTGCTTTTTTTTTGTGTGTGGTGACTGAAGTGTAGCCTTCTTAGCCAGGCTACTACTATGTGAGGCTTTCAATTTGGTTACTTCTGAATATGTTTATTTTCATGTTTATTTTGGTAAAGATGGGTCAGAATGCTTATTATAGTAATTTTCCCTTATTAATCCCATTGTAGGATTGGTAACATCTTAATTATAACTTTGTCATAGGTGATCATCACAGCAGGCTTCGACTCAACAGCTGTAATTTTAACATGGGCTATAGTTTTGCTGCTCAACAATCCAGAAACACTAAAACTCGCTCAAGAGGAACTGGATCTTCATGTCAGAAAAGAGAGGCTGGTGGATGAATTAGACATCAAACACTTAGTCTACTTCCAAGCTATTATCAAAGAGACATTACGTTTATACCCACCCGCACCAATCTCAATTACTCATGAGTCCACAGATGATTGCATAGTAGGGGGCTACACGGTCCCAAAAGGCACCCTCCTTATACCAAATCTTTGGAAATTACATCGTGATCCTAATGTTTGGTAAGATCCGGACCAGTTTCAACCCGAGAGGTTCTTGACAGACAAAAAGGCTATTGGTATTGATGTCAAGGGCCAACATTTTGAATTGCTTTCGTTTGGTAGCGGCAGAAGAATGTGCGTCGGTACTTCTTTTGCACTCCAATCTTTGCATTTAACATTAGCTAGTTTGATTCAAGGGTTTGAGCTAGCTAAACCATCTAAGGAGCTGATTGATACGAGTGAGATCTTCCGACTGACCAACTACAAAGCATCTCCGCTTTAAGTCCTACTTAGCCCTCGTTTATCCAGTAATATGTATCATGTCGACACATGAATCATCACTCCTAAAATCCCTACTAAGTTTCTAAATATGGTTGTTTTTTTAAACATGAAAAAGTATGCTTCCTTATGTATTTTGTTCCCAATGTATGATTTGTGGTTATACAATAAAATTTTAAAACTTAAAAAAGATCAACTCAAAGTTCATCGTTGTGTTTCTTATTATTATTAGATCAAACAATTACTAACTTGATGAATAGTGATGTAGCTTCTTTTTATCGCTCCGTACAATTTCTTACTTACATAAATTCTTTTGCCCGTCTCTCTCCATCACTATAAAGGGGTTGCCATCCTCCTCCTTGGCGGTTACGCCACCATCATCGCCTTCTTCAAACACAGACACTATGAATCATCGCCTTCCTCAAACGCAGACACCATTACAGAGCAGATGGTAGCGACTGGAGCTTCACAACTGCCACCGTAGCAGCCATCGACCACAACCGCCACAATCGTCGCAGCTCCACTGGTCCTCTCATTCCCGCCACCTCTACCGTCACGCCCGTCGATTACCACCGCCACCACTCAATCGTATACCTTCTAGGGCTCATCAATCGTCCTTGGTTCCTGCCGATCGATAGCTGTGGTTCAACGGCGGCGCATCGCATGTCGTCAGGGTACGTGTGAGCTTCGCTTAGTCCTCTCTCTGCCGCTCTTTATTGCAATATTTTGAGCCTGCTTCGATTTTCATGTTAGATTTATTACAAGATCTGGGTTGCTTTTAGGGTTTATGAAATCTCAGAATTTGTTTAGGTTTCATCTTCATGTTATTATAATATTTTTTTTTCTTTTCTCTGATTAGTGGTGTTCCAATTGTAATAGCGCTGATGTTTAGGTAGTATTTTCATTCTGTTTATGTTAATTTTTTGGTGTTTGTTTGTTTTTTGATTAGTTGTTTTTTTAGAATTGGAACTGATGTTTTTGCTTTTCTCTTATTAGTCTTTAAGGTGATTTGTGCTTTTATTATAATAACTCATTCCTATATTGTCATGAGTTATGATTAGTAAATGACTAATGAGGTTTAACATCATATCTGGGCTGTGTATGTGTTTAGTATGTGTATTGGTGCAAGATTCAAACTCCAAACTTTAACCCTATTAGACTTAATTAATTATCATTAGTAAGTATGTTTATGGGTTATAGTGTGTGCAGTTTTCTAGCTGTCATTCATGTTTTTAGATCATTTTACTTTTCCATTGTAATTGCTTATGATTAGTACATAATAACATTGTAATTTTTGGATTATGATTGCTGTTCTTATTGTAATAGAAACTGATGTTTAGGTTAGGCTTTTATTCTGTTTGTGTTTGTTTGTTCTTGGATCAGTTGTTTTTTTAGAGTTTGCATTGGTGTTTAGGCTGGTCTCTATTTTTGCATTTTTCTTATTTAATCTTTAAGGTGTTTTGTGCTTTTATTGTAATAGCTTATTCGTATATTGTTATGAGTTATGATTGATGAATGACTATTGAGGTTTAATATCATTTCTCATTAGTTCCGCTTACTGTTAGTATACAAATATATGAATTTGGGATTTAATATGTGTATTGGTACAAGATTTGAACTCCAACCTTTAACCCTATTGAACTTAATTATCATTAGTAAGTATGCTTACAAAAATGTGAAAATGATCAGATCAGGGCAAATTTATCCCATGTGATGTGAATTATTGACACTCTAAAATGACAACACTGTTACTTAGAAACATTATGAATACAAAGCTGCTTTAGGCACAATTGAGCAAATTTCATTCCAAAAAATAATGAATGAGAATGATTTTGAATAATTTTATAGTGCAGATATTGACCGCCACGTTATTGAATGAAATTTTTAGAGGAAAACGTTGTTGGTGGTACCCGTATTTGACACAATTCCTATGACATATTAACAAGTTTTGATCAGTTTGAAATACATGCTTTGCAATTGAGAATATAAATGTTTAGTGTTTATATGTAAATATATATATAAAGAGTCGCTTTTTAATGCAATTTGTTATTCTGAAGTGTTGTAAGTAACTTGTAGCTGGACGATGCTATTTGGGCTGCAGAGAGGGCATTAGACAAAACAAAAATGGAGTTTCCGTTATGAAAGAATTTATGTTCAAACCACATTACTTGAGGTTCAAGGCATGGATTTGGGCTTTTTCTTCTGTAAGTTGATTAGTAAACTTTATGTTTGACTGATATTTTTAACATTTTTTCATGTTTAAAATTCGTTTAAGATGTTATAACATTTAATCATGGTTTTGTTATGTGAAGATATCTTCCTGCACAATGCATGTTCCATGGGATTCTGTTGGTTGTTTTCGTTCGGTGGGTGATTTTTTTCATTTATGCTGCAATTGAGAATGAGCAAATTCTCGCAGGATATTTTACAGGTGCTGATATGGCTGCCAAGCCACTTAGGTTGGCAGATGGTGTATTTGAAGAACAATCTGCTGCATACTGCCTCTATTATGGTGAACACAAATGGTTCGCAGGTGGTGGCATTGTTAAGGAATATAAGAGTTCTATTTTGGTTGCTTACTCTACCTTTTATGCCTCCGGTACCAACACCTTTGCAGAGGTCCGTTTTTTGGTCTACTAATTATTTCACCTAATTTACCCCTCCATAAGTTACTAACTTTATTTTATTAAAGTGGGTGGCCTTTTGTATGCTAGAATGGATGATGTATTGAATGTTGCTATACGTGTATGAGTTTCAAATAAAGCTGCATCTACTAAGAAAACAACACCCTATGAAAAGAGGTTGATCCCGCCGCAACGCGCGGTGGGAAGAACCTAGTTAACTAATACAAATATTATGTTGGTGAATAGTAACATGGCATTTTCGTTATTTCTTTCAAATTTGAGGGTTTTCTTTTATGTGTGTAAGGTATTTCCTCCATGCTCCACCATCTTTCTCTCTCGTCAGAACAATCGCCTCCAAATCCTCTTCTTCCTTCTGTTCTTCACTCGATTGTAGTAACGATTTCACACTATGTTGTCCGTTTCGATTTCAATGGTTTTCCCACGGCAACTAAAGAGACGATCTAGGGTTTAACTGTGGTCCTTCTAAAGGAACGCCGTCGCCGTTTTCTGCCCTTCAATCTCCGCTACACCATCGCCGCTAGGTTGATTTCTTCCGTATTTGCTGAACCCTATGTGGCGGTTGTGTGGTGGAGTACCGGTGGCTTACAGCAACACAAAACCCCTAGGTTGCAGTGGTGTGGATGTGCCATTGTTGCCGAACCGTTGATGGGTGGTGGTTTGTTACCAGTTTGTGATTAGGTGACGGTGCAATCGAAATCCTAATATTCGACTATGAAATCTGTTCTTCAATGGGAACTGCAAGTACTTAGAACCAACTTCTCTGGTAACTTTTCTATTTTGGTTTTATGATATTGAAGGTTGAATGATGAAAATTGTTGTCATTTACGGTAAAGTAGATATGAATTGATATATTGTTTACATATTTTCTACCGTCAATTGATGTATTTGAGATCAGTAAATGCACTTCTCCTTATTTGGGTGTAAATTGAAGGTTAAATGATTAATTTTGTTGTCATTTATGGTGAGGTAGGTATGACTTGTAAGTCATATGCTGTTCTGTACAAGCAATGGATGTATCAATAGGTGTTATTCTCCTTATTTGAGAGTGAATATCACCAGCCACTTATCTTGAATTCGGTCTATTTGTAAACGCTTTGCTGCCACCATTGTTCTTCATGGTTCCCAGTCCATATCATGTTGGTGAATAGTGATCATTGTTGTTATTAACTAATACAAACATCATGTTGGGGAATAGTAACATGGCATTTTTGTGATTTCTGTCTTTAGCAATGGATTCAAGCCAGTTTGATGGTAAGTCTTTGACATTCTGTTATGATTGTATTTTGATGGTGAATAGTAGCATGGTATTTTTGTGATTTTCAAATCAGGGCAGTCTGAGAAGTAGATTGGTGTCTAAAAACGTTCAACGTCCTACATTTTGGGATTGAGTTAGGCATGTGTGAGACTATTAATCTGGTGTCGGTTTGGAGATCTATTTTGGTTTTCCGGTTGGCCAATAGAGAGTTTTTACTTTTGAACGTTTGGAGGGGTAGAGGATTTAGAATTCTATTTTCGAACCCAATGGTCGTGATTGATCTTGAGGCATATATTAGCTTAAGACTTTGCGAGGACTCTATAGATGCTCGTCACTACTTGCTAGCGTATGTGCATTGTCGCAGTTCAAATTTGAGTTTCTTTTTCCATCACACTCAGGCACCTCAAGTGAATAAAATAATTTTATTGTTTCGGACCAATTCTACCTTTGTCGAGCATTTGACGGATCAAGAATCTAGGCATGGCATCGCCATGGTTATTCTATCGACAACATTTTTTATGTCATTGAGGGCGGCCTACCCGTCCACCTACCCCGGCAGAACGTAGTTCACCGTGACGAGACATTCTTAAGCGTTCATATCCCGTTATCGATTCCGAGTCAATCGCCTCACCAAGTTAGGGTGTACCATTGTAATGAAGGCTAGATATTGCTAGTTCAAATCATAGGGTTAGTGGGAATACCAAGGGATTGGGTGTTATGTGAAACAAACTGCCCTTTGTACTCCCACTAACCTCATGACTTGCACCGCCAATATGTACCATTCATTACAATGATACACCCTAACCTGGTGAGGCGGTTAACCCCGAAGCGGTAAAGGTGTATCAACACTTAAGAATGCCTCGTCACGGAGAACTGTGTTCTCTCGGGATAGGTGGGCGGATAGGTTGCCCCTTAATGACATAAAAATGTTGCTGATGGAATGACCATGGCGTGGCATGCCTAGATTCTTAGATCCGTCAAATGGTCGACAATGGTAGAATTGGTCCGAAACAATAATATATTTTGATTCACTTGAGGTGCCTAAGTGTGATGGACAAACAAGCTCAGATTTGGATCGCGACATTGCGAATACGTTAGCAAGTAGCGATCAGCATCTGTAGAGTCGTCACAAAGTCTTAAGCCGATATGCCCCTCATGATAATTCACGACCACCGGGTTCAAAAATAGAATCCTAAATCCTTTACCCTTCTAGTGGTTCAAAACTAAGAACTATTGTTGGCCAACCGGAAAAGCAGAATAGATTTCCAAAACGTCACCAGATTAATAGTGTCACACATGCCTAACTCAGTCCCAAAATGTCGAACCTTGAACATGGTTACGAATCCATCTTCTTCTTGGAGTGCCCTGATCGTTCCGCCATTTAGACTATTGTTGTTACGAAAGTGGGTTATGTGCCACAAAGGGCTTCCGTTTCGCATAAAGTTCAATCCTGTAAACGTAAAATCCGTTATTAAAGGTCGAAACCGCCAATTAATATTTTTCATGTAAATAAGTTCCAACATGTCATGTATGAGATCGCCTCCAAGAGCAGAAAATCTATCAAAATGTGTCATCTGAAAAAACATTAAATCTTTATTCGATTAGAGTTGGACTATATTCGTAGGTGTGTCACAAAACTTCTTGGAAGTACGTCAACCAGACTTGAAGAAGATGCACAAATAACTCTCAAAGCCATATGCATTGCAACACTTCAATTGCCCCTCAGCGGCAGAATCACTGACGACTTCTATTGAATTCCCATTGTTGATACTGCATTTAGAATGCTTCAATTGAGAAGTGAATTTCGAATGACATCGTGGGGTTGTTGATGGGATTTGATTTCGCGTGCTCCGCTTTTTATTCAAGAGGGAGCTAGGGTGGTTGAAAATCGTGGGGGGATTAGAAGAGAGAACTGTCGAGTGTAGGAGGGAGAGAGAGAGAGTGTAAAACCTCCCTATAGAAGGAATTTTCGGACTTTGAAGGGTTGAGATCAAGAGCTGGGGAATTTGAAGGGTCAAGATCAAGCAACTTGCATATTCAGCAGAAATATAATATATAATGGGATTAAGTAGAAAACACTCATATTTAAGCACGGGTTGAAATTGGTATAGTCCACTTGGGTAATCCACGAAAACTTTTTGTCTATTTTTTAAACAACATTTATAAATAAAAAATCAATGCTCTAAATGTGATTACAGAAATTGTATTATTACAATTCTAGTCTAACATTACCAATAAAGCGATTTAGAAGGTTTTGTGTATTGAAAATACCCTTTGGGTTACTTTTGACCGGTTTCCTTTTTAGCTTTTTTTTTAATTTAATTTTACGTGTCTGACCCGTTAGAGTGATAAAGCCCAATCTAAATAGACCCTTACATATTCACTCTTTTTTGTGAAATAGTGACCTAGTAACTTTTTATTAAGGGTTCGAAACGTGTAGGGTCGTCGGTTGCATTGACCAACAAGCACTAATCTCTCCACTTATAGATGACCAATGCGCTAAATGTGATTACGGAAGGTATATGATTACACTAATCTAGTATTTTTAGTAACATTTGCTGATCAAGTTGCTTGTTTTTTACATATGGAAATAGATACAGTTTGCTGAACTTGTTTTGTCAGAAATCAGTTGGAAGTTGAAATTTATTTCCGGTTTTCTGAGTTTATCATCATTTTCCAATCAGAACAGTTGGAAGTTGAAATTTATTTCTGGTTTTCTGAGTTTATCATCATTTTCCAATCCTAAGTAGTCATATTTGTATTGTCTAGTTAGTCACAGAAGCAATGAGATCATATTTATATCTAATGTACATTTTTATTTCTATATAATGAGATGTTCTCTTAAAATCCAATGTTTCTTGATTATGGTTTCAAAAAAGGATCCGCCCTTTGTCTGAAGGTTCACTAGTGCTTGAGGGTCCGGATGCCTCTACTGAGACAAAGAAACAAAGCACATTGTTAGTCTCGTGACCAAGATTCGTTGCTAGAGTAAGTCGGGATGTCATGAATGAACACAAACTCGAGAGGGAAGTATTCATAGGATCATGGACCATGACTGCTACGTTGATGCTATTCTTCATTAGATGCGGGTACTTACCTTGTTCCATGCAGTGGTCGGTTCAACTCATGGTAAGGTTCGTTATCGGAATATGCCACCAGTTGTGGTGTGTAAAAGTATCTAGTGTTGTCATCATTATGTTTTATCTTACAGTTGATACTTGTCCCAATTGATTAGCTAGAAATGTAGACCTTTGAGCTCCGGTTGTTGATTACCCCTACAGTGGTATGGTCCGTAAGGAACAAACTACCAGACAATTGTCATGAGATATACGAGTTTATATAGGGTAACTTTTTTTTTTGAAAACCAAAGCATATTTTATTCAAAGGGCTAGCAAAGCAATAAAACCCCACATAAAGTACAAACAACAAGCAAATAAAACATATTGAGACGACACCAAGAAACAAAAATCTTCACCCAAAAGAATTTAACCCGCATCAAACGGACACCACAATGACCAAAGTGGAGCTCTACCCTTCATTCTAGCCTTCACCCAAAACAAACTAAGCACCTTTATATTGGCAACCACCTTCGTAGGAGAGACTATTTTCATTAAACAACACATCATTCCGGTGCTTCTAAATGCACCAACATGTGGCCAATACAATAGCATAGAGGTGCAAAAAAAAAAAAACTAGCTCAAGAACCGGACCCGAGGGTTCTACCCGGAACCAAACCGGTTCCTACCTGGTATACTGTGGAACCGGTTTGTACCCGGAAAAACCCGGTGGTTCCTACCAGGTTCCTATTATACTGTTTTACACCCGAACGGTAACGGGACCCGAACCTGTAAAAACCGGCCAAGTTTCTTTTTGTGATTAGCCACGTTATGTCACCGACACCGACTAAAAAACATCGGTACTGTTATATAACTGTTTTTTATCTATGTTTTGATCTTTACAACCGAGTCTTCGTAACTTCATATGTTTATTTTATGTATTTAACCAAGTATTTTTTTGGGATTAGCCATGTTAATGTCACCGTCTCAGCCGTTTAAAGTCAATTTCCAGCCGCCGAGCGCAGGAAAACAATATAACACATAAAATTTAGTAAATTAGTGTTCATCATTTAGGATATATAATAATTTAGTAGGGGCAAAAGTATGAAAAAGAAAAAAAAAATAGCAGGGTCGGAGCTAACCATGGGAAGAAGGGCGACCGCCCAGGGCCCGCTCAGGGCCCGCTTCCGAGATTGTATAATCTACTCACATATATCTTACATATAATATATATACACACACGCATATATATATATATACACACACACACACACACACACACATATATATATATATATATATATATATATATATATATATATATATATATATATATATATAATCAAGATGTTTGGATAAATTAATAGGTAGAAAAGCTGAATTGAAAGGCGGACATCTTTACCTTGACGATCCTCTCTTTACAACAAGGATATCCGGCTGGGGGCATCCATACCCATTCCTTGTAGGAAATGCATCAATAGGTAACACTCCTTTAATTTGACATATTAATTATTAAGAGATTTCAAAGGTTTTGCTCAATTGCATGCAATCTTCACCTTATATTTTGTAACACACACATCCTTTCTGTTGATCCCTACTAAACAGTTGATAATTAATTAATAGGAACACAAATGTCTGCTGCTGATTCTGGTAACAATTAAATCCACTCGTTTGGGTTGTAAAACTTATTAATAGTATTTGAATTTTTTCTGGTCAAATCCAATATTATGACTTTGTCCTTTGGCTTCTAGTTCTGTAAAACTTAACTTATTATTTACAGATTTGAAATGTTTTGGTCGTCAATTGCGATGTTGACCATATATTTTTACGGTTATGATAAGTAAAGTAACTATATTGTATTGTTTTTTGCAGATTCGTCATTTGGGAAATTATAGTATTCAGCTATAAAGTGATTAAATCTATTCCAACTGAATGAAGAGTATGGACCGTGGATGTAACTTCTAACAACAAAGGACTAAAACCTTTACTCGTCTCTACCACCATCATTTTTGAGATTTGAGATTTTAGTGATCCCAACTGGTTAAAAATCTTTAACCGGTTTTAATCTATATATTTTATTGTTTTTTTATGTATTTAATTAATTAATATATATATATATACAGGGGAGGTTAAAATAAAAAGTAGTTTTTCGCTAAAAATATAAGAAATGACTCAAACGCTAAGAAACGATATCAAACGAACTCCGATTGAGCTCATTTCAACGGCGTTGGAACCGTCTCATCGAACTCTACCATCTTAGGGTTTTAGTCTTATGGTTTAGATTTTTTTTGGATTTTACGTTTGAATTTTAGGGTTTTAGCCTTATGGTTTAGATTTTTTTTGGGTGAGGGTGGGGGGTTTAGGTTTTTGGGTCCGGATTAGAGTTCGATGAGACGGTTCAAACGCCGTTGGAATGAGCTCAATTGGAGTTCGTTTGACCCACTTTTTAGCGTTTCTTAGCGAAAAAGCACTTCTTAGTGGAACCCTTTCCTATATATATAAACTAAAATGATAAATAAACCTATATGCATATGTGTATATGTTATGATATCGAGAATGATCGCTAAAATAAGCGAGAATGATAAACGAGATCGCTAAACAAGCGATAATGATAAACGAGAGAAAAAATAAGAGAGAATAATTGGGGGAAAAAACTGATATGATTTGATTGATAACTTGAATAATGTTACAAAGAAGCTATTTATAGACAAAGCTAACAATCTACTGAACCAGACGAACTTAATAAGTTCGCCCCTATACTAAAGTAAGTTCGCTAACACCCCCCTCAAGTTGGAGGTGTATACAACCCCAACTTGGACACCCCCAACTTGGAAATGATATCTGAATGCGGTTGACCAGCCAAACTCTTTGTGAATAAATCCGTAAGTTGATCAGAAGTCCGTGTGTGAGAAAGCAGAATCAAACAGGCTTGAAGCTTCTCACGAACAAAATGATAATCCAACTCGATATGCTTAGTTCACTCATGAAAAACTGGATTCTTAGCAATATGAATAGCCGCCTGACTGTCACATTTGAGAGGAACATGAGTAAGATTATCAAGCCGAAACTCCATAAACAAACGAGTCAACCAAGCAAGTTCCTGTGTGACACGGCGAAGAGAACGTTATTCAACTTCAACAGAACTAAGAGAAACAACAGGTTGCTTCTTGGATTTCCAAGAAATAGGACTACCCCCAAGAGAAATGAAATAGCCACTGACAGAACGCCGAGTATTAGGACAAGCTGCCCAATCAGAATCACAATAAGCAGACAAAGACATATCAGGAGCATTATTAAAGAACAACCCTTGAGAACAAGTGCCTTTGACATACCGAAGAGTATGCCACGCAGCATCCCAATGAGGAACACGTGGATCACTCATAAACTGGCTGAGAAACTGAACCGCAAAAGTAAGATCAGGCCGGATATGAGTAAGGTAATTGAGTTTACCAACAAGTCGACGATATGCCAAAAGATCATCAAGAACTTGACCTTCGTTGAGCTTGAGTTGTAAATGTAAAGGCAAAGGAGACGAAACAAAAGAAACATCGTCGGTAGAAAACTCAGTCAGCAAATCCTTCGCAAATTTGCGCTGAGTCATAACCAGAGGGAGATTTGAGAACCTCAATGCCCAGAAAGTAGTTGAGAGTGCCAAGATCTTTGATCTGGAAAGTGGAATGTAAGAAAGCCTTCAAAGCAGATATTTCTTGATCATTATTACCAGTAAGAAGAATGTCATCAACATAAACAACGACATGAACAACAGAATCCCCCATCGTCTTAGAGAATAAAGAATAATCATTGGGAGACCGCATATAACCTTTGGTTTTAAGAGCATCAGAAAGCTTTCCATACCACTGCCTTGAAGCTTGCTTCAAACCGTAAAGATACTTTTTGAGCTTAAGGACATTATCAGGAGATGATAAAGGCATTCCAGGAGGAGGAAGCATATATATGTCTTCGTCAAGATCCCCATGTAAAAAAGCATTATTAACATCCAATTGATATAAACCCCATTGTCGTTTAGTGGCAACAACAATGAGACTACGAATAGTAGTTATCTTAACGACAGGAGAAAAAGTCTCATTGAAATCAATTCCTGCTTTCTGAGTATCACCACGAACAACCAAACGGGCTTTGCAACGTTCAACAATACCATCAGCATTATACTTGACTTTATACACCCATTTGCACTTAATGACCTTTTTACCTTTAGATAAATGCATAACCTCCCAAGTTTGATTTCTTTCCAAGGCATTAAACTCTTTAGTCATAGCCTCTTGCCAAGCAGGATGGTTAGCAGCCTCCTGATAAGAAGAAGGTTTAAAAGAAGCTGCTGGGAATCAGGAGAAAGCTCAGCAAGATTAACAAAATGAGAAGCTTGGCAAGCACTCGACAAAATATGAAAACAAGACGAATTGAGAGAAGAAGCAGAATTACAAACATAATCCTGCAGATGAGAAGGAGGAACAGAAGAACGAGTAGATCTTCTGGGCTCCGGAGGTGGAGGAGGAGGAATATGAGAAACAGGAGGAGGAGTGGAATCAACTTCAGGAGCAACCGAAGAAGATGAAGGAACAGCAGCTGGATCTGTCTCCTCAAACAGATCATTTACAGAAGGGAACAAATAAGAAAGATCCGAAGAGTGTAAAGAAGGGAAAATGTGCTCAAGAAAAGTCACATCCCGAGAAACAAGAACTTGTCGAGTGTCAAGATTATAAAGCTTGTAACCTTTCTTTCCAAAGGGATAACCAATAAAAATACAAGCTTGAGCTCGAGGCTGAAATTTATCTCGTCCGGGTTTAGAGGTAGAAGCATAACATAAACACCCAAAAGTGCGAACATGGGTGTAAGAAGGAGCTTTACCAAAGAGCATCTCAGAAAGAGATTTTCCCTTAAGAACCCGTGTGGGGAAAATATTAATCAAATGAGTAGCAGTGAGAACGCATTCACCCCAAAAAGTTATCGGTAACTTGGATTGAAACATAAGAGCACGAGTAGTTTCGAGAAGATGCTTATGTTTACGTTCCACCACTCCATTATGTTGAGGAACCCCAGGATAAGTAGTCTGATGAATAATTCCCTTCTGTTTAAAATACTCGACATGATGAACACCCGAACCAAGTTCAAAAGCATTATTAGATCGAACACGCTTCACTTTGGTACCGAACTGAGTCTCAACCATTTCAATGAACCCTTGAAGAATAGTAAACACATTTCCTTTAGTTGTCAAAAGATGAGTCCAGGTAGTTCTAGTAAAATCATCAACAATGGTGATAAAATATTTATATCCATCAAATGTAGTAGATCGATACAGGCCCCACGTATCAATATTAATAAGATCAAACATTTGAGAACTGGATATACTACTAGATGCAAAAGGCAGTTTGTGATGTCTAGCCTTAGGACAAATAAAAAAACAATCATCAATAGAACAATCATGTACACCAGTAAAAACATTCAATTGCTTAAGTTTGTACAAAGGTAAATGACCAAGAAGAGTATGCCAAAGTTTCAAAGAAACAACAGAATTACAGTGAGAAAAAGAATCAACTGTAACAGATAAAAGTTTATTTGGATTCAAAAGATAAAGGCCGTTGAGAAGATCTCCCAGGACCAATGGACTACTCAGCGAAGGGGCCTGCAAGAAACAAGTAGTTTAGAAAACTGAACAAGACCCTTTGTATCCCTACAAAGTTTAGGAACAGATAAGAGATTGTGCTTGACCTGAGGCACAAAGAAGACATTAGAAATAGAAAACGTCTTGGTAAGATGAACTGTTCCAACATAAACGGGTGAGTTAAGCAATTGAACATCAGAAAGTAAATTGAAATCAAAGCACATATGATTACTTGCACCGGTATCAATGATCCAAGTAGTATCGACCGTAGTCGAATTGCAAGCAATAATACCTGCAAAATTTGCAAAGCTGAGTGGTTGAACATTAGGAACACCACCCTGAACCCCAGAATTTTACTGAAGAAGTTGCAACAGATTGTTGTACTGTTCAGAAGAAAGAGCACCATAAGTAGGAACAATAACCCCATCATCAGAAACAACATTAGTAGAAGTTTTGGGTGTAGTAAATTTGAAATCCTTAGGAAACCCAATTAAACGATAACATTTGCTAGCATCATGTCTTAGCTTCTTTCAATGAGAGCAAACAGAGCCTTTTCGAGCACTGGAATTATTTGGTACTTGCATAGAAGCATTCATAGAAGCGTTCTGAGGAATAAACTGAGCCGATGAATGAAGCTCCCTCTGTTTCTCATCTTGAATGAGAAAAGCATAAGCGTCATTGATTGAGGGAAGAGGCTTCATTATGATAATATTCCCACAAATCATGTCATAACAAGGGTTAAGGCCCATCAGAAACTGCATCAAACGTTGATCTGTTTCGCGCTTAGCCATAAGTTGAGAAGTACCACATGTGCAGGGAGGAATAGGCTCGATTGCATTAAGCTCATCCCAAACAGCTTTGATTTTGGTAAAATATGTAGCAACATCATCATTTCCTTGGGAAATAGCAGAAAGAGACTTCTGCAATTGATAATACTTGGCCCCATTACTCTGTCCATATAGGTTAGTTAACTCTTTCCAGAGTTGTCGAGCAGTCTCAACATACAAAACACTCTCACTGATATCACTAGACAAAGTGTTCAAAATCCAAGAAATAACCATATCGTTGCATCTTTTCCATAACTCCAGATTAGGAGAGGAAGCATGTCTAACAACAGTCCCATCAATAAAACCAAGTTTGTTCTTAGCAGATAAGACAATGGACATGGCATGTTTCTAGAATCCGAAAGAAGAGCCATCAAATTTTTTAGAAACAAGTAAAAGACCCGGATGATCAGCTGAATGTAAGAACAAAGGATTAGAAGAATCCATAGGAACAAAAATTACGGGATCAACAGTAGGAGGCATGAAAAGCAGAAAAAATGATGGCTGGAATAAGCGAACTTGTTAAGTTCTTCGCTGAGGAAATGAACAGGCGAACTTAATAAGTTCGCCCGTAACAAACTATCCCGACAAGTTCGCATGCACGAACAGAAAAACATGAAATCGATCCAGAAATCATCATAACTCAAAATCAGAGAAGTATATGAAGAAATCCAACCGTAGGAATGATTAGAAACAAAAAACGAAGGTGTTGAACGGATCAAAGCAGGAAACAACCCCCAATTGACACAAAAATTGAGAAAACGAATGAAACGACAAAGGATGAGTGCGGAAAAAGGGAAAAAATCACAGAATCGAGCATATATTCTCTGATATCATGTTATGATATCGAGAATGATCGCTAAAATAAGCGAGAATGATAAACGAGATCGCTAAACAAGCGAGAATGATAAACGAGAGAAAAAATGAGAGAGAATAATTGGGGGTAAAAACAGATATGATTTGATTGATAACTTGAATAATGTTACAAATAAGCTATTTATAGACAAAGTTAACAAAGCTAACAATCTACTGAACCAGGCGAACTTAATAAGTTCGTCTCTATACTAAACAAGCGAACTCAGTAAGTTCGCCTATACTAAGTTCGTCTATACTAAGTTCGCTAAGAGTATATTTTCTAGTTTTATATGTACTTTATTTAATATATACAAACTAAAATGATAAATAAACCAATTTGATACGATAATCAATAGAAGGTTTTAAAAATGAGCAAGTAGGGTATGATAATCAGTTACTAAATATTTAAAAATTATAAGTTATATAAGTTCATGAGTGTTTTTATATGTTTTCAAAAAAGAAATTGTTACAATCTAATTAATTGAATATTATTCTCAAGTGACATAGTGTGGTTGGTAAATGTGTCTCTCCTCTACTTAAGAGATTGAGGGTTTAAATCCTATACGAGTGTCAACCGGTTAGGTTTGGTTAACTCGTGTAGTTTCATGAGTGTTTTTATATGTTTTTAAAAAAGAAATTGTTACAATCTAATTAATTGAATATTAGTCCCAATTGACATAGTGTGACGGTAAAGGTGTCTCTCCCCTACCCAAGAGGTGGAGAGTTCAAGTCCTACACGAGTGTCAACAGGTTATGTTTGGTTAACTCGTGTAGGATAACACCTAATGGGTTGCTAATATTATGTAGAATTTGTTTGGTCAACTATGTTCAAAACCGGTTTGAGAAAAAAAAACTCTTTGGGAGCTTTAAAATCCAAATCTATGGAACATATCAATCAAAATCACAATGAATGAATCTGAATACAATAGATCTCCACTATATAAAGGGGTAGATGTCACTCACGCTCATACCTACCGTAACCAACTGTCCAAGTCTAATAACAAACACTCATACACACCGTAACCAACCATATATACATACATACATACATACGGTACATCAGGGGCGGATCTACGCCTAGGGCAGGGGTACCTGTCGATACCCCTCAACTTTCGACGCGCAGTGAGAATTTTTTGTTTTTTTTACCGTTTTATGTATCCAGATACCCCTGAACGAATGAACAGATACCCCTGGATTTTTTTCCTAGATCCGCCACTGCGGTACATATATACAATAGTAAATTTCTTGCCATAAAAAGTGACGTACGTCATTCTTTATTAGAATTGGGCGGAATTTAGAAAATAAGGGTGGAACAATGGTTTGTTTTTTTAAAGAAAAGTTAATCAAAAAAATGATAAACAGACGAAACTAAAATGAGAAACGAACTTAAATTTCTTAAACATAGAAGAAAACGTGCTTTGTTTTTTTCTTCAGTTAATAAGGGTCATCTGAGTTTTTAAATATATTTTAAAATGTATTAATTAATGGTTAGTTAAAAATAAAAATAAATAAATTAAACTATTAAAAAACAATTAAATAAAAACCAATTTTCATTAAAATTAGGGATAATTACCTAAACAGACATTGACCAAGTATACTTTACCAAAATAGACATTGACCGGGTCTAGTTTACTAAAATAGACATTTAGCCTTGTAAATTGCCAGCTAAAGCCTTTGTTGTTGCCGGCTTAGCCGGGTGTCTATTTTTGTAATTTTTCCATAAAATTAAAAGAAATACAATGCATTAAAAAACAATTCAAAAAAAATAAATAACTTAAAATACTCTGATTTCCGCCTTCTTTCTCCTCCAATTTTTCTTAGTGTTGCTTCTTGTCCTCATGCTCGGCTTTAGTTATTTTACTTATTTCGTTGAATTCAACTAATAGCTTATGAAGTTGTTCTTTTTTGGAGCATTGTGATGATGATTGTCCTTTTTTTTTTTGTCTTTGGGAAGGCAACGACTTCAGGAGCCAATTGGTGCCTCCGACGACAATGTTTCAGGCGTGTATGCCCGTTTATTCCTTAGGCTCGAATCGTCATCGAAGGAACCCCACACCATTTAGGACGATCTTTAAGGATCCTCCATATTTCATCATGGTTAAACACTATATTCTTCCACACCTAGTATTGCATTTGCGCCGCACGATACACGTCCATATCCGATCGTCCCGCTACGTTGACTCCTCACTGAAATTGTAGTATATGCCGTTGAAATTTGCATTCAGATCCTTACACTTTGAGTTCATTTGATGGACGCTTCGATCAGTCCTGTCTATTTGACTTGAAAATTTCAAAGAATCTGCCGCCAAAAAGATTTACATTTTTGGTGGTTCCCGATTACCGGGTCTTCGGATGCTTGCACCTATGCCTTTACCAAAGCTAACTCGTCCTTGTGGGTCCATTTACTACACCTCTTCTTTCTTGCACCCGTCGGGGCTGGGATGAGACCATCTTTGGTATTCCTACCAAGGCGGCCCTGATGAAACATGGGATTACAACTTCCATGGTTCTAAGTGGGTTCCAATCAAAGTTAACGAGTTTGCTTGGAGAGCCACTATCAACTGTATTCCTATCAAGGCGACACTGATGAATCATGGGATTGTTGACACCAATTCTTGCTCATATTGTAGATCTTTTAAGGAGACTCCCGATCATATCCTTTTGAATTGTGAGATGGCAAAATAGAGTTAGGGATTATGTTTTTGGTTGGTTCAATATGTCGAGAGCCTAGGTCTAAAGAGTGGAGGATCTGCTCCTTCTAAACAACGATGACCCAACTTCAAAGGGGTTGAAAAGAGTGACCCATACAATCTTTTTGATTTCCTTGTTATAGTGTTTATGGAAGACTCGAATGAAAGAAACTTTCAACAACAAGAAAACAAGTGTGTTGGGATTTATGGGTGACATAAAAATAGTTTCTTATATTTGGTTCTTCCCTAGCATCTTGCTAGTTTCTAATAAAATGTTGGCTATTTAAAAAAAAATAATAAAAGAAAAAAAAATACCCAAGACCATTTATAGTTTAGACCATCACTCTCACTAGGTCATGCCTAATCAATAAAACAATTACTTTCCTTATTTGAGTTATTTGGTTTACGATGAGTTAATTGAATCAACTAGATAGATTCCGGTATCGAGAACAATTAGGGAGAGAGAAAATAGGGTTTGGCAGGAAGTCCGGCGGCGGAAAAACTCCGATGGTAGAGGAGATTGGAACATAGAGACATCCTTCTTTGTCTCAAATCTTTCGAAGGAATGTTCAAGATCTACCCTTTGGAAAGCTTTTAAAGGGTTTGGAAGTTTATCAGATGCTTATGTAGCAAAAAAGGTGGATCTAGGTGGAAATCATTTTGGCTTTATAAGATTTAAGGGTGTTAGGGATGTGCCTCGCTTGCTACAAGATTTGAATCTGGTGAAGATCTTGGAAGCCAAGGTTAATGTCACTTTGGAAAAGTATGACAAGAATCATCGTAATACCGGTGCGGCGCGTAATACCGGTGCGGCTAGCGGGGGGTTCAGGATTCCAACACCGGAAGGCAATGGCAAGGCTCCGGAGGTGCCCAAGGATATTCCGACTCGTGGGGGTATGGGGGGGGGGGGGGTTTAATCGAACCGGTTATAGAGATGTAGTTGGTTCTTCCTCCGGTCACGGTCGCAAGGTGATTACGGCTCCGAATAGGGTTCTAAATTATCCTAACCAGTGCTCGGGTCGTGCTGTTATAGGAGAAGCTAAATCGGTAACCTCTTTCAACTCTATCCGTAAGACCTTAGATAATGGAGGTGACTCGGATGTTAGTGTCTCTTATATTGGAGGATTGAAGGTCTTGGTAGTTTTCAAGGATATGGGGCTGGCACAACGCTTCATTGCCGATTCTACAATTTGGTCGAATCATCTTAGTTCGGTAACATTGTGGACCGACCAAGTGGTATCGTTTGATCGAATTGCATGTCTAAAGATCGTCGGCATTCCGTTACATTTAAGAGAAGATCTGGTGTTCGAAATGGTGGGGAATCTTTTTGGTAAAATAATCTGGCCATCCGCCTTCTCTTGGACTAAAAAAGATTGTTCCTTTGGGGTTTGTTACGTCCTTACATCCATAGGAGCCCGGATTGAAGAATCAATTGAATTGGTGTGGAAGAACACTTCCTTACCTGTTTGGGTCACGGAGGAGTTGTGCTCATGGGTACCTTGTTTCGATGATGACTCTTCCGAGAGTTCGGGAAGTCCCGGCTCTGTCTCGGTTACAGTGAATGAGGTGGAAGAGCTGGAGATGGAGGAAGGAGAGTTCGTTAGACCGGATACTGGTAATTTGGTCGACAAAATGGAGGTCGAACAAGCTCCGGTCGTACACACGCCGGAAGTTGAAAAGATTGGGAGTGGTCCTGGTGATAACGAAGAGTTGCATGGAGAAGGTGGACCAAATGATTTGATTGGGGACTCGAATTTGGAATTAAATGCATTAGACAATGGGGATATCGGCGTGGCTAAGGATGTGGGACCAACTTCATCTCACCTTTTCTTGGCGGCTAACAACGCTAAGCTTGTCGGCTCCGGTGATGGGCCTTGTTACATGTTGGGCCTGAATCAGACTCCCCTTCCAAGGAAACGGCCCAGGTGCTTGAGAAGCCCTCAAAGCTCGGAATCGCAACATGGGCCGACAGGATTAAAACCCGTGATTATTTCTGGTGAAGTTCCAGACCTAAATGCCCCTCTTCGAAACATGAAGCCTGAATCTCCGTCATTTTTGCGTCCCATGGAAGCGTCGGACGAAGTCATCCCGGACTCTTATCCTTCTCCCAATCCGGGGATAGGACTGGACCCTGGTGATATTAACAATGATGTAGAGCTTACTGTTCAAGTTGGGGAGTTAATTGGGGTTGATCTAGTGGGAAGTGAGGGTATAGTTGCGGATGAGATTGAAGGTGAAAGGCGGATAATTGGTTTCCAATGAATTTTATCTCCATTAATATTAGGGGGGTTGGGGATCTTCGAAAGGCCAACTGGGTAAAAGGTTTAAAATCATCTTTGGGTGCGCACTTTGTTTCTATACAGGAGTCCAAAATGGGGGAGGGGTCCGAATTTTAGTTTAATCATTTATGGGGGAATTCCGTGTTTTCTTTCGAGCAGGTGAACGCTATTGGTCGGTTGGGTGGCTTGATTTGCTTGTGGATCCATCCGTGTTTTCTCATACTAGTTCGATAAAGCAAAGGTATTTCTTGGTGGTGTCTGGTGCCTTAAAAATGGTCGGGATTACGCTCAATGTCGTGAATGTATATGCCCCAAATGATGTGATCGCTAGAAGAAGGATGTGGGAAGAGTTGATTGTGATTCGGTCATCTCCGCCGGGTTTGTGGATTCTCATGGGAGACTTCAATGATGTTCGAGACCCGTCGGAGAGGGTGAACTCCGAATTCGTTGCTTTAAATGTGGAATTCTTTAATGATTTTATTTCCCGGGCTGAATTGACGGAATACCAGACGGGCAGAAGTCGTTTTACGTACATTTCTGATGCAGGTGACAAATTCAACACGTTATATCGTTTCCTGGTATGTCGTGATTTTATGAGCAGGTGGCCGTTGGCCTCCACATCTGTCTTGGCTAAAGGTTCTTCTGATCATTGTCCAGTTTTCTTATCTACTATTCTGGTAGATTTTGGTCATATCCCATTCTGATTCTTTAACTCTTGGCTTGAAATGCCAGGTTTTTCGGATCAGATGAGTTGTTGGTGTTCTTCTCTTCGGTTCTCGGACCCTCCTGACCTAGCTATTGCTACCAAGTTGAGGTGGCTTAATGGTCGCATTAAGCTATGGTTAAAGCTGAGCAGGCTAAGCGGTTGGGTAAGATTAATGTTTTGAAGCAGAAGATAAGTGATTTTGAGGTTATTGTCCAAGGTCGGGGTCTCTTGCCCCATGAGATTAGTTTGCGGGCCGATTACTTAAAATATATTAATGACTTTGACTCGTTGGATTTAAAAGTTCTTCGGCAGAAGGCTCGGGTTAGGTGGGCTTCAGATGGGGATGAAAACTCTTCTTACTTTCACCAGATTGTTAATGGCAACACCAGCTGTAACAGGATTAACGAGTTGTGGTCTAATGGGGTTTGGGTTACTTCACCTCCGCTTGTTAGATCCATGGTGTTTGAGTTTTTTTCTAACAAGTTCAGAGAGCCGATCAATTCTAGGCCCAAGATTCGATGCCCTGAGTTGACCCGGCTTTCTAATTTGGAGGCGGATTCTTTGGTTACTCCATTTTCTAGTTTGGAAATTAAGAATGTTGTTTGGGATTGTGTTAGGGACGGAGCCCCCGGGCCGGATGGGTTCAACTTCCGCTTTCTTAAGTGTGGTTGGGAATGGTTTCATTCTGATTTTGTTCGGCTCTTCGATGGTTTTTTCGAAGGCATATCATTCAATACCGGGGTTATGTCTTCTTTTGTGGCCCTAATCCCGAAAATCAAGGATCCCATTGCCTTGAATGACTTTAGACCTATAAGCCTCATCGGGTGTGTCAATAAAATCATCTCAAAGGTTTTGGTTAATCGGTTAAAAATGGTCATGGGGAAATTAATTTCTGCCGAACAATCGGCTTTTTGTTTCGGGGCGAAGCATCACCGATGGCCCTCTCATATTAAATGAGCTCGCTGCTTGGTTTAAACGGTCAAACAAGAGAGGTATGTTTTTGAAGGTCGATATTGAGAAAGCTTTCGACTCTTTGAACTGGGAGTTCCTTGATTCAATCTTGGACCAAATGAATTTCCCTGTTAAGTGGAGGTTGTGGGTTAGATCGATTCTGTTGAGTCGGGCGTCGGTGCTTGTGAATGGTTCGTCAACTCAAGAATTTCAATGTTCCCGGGGACTGCGACAAGGGGATCCTTTGTCGCCCTTTCTGTTTATTATAGCTATGGAGGCATTCATCGGGGTTCTCAAAAGGGCGACTTCGATGGGTTTATTTAGAGGGGTGTCCTGCCCGGGTAATGGCCCGAATCTCTCCCATCTTCTCTACGCAGATGACGCGATTTTCATGGGTGAATGGTCCTCTTCGAATATTGTCAACCTTGTTCGGATTTTTCGGATTATGTACCAAGTGTCCGGCTTAAAAATTAACCCCGGAAAAAGTTCTTTGTTTGGTCTTAATTTCCCTGATTCGGAGATTGATTTTTTGGCGGAGGTAGTTGGCTGTAAGGTTGGAAAACTTCCGTTCAAACACCTTGGCCTTCAAATCGGTGCAAATATGAACCTTGTCAAATCGTGGGACCCCATTGTTGAGGTGTTTCGGAAGAGGCTTTCCATTTGGAAAGCAAAATCGCTTTCGTTTGGTGGTCGACTAACGTTGATAAAATCAGTCCTAAATTCGCTTCCGACTTATTACTTTGCTCTATATCGGGCTCCGATTGGGGTCATTGAAAAGCTGGACAGGATTAGAAGGATGTTTTTTTGGGGAGGATCGGAGGAGAATGCAAAATTGAACTGGGTCGCATGGGGGAAGGTGGAGGTTCCGCCTAATCAAGGGGGTCTCGGTGTTGGTTCTTTGAGAGATGCAAACTTGGCTTTGCTTGCCAAATGGTGGTGGAGATTTAAAGTGGAAAAAGAGGGTTTGTGGTGAAAGGTAATTTGGTCAATCCACCGTAACTCTCGTTTGTGGAAACCGATCCCCGCTAAATTATCGTACACATGGCCTTAGAAGATTATTGCCAGCATCTCTGAGGTTTTAAAAGGAAAAGGGTTGAACTTGGAGCAGTCTATTATGCCGTGTATTGGGAATGGGCTCTCCTTGCAGTTCTGGATTAATTCTTGAGCTGGGCCGACTCCTTTATTCACGCGTTTTCCATCTTTGTTTGCTCTTGAATCCGAGAAATTGTGTTCGGTGGCAAGTAGGGTCCGGATGTCTACAAATGGGTTGATTTGGACCTGGAACTGGACCTCACAAAACCTGGGTCCAGTCGAGGCTGCAGAATTGGTGTCTCTGTACAACTTGGCCATCACTTTATCTAGGGATGGTGGGCCGGATAAATGGATTTGGGCCTTGGATACAGCTTCGGGGTTTTCGATGAGAAGTTTAAAGGTTCGATTTCTAGATGTGGGCAATGTTATGCCTTTCTCCGACTTTAGATGGAACAAGTGGGTTCCAAAAAAGGTGGGTATTTTCGCGTGGCGTGCGGATCTTGACCGTCTTCCTACCCGTTGCTCGCTTGCTTTCCGGAACATTAATGTGGCTTCGATCCTTTGTCCAATCTGTGGGAATATGGATGAATCGATCGAGCACCTCTTCGTCTCGTGTGATCTCGCTCAATCTCTTTGGAAAATAATTTACCAATGGTGTAAGCTTCCTTCGATTTTTGCCTTTGGCATCAAGGACATTTTGGATTTAGATAAATACTTGATTAAATTACAGAAAACAACCTTTAAGTATATACTAAATTACACCCGCAGACCTTTATCTTCACTAATTACGCTAGACACCCTTAATCTAAATGGTTTGTATCAAGTTATAACCTTTAGACTAACAAATGTTAGATTTTTCAGTTAGTTTTGTTTGTTTGTTCCTATCCGTTTTCGCTTCCAGATCCACACACATTCAATAGAAACTTTGATTAATGTTTTTGCCGATAATTTGACTTAAAAGCAAGAAGATAAGATTGAAGACGGTAATAATGATTAGCATTATTCATGTTTAAAATTAGTTGCAATCACACAAAACGTGATTACGGTAAATTTTTTTGATGAAAAAACGTGATTACGTAAAAAAAGTTACATAAAAACGTGATTACGTAAAAAAAAGGCACACATGAAGCGTGATTATTTTAAAAAAATTGATATTTATGCCCTTTTTTATCTGGACGACGCGTTATTTTTTTCAAAGTAATTACGTTTATGCCACCGCGTTATCCCCAACCTTAGATCATATTAATTGGACGGTTGTAGGCCCTTCGTACGATTTAGGCCCTTTGTACGATAATCGTCCCCTATATATATATATATATATATATATATATATATATATATATATATATATATATATATATATATATATATATATATATATAGGGAATGGTTTAAATACAAGTGTTTTTAACGTGAGAAGCGTAAGAAGTATTTTTGAAGCGTTGATCTAGGAAATCAATGGTTAAAATCAAATGTGTTTTTTTAAGCGTGAAAAAATTCCGAAAAAGGTAAAATTGGAATAGTCTACCTTTGTTGACTTTTTACATGTTCCCCCATTTTTTTTTAAAAAACAAACATAACTTTTTTATACGACATTATTTTTTTAAAAAAATTACACCATAAAATCGAGCATTTTATTCTATTTAATTTGAGTATACTTTTATTAAAAAAACGACTTTTTTTAAAAGGTCGATGTGCTGTGCGTATACCATGCGTGATAACGTGATTATGGTCATGATTATAACATGCGTGATTACGTGATTTAAATAATTTACGTTATTATGGTCATGATTATAACATGCGTGATGACGTTATTATGGTTAAACGCTATGATAAATCATGCGTGATTATAACGCGGACGCATTTACCCCTCGCCAACGAAACACATGTCGAATGCTGATGACTTCGTACGTTAAAACACTTTGTACAATAACCGACCCCTATATATATATATATATAGGGTTGGGTTAGAATGGAAACCCATATGAGTTGTGAAAACCCATGAAAGCTCTACTTTTTTTCTTTATTTATTTATTTATTTAAAAAATAGGGTAGTTTTGTTACATATTTTTGTCACTTTAAAAAAAAATCAAAAAAGTGCCAAAGGAATTTTTTTTTTTAAAAAGATATAAAAATTGTAAAAAAATACCGTTACGACGTTGTTACATATGTAACAACTGAAAAACGGGATTTTTTTACAATTGTTACATCTTTTTATAAAAAAAATTCCTTCGGCGTTTTTTTGAAATTTTTTATATAAAAAGTGACTAAAATATGTAACAAAACTAACTTATATAGAGTTTTTATTAGTTTTCACAACTCATATATGTTTTCATCCTATATATATATATATTAATTTGTTAATATAAGAATGAAGGGTTAATTAGTTATTTACATGTCATTAAACTGAAAAATCTAACGTCAGTTAGTTTAAAGGTTATAACTCGATACAAACCATATAGATAAAGGGTGTCCAGTGTAATTAGTGAAGATTAAGGCCTATGGGTGTAATTTGATATATACCTAAAGGTTGTTTTCTGTAATTTAGTCTAAATACTTTAATTGTTCCAAGAAGGTTGCAAAGGTAACCCATGCCGTAATTCTCACTTCTCTTTGGTGTTTATGGAAGACTAGGAACGAGTTCGTCTTTGAGCAAAAATCGAAGTCTTTAATCTCGTTGGTTGAAGAAATAAAAGTTTTGGCGTTCTATTGGGTTAAAAGTAGAGCAAAATTCTGTGCTTTAACTTGGGAGAATTGACAGAAATTTAAGTTAAGGTCGATTGAGTAGTCTTCATTGACATTCGCCGTCTCCTTGTACGTTTGGTGGTTGATCTTTTATTTGATGGTTGTATCTTGATTTTCCTGTTTATATAAATTTACGTTTTGTTGGTCGTTCAAAAAAAAATTAAAAATTGAGGGTTCAACTCTAGAAATGACTTGTCGTTTTTCTAATTCACACACATTATCACAGAGATTCTCATTTTAGACCATCACTCTCACTTTCAACTCGAGACCCGACACATTAAAACAATCCAACGGCCAAGATCTCTTCCTCCCAAACTCCAACACTCTTCCGATAAATAATCTGTCACACCACCACTTTCAATTATTTCTTCTCGTACTGCTACAAACGACGTCGTTGAATGGAGGAGAGACCAGAAATGGAGCTGATATCCATTCCGGCGACGCCGGAGATACAGACGCCTTCATGGCAGAGGTCGCCGAGACCAATGTCGAAGGAAGGTGGGAAGTCGTCGTCGGCGTGGACACCGACGTCGTTCATATCACCGAGGTTTTTGAGTCCGATTGGTACGCCGATGAAGAGGTTGTTGGTGAACATGAAAGGGTATTTGGAGGAAGTTGGGCATCTGACGAAGCTAAACCCACAAGACGCGTGGCTTCCGATCACCGAGTCCCGGAACGGCAATGCTCATTATGCCGCGTTTCATAATCTTAACGCCGGCGTCGGGTTTCAGGCGCTGGTTTTGCCCGTTGCTTTCTCTTTCCTTGGCTGGTAATTATTTATTCATGTTTATTGTTTTCTTTCTTGTTTGTTTAACAAGGTAATTAACTTTCATAGTTCTATAGTTATAGTTAAACTGTCATTAGTTCATTTTAGTAATAAAAAGTTATTTAGTTGTAAATGTAGAAGGCATAATAGCCCAACCGTATTTTAGTGGTGAGATAAGACATAATACCACTGGTGTCACGATGATATTCTAGTGATCCACCAGTGATCTAAATTTGTAATTAAAAAAAAACTTGTAAATGTAGAAAAAATATCTAAAAAAAATTCCCGATAAAAATGTCATTAAGGTAATTATTTTAGGTCTCTCATGTTGTGTTTTTCTTTGTTATTTCAGTTTTCAATAAAGCCATCTTTGATTCTTTTTCTTCATCGATATCATCATGATAAAGTGTTTCATGTCCCTCTTTCTTATCAAACCTCTACATTTAAAAAAATGAAAAAGGTAAAGTTTAGGTTTAATTATATTAAAATAATAATAATAATAATAATAATAATAATAATTAACTATATTTTTAAATTATTTAAAAAGTCCGTTAATTTACAAGTGTAAAAAAATGGTTATAGTAACCAAATCCTATAATAACTTTTTGCGTTAACTTATTATCTTCTTTTTAAAATTATTACCTTTACGTTAACTTACACATAATGATTTGATGTATAAGTATTAGTTATAAACATTAACTAACATAATTTATAAGCATGGTTAAAAGGGTTTAATAAAAATAATAGATATGATATAAAATAAGGTAAGAAGAAAATATATAGTAAAATTTCATAAGTTATGCACGGAGAAGGCTACAAACGTACAAATTTGTCATTTACCATTACATCATTTGTTAACATATTAGACGGGTCAAATCATTTAATGTTTTATTCTTATTATTATTAGCTTGAACTTGAATTATTCACTTTGTATAAAGTCTCTATATTTTTGTGCTTATATTTCGAATTAAAAATTTAAGAGTAATTTCCTTTATATTTATAGCATTTTTCAGATATTGTCCTTTAGCCTAAAAATTGTCAGCGATCATTCTTTACGTTTACAAATCTAGCACGTTTCGTCCTTTGACCCTAACCCAGTTAATTTTTTCCGTTGAGTATGGTCATGTGCAAAACACATAAGGGTAAATTGGTTATTTTACCCATTTATTTAAAAATATTTTAATAAAAAAAAAACAATATATACACGCACTCTCTCTCTCTCGCAACAAAACCCTAATTCTCACATTAACCACCACCACCTACTCCCTGCAACACCCGTCGGAAAATTGAGCAACTCCGGCGACTTCTTCTTCGCCGCTGCCGCCATAATTTGAATATGCCTAACAGGATTTAGATCCCTGCGTCTACACATCCCTACGACTTCTTCTTCTTCGAGAGTGGGTGGATTGCCCCCTCCGCCACTTTGCCTAAACCAGGCCCCGTACACCAGCGGCCACCTCGCTTGTCGCCCCTCTGCCAGGCGCCACCTCCATCGTCTCTCTCTCTCATTTTTTCTACAGATCTGAGCAAACCACACACTTCTTCCGGCGAAATGAATACTCCATCGTCTCTGTCTCTAGCAAACCAAACCGAGCTCGCTTTTCCGACGAGTATAGAAGTGTCAACGGAGAAGAAGAATTCGCCGGAGCTGCTCGATTTTTCGACGGGTGTTGCAGGGAGTAGGTGGTGGTGGATCCATTAATGTGACAAGGGTTTTGTTGTGAGAGAGAGAGAGAGTGTACTTATATTGTTGTTTTGTTTATACTAAAGGACAATATCTGAAAAATGGTATAAACATAAAGGACGTTTTCTGTAATTTACTTAAAATTTAAACAGTTTTTGAATTATTTTTATCATTTATTTATTTGCTTATTATTTGTCACTTTTATAATTTTACTTAATCAGATGTTAAATAACATTTCACATATTCAACATTTTGATAACTAAGTTTTGTTTGAATAAACGTGTTAAGTAAAACATCATGCTTTTTAGTTTTTAGAGTAAACTGTAATTTTCGTCCCTGAGGTTTGATCCGATTAACAGGTTCAGTCCCTTCTTAACAGTATGGGTCGTTGAAGTTACATTTCTTAACACTTTTAGTCCAATTTCGTTAACTTCGTTAAGTTTTTCAGTTAAATCATGTTAAATGACTAATATACCCTCTTCATTTCCACTCCACCTCACCACCTGCCACCACCCCCACCCACCTGCCGCCCTCTCTTCCGGCAGTCCCTCTCCGGCGGCGACCACCACCTGCCACCACCGCCAAACGGTCTGTTAGCCAACGTCGGTTATATATATAGGGTAAATTGCTTTCTGTGTATATAGAATAATGCAACAGATTACTTAGTTCATCAATGCAGAGATATCTATGTTCCCCAAATGTAAATTGTTGGAACATTGATTAATAATTTAATATTATCCAGCCACAATACCTTAAAATGGCACCAAGAATCAGCGGTATCGTATCGTATCGACCTAAAGAGTTCTCCTAAAACCAAGCCTATCAACCACATAACCTGCACTTGCACTTCCAATAAAAGCACCTGCAATAAATATCGAATCCCATCGCCTTCAAACCCTAGCTATTTAGCAATAGATAAAATAGAACCTTCAAGTATTGAATCGCTTTTCTGAAGACCCGTGTTCAGACCTTCAAGTATCGAATCGCCTTCAAACCCTAGCTCTTTAGCAATAGATAGAACCCCACCCCCACCCACCTGACGCCTTCAACCCATGGTCGTTTGAACCGGCACCTGGTAGCCGGTGAGAAACTTTGCCTTTTTTGGTGGTGAGAGGGGCTGGGGATTACGACCGTCGAGCGACAAATAGGTAGGTTGTGTCTTGAACCTGGGTTGTAGTGGGGTCGCCAGTGGGAAAGGGGGTTGGTTTGACGAGGAAGATGACCGGAGTGGTGCGGTGGTGCTGGAGCGCTGTGGTGGTGGTGCGGTGCCGGTGCTGGTGCCAATTTGGTGGGGGAAGATCGGGGGGTGGGGGGTGGAGTCTGATTAAGGATTTAGGTTATGCATAAGTCAAAAGGAGTTCTCCTAAAATGGGTATTTTAGCCGTTTAACATGATTTAACTGAAAAACTTAACAAAGTTAACGAAATTGGACTAAAAGTGTTAAGAAATGTAATCTCAAGACCCATACTGTTAAGGAGGGACTGAACCTGTTAATCGGGTCAAACCCCAGGGACGAAAACTGCAGTTTACTCTAGTTTTTAATATTAAAAGAGAAATGCTATCATTAAGAAATGAAGAAACTAAGGGTTGATATAAAATTTATTAATTTTAGTAACGATTATTTATATTTACTATGGATTTATGCAGGAGTTGGGGTATTGTGTCATTAACCATAGCATACTTTTGGCAATTATACACTTTGTGGATCTTGGTACAACTTCATGAAGCAGTTCCTGGGAAGAGGTACAACCGATATGTGGAACTCGCTCAAGCCGCTTTTGGTAATGCAAACCCGCTCTAACAGTTTTATATATACCACTGAAAACTTGCATAATATTAAATTTAAAAGAATTAAAAAAAGTTAATATCAGACTCTTCTCTTTACACTTCAAACTCGTACATCTTAACACGAGTTTTAAGAGAAATAAATGTCATAAATTTGAAAATGAGTATATTTGATATTATGATCTGTATTTTTGTTTAGGAGAACGGGTCGGGTTGTGGTTAGCTCTATTCCCCACAGTGTACTTGTCGGCAGGAACCGCGACAGCGTTGATTCTTATTGGAGGCGAGACCATGAAACTCTTCTTCGAGATCGTTTGTGGGCCCCTCTGTACTTCAAACCCGTTAACCACTGTCGAATGGTATCTGGTTTTCACTTCGTTATGTATCGTGTTGTCTCAGCTCCCGAACCTCAACTCCATTGCTTGGCTTTCACTTCTAGGGGCAATCACTGCCATCTTTTACTCAACTATGGTTTGGGTTCTCTCGGTTAGCCAACAACGCCCGCCCAACATCTCATATGAACCTGTCCCGTTGCCTTCTTTTTCAGCCTCGCTTTTTTCGTTTCTTAATGCACTTGGTATCATTGCATTTGCATTTAGAGGCCACAATCTTGTCCTTGAGATTCAGGTATGTTGTCAGCTTTGACTTTACAATGTAATAATGTTTGACTATACAAGTCAAAGCAATCTAAAAAGATGAGTTTTATGGTAACTTTTTAGTAGGTGTGAACATGAGTTATGGGCTAAAACCAAACCTGTAACCCAGGTTTTGGTTATTAGATTTTTATAACCGATTTGTTTTTGTTATAAACAATTCAGTTCGGTTGGTTATGGGAAAAGATGGTTCGGTTAATTCGGTTAATCGTCAGTTAACCACTGACTTTGGATGTTGATGGATTCAAGCTAATTTCAATTAATAAATCCAATGATATCTTGTATCAATAAAATATCACCAATCTTTTTAGTTTATAAAGCAGAATAAGTGACAAGCACTATGCAATTTATAGAAAGTTATAACAAAGTCTTCACGACATATAACATATTATTTATAAAAGTATAAAAAATAATGGTTGGTTCTAATTAAAGTCAGTTCGGTTCAGTTAATTCAGTTAGTCATAAAAATATAACCATAATTGAGCCATAAAAATTGGATATAAAAAATCATAACCGAATCATCCGTTTCAGTTTGGTTTTTTCGATTATTTGTGTTATTCAGTTTTTATGCTCACCCCTATTTTTTTAGTCTACGATGCCGTCGACGTTCAAGCACCCCGCACATTTGCCAATGTGGAAAGGAGCCAAGGTTGCGTATTTCTTCATTGCAATGTGCATATTTCCAGTGGCGATTGGAGGTTTTTGGGCTTACGGAAACCTCGTAAGTGTATCGGATTTGAGATTACCAGACCCGATAACCGAATCACAAAACTAAAATTTGCGGTTTTTGTTTGTTTTCTAGATGCCATCCGGAGGGATGCTGAACGCGTTATTTGCATTCCACAGTCATGATATTTCAAGAGGGCTGCTTGCAATGACATTCCTCCTAGTTGTTTTCAGCTGCTTGAGTAGCTTTCAGATATACTCCATGCCAGTTTTCGACAGTTTTGAAGCTAGCTACACTAGCCGCACGAACAGGCCATGCTCGGTGTGGGTTAGGTCAGGTTTCCGAGTGGTCTACGGGTTTATCAATTTCTTTATTGGTGTAGCACTCCCTTTCCTCTCCAGCCTTGCCGGTTTGTTAGGAGGGTTAACCCTTCCGGTCACGTTCGCGTACCCGTGTTTCATGTGGGTTCTTATCAAGAGACCTACTAGATATAGCTTCAACTGGTACTTTAACTGGTCACTCGGGTGGCTCGGTATTGCCTTCAGTTTAGCATTTTCGTTAGGTGGCATTTGGAGCATGGTCAATAGTGGACTTGAGCTCAAGTTCTTCAAACCGAACTAACTAACGCTTGGTCAATGGTTGATTGCAACTGTTTAGAGAATTATATGTTTGTGACGGTTATAAGTTGTTTGGAACATTATTCGTATGATTTAGTGCATGCTTCTTTAAAATCAGTTTTTACACACAAAAATTCTTCAAACATAAATAATAGATCTTGCAACTATTTAGTAACCTATATGTTTGTGAAAGTAAATTGGAACTTTAGCCAATATAATAATGGGAAAACTTAATCTACATCGACTGTTGAAACATTGCAATTCATGTGTAATAAGAATGTTGTAACGATAATTTATTACCTTCCTAAGAAACAGTCTCACCCCCACTCCGTTTTGACCTGAACCAAATGGATAGTTTTTCTTAAACGACCCGTTTTGATCCGGACTCATTTTGCTCCAAACACATTTTGACCCGAAGTCATTTTTCTCCTAACCCGCATTGACCCGAACCTGTTATGACATGTGACCCGCCCCGCCCAGTTTGGCAGGCTTTACTTTAACCTGTTAAACATGTCAGTTATATAGAATTAACACATTCTATATAAGTTGAGTGACTAAATCGAGACAAAAAAAAAGATTTAGTGACTTAATTAGAACAATTATGAAAGTTTGTTACATTTGTATAAAGTTTTTCCGATAATATATATTTGAATGTTAATATAACCGAGATTCTTTCTCATCTTGATTGTGTGTGTATATATAGAGGTTCATTTTATTTCTTAATATTTAACTAGTTGGGTCCACCCGCATGTTGCGCGAGTTCTGTTTATGAAAAAGCTCGCGCTACACGGCAGAAGTTTAGTCGTTTCTTCCCTGCAGTTCACGGCATGACATTGGCCCGGCTTATTGCAAACCATAAAAGCGAATACCGATACCAGTTCCGATAAGACCAATGCTAACAGCAATAATGTTTGCTCATAGTCGAGAGAGTTTGGTCGTTATCGGTTCGGTCCGTCTGCGACAACGGCTGCCACTCCGTCATAAAATCCTAAAACATACCCCATATATAAAAACACGTCGCACCGGTTGTCACTCCGTCTTAATACTAAACACACCCCGTCGTAAAAGTGAACGCTACTTCATCGTAAACCTTGACTCGGTGGGCTACTCAGCGAGAAGAGTGGCATCCTAGTTATTGATTCATTTTCCAAGACAATTTATGTTCCTATTTTATGATGTAAAGAATAGATGTCTGTTTCAACAAAGTTCCTCTACGTTTAAATGAACTTTTAAGTTTAAGAACTATTAAGACCCAATACAAAATAGTCTAGTAACTTATTATGCAAACAACTAGGCCGTGGCCTAATAACTCATACTATTACCATATTGTTATTTTCTTGGCTTAATAACAACAAGCATCGGATTAAGTTTCTGTGTTGTGAGCCCAAGCATATCAACATCTTCTCCAACATCATCTTTAAGCCTCCACTCGAACTCGTGCACCATTCTCCCAATGGACGCACAAACAATCAACATAGCTTGCATAGCCCCAGCACAAACTCGTTTCCCCCCTCCAAACGCCATCGTTCTTTGCAAGTCGACCGGCTCATTTTCTGAAAGAAATCTTTCTGGGTTCCAGTCTTCAGGGTCCTCCCAGATTTCACGATCCATATTACACCCGTAAATGTTTATAGCAAGCTGCAAAACACCATCTTCTTAGAAAAAAATAAGATTCATTCATGATTTTAATGATAGTTTGGGGGCGTCTAAACAAACCTCGGTCCCAAAAGGAACATGGTACCCTCCAAGCTCTACGTTCTCGTGCACATATCTCAATGGGATTATGGAAACAGGACTATACCTTCTCAAAGTTTCATGAAAAACAGCCAATAAGTATGGCATCTTACACAACTTCTCCTCGGTGATCTTTTCTGAGCCACAAACACTTTGGATTTCGTCATGTAAACGTGCTTGCTTCTTGGGGTTTTTTGCAAGTTCATACATCGCCCATTCTGTGGTGACCATAGTAGTGTCTGCTGTTTCAATAATCGGTTCCCACAGTGACATTAGGATTTGTTTCTCAGTAAGCGGTTGTGCCTCAGACAGCAGGTAGTCGATGAAACTGTAGAGATTCTAAATTGCAAGGAAAACATAAATGAAAAATCACCATAATATACATTTTGACCCACTTTTTTTTAACCAAAATAAACATTAACTTTTAGCACATTCAAAACCAAAGCAACCAATCAGAAAATGCCACGTAAGTTAACCAGGCTAAGAAGGCTAGACTTGCCGGCACCTAAAAAGAGAAAAAGCACATGGGGTCCATAAAACCAATCAACCAGTAAACACCACGTAAACTAACCAGCTAAAACTCAGATGGTAAATCATCATACTAATAAAAAATTGCGATGTGGCTAAAAGGGTTAATGTCTATTTTTAAATGGACTAAAAGTCAATGTTCATTTTAATGAAAAATAAAGTGGGTCAAAATGTTTATTCTCGTTATTTCTAAACAGAGAGCAGGTTAACATAAAATTCAGTTTTTAGTAATAAGTACTATGAAGTGGCATGATTTGCTTATTTACCTCCCCAGAATCTATGCGTTTTTTATGTTCTTGAATAAGTGTCTTCATGACAGCCTCTCTTCTAACATACATCTGTTCGATTGTCTTCTCAAAGTTAGGGTTTGGGATCCAAGAGAGATACGGAAAGAAATCTCTCCAGTCGACTTGTATGGCGCCCATCATCGGATCAATCACCAAAACCTGAAATGCTTCATCTCTTGTCATGGTGATTCCAAGATCATCCACGTAAATGCTTTCCATATCCCTCCCGAATGCCTGTAAATTCATATAACTTAATCATCCATACATCTTGCATACTACGAATAAGAACCAAAACAACTCACTTGTTTTAATGCTAATGTGAAAAGTTCAGATTGGAAAATCTTCCGGAGGTTTATTGGTTCTTGAGGTGAATTTGGTGCTAGATCATGAAGTTGGTTTGATAGATTATCCAATAAGGTGTCTCTATGGAGACGATGTTTCTTCTGTCATTGTTCAACATTAGTATTAGTTAATATTAGCCTAACGGGTACGAAAAGAAAAAAAAACATATCTTTTCAAGGATTATAGATCAATAAGGAGCACCAACCAGGGCATTTGGTCCTAGGATACTAGTGAGTATGTTCCGTTTGACAGTCCTGTGATAGTCGTCATAATCACTCATTGCGACCATTGTCTTATCAGCAGTGAGGATCCTTAATGCCTTTGAAAGCTTTCTTGTTGAAATAGATTCAAATTTGGTCACGAAAACCTGTGACATATATGGTGATAGCTATCACTATAACAATGGTTATATAAATAAGTATTAGTTTGAACACATCGTATGTGTAGTACCTCTTTAGCTAGATCATTGGAGTTGATGACAACCATGGAGGTGGCTCCCGCTTTAACGGAGTAAATAGGGCCATGAGTTTCAGCCCATTTAGAGAAAGTCTTGTATGGTTTCTTATCCTTTAACTGAAGCAAGTTCCCTAACAATGGTAACCCAGGAATCTCTGCAATTTTGAACTACATTATCGTAAGAATCACATTGACCGGACCATGAAGATATATGGTGCACTAAAGATGCACAAAAAAAACCGTTTTGAAAAGTCGAACCGGTTTCAAACGGTAAACCGACCCGTTCTTGAACGGGTTTAACCCAAACCGGTTTCAAACCCATTCAAACCGCCGGTTCAGGGCCGCTTTACTTATTCCTTAGTTCAACCGGTTTTTCCACACCGGTTTGGTGAACTGGTTTTTGTCAAAAATGTAGCCACTACAAAACGGCTACAAAGCCATTATGTAACCCGTTGGGGACCCATTTTTTGTATTTTTTTTCACCCATTTTACCCCTAAATGACATCATAAATAGGTAGGGAGTGTTTTGGTTTAATCACACATCTCTCTACACTCTCTAAAACCGCTCTCCAAACGCTCTCGGAGTTCTAAATTTTTTTTATCGTTTATGCATTCGTCCGTTTTTGAGGAGTTTGATATTTTGGCTTGGTGGAAAACAAACGAAGCTTTTTTTTCGATTCTTTTCGCCATGGCCCGTGATCTACTAACCACCCAAGCTTCCACGGTAGCTTCGGAATCTGCATTTTTTTTAGTGTCATGATGTTATCGATACGAAGAACTAGACTCACTCCCGTGGCGATGGAAATGTGCATTTGCTTGAAAGACAATTTGGATGCGATGGAAATGATGCAAGATAAAACTTCGTTCAAAGACGAAAATCAAGCCGAAGAAACCATACACGACAACGAGGTCGATCTTGGAATGTCAGACTCAGTCACCGATGAAGAACTAGTCGAATATGCAAGGCTACAAAGCTCCGGTTCCGAGCATTTCGATCATAACGTCGAAGAATAACGAATAGAAACTCCAAAAAATAAAAATATATATTGGCACTTTCTCTTGTTTTCCAATCTTCTAATTTTATTTTGTAATGTTTTGTGATTTCCGAACTTCCCGAAGATGAATAAACGTTGAACTTTATGTTTATAATTGTTATATTTTTTATAATTTTTTCAAATTTTATTGAATTTTAATTAAAAAAACCGGTTTAATTATCAAACCGGTCTGGAACCGGCCCGATCCGGTTTGATAGGGTTGGGTCGATCTGAGTTTAACCCGAACCTAGTTTTAGCCAAACCGGTTTTGACCTAAGTTTGACCAAACCGGCCCGGTTCGGTCTGTCTCGGGTCAGGTCGATCTGAGTTACTACTCTGTCTGAACAAATCCTCCTCACCACTCAATTCTCTTACTTTAATAATTACTTAATATCTATAATGATTAACAATTTTGGTCCAACGTATTTGGGAACACTAGAGGCATAACCAAGAAAACTAAAAGGGTATTAGGCTATGCGTAATGGGTGTGGATAAGGGGGGCCTGGATGATGTGGCTCATGATTGGGCATGGAACACCGCCCCCCCTAGGCGTGATAAAGGCTTTATGGGCAAAGGAGTGAGACAGATCACGGGCCATTGAAGGATTAATCATAATTTGTTTGTAACGTGAAAGGGGTTTGGATAAGGATGCTTTGATATAAAGATTAGTTATGATTTATTGAGTCATGTTTATCGGTTTTATTAGATAGGATTGTCTAGTTTGTTTTAAAATTTTTATTAAATGAGTTTAAGTTGGATTAGAATTGGAAGTCGTAGTCTAGTATGATTAGAATTGGTTTATTGTATTGATTTTATTGTGTAAAAGAATTATAATAATAACAAAATAGTCGATTTTTGTTGAGAGTAAATTTTGTGTTCATATTTTTAGGCTTGGTTTCCAACATTGGGGTGATGCAAATCACAAACCAACCAATATATGCTTTTTAATAAAAAAAGTTATATTAATGGTGGATAGTGAATCAATTACACACATGTGTGGTTTCATTTCACTCCCGTCTAAATGGCAATGATGTGGCAGACATTTTTCACTTTTTAATGAAACTATTAGACATAACCTTAATGATAATGAGGTAGGGTTTAATAACCCAGGTTTATATCTCGTTGTGTGTGCGTTTTAGTTGTTTTGAGTTGTATATTTGTTCGGTTTTATGTGTGTTTGTGGTTGTGTCTACCTCTCAGGTTTTATGTGTTAAAAGAGCGGATTACGGAGGCGAAACAGTGAGACACGAAGCACGAGGATCAAAAGGTCAAAAAGTCAACACCTCGGGATTTTAGGTCTCTCGCGGTACGCGAGAACCTTGGAGACATCCCTCGCGGTACGCGAGGGATAAGAGGAGAATGCCCGGCTAGTTTGTCCCTCGCGGTACGCGAGGGACTTGTCCATGACTTTCGCGGTACGTGAAGAAGCACAGGGGCGCGCCCGACTAGTTTGTCCCTTGCGATACGCGAGGGACTTGGTTCGGATCTTCGCGGTATGCGGGGAAGTGTTTTTACAGGAAAATTAACCTAAATCAGGTTTTAATCCTTAGTAGCCCCCATTTTGACCCATCTTCGATTCCAGCCGTTCCAGAGCTTCAAGAGGACGATTTCTACTATTCTTGGGTCGTTTGTTCTTAGAGTTTCATGATTGTAAGTCCTAATACATTAGTTTTGATTATTGTTATGAGTATGAGTAGCTAAATTTCTTGTAACCCTCTTTGGGTCTAGGGTTTGTGAACATTTGTAATTTCTTGAATGATTAGCTTTGGTTTGTAATCCTGATTGACATGTTAAGCCATATGATTTCATTTATTGATTGAATGCTTTGAACTTCATTGATTGATTTCGAGTTGTTGTTCAAGTCTAAATAGTCTCGAGTTTCTTTACATCGGGGACAACTTGAGGGTTGGATTATAGTTGGTTTATCATTGATGGTTGTATGAGAATAAGTTTTATTTACAACGGGTTCTCATATTATCACTGAATTCAATTGAACCGTATGATTATGTCTATGTAATTGCTTGCTAATTATCTTGAAAGAACTTGTGTTTGCATTCCCGAACCCCCGAACCCCGAAGAGGATTACCTCTCTTATTATTGTTTTAATCCCACATCCAAATAAGTTATTGGTGTTTTCTGTCTTTGAATCTTGTAACAAAGTAACACTTTCCACATACTTCTCGTGAATACGATACTCTACTTACCCTTACTAGTTAAGGTGTTTAAGCATTGTTTTTGACCGACCAAACGACATCGATCCCTTAATAACATGTAATTTACAATCATTAGACCTAATTATCAAACATGCAATTTGATTAAATCACTTTTGAATGATTAACTCTAAAATATTATGTATAACTTCATAAATTGTGCTGCCCGTGAGGTAGGTGAGGGTAGAGGTGGGCATTATAACCGGATCCGGATCCGGATCCGATCCGATGGATTATCCGAAATCGGTTTTTTTTGGAACCGGATCGGATATTTTTGGAACCGCCGGATCTGGAACCGGTTATATGGTTTTTCAAGGGACCGGATAAAAACCGGACAAAATCGGACAAATTTGGAACCGGACAAAAATCGGACACAAAAAATCCGGACAAAATCGGATAAAACCGGATAAAAGGTTCCAAACCTCACACCCCAAAACCGGATCCGATCCGGAACCGGTTCCACCGGATCCGGTCCTTGACCTACGTTAACTTATCCGATCCGGATCCGGTTAAAAAAAATCCGATTTGTGCAACTCTAGGTGAGGGCCCTGCAGCCATGCAGTGGAGCAGTGGAGGTTGAGTTTATTTTCTGAGACCCACTCTCTGTATTATTGTTATGGGACCCTCTTTCTCTGTATTATTGTGAGGGGCATTTAAGTGTTTGGCTTTTTTCTTCTTAACCTGGGTTTGAGTCGCTGGGTATTCTTTTTTTTTGGGCCATTTTTTTATTTTAAAGGGATGAAAGAAAATTAGTTAGTTAAGGAATGAATCAAAGAATTAAAAAAAATTAGATGACAATTAAATTTAAAGCCTATTAAAATTATCTAATTAACTTTCTATATAAAAATAATATAAATTAAAAATAAAAATTTCTGATTGGTTAAAGGTGGTTTTCTTGTTTTCACCTAAATTTCTGGTTTTCTCTTGATTTCTCCCCTATATATATATATATATATTAGTTATTTAGACAAGCCCCCGAGCCAAGCCAACTCTAGCTCGAGGTCGACTTGATTACAATTCGAGCTAGCTCGGCTCAGCTAGCTCGTTTACAACCCAGTTTTTTTCGAGCCGAGCTTTTTCCATGTGAACTTCGAGTGAGCCGCGAGCTTTTTGAACATCTCTACTTTTAGATTGGAAGTCTTGGGTTAAAACCCGAGCATAAGATGAATTATTTGATATAATTTAAGAGTAGGAGTATCGTAGATTTGCGGGTTAAGATAAAATATATACACATTACTCAAACTTCACATTCAAAATTGCAAAGTTTTGTAAAGCCAACTTCATATGAGAGAGTGAAAGAGTATACCAGGAACAGAAGGGAGATGAATGGGGTTAGCACCACTGCGATGATGTGATAGAAAACTTTTGAGAAGCAAGAGAGAAATACCACTGGCAACGACCGCCACCGGACCACCGATTGTTACTGCCGCTGATCCCGCCGTCCGTACATCCATCTATCTTTATATTGGTTTTCTAGAGAAACATAGAAAGAAGAAACGCGTGTGTATATCATTGTGGAAGCTGGTTCATATATATAAATATAACATATTGTTCATAACGTTAAGAATTTTATCTAAACTTAAATTAAAAAATATAAGTATTTATACTACTAAAATAATATTGAAAAGATATCCTTCTAATTTATCAAAAAATTTAATACACCTAACAAAAATTATTGTGTATAAAGTATACATTTTCAATGAATAAAATATGTTCATTTACCATTTAACCCGACAAATAAAACCCAACACTCAATAATAATCATTATTTAATGCACATGAGATTATTTAATTCACTATATTAAGTATTATTTTATTTTAACACTTAAAATTAAGATTTAAATTTACATTTACTATTTAAAATTTTATAACTAAGTACAATTTTAGACACATAAGTAATGCTAGGTTCACGGTTTCATTAGGGTTCACGACAAAGTGAGGGTTCACGGCAGTGAGGGTTTACGGCAGTTAGGGTTCATGGCAGTTAGGGTTCACGACAGTTGGGGTTCATGGCAAAGTGAGGGTTCACGGCTCATCATAAGTTCACGGCTTCTATAAGGTTCACGGCTCCAGAAGGTAAACCGTGAACTGTAGAACCCGTGAATTTGAACTGTGAATTGTAAACCGTGAACTGAGATACCTGTGAACTGTTTAAACCGTGAACAGTTAAACCGTAAAGTTTAAGACCCGTAAACCATACCCGTGAAACATGGACCGTGAAGACCAAAAACCGTGAAGATCTATCCGGTTAAGTTATGTGCGAAATTTAAGGGATTTGATTATATTTTAGATTTCGAAAATATCTTAGGTGTTAAGTATATCCAAGTTTCGTAATTTAAAATAATAAAATTAATATTTTAATGTGAAACTTGGAGATAAAGATACACAATTTTAGGAAACATAATCAAATTCATCCCAAAATAAGGGGATTTCATCAAAATTAAGGGTGAACACGAAGAACAGTTTATGAATTGTTCTTCAAAAATATCATATTAAGGACTGTAATCGAAATCTTGAACATTAATATTTAACAGGTTTCGAAAATATTAATGGGTCTCGAATTTTATGAGATAAAAAAACGTGATATTTTTAATAAAACAGAAAACCGTGAAGTCAGTAAAAACGATTTTCTTATGGATTTTAGCAGAACTTTTGTTCTCCGATTCTAATTCCAGATAAGGGAAAGAAACAAGAACTGATTTATCAACATCTGCTCTGATACCACATGTTGATAAGTTCTTGTAACTATATAATGGAAAACAATAATGTAAACATACCTGCTAAGTTCACCGATGATAGGGAAGACATCATAATCTCTGATCTGGATCGGGTTCCCGTTTAGGGTGTACGATTAGGATGGTATTAGTGAGTTCGTGAGATCTCACGGTTATGGAGAGAGAGAGGGACGATTTAGTGGTGATGGAATACAATGAAGATTATTCTATTCCCTCTAATTAACTCTCTATTTATATGTACACTCAAGGAGAAACCCATTAGTGATCCATTAAGAGTAATTAGACCCATCAACTAATTACTAGCCATAGGTTATTAAATAAATAAATAATTATATTTGATCATTTAATAATTAGATAAACGATTATAAGAGCCACATATTAAATCTCGTTTTACAAAAATATGATTTTCTACTTGCGTGTGTTAGCATTATGTGTGTGTGTTAGCATTATGTGTGTGTTACAGTTTTAGTATCATGTATGTGTTAATTTGTGTGTGTGCATATATAGATTAATCAATTTTAGAAATATGATTTGAATAAACATGTTTTACATGTTGGTGTTAGTGTGAAAATCATGAAAAGGAAATTGAATCTGTACCACGGATAAGAAATTATATATGGTTAGTTGAATGATGAAATCTATACTATATAATAAATAAAAGTTTTTTCAATGCCACGTCTTCATATTCATTCTTATAATTTTTTTCCGGTCTCTATCTCTTATTAAATATTCCTCTATTTTTCAATAATAATATATTTTAAATAAATTATTAGTTATATACAAATAAAAAACATTTATTTTAAATTATCTCATATTATAAAAAAAATTTGAAATCTAATTACCTAACTTATGTTTTCATCTATACTATATAATAAATAATTTTTTTTTCAATGCCACGTCTTCATATCCATTCTTATAATTTTTTTCCGGTCTCTATCTCTTATTAAATATTCCTCTATTTTTCAATAATAATATATTTTAAATAAATTATTAGTTATATACAAATAAAAAACATTTATTTTAAATTATCTCATATTATAAAAAAAATTTGAAATCTAATTACCTAACTTATGTTTTCATCTATACTATATAATAAATAATTTTTTTTTCAATGCCACGTCTTCATATCCATTCTTATAATTTTTTTTCCGGTCTCTATCTCTTATTAAATATTCCTCCATTTTTCCAATAATAATATATTTTAAATAAATTATTAGTTATATACAAATAAAAAACATTTATTTTAAATTATCTCATATTATAAAAAAAATTTGAAATCTAATTACCTAACTTATGTTTTCATTCAAAGAATAAATGAAAGACAAATTATTTTGAATAGTAATTAATTTATTTTCAAAACTCAATATACATTAACTTTTACATATTTTTGGATTTTGTTTTCTATTTTTAGTATATGTAATTATATTTTTCCACGTATAAGATATATATAAAGACTTAACAATTTTATGTATTAATAGTTTTTCACCCTGTGTATTACACATGTTATAAGCTAGCTTATGAATAAATATATATTAAAAGGAAAAGAATTAAGATTATTAGTGTGTAAATTTTTCTCTAAATAGTCATATCAAGTGTTACACTTATTATACGACTCATTCTCCCCGTGAACTTTAATCAAATGATAAAATTTACCCTAAAGTTTATAAATGATCAATTTGACCTCCTTAATTTATTAAAATTGCGAGTTTACCCCCTATTGTATATATAATATGATTTTTCCTTCATAACATTCGCGTTTGTTTCTTAATTTTTTTCCTGGCGTCCTTGTATATTTTTTAAAACAAAGTTGTATTCAAAATAACGCGTTTTTAGGTATCGTGGGTTATATCGATTGACTGTGATGTGTTGGTACCATGAAGAATGAGACCAACACCGACTGAAAAACATCGGTACCGTTATCAAACTGTCTTGTAACTCTGTTTTGATCTTCACAACTGACTCGCCGTAACTACATATGCTTATTTTATGTATTTAAATACGATTCTTTTTGTGCTTAATCACGTTAATGTCACCACCTTAACCGTTTAAGGTCCGGTTCCCGCCACGAATTACGGAGCAAAATAATAATTTGCTTGTTAATAATGATGTTATTTCTCGCTTCTCGTCTCTTTATCAAATAATAATGAGGTTAAATATTAAATATCTAAAGTTTATTCTAATATTTTATTAAAAATTCATAAACTATAACAAAATTTTAATTATATTTTATATTAAATTATAATTTTATATTTGATTAAATCTTCATTTATTCAGTGTGGGATATGCACTCTTTTCATGATCGACTTATCTTTAATTGTCAATTCATTTATTAGAGTGGGGCCATGCACGCGTTTCATGATCGACTCCTTGGTGAGGGTATTAAATTACTCAAAATAATATTCATATAATCAATCAATAATCTAATATTTTAATAAATAATCTAATAAATAAGTAAATAACAAAGTAAATTTAAAAAAAAGTTAAATAAGGGTTGTTTGGTCTTTTAAAACCATATTTGGGAGAGTCGAGAGGCAACACTCTGACACGCGACCAGATTCTCGCATGCAATAGTGGTAGGTGATTGCCATTTAGGTAGTGGGGGGCGGCGCTTCGCAGTCGGTAGTCACTTATTTCTGTTTCATTTAACCACGTTCGATGGGAGGGGGCGAGGTGTTTGACTATGTTGGTTAATTGCTTAGAATGAAGTAGTTGTGTTTAAAGTAAAAGATTAATTATTGAGTTAAATGGTTAACGTCTAGTGAACATAATTGTTTATAAAGATTCATATGTATGTCCAATTGACTAATTAATTTATAATAGGTTTATATTTGTCAATTAATTTATAACGATGAATATATATCTATGTCTATACTATGTAATAAATAAATGTTTTTCTATGCCACGTGTCGTCTCCATATTTATTCTTATTATTTTTTTTCACGTCTCTCTCTTATTAAATACACCTCTATCTTTTAATAATAATAAAATTTTAAAGAAAATACTAATTATACTAATAAAACACGTTTATTTTAAATGATCCCTTTTATAAGAAATTTTGAATTCCAGTTATTTAACTTTTATTTTCTATCAAATAGTAAATTAAAGTCAAATTATATTAAATACTAATTAAGATATTTTTGAAACCCAATTATAAATTAATTTTTACATATTTTGAATTTTATTTTAAATCCTTACTATATGTAATATATTTTTACACTTATAAAGTATATATATACATAAAGATTTAATAATTTTATACATTAATATTTTTCACCCCATATGTATTACACGTATTCTAAGCTAGTAACTTTATATTTATAAGATTTTAAATAAATTTTTTTGAGTGTTGTTTTGATTAAAAATATTTCATTAAGATCGCTCACGATTAGACTTATATATAACAATTAATTTTATTTTATTGGTGTAGGACCGGATGGGCCGATGGGGTACGCCAATGACTACAAAGTTTATGACTTGGTCCACATGATTTATGAACCATATATGGACCGTCACCACTCACCACCGCCTCGCTGTCGTCCTCAAATGCACGTGTATTTTGTTTTCTAATGTGTTTTTTTAGTGGCTCTTGTGTTGATTAATGTTATGTGACCGTCTTTTCTCGTTAAAATAATTGAAGATATGAAATCACTAGGGTTTCTGTGGATTATGAATCGCTAAAAAATAAAAGCTGTTACTTGAGAGGATCAGAGAAAGATTAACTTCGTATAGTTTGGTTTGTTTAGAATTATGGGTGGTTGTTTTTTTAGCTTAGTATTCCTCTTATTGCTTGGTTTTTGGATAGATTGTCCCCTTCTCTGTTGTTGTAATTGTGGGTTATTTTCTTGGTAACTCACTGCTTTTTTAATTAAAGTTTTGTTGGTCGTTCAAAAAAAAAATTAGTCAAGAGAGAAACATCTTATTATTAGCAAATTAGGTAAAGGGTTCAAGCCATTTGAAGTTAAAGTGATACGTAAAGCTTTATTTAAGATCAAGTGTTTAAGCCTTGTCTACAACGGGTCAGTGTAAATTAGTTGTGCTATAAATTAGGTGGAGTAGGATCGGTGGAATAACATCTAGCCAATTAAAAAAAACAAATTAGGCTGGCCACTTAAATACGAAAACAAATTAATGTAAAAAGGTAAAATAACAGTTAGAATAAAAAGAATAGTTCTTTGAATTTTAAGTAAGTCAAAGAAAATCGATTCACAAACTCATTCTATAAACAGATTATTTACAATCAAATTAAATTTATTTTGTAAAAATACCTATAAGATCTATGAAAACACATAAGCAATTAAATTGTTTTGCAATCGAATCGCTTGTTTTGCTCTTATTTCTGTCGGTCGATTTCCTTTGTCTTGCTTTTACGGATTCATTCGATAGGGTAAATAGTTGTCGAGAGACTTTTTTGAGAAAAACAAAAAATATATTGGATTTGTATGAGCAAAGTTTTTCGAGGGACTTCTGTGAGAAAAAAAAAGATAATATGTTGGTTTTTTATGTGTAAAAATTTGTTGAGCGGCTTTTATAAGAAAAAATAAAAATTATATTAGTTTTTTTATGACATTTGCCCTTTTTAAGATGAGATTTTATTTAGAAACATGTTAAATAAAAAAGACACTTTGTGAAAGATATTCAAACCCAATGCTTAAACCAAATAATACTCTCAATCAATGTTTCGTAACATCTCATTTTATGTGAAATTGATAATATAATTTTATATTCAAGTAAAGAATTTTATTTACATAGAAAAAAAGATATTATATTTAAATATGTTATTAATGTTGGTAAAGAATATATTTAGTAAAATTTGAGGGACTAGAAATGCTAAAAATAAAACTAAATTAAGAATCTGGACATTAGGGGATGCGACGTTTTTCATCATTCGGATGATTCAACAAAGGGTGTGAGTGTGTCGGTAGGAGACAAGGAGGCAGTTGCGGAGGTACACTTATGGTAAACCGGGGTGGGGGTGGGGTGGGTGGGGGGTGGGGGTGTCTATTTACCGGTTTTTTTTATTTATCCCGTTAATCTATACTATATAATAAATAAACGTTTTTTCAATATCACGTGTCATTTTATTATTTTTTCTTTGTCTTTCTCTTTTATTACATACGTTTTTATATTTTAATAATTATATTTTTTAAATAAAATACTAATCTTTGTATTAATAAATCTCTCGACATATTTTGACGAGTGTATGTGTTAACAAATTATATTATATTTTGACTGGTTTATTCAACCCGTATAAAACACGAATATTAGTCTCGCGAAAACATATTTGAATGACTTTCCATTGGATCCTTAGAAACAATAACCAATTTCATCTTATCACCCTACTAAAAAATATGTAATTAGACGAGCTATTTGGTTAGAGGTATTTGTCAACCAACAAGGCATGATTTTCCACAACGAGATTTTAGTGGTAACTAAAAGTGTTTTCTTCCCGAGTGCTTTAATGAATATGGAAATTGGTTAGAATATAATATAAAAAACGAATAGATCATATTGCTTATATCGTCCCAGGTACTTCAATTACGCTTTCTAACACATTTAATAGGAGAGAGAAGCGGAAAAAACATGGTCAGAATGTATCAAAAAGTGACACGTATCTCATAATATTTTTATTTATTAGTATACTAGGTTAGTTACCCATGTATTACACGGGTTGAAAACATTCAATATGTAAAATGATAAACTGTGTACACAATAAAAAATATTTAAAATCTAGAAATATACTATAAAAAAATAAATAGTGCATTATATTAGTTGAATATATAACACTATGAGAAATTAATAATTTTAAATAGAGGGACTTGTAACGTAAATAATATGAAAATATAATAAAGAAATTTATAATTTCTTTATTTTTAATTAATTATTATATTTTAATGCATAATCCTTGACTCAATTTTATGGTGGGGTAGTTTAGGCATGAAAAAAAGTTCTCATGTTTTCAATAAATGACACGTGTCATTTAAAATTTTTAAAAAGTAAGGTATATAGAATATAGATATAGATTTACTTGAAGATAGAATTCAGGTATTATGTTTAGTGTGGTTGGTTGTAGCTTTCTGCTCATATCCGAGAGGTCAATGGTTCAACCCCTTTCTCTTACGTTTTGGTTTTTTCTTTTAGTTAGCAATGAAGGCCCATTGAAGTTGGTGACCTAATAATTGAGACAAAGTCTCTTAAAACATTAAGGTTTAAAAAAGTTTTTCAATTCTCACTTTTATAGAAATTTGCCTTTTATAAATTTACATCTATATCATTTCGCTATTCAAAAAGGGTTGGCGGCGCAGCTTGTTGCCCGTTTGCCTTCTATCTCTATGTAATTTCTTTTTGGGAGTTGTGTTTTATCATCATACGGGATGAATCTAACCCATTCATTTATTTAAAACTAATATTTGCTAAATAAATACAAATGAAAACTTATAAAATGTAACAGTGACTTCATCGTTCAAATTTTGTCATGTGTATCAAGTGTTATATGTGTTTCGTGCCGGTTGATTAAGAATAAAGGATAAACATCTCTAAATATTTTTTGAAATGCTAAAATTAATTGAAATGTTAAATCTGTTAAAAAAATTACCACAAGAACATGATATTTTAAATATACCGTTCGTCTTGCTTATTTATATACTAGGTTAGAATTCCGTGTATTACACAAGTTTTATATTAAAAATGATATAACTTGTAAATTTGTAAATGCGTCCTAACTTGTAAGACTATTATGATCGTCTCGAGATATATCACGTTGAAATGTGTGTATATAACAAATTAGTATTTTTTTCTTTAATTAGTTATATTTTGATATCCTATTATATATTCTTTTTTAATATAATTAGTATTTTTTCTTAATAATATATTTATAATATCATTATTATTTAATAAGATAGAGGCATATTTATTAGGAAGAGGCGGGAAAACCAATGTGACAAGGCACGAGAAAGTGACAAGTGGCATTAAAAACCTTTATTTATTAGTATAGATACGTTTCTAAGCAGCCGTTTTATCTTTTGGTTATAAAAACCCGTGATGTGCTTATTTATACCGACACTCCCAGTCTACCATTTTATCTTTTGGTTATACGGACCCGTCACATCGCGCGTGATCTAAATCTAGTTAATATAAATTCTGGATCAGTGATTTAGTTACGTGGGTTGTGTGGTTTTGTAAGCTCTAGTTGCATGAGCCTTTGTTGTTGTTCTTTTTCTTGGGCCTTCTGCTTTGAGGCCTGGTGTTAATTTTGTACCACATTTTGGTAGGACGCTTTATCGTTCTGACAAATGGGTTTACCAATCACATGCAAGTAAACCACACATTCTGGTTTCTATGCTCAAAAAACTTGGGTTATTTGTTTTAAACAATTGATAAAGCTATGTTCAAGAAATGTTGGTTCTTTTCTCATCTTGGTTTGTTTATTTATCATTTTTTTTAATGATTTACCTTGTTATTTATGTTACAACAAATTTGCAAATATCATAACCCTTGTTACCTTACCAACGTTGTATTTTATTTAGAAAACATCTGATACAATACATACCGTCTCTTCTCATATCATGACGACGACGATGATACACCCTAAGAGAATTTAGATTTGCCCGCGAGTAGGCGGGCATCATGCTTATCTTGTGTGACAACACTATAGAGTGAATGGCTCTTCTAGACGGGCATCTGTGTGACAATACTACAGAGAAAGAGATGCTTCTCACCCGTCTCATTTTTCTCCCTTTCTTTTAATCGCACTATTGTACACATCATAAAATAGGATATAAAAAATAATCAAATAACCTAACCCATCCGTCACCATAGACTGAGACTCCCACACATCAATCGTATAAAGTAGTAAATGAACTAAATTAATACAAAAGAAATTAGGACAAAAAAGGAGAAATTATTCATAAACTTTAGGTATTCAAAGGGTGATAATACGGCTATTTGTTAAAATTAACACGTAGACCAAAAGTAATAATAACTATAGAAACTAGAGATTAGATTTATAATAGTATTTGTTAGAGATGATATTTGTAACTTTAACAAAAACAGGAGAATAATTTATATAATTTACACAAATAAAAATGGAACATGATAAGAAAAAGAAGGGTAGGGGCCAAAAACCCAATTCTTTTACGTACTTTAGCTAGAGGTAGTGTAGCTCCTAGTTGGAGAGGTGGCCCTCGCCCCTAGTGATAGCTAACTAGTTGGAAATTGCAACTTTCTTCAAAATTCAAATGTCACATTCAAGGAGATGAACTACCAACTATTTATGATCATCGATTATTGAAGCATTCAATACTAATGCTTAAATATAAGCCTTTTTTCATACATGCATATTGCATTCGTGTACTTATACCCCCCACACTATAAGGGTAACATATTTTATTACTCAAAAGAGTATGCTCTAGCTTTCGATGTTTTATTATGAATTTACCTTTATCGCGCAGTTAGAAAAACCATTACATCCTACAAAAGTTTTCGACAAATTATTAACAAAAGAAATTTATCACAAGTTAGCGACAAATTTCCGACAAAACAAAAACAAAAAAGTAACTATACGATTTTCTACAATTTTTTGACAAATTTATTAAATTAGTTAACTTATTTATTTACTATAATCGTCGGAAATTACCGACGAAAGACTTTTGTCGCTAATTCGTCGGGACTTTGTCGAAAAAACATTTCCTACGAGGTTTTTTCCAACAAACATTTTTTTGTTAGAAACTTGTCGCTAACGACCAATTCCGACAAATTTCCCACGAAATTTCACTACTAAAAAAATGAAAATTTTGCGACAACAGTTTTGTGGGAAATTGGTCGTTTGCGACAAGTTTCCGACAAAAAAAGGTTTGATGGAAAAAACCCCGTAAAAATGTTTTTTCCGACAAAGTCCCGACTAATTTTCCGACGAATTACCGACAAAAGCCTTTTGTCGGTAATTTCCGACAATATTCCGACGATTATAGTAAATAAATAAGTTAACTTATTTTATAAAGTTGTCGGAAAATTGTAGGAAATCGTATAGTTACTTTTTTGTTTTTGTTTTGTCGGAAATTTGTCGCTAACTTGTGAGAATTTTTTTTTATCGAAAACTTTTGTAAGAAATATATATGTTTTGTAGTAGTGAACTCTACGACGATAAAGAGATTTCTTGTATTGATGATTATTCTGAGTTTGTAGTTATAATAAGGTTATAGTTATAAGATATGATCTGTGTCTAAATTATATATAGAGCCTGGGTACCCTTAGACTCACTCGTGAGACAACATTTAGATTAACACTACTAGAAAACATATATATTTTCTACAAAAGTTTCCGACAAAAGAAATTTTCCATAATTTAGCGACAAATTTTCGACAAAACAAAAAAGTAACTATACGATTTCCTACAATTTTTTAACAAATTTATTAAATAAGTTAACTTATTTATTTACTATAATCGTCGGAATATTGTCGGAAATTACCGACAAAAGGCTTTTGTCGCTAATTAGTCGGGACTTTGTGTAACACCCTTAATTCAAACACCGGTTATTTAAACATTAAACACAAGCGGAAGCTATTATCCCAAGAATTTTTTATTATTTTTTATTTTTTATTTTTTATTTTTTTTTATCTTCGCGTACCGCGAAGGGACTCAAATTTGCCAGGCCGGATTCTTGGTTCTTCGCGTACCGCGAAGAACATCCTTCCCTTCTTCACGTACCGCGAAAACACCCAGTAAACAGAAAATTAGTTTTTTCTCTAGATTCAACACTTAGCCAAAATTTTAACATTTTTCAATCCTTCAAGACACCAAAAATTTCCCAACACTTAGGTATTGATTTCAAAACATTTATACATCATTTATAAACACCAAAACATAGTTTATGTACCAATTTACACAACATTTTAATAATTTTCCATCTACACCGAAAAACACCAAAAACCACATACGAGAATCCTCCTTTTGCCAATTGGACTTGACTTGGACTATATCGGAGCTTTTCCTACATAACACCACATGTATCACCATTAGTAATGAAGATAAAACATATCAAACAAGTAAAATCCACTTGTTTTCACCCATTTGACCCGTTTTCACCCAATTTGTCATTAAGCTACATATGACTTGCATTTCACCTTACAAGTTTCATTCTTTTTATTTATCATTCATAATTAACACGTTTCCATTTCCATTATGACATATAGGCCATAACCTCATTTCCATTATGATACTTTGATCATAACCTCATATCTCATTTCCATTATGGTACTTAGACTATAACCTCATTTTCATTATGGTATTTAAACCATAACCTCATATCCCATTTTCATTATGATACTTAGACCATAACCTCATTTCCATTATGGTACTTAGACCATAACCTCATTTCTATTATGGTATTTAAACCATAACCTCATATCTACATTTTCATTATGGTACTTAGACCATAACCTCATATACACATATCCATTATAGTAATACAACTATAACTACATTCATTCACATTCATAATACTTAACACATATTGCACACAACATAGCATACAACACCATTTATCATTAATACTAAGTAAGTGCAAAAGCACTTACCTTTCGGGTTAGAAGATCCCGCACCACCTTCTCGATTCACAATTTGATTTCCTAAACATATACACCTAGTTTAGTAATCTAATCATAAATCAAAATCACCTTATGATTGGGTTCACAACCAAATTTCACATTTCCAACCCAAACTGACCCGTTTGGGTTATTCCCATATCCAAATACCATATTTCCATCCAAACTCACCTACTTGAGTTTCATTTCTAATTCCTTGACACTAATTTCTCATTCAATATTTTTCATTAGGTTAATTTGGTGTTCATTCAACTGTCTAACATCATATAAACACTTAACCATTCATTAATTCAACATCCTATCATCATAATCCAAACACCCCCAAATTTCTCCATATAAACCCTAACTTCTCATAATCATAATCAAAGGGTTCTAGGATGTTAATCACCGTTCTTTACCTTTAGTTTAGCTAGATTATCAACAAGCTAACACCAATTAACCATATGCATCATAAATTTTTGAATTTCTACAAAACCCACCTACTAGCTCATCAAATGTGAAATCAATGGAAGATAATCACTTACTTAATGTTAGAAAGGTGATGTGTGAGCCAAAACCTTTACAAATGCACGCTCAAATGCACGATTTTGCTTCAATTCCACTTTCTCCCTTTTCTCTTTTGCTCAAGAACGACCCAACACAAATGTGAAGTCTCAATTTTGACTTCCTCTAGTCAATATGACATATTTTTTCATTTTACATCTTTAGCCCTTTAACTTCCTTTTCACAAATTTCATTCCAAAACTAGTTAAAAAACTAATATAACCCCATTCCTAACTTGAAACCCACTTGTTTCAACTTATTTCTAAAATATTATTTTCACCATAATATTTATTAGAATATTTATTTATTTATAACGAAACCCAGATTTTGGTTCGTTACACTTTGTCGGAAAAAACATTTCCTACAGGGTTTTTTCCAACAAACATTTTTTGTCGAAAACTTGTCGCTAACGACCAATTCCGACAAATTTCCCACAAAACTGTTGTCGCAAAATTTTCATTTTTTTAATAGTGTAATCGATCTTCACAACTTAACAGTAAATTTTACAATTAAGGTATACAAATATAAGAATAACAACCAGAGGACAATCAATGCCTCTTACTCATCACACCTATAAGGCCCTTTTAAACATTCCTTATACTTGTGTTATTTTAATTTCTGGTCCATTTGATAGCTCAACCAATATCATTTGTTTATACCTTTTAAGCATTCCATATACTTGCGTTATTTTTATTTAAATGCTAGTATGCAAATGCCATTTTTTTAATTCTAATGTTTTTCCTAGGTTTTTTTTAAATGCTAGTATGCAAATGCAAAATTTTTTAATTTAAACGCTAGTATGCAAATGCTAGTTTTTCCTTATACTTTGGAATTGAGATAGATAGAGAGAGATTTGTTAGAAATTAATTATGGATGTTAAAAGTTAATATGGTATTATGTGACATCTATAAAATCAAAACTAAGGATAATGAGATGGTGGTGAGTAAAATCAAGTGAGAGGTACACAAAATAAGTCAACTCAACTCAACTAAAATCAAACAACCACAATGTGTTTATTTATTTTAAATTCCAAGAGATAAGGATAACAATTAATTTAAAATCTTGAAAAATTAACAACACATATATTATAGCATAAATAAACTTTATTTTTGTATGTTTGCGATAAAGAAAAAAAAGAGAAAACAAAAATAGATGGAGACAATGGTTATGGTGGTGGGTAGCTCACATGAGCCGAAGCGGCGCTGATTCCGGCGATTCCTTCATGTCGTTCTTGTCTTCTCCTTAACAGTTTTTTAAAGCGAACCAATAACCATAAAGAAACTAATATTCTTCTGAATATTATACCACTCATGCAATATAAATATATTGCAGTAATTGCTAAAGACAAAAGCTTAGAATAATTCAACTTAATTCTTATTATTTCTATCTTTATTTAATTTACCATCCTTTTTAATTTGCATTTTAACTTTATTATATATACATTTCAATTTCTTTTACTAGTTTCAGTTTTTTATTTTTATTTTTTATAATTGATTAAGTTAGAACCAGTTTACAACATTTCACTACTAAAAACAGCATTTCAACTATGGATGTCCGTTGGAGATCAATGGAGGAAAAAACAAAGAAAAATAACTTTTTAAAATACGTCGGTGATGCAACGGCAATCACCATTCATTAACCAAATGAGTAGAGAACAAAGGCGTGAGGAAAAACAATTAATATGATTGATTTATATAGAGTTTGTTTAAAAACTATAAATTATATATAAGTCTTACATTTCTCTATTTATCCTTAGCAAATTCTTCTTATATTTTTCATAAAAGCTAATTATATTTTACGTCTTTTAAGTATTACCTTTCAGTATATATTCTTTAACTAAGGAAATAACATCATATGTCATTTATGTTTAATAAAGCTTGCATGTTTCATCCTGTTAACCAACAGACATTAATTTTTTCTATTAACTCATGTGTAAGATACATGAAGTTATTTTGCTCTTTTAATTTTAGCTAAAGTACACCCCTAGTGAAAGGTATACAAGAATGAAGAGTGAAGGGGGTGGTGACGTGGCACTAAGGTATTCACAAGTCGATCAGAACCGTGTGAAGGTCTTCTCGTACTTGGTTCGTTTACAAACCGAGCGACTAGGTTCAAATTTACAAAATCAAGCGAGATGTTAAGGCTTGAGCTCTGTTCGGATTATAATCGAGCGGCGATTGGTTTTTCTTGGTTTCAAATTAAAAATTAATACAAAAAATCCAAATCGTCATTAATTTGAGAGTTTCCAACTCAAACTCCACAAGGGTTGTGACGGTGCCACGAACCTTTGTTTACCCAAGCCCCATCCCTTCCTCCTTTATGATTATTGCAAAGGCATATTCTTTATAATTTATTTGGATTTATATCTCATTCATAGATTTCATCCAACTTGACGTATAATTGTGCGAGCATAATAGAAAAACTTTAATTGCTATTTACGTTAAGATTTTTCTATATAAAAACTCAAAGTCCCAAACTTTATATATCCCATGGTACACAGTTTTCTATATCCCTAAAGAAAAGTTGTATAATTTTAGTCCTGTTTTTTATATTTGTAAACGTGTAAAAGTTTTATGTTCAAAACTACTATTAAAATTTAGAATACACTTTCAACTACAGATAAAAAAAAATCCACATTTAAAAGAATACTTGTATTTATAAACGTGGATAAACATATAAATTATTTTTAAACAATTCTTGTCTGAAATAAGAAGAATCAAAGATAAAATGTCGTTACGTTTGGATAAGATGACCGTTTCATAAAAAAAATCAAACTTAAATAAAAAACTGTGAGATTTAAATAAACATCTGTGTATATTATTTTAACTATAATACATTCCAGAGTCATTTAACCGCATAACGGTATCTCTTTCTCTTGTACATTGAAAACTTTACGTACGAATGTTCATTAGCATTTGATGAAATAAAGTATGATACGCAAGTCATAATAGATGCTTGATCATTGTGTCATCTAACACTATATATGATATAATAATATAAGTGTGAGAAATCTGAAATAATATTAGTTTGGTGATTTTCTTTTGAGTCATTAACGTAGAATATTTTTATTCTAATATAATAAGTCCTTTCTTTAAGGTGGTGGAATGCGTGTGCATGATACGACAAACGCAGGGAATATATCCCCGAGGCATTTAGAACTAGCTACAATACATAGAAGGTAAGCCATAGAGACACGGTTAATCAGCCGATTACCATCTTCCCTATAAATAATTTTTTATTTATATGCCTCTAAACAATTCTTTATTTATATTTTCGAACTAGCTATATGTAATTATTCTTTCAACTTGTTTTATAATAAACACGATATTTTCGATTTCGATGAAACAAAATTTAGAATTCAATATATTGATACTTGTTGAAAAATATTTCATTACATTCATTTCGATCCACAATTTTAACTCATTTTCTCATCTTTACAAATATTCATACATTTTTTACAAGTAAACTAAAATTTTATTAAACATATATATACGACTATCTTCAGTTTATTCATGTTTTGACTTGTGAGACACTATTATTTTTTTTCATTGACTTGATTATTCGGCAGATGTTATTTTTTTTGATCATATTTGTCTCGAGACTAAACGGTTTTTACATACAAAACTTGTACAAGGCTTGGGCTCAAACTTGTTTAATAAACGAACTCCAATGTGAGGCTCAGGTTCATTTACTTAAGCGAGGCTCTTTTCGAGCTTTTATTGATTACAATCACAACTAAACTCTCGAGCAACTTATCTTGATTGCATCCTTTTATAGATAGTTTTTTTTATCTTGCATGTAATATTCAATTAAGCTATATTTCTTTTAAGAGTTGACAGGCCTTCTCTATCCTCCTCTTCACAAGTAGACCTCCCTTTCTCCTCCCCTTTCATAGACCTTGTTCGGTCACGCCCTTCCATACTAGCTCTTCCCCCATAGGCCCTCCCTTTGGCCGGCCTCTCCAACAAGCTGCTCCACATCATCCCACAGATGCCCATGGACATCCCGTTAGAGAGGTTTGGCTCAACCTTTATAGGAAGCAAAACGAATTCTAAAATCGAAGCACCTTTCATAGAAAAAAACAATTTTTTTGCTTAAAATCTTAATATATGAGAATATAACGATTCACGTTTTTTATATATACAATTTTTAAAAATACACAATCACAAATATTAATGTAGGAGTAATATATTTATTTTTGTATAGTCGAGGCACCCTACGGTTGAATACCGTCTTACCATCTTATAGCTTATTAAAAAATAAGCCATTTACATTTAACTTATCAAATCATCAGAATTTAATGAAGACAAGGAAATTTATTTTAAATAATGTAATATTCGAAAGCAATAAAATATAGGTTACACAGACGTTCTGTGGATTGAATAGAAGAAGAAGCCAGATTTGAGACCATTTCCCGGAGAATCTAGAGCGCATCAGCCGCTGACCATTGCTTTCGTTTAGTATTAAAATAATCATAGTTTGAGTAAATTAAAAAAAACCGTCCTTTTAGTTAATTAATATTACAAATATTATCTTCTATTTAACTATTTACGATATTCTGTTTATACCTTCGCTACTGTTTTCATATTTGGTCTCTCGTGCAAGTAACTAAATATACTAAAATACATCTATATTTATTACTTTCTGCATTTCAAATGTTTTAAAATTTTAAAAGAATAATTATTAAAATGAATTTATAATCTGAAGCTTAAAACTTAAAATACATTCTTTTCTTATATTAATTAAATATAACAAAAACTATGAACATAAAAACCGTCCTTGCTAGTTTTTTAAAGAAATCAAATATTAAATTTAGAAAGTGTATAATTTTTTTAGGGATGGAAAGTATAAAATATATCAAGGGGGGAGCAAATAAGAAGAAAATTACAAGAGAAGAGAACAAAAAGAACAACCTATCACCTAGACAAGGTCATGCCCACAAGTCACGTGAGTCAACCATGTTATACGGTGAGGAAGAATACGGTTAAATTGTTTAATATATCGACGAGCGAGGAGTGGGACAAGTTAGTTGGGTTGGGGTAGGTTTAAGCTTGAATGGCATTTAATTTTTTTTACTTTATGTACGAATAATAGAAGATGGGTATAATTAGACACGGAGAGGGAATATTGGTGTTGGGAAAATCAAATCTGCTTGCCTTTGAATGAGACCTTCACCTACGGAAATGGTAAATACATCATGTATTATATCTACTCTTGAGTTTTACGATGGATATAAGCTGTCACAACACTTATCTCGTAGCAGTAGCGTTGAGTTCATGAGAAAATTTATGTGCATGAGAAACTCGTGAAAACCGACCTAAACGAACTCCGGTTGAACTCATTCTAACGGCGTTAGATTCGGCTCGTCAAACTCGATCTAAAGCCTAAATCTAAAGTCTAAAAGCTAAACCCTAAAAGCTAAATTCTAAAAACTAAACACTAAAAGCTAAACCTCACTCCCCCCCAAACCTAAAACCCCCACCCCACCCCACCCCCAAAAACCTAATCGCCGAGCCGGTTCCAACGCCGTCAAAATGAGTTTATTCGGAGTTAGTTTGGTCGGTTTTCTCGAGTTTTCTAAGGAACAAAGAGTTTTTTAATGATCCTTCCCCCGTAGTAGTATTTGTAAATAAATGATTGTTAATGGTACTAGGCTAAAAGTATCTATATATATAACGGGTTTGAACTTTTATATCACATGAATCAAACTATAAAATCACGCGTTTGGTTTAGGCAAAATGAATCCGACTCAGTCCGGGTGGAATTGGTGAGCACATTTAGCTAAAAGGGTTTGTCTCTGACCACTTTGGCGGGTTTATGTAGCACCCTTAATTGGAAAACCAATTAATAAAACATTTAAACGCACGCGGAAGCTTTTATCCCAGAATTTTTTTTACGTTCTCGCGTACCGCGAGATTCTGGACAACTACCCTCGCGTGGCTAAAAAATTCCTGACCGAGAGCCAGGTCTCTCGCCGGGGGGGGGGGGGGGACCTGAGTAAACATAAAGTTTACTCAGTTTACCCAGTTCTAACACTTAGCCAATTTTCCACCATTTTTCAGTTCAACTTGACACCAAAATTTTCCTACACTTGGGTTTTGGTTTCAAAACATATATACCACATATATAAACACCCAAAACATAGATCATGTGTCAAATTACACTACATTTATGGATTTTCCTTTAAATCCCAACAACACCCAAAATGCATACGAGAACCCTCCACGTCTTGGACTTAACTTTGACCTACATCGGAGCTTTCCCTACATAACAACACAATCATATCACCGTTAGTAATGACGATAAACATATCAAACAAGTATTTACATCTTGTTTCCACCCATTTGACCCGTTTACACCCATTTAGTCAAATAAGGTTTTTAACACTTGCAATTCCACTACAAGCTTCATTCTTTTCATTTTTCATTCATATACCACCACCCATTCACCCATTTGACCCGTACTTGGAGTATTTGACCCCAAGTCCACCCTTTGAAGTATTCTACACTTCTTATTGGGTTTTCAACCTCTTGGTGCGAGTACCACAACTCGTCTTACCCGTACTTGGAGTATTTAATCTCCAAATCCACCTTTTGAAGTATTCCACAATTCAATACACCATTTCACCAAATTATCACATTTTGGTTTGACTATATACAACATAAGTCAATTACACCAAATTCACCATATTCACATGTTAGATTGACTATTTACCACATAAGTTAATTACATAAAATTCACCACATTCACACATTCACATGTTAGATTGACTATTTACCACATAAGTCAATTACACCAAATTCACCACATTCACATATTTGTTTGACTATTTACCACATAAGTTAATTTAATACAATTCCACACATACTACATTCAAGCAATAACCATACACATTCATTTCAACTTATAGTATGCATACATATACCACCCATTTATCAACATTACTAAGTAAGTGCAAAGGCACTTCTTTTGAGTTGGAAGATCACGTGCCTCCTCCTCGGTTCACAATTTGATTACCTAAACGTATACACCTAATTTAGTAATCTAACATTCATCACAATCACATTACAATTGAGTCCACAACCCAATTTTTATTTCCAACCCAAACTGACCCATTTGAGTTATCCCCATAACCAAACACCCTCTTTCAATACAAACTCACCTACTTGAGTTTTCTTTCCAATACATTGACACTAATTTCTCATTCACTAACTTTTATTAGGTCAATTTGGTGTTCGTTCAAGTGTTTAATACCACAATAACACTTAATCAACTCTAATTCAACATTCTAGCATCATGATCCAAACACCCCCAATTTTCACCACATGAACCCTAACTTCTCATAATCAAAATCAAAGGGTTCTAGGATGTTAATCACTACTCTTTACCTTTAGTTTAGCTAGATTATCCACAATCTAACACCAATTTACCACATGCATAAATAATTTTTGGATTTCTACAAAACCCATCAACTAACACATTCATGGTGAAATCAAATGAAAGATTATCACTTACTTGATGTTAGGAAGGTAATGTGTAAGCTAAAACCTTCACAATCTAAGCTTTAAATGCAAGATTTAGGTCAAAACCCGATTTTCTCCTTTTTCTCCTTGCTTTGAACGATCTTGAACTCAAAATGAGTTCAATTTTGACTTCAATAAATCAATATGGCAGATTTTGTCATATTTACACCTTTAGCCCTTCCACTTTCATTTCACTCATTTCACTCCAAAACTAGTTAAAACTAGTATATCCCCATTACTAACTTGAAACTCACTTGTTTCAACTTATTTCTAAAATATTATTTTCACCATAATATTTATTAAAATATTTTATTTATTTGAAAACGAAAACCGGATTTTGGTTCGTTACAGTTTACAGTTTGATCCGTTTTATTATTATTAATTTTTTTTATGATTTTAGTGCCATCAAATAATTTCAATTATTTGGGAATTACTTAAGAACAAATAAAAATACAAATAAACATCGTTACGAGTTAAGAAATGCGAGGTGCATGTTCGTTGGAGACTAATACGATTTCCAACATCGACGAACCACGTGGGTGCAAAAGAGGCATCGCCCCGTTGGCGGGTTCTAGGGGGTAGTGTCCCTTGTAGAGTTTAAGGGTCTAAGGGGCAGCACCCTGACAGTCTCCAATGGGGTAGGTGTAATACCCCAAAATTCAAGAAAAATGAAAGTAGAAGGTCTAGAATAGTGAATTCACCAAACCCCAAGGACTGAAAATGAAAATATGGAAATATGGACGATAGCGACCCTGAAGTAATGAGTGTAGGAATGACACATGGCAGGTGATTAGCGGGTGGCATTTGGCACATATAACCCTATAGCAAAACGTTATCCATAACCTTAACGGTCCGCTACATAGTGCGTAAAGAAAGCGCTGACTATAGGCGTAACGGTTTGCTATCCACCTTTTAGCGGTCCGATACGGACGCCCAATTCAGCCTATACACATTCCACACTCACAACACACACTGTAATCAAGATCCAAACACACATTCCACACTATCAACACACATTGTAATCAAGATTCCAAGCCAGGTGTGTGCCCGCTAGTGTGATTAGGCCGCTCTTTAATACGTAACATATAGTTCGGAGGTAAGGCTTTGCCCACTATTTATAAGTAGGTTTATTACCACTAAGCTAGGGCATGATTATATAAGTAATATTGTGATGGCTTAGGACTTTAAGTCAAGTGTTTGTGCATTTATAGCCAAGTAAAGATACCGCAGAAAGAGAAGGGACACTAATTGTGAGTTCTTTGATGCCAACTTTTGAGATCTTCGAATAACCGATAGGTAGACGTCTTTTGGTTCCTAAGAACAATGTCGTTCCTCATCCTCTAGTGGCTCCAAAGAGCAGAGTAAGCAACGGCTTGGATGGCTTTACTTCGATTGGACTATGCCGCGGCAGCCTTTAGTAAGCCCAAAATATCCCTAACTGAAAAGGCGTATATAGCAGGTGACACCAGTTACTAATAAAAGCCCACAACATAAACGCGTAATAACACGATATGAAAAGATATCCGAAGTCTCAGGCAGTTCAAGGCAAAGGGGACACAAATCTGTTTCGAGGCTGACTTTCCTATGGATTAAAGCTTGCCTGATGGGGATCTGGTCTAGTTTGGCATGTCAAGCAAAAATGTTAATTTTGATCGGTACCCATTTACTCCAATTGAAGATAAAGCTGTTGATCGCATGGAACTCACTGAGAAAACCCCCTGCTCATCGCCTCGATCCACAGCCAAGAGCCATTATTTTCTATCAACGTTGATTTTAGATCAACGTTTTGTTTAATAAGGGCGATTTCCAGTTTCTTTATATTCTTCCAGTTGAAGAAACAAATAAGGATTTCGGCAAGGATAATGAATCTTATTTAGTTGATCATGCATCCTTCCAATGATTAGTTGAAGTAATACACGTACGCTTAATTACCTAGTAATTATTAACCAAAATGTTGTAACACTTCAGTCTTGAATTATTTTCATTTATTTGTAATTTTGCTGACCCTACACACAAGCTAGGTTTAAGGGTTTCATATCATATATTTGTGTGTGTAGATTTTTGTAGGTTCATTATAAAGATATTCATGAAATCAAGAAAACCGACCGACAAAAAATATTCATGTTTTGACAAATTTGAGTTACAACATTTATTTGTTAAACTGTTAGCATATGATATTGATAGATGGCTTCTACGCAAAGCCAAGAAAAAAGAATAGGCGTTGAGGGTAAAAACCACGTTAAACTAACAACCAGATAAATCAAAGTTGTGAAGGTGGGGTGTGCTCTCTGTTTGTGCTTCCTGCAAATCTTAAATGGTGCCGTACACTAACCATCTTTTGCCCCTTCATCATTTCGATTTGAGAACATGGCTTTTCAATTATATGGAAGAAATAAAGAAAGATTTTAGAGAATATTCTATAAATGTCATAAAAAGATATAGTAGGACGCACTTGTTTGCTAGCTAGCATATTGAAAAAAAGCCTCCCAAACATGTAAAAAAGAACTAAATATTTTCATTAACATAAGTTCGAACTCCATCTTATATATTTTTCTAGGTATTAATGCCTATTTTCTGTAGTAGATATTGTACATTATTTTTTTGAACGGCAGATATTGTACATTATGGTTAAGCCTATTACGTACACTCTTTTAGATTAGGATTATGTTACCTTTATATACAGACTTGTATATTGCTAGTAGCTTAGTTAATAAATATTTACCACGTTTTTTGTAAAGAAAAAGGTAACGTATATATTTTGTGTAGTGGATGAGAACAAAACTTAATAAAAAAATATAAGGACGTAGTAAAGTGTAATTTACTCAACCTCAAATTTGCTTGAACAAATTTAAGATATTATCGTTAAACTAAGGAAATAACAAAAATTATCATTTATGTTTAAGTTTTGTAACAGTTTATGTTCTTTGGTATAACGGGGGTTAGATTTTTGGGTTAATGTATGTCATGTACGAGACACATGATGTTAGTTTAGTCACTATAACTTTCATGGACAATTTGTGTACTTAACTTAGGCCATGTTTGGTAGCCTCTTAATGGTCATTAAGAGGCTACCTCTTAATGGTTCAAAGTCTCTTAATGGTTAAGAGGCAACCTTAAGTCTGAATGGTTAAGAGGTAACATTTTAATGGTAAGTTATCACAAGTTACATAGCCTCTTACATCTTCACCATTAAGAGGCTTTGAACTATTAAGAAGTAGCCTTTTAATGCCATTAAGAGTCTACCAAACAGCCCGTTACAGTTTTGGAACCACCATTTTTATAAAAGTTGTCTTCAAAACGAAAAGAAAAGACTACACTGTTTTAATGTGCCTTGCACATGACATAACTTAACCCCAAAATCTAACCCCCGTTAAACCAAATGACGTAAACTGTTACAAAATTTAAACATAAATGATTATTTTTATTATTTCTTTAGTTTAAGAATAATATATGATATTTAGTATATATATAGTTAAAATACGAAAAATATAGTTTACTCTTTGAGGTTTATAGTACTTATTTATCAAGTGTAGTAGTTTTTAAAATTTTTGTATTTTATTATTTCTATTTTTAAAACTTTTATGAAACATTTTTAACATATTTATTCCAACCTTTCAGGGCCGGCTGGAAGGCACTGCGGGCAACACGACCGTAGGGGGCCCAACATTTCGAGGGGCCCAAAAAAAAATGTATATATATATTTAAAATTTTTGAGACTTTAAAAAAAATTATTAGGCCTTTTTAAAAAAGTAATTTTCATTATGGACCTTTTTTTTACGGCTCGTGTAGGGCATTCGAATTCTCGAAAACGACCCTGCAACCTTCCTTCTGCAGACGCATCATTATCTCTCTTGTTTAACTATCACCTTCATTGTGATCTCCCTGTGCCTCTCTGCTCATTTTATGATATTCTCACCTTTTAATTTACTTCCTATATATTTACTAACTTTTTCTTGATATCTACAACCTTTAACTCCCTTCATAAATCTTATAATAATAAAATAAAACCTTTCTTTTCTTGGTCTGGTCATCTCTTACAAAAAGCTATCCTTTCTCCAATTCTTCGTCAAACCTCAAACCTAACCTACTGCAAAGCCTTAGCCTACTACGGATAAAGCCTATACACTCTTTACTACTCATAACCCTCTATTTGTGTGTGTGTGTGTGTGTCTGAAAGACCATGCAAAGATTAATCATAAGCCACTCATGATATAATCACAATCCAATCTGTCTTTTTTCACAATATATCTTTTGTTACATACATATTCATGTTCTTCCCCTCAACAGCTGCTTCAATGACAAGTGGTATCTCACCTACATCTTTGCCTGATCTATCCTTACAGATCAGCCCACCAGCTGCTGATTCCATCAACTGCAGTTCTCCCACCACTGATTCCAACAGCAGCGGCAGCGATTTGAGCCACGAAAACGGTGTAAACGTGTTTAATCATCGCTATTACCGGCTGCCACCGACGGTGGATATGCGAGGTTTTGTTACCCATGGACTCCAGATTGATCATCAGCGGCCTGGGCTCGGCTTGGGGCTCGAGATGGCGGCTTTTGATCATCATCCTCTCCCACATCATCCCATCATACCTTTGCATCTACAAAGAAATAATAGTCTTCTACTTCAACATCAGTATGGAAATCAACATTATCTTCAACCTCAAAACTATGGGCATGAGTTCAAGAGGAGTTCGAGGATGGGTAGCCGTGTTAGAAGGATCGTTAGGGCGCCTCGTATGCGATGGACATCGACTCTACACGCGCACTTTGTTCACGCGGTTCAGCTCCTTGGTGGCCATGAAAGTATATATTTTTTTTTCCTCCTTTTACAAAATTTTCTTTAATGTTGGAACTTTTATAAAAATGTGGTGTTTTTTTTTTTTAAATGTGGCAGGAGCAACCCCTAAATCAGTGCTGGAGTTAATGAATGTGATGGATCTAACACTTGCTCATGTTAAGAGTCATCTACAGGTAAGCATATATCAACATTTATGATCATGAAACTGTTGACTTTCTGGTCAGAAAGAAGACATGCATGTCACTGTAATAATTTATTTGATGTCAAAAATTTGGTATGAAAGAGAAGGCAGTGGGGAGAGGACAAAAGGGAAACTGAAAAGGGGAAAAAATTTCTTGCAATTATTATTATTACTCACATGTTTGTTTGTGGGATATATTCATGCAGATGTATAGAACAGTGAAGAGCACTGACAAAGGAGCAGGTGCAAGATTTGGATTTTTTTTTTCTACAATTAAGGACCCCCATGCATCATATTTTTCTCCTAATTGGTTATGATCTATTAGATTTTGAAATTTTTGATATAGGACCAAAACACATAATCCCAACTCGAATTATTACCGTATGTATGTCTGTCTGTCTGATAAGATATTGATTAGTGTTGTATGTGTTTGCAGCTGGACTTGAGGTTCAAATGGAGGGGGGTATGATGAGTATGTCAACGTTTGATGATAAAATTGATAATACCAACAACTCCAACCTGCATCCTTATAATCATTCTCTTCACACATCATCACCAACTACACTACAAACATCCCAAAGGTTAGTGTGTGTGTGTGTGTGTGAGTGCCACTGATCAGTACATATGTGCAGTTTTACTCAGAAAGTTTTGTTCTTTTCTCTTATACCTTGTTGGTTCATCATCATTACTTATTTGAACTCATATCTGATATGATGCTAAATTGAATTAAAAACAGGCACCTAATAAGTGCACAGCAGAAACACACACATAAATGCATAATGTTTGTTGGTTAATAAATATTGTGTTGATCTAGCAAGCATCTTGTCTATCTTTGTTGACAGAAAATAAAGAATGTGGTAAATATAATATCCGAATTTCAAGTTGTAACTTCTATATTAACATAATCTGAACTCTTAACGTGGGACTAGCCCATTTAGGGGGTGTTTGGGATTTCGTTGAAAAACTGATTATTGACTTATTATCTTTTTCAAAAGCCAATAAGCTGAAAAAAGTGTTTGACAAACACAAAAGCATTTTTTGTTTTAACTTTTCTATAAAGCTAAAAAGTTGTTTTTTAATAAGCTATAAATTCCTGGCTTTTCAAATTCTTTTGGCTTTTGCTATAAAATGTTACTAATATACCCCTAACAATATTTTACGTGAATAAGCTAAGCCAAACACTTTTAAAAAAATAACTTATTGGCTTTTCCCATTACAAAAGTTAATCCAAACACTTTTTTAAAAACCTATTTTCAAAAAGTCATAAGCTAATAAGCACTTTTAGAGTTAAATAAGCAATCCCAAACACCCTCTTAGTAGAGAGTCTTGGCTCTTAGATGAGAGGTCCTGAGTTTAAACTCAGACATGGGGTGAATTATTTGGTGTAATTTAGGAACATGTTAAGGTAGATTTGCCGATAAAAAAATTATCTAAGCATTTTGATTAAAGTTTTATATCTTTTCATTAATAAAGAATTATGACTAAAGATGTTTTCTCCTTGCAATACCCCAGTGACTTCTAAGGAGGTCACCGTTTTGAATCCGGGTAACAACAAAAAAAAGGTATGTGATCAGGTTAAAGGGTTTACCCAGTTTGAGATTCCTCCTGGGTTGAGCTGACCTGAATGTTCTAGGTGTTGATCCGAAAAAATCGAGTTATATTAAAATATCTAGAGGTTGGCTTTCAAAAAATAAAGAATATTATTAGGATATCATTTTGATCCGATGGATGTTGAGTTGCGAATGTTAACGATCTCGAGGAAAAGTAAAAGTCTAGGGAAATGGCACAAATTTTTGAGTCATTAGTAGTGTTATAGGGTGTCACTTGGAGAACATTTATTCATGCAATTAGATTATACTTTTATAAAAGTAGAATTAATATAGCTAATCTATATGCTAGCTAGCAAGGGTATATAATAAGTTAATTTCTCGTTTTGTATGTACCGTACAGTTTTTTAAATGAGTATGTAATGGACAATAGCAAGCCTTTGTTGACTTAATTCTTTGTGGACAGCAATTGATAACGATCAACTATACATGCTTATATGTTTCATTAAATATAACAAATTAGAAACTAGTAATTCCATATTTTATTTCAAGTGTTTTAAGTTTTAACACACTAATTTTCTCATCTTAAAGTGAGATTACACTAGTCTTGGAAAATTAAACAAAAATACATCCACATTTTTTTTAATTTGCATGTTCATTTTACTTTCTGTGTTCTCCTTTCAAATAGACCCCATTCAGTGTTTCACCCCCATTGGTGCTTCTTGTCTAACATATAAACAGTTAACCTCTTCATGGGGTAACGAGTGAATTAAATAATGTATAGAACTCGCTGAGGGCTCGAATCTTACGGTGTTTAGGTTTAACAGGTATAAGTACATCATGTGTCGTTTTAAAAAAAAAATTATGAAGAACCAAATTAGGGCAAGTATCTTTCATTTCACCTAATAATCACATTGTTACAAAAACAATCAGACAAATAATAACAAGGAAAAATACTAAGGATTTGACATTTTTTTTTCTAAAAGATGATGTTACATATTATTGTGGTTGGTGTTTTCTTTCAAATTATACATGTATATGTTGATGTCCTATCATGTCCTCTCATGTAATCTACATGTTTAAGCAGGGGATCGTGGTCGTTGTCGGTGGAGTCATATGATTCAAGCTTCTCGAGCCAAGAATATACGCCAAATTGTTCTACACTTGGAGGAATTGATACAAGGGTATGAATATAAGCACTATTTGCAGCTTGTGATACAAATACATATATGTAAATAAGAAGATTATTGATTATTATTAATGACCCATTTATTGTTTTTATGTAGGTAGATGAACTAATTAAGACATCGTTACACTTGTCTGAAAAGCATAAGATGTTGGAAAATTGTAGTAGGATTAAGTCTCCAGATTCAGACACGTTACTGAATCTCGAGTTCACCCTCGGAAGGACAAGCTAGCAAGTGGACGATTGGATCCTCAAACGGAAATGATCGAATGCGGTTCTATTAATTTGTAATTTGTTCAATAACATATGTATTGTTTATCTAAGCAGCAAATTAAGAAGTGTTTAATGTTGCTTGCTGTGGCTGTTTGTGTTAACCTTTGACAATTTTGTATCATGTAGAGGTGAAACTGGAGCGATGAAAGTAGGTAATCTTTAGAATAATAATATCTTAAGTTTCAAGGTCTTAATTAATATTGTTCCCATGAGTGATTGATTTATCCAAAATTTATATTTTGCAATCTATTTTATAACCAACAAACCATCATTTATGTAAAGATCAGAAACCATACATAAGTAATTAAACGATATATGTTTCTTTTTGCACCCGTCATCTATGTGGCTATATCAAACCCTTTAATATAACATTAAATTATATATATATATATATTCTTCATCCATTCATTTGTGCAGTACTTTTTTTTTCATCTATTTTGTATTTTATTGAGTTGATAGATAGTCTGTTGTTTGGCTCTAGTTACATTACATGCTTTAACGTCTAAGTTTAAAAAGTTGCATGTATGAGTTACATGTTTTTCATTTTGTAACAAGTTTGAGTTGTAACACTACATTCTGTCAAATTTTATGTTAAATTTGTATAAAATGACATAATTTCCTTAATATTAAGAAAACAAAAATAAAAAAAATTATAATAGCCCAACCCCTTCTTCCTTCCCACGACCGCACGCCCCACCCCTTTATTTCCTTCACACAATAGAGGTTGCAATAACTACTGCACCACTCTTACAACCCAACCAAGGGACTCCTGTGACGCCCAACGAACTCCGACAACATCATCATTGTTCATTCCACATGTCACCATTTTTCCTCCTTCAGCATCGGGGAACAAAAACGACCAAAATCATTGGAACAAGACCATGTATTTAAAACCTAGAACAAAAATCAAAGTCGAAACCATGGAGTTCAAGACTGAAATTGCTGGAACAAAATCGATTGATGAGTTAAGACTTAAAATCGTTTAAAAAAAATAAGGAACAAAACTGAAACATAAAATCGTTGGTGTGAAGTTAAAACAAGGAAACAAAATCGAAACCGAAACCCTTGAGTCAAAAATGGAAGAAATCAGACCATGAACCAAAATCGAAGTCGAAATGCATGAAAGAAACAAACCCAGAACAACAATACCATTAATAAAAACATATGACGGTCTGGTGATCACCATATACGTTGCAAATCACTTCATTTGAAGAATACTGATTGACGGAGGAAGCTCGGTGAACATAATCCAGCATGATGTCTTGAAAAGAATGGGGATCCCGGATTCCGAGATTATCTCTAAATCTGCAGTGCTAGTGGGATTCAGCGGAGAAGTAAAAAACACAGTCGGAGAGATAAAGCTTCCGATATATATCGAATGGGTAAACACTATACAAAAATTTTGCATAATTGATTCATTATCTTGTTACAGTGTTATACTAGGGAGACCCTTGATACATGATATGAAAGCAGTACCCTCGACATATCATCAATGTGTCAAGATGCCAACTCCTTGGGGAATAGTAAAGATCAACAGCGATCAGCAAGATGCAAAAGATTTTTATACTTCTTCAATGAAAGCGTCATCAAAAACTAGACAAGCATAGCAATTAAAGAAACAGGCTAGAAATGTCCTAGAAGCCAAGGAGCAGGATGTCAAGGAATTATCCCCAAGTCCAGAGGATCCTGACGTCAAAGTGCTTATTGGAACCAGTATCCCCGAGGATATTGAGCAAAGCCTCACAAGATTACTAAAGAGAAGAATTTCAACTTTTGCTTGGAAGCATGAAGACATGACAGGTATTTCTAAAGATGTTATTACACATAAATTAGGACTTGATAACAGTTTCAGGCCTATACACCAAAAAAGAAGGAAATTCGCTCCGGAAAGAAATACAGTCATTCAAGAGGAAGTTGAAAGGCTGTTAAAAGCAGGAATGATTAGGGAAGTAAAATTCCCAAGATGGCTAGTGATCGCGGTGTCAAGGTCAATCAAAAACTATATTAAAACTACTCCTTAGTTACCTTAGACTGTAAACATGGAAGTAGGGTTGTCGAATCCACAGGGAATCAGTGGAAAGATTAATTGCTCAGTTTAGTAAATTATGTTGATTAAAATTCAAATTAAATAAAGAATGTAACCTCCTCTAAACTTCAGGTTCTAGGTTTCACATAAAATTCAGTTATTAAATTTAGACACCACATAGACATAGTGTTGGAAAATCAGTTGAAATAGTAATTAGAGACAGGTTGTTGTCAGCAAATCCATACAATCAGTTTTGTCATAAACCAGTATAATCCAATCACCCAATTTACTAGTGTCAAGTTAACCCCCTTTAGTCACTCAACCCGCTTCTAGGTTTTGTCATTAACCGAACGCGATTGTAAAGAAAGAACTCAAAACACAAAAATAATTTGTTTCAATCAACCAATACATCAATTTGTTATGTTATTGTTAGAAACTAAACAGATCTAAAAATATAAACAACTGAATTAAATATAAAACCTATACGAACCGTCCGACTAGAGGAAGCCACAAGTGATTTAGCCAATCATAATTCTTCTTATTTCGTCAGCCAAAATTAGTAAAGAGGATGTTGACATCATGAAACGTGCCCTGCAAAAACTCTGTCGTGTGCTTTTTCTCTCGTCGCCTACAGCCGTCAAAGAAGACCCCCCTCCCTAATTGCGTGACCTGCTCTTTTAAATCCTCACGTGGGCCCCATGGCCCAACGAGTTTAAATCACAACAGCCCACTAAACAATAGTGCAAGTCCAACTCTCATTTCCTTGTCCAATAGTAGCCCACAATAGCATCTGCACAAATTTGCCCATTCGAAATTAAATACAAAATTAATCCATAACTTGAACATTTGAAATCAATTAATATTTGTTTAAAAATTGTTTAATTCTTTTCTTATTTAGTTAATATGAATTTTATTATTTTTAACTCATTGTATATAAAAAAAATTCTAAAATATAAAAACAAATCAAAGTAAATTATTTATTACATAATTTGGGTTAACAATACATGATTATATACAATTAGCACGGGTTTATCAACCACTCATCACATCCCCACACTTACTCTTTTGCGTCCCAAAAAAGAATTATGCAGTGGAATCATAATTGGAACCTGCTCTCATAATCTCATACAATTAAAACATAATCACGCATTGACTGTAACAATTGGTATTTCTATCCGACTAAACCCAACCACCGATCTATTGAGCCCCCGATTCTGTGATTTACTATCCTTTTTATTACCAAGCAACAATTTGTCTATGGGTCTCACATTCAGAAAGCTACAACTTAGTCTAATCCCATCTCAAAGTCATGTTTAGTCACGGTTTAAACCTTATAGATGTCCCACCACTATAAACTCTAATTTACAAGTTTTTGAAAATTATGGAATTATGGATCGATGGAAGCATGTTTTTGAGCTTTTATTATTATTTTATGAATGAACCTAACCCAGTGGTGTTTCAATCACGCTGGAACACGATATATGACACGTAGGCTGCAGTTATTAAGCAATGAAGTACATAAGCTTCGGAGTATGGGTGTATCCTTCAAGTCACCATCCCGAAGGGAAACACGTACTCCTAACTTAGTCATCCAATATTGATCACTTAAGTCCCGCCCATGGGTGTATCCTTCAAGTCACCATCCCGAAGGGAAACACGTAGGCTGAACTCAAGCTCTCAATTTTTTTAATTAAGCTCATGAAAGATGGATTATGGATTGCGGGCGCCACCAATTTTTGGATTTATTTTCATAAAAAGAAAGTGGTGTGCAAGTAATTTTAAAAACTTATAAATTTTTGCTTATAGTGGTACCTATCACCCTATGTTGACAGTTTCAACATTGTCGAAACCCCTAAGATGAGAACCCACAAGAAATCCTGAATTAATTGTTAATTACACCTAGATACAATATCAGGATATTTAAGCTTTTTAGTTCGGTTGGGCCTACCAAAACATTACAAATCAAACGCGTTTTCTATTTATTATTCAATTTAATCACACACAAGCATAGTTCCATTTGTACCTATCATTCTCTAATTAACTGCATAGATTCTAATCCAAGGACATTTTTGAATTTTTTTTTTTTAATTTTTATGAATTTTCAAAATATTTAACTATACAGACTCAATAACAACTTAGACGAAAGTCTCCCTCCCCACACTTAAACACTACATTGCCCTCAATGTAGGAAGAGAAACAAAAACTAAAAGACATACACAAAGATTAAAGAACTTAGCTGGATATGCGATCGTATAGCATTTCATTCGTTATCATGCTCCACATATGCAAACGGGCAGCTTTTACAAGAATCAAGCTAGAATCGGAAATCACCACCCGATTGGAGATTGAGTACGGGTGGATCAATCAAAACCTGCAAATATAAGCTCAAGCAAAACCCACAAGCGTCATATCGACTCAATATATAACAACAACAACAAAAACTGACTCGATTAAAACTGAACATACTCAATTGCACCAAACTGACTTGAAAACCCATGAAACTTCCCCACACTTGGCCAGCTCGCACACAAAAACACAAAAAATAAATAAATCAAACAAAGTCCTAACTCACTTTCGTAGGAATCACGAATGCATTTAGCGTATGCATCAAGCCTTTTAAACCCCTCGGTAGCCCGAGTGGACGAGTTGAGTCTCGTGAGGGTTTCTATTGAACACACCCGCAAAGTTCATTTAACTAGACATGAATGTAAAACATACCTTAGGCTACCTCCTAAGAGTGCTAAGTTTAACGTCCTCAGCCAGACGCAGTGTACCTTACTTAGGTCATGGTGGTCGGGTGGGATGCTTGCAGTCCTCCTTCCCCGCACTCAAGTTCCTCTCATCATCAAATTTTCTCCAAGCCTTCATAAACAAAGAAAAGAGTTCTTGATCTACATCATGAACTCGCGGTTTCTTCCCTTTCCGCCTTCTCTTTCTGACCCGTTTAGTTCTTCCACTGTCTGGCGTTTCACCATCCTTCTGCTCAGCTAACCTGTCATTCACAAAACAAGCATTCTCGACTATGTGATTCACCTTTTCAGGTGATCCACACTTGTTAGCTTTCGGGTTTGGCAAGTTTGGAAATATTTTAAGACTCATTTTCTGAGCCCCAAACTCATCCTTATCATTCCCTCAGCACAGTTTATATTTGTCTGAGCAGTGGCCAAGAACGGTCTACCCAAAATGATAGTTGGTTCTGTGTTCTTCAAACAATCCAACACCAGGAAATCCACTGGGTAATAAAACTCTCCTACTTTCACAATCACATCCTTTACAATCCCCCGAGAATGTGCGGGAGTCTGATCAGCCAACACCACGGTGGTGTTAACTCTCTGTAATGGACCAAATTCATGCTGATCATACAGACTCCCTGGAATTATGCTCACAGATGCTCCAAGATCTAGTAATGCTCTATTCAATGTAATTTCACCTATTTGAATTGAAATAATAGGTGCCCCTGGATCTTGGAGTTTCGGGGGAAGGGTACCCGTAAACACGGCATTCACACTGACACTCAATTTTACTTGCTCGGGACATTTGTGCCGTCGTTTTCGGGTACTCAAACCTTTTAGACATTCAACATTATCAGGATCTTGTTTAAGCGTATTTAAAAATAACGAGTTAATTTTACGCTTCTCAAACTTTTCCCATCGTTCATCCTGTGTTGGATCTTTTTCTTTTAAAAACGGTTTGATTAGAGCATCTTGAAACGGGATTTTTACAGGTTTATTCACATTTTCAGTTTTCAAGTTATTCTGTGAAATAAAATCCTGATTAGGGTCGGACTCAGATTCACTATGCTCCACCACTCTTTCTACAACCGGTGGTGGAGTTTGTTCACGAGCAGGATATTCAAATGAAGAATGGAAACTTACATCATTGAGGTGTGCACTGGTTGTGGTTTCAGAACAGGAGGACTGATGTGAACAGCGAGGCTTACCTACTTCCTTGATGAGTGACCCGACATCCCAGTTAGGTTGGCAACTAGATCTACCAAAGCTTGATGAGCTTTGTTGTGACAATCCGGACCTTTCCAGTTAACTCCGTTAACAAAATCCAGTTAAAGTTAACTAAAATTAACTTTACTCAAACTCAAGGGACTATTTCTGTCAATATTTCAAACTTAAACTCGAGGGATTAGTTATGTAATAACCCTAGTCTTCTATATTGACTTTTAGAAAGTCAAAATCCAAATCCTTTGACTTTATTAGTCAAACTAACCAAACCCTTGACCTAGTTAACCAAAGCTAAACCCTAGGGACCATTTCTGTCAAGTTTCAAACTTCAATGCATGAAAACAGAAGGACTAATCCTGTAATTAACCCAATTTTGATTTTGTTGACTTTTGAAAGTCAACCCGTGATGTTCTTGATTGACATTGAATTCCAACATTCGAATTCTATTCAATTCGCGACGGTTATGCATTGAAATAATAATCACGACCCTATACGAATCGTGTTAATGTGTTTTAACACCCATCATGGTTGTAATTAAACCATATCAATCCCATTTAACCGAAACCATTGAAACCTTAGCAAAATTGGATCAATTCGATCATTATACTCGTAATCAAACACCTGCACACCTTGCACGAACTCCACTGAACCTGTAACACCATTCAACTTCATCGGAGAAGCAACGGAAGTCGTCGGAGATCAAATGGGTCACAGTCGGCGTTGTTTCAGTCGAACACCACCAAATCAACACCCATTCTGGTAATTTCTTGTATCCATAGTTTCGTTTTAATCTTCTGATCATTAGCCCTATGCTAATTCGACGCTATAACATTAACCCGATCGAGATCGAATTCTAGGGTTCTTATCATTTTCGGATTAATCGAACCCTATCCTAAAACGTGTTTAAATCCAATTAACTTATATCTTTAGACTCGTAATCATCTTTGTAATGAAAGCACTATATCAATTTAATCTTAAAACATCAAATTGGTCAAGATCTCGATTTTAGGGTTCATAACATTCGGGTTTAATAGAAATCTACCCTGGACTCGATCTAAATCCAATTAATTGATATGGATAGCTTCGCAATGACCTACTCTTTAAAAGCCCTATAATTCCAACCAGATTTAATATCAAATTCGACAGATTCGATCATGTGTTCATAACCTAGGGTTTCAAATGAACGAACAGGATATTAGCTAACCTAAACCTAACGATTTTGCAATTAATTGAACCCACAGGCTCGAAATCGTTCGATAAACAAAACACATATGATTTTATGATCAATTGTTGTCGAATTGGTTGGTTTTGGGACTGGTTTGGCTCGGTTACGATGGGGGAGAAGAACACGCTAGAGCTGTATGTTAAAACGATTTAATCCGGGTATCTAACGCAATACCCTAGCGGGCGGGACTGGTTAGAGGCTTGTGTGTGTGTGGGAGAGACCCGGGTTCGAGGCCGGGCTCCCACAATTAATTTTTGAGCGACTTTTTATTATATTAAATTAATAAAAATCAAACCCTATATCATTATAAAATTATATAAACGTGTTTTAGCCCGGAAAACAACTCGTGATCTCGGGTTTAAATTTTGTAACCAATTGTATTTCCACTTTTAAAAAAAATATCGTATTCGTATTATTTTCAAACCGTAATCTCGTATAAAATAATTTAATAATATTATTTTCAACCCGTATTCAATGTTAATAAAATAATATATAAATTATATTATTTTCAACTCATTCAATTTACTTGTGTGACATTTGTTTTAAAAACTATAAATAATATATACGATATTATACTATTTACCTACGTTATTTACCCCGATTAAAAATAATATATTTATTATTTTTCCACTCCAAGGATTATTTAGTAAATCCTTCGTACTTAAAAATAATATATAAATTATATTATTTTTCTAACCTTTGTAAACGACTCAAACGCATTAAAATAATTATTTAATTATTATCCGTTATCAACATTCGACGCGTAACGCGAATTTCCTAAAATCATTACAATAAGATATATACATATTTATATATATATATATATATATATATATATAAAACTCCGTCGACACGTTCGTTTATTCTTAAACCCTTAGAATGCGTTAGGGCATCCTAGTCTTCCGTGTCGTCGTCACAATTTCAAACTTGTCCCTAACTTATGTGTTTATAATTCTAGGGCATACGTAAGCCGTGCAGGATAACACTTGAGATTTCAAATCTCATACTTGTGTGATACTACCTACTACGCAACGCAGGTGAGTTTCACGGCCCCTTTTTACCTGTTTTACTATTGGGGGAGAAACATGCTTACACACAAACGTATTTTACTTGTTTTCCTGTTGAGGAAGAAACAAACATGAACACCAACTATCATACTTTTACTTGTTTTCCCCGTGGGGGAGAAACAGGTACGCACGCAAATATTATTTCTCCCACCGGGAGAGAAAACATGACGCAACTATTTGATTATGGTACTTTATATGATATCACTGTTGAGACTAAGCGTAACACACTATCACAGAAAGTCCTCATCTTATATCGGACTGTTAATATGGATCTTAGCAAGGTAATGTTTAATAGTACTACTGGGTTTGACAAATCCCACCCGCGTTAGTCGCGCTAACTCGATTAGATATCGAACGGGTGAAATGTTAGCCTACTCACATGTGCCAGAGTTGATAGACCTGGCAGGAGGCATACAAACACAGTCAGCTTCGGTTGCGAGCGCTTTAGTAAAACATGAACATAGGTTAGCTACCTATAGATACGCATATTGAAAGTACATAATCTGGCAAACACACTCTTATTGTAAACTTGAAACCTGTGAACTCACCAACCTTGTGTTGACATTTTTTCTTACATGTTTCTCAGGTCGCTAAGGCACAGGTTGCACACTTAGGACATGCATGGAGTCCTACTGTCATATCATCCATTTCAAACATTTGAAACAGTTTACTTATTTACATTGATTGACGCCTATTGCATGTAATTACTTTTGATTTCATATTAACGTTTACGCTTCCGCATTAACTCTGAACTTTTATGTTATGACATTTTAAGTCCCATATAGTGTCGTTTGATGTAACTAATGACTGAGATCCTGGTGTGTCACCTTCCAAACGGTAAAATTCCGTTAGTGGAATTTGGGGGTGTGACATTTGTCCTGGCTCTCCTGTTGCTGCACCACTGCTTGTATCATCTTGGCCATCTTCTTCATGTTTGACTGGATGGCATCCAGTTCAGAATGATAGTTGTCTTGATCAGGTGGCCTGCTTGGGTGGTAGTCTTGGTTGTAATCGTCCTGATAGTTTGGGTACTCAGGACCACCACCATATTGATTGTATCTTGGGCAATCTTGTGCCCGGTGGCCAGTGATACCACAGTTGTTGCATGGTTCATAGTAGTCTTGGTCACCATAATAATTACTGTCCATGTCAACCTGCACACGTAGCACAACCGAGTAGCTCTGAACAAAGAAATAAACAAAATAAATAAAAAATAAAAACAGAAGTAAAGAAAATCTTTTTGGGTGTTTGATAAGAATTAAAATCAACTAAAGACAATAAACTAAAGCAATAGAACTAAGCGCACCGATTCCCCGGCAACGGCGCCATTTTGATCGCGGTGTCAAGGTCAATCAAAAACTATATTAAAACTACTCCTTAGTTACCTTAGACTGTAAACAGGGAAGTAGGGTTGTCGAATCCACAGGGAATCAGTGGAAAGATTAATTGCTCAGTTTAGTAAATTATGTTGATTAAAATTCAAATTAAATAAAGAATGTAACCTCCTCCAAACTTCAGGTTCTAGGTTTCACATAAAATTCAGTTATTAAATTTAGACACCATATAGACATAGTGTTGGAAAATCAGTTGAAATAGTAATTAGATACAGGTTGTTGTCAGCAAACCCATACAATCAGTTTTGTCATAAACCAGTATAATCCAATCACCCAATTTACTAGTGTCAAGTTAACCCCCTTTAGTCACTCAACCCGCTTCTAGGTTTTGTCATTAACTGAACGCGATTGTAAAGAAAGAACTCAAAACACAAAAATAAATTGTTTCAATCAATCAATACATCAATTTGTTATGTTATTGTCAGAAACTAAACAGATCTAAAAATATAAACAACTGAATTAAATATAAAACATATACGAACCGTCCGACTAGAGGAAGCCACAAGTGATTTAGCCAATCATAATTCTTCTTATTTCGTCAGCCAAAATTAGTAAAGAGGATGTTGACATCGTGAAACGTGCCCTGCAAAAACTATGTCGTGTGCTTTTTCTCTCGTCGCCTACAGCCGTCAAAGAAAACCCCCCTCCCTAATTACGTGACCTGCTCTTTTAAATCCTCACGTGGGCCCCATGGCCCAACGAGTTTAAATCACAACAACCCACTAAACTTTAGTGCAAGTCCAACTCTCATTTCCTTGTCCAATAGTAGCCCACAATAGCATCTGCACAAATTTGCCCATTCGAAATTAAATACAAAATTAATCCATAACTTGAACATTTGAAATCAATTAATATTTGTTTAAAAATTGTTTAATTCTTTTCTTATTTAGTTAATAAGAATTTTTATATAAAAAAATTCTAAAATATAAAAACAAATCAAAGTAAATTATTTATTACATAATTAGGGTTAACAATACATGATTATATACAATTAGCACGAGTTTATCAACCACTCATCAGCTAGCCAATGTAGTAGTGGTCCAGAAGAAGAATGGGAAATGGAGAGTCTGTGTAGACTTCACAAACTTAAATAAAGCATGTCCAAAAGATCCATTCCCTCTATCACATATCGACTCAATGGTGGATGCTACAGCAGGCCATGAAATGTTAACTTTTATGGATGCCTCATCAGGATTTCAGCAAATCCAGATGAAACCCTCTGATCAAAAGGATACTGCCTTCATGACTCCGACAGGTATCTATTGTTATATTTCCATGCCTTTTGGTATAAAAAATGCAGGTGCTACATACCAGAGGCTAGTAAACATGATGTTCAAAGTAAAACTTGGGGACACCATGGAAGTCTATATTGATGACATGGTGGTGAAGTCAAAAAAAGCTGAAGATCATCCCAGGGATCTTGAAGAAGCATTGGACATCCTAGATCATTATAACATGAAGCTCAACCCTTCCAAATGCCACTTTGGAGTGGGGGCAGGAGAATTTATAGGATACACGATGACTAAAAGAGGGATAGAAGCCAGCCCTGAGCAGATCAAGGCGATAATCAACCTAAAATCACCAGCCAATACCAAAGATGTCCAAAGGCTGACCGGTAGAGTAGCAGCACTCAATAGATTTATCTCAAGATCCTCAGAGAGATGTAAAGAATTTTATGATATCTAAAGAAAAACAAAAGATTCGAATGGGAAGAAAAGCATGAGCAAGCACTCCAAGCACTAAAGGAGTATTTACTAATGAAACCTGAAGATGGCGAACCATTATCATTGTACTTAGTAGTATCTGGACATTCTGTAAGTGCTATCTTAGTTAAAGATCATGAAGGTCAGCAACATCCGGTATACTATGTAAGTAAAAGTCTACTTCCAGCGAAAACCAGGTATTCTCATTTAGAAAAATTAATACTAGCTTTAATAATGACATCTACTAAACTTAGACATTATTTTGAGACTCATGCTATACATGTTAAAACTAATTATCCAATTAAGTGTGTTTTGAGAAAGGTAGAAATGTCTGGAAGAATGGCTAAATGGTCAGTCAAACTCAGCGCATATGATCTCAAGTATGAGCCCAGGACAACAATAAAATCTCAAGCACTCGTAGACTTTGTGGTTGATTTCAGCAGTGATATCCAACAAGAAGCAGATCTCGAAGTTCAACAACTAGAGGAATCCAAGGATAAATGGATTCTATTCACAGATGGTGCATCTAATATAAGAGGTACATGTCTTGGAATCATACTAAAATCGCCACAAGGGGACATACTACCCCAGTCAATAAGCTGTGAGTTCCAAGCAACCAACAACGAGGCAGAGTACGAGGCGCTGATAACAGGATTACAACTTGCTTGTGATATGAAGATCAGGTATCTCCAGGTATACGTGGATTCACTATTGATTACTAACCATTTCAATGGCTCCTATGCAGCAAAGGGTGAAAGATTAATCAAGTCCCTCGAGATAGTCAAACAATTATCTGTGAAATTCAAAATTTTTAGTATAATACAGGTACCAAGGGAAGACAATGTTGAAGCTGATGCCTTAGCAAATCTTGCCTCAGCACTCAAGATCCTAGAAGGAACCACAATACCGATTATACATATCCTAAGTCCAGCAATTGAAAAGAAAAACGAAGTATCCAATACGGAAGCTGAAGAAGCAGATACTCGGGATCCGGAGCCAAGCCAAAGATCCTGGATCCCATCTATTATAAAATATTTACAGGATGGAGAATTCCCGAAGGATGAAAAGAACCACAAGGCTTTTCGTATGAGAATATCTCGTTTTATAATATTAGATGGTGTTTTGTACAGAAAATCTATTGCAGGTCCTTATTTGAAATGTTTAGAAGATCCTAAAGCACTTGAAGTCCTCAGAGATATACACGAATGCGACTTTGGAAATTACACCGGGGGCAGAGCACTCTTCTCAAAGTTCCAAAGAACTGGATACTATTGGCCAACCATGAGGAAAGATGCCATGGAGTATTCCCAAAAGTGTGATGCATGCAAGAAACATAGCAACATCATTCACCAGCCAGCAGAGCCATTGTACCTAGTTATTTCTTCCTTGCCATTTATGAAGTGGGGAATGGATATAGTTGGCAAGCTCCAAAGGCACCAGGAGGAAAAGTGTTTATATTAGTAATGATAGACTACTTCTCCAAATGGAACAAAGCCGAAGCATTCGTTCAAGTCAGAGAAAAGGAAGTTATATCCTTCATCAAGCGCAACATCCTGACGAGATTCGGCATCCCAACAGAAATAACATGTGATAACGGATCTCAATTCATTGGCCAAAGAACAACCAACTTCTGTGCTATTTGGGGAATTAAGATGATAACTTCTACCCCTGTGCATCCTCAAGCCAATGGACAAGCAGAATCCAGCCACAAGATCATCATCAATAACCTCAAGAAAAGATTGGGAGCAAAGAAATGGAAATGGGCCGAAGAACTGTCATTTGCACTATGGGCAGATAGAACAACTTCAAAAAATACGACAGGACAAACCCCATTCTCTTTGGTGTTTGGCACTGAAGCTATGATCCCCACAGAAATGCTCATCCCTACAGCCAGAACCAGTCTTCAAACTTAGAAAAACAATAATGAAGCTCTCTCGAATGATCTCAATACTATTGACGAAATCAGAGATCTTGCCAAGGTCCGTATAGCAGCTTATCAGCAAAGGATAGCAAGATCATACAACAAACGCATACGGATCCGAAGGTTTCAAGTGGGTTATCCCGTATTGAGAAAGGCATTTCAGAATACTACCAATCCTAGTGACGGTAAGCTTGCACCAAAATGGGAAGGCCCATATTTGATCGATTCAGAGGCAGGTAAAGGTGCTTATTGGTTAGCAACTTTGGAAGGAGATCTACTGCCAAGATCCTGGAACACTATTCATCTAAAGACCTACTTCATGTAAGTTAGAATTTATATTCTAACTTAGAACGGTACATATTCTTTCCATTTCAATTAATTTATTTAACATATTGACTTGAGCATCGAAGGGGTTCAGGGATCTCGACACAAGACAGAGACTGGCCATCTCTCCCACGTTAAGGTATCCTGCATACATTCTAAGGTTTAAAGGTTTTCACCTTTCTTCAAATTGAGTTTAAACACTCCGCCAGTTGCGCACGATGTTCGAGTATAGTTCAAGGTGGTGCGACCAGACCATGTAATTTCATCGCTGTTGGCTATAGCTTGTCCTCTGCGATAGTAACAGACGTGTTACTCCTAAGGCTTTTGCATTTTAATGCTAACTCAAGTCTGGCCTAGCCCACGTTATTCTAGCTTGACCCACGTTATTCTGGCTTCGCCCACGTTATTCTGGCTTGGCCCACGTTATTCTGGCTTGGTCCACGTTATTCTGGCTTGGCCCACATTATTCTGGCTCGGCCCACATTACTTTGAATTAATAAATTTTATTCGTTTACTCAGCAAATGCTTAACATTGGTGTACTAACTCAAGAGTCGCGATCGAATCAAAGACTTATGCCAATTCTAAAATTCAACTACTAATCACATAATATGATTGGAAAATGTACACAAGGGACAACTCAAGGTTACAACATTTATTATGACATTCATCAGAATTCTGGTATGTACATCTATCTAGTTCAATTTTTAAACTTAAGATTACTTTTGGACCCATCCACCCAAGACTTAAGTCAAAAGTTAAAGACAACCACATCAGAAATCACAAATATAAGTGTAGAAAACCAAAATACTAAGTCAAAAGTTAAGAATTCTGGTAGTCAAAAGTTACTAACATTATAAGTGTAGAAAACCAAAATACGCCTCAGGCTTCATCCAAAAATAGGACCCATCCACCCAAGACTTAAGTCAAGAAAATTGTCTATCCCATTCACGGATCCCATCAACAAGAAAAGTAAAATTGTTCAGAATCAGCAAGTTAAAGACAACCACATCAGAAATCAAAAATATCAGGGCTTGGGCCTAAGCATCAATACCTTCATCACCCCGATCCACCTGCTTCCCTACACCCTCATCATCATGCTCCTCAGCCACCATTGCAGACCCTTGAACCTGCTCCTCAGCCACCACTTTCTCAGCATCCGTCTTCGAAATCAGCTCTCCTCCCAACTCAATCACCAGCCTCTTCCACTCCTCAACATCCCAAGTGCTCCTGTCAAATTCCTTGTCCCCGGCTTCTTTGACCATCTTGATTCTGGACTGGAAGATGGAAATGGTAGCAGAAGTTTGAGCTTGATCATTGGACTCGTCAATATTGCGAGCGTGCTGAAGAAGCATCTCTTGCATTTCAGCTTTAACCTGAGCGAGCTCCTTGGAGATGTCTGAAAGCTTCTTGTCTTTGGCAGCCCCACTCTTCTGCAATCCTGGGTCTTGAGTTTGCTTGCATCAGATTCTTTCAGGAGTTGGTTATGGAATGCAACCATCTTGTTCAAAGCCTGTTTTACTTAACAAATTAGTTCACTTATATGGCTAACCCTATTAATTAGAATAGTAAATTTTTCTCACCAGATGACTAAGATTATGCAGGATCCTATGAGCATCGACAAAGTCTGAGCAATCCTGAATGAACGATTCGGCAGGATCCAAGATCTTCCTCTTCTTGTTGGAGGATGGCTTAGCCGAGGAGGCTTCATGCTTAGGAGCATTCGGTTTGACTACAGGAGCGGTAGCTTGTTGAGGTTCCTTCTTAACAGCCTTACCCTTAGCAGCCATACTGTCAATGTCATCAAGGGCAAATTTGGAGCCTGATTTACGAAGGCCTATTTCAAAAGAGGTAGGTTAGTTCATTCTCATTATGTATAACTAACAAAATGGAATGTTGCTATTTTTCTTACCAGACATAGTCGATTCGGAGAAAGAAGCATCTGATTCAACTTCTAGCAATGGATCCTTGAATCGAAAGGTCCGCTCGATGGGTTCAAAACCTAAGAAAAAGGTAACCTTCTTAGTTGTATCCGGAGTGGGAGGGGCAAGAATATCAAACATCGGCGCTAAAACAAAAAATTAACAGTCAGTATCCCAAATATCAAATTTATAGAAGAAAATCCTACCCGGCAGTATCCTACCCTTTACAGTCCACTTGATCGGCAGTTTATCCCCATCGGGGATAGAATCCCTTCTCACGAAGAAGAAATTGTTTTTCCAGTTAGAATCGTTTTGGGTGGTTTTCACGATCAAGTGGGTCATGTCGGGTTTTATTTGGAAAAGGAACTGAGAAGAACCATGACCCCTGAGATTGTAAACATGGGTAATCTCTGAATCAGAAAACTCAACAGCGTGGTGTTTGACCAAAAACTCAAAAGTATACAGGGTTCTCCAAACCATGGGCATGGTTTGAGCAAAGCTAAGACCGCTCTTTCTAAAAAAGTCAGTAGTGAGAGGAGGAAAGGGATAAGTGAACCCTAGAGAAAAAGGGAAGAATGGAAAGCAAACCCAACTTTCAGAAGTGAAATCGGCCCTAGTTTTGGGATCAAAGGGCCGGGATACGGTATTTTCAGGGAAAAAGCCTCCAGATTTGAGGGATTGGATATCAAGATCAGTGAATGTGCATTTTTCGGAGTCGGGATTAGCTATCAAGTTTTGGCTTTGGAGATCGTCAGAAGGGGTAGAAGATCGTGTATGCTTTTTAGCCACTGTTGGAGTAAAAAACCATAAAAAACGAGAGAGAAAGATAAGCTTCTTACCTGAAGATCACATAGAGGATTCGGAGAAGACGACTTCAAAATAATGAAAAAAGAGGAGTGAATATAGCCCTAATAATAACCGCCTCGGTCAGCGATGTTTCGCTCCCTCGTTTCCCGCACCAAGTCTTATCAAGCAACCGTATTAAGGTAAAATTCAAAATTTAAAAATTTTACAGCTGTAAATCATTAATACAGCTGTCAAATTTAGGGACAATTGTTACGGGTTAAAATTCAGAGTAGGATCCTGAGCAACATGTGATCCAAGATCCGGTATCCTGATGAGGTCAGTATCCTGAATAATACTAACGGCTACTTGTTTATTGCTTTATTATTCGCAGGTAAAACGTGTGCAACCACTAACGCCTAAAGACTCAGACGTGGAACTCGATGAAACGTGTAGAATGTGCGTAGAAGGCTTTACAACGGTCACATGAGAAGATAGAGTCGAAGACTAGAATTTCGCATAGTTAGTTATGTTTATTCTTGCATTTAATACGCCATGGATCATTTAGGAAAAACACAACACCCGCACTCAGAAACAATTGTAACACTTAGCTCACGATTTATTTGGCTCTGTTTTGTATTCGATAATTTCAGTTTTATACAAGACATCAGGCAACCTGACTTTTGTCGGTTCCCGAGGTTTTATGCCGGAGATTATCAAGGATCAAGGGCTTTACTCGTAAACACTCCTGTCGATTTTACTGTTTCATATTTACGAATTTAATAAGCACACTAACTCACAAACTAAATTTGGTTACAAAGTTAGATTGCATAATTTTTACCCAAAACAGTAATGATGGATGAGATGTCGTCCTTGGGTGTAGCCGGAGTCCCTTGGTGATGACCGCCGTCAACGCAAAAGGTTGAATAAAATATATAGCTAGGGTAAGTAAGAATATCTGAGGACTTTTTGACCTCGTTTTCTATTCGTTCAGCCACCAAAAGCAACAGCAAAGGCTGTTCCCCTCTATGAACGGACAAACCTCCCCAACAAAAACACCGCCAAAGGCCCAAAACTGCTTGCCGAATTATCCTCAATTGGTGCTGCCATTTTTTTCTTTTAGTTCTACTTAATGGCCCAAACTAATGATTAATTCAGCCCAAATGTAGTTAAACCCAATAGAGTTAAGTTCACAAGTTAAGCCCAATCACTAATAAATAACACCTTTGGATTTTCATTTGACGTTTGCACACTTGGAGAGTTCGAGTAGACCAAAACTATTAATTATCCCAATTTTCTTTTCTTTTCTTTTTTCTTTCTAATTCACTTTGATAAGGTTGGAAATAATAAAAGCGGTATGAAGTTACAGCACTCATATAAGTGGAATCAAATCTCTTTTCATCTCTAAAATTTAAATTTAAAGAAAATGTAAAAAAAAAAAAATTCTTTTTCTACTCCACGTCAGTTTTCCTATTTTCATCCTTTATCCCCAAATTTTAATTTAATACATGTAGCTACAAAAAAATATAAAGTATCTGGTCCAACTTAATAAATAAAACTTGTTCTATATACGTTAAAACACGAAACACAAAACTTTCATGCGTATGATAAATATTTTTAAAGCACGATGTTCGGTCTTATTTGATGGTAAAATCGTAAATTTATTAATGTACTGCCGCCGCCACATCCTTTGTATCAATGTTTTCAGAACCGGACCGGACGTCGAACCGGTCCGACGGATTTAAGAACCGGACAACGTCATAAATATTATAAAAATATATCAGTCTAAATAGCTTTTAATCCTTTAAAAAACCACCAACAAGTCAATTCCAATAATTTTAAACTAACAATTACCTACGAAATAAGAAGCCAAGAGACTTAAAAAAGATTAAAAAAAAAAAATAGTCAAGCGGTTCAACCGGTCCGACCACCCGGTTTCCGGTCCGACCGCCGGTTCAACCGGTCCGACCACCGGTTCGCTGCAGAAACGGTTCAACACATGTAACCGGACCGGTCCGACCGGCCGGTCCGGTCCGGGTTTCAAAACATTGCTTTGTATGCTTTTTAGGCCTTGAGTGTTAAGTTTTTTTAATAATATTTTTGTTTTTAAATTAACCCGTTTCAACTTTATTAAAAAGTTAAAAGTCATCTCCAATTTTTTTTAAAGTTTTAAGTTTATATCATATATATAGTCTAATTTTTTCTTAATAACTTTAACGTGTGTTTATTTATTTTTTATTGGACGTCCCAGTATAATTTGTTTTTTTTTAAACAAAATTGTATTCAAAATAGTGTATTTTTAGGTACCGTGGGATATATCGACTGTCGGTGACATGCTGACACCATATAATGAGTCCGACATTGACTTAAATCGGTACCGTCATATAATTATCTTTTAATCGTTTAAAGACCGGATCCGCCGCGGAGCGCGTGGCAAAATCTTTTTAACTACGTTTCTTTTTATGCTTAGACACGTTAATACCACAGTATCAACCGTTTAAGATTCGGTTCCCGCTAGAGAGCCAAATATATTTCAATAGTTGAAACTAAAGAGTGGTACCGAAAGTTTTTCTACGATAAGAACGAGTATACTTATGCATACATAAAGTCCAACACTTATCCTAATTTTCTTCAAAAAAGACAAAAATCCTAAAAAGAGAGAGAAAAGTTATGCAGAATCATTCTATATATATATATATATACATAAGCATCAAAGTCATGGTTCATATAAAACTTAATCTTCTCATGGATCCCTTCTCCTTCCTACAAAACTACACTCTCTTAGCTGGAGCTTCGGCTCTAATTATAACCCTTTACTTCTTATCACTGATACCTTATAAAACCACAAAACACAAGGGAAAAACTGTGCCTGAAGCAAGTGGCGCGTGGCCTATAGTAGGCCACTTCAATCTTTTCAGATCATCAGACCTTCCCCACAGAACCTTGGCAGCCATGGCTGTCAAATATGGACCCATCTTTGCTGTCCGGCTGGGTATACATAAAGTCTTGGTCGTGCATAGTTGGCAGGTTGCAAAGGAGATTTTTACCACCCATGATGTCATTATTTCCAACCGTCCAAAATACCTAGCAGCTAAGATCTTGGGATATAACTATGGGATGTTTGGTTTTACACCTTATGGTCCATACTGGCGAGAAATACGTAGGATCGTTTCGTTGGAACTGTTATCGAGTCGTCGACTCGAGCAGCTTAAGCATGTTCGAATATCGGAACTGGATTACTCGATCAAGAACATGTATGATCTCTGGAAGGAGAAAAGAGATGAGGAGGGAAAGGTATTGGTTGATATGAAGAAATGGTTTGGGGAATTCAACATGAATGTGATTCTTAGAATGGTTGCTGGAAAACGGTATAGTGGAGCTGCGAACGGCGACGAAGATGAAGAGATGAAACGGTCTCGTGAAGTTATGAGGGAGTTTTTTCATTTCTTGGGGCTTTTTGTAGCGGCGGATGCCCTTCCTTTTCTAGGATGGTTGGATTTGGGTGGGCATGAGAAGGCGATGAAACGAGTCGCATTGGAAATTGATAGTATGGCGGGAAAATGGTTAGATGAACACCGTAGTAAGAGGAAGAACTCTGAAGAAGATGTTGAGGAGAAAGATTTTATAGATGTGATGATTTCGGCTGTAGAAACACAAGGCCTCACGGAATATGATTCTGATACGGTTATTAAGTCAACAGCCATGGTAAGTTACACATTTTTTTTTTCCTTAAACTGTTTTGTACATAGTTGTCAACTGATGAAGGTGCAAAGGGGGAGCCTTGAGCCTCGGCGCAAGACGCTTAAAAAAGCGAGGGCCCGAGATAAGCAAGACGCATAGCACAAATATACCATTTATTGGGTTTTAGACTTGTTTTATGCTTGTTTAGGGCTAGTTGCGGGACATTTTGGATTGTTAAAACCAATTTGCCGGGAATTTGTAGAATTTTAAGGATTTGGCCAGAATTTCACTGGAATCCGACCGGAATCTTGCTCGAAGGTTGCCGAAGGTCCTGGATTTCAACAAGGCTCTTTTCCTGCGCCTAGGCGCAAGGGCTTTTGACAACATAGGTTTTGTAAGTTATATCTGGCCGACCTAGAGGTCCACTGGTCGGACCAGATTTAAGAACCGGATGACGCCATAAAAATATAAAAATTAAACATATAGATACAAACAGTGGTGGATACATAAATTTTTTGTAGGAGGGGTAGAATAAGGGTGGGTAAAAAAGGAACGGAAGAAAAAAATGAAATGACAATAAAATAATATAGTTGATCAAATATTTAAACACAATATAAAAATACATAAATTACAATTGTCCTCTACGTGTTTTCATCTTTCTGAAACGCTCGACTACATCTTCATTAACCCACTATTATTTTGGACTGGACGGTGGGCATTGACCCACCCTTATTTGGTGTTGGATCCGCCTCTGGATACAAACTATAAAAATAATTTGTGTTTTGATGTGAATTTGTAACTTTAATAGCATACGAAGACTTAAATAAAAAAAATATGGAACTTGGAATACTAAATTAACTAAAAACATGATATTTTAATTAATTGTAGGTTCTAATTGCAAGTAGTGCAGATACAACCACAGTGATGCTAATATGGACTCTGTCTCTATTATTGAATAATCCTCGTGTTCTCAAGAAAGCACAAGAAGAACTTGACAGGGTTGTGGGAAGGGATAGACAAGTAAATGAATCCCATATCACAAATCTAGTATACCTACAAGCCGTAGTAAAAGAAACACTGCGACTATACCCAGCAGGACGTCTTGGAGGTACAAGAGTGTTTTCGGAAGATTGCAAAGTTGCAGGCTATCATGTCCCAAAAGGCACATGGTTGATGGTCAACGTGTGGAACGTTCAACAGGACCCCGAAGTATGGTCAAACCCGTCGGAGTTTAGGCCGGAGAGATTCCTAGATGAGAATCATAAGCATGTTGATGTTGTAGGGGCACATTTTGAGTTGATCCCGTTCGGTGCTGGGAGAAGGGGTTGTCCTGGGATAGCTTTGGCACTTCAACTGTTGCATTTGATGGTAGCTTCTTTGCTACAACATTTTGATATAAGTACACTAGATGGTGCACCGGTGGACATGGCTGAGACATATGGATTAACAAATGCCAAAGCATCACCCCTTGAAGTTCTAATTTCGCCACGAATGTCATCTGCTACTATTTAGTGAGCAAGTATACATATATAGTATCAGCAGTTGGTGTCGAAAAGGACAATTTTAGCTTAGTTTTCAATGTCTAGTGGCTAAGTTGTCATTTCTTGTTAATCTTTGTTTACCTGTTATAATCAGTTACTAGAGGATATAGAAGGGGGAAGAAGTGAGAGTTTCAAGAGAGAGCAATTTCATTTTCAGCTAGTTTCTTCATTATATATTGGGTAGATAATAAATGAATAGTTGCTTGTGTTTCTTCAAGTTCAGTTACAATATTAAATCACAAGCTAATTTAATTAAAACATTTATTGTTACTCGAGAATCCTATTACAGGGCTGAATTTGATTGATATACGTTCCAAGACCTCTATCATGAGTTGTTACAACCATAGTTGTCAAAGGCGACCTAGGCGAGGCGTAAGAAAAACGCCTCGTGACAATCCTGGCGATCTGTGAGATTACGACCAGATTCTGGCAAAATCTTGTAATTTCCAGCCAAATTGGTGCGAAACATCCAAAACTGTCATGTAACCAATCTAAACAAGCTAAACATGTCCATAATCCGTCTATAACTCCTCGTATGTTTATGCTATGTGTCTTATCTTGGGCCTACACCTTTTAAACGCTTTATTTCTAAACGTAAGGCTCACCTTTTACGTTTTGGGTTCGCTCTCCTTGCGCACACTATGGTTGACAATGGTGCTACAATTGAAATTGGTCATCAAGAAAACGCCAAAACATGTCTATTATTCTCTTCATGGTCCAATGTGGCAGCTATATAGTTTATATTATTTGTACTTTTGGCATGTATCTACAAAGGTCCAAAGGTCATTAATTTATTTCAAAGAAATATAACACTAAATTTAGGAGAAAATTGTTAAATTGTACATTTTGATAAAAAATTTTTTAACAAAATTACATTTAATTTTTAAACTTTAAAAAATATCCAAATTTAAATCCAACTAATAGATAGGTGACACGTAAGTAAAAAAAATTTTGAGGGCTAAAATTTAGCCGGACAGGTTTCAACACCGGGGGCATCCACGTGTATCAACCTAAATTTAGATAATGATAGAATACGTTTTTATTCGGGCTATAATATTATCAATCATTGTCATGATTATATTTTGAACTTACTAAAGCTTTGCATATTATATATTTTAATGACGACGGTGAGCCTAATCGCCATTAAGATCAGTAAGAGCCGTTGGATCTGGCTGAGATTTAATCTCAGCGGTTTAAAGTAGGTAGTTACGAATTTTAAAGACAACAGCGGTTTTCCCCTCAATCTATGGAATTCGTATGTATTAACTAACTATAACACGTCAAAGATTAATTATAATGACGTTCTAGTTTTAGTTGAAATAATGCCTCGTTGGGAAATATTATACGAATAAGTTTAAGATTTAAACCAACACATCTATGAAGGTTCCCGAAATGCGAACGAGATGTCGTGTACCCGTGAAACGAACCCGTTTAATAGTGGATTTTTATATAAAAGAATTTTACACAATAGAAATCAAATTCACATTCAAATTTTAACAATTTTCATTTTGGAGCCTTAGAACAGCCCAACAAAAGTCCAAGCCATAATATATTAGTTTTTTTCTATAAATATGGAGGCTCTAAAATTTGAGAGTCTCATGCCCTAGCTCTAGCTTGTTAGCCCATTGGACCGGCCTTGACCACACACACCCACCAACACACACAACCGTATGCATGTGTCGATTGTGTATGTATGTATATGAACAAATTCTCATAAACAAAGTAGCACAAATCTCTGGGTTGTTCATCCAAGTTCGCACTTTGATTAGCAACACACTCTTCTCACATAAGTTTTCTTTCCTCTTCAAGTAACTTCACGTTTTGGTGCCACTTATCTGTCGTTTGATTAAGTGTTTTGTGCTCACACGTAGCATAATGAACTTGACTTTCACTTTCTGTTCGAGAGTAGGTTGCACATAAAGAGTTGCATCATGACTTCTCCATCTCGGCAACAAAAAGGATCAACTTGCTAAACCACATCCTACGTACATTTCTTTGTGATAAGCTTTAGATTGCTCGGCCCTTCGCTTGTGAGGACGTATCAAAACCAATATGGACGGATTAAGCCTCATTGTTATATAGATCCATTAGGTTTTGGTTTAATATCTTGTATATGTAAGTCATTGTATCACTACAAATACATGCATCGAAATTATTATCATTTATACAATATAGAGTGAATTACACTTTTTGTCTTTTAACTATGTATGAAATTTCAAACTAATGAAATAATTGAAATCATCCTTTATGTTCATAATTTGTAACAATTTACATCCTTTTCACTAACGGGAATTAACTTTTTTAGTTAATTATGATCATGTCCCCACATGAGGGTATTTTAGTCATTAATAGTTATAAAATTTTAAAAATTAACTCAAAGGCTGAAAATCTTGGATATTTTATCTCGTTCACATGTACGATATCTGAAAATCTTGGATATTTTCTCTCTTTCATGCATCTTTCTTATATTATTTTGGTCTGTATTCAAAGAGCTCCTACTTCATTTTCTGAACAAAGAATCCACGGAATTCCATCTCTCACAATCACCAATCATAGTAACCACTTCTTTTTCTGTTATTGCACTAGCTTTCATACTCCACATAGTCATCAGAAAGAGCGCAAATAGAGTGAAGAACAGAAAACCACCTGAAGCAAAGGGAGCATGGCCTATAATTGGACACTTACACCTTCTTGGTGGACTTGAGCTACCTCACAAGGTATTAGGTGACATGGCCGATAAACACGGCCCTATCTTCACTATCAAGCTTGGTGTTCACCAAGTTCTGGTGGTGAGTAATGGTGACATAGCTAAAGAGTGCTTTACTACAAACGACAAGGCCTTTGCTAGTCGACCCAAATCAGTCGCAATAGAAGTAATGGCCTACAACTATGCCATGTTCGGCTTTGCTCCGTATGGAGATTACTGGCGAAAATTGCGCAAGATAATCATGCTCGAGGTTCTTTCCCAACGACGAGTTGAGTTGCTTGGACATATTCGAGTTTCAGAACTTAGAGCATCCATTAAAGATATATATGAAGCTTGGGTAAACAACAGAAAAGATATGGTGAAGGTGGAGATGAGTCAATGGTTTGGGAACTTTGTGTTGAACATTTTGGTTAGGATTAATTCAGGAAAGAGGTTTTCTCCCAATGATGAAGAAGGGGTTAGATTTCAAATGGTAGTAAGGAAATATTTCGAGTTATTAGGGGCATTTGCGGTGTCTGATTATATCCCTTATCTCAAGTGGGTGGATACAAGAAAGCTATGAACAAGACAGGGAAAGAGTTGGACATCTTTTTTGAGGGATGGTTGAAAGAACACAAAATAGAGGGAGGATCAGCACAAAAACTTGAAGGCTGCAGCCAAGTGTTCATAGATGTGCTCATTAACATTCTTCAAGGTGCTTCAGAAGACGAATTCCCCGGTCTTGACCATGATACAGTTATAAAATCCACTTGTCAAGTAAGTATATACGTGTGTTATGGAAAATGATCAAATGTGAACCAACTTTAAATATGTAAACCAAAAAACCATATCCTGACCACATATTTATCATAGTTAATAGGATGTTTGACTTTTGGGGAATGGATTAAAATAAGATAAAAATAAATGTGTGATCAGAATTTGGTTTTTCGATTTACAAGTTCACAATTGATCCTTACCCTGTGTGTTATTTGAACATATATGTTGGTTGCTTAATTAAAAGGCGCTAATACATTCAATATCACAGCAACTGCTAACGGCAGGGTTGGACACGACAGCAGTGACGTTAACATGGGCTTTATCGTTGCTGCTAAACAACCCAAAAGCATTAGAAACTGCCCAACATGAAATTGATGAACATGTTGGAAAGGAGAGACTGGTGGAGGAGTCGGACATGAAGAACTTGGTCTACCTGGACGCCATCATCAAAGAAACATTACGTTTATACCCAGCTGGACCTCTTTCTGTTCCTCATGAATCCATCGAGGACTGCGTCGTAGGTGGCTACAACATCCCAAAAGGGACACGTTTGATTGTGAATCTTAGGAAAATGCATCGTGATCCTAATGTATGGTCCGATGCCAATGAATTTCAGCCAGAAAGATTCTTAACGTGTAAAAAGGATATTGATGTCAAAGGAAAGCATTTTGAATTGCTTCCGTTTGGTAGTGGTAGAAGAATGTGTCCTGGTGTTTCATTTGCCAAACAGACTTTGCGTTTAACATTAGCAAGTTTGATACAACAGTTCACGCTCAAAACGCCATCAAATGATTTGTTGATATGAGTGAAAACCCTGGGATGACTAGCAGCAAAGTAACACCACTTGAGGTCCTCCTTGCCCCTCGTTTATCCTCTAATATGCATCATGTTGGATCATGATATATCAAATTTGGATCGCCTACAAATCCCACTTCACATATGCTTTATTAGTATGTAATTAAGTAATGTAATGTGTTTGGTTAATCTTCTGTGTGAAATGTAAAAACAAAGAGGCCTCAATCTTTTGTCTGTTGTTCTCTTATGTTTCAGTGAAACAAGTACTGTTAAATAAAATTATGAAAGAAACTGTTGATATGGAAAGCAAGCTTTCTTATTTCTGAACCATTTATGCCCATAAAAATTTACACTGCTCTAGGCGTTCAACAAGACTCCAAAGTGTGGATATCTTCAACTTTCACCTGTGCAAACATATACAATATCTATAGCTGCATGTAGTATTGAATCTGCCACAATTAATGGTTTAATTCCCAAGTATATCCTCAGGTGACATGCATGGTCTATATGTTTTGTTTTCTAAGAGAGAACTAAGAACTGGATGATTATACTGTTAGGTAATTCAGGATCGAAAACACAAAAACTTTGATGATAAATTGATTATCTTCAGAATCAAGAAGGATAGAATCAAAGATAAGACACCAACTATTGATATATATATTAACACATACGTTCTTACATGATTGCACACAATATTTTTTTTACAAGCCTCCTTATTTACTAAAAGACGCAATTTAACCAACACACTACTAGAAAACTGTCCAATTGCGACCGCATTTCTGGTTGCAAATCAGTCATAAAACATGTTTTGTGACCGATTTTCTGTCGCAGAACCTCCGTCGCTAATCCGAAATTGCGACCGGCCTAAAGCTTCGACCATTCTTTACGACCGGCAATGCGGTTGCAAATTTTGTGTCCGGAAATGCTTAATTTGTGCGGTCGCTAATTTTGCGACTTTTATGAAACCGGTCACAAATTTTGCGACAGGCATGTGCGATCACAAAATACGGTCACAGTTGCACAGTTTTCTAGTAGTGACACCCTTTCAAGTGGCGGTTAATGAACTAACTTTCATGGTTAAATAACTACCAAATGACCAACTTAATAATGAAACTTAAGAGAACCACAAACAAGAGATTGAGTACTCCCCGAGTAATGTGATTAGGGGTGTTCATTATTCGGATTTTATTAAAATAACCCGAAATTTGATTCGAACCGGATTCGAACCGAATTCGAATAAAATTTTCGATTTCAAATTTTGGCTTATGAGAATCGAATAATTATTCGATTCGAGTAAATAAGTCGAATTCGAATTCTAAAATCTCAATTCGATTCGATTCGATTCGATTCTAATAACCCGAATTTATATATTATATAATTTATAATTTTTCAAATATATAACATCCTCTTATAAAAATAGGTTTGGATTGGGCGTTTAATTTCAAATTATTTGTGGGCTTTTATTAAAAGTTTTTTATGAGCTTCAAAGTTCAAATCCTTAAAAGTTTACCTAGTCATCGATTTCTTAAATGCGGCCTTTTTTCGTTTGAAAATTTGAGACTATTTTTATGTTGTTTAAGACTGTGTTTTTTAGGTGTGTAATGTTGTTGGATTGTTTTGAACCCTCTTGACATCACTGAATATCTGTAAAAAAAATTCAAAAATAAAATAATAATTATTGAGTTTATTCGAGTGGATTTAAATTCGATTTTATTCGAATAAGCTTATTCGAATCGGTTTAAGTGATTCTTATTCGAATTCGAATCCATGATTTTTTTTTTCAAATTCAAATAAACCGATTCGATTCGTTCGAACACCCCTACTTAGGATAAAATAATACTTAGACTAAATACATAATATTATAATACTATGAAGTCTAGATGAATCAACATTCTCCCTTAAGATAGACTATAGACTTTATTCATTTAGACTTTATTCATTTAACTAAATGAATAAACATGAACACGAACACGTGTCTCATTCGTTCATTTATATTCGTGAACGTTGGTTTATGTTTTTTCATTTAAGTTTGTTTATATTCGTTCAATTATTTTTGTAAATAAATCATTCAAAATTACTTTGATTACTTAGCCCATGCTAAACCCAATTTTATAGGTTTCAAATTTGTTTAGAGCTAGCCCAACCACAATAAGCTCAAGCATAATAAAATGTCTGATCTCATTAAAATTTGAATACCTAATGTATTAGATTTGTTCGTTTATTTTCATTTGTGTTTGTATATGTTAGTTCAATTATGTCTATTTGTGTTCGTTTGTGTTCATGAACTGTTCTTTTAAATTTTATCGAACGAACATGTTCATTGTATTAACGAACGAACATGAACAAAAATGTTTGTTATTCGTGTTCGGTTAAAGTTAGATGAACGAACATGAACATGCATCCGTTCATTTTCGTTCGGTACGTTTACAGGTCTAAAGGTTGTCGATGTGTTTTTGAATATTTTAAAGTTTTTGAATATTCTCTTTTATATTGATTTACCAAAGGAATTGAATAGTAAGTTTTTAAATTTTTTTAATTTTTGTCCAATTTTTTTCACCCTTATACTTTGTATAATTTACGTTTTTAACGCGTTTCATTTTTTAGTGATTTCGTTTTTCTGTAATAACTTTCGCTTGTGGTTGTCTTCAGTTTTTTTTTGTGCCGGTATTGGTATTATCGGAGCCGGTATTGGTATTGGCTTTTTTTTAACAGAGAGTTTTTATTTTGTATTGTAGGCTAGCGGACGACAGGTTATGAGCGAATAATATCGTTGCCACTACTGGTATTATCGGAACCGGTATTGGTATTGACTTTTATGCTTTCGACGAGCAAAAAGATAACATCATTGCTGGTTTTGGTATTATCAGAACGAGCATCGGTGTACGCTTATACGGTTTTTGACGATCTACATTATGCGGGAAAAAACGACCAAACTCTCGCCGCGAAGCGCGAGGCCAAAAAAACTAGTTTACTTACAAAGACTTTTTATTTCTTTTATTTTAAGTATTCAATTGTATATCATTAAAATCACATTTATTAAAACTAAGAACTAATAATACATAGTACATATACATTGAAGATGCTATTATATCAAACCTTAGCTTTACCAATATACAAGGACCTAGGCTTTTAAATTTGGAAAGGCCACGGTTTTTTATTTTATTTCGGCCCGTTAATTGTATATTACCCTTTAATTATATTATTTACCAAATAATACCTTTCTAGTGTATTTTGATTGATTAACCTTTTTCCATATCAACATATTTTCTAATAGATACACATGAACAAGGTAAAATATATTTAAATTCGTTAAGAAATTGTAGTCAATTAATGGTTTAAAAAAGAAATAAGGTAATAATACACCAGCCACCACAAGAATGTTGACAATAACTATCCCAATAATACATGTAAATGGGATCACATGCAAGTGTGGCCTGTCTTCACAATAACATGCCCCACGATATTAACATCATTGCCTTCGGAGCAAGGGTTGGTTTCACCAAAGAAAATATTATTTATTTATAGACAAATTAGATTTTAATAATTTAAACTATAAGTGATTGACCGATAATAATTCATACTAATAATTTGGTTGGTAGCAATCTCAAATTTCATTTTAGTTATTAAGAGCACTCCGAGTAACATAATTATAATAGATTTACACTTGATTTCGCTTAAAATGGTGATTTTGAATTAAATGAAGAAACATACAAGTGAAATAGAGTAGGAACCGAGTGTAAATCTATGATGATTAAACTACTAAGACTGTCATTAATAACAAAATGAAAAATTAAGACTGTTACCAGCCAAAATGTTAGGATGAATTATTATCGACCAGTAGATAATAATTTAGTTTATTAAAATCCAGTTTGGCTTTATTCGTAACGTTTAGAGAATAATTTAACAAATAATATTATTTAATATAAAAGTATAAGAAAAAAATTATATGACATAAATCACAATCATATATTCAAGCACAAACTATAGTTAATTACCTATATGCCCTTACAGTTACTTGCAACTGTACTGTCAACCCATTTAAAAACAATCTTCCTCCAAACCCAATTTATCATAGTGTCTCTTCGCTTCAATTTGCGTTCTTAGGCGAAAATTCTTCGATGTTCCCGCCAAAAAACAAGCAGGCAGTTGAAAAAGCACGCCGTAGCTTGCCGGAGAACGTGATCGTCGCCGTGAAAGCAGAGGAGAAGGTCGTCTCAAAGGAAGCTTTGGCTTGGGCGCTCACTCATGTCGTTCATCCCGGTGATTGTGTTATGTTGCTTGCAGTAATTTCCAGCGCTAAATCAAGTAAAACATGCTTGTTTTGTGCATCGATTACTATTTTGTTCACTTTGATGTCTAATTGTGGACGTCATGCTTCGCTTGTTATTAAGTCGGTGGTAATTTGGTAATTTTTCAGGTCACAAGTTCTGGAGATGGCGGCGGTTGAACGGAGATTGCCGGAAAAATGACGATTGTACTAATCTGCCAGATAGGATATGTCAGATCTCAGAATGTTGTTCACGGATGGTCCTCCAATTTCAAAATCAGTTCGAGGTAAACAATCATGGATATTTGGGGATCAGGAAATTAGGTCTAAAATCTGTTAATATTTGGGGATCAGGAAATTTGTACTTACTCAGTTCAATAAATGCTCAAAAGTTAATTTAGATTTTAGAACAATTCCACACGCACAGAAGTGTTATTTGTTTGGATGTTCAAATAAAAATTGATGGATTTAAGATTTTAAATATCCAATTTATACATATATTCGATGGTTAATTAGTGATGAGTTTGACTTCAAAGTGATTCTCAACTGTAGGTAATGGTGCAAATCAAGGTGGTGTCAGGAGCAAGGGCTGGTGCTGTGGCGGCTCAAGCGAAGTATAATGCGGCCAACTGGGTCATATTGGATAAGTAAATAGAAGTAAAACTGTTATCTGGTTATATTTCTCTCCATACAGTCCCAAAATTAGAGTCCAAATTTGACTTTTAAGAGTCAAATGGTTTTGCTGTTGTTTGAATCAGGAAATTGAAACAAGAACTTAAACACTGCATGGAGGAATTGCATTGCAACATTGTAGTAATGAAAGGTTCAGAACCCAAAGTCCTTAAGCTCAATCTGGCCCGACCCGATGAGCTCCAAACCCCCTTCTTTTCAGCGGTTTCATCACCAACTACAGATCCTGAAAAACTGTTGGGCCATGGTGTGAATCATTCCACTCCAGTAAGCAGTCCTGAAGAAACATCTGTATTTCATCCACAAGTTTCTAACAAAAATCTTTTATCAAACTCTGTCGCGTCTTCTGTTTTCCTTGTTTACAAACAAAACCCGTTGTTTGAAACCCTGATCAAAGGAAAACCTTCACAAATCAATGAACCCGAAAACTATGACAATACTGCAATGGACTCTTGTGGAGAAAGAATCATAACTCTCTCACTCATACCAAATTCATCTGCAACGATTCCTCAAAACAACACTGTAGATGATCATTCCAACATTTATCAAAATTCTCAATTTTCATACAAAAAAGAAAAGATTTTTAGTTCTGGAATTAGAGAAGCAGTCTCTTTGGGTAGAGCATTGTCACTACCACCACCATTGTGTTCTCTTTGTCAATACCAAGCACCTGCACTGGTCAAACCACTGAGACAGTTTTTTTACAGTGAGCTTCTAGAAGCCACAGATGGTTTCTCTGATCCAAGCTTTGTGGCAGAAGGAAGACTATGGGTTGTTTACAAAGGTGTCTTAAAAGATGGTCTAGTAGTTGCAATTAAACAGTTGAAATTTTCAGGGTCCCATGGAGATGCTGATTTCTGCAAAGAGGTAAAAGTACTAAGTTGTGCACAACATAAAAATGTCGTCTTGTTAGTTGGCTTTTGCATCGATGGAAATCAAAGATTGCTGGTTTATGAGTATGTTTGCAACGGCTCGCTGGACATTCATTTACATGGTATATAACATCCTGTTTTAGTTTCTTGATTTTATACAGCTATTGATTTTGTCAGCATAATTAAACATCTTAAATATACTGACACAATGACATTTGAATAATAGTTAACAAAAGAACATATCTAGACTGGCCATCGCGGTTGAAAATAGCAGTTGGAACAGCAACAGGATTAAGATATCTTCATGAAGATTGCAGGGTGGGATGTATAGTTCACAGAGACATGCGGCCCAAAAACATCCTGCTAACTCATGATTACGAGCCTTTGGTAACTTAACACTCATTAATTAAAAACAAATTATAAATTATTTTTTTTTATCTAATTTACTAAATGTATTCTTGTTCATCCAGGTTGCTGACTTTGGGCTTGTTAGCTTACACAGTGATCACGATGCATGTTATGAGGAACGGGTCATAGGAACTTCAGGGTATAACCAATTCTCTAGAGCCATGAAAACAAATTAACAAATCATAATCATTCTTTTTTCATGAACTTTCATGTTTATATTTTAGGTATCTTGCACCAGAATACTTCAATGGAGGAATAGTAACAGAGAAAGTCGACATATATGCTTTTGGATTAGTACTGTTAGAGCTAATCACTGGTCGGAGAACTAGTGAATTACAATCTTACAAAACACAAAAGTTCTGGCATGATGTTTACACATCAAAAGAAATGGAACCTGTACATCTTCTTGCTTATAAGCATAATCTTCTGGACCCGCGCTTAGGCTCATATCAACCTTATAGTTTTCCTCCTGATTTGCATGCTATTGGTTATGCTGCCTCCTTATGTCTTCAAAAAGATCCAGAATCCAGACCACCCATGTCAAAGGTCTGTCATCATCACCATCATTTTCATCAATTTTATTAATTTATCACATTTTTATGGTTTTGAACTTTTGGTAATGTTTTGGTTTACATTAATATTGTTAGGTGCTTAAAGTATTGGAAGGAGAAACAAGGAATTACTTGGGTGTAGACATGCATTCCAGTGGTAGCAGAAGCGGCCACATGCGAAATGTGATACTCAATGCACAAATCGAGAGGATGGGCCATTCTCGCAGACTGTCCTACTAAAATGGTTCGACAATTCTTTCTTTCTTGAGATGGTGCATTTTTTCTATATATATTAGTTATAAAATGTGCAAAAATGAGGATTTAATCTTGAAACATTTATAAAAAGTGCACTTTTGATCTTCTGGCAGCTGGAAACCAAAACATGGAAGTATAATGTTTGAGTAAAGAGTGCAAAAAAACAAGGAAAATGAAGAACAATAGCAGGTTTGATACTCAAAGTTGCACTCTTACACAACAGAGAATATTACTTCCTTAAAAAAAATGGCTGCTCTAAGTTTCAGACATTTTTTATTAATTTTAAAAATAAAAAACGTGTTGAGTTTTTTTAGAAGTAAAGAAAAGTTATATATATCATAAACTATCTAAAGTAAATACAAAAAGATGTAACATAAGCTGTATGTGGAATCTATTTTTTTTTTTTGTTTCCGGACAATATGTAGCTTTTATATAATATAGTTGAAAGGACTTGGTCAAGTTAACCTTATTCTGTGATGTTGGTCATATCACATAAAAGCAGAACATGATTACTTTTGACTACAAAAACAATGACGGATACAAGAATTTTCGACGGCCAAGCAAAAGATCAACAAATAATCTCGTATAGCGAGTTTTGTTTGTTGAACAAATTTATTTTTTTCAATTGACTCAGCTGATCACAAAAAACCAAGAAAAAAAACTTATTATTTCACCGCAATCTAAATCATGAAGTTTGAGTAAATTTTAAATGTTTATTTCTTTTCAAGAATCTAGGGCTAACCCATCAATCTAACATTTTTGTTCCACTAATCTATAAAAATTTACTCATTCTTTATGAGTATCAATTAAAAGTGTCTGGGATGTCTTCAAACAAAATTAAAATAGTATATAGAAAACTACTATGAAGCTACGAAAATATCATTAGAAATTTAATATTAAACCTAATAATATTGACATAAATTGCCATTTTTCATCTACTTTTTACCCTACCCTTAGATATTAATTTTACAATCGGGACCCACTCATGAAAACCAATCTCCACCGTTCACTCAATATAAAAAGTAGGGGGCTCTAAAGTAAAACAAAAAAAAAAGTAAAAAACCAATGAAGAAGCAACCGGTCACCACTTGGACCCACAAACTAATACCGAAACTACAACCGTCCGTTCACTCCGACACGCTCCACACCTTCACCGATTTATCCAAACTGCCACTATACACCACCCATTTCCCACCGGCTGCACTGGACTCCGCCTCTTTCTCCACCGCCACACACTTCACCGGCCCCGTGTGTCCAGTCAGCACCGACAAGCACGTGTGGACGGACCCCTCCCTCCTCCACACACATATCGTCTTATCCGCCGATCCACTCAACACCAAATTCCCAGCAACCGCAAGGCACAAAACCGCCAATGTATGCCCCTTAATAACACCGCTATGCGATAACTCCTTTTCCCGCTCCCAAAAGTTCACAATCCCATCCGACGACCCACAGTACACCACCGAACCCCCGTTAGACACCACTAACGCCGTCACCGCACATTCTTGATCCAACAGTGTCTGCACGTACCTATGTTTCATGCTCTTCCCTTTCCCTTCTCGCTTCCACACCTTCACGGACCCCTCCGCCGATCCCGTCAAAACCAAACCGTCAACAGTTGACACAACAGAGTTCAAGGCGTCGTCGTGCGCCTTCACCGACTCCAAACATTTTGATTTCGACAACTTCCACACCTTAAACGTCCTGTCCCATGAACCTGAATATAGCAAACCTTCTTCTTCGTTAATACTAAGGCACGAAACCGCGTCGCAGTGATTGATCCATAACGCCGTACGGTTGCCCTTCACCTTGTTAATGTATATGAAACTAGTTAGAAATCGTGTTAATGTTGAAATCATAAAAAAATATGAAATAGTAACGAAGATTTATGAATTAATAAAAAAAAATTATTAATACCTCGACGTAATTCTTTGACTTCATGGAGCTCTTGAGGATGTCAAAGAACGTCGGAAAAGTGCCAATGCGTTTATGAATTTTTGGATCTTTCGTGTTTGATTTCCAAACACGAACCTTTCCGTCTTGATGTCCGGAGAAAATCTTGTCTCCGGAAATGATAATTGCCTTCACGAGACCGCTGTTCGACTTGAAGGTGCTCAGCAGTTTCATGTTCTTCCAGACATGTATGTTCTTGCTGTCGGATCCGGTGTAGAGGAGGCCTCTGGCTGCGGCTAGAGAGTAAATGTGGCCTTCCTCTCGAACCAGGGAGCCGATGAGGCCGTCCTCAGGACCCGTGGTGGACCAGGGAGATGGTTGGGAAAGACACGACTGGTTCCATGGTGACAACATCATGGGTGAACCCTCGTCGCTCATACGGTTGTGATCGTAACCGTTGTTGATGTTGTTGTAGTCATCGCCCGAGGTGGCCTGAAATTTTGTCTGATCGGAATGCATTGTGTCTTTTAATTTCTTACAATTATGTTTTTTTTCACATTCAATATGAATGAAAATGCAGATGATATGATCACAAGATTGTTGGAATTAGAGTCATATATTGATATTAATAAATAAAAGAGGAAGTAATAAGATTGGGGAATTTGAAGAATATTATGTTGGAAGGTGAAGAGGGTTTCGTGAAATGTGATGGATGGTAAAGAAAGTGAGAGGCGAGTGATAGGAGAGGGGTATATATACAAGAGTGGGATTGAGGATATGTTGACACGTGTGAGGGTGATAGGAATGTTTTTTCTGTTGGTTACTTTTGTTTCCCCTACGTTGCATCATATAACATGCTCCCTAGTACACCCAAACAACGTTAACGGAAAGGAAAGTGTGATGATGATAACCAGATGTGCTATTGGAAACAGTGTTCATACATATTTCGGTAGAGCTTTTATATTCGTAATATGGATGTTGTGAATGTTGGTGTTGTTTATTTGTCCCTTCACTATAAGGGGGCTTATCCCTTAGCTATGGTGTCACTATTAGCGAATAATAGTTTTGCTTACTCATTTTTTTTAAATACAGTTAAGTATTACATGTCTTACTAAGAGTATGGTAATTGCGTATGTCCTCTATCGAGCTTTACATGTCCTATTAAGAGTATCTTTTTCTTATTTCGTACATCTTGCTTTTAGTTTTTTTCAGCCCTTCTCACTCTTTATATCTTTTATGTTTCTGATGTCTTGCATTTGTTGATGTGGTGGGCAAGGTCTTGTAATGTTCATACTTACGGCTTTGTTCCCTTTTTTGATAAAGTTCCTCTTTGAACAAAGTACCTTTGCCTAGTCTTCATGATGTAGGTCGGCCTTCACGGTCCCAAATCACAATACTTCTTTTTCTCGTGACTTCTTCGATGGATGTTGACTATCCTCCTTCAACGAGGGTGTTTATGGTCCGTTCACTTCGATTTATTGGAAAATTTTAAATAGTACTATGTGGGGCGGGAAGCCTCTCATTATTTGAAACCATATTGCACTAGGAACGTACTTAAAGTACTAGGACCCAAACAAGGTGGCTTCCCATGGTTTGGGTTATGAGTAATCGTTTTTAGTGGTGCAATCGAGTCATGCTAAATCAAAATACGTTAATCTGATCTCCATCTAATAGTTTGTTGAATCTTGGTGTCCATAGGTACTTATGTGTCCCTGCTTGAGCCGGTAGAGTTTGGATTTGCACCTCCTCGATTTACCAACAAAGTAAAAATTATTTTATTTAATAAGAATCTAATAAACTTTCTTATTTTACATGAAAAATCACTTAATCCAATTTTGATATACTAAATTTCTAGGTTAATCGTATAAATAGCCCCTATGGTTTGATCAAATTGCATGTTTGATCCCAGGTTTTAAAAGCTGTAAATTTGGTCCAAATATTTGAGAGATTTTTGCTTTTAGCCCCTGATGTTTACACCAGTTAGTTTTTAACAGAAAGTTAACCTATGTGTCATTCATGTGACTTACGATGGCAAACTTAATCTTAAAAATGAGTAATATTAGTCAAAATTCCTATAAAAAACCTGGCGAAAATCTTATAAAAACTCCAATCCTAAAAATTCCTAGATACCCGTTGGAAAAACCTTTCTAGACAAATGGGTAAGAATCTTTTTTGAAAAAGTCTGTGTTGCCTTTACTTAGCTTTCCTATCCATCGAAAATTACTGACGGATCACTCATCGGTAGTTTTTCGTCGGCGATAGCCTTGTTTTCTAATAGTGAATGTTATTTGAAGTATTAGAAATGAATTTATTTAATATTTTTTAAGCTGTATTGGGTGTATTTAAGCTTGTGAAGGTTAAAAGAGGATATATCATATTTTCCCAACCTTAAAACCTCATAAAAAGCGTCTTTCGTATCTACTTGAATAACATAGAAAGCACCTTTTTTTTAAATTGACAGGCAGACCTTGAAAGTCTTCAAAGTTAAAAAAAAAAAAGTCCAATATGAGGGCATGCATTCAAAGTTAAAACATGTGCAAAATTATTATTTTTATAGACGGTTTATAAATTTAAAAGGTTTGTGAATATTTCTTTTAATTTTCTACATAGTATATGAACAAAACGTATATATTTTACACTTGGTAATATTGTAACAACTAAAACCATTTTAAATTGAATCTCATGCATGTTGAGATCTTATGAATAACAAAACAACGTACAACCAAGAATCTCAAAAAGAGAACCACAATTCATGCTCTCGCAGCGAAACAAAATTATTAGGAACCAACTAAGACTGAAGTCATCCCCGTGATGATGTTTTAACGGTTAATGACATTGAGACCGATCAATGACGTGGATGTCTTGTCGTATATCGTTTGTTTGTAATTTACGTGATTTACATCTCACAAATTGACATTGAGACCGATCGATGACACACCTTATGTGTTACCAACAAAAACAATGTCTAAGTTCGTGTTTCGCAATTGGATAGACGTTACGTCACTAAGAGATGTGAAACCATAAAAATTCTGACCATAGTAAATAACAAAGTAAACACCAAATTAAACCGATAATATTCAAATGCCATATTCTACCATTTTTTTACAATCTCATGTTCATTTAAGCGTATGAAATAATAAAAAGAAATATAAAAAAAATACTATAAAATCGGTTAATGTTGGTATTATATTTTTATCGGGAGGATTCCAAAGAAAACCACATAGTTAGGCAAAAACCGAGAAAAACCACTAAAAAACCAATTTTAACCAATAACATAATAATATTTATTTTTTATTTTATTTTATTTTAATTTTTTTATAAGAGTATCAATGTAATATTAGGCATTTTTACTAAAAAAATTATTTAAATATTTGCTTACGTATACGTAACCCATAGTGTTACGTATACATAAACAGAAAACAAAAAAATTGTGGTTACGTATACGTAATCCATAGTATTACACATTGTTTTAGTTTTTTCTCGGTTTTCGTCTAACTTTGTGGTTTTCTGTTGATCACTCCCCTATTTTTATAAATCTCAAACTTTTAAAACAAATATTTTACTTTTATTTCTATTTCTGAATTTTAATATTAAAATCAAACACACCAAATGAGTTTAACTCTTTTTTTATCATGTGTATGCATTATAAAAAATTATTTTCACTTCTTTTTTAAAAAAAAAGGCTGGTGTTATTTATATTTTTAATACACCAAAAGTTAAAGCTCATCGGTTGGTTGAGAGATAAAAGTACAAATCTGAAGCAGAGAAACAAACCCACTTACCGCATGTTCCACAGCACTGATTCGCGGTTTGCCCATTAAAATCTGACACGTAAGAAAATGTCCGATGTTACAACATCGACTTACTCCACGTGTCCGGTTCATCTGCTTTGTGGGAGTGGGCCTCCACCACCAAGATCTTTCCTCAATACTTTTGAATCTTGATACTCTTCCTCCAACTACTCATCTTTCGCCACGTATATTCCCTTTTCGAATTACTTTTTCTTTAAAGGGCAATTTCGAATTACTATGTGATTAAATTAAACCCATCATTCATAAAAATAAAAAAAAGTCTATTTTAGTATCTTAAAATTGAGTTCTTCATTGCAATGTTAAAAAGAAACTGTATTATGTCAAGTCTAAAGTATTTAATTTTTAAATACTATTTGTTTAAATGATCAATTTTAAACATAACAACCATGTCTGGTAGTATTTAAATGATATCTTAAGTGCACATCAATCAACTGTTTGTGGATTCAAGTTTCAAATGAAACAAAAGCTATGAGAGGTTTAGTCATTTAGACCAATGAACACTTGTTTAAGCTATAGTTTTTGTTTCATGTCTAAATCTATAATCTTAACTTCTTATATGTGTATTCATTTACGGCTTTATGTGATGACAACATCATAATTATCAAAGTTTTTTTTGTACACCAACTCTTAGTCGTTCTCGGTTAGGAGCTTCAATCAAGACATATTTTAAATGTCTTCGCTGAAGGATCAGTTGTAGGGTTTGGGTTTCAGACTCGTTTGGACCATATTACCCTTTCACAAGCTTTAGGTTGACTTGCAACATGAGAAAACCGTTCGAAGGGGTCATAGAGCCATAGCACCAAGGACCACCCTTTGATGTTTAAGTCAGTGTAACATATGCATATGCATCGCCAATGTATAGTCAGTGGCGGAATCTAAACAATTAAATTGGGGGGCCGAAAAAACTACACATAAAATAGTGGATTTGTGGAATATATTTAGTTTTTTGGTTTAGATTATGAGGGGCTCAAACACTATAACTAATATGAAATAAACATAATGGGACGAAATCAATACTTCTGAGCAAAAAAGTGAGGAAAAAACCATTTTTTTGTGATTTGTCAAAAAGATTTAGCCTTTTGATCCGGATTAAAAGAGTCTCAAACAGTATAATTAATATAAAATAAACCTAGTGAGTCAAAATTAATACTTTTAAGCAAAAAAGTAGGGCGCCTAGGCCTCTTCTGGTCCCTATTAAGTTCATCCCATATATGTAGTAGTAAGCATGTATAGAGAGTATAGGAGATGATGCTGGTGTGGTGGTGAGGAGGACAACTAATGTCCCTTCCTTATATATATGGAATAAATCATTTGAGAACTTGTTTAATATGTCACACCTATACTATCTAATAAATAAAGGTTTTTAATGCTACATGTCGTCTCCATATTCATTTTCATCATTTTTTTCCCATTTCTCTCTTTTATTAAATACATCTCTATTTTTTATAAAGGTTTGTAATGTCAGGTCTAGTTATTGTGTCTAATGTCAGGTCATTGTGTCAAATACTTTTCATCACTATGTTATATATAATACATAAAAAACAGTGACAAAAATAACACGAAATCATCTAAAACGTAAAACACAATAATAGATACATACAACACAATGATGAAAAATATTTGACACAATTACCAGACCTGACATTACACAATGACCCGACCTGACATTACACAATGACCTGATATCACATAATGACCAATGTGTCATCTCTTCAAAAATAATAAAAGGACGTCAAGCCCATAATCCTTGTTACCCTTCTTATTTTTAAAATCATTTTTACATAACCAAACATTACATATATATTCTCATATATATTCGTATACATAATCATAAATTTCAATTAGCTAAAAAATGACTTAAACACTTCTAAAAAAAACCCAACCAAAAACAAAAAAAACACCAAAGCAGCTTTAAAATAAATCAAAATCCATAAAAGCTCCTACTATTCACACATTGTTAATTGAATCACGATTACACTGATTTATAATCCGTATTATAATTAATAAATAACTTTATCTAACTCGTTTCAACTTCTAGTGAATTTTTCATTTTTGTTTATCGTCTCTATCTTATTAAATAAATATCTCTCCTATTAAATAATAATAGTTTTAAATAGATAAATATATAAAATTTATTCTAATATTTTATTTAAACTTACTAAATCATAAAAAATTCAATTATATCATATCTTAAAATATAATTTTATAATTCTAAATCTTAATTATTCGTTATTTATAATTTTTAAATCTTCATTATTTGTTATTTATAATTTTTAAATTTTCATTATTTGTTATTTATAATTTTTAAATCTTAATTATTTTTTATTTCACCAATGACATAACATTTAACATACAAATATTTATAAAATCTATTGTTTACAACATTTAATAAAAGAAAAAGAATAGCCGGACCCTATAAAAAACTTAAAATAATTTGGGAGGAACGTAAAAAACCATAATTCATGCCTTCAATCAATCAGAAGAGTTGGTACGATGAAAAAAATAATAAAAAAATAAATACGATACTCACCTTCCTCTACCTTCATTTTCTAGCATGCTCCCCGGAAATCAAGCTTCATCGTTGATTCTAAAAACTTCGTCATCCCTACACAGAAATGAATAATATTAAGATATCAAATCTTCATCTAACATTTTAATTTTTAAGTATCCTTAATCTTTTATTTAATTAAATACATGTAATTATTATTATTAATTTTTTTAGTGGAAAAATAAATGTAATTATGAATTTGGAACATTATCATATGATCCAAGAGTGTAGCTGATTCTTGTAGTTCTCATCAATCGTCATATTTATATGTATAGAGCTTTAAAAATCAATTTTTTAGTTATTTTAATTAGCTTCATTAAATTGTTTTTTTTTGTTTACAAGACGTAAACCAACTTTAATAATCTTCCATGTGCTTGTGATAACCGGATTTCTATTTATGTTACATGAATGACAAATTAGAAAAAAAAGATTGTTTTACCAAAATGAAACTTGTTATATTTGGGTGTTGGTAAATAAATCAAAATCCAAGGTCAAGGTCGACAAATACAACACCTATCAAAGTCCAACTTTTTTGTTTTTCTATAATTAAACACACTTTATTGTTTGAAAACACAAAATACTCCATAATAGAAGACTCTTAAACGGAACGATTAGATTGGACAAGAGAGTTAGAAAATGGAGAAAAGCTTAATCGAAACGAAAAGAATTTTTGATTCATTTAATGTTACTGGACAGGTCTCATTGGAAGCGACCCCTCTATCTTCTATGATGGAGCCTGAAGGTAAGGTTTTCCCTCATCTTTATATTCTAGACTCTACTTTCTAAGTGCACATTACTGAATATATTTGTTTGTTTAATGTTACAACATTGAAAAGTCTTAATAAGTTGAACGCGTTGACAAACTACTAATTCTTGAACCAAAATTCCTATATCTAGAACCCTAATGTTGACGACAAAATTTCCCCAAAAAATTTCTGGTTTTGTTTTTGAAACCTGTTAAATTCAAGTCTACGTATATGAAAGTGTATGATGTGAAGTTTACGGTATTTGAAACATAATAGTCCTATATCTCAAAAAGTATGTTTCAATTTTGTATTTATGCTTCCCAAGTAAACAATTTGGTTGATTCTCATCAAAATTGTATGCAAGCACATAAAAAAATGTTGTGTCTATTTTTTTGCTGTTATTATACAATAGCTTATGGCCATCTTGTCAAGATGTAATAGTCCTTTCTAGTTCAAGGTGGTCTTGTTTTCATGTCATGAAACTAGGTACCCAAAAGTCAAATAGATCACAACCATTTTTATAATTCTTTATCTCAAACTATTGTTTTTTCAGAATTTTAGAGTTCAATTTTTCAAAAGAGATTTTAAGACACATGGACAATTTAACTTCAAAAATATAAAAAGAAGACTTTTTTGAATTCTCATCTTATTGTTTAGAGAAGTATCCAAAGTTCCAAACACGGTAAGCAAAATAATAATGGGCCTCAAATGGAAACCCTAACCAAAGGAGTAAATTATTTTACAAAAGCCCAACGTTTCTAGATATGTAAATCTAATAGGTCCAGAAAATCTGTGGTGTGGGTCAAGTTTATTCTCGAAAATAGTTTAAGAAGTTAAAGTAATCATGTGTACTACTTCATATATGTGGATCTAGAGGTGAACAAATCGGTTTCTCAAACTGAACCGTTAGGTTAACAAAAATCAAAACCGGTTCAGTTTGAATTTGGTAGAGGTCGAGGGGTGGTTTGACAGCTTTAAAACTAGTTTTTGAGGGGGTTTTGACTTGTTCGGTTCGGGTTAAACCGGTTTAAGTCTAATATGTTTGAAAACCAGACGAATCACAGGATTACCATAACTCGTCCCGTACCCAAGATCCCCCTAAGGTTTTGACTTGTTTGGTTCGGGTTAAACCGGTTTAAGTCTAATAAGTTTGAAAACCAGACGAATCATAGGATTACCATAACTCGTCCCGTACCCAAGATCTCCCTAAGGTCTTGCCATTTGTTTGCAATATTTCAATGTGTATAAAGATTTCTGTTATAGAAACCTTATACGTCATAATCAAAGTATCTTCTCTCAAATAAATTATATTAATGAATTAATAATTAAATAAAATCAAACCAACTGTTTGAAGAAAACTAATAATTTGTGATGGCGTATAAGACTAAAATTTTACGAAGTGCAAAGTCATGTTTGAAACAACGCTTTTGGTTTGGTCCACCCTTACCCATCCAATCAAGCATTATCTTAAACCACAAGCGACTGACAAATTTGAAAACAATTAATTGTTTTCATTTGTTAATTAAGCCAATTTTAATATTTAGTTACAAATTAAACAATTACGAGTTTCATAGTAGGATGAATACCTAATAAGATTGAGAAAATGTTGTTTGTTTAGAGAGAGAGAGAGAGAGAAGTAGATGACCGGAGGCAGAGTTAGAGACAAAGGGTGATCATTATAAAAAAATTAAAATTATAATTGAATTAACAATCACTAATCTACTTATTGTTATACACGAGTTGAATAAATCTAACTTATTGTAAACCAATAGTTTTTATTAATATTTGTATGTCGGATGTTATTAGCCATCGATGAAAATAATAAAAAATTAAGATTTATAAATAACAAATAATTAAGATTCAAGATCTAAGCATTATAAATAATAAACAATAAAGATTAGAGAATTATAAAATTAAATTTTAAAATAAGATATAACTAAAATTTTATTATGATTTAGTAAGTTTTAATAACTTATAAAAATAAATTTTGAATATTTAATTATTTAAAATTATTATTATTTAATGCGAGAGAGAAATAAGAAACAAAAATATAAATTTCAATAGAAGTCGACACATAACAAACGAATTTTAAATATTTAATTATTTAAAACTATTATTATTTAATAAGAGAGGTGTAAGAAACAAAAATATAAATTTCACAAAAAGTCAACATATGACAAATGATTTTTTTAATATAATAAAGATATGATATGATCATTTATCCATTTTAACAAACACCTTTTTATACCGCAAATACAAAATGTAAAATTAAACATCGCATCATGTTTGCTCTTACGTATAAAAAATTTTTTTGAACGAATACTCTTACATTAATTACTTCTTCTTTACATAAGTTCTTTTTATATAGTCGTATCATATATGTTTTAACATTTATGTTAATAAATAGAAATAAGGAGTCAAAAATTGTATATTTGTGTCATCCCTAACATACCTAAAACTCTCTCTCTTCCACATCCGCATAGTGGTGTTCATCGAATCACATTTGAGTAATTGAGTTAATCGAATTTTGAAGCTGAATTCGAACAAGTAGGTAGTAAGATCTGTGAAAAAGCCGATGGGAATGAGAACGATTGCTACCTTATCTCTAATTTTAACTTTAATTCTCAAATCTTTTTAATTATAGTAACAGTATTCTACAACATATGAATTATGAATACAAGATCGTATAAAATAAATATATAAGGTAACTAGTATCTGATTCTGATAATGCGGGCTTAAAGTTTTGGTTAGTTTTATACGGTTCAACAACCGTACTTGACCCGGATCCATTTAAGCCTATATCATAAAATCTTAGACCAGTACCATACTTACATTATAAAATTTTGAGATGAAGGTTTAAGATTCTCATATATTTTATCTGGATCTGACCCGTTTAATGCTCACCCTAGTCATTAATATACACGTACATTTTATGTAGTTGGCTTAATTAAAAGTACTTAGAGTATTCACAGCAAATTCTCTATATGTTTGTGAGTAAGTTCTGTATAGTTTAGGTGATGGTTTAAAGTGGTTGTAAATGAAAATGAGAGAAAATGTTATTGTTGATTTGTGTTCACCTTTGTTAATTTTTTAGTTTTTAAAGTGGTTGTGAGTTGAGAATAGTGAAAAGTTAATGATAAAGATATAAAAAAATATTATTTAATTGAAAATGAGGAAGAAATTATAGTGATTTTTAATGTAATTATAAAGATGAAGATAATAGAAGCTATGAAATCTATCTTAATCTTAGATTAAAGTGTCATTTTCGTCCCTATGGTTTGGCCATTTTAGTCATTTTCATTCAAAATGTTTTTTTTTAACTTTTTGTCCCTGACCTTACAAAATCTATCCATTTTCATCTATTGACTAACCCCGTTAAATTATTACCGTTAAACCGGGGACATTTTTGTCTTTTCAAAATTCCTTTTTATTCTCTTTTATTATTTCTTTCTTCTTCTTCCCATCCCTTTTCAAAACCCTAAATAGGTGTTGGTTTTTGGAGTGTTTGGGTGAATATATGTCGTTACAGAATTCTTATTATAAACGAAATTCTTATCAAGAGACTGCAATTTCTGGGGAAGAAGGAAATAATAAATGAGAATAAAAAAAGAGTTTTGAAAAGACGAAAATGCTCCTGGTTTAACGGTAATAATTTAACGGGGTTAGTTAATTGGATGAAATGAATAGATTTTGAAAGGTCAGGGACGAAAAAACAAAAGAAAAACTTTTTGTATGAAAATGATTAAAATGATCAAACAACTAAAAATGACAATTTACTCTTAATCTTAATATGGAGTTTGAATTTTAACGTGTATATTCCAAGAATTTTTCCTTTCTAAAAACTAAAAACACTTCTGTATATATATAAAAAGAAAATTAAAATGCAATGATTATATATTTATTAAGTCTCCGGTCTCCCACTTCCCTAATCTTCATATATCAACAAACCAATTTCTCTTCATTTTCATAACTTTCTATGCGCTGGTAAAGTGATGATTAAACTACCGGAACTCTTCTTATTTTTCATCGCCGTTTTACCGTCGGTTATATCTCAGCAATCCAACAGTTGCAACCGATCATGCCCCGGCGGACAGTTTAAGACCGTCCCCTACCCATTCGGCTTCTCCTCCGGCTGCAAAATCCAGCTCAACTGCACCTCCAACGGCGACGTTTTCATCGGCGAATTCCCCGTCCAACAATTCAACTCCGACGGTTTACTCGTCAGCCTTCCGGCCAAGTGCGGCCGCACCGTCGACGCGCTCGCCCAACTCTACGGCGAATTCTATGCACCGATGTCCACCAACGCCATCCTCATGGAAAACTGCACGGAGCATATGAAGAACTGCATGATTCCGATGACCACGTTACGAACCCACCTCGAGATTGTCAACTGCAGCGGCACTCAAGGCGGCGACGGCAACGTCAGCTGTTACTCCAGTAATATTACTCGTATGTTTCTTGATTACGGAAACGTGGTGAGCATGGGATGCCGGTTTTTGTTTTCCGGTGTGGCGACGGAGATGATCGGGAATAGCTCTGCGATATCTTTGGACATACAAATGGTTAGATTGGGGTGGTGGCTTAGTGGAACTTGCGACTGTTCTTCTAATGCTGATTGTACGACAATCGTGTCGCCGTTCGATGGAAGCGATGGACATCGGTGTCAGTGTAAAAGTGGCTTCGACGGCGATGGATACAAAGCCAGCTCCGGTTGCCGGACCCTGAAAGGTATGTCTCAGTTCACCGGTGCTTTTAATTAGTGGTTCCTTATAATTTATAAAGAGTAAGCTCTAATTTTTGTTTTTGCTTTTTTTAGTTTTTTCGTTATTGACTTTTCAAAATTAGTTATTTTCATCAAAATTACTAACTTTGTCTACATTTTAACGTTAAATCAAGAGTTAGTTTGAAATTTATAGGTTAAAATCTAACCAAATTACCCTTGATTTAACCAATATTGCCCTGATTTAACATTAAAATGTAGACGAAGTTAGTCAGTCGGATGAAAATGGCCAGATTTTGATAATAAGTTAGGGACGAAAAAGCTAAAAAAAAGGTTTTTTAATGAAAGTGACTAAAATGATCAAAACACAGAGACAAAAATAACACTTTACTCATTTTAAATTATAATTTAAAATTTTCCATCATATCTTTTTTAGCAAATTCTAAAAAATCAAATATCTCACTAGATTTTAAACATTTTATTTTCTTAAAAATGGATTATAAATATTAATCTAATAATTTAGTTTAAAGTATTTCGTCATTCCACCATTAAAAAAGTATATTTGACCATGATACCGAATATTTGCATACCTTTTGACCGTTCAATATGTTTTGTTAGACAAACTAAATTATGAAAGAAAACGGAGTCATCAAATATTATTGATTTGCTATAGAATTAACATTGTCAATATCATACGAGATTATTGGTTATGTAGTGATTGAATAATAAGAAATACATGAGAGGTTAAAATGGAAGTACAAGTTGTATTTGAGATAAGTTGCATTGTTTAATTACTAAGAGAAGTGAAGTCATCATCTACTATTAGCATGGTAGTTAGATGACAATGATCAAGAGATATGTTACACCTAAGTTGCCAATTTGTCACATCAAGCAATAGATGACTGGATGCTTGAAACACCAAGTTAAGTTGTTGCAAACAAGCAACCAAATAGGCGAGATTAGAGGTCAAATATACTAAACGGTGATCATTCGAGCACTCGACCTAGTCAAATGGCTCGAGAGAGGTGTTACTAGGTCAAATGTCGATGACAATAGACATTGCTATATAAGTGAAGAGTGGATCGTGATCAACATGACAAGTTAGTAATAACAATCACACACATTATATGCAAAACTAACGTCCAAGGCGAGATATTAAAAGGCGTTATCGACTTAGAAAGTTATTGGCAAGAGTCTAAATATCTTTTTTTTAACGACAATCGATTCTACACTTACTCATTGTCCATCGTGACACTCAAACCATTTTACAGTCTAACCATCTAATCTTACATTAGTATTACACAAAATTAAATGCATAAAGTTTACCTCTATATCTCTTTAAAGAAAGATTTACATAAATAAATGTATATGTGTACCAAAAGAGCGTAGAAGCAAAAATCTATAATAAGAATAACATTTGTTGTTAAAAAAATTAAAAAAAAACAAAATTTATTAAAAACTAGGAATTTTACCCGTCTCGCATTGCGACGGCGTCAAAACGTAGACTAACTAGAATTTATACGACAGGAAGCTGAACTTAAACGTTTGATTAAAAAAAAACTTTTACTATTTATTTCCCGAGGAAGAATCAATAATAAGAAGAATGTGGAAATAAAAAAAAACAAATGAAAAATAGTCATGGTATATATTGTCAAAGGACCATTATTGTTTGAGGCGGCTTTGTGCCTTCTTCAGAATTTCAAAGACTTCAATTTTTCACCAATACTAGCTCAATAAACTATTATTATTATTATTATTAAAATAATAGACGAACCAAACATATGGGTTTAGTTATTAAAGAATCTATATATTTATACTAATTAAATATCATATTCCAAATTCGTAAGTTTGAATTTCAATCCCATCGTCCACCATATTCATAAGATGCTATTAACATGCGACATAAATACGTAATTTTTGGATTTATTGAAAGATAATTATAGCAATATATAATTTCGTGGTGTGATAACTTTTAACACATAAAGAATTTTATATACATGGATTATTTGATCACCTCTGTTTCTAATAGTTGTCGTTTCGGACTTTTTATCACCAATCGGTGAACTTTAATATTTTCCCCTAACGGTAAACTTATTTAACTATTTTCAAAATCTATAAAATTAAAAGTAAGCAAAGGTCAAAAAGGCGTGCTTGTATTTCTCTATCGTCAAATATCTGATTTCTAATATTTTTATTCATTTAAAGATGAATTTATATAATCTTATTATGTGTTTCAAGTTTGAACTCACATGCATTGATGAACTATAAGCCAAACTTTTGTTAGTTAATTTATAATATTATTTGATTTACTTTATAGGAGTAATGGATAAATATTTTTTTTCCTTATCTCCACAAACGTGAAAATATTTTATGAGCAAAAGTTTGTAAATTATATATTGTTTTGGCTTTACTATAAAATCAGTATTTTATTTTAAATGTGGAGTTTCAATGATTGGAAATATATTATGCGGTATATCTCCTTTAATTATGAAAAACTAGTTGGGGATTTTAGTGTCAAATCTCCATCATTTAGTTAATGATCAAGTCAAATTGATCATTGTTCATGATGTAAAATATATTGTTTTTTGAACATTAAAAATAAAAGTTTTTAAACTAGATGAAAATGGCTAAAGAGCTAAACTACCAAACCTGGTGGGACACGTCTATTTTTAAATTACAACATGGCTTCTTTCTTTGAAGTGAGTTGCATTATTATTGATTAAAAAACAATATTTAATTATTGATTAAAAATTATATTTGTTTATCATTCATAGAACCGGTGAGGTTTCTTGTCACGCCAAAGTTTTAAAAATGCAGGAATGGTACAATAATTAAATATTTATTCTGTGTTAGGTATTTGATCACTGTAACACAAATAGCTATTTGCGAGGGTTACAATCATCTTAAAGTGTTATTGCAATCAGGTCACAAATAGTCTTATTGTTATTTTTTTTTTGAACGGCGACTTTCAATATGAGTGGCAGTCGCATCTCCGACAAGTCGGAGACCCTGTCACCCCTCCAACCTGACCACTACGTTGTCTAAACCGGGCCCGCGGGTTCAGAGCGAGAGGCTAGGCATTCACCGGGAAACCATGGAGCCTGCTGCCACTTGACAGCCGTTGCGCCGCTACACGGGCCAAGACCCGCTAGCGTAACGCACTCCAGACTAAAACCCGGGTTGGCTCGGGATCGAACCTGCGTGGGCAAGTTCGTCCTTCATCGCCTTTAACCACTGGACCAAGCCAGTGGTATTCTCTAACTTTCATCGTTGAAAATTCTGTCACTGATTTTGCAAGGACTTGTCTGTTAGCCATTCCGTCACTATATTAGCGACCAATCTAGTATGTTGTAATATTAATGACGCATGTAATATGTCACAAATTTCCATCCTAAATAGCCAGTGATTCTTGTTGGGTGGTAGACCCTGAAACTTTTTGATCGGGTCAAAATTTTTGAGCTTTGTTGACTAGCGATATATAACACGTATATAACACTAAAAAAATTTCATGAGGGCGATCGGGGATTGATTGCAAAATTTTATGAAGGACGATCGGGATTTTAACGCGTATATAACACTATTTTTTTTTCCTTGAGGTCCGCCTATGGTTAGATAACAACTTTTATGACAGTTTCCATTTAACAATTATTTCGAATTATATTATATATAATTTCTTATAATAAAATTAATTAACAGACTCATCTGGTTGCGATCCTTCAAAATATTTCTCTGGTCACTGTGGAGGGAGCGGTAGAATTGGTGTTCTAGTTGGAGGTATTTCTCTATTCCTTTGATTTCTATATTTATATCAGTGTATTTTATAGTTAAAAGTTTTTAACCCAATACATAGATCAACTACCAAAACAGTTAAACTAACGTTAGTTATTGTTTTTTTCTTTAGCTGTTGTTGTAGGAGCTTCATTGATCGTTTGCGTAGGCTTGATTATATGCTTTATTCGTCGGCGAAGCATTTTAAGATCGCGAAGTAGAGTAAACAGACAGTTTTATGAAGCTAAAGGCATCACGATTCCCATTTACACTTACAAAGAGATCGAAAAGGCCACCAACAGCTTCTGTGAAAAACAACGGTTAGGAAACGGGGCGTATGGAACCGTTTATTCTGGTAAACTCCACAACGGCGAATGGGTAGCGATCAAAAGGATCAAACACCGGTCTGATGGTGACAGCATTGATCAAGTCATGAACGAGATAAAACTTCTTTCATCAGTAAGTCACCCGAACCTCGTTCGGTTATTAGGTTGTTCAGTTGATAACGATGAGCAAATACTCGTGTATGAGTTCATGCCAAACGGGACGTTATCCCAACATTTACAAAAAGAGAGAGGTAACGGGCTCCCTTGGCCCGTTCGCCTCACGATCGCCACGGAAACCGCTCAAGCGATTGCTTATCTACACTCGAATCTAGACCCCCCAATCTACCATAGAGATGTAAAATCTAGCAACATATTGTTAGATTATAGTTTTAAAACAAAAGTCGCGGATTTTGGTCTTTCTAGACTGGGAATAATGGAGTCGTCACACATTTCAACGGCCCCACAAGGCACACCGGGGTACTTGGACCCTGAATATCACCAAAACTTCCATTTATCTGATAAAAGTGACGTTTATAGCTTTGGAGTCGTGCTGATTGAGATTATAACGGCTTTTAAAGCCTTAGATTTTTCTCGACGACAGAATGAGGTTAATCTAGCATCACTAGCCGTCGATCGTATCAAAAGGGGTTGTCTTGATGAGATAATCGACCCTTCCCTTGAGCATAACAAAGACACGTGGACCTCTTCTTCGATCCACAAGGTTGCTGAGCTGGCATTCCGATGTCTTGCATTTCATAGTGAGACGAGACCTTCTATGCTTGAGGTGGCAGTCGAGTTAGAGCGAATCAAGGTCTCTAGAGATGAGATTATTACTTTATCGTTAGAGGGATCTAATTGTTCATTGGTATCGATTGTCAATGAAAAACAGATGATGATCAGTGAGGACGCCAAGAATAGTGAATCTGAAAAGAAAGTTTTGTTTGACAGCATGAACTCAACGGATGAGAGAAACTTGTCATCCAGTTATGCAGATGATCATTGGCTAAGTGAGTCGAGCTCGCCTTCATCCAACGGTGGACTTGGTTCTAGTTCAAGGGTTTAAGTGTAAAATATATAATACAATACTCATCGTTCTAGTTTCAATATGCAACTTTTATGGTATGAAAGTGGGTACAGTTTGATCATTTTGTGACTTTGAATGGTAAATTTTTGAGCTGGAGATTAAGTTTTATTTGTATATATGTGTTTCAAGTACTAAAGGTTGTGTTGAACCACCTAAGTGCTAAGTCATGTCCAACTTATTCAACAAATGTTCTATAGCTTCTTTTACTACTTCAGTTGTTAATGTCACACCCCAGTTTCAGGGACCCCGACATGTGACCAACAGTTGCTACCATTCTCATATTCATTCGTTTGAGTTTTATACGTAACGGAAAATTAATGATTTATTTGTAGAATTAAAATAACTCAAAACATGCTTTTATATTCAAAAGAGGGATTGACATCCTCATAATTACAAGACAAAATTTGTACATTGATAATCAAGGATTTTTAATTTACAGAGCCACAGGTCCAGTGACGTCTAACGAGTCGTCATCCCGTCGGCATCTATTCCTTGCTATAAGATGCCTAAGGAGTCATAATCCTTTTGACACAAAATCCACACAAACATTTATCCTTAATTACCTGAAAACCTTTTTAAAACACATCAATTACGAGTTGGTGAATACATAAATCATAAAATTCGTTTACACTAGCTAAATTGAAAACAATAAAATAATTTAACCATATTTGGATTAGTAGTTTACACATTTAGTGAGACTATTTCACCTAAATGTATAACCACTGAACATAATAGTATTACACTCAAATGATTATGTTTTACGTATACCTACAATTGAGCCTGTTACTAGCCATATTACAGTGTTTCATCTATAACACGTGTATAACTCGGATCCAATCATACGTGAACTTAATGCCCGAATGCTATCACATAAACTACCTTATGAAATCAAATGGTTTTAGAATTCTTTTTAGTCAGACCATACACCATTTTTAGGTTTTGAAAGCATATAAACGTATTCACATGATAAGAGATGAGTCTAGCAAGATAACTGCTTATTATGAATGCGTTCTTTAGGCAGACCCCAAGTCAGTCAGAACTTCGCTAGCGCTTGAGTATCGGTTTTCAAATGAATCGGAATGGGTATCGGTTTTCAGTTGGTTGTGTGAGAGTAAATCTTGGAATTTCTGATGATTTCAAATGAATCTCAAATGTTTGCTTATTATAGGCAGAACTTGGGACCCGTAGCGGACCGCTAAGCCAGACCTGCTACCGCCTTGGCTCCTGCGAGTCACCTTGCCATGTGTCAGTCGATTGGTGGTTAATTTACACGTGCTAATTGTATATATTCATATGTTTTTAACCCTAACGATGTGAGAAATAATTTACTTTGACTTATTTTTATAGTTTATAGGTTTTGACATATAATGAGTTAAAATATAAAAATCATATAAACTAGACGAGAAAATGATTAAATAATTCTTGAACGAATGTTATTTAGATTAAAGTATTCATGATTTTATTTCAAATAGACAAACTTGCAGGTGCTCACGTGAATTACAACATCAAAAAAGAAAAATCAAGTTGGACTTCGACTAATGTGGGATTGTTTATTATATGGATCCATTATTCTAAATTGGTTTTATTTGCTTGCATTACATTTATAGCCATTCGAAGGAACAAGGTAAACAAATGGAAACTAAGGAAATTGAGATGGGCTTATAGTAATTCATTCATATGGGCTAACAAAGTTTGGGCCAGATATAATTTGCTGGGCTTGTGGTTGAATACGCAGAAAAGAAAAACAGAGATGGTGATGTAGGTCTTTTAAAAAGGCTATCACGTCACGCATAAGATATTTTTTTTCTGAAACGGTGTTGTTTCAGATTATTATTTCACAACCGATGTTATTTTGTTTTCACTTCATAAATGGTGTTTCCATGGTTGCTAACCACGAAGTGTTGGTTTTTGTGGGAGTTCGTGGTTGGGAACCACGAATTGGTGTGTATCTTTGTTCTTAACCACGAATTGATAAGAAGCTTGTATTCCTAACCACGAATTGGTTCAAGCTTGCATTCCCAACCACGAATTGATAACAATATTCTTTTCCCAACCACGAATTGAACTCATATCTTGAATTACCAACCACGAATTTGTTCAAACTTAAATTCCCAACCTCGAATTGAACTATTTTTTTTTTGTTTTGATTTAAATATTCGTTTCCTTTTTTTTATTATTTAAACGGAGATTTGTAAATAATAAATGGTTATGTTAAAAATATTTTTTATATGTTATTTGTATATAATGTTGAAATATTTTACTTTAAATGGTTCTGTTAAAAATATTTTGGCAGATTTAGAGAATCAGAATCTTATTCACTATATATTATGACAGGTTTGTGTTCAATATTATGAAGGTTTGTGAGAAATCAGAATCTTACTGTGTGAGAATCTCTGTGAGAGTTCACTATATATTATGATAGGTTTGTGTTCAAGATTATGTCAGGTTTGTGAGAAATCAGAATCTTACTGTGTGAGAATTTCTATGAGAGTTCACTATATATTATGACAGGTTTGTGTTCAAGATTATGACAGATTTGTGAGAAATCAAAATCTTACTGTGTGAGAATCTCTGTGAGAAATGTGATAAAATTAGTCTCTGTGAGAAATGTGATAATGTTGGTAAATGTGATAGAAGATGTGTTCAACAAAGCATATATTAAACTTCAACGAAAACAGATTTAAATCTTATCCCACAATAACTATCTCAAACTCTTTCAACTATTTCAAACTCTTTCAACTATCTCAAACTCTTTTAAATCTTTCTTTCTGTATATCTCATAATGTCCTTAACTCGTCCGTTTCTTGTTAGATTATTCTATGGTGGTAATTTTTCCTATGAAAACGGAGTTGTTTTCTCAGATGAATCTACTTGAACCACTTCCTTTATTATTCACCACAGAGTGCGATATGAAGAATTACTTCGTATGGTTTATGATCATCTTGGTGTTGAAAAAGAATCTTTTAACTTATGATTATTATTATATTATCAGTTTCAAGGGATATCTGAAGTATCCTATATTTCTAGTGATAGAAGTTTAGATATTTTGTATTATTTAGCAAAAGCAGAAGCAAATTTCAGGGCTAACATATACGTTAATTGTCAGCCAATAATGCCATTCCAACAAGACATATGTATGGATCTGCTTCGTAGTGTTTCTGTTTCAATGGCACCCCAAATAACACCAACATCTCCTTGTTATCAATACAATGATCCAATACAATCTCCATCAACGTTTGAAGCCGGCCCGTCAAACCAACATACCATAGTAGAAGATATTTCACATGAACAAGATGATGACGCTATTCATGGTGATAATGAAGAAGTCTTCGATAACACTATTGAAGAATTAATGTCAGAAGATTATGAAGATGTAAGAGAGGATTTAAACGTGTCCACTGATGAAACTGATGATGACGGCTACGGTGAAACTCAAGCAGAATATAATCTCGGAATTGTTCAAGGGTTTTCTCAAGGACCGGTGAACTATTCTGATGATGTTGAGTAATTAAGAGATTACGATGCATGTGGTTTTGAAGAAGATGACCACGTGGATTTGTGGAACAATGAATTAAATGAAATTCGAGTTGGTATGTACTTTAAATCTAAAAATGAGTTGATGTATGTTGTTCGAAAGTGGAATGCTGCCCGTAATAGAGAGTTAATAGTAGTTGAAACCAGGCCTCAAAAATGGAGAGCAAGATGTTACACCACAGTCGTTGGTCAAACAAGTAACCTTCCATACGCTCCTCCATGTAATTGGTATGTCTATGCACGTGTGAAGAATGGTGAAACCATGTGGAGGATAGTAAAATGGGTTGTGTCTCACAACTGTTATGGGTCAGTCATTCACAACAACAATAGGAGCCTAACATCTAAAAATGTTGCAGCATACATCAACCATGCGGTTCGTACGGACATTGTTTTCCCTGTTAAACAAATCCAGTCGTACATAAAGGACACCTTGAAGGTTGATATTTCATATATAAAGGCTTGGCGAACTAGAAGAATAGTTGTTAATAGTATTTACGGTAATTGAAAGTCTAATTTCGAGGAGTTACCTAAGTACATTACAACTCTTGTGTCATAAAATACTGACACTATTGTGGAATGGTATCATCAAACAGATGGTTCATGTGAATACAATACATTTAAATATGTATTTTAGGCATTTGGGCCTGTGATAAAAGTTTTTCAACATTGTCGGCCCATTATATGCATAGACGGTACACATTTCTAAACATAGATAATACAACTATATCAAACAAGTTCTAAACATATATGGTGTTCATACACTACATTGTACGACTACCATATAATTCATCTGCCATAAAACGTCTATAATTTAGACAAACATTTTGTACACTGGCTTCCTCCCACACTAATGACATATTTTGTACTAGCCTACGTAATAACATACATATTACCACTCTTGCATCTCAACCAATGTGACCACCATTTTGAGGCCACACACTTTCCCCGAACTGTTCTAAAGTCTCTACTTCTTGCAGGCCAGAGCGTTGAAAAAACAAAATACGTTGTAGAAACCATATAAAATGTAACTCGAATTCCAAAAATACTCGGTGAATACCATGATGTATGCACCATGAATTACCACATGTATTTGCAACACAATCATATGGATAAATTTCATGAACTTGTAGTGAATGCATACAAATCTTAAAAAGGTACCAGTTTACACCATCAGGAGATAGAGGTAAAAATGCCTGTTAAAACATATAAATAATAATTATTTATTTATAATAAATTAAATTAAAATAATTAAACAACTTTACCGTTTCGACCTCCCAAACTGCATGATACAACTGGTTCGTCCCATCATCACATTGAAAGGAATCGTGACTTCCGTCAGTTATTAGGTCCATAAACCAGATTCTCGTATATGTAACATCGCATTTTCTGGAACTTCAAAATTTTTAAAGTAATTCCAGAATTTCCGATCAGCACGTCTGAGAATAAGTGATTCATGACTATAAGACGATGAATGAAACAATTGATAAGCTCTGTGGTTTCTTTCTAGGAATAATAATTCTGAACAACTAGGACCGGGAAACACTCGTGGTTCCATGTGTGGAATTGAATGGTTAGAACGATACACTATTGATTTCTTTAAAATGAGAAAGTGAAACACATGTGATTTCTTATGAATCAATGTAGACTATGTGGTACTTGTAATGGTGGTATTTGTAATGGTGGCATGTGACTACCCTACAAATAAACAAAGACATGTGAAACAAAAATACAAATAAGTACATAACACGTTTGTAGTTTTGTAGTGAGTGATTAGTATTATCAAGATGACTACACACACCGTATAGAACCAAAACCAAAAAATAAAATAAAACAAAAGAACAATTCGTGATTGGGATACCAAGTTGTAAACAAATTCGTGGTTGGGAATTTAAGTTTGAACAAATTCGTGGTTGAGAATTCATGTTTGAACAATTCGTTGTTGGGAAAAGAATATTGTTATCAATTCGTGGTTGGGAATGCAAGCTTGAACCAATTCGTGGTTAGGAATACAAGCTTCTTATCAATTCGTGGTTAGGAACAAAGATACACACCAATTCATGGTTCCCAACCACGAACTCCCACAAAAACCAACACTTCGTGGTTAGCAACCATGGAAACACCATTTGTGAAAGTGAAAACAAAATAACACCGGTTGTGAAATAATAATATGAAACAACACCGTTTCAGAAAAAAAAAATTCTGCATAAGAGGAAGAGAAATAACACTAATTTTCTGCTGCTACACATCAACTGAAATTATGAGCGGCTAACTCATCCGTGAAAAACTCTGGGTGTAGTGTTTGAGTTGGCTAATCCATCCGTGATGAACCCCGGGTGTAGTGTTTGATTTAGTAACTATATTCAACTTATGTATTTGTCTTTCTTGAACATAAATCTTATTTGATCTTTGGTTTATTGAATTTATGTGCACGTTTGTAATTAAAGACATTTTCGGACCCATGAAAAAAAAATTATTTGTTATATATGCGTTATAATCTCAATCGACTTTATACTGACCCCCATAAAATTAAATGTTATTTGAACTCAAAGGTTTAAATCTTGCCATTTGAATCCAAATATTTCATAAAAATTATCATTTGAATCCATTTGACTACACTTGATTAACACCGTTAATATTTTCCATTAAACCTTCCCTACTTGATTAGTATTTTAGTAAAAAACCATTATAATATAAAGAACCTACCCTAGTGAGTTACCCACCCACATAAGGGTTTTATGCGTTCAATGCAGATCTTTGATTATATTCAAGTCTGGTTTTAACATCTTTGATGGAACTTGGCAATTCAAGTCTGGTTTTAACAACTTTGATGGAACTTGGCTTGGTTTGCAATGAAAAGATTGATGTACCGATATATATATATATATATAAACCTACAGCCAAATATGATTTATTTTCTTTTTTGTTATCTTTCAACTAATTGTAAATTAATTTCATCGTTTTTCAATATAATTTTTTTGAAATAATATTTAAAATAATTTTATTACAAAATACCAATTCAACAATTATTCATAGAATAGTACAAATTAAAAAACACCCCCATTTTTTTATCTCTTTATTATTTTTATTTTCATTTAAATAAACACACACGTGCTGTTGTAATTTGTTAGCTAGCTCTCTTCAGGGACGTAAATGTAATACTCGCACCCAATGCCGATTCTTCTGTCTCCACCTCAAAAGAGTCGTATCGTCGGAAAAGTTCAACCACAAACAACCTCGTTATCAGCACAACAAAGTCCTTTCCGGCACATTGCTTATTTCCAACCGTCGGACTCTCTGTCTCCAGCCCGTTAGACCACATGACGTACTTTAACAACGCCTCGCCGTCCCCAACGAACCGATCGGGGACAAATTCCTCGGGCCGATCAAACACTTTCGCGTCCTTTGTTGCAAACGGTTGGTACCCGAATAACATTTCGCCTTCTTTGACTTCGAAAGTGGATTCATGTGACTCGATGGTAAAGTTGTGTTTCGCTTTTCCATATTGTGGAGGCACTGGTGGGTCAATGCGGAGAGACTCGTACACGACGGACTTCATCAACGACATCTGTTCGATCGCCGCCATCGTCACCTTCCCATCGCCGTATGATTTTATAGCACCTCTGATCTCTTCCGCCAATTGGGTATGTAGATTCTCACCCGCACGTGCGATCCATTTGAGTGTGTTGGGGAACAGGATCTTAATCCCACCTGTTAAAACAAAGAAATAATGTAGATGTTATTAGAAAGGAATATTTTTTTCCATTTAAAGGGTTTTGGGAAACATATTAGTTTTTAAGAGGAATTTTTAAATCAATTCGACTTCTATGGGCTACCGAACCGATCCAATGTTCATAACCGAGTAATCAAACCAAAATAATCTAAACTGATCGGTTTTGAAATACGTTGACCTAAACATTCGGTTATGGTTATGGCTCCGAACCTAAGTGTTGTGTTTTCATCGCGCAGACACCCCGACTAGTTTATTTATAGATTGATTGTTCTTTAAATTTTAGTATTCAACTTTTTTTTAAATATCTAAGAACACTGTTTTGTTTTATTTTATTTTTAAACTGTTTGAAATAAATTTTATTGAAATCATAGGGGCTTTCAAAATAAAATATTTTCTTCATTTTTTTTTCAAAAAAAATTGGTCTTTAACAAAATATATATCTGAATGTTAACAAAACTAAATTAAACAAAACGTTAGTATTTCGAATTTTAAGAAAAGTAAAGTATTACCGGTTATTAGAGAAAAATTAAATTATATGTAAAATGAATTAAAAAAACTCAATATATTTGAGCTTGAGTTCCTCTTCAAGGAGTTGATTCGGTGAGTCTGCTATTTAAGATAGCAGATTTCCTAGAAACCAATATCTTATTGTTAATCCCGTATAAATAAAAATAATAATCAGGAATGCCGGTAGCCTGGAATTTTATTCGGTTATCTATACAATTAACCTTGTCGGAGTATTATCAAATAAAAATGCTCACCAAAAGTATTGAAGCAAACCGCGAATAAGATATTGTGTATCGCTTCATCTTTTGGAATCCCTAATATTTCAGCATGCTCGATAACTGGAGTCGCAACTGACTCGAAGTAATCGTAAAGTTTCTTGTAACTACTCTTTATCAGGAAAGCCGGTAGTCGGAAAGTGCGGAAAAGAAGTTCCTCCAAGAACCAAGGAAGTCCGACTTCAAGCAACGGGCTAAGATTGAACAACACCCACGAGTTAATCAACGTTGGGCCACTTTTTTCAATTTTTATTTCTTCAGGGTTTGAGTTGAAATAAGCCCGGCCAAGAAACCGGAAAGCCGCCTGTTCACCAACGTCGTTGAATACAGTTTTACCTGTTAAAGATATATATAAGATATTTGTTAGACGAAAATTGTTACAAAATATGGACAGATATAACGTACATTTTTTGTTATTTCCATAGTTTAATGACGCAGAGTGTAATTTACTCTTCTAAGTATCTTTATGTTAAGGGTTATGATCAGGTTATATTTTCTTTTTTAGTTATCTTTATAGTATTTTATAAATAAATAAATAGTTGATTAATAATACATAACAGTATCGTTATTATGTATTACCGTTTTTGGCTAATTCAGCTTCGAGACTTTGGAAGAGTTCGGTGTAAGTGGCTTCGAACTGAGGAATGACTCTGTTGCTTGAAGATTTGAGCATGAAGAAGAGGAGGTTCTTAAGCTGAGCGTGTCTAGGCTCGGACGGGTCGAGGTAGGAGAGGACACGGTAGCCGCCGGTGAGTTTGGTGGAGGGCATATAAGTTCCGGTGAACAAATCTTTCTTCTCGACTTTGGAAACATCAAAGAGTACCGGAAAGCTTTTGGCGTCGAGGAGGACGATGACTTTGGGGTTGGAGCTAATGAAAGGACCAGGTGGCATGTTGGTACGGAACACCGTGGACTGGTATTTCTGAACGCGGGACCGGAAGAACTCGTCTGGACCGCCGGTGCCATAAAAGTATTCCAATCGGTCTTTGATTGGTCGGAAGAAAGGAATGCCGTAGGAACCTGGGATGTCACGGGGAGGGGAAGTTTTAGATGATGACTCCATGTTTGAGTGTAAGAAAATAGTTGCATATTTGCATGAATGAACTCAACGGTATATATATACGAGGACGGGCCTCTTTTTCTTATATTTTTATTTTTTATACTTTGTTTACTTCAATTTTATAATGCCAATTGAAATATTTTACTAATTTTTATGGCAAAAGAGTGTAACACGTGCTAATTAACTCATGAAAAAAGAAAAGGGAAACCTACAAAACCATATTTAATTTAAAAAAAAAAATATTACTATTATAATGTTATGATGCGGATGTGTAGAAACATATTTTATTTTTTGAATTGTCATGATTAAATTGGGGGGAAATCGTCTATCGTTAAATCATTTTATACTTGGAAAATCATAAAGTCACGTGCGTTAATTTTATGCAACTTTAGTTAGCCGGTACTTTCAATAAGAATATAATTGTGTTTAAGTTTCCATGTATCGAACACTAAGGCCCCGTTTAGTTTGCATAATATTTTGTATTAAAAAATTTACAAGATGTTTGATTGATAAAATTATGAATAGAATTAGAATGTTAAAAACTAAAAAAAACAAATTCACCCTTAATAACACACCTTTCTCTTCTTCTCTTTAATCTTTGATGGATGATATCTCTACCAATATTGCTCTCACCATTGAAACCTCTTGCAAAAATGAAGCTACAACGACATTCTCTCATCTATAATTTAAATCAAATCTATAATTTAAATTTAAATTAAAGCTTTAACAACCAACCCTAAATTGTTTTTTTTATTTGTGAAACTCAATTTCTTTCAGGAGTAGATTTGATTATGTTCTATTGTAAACAGAATCGATTCTGATTTCAATGAATTCGCTTTGATTTTGATCAAAACTAACGAGGCTCAAGGGCTTCATCGGTTATAATTTCAAGGGCTTTATTGATTTGGATTTTGTTGAAAACTAACCATGTCGGATTCTAATTTTAAGGGCTTCAATAATTTGATATCGACAAGGTTCCATCCTGTCTGAAGCTTCGCCTATCAATATCGGTCCGTGTTCAAGGATTGTTCAACAGAACTCAACTTTTGTTTCTAATTTGCATTTCTAATCCGATTTTGATTTTGATTTCCGATGGAATTTATCGACTTTTGATTTATGTGTATTGATTTTGGATTTTTTATTTTTTATTTTTTGATAATATGGATTTGGATTAAGATTTGCATTACTATTAGATGGAACTCTATTGTAATTTCTATTCATGTTTCAACGATGCACGTTTGTTACAAGAAGATGATATTGATACATATATGGTAATCTTTTGGTTATGGGTTATGATGGTGCTATACGAGGGTGTTTTGGTAATCTTTAAATATTCCAATGGAATGTTTACAATTCCATCACACATATGAAGGAATGTGAATTCCAATGAATGAATGAAAGTTCTCTGATTCAAATTCCGTCCGATGACCATCCAAACACGATTTTGGAAGGAATTTATACCAATTCAAATTCCGGGGAATTCTGTGAACCAAACGGACCCTAAGTCTCGTACGTTCGTTAATATCCAATGAAGATAAGAAGTCATGTCTTTTTCCCAGCTACAATTTAGCCGACAAGTACACGTTGTTTGTTTTAATTAGTTGGTTTGGTGTGTCAGCTAAATTTTAGTCGGGTTAAATTTTGTTGTGTTTTTTGATATTTTAGATATTTTATTTTTTAGTGGGCTAAAAATCAATGTGTAATTTATAAAAAGTAAAGAAAACTTAGGTTAATATGTACTTTTCGATGATTTTCACTTTTATAATACTTGTCTTTGACTTTCTTTTCTTCAAAAAGGTCTTATGACTAAAATATCTTACCTATGTACGTGTTAACGTACACGTAACATAAGATTCTTGTACTTCTACGTTGACGTGACAGAACATTTTTTTTGAAAATTTTTGGGTCTTAGAAATATTAATAATTATATTTATAAATACTAAAAAGGTTTTTAAACTTTTTTTTTAACTCTTCGCTATTGATTTCATATTCTTGCGCCAATATGGTGCCAGACCTAAAAGAAATTGACACGTGCTAATGTGCCATCGTTTGATTAGGTGAAATTTTTTGTAAATTAATAGTTAAAAGATTTTTTTTATGTGTTTTGTAGAACGTGTTTGTCATGGTGTTTATCCCTTAAAATTGTCTCCACTAAAAAGTAAAAGTATATTAAGAAAGTATATTCTATCTCGAAAACACTATTATGTAAATTTTTATGTTTTTAAAACGCATGTTTAAATATATGTGTAAGTATCAGATTAAAATATATGATAAAATCAAAGAAGAAGATGATGAATAGATAGAAAATGTTTAAATTATATATTATATATTGAATGAACTAATCATATTTTTAGATATCACATTTAAGCAAAAAGCTTAAATAAAAAGGTATTTTAAACTAAAATGGGTGAAAAAGATTTAGGATCATTAGATTAAATTGAAAGTGATATAATGGTTGTAATCAAATTGTATGAGAAAAAGATGTTGAAATTGTATTTTAGTCATGCCCATTTTTGTTGACTTAATATCAATTTCCCCCTTTTTTAAACGTTCATAACTTTTTCATACGACATTTAAAAAAAAAATAATACAACATAAAACGAGCGTTTTTTATCTTTAAAACGAGTATAGTGTCGTTATATGCAAAAACGAAAAAAAAATTACGTTTTTCAGCTCATTGTGTTTATTACTCGTTATTGTGTAATGGCAAGTCATTGTATTTAATGTCAATTAATTGTGTCAAATATTTTTAATCATTGTGTCTAATAATGAAAAAAATTACATTTTGCAGCTCATTCTATTTTTCATCGCCCCTTTTGATCACTCGCTGATCACAATCTGTCTTGGTTACTAATCACTCTATCGCGGATTGACAGTCACGTTCTTCACCAGTATCACACCGTACCACCCTGAATCGCACAGGTAAACACTTTGCAGATCCCTACACCCTTCGCGTGTGATTAATCCTTCGCTCAATCTGAATCGCTCAGATCGATATCTTCATTGGTTGACTCGCACGCACAATCCCTTCGTTTGGAACTTCACATATGCTTTCATAATTCAAGCTTTCACAGGTGGAATTTCAGCAACTAGACTCAAATCGAACCTAAACTTTAACCGTAATCATTAGAAACGATTATTTGCACGAGATACGGGAATCCGGGTTGAAACCACCACTAACCGCCACTAATGTTCATATTGGAAATATATCACAACTCCATGCACACACTTATATGAGGGGTTGCTCGGTTCAAGTATACAAGCTTCAGTCCCGTAAACGTTTATACATACACTTACGGTTGAACCACAACCTTGCTTGCATTAACCCCCCACCCTGCTAGCTTGCTTCTTTACTTTTGTTTTGGCCCACAATAGCCATCAAACTCCAAGCAAAAAAAACTCCTATGTATTATTTTGCCCCAAACAAAATTCATCCACATGTTCATCCCATGCAAATAAACCATTCATGCATAGATGCATATTCAACTCATTCTTCGACCCATTTAAACTATCGACAAAATATTTTTGGCATCCATCACTAATTCCACCGACTTTCTTTATCATTCATCCTGTTCTCGATCAACGCCACAAGAGAACCGTCGCAACAGCCAAAGGCTGCTGCCTTCTCGACTCCAAGTTATGACTCTCAAAACGACCTTCTTTCATCAAGCTCTGATACCAATTATTTGAAATCAGCCCCAAAGCACACAAATTTTGATCTAAAAGATTAACTCTTTATTGATAAAACTGAACTCACCCTTTACAATATGTACATACTAAATATGAAGTGTTTAAGTGAATGTTAGTCACATTACAATGTCTGGAAGTAGCTAGGGGTGTTAATGGTTTGGTTTCAAACCACGAAACCGCCCAAACCGGTCATCGGTTTGGTTTCGCGGTCGGTTTTTTTTCTAAATTTTCGTTCGGTTGGTGTCAAAAGTTTCAAACCGTAGTGAACGGTTTGGTTTACAGTTTATACAAAAAACCGGTCGTAAAAAACCGGACCGTATATATATATATATATATATTTATATTATATATTTATATAACCTTGGGTTTGTGTATGAATACTAAACCGAACTTAGGTATCCACTTTGTTAATATAATTAATGATCATTTTTGTTGATTAGTTTGCTAATTTTTTTCATATATTGTTTTGTTCTTTTGAATTTACGTGGAAGTTGAACATTTCTGATCATGTGTATTGGGTATGTGCATTCAAACAAGTTCTGTTTTTTTTAGCATTGTTTTTTACAAGAACCTTTGAAAATGGAAAATGAAGATTTCAATGGTTCTATAAACATTGAGGATGATAAAGCTAGTGAGCATATGAATATCATTGATGATGATGATATGGAAGACAAGAAAGAAGATGTTGTGGATTTGGAGAAAACTAAATGGGCATAAAAAACCCAAACCGTGAAACCAAACCGGTAATATCGGTTCGGTTTGGTTTTTATTTTTAACGGTTCGGTTTTGGTTTTTAGTGATAAAAAACCGTTACTAACGATTTGGTTTGCGGTTTGACATAAAAACCGCGAAAACAGAACCGTGAACACCCTTAGATGCTTACTGTTGATTGAGTTGAGTATTTCCTACACTGCTAAATTGAGACTTGATTTATGTTTATTAGTGATTTACTTAATAATTTTGGTAATATATATATATATTGAAATATAATTACAATCTTATTTAAAAGAAGTACAATTACAATAAAGTGACAGATAAACGGGTAACAATCTTGGTCGCAGCCCCTTTTGAATGAATAGCAAAACCAATCCTATTAAAAACAAAACTTTGAGGTGTTATGAGCCCAAAAATAATTTATTACAAAACTAGTTTTAACCCCGTGTGTTACACGGGTTGAAACGTTAACATTATATTAATAAATATCTTAACAATTCTTTTTATACAAATTTGATATTGTATTTGTAACTTTTTTATTTTATTATATGTTAAGATTATATGGATGGAAATAATTAAAATATCAAACAATACATGAAAATTCATTTAATAAGTTGTACACTTTTTACAATAAATTAAATTACATGTCAAATGAAACCTTACAATGATTATTTACAAATTTGGAAATACTTCATTGTATGTAACATTTTACGTGGTATTGATAATTTTTTTCACGTTTACCAAAGATTAATAGTTTGAGTCCATCTCTACTTTTAACTCTTGATAATTCAACATACAGCTGATCATGAATAAACATTGAATCTTTCAATACAAACCAACATTTGAAAGTGATAGCCCTAAACTTTTATTCATGATCATTGCAAAAATACAACAATTATATATTTTTTTCTTTGAAGATTGATGAAATTATTTTGTCTGAATATGTTAACCCAATTGTAGGAATAAAATTGTGATGATCAATGTTGATTTAAAATATAATTTTCGTTTTTATAACACGATTACCTTGTGATTTTACACAAGACTTGTTACATTACCTAAACCATATTTTTATCAATATTTATTAATATCATAACTGGAACACCGACATTGAAAACTAATTTATGGTTTGACAAGCCTGATAATATACGTCCATTTATAAAATCATGAGATTATAAACTTTTATCAAAATTATCATCAAGATGCTTTAATTGACGATACTATTTGTACTTGTATGCGAAAAATCTCGCTAAACTTTTAATATTAAATCTCTCATTAAAAAAATAATAAAAAGATACAAATAAAATTTAAATTTCAACAATATATCGTCTTTTAAATTCAAAATTTAAAATTCCAAGTTTTAAAAATTTTCACTCCTTAATATTACGACACCAATTAAATTTAAAATTCCAAAATTAAATATGAAAAATTTAAAACTAACAAATTAGAATTGAAACTTGTAAACATGTTTTTTGAAGAAAAAAAATCTCGTCATTTAAAAAAATTAAAGTTTAAAATATAATACACTTTTAAAAATAATATATTTGCAAGATCTTAATTTTATTAAAAACTAAGTATTAAAATTTATAAATCAAAATAATTTTTTTTTATAAATATCCAATTTAATTAAAAAAACTACTAATTAAATATTAGTAAACTTTATTTTAACACGTATTTATTTAAAATATAAACGTAGTATTTTCAAGTTTTATGTGTAAAATTAAAAAATCTTGATATTTTATAATAAAAAAAAATCATTTTTTAATAATAAAACTTTAAAAACTCATTTTTTTAAATCTCTTGTTTTTTTTAATTCTTGACTTTTTTAAAATATTTACTTTTGATAATAATTTTAAAAAAATATGAGCAAGTGGTAGTAATAATGAAAATCTTTATTTATATAATTACAAAAATAGACTAAATATAGAAGTATTTAAATGAGTGATATAAATATGGTTTTTGAGAGAGAAAATTATAAGATGAAATATGATCATTTAGTTTTTTTTATTAGAAGAGAGATATCAATTCAACAATAATTCATAGATGGTACAAAACACAACATATCCCCAATCCATCCCTTTATATATTCTCTTTATTTTTTATATTTATTTTAAAAAAAACCGTGATGTTGTAATTGTCATCGATGGCATCACATACTAGCTAGCTCTCTTCAGGGACGTAAATGTAATACTCGCACCCAATGCCGATTCTTCTGTCTCCACCTCAAAAGAATCGTATCGCCGGAAAAGTTCAACCACAAACAACCTCGTTATCAGCACCACAAAGTCTTTTCCGGCACATTGCTTATTTCCAACCGTCGGACTCTCCGTCTCCGGCCCATTAGACCACATGACGTACTTTAACAACGCCTCCCCGTCCCCAACGAACCGATCGGGGACAAATTCGTCAGGCCGGTCAAACACTTTCGGGTCCCTTGTTGCAAACGGTTGGTACCCGAATAACATCTCGCCTTCTTTGACTTGGAAAGTGGCATCATGTGACTCGATAGTAAAGCTGTATTTGGCTTTTCCATATTGTGGAGGCACTGGTGGGTCAATGCGGAGAGACTCGTACACGACGGACTTCATCAAAGGCATCTGCTCGATCGCCGTCATCGTCACCTTCCCATCGCCGTATGATTTTATAGCGCCTCTGATCTCTTCCGCCAATTGGGTATGCAGATTCTCACCGGCAAGTGCGATCCATTTTAGTGTGTTGGGGAAAAGGATTTTAATCCCACCTGTTAAAGCATATATAAGATAATTCGTATTTTGTTTTAAATTACATAATATTATTTAATTTTTTATAGAGAACATTGCCAAAATGTACATTTTGAAAGAAAAAAAAAATGGTAAAATGTAGATTGACTTTTCAACTTTAAAAAAGTATCCAAATTCAAATACCACCAATAGCAATGCGACACGTAAGTTAAATTATTTTGAAGGCACAAATTTAGCCGGCCACTTGTCAACACCGGAGCTTCCCACGTGTATCTACCCGGCTAAAACGTAGCCGTTACAATGTATACCGGCCCAAGTGTAGCCGTTAAAATCATCTCTCCCCCAACACCTTCGTTACACTCTTCGTCCTTCGTCCTGCAACTAATTCCGGCGAATACTACTTTTATTAGGCAATAAAAATTGAAGCAAGATTTTTCAATTTCAAAATGCACAAAAGATAGCACTTCTTCTTTTGATTTGCTGCATACTCCTTTGTTGCTAGTCAAGAAAATGGTGAGTAGGAAGACAAAAAGACGCAGAACGTGATGGTGATGACGGTGGCGCGGCAACGGGAAAAGGGGAGTTGCAGATCCGTGGCGGCCACGAGTGGGTGGACTCGCCGGAATTATGCGTCGGTTGCAGGCCAGGGATGAAGGGTGTCGCCGGAACTGTGCGTCAGTTGCACGTCAAAGATGAAGGGTGTTCAATAGTGGTTGCGGCGATGGAGGATGGAGGCTGGAGATCGACTGGATGAAGGGTGTTAAATTGGTTTATGGTTTTACCGGCTACAGGTAGGGGTGTTCAAAACCGGATATCCAGAAATTCGGATATCCGAAATTTTATGATAGTTGATTTCGCTGTCCGAATCCGTATCCGAATTTTCAGAAAATTCGGATACGGATTCGGATAATCAAACGGATATCCAAATTCCAGAATTGATTTCTCAAAAAACAAAATTCTGTCACATTGCAACTAATACTAATAGAACCATAGCAAAATCTCAAACTTCTAATTATTTACAAAAAAGTAAATTTACAAATAAAGCTCTGTAATTGAAAATAGAGTTTTAGAAAGATGCAAACAGTAGAAAAAACTAAGTTTCATATTGCATCAAAGTTGCAAATAATCAAACCTGGTAAGAATTAAACTTGTGTGTAGATGAAATTGGAAACAGAGACTGATGAGCGACTGCAAATAATCGAACCTGGTAAGAATCAAAATGGTTTGATTTCTTTTTAGCCATTTAGCAAAAGATAACCTTCGGATTCAGCCTTCAAACTTTTGGATCCAGCCATCAAACTTTCGGATTCAAGCGACTGACGACTAGGGGTGTGACGACGACGAGAGAATTCTGAGATTAGGGAGTCGGATTTGAAGTTTGGACGTTGAGTGGGATTGAGGAGCTTGGGACGGTAGAACACAGACGAGCGCAGAATTAGGGATTTAGGGTTCTTGTGTTTCAATGTTTATATGTGTATTTATATATATATTTAAATATAAAAAATAATTAAAAAATTAAATATTTCGGATTCAGATATCCGAAATATCCGAAATTTTTCAAAATTAATATCCGAATCCGAAAATTCGGATATCCGAATTTTCGGATAATTCGTATTCGGATTTTTTTGAACACCCCTAGCTACAGGTGGGTCGGTTAGGCTTTTAGCGGCTCAAGTTTAGCCGGGTAGATACACGTGGGAAGCCCTGGTATTGACACTTGGCCAGCTATGGAGAAACCTTCAAAACGTTTTTTGTCTGCGTGTCACCTTCATATTGGTCTAAATTAGATTTGTATATTTATTATGCTTTGACTTTTCAATGTACATTTTGCCAACTTTTTTGATCAAAATATACATTGTGGTGATTTTCTCTTTTTTATAATATTTATAATAACATCCAATTTTTAAGTCATGTCCGTTCCGGTTATGAAAACATTGTTATTATCAAATAGGATGCTTACCAAAAGTATTGAAGCAAGTCGCGAATAAGATATTGTGTACGGCATCATCTTTCGGAATCCCTAATGTTTCAGCATGCTCGATGAGGGGTGTCGTAACTGACTCGAAGTAATTGTAAAGTTTGTTGTAACTACTCTTTATCAGGAAAGCCGGTAGTCGGAAAGTGCGGAAAAGAAGTTCCTCCAAGAACCAAGGAAGTCCGACTTCAAGCAACGGGCTAAGATTGAACAACACCCACGAGTTAATCAACGTTGGGCCACTTTTTTCAATTTTTGTTTCTTCAGGGTTTGAGTTGAAATAAGCCCGGCCAAGAAACCGGAAAGCCGCCTGTTCACCAACGTCGTTGAATACAGCTTTACCTGTTAAAGATATATATAAGATATTTGTTACACGAAAATTGTTACAAAATATGAACATAAAAGACGTTTTTTATTATTTCCTTAATCTAAGAACGCACAGTGAAATTTAGAGTAAACTTAAAAGGACGAAAAGTGTAATTTACTAATTAGATTATATTTTTTTTTTAGTTATCTTTATAGTATCTCTATAAATAAATAAATAGTTGATTAATAATATATAACAGTATCGTTATTCTGTATTACCGTTTTTGGCTAATTCGGTTTCAAGAGTTTGGAAGAGTTCGGTGTAAGTGGCTTCGAACTGAGGAATGACTCTGTTGCTTGAAGATTTGAGCATGAAGAAGAGGAGGTTCTTAAGCTGAGCGTGTCTAGGCTCGGACGGGTCGAGGTAGGAGAGGACACGGTAGCCGCCGGTGAGTTTGGTGGAGGGCATATAAGTTCCGGTGAACAAATCTTTCTTCTCGACTTTGGAAACATCAAAGAGTACCGGAAAGCTTTTGGCGTCGAGGAGGACGATGACTTTGGGGTTGGAGCTGATGAAAGGGCCAGGTGGCATGTTGGTACGGAACACCGTGGACTGGTATTTCTGAACTCGGGACCGGAAGAACTCGTCTGGGCCGCCGGTGCCATAAAAGTACTCCAATCGGTCTTTGATTGGTTGGAAGAAAGGAATGCCGTAGGAACCTGGGATGTCACTGAGAGGGGTATCGGTGGTGGTGAGTGGGGAAGTTTCAGATGATGAGTCCATGTTTGAGTATGAGAAAATGGTGATTTGCATGAAAGAAGTGAACTGTATATATAGACGACTAGACGAGGATGGGCCATATTCTTTTCTTTTTACTTTTATGATTTTTGTTACGAACGAATTAAAAAGATGCCAAATTAAAATAAATAAAATAAAATAAAAGAAAGCTTACAAAACAATATTTATTTTAAAAATATCATAAATTATCAACTGGACTAAAAAGACACGCTCTTTTAATACCACTTCGATTAAAAATCTAGCATCTCATACTTCAGTTTTTCTTTATAGTTTTTAGCTCGTTTAATTTTTTAATAGTTTTATTTTTATATAATAAATTTCGTTCGTTAACTTTTTTTTTCAAAAAATAGAGTATACGGTTGTTATTAGTTTTTTTATCATCGTTCATAAATAAATATAAAATAATTAGAATTGTATTCAAAATCTAGTTTTTAGTATCGTAGTCTATAGCGAGTGTTGTACCGTTATGGTATTGTGACGAACCGAACCTATTAGGAACGAATAATATAATTGTCGTTATTGGTACCATCGGAAGATGTCTTGGAATTCGTTTTTATGTTTTTTAACAACCTGAAGAGATAACGGGCAATAATGCCACGTGGCGTGGCCGAAAAACAACCATGACCTTAGCGTAATTATATAGATATAGGGTACGATTAAAATGATAACCAGTATTTATGATATTTTTTAAAATTTATAATATTTTAATCTTTATAATTAATTTTAGACATATTTTGTTTTTCTCTTATAACTTTTAAAATATGATGTTTTACAAAATCCCGAGTGTGCCGCTAAAACGTGCTTATTTTTATCTACATTTCCATATAAATTTTGTTCAAAACCGATCTTTCGTCATAACGTACAAGTCATTGAATCACAAACATACAAGTCGTAAAATTTGCTTAAGTGTTTCGTTTTCTTGTTTTTTTTTCTTTAAAACCTTTAAAATATTATGTTTTATAGACTTCGGGATTTGCCCTTTTTACGTGATTTTTTTGACGAGGTGAGCAGGAGTGTATAGGTCGTCGAAACTAAGTGTTACAAATTTTAACAGTTAATAGATACCGGTCGAACAACAATGATACCGACATCGTTACTTTCGGAATCGGTACCGGTATTATTTGTTTTAGTTTTCGATCGATGTAAAACAATTGCCGGTATCTTTTTTTTGGGCATGCAACAACTTTATTTTTCTTAGGTTTTCTTTTTTGATTGTTATAGCGAATGCCGGTTCCATACCAGTACCGTAATAAACCGAACCAATATTGAATAAATTTCCACCGCGTAGCTCAAGGAAATCCCACTCGTTCTAATACATAAAGTAACTTGTTTTGTTATCTTTCAAACTTTCTTCGTGTGTCACTTTACAATTTGAAACTTTTGAAATGATTTTTAAGAATATTTTATGCACGTCCTTGAAATTACCAATTCGATAATTAATCATAGAATGAATAATACAAACAAACTTCATATATGGTCATCTCCCCCATACCAGTTACCACCGCCCATCTCTTTTTAGTTTTTATCTCTTTATTTTTATATTTATGTGCACAAACAAACAAACAAACAATTTATTTACGATATGTGACAGTGGTCTGATCTATAATTCAGGAAGCTGCCATCCATCACCGTTTTAGGTTATTTTTTTCTTAGACACTTTTTTTTTAGATTTCCTACTTCCTCTTATAGACTCTCATATTCTTTATTGAAAATTTTATATACAACAGAGAATGTTTATTAGAGGCGTCTCTACGATATAATCAATTAAAACAACCGATTTATACCTCTAAATTTGAATGGTCCCAAAAATCAAAAAACTACTTTAATCTGTATTTTAAGTTAAAAATATAGGTGACAATCCATCAACTTTTATGTTTTTTTTAGAGAAATGAAAAGAGAGAACAAAATAACTAAAAGTTTAATAGAGGGTTACTTTAAGTTTTTAGATTATAGGGAGTGTTGTCGGGAAAGATGATTGTGTTGGCATGGAAAATAATGTGGTAGCACTATTGATCTCTAGAGTTTTTTTTTTCAAATGGGTATACTTCACAAACTTATTTATCAAAAGATTGTAGTCTTAAAAATATTTATCAAAATAGTGTTTTTTTTTTAAATGTTGCTTTTCTCTCTCCTAGTATTATTAGATAATCTATATTTTAAAAACTTTTTGAAAAATAAAGCATTTGATAAATATTAGAAACTAGAATTTTTTAATACATTTTGGTTCGATCTGTGAGGATTTTTTTTTCTTACAAAGCATTGGACTATAGTAACTTTTTTAGAACTATTTTATTTTAACCTTTTTAGAGATATTTTAATAATGAAGAAGTTTTTTATTGAAAGCGATTAGACACGGTAACGTTTTAGTTTCTTACTTTTAAATAATTTAATAATAACTTATTTTTAATTCTATTTTGTATTTTTTAAATAATTTTATAAAATATCATACTTTAAAAGTTATAAAAAAATATAAACTGTAAACATTTAAATAATAAAAATAAAAAAGGAAAAATAACAGGGCAACCCCAGTTATGTCTACAACCTGTTTAAAAATAAGTTACTAAAATATTTTAATACTAAGGTAGCGTTTGGTATGCAGGAATGACAAGTGGAATGGAATGGACGATTACGATGGAATGAAAAAAATGATGTTTGGTTGGACGATGGAATTGAATCACTCATTCCACAAGGAATGTCATTCCCTCTAGATCTCTCAAATTCATTTCATCCACCCCCTTTGTTTTTTTTTTCATTTCATCCCCTCTTTCACCCTTCATCACCACCACACCCTCCTACCACCACCACCAACCACCTGCCACCTCCCAGCGCCACCTGCCACCACCGCCACCTCCCAGGGCCACCTGCCACCACCCACCGCCACCTCCCACCACCACTGTCGCCTCCATCACCCACTGTCACCCACCACCACTTACCACCGATTTTATTCTTTCGTCTTTTCTAGCCTAGCAAACAACATAAAGTAATGATTTATTTCATTCCCTCATGCTAACCAAACAATACAATGGAATGAAATGGCTCACTTCATTCCTTTGTCCATTCCATTACCTCGTTTCATTCCATTCACTCGTCCATTCAATTATCTCATACCAAACAGACCCTAAGAAACTATAACGTTACCATGCAAGTAGGTAATTGCTTTTAACCAAAAAAACATCTTCATTATCAAAATTGCTCTAAAAAGGTTAAACTAAAATAGTTTTAAAAAAGTTACTATACAAATCCAATGCTTTACAAGCAAAAAAAATGGAGAAAAAAAAAATCCTCGCGGATCAAACCAAAGTGTTTTAAAAAATTATAGTTTCTAACATTTATTAAAAGCTTTATTTTTTAAAAAAGTTTTAAAATATAGATTATCCAATAAAATTAGAAGAGAGAAAATCAATTTTTTTTCCAAAAACACTATTTTGGTAAATATTTTTAAGACAACACTCTTTTGGTAAATAAGTTTGTCATATACACCCTTTTGGAAAAAAAAACTCTGATCTCTGTTTGAGTTATTTTTTATGATTTTTCTACACAAACAAAAGGGAACATTTTTTTTTCTTATTTTTCTGTTTAAGTCTTTAATATACAACACCATACTTAATTTTACTATAAACTCAAATGCTCCATGAATTACGATGTTTGTGATTATTTTTACCATGTTTATTTCGTTTGTGATTATTTTTAAATATATTATTAGACGAGAAAAAGTTATCTTGAATACAACTTTCTTTGTGATAAAACTAGACATCATAAAATATTAAAAGTTATATGAATTACAAATTTAAATAAGATGCTAAATAAAATATTCAAAAAGAAATAAAATTTGAACTAAATATTAATATTATATGTTTTGACACTACATAAATTACATTTTAAAAATTTATATATAACTTCCACAAAAATAAGTTTTTCAATTGAAAAGCACACGTTTTTCACGTAGTCGTGTTAACATTTTGAGAAATATTTCTTCTCAATTTTTCTAAATGTTTTCAACTTAAATTTTTTGTTCGAAATCCCTTGTATTCTCTAAAAGCGTTACTAACTAAACTATGTATAATTTTAGTTGGAACCTCATAATAGTTTTTCAACTCGTAATAGTATTTTGTACTTTTTTTGAAACACTCTTTCCTATGTTACCAAGTATTATTTGTTTTTAATAAAAAAGATAGTATTTTATGTTATATTTTATATTATAACTATTTTAGTTGTTAATTAAAATATCATTCTAATTTGATTTTGGAAAAGTGGTGTAACATTACTTTGGTGCCAATTAATAACCAACGGGAATGTACAATCCAATAACACCACCTATAGTCAATTAATAAAGTGCTATTATGTTCACAATCTAAAATAAGCAAACAAAACAAACGAATTCAATGAAAACCAAGGTCACATATATAAATGGTCATATCTGTATAGTCAATTTCATGAATCATGAACAGAGATGGTCTCATATATTAAGTTATGATAGGTTCACACAAGCTTGTTCGACTTTATCGATTGTCAAAACATAAAAGCTAAACCGACGGAAAAGAAATAAGAAATTCAATTCTACAAGAAATTAAAAGATATCTTATACCTTTATTTCATACCAAAGAAAAGACTAGATAGAGTTTTTAACAGTGAGATTGTGCCTGCTTTTGGATCATCGGGTTGTTTGGAATTGAGACAAGAAGAATATTTGGGAATTGCGTCATGTGATTGCATTGTCATTTAGGGTAAATACGTGAGGTATACATATTATGTACCTTTTTCACTATCTACCCTCATCTATAACTTATTTACGATGTGTCACAACATGTTTTGTTCTGGCATGGAATACTAGGGGTGTTCAAAAAAATCCAAACCCGAATTATCCGAAAATTCGGATATCTGAAATCTGATATTCGAATTTTCGGATTCAGATTCGGATAGTGATTTTCAGATAATTCGGATATCCGAATATCCGAAATATTATATTTATATATTTTTATATGTATATTTTTTAATGTTTTTAATTGTTTTTATAATTTAAAAATATTATATTTTTATACATTTTTTATTTTTTTTTATATTTTCGGATATCCGTTTCACTATCCGAATCCGTATCCGAAATTTCGGATCCGGATTCGAATAGTGAAATCCACTATTCGAAAATTTCGGATATCCGACTTTGAACACCCCTATGGAATACATGATTAGCAGCGAAACAAGCTGCACCAAGGTTGTCACACCATAGAGTGGGAGCAGTTGTTGTGTTAATTCCAAGTTCTCTGAATAGGGCTTCTAGCCAGGTCAATTCAACAACAGTATCAGCCAAGACTTTGTATTCCGACTCAGTATATGGTCGAGAAACTGTTTTCTATGTTCGTGTCATCCAATAGATAAGATTGGGACCCATGTAGATAGTAACTACCCCCTTAGACCGACAGTCATCTTGACAATCGACCCAGTCAGCATAAGAGAAGGTAAGTATGGAAGAGGAGGCTAGCCAATGAACATCAGTGTAAGCATGAAGTTGAGAGCCCGAGTTGTGACACTAGTAAACCATAATCAATGGTGCCCTTTAACTATCGAATAACATGTTTGGCTACTAACCAGTGGCTTTCTATGAGAGCATGCATATATTGACACACTTTGTTAACTGCAAATCTAATGCCAGGTCTGGATAAGGTAACATACTGAAGAGCTCCAACTAACTGTCAATACTTAATCGGGTCGAAAAGTGGGGGACTGTCTCCAAGAGATAAAGAATGGGATGTGCTCATTAGAGAAGAAACTGGTTTGCATTCTGAATAAGTGATAAATGAAGAAAAAAATGTAAGTCTTTGTCAATTTCATTAAACTATACTTTTGAGGATGAAACTTGTAATTTTATTACAGAATAAGTAATCAATGGATAAAAAAACTTTGGGCCGATTTGGACCACCTTTGACCGACTAATAATTAGTGAACCGATTACATGATAATTCCAAGGTGATTCTTCGTATAGCGATGAATCACTGATTAATCCCCTTTTTACAATACTGTATTCTACCATATGCATACCTCCTTCTACCTGGAAAATTCCAGAAAACACCGTCATAATGAACATTAAACAAGAACAGGTTGGGGTACAATTATGCTAATAGACCAAAAGAAAAGAAAATTTGACACTCATGTTAAACAGACTGCTAGAAGCTCAATAATTGACTCTTCTAAACAACTGCATGTAGAAAATTAAAAAAAAAATTCAAAAAATATCAAAAAAAATGTACCATAAATCTAGTTTGGCTGGAAATCAAAATCACCGGTTGGATCTCTAATTTCGCAAGGCATACCGACTTCTGCTAATTGTAATGGCTGAAATAGGAGGTTGCCGTCGGAGGATTTAGAAAAGATTCGACTATGTGAAAACTCATGAGAAAGACATACTGATTAGTTTAATCAACCTTGATATTCATATATCAACACAGTCAAAACCTTGATTGCAAAACAAAATAAATTAGTTGCCTCATCATTCAAATTGTAAAGGAAGGACAGAGTTAGCAGGATCATATATGTGGCCTCACAAATCTGCTTCTTGTGAGTATATTCTCCAAGATAATCATCTTTCTCAACAGACAACAGTGTTCTAAAGAAAATAACCATTAAACTTTCTTTTAACCTACCAATCTAAAACCAAAAAAAGAGACTAGACCCAAATACATACAAATACACTTACACACATAATTACACATATAACATAACAGCTTGAGTTGGGCTCGAAAACATCGATTCGATTAATTCAACTTTCGACTAGTAGCAAACCAAACTTTATTTAATCTGACCAGACTTTCTATGAGTTAAGTAGACTTGTTGAACATACGAGTAAAGTGTATTTAACATTTTAAACTTGCATTAATAAGATGTGTATTTTATAATGTATGATATCTAGAACAGGCACAAAACGTTACAACTCATAAACACAATCTGGGGGAAATTATAAAAGTTAACGATGAATCTCTGCAAATTCATTGTTTTCTCTTTGGAAACCTAAGCAAACCTGATGCATGCTGATGAGACAGTTCAACCTGGAAAACTTCACAGAACTCTTTTAACAATGATTCATGAGCAATATCAATTAGTTCACCATCATCAGATACTGAGCAAAAATCACTCAGCAACCCCTTGATGCTTCCAACTCCTCGATCTTTTATCCCACAAGGAACTATGCTGTTGAAAGGCGAAAGATCAGTGCAAACATTTAAAGCTAATCCATGATATGTCAGCCATCGTGAAACTCGTATCCCAATTGCTGCTAGTTTCTTGTCCCCTGAAGCAATTACAGATTAAATAAAAAAAACAGCAATCAGCTGTAAGCTGTTATGTTTCAGTGGTGACTGCATACGCGTTCCACTTACCGACCCAAACGCCAGTCAAACCCGTGACCCGGGTAGCTTTTAGAGTGAAAACTGAGGAAAGAACCCGAATAACCACCTCCTCAAGTGCTCTAAGGTACCAATGAAGATCCATCTTGTGGAAACGAAGATTCATAATCGGGTACATCACTATCTACATTGCAGTGATTTTACTATAAAGTTTATTGACATAATGTATGAAGAAGCAAAGACAGGAGATTGAAGTAGAGATAAGCATGACAACAAGAATCAATGTCGGCGGTTTTTTTATTTTTATTTTCCGTTGCTTGTTTCAAGCTAGACATAGAATCGAAACCGACATATAGTTTAATGGGGCATGTTAACGATGTATTAGTTATGATGAGATAAAATATATTAGTTAGGATTGTTAAGATTTATTGACTATTGTAATTATCTTTGTCATAATTAGGAGTCATGATAGTAGTTGATCAATAATACAGGGTTTTCATTATTCTATACTGTAAATTTTGAATGATGAGAAAGGATTAAGATTGAAAAAGATGATGAATATACCTGTCCTGGCCCATGGTAGGTGACTTCACCGCCGCGTTCTGTTTGATACAATGGCAAAGGGGGATCGTTAATGTCGAAATTCAAGTTGTTTTCTGTACTACCGGTGCCCAATGTATAAACAGGTTGATGCTGGAGCACGATCAACGTATCTGAACCATCTTGGTTGTGATTCATCAATGTCTTCCGGTCTTCAAGAATTGATTTTTGCCATGACCATGCCTTGGCGAATGGGACCGCCTCTTTATACATATCGTAACATTCACATCTGTATGGATAACGAAACCCAAATTCGAAATGAAAAGTTGTTAGGTAACGTAGGCAAGCTGTTTGATAAAATGTCTCTGTGAGGAACATAGTACCTTCTTATGCTGTTCTGTTGGGGCAATGAATTGGGCCCGGGGATGGTGATCAATGAAGCTGTTGCTCGTCGTGATGTGTTTCTTCCGCCCGAATGAGAGTTGTGGATCGTCCATGGTGGAGTTGAGGAACTCAAACAGAAATTCATTGCTTCAAGCATAGAATTAATATGATGGTATCCTTGTATGATATCTGAACCTGGCAAATATCGTACGCAGATTCAAGCCCGTTTGATCCAACTATTTAATCCGAAAGATTGGGAACGGCGGATCAACCAAGAAAATCTGAATCTCATTTTTATAAAATAAGCAAGTAAATTGTTAAGAATTGTAAGTTATCTAACTATTTCACAGGTAATCAAATCTACAATATTAATAATATACTGTAAAACAATACCCTCCAAATTTGATAGTTAGTGAAGTAATACAAATCACCTTTCTTTACGCAAATTGAAGCATTTAGTGCCGTTTGGTTCGTAGAATGTTTTTATGGAAAACAAACTAACTATACGATAAAATTAATTGAGTATCATCCACCACTTGATCACCTAGAACTTCATTATTCACATTACTATTATTAGACTGATCACCTAACACTATGTGATACCTTGAACCATTTCCATCTTTGATAAGTAATAAAACAAAGAAACTACAAATTCATACTTGCAGAGCATTAAAATGAGCAAAACAAGGGTATAAAAACTCAATCAGGAGGAAAAAAGTTGAAAAAGAGTTAGGGATTTTACTTGTGAAAGCAATTGAAAGGTTGATGACGGCAGAGATGAAGACGATGGCAGGGATTTTACGAGATGAAAGCAATCGGATAGTTGATGACGGCAGGGATTTTACAGTGTCACAGATCGATGAATCGGAGAAGAAGAAGAAGAAGAAGAAGAAGAAGATGATGTCGGAGATTAATGTGGGGATGAAACGATGAAGACGATGATGAATTATTCGTTCAACTGAAGAATGGGGGCGAATTGATATGTTGATGGAAAAATAGGGATTTCTTTTTGGTTGATTTCATTTTAAAACAAATAAATGAAAAATAGGGATTTCTTTTTGGTTGATGGAAAAATAGGGATTTCTTTTTGGTAATCTACAAAAAAAAAAAATTCCATTTTCCAATCTACTATGTGTGCCAAACAAATATGCATTTTAAAGAAAAAAAATTATTCTAACTAGAAATGTGCCCACCATGTCTGCGTAAAAACTAACGTATTTAAAAACTTATAAAAAATTATAGAGAAATAAAATCGTTAAAAAAGTTATCGATTTTGAAATAAATAAACGTAGTCGAAACTTTATATAAAAAAAATAAAACTTTTACGTAAACCCACGCGTTGCAACAAAGTAGCTAGTACTATTCCAAAAACTGTATATACAAAAAAGCGAAACTGTAACAAAACCTTTAAAAAAATTTAACCGGTAAAAAAGGTAAAAATTAGAAAAATAAAGCAGAACGTTTAAACAGAGAAAGGGTTAAAAAGTATCACACCACACGCAAAGTGAAATTATTAAAATCGTATGATAAACGAAATAAAATAATACTAAGTTTTAAATTATTTCTCGTTCAAGGTTTATTTTAAAACTAAAGGTATTTAAGTTCTTTTAGTAAGTTGGATCATTCACAATAACCTGGTTTTGGGCGTTTTTTTTAGAGAGAGGATGGTGTGTAGAAGAGAGGGGAGATGTTTAAAAGAGATACATTTTTAAGCGGATTTGGATTGTGAGAGTGACAAAGTCCAAGCAGGGTAAAGAGATGCTTACGTGGTCATATATTTTAAAAACGATAGACTTATGGTTGCTCTTAGAAAATTCTTTACTTGAATAGCTTTTTGTAATAGGTAAATAGGGTCATATTTACTGTTACATAGACAACAAGTGGATATCGCATCATGTTCTTCAAACCAGAAAATTATCTAAAATTCCATGAATTTTATACTATTCTTAAATAAAATTATATACCAAAGGAAGTCGTATAGGCAATTAATTCACAATTGTAATGTTTTGAATTTCTCTAAATAAAAGATTTTAAATAATTTTCAAGAAAGAAAAATAAGTATTGTTTTTCTCTCTCCCGTTAGAAAAGTCGGTCGTACCAATTTCTATTATTAAGTAGAAGGTGTAATGAAATTAGTATAGGCTTCTATTTTCTACCATTATATTTAATATAGTAGCTAGAACACATAATATATAATGACTACATAACGTGATTAATTACTTCAATGTAACCATCTAATTCAAGGTTAACCACATGGTTAAAAGAAAAAATAATTTATTGAGGTTGATGGCCAAAGGTTTGAATTAGACACCCATTTTATTTTCTAGTAGGCCCATCTTTAATCTCAATTTTCTAATTGAAGACCGCTAGTTACTTAGGAATTCCATTTTCATCTTATTATACTAGACCACCCTAACACATCAATTGAGTCTAACAACATATGGTGAAAAGCAGCAAGCCATCAAAAGTTTATAAATCCTTCTGTCTTCTAATTTGCAATCCGCTTTTAAATTAGAACAAATATGCCCCCAATCAATTTTGAGTTATGCAATTCAAACGAATATGTTTTTTGATTTGGATTTTGCACTTTCGATATATAATTCGAAGTTCTAACTTGAATGAACAAATAAAATCAAACGATTTTGGCTATGAATTAATTTAATCACAAGAAGATTGGTAGTATTCTTTGCTTTTATTTTCTTAGTTTATGAACGTAAACTGAAATTTACTAAATAACTAAATGACGTGAACAATTTGCTCTATACTGTAATTATTATACAGGATGTCGCTAAATCAAACTTAATAAAATAAATAAAGAACCTAAAAGATCTTTATTTTCCTTATTCTATACTTTATTTACATGTAATAAACTACCGCAAAGAATTGTAAACTTTTGTCTAATAAATTGAGTCTTTTTTTAGTCAAACTTGAGAAAAAATATGTCCGGATGATGACTATTTTATTTGAGGCATTTTTGTGGTTTATTATTTTTATATAATTTATTAAAATAAACTGAAAGGTCAAAGTTATGTATCTTGTAAGAAGATGAAGAAAACATGTATAATTACAATATAATGGTTAAAAATGCATATATGGTGAACATGAGTGTTAGTAGATGCTTGAGTGAAAAAGGTTAATGATGTTAAAACCATGAATCACATTTTTATAACCTAAGAGCACGTTTGGGATTAATTTTTGAACTTCTTATTAACTTATTTAAAAAGTTAATAAGTTAAAAGTTTGTTTAGCTAAACTAAAACGAGATAGAAAAATATAAGAGAAAAAGTAGTTTTCAAGAAGCAAGTATTACTTACTTTTCAAAACTACTTATTAACTTTTATAAAAAGTTAATACGGAGTTTTCAAAAGTAATCCCAAACACCCCCTAAATATCTAAGATTCAATTATACCACTTAATGAACATTTTTAATACTAAACATAGGCTACAAATCAAGAAAACTTGATGAACCAAATTTGTAATTTACTCAAATACTAATCTTAAAAACCTTAAAATGAAAAGTATTTGTTTTTCATTTACGACGGAAGGCTACGCGGGCATCGAAGCTTCCGTTGAAAATAAGTCACGTTTCTTTCATTGCATCATCATTCCAACACGCCCCAACGGTTCACAATTGCTGACCAGTAATATTCTTTCCACACAGCCACGTGTGCGGCTCTCAGCGTTCGTGTACTACACGCTCTTCGCTTTATTCCCGCTTTGACTTTTCAGAATCCTTGTCCCCAAAGCTAAACTGAAAACCCTCCCCCAATATCGACTCAAAAGGTTGGTGAATTGTCTAAATTGACCCCCACCAATTGCAAGCAAGTGCACTACATATTCCCAGCTAATATGCTTTGATTCTTATTTTTATTTTCTCGTATATAAACCTCAAAATGATTTGATTCTTTTTTAAAGTTGCATCGTCCCAGATCTAACCAATGGCAGCTGTTAGGCTAACACGCGTGTCGAGACCGCCATCGGTTCTCAGTACTGCACCTTTCTTGGAAAGTGCTGCGACGATGAGGCTGAGGTTTACATGCATGGCGGCAGGTTTTGGTTCTGAAAACACTCAATTGGCTGGAGATACAGAGAGAAAACCAATAGCAGCACCTAAAGCCGTCACCAATGTGATGGCGGATTTAGATGCTGGAGTGGCTAAACCAACACAAACAAGTGGTCAAAGAGTAGATTTGGCTACCCTAATGCTGGTCTTGAGAACCAACACGTTACGCAAGTTAAAAGTTGTCACGAGACGTAGACAGTGGAGTTTAATCATCCAATCGCTAGTCGAAAAGGTAATATTAGTTACTTCTCATACAAGCATTACACTTTAGATAATTCATTTAACATGTAACTTTTATTTTTCTTGTAGTTCAACTTCATATGTTTTATAAATAATATATAGTTCTAATCGAGCGAGTTTGCAGGTTATTATGGACTCTCGATTTTTTACAATGTTTGGCGTAGCAGGAACCTTGATTGGTTCGGTATTATGCTTCCTCGAGGTATCATAAACTGTGTTCAACACCTTAATTGTGTTCATTTAGCAGTGGATACCGTGTAATTTGAATGAATTTCTAGGGTGTTTTTCTGGTTGTGAAATCATACCTCCAGTATTTTCATGCTCTTTACGGCCATTCCGATCATGGGCATATCATGGATCTACTCATCAATGCCTTAGGTGCATCTCTAACTCCCATATAGTGTATGCAGCAAAATGATATCAGAAGCCATAAAACTTATATATGTTTTCTTTGGCATAGATATGTTCTTAATAGGAACGGCTATGCTTACATTTGGGACTGCGTTACATGTCATGTTTGTTGGATCACAAGCTTCAAAAGGCCGACCGATTCCATCATCAAACTTGTTTGGCCTTTTCCACCTCAAGGTACATATGTCACCGGTTAAATATTCTAACCGATGACCAAGTTATTCTGGGTTTTAGTTGTTAGAACATTATCAGTATTATAATCTGAAATTTTTGAGGTTGATGCATTCCAGGAGTTTCCTTCATGGGCTGGAATGAAGTCGATGTCACAAGCAAAGTCGAAGATCGGGCATGCTCTAATGTTGTTGCTTCAAGTTGGAATCTTGGAGAAGTTCAAAAGCATACCTTTGGTTACAGGGCTAGATCTGGCTTGTTTTGCTGCAGCAGTATTCGTTTCTTCTGCTGGTTTATTCATCCTCTCACGAATTTCTCAAGGCACTAATTAATCCTAAAATTATTAGGTATAATATAACAATGATTCTTTTGTCCTCTTATAGTTAAGGTTGTATTTCATTGGTCTTAGAATAAATAATTAATTCTTTTATATGTATATATAATTATTGTCAATGTATATTGTTTATAAGAATAAGAATTAAAGGTCTTTTTGGTTGCATATGAGTATATAGTTTACGTCTAGATTGATCTTTTAGAAATTCTGAGTTACTATGTGCAAGTCAAAACTAATTAACACTTATTTTGATTAAGCAGACCATTTGGAAATTAAGAAAAACAATAATTTTTAAGAACTTTACGAACAATTTTCGATCGTTGAAGCTGGTCGTAAAAGAACCCAGCACACATCAACAAATTCAAGACGTAGACATTTGAAAGTTACATGCAAAATGTGAACATTAATGTGATTTACAATCGACCGTCCATATTCCTGATGCTACGTGCATTTTTGGGTAACATAAGGTATCGCGTGGTAGAGGAATCACGCGATTGTAATGTTTAAATTCATGTAATTTTAACAATCGATTGTTAAAATTACTGCCTTTCAAAAAAAATTTGTTAAAATTATTGTATTCTTATTATTTTTAACTATTGTAACCGGGGTTGCTAGTTATGGAGGAATAGACAAATTCTTTAATATGATTATTGAAATTATTGTAACAGGGATTTTTTTTAACGGCAATTCCTAGATTTTCTAGAATAAATACACCATAACTTTCGCCGTGCAGTACTTGAACCTCCAACCTTTTAGAACCTTTTAGTTATGTGGTACACCACTTAACCATCAGGATCGGGACTATTGTAACCGGGATTTCTAACTCCAGATTGAAAGCATCTCAACCCTTGTCGAGTAAATATTGATTAATAAAACTATTGTATTTATTTTCATATTCTCAACTAAAATTCACTAATATTAAAGTTAAAGATTAGTCTTTTCTAATAAGTCAGTATCAAGACTATATAATTCAAAAGCAAGAATACTAAAGTCAAACATTATGAAAATGAAGAAATTAAATTTGGAAAATGCAACTTTAAAACTCAACTTTTTGGATTCAGAGGAGTACAAATTGGATTATCAAACATCTTAAATGAAATCTTGATCAGAGCCACCAAAATTCAAATTTGGGCTCCTTCAATCTGCAAACCATTAGAATGTTAAGAAATTTTAAAAATCAGGGTTGTGATAGACTAATATATACTCTTATGGTGCATAATCTAATTAACTTAGTTAAGCTAAAACTACCATCGTGGCATGCACACATATATAAAACAAGTTTCTATTGATTGTATGCTGAAAAGACAGCATTATATCAATATAATCGGTTCTGAAATTTTGATTATAAACAAGAAAACGAGACAGAATAAACTGATTGCAGTCAACGAACACACCTTTGACTTTCGAAATGAATTATCCGATGAATCCATGTAGGCTATAACTCTACGTTGATGCCAAAAGGTCTCGAATATCTGTTACAGATGGAATGCTTTCACCTGGGTAGACCTTGGCAGCAAGTTGAGCAAAGGTATCATACTTGTCCATAAACTCTTTCTGTCAAATGTCAGTCATAATATCTGTTTAGTATAAAAAAATCTTATATATTTAAAAGAAAATAGATTTCTATTTCTGTTAAAGATTTTTTATTTGAAAACCACTAGAATGATGCAGTAACATGAAATAAAGCCCAAAATACCTTGCATTTATCCCATAGTGTAGGTATCAGTTCATCAGAGGTCATGTTCTTCATCAGTTTCTTATGCATTGCAGTGATGTGTTTGTCAACCTATGTGCAAAACAAGTCTCATGAAAGTGTCTCTAAGTCATAAAAGATGTGGTTTATTTTAAACATTTAATTGTGCAACTCACCCCTGATAAGTTGGATTTGACCACCTTTCTAAGATCTGATTTTGTCAATCCAACTTGGAATTGGATCTGTAATTATCAAAGAAAAATAGCATCAGTTCAACATTGGGTAATTACCTAAACATGGTTATGAAAATTTAACTATTTAAGTGGGAATACATAGAAATGAATATTCATAGACCTCTTCTGGAGCATTTGTTGACAACGTATCCTCAATTCTTTTAGCAAACTGGAAAAGACGCTCAAATTGCTGCAAATTTTGATGAACCAGAATCACCATCAACATACATCATACTAACAGAAAACAAAATTCTCAACAAGAAACATGACATGTTGTAGTGCAATACGTGTGTTACTTACATAGTATATAACCACACTGATATGACGTGCGCAAGATTGTTCATATGATTCACTTGCTTGATGATAAAATTTAGCTAAAGTTGGCACACAATTGGCCAAGTCATACTGACTGCACAGAACTGCTTCTCATCAGCATCTAATGTAATCATGGTTATGAAACTGGTAAATTGCATTAAAGTAATTAAAGTTGGCTAAACTATAGTGAAGTAATCCTTCGGGTTAAAATTTATCAATACCTATTCTGGAATGCAGCATAGTTTTCTAAAAGAAAAATATCCGCGTGTTTTAGGTCTGCCTGGGAAATCTTGTCCAGAGTCACAAACATTATACCAATCTGTAAAAAAAATATTAAAATATCCACCACCAGACACCAGTTTAGCTTCAATGGTGCTAAATACAAGATAGAATACAATCTAATTTGTTTCATTTTACTTAACCGAACATATTAGTAGGTAGGTTTTATAAGATTAGTAATTAAGTAAAGTACTCACTATTTTCATATATGCCTGATCAACCAAATCCCTAGATTGCCCCTGGATATACTGCTCCATTCGGGTGGCAAGCAATGCAAATCTATACGGACGCAATACAACCCAAATGGAAATACTGTAACAAAGGCTTTTGGTACCAAGGCTAAACATACTAATGACTACTTCAAAACATGAATACTTTACCTAGGTACAAATGACATGACACCCGTTTGTTTAACGTTTTTGTCATTTTTTTCTATCTGGTGACGAGCTTCATCTACAAACTGCAATTTAGGTTACAAATTGATTGATGAGCATACACCAATTTTTAGATGATTTAATCTTATAGTGATTAACATAATAGTTGTAACTTACCCGGGTAAATAGTGTACTAATTTTATCTTCAATAGCATCAAGTAAGAGGCCTACATATCCGGCTGTTTCTGCTTTTAGATCAGAAATATATCGCTCTGTTATACCATGCAATGCTATGCACAGCAAAGGATCAATCTTGTGGGCCCAATCCACTGTTGCATAAAAGTGTTCCTGAAAGCCCAGAAAAATATAATAACTTACTAAACTCAAAAGACTGAGCATTATTCTTTGTAAAATTACAGTATCAACCCTGAACATTTTGTAATTACTTGTATCCCATCTAATAAATCACGAAGTGACGCATTTAATGCCCCCATGTCCAGTGTACCTACATAATTTAGATAAAAAGCTCAAGCAAGTGTATATCACATGAGTAAAAAAGAACTGCATGCAAGATATATTAATTTATTATTAATATTATTACCCCTGTCGGGGTCATTTTCATCCATCTCCATCATGGCTAAATAATAATCATCATCATCATCATGTATACTTGGTGGATCAGGTGAAGAAACTTCAAAGTGCATAAAGAATGATAAAAATGAACTCTGCAGTTTCAGATGAAGTGGTGGTATAAGCATATAGACAAAAGAAGAAAATTTTGAACCTTTATCCAAAAGTAAAAAAATGATAATGTGTGTGTGTTTAGGATAAAGAAATTTGTTCACACCTCTTCAACAAGGAGTGGAACAAAAGCTGCTAGCATTTGGGAATAAGCTTCAGAAATCATTGAAGTGTCTACATTTGGGTTAGGGGCAGTGGCACCTTCAAACCATACACTTTGAACTTTTGGTGCTTTAGTACCAGTACGAAGCTCATTAGCAAATTCACAAGTCTAAAAGTAGATCAAATCCCAAAAAAGGAAATCAATTTGGATTTTGAAAATCTTGTGGCATATGCATCCAGAATTTTAATAATTTATCAAACTTGAATGCAGAAGAAACTTCTCAAGTTTATAAATCTTACCTCATGCCGTAAAAGTTGATTAAAGGAGGCACAATAAGTTTTCCTCAACGGAGTCAAGCTATTTTTATCAAGAATCTGTCAGTGCATTATATGTTATTCAGTATTGTAAACACGAATCAACAGACAAACTAAACATTGTTTATTAATGACAACTGAAGTTTCCATGTAATTGACCTTCAGGTGATGCAACAGGCGAGCATAAATCCTGCATTTATTGTGAAGATCAGCATGATCAGGCTTCTTTAGTTGCCCACGCTGCCCATTGTCAAAATACCCATAAAGTTATGGTTGACATATGTAATGTCAGTGCAGAAATCGAAAAAGCACCCTAAGAAACAAACCTGAGAGAAGTTTCTTTTATCACTCATCATAGAATCTACCAAATGAACAAAATAGTCTCTCAAAAGCCCACAGGCTCTTCGAACAAAAGTCAACTTTGTTATTTCAAGGAATGCCCTCTTTTCCTTCACCTGTGACAGAATATGCATAATAAATTACCAAATTCTACATGAAAAGAACCATTATAACACAAAAAGGTACAAAAGATTAATGAATATACTGCTCTGGTTGTCATATAGCTGGGATCCAAATCATCAAAACCACTCAAAGCACCACTTAGCCATTCACATGCTTCAATATATTTACGGAGGGATGACTCAACAAAGGAGTCTTCAGTTAGATAATTTAAAATCTGTAACGGATGCAATCATACATTATGATCAAATGTGTGATTGAATAAGTTAAATACTCACTGAAAACAAGTACCTCTGGAGGGATATGAAATTTTTCAAGAAGATAATCTAGTTCTGCAGCCAAAGCTTTATAATTGAATGACTGCATTTCCAGCTTGTTATTGCGTGTTTCTATCTGTGACCACAAATTGAAATTCATCATATTTAACATTATAAAATATAGGTAGCAACAATTTTAGGTCTTTTACACATCAATCCATGAATTATGAAACTTAATTAGCATGTTTATCTTAAAAATATGAATTCTATTATAGCATAACGTCCATACAGCCTCAATGTCCTCTCGCATATGTCTGAGCTTCACATTAAAAAGAGCCAACCATTCATCCATATCTTCAACACAAATCGTGGCTGACTCAAGTCCCTGCAACACCTGTGGAATTATAAAGCATTAAGGCATGGAGAATGCTATTTGGTAACTGTGCTGCATAAACGATTGTGAGTTTAATAGTTTTAGAATGCACAAACGATAATGAAATCCACCTAAAGAAACTTAACTGCAATGGAACATTCATATTGTCCTGTATTATGAGTGATTTACCTCATCAACTAAATGCTCGCTTTCCAAAATTGCATGCACATTTGCTGCTTCCAGAGCATGAAGTTCCCGTTTTAACCTCTCCGAAAAGACTTCTGCTTCCCCAATACCCATGACATATCTGGTCATAATGCCATTACCAAAATTATCAAAAGCATATAAGATAACCTACATCTAAGTATTTAGACAAAAAAAAACTTATCTTGTAGTGTATCGTTATTAATATCTGGGTACATATATATGTTCTAGAAATACAGATGCCAGCTATATTTAAACGTAGAGGCAAGGTGCATGACATTTATCATAAATTGTTTGATAAAAAGTAAACATTTAGTATAAACATATATATATATATATACACATGGGTACATACGTGCCTAGAAGAACTTCCATCTCCTCTTCTTCTGCTTGTGACACAAGGTCATTTCCAACTGTAACTGAGGTGTCACCTTCTGAAAGCAGATCTCCAGAAGGTCCACCTTTTAAATTTTGTTGCTTAGAAACTGTTGATGTATGTTCCTATAAAGGTAAAAGCATTATGTTACAAACAAAAATACAGTTAGAATAAAGTACTCAAAATGCGGTGGTCTCTCATAGATAGATGTCTAGGTGAAGAATGTACACTCAAATCAAACTAGACTTATTGCTGGTAAAAGTTATGGTTTCCCACATATTCTTTCTCAATGACAGGTCAAACTACTTAAATTTTACAGTAATATACTAAACTTTTCTTTCAGTGACATAAGTGTTTCTAGATAAATGATAGTACTAGAAAAATGCACGCACACCTTAGCCCAAAGAGCTAACTCCACAATATCAATACCCACAACTTTCGGTAGATGGCCCGATGCATCTTTGCAAATATGAAGAATACAGACCAACAGACGATTCCTAGATATCAGAAAATACAAGGCAGTTATATATAAACTAACATGTTTATAATATTAAAATCTGAAGTAAATGAAACTGGGATTAGTTACCTGTCATCAAGATTGCGCATGGTCCATTGAATAGGAGCAACTCTCTGGTTTCTAAGATTATCAAAACCCTATTGGCAGATTAGTTCATGAAGCAAGTTATAGAGCAACCTCTATAACAGAATGGAATACTTAGCTAGCTTCTTAAAGGCATGAGAACTTGAAAAAGCTTATAGTAATTCGTAGACATTAAAAAAGATTCATTACCAACATGAATGTGCATCCACTGGGGTCACTAGTTAATACCTCCACCTTTCCAAGATTCTTCAGCTTGTATATTTTTGCTTGCTACACATGTAGGGATTTGCAGATATAACTTAAAAAAACTATTGACTCTTAATCAGCAAAGAAATATATTACACGTCTAACAGATGATTATACAGATGTATTTGAGACAGAATAAACCTCAAAACTCAGAATCTATATTTGAAAACAAAATATTTTTTGTGTGTACAGAATGTAGGTGCAACAAAAGTGGCAATTTAGATAGAAACAAAGAGGGTTCTGGTATATACCTCAAGAGCACTGCCATCCACATACTTTAAGACGCGGAGAAACGCCTTAGTTCGTTCACCTTTATCTTGTGCTGCATAAACCACAGATAGTCATATGGTTAATTTGGAACAACAAATTCTCTAGATTGTAATTCTGAGAATTTGTTTAACTCTTCTTTAACATGAAAGAGGAAAATCAGAAGCTACTGAAGCAAGCAGCCCAAAGAGCCAAATATGTAAGACTGGTGTCAACAAGCGATATGAAACGCTTTCTATATCTACATTTATGCTAATAGTACATCTTCATTAATTCACCTAATACTTGAGTGATTGAATACTTCAATTACTGAAATAGAGATGTGAATTTTTGATCTCCAATCGAATTCTGAGTTAACTCGAACTAAGCAACAAGTAATAATGAGTAAGAAGAGAGAGATAGTGTTGGCAGTTTGTAATTTTAATGATAGATAATCTTACTGGTGACGGCAAGAACCCTAGGTTTAGGCGATTGCGCCCCTTTGCCAATTTTTCCTTTCCCCCAGGCACCCTTGGCTTTTGCAACACGAATCGACATTATAACCTTTTGTTTGGTGCCTTCAATTGCGGTTTCGCAGGCTCGCAAGAGCTCCTTCTCACCGGCGCTCGATTTCGCCATTACCTTCTAACTCTCCGAACTGCATAAATTTGTTCAGATCTACGCGATATCTATATGGAAAGAAAGCTTTCGTAAGCAAAATCGATCAAAGAGATGACATGAATCATTACGCCAGATGTACGGATACAAGTTGTTCCTCATCAAGTGTTTGTGATTCCATGCACGTAATGATAACTCGATAGTCGATACATGGTTTTAGTTTAGATGAATTGCAAAAATGGTCCCTCAACAAGAAAAAAACTACATTCGGTATAGATAAGAAATTACATATGCTATCCCTATCATAGATAGGTATATCTCCCTATTTTCAAACGTAATTACATATATACCCACTCAAAACTTAAATTTCATATATCTTTTTCTTTTATAAAATTATCATTTTAACCTTACAAGAAATATGGTTATTCTTATTCCATCGATCTCAATCCTAACCTTCTGATTTTCGCTTCCGATCGATTTCATCATCTAGTTGGGTGTATATGTAATTAATGAAGGAGGTATACGTAAATAAAATTTTGAGCTAGGTATATATGTAATTAATAAAACTTTTAGAGAGATATAAGTAATTGTCCCTTTATCATAAATATTTGATATCTAATATTGATTAACATAAAAAAAAATTGGTTGTTACATTCTAAATTGGGAGCTTGGGTTTCACCGGAAATATCCTCTCTATCCGATATGGTTTACCTACATTCCATCATTCACATACTTTACCAATAATCTTGTTATTGATGAGATATTACTAGGTCTTTTTGTAGTACTCTAAATTTGACATGTTTTGCCCTCTTAGTAAAAACCACAAATTAAAAAAGTTAAAAAAACCCCCAAAGACACACCTTACACACCTACCTTTTTCACTTTTCATTCTAAAAACACAAACAACTCCTAGTAATCATCACTTGTTAAATAATAGTAGTTGTGACTCCCAACCTCCTTCTCACTCTCTATTGAGCTTTATCTATGATTCGTGTTTTTTCAACTGCAATTAAATTTGACTTTGACTTTCGCTACCCGATAGAAACTTTCCAGCAAGATACCCATCATAAAATTCCTACCTCCCAATCACGGATAAACTGTGGATTCTCTCATTCACAACCAATACTCACAAGACCTATTGATAATATTGGAGAACATATATTCTTTATGACCTAGTATCTACTATGTCGATGAACGACATGAGATTTGTTCAAGGTGTCACAATCACCCCGGGCCTCGGCTTAGGAATAAGGATTCATCTTTATCGACGAGATTTGTGTCTATTTAAATAGTACATGTGTGGCTCCAATATCATATGTAGGGATTTGCATAGCAGCCAATACCCATCCGGACTCATAGCTTTGTTTTCAGATACCTGGGTAGAGTTCCCCAAAAGATCATCCATCTTGAAATTTCTCTCATCCAAGCATACTTAACACTAGAGTTATTCTCTCATCCATAATCAATGCATTCAAAACAAACCAATCGTATTTGAGGACATGCAATCCTTATGACTCATTATCTCTCTCGTATACGAATGATCCAGTGTTTATATAACAGTCAAATAAACGAGCAGGGGCAAAGGATTTAAGGGGCCAGGGGTGGCCCCGGCCCCGACGTTTTTTTCGTTAGTAGTGTAACTTTTCGCATTTTCGTCCGAAATTTTTTATACGTATTGAGCCGGCCCCCTTGTTTTTTTCGCTGAAAATTTCTTGGCCCCCTCTGATTTTTTATCTCTAAAAATTTCAGTTCAATGTTTTATTCAGATTGATTCTATAAGTTATCAGTACGAATTTTTTAAAAAAAAAATTAAGCATTTAGAAAAACCCAATTCTTAACTCCTTCGGTCCTTCACACACCCAATTCTTGGTAAAGTACTAACTTAGAAATTAGAATTGTTACTTATGGATTATAATTCATTGATTTGATAATTTCAAGTATGATTTATAATTAATTACACGGATGGCCCTTGTTGTTTACCTAGATTTCACTTTTGGCCCCTGGAAATGGGAAATTACAGGTTTGGACCAATAGTTTGCACGTTTGTAATATAAATGGCCCCTGAAGTGGATGTCAGTTAAGTTTTTCAGTTAAGTATATATGAAATGACTAAAATACCCTTTACGTAACAAAATAATAAAAAGAAAAAAGAATTAATTTATTAAAAAAGTGAGACCCACAAAAATACAAGTCTGTCATGTATCTCACCCTCCACCCACCGCTGCCACCAGCTCCTCCATGACCGACCATCCTCCACCCAAATCCTCCAACAAAACCGATTAACTTATTCATCTTCAACCGCCTCCTCTTCACTGGACTCTGTTTCCAACCGGAGCAACTCCGATTCCATCTTAGGGACTAAAACCCCCTCTGCATCGTCATCACGATTGCCTCCTTCCATCGCTAACCACACCTCCTTCTTCGCACTGCAAAGGGTCCCACCGGCTTTTCCTCCGTCTCCAGCTGGTGTGTTGTATCAGATGCTTGAGGAGTATCAATCCCATCATAGCCTCTGATTATTTGGGTGAAGTCGTTTATGATAATTTGGGTGTGGATTTGAGAGGTTGTTGTCACACCCCAACCGACGGCGGAAACGTCGGGGCGGGACATCTAGACTGTTCATGAGCACAAGGTTCACTAGATTTCAATATTTAATCATCAATTTCATTTCAAACTATTCAAACACAAATAGCAACATTCAACAAGTACATAAAGAAAAATACAAACTGTCTTTTGAATTTAAATTAACTAGGTCCAACTTAAGTGTAGCATGTCTTGCTCAAATTCACACGTTAGCACCTGAAACATGAAGAAAATAGGGTCAACTAAAAAGTTGGTGAGCATACATAGGTTTGTACATAGATAGTGTATAAATATGAATAAGCAAATCCTTACATGTCATGATAAATAAGGCATTTATGAGGAGCAGCTATTGTGTAACTAAAGTACAATCAAACCTTTGTAACTAGCATGCAAATTGTGTTGTCGGTAACAATCACCCCAATCTGGGTGGGTTTGTCAGACTCAATAGATCTATCATTATTAACCGTCGGCTTAATTAGTTAATGATTGCACAAAATTGCACACAAAAGTTAACACACCTAGCACTCAAACATAAAGCTCAAATTTGCACACATGAATGTAAATAGGATTTGTGTTTGTGTAGTTTGTGTAAATGTAAACTATTGTTTGTATATAATTCATGAATCACCCCAAAAAGTGTAAAAGAGAAAAGGGGCTATGTAATACTCACTTGATTCAAGGATGTAGCTAGCATGCGAAAACTAGGTAGCAAATTGATCCTCGTAAATCACCACGTTAACCTAGTGTGTAAAGTATATGGATCTAAATAAATAATGTGTACAATAGTCTAGGTCTAAGTCTAAGGTTTAATTGTATGTAGGTACAATAGTTTGACGTTGTAGGTGTTAATGGCTTACACTTAACAATGGGTGCTGTATAAAATGAAGGAATGAAATAAATAGTTTTTTTTTAATAATTGAATTTGGGTTTGAATAACTAAATAACTTAAATAGTTATTATTTATTTAGTTACAAAAATAATGTGAATTATATTAGATAAAAAAAATTAAATAAATTATTTTATTTTATTTATTTATTTTTAACGATATGTAAATAGTGTTGATATATAAAATTAATAGTGATTATATATCTTTAGTGTAGATTAAAATAATTAAATTTATTTACTTATTTATCATTTTGAAAATAAGTATTTGATTGTTTTAACTAACGTTAGTATTTTATAAAATCAAAAGTTTTTTTTTATTTAAATATTTAGATTTTTTTCATTAAATATTCAATGTTCAATTTTTCAAAATAAAATGAATTCATATTGAAAATTTATAAATCCGATTTTATTGTGTTAAAATATAAGGTTTAAATTTTATAAAACTTTGTATAGAGTGTTTATAAAATTTTCCCAATTTTGTAAATAATTTACTCAAATTAAATACATAATTTAGATTGAGTATTAAATATATAGTTTATAAAAATAGAGATTTTTATGCAACAATTGTAAAACTGGTTTCAATCTGTCCTAATATTTGTAAAGTTTATAAAAATAATTTTTTTTATAATTTTCGGAGCTTTAAACTGATTTTTAAAAATAAAAAAACGCCACCCGGCTCGAACCCGGGTGGGTTCTGTGCGTGTATAGCGTCCTACCACTGGACCACGGCCGGATCTTGTAAGTGGATTGTTCTTGGAATGGGTTTAACATGTGGTCGAGTTGGGGCCTGAGTTGGATTTAAAGCATAGGCGCAAAAAGTCTGGCCGGTTGCGTGGGCCGTGGGTTTCGAACCCACACCACCAGGTCCGATGGTTCATTGACTTAACCAGTCGGACCAGGTGGTTCGCTGATTATAACAGGAATCTTAAATTTGAAATACGTTAACTAAATCGAACTCGATTCGTTTATTTGAAACTGTATAAACAGGTCATGGATTCAAAGTGAAATTGAGTTCGATGCCCTCTGTCTTGCGAAATTAACAGAGGCTTTTGATTGCCATGTGATTACGGACCTGTAGGTACGAAGCTCGTGTGATTTGATGCAGAGATGAGTGTGGACGGCTGAGCTTCCGAATTCGTTGATCTTGGTACTCGACAGAATTTTGGAGGTGGAATGCGGGCTAATTGAGAGTTGAGAGCGTTTGTGTGACAGTTCACGAAGGTGAATGAGTGGTTTGATTTGATTAATTTTGTTCAAATCACCCGGTTTGATTGTGATTTGGAAATAATGCCTGTCGGGATTAAATCACGCGTTTTCGGTTCGATTTTTGGATGAATTGAGTCAGGTTTGAGGTCTGGATTCAGTCGGGATCAGTCATGCGTGATTTCCGGGTTACAATACGTGTCAATTTCATGAATTAAACTCGGATTGATATGGTTTGACTTGAGGAGTCATATTTGTTTGAATTTTGAATCATGCCCGCTAAATTGGACGAATTGGTTTGATGTTAGGGCCGAGATTGGGTCGCTTATTGATTGTACATGGTAAGGGAGCCCGTAGAAACTGGTTTGATCGATATTGAGACTTGGATTTTTTTTAAGGTTTCGGCCCTGTTTGACTTTTAAAAGTCAAACAGGTGGGTTTTGTTTGGGTTGGATCCAATTTCTTGACTTTGGGTTTAATTCAAGGTCTTTGGGTTTAATTCAAGGTCTTTGGGTTCGAAACATCGTGTCAATAAATTGTCAATTGTGTGTTTGTATATGTGTATGTATTTATGTGATATATTGATGTATATATGTATGTGTCTAAATATTTATATATATATATAGGGATTCTAGGATATGTGAATTGGAATTTGTGAATTTGTATCAATAATTAGGGTTTAGTTGTCTGCACAAATAACTTTAAACCGTTGCACTAGATTTGAATTTGAAATGTGTTACATTGAGTTGAAAATAAAGGTAATAAAATCAGAAATGTTACAGTTGTTGTGATGGTGTTGATGTGGTCTCCACCACCACCGCCTGATGTGGTCGTTTATGATAATTTTGATTGATGTACATAGGAAAACATACAGGAATTCGAGCTCAGCCGCCTGATGTGGTCTCCACCACCACCGCCTGATGTGGTCTTCACCATCACCGTCACCTGATGTGGTCTCCACCACCACCGCCGCCTGATGTGGTCTCCACCGTTGCCGCCACCTGATGTGGTCTCCACCGTTGCCGCCACCTGATGTGGTCTCCACCACCACCGCATGATGTCGTGGTACACCTAGTTGAAGGTGGTGTTAGAGCTGGTTCTAGTTTCCTTTTAAGAAGAAGAAGGAGATGTATTTGGGTTTTAACACAAATAGTCCCTGTGGTTATAAATTTTTGTTTTTAAAAGAAAGGGCACTTTAGTCATTTCCTAAAAACTTAACTGAGTTTTTGACGTCTGTTAGTGCCAAGGGCCATTTATATTACAAACGTGCAAACTATTGGTCCAAACCTATAATTTCCCATTCTCAGGGGCCAAAAGTGAAATCTGGTTAAACCACAGGGGCCATCCGTGTAATTAATTCTATGATTTATGGATTGTTACTAAATTAGAATTGTTAAGTATTAGGGTTAGAAACATATTGATTATGATTTATTGATTTGATAATTTGATTTATGATTTATGGATTAGGATTTATGAATTAGGATTATTGATAATGAACAAAAGAAAAGTTGCTTAATACAATTCTATTGTTTTTTTCGTTAGGCATATTATGTGAAAGATGAAAAGTTTAACTATTAACTAATTTTACAAAAGAATTGATGATGAACAAAAGAAAAAAAAGGATGATGAACAAGAGAGTAAACGTCAGACTGGGTTGTAATTATTCTTCCAGCTACTTACCATTTTTCTCTCGTATCATCATAATTAGATATTTAGAGTCATTTATTGTTGATTTGTTGACCCGACCCGAATTGATTCGTCAACCTGAACATATAACCCAAAACATAGCGATAGGAAAAAAATATGGGTCTCGTGACTTTTGGCCCCCGCTGCTTATTTTTTCAAGCTCTGTCACTGTAAACGAGCGAAGGTAAGAAAACTACAAGTTTAGGGTTAAGTTAGGCTGTGTTTATAAGGCACTGAATTTTACTAAAATAAAATAAAAGAGGTTAATCAAAGAAGACTTTTGGACAAACAAATAGGGATAAATATAAAATGACTGAAAATTGAAACCTTGACAAAAATTCAGTGCCCTCATGTGGTGGTAACTGGTAAGGGTGGAAGTGAGGTCTGAGAGTGAGGGCAAGAAAAGAAGTGGTATTTTTTTAATAAAAATGATAAATAAATCATTTTACATCGACTTTTAATACTTTAAAATCAAATAAAAAATCTGGCAAAGGTACGGAGATGTGCTATTGATGTGTGTGTGTTGGGGGGGGGGGGGGGGGACGTTTAACAAGTGCTTCTTCATGATATTAGAAATCATGATTAAACATGTCTCGACTCCTGAATCATTTATATAATATAATACTTCTCTGAATACACATCAAAAGGAAAGTAAATCATGCAAATAACATTAAACTAATCAGTTCTTAGTATTACTGTAATAATTACCAAAAATCATTTCAAGTTAATAACATTGAAAAAGAATAGGCCATGAGCCTTGATTGAATCACCACATCAACCAACCTCTCAAATAACAGCAACCACCTTACTTGAACTGCATGCATAGTAATATGACCACTGGCTTATTTAAAAACATCATCAAATATTGACAAGATCTTTCCGTGTGCAAACGAGAAACAAATTCAAGTTCCTTAACACCTTCAATCGTCAGATGACATGAAAAACTGCGTTAATCACGAGAGGTTAATCGAACAATAACTGGTCACAGGCGTAAACATAGAAATATGCTTTCACAATGCTATCATTGTGCAACCATAGGACTGTTAGACTCTAGTAAGGCACTCAAAACTTTAATATATGCCTGATCAACCCTTGATTATCTATGAATTTACTGCTCCAATCGAGTGGCAAGCAATAGACCCAATTGGAAATAGATAAAAAAGTATTTGGTACTAAGGGAGAACATCCCTCAAAAAGAGTTAAACTAACTGGAGTACCCTGTTTTCAAGGGTAAAAACTCGTCTCATGAACAGTATCTGTATACCAACATTTCCATTTATGATCAAGTAAAAAAGTTACTGAGCTACCAAGACAACCTGAAGTATAATGTTACATTGTATATTAGAAGTAGAGGTGAAAGTTACAACTCATCTACTTATGAATTGAGTCTATCCGGGTTATGTTTGATCTATAACGGGTAAGATCAAAAGAATAGCTTAAAAGGGAGTGGGTCGAAAGTGTATTTTTAATGCATAAAACCTCAAACGATCGTATATGAAAAATAAATTATTAATGACACACTAACTACTTATTAACATTAAATATTTTGGACATAGTGTTTCCGGTCAACCCAACCTGACACGACTCGTTTCAACCAGAACCCATTTTGACCCGTTACCCAACCCGCCACCCGTAATTATAAGCATAGTAGTCAAAGTCGCAAAGCACGCTCAAGGGTCATAGGGCTCGCCCGTCACCTAGCCACAAGGCGCAAAAAAGATGCATGTCCCAGACAACAAAAAATCACAATAGTACAAAAAACCAAATATGTGTGTGTGCGTGTATGTATATAATAGGCACAGAAAATTAATACACACAAACAATAAGCAAATGTCAGTACTTAACTCTGCATAAAATGGTCAGTACTTAACTCTGCATAAAATGATACAAAATTGCAAATCTAAATATAAGCAAAGACTCAGAGTACTAACAGCTTCATAGTGCACCTGATTAATGATTTAAGCATCCTTTGATGTGGAGCTAAAAACTTGCATGCATATTATTGATAAAACAGTGCTAAATTTAACTTGTAAGCAAAACAGAAGATACCATAACCCAACAAAAGAATAAAATTTAACAACTTTAGAAACATGATACAAGATGAAAAAATAAATCAGCACACCTTAAGTTTGTCTTGGTTGGTAAGCGCATGACCCTAGCTGGAAGGGATGAAACGAGAGGAACCAATAGCCTGCATCATGAAGTTTTAATAACTTTGACTACCTAGGTTCCTATGCTACATGTAGAAGTTGAGTACAGATGGTCTTTTTCTTCTCCTAAACTTTGAAAAATTTAGTTGGACACCTGAAAGCACATATCTAGAAGCTCCATCTTCTAAATTCTGTTCCTATACAAGCAAAAACACCATGTTGCAAAACAAGTGCATAGAAAAAGGATACTGTTAGAATAAAGTACATAAAGGATGACTGCATGATTAAGGACCAAATGATCAACAAACATGAGACAAGATGAACAAGGAACACCATAAAAGAATACTAACTCTCAAATCAATGATAAAGTTGTTACATAAACCAAAAAAAAGGCAAGAAAATATGTAAACCCACCTAGATTTGGTCAAGCTATACCGACTAGGCAGTATACATTACGATTATACAAATAATAAATACTATAAATAGCTTTTTCACAGGTGTGTTTGACAAAAAAAATCCAACACGGAATAACAAGATCAATGACTGACAACTCCCAGCTACTGTAATTTGCATCAACCTAAAGGCTTAGCCTTGCGTATATGACCCATGCTATTCACAAGATCTTTCCGTGTGCAAACTGGAAACATATTTATGTTCTTTGACACCTTCAATCGCCATAGAACATATGGAAAACTAAGCTGATCACGAGAAGTAAACCTAACAACCTCATTAAACCAAAGGCACATGAATAAATTAGTCATCAGAGTATGCTCTCTCACAATCACAGAAGCCTCATTTAAAGCTGCACAAAAATAAAAGAAAAAGAAAATTATACATTCAAATTGTTACCATTATGCAATTGATGTTAAATGACTTGATTAGCCTATACCTTTCTTGCCATTGAATCTCTTATCTTCAGGGAGGCCATCATGGTGGTATTGAGTAATTTGCACTTCCACTTCTTCTGGGGTGGCTTTGTTTTTCTTAACAACCGCTTTTGCCTCATCATACACACTACTACGTGCCCCATGTTCAGATATCGCGAGCACAGATTCTGAACGCCATAAAAGTGCCTCAAATACCCCTAATGGGTCTCTCCTAAACTGGGATTTTGAATCTACCCATATGGAATATCTTGCATTAGGAAAGAGACGATGTGCCAGCATCTGATGACATCAACATCAATCAATACCCACATCTGTTACTTTAAACCACTGGGGAAAAGTAAAAATTCACCTTTGGGATTTTTCCATTCAGCCTCTGATCTCTAAAGGGAAGATTTTTAACAATAACAATGCGCCATTTTCCAATAAAACGATCTGTGTTAATTATATGTCCCTGTTCTTCTTGTGTCGCAAGAGTAATTTCATCCCAAAATGCTACATAGCAGACCTGCATGAACCTATTATGTGAGAATACTAAGAAAAAAAAGGATATATCTACTAAGACGAATTTGCATTTGAATATGCAGACCTTCTGAAGTGATGTATCTGTCATTCCAATAGGTTGATAAAGATCATCTCCACCACCAAATGCACAAGTAGAAACTACACTTTCGCAAGTTTGCATGTAACTTTTGTCTTCATTTGATATTGTAAAACCTCCATTTTCACTGTAGAAACCACAGTGTACAGATGCAGTTTCATTCACCTGTATTATCAGTTATTGATAAATAAATCAATGATAATTACAAGAATCAAAATTTTTTACGCAGGTTAAAAGAGGCTATAACCTTAAAACTCTGATCTCTCTGGTTAATAGTTTGATAACCAGTAAATAGATTAAACCTCGTGGTCCCCAACTCCTGCAGAGAATTTTTATCATAAGGTGCATTACTCTCTGACAAGTATATTACTTTCTTGATAGGAACAAATGAATCTTTATTGAGTGGGAAATCCAGATGCTGAAGTTCTTCAGGAGGTAGGAGCTTCAAACAACCTGATAGGATATATGAAAGTTTGTCAACAAAGTGGAATGCTGTTGGTGGCCAAAAGATTTCAGGAGAGGAACAGATATAAAAATAAGACTGCTCTACACAATCTCACATGCGCCCCCATGATTTGATCATAACTTATTCCCAATTAACAACAGATATTACGTATGATGCATGGATTTTGAAAGAGAAATTTGGATCATTTAGATCTAATTCACAACTTAGATGAAATTGAGAATTCACTAGCATTGACAATAACACATGTAAAAGCTCTTTCGACATTTAGGTATTGCACATCGTTAATTGCTTTATTCCAACATGAGACAATCAAGCATGAAAATTCAACATCAGACTATCAAGCATGCAAATTCAACATCAGACAATCAAGCATGCAAATTAAATAAGGAAGTGGTGAGTGGTGATCTATGCTTTTAAAGTAACAGACCATAAGATATGGTGCTATGATGTGAATATTATGAGTGTGTGACTGAAATTTAGGGATGTGATGCTATCTAATGGTGCTGCTAATTGATTAAATAATAATTTGATTATGCGAGGTATTAGCTTCATTCAAAATTGCTTTTTGTTGACTGTACTTGTGCTGCTGGTGTTTCTATTTTAAAACCTCTAGACAATGTCACAATGCTGGAATGCTATATGGATCTTTCTGTCATAAAAGGGAGTTAAATGAAAGATTGTGTGATACTAGAGCAGCTGGTATGGATTTATGACAGGTGTTGTTCTCATGGATGCCAGGTATCACTGCAGCACATGTTTATGAACAACAAATGCCATATCAGAATGCTCTATTGCTTCTATTTTGCTTCCTTTAGGGCCTCCCTATATGATGACATTTACCCCAAATTGTTAGGTGGGTATTGAAACAGGGCAGTGAGTTTTAAAAGATTATGGAAAGATGTCAAAGTGCTTATTTCAATCTGTAAACAATGAACTTTAAGGTATCTTTACTAGCTACAGATTACAGCAAGTTCAAATGTGTATGTGATCAAAAGGCCCATATTCCAAGAATTGCTACTGTTTTGAAGGTTGATGATATGGTTGATGATCAGAAAATCAAAATAGAAGCATTATATACTCTACATAGTCGCATATTAGCTAAATTTGTTATATTTTGTCCATATAATCTAAACATAAAGGCAGCCTTCTACCAACGATCAAAACTTAAAATGTCTAATTCAGTTAAATCAATCAAGTAACATATATACAATTTAAATGTTAAAAAAATCAAAAGTAACTTACGTGGAGGATCAAGACGATTCAGGTTCCCTTCCGAATTCTTGGTCGAGGAGGCTACTACATTAGGTTTCTTCTCACGGAACTCAAGTTCCGATTTGCTCGTTCTCGATGTCCAGCCAATTTTTGAAGCCTCAAAAACGAGTATTAGTAACGCGGTAAGAAAGAGCAATAGTGGCCACCATCTCGTTAGCTGCTTGCAAGTTCGCTTAGCTAATTCGCTTTTCCCTCTGAACTCCGATTTCCTGCGTTTCCGTCGTGGTCGGGACCGCATCTTGCCGCCGAATTCATCGAGTTGCTCGTCTGTCACCGGAATCGATATACCGTTGTTGAACATTTAGAGTAATGAGACCGCCGGAGATCTATGTACCGGCTGTATGTTAATAGCAGCCGACTCCGTCGAAAGTCCGGGTTTATTTGATTCGCTTCAATCGTGGGGAACCGACTTTGATCCTACAAAAATATGTAATTCACTTTCTAGGTCTTTATTACCGGGATCCGTTCGAAAAAATGTCTCGTCATGTCACCATCATATCACTAGAACGGTAATAATAACTTGTTAGATTATGTAACTAGGGGTGAAAAATATTATACAAAATAATAAAATCTTTATATGTATTTTTTAGAAGTGTAAAAATGTATTACATATACTTAAGATAAAAATAAAATTTAAAATATATAAAAATAAATATATAATTGGGTTTTGAAAATACGTTAATTATTATTTAATATAATTTGACTTTCAATTACTGCTTGATTGAAAATTAAAGTTAAATAATTAGATTTTAAAGTTTTTTATAATAAAAGATAATTCATATAAATGTGTTTTATTAGTATAATTAATATTTGTTTTTTAAATTTATTATTATTATTATTATTAAAAGATGGAAATGTATTTAATAGGAGAGAGAGGCGAGAAAAAAATAATGAGAGTTAATATGGAGACGACATATGACATGAAAAACCTTTATTTATTAGATAGTATAGATTGTTTCACTATTCACGTATATATGCACATATACCTATACACATATGCCCTAACGCACGTGAATTGAATCACGCCCCCGGGGTTGTTTTTCATGCCCATAACACTTGGTCTTAGGTTTAAAATCGTGAAATTGTTCAAAGCGTTCATTGATGGATGGTTTGTTTTAAGTTTTAGCACGTTCGCAAAATCGTATGGACCGTAAGATTCGACTATAATTTAGCTTTTTTATATATATTTCGTATTAGATATACTTAATTATTTATATTAGACTTATTAAAAATATAACTAGGACAATTGACCTATGTTAAGTAAACTGACCAGTTCAATATGTCTCTAAGTCTAACAATCAGATGATGTAAGTTGATTTGTTATAGTTGTTCTTATTAATTGTACTTAGTTCTCAAGTTGAGTTCGGTTCAGTTGAGCTATCGATCATGTGTCGAAAGTCAATCAAAAATATAATTAAAATAACTTTCTTATCTACCTTAAATTGTAGTACTGTCGAATCCACATCGAACTCTCGGATAGTACTAATTATGAAAAACTAAGTAACCTAGATAGTTAAAAGTAAACTTGATATTTTGAAAGTGGTTGATTGTGAAACGGATTGCAAAAACAAACAAAAGTAAATTAGGTTTTGAAAACAATTAAAGAAAAAGGACCATTCCCGGGTTTCAGGTTTATGAAGCACGTAGTGTAACTAGATAGTGTCAAACAAGAATCCACATAGACATGGACCTCTTAGATGATTCAAAAGATATATAATTGCAAAACTAAATAACCAAACTGCGTTGACTAACGACACTAGACTGAATAATGACCCAATAAAAGTACAATCTAAACATTCACCAACCCACAAATACAAAATCCAAAGATTACCAATTGTTAATGATAAGAAACCAATGACTAAAGGTGTCTCGATTAGGCCCGGTTAAGACAACATATTGGCCGGAGTTTGACGAGTCTCTCCCATGTGACGGGGGGTGTGACGTCACACATTCAATGTTCGCCTTTCAAAAAAAAAAGTGTCTCTATAGAATAAGGTAAACAAACAGTTTATCCAGACGAATCAAACTCACAAAACACAGTTAAACAAATATCCAACAAGTTTTGCAACCAGTCAATGATAAAACCCAACTGAACACGACAACTATCACTAACCGTTCACACAGGAAAGATCATAAATGGTTTGGCCGTTCATGGTCATCATAATGCCTTTATTCTTTAATTTGTGCATCCTCTTTAATGATTTGATGATTGAGAGCCTTTTGAGTGCAAGAATTCGCCCCAAACATTGTTATTGTGTTAACCCAATTAACTCCATTAAAATCAATCAAAAACATTATTTTTTTTATTGAATAACATTTTTGTACCAATATAAAGTCATATTATTTATTTTTTTTGCATTTTTGTAAACTCACAAGGGTAAGAAAGTTTACACCAGTGTAATTTAAATGAACTCTCGTATTATTATAATTAAGAAACTGACTCAAAATTTAGATACAATAGCCCTAAACATGATTATTTATTTATAAGACAACACTAACTTGGTCAACAAGAAAAACAATTAAAAATCCTAATACACCTTATAAGACCATTAACAAATATTTAATGAAACTCCACGGGTCTATCAGGTCCGACCCTCCAACTACTCGTGTTGAGCTTCTTTAAGTCATAAATTACCAACAAAAGAGGGAATCTCTTGTTTTTTTAATGGCAAACTCACAAAGTGTGCGTTTATACTCATTTTCATTATACGTATAACATTTCCATTATGCATATAAGTGTTAGGGTGAGAGGGGCGGTTTACTCACCCAAGAATTTTACTCATCAAACTGTCTAATAAAATTTTGTCATCTCAAAACTACTCAAACTACTAATTTACTTAGATTTCATTCACTCAGTCAAGCTATTCACCCACTTAAAAAAACATTTAAATAGAAAAAAATGTGTGCGATGAGTGGTGGGGTCCACTAGAGTGAGTGGGGATTCATCCGAGTAAAAACACTCGGACATGGAACTCGATTTAATGGGGGCGGTGTACCCATTTTACCCGACCACCTCTCTTAGGGTGTTGGGGGCCATAACCCATTTACTCAATTACTCACCAAAATTGTCCAATATAATTTTGCCACCTCAAAACTACTCATTTACTCATTTACCCAGATTTCATTGGAAACACCTACTCATTTACTCACCCACTTTTAAAAAAATAAAAAATAAATAAATAGAAAAGGTGTGAGTGGGAGTGGTGGGGTCCACTAGAGAAAGATTAGAGAGAGGGTGGCTTCATCCGAGTAATCTAACTCGGCCAACTTACTCGGACACCCCTACCCGGATGAACTGGAGTTAATGGGGGCGGTGTACCCATTTACTCGATTGAGGTTTTGCCTACTCGATTGTGATCGAGTTTGGCGCCCCCAACACCCTTATACTCGAAAACCACCCGAGTAACCCGCCCCTTCACCCTTATCCATTTACATAGCACGTTTATACCTTTTTATTTTTATACCATAAGTTTTCTCTTACAAATTTGAGTAGAATTATTTTTATACAAGTGTCACGACGAAAACGCTTCCTATGTATTTTAGGCAAACATTAATAATAACGTCAATACTATATTTTAATCAAACACGCTTTTTTTATTTATAGGCAATGGAAACTTCTATTGATTTAATGTTTCTGGGCTTATATTATTATTATATTATTTTTTACTTTTATTTTTCAGAAGCAATCCGTGAATGGGCTGCTAAAAGAAGACGAAAACGAAGAAGATTCCATAAATGAAGTAAGCTTAAACATCAGCAAGCCATCTCTGATTCATATCATAATCCAGTAATTCACATTCAAAAGTCAAACCCCTTTTCCAAGATTGCCAAGACCCAATCAATTCAATCCTTGTATATAAATATAAAATCCTCATTTCTCAATCAAACCCCCATTTCATCTTCCACAAAATGCAATCTCAACAATCCTTCATATTACACCGTCTCAATTACCTGTTGTCGGAGCACCCGGCGGTGGTCGGATTCCGATGGAGCCACGCCCAATCATGGGGCGCCACGTGGGTCTTCCTCTTCTCCTCCATCTCCTTCTACTTCGCCTTCTCCGTCACCCTCCACATCCTCCTCCTCCTCTTCCGCCACCGCTCCCGCCCGGTACCACTGGGCCCCATCCCCGCCTTTCACAGCCTCGCCATGTCCGCCATCTCCGCCACCATTCTCGCCGGAACCCTGACCTCCGCCGCCGCCGAGATCCGCGACACCCGCTGGCTCTGGGGCCGCACCAAAACCCCAATCCAATGGCTACTATGCTTCCCACTCGGCACGCGCCCCTCCGGGCGCGTCTTCTTCTGGTCATACATCTTCTACCTATCACGTTACCTCCACGTGTTCCGTACCCTCTTCACCATCTTACGACATCGTAGGCTCTCCCTATTCCATCTCTTCGCCAATTCCATTCCAATGGTGATGTCATTTCTGTGGCTGGAATTCTCTCAATCGTTTCAAGTATTGGAAATCGTTTTCACCACGTTCACGTATTCCGTTGTTTACGGGTACCGGTTCTGGACGGAATTGGGATTACCAACGGCGTCTTTTCCATTAGTGGCCAACATTCAGATGATCTTGTTGGGTTTGAATTTGATCTGCCATTGTGGGGTGTTGTTCTTGCAAGTGTGGGGAGGTGGGTGCAATGGAATTGGGGCTTGGGTTATTAACTCCGTCATCAATGGTGGTTTTTTGTTCATGTTCTTGAATTCGTTCGTTAAAATGCGTTGGATTCGTAAAAAGGCCATGGAATCAACGGACACAGATGGGAAGATTGATTAAGTGGTGGTGAACATGTGATAATTTATTTATGTACAGATTATATAAACACAGGATTAGGCAGTAGGAACCCTTGTTTTGTTTGTATTTTTAGCGTCAAACAAAGAGCATGACAATGTTGTTTTAATGATATTCTTTTTTTAACAATTATGATTGTTGAAATCACAAGTTATCAAGTTTAAATTGAAAGATTAATCAACAAATAAAGCGTAAAGATTTATAGTGAGACATTATGTCCGCTTCTTGGTATCCACCATGAATTTGTCTTCATTATTAGCGCCTCACTAGTTAAGATAGTAATCGGCTTTTACAAGCTTCTCTCTATTAACGAGGTTTTCACATCTTTGGACGTCTCGCTAGAAAGATGATGATCATCTCTTGAACGTTTCACTAAGATGGTAGTGATTACCACTTGAACTTCTCACCAATGAGAGTAGTGATCACCGCTTTAAATCTCACTGAGTTGGTAGTGATCACCATTACAATCGTCTGACTAAGTAATGGTAGTGATCTACATTACACCATCTCCTTAATCTTGATAAGGATTACTTCTCCCAAATCTATATAGATGTCGCAAACGAATATTACAATGAAACGCACAAACACCTCTTTCAACTAAACATGGGTGTTGAGTTAAATAGATCTCTCAAGCACTCTCCTCTTGCACCTTTATGACATCTCTTGATGAAAGGCATTTTTAAGCATAATGTCATAATATCACTTAGGATATATGTTAGTAATATAGAGATTTGATTTCGCAAGAGACTACCAAAAATGAGGAAAGTTCATCTTTTAATAGTGTGAGATGAGTAGCCTTCAGAAAAGTTATGGGGCATCAGCGGTCGATGCACGGTTCGACATTGGGTGCCCACACACTTTTATATCTCTTGTCTTTTGCTCCGATGTTTTACTTTTCAAATATTGCATTCCATATAATTACGGCACCCTTTTGAGAACATGCTTAAACAATTTTTTGGTATGATTTCTTATGAGACATTTATTTCTCTTGCCAAATATAACGAACCAACTTTCAAGATTATTAAAAATAAATAAAATAAGTTGAGGGTTCATTTCCAAGTGTACAATTAAGACATTTTGAAAAAAAGGGGTAAAAAAATATAAGTGCAGGGGATTTACTGTATAAAGTTTCAAAACATGCTTCATACGGAGAAAGGGTGTCGACACACACTCTGGTGTGTGTGTGTGTGTGTATGTGTGTTTGTGTCTACAGAAACAAGAGAACAAGAGGGGGGAGCCAAAATCCAAAATTAAAGAAGTGCATGAGAAATCAGTTAGATTTAAGGTGTTCATCTCCATATAGGCTTCAAATAAGTACATCTTTCATCTCTTGAACCTCCATCAATGGTGTTCTTAGTGGGGACAAATATCGGTCCGGTTAGGAAGTCTTGAGCTTCCATTGGGATTAATTATGGGATCTTAGAGTCCCAATAGGGTGACATTGGTTAGATTTAAGGTGTTCATCTCCATAAAGGCTTCAAATAAGTACATCTTTTATCTCTTGAACCTCCATCAATGATGTTCTTGGTGGGGACAGCTATCGGTCTGGTTAGGAAGTCTTGAGCTTCCATTGGGGTTAATTATGGGATATTGGAGTCCCAATAGGGTGACATTGGTTTAAGATCATGAGTCTTAAGGGATTAAGGTGTTTGAAGTCTTTGAACTTCACAATTGGTAGTTTAATGAAGTCTGTGAACTTCAATGGGAAAATAGATGGATTGAGATCATTGAATCTCACGAGTCATCACGTATTGGTGTTGATTTGAGGCGAATTAAGGGTTGGTGAATCAACAATACAGGTTTAAACTAGTATAGGATTGTATATGGTATACACCATGTTGAGTTGGAGGTTAAATTGGCTAAACAACTTGCAAAAAAAGAAGTTGTGGCTGAGTTGCACAGAAGGGGGCATAAGCTACGCCCCTCATGGCGTAGCTTACGCTGAGGGTGTAGCTTACGCCATGGGCTACTCCCTTACGCCCTATTTTGGTGTTTTTGGTTATTGCTTGGATTTTACCCTTGGGGGTTTTGGGGAGTAATATACTATTACTAACTTGATCATTGGGGTGTATTTGGTGTAGGAAAAGCTCCGGTCTAAGCTCAGTAACTCAAGTCACGTGGATTGGATTCTCACTTGGTGTTGGACATGTTTTTGTATTGTGATGGTTAAACCTGCTCGTGAGGGTCTTAAACTTATGTTTTGATATAAATGTATGTTTTGATATAAATGTAAACAACTAATTTGGTGTTAATACTTTGGTATTGATGTTTCACGTCTAGGTTGTTGAAAAGTTTAATTGAGACCGTCTTCCGCCTGCGTCTTAGGGGGTTTAGTTCATTTGAAGAAAAGAAAATCGAGTGTTTCACCAAATTAATGCAACTTCACTCCAAGATGATTTATTGTCTTTTCTTAGATATTTGATCATGTTGGAATCATCGTCTTTATAGAAGATGCTCCTAATCAAAGATGATTTACTTCACTCAATGATGATCTCCTTAGAAAAGTTTGTATTATAACATTTCTCATTTTTTTACAAAGATTAACAAGTTTTATAAATTATTTATATCTCATTGATCATTTACTTTTATAAAATCTCATTTTTATGAAACTCTTTTGATATTTATAAAACTTGTTTAATGGTCACTTTAGTATTGCATCTCTTATGTGAATTCTTAATTCCCAGACTTGTAGGAACATTTTAAAATTACTCTTATGTTTGTAGTGAAGTGGTTATTTCTAAGTGATTTTAATCCTCAAATTTATATACCTTTTCACATATTCATGTCATTGTATATTGAGTATTCATGAACTGAATTTTGTCTTGAATAATTAATCCAGGCATATCAAAGTATGACCGTGAAGCTACTCTTTCTTGAATCTTCAAACATTTTCATCCATGAAAATTATTTTTTCAAAGTTAACCCGTTTCGACCCATACCATATTTTGTCAATACCCATTCTAACCAGAAAAAAATGACATTTTTCAAAAGCGACTCATCCAGACCCAAACCCGTTGCCAGATGTATGTATGCATATAAAGTGTAGTTACAGATATAATAATAGTAATAATATTCCAGATTAAATCATGAAGAAAACATAACAATTAGAATGTATACATTATATATAAGATGCACCTGAGTTGCATGATTCAATTCCAAATAAAATTTAAAAAATTAATCAATGCTAGCTCGACATCTATACCATGTGATTACTTTTTTAATAGATATCATACCTAACCAATTAAACTAAACAGTTCATATTTAATATATAGTTGAGTTTTTGTTGGATTTAGCGGTGATAATTTGACCAACCAAATTGCCTTTTGGTATGCCTAGTTAGAATTGTTAGATGTACGCCTTTAGCTCTCAGGTTTTGACTACAAGAGCTCACTTACATACCATGTTATGCAATAGGGTCGAGTTTTTACAAAGCGATACACGTTCAAATTTGAATTTAGCTAGATAGAATTTCGTTTTATCAAGTTTAAATTCAAATACATAAATGAACCGGTAACATATAATAAGTGACGTATTATAAATCTTTAACTAGAGTCAGTTTTTGAAAATGTTCGTTGAATCGGTGTTACCCGAGTGTGTGATACGTGTATAATACATTGAAAACGACATTCATAAACAATTATTATTTTTACTTGATTTATTATGTTGAAAATAAAACGAAAAATAATTGATGTCATGTTTTGTAAAGATGAGAAATAATTTAAGTTGTTGAAATAAAGTAAAAAAGTTGAGAGCAGTTGGTTCTTAAAATTAAAATTATGTGGAGAGCGTTGTTTGAAAAATCTACCCGGTACGCAACGCCTTACCACTAATAAACAATTTTCCACGCTTAAAACAATATTTTTAATATATATTTAACAATTAGGATGAGATTAACCCTTTATTAAGTGGAAGAATGAATGCCAATTATCCATTAAAATAAGTTTAATCCAAAGTTTATTATGATATACTTTGATTTTATATATGTTTTAGGTTACTACGGTGGTTCATGATTGTAGCCTTGTGGGTAATCAAGCATTCAAGCCTGCAAAACGTTGGGTTTGGTAATGGGCAAGATGGGTTTGAATAAGGATGGGTTATAATTAAAATGAGTTTGAGTCAAAACGGGTCGTTTTAAAAAATATCAATTTGCTTCGGATTAGAATGGGCTATAGCCAAAAGGTGGCTCAGGTAAAAAAAAGTATCAAAACATGTTATATTTTTTCCGCTGTTAGTGGTGGCATTGCGGCAACGACTATCGGTGACGGTCGCGTAATGACGGTCGCGTAATGGTGGTGCAAGAGGCGGTGAGTGGTGGTATTAGTGTTAGTCTTAAGTAATTTTCTCACCAAACAAATCATTGATTGTTGTTACCCGTTTGAACCTATTCTAAATTTACAGTTTTTAAATAACCCATCTTAACTCAACATATGTTAAGGTGTTACCCATTTCAACTTGTTCTATGTTATGGTGTTGATCAATTCAACCTAAAATAGAAAAAAACTATTTACCTAAACCAACACATTTCCCCTACTTTGGGTCAAGATTGTCAGGTTTATGGGTAATGATGGCTGAGTTGCGATGTTGCGCTCAAGTTCATGAGATAAATGAAGTTTAAATACATAAATAACGAGTGGACCTAGCCTGCGTGTTACAGCAGTGTGTTTTATAAGGCTTGGTTTCAATGACCGATATACCCTGTTAAAAAACTCAAGTCGAAATGCTGATAAAGAAGGGCCAGTTTCAAATAAAATTTAAAAGTTGTAAGAGAAAAAAAACTAAAAAAAGAAACTAAACATGAAAGCAGCTTCGACAACCTGTATGTTCATGCTTCAATAATTTATACACTATCACGAAAACTCGAGCCGGATACCCAACGCTCAAACTCGACCGATTCCAATATGGAGCGTATATTAACCAAATTATCCAAGTCTTGGAGGAAAAAAATAAAAAAACTCATATACGGTCCATATTGGTCAATATGAAACGTATGGGACATGTCGTCATACATAACTGACAGCTGCCAGTTTTGTTTGTTTAATGTTATACCAATACGCTCTATATTAACCAATATGAAACATATTTGTGTCAAAATAGATAGGCCTGTAAAGGAATCGATCGGCGTGTTCGTTTATTTAATTTTAACCGAACACGAACACATAATCGAACACATTTTTTGGTCCATGTTCGTTCATTAAGAAAATGGAAATGTTCGTTTTCGTTCATGTTCGTTCGTTAAAAAGCTAAACGAATGTAAACGAACACAAATGAACAAACATAAAACGAACACAAACGAACAAACATAAACAAACACAAACACACATAAATGAACATTAATGAACACACATGAACAAGTCTAATACTTAATAATTCATCCAAAAACACATGTAAATTAGTTGTTCAAATGTACATAATTCATCCAAAAATAAATGAACACAAATAAACAAACATAAATGAACATTAATAAACAACATAAATGAACATATATGAACGAACATAAACGAACGTTCACAAACATAAATGAACGAACACGACATGTGTTCATGTTCGTTCGTTTAATTAAACGAACAAAAAAATTCGTTTATTAAATGAACGAACATAAACGAACTTCTCGTCGAACAGTTCAGTTCATTTAGTGGGTGTTTGGGAGTATGGTGGAAAAGTGCTTATTGACTTATTGTATTTTTTAAAAAGCCGATGAGTCAAAAAAATAAACATTTTTTTTTAAAAGGTAATAAGTCAATAAGCCATTTTTAAAAGCCAAAATATCATGGCTTTGAAAATAACTTATTGACTTATTAGCTTTTTAAAAAGCTAATAAGTCATTTTCAAAAACACATCCAAACACTCCCTTACAAGCCTAAAAATAGAATTTATAGAGTGTCTTAACAGACAATCCTAAATAATACAATCAAGCAACGAATGAATTAAACATTTAGACGTATATATCATCAGTAATATATTATTATTACTAGTTTAGATCCCGTGTATATACACGGGGTGAAAAATATTAATAAATAAAGCTTTTATATCTTTATGTATATATTTTACAAGTATAAAAATGTATTATATACTAAGGATAAAAAGTAAAACTCAAAATATGTAAAAACTAATATATAATTGAGTTTCGAAAATACATTAAGTACTATTTAATGTAATTTGATTTTAATTTATTATTTAATTAAAAATAAAAGTTACAATTTCAAAGTTTCATAAAAAATAATTTAAAATAAATATATTTTATTAGTATAATTAATATATTTTTTTAAATATATATTATTATTAAAATATGAAGATGCATTTAATAAGAGTGAGAGTCAAAAAAATAATAAGAATTAACGTGAAGATGACACAAAAAAACTTTATTTATTATTTAGTATAGATATATATTTTTAAATTTACCCCATTTAGAAAAAGTAAAGTAAATAAAAGCTCGTTGGTTATTGGTTGAAAGTTGAAATTATTGCGGTCTAACGAAGAAAATTCCTGCCACTTGCAAGTCTTATCGTGCACGACAAGTACACAGGATGATAACTCAAGGCCGATCAGATTTATTTCTTTTCCTTTTCAGAAAAAAAATAGATTTATTATTGGTCGTGGTTTGTTTGTTCACTCCACCTTGGAAGCCCAGTAGACTAATTTACAAAAATATCCCCTCAAATATATCCTAACGTGCAGTTTAAATCATTTACTTATATACTTTCCAGTTTTGGTCCTTCCAAACTCCAAAGGGAGTAGACACCATACTTTTTCGGTTCGTGTTTATGAAGCTTTATTTAGAGTTAGAAGTTGTATTTTAAAACATTAACGGCATAATTTTTTTTTGAATAAAACTCGAAAAATAAGTGGAGAGCTAATAAACCATTTACATAAGCAAGTTATAATAGTCCCAATATAAAAAAGGTAGTTATTAAAAACAAGTAAAATATGTGTTAACTTGAACATATAATTACTTGTAAACTATTTTTTTAACAGCAATTTGGATCATTGACGGGTCATTGATTCACCCGATCATCTCCATCACCCTCGGGAGGAAACTCATTATAGGTAAGAAAACCACTTGAGCCAACCTGAAATTTTTTTTTGTCACAAGTGAGACTTAAAGTTGAACCCAAGACCTTCCCATTTTAATGAAGTCTTATAAACTATTAATCGTTTTATTTGTAGAAAATGTTATTTTTCAAGTATATTTTAATTAAAATTATGAATATACTAATTCTTGATAAAAATCAACAGAATAAATAAAAAGATGTAAAACAACCCAAACTAATCTTAACGTGCTTTAAAATGACATTTTAATTGAATCGTAGGGGTGTTATTTCATAACACTGCATAAATAGGACATGAATATAGTCATGTTTCTTTTGTTAGTCTAATTAATAAATGGATATGTTTTATATTAAAGAGTCCAACACATTTGTTTTTAGACAGATTACAAAAAATTATATATTTATATATATATAGGGACATGTTCAATTGAGAACCATAATTTTGGCGAGAACCAAAAGAACCATGTATTCTACACAAATGCATACATGCATCCTTACTTTATATATGCAAAAATGCATCCATACATCCTTAAATTTGTGTAGAAATACATGGTTCTTTTGGTTCTCGCCAAAACTATGGTTCTTATTTGAACATGTCCCTATATATATATATATATATATATATATATATATATATATATATATATATATTTCGTGCATTCAATCGTCAATTACCCGCTTACAATTTTATTACCACATTCCACATGTTCATTATACGCCAACCCATTTTCGACATGATTAAACCATACTATATAGTGTAACTCATAAACTGTTTTAACTTACCAATTATTTGACTCGTTTACATAAATAAGTTAAATAGGTCATGTTTGGTTACATGTCTATAGTCTATAAGTGTGTCCGTTTAGTGTTTATATCATTGAGGTGAATAAATATATTGATCCTATTTACGTTCATAATTTCAATCCAGTAATCTAAACATGTCAACCACCCAACTCGTCAACCTAACACGATTAAAAGCCTAGGGATGAGTATTGTACGTTTAGCAATAGTGAAGGGAGCTTCTTAGAATTCACTCTTCCATGGAACTGTTGTATCGTCTCTCTCGCACAAAACAGTGAAAGATTTGGCTCTCGATTCAACTAATTCCGCATCATCCGCCATTGCCAAATAACGTAAGGTACGCACAAAATCGCCCAATTTTATCAATCATCTCTACCGTCTATCCGATTCGGTACGCATAACACCTGTTCATGAAATTCCCTTTATATGCGTGATTGCTTGGTTGAACGAATTGTTTACCTTACGATTTTAGACCTAATTCTCAATTTTATGTTCAATTAACTAGATTTGTTTACAATTATCGTTTTTGTTCTTATTATGATGTCCAATTTGTAGCGCTAAGATGATGTAAATTCTTTTCATATAACGCAGTTTATAGATCTAATCTTAAGGATGTGTTTTCATCTGCTAGTAGTTGTAGGGAGGACTGATGTGCTAACTGGAATTTAATATTCATTGTAGCCGTTAGATTGAAAATTCCACTGTGATATGTGTTTTGATGAAAGTCAACCATATATTTTTATTTCATATTTGGCATATTTATATCTGTCAATATAGATAGATTTGAGTATAGAGGGAGAGTGATGAGACAATTGTAAGTTAAGATGTCTGATACTCTAATTGGAAATCAATCAAGTAAGCTTTTTTGGTGGTCTAGTTTTTGTGGGTGCTACAAAGGAAGGTACATTAGTACTAGGTAGCTGTGTTGCCAGATGTCTTAAATTGGTCTGGCTTAGTACTTTTTTTTTTATAGGTAACTTTCATTTTTTAAGTGGCAGTTACATCTCCAAATCGGAGATCCATTACCCCTCAACCTGACCACTATGTTGTCTGAACCGGGCCCGCGGGTTCAGAACGAGAGGCATAGGCTATCACCGGGAAACCATGGAGCCTGCTGCCACTTGACAACAGTTGCGCCGCTACACGGGCCAAACCCCGCTAGCGTAACGCACTCCGGACTAAAACCCGGGTTGGCTCGGACTCGAACCTGCGTGGGCAGGTTGAGTCTTCATCGCCATAACCACTAGACCAAAGCCCAGTAGTTGTCTGGCTTAGTACTTGTTCATAGTAATTGGCCTCAACTAATTTATGGTTGCAATTAATGGGTATCATTAAAAGCAGGGCTATATCAAGTGAGGACCACCATTTGAGTGTAAATGACTTTGTTGCTCATTTCAGGCTGGGAGAAGGAGAAACATATACTAGGTAGAATAGTAGTCAAATGCTCAAGGCGCACAAGGTGCAAAGGGTGAGCCTGTCGCCTAGGCTGGTTTAGGCTATGTTAGAGCGGTTTTTTGGCTTGTTTAGACTGTTTTAGACTAGTTTAGGCCGGTTCAGACGTGTTTTTTTTTGCAGATTTTGGCCTGTTTTTTCCAGATCTTTTACATGCAAGACGGTTTTGCTGCACTGGGCTGCGTCTGGACGCCTAGGCACGCGCCTTTGGCACCTTTGACTACTATGATAGGTAGTGTTAGGAAGTATGAAATTTACATTGTGTTATTGTTCAGCTTAAAATGTTGTTTGTTATATCAGTGTATGTGAACTTAGCTATATGTTTCATCTCTATCATCAAGACAATTCTGATTGATTTTTAACCTAAAAGTTGATCTTTTTGATCCCTAAAAGTCACATGTGAAATCTGAAATTGTGTAGAGCATATATCTTAATATAGTAGATTTCTTGCTACTTCTATATGGTACAAAACAATTTAAAGTTTTTATTTGTTACTATTTCTTTTTCTGAAAAGTTTTTATTTGTTACTATTTGCTAGATATAATTGCGATCAGGAACTTTATGATCCAGAGGCTAGGTTACATGATTCTTAATGTAAATAAGTTGTTTTAGCCTCTAAAAAGTTTCCATGATCATTACTTCAACTGAGACTTGCTATATCATTTGTTAACAGCAGAAAAAGCTGCAGTCTTCAGTCAATTCCTATGCCTCATGAGTTTTATGCCACTATGTTGTGTTCTGACTTCTGAACATATAAATCCATCCGTACTCTAAGATCATTATATAATCAAGAGCTGCAAGCGTATCAGGTGGGAGATTTTAAACCCGGATAACTCAGTAAAGATGGAAGCTTGCCAGGCCCTAAACTCAGACACAAACAGCGGATTAAAACGGTACCCTTTGACTCCGTTAAGGCTTTTAAGGGGTCTGGCATGCTTAGTGGTTTACCTTTCAACCGCGTTCATGTTTTTAGTTTATTTTAGTCCAGTGGCTGCAGTTTTTTTCCGGCTTTTTAGCATTCATTATAGCAGAAAAGCTTCATCTTTTCTTTTTGGTCTATGGTTAGCTTTATGGCCATTTTTGTTCGAAAAGATTAACAAAACTAAAGTGATTTTTTCTGGAGAAACTGTTCCAGAAAAGGAACGCGTTGTAGTTATTGCTAATCACAGAACAGAAGTTGATTGGATGTATCTTTGGGATCTTGCACTGCGAAAAGGTTGTTTAGGATGCATCAAATATGTCCTTAAAAGCAGCTTGATGAAATTGCCAATATTCGGTTGGGGATTTCATATTTTTGAGTTCATTTCAGTGGAGAGAAAATGGGAAGTTGATGAAAGTATCATGCGAAAAATGCTCTCAACTTTTACCAATCCATTGGACCCTTTATGGCTTGTTGTTTTTCCTGAAGGAACTGATTTTACGTAATTTCTCGATTTCCCTTTTTCCTTTTATATGTTCATTAAAAAAATTCTAAAAAATACTTGTTAAACTTATGTCTTCTCAAAAAATGAATGTTTCTACTATAATACCACTTACTCTTTTTGGTAATTTGTCTGTTTTTTATATGCAGAGAACAAAAGTGCATAAAAAGCCAACAATATGCTACTGAAAATGGATTACCTGTACTCAAGAATGTACTGCTTCCCAAAACAAGAGGTTTTCATGCTTGTGTCGAAATCCTAAGGGGTTCTCTTGATGCAGGTTACCTATCTGCATTAACTATATATGAAACTAACACCAATTACCAAACCAAACCAAACCAAACGTACCCAGTATAATCCCACACATAGCTAACGCTATTAGTAGGGTCTGGGGAGGGTGTGATGAGGGCAAACCTTACCCCTATCCCAAGGGATAGAGAGGCTGCTCCTGTTTAGACCCCCAGCTCCATGGGAAAGAAAAAGATAAAAATATAAATAAAATTAATGAGTATTAAAGTAAAATAAATCTAACAGTAATCGAAAAAGATAAAAATATAAACTAACACCAATTACAAGAAATAATATTTGTGTGCATAAAACAAAAAATGTGAGACTTATATATTTATAATAAAAATCATTCATTTTTGCTTATTTCAGTGTATGATGTGACAATAGCATACAAGAACCGAAGCCCGACATTTATGGACAATGTTTTTGGTGTTGAACCTTCAGAAGTTCATGTTCATGTCAGACGAATATCTCTAGTAGAAATCCCGGCTTCAGAAAACGAGTGCAACACTTGGTTGCTAGAAACATTTCAGCTAAAAGATCAACTGCTTTCAGATTTCACAGCTCACGGTTGTTTTCCTAATGAAGGAACAGAAGGCGAGCTTTCAACGATCAAATGCTTGGTAAACTGCGCAGTAGTAATAGCCATTACTTCTATATTTGCATATCTTGCGTTCTTCTCATCGGTCTGGTTCAAAGTATACATCCTACTGTCTTGTGCATATCTTGCTTGTGCTACGGCTTATAATTTCCGTCCATCGCCGATTCTTGAATATGTCAAGGGATGGTTATCTGGAAAGAAATCTTGTTAGGAAATAGGGAAACAGATGAAGTTTTATCTGTGCTAGAAAACTGTTTGAAGATGATTTTGGTATGTTAAAGAATAAATTCTTGTATAAGTGGGAAATGTACATTTTATTTTTTTGTAAATGTAAACTGGGATGGTTGGAGATAAACTTTCAATTCAATAATTTCTTTCTGTTTTATACATCATCTAGGGACTTTTTTATGTCGTTTAGTTTCCTACCTCTTCGTTGTTTTTTTTAACGGCCAACGAATACTATAAGTCCGGTCATTCGGGTAAAGTCATTGGCGAAAGACTACCCACGTCTGCGAACGCAGACAACACTAGTGACCTAGCCCGCCCCACCAATCCTGGAGAAACCCATCACCCGAAGGCCCACTGTGTAAAGCCCGTGACCCACTTGAACATATTTCACCAAGTGGGTCTCAAACCCATGACCTTCACATTGGAAGGCCATGGGGATGCCTCCTTCCAAACCAATTGATCTGGGGCTCATTGGCCATACCTCTTCGTTGTTATTTGGTTTCATATTTATATAGATAATAGCCTCGTGCGTTGAGTCAAAACATGGTAGGGTCAGTTTAACCTTTTTCCGGGACATAAAACAAACTGGAGCCTTTTTTTAATAAATGTAGTAATTATTTTGTTTACAGTCCTAATACTTACTTACCATCATTTCTGGATTTAACATGAGCATAAACTGTAACTAAACTCGTGGCGTTGGAGTCACCATATTCTATTACACGACAATATTTGTAATCACAAATTATTATGAACAATTAACACAAGCGAAATCAAGAAAAATTCACACGAATCTACGCCTATAACACTCCAAAATTTTTGGGTTCTTCTAGTACGTGGAACTAATGTTTATAGATGTATGTTTGTATAAAGTTTGATTCTAACAAATAATTTGTATATAATGTTTATCAAATTCAATGAATTTGTTGAACCGACACGAACCTAGGCCTATTACACTTCAAAAACACACAGGTTGTTTAGAAATGATTAAACTTTTGAAAATGGTATCATGAAAGTTGGGTTGAAACATAAACAGGTGAACAAGAAATCGTATTTGTTTTCTAATACTAAAAGAAATTAATTATTTAATATGATTTAAATAACTGTAATGAGGATTTTGTTTTTGGCTTTTGTAAACCTGCAAGTAAAAAGAGAAAAGAATCCCCTGAACGCTACCACACTATAAACGGTCACGAACTACAACCCCCACTCTCTCTCTACACAAATACACAATCTTTGCGTGCTATATCGACGTCGTCATCGTCTTCTCCGATGGACATTATTATGCGCGCCTGCTTCTCTCTTCTTCTTTCCGCTATCTTCCTTTCAGGTATGTTTGATTGCTCTGCTTCAATTTCTCTTCTTCATTAGAATGTAATGCAACTGTTGTATATATATAATGCAGCTATCGCTTTAATTTTATGATTTTAACCGGTTATCGTTATAACTAGGTCTTTTAACTTCGTTACAGTAATTTGATTCATAGATTCGTTAATCACGTCTGTGATTGAAGATTATACTCTTTGGTTATGATTATAATCGAAATCGATTTTCTGTTTGTGATGTATATAATTACGAAATGATTTGATCTGCAGGAGGTGAGGTATCAGCTACTGTTTTTACGTTACAAAACAGTTGCAGCTATACAGTATGGCCCGGGACGCTTAGTGGTAATGCGGGTCCTGTATTAGGCGAGGGCGGATTCGCATTGTTACCTGGTGCCTCGGTTCAGTTCCTCGCTATGCCAGGCTGGTCGGGTCGGTTTTGGGCCCGAACCGGTTGCACCTTTGACGAATTCGGAAACGGTAAGTGTGTAACCGGCGATTGTGGCAGTACTCTTAAGTGCAACGGCGGTGGTGATCCGCCGGTTTCGCTAGCAGAGTTCACAATCGCCGGTGGCATCAACAACGGTGATAAGGACTTTTACGACGTCAGCCTGGTTGACGGGTACAATGTCGGAATTGGGATAAAGCCGACAGGTGGTGCCGGCGACTGCCAGTATGCAGGGTGCATAGCAGACCTGAATATTAACTGTCCGGCCGAGCTGAGAGTCGTTGATGGCAGTGGCACGGTGGTGGCTTGTAAAAGCGCGTGCGATGCATTCAATGTGCCAGAATTCTGCTGCACGGCGGATCATGCAACGCCAGCAACGTGCGCGCCAACCCAGTTCTCGGTTATATTCAAAGCAGCGTGCCCGAGTGCCTATAGCTATGCGTATGATGATGCATCGAGTACGTTCACTTGTTCTGGGTCGGATTACTTGATTACATTCTGTCCAACAACTGGGTTATGAGGATTTAATCAGCAAATTTTGATTTTAAAATCATTGAGATTGAAGTTCAGTTAGATTGAAGATTGTGTTTTTTGTCAGATTAAAGCAAGGTTTTGAAACAAGCATTAGATGATTACCTTCCCATTAGTTTATGTAGATTCCTGTCTGCAATTGATACTTGTTGTTTAGATATTACTAAAACGAATTGAACTCGAGCTCAAACTCAATCAGATTCAGGCTCAACTCGTTATTTACTTGTCAAACCCCACTGAAGTTCTCTCTTTTTCATGTTATTTTTCCTGATCAAATTGCATCGCGTAATCTCTATATCCATGAAAATTCTTGGGTTGGGGTTAACAAACCCCAACCCGGAGCACTTTGTGCGGCTTGGGAGGGGGAGGGGGGCAAAAAGCTGTTCTATAATTTACAGTTGTTGAAGCTTCAAAACCATGACTCCATATCACCTGAACCTGTGCATAGACCCTTGTCACTGAAAAGTGTTTGGTCTGAGCAATCTAGTGATGCGCCACAAGCCAGATTATATGCTTGGCATGCTGAACGACACACTCTTAATCTGTTGTTACCGTCTTTCTCACACTTTTGTATCGATATCTGTTTCATTCCACAATATTAACACGCGTTATATGCAGGTCTACAAACATCAAAACATTGAAAGATGAAAGCTTTCCTAATCATACCCAAATATGACCATCTTACCCTTTGTGTTCACGTCCGTATCATGTTTGGTCATTCTTACCACTGATAATTGTAAGAGGGTAAGATGGTCATTCTTACTTTTCCCTAAGAAATGTGTATGGAAGTAAAGATTCTTACCCAACACGCAAGTCGTCTGGCTGCTTTATCACAGTTTCTGCCTATAAACAAATTAAGAATCTTTCTAGCACCATTCGGGTACAAGCGGTGATAATTAGGCATCACCACAACATCCTCCACCTGCCTCAAGATACTTGATTCACTTGGTGCACAATGTTGCCCGCCACCGTCATTAATTAAAACATCTTTGCAAATTGAAAGATTATTAAGAACCAATGAAGTGTTTCTACAGGCGTAGCCCGCGTAGTCAGAGCAGCGAAATTCACACACCCCGTTATCACAAACACCACCATGAAGGCTGCATTGTTCATCACAAACCGCTGCAAAACCGTCCAATTAAACAAGTCATTGTTGAATTAAGTGTTTTGAAAAGATAAGATTGTAACCTTGAACTCACCGGTTGAGCAGTCAATTCCAGTGAAACCATCTTTACATTCACAAATACCATTCTTTAGACACCTTCCATGCCCATTACAATTGCTAGGACAAGACCCTGAAAACAATACATCCTTCAAGAAACTTTTAAGAATATTATACCGAATATTTGAGTGTACAAATATGAAAAAAAGATCTTACGTGTGCTACAATCATGGCCATCAAATCCAAGAAAGCAAACACACTTTCCATCAATACAATCGCCATTTGAATTGCATGAGTTGGGACACTGATTGGACATGAGAACGGGGTTCACGCCACAGAGTTCATGATATGGTGGGCAAATTAGTTCACCTGTACACAAAAACTATAAGCTTGAGAATCGACAAAAAAATATCATAAAAAACCTAACATACTTTTTTTCACAAAAAAGTCCCTCAACATAATTTCGACATATTAAAGTCCCTAAACATGTTAGAAAACACACTAAAAAGTTGTTCAACCCAAATTTGCTATATTGGGGATTTTAATATGTAAAAATTATGTAGAGGGACTTTTTCATGAAAAACAAGAAAGTATGATGGTTTTTTATGACAAAGAAGATTGAAAATATTCATTGACGTTTTTCCAACAAAATTACCGTTAAATCCAGGAAATTGCACGGGTCCACCGACTTCCGGGCAAGCTTTCCAAATGCCATCAACAGCAACCTGTGAAAACAACATAAATTCATTCATTCAGAAAATAGAAATCCACTTCAAGTGCACTAATCATACGTTTAGATCAGGGCATACTACATAAAATTGGTAATGGCTTTGGTCTGATTTTTGTTTTGGGTACACTTTCTTATGCAACTTTCCATTTAAATAAACAAAAAATGAAAGTTGATTACCTTTCTTATGCAATTTGCCCTTTAAATAAACAAGACATTACATAAACAATTTCACATGAACTTTAAAACCAAACCTCCAAAGTCATGTTGATGCACCTATGTTGGTAACAACCATTTCCTTGTGTCATAGAACCCCTAACGAACCCATTACGCACTAGTGAAGATGCCATACACCTATATAAATTAAATATAAAGTAACCACCATGAGAAAAAAAAAACTAAAAAGATATAAAATTTCATTGTAGGATACCCCTAAAAGAACAGAGATTTCAGTTTTCACCTCGAGCTACTTCCTCGGACTTCCCCTAACATTCTGTCAGGCATCCGTGCACTGTTGGTGTCTACACATGAACCATCAGAATAAGCTACATAATAGGTGCAATAATCAGCCAAGGTCGACTGCCCGCCTGCATTGACCAAGAATCAGCAAGTCAACTTTTAGGATCAACCATAGCATTCATTTAAAAACATCTTACATTTAAACTCTAAAGATCACACCTTTGTTAGCCTGCGGAAAATATCGGGCCCACTGAGGAAGGTCCCCACTATAATTTACAATTGGACAATAACCCTCGGCCTCCCGATTATATGTACACCCTGAAAATTGTGTTGTGTTGCAATGATATGCACCTTTCCATAAATTGCAGCGGTTGGTGACAAATTCGGTACCCTGATTTAGGCCCCAATCAAGACGGTCTGCCATGCTATAATTAGCCTCATACCAACCACTGTCTTCTAATAAAGCTAGTGTCATTTTTGAAATTACAGATCTGGTATCAACCGAACCCGTCATTATTTCATTCATCAAAAGTCTCTTCTCCCAGTGAGATCCTGATTCATATTTATACATTTAGTTATCAAAGAGACGATTACTTTGGGTTTATATTTCTTTTAATGAAATGGATATGGATGAAAGTTTATAAAGTTGACATCGTGGATGAAATGTTAACGAACCTGATGTTCCACGCCCTCCACCGTCTTCTAACTCTAGACCAGTGAAATTCTCAGAAAATGCCTAACATGAAATAAGTTTTTAAATGTTATGTTGTTTTTAACGACTTTTATTTGAAGAATCTTGTTAAAATAAAATTAAGGTAAGATGTACCCCGTAATGATAGCGTGAATGCATGATAACACGTGGAAGAACTACACGAGTCACCATTCTTCCAAGCTTTTCATCCATGGCTTCTTTAGTGACCTAAATATACAAAAGAAAACGGTTAAAACTTGAACATTTTAGCATGATAAAGTTTCATTTTTACAGTGTTGCATCAATAAAGCGATGTGATTTTTTATTTTAATTAAAAAGTGTGATCAACCTGACTACGTCGCCTTTTTCTCTCGTCTCTAAAATGTGTGAAGGCGTGAGGGTCAAATCCAAGAACATGAATCACCTATAAACTCCAAACTTGGTAGTAACCATTTTAAATTACTTTCAATATTTTTATAGGTTAAATAAATAGCAAAGACACTCACTTCATGTATAAGGGTAGCCGAAAGTAATGTTTCTGCTTCTGCTGTCAAGTGACGTGGTGCAACATTCACATGTCCTTTAAACAGACAAATAACGGTCAAGGATACTTTCATCCATCTTTAAAACACCTAAACACAAGCATTATAAGCTACAAGCTAGAATAACTACCAGCAATTGCACGACCCCATTGATCACGTTCACATGCAACGGCCCACGCCAAAGTGTTGCCTGTTGTGGGCCTCGTTGTCACCAGAAGAACCAAATCAGCATCAGCCACACCCTCTAGAAAGATACAAAGAATAGAAGTCAATGATTAAAGTGAAGAAAGTCAATGACTTGAGTAACAAGTTACCTTCAACGTATCTACGAGGAAGCTGAACACCACCATCTTGTCCACAAGCAGAGTAACCACTTAACCTTAGGTTTCCTCTTACACGTTCAACAGCTAAAGCTCTTTTAAACCACTCAGCTGTCTGCCCTAAAGCCTATTCTCCCAAATATATGAAAAAAATATTAATTTTTCCAGATTTAAAGCTAAAAAATACTAAAAATTTGTCATAAACAAAAGCTGAAAGCTAAAAATTCAGGGAAAACCTTGTGAAGCCGACGCCTTTTGTCATCCCCAGTGATATCATCCGAAGTGCAGTTATACCAACAGTCACCAAAAATTGGAGGATCGTTGTGAGGATTACACGTGAGCCTACCCAAATCAGATCCTGCAGGAGGTTCACCTAGCTGCAAAATAATAATCCAAATTATTCAAGCGAAAGTAAGCAAGCAAAAAAGAATCAGATTATTATCGTAAACTCACCTTAACAATATCTCCAACATTCCTACAATCCCTATCAGGTGAGTGACCCACAGCATCATAATTCAAATAAATTCTTATGGGCAACTTTGCATTCTTCAAAAAACCTGAAGATTTCGAAGTGTCTAACAATTCTCTTCCCTTACGGTGAAGATGACCAGAACTATGATAAACCTGTGGTGTAACTGAAAACACCTTGGTTCCAGGTCTTTTCCTTCTCTGTTCAATTATTTGATCATGAATGCATGAATGTGATTGAATATTTTCACCACTGTTTTCCAATCTTCGTGATCGTAACTGTTTATCCCCAAATTTTGCTTGACTGATGTTGAAGAACACTAATACTAAAAGCATCTGTAAAACAAGATCATAATGATTACAATCAATTATGTTGTGGGCATGAAAATATGAAATTGACTCCACTAAAACTAAATCACATATCTGTACATCCCAAAATTTAAAAATCTTTACTAAGTTTAACCCTAAGTGTTCATATGCAAAGTTGTATAGTATATACCAATTACTAAATATTCTAGCCCTGAGTGCCCAAAAAAGGGTATGTATCTAGCAAACCCTAATCTTGTTCTGCACAGATTCCTGATGTCTGATGTTGATATCATGTCAAATTAAGTGAAACATTAGAACCCCAGATTAGCAAACAATGATTAAATTCAGGATTTTGAAAAAGATTCCATTTTTCCAACAAATAATTGAGAATCAAACAAGCCCATGAAGATTTATCCTAAAAGCCTTGATCTTTTTCATCCAAAAAACAAAAATCATAACAAATAAAAATCACATTTTTACCTGAAGAATTAGTAGCTCAGTCCACCATCTCCTTCTGGGAAAAACAATGCATCTGGTATTATTAATAATACTAATATTTGAACAACAAATCTTGAACTCCATGAAATCAATTGAACGGACACCGGTCCCAGATCGGCGACATCGCCATGAGAAATTACAAAATTTGTGACATTAGAAAAAGAAATTTTGAAAAGGGAACAAATGGGTTTGAGCTGTTATGAATTTTGATGAGAGGAAGTTTCAAAGACGATGAAGGGAGAATGCCGTTGTTGTAAAGAGTGGACTTGTTCTTCGTCTTGAAAAAAAGGATGAATTTCCGACAAGATTTAATAAAATTTCGTTGGTATTCTGAGAAGAATTAATGTTGGTTGTGAGTGTGTCTGATTCGCAGATAGTGGGTGGGTGATTTGGGGAGGAGGGATTACAGGAAAATGAGAGAGACGCCTAACATGAACACCATAGCAAATATTTTATTTTAATCCCAGGATCATAATATATCTTTTCCAATGAATATATACATTTAAAAAGAAAATAAATGAGAGATAAGAATTATGATTGTTTAAAAGATTATTTTTTGTTTCAAAGTTGGTATAAAAACTGAAATTATTATTAACTAGCTTATATTTCGTGTGACACATGATGATAATTTAAAATAAATGTGTTTTATTAGTATAATAATTAGTATTTTTTTTTAATATATATTATTATTATTAAAAGATAGAGATGTGTTTAATAGGAGATATAGACAAAAAAAATGATCATAATAAATATTGAGACGACATGTGCATGTCCAACATTTATTTATTACACAGTATAGATTAATATTAATATCAATTGGGTATTATTTTTTGTATATAATTGATAAATGTTAATTCATATTAAATCTATTTGGTTAATGATATAATAACTATCAATGATTAAATAATAAGTATCAATAATTAGATTTATATTATATATTTAAAAATATATTTTTTTAATATAATTATTTAATAAGAGAGATGTGCGGGAAATGAATGCCGATAATCTTCTAAAAAATGACACGTGTTGTATATAATTTTTATTTATTTGTGTAAAGATTTGTAAAATAATATATATTATAAGTTTCATCAACACAAAAGTTAAGGTGTTTCACTTAAAAATTAACACGAAAGATGTCAAAAGCAGACTGATTTATTATTTAAAAATGTTTCATTTCTTTAAATTTAGAATCAGATGAAAGTAGGCTTTTCTTTGCGTGATTCAACTCTTTACTATATATTACACTAGTTTAGATCCCGTATATACATACGGGTGAAAAATATCAATAAATAAAATTTTTAAATATTTATGTGTATATTTTACACATATAAAAATGTATCATATATTAAGAATAGAAAACAAAACTCAAAATATACAAAAACTACTATATAATTGAGTTTCAAAAATAAATTAAATACTATTTAATGTAATTTGTTTTTCATTTATTATTTGATTGAAAATAAAAGTTAAATATTTAGATTTTTAAAGTTTAATAAGGGATAATTTAAAATAAATTTGTTTTATTAGTATAATTAATATTTTCTTTAAATATATATTGTTGTTAAAAATAGGAGGTGCATTTAATAAGAGAGAGAAGCGGGAAAAAAATGATGAGAATGAATGTGGAGTCGACACGTGGTATGAAAAAACCTTTATTTATTATATAGTATAGATTCTCCATTCATAATAGTCAAAATATTTGATTGTTTTGTTGGTTAAAAATAGATATAATATATTTTAGTTTAGTAGTAATACAGCTTTTAAATTTACAGAAGTAGTTTTGTTTTAATTTACATCTTTTAACATGTAAGATTATTAAAAAAAATAGAGAAGAGGTCTAAATTAAACAAATGTCAAGAAGAATAAGAACTTGAAGTAACAAAGAAACTAAAGAAATAACAAAAGGAGTACCAATTAAAGCATCTTCAACTATGATAAAACCTTACAAGTTACAACTACATCCACCTCTAAGTTTTAAGATCAATCATTATACTATGTAAAGAAAATTATTGTGTCCTCTTTTTTTTTATTTAATTCATTTTTTCTAACACTCCTTGTGTAGAGATAATAAAATTTTGTACGATGTTGTTTACTACATTGATTACGACTTATGGTTACAATTGTGTTAATGCCATATCTTTTTGTTATGGTAAATGCAATTATAATGAAAAGATTAACCATTATTTACACAATAAGCTCACAATAATTGTAATAGTTAGGAAATCCCACATCGTTGTATTTTGTTTTGTCCATGGGATTTATGTTAGATACATAACGAATGTCTCACCTCAAATGCCACAGCGCGTTTTGAGTGCATTGGTTGTGGATGAGAAGGGAACTTCATGGTTAAACGTGTTCGGGTGAGAGTTATCCAGAGATGGGTGACGCCTTAGAAAGTTTTCACCCATGCAAGTATGCAACATAAAACAAATTTGTGAGCTCGTAGGGGGACAAAACGGACAATATTGTTGGTACGAGAGGTCAAATGTTACAACAATATAGAGTATCCAGAAGGTGGCGGTCGGTCATGGTAGACAACAACGTCTGTTAGTGTAAATGGTATGGGAGCGAGGCATCCAACTTGTGGTACTTCCCTTCTCAGTCTCATCTCGATAAAAGGGGACGATGTTCCCGCTCTCCTGAGTCCCTCCATACCGCTCACCTCTCCTACTCTTCACAATCTTTCATCAAATCAGTTACTCTACCCCACTTCACTATCGAAACAACACTTTAATTGGTCGATGAGAATTATCCTTCCCACAACCCCCACCTGGAAGGATATTGTGTACCCTAAAGGAGAGAGAATTTGGCACTTGCAATGGCTCAAGAATATGATATTAAGAGAACTTACGATCCAATACTTACTCGGTAGATCAAAAAACTACACTAGCTATAAAAAAAGTTAACTTTTTTTCTATAAAAGGACTATTTGGGTAAGTTAATTGTTAATTAATTAAATTATCTATATAGTAGATAATTAATATTTATTATTTTGAATTTTGAATATATTTTTAAAATTCAAAAACCCTAAATCTCTCCCCTCCTTCTCTTTCTTTGCACCGTCCGCCACCACGTCGGCTCCACCTTCGCGCCACCACTGAACTGCCGCCGGCCACCCCTTGCGGGTTTTTCATTTTCGTGTTACGGATCTAGCGACCGGATTTTTGATATCGAGGTGTTCCAACTTGGTTAGCTGTCAACTCATAAGGTATGTTTATCTGAAATATCTATGGTTGGATTATTCTTTTATTTAGTTTGCATCTAGACTCCTGATGGGCGATCCAAATGCTGGTTTGAATCAGTTCGTATACACGCTTCAGCTATTTTGTTTATATAAAAAGTTTTAAACTAGCATTAGAATCCCAATAGTAGCTCCATGACCAATTCCATACCCAATATTTGTTGTTTCCATGTGTTGAATATCGGTCATGTATCCTACATAATTTGTTGGATTCAAGGTTATAAATGTTAGGAAAAATCTCTTTTAGTGGATTGTGATTTTCCCAACGATCTTGTCAAAACAATGCATCACTTCCCGACCCATATTCGGTTTGAGGAGTCTTTCAATATGGATAGACTTAATTGCTCACAAGCTCTTCTTCGATTACTGCTATATTTTTTCAACGTACCCGTAACGTAATACTTGATCTCAACGGTATTTCTTCCCTTACTATATTGCTCCTATTATTGTAGAGATCACCTTTGCCCATAAGGCTGTATTTGTTGCTTTGAGACTTCCTACTCCTATCCCCCAAATTAAGTTTTACATTTCTTAACAAATAAATCAGGGCTAGCAAAATATGTCTAAATGTGTTAAACCGATTAGATACGATACGACATAATTAACATAGGTACTAAAAATATGCAAAACCATACGATTAACTAATTGTGTCATTTCCTTAAACACGGACCTGTATAATAAACGTGTTACACGGCCCGATCTGTTTAGCACGATTAACATAACCTATTTTGTAACACGACCAGACCCAACCCTTCAACAAAAAATTACAACTCGTAATAATAATATTATTAAAAAACAACTCGTAACACATTCAAAACAAAAACCCATAAAGGTCTTAATTAACAATACCAAATATACTTAAAACAAATCGCACCATTCATTAAAAAAAAGCATCCAAATCATAATCAGGTAGATCTGTTTAGATGTGTGTAAAAAGTTTAGGCATGTTTTAACTCGTTTAGACACAATTTTAGTCATTGGATAAACATGTCGACATGTTTAGACACATAACTTGTGTAACTCAAACTCAAACTTATTTGACTCCTTGTCGTGTGTCGTGTTAACATGTATGTGTTAGAAATTGTAATCCTAAAACAAAGCATTGTTTAGATTATTAAATTGTTGAAGTATTACATTTGTTAACAAATAAAGCATTGAATTAGATAAACATAATGTATTTGATTTATTATTAATATGTTTAAGTACATGATTGATGTTAGGATTTTCCTTCTTTATATTTCAAAACTTAGTTGCAAAATGAAGTTTAATTTGTCTAGTAACATGAAATACAGATAGAAAGAATGATGAAAAAAAAAGATCGACATTTGTTTATTAAATATAAAATGATTATTATCTAATCATATAGAAGTTTTAAATATAATATCATCACAATCATATTTTATGCACGGCATAAAATAATTTCTAAATCTTTTGAGATAATGCAAGGGTGGCAAATGATTCATAAATTCCACTAGCATATTTGATATTTATATAATTATTTTATAATATGTCATTTGATTATTTTATTTATTTAGTAATGGCGTAATGCCAATCAACTAGATCCCCAAAACATATGAGTTTCTGTTTCCATTCATTATTGAAAGTTCTCGTCAGATGGGAGACGTTGTTCATGATTAGAAGATGCTTATAGGTCATTGTTAATTCATTAACAACACAATTATGAATTATATAACTTATATTTGTTTTGTCATTTGTGAGTGTATAATATGGTTAGATTTATTATATTATTGAAATTTATTAAGTACATGTCGAAATGCTTCGTATGCGGTGTGATGCAATTGAAATATGGTGTGAAATGGGCCATGTTCGTAGGTTGACAGGTCAAAATCAACACAGACTCGGAAATTTTACACAAATATGGTACGAACCTAAAAAATATGTCAGACACATGGACCCAAACACGACCCACTTAACCGAGTTTTTTTTACACTCCTAAGTTGTTCAAGGACGGATCTTATAAGGGACGGAAGGGGTCCGGACCCCCCCTGATTTTGGGCTTTGAAGTTCTAATTTGAGCTTATTACGTGTAGATAAATTGGGTAAATTGTGATTGAGCCCCTCCTTCCAATAGCCCAATTTTAATTTTATTTTTCTATCCCAAAAACAAATCTCACGACCCCAAAGGCCATATACGTCATCTGAATGAGTTGTAATTCTTCTCCCTTTGTTGTTTATGTGTAACAACTTGTTTTTTTTATGGATTTATAGTCTTTATTTGGTAAGAAAAAAATTATTTTTTCATGTATAATATTTTCGGCCCTTCACTTTAATTGTTTAAGTTCCACCACTGAAGTTGTTAGACCTTTGTTTTCTTGAACTCATATTTAGTCAATCTAGAAGGGATTTAACTCATTTAAGCTTATAAACCAAATCTCGTAGCAACAAGACTTGAATCTCAAATCGAATAATCAACTAAGATTTAACTCATTTAAGCTTATAAAGTCACATAATCACACGTATTAAAGTTTTTTTAGTAAAAATAAAACTCTACCAGATATACAGATATTTTGTTCAACTTATCAAAACCTGAAAATTAAACGAAGTTAAATTCTAAAAACATCTTATTTTTTTAAAGTCGAGCCACCCAGCCAGATTCTATAATTTTTTATTTTAAATATATAAGATTTTAAGTACCAAAACAGAAAAATATCATCAAGATACAACCGTTCTTTGTTGGGTGGATAGCATAAAAATAGGGGGTTAGTAGATCTAAAAGAATAAGACACTTGGGGAGATTTATTTGACATGTGTCATGTGTTTTGAGCAATGTTTTTAAATCCGGACCGGACTGCCGGTCGGACTGGGAACCGTGACCTCCACCGGTCCGGTTACATGCTCTGAGATCGTTTGCTGGTTGAACCGGGTGGTCCAAGCGATTCAGCGGTCGAACCGCGAACCGGTGGTCGAACCGGGTAGTTTAATTTTATTTTTTTTTACTATTTTTTTTATCTTTTTTATCCTATAGTCCTTCTACTTACTTCTATTTACAATTTTAATCCAATTTGGCTCTTTCCTTTTAACTTATACGCTGCCACAGGTCCTCCAAAACTCTAATCAAAATTAAAATTGAAGATTCAAAAGAAGTAAAATTTCTACAGACCTACAACCCTCGTCCTTGACTCAAAATTGTTTAAATGGTTGTATATGTAGTATTTGAATTTTTTTATATTTTTCTATATATTTTTATGAATATTTATATTATTTATTGCGTCATCCGGTTCTTGAATCCGGTCCGACCAGTGAACCTCTAAGACGTCCAGTTCGTTGTCCGGTCCGGTTCTGAAAACATTGATTTTGAGAGGATGTGTAGATATTTTAGGAATGTGTTATATTTTCACTAAATCTTTTTGTTTATTTGTTTTTTCTAATATTAAAAAAATAAAAAATAAAATAATGTGGGGTTAAGATTTGTTAAACAGAAGTCCACATGTAGGTGGCCTTTCAAAATCCACCAAGAAATGCAACTAAATATGGTACCGTAACCAGTAACCAATTTTTTTTTTATTAATATATAAATTAAAATGTTAGATGTGACATTATTAATAGTATACTTTGAAGTTTTATTAAATAAAAGAAAGATATCATGATCATTACAAATAAAGTTATGAAAAATGAGATTATTTAGTATTATTAGTAGTATCATTATTATTAATTATAAACTTTTATCATTATAAATTATAATAAAATTTGTTTAAATATATTGTACATTATTAAAAGAGTAAACTTCAGTTTTTGTCACTGAGGTTTGAACCAAACTTTAAGTTTCATCCCTCTGTAACACATATCATCCCTGACGTTTTATGTTTTAACAGTTTCCGTCCCTGTTCCTTAACTCCGTTAAAATTTCTGTTAATTTTTATATGAAATTACTAATATACCCTCTTCTTCTCATATCAATTTCATCACATTTAACTCAAAAAACAAAATAAAATTTAAACAGCAAATGAAACACTTGAATTATTGTACAAGAACAAGTTTCTCTGTTCCGTTACCTTCACCCAAACCTCTCCGTCAAAGTTAACGTCCTTCAGCACAACAACCACAAGCTCTCCGCCACTAAACGAAGTCGTCGCAAGCTCCGGCAGCATAGACGGCGGAAGCCGGAACCACCAAACGCCAAGCTCTAGCTCGTTAACCGGATAAACAAAATCATTAACAACTCGCGTTCCCCATACGAAGATTTTAGTAACGCCGGGACAGATCTCGACTGTGTGAGCAGCGGTATCGGCGCCGATGTCTTTGTCGATATCGACTACGAATTTGAGTGATTCAGATGTTTCGTGGATGGAAACATTGGCGTCGGAGTAGAAAGGTAGTTCGAGGACTTGGGCGAAGATGTGAGGGAGTCGTCGGAGCTTCTTTTGACGGCAAATGACTCCGGCAGCGTTTGATTGAGAACCGAAATCGTAGCGGACTGTGATGTTTCACCTGTTAAGTGTCGGATGGACCTTCATGGTGCGTTAGGGCAACTGGAAACCCTAGGTGGAAAATTGGGCATTTCTTGGGGAATTTGTTGAAGATGGAGATGCAAATCGCTTTGTGATGATGGGTGGGGGGGGTGTTAACGGCGGCGACGCTAGTGGTGGTGGTGTGAGTTGCCAGGACTGTGAAAACCAGGCCAAGAAAGATTGTCCTCACATGAGGTGTAGAACTTGTTGCGAGAGCAGAGGATTTCAGTGTTAAACGCACGTGGGTTCCGGCAGCTAAACGCCGGGAGAGACAACAGTATCTCGCTGCCACACACCAAAATCACAACCTCCGGCGTCTTGTTCCAAACACTTAAATGTCAAGATCATGATAACGACGAGGGGTGGTGGTGGTGGGTTAATGATGAAGAAGAAGATGGAGCTAAAGGGCATATTAGTAATTTCATTTAAAAACTAACAGAAATTTTAACGGAGTTAAGGACCAGGGACGGAAACTGTTAAAACATAAAACGTCATGGATGATATGTGTTACAGGGGGACGAAACTTGAATTTTGGTTCAAAACTCAGGGACGAAAACTGAACTTTACTCTTATTAAAAAAAAGTTGATTGGTATATTTATATTTATTTGTTTCATACTATTCACTTTCTACTAAAATCTTAAGCTTTTATAAAAAATAATTGATTAAGTTTGTTCTCTTTATTAAAAAAGTGTTTAATTTTTTGTTCAAGTTATTTGGGAACTAAATTATTTTAAAATATCAATTTAATTTATTTATGAAGCTTTAATAAAAGTTTTCGAGCAAGACCTTAAAAAAGAATTGTGACAAAGATCGAAGCAAAATAGAAGTTAAAGTTGTGTTTATTATAATAGGAATAGTTTATCTTTCAAATACTTATATACCAAAACGGCAAAAACGGCATAATCTTAAAATAAAATGAATATACAATTATACATACCCAACCGACCATATAGATTTGTCCCAACTTGTAATGAATCCACTAATTCCATGTTTTGTAGTTAATTCTATTCTTTTTTCTTTTTCTTAACGGCCAGAAAAACTTTATTAATATAAAAAAAAGTAACGAGGAGCTAGAATACAAAGGACAAAAGCAGCTAAAATATAAAAGTTAGGTTATCGTACCTCTAGCAATTGGACTAATCTAAATTTTCAACCTCTCTTTATATTTTGGGTTAGGTTATACACTTATACGTATCTCATCCCTTACTTATTGTATCACTAAACAAATAAATTTAAAACTTGTCATTTTACCCCATCAAAAAAATCATTATTTTTAAAAGTTTTTTGACGTTTAAAAACCACTTCCTGTAGATGTATTTTAAAAATAGTATTTTATTTTTCTATAAAACGTCTTTAAAAATAATCATATGACGTTTTTTTATAAAAAACGATAAAAATGTTTTTTATTTTTATTTTTAAACTCTACCAAGTTCAACCTAAAATCACCGTAAGTTTGTTACAACCGCACTACCAGCTTCGACCTACCAACGGACGCTACTCGACGCTTAGGGGTTTGGAAAAAACTGAACCGAGTCGTGAATTCAGTTTTCAGTTCAGTTAGCGGATATACGTTTTTTTGGATTCGGTTTTTTCTTTAATCCGAATAAACTAAATAAGTGATGACTATATATGTTGAATTCGATTTATTCAGTTGAATTTGGTTTGTTTAGACAAATTCACAATACGGTTATGTTCTATCAACGAATAGGCGTAAAAAAATTAAAAACCGAAAACCGAGTCGTTGAATACCCATATTGCCGCTAGGGGTGTCGACCATGTCGGTTGACGGGTTAATGGATTGACGGGTTGTGATTTGAAATCGAACCACGACCTATATTTTTATTCGTGTCAAAATTTTAAACTTCAAATGTATTTTAAGTTAAATAAGATGGATAAAAGAAATGGAGGATGAATGAGAGAAAAACTAAATAAAAAAGTGAGTATTAATATTGCATTGTATGACATCACTCGACGTCTTCAAATAATGTGATAAGAGTCATGGCGAAGAGATAAATCAAATATAAATTATAGGTTAGGATATGAATATTAGTTGCATTAGTTTCATTTATATAAACTCCCAATTAGTTAACTCATCAAATTTATTGTATCAAAATCAATTAGTGATTTCTATTACATGGTAATTGATTTATAAAAATATAAGATTTTTAATATTAAAAGAAAACTTTATTGTGATATTTGAAAAGGCAAACTACCCTACATTCATCTACCACAATTATTGTAAAGTCTCTTTCAGGTCTACCATGTTCATCGAAGGCGTATTAATTGGTTATTACCTATGCTGTTAAAAATAATAATAATAATTATTATTATTATAATTATAAATATAATTATAATACCACTGGAGTTGGTGACACAGTTATAGAGACAAAGCATTTTAAAATATCTAAGTTTGAAGGTGTTGAGTTCGAGTAACACAAGAGTAATCAGTTAGAGATAGATAGACATCAACTGTTATGTGATGGGCTTAAAAGGTTATCTCACTCTGAGGCTTCCAGCTTGATTCTCCCATTTTCATCAAGTGAAATAAAAACCATTGTGTGGGATTGTGGATGTAACAAGGCGCTCATTAAAAAATGATGAGTTGAACCAATGACCTCCTCATATGCGCTATGTTTTTCAAGAAAAAAACCCAATGTTTTCTAAGGTAGACTTCAAGAAAGCATTTGATTCGGTCAACTGGAATTTCCTAGACTCGATTCTTCATCAAATGGGTTTCCTTGATTTGTAGGATTCAAGACTGTCTCGGATCCGCAAGAGCATCTATTTTGGTCAACGGTTCTCCATCGTTGGTCTTCTAGTTCGAAAGAGCCTTAAGACAAGGGGGATTCCTTTTTTCCGTTCTTATTTATTATTGCGATGAAAGCATTTCATGTAACCATTGGTAAAGCGGGAAAATTGGGCTTCTTTTCGAACATTAATTACGATTCCAAATGGGGGTGGGGGTCATACCCTATCGTACATTTTCAATGCCGATGACGCTATGGTGAATGGGGAAATTTGGGCTTCTTTTCGAACATTATGATTTCAAATAGGGATGGAAGAATCGCCACGAAGGACGCTCTTAGACTAAGAGGAATAGAGGTAAACCCGTTATGTTCTAACTGCCTAGAAATGGAAGAAGATGCCAACTATAGTTTTTTTTTTTCTAGTTATACTACAATCGAAGCTTGTTATATGTATTCATACATCTATAGTTATACATATAAACTAAACCGATTGTCACAATTATAGCTTTCTGATATCAAAAGTCTTATATGACTACAATTAAAGGTTCTACGCGACATGATCTTTATCTCATCCAAATATATCATTTGACAAAGAGTAATTAACCTTGTAAATTTTGAAAACTAAAAAGGCGTACTTGAGATCGAAGAACCAACAACCCACGGAAAAGATTCAAAGCGAATATTTAAAGGGAAAATTCTGAAAATGAACATATGACTTTTATTTTTCACCAAACTAAACATTGACTTTTCAACTTTCATTGAATGTGCATACTAAAATCGTCGAAATCAAATATATTTCGCCGAAATCGTCGGAATCAAATATATTTTGCCGAAATCAAATATAATCGCCAAAATCACCATAATATTTAAAAAAATGGTGTTTTTGTTTTTAAAAAAGTACACGTGTCACGTCCCTGTTTGTCCATTTGTCCGGCGCCGATGATTTTGACATGTATATTCACGGGGAGTTGAAAAGTCAATGTTTAGTTTGAGAAAAAATAAAATTTATATGCTTATTTTCGAATTTTTTCCATATTTAAAAGGAAACTTGGTGTTTAATAAATATACCTTACCACGTGTAATAAATCAATATCGTATAAAAACTAAATATTTTTGTAAGATGTATTTTTAATCACTCACTTCAAATTCAAATGCATACGTGAAATTTGGATGCATATGCATTGTAACCAAATTTCATACATTAAGTGATTAAAAACTATGTTTATTCGTTATGTTTAGGTTATTAGAAATCAATATAAATATGACAAAAAATAACATCATTCATTATCATCTCTCAACAACAAAAGAAGGTATTAATGATATGGTAAAATGTCACTATAAAAGTATATATGAACATGCGTTTTAATGTTTCCTAGTAGTTGTTCACATTCTAATGCCACAATGCTTTTTTGGTAATACTTAAAACCATCTATGTCAACACATCAATGACATTTTAAATATAAAAAATGGTAATTATAATACAAAGAAATGTAACTGATTTTATCAAATGTATGATACGATAAACTGTGTAATAAAACCATCACAAAAGATACTTGTGTTGACAAAGTCTCAAGGATAACACAACCTTCCTTCTAATGTAGGTTGTAAGTGAAAAAATCATATACTAAATTGTTTGTTTTATTGAATTACTAGGTGTATTACACATGGATGAAAAATATTAACACATTAAAATTTTAAATTTTTATGTATATATTTTCTTTTAATTTCGAAGCCTTTCAGAAAATCTGTGACAAATATACCCTTTTAATATATTTTGGATTACAAATTTAGTCTTTTAAACCTTTTGCGTCTCCACTAGCGTAAATATATGTTTATATAATATCAAATTAATACAAAAAAAATCTGTTAGTTGAAGAGTTCACATTGATAGAAAACCATGTATTAGGTTAAAAGGTTAGGATATGCTAAAAATGGTTTTCAAAATAAAATAAAAAAAGTAAAAAAAATTTTGGGCTTGACATGTGTCTTTTTGTTGTTTTTAAATGGAGTGCATATTGGTCTTTGTGTCAAATATGTCAGGTCATTGTGTAATGTCAGGTCTGATCATTGTGTCTAATGTCATGTCTTATGTTTTGACATTAGACACAATGACAATCAAATTACACAATGAGCTGGAAAACGTAATTTTTTTTTCGTTTTTGAATATAACGACACAATGACAATCAAATTACACAATGAGCTGGAAAACATAATTTTTTTTTGTTTTTATATATAACGACATTATACTCGTTTTAAAGATAAAAACCACTCGTTTTTATGGTGTACTTTTTTAAAAAAAATAATGTCGTATGTAAAAGTTATGAACATTTAAAAAAATTGAGGAAATTTGATAAAAAGTCAACAAAAATAACTAAGACTAAAATACACTTCTAACAATTTTTTCTATTATAATTTGATATCAACCAATAAATTATTTTTAATTTGATCTAATAGCCATAAATCTTTCTCACACTTTTTAATTTAAAAACCCTTTTTATTTCAACTCTTTCCTTACAATGTCACATATTTAATTTTAGAAAAAATATGACCTCATATTAATTTTGTTATTTTATTAAGACGAAAGATGTTAATTAGTTAATAAGTAAATTTTACGAAATTTCAAATTGATCTTGCGAACCATTCACACTAGAGTTGTATATAAAAAAACCGTTTGGGCCTATCAAACCGGTTCATAACCCGACCTTAAAATCGGCTTGATCCAACGAATTCAAAGAGGAATATTTATTGACTCCTCGCCAAGGAACTTAAAATGTCGTCTTTGGTGCAATCTAGAGGTTGCTAAAGTTGTCTTTGTGTTGAAGACATTGACACTATACAAATCATAAAAGCACTAAACACTTTTTTAGCCTAACATGTTTTAATATAAGGCAACGAACGAAGCTACCGGATTTGTTAAAAGATTATTCTTGTGAAATACGATATCATCCGAAAAAGACAATTGTTGTAGACAACATATATCGCAGGAACGAAATATATGAACCGATCAAGATTTAGAAGATTGCACATATTCAAAAAGTGGTGAAGCTCCCATTGAAGTTAAGTGTTCGATAGATGACCCAAAATGGGGTATTGTTGTTACCAACCACCGAGCCCTCCCTTTCAACCCTTAACCCCATCGGCCCTTGCAGACGCACCAGCGCCAACTCCAAAACCCGCACCACCAACCGTTTCGACTTTCCCACCGCCAACAAAACAAGCCTCTTTTATTGCCCCACCGACACCAAGACGGCAAGACCCTCTTCTGTTGCAGCTCCAAAACCAGCCCAAAAATGGCCACCGTCCCCCATGCCATTGGTTCCAACACCATCCCGTGCAACCACACCGCTAGCGGTTTCAACCCACGTTCCCATACAACTTAATTTCTTCTAGCTTCTATCTATTCGCTTTTGACTATTGAATCCGATGGGTCCACATCAAAAACTGAAAGAAATAATAATAATAATAATAATAAATGACAGAAACAAATGCAATGCCTTCCTTGCATTCAAAAGCCAAAAAATGGCAATGTTTTGTTGCAGGTTTTGAGATGGGATCTACATATATCTACAAACAAAGCTACTAAACCCATGAAACAAAGAGACAGAACGATCAAACATCATTTTTACAAGCATCTGTTAGTCAAGTCTAGTCACAAAGTCAAAGTCAACAACAAAAGATGTCTATCCCCTTTTGTTACCGCACTCCAAGCGATAGATCAGTCATTTGCATACCGTCTTCAGCTTCTTTGCCGCCTGTGCAAATCCAACAATCACCTGCAACTCGTCCAAAGTCTTCAAACCGCAACATAAATCCTCATTAGGTTTTTCTTTACATAACTAATACTACTAGAATATGAAATCAGATGTAACCCGATAATGTCTAACTACCTGTGACGTAAAATGCCTTTGAACCATGTCAACAAGTTGTTCCTTTGACGGGTTAGGAATCGCACCCGCCTACAAATCACACATATTAATATATACACATATACATAAGAGGGTCGCTCAATACAGTACCAATTTTAAGTAGATAACAGATACAGTTATGTAACCGCATAACTGCCACTACATCCGGTCAACACTATATACAAGTGATTATGTGGTTGCCAGAGTTTTCTACTTAAAATTGGTTCTGTATTGAAAATGCTTATATACTATAACTTTGAGTATTATAACACGACTCACAAGATTAAAGTGTCGCCAATATCTTCGCAAGGCAGCCATCTCTAGTTTGCTCAGATCAACCTTCTATAAAAACACATTACATGTAAACATGTAACAATAGCCTCAAAAGGATAACAAATCAACATTGAAATGTTTTTCTTTTTTGGAATGAATGAATGAAGTTTGCATACCACGGACCCACGAGACGTGGTAAAAGACGACTTGGGTTGTGAGTCACAAGATAGAGACCGCCTAACGGTCTTATTATGAGACGACCCGGTTGTTGATTTATGGGGGCGGTGCCTTGATCGTTGCGACTTTTGGGTATCATCAGATGCTGAAATCATGGACATGAGGATTACACAACACAATTATTTTCTGAAGGTGGTGGGTCCATCTGGCCAACTTTAATGGAATCCATAATAGAGTTTCTATCAGTAGTAAGAAAGATCAAGTACTACCATGTGGCTAAGGTATCCAATGTAAAAAACATGTAAACAGATTCATCAATATCAAACTTATGATATAAAAAGACACTTTTGCCATGGAAGTTTTATGATATTTACACTTTTGCCTGCTTTGAGGTTTCAAGATTGGTTACTCCATGCCATGCTTCTACAATAGGCTACATGTTTACTCTGTAATTAAACTATAATCCCCATATATTTTTTTTTTAAATTCAATTTCTTAAACTTAATTAATAACTTATTAGTACATTTTAAAGAATCACTAACCCAGATCAGAGCCATTCCATTGAGCAGTTTCAAACTCAAGATCATTATCCTCTTCATTACCAGTAGGAGCTTCAATCACACTTAGCGCGTTCCTTTGTAACTTAACCTCTATGCCATTAGTGAGCACCTAAAGTTTGATGAAAACAAAATTACAAGATTTTGGAGATGTCACAGTCTAGTGTTTATGGAAAATATTTAACACGATCAGAAAGTCACGTATACCCCATAGAAAGTGCTAAAAGTATGTTTATGTATAGACTCGCCATCGTGTGTACATAATAAAACCTTTCTTTTATACTAAACTAAAAAGATTATAAATTTACCAGAAAACAAAAGCAAAAAATAAAACCCAAAAGTGCATGTCTAAAGGAACAAAAAGTGCAATAAAATACATGTCTTGAAGCACAATTGGTGTGAATACTGAATACAATTACATCTCATAGTCACAATATTTAAAATTATATAACAATTATGAAAACTAAATGCAAATTAAACAAAACCATAAAACAAGCCTTATCTTAATAATCCTTAAAAGCCAAAACAAAAGATTAATTAGACAATAATGATGAACACAGCTAATTAAAAATAATAATCACCATAAATACATTTAAAAATACAAAAATTAAATAGGATATTCATAGAACATAATCAAGAAGAACAAAGAACCCTCATTTTCAACATTAAATATCCATATAAATCCACTAAACCACAAATTGGATCACATGCAAGGTTTTCAAAAATGACACTAGAAGTCAATAACAGAATTATTTTTAATTAACAACAATGTTAAAAATTAATTAGAACCCCATCTAAATATTGCGTTAAAATCCCTAGATCCATTGACTTAAAAAAATGTTTAATCCCCAAAATAAAGAAATCAATGATCCCAGCTTCAAAACAATAAAACCCCAATTCAATCAAAACATTAACAACAAACCCAAATAAATAAAATAAACCCCAATTTTCAATTAATTTAAATTAAATTAATTAGATTAAAAATTACCAGCCAATGCCAACCTCCGAGACCGACAGCCTTCTTGACTACACCTTGTAACCCAACAAGAACCGACTTCGTACGGTTGTTTCCGGTGACAACAACCTTAGTATGTCGGGGCAGTACGGACAACTCTTCCTCACTGCTATCTCCTACGCCACCACCACCGCCGCCTCCGCCGCAGCTCGGAAACTGAGTAGGAGAAGAAAACCCACAACCACCACCATTAGTCAAAAAACTGGCCTCCATTACTACTTACAGCATTATCCGTACAGAAAACAACTGTCGGCAGAAGACGAATTAGCGATCAAAAAAAAACTGAACGGAAAGATGAAAGACCGGTGACATTTGGAGGAGAAAATAATGACAAAATTGGGGGTTTCAGTTTCAGAGAGTGAGAAAACACATGAGAGAGAGGGTGTGAGAGTGACACTGTGTGTTGAATTCTCCTCTTTTTTTCCTCTTTTCTTTAAATTTGATGGTGCTTCTGAATCCCGACGAGGTGGGTTCGACAAATAAGGGAAGGACACGTGGGAGGCGAGATGGGTGGTTTTACGGTGACGTGGGCAATAATGCAATACCACGAGGCGGTTTTATGGGTTGTGTGTAGTATTTACTTTTGACTCTTTGACTACTGTTGGTATAAAGGAAGAAGTGGGGTCGGTGGCTAATTACCATAACACCCTTTATTAAAAATCTCCTTTTATTGGAAGAATATATTATTTATATATATGCTATTAGCTTATACCCCATGATTTACACACGAGTTAAAAAATATCAATACATAAATTTTTTAAACTTTATTTATGTATTTACAGGTTTAAAAATCTATTACTATACATATACTAAGTATATAAAATAAAATTCAAAATATGTAAAAAATAATATATAATTGGGTTTCGAAAATACGTCATTTAATATTTAATGTAATTTGACTTTATTTACTATTTAATTGAAAACAAAAATTAAATAATTAGATTTCAATTTTTTTATAATAAAGGATAATTTAAAATAAATGTGTTTTATTAGTATAATTAGTAATTTATTAAAAGATATAAATGTATTTAATAAGAGAGAAAGGTAGGAAAATAATGATAAGATTGAATATGGTGACGGCATACAAAAAACCTTTATTTGTTATAAAGTAAACTGAAGTTTTCATCCCTGAGGTTTATCCCTATTCATAGGTTCAGTCCCTCCTTAACTGTATGAGTCCTTAAGATTACATTTTTTAACAGTTATCATCCCTGATACTAACTGTCTGTTACTTCTTCTGTTCAATCTCTCACGTGCCCATCACATGAGGGTAAATATGTCCTCACACCCCTAACCCAACATGACAAATATAAATATATTTTGACAAGGCAAATGCAAGCAATTAGTGTCCCCAACCCAACCTCTTCTTCTCCGGCCAGACCACAGTCGGCCATATCCGACAAGCATCCAACTTCCGTTGGTGGTTCTATCTCTCTCCCCGTATCCGGCTCGCTCTCTCACCTCGCTTCAGATCTGAAAGAGAAGTAACAAGCTAGATTTCGTGTGGCATTTGGGGTTGCCGGAAACCATCCGAGGTGGTTGAGACAAATCGATAGGTATTAACCCCAGCCCCAAAGGGATCGGTGGTTTCCGACCAGAGCATCCCCAGACCCTAGCAGGTTTGTTTATGGTTGCGTGTTTGTCATCTAGATTTGCCGACATACGGGAGTGGAGGGGGTGGTTTGGACGCCTTGTGGTGCGACAGCGGAAACCGGCGAGAAGCCATGGTTGGATTTGTAGTGTTGGGGGCATACGATGGTATTAGAAGTGGTGGTGGTGGGGAAAATGAAGGAATTAGACTAGGGTTTTGATCGGGGGAAATGAAGGGGCGCGAAATTAGGGGGTTTTGGAGGTGGATGTGGCGGAGATGTCGGAGTGTGGAGGTGGCGGCCGGTGATGGTGGTGGAGGTGGACCTTCTTGAACACCAGTGAGGCGGTGGTGGTGACCGGTTGAGAGTGGAGGCGTGGGGGGAACAGGCGGCTGGGATGTGTTCCCTTGTTCTCTATTTTTTAATGGTTAAATAGAGGCGAAATGACAAAAATACCCCTCACGTGAGGGGCACGTTGGAGGAAATTAACGGGATTTTGGACGGATGTTAGAGCCAGGGATAGAAATTGTTAAGAAATGTAACATCAGGGACTCATACGGTTAAGGAGAGACCGAACCTGTGAATAAGGACGAAAACTACAGTTTACTCTTTATTATGGGGGTGTTTGGGATTACTTATCAAAAGTTAATAAGTTAAAAGTTTGTTTGGATAAATCAAAATGAGATGGAAATATAAAAGAAATAAGTAGTTTTTAACTACTTATTAACTTTTTGGAATAGTTAATAAGTAGTTTTGAGAAGTAATCCCAAACACCCCCTATATAGTATAGATTATATTGTCTAACTAGTTTAGGTCCCGTGTTTACACACGAGGTGAAAAATATTAATATTTAAAATTTTTAAATCTTTATGTATATATATTTCACAGGTGTAAAAATATATTACATATACTACGGATATAAACAAACTCAAAATATGTAAAAATTAATATATAATTAGGTTTCAAAAATACGTTAATTACTATTTAATGTAATTTCACTTTCAATTGTTATTTGATTGAAATAAAAGTTACATAATTAAATTTCAAAGTTTTTTTATAATAAGAGATAATTTAAAATAAACGTGTTATATTAGTACAATTAGTACTTTCTTTAAATACATATTATTATTTAAATATAGAAGTGCATTAAATAAGAGAGAGAGGCGGAAAAAAAATTGGTGAGATTGAATGTGGAGACGACACGTGGCACTAAAAAACTTTTATTTATTAGTATGTATAGATTTTATTTGTGAAGATGATACAATTTTGTATAAATGAAACTTGTGTCAAGTCTTATTTAAGAGTTTATATTGTTAAAAATGATGAGTAAGGATATAAACTTTTTGGAAAACGTATTTTAAGTCTAGAAAATAAAAAAAATGGGTAACAATTCGATAAATTATTTGAGCATGTAATTAATTAGTTGGCTGATTAAAAACTGATTTGACTAAGTATCATTCTCACGACGTTATTTACCAAATTTAAGTTTGTGTGGATTTTTTTTTCCAAACTAGAATATATATGTAGTTTTATAAAGTTCCGATTCAATATTAACTTTTATAAGCCGGAGTAAGCTATACTTATATATCCAGTTTAATGTGAGGAATATGAAACATAGACTCTCCTACATATAAGATAGTAAAACTATTTGTCCTAATCAAGTTATCTTGCAGAATTTTTTTATAAAAAGAACTTAAAAAGTGTCTAATTCATTTTATTATAATGGAATGTGTTACACTTATGTCTTTATCCTTGTCTTTCTCTGTTTATTTTTTAGTATGACATTTTTTATTTTATTTTTTAAACATCAATTTGGATCACTGACGGGTCACTGGCCCACTCAATTATCTCCACCACCCTTAGGAGGAAATCCACTATATGTGAGAAAATTTCTGGTCTAACCTAGAACCTTTTTTATCACAAGTGAGACTTCAACCCAAAATCTATCCATTTTAATGAAGTCTTAAATGCCTTACTTTAACCGCTTGGACTTAAAATCATTTTAGTATATCATGATCTTTTTTTTTAAATGAGAATAAAAAAAAACCATACTATAGATTAGGCATACAAAAGAGAACCCCCAAAGTTGATTCAAAGTTATATGACATACGTGATTATACCGAATTCAATAATGTTTTAATGTTTCTTTATAGATTTTATATAAGAATCCATGTACTATTTCCGCAAAGCGAAGAAGCCACTTGTTTGATCTCCTTGTATTCAATAATAGAATGTTTGTTTAATAATAAAAGCATTCTATTTGGCCTTTAGAAGAGAAAAATGGCATTTTGGTAGTTAGTAATATAAATAGGGGTACTATCGGAAATATAGAACCGCCACACTAGCATTTCAAACGTGGGCCCGCTGTCGGCGTGCGACTGTTTCCCTATTAACATAACAGCACTTTACATTTGCATGAATTGCAAATAAGTCCTTCAAATTTATTTTAATCCCACTTCAAACCTCATAGTTTTTGTTAATATTTTATTTTTATTTGTATTAATTTTCCAAATAAGTTTGGTATTGACTAATAACTTTATAATTTTATATACAGAGTTAGGAGTACCTTGAATCGAAAAAAGCGTGTGTATCATGTTATTATTATATTTTAGTTTTTTACTTTAACTTTTAAGAATGATAGATTTAGTCTTGATTGATTATAATTCTATAATGTGATAACCTGTTTTCATTTTAATAATGATGTTTGTAATAGATTATGTGTTTCGGTCTTGTTTTTTTATTTATGAATTGATTGTCGATTTGGCATCGTTTTGATTTGGTTTTTCATTTAGGTCCTTTAATACTGGTCACGTAGTGCTTTGTTTCACATGAGTTCAACTGAATAATACTTCACGATATTATATTTTGTATAGGTTTTCATTGAATAGATATTTGGGTTTGATTAGGACTATTGATCATCGTTAGCGATGATGGTGGTCGATGATTGTGTTTGTTTGGATTAGGAAATGACATGGGAGGTGTAAAGGAGATGATGACCTTTATTGTGGATGGTGATTTTCTATTCTTGTATTTTATGTTTTTAAACAAAGGATAAAACTAATATTTCATATCAGTTTGACTATCACTGATGTTTCCAAATAAATTAAAGGAAAATGATGTAGGGTTACATTTAGACTGAATTTGTTATATGGTACAGATTGTTCAGTCATCAAGAAGATGCATAAGCGTAAGATGGAGGTAGTGCAGATGCCGACGTTGAAGTGACCAAATAAGAAATTAGGTTTTTCGAGAAATATTAGGGGTGACTAATATATCAAATAAGATAAGGGAGGGGAGATTTAGATGGTTTGGGCATGCGAAGAGGAGACGAACGACGGGGCCGGTTGGATCAGTGGAAACCATCAACGTAGAGGTTAACCAAATCTGGGTTGTGATGAGCGGATTAGACAGGATTTGCTAAACTTGCACTTCTCTAAAGACATGTCGATGATAGGACTTTATGAAGACGTAGAATCAGTGTTAAGGACTTTTTTTTTCCGGGGGTGGTTAACGTATTTGTTTTAGTTTTTTATTATGGGTTTATTATATATTTATGATGCTTGTACATGCTACATTCTCCTTGATGTTGTATGTTTTTTCCCTTCTTCACCATTTACAATATTTCATCACCTACACCCTTCTTTACCATTTACAATATTTCATCACCTACACTCTTTCACCGTGTACTATTATGTGTAGATGACTATTACCATATTATTAGATATTTGTTGCTACATGTTGTTTCCTCACAAATTTCTTTTATATTTTTTTTGCTAGACATGTTTTTTGGAGTTGAGGATCTCCCTGTAAGCAGTCTCTTTATTTTAAATGATAGAAGTATGGTTTGTCTACCTTCCACATTCCTCAGACCCTACAAATATATTTGCAATTTATAAAATTTTACCAAGTATGCCTGTTGTTAGTCAGTGACCAAAAATATTACATAGTTGCAAACAGACGAGACTAAATTTGTATTGGAATCTTGAAAATATATATTATAAAATGAAAGTATAAAACAAAAATGACTGGAAGAATCTTCCATAAGATGTCTTTGTATACGTATTGGAATCTTGAAAATTAAACATATACATTTTGATACAAGACCACACCATCCGGGCTTAGGCACTAGTTGCTCAAAATGTTTGAAAGTACTTTCTACAAATATTTTTTATGATGTCAATTCTCAGTGAAATGATTGAGGAAACGCTTGAAAAACCCAAAAAATAGTCAAAACCGTGAAAAAAATATGATGCAGGCAGCTTCGTGGTCAAACCATGGATCCATCGGGGAAGAATAGATGGACGTTATTAACATTACAGAAGTTGCTTTTTCACACAATATAAGCACACATTTGATTCACCCTATGCACACTTAAACTCCAGATGTTTTAGTTATTTCTAAGTGAACTCCTACTTCTATTCTATACATGTTTCGTATTAAGATAGAGATCATATATTGGCAAAAGAAGAGGGTTTGTGAGACTTGTTGTAATAAGTGTATTCAATCACTTGTTTTTTAAGTTGTGAGTGATATCTCTAGATAGATTGGGGAGAAGATTTTGTGTGTGTTTATCTCTTACATTCTTATAAAGAAGCTCATAAAGGTGATCACTAACTCAATCAATGACAAACATCTGGTGTCACTATCAAAGAGAAATTGAGAGAAGATTAGTTATCTCTATCACATTAATAAGAAACATCGTCTACCTACTTAGAGATAGTTATTAGTGAAAATAAGCTCTTATACAAGAAGTGGACATAAGATGGATTAATTACCATCTATGTGAAGAACCAGTATAAACCTTTGTGTTATTGTGTTGATATTTTATTTACTTTAAACTTAGCTTATTATTGTTCTACAACCAACAAAATCTTAACAAATAATATTATATAAAGAAGCAAAGATTTTGTTAAAACAGTTATAAAATAAAAGAAAAAAGTCATTCACCCATCGCCATCTAGTTCTTACAAACAATATTATCAGAAATTTAATCAATTAACCAAAGTAAATTTTTGACCCATACGAGATTTGAATATTTGAATTACGTGATTTAGTTTTATTTTTTAGTCATTTATTTAATAATACTTGTAAATTTTCATATTATACATGTCGGCGAAATTGTGACAATGAGAACTTAACAAGAAGCTATTAATGATCACATTTGTTGTCTCCGGAGATAAGAATAATGGTAAATCTAACATCATTCATGGACAAGAATAATAAGATGAACCGGGTTTATAAGGAATATTTAACCTTAAGGATTATCAACGTCTTTTAGATGTATTAGTTGTGAATGAAATGAGAACTTCATAATTAAACGTACTCGAGTATGAGCAATCTTAGGATAGGTGACAATGTGGAAAGTTTCCACTTGAGCAACCAAAAACAAACTTTTGAGCCTCTTGTGAGTAAAATGAGCAATACTGATTGATATGAAAGACTAAATGTTACAAATGGTATCCAAGTCACACATCGCCATTTTATTACAATATTAAATTGATAGCTTTAACTCCGTGTGTTACACGAGATGAAACTTTAAGATTATATTGATAAATTATCTTAACAACATTTTTTATACAAATTTGTTATTGTATTTGTAACTTTTTCATTTTGTTACATGTTAAGATTATATGGATGAGAGTAATTAAAACATTAAAAAATACATGAAAATTCATTTAATAAGTTGTGCACTTTTTACAATACTTTAAATTACATTTCAAACAAAACCTTACAATGATTATTTACAAATTTGAAAAAACTTCATTGGATGTAACATTTGACGTGGTATTGGTAATTTTTTTTCAATTTTACCAAAAATTAATAGCTTGAGTTCATCTCTACTTTTAACTCTTGATAATGCAACATACAACTAATAATGAATAAACACTGGATATTTCAATACAAGTCAACTTTTGAAAGTAATTACCCAAAAATACATTGTATATTTTTTCTTTGAAATTTTAATAAAATTCTTTTGTCTGAATATGTTAACCCAATTATAGAAATAAAATTGTGATGATCAATGTTGCTTCAAAATATAATCTTCGCTTCTATAACGCGATTACCTTGTGATTTGACCTAAGACTTGTTACACTGCCTAAATCAGTTTTTTCATCAATATTTATTAATAGCAAAACTGGAATACCGACATTTAAAACTAATTTATGGTTTGATAAACCTGATAATGTAAGTTCATTTAGAAAATCAGGAGATTATAAACATTCATCATTAAGATATTTTGATAGACGGATACTATTTGTACTTGTATGCGGAAAATGTCGCTAAACTTTTAATACTAAATCTCTTATTAAAAAAATAATAAAAAGACACAAATAAAATTTAAATTTCAACAATATATCGTCTTTTAAGTTCAAAATTTAAAACTCCAAACTTTAAAAATTCCATTCCGTAATAACATAATTAAATTTAAAATTCCAAAATTAAATATGAAAAATTTAAAACTAATAAATTAGAATTGAAACTTGTAAAAATGTTTTTTGGAAACAAAATCTAGTCATTTAAAAATTTTTTTTAAGTATAATACACTTTTAGAAATAAATATTTGTAAGTTTTTAATTTTATTAAAAACTAAGTATTAAAACTTATAAATTAAAATAATTTTTTTTATAAATTTCAAATTTAATCAAAAAGCTACTAATTAAATATTAGTAAACTTTATTCTGACACATATTTATTTAAAATACAAACGTAGTATTTTCAAATTTTATATGTAAAATTAAAAAATCTTGTTTTTTGATAATAAAATTTTAAAAAATTATTTTTTAATAATAAAACTTTAAAAACTCGTTTTTTTTAAATATCTTGTTTTTTAATTCTTGATTTTTTTAAAATATTAACTTTTGATGATAATTTTAAAAAAAAATATGAGTCGGTGGTAATAATGATGAAAATGTTATTTATGTAATTTCAGAAAAAAAAGTTAAATATGAAAATATTAAATAGAAGATATAAATGTAGAGGAAAAAATTTAATGAGATTGAATACAATGTTGACAAGTGACAAAATAATTTAGTTGCTCTTTTTATTAAAAAAAAATTCTATAAGTATGTAACACTAAAACAACTGACACATCTTTACCTAACATTATTATCACCAATGATAAATTTGATCATCTTAAATTCAACCGACTACAATAATGTACAACATATAAAATATTGTTCCATAGCAATCTATAAACAAAAACAAATGAATATTCTTTTCTCTCATATAAAACTAGGAAACACAACGTAAATCAACTAGTAAGTTTCAATCTTTACCGTTCATGAGTTCTAGTGAATTACATATATACCCTTGTACTAATGATATATCAAAATCAAACCAAACTAATAGTATCACTATTGTATAAGTGTTCATTTAATGAATCACTACTATAGTATTAAATGAACTTCATTATTTAAATGTTTGGGTTTTTTTATACAAAATGCTAAACATAAGTTTTGGTTTTATGAGAAGTATATATATATACTGAAAACAATTAAATTATGTTTTTGATTTTATAAGTGTAAAGTAGACTCAGAATGTAATATTAAATAATATTTTGAGGTGTTTTATTAATAAACAAATAATAGGTGATGGACTCATGTACCTATTTAGATAAAGAATTTATATAAAATGGGACATGTAGCAATAGTCAATGATTCTGTAGATTGAGTCTATTATTGTTGTTATAGTAATTCCTTGTTGAATTGAGTACCAAGTTGTACCTCATGGTGATACATACTATTAGCTTCAGAAAACTTTTAAGCTTTTTAGTGGAAATGGGTAAAAAGAAAGTTTTGAATCATAGTGTCTATAATCCAGGGTCGGCTCAACATATTCTTTTCTTTAAAGCGAACGTTAAAATTGAGATCTCCTGTAAAAGTTTTGTAAATATATAAAAAAATATAATTTAATAGAGCGTCAAAACGTATAATCTATACTATATAATAAATGTCACGTGTCGTCACCATATTCAATCTCATCAATATTTTCCCGCATCTCTCTCTTGTTAAATGCACACAAATCTTTTAATAAATTACTAATTATACTAATATAACACATTTATTTTAATTTATCCTTTATTATAAAAAAAATTGAAATCTAATTATGTAATTTTTAATTTCAATCAAATAGTAATGAAAATCAAATTACATTAAATAGTAATTGACGTATTTCCGAAACCCAATTATATATTATTTTTTACATATTTTGAATTTTGTTTTATATTCTTAGTATACAGTAATACATTTTTACACCTGTAAAATAAATAAAATAAAATTTATGTATTGATGTTTTTCACCCGTGTGTATTACACGGGGGGTCTAAGCTAGTGTTAACATAAAAGTTGTGAAATTATCATTTCTCTTTAAAAACACAAAAGTTGATAACACAAATTAATTTTTTTTTTAATTTTTGGACCCTTCAAATTTGGAGGTCTAAAACGGTTGCTTTAGTTGTTTGTTGTACCGTAAAGTCATCCTTGCTATAATCTTTGCATTTATTGTATTTATTGGAGTTATTGTTGTTATAAACGATGCCAAAACCTAATATATAGTCGGTCGTGTTTTGATGAAGAATGGTGTAAACTTAGCTTATGGTCGTATTTGGTGTGGTTTTGAGCAAAATAGGTATTTGTGGGAAAAAAAGAGTTGGGTGTTATTGACGAATATGGTGTATGCTATCGGTTTACGTTTGTTATAACGTAATGAATGTGGTAATTCATATAGGAGATCAAGGGAAGATTGTAACAACATGTTACCCTGCATTTTAATAAATATTTTTTTTATAAACATTATCTTTAAAACTTATGTTTTTTTAAACGTGCTTGGATGAGGTTTTATAGCAATATATTTTGTTTGATCATGTGTATTTTTTTAAAATACTATTTGGGAAATGTATAGTGGTTATAAAAGTTGTATTATGGAAACTAACTTGAGAAACTCGTTTGAAATGTAGTGTAACAATAGTTTTATGGTAATTAAATGAAAAGAAATAGGTAAAAGTATAAAATTTTAATTTGTTAAAAATAATTATAAAGTTAAATAATTGTTTTTCTTTTCACCTTAATCAAATCAAATACTTACATATTAGGAATCAAGTGTTATATTATATTACGTAAAATACAATCATCCTGTTCCTGTCATGTAAAATATGAAGTCAGCTATTATATAATATTAAATTGAGAATTAAAGATTTGTGTATGCATAAAGACAAAATTATCCTGACAAAATATAGATAGTTGGTGGGTTGGTAGGTCCAAAATGATGTATATGATTAATTTAATATAATTTGTATGATTAAAAAGAATGTACAAGTGTTCAGCTTGAGTTATATTAAGTTAAATTCTAGTTATATCAAGTTAAAAGGTGGTTTAATATGACGTGGAAATCTTTAAAATTCTAAATATTTAAATTGTGTTTAATTATGTGAATTTCTGGATATTCATGTATACTTTTAGGGAACGACGCAATAACTAATTAAAAATGTATCATAAAAGGGTTTACATCTATCGAAACACATTGATCGAGAGTTAGGGTTTGAAATGGGACGTCATGTAACACACTTGAGTATCAATTAGCCAAATACCTTTCGATGTCCCTAAACCACACTAGTATATTGCCGTTTTCAAATTAATATACTAGGTATGTGCTTTTTTATTTTAAGATAATTTTAGTACAACAACTATTTTAGAAATCTTTTTCAATATAATCATACTTTTAAATTTGAGTTTTTATAATCCATCATGCTTTTATATTTAAATTAGCTTATGATCTTGTAGGATGGATGTTAACTCGCAACACTTGTTTATTATAAAAATCGAACAACACTTTGTAATACTCATTTAAAGATGCACATTTTGAACTAACATAATATAAACACAATAGTTACGAGTCTTTGTTATGTGTTTTTCTTAAATCTCTATTATTCTTGTATGTAAATGCTACAACATACAATAATATGCAGTGTTATTATATTTTGTATTTTATTGTAAAGAAACTACCTTTATGTTTATTGTAAAGATTTTATCGTATATTATATTATACACATTTTGTAACCTCATATTAGGTATTTTGATATGTTTTTACTTAAACATTTGAAAGAGTGACATGACTAGGGGCTGTAAACGAGTTAAACCAAGTTTGTGCTCGTCTAAGCTTGAGCTTACTTCACTTAACCTAACAGAGCTAGAGCTAGCTCATGAGAGCTTTTTTAAGCTTGAGCTCGGCTCAATTATTAGTAATTAATTATTTGAATTATTTTGTTTATATATATTTGTAATATAACATAATATATTTTATTTAGTTGTTTTTATAATAATTTTACAAATAATTTCTTATTATATAATATGTATTTCTTATATTAAATAGAACTATTAATTAAATAGCCTCGCTTATGTGCACGAGCCGACCCGATCCCGGTATATGAAGCTTATGCCCGTCATTTACTAACAAGTTTATTTTTAGACTTAAACTCGAACTTGTTTATAGTCAATATTTAAGCTTTTTACAAGTCAATTTTGAGGCTCAAGATGAAATTTCATTTACACTCATTTTCATAAACAACCCAAGTTGAGAAAGAAACTAGACTTGACTTTTGTTTAGTTTTAGGGAAGGCAATTTTAAACACGTACACGAATACACGACACAAACCTACACGATCTTAACAGGTATCGTGTATGGCCTTATCGTGTTTCGTGTCCTAAACAGGTAGACACGAATCTACCTGTTAATTTTCGTGTCTAAACATGTAAAATACATGTTTACCTGTTAAATACCTGTTAGTACCTGTTAAGATTTTTTTTAAATAAAAAATATTAAAATATGATATTATACCTGGTAAAATAGTTGTTAAGTACCTGGTAAAATACTTGTTCGTACCTGTTAAGACTTGTTTCACTAAACAAGTTCTTAAACATGCGTTTCTAAACAAGTCTTATCGTATCTTATCGTGTTAAGCATGTATAAACAGGTTCGTGTTCATATTTGGGAAAAAGTACACGATAAGTTATCGTATCGTGTTCGTGTCTTATCGTGTACGTGTATAGACGATATGCCAGTTGGTTTCTGTCTTCTTGTGTTTGTTTTGTTTCTTTTATTTTCTTTTCACCTTCCTGTCTTCTTTGTCGAGTCTTTTTTTTATTCTTTTTTTTTATATTTTATTTTACTTCTTTTTATTTTCTTTGTAAAAATCAAAATTTACAGTTTTCAAATTTCTTTTATAAAATTCTGTTTTGTAAAACACTTTATTGAAGCTTATATATATTCATTTATTCCTTTCGTATTAAATTTAACTTTCTAAAACTTTAAATTGATCATAACGTCTCAAATTTCTTTACCATGGAGAAATCATTTGAGATTGACAGATAATGACATAATGGCGTTACTAAAGTGTGATATTCCCCTTTAGAATTAGTCAGTTAGAGTTTAAGTCCGGTAAAATACAAATACTTAAAGGGTACTTAGTACTTACACTAAAATATTTATTTCGAGCTACAACTGAAGAAAGAAGTTGCCCTCTAAGCGTTTTTTTACAGAGTGAATCAGTAGTTGATGTTTTTGGATGAATTTGGTGATACCATATTTATTAGGTAGTATACATAGCGGATATTAGTGATAATCACGGTTTGGTTCGATTGGTTTTCACAAAAAATTTATACTAAACTGTTAATTACGATTTCCGAAAATAACAAATCAAACTAGCTGGGTTGGTTGAGTCCGTTGAATTGAGCGTTTTCAGTGGTTTACTGGCTAGATTTAGATTGTTTGAATCATTTTTTTTTTGTTTTCAAACATGTTAAAGTGTACTTGAACTTTTAAATGGTAAATATGTTTCATGAGTAGAATACAAATACAAATACAACTTTATAATCCTAAAGTGAAAAATAAAAATATTAAATGTTTAGTCGGTTAGGTTTATATGACAAGTTCTAAATTGTTCGTTGAACTGTAAAACTGTCTCAGTTAGGTTTAACGGTTTTTTAAAACAGTAACTGCTCTAAATCCACACTCTCAAAATATTTCTTTCGTCCAAAATGATCATACATCCCTCTCAGCTAGAGTCTCTCAACTTATTAGGTGATGGGTTATAACCCATATAAAAACATGTAATGCGAAAATAAAGTGCATGTCACGTGTGAGTCACCTCACCACATGTGGTTACCACACCACTCCATGGTAAGCGAAAAGGAGTGGTGTTTCACGCACTTCATGGGCTTCACGCTCCCTTCCCACGCCCCATACCCCTTAACCGTACTATATTAAAGGGCATTGGGGAAAAAATGTGTATATCAAAACCGGTATATTAAATGGGTTGAATAAACTCGTGTATTACACAGGTTGAATAAATTATAATGTAATCATTTGGAAACTGAGATCCGTAACTAAGTTACTACCGATGATGCTTTCTACTGATGTATGTACTGATGCAATTATAACAGTTAACTGTCACCCTTTTCATGAAGAGTTTCAACGATTCATTGCAGCTCTTCGTCCCCTATATAAAGGATTCGTTTGGTCTGATTTCATGATCAAATTAATCACGAATTAGAATTCAAGTTATCACAATAGAATTTTCATATTCGTTCTTGGCAATTTCTGTCTTATCCGATTGAAATTTCACACGTGTACCAACGAAATATTTCAACGAAAAATTATTTAACGTGATACAAACTAACTTGACTTACAAAAGCATTTTTCATTGTTGTTGATCCTAAGAAAGTCTAGCGGTTATTCTAAGAATTATTCTAATGGTTGTTACTGGCTGGTCATCAATAATTGTTGATTTAATGAGGTGTGAGCGTTGGCTTCAATGACGAAGGGAGGACAGAAAGCACAAATATATTTGAGGGAGGTTTGTTTTTATATAACTTTAATGATCAATTACATCAATAAAAAAGAAAAGGGTAATGTGTCACACATGACAACCTTAACGGCCTTTTTAAGCATCCATCCAATCGAGTCACTATCCATGCAACAAGTTTAAAAAACAAAGTTGGTATTCATTGAAGATGCTGTGAGTGAGGGCAAATAAGTAAACCATAATATGCACTAATAATTTACAAAACAAGCATGCTAAATACAGTGGACCAAAAGTAGTTATGTAGCACACGTGTTAATATATTATGGTCTACATCATCAATTTATTTTCATGCATGCATACATACATACATACATACATAAATACATGCTGATGATAAGAACCATCTAAATAGACCATCAAGACATCAATCTTCAATTGCTTTGGTCCCTACTTACCCATTACAATATGCAACTCTCTACACATGAACTTACATTCCATCTATATATTATGGTCTACATCATCAATTTATTTTCATGCATGCACACATACATACATACATAAATACATGCTGATGATAAGAACCATCTAAATAGACCATCAAGGCATCAATCTTCAATTGCTTTGGTCCCTACTTACCCATTACAATATGCAACTCTCTACACATGAACTTACATTCCATCTAGGAAGCAACTCATTTTGGTTGCTAACCTTTACACACTTCTTCCGTATTCTATAATTTACCTAGGCCTCCAGTTGATTAGCATCAAACAAAATGAACAGCTTACTTGTGGATTTATAATGCCAAGAAACAAAAATACTTCATCATCTTGCGCTTTTTGGTTTGATTAGCGCGCTCTTTCTTTTCCTCCTCGGAGGAACCTTCAGAACTCTTCGATGATGATGATGATGATGGCAGTGATGTATCAACCTCATTTAAAGTGCTCTTGATTTCAGGAGTGGGATTGGTTTTGGAGGTTTGTCCTGTACAAGGTTTGGACTCCTTCACATTGTCGATAGATCCTATGGATAAAAATTAAAGAACATGAGACACGAAACCACAATATCAAATAAAACAAATACACAAGATAGATAATCATCATGAATCTCACCAGCCTTCGGTGTATGGTTAGATTAAGGTGAAAATGGATCAATTCCAGTTGTTTGTGTTGAAAACAGACCAAAATATAAAACAGAAAGAAAAACAACTTAACCATAAAGGAAATGGGTCAAAAGTTGCTAAATGTGTATCAAATGCTTAACACATATCCTAAATCGTTCCAATTGGAAAATTAGATTATTTTTTTAATATGATATAGCTCTATCATCATATTGAAGACATTATTTATTTGTGAATTGTGACATTTAAAAAAAAGTGGGCAAAAAAGCGTTGGCGTGGCAACAGAATCCAACCCTTTTAAATTTGTACATAGAACCCAACCATTTTGACAGATCTATAGCAGTATATAGAACCCCTTAGGTTTAACATATCTGATGTATCATCTTGGGAGTAAGCTACAACCAATATAATGAAACATAGCGGAAGCTAGTAACTACTAATAATCCAACACACCTAAAGTTGGTTCAACGATATAAATCATGCCCAACTTACTTTCTAGTTTATAGAGAAAATATTACAGGTTTCCAAAGAGATTTCATTCAACATATATTACATTGGGCAGCATGTTTATGTCACCTAACCAAAGACATATTTATGTCATTCACCACTTACAGAGTTGCAGGTTTCTAATACAATTATGCAGTCACTTAAACAAACAAAGATAACAATATTTCATGCAACTTACAGAAAGAATGTAGAGGATGAAATAGCATACCTAAAGTGGTTGGTTGAATGACAACTTGTTTCAACTTTGCAGGTGCGGAGAGATTCAACTTGATACTTGAATCTTGCATCTCTTGATCAACAATATCATCACCTAGTTCACACAACAGGGCATCTGAATCAAATAACTCTTCTGATGCCATACTACTTGTCATACAGCTTGAATCAGCAGAACTGGTAGTAGGTGATAGGGGGATAGCCAGATCATCTAACTCCAGGAAATCATCAAGAATCTGATCTGAAGATTCATTAGCCACATCAGACGGTCCTACCACATCATCAATATTGTTTACAAGAAGTTCACTATTAGAAAGGTGTCCGCTTCCACTACTATTGTCATCTACCAAAAACACCCTGTATAATGCTCTAGGATCCTGCATGTTATCCAACCAAACTTGCAATTGAATAGCAGGTTGGATTAAAGATGTAAATAACAAGGAAAATGTAATGAGATAAGTACATGTGGAAGTGGTCTAAAAGATAATGTGCATACCAGTTTACTAGTATACTTTTCAGTTGTTGTGTACTCTTGCATTATCCAATTAGTCTTTTGCCCATCATTGGCTGGGCCTTCGTAGAATTGAAGAGTTTTTCTCAAACCAATAATCAAAGAAGTTTTGTATATCTCGCAAGCCTCCCCTGTTGACCTCCAGAATCCACTTTTAGTATCTGCTTTTGACCCAGACAAGAAGTACCACATGCCAGCTGCAAGACATTCAACAATTTAATAAACAAACACTTCATGATGCAGGTGGAACATATATTAGAAGACATAACATGATACTAACCAGGGAGATTTGAGGGTGTAACTTGGTAAGGATTCACCTCAGAAAGTACGTTTAAAGGCAGGCTCTGTCCACCTTTTAGTTGTATCAAAAACTTAATGACAGTTTCATCTGTTGAGTATTCATCGAGTTCAACTGCAGGAGGAATAGGTGCTGGGCTGGACTCAGCTGGAGGACACATGGCAAAATGAACCTGAGTGGAAGGAGGTCAAAGTTTGACTTGCTAAGGCAATGATTTGTGCATAGAGAACTAGGTGTTAGATAGACTGAAATTAAGGATAAATACTGGATCACCAATACCATTTTCCGAAATTATACATTTGTGATACAGAAACAAGATTGAAAGAAAGCAAAATTTATCTCAACTTAGATAGTTTTTTCACCTTGTATACCTCAAATAAGAAATTTATCATGTCAATTGCATCATTTCATTACCAAAAAGTTGAAAAAATAAATTCAAAATTGGAGCTAAATAAACCAACAGAAAGGAAAAAAAGACAGAACACACAGCAAACTATATAGCAATCTAGCATTGTCAACTGTGTTATGATAAATCACACCTCAATTGGACAGGAAGGATTTAATTGCATTAATTTGTATCCCACCTCAAATATACTAATTGCAGCTGATATAAATGTTCAATTATACTATCAACTTGATGATGAAATGTAAAATTCATCATCAATCACCCAAATTATCACTTCCACCAGAAACTCAAACCATAATTCAAGAATAGAAAGAACAAACATCACATGTCCTTTCATCAAACTTGAGCTGAAAAAGGAAAGAGAAAAAGATGTTATCAATCTAAAGTTATTAGATTATTTACTTTAAATGGTAGTACAGGTATCCATCCAATTTTCCTTATATAACAGTCAACACCGTAAAAATCACCACACCTACACAAAAGCCCCAAAACGGAAATTCAATCATAAAATCATCCAATACAACAAGTATAGCATCAGATACACACGTAATCGAACAAGCATTAGAGCATCATTAACATATAACCTGTAAACAAACAACAAAATGTAAACCTAAACAGAAATTCAATATCTAATCACCGGCGAAACATCAATACTAACGCATCCACATATGAACACTCAACAAACACCAATAATTTGCATAAATCCGAGATGATCGGGCATGAATTTACACAGGAACACAAAGAAACCCTAGCAAAACGGTTGACCAGGTCAAACCTCAGGTTTTTTGTGCGCTAGAGTGTAGATACACCGTCACTCGGAGGATCTTCGGCGATGAAGGTTACCTTCGGAGTAGACGACTCCGCCGTCTGCTCCTTTGACTCCGCCGTGGGTCTTTTGACTCAGCCGTCGTATTTCCTTAAGGAAATAGAGAAGCAGAGTGAGTGGGTTTTATTTATATAGAGTGGGGATGCAGGGTTAGTTTTGTAATTTTGTAGATCTGCTCATTCCACACGTCTCTTCCTTCCTTATCTTTCGTATTCAGGAGAATAGAAAATATCTGTTGATCTATAAAATCAAAACAAAAAGAAATTTTTATATGTTTAGTATAATGAAAGATAAATATATGCATTGAAAAAATCTGTTTACTTTTATATTGATATTTTAAGCGCTATTATACGAAAACTCAAAATTAAATCGAGAAATCCAGAATTAAGTTTACGTTAATTCTTTTTACAGTTTTATCGATGACAATTGCATATCATGGTTATGCCTTTACCGGGTAAAGGAGGGTATGATTCTAATTCGGATATGATAAGGTTTCTCTGTTGGAAACCTTCCTTCACGTTATCTCCAAATGCTTTCTGATTCAAACCTGGTACACTTTGTAACTTATTTTAGTTTTTCATTGAACACAAAAACACTCTCAAGAAGTGACTTTTTATACTTGACATGAATTGACCTTTTCAATAAGCGCATAACGTGGTCTTATATAACATGACACCCACCTTTGTTTTTACAGTAACTTTACAAGTAATGATTTAGACATTGTTTTTATTTTTCATGACCGGACCGAACAATGAACCGATTTTATTATTGATACACCGGTTAGATTTAAGAACATGTTTATGTCATTGTCATGTTAATTTAAAAATATAAAAATCTAACAAAATTGAATGATAAAATTACAAACTATAAAATAAATGTTGTAACTAAGAAACAAACAAAAAACAACGTACATAAATAATGAAACAATTAAATCTATATTATATAATAAACAAGTAAAATATGAGGACACTTGTTACAATTCTAAGCCTTCTCATTCTTATTTTCCCGCCTCTTTCTTATATTAATAATTAACTCCGCTATTTTAGAAAACTAAATTAATTATTTGTTTTAATTTTTATCTACATATTTTTTAATTTAAAAATGTGTTTATCATCAATTAATTTGTTTAACCATATTTTTATGAACTTTATAAACTGAAAACAAATTTATAGACAACTAGGATTCAAATAAAAAGCTTTTAATCATATATTTACATATTCACAATGTTCCATTTTGACGAGTGTATGTGTTAAAAGATTACATTATATTTTATTCAACCCATATAATACGTGGGTTTATTCGCATGAGTTTTAAAAACATAAACTTAATATTACTATGTATTTAATATTATATTTATTTAACCCGTATAATACATACCCAATAAGAAAATAAAAGAGTAAAAGTGACCTGCAAGTTACAGAGTCCTGAAAATAGGAAGAAGAGATGATGTTAAAAGCAAGTATTTGAAAGTGAAATGTATGGTCCACTATTTTCAACTGGATGCATTCTTTCTATCATGGTATCTGAGTGTTAGACTCACAATCATATAACACCACGTCGTAGTAATGTGAACAGTCCTTGGGATGGTCTTCGTGGGCTGGGTCACGGCGTACGGGCAAAGTGAAGTCTTTTAACCAAGCCAATGACTAGAAGACACATAATCATATATAATTTTTTTTTTGTTTTTTATAATAATCATATTACATTTAACATATAATCTGATTTTTCTCAGATCACTCGTTTTCATTAGCTTAAAAAAACGATATTGTGAAATATACAACTTTGCTTATTTTTTTATGCTGAATATTTTGATATGGATTTTAATGAAAACAGAGTTGTTTTAGAAAAAAAGTAATTTCAGTCTCATAAGCGGTTTTCACACGTGCTTAGATCAACATTTTGATTATAAGTAATTGTTTAAAAATAATTAATATTACTCATTAAAAAATAATTTATAAAATGAATTAAAAAAAATCCACTCACCTCTCCCCCTCTCTTGACCATTACATATGTTTAGTGAGTGTGATGGGGAAACCCCTCCCGCCTACACAACACAATTATTTTCCCATTTCTTTCACTTGACCATAACACATGGTCTAATATGGTTTTCTCTCTACCGCTCCGTCATCTTACCACTAAAAGTCTCCATTTTCATTCGTTCCATATATTTCACTATTTGCTCGAACTTTTGTGATTGTGTGTTTAACCTTTTTTCGGTGTGTGTTTTGCCTTCTACCAAACGCATATTCGAACTCATTTTGGCTGCCGCTTGATCTCTGATGCTTGTTCTACCTCTTGTCAACGACTCTTCACAACACCTGCTCCATTATTCAGCATGTCCGGTCCTATCGCTAAATCCGATTACACGGTTCAACCATCAAACGCTTGAATCAGACGAACCAAATGAAAACGACCCACTGGCACTCAAACGGACCGGCAGTGGTTACGATTCCTGGTCTGGTCTTAACAACATTGGTTTTTGGTGATTATGTGTTAAAACTAATGCACTTAAATATACAGACAAACATATCCAGTAATATCACACTCATAACTCTCACGTTAGCAATTTAATGTAAGCACATGGGTTTTAATCTCCTACAAAATTTTACTATAATCCTTGCTATTTGCAACCACACATCACACCCGCTTAGCAAAAACGTTGATTGAATACATGGAGAATTAAATACCCTAAACACTAAAATATTAACGTAAGTTTATAATATGGTTAAGTTTTATATTTATAGTTACATAATGTAATCATACACACACACCACGTAGATGAAAGTACATAGTGTGTACTGTCTCGTTTAAAAACCTCACCTTTCACTTTTTAAATATCACACGACTATGTGGATGAAATTGCATAGTACGTGGGTGCTTTTAGTTTAATAGTCCCAACTTTTTACGTAACAAGACACCAATGTGTAGAATATTAGCACTTGGTCGTGAGTTTGATGTTTAAAATTTCCTTCAAATTGAAACGGCTATATACAGCTGAGCATAATCGTTTGGAAATATTATACTCAAAGCTATTGCTTGTTCAGTAAATCACATGGCTACATGCTTATTGATCACATACATAGTCGTGCCTAAATATTTTTAAAATTATGTGCTTTGGTTAACCTATGATCAAAACATAAGTATCTTTAAAAACTTGACGCGATTAACTAAATATGGCCCGACAGTCAAAACTTATAATTTCCATCAAGTATCCCGTTTAACTCATAAATTGGCATTTGCTTCAATTCAATAATATTAAACACGAATTAATAATTGTAATGTGAACTGTTTGACCTTTTTAGTCAAGCTTTAATCTCTTAACTAATACAAGCTAATATACAACAATTCAGCTACAAATGTTTTACTAGTCCTAACCTAAGGCAACTAGATGTAGTCATAATTATTTAATTTGTTTTTCTATAACTATCTATATTGTATTCATATATAGTTGATCAATAATACATAATACCTTACGTGTTTTCATTATTCTACAACATTATGAGTGAAAGAGGATGATGATATTCTTGATAACTACTATGACGTTTCCAACGATGTCATTGTGAATTTGTTGCATTGCCTTTACGCGTTATCATTTTTTTACGGATCGAATACGCTTACCTATGTTCCATCCATCTCCATTAAAGCCAATTTTTTGTTGATATGGATGGGCAGGAGGGACTAAAGCCTTTGATATCTTCATGGAGCTCAATCAGTAGATTTCCATTTTTAAACACAACTCCTAAAGGGAAATTACATAGAGATAGAAGGCAAACGGGCAACAAGTTGCGCCGCCAACCCTTTTTTAATAGCAAAACCAAGTCTTTTAAAAACTACATCTACAGATCTTGAGCTCAATAGGATATTATTTGGTCAATATGAAAGTGGCATCGTCAACCTTCCATCAGTCGGTAGGAATCATTCTAGAAGCAACGTAAGAACAAAAAAAAGGGCTGCTACTTTATATAATTTGTAGAGTAAATTTCGTTTTTGATCACTGTCGTTTGAACTGTTAAACAAACCAAATCATATGAGTGAAAAACGAAATTTACTCTAATTTTTATATTTGTATTAATTTTTTAATTTAAATTTAGAGTAAACTTCGTTTTTGTTTCCTGTGGTTTGACCATTCTAACTCTTTTGCTCAAATAGTTTGAAAATGACCATCTTGCTTATTGTGGTTACAGTTTTTACTCTAATATGCTCCCCGCCCCTAACTCCATCTATAATTCCGGTTAGATGTTACCCACGTGCCCCTCACATGAGGGGCATTTATGTCTTTTCCATTGAGATATGTGAGAGGCACGTGGGTAACATCTAACCGGAATTATATATGGAGTTAGGGGCGGGGGACATATTAGAGTAAAAACTGTAACCACAGTGAGCAAAATGACCATTTTCAAACTATTGAAACAAAATGGTTAAAATGGTCAAAATACATGAAGCAGCATTTCTGTCTTTTCCATTGAGATATGTGAGGGGCACGTGGGTAACATCTAACCGGAATTATAGATGGAGTTAGGGGCGGGGGCATATTAGAGTAAAAACTGTAACCAGAGTGAGCAAAATGACTATTTTTAAACTATTGAACCAAAATGGTTAAAATGGTCAAAATACATGAAGCAAAAACAAAGTTTACTCTTAAATTTATTATGAACATAACTAGTAAATTGATTTAGCGATCGGAACACTATAATTTTTAACATATTAGTTCTCGACGCTTTAATGGATTGAAAATAGGCGTCTAGAAAAGGATACTGATTGAATTTGTTAGCTTTCTAAGCCCCTTGAAATGATAGATTTGGGTTGCTATTTTTTTTTTACTTTTGCATCAACATTTTAAAAGGCTCACGTTATCTGGACACCCGATAGTTTTTTGGACCCCACTGACAACTATATAACTCGTATAGGTGTCAGATAAATAAATAATATATAGCGGTTGTCTTATACGACTCATATAGAACTAAACGAGCCACATAGGTTGTATAGTTATTTTTTTCTTAAAATTTTTGAGTTTTATAGAAATTATGATCAACTTTTTAGAAAATTTGTTTACGTCGTGTCAAATATAATGATTTATATAACGAGGAATCTCACGTCATGTCAAGTAATTGCCGTGCGTAACGAGGAATCTTGCGTCATGTTCAAATAGTTCGCACACATATCGAGAGAACACCTCAACTTTTCTCCATACCCTAAAATACCTACGACTTGTTTATTTGATAATTAATTTGTTTTATTTTGCTACATCTTTGTATTAATAGTCAAATTTGTTACGGTGTACAATAAACGATCACTTAAACAACAAACATGTAAACAAAGTTTGATAGGGAGTGATTGGTATGTAGATAACCTTATACATCAAAATTGCAAAGTTTGATGAAATTTTACGTCGTGTCAAATAATTCGTGCGCGTATAGAGGAATCTTACGTCATGTCAGGTAATTCACATGCATATTGAGGAATCTTACGTCGTGTCAACTGTCAACATAATCCACACACATGTCGAGGAATCTTATGTCGTTTCAAATAATTTGCACACATATCGGGGAACCTTACGTTGTGTCAAATAATTCGCACGTATATTGAGGAATCTTTCGTCATGTCAACATAATCCGCACACATATCGAGAAATCTTATGTTGTTTCAAATAATTCGCACACATATCAAGAAACCTTACGTTGTGTCAAATATTTCACATGCATTTCAAGGAATATTTCATTCAACTTAACACACTATACAAGTCATATATGGTGTCACGTAATGGCCTATACAAATCATAAAGGGACAGGAATAGACTGATGTGATAGGTATAAGCTTTGTACGCTATGCGACTCGTATAACACATTACGAGACGTATAAATGGTGTCCAAAGATACAGGCTCATGTAGCTTTCACATCACCTTTTTTTAAAAAAAAAAATATTACATTTTGATTTTAGACTTTTGTGGATTTTTGTTTCAAATATGTTATGGATTATGTTTTAGTTAAGACTTTTATTCTCGTTTTGGCCAATTTTGTTTCACTACACATGTATTATTTACCGTGTCTTTAAAAAGGTTATTAAACGGGTCTTATCGTATTAAGCTGTTACTTAACAGGTTCGTGTTTAAAAAAAATTGACACGATTAGTTATCGTGTCGTGTCTAACATCAAATATAATCGTGTCTTAATAACTCGTGTCTAATATGTTATTCCCAATCCTAATTCAAGGTTATATTAGTAGCAAGTCACATGAGAGAGACTCATAAACACATGGTTTTACTTGAAAAGTTGAAACGGTGGGTGGTTTTAGACCATACAAGTTTGATTTCATTTATTTATTTTTAAATTTATTTCTCTAACTTTAGTTTCTTTTAGGCTTTGATATTTGGACCTGGGAATGCATATTTGCCAATGTTAGATTTTATTTTTATTTGTTTAATTTATTTTTGTTTTATAGTGTAAATATTAAAAGTTATAGCGCGTGGTCTCGACTCTCGACGACATGTACACTGGTATTAACCCCTTGAAAAAAATTTATATGGAACTTTTAAAAGTTATAGTCCAAATATAAATATAAAGATTAAACTTATTAGAGAAATTTTATTTTAATTTTTTGTAAAAAAAAAACATGCTAAAATTAAAAAAACCGTAGGCTGACGTCAACAACGGACACACTGACATCAACAGTTGAACCGATCAAGAGGGCGGGGGGTATTCGAACCCGCATCTCGCTGGTGAACAAGGCATGCACGAACCACCTGGATATAAGGGCAACTTGGTTTACAACACACACACATATATATAATTTAAAAAAAACAAAAAGAAGATTGAACCGACAGGGGAGTTGAGTATCGAACTCGCGCCACACAGGTGTAGGATTAAGTCGCGAACCACCACGGAGGCAAGAACCCAAATCCTGTTTATATACCGTTTCCACTTGTATAAATAAAATACAAAATTTTGAAAAAATAATACTTGGTGTGTCGTTGTGAAGAGTGATGACGAATGAGATCACCTACCAGAGAAATAACTACATCCTTATTATAATAAATCACTATCTTTATGTGTCACATTTATCTTTTCATGAGTTCAACTATCTTTTTTCCCGCTCAAACTAAGTCAACAAATTAATTAGCCAATTAACGTGGTCTCGAGTCAATTAATTGAGAAATTATAGAGGCTCAAAAAGGTAACCACATATATCAAACGCAAAATCTAAGAATCCTGAATTTGAAAGTCAAAAAATTTAGATAAATAAATCTTAGCACATTCAACTATTTAAATCTTAATGCATTAGTTTTTTTGGATTTTGAGTATATTTTCTTGAGTTTGGGGTTTTAGAGTTTATAAATTTTATTTTTTTATCGTTCAACCCGTGTAGTATATGAGTTTCTAACCTAGTATATAATATCTTATTATTACAGAAACTAACCTTTGGAAATTTTGATGCATATAAACTTTCAAATCCGTAGCAAACTTTTGGAAACATTTAGTTCAACAATTCATGTTACTTGTATAAAAAGAGGCTTTAATTCTTTTTTTTTTGAACGGCCAACAAACAGAGAATTGCCTAGGTACTCCGTACGAGGTGACCCATTGGCAAAAGGCCACCACAGGCTGGCCCAACCCAGCCGTACTGAGCCCTTAAGCGCCCCAAGTTATCTACAGTTCCGGAAAAAACCCACCCGCCCGAAAGCCCACTGGTGATAAAACCCGGACGCCCTCGGGATCGAACCGGAGATCACAAAGATCCGGTCTTCCTTCATTGAGCCACCATGCCCCTCCCAAAGTAATGTCTGTTAAGATAGAACCCGAGTCTCTTTTAAAGAACCAAAACTTCCTATCTCTATATCACATTAGAATTTCAAAGAGGCTTCAATTCTAACTCATCTATTACCATTTATTGTTTTAAAAATCTATTTTAATAAACACTTATTCCTAATATTATTATTTTATTTAGAGGAGAAATTAATGGTGAAGAATATATAGGGGTTGGGGTTGAGGTTGAAATCAGATTTCCGAAAAGTGATCTCCTTCCGGCTTCGTTTCCACCAGATTCTTTCACCATCTGTTTCGATAACAACCCTCCCCCCTTTCATCCAACAGGTTATCTTCCTTCATACATATCACTAACTTGTATTTGCATATAATCATTCACTAAATATTCGATGTTCTTCAATCAGATCGCGATTTCTGTAGCTTTTAAAACACGTTTCTTTTGCTTACGATCCGATTTTGACTAATCGTGACCTGATTTCACTCTTTTCTGGTTTGATCTAAGTTTGTTTTGATTTTAATTGTACAAGTTTTAGCTGCTAGTTGTTGCTTTTTGACTCGATTACTGATTTGGTACCCTAATTTTGACTGTTGATTTGATTCTAGGGTTTTATGATTTATAGTTTCTCCAGTTACCAAAAATTTCCTATAATTGTTCCTTATGTTAATAATTAGTGTTGAAATTTTGAGATTGGTAGTGAAATTCAGTGATCTTATGTTAATAATTAGTGATCTTCAAGTGTCTTAGTTTAGCTGCAATTGTTTGTCACCTAACTCTTTTGCCTGAGCCCTAACATTGTACATGGCTAGAGGCCCTAATCTCACCAACTCACCTTTACACCTTATTCACTTTAAGTTGTGTTCTTTAAGATGAGTATGTGTAAATGTTGATGCTTTCTGAATGTGAATTAATTTTGGTTTCTGATTTTACTGCAGGTATAATGATTAAACTGTTCAAAGTCAAGGAGAAACAGCGGGAGCTTGCAGAGAATTCTAATGGGAAGCCTCCGGTTAAGAAGCAAAGTGCAGGCGAATTGCGTCTTCACAAAGGTATATTTCATTATTGTTTAGCTAGTCAAGTCAGACTATTGGAACCTGAAATCAGGACGAGGTTTTGCGAAATTTATCGCCTTTCTAAAGAATAATTGTTTCTTGTTGTAATGTTATAATGAGTTATTGATGCTATCAACATTTCGTGTCACTATTTAGTCAGAGTTGCAAAGGGCTTGTTAGCCTGTTGTCACTGGACAGTACTTTTGCAGTTTCTTACATTCAATTATTCATTCAGTCTGTGCTAATCATATGCAATCTATAACGCGTTGCCTAATTGGCGAACACTAATTATTTTATTGGTTGTTTGGATGTGCACTTTGAAGGTGATTATGTGATATTGATTGGAATTAGATAATAAGTTGTTAAAGGTGTTGTAGAAGAATCAGATATGCTTATGTTGTAAGAATTAGATAGTGTGTGGATATGCTTATGTTGTAAGAATCAGATAATGAGATGTTTAAGGGTTTCAGGCATAGTTGTCAATAGCGACCGTAGCAGTCGCTATAGCGTATAGCGAAGCGAAGCGTTGTAGTGTCGCTACAAGGGGTGTAGCGATAAATAGCGGCATGTTTTTTAATTTATCTTGATAAATATAAAAGGGAGCCCATTAGGGTTTTTTTGCATCCCGATTGAAAAAAGAACGCGATGATGATGATGAGCCGGAATATGAAGATTTAAAAGATTTGTGCCAAGTATTTTAGCTGTGTTGAATGTAAAACAATTCTCAGCTTTTCTACTACTTTATCGCTACAAAATGAAATAGCGGTCGCTATTTATCGCTATTCGCTACATAGCATATAGGTCACTTGTCGCTATTTATCGCTATTCGCTATTAACAACTACTTTCAGGAATTCTGGTTATTAATGGAATTTAGAGATAGAATGACCTAAAAGTGCTGTTTTATTTTGTGAAAGAAGTAGACGGGTGAGATAGAAGTAAAAGTCAATATAGTTAAAAAGTTAAATTTTGATTTACCCATTAGATGAGCTGGTTCTTGACCCTTAGATTGTAAGATAATCAAGCAGAATTTCTTCATCCAGTTATTAATAATTTGATTATTATGAAAAAGGTGCAATAATCAATTCTATACGTTAATCTAAAGACATGTTCTTTTTTTAATTTTCTATGTGGTATAGTGTTGTAAAGCAGTTTCTTTACTTTGTTTTTTGGTGGTGTTATTTGTAGATATAAGTGAACTAAATCTACCCAAGACGTGTAGCATATCTTTCCCAAATGGGAAAGATGATCTCATGAACTTTGAAGTTACTATTCGCCCTGATGATGGATACTATCTGTAAGTATATGAATTATACTTTCTACTCTAGAAAACACAGTTTTGTGATCTATTTCATTTTGAAAATGAAAAAGGCGATTCATTTAATCATAACTTTTAATAATTTTAACATTCTATCTACTTCTAGAGGTGGCACCTTTACATTCACCTTCCAGATATCATCCATCTATCCCCATGAAGCACCAAAGGTCAAATGCAAAACAAAGGTAAAAAACACTTTATGAACATATAATTTTTTTAAAAAATCGTTTTGGTAACTCCTAATTCCATTTATAATTAATAAATGTGCTATATTTAGGTATATCATCCCAACATCGATTTGGATGGAAATGTGTGCCTTAACATTCTTCGTGAAGACTGGAAACCGGTCCTAAACATAAACACCATAATTTACGGCTTGTACCATCTATTCACGGTAAATTCTACATAAATTCTCTTATGCATTTCTTTGTGAATTTGCGATGATTTTCTTTCTATCTTTGCAGGAGCCGAACCATGAGGATCCACTGAACCGAGAAGCAGCTGCAGTGTTGAGAGACAACCCAAAAATGTTCGAGTCAAATGTTCGGAGAGCAATGGCTGGTGGGTACGTGGGCCAGACATTCTTCACTAGGTGCATATAAAGGTAGCACAGCCATAGCCGCATAAGCAATAATGTGGGATGATGGTTTGTTTGTGGTTGGCATAAATGTCTTGGTCCAAAAAGGGTCCTTTTGCAACTGGGGACAAAATGCTGTGTTTGTATGCTCTTTTTAACTGTAACTTTGTTGGATGCCCATTCTTTTGGGTCACTTGTCTTGTAAAACTACGTGTTTCTTGAAGATAAAAAATTCTGCTTTTGTACTCATTCTAGAAAGCCCAAAACCCAAGTTTTTGGGCCTGATAGGCTCGGTTTTTTCCGGGCTTGGCTGAAAAAACAGGGTCCAATTTAAATTTTGGTTCGAAACTGACTCCTGTTTGCAAGGAATTAAAAGATTACAGAATCCAAATGATCATTTATCTAGTTTGTTATTAAAAAACTAAGAAGGGCAAAAAATTGTATATTTATATGTGAATGGGCTATTTTTGTAAAATTTATCGCTATAGCTTATATGGGGAAAGTAATCACTCAAAGTACTTTCATCTGTTAAAAGTATGATGATGTAGCTTTTAACCCTTTCATCTTTTAGAAGACAAACTTTATCTACTTTCATCTGTTAAAAGAATGTGATGAGCTTAAAATACGCTCTCATTTGATAACCAAATGATAATAAAATCAAAATATATAATTATAATTATTAATATAATGGTATAAAGATACTGTGGTAAAAGAGATTAATTTCATTAATATTCAAATGCTACATATATACACGATCAATTCTACTAAAAGAGGAAAATGCAATGTTTCAAAAATCGGTTTTTAAACCGTATCAGGTTGGGCTTAGAAATGGTTTAACCGGTTGTATCGGGTTATACCGGGTGGTTTAACCGGGTTGACTAGTTGACCCTATAATTCTATAAAAATACAACTTCAACTCAAAAGATAATCTAAAAATACATGATTCCATAATAAAAAAATAATATAAAATTTAATCCATAATAATTCAAAAACACTTAATTTTTCAACAAAGTTTTTTGAAATAAAAGTGTACAGTTATTTTATACATCAAGTTCACGATCAATTAAAGCATGAAATTCACTATCATCGTTATGCTCATCAACAAGAGCATAACTATTTTCTTCTCCTACAATATTAAAATTTATATTTTATGTTTAAATCTAACCTTAGTCAAGTCGGTGTTAGCCTGTTAGGAAGCCTCCCGTTGTATCATATTTCTATGTTTAAAGCCCTGTTAAAAGTCATAAACGAACTTGAAAGCCCTGTTAAAAGTCATAAACGAACTTGAATCCATAAGAAGAAGATTCCTTTGGGGATGAAGTAGTACATGTAAAAAAAAATCATTGTGTCGCCTGGGAGAAAATAGCAAAACCAAGGCGGAATTGAGGGGGGGGAGGGCTCGGAGTGGGGGGCCTAAGAATTATGAACTTAGCCTTACTAACAAAGTGGAGATGAAAACAATTCATAACCCGAATAGTATGTGGGCTGAAGTGATCAAAGCCTTACATAACAAAAGTTTTGAATCAGTGCTTGATTTAAGCAAAAAAGGGAGTTGCTGACAATTGGAATAACAACGTCTTGGCGAGTGTGTATGATGACGGTATTACGGTTGCTAACATGCTCAAGAAAAGTATTGGAATCGATTCTCTTTCTTTGTTTTGGAATGAGAGATGGTTTGGTGCACTTCCTTTCAAAAATCTCTTCCCCAAGCTCTATGAAATTAAAAGAAGGAAGTCGTGCACTATCAAAGATCGTGTATGTTGGTATGGTGATAAGACTAAAAATTTAACTGGGAATGGCATAGTCTTACATCAACAATGAAAGGAGGTGATGAGATAGACGATTTGGAAGAAACGGTGAGGAGTTATAGGTTCAGCAACAATCCCGATAAATGGCTCTGGAAGAGGGATCAATCGGGTCAATTCTTCACCGGATCATGCAGATTTTGGCTAGAAAAATCACAAATCACGTACACAACTCAGGAGGTAAAATGGATTAAATAGGTCCCCATCAACGTTAGATTTTTTTTGTGGAGATTAGTCTAATATCGTATTCCAGTGGCATCGTCTCTGGTGATTCGGGGAGTCAACATCCCATCAGCTAATTGCCTATTATGTCGGCTTGTATTGGAAGATGAAAACCATTTGTTCATTCGGTGTCTTGTGACACGGGAAATATAAATACACCATGTCTAAAGTTTAAATTCAATAAGATTTTTTTTTGAACGGCGTGGGCTCAACTGGCACGTCTCACCAGGGGAGGCTCGTACATCAGTCTACCCATACAACCCTCAAGGAATTCGAATCTGCAGAGGGTGTTCCTAGTTTTTATGAAGTGCACCTTGCAAGTTTCGAGGGGAAACCCTTTGAAAAAACCCCCCTAACCACCAAGGTAGAACCTTGATGGCCAATAAGATTTTATTAACTTCATTGAAATTAGTAAAATACCTTGTTGAAAGAAGCAATTGAGACAAAATACAACATTATTGAAATAGATCAAAAAATGGATTTGCACTTGAACCACACAACACACATAGATTGTCAGAGGATGCATTATTGTTGGGGACAACTAATGACACACGGTAATTACTATTTGGACTTGGCCATATACGCATCGTATAGGGCAATACGATGCGTATAGCCCATCACAATTTCTCATGCCCGACATCCTCGTACAACCTGGTTATTCCAACCCTATACGCATCGTATAGTGCAATACGATTCAGTTTAGGGTACGAGGTATCTTCTACTATTAGTCATCAATCACATCGCTATACGCCGCGTATTATAGATCTATACGCGGCGTATAGCGATGTGATGGTTGACTAGTTGCAGAAAGTACCTCGTACCCTATACGCATCGTATTGCACTATACGATGCATATACGAGGTTTGACCTGAGTCCTATACGCACTGTATTGCCCTATACGATGCGTATAGGTCCCAAATTTTGTGTATTTAACCATGCAAAATTCTCATTCGAACGTATCGTTCAAAAAAAATTTCAAACAATCTCTCAAAAATTATAAACACGTTTTGGTGGTGGGATGGTAACTATGGTTTTCAGGTATATTCTAACGAGTCGCTGGAAAACAACCCGCAAAGTTTTGGCGTTCAAGAGGTAAACTGGGATGAGGTCTCGTCCGACGTTTATTCTAATCAACGGGTAAGGCTTCCAGATTTGAACGAGCCACTAAGCAATCCCGATTTCGTATACGGTGAACCGTCTTACCTTACACAACCCACGAATGACTACGTATACGGTGAAGTCTCTTACCCGACACAACAAACTGACGACTTCGTGTGCGGTGAAGTCTCTTACCCGACACAACAAACCGACGACTCCGAAGACGAGGAACAAAACGTGTCGTATAAAACTGACCAGAATTTTCAGTCTCGTGAACAGTTGGTGGATTGGGCTGTCCGGAGAGGAAGTGAGAATGGTTACATCCTTGTCACTCGACGATCAAGGAGAAAAGGCGACGATCCGACGGAACCGTTTATCAAGGTGTGGCATGTGTGTGACCGTCACGGCGAACGTGCGTCTACTGCCACGGTTAGACGTGCCGGTAGCAAGAAAATAGGGTGTCCCTTTAAATTGGAAGGAGAGTACCAAGAAAATACTGTTGATTGAAAATTAACGGTGAAGGATGATAGTCATAACCACGTAGGGCTGGCATATCGTGTATACACGTACACGATAAGACACGAACACGAAATATGTATACACGAACACGACACGATAACTTATCGTGTACTTTTTCTCAAACACGAACCTGTTTATACCTGCTTAACACGATAAGACATGTTTAGAAACACATGTTTAAAAACTTGTTTAGTGAAAAAGTCTTAACAGGTAATAACATGTATTTTACTAGGTACTGACAGGTACTTAACAAGTATTTTATCAGGTATAATATCATATTTTAATATTTTTTATTTAAAAAAAATCTTAACAGGTACTAACAGGTACTTAACAGGTAAACAGTTATTTTACCTGTTTAGACACGAAAATTAACAGGTAGATTCGTGTCTACCTGTTTAGGACACGAAACACGATAAGGCCATATACGATACCTGTTAAGATCGTGTAGGTTCGTGTCGTGTATTCGTGTACGTGTCTAAAATTGCCAGCCCTATAACCACGATCCTAGTCAACATCTTGAGCCGCACTCGTTTGCGAGGAGATTGTCTCAGTCGGAACAACTTTTGGTGGCGAAGTTGTATTCGCAAAACATGTTGCCACGAAACTTTCTGGCAAATATAATGGAACAAAACCCAGAGAGTAGTTGCATCAAAAAGGACATTTATAATGCGATACAAAAGATAAAAAATGAAACGAGAGTCAGTGAAACTCCAATGCAGATTCTGGAAAACTTGCTTTCTTCTAAAAAATACCTCTACTATACTCGGGAAGATCCAGCCACAAATATTGTGGAGGAGATATTCTTTGTTCATTCGAAATCGTACGAGATGTGGCGTGCGTTCCCACACGTGTTGATGATCGATGCGACGTACAAAACAAACATGTATAGACTTCCATTTGTCCAAGTGGTCGGTGTGACCTCCACACACCAGTCGTTTTACGTCGCTCATGCATTTATATCAAAAGAACGGGAGGAAAACTTCGTCTGGATGCTACTGCAAATAAAAGCAATGTTGCAAAAGTGTATGAAGCTGCGTGTGATAGTAACAGACATGGACAAAGCTCTTATGAACGCGTGTGATAAAATATTTCCGAACTGTTCCAAGAACCTATGTCGGTGGCACATACACGAGAATATCGCAAAACATTGCAGGGCATCATTTACAGACGAAGACTGGACAAATTTCAAGTATTCATGGTCGGTATTATGCGAGTCTCCCACGCCAGATATATACCAGTACAACTTCAACCGGCTTTACGAACGACTGCATGCAGCCAAACGAGAAAGTAAGTTTTGAATATTTAATATTTTCATTATTGAATATTTATTCAATATTTAATATTTTTCCACGAGTTATAGATTATTTGACTAAAAATTGGTTGGACCCGTATAAAGAAAAGTTTGTATCCGCCTGGTCCAACAGAAACCTCAATTTTGGTCGACATACAACGAACCGAGTCGAGAGCCAGCATTCGCTCTTAAAGAGCTATCTTAGAAATGCTAACAGCTCGCTAGATAGACTTGTTGGGTTTGTTGATGAAATTGTAACAGATAAATATTATCTATTACAGTTTGGGTTTAGAACAAGCCTCATAAGGAAAATGGACAGCCACATAGCTATTGAATTGTTTAATAACCTGCACGGTAAAGTTTCACATAAAGCTCTAAATTTGTTAGAAAACGAGTGGTACAAGTTATCACATATACGGAAACAAAATGCAACGTGTGGTTGCCAACTTTTCAGTAGTTGTAGGTTGCCATGCTAGTCGTCTGACAAATATCGAAGCTACAGGTAAACTGTTTTGACTATTTATCTTTTTTTTTTCAAACTGTTCTGACTATTTCGTTTTAATACAGGTGGCAGAATCCCGCTAGATGCGTTGGACGTCTTCTGGAGGAAACTTGATTTAAAACCTTCGTTTGTCGTTGATGAAAATGTAGACGTGGATAAAGTACTTGGTTAAGTGATAAACAAAATTATGTCACAACCCGATCAGGTTAAAGAAGTATGCTGTCGAGAATCTCATGGGTGGTCTTTCCGAGCAAAAGTAACAAGAAAGCGCCCGTGGTACAAGAAGATACTTGAGGTCGTCCAACTTTGAAAAAGCAACAACAAAGGAAACAGGATGTCGCGAGAAACAGCTCATTCACAGGATCCCAACAAAGCAAATGTGACCATGCGAGACACAGCTCGTACATTGCGTCACAAGACTCTAGACAAGCGAGTTCGGTTATTTAACATCGTCGTTCAACGAAGGGTAAAGGAAAGTAACCACAAGATGATAACGCTCATCTTGGGTTTCCATTGATTATGGGGAAAGATACGGTTAACAATATAAATTGTTTTAAGGATTCGATACCATCTTTATTTTATCCGTACATTTCACATATACAAGATGTAAATCCCGACGAAAACTGTGGTTTTCGATCGGTAGCTTTGGGCTTAGGGTTAAATGAAAACCGGTGGCTTTTTATCCGACAACAACTTCTACAAGAGATGGACAATAAAGAAGAATGGTGGAGAACTGTTTTTGACAGAGTCGCATTTCAAGAATATGATAAGTTACGTCACACGATAGATTGACAGGATGTGAAAGCCGCACCAGTTAGTCGTTGGATGTCGATGCCATACACAGGACTCCTAATTGCTCAAAGATTTGGGGTGATTGTTCATCTTTTAAGCATCGTCGGTAATCAAACATTTTTTCCATTGTGGTTTGGTCCAAACGTTCACTCTCAACATCAAATCGTATCGTGGTTCATCTTTTAAGCATCGCCGGTAATCAAAAAATATACAGTGATCGTATTGAACGATTTAAGAAAATAATGGCTACTAATAGATTTAGATTTCCACAATATGTCACGGATGATGTTTGTTTAAAATTGTATTTTAACTATTTTTAATTAATTTTATGGTCATTTTGATTAGTTTTTTTATTAATTTTAATTTATTATTAATTAATTATAACTAATTATAATTAACTATAACTAATTTTAATTAATAATATATAATTTTAATTAAATATTCTACACGCCACGTATGGGCAATACGTGGCGTATAGGCTTAAATGAGAGGGAATTCAAAATTTTTAAATTTCAAATATTTAAAGGCTATACGCCACGTATAGAGCAATACGTGGCGCATAGAATACCAAAGGTTCGTATTGCCCTATACGTGGCGTATAGCCTTCTGATTAAGCCAGATGATGCCTCGTACAGTCCTAAACGATCCACAACAAACCCACACAAACATATACGCGACCAGGTCCAAATACCTCTTTGATTTCGATTGTCGTCTCAAAAAAACTTCGTAAAGGTACGTATCTCAACTCCTGATCAATAATGTTAGATTTATATTGATGATTAGCGGGTAAAACCGGGTAGATTAGGGCTTTTTATCACTGAAACTTAAGCTCTATACGCCACGTGTAGCACCATACGTGGCGTATAGTTCATCTGAGGAAGACGATGAAGCCATACGCTACGTATAGTGCTATACGCTGCGCATGACTCATGTTCTCGGCAACTTGGCCTTCGTATGGCTTGGTTGGCCTTCGTGTGGCTTTGGTTGCCCGGTAACAGCTCTGCGTATGGCTTGGTTACTCGGTAATAGCCTATACGTCACGTATAAGGCTATACATGTCGTATAGGTTTTAAAAAAAATATATATGTTTTATTTTAAATAAAACAATATATTATTATGATTATTTATTTAAAATAAAAAATTATTTTTATTATTTAAAATAAAAATAATATATTATTATTATTTAAGATAAAAATTATTTTTATTATTTAAAATAAAAACAATATATTATTATTATTTATTATTATTTAAAATAAAAAATTATTTTTAGTATTTAAAATATAAACAACATATTATAATTTAAAATAAACAAAATTATTTATTATTATTTAAAATAAAAAAATAAAAACAATTTATTATTATAAGATATGGCGGATCATGAGGATGATATTCACATGGATCAGCTAGACGATCTTGCGCACTATCCATTTCTGGATTTTTCGGTCGATTCGGAGGCGTATGCCCGGTGCCAGAAGCTCCGGGAGGTGCAGTTGGGCCAAGGGAAGGCGGTCGATTGGGGCCTTCTGGAAGAGGTACAGGAGGCCGAGCGGGCTAGGGCCATCATCGGCCAGGACACGCTATGGTCGCGTCTTTTTTATCTTTCATTCACGGAGACCTTCCGAGAGGTGGTCGTCGAGTTTCTTTCGACGTTCATCTACTCAGAGGCTGGGCTGGAGCCTCTTCCCGGGGAGGCGCCTGATATGGATCCGGATCATATTTCATTTAGAATTTTTGGGACCTTTTACCGTCAGACCCTCCGTCAGTGGGCCGTCACGACGGGCTTGTACCACGAGTCTGAGATGGTCACGCCACTTTTCACCGAGGCGGTGACGGAGGTGGACAAGGAGGAACTCCTTGTTTTTTGGGGTTTGATTTCAGATAGTCCTTGGTTGGGTACCAATGGGAGGGTCTCGGGGATTAGAGACCCTTTGTATAGATATCTGCACCGGCTTATTTCGACGTCGATCGCAGCGTGTCTGAAAAGCCGTGAATGGTGCACTTATAGGGACCTCTTCTTTCTCTATTGTCTGCTTACTTGCAGGTGGTGCGACCTATCCACATGCATGGCGCTTTATTTTGCATCTGCCTATATGTGGCAGAAGCGCGAGCTTTTGTATGGCGGTGCTTTCATCACTCAGATCATGCGGTCGGTTACACCATTTTTTGTGCATGAGCCTGCGATGTTACCGGCCATTCCCCCTGTCCGATTAGACCGTCGCACTGCGAGCGGCATGCGCATCACGCACCGAATTCCGCAGGGCATTCGGTTCGTAGGGGCCGTCCAGGACCAAGTTTGGGTCCCGGTGCCGTTGTCGCAGATGCCCGGACATGAGGACCCGCCTATGCCTCATATGCTACAGGGTGTGGTGATGGAGGACGCGCCGCCGCACATCCCGCACGTCGATGACATCCACGTCCATCCGCCACAACATCCCTGACACGTACGTCGGTTTGTTAGGTGTTCCATGCACGTATTTCAATGTTTTACTGATTCTAAGGTACACTCTTACCAATGACGGCTAAATTGGAAAAAGCACCGGCTAAGCTGTTGGTATTAGACGGCTAATTAGCCGTTTGGTATTAGAAGGCTAATTGGTCTACATGGGACGGCTAATTAACCTGTCACATGTCGCTTATTCATTGGACCAGCTTTTTAAATTGCACTGAAATCTATGACGGCTAATTAGCCGGTTTTAGCCGCCAGTTGTGAGAAAATGTCTATAAAATTGAAGACTAAAAATCAATATCTATTTTTACAAAATGAGTTGATCAAATGTCTATTTTGATGATTTTCCTATAAAATAAAGAAGCTAATGTGAATCTCTTAGATTACCTATTTTAATAGCTACTGACAATTTTCATGTCATCATTTATGTCTAACTGAGAGTCACACCAATGTATAGACGTTTAGATTTTTTTTAACGACAACACCTATATATTTTAGGATAATTGGGTTTTACTGTGGCAACACCTAGAACATCCATGGTAGCCCACCCTAAGAGGAACCCCAACTGGGTAAACCCCCTGACCTGACTACAGAGTCTTTTTTTTGTTGTGGCCAGGATTCAAACCCAAGACCTCTACTATGAGAAGTTTTGAGGCTACCATTACACCGGATGACCAACGATTATAGACGTTTAGATAAAATTATGAAGGGATGGGGTTAAAAGTGTTCACATGTTAATTAATTATGGTTTGATGCATTTATACATGAACCAATTTTCATTTAAATTATCTTAAACGAACTCATTTTTACATACTTACATTGTGACATCCTAACACAGTAGGATCGACGTGTCACTATTTAAAAACCATAACATAACTTATCCCATGATTAATGAACTAAATTAAAAACCATAACAAAACATATTCAATGATTATTGAAATAAAGGCTTGACAAAAGACTTATTTTATTATTCGGCACAATATTCAATTTAAAATCTTTAAAAACCGTAAATCCTCTTCATTCATCCTAAATACAATGCTAAGGAATATGGTCAAACACATTTAATTAGACATTTGTTTAACAAAAAGAAATTGATCTATGACTAATATCTTAAATGTTTTAATAGGATAAAAATGAAAATAAACTTAATTACTAAAATTAATAATCTTGTACGTACGGCGTCACTTTTTCGATAATTTGAGAACATTATATTTTAACATGGCAACAAGGAAAACTATTTTTTTTCTCTATGAATGGGGTATTTTTGCTTCTTATATTAAAGAGTAAATATATGATGTTTATTAAACAGACCGTAGAAGTGTGAATTCATTAGTTGATACGATAAGGGCAAGGGGTATACCCTTAGGATAAAGGGGGCGTTCATGGGTAAGGGGCTCGGGTAGGGGAACCCGTGCGCGTACACCGTCGCCGACCCCATACCCGAATGAATTTGTTGTGTTTTGCGGGTATAAGTACCCGAGCTCTTTTCTGATTTCTCGACCGTTGCCAAACGGCTTTCTAGCCGTTACCCATTTAAAATTAAAAAAAAAACTTTTTTTTCTTATGTATAATACAATACATTTATATCATTAAAATCACACCATTTCTTTCTACCATTAAAAATCGTGGACTCCAAAAAGTCAAAAGCCGGTACTCGGAAAAAATCAAAGGCCGGTTCTAGCTAAAACTCGTCAACACAACAATTTACTCAACCAATACAACAACCGGCACCGTACCCATATGTATTTTTTAAATTTAGTGTTTTTTTTAATTTTTAATGTACTTTTTTTATTAATGAATTTATTTTAATTATTATTATTATTATTATTTGTTTTATTTAAAAAAGGAAAAAAAATAAAAAAAAAATAGTTTTGTTAGGGTTGTGTCCCATTCACTTTAGGGTAGGAAGATAAGAAGATGGTAAAAGTAAGGTGACACAACCTCATTGGTTAGTTTGGTGAGGGTAAAATTTTGGGTGAGAGTTGTGCCTCTTTCACCCTTAGGCTTAGGGGACTGGTGGCGTGGGAGCTAGTGGCGGCGTGGAGAGAGTGGAACACCACGCCCGCCTGGCGTGGTCCACGACCGTGGTTCACGAGCGTGGGTATCTCCACGGCGTGGAGAGGAGAAATCTAGTCGTTTGAAAAGGAGCCGTTACCAACGACTATTTTTTTTTAAATTTAAAAATTCCATATATACCCATATTATAAACCATAAAATTTATAAAAACCAACCTACAATCCTCTCTAAACCATCATTTCTTTTTAAAAGTTATGGACCCCAACAATCCCCTGATGTGAAATATGGAACCATTTCCCTCTGATGTGAATAATGTGTAAAAGCTGTGAAATCTAATGTGCCGCTGACGTGAAGGGGTGTGGAAATGTGAAAATGTGGAAGCACTCCCTCAGCCTTACATCAACCCCAAATGAGCTCCCTCACTTGAGATCTCAACCAATCATTTGATGTCATCTCACACCAACCCGTTCACACACACCTTCTTCCGTGAAATCTCTCACGCCAACCCTCTCACGCTCCCCTCGCGCCATAGGGGGCGGTGTTCGTGTCCTTCCTCACACCGTGAAGACCCTCACGATTCCCACCCGTGAAAGTATACCAGATGACCTAATAAAAAATAAAAAAATATTTGTCATTATATCATAATACCATGACATTATTAATGTGTAACCATTTTAGTCTATATCTTATTTTTTCTTATATTAAAAAAATGAACTTTTTGGATGTTCTGAAGAGAGAGAAGGGATTATCAATTATTTGAACATATTCGCAAGCATATAATTAATAATAATAATAATAATAATAGTAATAGTAGGTAGCTACCGGGTCTGTCATGATGGTCAACGAGTTTTCCACATACTCGTTTCTTATTGAGGAGATTCCGAGTTCGAGTCTATATGGTTACAACCCATAAGGTAAAACATGCATAACTCACATGAATCACCCGAGTTACTCCCGAAGAAAGTAGAGGGTTTAAAAAAATCGTTTTTAAAAAAAAAATAATAAATAATAATAGTAGTAGGTAAAGAATAGTTAATATAGAGATAAATGAATTAATTTTTCTTTTTTAAATAAATAAAAACACCAATTTCTTTTTTATGGATTAGCATAACAATCAATTATAGTTTAGAAATATTTAACATAGCATAAAAATCAAGTACTTCTAAATGAACAGAATTCACAAGTTAATCTCTACTTGATTTTAACGACCTCCAATTTAATCTCATTTAAACCTAACCCAACCTAGTAACGTATGCTAGATTAAACAAAAATAACAAAATAATTTCAAAAACTCCTTACACTTTCATAATCCCATATTTTTTATCGGTTCATTTTAAAAAAAAAAGGTCGGTCGATTTCATCATTAAACATACTTACAAATATTTATAGGAGATTGCTCATTTTTCACGCTAAATTTTTTAAAATGTAAATATGTTTATTAACGACAAATATTCTAATTCTAAAACTTAATATGGTGTTTAGGTTTTACCGATTAATGTGATGAAATATTTAATTGGCTATTTTTATAACATTAATAATAATAAATGTTTTATTTAAAGTCATTTATTTATTATCCTTAAATATTATTTTTATAAAGTTATATTTAAACCAAATTAAATAAAATTACAATAATTAATTTACATCATTAGTTGTCGTGTAGAGCATATCCCTCGTGTATTTGGAAAACATGAAAACACAGAAACCGGGAAATAATTATACGCTACAGTTCACATATTGTAACACATTAATGATAAGCCATGAAAGACACCATCCAAGGGCCAGCCTAGTTTGGAATGATTTCAGACACATGGTAGTCTTCGTGTTCCCTACACACATGATTCCACCCCACTTTCACCATTTGAGTACTTCCTCAAAACACACACATAAACCAAAACAGAGAGATTCTTATTCTTCGATTATACAGGTTGGGGAGAAGCAAATTTCATGTGACCACTGTGTGAAATGCACACACACTTACCAACGTAATTCTCGCCTTCATCCCCACACATATATATATACATCTTATTTAGAGAGAGAAAGAGGTACTTTTTAGAGAGAGAGATGGAGGAAGGAGGACCGGCGGCGGGGGAAGGCGGAGGGAGGAGGAAGCCGTCGTGGAGAGAGAAGGAGAATAACCGGAGGAGAGAGAGACGGCGGAGGGCGATTGCGGCGAATATTTACAGTGGATTGAGAGCTCAGGGGAATTACGATTTGCCTAAACATTGTGATAACAATGAGGTGTTGAAAGCACTCTGTAAAGAAGCTGGTTGGGTTGTTCTTCCTGATGGAACCACCTTTCGCAAGGTACTGTATTAATTGTGGTTTTAGATCTACAGATTTATCAATTAACTGTATTGTTAACGATCAAACAGTTGAGATTCAAATATTCAATCCGTGAAATTTTGTTTGATTTAGGTAAATTAGGGTTTGTAAGATGTAGATCTACATCTACTCATTTGATTTCAATTATCCAACTTAATCTGAACTTCTGTAATGATGTAATTATTGTAATCTGATCAAAAAATTTGTAACTTAAGTGTTTGTTTGAATGTCAGGGTTCCAGGCCACCACTGCCTTCAATTGAAACAGGTGCAACATCAACCACCACAACACCATGTTCTTCCCAGAAACCGAGCCCGCCATCTTCGTCGTTCCCCAGCCCGATCCCATCGTATCAATGCAGCCCGTCGTCCTCATCGTTCCCTAGCCTTTCTAACCCGGACATGAACAAAAACCCCTTTGCATATCTTCATAATGCCATACCGTCGTCTCTCCCCCCTTTGCGTATCTCAAACAGTGCCCCGGTGACTCCACCGCTTTCATCCCCAATTTCGAAGATCCCCAAGCCCAACAATTTCAGCTGGGAATCGATTACCAAGCAGTCGATTTCCTCGTTCAATTTGCCTTTTTTTGCGTCTTCTGCGCCTACAAGTCCTACAAGGTACCAACGGTTCATGCCAACAACCATACCCGAGTGTGATGAGTCTGATTGCTCCACCATTGACTCGTGCCAATGGTTGAGGTTCAAGAACTATGAGCCGATGATGACAAGCCCCAACTCACCAACTTTTAACCTGGTGAAACCTATGGCTCCAGTGGCTGCAGCCAAAGATGCTGGTTTTGATAAGGGGAAAGGGATGGAGTTTGAGTTTGAAAATGGTGGAGTGAAGGCTTGGGAAGGAGAAAGGATTCATGATGTTGGGTTGGATGATCTTGAACTTACTCTTGGAAGTGGGAATTCTAAAGTATAATGTGTGGTTTACTTTTTTTAAGTTATGGTTATTCTAAAGTTTTTTTTTAAAGATTTTAGAGGTTAGCATACCAGTGAATTTTGTTGAAGATGCACATTCAACTAGTGGAAATTATGATATTTCATTTGAATTTTGATCCAGTGATTGCTGACCCTTTTTGCATTTGTGAGAAAGACTGGATCTTTGAAACAGTTTGATCAAAAAGTATGAATGGATGTTGTGTTCTTGCTTTATTGTCAAAGTTTATTCTCTTATATTTTGGTCTTATTTGATGCAAGCTTTGGATAATTGAGAATCCGAATGTGTGCACATTGCAAATTGCCTAACCATAGAGGGATGGTGTCGTAAAAAGCAAAAGAGGTCCGGGGAGACGAATCTGTGCTTGTCAAGCCAAACCAGCCAGGTTGGTGGGGTCGGGCCGGTTTTAATGGTTGACGATTTTGATTCATTTTTTTTTCATAATTTTCTAGTAACTTTTAAAAATTATAAAGTATGATTCATGAATATAATATAAAGCGTCGTTATTTCATGATTTTCTTTTATATATACGTGACTTTATATTCTTAAAATAAAAAATGAAAATAATTATGTTAAACATTTGGTTTGGTTTACACTATCAATTCTAAGTTTCAAACTATAAATCTAAATCAAACCGTAAAAAGTCAAAATTATGTCAAACATGTCGATTTGCTTCATTTTGATTCGTTCGATTTCAATGATGTATATACAACCTAGTTTGGTTTTATTCATGTAGGCCCGGTCTGAGCGCATCTCATAGTTCATACATGCTAATTTTTTTTTTTGAAAACCAGAAGATTTCATAAAGCAAACCCAACTAGCAAAGGGGTAGAGGGACCATTACAATAAACCAAAAGGTAAATAGAAAAAACACTGAAACAACAAAGGAAATGAAGCATTTAAATACGAAAAGCACCAATTACCCCAGTCTATTGTACCGGCAGACGATCTATTTTTCGTCCATATATCACTTGTATTCTTAAGGTCTTTAGTCAACCTGCTGAGAGATGCCCTTCGATCCTCAAATATTACTCCGTTTATATAACTTGGGTTTTAATGTATGTGCTATGTGGCGTAATTATTTGTATAAAAATCAAGAATCAAGTCATGTGGAATTTAATGCATTATTAGGCATTTATTTGTTTAACTACATCCCTAGAGAAATAAGTAACATAGTCTCACTGTAATTTGTGGAGGTACTTTTTTTTTTCGAAAGGAGAATTTTATTAAAAAACATCTGGGAAAACCGCAACCAACAACAACCAAATACAAGCCTAGAAACAAGAAAAGGGCAAACTCAAAAACAAAGATATAAAATATACATTAGAACAGAAAGATCAAAGAGAAGAGAAGTTGAAGCCAGTCCAATCCTTCCATTGTAGGTTATTGTGCTTTGTTCTATTCTTGAGTCAAAGGAAACCAAGAGACTTTATGCCTTCGATGATGCTCTCCACAATGATGGATATATTTGAGAAATGAGCATCGTTCTTAGCCTTCCAAAGGCACCAAAGAGAGATTAAGATAATGCCGTGGAAAACATCTTTAGAGAGCATGTCGATTTGAACCGTCTTGTGAAGTTCAAGAAGATCTTAATCGAAAAGGAAAAAATCTGAGAAGACCTACACCATCTAGAAATATGTTGCCAAACCACTGTTGCAGCCAAACACGAGGTAAAAAGATGATCCGAAGTTTCCGGGGCATCTTTGCAGAGAGGACACAATTGGGAAGCAATCGGAATATTTCTTCTACTTAAGGCCATCAAGGTTGGAATGCGATCCATTTCAGCCCTCCACCCGAAGATATTACACTTCGACAGAATTCATTTGCACCATTTCATTCTGAAGAGATCGCCCGACTCTTGCCCTTTGGCTAATAACTCCTTAACTGATTTAATTGAGAACCGATTTGAGCTGTCACCCATCCAAACCAAGCCTCCCGATATCTGCACCTGTTGAAATAAATTAAGACAATGGGACCATTCATTACACTCTTCGGAAGAAAGAGGTTCGTGATTCCATGTAAGCTTCCAAATAAAAGAGTTAATAACCACATCGAAACAATTAGCATCATGGCAGTTTTTATTGTTAACCAAGGAGAATGAGGAGGGAAAAATATATTTTAACGGCTCATCCAACAACCATGGATCGAGCCAAAATGTAATTTGTGGAGGTACTGATATGACATGGATAGATAGGTGGCCCGACAATAAATGATCAACGCCTATCAATTCATCATGACTCGTTGCTATACGACGCAACTATATCTTTCATATTTTATCCATAAAAAACATTATAGTATGGCCATTTACCAAAAGTAACATGGCATGTTTTTGGGACCAAAACATTCCCCTCAAATTTATGCCACAACTAACATATGTCACACACAAATACATATACTTTAGTTTTGCTATATTATTTTAAAAAGAAAACACTAGGTTAAATGCACCATTCGTTATAAGTGTGTGTCAGCTTGAATATTGCGTGCAAGTTTTCAATTCTGATTTGTTTTTATAGTAAGTTTTGAAGACCGGTGAATACAAATGTGCGTCCAAATCATTAGAATAGTGGATCCAACTTTCTAGTCTAATTAGATGTTGAAATAAGTTTTGATTATGTAAGTACCATTCCCCAATTTTAATGGTGAGTCTAACTCGTTACAATTATACGTCCAACTTACATATATTGCTACAAAAATGCGTGTAGTTAAATTGACATTAGTACATTTACCCTAAAATTCACGCGTGTACACCGTTATATCCCGAAGCCTTACTATAGTTCCTAGAAAACTTTGGTCATTTTTATGGGGTATATATAGTTATGCGAAAACCGCGAAAATCACTAAGAAAACCACTTCTAACCAACTATATATTAATAATTATTGTTTATTTTATTTATAAAAGTATCAATGTAATATTACACATTTTCATAAAAAAATATTTTAAGTATTGGGTTACGTATACGTAACACATTGTGGTATACACCGGACCAGTCGTAACATAAATAAAAGTTGAAATAAATAAAACAGATAGATCTAGTGCTCGATTGTGATACGGAAAAACCACACAAGCAAACAATAGGGTGACGATATTCAACCGGAGATACAGATACATCACTTTGGTTAAATAATCAAGTCTAAAAACACCACCCAACGGGCCACGGTTGGAATAACATAGACGAATTAATTTAACTTATAATCCAATGAGATAAATTAACACACTTCATTTTTCTCATAATTCTCTCCCCTATTACTTCATTTCATTCTTCTCTAAATAAAACAATTACAAGATTTTTTCTAGGAATAACTGACCCACTACATCCATGAGTTCTAAACATGGGTTAAGCTACACATAACAAATTAAGTCACATGCATAAATAAAGTAACTGAAATAAATATGGAAATAAAAATAAATAAAACATGGAAAATTAGAACATGGGAAAAAACTTCATGATATTGCATCCGATTGACTAGTTGATCAAAAGACAATTTTGGGTGGACGGATCTCTATTATATAATGTTACGTATATGTAAACGAAAAACAAAAAAAACACTTACGTATACATAAAATAAAATAATTTTGTTAGTTGAATGTGTAATATTACATTAATATCCTTAGAATTAACTTAAAAAATAAAATAAAAAATGTATAAATTATTTGATTGAGTTTTCGCGGTTTTCACGTGACTATGTGGCTTTGTCATGATCCCTCCCATATGTGTGTGTGTATTGAGTTCAAACAAAAAATATTTTTTTATAGAAAAGAATCATGAATATTTCGAGCAAGTTTACACGATTTCTCATTCTCTCACTCAAATGTTACCGTTCTAGAAACCAGTGATGATGTTTTGGCCTTAATTGTTAAATAAGTTTGTATAAAAGTTAACGGATCAGTTTGTAAATAGCATAAAGTATGTTTTAGTGTCAATTGTGTGTATGTATTTTGTTGAAGGGTCTTAATGAAACATTTGTAAGTTAAGAACCGTATGTAGCATTGTAGGGTTGCGACTATTACATCACGTTTAGGTTTGTATCATCGGAAATATATAAAGTTGATCAATTGTAAACAATCCGAGTTGGATGATTGTTCAATAAAGTCTATTTTAGGGTTTATTCCTGTTATCTCTTCATCTTTGTTCTTGGATAATGATTGATTATTGAATTCCGGGAATGTTAAGAAAAAGAAATATAAAAACCAATAAGTTCCTAATGTACATTCTCACTGATATCATATCTCAGTTGATGAAATCATTATCGATAGTTTTATCCTCTATATAGAAATCTTCACCTCGACTGTTAAGTGATAACCCTCCATGACGACGAACCACACTTTTTCTCCCTTTTGATTTATAGATTTTCATTTCTTTGTGAATCATGATAAAACAATAGCAAATAATGCCATATATATGAGTACGTTTGGAAGATATATATACATAACACTATATAATACGAGAATGTACATAGCAAAATAAACCATTTATTTTTTTAATTTTAAAATATAAAAAGTGGTTGTTATGAACACATTCCGTTTATGAGTACAGTCTACACATGTGTAAGTTATATACATGTTATATTTCCTACACTTGTGTAGGTCCCTCGGGTGTGGTGGATCGTCACATGCAAGTGGTCTACTAGTCGGACCGGGTGCGGAATACCCGTGACTAGGTGGAGAGTCTAACTGAACAAAGTAAACCGAACACAAGAGTCACAATAATCGTTCTTTGTATTATAAACACTCGACGGTTACAGAGATAATACAAGCTGCGTACTTAGCAAAACTGAGTTCGTATGAACAAATGGTTCTGCGCACTTAGCTTCTGTGAACCTATCCTATTTATACTGACCTGATGCCTGCGCACTTAGCAAGTGCGCAGGACCAATTACTCCTGCGTACTTAACAAGTACGCATAGGTATTCCTGCGTACTTACTAAGTACGCAGGAGCATTCTCCTGCGCACATACAAGTGCGCAAAACACTTAGAAGAAATCAACAAAACATTAAGTAAAAGTAAATACAACTCGATAAACTTTTACATAATGACTCTTACATACAAAGACAAAATACAGACATTAGACATACAAACCTAGACTCTATCCAGAGTGTTGTCACAGGAAAGTGCATCAACAAACTCCCCCTTGACAACAGCTCGGGATCTTCATCGTCTTCAGTCTTCAATCTTCAGTCTTCACAGCACTGCTTCCTTAGCTTCCATCTTCTTTTTGTAATCAAGACAGAACTTGATTAACTTGTCGTATTTGGCCGAGAGAAGCTTTGTCCATTCGTCAGTGTGGATGCAGAATTTGTCTGCTAGTACCTCCAGATCGTTCACAGAGAAATTGATGAAGCAGACTTCATCAAAAACCCTGATCACTTCCTTTGGCACTGTGTTTCCACTATCTGACTTACCTTTACCCATGATCACAGCCTCGCCCGTTTTTGGATCAACGTACCAGTACCACATGTCACCAAGAATATCCTGAGGTAACTTGCTCAGGGGAATCTTGGTTTCACATCGCACTGGCTTGTATACCAATCTCTTTAACGGCTTCTTAGTCACAGGATGCGCAGCGTGCTTATCCTTGACTCTTCTGGGCACCTGAGGCTTGAGATACTCATACTTTCCCGATCTTGCTTCACGCTGTAGTATACTCCACAAACCCATTGCTACTGCATGATTCGAATGATTCAGCAGGTCGCGGTTTGCAAGGTTAACTAGGTCGTACCTGGGCAAAGAGTTGAACGCCTCACTGGTTGGTTTCAAGTATTGAACCCCTCCAGATCTTTTGATGGCGAACAACTGCTTGTCCTCCTCAAACCTGACAGCTAAGATCATACCTGTCGCTCCATACTTGTCTTTGATAGACGTCTTTTGCCACACTGGAGCTGGACCTTTTGTAGATGCAGAAGGCATGTCTTTCTCTTTTTGTGCCTCGGGGTCCACAGGTATAGGGTCGACTGGGGGGGCTTCAGTTGTAGCTTCAACATTACTTGCTGTATCAACTGAGCCTGTGTCTGTTTCGAGCAGAGATTCGAGCGATGGTATTTCAAAGATCTCACCATCCTCTAACTCATACTCTAGATCCCCGTCGCCCTTGGGAATCTCGATTATCACATCATCATCATCATCATCATTCCAATCATCACTAGAGTCGATCTCTCCTTCTTCCAGATTAAGGAGAGCATCGATCTGTACTTCTTTAGAATAGTCAGGCTCGAGACATAGAATCTCACCAGCCACTGACTTCCCTTTATCACCGCCACCACCACCTGCTGAGGTATCACCACCCTCTTGCGTAGTAGACTCCCCCTCAGCCATTGACGTAGTAGAGATGGGCACAATTGCCGAAGCTTGGTGCTCACCTCCACTAGGACCGACTTCAGGATCCTTGTCTTTGTCATCATCCTTAGTCAAATCGACTGGATGACAAACCTCTGCACCGGTGGATTTTTCTTTTTCCTTCTCCCCCTGAGCACCTAGCTTCTCGGTCAGTTCGGCAATCAATTTGACCATAGTAGCGTGCTCCTGCCTTTGAGCATCCATCCTTAGCTCAATTGAAGTTCTGTGGGCCAGAATCATTTCATTCGTCTTCATTAATAGTTCATTCTGCGCCATCACATTCTTCAGCCGTTCATCAGTCCCCGTTCTCTGGCTACGCAGAATCCTAACTTCATCTGCCAGAGAGTTTATCTGTGCTTGTTGAGCATCAGACTCCTCCTTTGACGTTTGAATAGTCTTCAACAAGCCAGCAACTTGGGTTTCTAGCACATCGATCCTAGCTTCATTTGGATCCGGATGCCTAGATGATGAGGCTTCGGCGTTGTGGATGGGGGAAGAGAAGATTGTGTCAAAGTCGAACCCCTGTGAGAAATCACCGTAGTTGAAGGGTTGACCTGACGGCTCTTTGGTGGGTGCTGGGGTTGGGGATGGTATGATGTGAGTGGGTGTTATTTTTGGGGTGACTGTGACTGACTCCGTGAGAAGTGGAGCAGTCACCGTCACCTGGACGGTTGGAATAGGGAGGGTCACCGTCACAGGAATCACCTCTCTGACCGCCGTGACCGCCACATCTGCTTGTACCAGTGGCCTTCTCCTCCTACTAAACAGTTGCCGTGCTGGCATGGTAGATTCTGGAATGGCAGCCTCAACTTGTACTGGTTGCACAGTTGGAATCTCTTCAACCCTGGGGATGGCAACCTCTTGCCTATCGCCCCTTTTCTTGTTGGTGCTCTCATGCCTCTGTCTTTGTAAAGCAGCGTCAGAGTCGGAATCCGGCTCATATTCGCTGCTGGAGCTTTGTCTCTTTCTTTTTGAAGACGACGTAGGCTGGGTTACCTGTGCCTGTCTCCTCGGATGTGCCTGTGATGGTGCATCATCGGAATCAGAAGAATCTGATTCTGTAGCCTCCGAATTGGATTCCTCAGCACCACCAACACCACCTTCATCATCACCCTCATCATCCTCATTCTCTTCATCTTGTTCTTCATCAGAGTGATCACTCATCTCTGGTCCCGAGTTGGGACTATACCAGTTCCAGTCCTCCGGAGCGACGTATGCTTCATTCAATAGGTGGCCAAAGAGTTCAGTGTGCTCAGGGGTAGGATCTACACTGCCTGGCTTTAGAAACTGTGCAAAAACTCTCTTGGCCACTCTCTTCACTTGCAGTCTCTCCCCGATCGCACGCAGGTTTGGCAACGCATCATCGATCAAAAGTTGCACAAACCTCGGGTATAAAAGGAACCTAAACCTCTCCGCCGTATTTATCTGGTCATTGATTGCTTTGAAAATAAAGCGGGAGAAGTTGTAGCCCCGATTGAGAGACAAGCCCACCATGGCTGCGGCAAGGTCATGACCCATGGCATCCTTCCCTGCTTTCCTTGATGAGATGCACATGATCATGATGTGGGCAAAGTAACGCCATTGATCTAGAACCCACATTTTCTTGTATGAAGCATAGTCCCTTTCCCCAACATATCCCATTCTCTGCCTCCAACACCCATCCACGTAGTAATCTGGATAGGATGTCGGGTCGGTGGGAAGGTCTCCAAACTGCAGTACTCTCCTTATTGTATCCTCAGAGATGGCAATAGCCCGACCGTCAACGGTAGCCCTTATGACATTTGGAGATACCGTGCAATCGTGCTCTGCTGTCTCCCAGAATTGCTCTAAGTAAGGTCTTGAGACTGTTGGATTAGCCGAGATTGCATAACTTATTTTAGATCTGTTCAGGAAGTCCACAATCTCTCTATATTGTAAGGCTGCCCCTTTCCATTCTGGTTCAGTGTGCGCCAACAGATTGAATTCGTCAGTGAATGCACGAGCCATTATCTGCAAACACACACAGAAAACATAATTAGATCAATTAATAACAATGGAAGTAGACTCACATGACATAGAATAGTAGTTACACTTTGTAAAAAATTTCAGACTTTGAAAAATTTTCTAAGTGTTGGTCCTGCGCACTTAGTAAGTGCGCAGGATTTTACTCTTGCGTACTTAACAAGTACGCAGGAATTACTTCTTGCGTACTTGCTAAGTGCGCAAGAACAACCCTTAGCAAAAATTTCAAAGATTTAAATTCGTTCAAAAAGCGGGTTGATTAGGTAGCCACTAGGTCGGAATCAGGGATTCGAACCTATGGTACCATGATCAACACCATTAACCACTACGACACGATCAAATTTTGACCTAGGTCAGTGATCGACCCACTGACGGTTCGACTTCAACCCGTCGGATCAATCGATGACCAAAGGGAAAATGTATGATCGATTAGGCAATCTAATAGCTTGTTAGTGACATTAGTTACCCAAACAACCCATTTTACCCCAAAAAATTCTACGGATTTAACCTAAAAATTCTAAGTCAAAAATCGGTCCAAAATTTCACGAATTTACGGATGAAATCGGTCTAAAATCTCACCAAGGAGATGAAATACGAAGATGATAATGTGGAAGGGATGAAAAACGGGTTTGAACACACTCGATTTTGAGAGAAAATTGCAGGGGGAAAAATTTCGGTTTGAAAGCTTAACCTGAAAATTTTTCTAAGTGTTGAACTTATACCCCACTGATAATGTTCGTGCGTACTTGCTAAGTGCGCACGAATTAACTCTTGCGTACTTAACAAGTACGCAGGAATTAACTCTTGCGTACTTGCTAAGTGCGCAAGTCTTACTTCGTGCGTACTTGACAAGTGCGCAGAAACTTTAAGTGCGCAATTTTCAACTCAGAATTATGAAGATTTTCAAGTCAAATAACGAACAAGATAAAAATATTCAATCGGGAGGATTCAAATACAATTCATGAAGGTTAAACATAAAATATTTTTGGCCTTTTCTGAATTAAACTTAAACAATGCATAAACTTAAAATCTTTTTGTTCTTTTCAAAATAGATATGTACAAGTATTCACACAAGCTATTTTTGATCAAAGACACGAGCAGAGGATCATATCAGGCTAACTTATAGCAAAAACGATACAATATAAACATCAAAGAATATGGGATCATGTCATGTATTACTCTTTATTCTTACGTAATAAGCAAATAAACAAGTAATTCAAGTTGACAATATTATAAGATTTGAAACTATATGCATCTTTGTATCATGTTCTTGTGTATTAAGTTATTAATTATAAAATATATAACGTGTACCCCACTTAAATGCTATGATATTTTGCACTATCTCAAGGCATCTAAGATTTTTCCAATGATATTCTTAATTTTCAGAATGAAGTTACATCAATTAGCACAGAAAAATCAAGCAGAATCCATGAGGATTATCAAGAATCATAAGATTCAGAATCGAGTGATTCAATTGTCTTGGTTTCATGTGATTTTCTTCTTTGAATATCGGTATGATGATTCGGGATAAGGAACATGGTGTTTGATTATAAGGTAACGGGATCCAACTTTTATCTGGATTTGATTTCAATGAACCAGGAATGATTCAAGGGTGAATACATGCTTAACGGTTGATGTAGAGACATGTCTTGATTCAATCTCTCCTTGCATACTTGTGAGTATGGGCAGTGAGATGAACCGCATTAATTGTGCTAACAACATAACCCGAAACTGATCTCAAAAGAAAATTATTGCCAAAATCTAACATCCTTTATCTGATAATGATCTTTTCTATTCTTTTACACACACACTTGCAAATATGGGTTCAAATCACAGTTGTAATTTAGATTTAGTTTCCACACTACTAGTGATTCAAAGACGCATACAGCCTACTGACAATTCAAATTACTTGTAAGTAAACAGATTAAAAACATAATAATTTAAACAATTAAGTAAACATGACGCAATCATTTCCCATGAGCAGTCTATGATGGTTAGATCATTTCAGATGTACTATCATTTCCTCGTTTCTCAAGTGAACTTTTGAAATTTTCTCCATTTTCTAATATTTCAGATGTACAGAAAAAAAAAAAAAAATTATTTTTTTATTTTTGTAAAGTATTTTAAACTAACAGAACTATACAAAAAAATTTTAAAAGAAATAAAATTTAACTTCCATGAATTGAATTGATTTAAGAAAATTAATTTTTCACTCGGGATTGAACATTCCTATCAAGTTGACAAGATGCTCAAAACGGGACCGATCAAATGCCTTTGTGAAAAGGTCAGCAAGATTGTCATCCGTGTGAACCTTTACAAGTTCAATTAAATGCTTTTCAGCACAATCACGGATGAAATGATGGCGAATTTCAATATGCTTAGTTTTGGAATGTTTCACCGGGTTATTTGTGATGGACATGGTGGCATTGTTGTCAATGAATAAAGGAGTTCCAGTGAAGTTCAAGTCGTAGTCTCGCAATTGCTGCTGAATCCACAATATCTGAGAACAACCGCTAGCTGCAGCAATGTATTCTGCTTCACAAGTTGAGACGGAAACCGTTGACTGCTTCTTGCACTGCCAGGAGACCAGTCTGTCTCCCAAGAATTGACATCCGCCAGAAGTTGACTTTCTGTCAAGGTTACAACCGCCATAATCTGAATCAGTGTAGGCTTTGAAGTCGAATGACTGCTGCTTAGAGTACCAAAGACCCAATCGGGGTTTCCCTTTCAGGTATCTGAAAATCCTCTTCACGGCTATCATATGTGACTCCTTCGGTTGAGACTGAAACCTTGAGCACAAGCATACAGCAAACATAATATAGGGTCTTGAAGCTGTGAGATACATAAGTGATCCGATCATCCCACGGTACAACCTGCTGTCTACATCCTTCCCATCTTTGTCAGGATGCAAACCATGATTGACTGGGATTGGTGTGCCATAAGTAGTGCTATCACTCATCTTGTATTTTGACAGGATGTCTTGCACGTACTTAGTTTGATGTAGATAAATGCCATCCTCTCTTTGACTGACTTGCAGACCCAGGAAGAACGACAGTTCACCCATATTGCTCATTTCAAACTTGGACTTCATCACCTTCTCGAATTCCCTACACATCCCTTCATTGGTCGACCCAAAGATGATGTCGTCGACATATACTTGCACAAGTAGAATGTCACCTCCTGCTTTCCTTATGAAGAGAGTCGAGTCAATCTGTCCACGGTCGAAACCATTAGACAGTAAATGCTTTGATAGTGTCTCATACCATGCCCGCGGTGCTTGATGAAGACCATAAAGTGCTTTGTCGAGCTTGTACACTTTATTGATATTATGCGGATCTTCAAAACCGGGAGGTTGAGTGACATAGACTTCTTCATGAACTTTACCATAAAGGAAAGCACTCTTCATATCAAGTTGGTAGACCTTGAAGCCGACATATGTGGCATAAGCCAAGAACAGTCGAATGGCCTCAATTCTAGCAACTGGGGCATATACTTCCATGTAATCTAAGCCCCCTTGTTGATAAAAACCCTGAACAACCAATCTTGCCTTGTTCTTCACAACTACATGACGATCATCCGTCTTGCATTTGAACACCCATCTGGTTCCAATTGGCTGAAAGCCTTTTGGCAAGTCAACCAAATCCCATACATGCAACTTTTGGAATTGGGACAATTCATCTTGCATCGCCTCAATCCAGCAGTTGTCAGTGAGAGCCTCCTTCACATTCTTCGGCTCTATCTGGGACACGAATGCAGCATGCAGACATGTTTCCATGACACCAGTGTCAAATATCTCTGTGTAAAGACTGGTGTTCTCAGTGATGGTTCTATGACGAGTCTGAACACCGGCATAAGGATCACCAATAATGTTGTCGATTGGATGATTCCTATGCACTCTCGTCTCCGGTACAATTGGTTCTTGAATTTCTGGATCTAAATTTGTGCTCAACTCCCCCATTTCCTGTGTTTCAGCAGAAGAAGATTCAATGTTAATTGGATCAGCTGGAGCTTCATTTCCTACAGTTGTGTTAGGATTGGCTTGAGCGTCATCTCCAACAACATGAACACTTTCACTGTTATCACTGTCATGAGTTCCAGATGCAGATGCAGCATTGGAATCAGGAGTTATAATTGGTACAGTAGCACGAGTAGAAAAACTGCCGCCATTCAATAGATTATAAACATTTTCGGCGTCTTCTGCAGATAGCTCAGGAAGATTGAAAGACTTGAATAGCGCATCATAATCAAAACCCCAAGCTGGACCTTTTGGTTCTGGTGGAATGCTGTGTTTACTACAATCCACTTCGAACCATTCCTCGATAGTACGAGTTCCTATGTTGTACACTCTCTTGCAGGGCGAATTGGCAACATATCCTAAGAAGATGCCTTCCACCGCTTTCGCATGAAATTTAGATTTACGATCTTTATACTGTAGCAACAAGGAACAAGGACTACCAAAAGGAACTAGGTAATCAAGATTGGGAAGTCGATTGTTGATCAACTCATAACAAGTCTTGTTGTGTCTTTTCACCACCAAAACTCTGTTTAAGACGTGACAAGTTGTATTTACTGCTTCTGCCCAGAAAGTGACAGGAAGCTTTGCATCTGACAGCATAGTCCTTGCAGTCTCAATCAGTGTTCTGTTCTTCCGTTCAGCAACTCCATTCTGCTGAGGCGTGTACGGCGCGCTGAATTCGTGACGGATCCCTTTCTTGAGACAGAAAAGTTCCATCAAATTATTCTTGAACTCAGTTCCGTTGTCACTCCTTATTCTTCTAACTTTCAGCTTGCAAAGAGATTCCAAGCTCAGGATCAAGTATTGAAGAATATCAGCAGTCTCATCTTTTGTACCTAAAAAATGCACCCAAGAAAAACGTAAGAAATCATCAGTTACAACTAGACAGAATGACTTACCTCCAACACTCCTGATACTTATGGGGCCAAACAGATCCATGTGTAATAGCTCCAAAGGGGTATCGATAGAGTTTTGGAGCTTGGGCTTGTGAGACTTCCGTTGCTGTTTGCCCTTTTTACAAGGCATACAGTCATCTGCAACGGTAAATCTCAGCTTAGGAACCCCGGTTACCAAACCATTTCGGACAAGATGATTCATTTTACGATAAGAAATATGTCCGAGTTTCCTATGCCACAAGATGGAGTCAAGCTCTGTCGCTTTTGTAAGCAAACAAGTAGCAACTGATGAGGTGGTTTTTGCCACGCTCATATCAATCTGATAAGTGTCGTTTGTTCTTGGTGCTCTCATCAGAATCCAGTCATCAGGAACTTTGAAACCGGGTTTGAGAATCAGACATTCTGACTTGTCAAACATCACTGAGTACTCCTTGTCACACATTTGTGAGACACTCAACAGGTTATGCTTCAGCTGCTCGCAGAAGTTGACATTGTCAAAGCTAACACAACCGTTCGAAACCACGCCTTGACACGTGATACTGCCGCCTTTTTCTCCGGCAAAGGCCACATAGCCGCCTCTAAATGGTTTAACGTCTTGAAGCAAGGCCATGTTTCCTGTCATGTGCCGGGAGCATCCACTATCTACATACCAGCGGTTAGAGATAGTACCCTTCGGACGTCCCTGCACGAGTAACAAAAGAATTAGTTAGATTTGGATACCCAAGCCATTGTGGTCTTGGGTCGTCCATCCTTCTCAAAATAAACTACTTCTTTCAACTCACAGTCATGATGACTGTCCAAAATTGGTGAATCTTTGGAGGAATTGGGAACAGGAGATTGAGAATCTTTAACTTTCTTGTTCCAGGATCTCTTTTGAATCTTAACCAGAACAGAAGACTTTGGTTCAATCACAGCCGGTGAACTTGTGGAAGCTTCACCTGATTGAGCTTTAGTCAGCTGTTCCAGCTTTCTCAACCTCTTATTCCTTCTTCTTCTCTGTGGCTTAGAGAGTCTAGCCACAGGTTTCTCACCAGTGCGTGTACTACCAGATGTAGACACACGAGGTACAGCAGGTTGCTTTACCTTTCTTACAACAGATGGCTTGGCCTCAGATTTGATCTTTGGCTTAGCTATCGGTTGCACTGGTGGTTTCACCACATTTAGCTTTGGTCTGATAGGAGCTTTCACTACTGGCGACTTAGGGATAACAACTGGTCGTGAAACAACATGCCGTTTCCCTGGGTTCTTAGAAGGACAGTTCACAACAATGTGACCAACCAAGCCACAGTGAAAGCAATTCCTCTTGTCAACATAAGTTCTCATGTAAGGCTCTTTAGTTCTGGCCTTAGAAAACTCACCATTGTGAGAAGGAAGAGTTGGTTTATGAACAGAAGTTTGAACTTTTACAGTTTGATGTTTGGGGGTATAATACTTTTGCAAATTTTCTTTGTAACCCAGCCCATAATGAGATGAAAAAGCCTCTTTCTTAGCTTGGTTAATATTTTTAAAAACCCCGTAAAGCATTCCCTTAAGTTTATCATTTGTTTCAATGATATCAGGTTCAGTTAAAATGCAATTATCACCATTAGTGATAATGTTTTTCTGGACTTTCTGTTCAGTCAACAACTCCTTAGATACTACTCCTTCAGGGCAAGTGTTAACCGACCCATCCTCAGACGCAGTAACATACTCCTCACTAGATGTGGAGTTAGCCTTACTTGAGGATTCATCCTTTTTAGGGGAATCATCCTTATCAGAGGGCTCATCTAGACAAGTGAGATCAATGTCTATCAAGCTATTGACAAACTGCCCACTTATTGGTGGAGGAATGGCATTGGTACCAAGTCCTAGGCCATTCATTTTTCTCACCACGGATTCGTAGTGTTCCACCACGAAGCGAGAGTTTTTCAATTTCTCGTTAGTGCATTTGAGCTGCAAGATCTCATTTTGCAGTTTGTTAATTTCATTGTTCTTCTTTTCCAAAGATATACGCAATGTCCAAATGAACCTGTTGGTCGCTTTATTTTTAAAGAATAGTCTTGTTTTTCGTTCTGTAGCATTTCAACTGATTCTTTAAAACGTGATTCATTCATTTTGTAATTTTTAGCTGCCAACTTTAGGGGTTCAATTATGTCTTGGAGATCAGAAATTTCATTTTTTAGCCCTAGACATTTAGAACAAGAAACAACAGAGAAAGGGTTAGAATCTACCTCAGATGATGAACTTTGTCCTTCTCCAATTGCCATGAGAGCGACAGCAGTGGTAGACTCCTTTTCATCAGCTACAAAAGCTTCCTCTTCTTCAGATTCAGAAGATTCCTCTCCTTCAGTTTCAGAAGATTCCTCTTCTTCAGCTTCCTTCCTCTCGGCCTCCATCAGCTCCATGATTTCTGCCATGAGACCAACCTGTGCTTGAGCAATGATGGCGTCTTCTAGATGCACACCCCAATCAAAATTTTCGTCATTCTGTGCGACCAGTGCATTGGACTGATTACTTTGGGTATGATTGTGGTGACTTTGGTTGTTTTGGCCATGGCTGTTTCCCTGGCTAGGTCTGGTAAAACCAGAGGCAGGTGCTCTGTCCTTTTGACATTCACGAGCAAAGTGTCCATAGTTTTGACACTTGTAGCACTTGGCCTTGGATTTGTCAAATCCAACCTTGGCATTAGAATGCCCGCCAATATACTTTCTTCCTGTTCTGTTCAGGAAACGCTTGGCCCTCCTCAGTAACATGGCCATATTCCACTGAATATCCATGTCTTCAATATCATCAGGATCCACTTGATTGAAGTCCTCTTCAATAGTCTCAGGATCCGTTAGCTTTCCACCAATGAAATTCTCATATGCCAGCATGCAAGATGAGAATAGTGCTACATGATCTTCAGCTATCTTGGCAATAGCTGACTGGTTGGCTGAGCACGTATTCTGAGGAGTCTTTGAGTTTTGTTGATTTTGTTGATGAGATCCAAACCCTGATCCTGATGCATAACATGCATGACCACCACAACCATTAGAGTGGTCTTCTTCAATGGATTTCCCAGTAAAGAGTGCAATCCCAGAGCCGGAAGACATTGACGTGGAAGTCGTCCCGTGATACATGGAAGGGTCCTGTATCTGAGGTCTTCCAGAATTCTCCCTTTTTATAAGATTCATGTTATGAGCCTGAATCTTACCGACTGCCTCATCTACTGTCATCTCGTAGAACTTTGAACTTTCCCTCATCAGGGTTGTATACATCTCATATCTCGGTGGCAGAGCATCCAAAAACTTTTCCACCATTTCCTCTTCTGGATATTTAAGCTCAAACGATTTCAACTCCGTTTGTAGGTGATAGAATCTAGAGATAAGATCATCTAAAGATTCATTTTCTATAAATCTGAAGCACTCGTATTGCTTCCGGAGCAGATCCCTCTTGCTTTTCTTGATGTCACTATTTCCTTTGAATCTTTTCTGTAAAGCTTTCCAAAGATTCTTAGAAGATTCATATCCTCGGAAACTGTGGAACAAATCCCGAGTTAATGACATAGTGATTGAACCCAATGCCTTCTTCTCTCGATCATAAATTTTCTTTTCTTCTGCATCCAGCTTAGAGATAGGCTTAGGTACGTTTTCATCAAGATACAAGTGGGTTGGATGCTTATATCCCTCAAGAATAGGTATCCATAACGATGAATCGGTGTATGAAATATAGTGCTCAAAGCGGGCTTTCCAATTGGAATAATCGTTTACATTGAGCAACTTGGGAGGTTTCTGTGGAGTACCGATTTCATTATCATAATTTAACATACTACTAAGGTTCTGAAGGTTTGACATGGTGAACACTTGGTCAAAAATCAGAAAAGTCAGTAGCTATTGCGCACTTAGGATTGGCCTTGCGCACTTATGAATGGTCTTGCGTATTTAATATTTGCCCTTGCGTAGGAGTAAATTGTTAAGTACGCAGGATAAGTCTTAAGTTCGCAGTTCAGTCTTGCGCACTTGTAAGTACGCAGGAGATAACTCTTGCGTATTTAGCAAGTTCGCAGAAAACTGTACTTTTTGCCAAAAATGGTAAGTACGCAGGACACCTTTTCAGCAACTCTCACCAAACCTTTCCGGTGACCTGAAACTCGCCGGAGTTGGTAAAAAATGGTCTGATGATCAATGCAATTGAGTCAAAGGGTCAGAAACAAGTTTCTAACCAACCTATGATACTCAAAACACACAAACACACAACAAAGATCGGTTTTTGAGAGATTTTTGCTTCTAAAAAAGTGCTCAAGAGCTACCCCTTTTTTATCACAAAAATCAACAAAATAACCTCTCTTTGCTTGTAAAACTCAGTAAAAACGTCTCCAAACTCACTTACAACACTCGAATTCAAGAGCAATGCTCTGATACCACTTGTAGGTCCCTCGGGTGTGGTGGATCGTCACATGCAAGTGGTCTACTAGTCGGACCGGGTGCGGAATACCCGTGACTAGGTGGAGAGTCTAACTGAACAAAGTAAACCGAACACAAGAGTCACAATAATCGTTCTTTGTATTATAAACACTCGACGGTTACAGAGAGAATACAAGCTGCGTACTTAGCAAAACTGAGTTCGTATGAACAAATGGTTCTGCGCACTTAGCTTCTGTGAACCTATCCTATTTATACTGACCTGATGCCTGCGCACTTAGCAAGTGCGCAGGACCAATTACTCCTGCGTACTTAACAAGTACGCATAAGTATTCCTGCGTACTTACTAAGTACGCAGGAGCATTCTCCTGCGCACATACAAGTGCGCAAAACACTTAGAAGAAATCAACAAAACATTAAGTAAAAGTAAATACAACTCGATAAACTTTTACATAATGACTCTTACATACAAAGACAAAATACAGACATTAGACATACAAACCTAGACTCTATCCAGAGTGTTGTCACAGGAAAGTGCATCAACAAATATGAACAACTACGGAAAAAAAGTAAACGATTTACGTTATTATTTTTTTCTCGTAATAATATATTTTGTGTGTAGGAGGCCCTAATGTTTACATTACATTAGACATAAACATGTTGCCTAATCAGGCAAAACAGCTGAGTATGTCTCATGTGACCGACCACAAATAATGAAATAAACCAAATAACCTTTTTTAGAACACAACATTTTATTGTAAAGAATATTAAAACACAAGGAAACCCACAAAACATACCTATTTTCTCTTAATCTTAATCATGGGCAATTTTGCAATGTGTAATTATGGTGGTGAGGTAGGTGCTAACTTATTTTATGGGGTTTAAGACTCACGTTTATCAACCGATTGGGCTTCCCAACATCGGCCCAGGTTTATTGCAGCCAAGGTCTGTCTTCTGCTTCTGTATTACTGTTGGGCCCAGCCCAGCTCTCGGCCCAATAGTAATTACCCGAGTGATTGGATGTCATTTGCTAGAGGTTGGATGATGTGGTTGGGTACTTGGGTCTAAGCTTTGTCCTGGACATCATTCACGTGTCAACGGCGTTAATTGGACCATAGTGACAAGTGATCTGATGAAGGTGAAGACTGAAGACATTTCGGCTTGATGTTTGTAGAGCCCATGTCTATATGACGTCATCTTTTGTAGGGTTTCGTCTTTGTTGGTTTTATCAAGTATTTGTAGGGCTTTGTAGCTTGCAATTGGTTGTTTACAATATGTGGGGTGATGATAGGATCCAGATTTTTTTTTATCTATTAACGGTAACAAACCATGGTAGTGAACAATTTAATGAAGAACCTGTTTGTAACAAAGTTCATAACGTAAAAAGAAAAAATGCTATATAAATTTTCAGAAAAACAAACACCACCAACCAGGGAAATACAATATTCGGCACACAAGTCAAGAAAAAACAATCGCTGAATCTGTTCCGTGTTTGCGGCTAAAAACAGCCAGGCGACTACCGAATCAGTTCCAACCATCGCCGTCGCATCTCCCACCATGGAATCCAACCCCCCAAAACCCGCCAAACACAACCGGGACTTCCTCATCCACCTGGAAGCCTACCTCGCCAAACGCGACGGCGTCGACAAGCTCCTCAAAATCTCTCGTTACGCCACCAAAATCATCCTATCCTCCGACACCATCCCCACCGCCCACCCCCTCCACCGCCGCCTCAAGACCTTCGAATCCAGCGTCGGCCTCAGCCGTAAAGCCTTCCGCCTGGGCAAATTCATCCAAGACATCAACTCATTCCGCTCAGCTAAACTCCACTCTAAACAAGATATCATACTCGCAATCATCGCGTACGGCGGAGAAGGTTTGTATTATTTCGTCGAACAGTTTGTTTGGTTAGCGAAATCAGGGCTGATCGACAGCAAACACTCGCGAAATCTGCAAAGAGTTAGTGCGTGGGCCGAATTAATCGGGTGTGTTGGGAGTATTAGTTTGAAAGTTAGGGATTTGAGGGGGATTTTGAAGGATGAAGCGTGTTTGGTATCGAGTATCGAAATTACGGTTACGAGAGGGGAGTCTGCGGATACGCAAGAGGAGAAGTTGAAGAAATTGAGGGAAAAGAAGTTGATGAAAAAGCTGTCGTTGGTGCAAGATGCAGCTGATGGATTGATGGCGGTGGCTGATATTCGGGATGGGAAGGGGCGGCTTTCGGGGCCGCTGTTGATGGCGTCTGCCGGGATGTTGTCGGCGGTCATTAGTACTCATAAGAATTGGTTATCTTGTTAAAGTCCAGATTGGGGCCAAAATTGGTTTTATTTAAGTTGCTATATTGTACTTGAGAATATGAATGAACTTATGATGTTTAATGTTTATGAACGATTATAGACACTATGTTGTTTAATAGGAGATGAAAAAAAGAAAAAAAAAAACAAATCACTAAACGTACCCGGTAATATCTGTTCATAGCAAATTATTTGTAGGGACTGAGACGAGATATAGAGGTAGTAGAGATAAGAATGTTGAATATGGGTATATGGGCACACAAACTTGGACAAGGTAAGAAATAAGTCTTAAGAGAAAGATTATGGGTGGAATTTATATTTGATAAGATAAGAGATTCGAGATTAACATAGTTTGGTTATGTGCAGAGCAGATAGATGATAGCAATAGTAAAAACCATCGAAACACTCACAATAGAGGGGAGGAGGAACATAGGTAAACTCAAACTGACATATGATAAGGGGATCATACATGATTCGGTAAACTTTCACCTCTCTGAAAACATGGTCAGAGATAGGAGTTCATTGGAGACGTTAAATAAAGGTTATGAACTTTTAAAGAAGTCTATAAATTTGTCTTTAGCTTATCCTGTACTCTTTTTGTTACATTATCCTTTGTTTTGTGTTAGCGGTGTCTTGACGTATAGAAGAGACACAAGGTGAAACTAAATGAAAGAGTATCAACTAAAATGCCTAGAATTGTGAGGATAAAGTATTAATGTTCTTCTATACTATTCTTACAAGCTAATTAAGCATGCTAGGGTGTAAGTTTTAACATAGGTTTTGCAAGTTTATGTTTAGTTTAGATGAATTCATGGCAACTTTGAGTTAAACCGACAAACACATACAGTTAAGCGAGTCGGTTTGGGTTACCTGACCATCTCTATCACCCTCAGGAGGAAACTCACTATAGTTGAGAAAAACCCTTTGATCAACCTGGAATCCCTTTTTTTTATCACAAATGAAATTTGAACCTAAGGCCTTCTTATTTTAATAAATTCTTAATAAAGTGGAACTTAATACCTAGCAATATAGTTTCTTAATAACTTAGAACTTAATTCTGTCTGTATTCTCACATTAATTTTATATAGAGGCAAATCAATTCATTCAAGTCTCTTTTAATTGACGACAATAATGTACATATATGCGTGTGAATATGTATTACTAGGATTGATTGGAAAACTAATCACGTCAAGTTTTGGTTTTTAAAGTCAACAACTTATTTACACATCCATATCAACGCAAGGACAATTGACCTGTGTTTAAAGTAAGCATATGTTCACCAAAAATAACTACACTTTTTAAAGCACATAAACATATAAATAAAATATAACTCAAGGTTTATAAAAAAGATTGGGTTGGCGAGGATATTACAACGTGTCTAACACATGCTAATGATATTTGAGTTGTGACATTCCTTATGTCTTAATATATTTCATTAGGACAGAACGATGTGAGGTTTGCTTAATTAAGGTGACCCTCTCAGGGACTCACCGTTCTCGATTAGGTTTGCTCCACCATCATTAACAAACACACGAGTGACTTTGATACCATTTATAAAAGGGAAAAATTACCAAAATGGATATTTAGCGGGCTAATTTAAAAAGGCGTCGGCTTAGCCAGCAAAAACCAAAGGCTTAGCCGGCGTAGTATCAGCTAAATGTCCATTTTAGTAACTTTTTACCGGCTAATGTCCATTTTAGTATTTTTTCCCTTTATAAAACTTCTCATACTAATCGATATTATTTACTTTGCCCATAAGACAGTTACAAAGCTTTTATTTTTTATTTTTTGTTTGTTGCCTAAACGGAGATTTGTCCTAATTCATAAAAGTAAAGTTCGTTATAATAATAATTAAAATGTATTGTGGGAGCAAAGTAGGGGAGTGCGAAAATCGAAGAAAACCGAAATCGGAATCGTATCTGTAACCGGAAAAAACCGAACCGAATTGTGAATTTGGTTTCCGGTTCAGTTATTAACCGTATCCGAATTGTGAATTCGGTTTTCGGTTCGATTAACGGATATACTTTTTTATTGAATTCGGTTTATTCGGTTTGTTTGGTTAGACATATATCCAGTTCGGTTCGATTTATTCGGTTGAATTCGATTTATTTGGTTTCTTCGGATATACTTTGCTTTTGAAATTGGTTATTCGGTTAGAAAAATTTTCTATTTCGGTTCGGTTAGGTTAATGGATAAGGGTTAAAAGAAATCAAAACCGAATCGAATAAATCGAACAAACCGTTAACCAAACCAAAGAACGAGCAAAGTGATGAAAATCTTCCCACACCACGTAACGCCTCACGGTACCCGGATCCATGAACGATGAATCATCCGATGGGCATCAGTTACGAATAAAAAATCTCGACTCTTCTCTCTCTCTCACACACACATTTCATCGAACACATGACATACAACGTAATCAAACATCATTAGGTTAGGGTTTCGTTCTACATGGATTCAGAACTCGATGATGGCATGTCCTCAGTACCCCTATCCCCACGTGGTGAATCCAATCTTGAAGGTCGTCCCAAACCCACCACTTCCGATCACAAATCCCTCCCCTCCACATCCCACTCACAAATCGAGGAGCTCCAAATCAAATGCGCTGCCTTTGTCCGACACGATTTGTACGGCATCATGGGACGAGGAGACCTACCTTGGACCCAAAAGATTCTGCTAGGCATTGCACTAATCACTCTCTTCCCATTGCGTCTCGTGTTGGCTACATTGGTTGTTTTGCAGTATTACTTGATTTGCAGGGCCTGTACCCTGTTTTTGGCGCCAAACAGGGAAGATGAGCAGGAGGATTACGCCCACATTGGCCGCTGGAGGAGGAAGATTATCTTTTGGTTCGGTAGGGTTCTTTCGAGGGCGTTGCTTTTCGTTTTCGGATTTTATTGGATTAAGGAGACTTATAGGAACCCTGACATTGACAGAAAATTCAACCTTGAGGTAGCTTTTTCATAACTTAAATTAGTTGCAAATTCAGGTATTTCTGTTATGTTTATTGAATGTACCCCACCCGTTAGTGGGAGAGGGGGTACGTTTAGTAAACATAACAAAAATTACCAAGGTGAGGGTACGTTTAGCACAACCTGTTGATTGTTTTTATTTTGTGAATTAATAAGCATTTGGTTACCTTGGTTCTGTTTCATTGGCAGTTGGAGATCCATGAAAGATCTGAGGAAATTGAAAGACCTGGAGCAATTATATCAAATCATGTTTCACATTTGGATATATTATACCATATGTCCTCTTCATTCCCATGCTTTGTTGCAAAGGTTTGTGTATTGTTAGTACCATACAGTTGGTATTATGTTTGTATGTTGGGTGATATGACTGACATGATGTAATTTCTGTTATGATGTCATTGCTGAAGAGATCAGTGGGCAAACTTCCTCTTGTTGGCCTTATTAGGTGGTTTAAGCTCTTAAAGTCATCTTTTTATCTTTTTAGTTTTCAGTTATTTATTTGGTTATTGCACTGCACTTACATATTGTGTTCTCCAGCAAGTGCCTCGGGTGTATATATGTTCAGCGGGAGGCAAAATCATCTGATTTCAAGGGTGTTTCAGGTATTTATGGTTGATTGTATACGTATGTAAGTGCAATTTTGGACCATTCTATTTATATGCATTCATGTATTATCAGCAGTTGCAATCAAATATGAGTTTATTAATTTAAGTAGACTTATTCTTGTTGGACTTATTCTTTTTGGTAATTTGTGAACAGTAAAAATATCATCTCTCTCATGTGACATATTAAGCCCTTGTATATACATACCTTATAATTTCTTCATGATTTAACAAAATGCATATTTCTTTAATATTCCTGCAGCATTTTGAATTTGTTGCTTGCAGGTATGGTGAATGATAGAATTAATGAATCTCTTCGGGATAAGTCGGCACCCATGGTGATGCTTTTTCCAGGTTATTGTCTTGTTTTGGCCCTTGTAATTCTTTTGTTGACTATTTTCAGCTGTTTAATTTGTTTTTTAACATATTTATTACAGAAGGGACAACTACAAATGGAGATTATATACTTCCATTTAAAACTGGTGCTTTTTTATCAAAAGCTCCTGTTCTTCCTGTTATCTTGAGATATCCATATAAGAGATTTAGCCCGGCATGGGATACCATATCTGGGGTGAGTGCCAATAAAAAAACTATGAGTAATATTATTCATGCTTTTTTATAAATCAACACTACATAAGATAAAATCTAAAAATGGCTAAAAGATTTGTATGGTTGTGTATAATATGTACCTAAGTTTAATTTATATTCCACTTGCAGAGACGTCATGTGATTTTGTTGCTGTGTCAATTTGTAAATAATATAACAGTAACAAGGTTACCTCTTTATTACCCTTCACATGAAGAAAAGGAAGATCCAAAACTTTATGCAGAAAATGTTCGGAGATTGATGGCTCGTGAGGTATTGCTTATATATTCATTTCATTTAATTCTTGCTAATTCTTATTTAGTTAACTTGTATAGCTTTCAACCATTGTAATTATGTTTCACACAAAGTAGATAGATACTTTTTGATTAGAGCCTTCTGTGTCTGAAATCCAAATTTAATATGTATACATTAATACCTAATTACCAACTTTTATATGCTTGTAGCGCTTGGTAAACCTTTTGTAGTTACCTAATTGTCTGAAAAATATGAAAAATCTATAATTTACTCCCTCTTGCGGGTGAAATATGGGATATTGGTAAAACTTTTCATTTAGGTATGTCCAATAAAAAGTGGAATATTTTCATTTTTGTTTGGGAAAAAAACCTTAATGAAGATGAACTATCAGTTCTTGTCATCTTTAAAAAGATTGATGCTATTGAATGTGGGTGAATAATATTCCCTTATTTGTGTCATCAGTGAAGGTTATTTTGGAAACTTTTTAAATGGTTAATCTTTCGTTTTTATTTGTCCAGCTAAATGAAACTGAAGATCCTTTGACCTGTATAATCAATACCTCTTTGTTTGGGAAGGAGGCAGTATTAGTCTCATTAGGGATGTTAACAGTTCTATTTGGCAGGTTTATGCCACAAAAATGTCAACCTAACCCTGTTTTGACAACTTCTCAAACCAAATTGGCCAAATCTTTATATTTGGTCACTGACCAAATCAAGAAAGACCGGTTGGATTTGGTCTGTTTGGGCTGGGTTATTATTATTTTGATTGTTATTGTTATTATTATTATTATTATCTGTGTATTTTCAATATAAAAAAACATCTAACCATTCATGTCCAAAAACATATACTAATCATTCATGTTCGTATATGATCCTACTAAGACTGATTCAGATAAATACATTTTAACCATAATATTGAGCAACTTTTCTAAAAATATTATTGCACAACATGATGCGGTAAGTATCTGGCCTTATAGCTTTAGTTTTAGGTCACGATTTTGAATGAAAGAACAAAGAAATAAGCGATCAAATCTGTCTTTAAATACAAACAAACAAATTTAACCAATTATTGTTTTTGAAGAAAGCTGATGTTCTATTTGGTGACGTGTGCAGGGGGACTTAAAAATGTCTGATATTGGGTTGCCAGAAAAACGAGTATATCATGCAGCCATCCATGGTACGTACGTCTACTGTTTTGCATCAGAAAGGCGATTGATAGGTTTTTGATGACCAACATCTCACAAAGGATATGCAACTGTCAAACTAAATATCAGATTGCTTTTGTTTTAATTTGTGTCACTATTGGAATTAAGAATATCATCAACATTGTCGTCTTCATCATCATCATGAACCTAAAGTCTTCTCTTTTGTGTTTATGCAGGTTTGTTTCCTCAAAGATAAACTCGGAAATGTTTTGTTACATGTACACCATTCATTATTCTTTTGGCCCGAAAGAAATATAGAAAAAGGGAAAATAATATGGTTTTTTATTCTTTGAAGTGTATGTTGTATGGAAGCAGAGACCTAACTAAGATTGGGGGAAATGGTGCATTGTTGAACATGATGATCCCATTGCTGCTTCTTAACTACGGTTAAGTTCTACATAAGTTAACTTAAACCGGAGTTAGTTTTTCTGGCATGAACAATATCCATCTTCAGAAGATAACTTGCTTATGTTTAGAATTTTGTTAGGATTTTGTTCTGTAGCCTTTAATGACAATGACACATTGTAACAAGGTTCTGTTAGTGCTTTGTCTTCTTTCCTGATCACTCCGTGTTCCATCTGTTCATGTGTCACATGCTCTATGACATTAATTTAAATTAGAGGATGCCTATAGGTTTTCAGTTGATACCAATAGTACTTTTTTTAATTCCTATCCCCTACCCAAATATGGTCAAATTACCCGTCCAGTATGTCTTGGGTTTCGAGTTGTTTGTCATCCCTACATCACCACGTTTACAACATATCACCGACTATGGCAAATGACCACATATGGCATCTCAACCCATCTCGCATTTGGCATACCCCTAGGACATACGACTAGCCTACCATACATATTGTCGTTACCCTAAAGCATTGGTAGATTTGTTTGACCATCGATACTTAGACTAATACGCAACAATCAAGTTACATGTGTCTTACCGTCCACTTTGTAAACAGGTTGGTCTGTTAATTCAGGTAGGTTATGGGGAGCCGACAGTAAGCACTAAGCAGGTTGAGTGCGAATGTGCGATACTGTACAAATCACTTTAGAATATATAATGGTAAATATCGAAGATTTTAGAGACACACGGATAACTTTGATGGTCTACAAATCACTTTCCGTGCATAAACCGTCTAACAAACAAGGTTTAAGTAACAAAATCCTTCCATTATTTTACATTTTTAGCCGCCTAGCACCGTGGTTCTGGATCGTCTCAACTCCCAAGGCCGTAAGCATCCCTTTAACGGAGACTGTAGAAGCAAAGAAGAAACCGACAGTTGCCTCGGCCTTGAAGACAAGAAACTAAAACTATTACTTCTAAGCTTTTGCTTCTCATGTTCATATGGTATAAAATTAGGATCATGCTGCACAGCTGAAACTCTAAGTGCTTCTGGTAAAACACAGCTAAATATCGAACCTATAAACATAAAACATCAATCAGTTCTCTCTCCCATTGGGATTGCTAAATCTAGCAGCAATGTGCAAGAATGTTACCAAGTTTAGCAAGTCGATTAACCCATCCTGGAATTCGCTTCCCTGTTAAATTGTAACAAATGTCATTGCAGAAATGGTTACAGTTTTTGACAATGAGGTGATATGTGTCACCGTAGTAGTTAGCAATATGATTCTCCATGAACTCCCTGACCTGGACCGGGTCAAGACATGTAGTCCCGATCAATATCGACCTCCTAAACTTGAAACCTGGGCATTGGCGAGGTTCAACCTCAAAGACACCGCTATTCGGGTAGTCATGAGCTCCAAATGCATATTCTACACCATGGACTGTCAATTAAAAGTACAGTTATTAATTTGTTATACATATATGGTAAATTTAAACAAAAAGTTAAAAGGAGAAAAGTTACCTTCCACACCAGAATGAAAGATGCCAACACCGGCCCAATAAGCATACCCGTTCATGGGTGTTAAGTCATAGACATTCAAATAAACCGGTGAGTTTCCAGGCCCATATCCAGATTTAGCTTTTGTAAATAAACAAAAACAACCTGATGATTTTCTTTTTAAATGAAATGGCGTTACAGATGTTAATCCCTTCTTTGTTACGAATTTCATGCTGCTCCGACGTTCAAGTCAGCACATATCGATCCAAAATACCTAAAACAGAAATAATATCAATAAAAAAATTAGTTTAAAAGCTCATTTTGTTAATCTGTTTTAACCCGAAATAAATTAATACTTTTCTAACACGATTTACTAACATAACCTAACTGATATTTTATTAAACGACCTGTATTACAACTCATGGTCCATTGACAGGACCTTTGTTGCCGACTTTTAGTGTCACATAATTCACATGTGGTGTCTACATTTGTCCACAAGTAAAGACCATATTAACAATTAACATCTATACTATATAATAAATAAAGGTTTTGTATGCCACATGTCGCCTCCATATTCAATCTCATCAATTTTTTCCCGCCTCTCTCTCTTATTAAATGAACACACATATTTTAATAAGTTACTAATTATACTAATAAAACACATTTATTTTAAATTATTCTTCTATTATAAAAAACTTTAAAATCTAATTATATAGCTTTTATTTTCAATCAAATAGTAAATGAAAGTCAAATTAAATTAAATAGTAATTGCCGTTAATTATATATTATTTTTTACATATTTTGAGTATTGTTTTCTATCCTTAGTATGTTTAATATATTTTTACATGTGTAAAATATATAAATAAAATTTAAGAAACTTATGTATTGATATTTTTCACCCCGTGTGTATTACACGGGGTCTAAGCTAGTTATATAATATTCAAACATATACAGGTAGGTAGTTAATATTATAAAAATAGTGACTAGTGGATGTGTTAAATAAAAGAAAAAGAAATTAAGACGATTTTAATAACAGATTCTGAATTCAAGTTAAAGCAAACTACAAAAGGATACAAACAAATCAATCCAAAATTACTCAACAACAAACTTGTTTGTCAAATATATATATTAAGGCGAATGAACACATGAATGAATAACTACTAGCAATTCTAACTCACAACTCAAAAGTATGTTCTTCGATCCCCAAAATCAAAAGTATCACACAGTATAGGCTCAACTTTGAATGAACATAATACACACAGTAACAGATGATGATGATGTACAAAATAGCCTCTCGAAAACCGTTTCCACGAACGAATTTAACTCCTAAATTCAGACTTCTAGGTTAAAATTTTAACGATTAGACAAATTCACCTAAATTAGCTGAGATCTACAAAATACGGTTGAATTGAAGATGAAAACAACGCGAAGCTAGATTAAGCATTCGATGAAAATGAAATTAACAATTGCTGGCTGTATTTGTAACAGAAATTTAGTAATTAAGAAGCTAAAACAAATTTTGAGAAGAATCAGTAGAGCATTACAGGAAGAAGACGAACTCACAGAGCAAATTAGAAGAACAGCAACGGCGAAGATGTGTGGCGATTTATGAGGTGAATGATTTGAGAAGGCTTTGAGGTTTGAGCCAAGTTGCAGACAAGTGGGGTGAGAGGGAGGGAGGGAGGGGTAATGGACAGCCTACCCTCTAATCGACCATGGAAAACGGACGCTTGGAAGCTGGTCCACTCTAAACCTTTTTTCAATTTTTTTTATTTTTTTTTAACATCATTCATCTTGAAAATCGCAAAATTATGTAAAAATCTCTTCCACATAAAAAATAAATACGGAATGGGACGGTTATCCGGTGACTTTCACAGGTTTAAATCCGGGAAAAAAAAAGAAAAAAAAAAGTCTATAGTCAGGTTAAAGGGTATCAAATTGAAAGATTTCTTGTATAGTAGGCTGGCTTGGATATTTTTAGTTGTTGCTATCGGATACACTCAATTATCCTATAATATTTATATGTTTACATTAAAAAAAACATAAATAAACAAATAAACCTTTTATCTATAATGCACAAACTTTTTATTATATTTTTATACTAATAAATAAAAATCATAACGAGACACGTGTCAATTTCTAGTGCATCATTACTATTTTTTCCCCGTCTTTATTTCCTATTAAATAATGAAATTAAAATTATATATTTTTAAATAATTAATATAAGTACAATTATAGATACTTATTATTTAATTATGGATAGTTATTATATCATTAACCAAATGAATCCTTAGTTAAACAAATGAATAACTTTTTATAGTCATGCGTCGATTTATGATGAAGTATATATATTTTTGTTTGTCATCTGTCTCTCGTATTAAATAATAATGATTTTAATTAATTAAATATCTATAATTTATTCTAATATTTTATTAAACATACTAAATAATAAAAATAATTCAATTATATCTTATCTTAAAATGTAATTTTATCATTCTTAAATCTTTATTATTTGTTATTTATAATTTCTTAAATCTTCATTATTTTTTATTTCACAAATGACTGATAAAATATAACATACAAAATCTTTATAGAAACTGATGTTTTACAACAAGTTGTCTTTATTAAACCCACGTTTTAGAATTGGCCCAAAATAATTTTCTCGTTTAGGTATCGTAGGTCGATTAACACATACAAAAACGTTATAAACTTATTAGTACATGTCTAGAAAGTGGTCTAATAAATCTGGTTTTCTTGTTGAAATGGTGTTTTTTCTAAAACAATATTTTAGAGGTGGTCTAATAAGTCAAATTTTTAACAAATAAAAATAAAATATATTTACTCTTCGCTGTTAAAAAAAATATATATTTACTCTTCATTCTTTAGTTTTTTTAATTTTTAGAACACAAAAAGGAGTGAAATTGATGCTAGTATATTCATATTCAATGCTTTTCTAAACCATTTTACCGATAAAATTAATTAAAAAATAATTTATTGTCGTTTATATAATTTTTTTATTTTTTCATTTTTTTCTAACTAGGCAGCTCATGTTATCAAATTTGTGACATGTCATGTATTTAATCGTTTTCGGTTTAAGTTATTATCATTTTCCTATATTACTTTATTAAATAAGATGTGTTGATTTAAGGTTACTGACACGTCCCCATCTCCGGCCACACCACCACCATCACCATTGTGAACGCATATCTACCATCACATCATCCCTCATATCCACACTAAACTATAACCATAATAATTAGCTTAGTCTAATGGTAAAGGTGTATACCCAAAACTTTATTAAAATGGAAAGGCTTTGGGTTCAAACCTCACTTATGACAAAAAAAAATGGTGTCCAGGTTGGGCCAGGGAGTTTTTTCACTTATGGTGGGTTTCCTCCTGATGGAGTGGAGATGAGACCCGTAAGTGATCCAAATTGCCGTTAAAAAAAAACTACAACAGTTCGATCTTCTCCTAAATATGTAAGTAATGATTAAAACATTAAGTTATGATTTCTACACCAAATTATAAGTTTTTAAGTTGCATATAAAATGAATTTCTTGAGTTTCATACACACATTCACAAATCGAAACAAACAACTTAAATATGTATAATTATAAATTATCTTATGAAGTAGCTTGTATAAATGTTTCTATAAAAAACTTTTACCCAAATAAAATGGGTATATAATAAACCATTGAACTTAATTACTTATGAAGGATCCGGATTTTGAAACATTTGAAACGGATTGATAGAGTAACCTACAAGGCTTACAAATGTTTTAAAAGTAAAAGTGGAAGTGTGTGTGTGTGTGAAGTAGTTAAAAATTTACCACACCAGGGTATGTTTGTCCTTTTCACTTTTGACCCTTCTTCATGCTTACTTTATTCGAAAAGAACAAAAATTAATAATATTCAAATAAGTAAACAAAAGTTTTTTTTAATAAACAAACTCTTATTAATGGTTTTCAGTTGGAATAGACAAATTCTTTTGTGGTTAATGACTTTAAAATACATGGACATGATTTTTATCATGTTTGACAAGGTAGTAGGTTCATACAACACGTTTATAATTTGTTTATTAAAATTGTGTAGTTTTATAAATAGTTAAATCTTTTATCTCTAATAAAAGAATACTTATTCTTAACAATTGGCAACTTCTCATTAATCCTCAAGAATTTTTCCCCCCAAAAGTGAAATCAAGTATTATAATTACTAATACTAATTATAATTATTACTAATACCAATTACTAATCAATATTCAATTCTTTTTTTTTAAACATAATTTTTGGTTTTTTAGGGATGGAGCTCATAAATTCTACGTAGTCGGTTTCATGAATTAATTTCCCTAAATGTGCTAATCATTACATTTGTAAATGATCAAATAATTAATTTTAGGAATTAAAAGACTCTTTCGAAAAAAAAAAGAATCAAGAGATATTTATTATTATTACTAAACAATAATCAATTCTTTTTTAAAAAACATAATTTTTGATGATATAATGACATCTATTCAGCTTAACTCTTGAACAATGATATTTTTGATGATATAATGACATATGTTCAGCTTAACAAAGGTGGAGTGTTCTTTGTTTATGGTTATGGTGGAACTGGTAAAACATTTATTTGGAAGACATTATTCGCAGCAATAAGATGTAAAGGTCAGATTGTTTTAAATGTTGTTTCAAATGTGATTGCATCTTTGTTATTGACAGGAGGTAGGACTACACACTCCATATTTCTAATTCATTTGACTCTTAACGAGGATTCTTTCTGCCATAGTAAGCCACACAGCGACGTTGCTTATTTACTAAAAAAACATCATTGATTATTTGGGACGAAGCACCAATGATTCATAAGCATGCTTTTGAAGCACTGGATAGAACTTTAAAAGACATTTTGAGAAGTCAAAGGGATGACGACTCAGACTTTCCGTTTGGAGGTAAAGTTATTGTTTTGGGGGAGATTTTAGGCAAATTCTACCCGTTGTTCCCAATGGAACTAGGCAAGACATCGTAAGTTCTTCTTACATTTGGCAAAAAAGCAAAGTCCTTAGATTAACTAAGAACATGAGATTAAGTATAGGAAGCGAAACATCTGATAGTGAACAAACACGTTTATTTGCAAAATGGCTCTTGGATATAGGGTAAGGAAACGTTGGTAGTTTTAATGATGGTGAGACAGTTATTGACATTCTTGGGGATATTCTAATTACTCATTCATTTGATCCCACTTCAAGTCTAATTGCCTTTGTATATCCTTCTATTATTGAAAATATAAAAAATTCAAGATTTTTTCAAAAAAGAGCAATACTTGAACCAAAAAATGAAGTCGTTCAAGAGATTAATGATCGCTTGCTATCAATGTTTCCTAGAGATGAGAAGAAATAACTAAGTTCAAATAGTATATGTCCGTCAGAGTATATAAATGGCAATATTGTTGAATGCTTATACTCACCTGATGTTTTAAATCAACTGAAAATATCAGGATTGCCAAACCATAATTTAGTTCTGAAGGTCGGTGTTCCAGTGATGCTACTAAGAAATATTGATAAAAAAAGTGGTTTATGTAATGGGACGAGACTACAAGTTATATCATTGGGAAAATCGTGTTATCGAGGCAAAGATAATATCCGGAAGTAATATTGGTAATCGTACTTTTATCTCTAGAATAGCTTTGACGCTTTTCAGACAACATGATTCCTTTTAAGTTTCAAAGAAGACAACTTCCACTGGTTATGTGTTTTGCAATGACAATAAACAATAGTCAAGGACAGTCATTATCACGTGTAGGTTTATTTTTGAAACAACCGGTTTTTACACAGGGTCAGTATGTTGCCTTATCCAGAGTTATAAGTAGAAATGGAGTGAAACTTTTAATATTAGATAAAGATGGAAAACTTAGCAAGCAAACAACAAATGTTGTATACAAATAAATATTTGTAGATTTTTAATTGTCAATGTAACGTTCGATTTTTGTTGTGTACAAGTGTGTTTTGTAACATTTTATATCAATTATTAATAAATTTTTTTAACATATTTTAAGTATTTGATTTTCCATTCGTGTAGTACACAAGTCATTAACCTAGTATATTATAATTAATATGGAATGTAAGTTTTTAGTAACTTTTATTTTATCTTGTTAATTATGTCTTGTTACTTCTTAATCGTGTTTAGTGAGTCGTGTCAATAATCATGTTAAGCTTGTCGTGTATCGTGTTATTGCACTGATTATATTTAATCATGTTAAATATGTCATATCGTGTAACCGTTTATTAAACATATCAAATTTAAGTCTTTAAGGAAATAACACGTTTAGTTAAACATGTCGTGTTCAAATTCAATAGCTGTGTTAACATGTCTCATTGAACAATCCGTTTAACACAACACTCTACATTTCCGAACTCTACTTTAAACGTTATACTCACAAATAAAGCCAAGACTTGAATAAGAAAAACCAAGTAAAAAAAAAGCTAATTACCATATCAAACTAAAGTAAAGAAAAACTCTAATTACTAAAACGAATCAAATGGTTATTAAAATTGAACAATAATCTAGATATAAACTACAGTGAAAGTTAATACAGTTATTAAAATTGAACAATAATCTAGATATAAACTATTATTACATAACTGAATTCTGGATACTCAAATGATCACATCTAATAAGTATAAATAACTAACTTAAGTTTCAGTTATAGCAAACGATATTGCTACAAACAATCATGGCCCTATAAATGTTACCTACTTCTCATTGGCAGCCATAGGGATATAGCTCTATTTAAAAAAAAAAGAATATTTGCCAAAAAAAATTTGAAAATTTTGTTTCATTCATACTCATGTACTAATTTTATTACACAATATACAACTTACAATGCATATATCTCTAAATTTGTATAGAAAACAAAAACAGAAAAACTGTGGTATAACTAGTTTCGTCTTGAAAAGCTATCTCCTTTATGCAGAGTGATGCTTACAATTCAAACATTGTCTTGTGTGGTGGTGGGGGCAATCATAATGTGTCACAGAGTGGTCAAAGAAGAGTACCAAGTGTATTAAAATGATCCCACGCCTCCTGTACCACAGCACAAATAATTATAACAATTATTTTTTGGTATAATTACACTAATCACATAATTTTGAACTTTTTTTTATGGCAATGGAGATTCAAGATGTTTAACCGGGAAAGGTTTGAACCTGACCTTTCAGGTGCCTTACGACAAGACCATCTTGTGATGGTTAAGAGAAACGTAAAAGATTAAAATTTAACAGAAACGTATCTAATTACTTTTACATATTATTATTAAAATGTCTTGAATATACAAACATGATCAGCATTTTACTTTTTTTTTCGCGTATCTTCTTTTTCTGAAACCTATTTATTTTTGTGTTTCTACTTTATTTTTTTAAAAACACTTGTACATATTAAGATATTTATGACATAAAGTGGACTTGCGCGTATTTATAGCTATATCATGGTGTATTCTCATATTTAAAATACAATGTAGTTTACAAAGCATAATTTAGTAAAGCAAAGTACCTGAAGTATATCGAAGACCTTCTCAGCTATGTACTTTTTATGTGAATCTGCACCTTTTTGTTGCAACTTATCAGGGTGCAAACATAGCATCGCTCGATTATAAGCTTTTTTCACAGCATTTGCTTCTATTATATCAACAAGTGCAACCGGTTTCCATCCACTCTCAGCCCAAAGCACCTGTGCCAACACAATATATGAAGTTTGAACCGGCATGATACTAAAATCTGTCATGAAACAACATAATGCAGTTTGGCTTACAAGTTGTAAAGTGGAGAGCAATGAGCGAATGTTTCCTTTTCTTCCACTTGACCACATATGGATCTTTGAATCCAAAGCCTGGGTTTTTATGTAATTTGTGTAAATATAACAGGATAAAGATGACAGTAAATGATCATAACAGATATATTCACCATAATTGCCTCAGATTCTTCTTGAGTTTTTGAAGTATTGTCCTCCACAGTATCCAGTTCTTGTACCTGTTCAAGTGCCCATTTAATACAACGTGTGATACGAATTACCAAATGATAAGAAATTGAATACCTGGAAGTTATCTAAAGTGGGATCATCTATATTTTCAACACTAGCCTTGGAACCATAAGGAACTGATTCTGAGATAAAGAAAATATATGTATCATAAGCCATTATTAAGCTAGGAAAGCAGCTTATTCTTGTTGGTTAATTAACTAACCAGAAGATGGTGAGGTATCCTGTGTAAAATTAATATCCTCAAGTTTTCTTATAGTGCGATTCTGTGCAAATTTCGGCTTGTTGGACCTCCCGGTTTCTTCCTTCACCTTAAAAACAAAAATTATTGTAAAAATTTATAGCCCATACGTGCAACAACAATGAAGTTAAAATAGATAAACTGTTACCCTCTTATTTACATTGTCTGCTGGCATTTTTCCATCCAATGGTATTGTGTTTGAAACATCTGGAGCCATTTTCACATTTTCTGCAGGCATTTTACCAACCATTGGTATTGTGCTTGAAGCATCTCGGGTCATCTTCACATTTTCTGCAGGCAATTCACTTGCCAATTTTGTTGTTTTTGATGCATCTGTCTTGGTTTTTACATTGGTATCCATATTTGAAATGATATCATTGACTTCCTCACGTGTCTTGTTCTTACCACTAGTTTTCCATCTAGAGCTTATATTTGTTTTGGTTTTTGGAGGGCTTTCTTGATTAGAAATCTTGAAGAAATCTTTGACCATACCTTTGACTCGGTTTTTAGGTGATCCCACACTAGCCTTATTTGCTTCGGCTTTTTTATTGGAACTCGTTTTTTTCGCATCAAGTTTCTTCTTACCACTTGTTGTCTCCATTTTTTCTTTAGTTTCAGCCTCTCTGCCAGCCTCTTCATAGCCTGAACCCACAAGAAAATATTCGAAAAGAAAAACTCAGATGTTATAATTTTCATCATAATCTAATATCCCGCACTGTGAAACCAAAATTTACCTTTTCTTTCAGTCTCATCATGTAATAACGAACTTGGAGCAATGACCTCCTGCACATTCACTTCTTGCTTCAATGCTGAAGTTTCTTTCTCAATCACTTCCATTAAACTAACTCCAGAAACAGGATTCACATCTTCTTTCTTTGTAGACAAATCTTCATTCAGAAATCCAGAATCTTGCATAGTATCCACTGATAACGCGCTAACTTTACTACTTCCTTTCAAAGTAGTATGTTTGCCCCCACGAAGAGACATGAGTAACGGCACTCCTACATTAGGCCATTTATGTATAGAAAAGTGAAATTCATTGCTTGGAGATCTTGTTCCAGTTGTCTTAACCTTCGAATTCTGGTCAATCTCATTTTCTGTGGATTGCGACTCTTTAACACTAGACGATTCACGCGATAACAATGTTCTACCAGAAGAATGACCTGAACTAGTTCTGAAAATTTGTGTTGCAGGGCTTGAAAACCTAGAGAGAGGGGCATTCGGTGTATGCACATTTGAACCAAATACAGGAATGCCTGCATCTTCAATCATCTTGGGAGGCAGGCTGATAGTATGAATAAACAATAGTATACCATCATGATCTGAACAAATCATATGCAAGATGTTCAAAAACCCTAAAACTTCATATACAGCTCAAATTTGGGGAAATTATTGTTGCTGTAATGAAAACCTACTCAAAACAAGCCCTAATTTCATCTAACATGTTACGTAATGAGCTTTGAAACTAGCAATTAGCAAATGAATTCACAAATTATGATAAACAGAAGTGAGCAGAACCTGAATTCAGTCGGAACTGAAGAGGATGACGGCTCGATTTTGGCAGGGCTTAACGTTCTCGAACCAGGCCTCGGCGAGCGAACTGACTCGTCACTTCTCCTGAAAATATCATCGTAGAAATCATCACTAACACGCCTTCCCGGAGAACTATACGACTCACCGAAAACCGGTCTCTCGCCCAACGCGGACGGAGAACTAGACGACTCCTCCGACGACTTGATTCTACCGCCGCCAAAACTGTATCTCGTCCGCGTCGGAGGTCCGCCGAACACATCGTCGAAATCGACGTCGTTGTCGAAGTTTCTGACACTTGGCCGCTGTTCAGAAGGACTAACTTTGCTTTCGAACGATCTCTGAGATAAACTGTATCGGAGGGATAGATTCCCCGGCCGGCCGACTTTCTCCATTTGCTGAACTTCAATCAAAACAAGAGACCGATGGCAACTGGTTGAAACAGAATTAAGATTACGAGTGGATTATGAAAATTCAGGTGGAGGAAAGTGACAAAAAACAAACGAATGTAGGGCAATGATAAGCAGCAACGGTGGCCACATGATGACGGTGGACCCGGTGGATAAGGGGGCTGAACTTCGATTTTGTAAACAGAATTTCTCTTGGCGCCAATTACTAGCCACTAATATACTCCATTACACAAATTTGATATTGGATACTACAATTCGGTTAAATGTATAATTTTTGGGGTTAGGTATATTTCTTTTTTATTTAAACAGAGTTGTTGTAAGATGTCGAGAAAGTGATTTGTTTGGGTTTCATTCTTGACCATAAATTCATTTGTCAGTTGACGGGTAATGGGTCAGGTATGAAACATGATTTTATAACTGGGTATGGATCTACGATTATGTGTACCCGACTTCATAGTTATTCCCCTCCTGCAAACAATTATATAATGAATTGGTGTTGTTGGGTGCCCCAAAAAGTCAATATTTTTGTGTGGCGAATGGAACTCGACAGGGTCCCGACTCGGCTTGCCTTAACAAAGAGGAATGTCAAGTTAGTTTCTACTCTATGCCCTCTATGTAACCAGGTTCCTGTCAGTTCATGGTGCAACATCCCTCCTATTTTCGCATTCTCGGTTAGAGACTTGTTGGAGATGTCCAAATCTGTTGGAGTTAATAATAATAGAAGTAATGATACCCACGTAGTCATCCTTGTAGCTTTTTGGTGCCTTTGGAGAATGCGAAACGGTGTTGTTTTTGAAGATCGAAGGGTATCACTTAGCCGGTTGATTGAAGAACTAAAGAGCACGAGTTATATGTGAATGAAAAACAGATCCTCAATAGCTACAATAGATTGGGGCAGTTGATGTGCTTTCCATATTTAACTGTTTTCATTTCCGTTGGTGTAAGTGTTGTATTTTACTGTTGTTTTTGTATTGGTTCCACTAGCTTCTTGCTAGTTAGGTTTGTTTAATAAAAATCTTCTGCTTTCCAAAAAATATGTACCTGACTTATTGTCATCCGTGTAACTAGTGAACCAAATTAATTAAAGTAATTGTAATCCAAATATGCCTATGTTACTCTCTTGTACCATACGTTAATCTTAGTTACACATCCCTTTATTCCTTAATTTTTTTTAGAGTAATATCTTTGTTCTTCTGGACAGCAAATCTGTCTTCAACTTTTTTTTATCAATGTTATTGACTTTATATTCGTTTAGCCTCTTGAACTAAAATTATCCTTGAACATAAATTTATATTATACTGGAAATTTAAACCTAGGAGTGTAAATAAGTTGAGTTCAGCTAGACACGCCGAGCTCGACTCATGAATTAATTTTACAAACTCAAGCTTGATGCGGTATTGTTTATTAATTTTTATTGGATGTTTTATGTTTTTTTATTTAATTTTAAGGACAACTTTACATGATATAAGTTTTTCATATGTTTCATTTTAGTCACTTAAACTTTTTTTTTTTTTGTCTAATTTTAGTCACTTAAATCTCTCATCTATTTCATTTTAATCCCTCAAACTTTGTTTCTCCTTTTTGAGGAAAACTTCACCCAATAGTAACCAAATTTCTCAAGTGTTCTATTTAAATACCTTAAAGTTTTTTTGTCCCTTAAAAGTCACTCAACTTTCACCAAGTGTTCTAATCCTATGTAATATTTTTATAAATGTTTAATTTTTTTAAAATTGAATGAGGCAAATGAAATATATATGAATATTAGTTACCAATAAGTGAAATTTTTATTCAATTAACTTAAATATGAGTTAATAGCGAAGAAAAAAAAGTTCATCAAATAATAAACAAGTTTCAAAATTGTTATATTTAAGTCGAAATAGAAAAAAATAATTTGCTAAATATTGAACAAGATTCATATATGTTTCATATATCTCATTCAATATTCAAAAATATAGACATTTATAAAAATATTACATAGGATTGAAACACTTACTGAAAGTTGAGTGACTTTAGAGGGACAAAAAAACTTTGAGGTATTTAAATGGAACACTTGAGAAACTTGGTTACTATTATGTAAAGTTACCCCCTCATTTTAGTCTTTTAAGTTTCACATGTTCCAATCTTGCGAAATTACCATGTTACGAGTTACTTTTTTTTATTTCATTTTATGGATATGGTGAAAATGAAATAAAAAAAGAGTACCAACATTTTCACCATATTCATTAAAAAAAATAAAAAAAGAAACATGTTAACCTCGTATTTGCGCAAAATTAGAACAACATGTGAAACTTGTGTAACTAAAATGGGACAAAAAAGTTTGAGTGACCAAAATGAAACAGATGAAAAACTTGAGTGACTAAAATGAGACAAAAAAAGTTTGAGTAACTTAAATGGAATAGATAAGAAACTTCATTAGTATACAGTGAAGTTTTCCTTTAATTTTATGTATTTATTTAAATATATTTTTTTGAACGGCTAACTCTTAGTCCTGTGGAGGGTAGGGTACTGGAAAAATTCCCTCGTCAATATTCAAACTCATGACCTCCCCAGGAGGAAAACCCCCTTTTAGGAATGACTCAATTCAAGCTTTTAATGAGCCAATCTCGAGGACTTCATCGCTCGGCTCGTTTATACCCCTAAGAACGGCAATGGCACATTCAAATGATTGTTCAAACTATATTAAGATCAAAACACAAATGCTATTCAGAAAAAGGATTTAACAAGAGGAAGAAAGTATATCAGTTAAATACATGACAGAAAATAAAGAAAGTCACATTTAGATAACATCACAAGATCAAGTACACCTAAATGTTACCAATCAGAACCATCAGGAAACGGTTCCAATGCATCTTGCTTCCCATTGAAATAAAACTCCATGACTGCTTTCATTCTGGGTAGCTTGTCTGGATGGTAATTCAAATGAACAATCACAGGCTTTAACTTCTTTAAATTTCCATCTTTTCTCACCTGTTTGAAAAGAGTCTTACTGTTCATAAACATATACCGATCCATGGTTCTCTTTGAAGCATGAAGTGCAATATAACCAGGATAAGAAGGAAAGAAAAGCTCTTCATTGAAAACCGCTTGATCCCAGGCAGGTGGCGGGTGGGACAGCCTGTCAGCCACACGATCTAAAAGCTCGATTGCAGGTAAAGTAGGCCGTAAATAAAAGAACCCAGAATTATAAACCCATATTCGCATCGTATGAGCATATCTAGCCCACCCCATAGATGGATCATCAGATACATCATTATATCCATAAGCAGTCATATTATCATGCCCATCAGACATAGATTCCACATCTGAATCACGATATATATGATCAAATGGGTTCTGCAAGTATACAATATCCACATCTGACAAAAGAACACTGTAACCTAACTGTAAAAACTCCCTCAAGATTCTGAATTTTAACCCAGAGACCGCATGATTACTTCCTGTTTTGGCAACCGAATCGATTTCCTCATCTGGATCTCTAGTGTAAAAGGGCACATCATTTTCTTTGCAAAAACCAGAAATCTCATTGTCTAATGCCACAACTAGATAATTAGGTATGCCTATTTTCTTGATGCTGGTGACTTGTGCCTCTAACATGGATTTAACATTAGAATTTGCAAGCACAACTATAAGCTCGTTTTTAACAGCGACCTTTTTTAATATTTTTAGGAGTCTTGGGTTAACAGTGTCATCTGCAAGAACTATAGGGTTGGTTCTTATACCCTTTACAGTACCAAAAGCCCCGGCTTTTTGTGGTTCGCCTACCACTACAACTTGTTTCTCAGCATTACCATTTTTCTGTTCGGCTGCCATTAATTTGTTGGTCAAATCTCTAACTTGTTTCTTTAAATCATCATTCTTAGTTGATAAATCCGCAAGGTCTGATTTCAACATGTTAACTAGCTCTGAGGATTCGCAAGAAGTTGATCCGATCTGTAAAAAAAACAGGACCCTTTATATAACAAGTCTCATGCATTTGACGATGGAAATCTGAAAAGTTAATAAGTTAAGCAACTAAAGGATCTTGATTTCAAGTTCAACTAAAATGGTTTCTGAAAAGTTTTAATTAAGAAAAGAAAATGATATTTCTGGTGGTTGACTTTGACAAGATTTTGATTTTCAATTACTTTTCAGATTAAACAACCAACATGAGTAAGTAAGAAGCAAACCATCATTATGCAATTAACATTAGGCCTTAGGGATCAAATTAAAGTTCAAAGCAAACTATTTTATACAAGAAATAAAACGTCGAACACCTTGTGAGCACAAACATAAATAAACAAAAATGCTTCAATTGGTGTAATGAGTTGACAACAAAACTTAAACCCTAGCAAACGAATAAAGCAAGTATAATAGACACTGTAAATTGAGTCGGTTTGAGAAGTGTAAAATCAACCTGGAGAATCGATTTGGCGAGACGGCGACCTTGAAACTGAGAAGCATGATTCGAAGAGAAAAGACCGTGAGGATAGAGTGAAGCGAAGATGCCTCCGAATAGAATGCCGATGACAATTGCGACGGCGATTCGTAATCCGCGTATCGATTGGGCTGAATTCTTGTCTCTGCGACCCACAAGACCCGCCATTGCGATCTAGAGAGAGAGAGAGGTGATCTCTATTGACTTTGTCTCTAATTATCTGGCGGTATTGATCATGTGAAACCTGACTGCGGGCTGCTTGTAGTTGGTGGTATGCTTGTTGACTTTTGAGGTGGCTGACTATGATTTGTGACTTTTCCACTCATGTATTTCAAGTATTTATAAATTTCATGTATAGAAAAAATAAATTCATAGAAGAATATAGAAGAATGAGAGTGAATGCACTTTAGTACCCATTAATACCGTTAAATGCCTTTAAGCAAAAAGTCTTTTGCTACTTTAATACCCACTAATATCGTTAGCGACTAAATCATTTGATAGGGCTCTTATCTCTTAGGTAGTGTTTGATATACAGAAATGGAATTCAATGAACGAATACGAAAGATTGAAAAAATGATGTTTGGGTGGACGATTGAATGTAATCACCCATTTCACAAGGAATATCATTCCTTCTAAATCCCTAAAATTCATTTTACTTCTAAATCCCTAAAATTCATTTTATCTATCCCCTTGTTTTTTATTCATTTCATCTCCATTTTCGCCCTTTATCACCACCACGCCCTCCTACCACCACCACCACCACCACCACCCACCACCTCACACCACCGCCTCCACCGCCATCTCTCGCCGCCACCCACCCCCACCTCCCACCACTGCCATCTTCACCACCACCCACTGCCACCTCCCACCACCACTGTCGCCTTCACCACCACCTCCTACCATCGCCACCGCCACTCACAACCACCCATCACCGCCGCCATCACCCACCACCACCGTCACTAACCACCGATTTTATTCCTTCATATTTTTAGCCTATCAAACAACATAAAGTAATGATTTATTTCATTCCCTCATGGTAACCAAACTAAAAAGTGAATCACGTCCCGTCATGTGATTGGATGTTGCATTGTTGGTTTCCCATCATCGTGAATTGCCTCACGTTGATTGCCCCACGCCCCCTTTCACGTCATAGGGGGCGGTGTTCTACGTCGATTAAAGAGTCAGGTGGCTCATGCCCACTCTTTCATGCCACGATTACGAATAAGCTAACAAAAAAAATCATTTTACTTGTTAAGAGAAAAGATTCTTTTACCTCAAAATTTAATGGGTATGGTTTGGTAAAAACATTTTCATAGATAATTGATTTAGTGTAGATCCCTTAGCTAACGTTGTTTTCCTGAGTCCTTTTTAAATAGAGGGGTGAAAAAAAACTGGAAAAAAATTGTTTTTCTAAGTCTTTAATGGAAGGGAGTGGAAACAAATTAAAAAAATGTGTTTTTGGGTTTTTAATGGAATGAAGTAGAAAGAAAAGAATAGAAGATTTTTAATAATCTTCCCTCTCAACTTTTCTTTCAAATCAGATGAGAAATCAAATGAAACAAATAAAATCTCTAATTTCTTTTTCTTTCATTCGAACTCTGGAACACAAAATTAAATTAGATTTTTTCAGTCTGTTTCTTTAAAGTTGCAGCTTGAATGCATGACAAAAATGGTTTTAAAATGAAACGTGACCTGTATTTGAGCCACCATTTTCTGCTTCAACCCAATCCGGCTTGTTGGCTTAAGCCTAACGCCCTCCTCTGTACAAGGAGGGCATCCCTTCAGGAAGAAAGTTTCTTTAATGAAGAAAATAAATATATGAAAAGATGGTTTTCAAAGATGACCTAACCCCTATCTGAACCCAACATTTTAGACTAGAGTGCAATCCACTAATTTCCTCTGCATACCATACACATGCTGACATTACATATGAACCTTTTGATGTGTACTTTACTAAACTTTATCGTCGAGGAGATCTTCTTCTAACGGGTTCATTTATATGAAAGTGATGCTAGACAAATTGTTGACCCTCAGCCAGATCACCTTCTTTTGTTTGAAAGGTAAATTTCTTTATTCCTATAGGAGTGGGACATGAACCCATGACCTCTTTAATCCTTAGTATTCCTAGAGGATTTTCCTCTACCAATGGGCCACCAACCCCATTCTAATGGGCCAACTGGTCCTTTTGTGCCAAGCACTTATACTCATGTCTAATCCTATTTTCATTAGTCCAATTAATAGTCCTACATGGCTGCATGCTAGTTTGAAAAGGAACATCTAGTAAAAGGAAAGTTCAACAACAAAAAGAACTCCCATTTTTCTGTTCCCTTCTTAAAGAACACAGCATGCCTTCACATACAAAATACAGTATATCACTAATGTCCTACTATATACAAATTTCACTATCCCCAAGTATGCATTAGTAAATCTAATACTTCTCAAAACACTAGATCACACGAGCATCAAACCACAGAGGCTGCACCACATACTCTGACTGAACTGATTAATCGCTTCAATGGAATCACCTATGAAGAGCTCGATGAAGAAGAATCATCCTGCACAATGAGTGCATACCATGTGTCAGAAAGCGCACCCAAATTACAAGCGAAAACGCTTCAGTTTGTGTGTGTGCGTGTGGGGGAGAGGGAGAGAAGGCTTACGTCTTTTGAAGTGGTGATGTAGGAGACAACAACGGTTATATCATCAAGTTTCCCACCATAGTACCGAAACCCGGCTTCTTGAGCTGCAGCAGAAAAGGGTGTCTGCCTGTCCTTTTCCTGTGCCCTTTGTCGAGCCAAAGCCGCTATCTTTTGAGCCGTCACCTGCGGTTCCAAACCAGCTCGCACCGCGTGAACCACAATTGCAGTGATATCATTGTTGTACAAATTATCAAACAGTCCATCTGTGCCTGCTATTATCACGTCTCCTGGTGCAACAGGAATTGTAAACACCTGCATCATCAGTGTATCACATGCATATTTAAATCACCTTCATCGTCATATTTCTCTAATCAAATAATTATATAATACCGTTGCAGAGTTTGTAATAAAAAGAATGATTAAAACGAACCTGACCAGAGCTGGGCAGATCACTATTGCTTCCATTCTCCAATTGGTATGTGAAATTAAAATCATGCTGTTGTGCAGGGGATCTGAAAACGGTACATCCATCTCTAACTACCATGAAGCCACTATCACCCAAATTAATGGCATTGAGACCCTGCAAAAAGGACATGAACTACTCAAAAATTCTGAAAACAAAAGATAACTCGATGTGGCAATAATTCAGGAATAAGCCCAAAAAAAGAGTAATTAAATTAATAACAACTAAACTACCTGATTTGTGAGGGCAATAATGCAGGCAGTTGAGGATCCTTTGGCTTTAGTGTTTGTGTAAGCTTTCTCCAAAACCCTAGCAGGATCAACAGAACCCTTAGGCTCATCTTGTACCGCACTTACTGAATTAGACATAAGTTCACGTGCATATTTCCCAGCATCAATACCAAGATCAGCCCAACCGCCCACACCATCTGCTACACCTATTGCTTGTTCATCGGGACAAATAAAATGGGCATCCTCACCACCTGTTTCCTCCTTATCAGGATGAGGAAGATAACATGATCCTGAAAGCAGCTTCAGGGGTCTGTCTGATAAGGTCTTCCTGCAGTCGACATCAAGTAGAAGAAGAAATTTTAGATTTTTTGATAACCTCAAAAAACAATGAAGTCGCCGTTAATATTACCTATCAGAAGAGTCTGCGGAATTTGCAAGCTGATCATCACACACACGGTTGTCCGAGAACACATCAGAGGCTACTCCAGCAGTTAAACATGCTGGAACAGAGATATGAAAGCTCTTCCATTGAAACCCTAGAAGCTGGTTGAAATTACCGTTTGTCTTGGCGACATGGTAAATAAAGTATCCATAAACTGAGAAACTATCTGATTGTTCCTTATTTCTTGAATTCATACTAATCTTCCTGAAACTGTGGAAACTTCTGCTGGCATAAGAAATACTAAAAGTATCAATAGAGCCCATAAAGTTCTCACGCGTGGAAGTTGGGTTACTTAAATAACTTCCTCCAAGTACAGCTCTAGAACTGCAAAGAGCCATAGGCATCTTAAGATTGCTAATACCAGAAGAAAAATGACTAGCCCCGGATTGCAGATTATCAATGTGAAACCCACAAACTTGGAATGATGGTCCTGACACGGACGGGGTCGAAAATGTACGTGAAACAGCTCCGATAACTGAAAGATTCTTCTTTTTACCAGCCGGTTGCAAGTTTAATTGAGCAGCACATGGGGAATATTGCTGAAGTAGAATATTTAGGTCATTGGGTTTTACAAACGGTCGAGAGTAGAACCTAGGTTTACCAAACAAAAGTTTCCCATGACCAAGTAGAACTTCCAATGAGTCCTGCAAGGTAGCTTCTTGAACAATATTGGCTCTCTGAATCCCCTGTCTAAATATACCTCTCAATTTTGAGAAATACATGTATGGCATCTTGTCCTTGCAATGTCACAGCATGCAAGGTATAATCTCATAACTCCATGCACATTTATCTGTGAAATTCAAACCAATCAATTACACCTACAAATAAATAAAAACCTGACTCGAAAAACAGTTTTTACACTCACTATAAAATTAACAATAATGGTTTGTCATTGTAAAGAAAATGGAAAAATACAAGAATGCAGACTATTCAGGCATTAGAAACGAACTTTAGGAATGAAGAAAACAAAAACCGTGCAGCTCAAATCTCATTCGTTTGCTCTAAATCTTTCTAAGAATGCATCTGCAAATCCTTTATGATAATGACAGTGACGATAAGGAGAAAATAACAAAAACTATAATAGAATGCACTATGATGATTGATTGGTTGTTAACAGATTCTTTTGGAAACATGGCTCTCAACAAAGTGTTTCCTTGATGTGTTCTCCATAGCATATGCATCTAGTATTCTAGTGTTTCCTTTTAGGCTTGATTTGGCTAAATGATTATGAAAGAAAAGTCTTCACATACAAGGTTGCGTGGTGCTTGAGTAAAAAAAGTCCATGATGATTCATACATATCAAAGCCACAAGAAAATGTCAAACTAAGAAAAACGAATGGTATGTAGAATCCAAAAGAGAACACCAGCCATGGAGAACTTCCATTTACAGAAACTACAGGCACGTGTCAGGAATGTGTATACTCATCATTCTCTTTCTTGTTGATTCGGTTACTAATTAGCTAGTGTAACCTCTAAATAACAATCAAGTTTTATTATACCAAACCAGTTGTTCCACAGTTTCATCTGTTTTGATTATGCCAGTGACCTTCAATAGGTTCTATCTCTAAATTCTCGTTTTTGCTCTTCTGACCTAGTTTATTTCAAGTAGTAAATCAGTTCATCAGCGTGTGCCCCTAAGATCAAGAGGAATATAATCCTACTTATTTATTCAGAAAAACATGAATCTCTAACCCTAAAAATCAAAACACGACACTATCAAACTAATAATAATCCACCATGCGTAAACCATTGGGAACAAGCGCCTCTCTGATGAACAAAACATCCTATCAAACTAACTAATCGGTTCAAATCCGCTCGAATTGTCCACATATACAGGAATCCAGTGATGCAGAGCAAAAATGATCAAAAAAACGTCATAAAAAGAATAGATTACCTTGAGATCGTGTGAAGTAGTGATGTGGAGAACTGATCAGCCAACAGTCGACGGCTGAGCGCAGTATCGACGCCGATAAAGACGAAGAAGACGGCGACTTCCGGGCTTTTGGGGATGTAATTAAAGCCCTAATCTCACGTTGAAATAGACCGGAGATCGAGAGGCGTATAACTTAAAAGCCGAGGGTATTATGGTAAATAAAGACACTCGCCGGTCTGGAAAGGTCGATTCAATATTACCGATCATAGAATTTATTCTCTAAACATGTCAGGTTTTGAGCCAAAGAGGTTCTGGTGTATTGTGGTGTATTGGTTGAGGTAAGACCTGAAGTTTCAAGGGACCCGGGTTTAATCCCTACCATCATCATTAATTTCTGAGGCATGCAAATGAGGCCTAGTTTTTAGGTTGATGCACCAGGGTTTTACCCACGCCGATCCAGGGTTAGAGCCTCGGCTTTCCCTCAAGCCCGGAAGAGGCCGTATTGGGTGAGATTTTTCATTGGATGCTCTCTAACTCTGACGCCAAGTGGGCCCGGTTAAAACAATATATTGGACGAGGCTCTCCCATGTGACGGGAGGGTGCGACGTCACAACATTCAATGTTCGCTGTTAAAAAAAAAACATGTCCGGTTTCGAAAAGATCAAAGTCTTTTTCATTTTGAGAATATTTTTTTAAATAATTTACACGTTTTGAACTTAAATAATTCTATATTTCCATGTAAAAATTCTTACTATCATATTTTGGCATAAATATACTTGGGTTTATATAAATACTAGTGGACTGGTCCGTACAAAACATCGGGTATCACTGAGACTTTTTTAGAGATCACAATCTAACATGAATTGTTTTAAACATTGATTATATTTGGGTATTATTATTATTATTATTACTACTATAACTATGTAAATATTTAGTAATTATATACTTAAACATTTAAACAATTATAAATAATTAACATCTAATATTTTAGCTTAATTTCATTTCCACAATAATTGAATATCCACAATTTCAATTTAAGTTTGTGGTTTAATTTAAGCCTTAAAACCTTAACCTTTATTCCTCGTTTGGTCAGTCGGTAGTTCTGACCAACCTGACGGGTTTGGTGTGAAGATTTTTAAAACAGTAGTTAACGGTTTGTCTCTAAAATTTTATATTTTTAATTATTATACACTCTATTAAAAATTGATGACAATGAACAGTAAACTCAATCAATGGGGTGTTTTCACGTGAAAACTTTGTAATTTTTCGTTAAAAACTAGTTGGTGTTAACATTAGGGGTTAAAGACACAATCAGTTCTAAAAAATTTAGCTATTCTAAGGAGTATTCTATAAGTACAATGTTTTGTCAAATTACAACACTCAAAATAGGTATTTTACTTTCAAAATTTAAATGTTCTAAGAATTTTATTCTCTTATAAAATTATATAGACGTAATCTTGAATGAAACAATTAAGTGATGGATTATTAGAGGACATGCAAGTGTACGTCTAAACTTGTAGCGAATAAACGCCGATAAAGTTAGCCTGTACGAAGTGATCTCTAGCAATTACCATTACAAAAACAAAACCTCTAGTCATATATCTCAATATGCAACGATTACATACCGATGGATAAGGATACATGATGTGATACTAGTCATTGTACTTTTAGGAAACAAACACATGAAAACACCAAAATCATCAAATGCATTCAATAAACTTTAGGAAACATATTGGAACTCAGATTGAACTAAATGACTCACAAACTTTACACTCGGTTGTGATTCCAGAGAAAATTAACCAATAATAAAAATAAAGAAATCAAATGTTCTCTCTACATGACCCTTCATTTAAAATTGGTTAACTAAAACTCGTGTTTGTTCTCTAAGATCTAATTTAATAAAACATGAAAGAAACAACCGTGTCTTGTTTTCTGTGGACATTCAATCTATGTTTCTGCTTCGGTCAGCATACGGTGCTTGTCCTTCTATCTCAGCCAACATCAATCAAGCAGCCTAGCCAGCTACTTCTTCTCCCTCCTCGTTAACTGTGCCCCACAGCAAAAACCAACCATCGAATCCAACCCCCTGGAACCTTTTTTTAACAATAATTTGGATCTTTGACGGACCACTGGGCCACCCGATCATCTCCACTGTAATATCCAGGGTTTTTCCGATGTATCGCTTTCCATTTTCAAATTGTAACCCGATGAAACTCATCCATTTCAATGAACGTATCACTTTCTAAATCTCTACGCATACTGTAAACTTGATAAACATAATTTATAGATACGTATACGAGTGTATTCTACATAGATGAAAACATTAAAAATTTATATTATGTAAAAAAAAATGATAATAATAAATTATTTACACTTAAACTTATAAAAAAAAATTTTAAAACCTATAAACTATTTTATTAGATTTTATAAAATAAAATCATTTTAATTATTTTATAAAATCTAGGGGCTCAACCGTCTTTTCTGAAACTTATCTTTAAACAAAAACCAAGTTTAAACATGAAATGTTAAACATCTGAAACCTCAAGGGCCTGTTGTGTCATTCACCCAAACCACAAACACCCAGAATCAGTCGTGGGTTCGAAACCCACAGCCTCCGGTTTTTCCCCTTTTCACGCAAAAATAGCGATTTCAGTCCAGGTTCACTGAACCTCGGGCTCGCCTCTCGCGTGCGACCCGTCCCCAAGACGCCATGATGATAATCTCCAACCGAGGCTTTGCGTGGAGTGTGAATTAACTCCGAACAGCCCAACCACCTCCCTCGACCCGTTAGCGCATTAAATGCCAAAATTGGCTATAAATATCGACCCCCATACACCAACAACATCATCCCTAACCTCCCTCCACTACCTATCTCATCGATCCGGAGCTACATTGCCGGATTCGAAAACGCGACCGCCGACTCCGAGCCCAGACCCAATCTCCCTCAAATCGACACAAAATCAGGTAAAACTTGAGTCTATTGTGATCGAATTCGTGAAAGGATCAAAAGCCCTCTGTTTAATCTCATAAACAGAGGGTAATCCGAGTCGAATTCGAGGATTGAAATGTTAGGGTTCATACGGATTGGGGGGAACATTTGGGGTTTGTGTTTAAGAATTTCACGTTCCAGAGTTAAACACAAATTGGTTCATGGTCCAGCGGTTTGTGTGTGTGTGCAAATGTTAAACCGGAGCAGGTCACGGGTTCGAATCCGGCCGGCTGGGTTTTCTAATTTCAAATTCTTTTATATATTTTTAATCAGTTTTAAAAATCCCCTTTATTTTTATAAAATATGTGGAACACACATAAACTCAAAATCGATTTTTATTTTTGTTTTCCTTATTGGAAAACATTTCAACCAAATAAAACCAAGTTTAAAACTATAAAAATATAATGTTTAACATTAGTTTTAAATTCCTAAAATCTATAAAACAACCCTAAGCTGTTATAAAACTTAATACTTGACAGAAAATAATTTATAAATTATTAGTTTGGTTTATAAACAAAGACTATCTATATTTTTGAATGATAATTACAACTTTCATTTATATATATATATATAAAAAAAAAACTAAATACTCTACTTGGTAAATACATTGGATAATTTTAACCTTGAAGGTTTATAAAAATATTAAAAAGGGTTTTATAAAACAAAATCAATACTTGTATATTCAATACTTATTTAAAATGTAGTCGATAATTTAAATATTATTTAGCAAAATTATAAATTGTGATATTTTCTTAAATGGATAATTATTTTAGAAAGTCGTGTATCTATTTAAAAAAATGGGTATTTCCCCTTTTAGATAATTAAAAAATTTCACTAATAGTAAAGCTCCAAGAAACTTAATATCTTTATTAAGTATCATTCTCTAAACATTTTTAAAACTTACTAAGTAATTCCCACTATTAAATACTTGTTTACTATTTAGCTTTAATACTTGAGAAAAAAAAACTATTTAAAAGTCTTGATATGATATATGAGTATTCGTTTAAACTTCAAATGTAACGATTGGTTATGAAACTAAACTTTGTAAACACGACTACTCCCACTTCCCAAACCAAGAACCCTAATCAATCTCAAATCTCGAAATCTTTGTTCTAGAATTTCTATGAATAAACTTTAAACTTCAAACTTATCGTTTAGGCTTGTGGTGAGGATATCTTTCCTCAAAACTTCACTACACATAACCCTTGTTTGGATACTCTTACATCCGCTACAAGGTGAGTATACTTAGCCCCTTTTTGTTTTGTTTTTATTTTATAAACTTGGGGTGGAACATGTTCAAACTGTTTAGACTTATACAATCCAAACTTAACTATGTTTACATGTCTTCTACGTGCTTGAATGCTTTGAGACTTGCATGCTTAAATTAAACTTAATTCTAGCATGTTCATTAACTTTGGCCGAGCCTATAGTAACAGTGATAGATCTATTGTATTTGACCAATCCACCTTGATTGATTGACCCTTCGGGGGGAGCCCTTGGTGATTGTTACTGAAACTTATACTTGAAACTTATAAGGGTAACCTTCGGGTTATGCCTAAACTTGGTTGGAGGTTTGACGTGCACAATGTTTAACTTGCTTGATTCTCACATTTATACTTAGATGCATTAATCATAGTGAATTGTAAAACTTTTAAAGACCTTGTTAAACGGTGTCAAAACCTTCGTATCTCACCAACTATTTTAGTTGACGGTTACTTAACATGTTTCAGGTGCACAAGAGTGAAGCTTATCTATGAAAACGTAGGATGCTTGGACTTAGAAAGACCATCAAGGATTAAACTTATGTTACTTTTCATGTTTGAACATTATGTTATTTTTGCCATGTTGAACCCTTTAATTTATTAATGAAATATCTCAACTTTATTAGTCAACCTTGTGCTTTTGAACAACCGCGTCCGCCCCGACGTATAATCCGCCGTCGGTTGGGGTGTGACAGATTGGTATCAGAGCCTTGGTTATAGGGAATTAGGTTATTAGACACATGACCTAGACTATAACTTAGGATTCCCCATGACATGATGTACTTATTAGGAATCACTCCTCTATACTACTCTCTAAACCCTATACATACTTAAACTTGGAAAACTTACCACTACATCAAGTCTATATACTTAGGTTTCCAAACTAACTCCCGTCAAAAGTATTTGGGTTCTAAATAATTATGAGAACTTGTGCGGACCGGAAGGGTGGATGCCTGTATTCTAGGATATTCTGTCAAGGAAAGCATTTCGTACAAATCCAGATCAACCGTTGGACCCGTATGCTTTCCTGGGAATTCTTGGGATGAGTGTCCACTTATAGGAATGCGCGACTTCTCTAACGTTTGAGAATTTAAACTACCTTTGATATGTCAAGGTACCTGTTTAGTAACATGAACTAAGTAGGCACCATCTAAAATCCTTATACTTCATAATCTCATCCTATGATCCTTACCCTACTATTCTTATGTCCAAACTTTTTCATTTTATAGTATGCCTCCCCATCGTAGCCGAAGCAAAGTCATGGCAACCCTCATCGCTCAACAAATGACTGAGATCCTACCTACTCTAGTTACTCAACTAAACCAAGCAGCAGCCAGCAACAGTGCCAACTCTGGATCTCTCCAATCAGGTTCAAACCCTCCGTGCACTTTCAAGCATTTCAACTCTTGCAATCTCGCCAAATTCTTTGGAACTGAGGGAGCCACTAGCCTCCTCCAATGGTTTGAAAGCATGGAGAGCACATTTCTGAACAGTGACTGCCCGGATAACCTCAGGGTTCGTCATGCATCAAGTGTTCTACAGAAGAGGGCATTAACCTGGTGGAACGGAGAAAAACGAAATAGAGGTGCTGACGCTGCTATGTCACTGACCTGGGAAGAATTCAAGGAGCTAATGATCGAAGAATTTTGCCCGAGAAATGAAATGAAGAAACTCGAGGCTGAATTCTGGGATCTTGCCCAGGACAGTGGAGAGAATCTGGTGTAACGACCCGTTTCCATGAACTGAGTCTGCTAGTGCCACATATGGTTACCCTTCTGTCTCGAGGTATCGAAAAGTATATCAGTGGACTACCGATGAAGATTCAGGACACGGTGTGGGGTCGGAACCCTGCCACCCTGGAAGACGTTATCCGCCTCTTTGCTACCTTGACGGATAATCACGTGAAGGCCGGAACCCTATTCAAAAAGGGCTCCAAAAAGCCCATTGATACCTCTACTCCCGAGCCTCTCAAAACGGTAAAGACTGAACCCTCGTTCAACAAAAAACGAAAGGTCAGGAACTATGCAGTGGTCACACCGGCAGCTCCTTTGGCACAAGTTGCCCCGATTAAGAAGCCCTATGGGGGAGCACATCCCCAATGTAACACCTGCAAGTTTCATCATCCAACCACCTTGCCATGCCGATTGTGCACCCTTTGTGGTCGCTATGGACATTTGTCCACTACCTGCTTCGACAACAAACCTCTAATGGCTCAGGGAAATCGTCCTAACGTCCCGACACTACCAGCTTTGGCAAATGGTCGAGCATGTTTTGGATGTGGTGATCCAACCCACTTCCGTAACCAGTGCCCAAGGCTCGCAAATCCAAACCCAAACGGACGTGCCTTTAACATCAACGCTAATGAAGCTCAGGCCAACGCAGAAGTAGTCAACGGTACGTTTCTAGTAAATCAACAATATGCTTCCATTTTATTTGATACCGGTGTCGATAGAAGTTTTATTTCTTTGGAATTTGAGTTATTGCTTGCCAAAGACCGTTCTAAATTAGAAAAATCCATTACGGTAGAAGTAGCTGATGGAAATCCTATAACTATTGACTCGGTTATCTGTGACTGTGTTCTTAACCTTAACGATCACGACTTTCCAATTAACCTCATCCCGATGCGTCTTGGAAGCTTCGACGTAATAATAGGCATGGATTGGTTAGCCGAACATCATGCAGAAATCATATGCTTTGAAAAATGCATCCGTATTCCCTTACCATCCGGAAGCACGTTGCAAATCTATGGTGAAAAATCATCAAGCGGTCTAAAACTCATGTCTTGTACCACAGCCCGTAAGTATCTACGGAAGAATTACGTGGCATTTCTAGCTAACGTCGTGGAAAAGAAAGGGAAGGGAAAGAACATCCAAGACATCCCTGTCATCCGTGAGTTTCCCGAAGACTTACTGATAAGTGGCCAAAGTTTCATATATTAAAAGGTGCAATATGTTATATTTATGCAAATTAATATGTGGAATACAAAGGTTTTGTGTAGCTGTGCATGTGCAGGTTTTGGACGCTTAAAGTATGAGTTTAGAAGATATTAGACGAGAGATGAAAGAGTCGGAAGAGACACGGAGAAAACGGGGCAAAATACAGATCCAGCGTAAGCCTACGCCAACTGGCGTAAGACTACGCCACCAGCGTAAGCTTACGCCCCATCAGCGTAGGCCTACGCCTGAGTGTTTTCCTCACAGCAGCCTTCAGGCCCCCAGCGTAAGCCTACGCCACCCCAGCGTAAGCCTACGCTGGGTACGTTTCAGACGCGGAACTTCGGGAAAACAACCGATTTTTAGGTTTTATTGGGGGTTTCTTCCCCAAATGGAGATCCATCACTTACACCACACTTGGAGGCGATTTTGAGAGGATTGACACACCCACTTGAAGATTGAAGATGATCTCCCTCACCATGAGCGGGTGATTCACTTGTGGCTTCCTCTAGGCGGACGGTTCGTATAGGTTTTTGTATTTGATTCAGTTTATTCATGTTTGGATCTTGTTAGTTTCTGACAATAACTTGAGAGATTGATGTATTAGTTGATTTAAACAGTTTATGATTATGCTTTGAGTTTGCTTGCTTTACGATCTTGTTCGGTTGATGACAAAACCTAGTAGCAGGGTTGGGTGACAAAAGGGGGTAACTTGGCATTCATAAATTGGGTGATTGAATTATACTGGTTTGTGACGAAACTAATTGTATAGGTTTTCTGACAAAGAATCTGTCTTCAATTACTGTTTCAACTAATTTTCCAACACTATGTCTATGTGGTGTCCAATTGAACAACTGAATTTTATGTGAAACCTAGAACCTGAAGTTTGGAGGAGGTTACATCTTTATTTGATCTGTGTGTTTTTATTCTAATTTGTTAATCTAAACAATTGAACTTTCCACTGATTCCCTGTGGATTCGACAACCCTACTTCCCTGTCTACAATCTAAGGTAGATATGTCGTAGTTTTTATAAATGTTTTTGATTGACCTTGACACCGCGATCACTTACCAGGCCTTCCTCCCATACGACAAGTTGAATTCAGGATCGACCTCATCCCAGGAGCAAACCCTGTAGCAAAATCACCATATCGCCTTGCACCTTCGGAAATGCAAGAGTTAGCAAGCCAACTTCAAGAGCTTTCCGAAAAAGGGTTCATTCGTCCTAGCGTCTCCCCTTGGGGAGCACCTGTCCTGTTCGTCAAGAAGAAGGATGGATCATTTCGTATGTGCATTGATTATCGTGAGCTTAATAAGCTACTGTCAAAAATCGTTACCCATTACCCAGAATTGACGACCTTTTTTATCAACTCCAAGGTTCTGCATGCTTTTCCAAAATCGACCTCCGTTCTGGCTACCACCAACTTCGTGTCCTTGAGGAAGATATTCCAAAAACAGCCTTCCGTACAAGATATGGCCACTATGAATTCATGGTTATGCCTTTCGGCTTAACTAATGCACCCGCGGTATTCATGGACTTAATGAACCGTGTATGTAGGCCGTACCTGGACAAACTCGTAATTGTTTTCATCGACGACATCTTGATCTACTCAAAAACTAAAAAGGATCACGAGGAACACCTACGTTTGGTGTTAGACCTCTTAAAGAAGGAGATCTTGTTCGCCAAATTTTCCAAGTGTGAGTTTTGGCTAAATGAAGTCCAATTCTTGGGTCATATAGTCAATGAGAAAGGAATTCATGTAGATCCTACAAAGATAGAAGCAGTGAAAAACTGGAAAGCCCCAAAGACCCCTACTGAAGTCCGTTCATTCCTTGGCCTAGTTGGCTACTACCGTCGTTTCATTTCTAACTTCTCGAAAGTTGCGGTGCCCCTCACAGCCTTAACCCATAAAGGAAAGCCTTACGAGTGGGGACAAAAACAAGAAGAAGCCTTTCAAACTCTCAAGCAAAAGCTTTGTGACGCTCCAATCTTGACCCTTCCAGAGGGTAATGATGATTTCATGGTTTACTGTGATGCATCCAACCAAGGTCTCGGTTGTGTCCTTATGCAACGAGGCAAGGTTATTGCTTATTCGTCAAGGCAACTCAAAATCCATGAAAAAAATTATACAACGCACGACCTTGAGTTAGGTGCAGTTGTCTTTGCTCTAAAGATCTGGCGACACTACCTCTATGGTACAAAGTGTGTGATATTCACAGACCACAAGAGCCTTCAGCACATCTTTAATCAGAAGGAACTCAACATGAGACAATGTCGTTAGGTAGAACTACTTAATGACTACGACTGCGACATTCGTTATCATCCTGGAAAGGCGAATGTTGTAGCCGATGCCTTGAGCCGAAAGGAACACACCATGTTGCATTGTGTGAGAGTTCAAAACGATATCCAAATCCGCATCCTCGAAGCACAACACCTTTCGGTCACCGAAGGGAAGATGTACGAAGAAATGGCGTGCGGAGCTGAACTCCAATTAGAGACTAAGCCCAACGGCTTACTCTAGTTCTTGAACCGTATCTGGATTCCTGATCGTGATGACCTTCGTACTATCATTATGAACGAAGCTCATAAAACCCGCTATTCAGTCCATCCTGGTGCAGACAAAATGCACAAGGATCTTCGTCACCAATACTGGTGGCCCGGTATGAAGAAAGACATTGCGTTATACGTAGCAAAGTGTCTCACTTGCTCCAAGGTTAAAGCCGAGCACCAACGTCCGTCTGGCCTTCTAGAACAACCAGAGATTCCCGTGTGGAAATGGGAGTGTATAGCGATGGATTTCATTACCAAGCTACCCCGTACCACTCATGGTCACGATAGCATTTGGGTGATCGTGGACCGACTAACTAAATCCGCACATTTCTTGCCTATTCGTGAGGATTACGGAGTCGAAAAATTGGCTCGGATATACGTTAATGAAGTAGTTAGTCGCCACGGTGTGCCTCTTAACATTATCTCTGATCGTGACGGTCGTTTCACTTCCCGTTTCTAGCAATCCTTACAACCCGCTCTTGGTACACAATTAAATCTCAGCACAGCATACCATCCTCAAACCGATGGTCAATCCGAAAGAACCATACAGACTTTGGAAGACATGTTTCGGGCATGCGTCATTGACTTCGGTGGTAACTGGGATTCGCACCTACCGTTGATTGAATTCTCTTACAATAATAGTTACCACACAAGCATCAACATGGCACCTTTTGAATCCCTTTATGGTCGTAAATGTCGTTCCCCTGTTTGTTGGAACGAGATTGGTGAATCATAAATCACCGGACCTGAACTCATTCAAGAAACATCCGACAAAGTTCATCGTATTCGTGATAATCTCCTAACAGCTAGAAGTCGGCAAAAGAGTTATGTCGACAAGCGTCGAAAGCCGCTAGAATTCCAAGTCGGTGATCTTGTACTCCTCAAAGTATCACCTTGGAAATGAGTAGTTCGTTTTGGAAAGAAAGGAAAGCTAGCTCCTCGTTTTGTGGGCCCTTTTAAAATTCTCGAAAGGATCGGAAAGGTGGCCTACAAACTTGAACTACCCGAAAGCCTTAGCAACGTTCATCCAACTTTCCACATCTCTAACCTCAAGAAATGTCTTGCCGATGAGAACCTTCACATACCTCTCGACGAAGTACGCATTGACGACACTATGCACTTTGTAGAGAAACCCGTGGAGATCATGGATCGTGAAGTCAAGCAGCTCAAGCGTAGTCGTATTCCTATAGTCAAAGTACGTTGGGAGTCTAAACGTGGCCCCGAATTTACTTGGGAATGTGAAGACCAAATGAAAGTCAAGTACCCGCATCTTTTCTCTAGACACTCCTCTTAAATTTCGGGAGGAAATTTCCTAAAGTAGGGGAGACTGTAATATCCAGGGTTTTTCAGATGTATCGCTTTCCATTTTCAAATTGTAACCCGATGAAACTCATCCATTTCAATGAACGTATCACTTCCTAAATCTCTACGCATACTGTAAACTTGATAAACATAATTTATAGATACGTATACGAGGGTATTCTACATAGATGAAAACATTAAAAATTTATATTATGTAAAAAAAAATGATAATAATAAATTATTTACACTTAAACTTATAAAAAAAATTTTAAAACCTATAAACTATTTTATTAGATTTTACAAAATAAAATCATTTTAATTATTTTATAAAGTCTAGGGGCTAAACCGTCTTTTCTGAAACTTATCTTTAAACAAAAACCAAGTTTAAACATGAAATGTTAAACATCTGAAACCTCAAGGGCCTGTTGTGTCATTCACCCAAACCACAAACACCCAGAATCAGTCGTGGGTTCGAAACCCACAGCCTCCGGTTTTTCCCCTTTTCACGCAAAAATCGCGATTTCAGTCCAGGTTCACTGAACCTCGGGCTCGCCTCTCGCGTGCGACCCGTCCCCAAGACGCCATGATGATAATCTCCAACCGAGGCTTTGCGTGGAGTGTGAATTAACTCCGAACGGCCCAACCACCTCCCTCGACCCGTTTGCGCATTAAATGCCAAAATTGGCTATAAATATCGACCCCCATACACCAACAACATCATCCCTAACCTCCCTCCACTACCTATCTCATCGATCCGGAGCTACATTGCCGGATTCGAAAACACGACCGCCGACTCCGAGCCCAGACCCAATCTCCCTCAAATCGACACCAAATCAGGTAAAACTTGAGTCTATTGTGATCGAATTCGTGAAAGGATCAAAAGCCCTCTGTTTAATCTCATAAACAGAGGGTAATCCGAGTCGAATTCAAGGATTGAAATGTTAGGGTTCATACGGATTGGGGGGAACATTTGGGGTTTGTGTTTAAGAATTTCGCGTTCCAGAGTTAAACACAAATGGGTTCATGGTCCAGCGGTTTGTGTGTGTGTGCAAGTGTTAAACCGGAGCAGGTCACGGGTTCGAATCCGGCCGGCTGGGTTTTCTAATTTCAAATTCTTTTATATATTTTTAATCAGTTTTAAAAATCCCCTTTATTTTTATAAAATATGTGGAACACACATAAACTCAAAATAGATTTTTATTTTTGTTTTCCTTATTGGAAAACATTTCAACCAAATAAAACCAAGTTTAAAACTATAAAAATATAATGTTTAACATTAGTTTTAAATTCCTAAAATCTATAAAACAACCCTAAGCTGTTATAAAACTTAATACTTGACAGAAAATAATTTATAAATTATTAGTTTGGTTTATAAACAAAGACTATCTATATTTTTGAATGATAATTACAACTTTCATTTATATATATATAAAAAAAAAACTAAATACTCTACTTGGTAAATACATAGGATAATTTTAACCTTGAAGGTTTATAAAAATATTAAAAAGGGTTTTATAAAACAAAATCAATACTTGTATATTTAATACTTATTTAAAATGTAGTCGATAATTTAAATATTATTTAGCAAAATTATAAATTGTGATATTTTCTTAAATGGATAATTATTTTAGAAAGTCGTGTATCTATTTAAAAAAATGGGTATTTCCCCTTTTAGATAATTAATAAATTTCACTAATAGTAAAGCTCCAAGAAACTTAATATCTTTATTAAGTATCATTCTCTAAACATTTTTAAAACTTATGTAACGAACCAAAATCCGGGTTTCGTCTTCAAATAATTAAATATTTATATTTAATATTATGGTGGAAATAATATTTTATAAATAAGTTGAAACAAGTGGGTTTCAAGTTTGTAATGGGATTATGTTAGTTTTAACTAACTATAGAACGAAATGGGTAAAATGGAAGTTAAAGGACTGAAATGGTAAATATGGCAAATCTGCCATATTTGACCATATGGAAGTCAAAATTCAGCATTTTGGTTGTTGGGGTCGTTCATATCAAGAGAGGAAAAAAAAAGAGAAAAGTGTGTTGAAGCCATTTTCGTGCAATTGAAGCTTGATTAGTGAAGGTTTTGGCTCACACAACACCTTCCTAACATCAAGTAAGTGATTCTCTTCCTCTTGATTTCACCATGTATGTGTTCTTGGTAGATTTTGGGAGAAATCCAAAATTATGTATGCATGTGATGAAATGGTGTTAGATTATTGATAATCTAGCTAAACTAAAGTTAAAGAATGATGATTAACATCCTAGAACCCTTTGATTTTGATTATGAGAAGTTAGGGTTCATATGGTGAAAATTGGGGGTGTTTGGGTCATAAGGCTAGAATGGTGAATTAATGAAGATTAAGTGTTTTTAAGATGTTAGACACCAGAACAAACACCAAATTAACTTAATAATAATTTTTGAAAGAAGAATTAGTGTTAAGATTAAGTTAATGAAACTCAAGTAGGTGAGTTTGTGGTGAAAGAGGGTGTTTGGTTATGAGGATAACCCAAACGGGTCAATTTGGGTTGGAATTGAGAAATTGAGTTGTGAACTCAAATGTAATGAAATTTTGGTATATGTTAGATTACTAAACTAGGCGAATGTGTTTAGGTAATCAAATTGCAAAGCTTGAGAGCGGTGCGGGATCTTCTAACCCGAAAGGTAAGTGCTTTTGCACTTACTTAGTTTTGATGATAAATGAGTTTTATGCAATGTTGTATGTATAATGTGTAAAGTTGCATAATTTGTTATATGGTATGAATGAGTATAAAATGGTATGCATAATTGAAGGAATGTAGTTATAGTATTTATACTATAATGGATATGTTGATATGGAGTTATGGTCTATGAACCATAATGGATAGAATGGATATGGAGTTATGGTCTAAGTACCATAATGGATAGATTAGTTATGGAGTTATGATCTCGTATCCTTTGGGATATGAAGTTATGGCCTACGTGCCATAATGGAAATGGAAAAGTGATAATGAAATGATGAAAGTAACTTGTAGGTGATATACAAGTGTATGAAATCCTTAATTGGCCAAATGGGTGTTAACGGGTCAAATGGGTGAAAGGTGTGAAAACAAGTTGAAATCACTTGTTTGTTATGTTTAACACATTACAATGGTAATATGTTGACGAAATGCTAATGTATGGAACTATAATTGACCAAATAGAGGCAAACGGGTCAAATGGGTGAAAAGGATGAAAACAAGTTGTAAATACTTGTTGGTTGTGTTTATCTCATTACTAATGGTTATAAGTTTATGTGGTTATGCATGGAAGGCTCCGAAATAGGTCAAGGTCAACATCCAAGCTTGGAGGGTTCTCGTATGCATTTTGGGTATTTTGAGGATTTTCGTAAAATCCTTGTAAAGTGGTGTAATTTGACACAAAAGTTATGTTTTGATGTAATCATATGTTGTCATGATGTTTTTGGTCAAAAATCTAAGTGTTGGTAAAGTTTTGATGTTAAGCAAAATGAAAAAGGTTGGAAAAATGGTTAAGTGTGAAATCTGCTGAAAGCTGGAAACATTCTGAGAGAAAGGTCCCCTCGCGGGCCGCGAGAGTCCAGGAAGGATTCTCTCGCGGTACGCGAGAGAGTTTAAAAAATAAAAAAATTAAAAAAAAATTCTTGGGTTAAGACTTCCGCGCGTTAAAGTTTAATTTTTAAAAGTGGTGTGTTTCAACTTACTAAGTAATTCCCACTATTAAATACTTGTTTACTATTTAGCTTTAATATTTGAGAAAAAAAAACTATTTAAAAGTCTTGATATGATATATGAGTATTCGTTTAAACTTCAAATGTAACGATTGGTTATGAAACTAAACTTTGTAAACACGACTACTCCCACTTCCCAAACCAAGAACCCTAGTCAATCTCAAATCTCGAAATCTTTGTTCTAGAATTTCTATGAATAAACTTTAAACTTCAAACTTATCGTTTAGGCTTGTGGTGAGGATATCTTTCCTCAAAACTTCACTATACATAACCCTTGTTTGGATACTCTTACATCCGCTACAAGGTGAGTATACTTAGCCCCTTTTTGTTTTGTTTTTATTTTATAAACTTGGGGTGGAACATGTTCAAACTGTTTAGACTTATACAATCCAAACTTAACTATGTTTACATGTCTTCTACGTGCTTGAATGCTTTGAGACTTGCATGCTTAAATTAAACTTAATTCTAGCATGTTCATTAACTTTGGCCGAGCCTATAGTAACAGTGATAGATCTATTGTATTTGACCAATCCACCTTGATTGATTGACCCTTCGGGGGGAGCCCTTAAATTACTACACGACACGTTGAACTCTGTTTAGTAATTCCATAGCTTCCGAAACTAGGAAACCAAATATAAATAAAAGTTAAATGGATAAACACATGCTAATTATTTAAACAAGTTTTCTCGTGTTTAATAACTTTACATGATTACCATCAACAAACCTATTATGATTGAGCCCCTAATAAAACTTTGCATGTTTAGCAAGTTTTCTCGTGTGCACTTTTTTTTTAACGGCGTGGGCTCAACTGTCACGTCCCATCAGGGGAGGCTCGTACATCAGTCTACCCAAACGTCCCCCAAGGAATTCGAAATCTACAAAGGGTGTTCTTAGTTTTTATGAAATACGTCTTGCAAGATTCGAACTTATAAACTTTCACATAAAAGAAACCCTTTGACCACCAATACAGAACCTTGATTTCTTCTCGTGTTACTATGTAAATTTTAATAAAAGGGAGTGAAAGGCAGGCTAAGAAAAATGATGACTGGATTGTCAGATTTGACCATCAATTACTACATGTGGGCTATTTTATCTGCCTACTGTCCGTCCCTACCAGCATCTTTCGTTGAGCTGTCTCACACCCGAAAGGATTTAGCTTTGTCTCTCCAGCTTTTAAGATGTGATGTAAGATACTCCCTCCCATCCCACCTCTAATCATACTTTATGGAGAATTCTAAAAACACATGAAATATTGTTAATTATACACGTCGTCGTCCTATACGTCTTTGTATAGGGTAATACGATGGCGTATAAGGTTCAGTTACTGACAACAGAATACCACGTATCATTCTGTGTCAGTCGGCTGGTCCAATACGTGACGTATTGAGTTATACGCAACGTATGAGGCACATGTTATATTTTTGCTTCAAAAAGTTGGAAGATTTGGAATTTATGAATCCTATACGTGGCGTATAGAATTTTTTTGAATTTAATTTATATTTTGTTTTTTTTATTTAATTATATTTTTTAATTTAGTTTATATAATTTTGTTATCTATTTATGAGTTTTATATATTTTAGATATTTTTTAAACATTTTATTATATTTTTACATTACAACCAAACAAAATATTAAACATTACAACCAAACAAAATATTAAATATTACAACCAAACAAATAAACTAAACATTATATACATTACATCAAAAAATTAAATATATACATTAAAATGTTTTACATACATAACAACGAAACAAACTAAATACTAATAAAACAACTAAACTTGACCGGCTCCGCCGTCACCCTCATCCGCTCCCCCCTCATCCTGACCCGCCTCACTCTCATCCTGAACGGGGTCGTCCGGATAATGACATGGCGGTGGTAGTGGTCGTGTCTCGATGCCGGCTGCTCGTGACAGATCCACGAGCTGTCCAACCGCCCACATCATCAGGTCCTCGATGTCGGCGGCTCGTGACAGATCCACGGTGGTAGTGGTCGTGTCCTCGATGTCGGCGGCTCGTGACAGATCCTGTGAATGAGTTGTTTCTCGCGACATCCTGTTTCCTTTGTTGTTGCTTTTTCAAAGTTGGACGACCGCGAGTATCTTCTTGTACCACAGACGCTTTCTTGTTACTTTTGCTCAAAAAGACCACCCCTATGATTCTCGACAACATACTTCTTTTGACATGATCAGGTTGTGACATAATTTTGTTTCTCACTTGACCAAGTACTTTATCCACGTCTACATTTTCATCATCGACAAACGACGGTTTTAAATCAAGTTTCCTCTAGAAGACGTCCAAACCATATAGCGGGATTCTGCTACCTGTATTAAAACGAAATAGTCAGAACAATTTGAAAATAAAAAAACAAGATAAATAGTCAAAACAGTTTACATGTAGCTTCGATATTTGCCAGACGACAAGCACACGGCAACCCACAACTACTGAAAAGTTGGCAACCACACGTTGCATTTTGTTTCCGTATATGTGATAACTTGTACCACTCGTTTTCTAACAAATTTAGAGCTTTATGTAAAACTTTACCGTGCTGGTTATCAAACAATTCAATAGCTATGTGGTTGTCCATTTTCCTTATGATGCTTGTTCCAAACCTAAACTGTAATTGATAGTATTGATCTGTTACAATTTCATCAACAAACCAACAAGTTTATCTAGCGAGTTGTTAGCATTTCTAAGATAGCTCTTTAAGAGCGAATGCTGGCTCTCGACTTGGTTCGTTGTATGTTGACCAAAATTGAGGTTTCTGTTGGACCAGACGAATACAAACTTTTCTTTATACGGGTCCAACCATTTTTTAGTCACATAATCTATAACTCCTGGAAATATATTAAATATTCAAAACTTACTTCCTCGTTTGGGTGCATACAGTCGTTCGTAAAGCCGGTTGAAGTTGTACTGATATATATCTGGCATGGGAGACTCACACAATACCGACCATGAATACTTGAAATTTGCCCAGTCTTCGTTTGTAAATGATGCCTTGTAATGTTTTGCGATATTCTCGTGTATGTGCCACCGACATAGGTTCTTGGAACAATCCGGAAATATTTTATCACACACGTTCATAAGAGTTTTGTCCCTGTCTGTTACTATCACACGCGGCTCCATACACTTTTGCAACATTGCTTTTATTTGCAGTAGCACCCAGAAGAAGTTTCCTCCCGTTCTTTTGATATAAATGCATGAGCGACGCAAAACGACTGGTGTGTAGAGGTCACACCGACCACTTGGACAAATGAAAGTCTATAACTTTTTTGTTTTGTGCGCCGCGTCGATCATCAACACGTGCGGGAACGCACGCCACATCTCGTACGATTTCGGATGAAAAAAGAATATCTCCTCCACAATATTTGTGGCAGGATATTCCCGAGTATAGTAGACGTATTTTTTAGAAGAAAGCAGGTTTTCCAGAATCTGCATTGGAGTTTCCTCGACTCTCGTTTCGTTTTTTATCTTTTGTATCGCATTATAAATGTCTTTTTTAATGCAACTACTCTCTGGGTTTTTTTCCCTTATAGTTGCCAGAATGTTTCGTGGCAACATGTTTTGCGAATACAACTTCGCCACCAAAAGTTGTTCCAACTGAGACAGTCTCCTCGCAAAGGAGTACGCCTCAAGATGTTGACTAGGATCGTGGTTATGACTGTCATCCTTCACCGTTAATTTCCAATCACCAGTATTTTCTTGGTACTCTACTTCCAATTTAAAGAGACAACCTATTTTCTTGCTACCGACACGTCTAACCGTGGTAGTAGACGCTCGTTCGCTGTGACGGTCACACACAAGCCACACCTTGATAAACGGTTCCGTCGAATCGTCGCCTTTTCTCCTCGATCGTCGGGTGACAAGGACGTGACCATTCTCACGTCCTCTCTGGACAGCCCAATCCACCAACTGTTCACGAGACTGAAAATTCTGGTCAGTTTTATACGACACGTTTTGATGGTTTTGTTCCTCTTCGTCGGTTTATTGTATCGGGTAAGAGACTTCATCGCACACGAAGTCGTCAGTTTGTTCATCGCACACCGTATACGTAGTCGTTTGTGGGTTGTGTAAGGTAAGACGGTTCATCGTATACGTTGCTCAGTGGCTCGTTCAAATCTGGAAGCCTTACCCGTTGATTAGAATAAACGTCGGACGAGACCTCCTCCCAGTTCACCTCTTGAACGCCAGAACTTTGCGGGTTGTTTTCCAGCGACTCGTTAGAATATACCTGAAAACCGTAGTTAACATCCCACAACCAAGACATGTTTATAATTTTTGATAGATTATTTGAAAATTTTTTGAACGATACGTTCGAATGAGAATTTTGCATGGTTAAATACACAAAAATTGGGCCCTATAAGCATCGTATAGGGCAATACGGTGCGTATAGGATTCGGGTCAAACCTCGTATACGCATCGTATAGTGCAATACGATGCGTATAGGGTACGAAGTACTTTCTGCAACTAGTCAACCATCACATCGCTATACTCTGCGTATAGATCTATACGGGGCGTATAGATCTATACGGGGCGTATAGCGATGTGATGGATGACTAGTAGCAGAAGGTACCTCGTACCTTAAACTGCATCGTATTGCAGTATACGATGCGTATAGGGTTGGAATGACCAGGTTGTACAAGGATGTCGGTCATGGGAAATTGTGAAGGGCTATACGCATCGTATACGATGCGTATATGGCCAAGTCCAAATAGTAATTCCCGTGTATCATTAGTATTCCCTACTTTATTTACCATTTACAATCATGAAATAAAACAATCTTCTATATGGTTAATAAAATCAACCTTATTAACATAATTTAGTCAATGATTACTAATAATAATAATAATAACAACGAAATAAGTTTTTGTAAAGTTATGTGTTCCATTTATTCTAGACATAACATAATATGACACAAGAGTTGGGTTATACCGTAAAAAGTGAATTTTGTTTTAAAAAATATAAAAATTACATTATGTTTTAAACTTCAGGTATGGATGTTTTAAAAAGTGACACTTTAAACTAAAACATACACATCATACCTAAAATAAAAGAACATCATATCTAAAATTTAAAAAATCATACATAAATTTAAAACACCATGTATTTTTTACACTTTTTAGAAAAAAATATATCTTTTAGTATAACTCACCCCTATGACACAATACCACCTTGTACACACATTGATAGCATAAGGATGCTTGCGGCTAGTGTAACTGGTTCTACAATGAAAGTTTTAGGACGAACTACTAATTGCGGTTTTGAAGAAAAGATAAACTGACCCGGTTGGTTTTTATAGTTTTACAGTTTTAACGGGTCAGAAACAAATATTCAAAAGCATAGGTTCGTATTGTTTTTTTAGAATTGTATGGATGGTTCATGAATATAATATAACTATATAACTTCATATTTAAAAAAAAAAAAAATTATGTTAAGAGGCCAATTCCAAGTTTCAAATCGTATATATTTCAAACTGTCTAAATGTTGAAACCAAACCATAAATTGTTTAAATGTTGAAACCCTAGCATCTTACCTGACTTTGCAGTAGCTACAATTGTACAAATCTGCTAAAAATTAGTTCGGTGTTTCTCCATTTGTTGATGTTCCTTTTCATTCTTCGAATTTTTCTATCAACAAAATTTATGAAGATAGGAAGGGTTTCCTATTCTAGACGAGCTATCTTCATACAAAATTGTTGAAGATGAGAACCTGTTTAATTAATTTAGGAGTTCACCTTGTCTTTTAATAATCCATCATAAAACTTCTATAAAAATATATAAAACAAGGTGTTCGTTTGACAAAAAATAATACTCAAATTTGATTTATTTAATTGTTAGATGTGATTAAGATATTTTTATTTAAAAACAAAAATTATTTTAAAATTTTTAAGTATTCTTAAGTTGTTTTTTTTAAACCACTTCCAAAGTGGCCTAGTGGTAAGGAGGTCTGGGCTCTCCAAAGGAGACCCAGGTTCAATCCTTACAGGCTTCACTTTGGGGGTGGCCAGTCCACGTCGATGATCGGGGAATGCAAGGTCAATGGTTTGAGCATAAAGCGATCGTGGGGCAGAGATAGCAGTTCGAACCCCACACCTTGACCTTGGTTGAGAACCGTGAGCCGATTGCCCCCTGCGATATTCTTGGGCGTGGGTATCGCAGGCCGGAAAAAAATCATCTTTTTAACTTTCGTTGTGGAATAACTTTATGTTTTTTGTTACCATAACTCATAGTTTGTATGTAACTTTTGATGATACAAAAAGACGCTTTAAAAAAATCGATGATTGAAAACTTTTCTCTTACATCCATACATCATGCACATCAAAATCTTTAAATCCTTAGTTTAGTAACATCATCGTAGAACTGATCGATGTCACAATTTCGATGTCACAATCAACATGAAAGATATATACCGTGTAAACAACAAAAAAGATCATCAAATTGGTCAAGTTAACTAATAAGATTAGAACTAATTACACGGATAGCTCATGTGGTTTACACGGATTTCACTAATAACCTATGTGATTGAAAAACTACAACTATAGTCCAATAGGTTGCACAAATGTAACACGTTTGACCCTGTTATGGATGACAGTTAAGGTTTTTGTTAAACTTTTTAAAAATACCCAAAATACCCTTAGGTTAAAAAAAGAAAATATAAAAATAATAAAAAAGACCCACTTGAGGGGATGAAGGAGAGGCAAGGAAACTAAATCTGAGCAATTCGATTCCGGTAGATCTCTCTGATTCTCTCCGATCATCATGAACTCCAATTGCCACCATCATAAACTTCGGCCCTATTTACTCTCTCTCCATCACCCCTTGAACCGACCGAATAACCCTCAACGCTCTGGTCATCTTCTCCGGTTACCTCTACTTCATCCTCTTGATCAAATTTTTAGAAATATCATCCGAATGTTGATTCGTTTTGTTCTCGATTTTGATTGTTGTCGTCCTGAGAGAATGGGAAAGGGTTAGTGGTACAAACATTGGGTTATTTGGATCCGATTAAGATCCGCATGTAAGACTTATTAAGATAAAGGTGTTTAGGCGGGAAAAAGAAGGTTAGATTAAAGGCGAGAGTGACACATAGCAAAAATTGTAATCATTTACTAGGTGAAGGATATAGTTATCTGATACAAAGTAGATCTGGATTTTACCAAAAAATCCACCAATAAGATAGTGCCACGTGTCATTTATCGACAAGTTAGCGATATATAACCATGATGTATCGTCATATCCCTTCTGACTAACTATTGTATCGTTGAGTTATCGTGGTGGTGTTTATATCTTGTATTATGATTGTAAGACTTTTGCTACTTTCTCACTACCTGGTTTTTTAATGATATAATTTCATTTTTGTTGTTAAGATAAAACTTAAATGTCACACTTTCTTGGTTGTGAGATTTTATTTTTCAACATTCTAATGATATTTTCTTAAAAAATAGTATCCTTTAAAGTGAGTTATCATGTAAGTCTAAAAATACCTCTCTCATGACGTGTGTAGATAGATGTCTATTTTTATATTTTGTACCACTTTTCTATGTTGATTGTATCATGTTGCCTATGATGTAATGACAAAATCATCGTCATGTACTAATGTGTATCTTGTTAAAAATACGTTGCGTTACTCTCTCTCTCTCTCTCTCTCTTCGTCCAAAATAAGTGTCTAGAAGAAATAAACATAAACTTTAGGAAAACATGAAAACATATGATTAATCAATTGTATATCTATAAAGTGGACGAAGTTTTATGAATCTACCTAATACATTTTAGCAATGTTTTTTAGACTAGACCGGTCGGTCGAACCATAAACCGGTGCCAACAGCGGTTTTGTCTTGCACATTAGAATCGTTCTCCTAATAATCGGCCATATTATGTCGTGAGACGGTCGAATTCATATATTGATGACGATTTATGTCACACCCCCGCCAAGGCGGAAACACGAGGGAGTGACAAAATTGAATAATTACACATGATCAAAGGAAATTTCTTTTAATTGAATAGTTGATTACATTGATTATAAAAAAAAATCAAATAAGACAAGCAGAACAAATAAATCTTCTTTTTATTAATTCTAGCTAAGTCCACTAAAGCATGAGTCATTGAAATCCTAGCGTGATCGAAGCATCAACTTAGTTTCCATTACCTGAAAAACATGTTAAAATAGGTCAAATAAAAAGTTGGTGAGAACATAGGTTTAAGTAAATACATAGTAGTAGATAAAAAGGATTTACGAATCATAAACAAGTTTCAAATAACAAGTAAACAAACTTTTATACATCGATTCAACCAAACCTAATGACAAGATTGGGTTCCCATAGTATTGATATAGCATGAATAACAAGTTTTGCAGTTTCTAAATATCTAGTCTCAAGTTGATATCGTATCTCGTCAACTCAAGAACTAGATCGGCATGTCAGGGCCGTAGATCTATGACTTACTCCCGTTTGCTTATCCTAAGTTAATGGTTGTAGAATGTATATAAAACCGTTTAGGTTTACAAGTATAGAAAGTTGTTATTGAAATTGCAAAAGTAGTATTTGAGTTTGATATAGTTTGTACAACCTTTGATATACGAGCATGTTTTCCACTCCAAAGATAAAAAAAATAAAAGGGACTATGTATCTCACCTTGCAGTAGGTGGGTAGAATCTTGTCCCGGTAGTAACTTGGTTACGAGAATGCCTTAAGGATTAAACCCTAAGTAAGTTATAGTGCAAGTTAGTTTTAGAATTTAAGTTTAGAATAGATAAAGGTTGATATTGAAAATAGAGGAAAATGGTTGTCGTATACTAGAGTCGTCATCGTCCCAGAGTAGTACCTCCAACAGAAGCGTTCCCTGGAAAGAGTTGGTTGGATCAAGACCCCGTCTTTCCTAGCCAGAACTTTCTGCTTGTCAGATAACTACATACCGGTTGGATGGTTACTCTATCGGTACACTAGACCAAGTTTAGGGTTTATTTGGTAACTTTAGAAAATATAGGGGCTAAAGTGTAAATATAATTTTTGTTGGGATTACACAGAATAACTTGAATATTAGAGGATTACAATTGAAAAAGTAGTGAGTTTGAATACAAACATGATTCAAGAGTGGTTCGAAAGTAAAAACGGATCAAAGATTAGATTTTTATATAAAAAGTTTGAATGCGATTAAAAGATTTATGAGTATCATGCATTTTTATAATTTATAACATGTTAAAATCACTTATTTTATAAGAAAAATCGTAGATTTTATAAAAATTCTGAAGATCATGAAAGTTTGCAAAAAGTGAGGTTTTTGACAGCTTTGTGCACCGATCTTGCGCGGGCTGTTTGGGGAGCTTAAACTATAAAGTAGGAGACGTGCGTGTTGGCGTTTCGACCGTGAGACCTTAAACTTTATTTTCAAAAAACGAAACGCTTGAAAAAGTTCTGTTTTGAGTGAGTTATGACCCCGAGAAGATAGGGTGATGAATCTATCAAAAATTCAGCATTGCAGTTTTTATGTTGTGAAAAGAGTTGACGTTTAATGCAGGATTTTAGTTTATATCTTCTTTGGATCTGTGATTTTAACATATAAGTGCTAGGGATCACAGATCTAAGCTTGATTTTTATAAGAGAATCATTAAGAACAATAAAAGGGAATTAGAATTCATAAATAGAAAAACAAGAACAAGGAGTTTATAACTTACTTAAGAGGGAAAAGCTTGGATAGCTTGAAGAGGGTATGAGAGCCACGAATTTGACAGCTCCTAGACTTTGGATTTTGTGAATTGGTGTAGGAAAACCAGAGGAGAATGTCCTTTATTTATAGTGAGAGATGAGAGTTGAACTAGGAGCTAAATGTGAAAGATTTGAATTAAGTTTGCAAGTTGATAGAACTTGTTAGTTGGGCTTATGATTTTTGAAAATTCTAGGCTAGGATAAGAGTTGTATTTGGTCAATATTAGGGCTAGATTATGAGGCTAAAAGGATAACTAGCAAATAAGATTAATTAGTGAGAGATAATTACTAGGATTTTATAAAAGAATAGATTATATTTTTATAACAATCTCGATGGGGCTTTACATGGATAAGATCAGTGAGTTGAAATTTGGTAGGGGATTAGAATTAGTTCAAGGTAATTAATTAGATAATAATAAAAAAATGTTGAGATAATCATAGATTTAATTTAGGATTTGGTTTAAAAAAATAAATATGATTAAATACATTATGTATGTATTCACGAAAATTTTAATATTCAATATGGATTATGATTTTTTTTAACAAAACATATTTGTAGTTAAGTATTTAATTAATAATCTTTAAGTATTAGTTTTTATAAAATGTTACACAATGAACCTTGTAGTTACAAATGTGAAATTTTAGACTTTTAAGTTTGAAATTCAGGTTTTTAAAGATAGAGACTTTCCATAGAATTTAGTTTTTGATTAGGGTTTAAGGCATCCAAGTTACTATATTAGGCAAGATATAGAATAATATAACATTGAATCACATAGAATCACCATAGTAAACGACAATATATAGAATCACAATGTATTGAAATTGAATTATGCTAACGTTTTCATAGATCGAAATAGTTTCAAGAATGCACGAGGAATAAATAGTATCACTAAAAGGTTACATAAATAGTATGGAAAAATCAAAGATGTTACAATTTAAGATCTCAAAGCCTCATCTGTGTACAGACAAGATCGAGATGAATCTGGACGGAGAAGATAAAGCCGGTGGAAGAGGACTTAAAGGATATCTTAATTACCGGAGATCTAGACAAGAGTTGTTGCCGACTTTTTTTCACTCTTTATATAAGATAAAGGAGGGAGTTGATGATATGTTTAGCAATTCAAAGTGATCGAGTTTTTATTGGACTCCTACACGTTTATCATGCAGTTTGTATGGATAATTTAATCAACGTTACAAGGTTTTGAAAATAAAAGCTATTTTGACCCGTTAGCTGTACGGGTTCTTGCGCAAGTACGTGCCAAGAAAACGATGTTTCTTAAAATTATTAAATGTGTTTTAATAATTTATGGAATTTTGTCGACCTTACGTGTAAGATTTTAGCCGTCCACTAGCCTACTTAACATATCACAAATCACAAATAAGAAATAAACATGCTCAATAAACAATAAATAAATAAATCATTTTTATAATATCAGATTCTTATGCAAATAACAACCCATATATAGAAGTATAAAAAAAAGAAATATAATTAATATAATAATCTGACTTAAATGGTAAGAATGATTTTAATTCTTTTTTTTATTTCCTTGTTGTTTTGGATCGATTAATGATACAAGGAACGGAACAACGTGGGTTACAGAGGCCCGTTGCTAGAATCTGTTAGCAGTGGCGGCAGAGCTTAAAGAAAAATGCAGAGGAGACGGGATTTTTTTCTTTATCAGGGGGAACTATAAATTTTTTGGCTCTCAACTTACTGTTAGCAGTGGCGGAGCTTGAAGAAAAAACAGTCCCGTTGCTGGAATCTATTATTGTTTATATACTTACTACTAATATAATTTTAATAGTTCAACCCGTGTAAAAGACAGATACCTAACTTAGTATAGAAATAAAAAATGAAATAACTAGATCCTAGCTTGTAATATTACTCCGGCTCTCAACTCAATATTTAAACATAGAGTTGGTGCTCTGTTAACTTAAACAAACCGCTAAACCTAAAATTTAGATTAAAACATTTACACCATTCTCTTACTGCTTTTCAAACAAAGTCACTCAAATTAGTTAGATATCTGTTTCATCTTACCTGCAAGTTAAATTCTCTTATTATTTTATCCTTTAAACAGCAAACTCACTCACTCACTCACTCACTTACTCTATATATCTGTCACGAACCCACCATTGTGTTGGATAGCACATTAAAAACACCAACTTAATACCCTACACCAGTGACCCATTGGTGTTGTATTTATATCATATTTATTATTAACATTGCTAAATAAATATTTAAAATCATATAAAACTATTTATATCATATCTATTTATATCCGCATCAGCTTGTCAACAAAAAAAAATAAACATTAATATAACAAGCTTACTAAAAATAATCAAATTATGTGTTACTATATGGGGTCAACCGTCAACATGTGAACATGATATTTGAAATTTATTGTGGTAGGTGTTTGAAAAGTTTGAATTGGGTTGTCCAATTTCACGACCTTTGTTCTACATAAGACTCTGGTCGATATAATTTCAACTTTTTTATATAAAAATTTATTATTATTAATGACACATATATAATCATAAAACATAGGAGTATATATTTTAATTCATGTGCTTACTATAAGAGATACAAAGCCACTAACACTCATTATCTGACCTCTCTCTTCACCATTAAAAACCGAGAGAGAAAGCTAAAGAAGCGTCGGCTTCTTGTCACTAGAGTCGTCCCAATCCTTATTTTGGGGCCCCCCAAAGGGGACAACGGCAGCTGAAGCAACATTAAGCCTGGTTCCACCAATTGAGCTCAAAAACGCCGAGTACCAACCGGAAGAACCGGTGCCCAGTCCAAGAAAGTCCAGGGTGGTGGGCGCCGGTGGACCCATTAGTAACTGATCTATTCCGGTGGACGGAACCCTAAGTCCAAGCCCCGGGTTGTCGTTTCTCTCTTGCTTGCTTTGGTGGATATTACCCCACTGACTAATGCTAGGTTCATGATAGTGATCGGTGGTGGAAGACGACGGCGGCGGTGGTGCTAACCCGAGTGCATGGAGGAATGAGGTGTTTGATGACGTGGCACCCATTTGAGCTGCTTTCTGGAGCAAAGCGGTGGCGGAAAGAGCTGGTTGTTGAGCGTGTACGTACTGGCGGTGGTGGTGTTGGGGTTGATCAGGTGGCGGGAATAACGATGGGGTGGAGGTGCTGGACCGGTAGAGCGATGAGGATAAAGAAAGTGACATTGGTTGTTCCATTGTAGCGTTCCGATCAGCTCCGGCGACGTTACATATCAGATTGGAATAAGACGCCGGAGATGACTGAGATGATGGCAGGACGGAGGATGATGCAAAAATACTTGCGAATACACCGGTGCTGTTAGTCACATTAGGGTTTCCACTAGTGGTTGAGCCACCGCTAACTGTGGTGGTTGTGGTAGCAGTTGTGGCAGATGCCAAGCATGTCTCCGCCGCCTCCATCTCCACTAACGCACCTTTCTTGTGCTGTAATATCCCCATTGCTTTTTCCGGCAAGTCTGTAATAATAATAAAATGATTACTTAATAAAAACTTAGAACAAAACAGAAATTAATTTGAAATTGTTTATAATTATGAAGCGGTTAATGAAATCTAAAACGTATACAGTTTGAACTTTGTTACAACAAAAGCAAAAGGAAAGGAAAAGCAGGAACAATCATGGCGTCCTTTTTCATACAAAATCTATCTTTTTAATTCACCTAGCCTTTTCTTCGATCTTCGAGCTCTTATTTAGGGAGTTTCTTCTACCAACTTTCTCTCACACTAACGCTAAAAATTAAAAAACCACAGTAGAGGACAAATAACAAATTGATGGAGTGGATACACGAGGATAAGCATTTTGAAAGCGAAATTAGTCGATAAAGTTCAATAACAGTTACATCACCTGAGCTGAGAACGGATTGGACAGGAGAGAGTACACCGGTGGAAGGAGTATGCGGCGGCGGAGGTGGCGGCGACGGAGAAATAACAGCTGCATCTTTTTTATCGGATTCTGGAAGATGAGTGTGATGATCAGAATTAGTATTTGGAAGGTTTTGAGTTTGAGATCTCACGCTCTCTTGTGCTAACGCATCACAGAAAGCTCTATGCGTGATGAAGCTGTCTCTCCTTCATTGTCAAAATTCAAAAACACAATCAGACTTATCTCAAATGTATGGATTAATTTCACATAATTTAGATGAAGTTTGTAGAATGAATTGAACCTGGAAAATAAGGTGCCGCAATCACATCTATACTCTTTTGTACCACATGTTTTCATATGAGCTTTCCAGTCCGATTGCACGGCGTACTTCTTCGAGCACCGTTCGCACTTCCACTTCTTCTCGCCGTGCTTCCTGGAGAAGTGTTTTTTGATTCCGGTGAGATCGCCGAGAGCTCTCGACGGATCGTGATGGATGCAGGTTTTCTCCGGACAAACGTAAACGCGTTTTCGTATCTCCTTGCCGTCTCGTTGTTTTAGCTTCCACGGCAAGTTATGACCTCGCCGATGAAGTTGCAGGTTCTGGTCTCGCTGAAAGCCTTTGTTGCAGATCTCGCATACGAATCGATTGGTGGCGAGTAGAGTCGTCGGTGACAGTGCGATCACCTCAGCATCTGGATCTACGATAAACGAACAGAATATTGAATCAAAATCACTTTATATCAACAAGCTTTACAATAAGGACACGAAATCCACGTTTAGTTATAAAATAATTTAACAATACCAGGCATTCCAGGAAGATTTCGCTTTTTCTTCATCGGTTGTATCTCAGGAGGAGGTTCTGTTTGATTACCACCAGATGAACATTCATTTCCTTCAACTGAAGTTGCAGAAACCGCCATTGGAGAAGAATTCTCGAAATCAACCATAAGTTAGAAATTCAAGCAACAACTAATCAAAACTCTAAGTTCTTAGGTTTTCGATGATTTGCACCAGACGAGTTAATCTATCTACCTAGGCTACCGTATCAGTATCGTCTATCGTTTCTACACCGCTTTGAGTGAAGCGTCTTCTTACTGTAAGCTAACGTAGGCAACATTCCACGACAGCTGATTACATCCCCTTGCAAATTACCAAAATATTCAAAGAAATAATTCCGGCAGGAGCACCACGGAGACGGTCTAATATGGCGGCCGTTGTTTTTGAGAGGAGAGATGATAGGACTAAAAAAGCTGGAAGAAAAAAGGATGGTTAAAAAGAGGCGATGGTTAACCATGGTTAGAAAGGAGGTACTTCAGGCACAAGTTAAGAGTGGGTTGAAATCTTGACCGTCCACGTGGCTGAATCAGCGAGAGGGTGGCATGTGTCGGAGAAGACGTGGTACTGGTACTCCAACCACGACGCGTTGGCTTGTCGTTTAGCATGAGACTTTGAAAATGAGTTCACATATGAATAAGGAGCGCGCAAGGACAAAATATGCCACAGGGGCAATTTTATCATTTTGTGCAACATACTTGTATCAACTTCAGTACAATATTAGTTGTAACTAAAATATCATAAAAATTGGACAAGTTCACCTAATCATGTAAAGATTTAATGAGATTAAGAGTATAAAGAAAGTGAATTATGTGTTTATATAACCTAAGTGAATACGTGTCTAATTCAGTTGGATCGTATATTTTCGAGCATTAGCCTGAGTTGTCAAGCACATCTTACTCGTTGAACAACCCTATTCACATTACGACCGTCAGAAATCATGAAATTTGACAAATGACATCAAAATTTGAAGCACATGACGAGTGATACGATGAGAATTTGGGTACGGTAACAGATTTTGTACTAAAATTAAAACTTTTACTCATTTATTTACATGTATGATATTAAATAATACATGCCTAGTTACCTTAAAGTGATACATGTTTTGAAATCGAATATATTATTATATTATTAGGTTATATACCAATGTATTACATTTAGTTATTTAATAGAAAAATAAAAGTACAATAATATGTAAAAAAATTAAAATAATATGTAAAACAAGAAATAAAATTCTTTGTTTCTTTAATTAAGTAATAATTAGAATTCAAATTTTATATTATCTTTTTTGAAAAATAAAACATTAACATAATTAAATTTTAAAAACCAAACTTACTTAAAAATATATATAAGTAATACGAAATTTGTCTCATGTTGTAGAACCAGAAACATGTGAAGATTGGTGAGAAAAAATATGATGATGACACGTATCATTTTTTGGAATCATTTATTAGAATAACGATATGATACTAAAAATATATATAAGTAATACGAAATTTGTTAAATTGTTAACAATCGTATATTAATATAAAGTATTTTAACATTTAGCAGTGGTATGATACTTGAATGACTTTTTGTTAAAAGAAAACTGCATGCTACTTTGTAACCTCATGGGAATATGATTGTGTTGTAACACTACAAGCAACGTTGCAAAACCATAAAAAGGAATACATGAACTAAATTGTCAATTGTTAGCGTTGACAACTTTAAAATTAGGTGTTAATATTGATATGTGATTAAGATGTTCGAATGTAATTATTGATGAAGTTTTAAATACCAAAAAAATAGAATCATAGAATTAAAACCATAATTTTCTATTTGTTTAAATGTAAATAGCCTAGATTGTTAACGTGTTAAGTTAATAAATATAATGCATGTATGTATGGATGCATGCTTGCTGGATTAATTTTTTTTTCTTTTTTGAACGGTAAACGTTATTGTTACTCTACTTTTACACCAATAATTCTAAACCACACTATTGTTCAAGTTTGAACTTGAGACCTCCTTTCTAAAAGACATATAGTGGATTAAATATAAAGTCTTTTTAAATAAATGGGTGTTGGTTATGACTATATGAGGGGGAAAAAATAGACACACTTGTTGATTTTTTACCTAGTTTCACTATTTTTTAAAGCAAATACATTACACTTATATAACTATAAAAGTTTCACAATAACAAGTACAAAAGTAACACCATAAATTCACAATGTATATATGTTCATGTCAAAATAAAATTTGTACATACAATAAATTGCAAAAAGATCCAAACATATTCTATACACATCTACATGTTATGTCAAAATAATTTTCTTACACGATATATCTATAAGCAAATAATCATAATATTTATAGATGAATGTAAATGAAGATTTTGCGTTTCATTTTTTTTTAATAAAAACCAAACATATCAATATGGATGCATGCATATAACACAAATACACAACTCAAACCAAGCCCCGCGAAAAACAAAAAAGGAAAAGGCAAGAAAAATTTGTGACTACATAAAAAAGATAAAAATTAAAAATGAAGAACAATTCAACGTGGTTCTTGTCATGTTGTTCCGTTTTTCGTCATCACGTTGCAACCTTATATGATGTAGAAGATAGATGCCTAGGGTTCCACCTCTCCTAAAGAAGAAGAAAAACAAGTGAAGGAAAAATAGTTGTAAGGTAAAGAACCAGACTCGATGATCTTCAAAGAATCCTACGTCCCTTACCTGCACTCGTACACGTGCACTTCAATAGGATATCTCGTTTTACTAGCTCGGCTATAAAGATAGAAAGTAATGATAACAAGCCAGACTCGATGATCATCAAAGACGTCCTTTACTAGTGATTACCTCAAGTACGATTTACAACTATTGTATCGCTTAACCAAAGTAGGATACACTCTCGATATAAAGATTTTACTCCTGAAATTTTTTGGCATGAGAACATGGTTTCAATCCTTTTGGTGATGCCATAAGTCGTTTTGATATACAAAATTACCTTGCTTCTATTTTATATATTATCCCTGAATTGTCGCTTATTGCAAAGCTTCAGGAAGACCGATCATAACATAGAGAGATCTACATACCAACCGTGCAGCGAAAACGAAGCCTAGAGAGGTGATTGATACATGTTCTACACAATGCAAATTATTGTAGTTAAATATGTTTAAGTTGGTTTGCAAATGCTCTAAAGAACCCACTACATTGATGAAATTTTTTTGTGCCAGATTTTGAAAAAGATTGATAAGAATGCATAAAAAGTTACATGCAACGTTTTAGAACTCTACAACAACGTTTTGGAACTCCCAAGGTCGGTGGCGTTTTGACAACGTTGTAAAGGCGTTGGACAACAAGTTTTCCGCCTTTCGTTAGTGCAGAAGTGTTTTTGAACTCCATCGGGGCGTTTTGAAACACCTCACACAACAAAAGTCGGTTTCACAACAGTTTTAAGAGGTTTTTGCATCAGTTATGGGGGAGTTCGGTTTTTGAAAGATTCTCTGGTGTTCTAGGGCGATGAGGAAGTTCCAAGAAGCCATTTTGTGATCAACTTGAAGTTTTTTCATCAATTGCAAATGGATTCTATATCATACATCTTTGTATCGATCATGGAGAGCATGAGGGGTTAAACATTTGGTAGTCACAACCGGGTTAGAGGTTTAATCATCATATGTAAGACTTGAGTCTTGATTATTTGTTTGAATGTTACAAAATTATGTTTGTTGACATGTCAGGTGTTACGAACTCACCAATTAAAACTGGTTAAAAATTATTATCCTTAAAAAATATAAAAAAATAATTGGTCAAGAAAATCAACCCAAACTAAGAAACGTAACTGGCGTTGTCTTTTTTTGCAAATTAAGGAAGAAAGAATATACACAATAATTGGTAAAGTTGTATAGTTTTTATAATAAACACAAGTTTGAATGAAATCCAACTTTATCTCGATATGGTTCATCAGACAAGTTATCTTATCATCAGACGAGTCATAGTCATAATAATTGTGAATATATGCAAATATTTAAACTAAAATAAAAAACTAAATGGTAGTTCGAACACATTTAAAACTACAATTGAAAGAACTAAAAATGAACGTACCTGCCTCTTTCTAACTTCTAAGTGAGAGTCCACCTACTCCTCGGCCTCTTTGAAAACAAAATATGTTTTTTGTTTTTGAAAATATAAGAAAAAAAATATGTTTTTATTTATTTATTATAAGGCTGGTGGTTTAACGGTATTGATGTAGGGTTTAATAACCCCAGTTTACATGCCGCTTTGCGTACGTTATAGTTATCTTTGTATGTATCTTTGTGCAGTTTTATGCGTGTTTGTGGTTGTGTCTACCTCACATGTTTTATGTGCTAAATGAGCGGATAACGGAAGCGAAGCAGTCGGACACGAAGCACGAGGATCAAAAAGTCAAAGTTTCTGTACCGTGAAGACCTATGCTTCATCTTTCGTGGTACGCGAGGAAGCCAGAAGGCACGCCCTACTAGTTTGTCCCTCGTGGTACGCGAGGTACGCGGGGGAATGTTTTTACAGGAAGATTAACCTAAATCAGGTTTTTATCCACAAAAATCCCATTCCGATATAACTTCTATTCCAGCCGTTCCAGAGCTCCAAGAAGGCGATTTCCACTATCCATAGGTCGATTGTTCTTAATATTTCATGATTGTAAGTCCTAGTACATTTGTTTTGATTATTGTTATGAGTATGAGTAGCTAAATATCTTGTAGTCCTTTTTGGGTCTAGGGTTTGTGAACACTTGTAATCTCTTAAATAATCAGCTTTGATTTGTAATCTTGATTGGCATGTTAAGCCATATGATACCATTTATTGATTGAATGCTTTAAACTTCATTGATTTATTTCGAATTGTTGTTAAAGTCTCAATAGTCTCGGGTTTCTTTACATCGGGGACAACTTGGGGTTGGATTATAGTTGGTTGATCATTGATGGTTGTGTGAGAATAAGTTTTATTCACAACGGGTTCTCATATTATCTCTGAATTCAATTGAACCGTATGATTATGTATATGTAATTGCTTGCTAATTGTCTTGAAGTAACTTGTGTTTGCATACCCGAACCCTGGAGAGGATTACCTATCTCATTATTGTTTTAAACCCAAATCCAAATCAATTGTTATTGTTTTCTGTATTTGAATATTGTAACAAACTAACTGTCACACCCCAACCGACGGCGGATTATACGTCGGGGCGGACGCGGTTGTTTAATAACACGAGGTTGACTAAAGTTTAAATAGTTTTATTAAATAACTTTAAGGTTCCAATACAAGGAATAAATCAAATACATAGCAAGAATACAAGTCTAATTGATTAAGCATTCTAGGTCCAAGCATCCTATGCGATCACGATAAAGTCTCATATTGTAGAACCAGAAACATGTGAAAGAATCTGTCAACTACAAAATAGTTGGTGAGATGCAAAGGTTTTGACACAGTTTAACAAAGATTTGAAAAGAATTACAATTCACTATGATATATGCATTCTATAATGTAAGTATGAGAAACAAGTATCTTAAACATTGTGCACTTCAACCCTCCAACCAAGTTTAGGCATAACCCGCAGGTTACCCTTATAAGTCTCAAGTTTAAAAGTTTAATTCAGTAACAATCACCAAGGGCTCCCCCCGAAGGGTCAATCAATCAAGGTGGATTGGTCAAATGCAATAGATCTATCATTGTTACTATAGGCTTGATCAAAGTTAATGAATGTGCTAGTTTTAAGTTTAATCTAAGCATACAAGTCTCAAGTTTAACATAAGAATAAACATCTAGTCATAGTTGTATAAGAATTGCATAAGTTTAATGTTTTTGAACATGTTTCACCCCAAAAGTATAGAAAGGAAAAAGGGGCTAAGTATACTCACTTGGATTGATGAAGAGTATCCGATAAGAGTAAGTTTGCAAGACTTTGAGGGAGAATATCCTCACAATAAGCCTATGAATATAAGTCTAAAGTTTCAGGTATGATCTTATAAGTCTAGGACAAGAGTTCTAAGATTTTCAGGATTTTGACTAGGGTTCCAAATGGGAGGCGGGAATGATTGTGTTTACGAAGTTTTAAATCAAAGTTTCAAATAAAGGTTTTGAACGAATGACACAAGACTTGAATATCAAAGTTTAATAAGTTTATAGTTTAGAATAACTATAAATAAAAAAAGTCTCACAATTGTTAATTACACAAACTCGGTAGTAATCATCCAAGATAGTTTTTGAAGTATTTATAAATTAATAACTCAAGTGTAAGACTAAATAATTATTAAAGATAAATAATTATTAAGGTCAAATAATTACCTATAAACATAATTATTTTAATTAACCCATATAAATCATTTAAGATTTATTTAAGTGTTTTAAACATTTATTTTATGATTTAACTTGTAAGTAAAAGTGTTTAGGATTTTAGTTGTAAGTTTAAATAAATAATATGCATTCATGAGTTTATAAAAAGTTAATTAAAATTTCTCATAGAGTTTACATCTTAATAAAAGATGTATAAATATTCTTAAAGTTTAAATGAGGCCATAAGTATTAAATTGTAAGTTTATAACTATTTAAATAAAGCTTATCATAAGTTTATATGCATTCTACATTTATGGGGGTTTATAAATCATAAGTTTCTTTTAACTTTAGGTTTTATAAGTTTTATAAACATTCTATAAATAAGTAAAGTATATTTATTTATTTTTCAAAGTTTCCAAAACCGAAATAATTTAGGAATGTAATAAAAATTTACAGTTTCGAATTTTATAAAACATCTCCTGTTTAGAATATAAGTTTTATAAAGTTTTAAAAATATATTTATAGTTTTTAAGCTTTTAAAACTATTTTAAAGAATTAGCTATTATAAGTTTTAACTAAGTTTAATTTAATTAAAATACTTCCGGAATATAAAAGTGTAAATAAAAATCGAATTCAGGTTTATAAAAGTATCACATAATTTATAAAAATTATTAGAAGTATAAAAACTGTTTAAAATGGGCAAAAAGAATTAAAGTGGACAAAAACCGGTTCCCTCGATTCGAACTCGGGTCACTGACCGGGTCACACATACACACAAGCACACTAACCATCCCGACTACGGGTTCGTTAGCTTAAAACACCGAAAAAGAAATATGTAAGCAGTTTCTCAATTCACCCCCATTATCCTCATGAACCCTAGCTTTTCGATCCCTAAATACACATCGATTTGCCCTCTGTTAATGGAATTAAACAGAGGGCTTTCGATCTACACATGATTCCGAACACAATGGTACAACCTCAAATGGTGTAGAATCGAGGGAGAACGAGCTTGGGTTTGGAGTCGGCGGTCGCGGCTAAGAATCAAGAAATGGAGGCTCGATACTGAGAAATTGGTGTTTGAGAGAGATTTGGTGTGATGATGTTGAGCTATGGGGGTCGGTATTTATAACCATTTAGGCATTGAATGCGCGAACGGGTTGGGGAAAATCGGTTGAGCCGATCGGAGTAAATACCGGCATCACGCGTTGCCTCGGTCGAATACGAACATTAAGGCACCTAGGGGACGGGTCGCATGCGCGAGGCGAGGACCGAGGTTCACTGAATACGGTCGTTTTCGCGTTTTCGAAGAAATGGGTTCAAAACCGGTTGAGGGAGGATTCGAACCTGAGACCTGTTTGGTTTCTGCGAGTTTGGGTTTAATACAGAACAGGTCCTTGAAGTTTCATAGTTTTAACATTTTATGCTAAAAGTATGGTTTTAGTTTAAGACAAGTTTCAGAGTTTGACAGTTTCAGTCCCTGGGCTTTTGTAGAATAATTGAAATAGATTTATTTTATAGAATCTAATAAGTCTCATACATTTATATTGATTATCAATTCACTAAGTTTTAAGAATCCATTTATATATATATTTATATTTTTTTAATTACGTATCACATATATATATATATATATTCATGTGTATATATATATATATATATATATATATATATATTCATGTGTATATTAATTTAATATTTGTCGTCTTACGGAAAATAGTTTCTAGCACGAAATCGACTTCTAATAATACGTCGGAATATCTCGGATATTACACTAACACTTTCCACATACTTCTCGTGAATACGATACTATACTTACCCTTACTAGTTAAGGTGTTTAAGGATTATTTTTGACCGAACAAATGACATCGATCAGGTACCAAGTTGTGTAGGAAATGGGTCGCTCCTAAATCCTAAATAGTTGAAGTTTCAAATCATGCAAAGAAAAATATATACCACTAGCTTAAAGAGTTGAATTAAAGGGTGTGTGCTTAGCTCTTGTAAATGGAATAAAATTGAATTTATGAAAAAATTATTAGCTTTCTACTTTATCACACAGTGTGTAGTATTCAACTACCGGTTCAAACATTATTCTTTTGTTAAATCTCTAAAATTAAATATTTATTTTAGTAAGATTAGGTATCATTGTATCATGCAAATAAGAGCTAGTTTTTAGGCTGATGCACCAGGGTTTTATCCACGCCGATCCAGGGTTCGAGCCTCAGCTCTCCCTCAAGCCCGGAAAGGTCCGTATTGGGTGAGATTTTTCCTTGGATGTTCTCCAACTCTGACGTCAAGTGAGCCCGGTTAAGACAACATATTAACCGTAATTGAACGAGGCTCTCCCATATAACAGGGGTGGAACGTCACATCATTTAATATTCGCCGCTAAAAAAAAGTTATCATTGTATCAACTTTTATATATGAATGGTTCTTTCAGAGCTTTGTACAAAGATATTTTGACATGTGTTACAAGACATGATCATTCACATAATTGCCTCCACTATATCTTTTTGGTTTTGACATGACAAATATATATATAATACTTTTACATGTGTCGGATGTGTATAAGCATGTTAACATATTGGTCTATAGCTTTAACTATTAACACATGCACTGTTTTAACTTAACGATGTGCGGTATACTTCACGTCTTTTTACATCGTCACATTAACGTCACATGCATCAGATTTCAAAGATTCCATACTTGTTTACAATTTAGGAAAATAGTTCCATATTTTCACACTGTCATGTTATTTTTATATTTTAATACAAATAATACTTTTATATTTTAATAGTTTGTATAAAAAAATAGATTAGTTACCTATACAAATACGTGCTAAAACATATACAGGACCAAAAAATACTGTACTTTGAAACTGACACGGTTTTCAATAAAATTTACCGGAATGTTCATAAAAATATAAACAAGACTTTGTATTTAGATTTTTTTTAAAGATTAACGAGGACAAATTATTAATGAAAAGCCATTTAAAGTGTTTAATTATTTATTGATTAAAAAAATAAAAAAAATTTACGAAAATTATTGCAAATAGAATTCACGCGACGTCTTCCTTCAGCCCGTTCGGCCCAACAAATAACCACCATCTTCCTCCTGATGGCTTCCTCCTCCATGAGCGTGGAGAATTTCACGGAAACCAGCAACGACCGTGATCCACGCACTGGGCGCAATGTTCCACGGTCCTACCCCATCCAACTCGTCTCCATGTCGGTTTCCACGCGGGTATACCCTTCGGCCTAACACAGTATGTAGAAGAGAGAGGAGAAGGTTTTTCTAGCAGGACGGAAAATGTGAGAGGAAAACGTTTGTGAGTTTGACCGACGTGGAGTGGAGTAAAGGTAAATTTATACAATAATTTTAAGTTATTTATATGTGATTTTACTAACGCCTATTTTTAACCATTGAAATGATAAAGATTACGGCTCAAAAAAACCTTCCTATGCTCTAATGCTCTATACAGAATAATCACTTTCTACTGGACCCACCATAAACAATAAACACACACCCCAAATGGTTGTCCGATTAATGCAAGTCAATGAATCATCCATTTACTTATTATGTTATGATTAGATCACTACCACTTGTCATTTAATCACTATACTTTCCATTGATCTTTTGGTTTCTGCACTAATTTATAATGTTAACTTTAAATATATTCACACATTTGTAAACTTGGATAATCTTGGAACTAAACTTTTAAGCAACAAGTGAAGTCATTTATTTAGCTAAAAGAAATCTGTAAGGCCCCAAACCTAGGAGGCCCCACTTGTTAGATTTACTTATTCACAAAAAGTTCTTAAACATGAATATCAAATAACGCAGCGGAAAATTTCATTTAAACATAACGTCATCATTGTTCATACATGCGTAAGCGTAAACATTGTTTAAAACATAAATACATCATAACTAAAACATAACTGGATGCCAGTCTTCATAGTCAGCCGGGTAACTCCTCTCGCTAGCCAAGCATCACCGTACATCCTCATAACCTGCCTTAACCTGAATGTGCACACTAAAAAGTCAGCTACGCTGGTGAGTTCTAGCATTTCATAATAAACTTTAACATCAACTTTTGCCAAAAGCATATCATTCATTCGTTTAGTAAAAACCTTTCACAAAAGCATGTAATAATCTAACATCTTTAAAAAGGTTTCGTACCCATATCATCATCAACATCATTATCATAAACACCGTTGAACGGATCGTTCGTTAAAACTTTTAACTTTCATTTAAGTCATACATTATCGTTATCTAATTCTGTATCTTACTTTACGCGTCACAGTGTCCCCGAAGGAACCTTTGGTGTTGTGGGCAACCGCTACGTATCGCCGTCATTGCCACAACCATACACTACGTGGGGTCAACCGTTACGTATCGCCGTCATTGCCCAACACGCATCTTTCCTTTGGGAATCAGCCGTTACGTTTCGCCGTCATTGATTTCCCTTACCTTATTCACTTAGGATGATCGTCATCACCCGAGTAACCGTCGTTACTCCCTTACCAGTTGTACAACATCAAAACCATCGTCAGGCCCCCAAGACACTGCCCTGTTGTTCTTATGGTAACTATGGCTCGCTGTCCATAATCTACCACAAGGCTGGGAATCACATTCCCAGACTTCATTCGTCAATTCCATGCATTCGACAGATTAGATTTGTAATGACTTCTTTAAACCTTTACCTCTTTCCCTTTTCGTTAAACATTTCCTCATTTAGACCGTTCATCAACATTCGTAAACCTTTTTGGCAAAAACACTTCATAACCTTTCCTTTCGTAAACATCGTTTCGTTAAAACATCATTTCGTTAAAACATCATTTCGTAAGTATGCACACCAGCCCAAAACATTTAACAAAACATTTAAAAGAGGGCTCTAGAACTCACCGGATAAGTAGTTTCTAAAATACTCTTAGCTGGCTACTGCGCGTCACTAATGTCACTCACGATCTGTTATAATAAAGCCATACGTGTAAGGTAGTGCTCCTAGATGACACTAGACATCCCTATGCTTAAACCTAGTAGTTTCGATGGATTTGCTTATATCGAAACTTGATAGTTTCGATAGGTTGTTTATGTCGAAACTTGGTAGTTTCGATAAGTAACTTAGGCGTAATCTTAACTTCGGATCGTGGGCTCATATCGAAACTATGGTAGTTTCGACGAGTCTGCACATATCGAAACTATGTAGTTTCGACGGGTCTGCACATATCGAAACTAGGTAGTTTCGATGGGGTCTGCACATATCGAAACTAATAGTTTCGATGGGGTCTGCACATATCGAAACTAGTAGTTTCGATGGGCCTGCACAGATCGTCTTCCCAAAAATCTGAAGTTTTTTTTTGCATGCGAGTCTGATCGAGTCAGTATCTAAATTTTTCTTAGATCAAAACGTTCGGTTTTCATTCTAGATGCTATACCTAAGTTCATTTTCAAGTTCCATCCGCAAAATCGTTACCTTTTTAGCCAAAACCCGAAAATCCCAAAAACGAACAAAAACTCAGATTTAGGCAAGATCATTACCTGTATCGAGATTCTGATCCGGAGGTTCTTCTCACGAGCTTAGCAGTAACGTGTTACCTCAATTCCGGGACGATCCGTCAACTTTCTCTCTCTAGACCCGAGCTCTCCTTTCTCTCTCTAGAAGTTGCGTGAGTGGGGGAATGAGCAGAGAAGAGGGCTGCCCTGCCCTTTATATACCTGGGCTTCCCTCGGCCCATTGAAGCCGAGCCCAAACCCGCTCCCTTTTGTTTAAGTATTCCGACTAAATCACCGGTCTCACTATATTTATTCGTTTTATTATTTTTAGGATTTTACAAAATCAATCATAATCAAAGAAAAACAACTTTTTTTTTCTTTCTTATTTACAAAGAATAATTTTGCATATTTTTTCTAATTAGTAACTACTTACCCTTTGTTTTCCTATGAGGAGTAACGAGAGAGTGATACGTGTCCCCAATTGTTTTCCTTTATTATAGAGTATAGATTAGGATTGTCAAAAGGATTAAAAAAGCGAAACAAACCAATAATTGGACAAAAGACATATGGTCATAAAGCAACCACTCGTTGTCGTTTAGTTGTTCGTCACTGGTAGTCTCTGCGTCAGAGGTGGTTGTTCGGAAGGGTTTGACAACGTAACAAACAGCTAGGCAGTTACTACGTAACACACACATTGGGGTAGATTGATAGTGCAAAATTTAACTAGTTAAAACATAAATCGAAACTAAAAAATCTAAGTACAACGATGTGTCGGTGTATCGTGTGACCGTGTATCAACCACGTAAAATCTGATTAAATATGAAAGATCAAGCCAACATAAGAATCACGGTCGATAAATAAACAAGTGACTCCACAAAATTTTATTGGGCTCACTAAAATTGCAAACCACCTTTGAGAAAAATCCATCTTTATTGGGCTTTATACCTTTTGTTATCCTCTTAGGCCCATATTATATTTGTAACGAGGCCGACTCACATTATGCAAACCCTAGCTACGGTAAACTCTATTTAATCACTTATGCCTCACTCTCCTTCTTCATCACCGGATAGCCTATCGAAGCTCATCGCAGTGTTGTTTGATTTCAGGTCCATTCCTAGTAATCAAATTAGGTTTTATTTCTTTATTTTTAAACAGTTTATATAATCATTCGTTTTTTATGGATCGATTTGTTGATATGCGACTTGAATCCAATTTGCATCTGTTTTACCCTCTCCTAGATCTGAATTTGATACTGTTCGAGGAGATATAACTGATGCATATAGCTAATTATAGTACGGCTTACCAACGCATTGCATTTGTACAGATTGCTTTAGTGTCAAATGGTCCGTCCTATATTCGAGATGATCTCTTCAATTGAATTTGTTTTGGCAGATGACGATAAATCAGTTTTATGCTTAACACTCTGATTAAACCGTGGTGATTATAAACTCCGCTTATTATCTGATGCCATACATTAATTAATAATTGACTTGTTGAACTTTTGATTCTGTTTATTGAAATATAATTTGTTTTTTGTTGTATTTGGAAGGCAAATGATGCAATTTAAACATCTTATACTGTACACTGAAAATTTTGATGTAGAAAACTCACTCTCAAATCACTTTCTGATGCTTTCCTTTTAACATACAGAGTTGCGTTTTTTATATTTTTTTATTTTAAAATTAAATTTTATATGTAATTTTGTGTTGATTGATGATGAGATTTAGCAGACGGGCGGTCTGAAATGATGCCGTGTTGATTGTCTGCGTAATATCCATTATTATGGATTTATCTCTGAGATTTTATAGTTCAACATTGTATACAAGTTTATCTGTTTTAGGGTTGTTTAATCGTCTATTTGTTATTTTAGCTATGATGAATATGCAATTATATATGTCTGGACTTATGAGACATTGTCCATGAAATGATGCGCATTTTTCTGAGCTAATTTACTTTGACGGTTTATCACAATCTAGATGTATTTTGTTTGTTAGTCAGGTTTTGATTAAGATAGCTTCTATAAAAGTAATACAGAAACTAGTCTAAATCGTCACTAATTATGATCAATTGAATCTTACAAGGGGTGTGTTTTAAACATGTTGGTCCATGAAAGGCTGAAGAACCGGCCCATTAAACCTGGCCCCGACCCCTGATGCCAGTTATCGGTCCGGTCTTTGGTCTTATCGTTCATTGCTTAGCGGTTACGGGCCTGGTCCGGTCTAAGCCCGTGAAAGCCCTGGACCAGCCCGTTAGCAGTTGGTCCGGTCCTTTGTCCCCAATTTACCGTGTTAACGGTCCCAGTCGCGGTCCGGTCCGTGTGGGTCCGGTTAGACCCAATAACCACCCCTAATTCTTACTTCAAAGTTCGATCTAAGCAAGGATTTCCATTAGGTAACTCTCTCACTGTAAGGGTTTAACGGACCTTTAATTTCACCCTTGTAATGGTCTAGATTGATTTTCGCTTAGAATTAAACCCTGCAAATTCGGTAAAATCGGGTATTGTGATGATTTGGTTACTGATTACGATCAAAACAAACGGTAGGTAGAAATAAGCGTGTCGTTGAACCATAAAAAACATGTCAAAACATTAATGGTAATAAGGCTTCTCGTTGCGTAAAAGTAAAAAGAACAAACCTCTCGGACGAAAGTAAATGGTTTCAATCGCTACTTCCACGGATGGCGTGTGTGGTGTGTAATTATTCTTTCCAGCTAGCAACTAACCTCAGGGTAAAAATATTTTGTTTTAAAAACTTTAATATAATGTTATATTTGATTAATATGATATATCATATAGATTACAATACTGATTTAGAAATCAATAGTGTTAATAAACAAAAAATTCTGCAAACTTAGTTGTTTCAAATTCAATAAAACTACTAATATATTTAATTTTCATTTTTTAGATTTTTGAATTATATTTTTAGCGTGAATCATTTTTTGGTGTAGTGCCAAGCCTACCTCAATATAAACAGCCAAAACGTGAGTTTAGTGAGATAAGAACCTGGAAGATGCCATGCAGGCCGAGATAAACTCGATAGAGCAATTACCTAAAGATCACAAAGCCATCGGCCTGAAGTGGGTATTTATAATTAAAAGAGATGCCAAAGGGTTTATAAACAAATACAAGGCGAGATTGGTTGCGAAAGGATATGTTCAACAACCCGGCATAGAATGGAAACAATACGCTTTATTTTATCCATTGCAGCAAAGCGGGGGTGGTTTGTATATCACCTCGACGTGAAGTCTGCATTCCTTAATGGAGACTTGAAGGAAGTAGTCTATGTAAAACAACCAGACGGATTTGTCATTCCCGGAAAGGAGCATTTGCCGACTACACAAAGCCCTCTACGGCTTACGACAGGCTCCGAGTGCCTGGATTGAAAAGCTGGATCAGACACTGAAACAAATTGGGCTAAAAAGATGTTCTCGAGAGCAGGCTGTGTATACTTGGAACAACAAAAACAGCATCATAATTGTTGGTGTATACGTGGACGATATGATTATAACAGGAAGCAACACATCTTAAATAGAAAGGTTCAAAAACCAAATGAAAACAGAATTTGAAATGCAAGATCTAGGCATGTTATCATACTATTTGGGAATTGAAGTAAGGCAGTCAAAAAACCACATCTCAATAAAACAAAGTGGTTATGCACAAAAAAATTTAAAGCTTGCTGGAATGGAAGAGTGTAACTCTAGTAGAGTGCCCATGGACCCAAAGACACTTCCCGGTAATGAAGAAAAAGATGAACCGGTGAATGCAACAGAATACCGGCGTGTAATAGGGAGCCTTAGATACTTGCTGCATACTGATCATAAGGATGGTAGATCTGAGCTACTCAGTGGGTCTTGTGAGTCGATTCATGTAGGAACCAAGAACAAGCCATAAAAAATAGTGAAGCAAGTCATCAAATATCTAAAAGGAACTTTACACTATGGTTTGAAGTATGAACGTGATAATGAGGAGAATTTAGTGGGATATAGTGATAGTAGCTACGCTACTGATCATAAGGATGGTAGAAGCACAACCGGAATGGTGTTCTACTTTGGAAGGTCTTTGATCTCGTGGAATTCGCAAAAGCAACAAACCGTGGCCTTATCCTCGTGTGAGGCTGAATTCATGGCAGCCGTGGCCACGGCGTGTCTAGCCATATGGCTGAAGGGATTGGCTAGTGAGCTAACAAGTGAAGAAGAAAAACCCGTGTTATTACGAGTAGACAATAACTCGGCGATAGCTCTCATGGGAAATCCGGTGTTCCACGGGAGGAGTAAACATATAAATACAAGATTTCATTTTATTCGTGAAAGCATCGAGAGAGGAGAAGTGAAAGTGGAACATGTCCGAGGAGAAGAACAAAAGACGGACATGCTTACCAAAGCTTTGTCAAGAGTAAAGTTTGAGGATTCACGAAGAAAGATCGGGATGGTTGAGGAGGGCGACCGACTAGGGCCCGCTCTTCCGAAGGGCCCAATTTTTTAAGTTTTTATATATATTATATATAAAAAAATTTAAAACTATAATTTTGTTGTGTTTATTGTTATAAATTATTTTGTTTTAATAAAGATTTTTTTATTTAAATTTTTTATCGTTTGGAGCCCATTTTTTCTAGCTCGTCACTGGCCTCTAAATGCTCAGCTCCGGCCATGCCCTTACTGTTGAGGGCTTCAACAGATTTTCCCCAAATTGATTGTGTAAATTTGTATTTGCAATCTTTACTGCTGAAAAACATAACTCAGTTGTTGCTGGCTGTTACAACTAGCAAAACTTATAGCTTTATTTTTTCATCAAATTGATTTGCGCAAGTTTGTCTTCACAATCTTTTGTTAAAGTACAATACTTTTTTTGTTTTTAAAAAATGTTTTCAGCTTTTTAACGGAAAGTTCTTTTTATATTTTTTTAAAAAAAATTTATTCCTTTTAATCAGTTTTTTCTAGAAAGTGTTTAACTAATTTTAATCATTTTTTTAATGGAAGTTGTGTATTTGATTTTATTGACAATTAAGATGGGCATTTAACATGAATTTGTATGTTTTTATTTATTTATTTTCATACATCTACTACTGATTGATTTTATTTTTATTTTTTGTTACTAAAAACATATATTTTCTGACAAGTAGTTTCTACTTATCATGGTACAAGTTAGTTACAATCTGAAAGTAGAGATCAATACAAGTTATTACGTGTTTATAAACACATTCCTTTGGCATGCAAAAACTATACTTGTTAATTGTTATATTCTCAAACGAAACACGTCTAACAAGTTGTATAAACCACACACGACACCTTTTTGACTCTCTTTTTCTTACCTTAGCGGCCAAGCAAGGAGAAAAAACATTTCTAGAATTAGTCCCATTTATATAATATCATAAACAAACACCTTATTATTATTATTATTATTATTATTATTATTATTATTATTATTATTATTATTATATAACTAACCTATAACACTATAAAATATAGTTTTTAGGGTCTTACAAGTTACAAGTGTGAAAAACTATAAAGTCATCACAATACAGACAAAATATATTTTACAAACATCGTATGTTTTACGGCAAAAAAATTCAAGAATTCCACTAACATCGTTTGTTTTACGAAAAAATAACGGAAAATAAATTATTCACACAAAGTACAATGAAATAGCACGAACAATATGGATGATAAATTTTGCAATTTCCATATCATTTAGTCGAGAAAAATTCAAGAATTCCACTATTTCCAAAACAAGAAATGAAGATATATCCATTTAGAAGAATCTTAAACAATATGAATCAAATGATCAAAATTTGTCCTACAAATTGGACAAGTTCTTCTATGAACCAACCAAAGGTCAATGCAATGGCTATGAAACACATGCTCACAACTTGGAAATCTTTTGCATACCTCAAAATCTTTAAAATCATCCAAACATATTGCACAACTCAACGATTCTTCATGTCCTTCATCGATCTTATGCTTAAAACATCGTAACAATTGTAACTCCTCCCGCGACAACCCAGAGGGCTCATGGTCAACTCGAGGCGAGTCAACTCTAAAAAGTTCTGATTTGGCAATGAATCCGATAACCGCGTAACATATCATCAAGTAGAGGGTGACAATGGAGATTATGCAAAGGAGGGAGAGGGGTGGAGGGGGAAGCACCATTCTTGACAATCAGAAAGAAGAAATGGAAGTTGGTTGTGATTGGAATATTAATAAGAAAGAAGATAGGGAGTTGATGTAAATAAAATTGGGTTTGACTCTGAAAAAAAATTAAATAAATTTGGTTGGGTTGGAAGGCATCTGTTGACTTCAACTGCAAATAATGGATGAACCTGCAGAGGACTATGCCAATCATTGAACACCAATAATCACAAATTATAATATATTCAGTTATTATATAATGTAAAATGATAACTTTCTTTAAAGTATGCTTTAAAACAGGTTCCGAATTCCAGTTTATATTTGACAATCTATTAAAATTTGGAATATTTTTTATCTTGTTATAAAAACAAATATTTTTATAAAATTGTATAGAAAATTATTGGTAGTGATCCAACCAATCTGATGTCTAAGTATGAACTGAAAACTGGGCAGATGGGCATAACCCTATTAAGTTGTTGAGGTTAATGAAACATTTCATCAAACATTTGGTGTTCTAGTCCCACAAACTCAAGATCTACTTTTTTCTTAAATTTGCAGCAACATTCAGTCCAATCATTGATAAATACAAATGAAGTGAGTGTAACAAAAGATCTAGAAAACAGGCTTGAATCACAATCTTATTCAGCAAATTAAAACAAAAAAATCCATCCTTTTGGATCACATCAAAATGGCAAGAATTATTATGCTCGCGCAACCGTCAAGTCATGCAGTTACAAAAAGAAGCAATGGTTGATGACAGTTGGTGTGATACATTATAAGCTATGTTATCATCTGGTTTAGCATCAGTTTCAGACAACTTCATCACCATCAACTATTCAAGTAGTAATTATATTGTAGGCAGTAGAGTTGTGGGTTCCGAAGGCACATCTGCACTTGCCTGCCAAAAGAAACAAATTTTGGTTAGTAATTTATTTCATATTCTTTTAAAAGATTATATTTTGCATCTTTTTGTACCTCAAGATATCTTGTTAGCAACTTGGTGGTACTAAAATTGAACCCCTCAACTGATTCTCCTTTCTTACGAGATGCATGAAGTTGCTTTCTGACTTGGGATGCAAGTGACTGCAAATTTAACATAACAATGAAATTCATTCTCTCCTCATTAATAATCATTACCTATTCTATATATATATAAAAAAGAATACACACATTATATATATATATATATATATATATATATATATATATATATATATATATATATATATATATTTATAGGGTGAGGTTCAAATACTAACCAATATTTATGTGATAACCATGATAACCACTCTCAAATATAGTGATACGTATACGTACCAAATAATGTTACACATACATAAACACTACGTGTCACGTATATGTAACATTATTTGATACGTATACGTAAGACTCATCATTTCCGTATTTACGTTCAAAATATTTATTCAAGATACTTAAATACTATTTTAACAATTAAAAGAAAAAATAATTTATAAAATATATGATTGTTTTATAGTGGTTAGCACGGTTATCACATAAAAAGTTGGTTAGTATTTGAACCCTTCTCTCTATATATATATACACACACAAATATAATAAAGATAAAACACAGTGATTTTTTCATACAAAGTGTACAAAATGTTTTGGACCGTTGTAAACGGTGAAGACTGAGGCGATGTTAAGATTGTAAAAAATAGGAAGTTAAAAATGGTTGAAAAGGCAAGACAGGAATAAGATGCACATGTTGACCTTTTGACTTAAATCTAGTTCACCCACTTTTTTAAACTCAAAAAGCTTGTATATACTTCATTGCTTTTTTAAAGAAAATTATACCATTTAGTCGAGAAACTTATCATTTTTAATTTGAGTATATCATTGCTATTTAAAAAAACAGTGTTTTATTAGAATGTTGTTGCATTGTTGATTATATCGGTTAAAATGGTGAGTCTACCCAATGATATACATACGGGAAAGATTTTGTAAGATGATATAGTGAGTCTAACCAATGATATGGTGAGTCCAACCAATGATATACATACGGTTAAAATGGTGCGCCGAAACCATTACAACGGTGCATCTAAAACCACTTGTAATTAAACATACGCATATTCCCTCGCCCACACATCCTCAATATGTGTGTGTGTGTGTTCATGCGTACCTTTCCAAGTTCAACTCCCCATTGATCAAAAGAATTGATTCCCCAAACAAAACCTTCCACAGCAATTCTGTGCTCATAGATAGCTAGTAACTGTGAAGAGACGGGACGAGAAAGATTTTGTAAGATGATGCCAGCACCAAATGCATAGATTTGACTAAGCTTTATAGTGGTCAAACCTGTCCAATTCTATAGGCATCCAATGATGGAAGTAGAAGGCTAACTGATGGCCTATTCCCTGTGAAGGTCTGTTGATGAAAATTGAATTAGTGATCATTTGAAAGCAGAAAACTTGTGAAATTGTGAAGGAAATCAATCACCTTGTGAGGAACAAGATGAGATGCAACATTCTCACTCTGCAATTGCTCAGGGGTCTGAAAAGAAGACAAAATCATGTCAGTGTAAATATATATATATAGGGTGAAGTTCATAAGAAAACTAATATTTAAGGAGAGAACTAGAGAACTCCTCTTTAAAGGTAAAAAAATAATATTATAAAAATCATAACTCAAAATATAAAAAAGTGACGTCGTCCTCGTTCAAAAAAAAAGAAGTCGGTTTAGCTTTAGGGTTTAGTTTAGCTTTTAGGTTAGGTTTTTGGATGGGGGGGTGGGTGGGTGGGGGGGGGGGTTAGGTTTTTGAGGGTAGGGGATGGGTGCGGTGGGTTTAGGTTTTTGGGTGGGGGTGGGTGGGGTGGATGGGTTTAGGTTTTTGGGTGGGGGTGTGTGGGGGGTTTAGGTTTTTGAGTGGGGGTGGGTGTGGTGGGTTTAGGTTTTTGGGGGTGGGCGTGGGGGGTTTAGGTTTTTGGGTGGGGGTGGGGTTTTTGGGTGGGGGTGGGGTTTTTGGGTGGGGGTTTAGGTTTTTGGGGTTGTGTTAGGTTTTTGGGGTGATACTACACATATGCAATATTGAAAATAAAAAGAAAAAAAAACGACGAGTTAATTCTTATTTTTTATAACGTTATTTATACTCAAATGAAAGATAAAGAAATTCTTGATTTAATGGTGCAATTTAAAAAAATAATAATAATGTATGCAAAAGATAGAAATGTTTAAAGATTTATATATTTTAAATTCCAATTTTACCCTTCCTCTTTAAAATTCCATCCCTTCTTTTCTTAGTGGTTCTCTAGTTCTCTCATTAAAGTGAGTTCTCTCATGCATGGTTTAAAAAAACGGTCGAGGCGACGCCTCACAGGGTATTTTTGTACGTACGCCTCACAGGGGCTGAGGCGGTCGAGGCGGGGCTGAGGCGGTGAAGTGGTAGAAATGGAAAAAAATGACTTTTGACTGGACTTTTGACCCATTTGAGCTGTGTATATTGTTCTATTAACGAAATACACAACTCAAATGGGTCAAAAGTCCATAATTCGCGTTTGGTTCTCCTTAATTTGACCTATTTTCTCATTCTTCTCCTTAATTTGACCTAATTTCTCATTCTTCTCCCACACATCACACCTGGGAAAGGTTTGGAAGGGGTTGATGTAGTCAACAAACAAGATACAAACATTGTTTGATGTTTAGTATTTTATTTTTGTAAGATATATAATTTTTATATTTATTTTTTAATTCCGCCTCGGTCTTACGCCTCGAGGCTTACGCCTCGTGAGGCGAAGGGAAAACGCCTCGAGGCGCGATTCCGTTCTTTTAAACTTTGCTCTCATGAACTCAACCCTATATATATATATATAGGGGTATGTTCTTTTGAGAACCAACAATATGTTAAGAACCGTGAGAACCGCATTAACTCTTCCTCTATTTATGATATAAATTGACTAGAATTCATGTACATTTCAATATGTTTAAGGTTTGGTTTTAAAAGACCTCGAATTTATGGTTGTTTTTTTAAATGCATATATGCACTCACACTATATGCACAAATGAATGCATATATGCATATTTTTATACTTTTCTTAAAAAAATTCAGGAGAGATGAGATAAAGTCAAACTAAGAGTGGGAAGAGATAAATAAAACATTGTTGTTGAATTTTACTTTTTTCACTAAAGCGATATGTACACGTTTTGTGCATATAGTGTCTTTTAAAACCAAACATATTGAAATGTACATGAATTCTAGTCAATTTATATCATAAATAGAGGAAGAGTTAATGCGGTTCTCACGGTTCTTAACATATTGTTGGTTCTCAAAAGAACATACCCCTATATATATATATAGGGTGAGGTTCAAATGATAACCAGTTTTTATGTGATAACCACGATAACCACTCTAAAACATAGTGTTACGTATATGTATCAATTATCATTATGTTAATTTACATATATGTAAACACTATGTGTCACGTATATGTAACATTATTTGGTACGTATACGTAAAACTCGTCATTTCCGTATTTACGTTCAAAATATTTATTCAAGATACTTAAATAATATTTTAACAATTAAAAGAAAAAATAATTTATAAAATATGTGATTGTTTTATAGTGGTTAGCACGGTTATCACATAAAAAGTTGGTTAGCATTTGAACCCTTCCCTATATATATATATATATACACACACACAGTTACACACATATGTACATATACACATATATATATAACCTTTATATTTTCCTTTATCAATCAAATTACCTTCCCATAAGCAAGAGCATCAGGTTGTGCAAAAAAGTTAGACATGAGCTCATCATGGTTATTTACCACTTCATCTGCAAACCAAATTGTACATAATAAGCAAAGATAGGACAAAAAAGGAAAGAAAAAAAGACGAATAATAAACAGAACCTTTAAGGTAGACGGGTTGTTGACTCTTCACAGTACCAATAAAATCACAAGGAATAACACGCCCCTGAAAAATCCAAAGTCAAGGTTTAAGAAACAGAGCTTTAGAAGATACAATAATTATATGTACAAAGTTGACACAAGTTAAATTATAGAAGAATCAAACTGCAATCACAGTAAACCTGATGAATTAATTGGTAAAAACTATGTTGACCATTTGTTCCTGGTTCACCAAAATCGATTTCACCAGCTTCAAAAGGAAGGCGAACACCATCTATGGATACTCCTTTCCCATTACTCTCCATGCTAACCTATACATTGAGTTGGAAATGCAGATAATTAAAAAAAAAAGCTTTAAAAAAGATAAGACAAATACTATGTGAAAAATAATTTACCTGCTGAATATGTGGAGCAAACTTTTCAAGAGCTTGAGTGTAAGGTAGGATAGCCTGAGAAACATAAGAAAGACCATTTTAATGATTCAATCAAGAGTGGATTAATTGAGTAGGGTTTTGTAAACAATAAAACTCACTCTTGCAGGATATCCAAGAAAAGAGACATTCCATACGCTCAATAAACCCAAAAGAACCTGAAAACAACATATAACGTCAAAGAATAAAACAACTTGTAAGTTAAAATAAGCACAAAGACATGATAAAATGTAGAGGTGTAAATAATATATTCATACAGGTATATTTTTCTCAAAAGGAGCAGAGTGGAAATGCTGATCAATACTTCTAGCACCTTTTAGGAATCTATAAATAATGAAAATTCATGTCAGTAGAAATAAATACATGATCCCAAGAAAAGATTTATGCAGTTGAGTGAGAGAAGATGAAGTTCATATGTTACTGTACTTCTCAATGACTGAGAAACCGTATTGGAGAGATAAAGGTAATACTCCAACAGCACTGCAAACTGAAATGGATTAAAATGACCAATCAAATAAATACATTTTCTTAAGAAAATGGGTTTCTTTTTCCTTGTTATTTAAGTAATAACAGACTATCTTACCGCTGTATCGACCTCCTACCCAGTCCCAGAATGCAAAAGCATTATTAGGATCGATCCCGAACTTCTCCACAAGCTGCATCAAATATATATTGAAAAAGGTAAGAACTTTAGTGAATCCAAATGATTCTTCATCTCAGATTTTCTATCTTTGAATATTTTCTAACAATCCCTTGCGCTTCCAGCTTTAGTTAAAAATTACATATATATATATATACACATATATATTTATATAATCATATAAATGAAGGATTTATGACTAATAAATATAACAGAAACCTAAATTGGATATGCCAAGTGAACAAAACAAACCAAAATAATGTACATGATCAAGTTGGTTTTGATGAGTTAAACCTTAAGATTTGTGCTAACAGCAACCATGTGCTTTGAAACAGCTTGGGGTCTGAAAAAACAGTAAATACAATGATATGAGAGAATAAAAGAAGGTGTGGATCTTTTAATTTATTTAGTGTGAGCAATATATAAGTTTTGATTAAAAATAGGCACGTTGCTACTGGATCCAAAGATATTAATAGGAACATAGGCATATTCACTAACCCTAAAGCAGATGAGATCCATTCCCTCAACGTCCGAGCATTCAGCATGGTCTCAGCTGTAGTAAAAGTCTTGGATACTACAACAACTGCATTGAATACAAGAAGAAAAAAACCATTAATTATAAAACAAATTATAGTGTTCTGTTCTTTGAAATAAAAATGAAATACAAGACATAATAAAAAAAATCAATATCACCTAAAGTGGTCTCAGGATCCAAGCCTGAAATATTTCTGGCAACATCTACTGGATCAACATTAGCTAGACTGCAGAAATAACCAGATAATAATTAAAATCAAGAGGACATCAACATGGTATTTATACCATTTGACATATTATGTTGACTCAAAATGTACAACCAGTAAAACTACAGATACCCTAGACATTAAATGGTAACGAGATACAGGTTCAAAAAGGACGAATTCCATTTTGGTATAAGATTAACATGCTTTGAAGCTGTAATCGAGATACAAAACCACCAACTAAATAAGCAATTAAAGATGAAAACACGTTCGCTTCATCACAAGCACACGATATGCATACTTACAAGCGAAGCTGCCGTCCTCCTGCTGATTTACTAGCCTCTGGATCTGCAAGTTCCCAATTTTTTTTATAAAAAGCATTTTTATTCTATACAGCCCAACTAAAAAATACATTGGTTAATATCCGTGTGGAGTTAGGAAAGCTAACCTGTTTGAAGAGCAGTGTGCACAAACAAAGGGCCAAGAAAGCTTCCACCAATACCAATAGCGATCACATTTGTCAATGCTTTTCCTGTGGCCCCAACCTAACAAGGATTGAATGTTACTCAAACAGTGCAGTATTATATATATAATATTTATAACAAAATCAGCTTATAAAATGGATAATTACCCAGGAACCACTGCGAACTTTATCTGAGAATTCTTTTATTTTGTCAAGAACTTGCCAAACATCTGGTACCACATTCTTCCCATCACTGTTTATTGCTGTATCCTTTGAAGCACGAAGAGCTACATGAAGCACAGACCTGTTCTCTGTGCTGTTTATCTGAAGTACATACCAGAAAATTAAGACATGATTTAACTATTATTCTAAACTTTTTAAAAAATTAAGTCACTACATGGGAATTACATCTGAATAAATTAAAGCTTATAGCCTTACTTACATGCTCCCCATTGAACATACTATCAATCTTTTGTTTGAGATGTGCTTCCTGCATTAGGAAATAAGATTATCAGAAAATATTTCATTTTGTCAAAATTCAAATACAATTATTCCATTGATTAATATAATGATAATGTTGTTATATCATCCTCAACCAAAGAGAAATAAAGCCAGTCTACCTCAGCAAGTGCAAAGAGCTTAGAAACCGTATTGGCGGTGGCCCTCTGTCTTGAATAGTCCAAGAATATGCCATCAAACTCACTGCATAAAACCAAAATGAAAAGAAGAAGCACTCATCACTCTCTTAACCTAAACATAAAACTTCAACAAAATTCAGAAAAATAAACATTGAATAATAGTTCATAAGAGGTTTCAAACAATCATACAGCATCATGGACTTGCATCTGTCAGTGTCAGCCATCAAATCACGCAAATGCGTCTTATCAATTTCCCCAACATGAGCCTGAAAGTAATAACCATTCATACAATCAACTAACGATAAGAATTCAAAACGAAGACAAGCAACTATTCAAATAAAAACAGAAAGCAAAAGAAATTGAGGAATTAGGGCAACGGTAATCACCTTCATGTCTTTCCATGCGGCAGTGTCAGAGATTAGAGTAGCCATCTGCAACGATTATCAATCAAACAAAAAATTAAATCAATTCCTCAAAACAACTGATAATGAGATTATAAAATCGAAAAAAATACATGTCCTGATTTACGCAACGGATTTGACGACAAATGGAAGAACGATTAGAATTAAGCGGTAACAACTCATACGGAAAGGAACGCAGAGATTTAATAACCGGAAAATGAGGAAAAACCTGGAGATGATGAGGATCGATTACGAAGAAAAGAGTCTTGTTAAATGTGAATTTGCAATCTGACGATAGACTGTAGGAGTAGAAAGAGAGATAAAACAGGTGGCGGTGTAAGGAATAGAATATGTCGGACTTTGTGTTTCTATGGACGGCGTCAAAAATCAAAATAATACCAACACAAGTTTAGAGGTGGCCAAAAAAACCAACCGCTTAATTACATATTTAGTTTTTGATTTTTTTTTAACTAAAAATCGAATCTGTAATTTGATTTTTAATTTGGTTTATGATTCAAGATTTTGAATTCGTTTGAACCGAAAAAAAAAACGCATTAGGTTATACCACTATTTTAATTTATATTTTATAGTTAACCAAATTTATTTATATTAATAAACAATACTCATATATGGATTATAAATCATTAAATTTACCTATGAAGTTGATTATTTTAAATTGATTCTTTTGAGTCTTTAATAATCGAAAATAGAATGCAGTTTATACAAAAATAGAAAAACTGATATTACATGATTATGTTCTATAAGCAAATCCAAACATCTTTTTAGATTACTTCAAGTTGATAACTCATTTTTGTTGGATGTACTAAAATTACAATAAATAATGATTGTTGGATATACTAAAATTATATAGTGTTCCAATTGAGACCTATTAATAACATTTACCGAACTTGTAAATTTAGTCGTGTTGTTTGAACCGAACTTATTATTTGATAAATGTATGTTTTTGTTTAGATTTTCCTAAAATGTTGTGTTGTTTTAAACCGTACTTGTTATGGCTATTCAAAATAAAAGAAAAAAAATGCCTTTTTTAGCCAATTCGGTTTGTTATGTTTAAACCGAAAACCAAACCGAATTCTAAAGTTGTTTTAGGTTCGGATAGTTTCCACGAATTAGGTTCGGATTAGGTTTCCACGAATTAGGTTCAGTTCGGATTGTGGTTCCAACAAAAAAACCAACCCGAATCGAATAAACCGGAAAAAACGTAACCCGAACCGATAAACACCCATGGTTCCTACCTTATGTCCGGTATACCCAATTCCTACCTGTAAAAAATCGCCGGTTCCTCGCCCCCTAGTGAATACAGGTTCCTCTCCCTACCTGGTTCCTACCTGACCCGGTTTCTACCTGGTGGAAGGGCCTTTTTTTGGACCCCCCCCCCCTCCCGGTTAGTATAAGTAGTTGTTGAATGAATTGGTTGATTACACAACTTGAAAACGTAAAACTGAACGCGAAAAACATAGAAAAAAGGATATATATCGAAAATGTTTGATCTTTCTCAGCGTACTCTTTAAAAACAAAAAAGTTGTTATTTATTTTATAAAAATATTTTTTATATTTTAGAATTGTTTTCTTTTAAAAAAAGTTACACATTTTTAATAAATAAAAAAATTTAGTTTTATTTTTTATAAAAACATTTTTTAAAATAATAATAATAATAATAATAGATAGAGTAAACTGCCATTTTCGTCCCTGTGGTTTGGTCAAAATTGCCACTTTCATCCAATAGTTTGTTTTTTTGTATCTGGGTCCTCGTGGTTTTAAAATATTGCCATTTTCATCCTCGTGGTTTTAAAATATTGCCACTTTCATCCAGTCAGCTAACACCGTCCGTTTTTCTCAATTAAATGAGGGGTATTTCAGTCCTTTTACATATTTGTTTTATTTCTTCATCTTTTTTACTCTCACTTTTTAATCATAGAAACAAGCGACGGAGGTGTTCCAGTGGTGCTAGTCGGAAACTGGTCAGGAAAAGAGGAAGAAGGCCAGCAGGTGGATGATTAAATTAGAGGTTAAATTGGGGATGATTAAAAAGTGAGAGTAAAAAAGATGAAAAAATAAAACAAATAAGTAAAAGGACTGAAATACCCCTCATTTAACTGAGAAAAACGGACGGTGTTAGCTGACTGGATGAAAGTGGCAATATTTTAAAACCACGAGGATGAAAATGGCAATATTTTAAAACCATGAGGACCCAGATACAAAAAAACAAACTATTGGATGAAAGTGGCAATTTTGACCAAACCACAGGGACGAAAATGGCAGTTTACTCTAATAGATATCAACAATCCTTTTGAATCTCAAATAGTAGAATATATAATCACTTCCGGACTTTGGAGCAACGGGTAAGGTTGCTACTTTGTGATCTTAATGTCATGAGTTCAAGCTATGGGAAACAGACTCCTGAACAAAGTGTATGGTAAGGTTGCGTACACCAGATCGTGAAGCGATCCGACCCCTTTTCAGACCTTGTGCAAATGTGAGAGTTAAGTTAAGCACCGGGTACACCCTATAATCACTCGGAATGAGAGAAGCAAACAAAAATTTAAGAAAATCTAAAATTGAAGTTGTCGCTCTTGCCTCCATGCAGGGCTAACCGGCAGCCACTGGACCGCCACCATTCATCACACTGTCGTTGTTGTCGCCCCCCATTTTTCGCTCAATAGTATTAATTTATACGTATTTGGCCAAAACTTTTATAGTACCCGCCCCCCAGCGTTTATCTTCAAGCTTAGCCACTGTTTATATACAATAATAAACTTTACATCATTTGAGTTTTACCTAAACGTTTGTTAGAATGCATCTATCATCTTTTATCTCTGCTATGCGAAATACGTGACAAATTACAATCTTATCTCATCATGTGTCAATTCGTCTATGCGATTTCATTAATTTAATCCTCTTCAACATATCTTGTTCCCTTTTTTTTTGCCATAGTGAACAAATAATGAAATGATAAGTCCAAAAGTATGGACGCATAGTTGGAAGGAGGTCACCACATTTCACATATATCTGCTAGAATGATCATACCAACAAAAATCATCTCACATTGATCTTCTACATTTGTAGGCCTCTATCATACACACAATAGCAATTGCACACCCAAACAACCTTAAATATAGAAATTTTACAATACCAATCTACAACATCGAAACTACTGCTAAAGAAACGAGAATAACGAAGCTAGCACCAATTTTATCCGATGTAGCTGCATTTTTAGAGGCGTTGACACGCGCAGTAGGAGAGTCATGGGAGGCAGTGGAACTGGGAGGAGTTGTTGTGGTTGATGAGTTGGTCGGAAGTGTGGTTCCACCACCGGTAGTAGGAGCATCCGCCGGTGGGCTTATGATGGGAGTTGGTGCAGTAGCAAGATCACCCTAAACATAATTTTTAGAATACAAGTTACACTGTTGTAACCGACAATTATAATGCCATAACAATATTAACACATAAGCAGGGGCGGCTCAAACTATTTCAGGGTATAATTAAATCAAAATTCAAAGTTGACGCATTTTTTATAATTAAAAAACTTCTAGCAAACAACCGTCCTCCTTTATCTCTGATTGAGACCAACGACAATAGACTATAACCCAAAAAAGTTTATAGTTTTACTTTTTATAGTTTAGGAAGGTAAAAAGAATTTAATTTATATACGTGTATATATAAATGATTAAAAGCATATAATTAATAAAATGCAACCCGAAATACGTACCTGACTGCCTTTGGAGAGCCCGGCATCGTATATCGGTGTCGAGTCGACATTATAAATCCCAAAAGCCTTTTCTGAGAGTTTTCCGGGCTTCAAATCCTCATCGTATAATGCAAATAGATACGTATCAATGGATTTCCCGGGCATCAATGGAGTTCCAACCATGGATCTGAGATGAGCAACCAAGTTGCCATTGTAAGCCTTGGCGTTTTCTACGGTTGCACCGGCCTCGGCAACATCGCCTTTGTATGGCCAACCGGTTTCAGCGACCACAATCTCGACATCGTTAAACGTCATAGCGTTCAATGCCGATCTCACTGCATCCACCTTCATGACATCCAACCATTTTTTTTTGTTAATTTAACAATTTAGCTAGGTACATAAAATGGCAAATATAGACAGACAGCACTTAAACTGAAATAAAGCAACTTAGGGTACGTGTTAAATTAAAGATGTAACATTTTTTTTTTTGTAAATGAAAGTGGTATGTGTTTATCAATGTATAGTTATTATATAATTAAATTACGGTTTGATTTTGTTACAATATTATTAGACAACAATTATTAGCAATATATTAATATATTATCAACAAAAAATTGATAAGAAAAAAAAAGAAAAACTTGTAAAATTAAACCATAATGAGCACACCGACTCGAAATTTCAAACAACTTTCATATTATAATGACTAAAAACATATAATCGTAGCACTTTAGTTAAGCAAAAATTCAATTGATAATTACACTATTTTATATTATCATTGATTTATATTCATAACCGCATTTTAGTAATTTGAGACTATGAAAAACAATATACCGCGTCATATTTAATTATATTAAATACAAGTACATCAATTTGAAAAGAAAAAAAAGATCCGTTGCGATTTGTTTGTGGTCACACTAAAATAAATATTTTTGAAACAAAGAGAATAATTGAGCACGCATCATCTATTTGTACTTTACATGTGACGATGCAATGTTGTGCGTTAATTACGTGGCACACTTTCCGGCGAAAATGTTGCCGATTTTAACATGAGAGTTAACTGAATCAATGCCTATGGCTTGATTAAATTGCATGTTTGACCCTAAGTTTTAAAAATTATAAACTTAGGTCAAAAATCTATGATTTGTGATATCCACGTGACTTACGACTGCTACCTTAACTCTAAAAAAATTTAGCAAAAAAGAGTAAAAGGTACTAATTTTTAGTGGTATTTTACAGATATTTATTTGTTTTTAATTAATTTTCAGAGTTAAATTTGCAATCGTAAGTCAGGTGAAGGACATATGATATAATTTACCGTTAAAAACTAACTGGTATTAACGTCATAAGATAAAAGCGCAACCATATATCCATGTCACAAATGTTTGGACTAAGTTTGTAATATTTAAAATATGAGAGCCGAACGTATGATTGATCAAACCGTATGGACCATTTGTGCAATTAACCATTAAATAATAAATATACTAAACGTGCGCTGAAGTGGTGAACTTGAAGTTTAAACTTACCTGAGCATCGAACATATTCATGTACTTGATGTTGTTGCCGGAATCAGGCCGGCCGGCGTTTGGCTGAAACAAGCAAAAAGCTAGGGTTTCAGGCCTCGGATCAGTTTGGTAAGCAAAGAACGGATAGGGATTGATCATGAACGGCGATCCGGTTGCTTTATTGAACTCCAACATTCCCTTCAACAGATCCCCAATGCTCGGATCGAATCGTCCGGCAGACGGCGGCTCCGATTGCCCCAAAACACTCATCGAATGCACCGTCGACACCTTAATCTTCCCGCCCAATGAAGACTCGTCGAGGGCAGTTTGGACATTTTTCATCGCCGGCAACAACTGCGCCTTCAGTTCCGGCGTACCGTACTGCAGCACCTCATTTCCGACGTTGATAAGGATGATCTTACTCGCCGGATAATACGGCAATACGTTAGAACCGATCCAGCCTTTAGCGAAATTAACGTCGGCGGCCATCGACGGAATGTCGCCGTTAGCCGCACCGATTGTGATTCCGATGCCGGTGTTTGCTAACGCCTTAATGATCGCTGGGTCGGCTCCGTACAGCCGCACCTTCCCGATTGAAGTGGACTGCAGTAGCTTTGACGTGGCTGATGGCGGTGGAAGGTTGTCGGCCACCATCCCGTAATTTACCCCGATGTATGATTGCGATCCTGGAGTCATAAAAATAGTAATTGATAATCGATTTTGTTAAACGGTTACAAAGATAAAACAGAGAAATGTTAGAGAACTGGAGCTTACTGGCGACGTCGGCGGCGTGGAAGAGGAGGAGAAGGATGAAGCCGGCGGCTGTGGAAGGAGGAGACGCCATGATTAGGAGTTACGTGGCAACTTGTTCACGTGTGTGGATATTTTTTAGGACAAAAAAATGGAAATAGGGTTGCTTAAAAGGACTACGGTCGCCAAAACATTTTGGAAAGCAATGAAAGGTTTATGTTTTGTTTTTTTCTTTTATCAATTTTTTTAAAAAAAAATATATATTTTTTTATTTTATATTATTTGAAAAGGAGGTATTCTAGATGTACTTTTAGTTAATCATATATTTTTTATTTTTTATTATTTGAAAAGGAGGTATTCTAGATGTACTTTTAGTTAATCCAAATTAATTTAGTTTATTAATTTGTACTATTTCTGTCAATTTCTTTTATCGAAGGCTATATGAACTATGAATGAATAATTCTTGAACAATAATAAAAGTGAAGCATGATTGATATACCAGATATCTAATAAATTTACACTATTTGATATTATTTTTTTAATCATAATTATCATACATCATTAAATATATCAAATCAATCTTTTCTTTTAATTTAAGCTAACTAATTTTTATTTTTTTTACTTTAAGCTTTACACATTATTATTTGGTTTATTTATTTTTTTATTTTACTCTAAATTTTGTATATAAACTTAATATAAATTATTCTTTATTTTAATTTAAGTTAACTATTTTTTTAAGTTTAAGTTAAGTAGTTAATAACAACAACAAAAATTTCACTAACAGATAAAAATATAAATAAATTTTAAATAAAAAAATAATCAAATTTATTAATAAATAAAAAAATAATTTACAACTACATATTTAGCAAGTTTTGCTACACAATCTTTATAAAGCTTTTGACGTAATTTAAATACGTTTTCCCACTCAGTTGCGTCTCTTTCACTCCTTAGTATCTATAAATTGTGTGCGAAACCCACTGGAAACTCTTCAATGGCTTTTATTTATGTTGAAATTTGATAAATACTAGAATTAGAACCTGTGCGTTGCGGTGAGTGACGCACTGGCACGTTGAGACGATTCCTTTACGATCGAGCCGAAACATAGGTAGAAATAAGCACGTCACGGCGGCGGCGTTACGTCTAAACGTTTATAAAAATAAGTATGTTGATTCCTCACGTGTTACTACATGTCTCAGACGTTGTGGAAAAGTAAAGAAAAAAGAATTGGGTTGAACCGCCACTGTCAGGGATCAAACCCAAGTGTGACGTCACGACCGTAAAAGATGGAGGCGTGGACCAGCTAGACTTATATTTATCGATGGTTAAATCTTTGTTGTTGGAGAAACATAAATAATAAGTTGTCAGTTAATTACAATAAAAAATAAACTTATATTTAACGTAAAGAAAATAATATAAGATCTATATGTTTTAAAAATGTTTTAAAATAAACTTTTTTTTTGTTATTATTGTAGATTACATTTCGTTGATATTATTGTCTTTAATTTTTATTAAAAGATCTATATGTTTTAAAACATTTTAAAATAATTTAGAAATATAATAGAAAGGCATTTTTAATAGGTAGTACAAGTGCATTTTTAATATCATGACCAAACAATATATTTTTTTAATGTTTTTTTTAATTCATTTTTTAAATTAATTGAAAGCATTTTTTAAAAAATATATAAAAACTGTTTAAAAAGTTAAAAACAAAAATGTTTACAAAAAGTAATTTTAAATGAAATAATTTTTTTATGAAATACTAAAAACATGTCTATCCTAGAAAACATTTTAGAAAAAAAGTTAGAGAAAACATTTTAACGCAGGAACGAAAGCAATCAAATGGCTCAAGAACGATTAGTTAATCAAAGTATCAAAAAGAACCAAAAAAGTTCAAGAACAAAGTTCTTATAAATTCAAATAAATCATCCATCCCTCAAAAGAAAGAAATCTCGAGAGTTTTAATACATAGCAAATGACAAAATATGGAGCAAAATAGGAATAGAAATATCCCCTAAAAATAAATACCAAAACTAAAGGAATTCAAAATTTAAAGAAATCCACAGTATTAGACATACTTGATGTATTTTAGATATTGTTGTCATACCACTTTGTTATTTTGTCAATTTGTATGTACTTGATGTAACTATTGTTATTATTTATAGCAGTTATCTCTTACCCTTTTGGTAGGCAGAATCATTCATTTCCACGCATGCTACCCAAGGGTACTCTATCTGTCTCAGAATTTGGTCGACGTTTTAAAGCAATTTGTGACCAACTTTCGACTATCGGACATCCCGTTGTTGAAACCGACAAAATCCATTGGTTTTTACGCGACCTCGGGTCTTACTTTGAAATTTTCTCCACAACCATCCGAACCGCCAAATCTGTGGAAACTCTTCGTGACCTCCTTATTGAAGCTGAAAATCATGAAATGTTTATCAGTACATTGCATGGAACAAGCACTCCTACTGTGGCTTTTAACGCCCAATCTGGTAGGACCAATTTTACTAATCGTGGTCGTGGTGGCAGGTTTTTCCGTGGCAGTAGAGGTCGTGGTCGCCGAACCCCACACTACCAACTTTGTCGCTCCGATGGGCACTATGCTAGCGCATGCCCACATCTGGCCACTTATGCTCAAAATGCTCCCGCCACCAATTCCGACTTGGCCAAAGCGTTCCATGCTCAATGTCACGTAACCACATCCGGACCCGATTGGTTTGTTGATTCGGGTGCGACGGACCATATGACCCCATCCACAAACACTATAGCCAAACCTGAACCCTACTTGGGAGATTCTAAGGTTACTTTTGGAAACGATAATGTTCTCCCTATTTCATTCACGAGTCACTCCACACTTCATAATAACATTCACTTACGGGATATTTTGGTTGTTCCCGACATTACTAAAAACTTATTATCTATTGCCAAATTAACAACTGACAATCATGTGGATATCTTATTTTCCCAACCTCATTTTTATATTCAGGACCGGTCAACGAAGGTGGTCCTAGCTCAAGGAAGATGTGAGCATGGTCTATACGTTCTCCACAATAATCCAACAACTTGTGTGGCATCCACCCGATCCAAGCCACAAGCCTCTTTTGAACTTTGACATTCCCGTTTGGGACATGTACCGTTTGACATTATTTTACTTTTGAATAAATTGGGATATTTGTCAGTTTCTTCTATATTGCCAAAACCAATCACATGCTCACCTTGTCAATTGGCGAAAGCACACAGATTGCCATTTGAATTAAATGAAAAATGGGCTTCATACCCATTAGACTTGATACATTGTGACTTGTGGGGACCCTCACCTATATCTTCGGTTGATAATTATCGTTATTATGTCTCATTTGTGGATGATTTTTCCCGGTTCACGTGGTTTTATCCACTAATGCAATTTGTGCAAGCCGGGTTCTATGATGTATTTAAAGTCTTCATGCAATTTGTTCACACGCGATTTTCTCGAAAGATCAAAATATTTCAAAGTGATGGTGGAATCGAGTTTGTCAACCACAATATTTGAAAATTAATTGAAGACAATGGCACGTTTCACCGCCTATCGTGCCCGTACACCCCGCAACAAAATGGTCGGGTGGAACATAAGCATCGCCACATTGTTGAGACCGGGTTAGCTATGTTATTTAACGGTCATGTACCGCCATCATATTGGGTTCATGCTTTTAGCACGGCAGTCTACATTATTAACCGTCTTCCAACACCGGTCCTTCAAGGCAAGTCTCCATTTGAGATACTATTTTCTCATGTGCCCATGTATAACAACTTTCGCCCATTTTCTTGTCGGGTATATCCGTATCTTCGTGATTATGCGGACCGCAAATTGGCACCTCGAAGCATTCCATGTATTTTTCTTGGATATTGCGCTCAATACAAGGGTTATAGTTGTCTTGATCCCACTACATCACGTGCTTATATAACCCGCCATGCTCGGTTTAATGAACATGAATTTCCATTCAAGGGTGATCTACCTCAACAAGATATCTCTGTTCTAACCTTACTGTCACACCCCAACCGACGGCGGATTATACGTCGGGGTGGACGCGGTTGTTCAATAGCACAAGGTTGACTATTAAAGTTTCAATATTTCATTAATTAATTTAAGATTCAATACAAGGAAGAATAATACGAATACAACATTTAATTTAAGTAGTCTAGGTCCAAAGCATCCTATGTGATCACGAATAAGTCTCATGATGTAAACCTGAAACATGTGAAAGAATCTGTCAACTACAAAATAGTTGGTGAGATATAAAGGTTTTGACATAGTTTAACAAGTATTTGAAAAGTATTACAATTCACTATGATTTGTGCATTCTATAATGTAAGTATGAGAAACAAGTATCTTAAACATTGTGCACATTCAATCCTCCAACCATGTTTAGGCATAACCCGCAGGTTTGAAAGTTTGGTTTAGTAACAATCACCAAGGGCTCCCCCCGAAGGGTCAATCAATCAAGGTGGATTGGTCAAATGCAATAGATCTATCATTGTTACCATAGGCTTGATCAAAGTTAATGAATATGCTAGTTTTAAGTTTAATCTAAGCATACAAGTCTCAAGTTTAACATAAGAATAAACACGTAGTCATAGTTGTACAAGAATTGTATAAGTTTAAGAATTTTGAACATGTTTCACCCCAAAAGCATAGAAATGAAAAAAGGGGCTAAGTATACTCACTTGGATGATGAATAGTATCCTACACGGATAAGTAGTTGCAAGGCTTGGAGGGAGAATATCCTCACGATAAGCCTAAGTATGCAAGTTTAAAGATTTAAGTATGATCCTATAAGTCTATGGTAAGGATCTAGGATTTCAAGATCGACTAGGGTTCCAAGTGGGAGATGGGAATGATTGTGTTTATAAAGTTTAAGTCAAGTTTTAATAAGGTTTTGAATGAGTCATACTAGACTTGGATTTCAAAGTTTAAATAAGTTAATAGTTTAAAATAATTATTTAAGATAAGGATTAAAGATAAATAATAATTATTTCAAAAGTAAAATAATTATTAAATACAAAGTATTTAAAGACTAGATAGTGATTAAGGATAAATAATAATTATTTAAGAATAAGTAATTATTAAGGATGAATAATTATCAAAAGGTTATTTACTTGATTTGAATTTATCAATATAGATAGTTTTAAGATTAAAGCATTAAGTATACAAATTAAATATTATTTAAGAATGGTTATAAGTCTAAATATCTAAAGTGAAATTTATAAGTTTAAACAAATATGTTAAATAGTATTTTTTTTTATATTTTAATTTAAAGTTTCAAAGTTTATAAATCTATAATTTCAACGTTAAAGTATTCGAGTAAGGTTTATAAGTTTATAAATATTTAAAGTTATCTATTTATAATGTTTATAAATTTATAACTTTATGATTTATAAATTACGCATGTTTATTTTATTTAAATAAATAAATAAATCTTGAATTTTAAATGTTAAACTAAAGTTTATAAATCGATTTAATGTTTAAACTAAATAATATGTTTATTTCAGAAAGTATAAAATAATTTTATAATTTTTTATTATTAACATAATTCCTGTTTATAAAGTTTTAAAAGTATTTTTATAGTTTTAAGTGTTTAAAACTATTTTTAAAGAATTATTTATTACAAGTTTTATTTAATTAAAGTAGTTCCAGAATGTAAAAGTATAAATAAAAATCATTTTTGAGTTTATAAAAGTTTAACATAATTTATAAAAATTGTAAAAGTTTAAAAACTGCTTAAAAAGGAAACAAAAACAGTGGGCAAAACCGGTTCCCCCGGATTCGAACTCGGGTCTGGGGCCGGGTCGCAACCACACACACACACTTAACCATCCCGACTACGGGTTCGCTGGTGTATATACTTGGAAAAGAAAAACTTAAACAACACTCCCAAACAACCCCAAATTGATATGAACCCTAGAATCGGATTTGTCCAAATACGGATCGAATCACCCTCTGTTTATGAAATTAAACAGAGGGCTTTTGATCCTCTCCTGAAATCGATCGAGAAGGAACCAAGTATTACCTGTTTTGGCACTGGAACGAGGGAGGTCGGGTTTGGGTTCTCGGTCGGCGGCCACTGGAATGAATCGGGCAATGCAGATATGTGTTGAATGAATTGAGAGTGTAGAGAGGTGTAGTGGTGTATCGTCTAAGTGTCTCTATCCTTATTTATAGCCAATGTCACGATTTAAAGCTGGATTAGGTGGGTAGTTTACGGGGGTAAATGCCGAATTCAAATCGAACCCACGCCGCATTAAATGTTGGAATCAAGCGTTGGGATACCTCGGGTTAGGGTCGCACGCCTGAGGCGAGACCCGAGGTTCGTCGAATGTGGACGTTTTCGCGGTTTTGAGTAAAAAGGGAAAGAATCGGGTGAAACGGGATTCGAACTCAGGCTCGAATTCTGTTTCGGAGGTTTGGCGGAAAGGCGAAACAGGTCCTCGAAGTTTCATTGGTTTAGCACTTTCCGTATAAAGTTTAATTTTAGTTTAAAACAAGTTTCAGGAAATGACATTTTTGGTCCCCGAGGTTTCTATAAAATATTAATATGTTTAAATAGGTTTTCTCAATCATTTTTATAAATTTATAAAAAAATGATTTATATGATTTATTTATTTATAAGTCTAAAAGATGAGTTTCCATCATTTATATAATTACAACTTATAAAATTTAAGAATATATATATATGTTTCAAGTATGAATTGTTTCACTAATAATTTAAAATTAAAATTCATTTTGAATGAAATAGTTTTAATATGAATCCGAGTTTTAATTTACTAACACGGGTAACGTTTTTAGAAATTGATATGTCGGAAAATCTTGGATATTACACTTACCCACCTTCCTAATTGATACAACTACCCATTCACACAACTATTCTCCCATCACCACAAATTCCCAAATCTCCAACCAACTTTCCAACACACCCATGTACCTTCTGTGATGAGGATACATCCCATTCTAGCCCAACTAAAACCCATCTTCAGCCTATTATTACTCAACCTACCTCACTCCCCATTGACCAGCCCACAACTGAAACCTCCTCCACTGTTGAGCCTATGACAACCCCGACCCAACCTCCCACCACCTTTGGTCCGAACACAACCACTCCTCTAACTCCAGCAGAAAGTCCTTCTCCAGCACCCTAACCGACTGGACACCCGATGACTACTCGTTCTAAGAATGGGATTTTTAAGCCAAAACACCAGGCGGATTTGGCTCACACCCAAACTCACGGCTTGTACTCGACTCTTTTTTCTGCTACTAATCCAAAAGGATTTAAAGCTGCCATTAAAGATCCCAAGTGGTTAGCAGCCATGAATACAGAACTTGATGCCCTTCACTTAAATAATACCTGGTCTCTCGTTCCTAGACCAACGGGTCACAATGTGGTTGGCTCCAAATGGCTCTTCCGAACCAAATATAATGCGGATGGTACCATTGATCGCCATAAAGCTCGGCTTGTTGCTCAAGGATTTAGTCAAGTACCCGGCATTGATTACTCCCAGACATTCAGCCCCGTTGTAAAGGCATCAACTATTCGTACAGTTCTTTCCTTGGCCGTCATAAACAATTGGAAGCTACATCAACTTGATGTAAATAACGCTTTCCTTCATGGGCAGCTAAATGAGGTCGTTTATATGGATCAACCCCCCGGTTTCACTGATCTTAAATTTCCTTCACATGTATGTCGTCTCAACAAAGCCCTATATGGTCTCAAGCAAGCCCCTCGGGCTTGGTTTCACCGGCTAAGCTCCTTTCTTATCTCCAATGGGTTCGTATGCAGCAGAGCCGACACATCTCTATTTATTTTTAAAAAGGACACGTGCATTATGTATCTTCTTGTATACGTTGATGACTTAATCTTAACCGGCAATCAAGAAAAAGTCATGACATCTTTTATAACACGATTACATAATTCGTTTGCCATCAAAGATCTGGGCAAACTTAACTACTTTCTTGGGTTAGAAGTTACATACACCAAGGATGGGTTGTTTCTTAGCCAATCTAAATATGCCCATGACATTCTTGCTAGGGCTGCTCTTCTTGAGGCCAAACCTGCACATACACCTCTGGCTTCAAATGAAGTTTTTACTATTACCGGAGAACCATATACAGACCCAACTCACTATCGGTCCCTTATTGGAGCTCTCCAATACTTAACTATCAACCGACCCTATATCTCGTATGCTGTGAACCAAGTAAGCCAATTTCTCCATGCTCCAACCCTCACACATTTTCAATGTGTTAAAAGGATCCTACGATACATCAAAGGAACCATTACCTTTGGTCTTTCTTATAGTCGCCCAATTCACACCAACATTATTGGCTACTCTGACGCTGATTGGGCTCGTTGTATTGAGACAAGAAGATCTACCTATGGCTACTCTATTTTCTTTGACGGTAATCTGGTCTCATGGAGTGCCAAGAAACAACCCACCATTTCTCGCTCAAGCTGCGAATCAGAATACCGAGCTATGGCCAATACTGCGGCAGAAATAATTTGGATCACTCATCTGCTTCGTGAACTTCATGCCTTACCTCCAGACAGGCCCACTCTTCTTTGTGACAACCAAAGTGCTCTATTCCTTACTCAAAATCCAGTATCTCATAAGCGAGCCAAACACATCGAGCTTGACTACCATTTTATCCGAGAGCTTGTCTCCTTTGGTAAACTTCATACTCGGTTTGTACCAACCAAGCTACAAGTGGCTGACATTTTCACTAAAGGCCTTCCTCGCCCTCAGTTTGAATTATTTAGGGGAATGCTTCGCCTCGGACCGCCACCGTTTCGCTTGAGGGGGGATATTAGACATACTTGATGTATTTTAGATATTGTTGTCATACCACTTGTTATTTTGTCAATTTGTATGTACCTGGATGTAACTATTGTTATTATTTATAGCAGTTATCTCCTACCCTTTTGGTAGGCTTTCATTCATTTCCACACACACAGAATCTTCATGCAACTTGATCCCATCTTTTAAGCATCACGTCCCACATCTGAATATGGGTTGTCTTCGGGCCTTGCATTGGATGGGTCAGATTCTCGGTCAGGATCCAACTCGATATCGGTATCACATTTATAAAAGAATTATAAAATAGAAATGTTTATTATTTAATGAGATTAGGAGTGAGAAACAAGAGATTTAAAAAAAACATCCATTTTAATAAATAATTTTTAAATCACCCATTTTGATAAATAAGTTTTCCTATAACACTTTTTTGAAAAAAAAACTCATTTTTAGAAAAACATAAAAATAATAAGTTGGGAGAATAAAAAGAAATAAAATAACATTTGAAAATGTATTATAGGAAGGTACATAAGAAAAAGACAAAATCAACAATTTTAATAATTATCTTCTCACTGGATTTTTGTGCAAAATGAAGTTGTCAATTAATATGGTGTATAAGCTTTAAATAATGTATTAATCTGATATACCTAATAAAGTTATAATGATTCTAGATGTGATGGTGTTGATTTTATTCTTTTTTCTCATCTACATAGAACCATGACGTATAATATAGTACGATGAGAATGTTGGAATGAACAATAAAGATAAATTATACAAACTAAAATAACATACATAAACTCGTTTATTAGTATATCAAGAGGTTAGGTATCTATGGATTATGGTGCAAGGTTAGGTATGTAGTAAATTATTGTAGCGGGGGAATACATCCTTAGCAAGTTATCCTTATTAAATTAATAATAAAAAATGTAATTTACTTTTCGAATTCATACTAAACTTTTTGACTTCTATTATTGTGTTTTTGTTTCTTTCTTGGGCAACTTCACTTTCCTTTCCTTTTAATTGTTGGCTCTAGTGGAACTTCCGTTGTAAACCAAAATTTGTTTTTGTTCTAAGTTTTGTTTTATGATCTTAAATAAATATAAATTTTATTCATATAGTGTGTAGAATGTGGTTTCGTTGATAATTTCAAGTTAATTAATGTTAATTTCTTGATTTAGGTTATATTTTATTTCAACAAATCAAATGCTAAATTTAATAATTTAGTTAACAACATGAATAGATCAAAAGCTGAGATTACTAATGACAGATGGAGGTTGAAGAGAAAACATTAACATGTTCGGTCCTTCACAATCACCTGTGTATAAAGATAACGGAATAGTTTAGGATTATTGGATCTAAAGTACACAACTTTCTAATCCTAATCTCTAAAGTTAAGTAACTCTTAATTAATCATCTATGTTAAATAAATATATTAGAATTTTATTTATCTAGTTCCAATAGGGATATAGATGGTCTAGGGTTTTTGATGGGTCACTATGTGTTAAGCTCAAACCTGTTGGCCCACGTCAATTCTAGAGTAATATACTGTACAATTGAAAGAAAAAACAAAAACGAAGTGAGATCCAAAATCTGTATATAAATCTCACATCCAAATTTGAAAAGCCTTGTCTGAAATTAGATTAATAACTAAGAATATGTCAATCAGTGTATTGACTTGATGAAGTGTCACGTGTATCTAAAAAACGGTCGTATGTTGGTCATTTTCGACAATGCTTCACTAAGTTGGCCAAATGCAAAATACACTAACCATGTGTCATTAGGTCCCTTATCAGGGATGCCAACTTTGTGCCTTTGTACATATAAACAAACTTGACCATTTTGTGACCACAACCGGTTAAAGCACTAGTCAAAGTTGAAGATCAATATGAAAGATAGAATCTACTACATTATTGAAGCACGTATAATGTGAATACCGAAGGTTATGTTTGTTTTGAGTTAGATCACTTTCTAAGCCTTTTGTCTTTATCGAGTTGATCCATATACAAATATAGTAACTCATGGATCATCTTCAACTATCAACACATTATAAAACTTAACAATCAACACATTTAAAATGATAGACATACATTTTTTGAGGTTCAATCTGACTTGACTCGTTTAGAATCATACTGAACTATTATCCGTTTTAACTTGTACCCAATTTGTTAGATCGTTCATGTTGCCACAAGTGCTCTATTTGTTCATATTTCTATTGGCATTGTCTAAAATAGTTCTTGTGGATGCTATTCAAATCACATTTAATTATTACATGTAACAAGAGTTTAACTCCCTTATTTATGTAGGATTAATATACATGTAGTTTAGTTTTATATAAACATTTAGCCTAAAGGGTAACGAATCCAATTAGATTGAGCAGGTTAAATAGATCGAATATCACTCAAAGTCTAGTTTTAAATACTTCCTGTTACTTAGTTTTCTTTTATAAAATTATTATATTTTAATATAGTAATATAAAATTTTAAACTAATTTATTAAACAACTAAAATAAATAAACTTTAAAAGAGCCGCACAAGTGTAATTCCACTGTTGTTAGTTAGTGGTCAGTTGTTTAAATAACAACAACTATATCCAATAAAATCCCGCTCATAACAAAACTATAGTAGGCCAGTTGTTTAAACAATAAGATATGATTGTTTAAGAAAAGTTTTAATAAATTAAATAATCAATTGATTTTTTTTGCATTTTTAATGTGTGTTAAATATTTTGAGTCTTTTGAGCATACAATGCTTGAGCTAGTTTCACATAATACCAGCAAAGTATATCCATTAAAACCGTTGGAAACATTATTATAAACATTATCATTAGTCCTTTAATCCCATGTATATATACACACTAGTTTTAAACCCCTGTAACACACGGGGTGAAACAGATTCATTATATTGATAAATATTTTAACACATTTTTATACAAATTTGATATCAAACTTAATTAAAAAAACTACTAATCAAACATTAGCAAACTTTATTCTAACGCGTATTTATTTAAAATATAAAAGTAGTATTTTCAAATTTTATGTGTAAAATTAAAATTTTGGTTTTTTATTGATAAAATTTTAAAAACCCGCTTTTAGATAATAAACTTTAAAAACACGTCGTTTTTTAAATATCCTATTTTTTATTCTTGTTTTTTATAATATTCACTTTTGATGATAAATTAAAAAAAAACATGTGAGTCCAAGGTTATAATGATGAAATTGATTTGGTAAATGTTTATTTATATAATCTCTTTTAAAAAATAAGCTAAATATGAAAATATTGTATGAAGGAAGTAAATGTGGTTTTGGAGGAAAATGAATGTGAGGATGAATATGATATCGACAAATGACACAAAATTTAGTTTTTTATTATAATAAGGATACATATATACATGCATACATAAATATGTATGTATACATACACTAATACACACATTCATGGATTTTGAAAGCTACAACAATAATTGAAGAAGGCGGGCCATGATCATGTTAATGATTTGAGTCGCAAAGCATAGTTTGATGACATAATGAAGTAAAGCATCCTTTCCCTTCAATTCAATTCAATTCAATTGCAACTAAAAGCAAAAGAGAAAGGAAAAGAGAAAGCAAATTTCCTTAACTTGGTTGTTCATCTTTTATTTGAATAATAATTCCACAATCGATCAACGTGAAAAAGAGGGGTAATAAGGAAAAGGTTAGGTTTTAAATTATCAAATTAAAAGTGGAAGTTTGTGTTCTAAATAAAATAAATAAATAAATGCTTGATGTCAATATATTATGTGAAGGTAGTAACTGTTGGAAATTATGGACCCGTATTCGCGTGTAGGTGAATATGGGAGGACCATATTTACGTATAGGTAAATATGAAGGGGCTAGTTTGACAAGTTATGGTTAAATTAGTTAAGTTTCCTAAATGTATTATAATTAGTATGGTAATGTCTTGGCTAACAAATTAGGGTTAATCTATATAAACCATGTTTGGGTTTGACATTGTAATCAAGTGTTAACCGTGTTAGGGTTATCATTATGTTCAAGTTTTAACCGTGTTAGGGTTATCACTGTAATCAAGTTTTTGAGATTTTGTTGGTTAATAAAATTCTTTGGTAGATTATCCAAATTATCGTGTTCGTGTTAATCGATCTGGACTTGAGTAACGATGGTATCAGTCTTCTATATTTTAAGATTTGGATATATGTTCAATCATCGTTTCATAATTTAATAATAATTAGGGTATTCGTTACTTAAATCAAGTCTTAAAAAAAGCCAAAAATCGATTAAAACCGACTTAAAGTATTCCAACAGGGTTTTTATCCTAACTAAATTTCAAATTCAGGTTTCGATGTAAATTCTAATTTTACAATTTCGCACCAAAGCGACCCGCAAATTTGAATTCATACAATATATATTTTTGAGTAAATTGCGGTTTATGTGGTTTCACCAAAATAACCTTTTAACTCCAACCGTTCTAATTAGGGTTTTTCAGTTCATTAGTTTCATTTTCGTTTCAATTAAGCCTAGACTTCTAACATCATTTGTTTTGTTCTGTTAACTTTTTGTGAAAATATAAAATTAACCTTTCATATAAAAAATAGAAAATTTTACTGAATAACAATCAAGTTGTCCCTCTCTTTCACTAAAATCATTCATACTATTTTTGTCTCTCAAAAGTTATTGAAGTTTGATTTAGTGTTACAATCTTATGTAATTACAAGGTTACCTTGATAACAAGTTGGGTTATAATGCTTACGTGGATTTTACAATTAAAAATATGGAATTAATAAAATTAATTACAATATTTGAGTTAACCCACCATCCCAAATCTTTGGTTCCGAGAAATCAAATAGTTTCCCGTATGAAATCCATAAATCAAATCGTTTCAAAGAAGTCAAATTTCCCAAATCGTTTCCTTATTCATCGATCGTTTCTGAAATCAAATCCACTGTTAATTGATTCTTTCAAATAAAAGTCGACTCATGCTCCAAATCCTATTTCTGACTTTCGCGACTAGATGATTTTGCAAAAATGGGTTGGAACCAACTTTTGTTGCTGATTCCATGCAAACGCTCACCATTTTATACAAGAATCAAATTTTGGCTTCGATCAAAAGAGAGGGAGGTGGGGGAATGATACTTTATTTTGGCAAGATTGTTGGACGGGAGTTAAAAGTCTAGCTCACAGTTTCCCGAGGTTATATGCTTTAGAGGAGGACAAGGGGTGTGTAGTTGTGCAACGGGTAGGGGGGGGGGGGGTTGGTTGGAGTTGGCGGAGACCGATTAGGGGTGTGTGAGGAGCAAGAGCAATTTGTGGAGCTTAGGTCAATTGTTGATCAAGTGAACTTTTCTAAGGAATGGGATTGTTGTGTGGGTGATGGATGGTATGAATGAGTTTTCGGTTAAGGGAGTCCCTAAGAGGATCGATGGGTATTGCTTCCGACCGGCCCGAGGCATAAATTTTGGTTTCGATCGCTACCTCGGAAGGCTAACATTTGTGATTGGAGAGTCTTAGGTAACCGGTTGCCTACAAGGAGTAATCTGGATAGAAAAGATATGGATGTCCCGCCTCTTCTTTATTCACTTTGTAATGATGCCACTAAGATGGTTAATCATATTTTTGGTGAGTTTACTACCGTGGGGAGAAATTGGGAGTTAGTGGCTGCATGGTTGAATGTCTCGCTTTCTGCGATCAGGTTTCCGTTAGATTTAATGGATTGGCTCGATATTATTCCTCTCACGAGGGATAAGAAGGAGCTTATTGGCTCGATTGTTTTTGCGGTTTGGTGGGCGGTTGGAAGCTTAGGAATAATGCAGTGTTCCTGAATAGTTTTATGAAAAAATCACTGTATTTTGATGAAGTGGTGACATTTTTTTTTGGTATGGTAATAGGAAAAATAATTGTAAGACTTCTTTGAGAGAGCTCTTTTTTTGGTATTGATATCGTTTTGTGGCATGTCTTGAGGTACCCTGTCAATAGAGTTCTATGTACACATACCAAGTTTTTCTTTCATCTTGAAACTTTAAACTTGAATGATCATGAATCTACCTAAAAACAATAAAGTTGTTTATATAATAGACTACTCTTAAGTAGTTATATTTAAACAATTAATCATGCTCACAACATCGAATTGTTTTTCACCAAATAGTATCCCCGAAACTATTTATCATTGTGTTTTACGTTTTCTAGCTCATTGTGTAGTTAGTCAAGTCATTGTGTAATACAAGTTTATCGTGTAATACAAGTTCATTGTGTAATACAAGTTCATTGTGTAATACCACGTCTGGTCATTGTGTAATACAAGTTCATTTTGTAATTAGTCAGGTCATTGTGTAATTAGTCAGGTCACTGTGTAATACAAGTTCATTGTGTAATACAAGTTCATTGTATTATACAAGTTCAATGTGTAATACAAGTTCATTGTGTTATATGTATTTATCATTGTGTTTTACGTTTTCCAGCTCATTGTGTAGTTAGTCAGGTCATTGTGTATTACAAGTTCATCGCGTAATACAAGTTCATTGTGTAATACAAGTTCATTGTGTAATACCACGTCTGGTCATTGTGTAATACAAGTTCATTGTGTAATTAGTCAAGTCATTCTGTAATACAAGTTCATTGTGTAATACAAGTTCATTGTGTTATACAAGTTCAATGTGTAATACAAGTTCATTGTGTTATATGTATTTATCATTGTGTTTTACGTTTTTCAGCTCATTGTGTTTTACGTTTTCCAGCTCATTGTGTAGTTAGTCATGTCATTGTGTAATACAAGTTCATTGTGTAATACCATGTCTGGTCATTGTGTAATACAAGTTCATTGTGTAATTAGTCAAGTCATTGTGTAATACTGTAAGGCCCCGAACCCGGGAGGCCCCACTTGTTGGATTTACTCATTCATAAACAATTCTTAAACATGAATATCAAATAACGCTGCGGAAAACTTCATTCATTCATCATAATTAAAACTTGTTCATACATGCGGAAGCGTAAACATAGTTTAAAACATATTTACATCATAACTAAACATAACGGGATGCCAGTCTTCATGATCAGCCGGGTAACTCTTCTCGCTTGCCAAGCATCACCGTCCATCCTCATAACCTACCTTAACCTGAATGTGCACACTTAAAAACGTCAGCTACGCTGGTGAGTTCTAGTTTTAACATAAAACCTTAACTTCAAATAAATTGCCAAAAACATCACTTCATACTTCATTTAATAAAAAACGTACGTAAATAATGCAATAACAAACATAACACTTCATAAGTCAACGAACATATAGAATCTGCGCCTTCTCGTAACCGTCAAATCCAAACGTTACATACTGGTTGAATAACTTAAGGATCACCACCACTAGGCCCATCATCACCGTACTGTCCTTCGGGTGAGGAACTCCTAGGGCCCGATACTTAGGTCATCCAACCCTTCAAGCACGGCGTCCCAAAGGATAGCGCGTACCAAACTTCAAGCACTGCGCCCCGTCGGGCGCAAGTACCAAACTTCAAGCACGACTACCCCGTAAGGTAAATCGTACCAAACTTCAAGGATCACGATAATCCCCTTGGTGACCGTCATCACCCCAGTTGTACAACAGTTGGCCAGCCACATAGGCCCCTAAAAGGTAAAGGCCCATAACATACTTCCCATCCCTTAACCTTCATTCCCTAAGGAATATTGGCAGATTCGTTCGTTTGTGACTTTCGTAAACCTTCGCTTCTTTTACTTCAAAAACTTCAGTTAAAGCATTCGTACGTTTTATTAAAAACATTCTCTTCGTTAAAACACTTCGTAAACTTCTTTTGGCAAAATATTTCATAAACACTTCCTTCATAAACATCATTTTATAAAACGTTACATACTTCCTTCATAAACATCATTTTATAAAACGTTACATACAACCTTCGTAAACATTATTTTATAAAACGTTACATACAACCTTCGTAAACATCATTTTATAAAACGTTACATACAACCTTCGTAAATATCGTTTCATAAACATCGTTTCATAAACATCGTTTTATAAAATCATCACGTGTGCACACCAGCCCAAAATCATTATTAAAACATTTAAAAGAGGGCTTCTAGAACTCACCTTATAAGCTAGTCTCGGTTGTCCTAACAAAGGTCCAACAACTTCACTTCCGATCTGAATTGATTAGTTAAATGCACATCAGACCAATACCGACTCTAACGGTTTAACCATTCTAACATACTGACTTTACTTAATCAGTTCTGATGTCTGCGCACTTAGCAAGTGCGCAGACCCTGCTGCCTGCGCACTTAGCAAGTGCGCAGACCATGCTTCCTGCGCACTTAGCAAGTGCGCAGGTCCTTCCTCTTGCGCACTTAGCAAGTGCGCAGGTTCCTCTTCCTGCGCACTTAGCAAGTGCGCAGGTCCCTCCTCCTGCGCACTTAGCAAGTGCGCAGGACCTGCTCCGTGCGCACTTAGCAAGTGCGCACGACTTGTTCTTCGCGAAAACCCTAACTTTCGCATTCGGGTCTGATCATGTCAAGATCCCGAACCTGTTGCATTCAAAACGTTCGTTTTCCATTAAGGAACTTAAATCTATACTCATCTTCCAATTTCACCCGTTCAAACATAACCTTTTTACCCAAAACCCGAAAAACCCAAAAACGAACAAAAACTCAGATTTAGGTCGGATCGTTACCTGAATCGAGCTTCTGATCCGGAGGTTCTTCTCACGAGTTATGGAGCAACACACTTCTCAAATCTCGGGTCGATCCGACAACTTTCTCTCTCTACGGTTTCTCTCTCTAGAAGTTGCAAATGAGAGAAATAGGTTGTGACCTTGGCTATTTATAGGGGAGGCTCCCCTTCTAGCCCATCCGACCCGACCCGACATGCCTCGTTCGTTTATTCCGTTATTATATCTGTCGTTTTATTTTTGGGATGTTACAAGTGTACCCCCCTTACAATAGGTTTCGTCCCCGAAACCTATCATAAGTCAAATAGATGAGGGTACGACTCCCTCGTTTCCTTCTCCGTTTCCCAAGTGGCTTCCGATCCCTTTCGATGCTTCCATTGGACTTTAACCAATTGGATAACTTTATTACGTAAACGTTTCTCCTTCCGATCAAGGATGGCCACGGGTTCTTCGATGTAATTAAGGCTGTTGTCGACCTCGATGTCAGTAAGTGGTACGTGAGCCGATTCATCCGCCAAACACTTTCGCAAGTGTGATACATGGAAAGTAGGATGAATCCCACTTAACTCATCGGGCAACTCCAACCGATAAGCGACTTCACCAACCCGTGCCATTATCCTGAATGGTCCGACAAACCTCGGACTTAACTTTCCTCTCTTCCTGAATCGTATGATTCCCTTCCAGGGCGACACTTTCAACATTACTCTGTCCCCAACATCAAACTCGATAGGCCTTCGTCGTCTATCCGCATAGGACTTCTGACGATCTTGTGCGGCCTTCATTCGCGCTTTGATCTGATCAAACCTTTCCGACGTCTCTCTTACGACTTCGAGACTTCCTAATTCTTTCTGTCCAATCTCACCCCAACAAACCGGGGTCCTACATCTTCTCCCATACAACATTTCGTAAGGCGGCATGCCTATCGTCGTGTGATGACTATTGTTGTAGGAGAATTCAGCTAACGGCAGATGGCTGTCCCAACTGCCACCGAAGTCGATAATACAAGCACGGAGCATATCCTCCAATGTCTGAATAGTCCTTTCGGACTGACCATCCGTTTGCGGGTGGTATGCTGTGCTGATATTAAGCCTCGTGCCTATCGCCTCATGAAATCTTTTCCAGAACCTCGATGTGAATCGTGTGTCCCGGTCAGATACTATCGTCAAAAGCATCCCATGCCGTGCTACTACTTCGTTGATAAACACTTCAGCTAACCTTTCCGACGAGAACGTCTCGCGAATAGGTAGGAAATGAGCACTCTTCGTTAATCGGTCCACAATTACCTAAATGGTGTCATGACCTTTAGCTGTGCGAGGTAGCTTGGTTATGAAGTCCATGGTAATGTGTTCCCACTTCCATTCTGGTATGTCAAGTGGTTGAATCTTTCCATACGGTTTCTGGTGTTCAGCCTTTACTTGCGAGCAAGTCAAGCACTTGCTTACATACTTCGTCACATCACATTTCATTCCAGGCCACCAGTATTCCTTCTTCAGATCTTGATACATTTTGTTGGTACCAGGATGGATAGAGTAACGAGACTTATGAGCCTCATCCAAGATTTTGGTTCTAAGCTCGCCACCCATAGGTATCCATACCCGTCCATAACGCGTTCTAACACCAAGAGTGTTATATTCCAACTTGTCCTGTTGGCCAACCATCCTTTCTTTCTTTATATTTTCTTCCTTCAAAGCTTCATCTTGAGCTCTTTCGATTTCTCTCATCACATCTGATGTTACCACCAACTGGCAAGCTTTCACTCTAATAGGAGTAGGCACATCCTTTCGGCTTAGAGCGTCAGCCACCACGTTTGCCTTTCCAGGGTGGTACATTATTTCACAGTCATAGTCCTTCAGGAGTTCCAACCATCTCCTCTGCCTCATATTAAGCTCCTTTTGTTCGAAGAAGTACTTCAAACTTTTGTGGTCGGAGTAAATAGTAAACTTTACCCCGTACAGGTAATGCCTCCAGATTTTTAATGCGAATACGACAACAGCAAGTTCCAAATCGTGAGTCGGATAGTTGACTTCGTGAACTTTCAACTGCCGCGACGCATACGCAATTACTCTACCGCGTTGCATCAACACACACCCTAATCCCTGACCCGACGCGTCAGAGTATACCACCAGGTCTTCACTGCCCTCGGGAAGGGCCAAGACTGGAGCTTGTGTTAGCTTCTCTTTCAATTCCTTAAACGCCTCATCCTGGGTCGAACCCCATTCGTACTTTACTTCTTTTCGAGTCAACTTTGTCAATGGCGAAGCTATTTTCGAGAAATCCTGGATGAATCTCCGATAGTAGCCCGCCAATCCCAAGAAACTACGGATTTCAGTTGGCGTCTTAGGAATGTCCCATTCACTTACCGTTACTATCTTTGCTGGGTCAACCATAATGCCGTTCGGGCCAATGACGTGACCTAGGAATTGGACTTCCCTAAGCTAGAACGCGCATTTAGAGAACTTAGCATACAACTTCTCCTTTTTCAGAGCTTCCAATACTTCTTTCAAGTGACACGCGTGATCACCCTCATTCTTGGAGTAGATAAGGATATCATCGATGAACACGATTACCGATCGATCCAGCATCGGTCGACACACCCTATTCATTAAATCCATGAATGCTGCGGGGGCGTTCGTCAATCCGAAAGACATTACGCGGAACTCGAAATGTCCATAACGCGTGCGGAATGCAGTTTTCGGTATGTCTTCTTCCCTCACCTTCAACTGATGGTACCCGGACCGAAGGTCGATTTTCGAAAACCAACTTGCGCCTTACAACTGGTCGAACAGGTCATCGATCCTTGGTAAAGGGTACTTGTTCTTCACCGTTCGTTTATTCAACTCGCGGTAATCGATACACATTCTCATCGAACCATCTTTCTTCTTTACGAACAACACCGGAGCACCCCACGGCGAGATGCTCGGTTGGATAAATCCTTTTTCAAGTAACTCGTCTAGTTGGACCATAAGTTCCTTCATTTCCACTGGTGCTAGTCGATATGGAGCCTTAGCCACGGGCTGGGCATCTGGTACTAAGTCAATTCGGAACTCAATTTCTCTATCGCGTGGTATCCCAGGCAAATCCTCTGGAAACACCTCCGGGTACTCGCGTACCATGGGTACATCGTCTAGTTCCTTCACTTCCTTACACTTGTCAATTACATATACCAGATAAGCCTCGCATCCGCGCCTCAAGTAATTCGTTGCCTTAATCATTGAGATGACATTTGGCATCGAGGCGTCACGATCTCCAAAGACTTCGACTTTGCTACCATCCGGAGCCTTGAGTTGGATTATCTTTCGTTTACATATAATTTGTGCTTCATTGGCAGTTAGCCAATCCATACCTAACACGACATCAAACCCTCCCAAAACCATAACAAACAATCTGACAGGGAACCTATGTCCTTCTATTTTTATTGTGGAGTTGTCAACTACATCGGTCACTCTCGCAGTTCTACCCTCTGCGGTTTCTACGCTAAAGGCCCTTTCTAACTTACTGGCAGCGTACTTCATTCTCTTACAAAAAGACGCAGATATAAAACTCTTACCGGCACCCGAATCAAATAACACAGAAACAAGAGTGTTGTCAAGGACGAACGTACCTGACGCCACATCGGGATCCGCCCTGGCTTGTTCCTGCGTCAGTGCGTACGCACGAGTCTTTGCACGAGATCCCTCTCCCTTCTTTTCCGGGCCCTTTCCCTTCCCGGTTTCCCCCATCCTGGGCTTGGTGCATTCCCGACTCATATGACCATTCTCCCCACAATTGTAGCATTTGTAACCTTGCGGGCATTCACGGGAGTAATGTCCGGTCTTGCCGCATTTAAAGCACAGATTCGATCCTAACCGACATTCACCCGCATGCCTTACCCCGCATTTCCCACAGACTGTCGTCTCGCCTACCCTGGCCTGCTTGTCCCGAGCCCCAAACAACTTCCCACCCGATCGTTTAGCGGGAAAACTCAACTTCTTTTTAGGCTCTTCAATGGCAACAACATTCAACGCCAGATCATCGAATACCACGCCACTTAGCTCTACCGCCGAATCATAGGTAGTAGGGGCGTTTGCCTTAACATAGGTGCGAACCTGGTCCGGCAACCCTTGAATATAACAGGCAATCTTTCTCTCTTCAGTAGTGACAAGGTGTGGCACCAGACGTGCCAGTTCATTAAATCGGGTTGTGTACTGCCGGTGCGTCATGTTCCCGGCCTTCAAACCCAAAAATTCTCTCTCTGCCTTCTCAATCTCGTTCCTTGGGCAGAAATTCTTGATCACCAAAGTTTTCAAGTCAGCTCACATCATCGCATCCACAATCTCGCTCCCCTTTGCCTGACGTATACCTTCCCACCAATGAGATGCTTCCTCCCTCAAGGAGTTAGCAGCAAACTTCACTACTTGATTAGCTCGACACTCGCTCAGACGGATGGCGGCTTCCATACGTATTACCCAATCAAAAGTAGCCACCGCGTCCTTCTTCCCAGTCAGGACCGGCGGGTCACATGCCTTAAAGGACTTATAATCACATCCGCGAGCAGGCGGTGCATTGTCGGTCTCATTGTTCTGAGCACCAACTGCCGCGCTAGACCCACCCACCGCATTGACCTGCTTCAATGCTTCTGCCAACAGACCTGGTAGAGAAGTCTTCATCAACTCCGTAAACTCTCGAGCTATTGCTGCTCTCACTTCTGGTTCAAAGGTGAAGGGTTGTTCTTCAACCTGTGTCTGCTCGGCTTCATGCACACTAACCGCCGGTTCAGTGTGAACACTTCCCTCTTCACTATACTCTTGGCGCGCAGGGATCCTACCACGCCCACCATTTCGTCCGCCGGTACGACCACCGGTACGGCCACCACGCCTTCCGTTTCCTCTTCTCGCCATTTCGTTCTATAAGACAAGAAATCCAATGTCATCACGCTAGTTAACAAATAGAATTCAATAAGTACTGTAAGATGTTAATATACACTGGCCATCTGTAATTAACCATTACACTACCTTTCGATTTCTATTTGACCACCTTTGTGATTCCATCAGAACACAAGTCCTTACTTAACCCTTTCTAAGGCATACTATATACGTAATATATATATTACCTTCATACCTGATGCTTTGGCTCGAGTTACCCGTACTGGCATCCGCTTTCGGTCCCATTCAAAGTTTAAGTTCAGACACTGGGAGTGTCCGAATCTCTCAAACTATTGCTCTGATACCAACTTGTAAGGCCCCGAACCCGGGAGGCCCCACTTGTTGGATTTACTCATTCACAAACAGTTCTTAAACATGAATATCAAATAACGCAGTGGAAAACTTCATTCATTCATCATAATTAAAACTTGTTCATACATGCGGAAGCGTAAACATAGTTTAAAACATATTTACATCATAACTAAACATAACGGGATGCCAGTCTTCATGATCAGCCGGGTAACTCTTCTCGCTTGCCAAGCATCACCGTCCATCCTCATAACCTACCTTAACCTGAATGTGCACACTTAAAAACGTCAGCTACGCTGGTGAGTTCTAGTTTTAACATAAAACCTTAACTTCAAATAAATTGCCAAAAACATCACTTCATACTTTATTTAATAAAAAGCGTACGTAAATAATGCAATAACAAACATAACACTTCATAAGTCAACGAACATATAGAATCTGCGCCTTCTCGTAACCGTCAAATCCAAACGTTACATACTGGTTGAATAACTTAATGATCATCACCACTAGGCCCATCATCACCGTACTGTCCTTCGGGTGAGGAACTCCTAGGGCCCGATACTTAGGTCATCCAACCCTTCAAGCACGGCGTCCCAAAGGATAGCGCGTACCAAACTTCAAGCACTGCGCCCCGTCGGGCGCAAGTACCAAACTTCAAGCACGACTACCCCGTAAGGTAAATCGTACCAAACTTCAAGGATCACGATAATCCCCTTGGTGACCGTCATCACCCCAGTTGTACAACAGTTGGCCAGCCACAGAGGCCCCTAAAAGGTAAAGGCCCATAACATACTTCCCATCCCTTAACCTTTATTCCCTAAGGAATATTGGCAGATTCGTTCGTTTGTGACTTTCGTAAACCTTCGCTTCTTTTACTTCAAAAACTTCAGTTAAAGCATTCGTACGTTTTATTAAAAACATTCTCTTCGTTAAAACACTTCGTAAACTTCTTTTGGCAAAATATTTCATAAACACTTCCTTCATAAACATCATTTTATAAAACGTTACATACTTCCTTCATAAACATCATTTTATAAAACGTTACATACAACCTTCGTAAACATCATTTTATAAAACGTTACATACAACCTTCGTAAACATCATTTTATAAAACGTTACATACAACCTTCGTAAATATCGTTTCATAAACATCGTTTCATAAACATCGTTTTATAAAATCATCACGTGTGCACACCAGCCCAAAATCATTATTAAAACATTTAAAAGAGGGCTTCTAGAACTCACCTTATAAGCTAGTCTCGGTTGTCCTAACAAAGGTCCAACAACTTCACTTCCGATCTGAATTGATTAGTTAAATGCACATCAGACCAATACCGACTCTAACGGTTTAACCATTCTAACATACTGACTTTACTTAATCAGTTCTGATGTCTGCGCACTTAGCAAGTGCGCAGACCCTGCTGCCTGCGCACTTAGCAAGTGCGCAGACCATGCTTCCTGCGCACTTAGCAAGTGCGCAGGTCCTTCCTCTTGCGCACTTAGCAAGTGCGCAGGTTCCTCTTCCTGCGCACTTAGCAAGTGCACAGGTCCCTCCTCCTGCGCACTTAGCAAGTGCGCAGGACCTGCTCCGTGCGCACTTAGCAAGTGCGCACGACTTGTTCTTCGCGAAAACCCTAACTTTCGCATTCGGGTCTGATCATGTCAAGATCCCGAACCTGTTGCATTCAAAACGTTCGTTTTCCATTAAGGAACTTAAATCTATACTCATCTTCCAGTTTCACCCGTTCAAACATAACCTTTTTACCCAAAACCCGAAAAACCCAAAAACAAACAAAAACTCAGATTTAGGTCGGATCGTTACCTGAATCGAGCTTCTGATCCGGAGGTTCTTCTCACGAGTTATGGAGCAACACACTTCTCAAATCTCGGGTCGATCCGACAACTTTCTCTCTCTACGGTTTCTCTCTCTAGAAGTTGCAAATGAGAGAAATAGGTTGTGACTTTGGCTATTTATAGGGGAGGCTCCCCTTCTAGCCCATCCGACCCGACCCGACATGCCTCGTTCGTTTATTCCGTTATTATATCTGTGGTTTTATTTTTGGGATGTTACAAATACAAGTTCATTGTGTAATACAAGTTCATTATGTAATACAAGTTCATTGTGTTATACAAGTTCAATGTGTAATACAAGTTTATTGTGTTATATGTATTTATCATTGTGTTTTACGTTTTCCAGCTCATTGTGTAGTTAGTCAGGTCATTGTGTAATACAAGTTCATTGTGTAATACCACGTCTGGTCATTGTGTAATACAAGTTCATTATGTAATTAGTCAAGTCATTGTGTAATACAAGTTCATTGTGTAATTAGTCAGGTCATTGTGTAATACAAGTTCATTGTGTAATGCAAGTTCATTGTGTCAAATATTTTTCATCATTATGTTATATGTTTTCATCATTGTGTTTTACGTTTTCCAGCGCATTGTGTAATTCGCTCAAATATGTCAGGTCATTGTGTAATATGCTGATTGTGTAATATCACTTCATTGTGTAATATCAGACCTTGTATTACACATTGACCTGGTGTATTACACATTGACCTGGTATATTACACATTGACCATTATGCCTTTTTTTAAAAACAATAAAATGACACATGTCAAGCTTAGAATCCTTCTTACCCTTCTTATTTTTAAAACAATTTTTACTATAACTAACCCTTATATAACATACATGTAAATCTAATTATTTGTGTCCAAATTTAGTAAAAAACCACTTTTTCACTATTTTTTACAACATGCGAAGCTTGAATGTCATTTATGGCAAGTTGCAAGTTGCGTGATAATTAAATACACACGGATAGAGGTTGAACATCACACCTCGTGATTTTAATATACCTGTTAGTTTCAGTTATGTTCGAATATAGAAACGATAATCTTAGAAAAATAATTTCTTAGCATGAAATCGTATTACCCTAGTTCAATTTTGAAAATATATTAAGTTATGCTCATTCTGATTTTTTTCTTTTTTTCTAATTTGCTTTAAGTTTAATTTGAAATGTAAATCGTGTTGATTTAGTAATCGTTTATGTTTGGTTATTCACTAAGACTAGTTTTCGTTTGATCATATATGTTTGTTTATATACAAATTTTATTATTAGAAAAAGATAAACTCAAATAAAACTTGTAATCGTTTATGATAAAAACGCCATCCGTGGGACTCGAACCCACGACCACGTGGTTAAAAGCCACGCGCTCTACCAACTGAGCTAGAACGGCTTTTGCTTTTATCGTTTTATGAAATTCTATAGTTAGATTCTGACCTTGTTTTTATGAAATAAAAGTTTGCCGCAAGTGCAACTTTTGTGTACCTGATAATCAAGTTTTCACTCGTTTTATTCTACTTCCTAAATGTTCTAACAATAAGTTGTTAAATTATTAAAAAAATGAACAAGTATTATGTAGTTACACGTGTTCTTATAAAGAAGAAGAATAATATAAAAAATAAATTTTTATTTTTTGTATTCAACCCATTAAAAGTTCTCACATTATCTATATCTTCTGCAATCAAAATTAAACCATGGATCATTTTAATATTGTCATATATCTTTTAAATTAATGTTTCATAATCAAGCTATTGATGTATCTGTTTATTCTGTGTCAGATTCATGTCAAGGCTTCTAGAAAAACAATGTGTGTAATTTTGTAAATGGTTTACAAGAAAGAGCAGAGATCTAAGGGTCCATATTATTTGTGGGCACATGGTCTGGCACTTATTATGACTTACCTACCTCTTTGGCATTTCCCTGTCCACATGACAATATATGGTCATTACCAGATAAAATAAAGTGGCTTCATATGCCTCATTTCATTTACCAGATATTCCTATCCTTCCTACCTCTTGTGATTTGGGTTTGTTAGGTATAATATAACCCTTTTGTTTCTTTGCTAAAACCTTAAGAAACTGTATAAAGTTATTTGGCTTATCATGTTTTTATAGGTAATTCAGTTGTCGGTAACGTCACTGTTCATCAAGTCCATGTTTCGGGGTCGTGGGTCTCACCGACAACAGCAAGAACAGGAGCAGCATGAGCAGAATCCCGAATCTAAGGTAATAAATATTTGAAACAAAAACTTCAAATTGTACCACAGTTTGTTTAAAACTGTTGTTGCATACATCAATGGAACAGTTCACATATTGAATCTATGGCTGCAGATCAATGAGCTTAGATCGGCTCTCGGCCACCTTTCTGGGCGCAGCTTAAAATACTGCACAGATGCGTGCTTGAAAAGATATCTGGAAGCTAGAAACTGGAACATAGAGAAAGCAAAAAAGATCCTGGAAGAGACATTAGCATGGAGATCAACCTACAAGCCAGAAGAAATCCGTTGGGTTAGTTGCTCTATGACACCCTAAGCAAATCCCACTTTGGTCCAGTAGAGATACTGCGTTTAAAGGAATGTCTGGCCTCAAATACCAACAACGTGTCGCCTTGACTGTGGATGAGAGTAGAACTCCACAGTTAAGCATGCCCGGGTGGAGTAATTCCTGTATGGGTGACCTCCTGAGAAGCCTCCACCAGGGTAACAAAAAACAAAGCCATGAGCTCCTAGTGAGCAAAACGGACAATATTGATTGGTAGCTCGATTCAATTTGTTAACATGAATTTAAAACTAAATGTTAGAATTTTTTATTTTGTTAGCATGAGATTGCAGCCGAAGGTGAAACCGGGAAAGTGTTTAGATCAAATTTCCATGACCGTTTTGGACGAACTGTTTTGATAATGAAACCAGGACTGCAGGTGATTTGATAGCCAGATCTTCTAATTTAAAAGTTATTTCTTTTTCCGTTTTAACTAAAAAAACAAATGACTGCAGAACACAACAGGAATGGACAACCAGATAAGACAACTGGTATACCTGATTGAAAACGCCATCCTTAATCTCCCAGAAGGCCAGGAAAATATAGTCTGGCTGATAGATTTCACTGGCTGGTCTTTCAGCACCAATGTACCAATTAAAACTGCACGCGAAACAATAAGCATACTACAAAACCACTATCCACAGAGGCTAGCTGTGGCCTTTCTCTACAGTCCCCCGCGCATATTTGAAGCATTTTGGAAGGTTCATAATGTTTACTTCATGTTAATATTATAAAAAATAACTAAATACCAATTTTAATGGCATATATCATTGATAATATGCAGATTGTTAAGTACTTTTTGGATCCAAAAACATTCCAGAAGGTGAAATTTGTGTACCCAAAGAATAAAGAGAGTGTGGAGATTATGAAATCATGTTTTGATGTGGATAATCTCCCAACTGAGTTTGGTGGGAAGGCTACTTTGAAGTATGACCATGAAGAATTTTCAAGATTAATGGTCCAGGATGATGTCAAAACTGCTAAATTCTGGGATCTGGACCAAAATATTAATGAGAATGATGCAAAAGAGTCTTGAATGTCTTGCTTAGCTTAACAGACATAACCGTCTAACCAAGGCGAGACTAGAAGCACATTTTGATTTTCTTCCTGGATTTTGTTTATTCCCTATATATGTGGTTAAGTTTGTTTGTTTGTCTGTTATATGTGGTTAAGTTTGATACTTTTACTACTCCTAATTGAACTTTGTACTCGGTTTAAAGTAACTAGCTATTGTGGTAACAAGTCAAACGAGTTTTGGTTGAAATGGGTCTTTTTTCAGCACGGGTCGGTTGACCCAGAAACATATTTTTCCATTTTTTTAACAAATAATTAATAACATAGTTATGTTTACAAAAACGATAAGATTAAATGGAAATATGAATAAAATGATTTAGTAGTTTTTATATATTCAGAATGACTTTCAAGCCGTTCAACCCATGTGACCCGTTCCTTTTTCCCTAAATCCTTTTTATTTGACATTTTTTAGATGAAAGAAAAAAACAACCTCAACTGACCATTTACTTTCTTTCAAGGAAAATAAATTGAATTCGGGTCGAAAATGTCACCTATACTAATAGTTAGCCATCTTCCCTAAAAATGTTCAATTTTAGTATAGATGTCTACCAAATCAAGCAGGATAACACCTAAAACATCTCCTAATCCTTATTTATAGAGTTCCTTAATTTTAGAAATATTAAGGTTACCACAGAAAAACATAAGGGAAAATCACCAAACTAAACAAACCATTTTTTTTTGTTGCAAAAGTAGACATTGACTGAGTAGCCACCGGCTACAGCCAAGCCGTCTTAGGCAAAGGCCGGCTCTGGTCCATCCGGTAGACAAGGCGCCGGCTCTGGTTCAGCCGGTAGACAGAGTCGCCGGCTCAGGGCTAGCCCCCGTTTACTTGGCTTTCTCTATTGGTTGGTTTTGGATAAGTGGGGCTTAAAGTCAAATGTTATTTTCGCAAAAACAAATGGTCAAGATGTTTAGTTTGGTGATTTTCGCAAAACATAAACTTTCATCACTAAAATCGACCCTAGGGTAACTCCCATACATGGGTCTGAACTGTAACGCCCCACCCTAATGCCAAACATTCAGGTAAACATCACATCAGGATTGTTGATTTGATATTATAAAACGTATGCCAAAATAAGTTATTTTCTACATCCTTTATAACATATGATCAAAAAGCAAAATGATAAAGAAGGAAAAGAAGAATTACTAAAACCACCTTCTAAAGTTTCGAGTGGTTGATTGGTATGTCCGAACAAGAAGACCAACTCCAACTCCAACCCCAAGACAAACACCAAGCCCTATCCCAACACCCACCCTAACACCAGCATTGAACCATGATAGTGCGCCATCTTCACCTTCCATAAATTCTCTCTGACTCAACCATAACCTGTTATCATAATCATCCTCATTTCCATAACTATAATATTTATATCCTGCCATCTGCATACCAACAAGACAGGAATAATCAGATTTTCAAGATTCAAAAACAACTTTTTAACATAAAAAACTATAGAATCAAGTACCTGCAGATCAAGATCTTTTCGACACTCTGTGGTCTCATACTCTGGGATTGAATCTAACATCCCTTGTCTATTTTGTTTCTTCCTGAAACCAATCTGCAATGTTTTTGTCAAAATAATTGGCGTCCCTGAAAACGATCCCGCCACATAAACTTCAATCATTGGCGGCATTGAATCATGTCCCACCGTTTGCTTATTCTTAAAGAATCCATTACTACCACAAACCATTGACTCGCAACTCATACTCCACTTCCCAATATCATTTTCTTTTCCATTATACATCTCCAAAGCCCCAGAAAGAATAAGACCTTCACCATCGAAAACCTCAAATTTCACACTACCAGACAACCTTATACTATCTGTACTCACGAAAGTAGCTTCCTCGAATTTCTTGTCTACTCTGTTTCGTCTTAGACGACACGAACTACCATCTGATTGTAGAGTACATCTCTTACCATTTACTTCAAGAACCGTATCAGGGTCCAAAGGTATATGGTTTAGAGTGAGATTTTCAGGGGTGTAGCCATCAACCATGAAATTGTTTACTCTAACGTAAAACACACGGATATCAAACCAAGATAATAATCGTTTACCATTAGATTGGTATGAAGGGTGCTTGATAATCTGAAGCCCATGATTAGCCACCTTATTGCCTTTCTCCCTCACGTATTCGTTCAAATCTTTCTCCATATTTACAAGGATTAAACTCTCATGGAAAGCCCTTCAACATCAAACATACGTAGAACCGAATTCACCCTAGAAAAAAAAAACATACAAAAATTGAACTTTTAACTAATCAATGAAGCAGGAAACTGCTAATTGAGTAATGAAAGTTTCAGATTAAGAAGCAGAGAATCGAATTAATGCCATACGTGAAAATATCAAATCTTGCATTTATACAAACAGGTGGTGTGCAACACAGTAAGACACCCATATACAAACAATACAAACAAGAAACACAGATAAATAATTTGAATTTTGACAACAGAAACCAAGGATTCACACAACTCCTACCTTAAGACTATATCAAATTTTACTAATTTAAATCTTTAAGTGTGTAATTGTGTGTGAGATATATATATATATATATATATATATATATATATATATATATATATATATATATATATATATATATATATATATATATATATTATATACATACATTGAATAATGTTAAATGTGATGAGAGGCAGGCAGCCACCAACATTGAATTTGTGACACAAACAGTATGAAATCCAGAACGAGTGACATAAAAAATCTAGAATAGTTTGGTATGTTTACAGTCCACACAAATTCAAACAAGTGTCTATCAACTCCCACCCATCATCACTTTTGAAGATCCAATGGATGCCTAGACTGATTCCTCAAATCGCTTTCAGATGCCCCACCAAATACCTTTAAATCTCTTCAAACCCACAAAAAATTTTCATAATTTCTTTTGGTACCAATGAAAAAAACACAGCCACACAAATTAATCCAAAATTTCTCTAATTCCCCAAATATATCTTCTACAAGCACATACATATACATGTACGTATGTATACAATTGATATCGATAGATAGAGGGGAAGCTGCAATCTTGGTACCTTATCTGAATAGAAGATGAGAAATACGCATCGAGGAGGAGGAGGAGGACGGAGGACGGTGGCCATGATGGGTCAGATTTAGTGAGATGAGAGTGGTATCTGTAAAAAATGTTAAAAGTGAACGCCCTGCCTTGGAGATGGTAGTTATATTATATCTCAATTTGTTTAAAACCAGAAGGGGGTGTGAAAAAAATAACGTTGACGTGTGTTGTGTCGACGTGTTAAATAAAAAAAATGATCATTTTAAACGTAACACATAACGAAATATAGATAAATATAAGTACAACGAAATTACGAAAAAGTCACGTAGTTGTATAAACATTTGCGACCTTTAAGAAACTATTTGATGAACTTAAAGAAATCATTTAACGGAAAGATCAAACCGTAAATAAAGAAAAAAAGTAGAAAAGGGTAAAAAAAAAGTTAAACAAAGGTTTTCGATAAGGTCTTCGAAACAATTTAACGTCATTGCCTGGGTTAGAACCCGCGTCCGGCGGGTGGGGTGATTAGAACCCGCGCATTGCGGCGTGTTAAACCGCGTAAAAAGATAAGGTCTTCGAAACTTTATATGAAAAAGCACAACCTTTACATGTTGCAGCGCGATAACCCGTGAAAAAATTAATCGGTTATGGAGAACTAAAAATAGATAAATTGTGACGTGAATAGGAGTTAACATTGAAATGACAAGTTCGTTAAAAATGTTAGTAACAAAGTAAGAACAAAATAAAAATATGGGTAATTTTTCTAAACGAATATAAAAAAAGTAAAAGAAAAAAAAACGAAATTTGAGAGGTAAACTTGAGAGTTTAGAAATTTGAGGGGTAGAATTGATATATTTGTCCAGAAACAAACTTGAAACTTTACAAGCTGAAGAGATATATTTAAAAACTTAGAAATTTGAGGAGAGCATTTAAAATTGGAGAAATATTAGGGGTGTTTTTGGAACTTAGGTCGTTGGCTTTGGATTAGCCACTAGGGCTGTTCAAAAAGCCCGTGGCTCGTGGCTCGCTCGAAGTTCGCTCGAAAAAAGCTCGGAAAAAGCTCGGCTCGGGAAAAGCTCGGTTTTAAACGAGCCGAGCTGGCTCGAATTCTAAACGAGCCGAGCTCGAGCTAGGGTTGGCTCGGCTCGGGCTCGGCTCGTGGCTCGGCTCGTCTAAATAACTAATATATATATATATATATATATATATATATATATATATATATATATATATGTTATATATGTGTTATATTTGAAATATGATGTTTTGATTTTTTAAGTTAATTTGTTTTCAAGAACTCTGAGTTTTGGACTAAAATTTTACTTTATCTACAATTGTATTTACTCTCTACTTTGTAAGTTTTGGGTTATCTATGTTTTTTTTTGTATTTTATATATTGTCCCTTCCATCTATTTAGTTTTTTGAAGACAATCAACTTCAAACCGAGAATAAAATATTTTTTTTTGTTGTTTATATATATATTAATATGTAAAAAAAAATTTAAAAAAAAAAAAAAAAAACGAGCTAGCTCGACGAGCCACGAGCTGGCTCGAGCTCAACTTTTCAGCTCGGAAAAATAATCGAGCCGAGCCGAGCTGGCTCGTTTAATTTCAAGCTCGAGCTCGAGCCAAGCCTGGCTCGGCTCGGCTCGGCTCGTTTACAGCCCTATTAGCCACTGATGAAATTGTGTTTTAGTAGAATAATTTAATTTTCTTTAACTTTAAGTTAATATAAAAATCTAACTATGCTTAAAGAAATTGGCCATTATTAATTTGTCTTACATACAATTATTATTATAGTAAGACTAAGTGTAGTAGGCTAACGTCTATGTACGCCGAGGCTACTTAGGGCGCCAAACACCGCAACGGTAATAAATCTTGATAATATAAATTCAAGTATTATTAGTTTCGTAGTTGTAATGATGTTGGATATGTAGTTGGAATCAAATAATAACTATATTACTTGTGATTATGTTTATTAGAAGGCACTTATACGAAGTGTTAAATCAAAATGACAGAAGGTAAGAACTTAATTTTGACCAATTATGAATTGTGAATGGACTGTGTGAATCAAGAAAGTAGATTTATAATTGGAATGTATGGTTAAAACTTACGATCGTTTATATGTTTGAAAATGTCGAGATTAGATTTGTTAACAGGTTGTACGAGATTGGGATAGACTCGTTTAAGTTGAAAAATGGAAATCGAAGTTGAAGGAGGCATACCCTACACCCACCCCAATGTATGGTATGTTGTCGTTGTGAGATCTACGCTCAAATGTTTATGTGTTATGCTGATTGTTACGTCTAAAAATCCAGGCCAGTGTAGACTACGCCGAACCCAGCGTAGCCTGCTCTGGGCTTGGTTAAATTTTGAGTTTTTTGCATTTTGAAGTTGGAACTCTTATGTAATGTGTAACTAAGATCTTATACACTATCAATAATAACTTGGGGGTGTTTTAATGCTCATGTATAAGGTGATGAATGGTGATCGGCTCGGTTGAATACGAACAACACATCTGTAGTTGGTTTCATGATTTGTAATGACTCAGAGGTCGTTTTCGTTAAGTGATGCCTCTATGAATATAAATTTACTAAACCCTAAAGTTTTTTTAAGAGTAATATGATGATACCTTGATGATGAAACCAAAATTGTGATGTTATAACTAAAATGAACCATTTGGGACATGTTTTTTTCCGCTTTAAATAATGATGTGAAGTCTTTTATAAAAAATATGGATGTTACACATTGGTATCAAAGCCATGGTTTAAAGGATTCAAGTATTGTTGAAAATGCTTGAACTTAAACCTTTTGCTCTTGATATGAGATGTGTGTGTTACGTCTGAGACTTGACATCACACTGAAGGCAAGTTGTGTTGTAGTATGTTGTCGTTTAATTCGCTCCCCCCCCCCAATTAATGAAATGGATCTACCTTGATCCTCGTTTGAATCTTTTGTATAACGGAAGGCAATGTGCAACCAAACGTCCCAACATGGTATTAATACATTATATTATGTACATAAGATGATTATTAAGTATATTGATTTTAATACTGATGTGATCATCAGAGAGTCTGATAATCTTCGAACGACTTCTTTACATGTTGGAGCTCCAGTATAGTTTCAGAAAAAATAAGACAGGTCCAAGCCAACAATCAACCCTTTTCTCTACAAGGATCCTTCTCATGAAAACTACTTACAATCAACCCTTTTCTAAAATAAAATATATATATATTTTTTAAAAAGGGAAAGGAAAATACATTATACCATGATTTGTGAGTGGGTATAAATATAATCAACCTTTCTTCTAAAATTAGAACGGGAGAGCTAGTCAGCTAGCTAGGGTTAATAAAAGGTTATCAAAGTTGGGCTCTCTAATAAGTGATCTGTCTTGAGTCACAGGGTCCAAAACGAACTTTAGCCTATGCTAGTTAGTAGCAATTTTATAAAAAGTAAGGGGTCCATGAAGTCATGAACCCTCGCCTTCATATAGTAAACACGATAGTTTTTAGTGAAGAACAAATTACACTATAAAAGCAACCCCACTTCATGTAGCATCGAGACAAATATCATATTCGTTGCATGTTATTAATGTTTGTTTTATAAACTTTGCTAATTGTTATAACTTTATAGTAATATATAATAGTGTTACATACTTTTATTGTTTTATAGCATAAGTCTTGAATCTAGCTTTCATTGTTTTCTTTTTTTAGCCTCTTGAAAGCCACCTGCCCAGCAGAAACTGCATTTTACTAGATCTTGTTTGTTAACAGGGTAGGGAGCCTAGTGAATTTTCCGGTAAAGAATTCTCACGGTAAGAAAAAAGAGAGAGCATATCTACTTTTAGTTGTGCTCTCTCTTTTTCATATCATAATTGTGCAAATTTCTTTACCTAAATATTGGAAGGAAACTGAAGCATGCGGATAGAGCATATCCACTTTTAGTGGGGGTGTAAATTATTGGGTACGAGATATCGAACAAATTGCAAAACAATATACTAAAATTCAGTTCATTACCTACTTGAGATACTCAATTTACATTTGGTATTAAACTGTTTATGACCAAAATTGGGATATCTTGAACCATCTTTGATAAACTTTTTCCTTTCTTGGTAAAAAAAACTCATTTTTGTTGTAAGAAAACTTAATACGTTCGTACTTTTTTTGTGCAGATTATCCTAAGAATTGGTTTTAAAAATCGAGAAGAGCACCGAGGCGACAGAGTCTAAAATTGAGACGCAAAAGCACACTGCTTTTCGTACGCAAAGCACAAGGTGCTTATATAATTTTTTTTATACATCACATATGTTTTTAGCATTCTCTACCAAAAATTTAGCTATAAGCACTTTTATATATGATTTAATATATAAACTACCTACATGTATAGCCTAAAAAGACTGTTATATAACATCCTGACACACAACTACAGTTACGCTTTTTGTACGGCTCACGCCTTGGCAAAACAAAAGCGATCGGACCTTCGCCTAAGGTTGACTTGCGCCTAGGCTCGCCTCAGGATTGCTTTTTAAAACCAAAGCTAAGATTTTCAATGAACTAATAACTTTACTATGTCTATACTACAAAAAACTACAATCCTTTTTAAGGATACACATATCAACCTCTCATAAACTTATATAGTAGTTATATAATTGAGTGAGACTCGAACCTTCAACAAGTTAAGAAAGACACTCGTGACCTTCAAACACAAAAACATCCAACAAAAAGTGAAGTACTCTTTGAGTATTGCTTTCGATAATTTTCAACTTCGTTTCGATAATAGACATCTAGACTAATACAATACGCGTACACCAAGTATTTTTGCTATTTGGAAATCATATTAAAAAAAAAGGAATTATAAGCAATGCACAATTTTACTGCATAAAGTACAAATAACTATATATGTAGAAAGATTTACCAAAAAGAAACCCCATTGAACTAATGGCATATTATCTTGAAAGTAATCTCCAAAGAAGATATATTGTTATTTTGTTGTAGCACCTGAACCAGACTGTAGCGGGAGAGGAGAGGGGTGAGGATCAAGAAGGTTTTCCTGTGATGCATTCATGTTGATCCTTATTCTACATTTAAAACAATATTTTTATTAAATAAAAAATAATATTGTCATCAAAGAATAGTAGTTTTTTTTCAAATTGAGCTTGTTCATATAACCTGTTATGGATGTTTACATATTCATCAGTTTCATCCAATATCTCCTCCTGAAAATCGAGCATGTTAGTATTATCTTACCATAAATATTCATGGATGATGAATTTTGACTAATATGAAAAGATTTGCAAATTTAAAATTAATAACATTATTTATTTTTAGGTATACCTGAAGAAGCTCTTCAATAACATCCTCCATGGTAATCACACCAACAACAATTTCGTTTGATGGATATACGGGAATGGGATTGTTGTCCAAATCCAGTATGCAAAAAGAGCAGCCTCTATGACTTTTTTTGAAAGCAGGAGTTGAAGGTGGACTTCTCTTTGCTTGTTGATCCCCATCATTCTTCATCAAAGCACCCTCGGCGTCATGAAAATGTGATTTGTTTGCTACATTTTGAGTTTCTAAATCAATAAAAAGTCGAAGCAACTTAATATGAATATATGTTTATATGTGTGTGTGTGTTTTAATATATAGTCTCTCACTCTCAGTATCCTTGGACTTTTTCAGTGTGTTCGCCTTCTTGTTCAGATCTTTGTACACAACAGCTATATGACTATGGCCTTTTTGGAATTCATTCAAGATATCATAAAGAGGCATGTTGTCTTCAACCCTGAAAATTGTACACATCCTTAATGAAATCAACACAAATCTGTTCACACAAGATAACGATGTATGATAATTCAGATTCCGTACCTTGGAACTTTTCTTAATAACATCTTTCTAAGAGGAACTGCATCATCTGGGTCAACTGCCAAGAGATTCTTAACCTGCATACAGTAATACAATTATGCAAGTTAATCTCCCTTATTAATATTCAAAATCTTTCTTCCAAAATTTAATTTTAGTTTGTATATTATCCTAACCCAACACACGCTTTTCTAATAAGTTTTAGCTAAAACTGGGCTGATTTACTTTAATAGATTGTGGTATATGCCTATATGGAACATGGGTAATGTGTAATAACTTAATAAATGTATAACATACCAGGATGATTCCAATAATATTTGTTCGGTCCCCAAAATAAACAGGAATTCTGCTGTGACCCATGGTCATGATTTCATTTAAGGTTTCCCTATGCAGACACAAGAAAGCAAGTTAATTTACAAAGAAAATGTGTGAAACTTTTATGTATTATGAAAATCAGGATATAAACTCACAAAGTAAGAGTTCCATCCAGATCAAGGGAAAACGCCTTTGATATAGGGGTCATTGCATCTTTTGCCGTCTTTTCGGTCAACTCAAGTGCTCCAGCTATTATAGTAGTCTCATCATGGGTCAAGTCTCCTCCTTTCCCAGCCTATCAGCACATAATGTTGTCACACTAGTAATTATTTCTTAAAATCTTAACTGTCATTAGTTGTTTGAAGTTTAAACTTTAGACTACCTCATTGCCATGAAAGTCGACAAAAGTTTTTAACTCTGCTCTGCGTAGAAGGGCGGCATGCCCCTTGCCCAGCATCCAATCTAGAACCTGAACAAAATTACCAAATTAATATTAAATTATCCCTAAAGAGATAACATAGCTACACACTACTACTGAATAATAGAATAAAGAACCAAGAAATTACCTTGCTGATAGGATAAGCAATAGGGAAGAAGAACCATAGCAGGAGACGGACAAAAGGTGCTACTGTTGCTCCAACTGTCAAGCCATAGCGCGTACAAACCGCTTGTGGTAATATCTATAAATGATAAGCATAGTCGATCAGATAAAAAACAAGATTAGGTGGAACAAGTTTATATGGAAACAATATTACTATTTTCTTAGTTTTAACGATTACCAACCTCTCCAAACATCAGAATTAGCGTTACAGATATCAGAACTGCAGCCCATGGTGGAACAAGTTTATCCAGGAATATCGGAAGAGACTACAGTACACAGAAACAAATTAACAAGATTATCACTCGATGCAAATGACAAAATGTTATCAAGAAACCGCATCCAGTTGCACATACCTCCATTGCTAAAGAGTTGCCAATTAAGAGTGTACAAAGCAGTAGATGTTGATTCTTTACAACCGGGAATATTTTAGCTGCCACCATGATATTTCACCAGATATTAGTACAGCAAAAACGATAAAGATATCAATTTCATTTATATGTTTCGCCTGGGAAATTTCGTTTATCAAGTATTGTGCATATACTCCAAGTCTCCAACTAACACATATAGGGTTAGAAAAGAAAAAAGACTACTTTTAGCTCAGGGAATCAAGTCCAGGTGCCTAACTAAAAGCATAGCTAGCCTAACATCAAGCAAATGTTGACTAAATAAGTAAAGTAAATGACTAAATGATCCTTTTATTCATGGTTCAACAGGACTTTAATCAACCTTTTTTTTTCCCAAAACTTCCTTTCAGGATTATTAAATTGCCCTAGGGGTTGTTCAGACAGCAATTACAGAAATCAAAATTAACACATGCTACCTCTTCATTTCTAACAAATATTATACTCAAACCATATCTCTCACATGTGTGGTGACAGTTCTAGTATCATTTTCTAATAATATATTAATCTCGATTTGATTTCCAAATTGTCTAACCTTACATTCAATCACATGTTCATGTTGCTATTTTAAATTGCCTGATCACCGAAAATTTCAATCCCTGAGCTAAAAGAACAACTATCTAGCTAATCAGATTCGATTAAACCTAACAAACACAACCAAAACCGAATATGTTAAGAATGAAACAGTACAACTTACAAGCATGGATGCGATCTTTTGGGTGGCCGGATTGGATGAGGACTTCGAGGTCGACGAGCCCTAGGGACATGAGTCCGAGCGTGAGACCTGCCATCAGACCTGCAAACGCTACTAGACCGACGATTACCATCAAATAGAGGAAGAATTGCGTCTCACAACACGTCACATCCGCCATTTGGTTGATCTCTCTAACAGTCTCTGTGTGTCAATGAAGTGAACGGAATTGGACTCCGGTTGTTCCTTTAACGGACTGATTTGTAGAAAAGCCGCCGATTTGACGGAAAAAGTGGAAATTTGAAGTTTTAAAGGCTTTTGCAGAAGCAAGTTCAAGGAGGATATTCGGAGTTTTATGATTGCTTCGACCAAGGAATAAAATAAAAATGTTGTAATTCACAAATACAAATATGCACAACCAAAGTTTGTTGGACTAAATTATATAAACCGTTACTGTGGATTTTATAAAATTACGGATTTTATATCTCGATAACAAATTTGGTTAAATATTTACTTTTTCTTGTATTATAATAATAATAATACATATTCTGTTGGTCTTTGTAACGTGTTGGTAACGTATATTATGTCACAACCTCCATCGCTGAACATAGTCACGGCGGCCTCTCAATGGCAACAATACTAGGTCTACCACCATCATATTCATTTGCTCTAACCGTTTTAATTTTAATCTATGTCAAATGTCCAAATATGATTTCATATATTTAACCAAATCATGAGATACAAAAACCAATGAAAATAAACTTATGGAACTTTTAACACCCTTAATTGGAAAACCAATTAATAAAATATTAAAATACACACGGAAGCTTTTATCTCCGATTTTTTTTTTATTTTTTTTTTTATAACACTCGCGTACCGCGAGGGATTCTGTCACTCCCTTCGCGTACCGCAAGGGAGCTCCAAAATCTGCCACCCGAGAACCAGGTCTCTCGCGTACCACGAGGGACTTGAGTAAACAGAAAGTTTACTAAGTTTGCCCAGTTCCATTTTTCACCATTTTTCAATTCCACATGACACCAAATTTTCCTACACTTGGGTTTTGGTTCAAAAACATATATACTACCTTTATAAACACTAAAACAATTTCATGTGTCAAATTACACCACATTTAATGGATTTTCCTTCAATCCCAAAAACACCCAAATTGCATATGAGAACCCTCCACGTCTTAGACTTGACTTTGACCTACATTGGAGCTTTCCCTACATAACCACACAAACATATCATCGTTAGTAATGACGATAAACATATCAAACAAGTATTTACTACTTGCTTCCACCCATTCACCCATTTGACCCGTTTGCATCCATTTAGTCAAATAAGGTTCTTAACACTTGTAATTCAACTACAAGTTTCATTTTTTTCATTTTTCATTCATATACCACCCATTCACCCATTTGACCCGTACCTGGGGTATTTGACCCCAAGTTCACTCTTTGAAGTATTCCACACTTCTTATTGGGTTTACAACCTCTTGATGCGAGTTCCATAACTCGTCTTATCCGTACTTGGGATATTTAACTCCAAGTCCACCCTTTTGAAGTATTCCACACTTCTTATTGGGTTTACAACCTCTTGGTGCGAGTACCACAACTCGTCTTACCCGTACTTGGAGTATTTGACTACAAATCCACCTTTTGAAGTATTCCACACTTCAATACACCATTTCACCAAATTATCACATTGTGTTTGACTATATACCACATAAGTCAATTACACCAATTTCACCACATTCACATCTTTGTTTGACTATTTACCACATAAGTCAATTACACTTATTTATCCCATTGCACAATCAAGTTTTGACTATTAACCACACAGTCTAATTACACCAATTCCAACCTATTAGTTTGACCTTCTACCACTAAAGACAAATTAGTACAATTCCACACATACCACATTCAAGCAATATGCATAAACATTCGTTTCAATTTATTGTATGCATACATATCACATACACCACACATTTATCAACATTAGTAAGTAAGTGCAAAGGCACTTACCTTTAGAGTTGGAAGATTCTGTGCCTCCTCCTCGGTTCACAATTTGATTACCTAAACATATACACCTAGTTTTGTAATCTAACATTCATCACCAACACATTACAATTGAGTCCACAACTAAATTTTCATTTCCAACCCAAACTAACCCATTTGGGTTATCCCCACAACCAAACACCCCTTTTCAATGCAAACTCACATACTTGAGTTTTCTTTCCAATACATTGACACTAATTTCTCATTCAATAACTCTTATTTGGTTAATTTGGTGTTTGTTCAAGTGTCTAATACCACCTAAACACTTAATCATCACTAATTCCACATTCTAGAATCATGATCCAAACACCCATAATTTTCACCATATGAACCCTAACTTTTCAAAATAAAAAATCAAAGGGTTCTAGGATGTTAATCATCACTCTTTAACTTTAGTTTATCTAGATTATCCACAATCTAACACCAATTTATCACATGCATACAAAATTTCCGGATTTCTACAAAACCCACCTATCAAATGGAAGATTACACTTACTTGATGTTAAGAAGGTGTTGTGTCAGGCAAAACGTTCACAATCCAAGCTTTAATAGCAAGATTTAGCTCAAAAACCCGTTTTCTCCTTTTTCTCCTTGCTATGAACGACCCCAACTCAAAGTGAGTTCAATTTTGACTTCCACTTAGTAAAAATGACATTTTTTTGTCATTTTACACCTTTAGTCTCTCAACTTTTATTTCACCCATTTCATTCTATAATTAGTTAAAAACTAACATAACCCTATTATTAACTTGAAACCCACTTGTTTCAACTTATTTCACAAATATTATTTTCACCATAATATTTATTAAAATATTTATTTATTTGAAAACGAAACCCGGATTTTGGTTCGTTACAACCTGAGTAAAAACTGGATGAAGATGTTACCTTGGTTTCGATTCAAGAAGACACGTATTATGATAAAAATATAAACATTCATGTAAATCTTATATGTAATTAGTCATATAAAACAAGGAAAATAAAAACGAATAATGAAAGCAGACACAATACATGCAATCGATGCAAGGTTGACCAGGGATGTTCAAACTATTAAAATCGGTTCAATAGGGCTGGTTCGACTGAGTTAGAGTAATACGGTTCGGTTTACAGTTTGAAAAACCGGGTTTTACGGTTTGGAACCAACTAGGTAAATCAAACCAACCAAGATATTAATATTCTTTTTGAAGGTTTTGTGCTAAAAGGTAATAATAACAATCTAAAATATAACTCAAGAGATTTTGTAATAAAATTAAACGCAAACATAATTTGCATACATGAAGCACCAACATATTTTGTTAACGCCTTTAAAGATAACTAGTTCTACCTAAAAAAAAATTGAAAAACAATACAATCGTGACCAACTGCCATCCTTATCATTTTTTAAAAACTAATACAAAGGTATGTTTTTTGGACTTATTTTTTAACCATCAAACTGTCAAATCCGTTGATACATCAAATATTTTTTGTTTCCAATTCACAGAGAGAGAGTATAATTAGACCTCCTTTCTACATCTTACAAGGCACCAATAAATACACATTGACGACCAAATAATACGCAAATCATATGTTAAACACACGCTCTCTATTTTACATCTAAAATTACCACACCTAAAACAAAATCACCACACTTGCAAATCATAATTGCGATATAAATTAACACCATATCTACCATCCAATTTGCTAATTGATTTATATGTGTGTCCTCGTAATCTTTATTAAAATTATTTTCACACCAGTCACTATCTAGTCTCTAGAGGGCATTTTTGTGTAAATGAGAATACTTTAATTCACATCAGATTTAAAAAATTAACTTACTTTACAGCTAAACATAATAGCTTGAATGAAAAGATTAACTTAAATGGTCATAATGGAAAATATTATTTATAAACAAAATAAAATATAAGCAGTATTTGATAAATGCTCCATTATGAAATTGTGACTCAAAAGAGAAAGAAGACAAGCCACCGATTACCCATATTGATTTACTTTACGCATTTTAGAAGAAAACTAATTAACAAAATTGAAGTTAAACTGCTAAAGTATAAGAAATAAGTGGCTACTCCTCCATCCTCTCACTTCTTCGCTCCTAACCATAAGGGGCGAAATCAATTTCGGTTCACTAAGTTTATTCCATATTAGTTGTAATGTTTGGCTCCCTCCTAATCTAGATCTAAAGCCTAAAAAAATTGGTTTTTTTATGTGTAATATTTTCGACTCCTATTTAATTGTTCAAGTTCTGTCACTGCTAACTATCACTATACCACCATTGGCGTAATCGTTGCCCAATCTCACATTGTCCCACAAATAGACAATTTATATCAATGTAAGTGTACAGAACAATTTTTCCTATTATAACTTAAAAAAGTCTTTCAATAACAAATACGAAATATAAACAAATAATACCGCATAAAGCTATGCGTAATGGTTTCACTAAAAATGAAAAAAACACCTCGTCACGTCAGTAGGAGGGAATCACTAAGATGTGTAATGGTTTCACTATCCACGTATATACACACATATATACATATACAATCACACACAGACTTGCTCAGTAGCCCTTGATTCAATCCCCCTCACCCCCACCCCCACCCCCATTCACACCCCCAATAACGCATAGGGGGCGGTGTTCCACGCCCGTAATTTCCATCTCGCCCCCCTTTAACGCCCATAACACTTGGCCTAACATCAAGGAATTATTATATTGCAACATCTTGATTCTTGAACATGAAGGATATTCTATTTTTTTCACATTGTATAAATTTATAATTTATAATGATTTGGCCTAACATCACATGATTTATAATGATCAAATACGAACTCAGTATTTAGTGAGAGCTTAGAGAACTCACGTTGTCCATTTATTTCTTTAGTCTTAAAAATTTTAAAAACTAAAAATAAATTGCATGAAAACATCAGATGAGAACTTAATATGTAACGTTTAGACATTTAAGAAGTCATATTGGTGATTAGATTTTCTATAAGGGTGAACGGTAAAACCTGTAAGGGTGAACGGTATGGGCTTCTGAAGTTCTGAGAGGGTTCGGCCCCGTTGCCCCTGTTGGGTTATGAAGGCTATTGGGCCGTATTGGGCCTGGGCCACCTATCTCCGAATTACCGTTTGGACCAGAGCTTGTTTTTGCGGCTGGTGTCTTGAGTTAGGACGTAGCTGGCGACAACCTTAGGGTTGTTTAGCCCTTTAGCTTGTTGATCAAGTGTTATCTTATTTAATAACCATAATCTAGTATTATTTATACCCTATGACGTAATTGTATTTTCTTGATCACCAAAGTGCACGTAGGTCAATCTTGGTTGAACCACTATAATTATCGTGCATTTACTTTTCTGCTATTGTGTGTGCGTGCGTGTGTGTGGTTTTCCGTTGCGTTACAACCTCTGATTCCTAAGAGCCCCCCCGGGGAGGGGGGGCCTGATGAATTTCTTTGGTGAATCCCCGACTCACTCCGTGTTTGTATCTGTTAATCAACGACTATATAGCCGTTAGCCCTCATTAAGAAAGTTACTTTTCAAAAACCATTTAATCTTTCACCTCTAAATATATCAATATAACTATACATTTTTCTTCACACCACCTCAATCTTTTTCAAAATCTCTCTTTCAAATACACCAAATGAAATCCTCTCTCAATGTAAAAAAAAACTGCTTCAATCCGAAAGTCTCACAAACATCCGCAAAAAGGCGAACAACAACAACCACAACCACCACACTTTCAACCCCAATTCAATGCACCATATCCACAACAATTCCAAAAACACCAATTCAGCCAATACCCAACCCAGGTCCAAAAAGTGGCGTACAACGAATTCCGATTAGGTCAAGAAACACCAAACTCCGTGAAGCCGACATACAAGAATCCGATAAAGATAAGCTGCTAGCCACAATTAACGAATTCAAGAAAATCATCTCGGCCAAAGGCTTTGTTTCAATCTCACTTTACCTCAGTCGTCGGGTAAAGCCTTAGGCCGTTGAAAGCCGCACCAAATGTAATAAATCAATACCGAATATTTAGGCCCAATTTTGAAAAGCTTCATTATTAGGGCTAAACCCAAGTGGGTCACTATATAAATGTAAGTCACCACAATTGCAACCAGGTTTCTTATCTCTCCTTTATAACCCCAATTCTCCCAATACTCTCTAAAAATTTACACATACTTGTTATTATCATGTGAATGCAACTCAAATCTTGACCCGAGAAGAGGAAGAATCGATTCTACACTAACATCTAGGTTGATCCAAACCGGGTGTGCTCTCTCTTAAAAACGTTACCTTAAACGGAGCCAAACAGTGCGGATTTCGGTAGCAACATTTTTCTTTGAACGGCAACGCTATATATTCTAGGATAATTGGGTTTCCTCGGGGCAACACCTAGAACATCTAGGGCAGCCCACCACAGGAGGAACCCCCCAACTGGGTAAACCCCTGACCTGGCCACAGACCCCCTTTTTTACTGTTGCCAGGATTCGAACCCAAGACCTCCACTATGGGAAGTCTTGGGACTACCATTGCAACAAATGGCCAACGGTCGGTAGGTAGCAACATTTGGTGCCAAATAAAATCCAAATATTTGTTTTTTTTTGCCAAATTTCATAAAAACTTAAACATAGAGTTTATAAAAATGATAAAATGGTCAAGGATTCATAAGATATTCTCTTATTGATAAAAATCTATAACAATGTAAAAAATCTAATCAAATCATTTAGCATAATTTTAAGGAAAATAATTACAATAGAACCTATATCTATACTACTTAATAAACAAGTAAACTAGAAGAACCCATATCACATTTCTAGGCCTCCTCATTCTTATTTTCCCGTATTTCTCTCCTATTAATAATCAAGTTTACTATTTTAGTCAACTAAATTAATTAGTTGTTTTAATTTTTATCTACTCCTATTTTAATTTAAAATTGTGTTTATCATCAATTAATTTATTCAATCATATTTTTATGAATTTTACAAACTAAAAACATTTTTATAGCCGGCTATGATTCAAATAAAAAAACTTAACTTTTAATCATATATTTACATATTCACATTAATCCATTTTGACGAATGTATGTGTTAATAAATGCATTATATTTTATTTAACCCGTGTTTTACACAACGTGATTTTCGAAACTTACATAAGAACAAAACATCTGATATTTCCACATCCATTTTTGACGAATGTATGTGTTTTACACGGGTTTTAAAAACATAAACTTTTTATTACTAAGTATATAACATTACATTTATTCAACTCGTGTAATACACGGGATTCTAACCTAGTACGTAATAAACTTATCTAATATATTATATCCGATATAAACTATCCATAATTTTTATTTAAAATAATGTATGAAAAGTCATCTAAGATAACATAGGTATTGAAATTGATTTAAATAAATTTAGGTATATCATATCCTATAAAATTAAATACTTCGATGTCTTTGCATAAGCATTACCCATTTAATTTGTAAGCCATGGAAGGCTCTTGTCCACTATTATTCAAGTGGAAATCCATTCCATTCTAAATTTCTAACCACCTGAATATCCCCGACTGTCATACAAGTACAAAGTTAGGTATGAAATTCAAAAAGAAGGGTCGATATGGGCTCCACGCTTCGATCACTTCAAGGAGAATGCCTTTAGGCTTTAACACATTAAAGACCATCTGTATGTGTAAGTTGCGTTTTACCTGATCACACTGGTCAGCAATGTGTCGGTGAGGTCCCGTGAGAGAAAAAAGACAATAATGTTGAAGGGGAAAAAAAAAAGAAAAAGGTAATAGAACATTTGAAAGAAAATTGGGTGGCCATCGTGGACTCCTTAACAACCCTATGCAAAGAACATGGATACGATTGAGCATTTCTATGAAACGTTAGTTTTGTGTGTGGCTCTCTTTTCCCTTATCCGTTAAACCTTTAATTTCAACAAAATAAGCCCCACTTCTTTCATATCCTTCTATTTACTCTTTCAAAACCCAAAAACATTAACCATAATCATGAATGGCAGCCTACCGGATCACCATAACTGGCCGCAACCGGGGTTGTCATATAGTGAAGCGGTTCGGGAGCTCCACGCAACCATTGAGAACGAATGGGACTCGGTTAAACAGTCGGCTTGCCAGACTGCAGCCGGGAGGGCTCTATGGAAGCATGTTGTACATGATCCATTAGCCGAGTTGTTTGCAGGGGAAACATATTTGAAAAATCTTTATGAGAAGATCAAGAAAGACAGGATGAACAATGCGAGAGAAGTTTCTGGGGTGATCCTTGCGGTTAGGACTCTATGGTTCGACTCAAAGCTTGAGGCTGCGGTTAAGTTGTTTGGTGGTGGAGCTCAGGTTGTTCTTCTTGGTGCAGGTTGGTGATCACTTTTCTTTCATTGTGGGGTTTGTATGAATTGCATTGGAACATGTACTGTTGTTTCTTGTGTCCACAATGTAAAAACAGAACAAGTGACGGTTGATTTTGGGGTGTCAATCGTGTCTGGTTGAATTGTTCAACCCGAACACAACCCATATATTTATTCGTGTAAAAAACATTAACCTTAACTCGGACACAGTTAAAATCGTGTAACCCCAACACGACCCGTTTAGCCCATTTATCTAAACATGTCAAATGGGCTAGCGAGTAGTAATCAAGTTGTAAACGTGTTAATTGGGTTGGAGGGTTGTAATAAATGGGTTAAAACTTAAAAGGGTGTTGGCGGGCCGACCTGTTTATTAAACAGGATAGATATGACAGCCCAAAACATAAATATTTTCGGGTCATGCCAGCAGTTGGTTATTGTCTGCTAACCTTTGTGTCGGGCTCGGGTCGCGTTTCGGGTTGGGCCGGAAATTGGTTATCGTCTATTAAACCATTGGTTATTGTCTATTAACTTTAATTATGGCTATGAGCTTTCACACCTTTTGCAAATAAGCCCCTCAACTTTGGTTATAAGGGTTGGTAGGTCGGCCTGATTGATTAAACAGGTTAAACAAGTCAACCCGAACACGACCCATTTATTAAACGGGCTAAATATGACAACCCAAAACCTGATTAGTTACGTGAATGGATGGTTTGATTACCTGCAGGAATGGACACACGGGCGTATAGGCTGGAGTGCTTGAAAGAAAGTGATGTTTATGAAATGGACTTTCCAGAGGTGATGCAAATGAAAGACACCTTACTCCAAGCAGCAATGGAGTCCATAAATGAGCCAAGTCAACTAATGTTGACCGCCAAATCCCTTAGAAGAATAGCAGCCGACATGCGAGATGAGGACTGGTTCGAAAAGCTTCTAGAATCAGGCTTCGTACCCGAGAACAACACCGTGTGGATTCTTGAAGGAATCATCTATTACCTCCCTCATTCCCAAGCCATGGGAGTACTGAAAACCATTGCAGACAACTGCAGGATCACGCAGACGGTTTTACTAGCAGATTTCATGAACAAACAATCAACCACACTTTCAACTTCCAACTTCCAATTCTACAGTGACTGGCCTGATCATCTGCTTCCTTCTTTAGGTTTTTCTGATGTCAAACTTTCACAAATTGGAGATCCAGATGCTGATTATGGTCTGTTACATGATCCACATAATCTGTTTAATAAGTTGCGCGGTCTGCCAAGGTCCATTCAAAACCATCCAGATGACGGAACTCCATGCCGCCGGTTGTATCTGGTGCAGGCTTCTGGTTCACCAAATCAAACTATTTCCAGAACATGAACCGAGGATGGATCGATGGATCATTTATGTTTTATTATACAATCAGTTATGTAGTTGTGTTGGCATTATGCTATTCTTTACAGAAGCAATAAGATTAAGATAGTAAGTGATGACATCAAATTTATGCATATATATATATAGTAATGATCTCATTGTCTTCTACATCAATCAATTGAAGATGTAACAAGCAATTAGCAGGCAGAAAGTAAATGAAGAATAAATTCCTAGAAATTATGTGATTGTTTTCGTAATCAATTTGATCCATATACACCAGCATCAGTAAAACCTAGATTCACGATCCGCATCGACGAATTTTAGAAGTAATTTAACTTCAATCTTATCAATAACGAATCCTTTGGACCAGCTAGAGGGGATTTTAGAAGTAATTTAAAACCATTGCATGAACACCAGGTACTGCCTTGTTGTGCTTATGGCCCTACGGCTCATGCGTCCGTAAACCGCCATAAGGCTGGTAATAGGATCAGTCTCACGGACTTGACCGCTACTTCCCAAACTTCTTAAGTGTCAATTCTTTCACTTTAATAGATTTTTTTTTTTTAATTAAATGGGAATCAATGAGATTAACGACATAGATTAGATATGTATTGACTTCATTTAAAACATTTACCCTTTTTTCTTTTCATAAACCATTCAATTCATTTATAAAATAACTTGCTTCATTTAAATATCTATTCCTCTCGTAAACATTCTAGTTTCAAGCATCGGTCCTTTATTCCTTACGTAAACATTATTGTTTCAAACATTGTTCCTTTCATAAACCGTTCGTTGTGAGTATGCATATCACATTAGAAACAAGTAAATAGGGATTTTGACTCACCTGTTGATCTATCCAATACGTTTACCAACTTGGTCCAAGAGACGTCGCTCTTAGTATGAATCGATGATAAATAAAACATTATTTTTACCCTTTCTACTAGCCCAACAAAACTAGGCAATTTCGCTTTATAAGATCACGCTTCTTATGGTCTCAGCGAAACTAGGCGGTTTCTCTTCCTGTGCTTCAGCGAAACTAGGGTAATTTCGCTTTCAAATATCCCAGTGAAACTTGGTAGTTTCGTTTCCTTTGGGTAGTTTCGCATTCCAGCTAGTTTCGCCTGGTAGTTTCACTTTGTCGTCTTCTTCACGCAGAAACCCTAGTTTCTGCATGAAGATGGCGGCTAAGCCTGAAAACCATCAAGCCTACGACTTTTTATGTCCAAATAGTTCGTTTTACTCTTGTGATGCTAGATCTAGTGTTTATTTCATGTTTAACATGTAAAAATCCCATTTTTTTTTGTGTAAAAACCCGAAAACCCACTTTTAAGCAAAAAAACTCAGATCTAGGGATGATAATTACCTCAAAACAACTCGCTTCTTTAGCAAATCTTCTTACGAATAGTGGAGAAGGATGAATAATCGATATTGAGTCCAAACCGATACTCTCTCTCTAGAACTTTGAAGGTGAAGAAGATATAGTGGGTGAACCTATTTTTGATACTTTTTTTTTCTTTCTAAAATGACTCAGTTCAACCCGACTCTATTTTAACGAAAACCAGCTTTGACCTAAACCAAATTAATACTTTTTAAAACAACCCCTTTCAACCCAAACTCATTCTACTTAGAACCCAAGTCAAACCCGTTTTGACCTAGCACCCGAGTGGAACAAATGTCATTAATGCATAAATGAAGATTAGTAAGAATAAATAAGAGTTAAACTAGTGAATAAAAATAAATTTTAGTATACAAATTATAATTTAACAAATAAATTCCGGTATTTATTTTTGAATTTCAAAATACTCCACGAGCCTTCTCATTCCGCCGATTGAAAACCACTTTTCAAGCGTAACGTAAACCTTTTCATTACCAAAATTCATTCCACACACACTTTTCTTTGGATTTCAATTCAACAAAACATCAATGGAGGACAACAAAGATATTCAAATCCAGGTGAAGAAAATACCAGCATTCACCGTACTCAAGAACGGTTCCATCCTCAAGAACATCTTCCTCTTACGCAATAAATCATCTCAAAATCAAGAATCGGATGAAGAAATCCTGCTGGTTGGACGCCATCCAGATTGCCACATTACTCTTGAGCACCCTAGCATCAGCAGATACCATCTCCGTATCCACTCAAATCCCTCTTTACATATCCTCTCCCTCGTCGATCTGTCATCAGGTAAACACGCCTTTATCTGTTAATTATACAAATTTAATTGTTTCATTTTTTTATTATTCTTGGAGGATATTCAATTGGGGAAATGTTTTTTTTAGTTCACGGGACGTGGGTGTCGGGGAGGAGGATTGAACCGGGGGTTCACGAGATGCTGAAAGAGGGAGATACGGTCAAGATTGGTGGTTCAAGTAGGGTTTATGAACTGCACTGGGTGCCATTGACCCAGGCTTATAATGTTGATGAACAGTTCGTGCCTGCTGTTTATACCATCAAAGAAGAAGAAGAAACACATCAGGTGGTATGTGTATTCTCACAGTTTTTGTTTTACATTTGTCGAAAATTCAGATTATGATGTGTAATTTATTGCGCCTGAAAGGTGTTCGATGAAATGCCTCCTGAAAGGTGTTCGATGAAATGCCTCCTTATGTATTAACTGTTGATTTTCGTTTTCTTGATTCATACAGGACGAGAAACATGAAGCGTATTCATTAGATGATGATTTGGAGTGCTTAGATTTGAATCCATTGACATCGTCAGTGCCCGGCTACTCGAGTTCGGATGCTGAGGTAGAACAGTCACTTTCACCGAGAACAAGCAATGAAAATGATGACGTATTTGCTGCTGTTCCAATCCAGGCTTCACTTGTTGTGTCAGAAACTGCATCTGCAACACAGGTTTCCGACGGCCTAAACGGGTCAGAGGATCAGTTGAATCGGTTGAGGGATAATTTCAGCAATGAATTTGAGCTTCTAAGTCATAAGATTATCAAAGAAGATTTGGTTTCTGTGCCAAACTGCTCAAAAGTTTTCTGTGATGATACTGAAGTAGTATATTCAAGTCCCCTGAAAACATACAATGAAAATGGTGAATCCTTCACCACTGTTGCATCAGAAGCTGTATCTGAAACAGAGAGTTCAGACTGCCTAAAGAAATCAGAAGATGAGTTGAATTGGTTGAGGGACAATCTGAGAGATGAATTTGATCAGATAAAAGATGATCTGGTTTCTTTTGATCTTTCTAATGATATTAAAACACATGAAAATGATGCTTTAAATCAAGTCATAGAAAGAAACAATGAAACTGATTTTGACGATGAAAATGAACCAGAAAATCAGCAGAATATCAACAATGGTTCAGTTCCTGTGGTCCTTTGTGCTGCTGCAAATAGAGATATGGGATGTGAATTTGAGCAAATGGGTGTGGATAGAGATGCTGGCTGTGAATTTGAGCAAATAAATCATATGAAAATGATGGATGCATCAGCTTCAATGGCTCCATATGATGGTGTAGATAGAAATGTGGGCTGTGAATTTGAGCAAATGAATCAGACGAAAATGATGGATGAGTCTATGGTTCTTTTTGATGGTGTAGATATGGGTGTCCAAATTGGGTCGGTTGATCATGAGATAATGAAGACAGAATCAGGTTTTGTGCTTCTTCCTGATGTTACAGACATGAATCAAGAGAACACTTTAACTCCAGACATATCAAAAGCCAAAGAAATCCATATGAATTCGCAATCTGTGCAGAATGGGTCGGCTTCAATGAAACTTTTTGGTATCTCAGGTGGAAAAGAATTGGAATTTTATACTCCAGATAAAGAGAACAAGAATCCCAATGCTTGTTCTGGGAAATCTGTGTCAAAGAAAGCTGTTATTTCTACCATCTATGGGGAAAAAGACATTTTCGGTTCTTCACAAAAACTATTTGTTACAGATGAAGGGATATATAGAGAACAAGAGGTTGATCCGTTTGTGAATTGCGAAGCACTTTTGGCTCCTTCAGAGAAAGAGGATAAATCAAGACAAATGATAATGGAAGGAGGCTGCGACTCCATCAGCTACCCTCAAACTGTTCAAAAGGTCCTTAACTCATCTCAAGTAAGTTTGGTATCTTTTATTAAAAAGAATTCAATATTCCTGCTAGAATGCAAAAAAGAACACTAGATTGTTAAAAAAACAGTAGCCATTTTGGGCAAACATGCCTAGAATAATGGTATTTTCTTGCATATACAATTTATTGCGTGTTCAACTAGTTTGGCAAACACTTCACTTAAAATTGTAAACTGAGGAATGTTCATGATATTCTTGTTTAGATGTCGGCAAAGAAAAGATGGACCATGGTAGTGGACACCAACAGTCTTCTTGACCACAAATCGTTGAAGCATTTGAAACTTTTGGAAGGCATCAAAGGGACTCGGCTTTTTGTACCCAAAATTGGTAATAAATCCTGCTTTTGTTAATTAGTGTTTAAGTTGAAAATAAACGATTTTTATGCTGTAGTCAAGGCTGACAGTTTTCTTTTATTTTTTAATAATACCATCATCAGTTGTAAATGAACTAATGGACAGCAAGAGCCAAGATAGTTTCTTCAAAAGAAGCTCAAAAAAGGCTTCTTTAGCATTGAAATGGATTGAAGAATGTATGATGAATACAAGATGGTGGATTCACATGGATGATGAAATTGTTCATTCATCAATGGCAGTACCTGAAGTTCTTGAAATTGCCCTCCATTTACACAAACAAGTTACAGATCAAAAGATCATCATTCTCAGTAATGACCTCACATTGAAGATCAAAGCCATGGCAGAGGTACATCCCTCCACTACTTTTAGTTGCTTTATTATTGTCATTATTACTAGCATTATGTTTTAGCTTTTTATAAGTTCGTTTCAATCTTGTTCTCATTTTTACAGGGGATTATGTGCGAAGCAGCAGAAGAGTTCCGTGAGAGCCTAGTGAATCCATTTTCAGAGAGGTTTATGTGGGTCGGAAGCTCAGCTAGAGGACTTACTTGGTCCTGTGTAGATGATGATGATATTTTGAGACAAAAATACCACAGGTTTGGTTTAAATGGGTCACACGGGTTTAAGGGTTTGAAACTATTAGCATGTGCTAAGACTTGTCAGCTGGTTACTGCTTAAAAATCGGTTATTTCCACAATGTTGAAACAAGTGTAGACGATAACGATGTTGATGATGATGAGATGAACTATTATACTTGGCTTAACAGCAGTTTTACTTGTTTTAAGTTCTTATTTGATCTCCATTAACAGCAGTTTTTCTTTTTTTATTAACAGTAACACTATAAAATAATGATACAGTTAAATTACGCATTCAAACTTGTACGGTCATCACTTGAATCAGAACCTAGTCAAACATTAATAATTTCATTTTGAGATATTTTCCTCTTGTTGAGAAACTATGATCTAGAAGTTTCAAATGTGAAGAAAACTGCTTTCAGAAATAAAGATAAATTATACAGATATAATCAATTGTTTCTATCATAAGAATTATGATATGTGAGTTTACAACTACTTATTATTTAATTTTTAATATGTTATACATTTAATCCATCATACTCATCACTATCAAATCGATAGAACAGAAAGGAGAGAGAAAGAGAGGTGGTTACATAGATACATAATTGCCTCTATGTATGTGTATATTTCTTCAAATTATGTGCAAACCAAACGTAGTAACGGAGGATGATGACTTTAAACACAATTCGCTTTCGGTTCTTGATACATTACAACAATATCATGTCACAAAGCTTCACTCTTTGCAATTTACACTCAACTACAAATGGATCTGGATCTATAACAAGCACAACAACAAGAAATACATGCTTTTGAAACCATAAAATCCCAGAACCATAAAAGAATTTGGCTTCGAGCCAATTTTTATACGATCACCCTGCTGACCCGGTCCCCTTCAAACATGAAAACAAGATGTATTTTGCTGATGTTTCAACATCATTTTAATGGTGTTACATCATCTAGTTTCATCTTGTTTTTCCACATCATTAATATCTATAGGTTCTGGAAAAATATCACTTGATGATCTTTTATCATTTGCACCACTTCCCTGAGAGTTAGCTCTCCCAGATTGCTTTGGACCACTATTACCATCTTTGTTTGTTCGACTTTGACTTTGACTATGTGTACTCCCTGAAAAACTCTGCTTCCAGCTACCAAACAAAGCAGCACTCCATGACCTTCTTGATGAATTGTTTCTTAACCTTCCTGAACTGAAGTCTTCTTCCCTTACAACCCTGAAAGGGGTTTCTAATGCTTTCAAAATGTGAGCCATTTGAGGGCGTTTGGCTGGCTTTGGGTTCAGGCAAGACTTAGCCACTATGGCTACAGCCCACACCTCATCCAGCAAGTCTTCGTCTATAACTAGAGATTGGTCAACAATCTTGGATACCAATTCTTTGTCATAGTTGTTGATGAAAGTCAAAGTTTGGTCAACCCATTCTTTTGCGGATGAATCTTCTGAATTGCTGATTCCAGGTTTACCCGTTACCAGCTCAAGTAAAACTTTTCCAAAACAGTATACATCATATGCACAAATAGGAGGTGCCGATCCTGTTCCTTCCAAAATATAATCGAAGATATAAGTCTTGAGTTGTAGATCTTTTACTTTATTAACCTAAATCCACTGATATCTAAAAGTATGTGTGTTTACAAAAGTAATTGATGTTATAAAGATGTTCACGTACCAGAAGGAGTTGATTCAGAGATCCTGTACATTCATGAAGAAGAAGAAAAAGAAATAAGTATGTTGTATGAAAATGGTAATAGTGCCAATATGATCATAAGAAAAAAGTGTAATAAGATAATATACTACAACATAGTAGGAAGGTGAAATTTTCTAAATAAAGGTCAAGTATAGTTACAAAAACAAATTAGTAGTATAATAATCTAAATCTTTTAATAAAACCAATTTAGAAGGCTGCATTCACTAAAAATAATCTTGGAACAATATCTTCTTTTGTTTTTTTTTCTTTTTGCATTTGAGATCAAACACAATCCAAATCAACCATTCAGAAGTAAATGGTTAAAAATTGTCACCTTTAATAACAGAATGTCAAATTTGATTTGGTTTAAACATTGCAAATTTAACGAAACAGTAATAATACTTACGATGAAATCCGGAGCAGCCTTGTAATAACATTCTGATTGTTATCGACTCCTTGAGCACAAACTTCACTCAAGCTTCCAAGCCGAACATCATATTTATCATCAAGTAGGATACTGCTTGCTTGAATATCTCTGTAAATAAAAGATAAAATAAGTAAATAAATAATGTCCCAAAGTCTCCAAAACCAGCAACTTGCATTGATAACTGAAGATTATGTTGTTAATTACCTATGAACAAGGGGAGGATTGCATTCATGATGCAAGTACACTAATCCTTCAGCAGCTCCTGTAGCAATTTTTAATCTTGTGATCCAGTCCAATGACTGTAAACCACCATCTTCCAAACTGGTAGGTCTATACAAAGAATTTGAAAGATCTCCATTTGGCATGTACTTGTACACCATGAGCTTTTCAGTTTCATGTTCTAAACAATGTCCCAAAAGGGGTACCAATCGGGTGTGCATACCCTTACTGTACAACTCCATTTCTGTCATGTAACAATCTTTTCTTGAAGAACGCATATCAATTCTTTTAATAACCACAGCAGATCCGTCTTCTAATCTCCCTGAAAAGATGTCTCCACTGTGACCATGCTTAATTAGGTTTGTATCACTGAAACCACTTGTAGCTTGTAGCATTTGCTCATATTTAAATGAGTCTGTTAAGCTTAATATATCAACAGATAAATTTTGATCCTTCGTGTTTCCTCCTTCTTGAACAGGTTCTACATTTGCACTTCTTTGACTTACACTTCTCTTATTACATTTTTTTAGTATAAAAAACAATACTATAACTATAATTATAATCACACCGAGTCCACCAAAAACTCCCGCCAAAACATATTTCAAATGGCTGCTGTTCTTTCTGGGGATAGGAGGTGGAACCGGAGATATGGGATTTCCATCAAAAGGAACACCGTTCAAAGCATAAAACGTCGTGCAATCATTCAAACTCCTTTGATCTGGGAGTCGAAGAAAACAGTTTCTTGATAAGAAAGTTCTGTTTCCATTATGGACATCTAAACCTTGAAGATAGTTGTTGGATAGATCAATCAAACCAACAGTTGAGATATTGGAATTGAGGCTTCCATATAACAGATTGTTTGAAAAGTTTAATGTGACACCAGAAGCATTTGAGAAAGTTGAGAGGTCTGGAAGATTGCCAGTAAAGTTATTGCTAGATACATCAAGAAAGATAATATCTGGCAGGTTTATCGTCAAGTTGCCAGGAAAACTACCACCCAAATCATTGTTATTAATCAACAATCTCCTTAATCTTGTTAAAAGTCGTAGCTCAGCTGGTAATGATCCGAGCAACGAATTGAACCCAAGATCAAGGTCAACCAACTGAGAAAGATTTGCAAGCTGTGCAGGCAAAGCAGAAGAAAGACTATTGTTGGAAAGATTCAAGTAATTCAAACTCGAAAGTGAACCGTACTCAGACGGAATCGGCCCAGATAAGAAATTTGAAGATAAATCAAGAACAGTGAGATTGCTGAGAGCTGAGAATGAAGATGGTATGGATCCTGTCAACATATTAAGTGAAAGATTTAAAACTAATAATGAAGAAAGCTGCCTCAAAGAAGCTGGAATAACCCCAGTAAGAGAATTATCTGAAAGAAGTAAACGATTAAGTTGATTCAAAGAACCAATTGACGGAGGAATTGGACCTAAAACTGAGCTAGACCTTAGGTCGAGCACCTGGAGTGCACTAAGATTCTGCCCTAACCAATCAGGTATCAACCCTGGGAGAGCAAATCCAGAAGAATTAAACGAAACTAATTGCGTACAATTCACCAAAGCACCAATCTCAAACCTAGGGTTTAGACGCCCAACATGAGTCCGTCGCAAACCGGACAAATTTATTCCGGCCACCCTGCCGTTCCGGCACTCCACCCCTGTCCAGTTCGTACAATGCTCCGATTTCCTCGGCCAGTACCTGGCTCTGATCCCTAAAGAAGCTCGAAGATCGAACAACGCCGTCCGTTCTACCGTTGAACTCAGTGGCACCTGAGTCAACACCGAGTTAACTAGCAACAACAAGAAGAAACAAAATTGGACCAATACTTTGACCAAATCCTCCATGATTTAACCTAACCAATACAGAAACCTCTTTTAATTACATGACGAGTGTTGTGATGAGTGCCATCTGTGCATACCATTACTCCTCTATGTAGAAATTCGGTACAATTCAGGTGCAAAAAACCTCCTCTTTTGAATTAATTAAATGCAATACAGAAGTGCATTTACTGTATATATGTATATATATAGATATAGATTTACAACTATAGAAGCGCTATTTCTCCCTTGTCTGTGTGTGTGATGCGATGCGATGCGACAGCTTTAATGGTTGCGCATTAATGGAAGCGCCATGTTCTCAACAACAAAGGTGAAGAACAATAAATGGAGAGCCTCAAAACTCCGAACACACGGTTTACTGCGTGTGTGTGTGTGTGTGAGAGAGAGAGAGAGAGAGAGAGAGAGAGAGAGAGAGAGAGAGAGAGAGAGAGAGAGAGAGAGAGAGAGTTGGTTGACTGAGGAATGAAGGAAGAAAGTGAAGCCTTTTAGATTTGATCGTTGTAATTCGTGCGTTATTTGGTTGTATATTTGTATTTGTATATAACTAAATAATAGTTAATTAGTTAATAAACATTTTATAATATATGATTAAGTAATCATGGTTTATATAATAAAAAGTGAAAATAAATAACTGGATCAATCTAAATTTAATATATTTTTTATGGGGGAAAAGGGAAAGGGAGGTCAAAATAGTTTATAAAAAATAAGGCATGTTTAACGGAATTTCTTTTTGTGGGTAGTAAACAAACAATAAGTAATAATTATTTAGTTGTGTATTTTTGTTTTATTGTTACCAAACGACCAATTTGACATCCCAAGGGGATCATAGATGCTAGTTGTGTATTATTTACTTGTAACTTTTTCATATTATTTTTGTTGGTAGGTTGGATTATATATGCTTGTTGGTTAAAGAGTTGATGAGTTAAAATTGATGAATTCAAATATGATACGTATATTTCTTTTCTACCATTGGTGATGTTTGTATGTGTTTTCTCACGCACTCTTGATCCACATCCTAAATTCATTAAAGTCGCTCTCGAAAATGTTGTTTGGAATTTCATTGCTTTTGGGATTTCGTCATGCATAGACCTAACATTTGTTGTTTGGAATATTGTATCCTAGGGTTGGAGGAGGTTAGAGATACGTTTGTTTTTGGGATATGATCTTTGTTGGATTTATTAACAACGTCAAGTGGACAAAAAAAAACTGAAATTCTTGAATTTACTAGCAGTGTTAGTGTTTTTGGGATTGGATGTTTGTTGGTTATTTTTCTTTAACATTACGAAATTCTTGGATTTCGTTTATCAGAATTAGATTTTTTTTACTTATATCGAATGGATAGTGATGGGTGGTTGCGGATTGTAACATCCCTAAATTAAATAAACCTGAATAAACGAGATAGCGGTCGAGATTGATAAAGTAAGGTGGAAAGAAAACATGCGGGCTTGGCCTACGCCCGGCCCATGGGCCGTGAGCAAGGGAAGGAGACATCACCACAGCCTTCCCTCACCTCCATAATTTGCGCAAACTTAGAGAGAGAAAGAGAGAACTGGGTCTAGAGGGAGGAAGTAAAGGAAACGGCTGAAAAGCCCGGGAATCATCACTCTCCATCTCAGGAACGTTTAGCAACAAAGTGGAAACGAAAACAGGTAATCTCCATGCTCGAATCTAAGCTTTTAGTTAAGAAATGGGTTTTAGGGTTTAAGTGGGTTTTGAATCAAAAGTCGAGATTTTTACGTGTTAAATGACATAAAAAGTATGTATTTTAGCTTTATGGAAGCTAGATACAAGTTTTGGACGTAAAAAGATAGAATCTTGGATCAAAAACGATGAAATCAGCCAAGAACATATGAATGGTCCGAAAATTTTGAATCGTCCGAAAAGTATTTTCGGACGGAACATTTCAACCAAAAAAGTATCTCGGACAATACATTTCGCTCGAAATGTATTTTGGACAGAAAGGGATTTCGGACGGAGCATTTCGATCGAAAAGGCCAAGTAACAAAAAATAGTTCTAACATAGAAGTTTTCGATCGAAATAGGGATAGATGATATCATAATTTTAAACAATTAAGAGACTGATTTCTGTAATTTACTCTCGAACTTATTAACAATTTAAAATGTAAAAGATAATATTGAGAGTTAAGGTGTAGCTTTCGGATCTTTCTTTTCGTGGAACAATTAGTAAGCAGAAGTTGATGCATTGCTTATATGTACTTTTTTTTATAGCCAAAACAATAGCCATAAAATGGTTACAAAAGGATAGATGATTTGCTTAATAAGTGTTTCACGTTATTACATGCATGTTGGTGTGGGCGAAAGAATTATTATGATTGCAAAAACAAAATTGAAACATGCGTGTGTGATCTAACACGGGTTTCCCCTTTCATGGGTTTAGGGAGTGGTGTTTTCACGGTGGGTCAGGCTACTTTAAAAGCTGTTTTATGTAAAATGACCAAACATGAAAAAACGTGCATTGACAACCAACACGTGTTTATCACATTTGCATTTAATACTTTTGGTTCTTTACGCCTGAGGCTGTGAAACTACTTAGTCGAGTTCTGCGGGTCATGCACAATAGTGCTATGACCTCAAGATCTACGTATGTTGTTTTTAAAATACTTAGTTTTCCTATCCAAAAAGAGCTAGTGACATAACTTGATTTTCGTTTACATTCTATTTCGATATAAAATAAAAGCATACAAAACTTGAGTTTAAAAATAGGGCTAACAACAGCAAAATTCCATTTTAAATTGAAAAAGTATCAGAAGATATTTTCAGGGGCAGTTCAGTAAAATTAGTACTCTAATGAATTATTTTCTTCTTAATGAAAAAGAGTAAAAAGAAAAGTCACATGTGGAAGGGCAATTAGGCCGGGTCAATGTGTTTATGGTATTCAAGGAAGGGTCGATGACTTCAATTGTCCGCTAGTATTTTTATTCCACATGTTCCAACCATAACACAAATGACATGTGTTTTATATCATTCTAACTTGTTATACCCATATGGTTATCTTCTAAAATTTATACTTGTGTATTTATTATCTTACTAGGTTAAAACCCATTTATTACATTAGTTGAATAATGACAACTTGTTATAAATCAACAGTTTTTATAAAAATTTATATGTTTAATGTTATTAGTGAAATAATTATTTTTTAAAAATATTTTATAAAAAAATAAAAGAAATATTCAATTTATAAAAATATTTTATGAACAACCATATTTTTTTTAAATAAAAAGTGTTTTATAAAAATAATTATAGAAATCATTATTACTTAATAGGAGAGAAAGAGACGGGAAACAAAAAGAAATTAAAAAATAATTAAAGAAATTTATATAATTAATAAGAGAGAGAGACGGAAAAAAATGTTCAGGGTGAATATGAGAGTGACAAATGTCACATTAAAACCTTTATTTATTATATAGTATACATAAAGATACAGATTCATGTATTCTATTGTGTTTTAATAACATGCATGTTATACTATACGTGAATTACGTTTTATATATATTATACACTAATTACTTGTCATGTATAAACTTCTGATGGCGTAATTTTTAATGTTGAAATGAAGATAAATTTGTAAAACATGAAATATATATTTACAACAACTCAAGTAAAAATAAAATAATACATCTAAATGGTTATTTTCGTTTATATATATATATTTGTTGATTTATATATACAATATTGTTGGAGGTATAAGAACTATAACATAATGACAAAACAATGTTAGGGATATGGAACTACCCAATATTACACGACATATAGCTAGATATGTGAATAAAATGAGAAATATACATGTTCTTGTCACATATGTATTGAGTTGTACGTACATTTTTGCTAACAACACATAAAAAAAGGAGATACACAAGGGGTAATTCATGTATGACATTATTTTTAACCGATGTTGATGGAATAAATTAGGATATACAAACAAAAGTAGATACACGACCATACCATAGCTTCACGTATCTTATGTATATCAAAACATGATTACACCAATAAAAAAATTGTGGATTTGTCGCTGATCATAACATAATCATATCAATAAAGTGGGCTTGGTTCATTTTCAACGGTTATAAAAAATTTTTATGTTACTTACTCTTTTATTGGTTTTGAATGATAGCATAAAAAAAGTTATCTGTATATTACGTTTACACCCATGATAACATTATGAGAAGTAGAATTATCTTAAAACAAAATACAATACTCGATCACTATATAAAATAAAACTAAGACGTTATAAAATATGATCGAACTCCTCAAGTCACTTCTAAAGGGTGTTAACTTTAGTCGACATAACCAATTTTGAATTTCATACATCTTTATAAGTGTCGAAGAAAAATACTCAAAGTTAAAATGTCACTCGATAAAATCAACATTTATTTGTTGAAATATCTTCAAATGAAATTGGGTTGCCGACTTATATATTCCATGTAAGCCGTGTTTTATGAATTTTGTGTAATTGGATTTTATTTAAAACTATTAAAGTATTGAGAGGATTTCAGTTTTGAAAAAATAGATTCAAACATATAGTGAGAAAGCAAGACATACGATTATGACATGTATTCTAGGTCGGTTTTGATGTCTATTTCTTCTTCATATTACTAATTTAAAAAACAATAAATACTATAATAAATTCAAATTTTGTTTTAAAAATCTTGTTTTTTTATGAGGAAAAACATGTTCGCCAAATGAAGATTGACTTGGCCTCGATCACAAACAAGATATCCCTTATAATTTAATAGAAATTATAAATTTTTCCTCGTTGACGAAGAAAATAGATAGCCTCATTGTCGACATTAATTCGACACCACCTCACAGTTATTTTTATGCAAAATTATTAATTAGTAATAGGATTATATATAGTAATTACTAATTAGATTATTGACAATAAAAAATCCTTAAAACTACTAAAATAATAACAACTTGTGAAATTAATCATATACAAAAACTAAATATAAGCAAATTTAGCTTATGATAAAGGTTTTTATTTAGATCTTACCTGATTGTAAAATTGTTTTCAGTTTATAAAATTAATAAAAATATGATTAAACAATTTAATTAATGATAAACAAAATTTTAAATTTTAAAATTTATAGATAAAAATTAAAACAAATAATTACTTAGTTACATAAAATAGTAAAGTTAATTATTGATAAAAGATAGAAGTAAAAAAATAAAAATATAACAAATGTCATCCTGATACTACAAATTTATCATACTCATTCATTATTGTGAGTCGTGACAAAAGTTAGTATGAGTTTGTTACATACACTTATGATTTAACTGAAGAGAAGACGTATACGAAAAAGATTCTGACCAAACAAAATATTGTGAGTTGACCAAATAAAAGTTTACTAATAAATTGATGGATCTACTAGTAAATAAGGTAGAGCAATAAACTCAATATTAATGTTTTAGAGACCTAAAAAATCTTAAAGTCAGTTTAACACTTTAACTTTCAAGTTTCAACAGTTGCTCAACAGTCACATGCTCGCGTGTGAATATAAATTAACACCATTTTTAGTTTTTTTATTTGTAACTTTCATATTGGTACTTCAGGTTTGGTAAAAAAAAATCTGCATTCTATTATTAAATACTAGGTTATATATCCATGTATTACATGGTGTTGTTTAATAGAAAAATTAAAGTACAATAATATGTAAAAAAATTAAAATAATGTATAAAACTAGAAATAAAATTCTTTGTTTCCTTAATTAAGTAATAATTAGAATGAAAATTTTATATTATCTTTTTTGAAAAATAAAAACATTAACATAATTAAATTTTAAAATTCAAACTTACTTAAATTAAGAAAATTTAAAAAATGTTGATGAGAAAAAATATGATAATGACATGTGGCATTTGTTGGAATTGTTTATTAGAATAAGGATAATATATTAAATATTATATATGTTATGTATTGTTTTCATAAAGTGTCATATGACTTTTAAAAATAAATAATAACTAGTGGGGTCCCCGTGCTACGCGGCGGGAATTCGATTGATGTCGATTCGGGTCGTTACGCTAACCGCTTGGAACCGGAACACGGTATAATAAACGAAAGAGAGAACTTGAAAAATAAATTAATTGCATACGCAAAATGATATAGAAATGTATTTAACATCAATCGAAACAATAAATAATGATACCGGTTCCGATAAATATACCTACAGCAGTACCGATGTTATTCAATCAATACCTGTTAAGTTTTAAAATTTATAAGGTTCAGTTTATAGAACCTATACACTGCTATTTACTACGAAAAAAAGAAACATCGAAACACTGATTAAAATAACACGTGGAAACGGGAAATCCCTAAGCTTCAATGGCTTGTAAGTTCGTGCTTCAACGACTTGTACATTATAACAAAAGCTCGGTTTTGAATAAGATTTATGTCGACACGTAGGGAAAAATAGGTACGTCATAATGGTACAATCGAAAATTTGTTAAATATTATATTTTAAAAATTATAAAAGAAAAATAGAACTCATTTTTTCAAATAAAACTTTAATAGGGCTTTAATGGGATGATTGAGTTGAGCTTTAATGTTGTTAAATAATAATTATTAAGTGTTTAATTGTAAAATTATGAAGAGGGATTAAAAGTTAATTGTACACTTATATGGCATTGCCAATATGTATATCATACAACAAAAAATGTACAAGGTATATATTTTTAGTCTTAAGATAACAAATATAATTAACATCTAAACATTTACCAATGTGATGAATAGTAACCAGGGACAAACTGGTAATTTCACAGCGCTACATTACACGCGTCTTCTCCTAATGAAGCGGTGACCTGCTTCATCTTTCTCTTATCTAACGTGTATTGCTTCCATCCCACTCATCTCTTTCTCTTGCAGCTGTGAGGTCAGGTCTGGTGTTCAACATGAAGGGTTCCATGGCCGCTTGCTCTGCCACCGTTACTGCCGTTCTCTAATCTCGTCGGATTAACCGGTACACCTTTGTGACGTCGCTTCTATGATTTTTTGCTTCATGATTTCATGTTCGACATCTGTGTGTAAATTTAGGGTTTCATTTAATTTGATTTCATATACCCGTTTCATTTCCAATTAATCATACCTATTGTTTCTTGATGAATTTGATGTTCGGTGACATCTTTATTACTTTCAATACCTTCAATTTTAGTTGTTGCTTTAATTTAGGGCTTTGCTTCTTTTGTGTTTTCTTGAGATATGAGGCTTGAAAATTAGGGTATTTTTTTATTTTTTTCTACAGTGTGAATGCGTGGTATGACAGTAGTTGATCCTAATGAGCCTCCTTATGTAGTTATGTTGCTCAAGTGTAGCAGCTGCCCACTGATCATCAGATGGTTCAGGTCCGTCTACGTTGAGTACCAGGTTGCAAAAGAATGTTTCATAGATGTAGAATGAAGAAGCTGATGTATTGGGTTACCCTGGAACTAGAAGGTTAGATAAACATGTCTGAAATATATTTTGAGATAATTTATGGTAAGAACTACTAATTGGTTTTCTTTTTATATGATATATGAAGGTATTGCAAGAGTGAAATGCCCTATAATCTGGATGAATTTATGCTGCAATGTCATGGATGCCAGGACTGGTAAGTATATTTTTATCATCACATGAGTTGGCCCACTAAGATGGGAATAGTTATGGATACAGGGATATTGATGGGAGCAAAGTGCAAAAAGCTTTAAGGGAAAAGTGTGGGGAAGAAGGTTATGTTGAAGGTGATGTTATTAGGCTATGTATTAACTTGCCTGATGGGAATTTGTATGCTACAAAGTACAAAGGCACCAGAATTGGTTTTGTACAGAGGGCAAAGCTATGCATATGCTACAGATGCAAAAAAATACCCTCTTAAAATTGTTCTTTATTAATGTTGTATATTTATGTCTGTAGAAATCTTTTGACATAATATATTTTTTTTTTGAAATTAGATGAATTGCTTTTGTGTTGGTTACAAGCAGGTTAGGTTGCAAGTTGAGTCTCTTATTACTCTACAGAGTTCACATGTTGGGGTTTTGTTACATAACTTAGTTAACGTATTGGGATATTTCCTTGAAAAAGGTTGTCAATGATTTCCTTCCTTATTTAGTATTCTGAACTTGAAACAACAAATGTAGTTAATCTTGCATATTTTGCTAAACTGCAAATTATATGCAAAGGAAATTTTACTTTTCGTTTGTCTATCAAATGTAATGATTTAAAACTGTGATATGATCGAATTCTAATGCTGTTATTTGTAATTTATTTGTTAACCTGCAGATTAGAAAGTAAAGTCACGCTTTTCTGTGTTTGTCAAATGACTGTTTATTTAAAAACCCTTTTTTCCCTTTTTTTTGTTTATATATAATGTGAGCATTATTTATATTTATTGCGTTTCAGGTTCTTAAAGATAATACTGTGAAAAAGGAGGAACTATGTGCAAGAGCTAAGGCGTTTGCAGACTCTTTGTCGTATCCTTCAGGTGTTAATATATGTACTATTGGTACCCCGTCCGTATGGCAACATGGATTGGGTAACCGGTCAACCGGTTATGCCTGATTGACTCATCAACAAAATTTTATAAAAACTGTTGTGTTGAATACGATTATAAAAACTCTATTTTGCTTTATGCAACCCAAAACAACCCATTTTCTGATTGTTTGTGCATGCCACTGTTTGACTTGATTGTTGATGCATAAATAATTATTATTTCAGAAGGCAAAATCAGCCAACGGAAATGAAAGTGAACCAATATTACACTCTGGTATGCATAATATTAACAAGTTCAACACAAATAATGCTTCAAGAACTACAGAATCTGATCAAAGTTCTCAAACTACCATGGTTGTATAGGTATATTATTCATTTTTGTTTACTTTTTATTCATAAGTAATAATGATTGTAATTTTAACCCATTTACATTTTAACATTGCATATTAACAATTGGTTGATGACACCTACTCATCATCTATAGGTTACTTTAGAGAACAAGTATGCTACTATGAATAAATATTAAACATTATACTTTAGAAGAAAAATCTATATATAGAAGAAAAAGTTCTAGGTTTAAACTTTAACAGATTCACTTAGGGTTTTTTTCAAATTAAAAAATAACTTAACCTGTAATACCCCACTAAACCCAAACCAATAAACACCTATATATTGTCCTTTCTATGATTTTTTTTTCATGGTACTCTTGCTGTGTGCTCGGGTAGAAAGATATATGGTCGGATTTGATCAGTGTGTAATACTCTATAGTTGCCAACGACAATGAACTAAACTTGGAGCTTGAATTATATTGATTGTCAATGTAATTTTTTTTATGTAGAGGTAATCAATATCAGGCTATACATTATTGAGTTGTAACTTAGAATTGACATTGGTGTAAATATAACACATATGTGACAATATGAACATGGAAATACTGTGGCATTTTGATCTGTGTATTTAAACTAATTTAATATATTTAGCCTTTCTTGATAAATTTTTTAATATTATCAATTATTTTATGTAACTGGGATTTATGTAAACACACATATTTTAGGTTAAGCTTTAATATGTGTTATGGGATAACACACCTTGCGGCAACCCTAAGAGATCCTATTAACTTTCCTGTCAAGTGTAAAAAGGTGTCGACGTTGCTATCTTAGTTTTCTTACTAAAAGCCAACAAAAGGTAAAGTTCATTCCAAGTGGTATGATTTATGAAAAGTGTCAAATTTAATTCATATATTAGTGCAACAGGTTGAAAGTTTAAATTCACACCATAAAGATCTTGCAAACCAACTGAATTCCTTAAAGGTTGCAGCATCGCCAGGTAAGGTTGTACCTCATCGAATTGAGGAACTTACGAAACTAATACCTGTTACCGTGAAGATATTTTAAAGTGTGTTAAGGTTTTTTTGTGCCGTTTAAAGTGGGATTTGATCACTACAACCATTTAAAGGGTGTTTGGGTTGATTAGACCAATTAAAAGTGCATTTCGACCATTAGGATCATTTAAAGCGTGTTCACGTTGTTTTGACACTCTAAAAGTATATTTCGATGATTTGTTTTAGTTGTTTTGACACGTTTAAAATATGTTTTGATCATTAAGATCATTAAAGAGTTTTTTTTTCACCCTTTTAAAATGTGTAGTGATCATTAACATCATTTAAAGCGTCCTGTGGTTATACTTAAAGTGTTTTTCGGTTACTTTGCCCAGTTTGAGGTTTGTGTATATCTTTAAGATAATAAAAAGTTTTGATTTTGTTTAACCATGCTAATTTTGATTGTGTGTAGGGAAAGCTCTTTTACAATGCTCTTGGACCGGATGAAGCGTGTTTGAATGAACTTATGTTTTGGTATGTCATTACTATCTAATGATGTTATAACAGTATAAAACCATTCATATGAACCTACTTTGTATTACAATTTTTTGACCATTTTTGGAAGTACGGGTGTTACTCAATCGTGGTATACAAACAAGAATTACTTAATCGTGGTATACAAATAAGGGAAAAAACTAGTTAAGTATCAATCAAAATGATCATCAATAGTTAAACCACCACTTTAATTGACTATTTTTAGTTTTATTGCGAAGTATTTTTTTTTTCTTTTAAGTTATATTAAAATGGTGACAGCTACACCGGAACTTACTATTATAGAAACATTCGGCACTTATATCAAAAAGGGAAAAAGTTATGTAAAAAATAATCAATATTCTGACGAATTCTAGTTAGAATAATCGCCACAAAGAATAATTGAAATTAAATAAATCATCATGTTTAAATGTGTAGATTAGTAAAAAAAATCATGTTTAAGATATATAAAATTAATATAATAAATGCAAATTAAGAAAATATGTTTTTTAACAACAATTTTGATCACTGACTGACCACTGACTCACATGATCATCTCTACCACCCTTAAAAGGAAACCCACCATATGTGAGAAAACCCACTAACCCAACATGGACACCAATTTTTTTTTGTCACAGATGAGATTTGAACCCAAGAACTCTCCATTTTTTAGTGAAGTCTTGGCTATACATCTGACCTCTCGTAACAACAATATTGTCCGCTTTACCTCCTAAGAACTCACAGATTTGTTTTTAGGTGCCCGGGTGAAAACTTCCCAGGGGTCACCCATCCCTGGATTAATCCCACCTCAGCACGCTTAACTGTGGAGTTCTCCTCTCATCCACTACATTAAGCCCCAAAACGCGTTGTTTTATTTGAGGCGGCATTCCTTATTGTAACACCCTAAATTGGAAAACCAATTAATAAAACATTTAAACGCACGCGGAAGCTTTTATCCCATTTTTTTTTACTTTCTCGCGTACCGCGAGATTCTGGACAACTCCCCTCGCGTACCGCGAGGGAGCTCAGAAATTCCTGACCGAGAGCCAGGTCTCTCGCGTCCCGCGGGGGACCTGAGTAAATATAAAGTTTACTCAGTTTGCCCAGTTCCAACACTTAGCTAATTTTTCACCATTTTTCAATTCAAACTGACACCAAAATTTTCCTACACTTGAGTTTTGGTTTCAAAACATATATACCATATACATAAACACCAAAACATAGATCATGTGTCAAATTACACTACATTTACGGATTTTCCTTTAAATCCCAACAACACCCAAAATGCATACGAGAACCCTCCACGCCTTGGACTTGAGTTTGACCTACATCGGAGCTTTCCCTACATATCCACATAAACATAACACCGTTAGTAATGACGATAAACATATCAAACAAGTTGCACCCTTTCACCCATTTGACCCGTTTGCACCCATTTAGTCAAATAAAATTCTTAACACTTGCAATTCCACTACAAGTTTCATTCATATCATTTTTCATTCATATATGATCGAAGTCGAAGGTACAACCAAATTAAAACCTAAATACCTTTAGTAAAGGGTAAGTAGGGTATCGATTCTCGAGGAGCTCGTGGAAGGTTAACTGTTGCAACTAATTAAACTAGGCGATAAAAGTAAAACCGAATTTTGGATTTGATTAATTTTTAAGAAAAACCGATTATGCACTTACTGAATTTAAAATTAAGAAATCAAAAATAAATGAGAGTAAACTTGAAAACGAATAACAATTGATTAAAAATAGTAACCAACCCTAGACTTCAGACTTGATATGGATTCAAAACCATCTAACTTGATTGAGTGACAATTTGTTACCAATTCAACTAATAACAATTAGATTTCATTCAGTGTGTTAACCCAACGATCTGAGATCGGACAATGGAACACAATCACGAACTAATCTAACAGTTATCACTTTGACAAAAACCTGATTAACAACTCGATATGCTAGCGGCTGTAAAAGTCGAATGACAATCGAATAATTGCAAATTAGATTGATTCAAATCTATTTGTGAATCCGGAAAACAATTATAAACACACGAAAGAAAGACTACTCAATCCCATGTTTACATTCACACAATCAAAACTAGTTAAGAATCCAAACATCAAAGTCTTACTTCTAGGGTTGGGTACCGGGTGATTAGCCTGACATCATAATGATTGATTCTTCAAAGAATCCATGATTAGCTCTTCGATTTTTGGGTGAAAAAGCTTCAATCTTGATGATCCAAATGCCCCAAAATCGCCTAGATTTCCCTACCTGTTCGTCTCTGTCTAAAAAACTGACTTTCCATGGCTTATTTCTCCTTAGAATCGAAGCTCCCGTCTTTCTGTTTTCCCGACCACCGTAAGTTACGGTGGTCTGGCCGTAACTTACGGTCAACTTTTTCAAAATTATAACTTACGGCTTGTAGCTTCTGGTTTACGGCCAAACTTTTTTATTTTCTTTCCACCGTAAGTTACGCCCGATGCACCGTAACTTACAGTCAGCCTATCCCAAAACTATCTTACGGCCTGTAGATTCTGGTTTACGGTCTCGAAAATCTGTACACCGTAAGTTACGGTGTCCTGGCCGTAACTTACGGCCAGCCCTTTTTCACTTCTTCGTTCCGATTCCCGTAACCTGCATTTCCACGTGCTCTAACATCTATGTTTTAACCCCTCTTACCTACAAACACAAAAGCTCGTAGTAATTGCTATTCATGCATATGTAATAAGAGAAAAATATATAAACTCGCGGGGTTAAAGCACTATAAACACACAAAATCCACATCCCATCACATTCCCACACTTAACCTTTGCTTGACCCCAAGCAAACCTTTATTTTTCACTTATTTCACCAATAACCCACATCCAAAGCCCTTTTATTTCTCAACAAGTTAAGGTCTAGAATCATACCTGTCCCATAGACTGACACAGTCGAGATTGACAAACCGACGAGCAAGTGATAAACAGTTAGAACAAAACGCGGTTTGCTTAATCAAACGCAACATGCTTTTATTTCTATGCAATTGCTACATATCCCTCACAAGATGCACTCCTCTCGGTTTAATTTCTGGACTAGCATAAATAATGTGCTAGTATAAGTATTCACTCCAAAACCGAATGTGAGACCATATAAGCATATGCTTGTAAAGCAATCAAATCTCCACTACTGCTATAGACACTGCACAAATCGAAGGACTTTGGGTTTTTGGCTTAGGCTCGGGTAGGGAATTTAGGCTTTTTGGTGGCTAGTGTGATGAGAAATTCTACAATTTTTTTTTTTAAATTTTTTTTTTTTTTTTTAACTTACAAGGTCACATTTGACTTGCTTTATTTCTTTCACAACTTGAATCATTGTGATTCACTTCTCATACTCCATGCTATTTTTGTATTTTTCAAAATTTTCAAGAAAATATACACTTTCTACTCGGCTTATGGGGTGGACAAACGACGGGTATAATGATTTTATTCAATGTCATCTATCAGGCTCAACAATGGCTTCTAAGGAATTATAGCAACAAAATAGATTAACGAGGAATATGGGGAATCCTAATGCCTTGTCATCTTTGTGCACATGTCTAATATGTAGTCTCGAAATGTATCAACCATACAAGTTCTACCATATCATATCACATTGGTCACTCTCAGCAATTGAAACAAATTTTTCAGTGACCTATCAATCTTATAGCAAGTATGGCTCAAAAACTCACATATGGCGGACAATTGGTTACCGACATGTAGCATTAGCAATCAATTAAAAGCATGTTACACCTAATTAAGCATCCCTTCCCATTTTTCTTAAAACACCCATCGGAAATACTCTCCTGAAACTTAAAGGGACAACCATGATTCAAGATCTTGATTAGTCAATCAGAAAGGACCTTTTCCATGAGTTTAAAAATTGGTTTGCTTTGCAAATATTTTTCAATTTTTCAATTTCGACGATTTTTAGCAAAATTCAGCAAAGTTAAGTGTGTTTCTTCCCCCATCCCCACACTTGAGACACATTGTCCCCAATGTGTGGTTTTGTCAATTTCTCATCCTTGGAACTCATGATGACACTAACCTAACTACTACTAACTAACAAAACAACTTAAGCACACAATATCAAATTAAACACACCCTACACAAATGTCCACACCACCAAAACAGAAAATAAAAGAAAATAAAAGTAGTTCTTCCCAATCCAACCACCCACCACCCTTAGTTACAGATCATTGTTCACAAATAATAGAGGAGCCAAGCACATGGACCTGATGTTTATCAGAGAATGCTCAGAAGTACCGCGACTGTTGTGGTCCAAAAATAGATGTCATGGTCTCCTCAATCTCACCCCCCTCTCGAAAGTTGTGTTGCCCCCAACACAATTCTCAAATCAAAACGTACCTGGTGATCGATCTTCCCCACACTTAGCCTCGTAGGAGAACTCATGACAAACAAACACATCAAACACACAAAAAGAAAACAAACGAAAGTAACAAATGCCTAATGAACAATTTGAAATACAAACTCTACAACCCGAGGTTTCCCTCGAGATTACCTGGACCTCAGACGTCCTCATAAGTTGGTGAGCCTTCGACAAAGCTCACCACTTCCATTGATTCCTTGTTAATATCGGTCGCATCCAAATATGGCTTCAGTCGGTGACCATTAACCACTTGCTTTGTCTGATCTTTCACGCTTTCAATTTCAATGTCACCGTAGTGACCAATCCTCACAATCACAAATGGTCCGGACCACTTGCTCTTCAACTTTCCTGGAAATAACTTCAACCGTGAATTAAACAACCATACCTTTTGACCAACTTCGAAGCTCCTTTTCCTTAGCTTCGCATCATGCACCGCTTTCATCTTTGTCTTGTATGCGGCTGCTGTGTCATACGCCTCTTCACACAACTCCTCCAATTCACAAAGCTCTAACCGACGTTCTTTCCCTGCATCATCATATTCCAAATTAAGTGTGGCCATCGCCCACAAAGCACGGTGGGCGATTTCCAATGGTAGATGACAACCTTTTCCATAAACCAAACGGTAAGGAGTCGTTCCAATCGGCGTTTTGTACGCCGTCCGATATGCCCATAAAGCATCATCTAGTTTCTTAGACCAATCTTTTCGATCAGATCGGACGGTCTTTTGCAAAATTTCCTTAATTTGCCGATTAGAAACCTCAACTTGACCACTAGTTTGGGGGTGGTAAGGTGTAGCAATGCGATGATCCACGCCATACTTTTTAAGTAATTTCCCAAAATTAAAATTTTTGAAATGGGTTCCCCCATCACTAATGATGACCCGGGGTACCCCAAATCTAGAAAAAATGTGGGTTCTTACAAATTCACAAACAACTGTGTGATCATTCGTCTTAGTGGCAATGGCCTCAACCCATTTAGACACGTAGTCCACTGCCACTAAGATATATACCTTACCAAATGAAACCGGGAATGGGCCCATGAAGTCAATTCCCCATACATCGAAAATGTTAACAATTAAAATGGGATTCATGGGCATCTCATCCCGTTTTGCAATCCCCCCCAGTTGTTGACACTTAACACAGCATTTAACATAATTCGTAGCATATTTAAACAAAGTGGGCCAGAAAAGACCACATGATAGAACCCTATATGCCGTTTTCTTCCCACTTAGATGGCCTCCACACGCAAACGAATGTGCATGAGCTAGCACACTCTGCATTTCTTCTTCTGGGATGCACCTTCTCAAAATTTGATCTGCACCTACCTTGAACAAATCAGGTGCATCCCACACATAATGTCTAACCTGAACAAGAAAATGGCGTCTTTTCTGTGCTGACCAAAAACTTGGAATTACACCTGCATCCAAATAATTCACCAAATCAGCGAACCATGGCAATTTAGTAACCGAAAAGAGTTGTTCATCGGGAAATGTGTCATTAATTTCTGAGGGGATCCCATTATTGAGAGTCGGTAGGCGTGACAAATGATCTGCCACCACGTTTTCACTCCCTTTCTTATCTCGGATCTTCAAATTGAATTCTTGAAGAAGCAGTATCCACCGAATCAGCCTCGGCTTCGCATCCTTCTTTTCCATCAAGTACCTGACAGCAGAATGATCAGTATAAATAATAACTTTGCTGCCCCAAAGATAAGAATGAAATTTATCTAAGGCATAGACAACTGCTAGGAATTCCTTTTCAGTTGTTGTATAATTCAATTGTGCCTCTGAAAGGGTTTTACTAGCATAATAAATAACCACCGGTTTCTTGTTTTTCCTTTGACCTAACACTGCCCCTAATGCCACTTCACTCGCATCACACATGATTTCAAACGGTGATGACCAATCGAGTGACTATAACACTGGGGCTTCAACCAACAACTTTTTCAATGTTTCAAAGGATTTTAAACATTCGTCATCAAAGGTAAAGGTCGTGTCTTTTAAAAGCAAGTTACATAATGGTTTTGAAATGACGCTAAAACTTTTGATGAACCGACGATAAAACCCAGCGTGCCCTAAGAATGATCGCACGCCTTTCACATTCGTGGGAGGAGGCAAAGTTGAAATTACATTAACTTTTGCCCTATCAACCTCCATCCCACGTTCAGACACAACATGTCCTAACACTACCCCCTCTCGAACCATGAAGTGGCTCTTTTCCCAACTTAGTACCAAATTTTTTTCAACACAACGTTTAAGTACCTTGGTAAGTTGATCTAGACATTTTTCAAATGACATTCCGAAAATAGAAAAATCATCCATGAAGATCTCAAGATTCTCCCCCACCATATCTGAGAAGATACTCATCATGCACCTTTGGAAGGTGGCAGGGGCATTGCACAAACCGAATGGCATTCGCCTGAAAGCGAATGTACCATACGGGCATGTGAATGTAGTCTTGTGCTGATCGTTTGGATGTATGGCAATTTGATTATACCCAGAATATCCATCAAGAAAACAAAAGAATTTCTGACCTGAAAGTCGCTCTATTATCTGATTAATAAAAGGTAATGGAAAGTGGTCTTTCGAGGTAGCTGCGTTCAGCTTCCTGTAATCTATGCACACTCGCCACCCGGTTACTGGGTGGGTAGCAAGTTCCTCACCATTTTCCTTTTTAATTACCTGGATACCTGCTTTTTTCGGAACTGTCTGAGTGGGGCTCACCCACGTACTGTCTGAAATGGGGTAGACAATACCTGCATCAAGCCACTTAAGCACCTCTTTCTTCACAACTTCTCTCATGTTCGGATTGAGTCGCCTCTGTGTGTCGCGAGCGGGTTTTGCGTCCGGCTCGGTTATGATCTTGTGCATTACAACAGAGGGACTAATCCCCTTCAAATCTGCTATCGTCCATCCAATTGCTGATTTGTGAGCAACCAGTACCTTCAACAATTCTTTCTCCTGATCCTCGGTCAAATCTGATGCAACAATGACCGGTAAGGTTTTCTCCTTTCCTAGAAATGCATACTTCAAATGTGATGGTAATTCTTTCAGCTCCAGCTGCGGTGGCTCAACCAAGGATGGCCTTAACTCCTTGTTCCATTTATCTGGAAGTTTCTCTTGATGACAGGACCACGGTGGCCTGTTTTCTTGCACTGCTTTAAGTTCAACTTCCCTTTCCGCCTCAATCAATTCCTGCATATGTTCTCTCTCCACCCTGTCAAACACAGAACAATCGTCTGATATGTTATCCTTGCTCACCAAAGGCTCATAGCAAGGAACACATCGGTCAACAATATCTGCCATAAAACAAGTATCACAAACAGGTGGGTTAGTAACGTTAGTGAACATATTCAACCTCATTTTCCAATTGCCAAATGTCATGTCGATTGTTCCTGAAACACAATCAATTATGGCATGTGCAGTGGTAAAAAATGGCCTCCCCAATATGACATCTGGTTGTCTCCCTTGTATCCCTGACACATAATCCAAAACCAAAAAGTCCACAGGGTAATAAAATTCTCCCACCTTAACAAGGACATCAGTTAACACTCCCCTAGGAAGCTTAGGAGTCAAGTCAGCTAACACCACAGTAGTGTCAGCCTTCTTGAGGGGACCAAAATCAAATTGGTCATACAAGCTTCCCGGGAGAATGCTAATGCTAGCTCCCAAATCCAGTAACGCCCATTCACTTTTAAAATCACCGATTTGAATTGAAATTAAAGGCGTTCCTGGGTCATCAAGCGTTGGTGGAAGTGCACCCGACAAAATAGCACTGACTTGCACATTTACATCTAATTTCTTAGGCAACCTTGGTTGTCTTTTCTGTGTGCAAAGGTCCTTCAAATACCGAGCATAAGCGGGTACCTGTTTAATTGCATCTAGAAGAGGCAGATTGATTTTTACTTGTTTAAAAACTTCCCACAACTCATCTTGTTGTGGGCCTCTTTTTGACTTGTTTGATTTGTCTGGTTTGACCAAGGCTGATGGAAATGGAGCCTTGTTAACAACATTTTCAGATGGTGAGTTATTATTTAAAACCGGTTTAGATGCAATAACAGGTTCCTCACTATCACTCTCTTCACTCTCATTTACATCCTCCACAATCCCTTCGACGAAAGGAGGTGGAGGAGTGACATTATTATTCACTTCTTTACCACTTCTGAGAGTAATTACCTGATTTACTTGAGCATTCTTTTGGCTAGAACTCTGATGAGCTGGATTTACCTGTGTATCGCTGGGAAGTGTTCCAGGAGGTCTCTGTGAAAGTTGCTCTGCTATCTGTCCCACTTGCTTGTTCAATGCAACAAAAGCCTTGTCCCTTATGTCATTTTCCTTCCTCATCTCTTTCATCATCTCAACGAGTTGATCAATTTTTGAGCCTTCAGAATTGGTGGATGATCCAGCTTGTTGATTTGCAGGCGGAGCTTGTTGCCTGTTGTTCTGACCACCTCCTTGTTGCTGATTCCCATAATAAGGTCTCTGATAATTGGCTTGTTGGTACTGTTGACGATCAAAAGCTTGAGGATAACTTCTGTTGTTTGCAGGTTGGAAATTCGGGTTCATCTGATTTGAAGCATTACCATACCTAAAATTAGGATGGTTTCGAAGCCCTGGATGGTAGGTGTTCAAGTTCATATCTCCATGCACTTGATTAACCTCTTCAGTTGGGCCCCCTTGTTGTTCACCTTGTTGTTGCTGACACTGACTAGATTTGTGCCCAAGATCACCACATACCCCCACACACATGATAGACCGAACCCGTTGGAGCTGAAGTGTTCTCCTTACCCAACCCGGCTATCTTTGCCACTTTCTGTGCCATAGCCTCCAATTGCTCATCAGTCATTTGGGTGGCTGCCCCATTCACCGTCTCATGCTTAGATCTTTTGTTCGACTGCTCCAACCGTTTAGAGTTGGCACACATTCTTTCTAGCAAATCCCAAACAACTTGTACATGATTATACAAGAAGGTGCCATTACTATGTGAATTGATATCCCGGATGTCTTCAGACGACATTCCATCATAAAACGCCACCAATAACTCCCACATGTTAATACCATGATGAGGCCACTTCCGTAGCATATCCTTGAATCGAGTAAAAGACTCATGAAACAACTCCCCACCATTCTGCTTGAAATTTCGGATATTTGCTCGGGCCTCATTAGTTTTCTTCATAGTGTAAAACTCTTCCAAAAACTTCTGTTTTAAGTCAGCCCATGTGTAAATACTAGCAGATGGTAGAGAATCAAACCATTCCTTCGCACGGTATTTCAAACTGAAGGAGAACAAAATCAACTTAACCTCATCTGGTGTAAAACCTTGTAGCCCAGTTACCTGACAAAATTGCTCAAAACTCTGCAGATGTGGATAAGGTTCTTCATTGGCACGCCCATGAAAAGTAGGCATGGAAGTCAATACTGCTGGACGGACTTCAAAGGATCTTCCATTTCTCACAGGTGTTACCACAGGAGAAGCATTCGTGGTCAAAGCTGGTTGGAAGTAATTGTTGGCAGCTTGGGCATGCATCATGCCTTGATTGTAGTTTCTCGGTACTCCCATGTTATGTGGTGGAGGCATAGGAATACCGGGCTCATAATTTGGTCCCTGCATCTGTGGCATCGGAGGCCTATAGAATCCTTGCGGCTGTGGAGGGTATCCTTGTGGTTGTTGCTGTGGGAATCCATATCCACCATAATTTATTTGGTGTTCTTGATTCATGTAATTCGGTGGTGGATTCTCGTACATGTTCTGTGGCTGCCCTTGATGCGGATCATATCCATTCCACCCATCATCCCATCGTTGTACCCTTACACCCGTTCCAAGTATGCCATGCACACTATCATTGTCAAGAGTATCACGATCGGTATAGGTTGGTGCTCTGCTTGAGGGTGGATTTGGATTTTGAGGGTCATTCAGAGGTGGTTGATTGGGTGGTGGGTTGTTGTAGGGTGGAGGATCGAATTGATCCTCAAAGTTGAGTGGAGGAACATTAGGATTCACCATTTCTGGAGATGGATTTGGTTGGCTTGAAGATGCAAGATTGGTGCGATGAATAATCCTGTTGTGGCGAGCTGTTCGTTCAATTTCTGGATCGAAGCTCAACGGAGAAGATCTACCAGAATATCTTGTATGCATACGATTTGTGATCACCTGCACACAACAAAAACAAACAACCCAAGTAGTACTGCTTGAAACAAATTAATCTAAACAATAAACCTTGCGCACCGGCTCCCCGGCAACGGCGCCAAAATTTGATCGAAGTCGAAGGTACAACCAAATTAAAACCTAAATACCTTTAGTAAAGGGTAAGTAGGGTATCGATTCTCGAGGAGCTCGTGGAAGGTTAACTGTTGCAACTAATTAAACTAGGCGATAAAAGTAAAACCGAATTTTGGATTTGATTAATTTTTAAGAAAAACCGATTATGCACTTACTGAATTTAAAATTAAGAAATCAAAAATAAATGAGAGTAAACTTGAAAACGAATAACAATTGATTAAAAATAGTAACCAACCCTAGACTTCAGACTTGATATGGATTCAAAACCATCTAACTTGATTGAGTGACAATTTGTTACCAATTCAACTAATAACAATTAGATTTCATTCAGTGTGTTAACCCAACGATCTGAGATCGGACAATGGAACACAATCACGAACTAATCTAACAGTTATCACTTTGACAAAAACCTGATTAACAACTCGATATGCTAGCGGCTGTAAAAGTCGAATGACAATCGAATAATTGCAAATTAGATTGATTCAAATCTATTTGTGAATCCGGAAAACAATTATAAACACACGAAAGAAAGACTACTCAATCCCATGTTTACATTCACACAATCAAAACTAGTTAAGAATCCAAACATCAAAGTCTTACTTCTAAGGTTGGGTACCGGGTGATTAGCCTGACATCATAATGATTGATTCTTCAAAGTTCTTCAAAGAATCCATGATTAGCTCTTCGATTTTTGGGTGAAAAAGCTTCAATCTTGATGATCCAAATGCCCCAAAATCGCCTAGATTTCCCTACCTATTCGTCTCTGTCTAAAAAACTGACTTTCCATGGCTTATTTCTCCTCAGAATCGAAGCTCCCGTCTTTCTGTTTTCCCGACCACCGTAAGTTACGGTGGTCTGGCCGTAACTTACGGTCAACTTTTTCAAAATTATAACTTACGGCTTGTAGCTTCTGGTTTACGGCCAAACTTTTTTATTTTCTTTCCACCGTAAGTTACGCCCGATGCACCGTAACTTACGGTCAGCCTATCCCAAAACTATCTTACGGCCTGTAGATTCTGGTTTACGGTCTCGAAAATCTGTACACCGTAAGTTACGGTGTCCTAGCCGTAACTTACGGCCAGCCCTTTTTCACTTCTTCGTTTCTTCGTTCCGATTCCCGTAACCTGCATTTCCACGTGCTCTAACATCTATGTTTTAACCCCTCTTACCTACAAACACAAAAGCTCGTAGTAATTGCTATTCATGCATATGTAATAAGAGAAAAACATATAAACTTGCGGGGTTAAAGCACTATAAACACACAAAATCCACATCCCATCAATATACCACCACCCAATCACCCATTTGAAGTATTCCACACTTCTTATTGGGTTCACGACCTCTTGGTGCGAGTACCACAACTCATCTTACCCACACTTGGAGTATTTGACTCCAAGTCCACCCTTTGAAGCATTCCACACTTCTTATTGGGTTTACTACCTCTTGGTGCGAGTACCACAACTCGTCTTACCCATACTTGGATTATTTGACACCAAGTTCACCTATTGAAGTATTCCACACTTCAATTCATCATTTCACCAAATTATCTCATTTTATTTGACCATATACCAAATAGGTCATTTACACCACATTTACCACATTAACATAATAGTTTGACTATTTACCACATAAGTCAATTACTCCACATTCACCACATTCACATAATAGTATGACTATTTACCACTTAGTCAATTACTCCACATTCACATAATAGTTTGACTATTTACCACTTAAGTCAATTACTCCACATTCACATAATAGTTTGACTATTTATCACATAAGTCAATTTAATACAATTCCACACATACTACATTCAAGCAATAACCATCCACATTTATTTCAACTTATAGTATGCATACATATACCACCCATTTATCAACATTACTAAGTATGTGCAAAGGCACTTACATTTTGAGTTGGAAGATCCTGTGCCTCCTCCTCGGTTCACAATTTGATTACCTAAACATATACATCTAGTTTAGTAATCTAACATTCATCACCAACACAATATAATTGAGTCCACAACTCAATTTTCATTTTCAACCCAAACTGACCCGTTTGGGTTATCCCCATAACCAAACACCCTCTTTTAATACAAACTCACCTACTTGAGTTTCTTTTCCAATACCTTGACAATAATTTCTCATTCAATAACTTTTATTAGGTCAATTTGGTGTTCGTTCAAGTGTCTAATACCACCTAAACACTTAATCATCACTAATTCAACAATCTAGCATCATGATCCAAACACCCCCAATTTTCACCATATGAACCCTAACTTTTCAAAATCAAAATCAAAATCAAAGGGTTCTAGGATGTTAATCACCTCTCTTTACCTTTAGTTTAGCTAGATTAATCTAACACTAATTTACCACATGCATACATAATTTTTGGATTTCTATAAAACCCATCAACTAACACATTCATGGTGAAATCAAATGGAAGATTATCACTTACTTGATGTTAGGAAGATGATGTGTGAGACAAAACCTTCACAATCCAAGCTTGAATTGCAAGATTTAGCTCAAAAACCCGTTTTCTCCTTTTTCTCCTTGCTATGAACGACTTCAACAACAAATGAAGTCTCAATTTTGACTTCAATAATCAATATGACAGATTTTGCCATATTTACACCTGTAGCCCTTCTACTTTTATTTCACCCATTTCATTCTATTATTAGTTAAAAACTAACATAACCCCACTGCTAACTTGAAACCCATTTGTTTCAACCTATTTCATAAATATTATTTTCACCATAATATTTATTAAAATATTTATTTATTTGAAAACGAAACCCGGATTTTGGTTCGTTACACTTATGATATGAGATTTGCCTAAGGTGTTACAAACACCCTCCTTTGGGACTCATCGTCCGCGATAAGGTTTGCCCCACTATCGTAAAAATTTATTATTTTTCTATAAAATTATCAATTTTATCGTTTGTATAAATTTATTTACTATTTTAATTGTAAATAAAAATTTATTATTTTTATATAAAATTATCATTCTTATATAAAGTTATCAATTTTATAGTTTGTATAAATTTTTTTACTATTTTAATTTGCATGAATTTTAGTTGTAACGCTAACCTAATTAGCTTTAACTATTGTAACCCTATTAAATTTTGAATCTCTTCTACCCTTTACCTTCATCCAGTTTACTCAAATATTAACCCGCTACCTCTTAAATCAACTCCATATCAACCACCGCCATCATAGATAGATAATCATCCAACATCATCATCGTCACTAGATTCTAAACAACCTTAAAACAATAAATCAAGGCAAACCAATTTGGGATATGGAATCAGAGAGCCGAAAACAAAACCTTTGAAACTTAAACTAAAATTAATAAATTAAAACCCTATGTTTGTGACAAATATAAAACGACAAATAATAATATAATTTAGGGTATACCACACTACGAAATAGGTCCTGGACTGTACGTAATGATGATGGTGTTTTGTCTTTGACTTGATAAGGTTGTGAAAGTCAGTTTTAATGCTTATAGTTACAGAGGGAGCGTCTCATATGTCACACCCCAACCGACGACGTATTATACGTCGGGGCGGATGCGATTGTTCAATAGTACAAGGTTGACTATTAAAGTTTAAATAGTTTTATTAAATAACTTCAAGGTTTCAATACAAGGAATAAATCAAATACATAGCAAGAATACAAGTCTAATTGATTAAGCATTCTAGGTCCAAGCATCCTATGTGATCACGATAAAGTCTCATATTGTAGAACCTGAAACATGTGAAAGAATCTGTCAACTACAAAATAGTTGGTGAGATACAAAGGTTTTGACACAGTTTAACAAGAATTTGAAAAGAATTACAATTCACTATGATATATGCATTCTATAATGTAAGTATGAGAACAAGTATCTTAAACATTGTGCACTTCAACCCTCCAACCAAGTTTAGACATAACCCGCAGGTTACCCTTATAAGTCTCAAGTTTAAAGTTTAATTCAGTAACAATCACCAAGGGCTCCCCTCCGAAGGGGTCAATCAATCAAGGTGGATTGGTCAAATGCAATAGATCTATAATTGTTACTATAGGCTTGATCAAAGTTAATGAATGTGCTAGTTTTAAGTTTAATCTAAGCACAGTCCCAAGTTTAACGTAAGAATAAACATCTAGTCATAGTTGTACAAGAATTGTATAAGTTTAAAGTTTTGAACATGTTTCACCCCAAACGTATAGAAAGGAAAAAGGGGCTAAGTATACTCACTTGGATTGATGAAGAGTATCCGATAAGAGTAAGTTTGCAAGACTTTGAGGGGAATATCCTCACAATGAGCCTAAGAATATAAGTCTAAAGGTTTAAGTTTGCTTCTACAAGTCTAAGGCAAAGATCTAGGATTTCGAGATTCGACTAGGGTTTCAAATGGGAGACGAGAATGATTGTGTTTATGAAGTTTAAGTCAAGTTTAAAATAAAGGTTTTGAATGAGTGACACAAGACTTGTATAAATATTTAATAAGTCTATAGTTTAGAATAAATAAAAAAGTTTTACAACTCATGTTAGGTGATAATAGTCAAAATAGTTTTCTAAGTGTTTGTAAATGAAATTGAAGAAATAGTTAAACTAAAAGCTAATTAGTTATTAAAGATTTATAACAATCATTTAAAGTGTGGATGATTATTAAAGATTATTAATAATTATTGTAAGAATAAATAATAAGTATTTAGAGAATAAATGATCTTTGAGGATTAACAATAACATTTAAAGGATAAATACAAGGTTAATAGAAAGTATTTAAAAAGTAAATAATTATTGAGGATAAATAATTATCTAAAAGAATAATCATCTTATTTAGAATAATCATTATAATTCATTTAAGATTTATTAAAGTATTTAGGTATTGAGTATTTATTATCTTGTAGTTTAAATAAGATAACATATATATTTTTAAGTTATAAATTTTAAGGTTTACAAGTTTATAAAGCTTACAGGTTTATAACATCTAACAAGATAAATAGTGTATATTTATTTCTTTTTTTTTTCCGTTTGAATTTATATAAACAATTATATAAAGTATAAGTTTATAATTTATTTAAGTTTATGCTTTTATAAGATTTATAGGTTTCTAACAATGTATATTTATTTTCTTGTTTTTAATTTAAATGACTATAAGTCTTGAATATAACTTTTATAAAAGTATGTAAGTTTTGTAGTTTGTAAGTTTGAATAGAAGTTAAGACAAAAGAATTCTTTTAAATTCGAAATATAAATAATAAATCAAGTTTATTATTTTTATAATATAGCTTCTGAGTAAGTATAAGTTTTATAAAAGTTTAAAAGCATTTCTATAGATTTTAAGTATTTAAACTAATTTTAAAGGTTAAAATATTTATAAGTTTAATTAAATAAAATAGTTCCAGAATATAAAAATGTAAATAAAATTCGATTTTAAGTTTATAAAGATTTAACAGATTTTATAAAAATTATTAGAGTTCAAAACTGTTTTTAAAGGATAAAAGAAAAATAGAAACAAAAACCTGGGGCCAGACCGAATCGAACTTGGGTCTGCTCCGGGTCACCATCACACACAAACACTTAACCATCCCGACTACGGGTTCGTTAGTGTTATATCGGGAAAAAGAAATTTATAAACACAAGCTCAAATCAGTCCTAATTCCCTAGGAACCCTAGAAACGAAATCCCTCAAATACGAGTTGGAAATCCCTCTATCAATGTAAATTGACAGAGGGCAATTGTTTACAGTATGAAGACGAAGGAAAATAACCATTCGAATTACCTTGAACGATGCTGAGACGAGGGAGAAAGAGTCGGGTCCAGTGCAGGTCGTTCACGAGCTCAAATCGAGTAAAGCAGGTACGAATCGACGAATTGAGGGTATGAGGAGTTGGAGTGTGATATCGTCGATGAACCCCTATTGATATTTAGACCCGATTTTGCGAGTTAATGTTAGATTGGTTAGGGAGTTCATGGTTGAGTAATGGCGGTTCTAAAATCGAGCCCACGCCCTGTTACAGTTGGAATCGATAATCGAAATGTCTTGGGCTAGGATCGCACGCCTGCTTCGGTGCTCGGGAAGCATTGAATTCGTCCGTTTCACGCGTTTTCGAATAAATGCGTTCAAAAACGGTCACTGCGGGATTTGAACTTGGGGCTAGATTCAAACTCGGGGGTTTGGGTTAATTACAAGCCCGTAGTTTAGAGGTGTTAACGTTTTATGTTAAAAAGTGGTTTCAAGTGTAAAATAAGTTTCAGAAATTGACGGTTTTAGTCCTTAGACCTTTCATAAATAAGTTTTTATTTTATAATGCTAAATATAGGTTTTATACTCTCTTTATTATTTTAAAAAAAATAAGTTTTAGGATTCTTAGTTTATATGTTTAAGTATTAAAAGAGGGCTTATTAATTATTATTTATATAATTATAACCCTATAAAAGTTTTTAAAGATTTAATACCCTTTTTTTTATGAGGTACATCCATATATATATATATACCAATTATAATAGTTTTTATTAATTGAGAATAAGTTTCTTAAGATTTGAATGCTCGATATGCGTACGGGTGTAGGAAAAATTATATCGGAAATATCTTGGATATTACAGTCTCCCCTACTTCAGGAAATTTAGTCCCGAAATTAAAGTAGAAGGGTTTTAGTTCCTGATTTAAGTCTATGATACGCATAAGGATAATGAGAAGGATACTTTACGTTCCCATGCAAGTTCGGGATTACGTTTAGATTTCTAAGTGGGAAAATACCTTTAGGAATAAGATTTTGCTTAAGTTTCTAAGTTTCACAAAGCTTAGGTTGCCAAGAGTTTACCTACGAAGCATATAGTTTCATTGAAATATATATATGAGGATATGTTTTCTAGGAATGCATTTGAGAGAATAACTGGTGGACTTCCATTCAAGATTTAAAGTGAGATGCATCACTCAGGATGGATTTGATGATAGTTTAATGATTTGAGTTTGTAGACTAATATGTCCAAGGATTTACTACGGTACCTAAGTTCCGTGGCTACCTTTTACCCAGCACACGACAGAGTTTACTATGTCTTTCCATAGGCTGATTTTCATACTTACGTGTGCACCCGCAAGCATTTAAATCGTCGCATAATCCGCATAGGTCCTTCCGTTTGTGTGTGGATCGAGAAAGAGTACAAGAATTCGTTTAACATCATGACTAGTGTTTCCACGTAAGAGTGATCATTGATTACTGAGTCCCTTAGAGGAAAACGTCATTCAATGATTAAAGAGGAGTGAATGTGACAAGATTTAGAGTTTCAAAGTTTCCTCGTGTTTGAACAAGAATACCTCAATCATTGAGTAGTTTAAAGTCTTTACACTTTCCTCGTGTTTGATCAAGAATACATCAAACCTTGAGTAGTTTAAAAGTCTCATACGTTCATCATGTTTGAACAAGCATACGTCAAACATGGAGTAGTTTTAAAGTCTTATACGTTCATCATGTTTGAACAAGAATACGTCAAACATGGGGCAGTTTAAAGTCTTTACACTTTCCTCGTGTTTGATCAAGAATACATCAAACCTTGAGTAGTTTAAAAGTCTCATACGTTCATCATGTTTGAACAAGCGTACGTCAAACATGGAGTAGTTTAAAGTCTTATACGTTCATCATGTTGAACAAGAATACGTCAAACATAAAATAGTCTAAATTGTGTTTGAACAAGAATACGTCAAACATCGGATAGTTTAAAGTCTCTTAGTTTAGCCTCAGTGTATAGATGTATACAATTATGCTTTGAGTATAAAGTGGTTATCTAAATACTTTAGTATTTATGAGCGGTGTGGGACAGCGTTTGGAACAGGATTAACCGTTATACGCTTTCTCACAGAAGATTCGAGTCGTTCAGAAGGTTAGGTAGATCCCGATGCTTGGTTTAGATAGGAGTCAGGGGATGTACTCTGCTAAAGAGAGTAATGTCCTCCTTCCTGCTAGTGTCTAGTATCAAGAGTGAAGTTTTCTCATGTATATGAAAATGAACGTTTTATCAAGTCTTACAAGGTTTAGTTAGGATGAACACAAAAAGTTTTCAAGACTAAGAATCCAAGTATGAGTTTGAAAATAGGGTAAGTCGGTTGATTTCAAGTTTCAATATTAAGCTTTACATGATCCTTTGTTCATGTTTAGTTTTAAGAATGCGGGTTTGAGTATTTGTATAAGTTTTATGATAGTGTGTTTACAAATGCTTTATCTGGATTCATAACAGAAAGTATAGTTTTCTTTTATATAAAGTGTAATTAAGATGTTTAAAAATGACGAGTTGGACATTGATAAATAGTATAAGTAAGACTTATGAAAAGGTATGTATGATTGTCAAACGAAAAGTTGGTCAAGTTTAGAAGTGTGAAGTCTATATAAGAGGTAAGGATCATAGTTGATTACGGCAGTGGTTCGTAAGTCGAGTTGTTTTAAAAGAGTGCTTACGAATTAGAAGGTTTGTCCAAGATTTATTCTTCGGTTACATGTGTCACTTAGGATTTTTATTGTTTAATGCAACGTTGTTAATTACTAACGTGGGCTACTCTTGAAGAAAGTGTTTGGGTAGAAGTGTTAAGTTTGTAATGATGAAAAGAAAGTTAAACTAGTAAATGATGACAAGATGAAATTTCCAAAGTAACTTTTCATTAGATGTTTCAAAATTGGGCTTCTAGCCCTTATATATGACAAAAGTTGAAATTTTATGGAAAATAGAGGCTTCATGCACGCCTTAGGTAGCTCTCCACTAAGAAACAGATTAATACTATTACAAGTACTGCTAGGGTTACCCGGATGGCAAACCTAGCCTCCGCTCTAGTGGTTTCGGTACGGTGCTCGAGGATTTCCCTGTCTTCCTCCAAAGTCGTGATCTTTTCTTCCTGGATCCAGATTTGATTGGCCAGATCGTCGATCCTTTGGTTTAACAGGTCTTGCCGAGCCCTATGCTTCATCTCTCGCCTCATAAATTCCGTGGTTTCCACGAACCTAGGAATGTTAGGTATCGGGATTCCCATTGCCACGGCAGGTGCCCCGGCATGCCTAGCCCTTAGGGTAGGGGTAGGTGCTAGATACGGGTCCCTTGGTGGTGATGAGAACCGGTGATGAAGATGAGGTTCTTGATAAGGATTGATGTCCTAGGGTTTCTGGCCCAATTAGTGTTAAGTTCAGCTCTTGTCCTGGCATTAGGATAGGGGCTTGGTTGGTACACCGGTGACTCGCTGCTCTCTTCGTGGTCGGACTCTCCTCTTGGGCGGTACACTGGCGAAGAGTGTAAGTGTGAGTCCATTACCTAGCAAGAGAAGAGAATAGGAAGAGATTTGTAAGTAAATTGATTAAATGTGTTCAAAAAGATTTTTATTCATAATACTGAGTCATCACAGTACTATTTAAAATGGTTTTTGGCTTGAAGTTGTTGGGCTAACGAAGAGAATTCCCGGAAGAAGGGGTGGGTCACGAGGACTCACTTAAGTACCCTATTTCCCTAGCCAGAACTCCCTCATGGGCCTACAACTTCTCTCAGTTGTTGTCACCGATGTTTGGGTTTATGGTATTATGTCGAGGTTCATTATGAGTTTAGAGTCTTAAACGTGGAACTTGTTCATTCTATAGTAGGCTTCTTCTCTTGCGGGAAAACGATCAGGTTACTAATCCCTTTGTTAATGTACTTTAGGTTTAAAAGACGTTAAGTTTTGTTTACAAGAAACGGTGATGTGTAAGTTTTAAGGACGTATGAAGGTTTTGAGGTATATAAAAGTGTAACAAAGTTTTGAGTTAGTCATAAAATGAAGTTTGCTTGAGTGACGAAAAAATGAAATGAGACACAAGGTTTCCCCTTATGTGCCAAGTTTATAAAATAATGAAGTTTGTAAAAGAACTTGTAGGGTAATACATGGTTTTAAATGTGCTAGTATTACAAGGATCATGAAGTTTAAGGATGTATGAACACTTTGAGATGTATAAAAGTGTAGCAAAAGTTTGAGTGAGTTATCTAGAGTAGTTTGGTTGAGTGATGAAAATAAGATGAAACACAAGGGTTTCCCCTTAAATGTTATGTTCATAAAATAATGAAGTTTATAGGAGAATTTGTAGAGTAATACATAGTTTTAAGGGTTGTATTACAACGATCACGAAGTTTATTGGGTAGTATCTATAAATATAAGTTTATGTATGTAGTTTTTAAGTATAATCTTGTGAGAATTTCTCCTTGAAGGTAACTCCTTCAGGTCATGACGAGTAAGCATGCTGTCATGCGACAAGACGGGACTTAAGAATCATAGAATAAAGGTTATAGATGAAAGTTTTCGAATCATGAATTTATGAAGTGTATAGTATTTGAGATGGTACTCATTTAGTGCATATCACTAAGTAAGTACTTTGACATATCAAGAGAGATCTAAGCTCACTAATGTTTAGAGAAGTCGTGCATTCCTATAAGTGGATACTCATCCCAAGAATTCCCAGGAAAGCATACGGGTCCAACGGTTGATTTGGATTTATACGAAATGCTTTCCTTGACAGAATTTCCCAGAATACAGGTATCCACCCTTCCGGTCCGCACAAGTTCTCACACATTATCTAGAACTTAAATATTCTTGACGAGAGTTTAGTGGTGGATTAGGCTTGAAGCCTAAGAACGTGTCCTCGATGTAGTAGCCTATTGTAGTACGTAGGTAAGTAGAATCGTAGAATCTCCAAGCGTTCACGTATAAGATTTAAGAATAGAATGAGGAGAGAATTCCTAGTAAAGGACATGAGATAACTCATGTTTGGGTCTCCTAAGTTATAGTCTAGGTCATGTGTCTAATAACCTAATTCCCTATAACCAAGGCTCTGATACCAATCTGTCACACCCTGTGACAATCCGACTTTTTAGGTTAACCCCGTTAACTATTCCGTTAAGTTTCTTATTAAAAACTTAACCCCGTTAATCAAATCTAACCCCAAGGACTAATTCGGTCACAATATCAACTCAAAACTACAAGGACTAGGACTGTAATTACCCTAAACCTATTTGATTGACTTTCTAAGTCAAAATTAAGAGTTATGTGTTCAGTTTGACTTTTAAAAGTCAAACCCGTGGGTTCTTGACTCAAAATTGAACTCCACGGCGGAAATTCGTAGAGATTGTAACCGAAATACACGATCCCTGTCATAAACGCACATCATTAGAACTATTACACTACCATTAACTCGAATTAACACCAATTATGAACAATAATGATGTAACCGTCGCCTCTATCATCTCCGATCATCAAATTGATCAAAACCATGTATCATTTTCACGAATTGAACTCCTGCACACAACAAACAAGACACTGCGAAGCTTTTACACATACCACATTCATCGGAGACGCAACCAGAACCGCCGGGATTAAGCAATTCGAAGTCGGACCTGCATTTAGTCGATCACCATCAATCCGACAACAGTTCTGGTAATTGTTTGAATCCACACTTTCGTTTTTATCCATAGGATGAAAGCCCTATCATTACCAGGGCTTATAACATCCAATTCGATCAATCCAGGTCCTAAGGTTTATATAAAATCGGTTTAATCGAACTCCATTGCAGACTCAATTTAAATCAAATTAAAGTATACCATTAGCTTCGCAATCATCTAATCATCGAAAGCCCTCTGCTAAATCAACGATCTATTATCGAATTGATCGCGATCAGTAACCTAGGGTTCATATGAAAAACGATTTGGGGCTTTTGATACTAGACACGTTTTTAATTCAATTGAATCATACCATTAACTTCTAAATTTTCAGTATAATAAAAACCCCATATCAATTGATTCAACTATCATCGAATTTTTCATAATCCGAATTCTAGGGTTCATACGAACTCAGTTTAATCGAAACCCAACTCTAACCCTGTTTGAATACAATTAATCCACACCTCTAGACTCGTAATCACCTTTTTATTAATAGCCCTATGAATCCAACACCTTCCGTTATCAGAATCGATCAAATCGATTTCCTTGTCCATATCTAGGGTTTCGGTAACTGAATCTGTAATTAAACGACCTTATACTCGATGCTTTTCAAATTAAACTCACCCACAGGACCGGAAACCTTCGATTAACAAAACCCCTATGCTTTCAAATCCAATCATGGGTTAACGGGTTGGTTTGGCTCGGCGTGCGTGGGGGAAGAAGAACCCGCGGGAATTGTTGATTAAAACCAATTCTGACCGGTATCTGTCGCGATAGCCTAGCGGCCGGGACTGGTTAGAGCTGTGTGCGTGTGTGGGAGAGACCCGGGTTCGAGCCCGGGCTCCCACAATCATTTTTGAAACATTTTTCTGTTAATATTTAATTAATAAAAATCAAACTTTATAATATTATATTATTATATAAATGTGTTTTAGCCGGAAAACAACCCGTAGGCTCGGGTTTGAATTATTAACATATTTTTATATATTATGCCCACTTTATAAATAATTTATTGTTATTATCCTCAAGTAAAAATAATATGTTTATATTATTTTAAGCCACAAATTCGTATAAAATAATACGTTTATATTATTTTCAAACCGTGACTTGTATTATTAAATAATATATATGGATATTATTTCATATCGTTTTACAACCTCGTATAACGTTTGAAAGTAAATAATAATATAATGAGTTATATTAATTACCCGTATTTGTTACGTTAATACAAATAATATATTTATTATTTTGTACCACGAATGAGTAAATAAAATATTCTTTCGAATCTAAAAATAATATATTAAATTATATTATTTTTCTAATTTTTGTGAACGACAAAACACTCGATTATATTTATTATTATTTTTGTCATTCGTCGCGCAACGTATATACATATCTTAATTATAACTTAAGGAATTTCTACCCCGTGGACACGCTCGTTTACTTTTGAATATTAGAACGTTTCCTTAGGACGTTTCCCTTTCCGTGTCACTGTCACAATTCCCATTATCGTTCCTAATTTATATGTTTATAATTTTAGGACATTCGTAAGTCTTTTGAGACTTACACTCGTGGTTCCAATTTACTCCTAGTGTGAAACTACCTTCAACGCCAAGCAGGTGAGTTTTCACGGCCCCTTTTTACTGCTTTTAACTTGGGGGAGAAAACATGCTTAAACTGATTTTAGATTTTGTATTTCATATGCTATCAATGTTAAAGCTAAGTGTAACATGCTATCACAGAAAGTCCTCATCTTATTTCGAACCGTTAATATAGATCTTAGCGAGGTAATGTTTAGTAGTACTACTGGGTTTGACAAATCCCACCCGCGTTAGTCGCGCTAACTCGATCGGATATCGAACGGGTGAAATGTTAGCCTATTCACATGGCCAGTATTGATAGAACCTGGCAGGAGGCAATAAACAAACAGTCAGTTCGGTTGCGAGCACTTGAGCTAAAACATGAACATAGGTTAGCTACCTATAGATACATATTGAAAGATCATAAATCTGGTAATGTTTACTTATTTATTTGAAACCTGTGAACTCACCAACCTCGTGTTGACACTTTTCTTACATGTTTTCTCAGGACGCTAAGCTAAGACACAGGTGCACGTTAGGACATGCATGGGATTCAACTGCTTTGCTTTGTGTCTATTTATGTTGATTGAATTATTTTAATGTACTTTGTTTGGTTGGACGTTTGGACTTTTGGACTTTGGTTTTGGGCGCGTGTATTTTGCGCATTTACTTTCTTTACGCTTCCGCATTGATACTCTGATTTAAAAAATATTTTCATTTTGAGTCCCATGTAGAGTCGTTCAATGTAACTAGTGTCTGAGATCCTGGTTTGTCACTTCCCAAACGGTAATACTCCGTTAGTTGAAATTGAGGGTGTGACACACCCCAACCGACGACGGATTATACGTCGGGGCGGACGCGGTTGTTCAATAGCACAAGGTTGACTATTAAAGTTTAAATAGGTTTATTAAATAACTTCAAGGTTCCAATACAAGGAATAAATCAAATACATAGCAAGAATACAAGTCTAATTGATTAAGCATTCTAGGTCCAAGCATCCTATGTGATCACGATAAAGTCTCATGTTGTAGAACCTGAAACATGTGAAAGAATCTGTCAACTACAAAATAATTGGTGAGATACAAAAGGTTTTGACACAGTTTAACAAGGATTTGAAAAGAATTACAATTCACTATGATATATGCATTCTATAATGTAAGTATGAGAACAAGTATCTTAAACATTGTGCACTTCAACCCTCCAACCAAGTTTAGGCATAACCCGCAGGTTACCCTTATAAGTCTCAAGTTTAAAGTTTAATTCAGTAACAATCACCAAGGGCTCCCCCCCGAAGGGGTCAATCAATCAAGGTGGATTGGTCAAATGCAATAGATCTATCATTGTTACTATAGGCTTGATCAAAGTTAATGAATGTGCTAGTTTTAAGTTTAATCTAAGCATACAAGTCCCAAGTTTAACGTAAGAATAAGCATCTAGTCATAGTTGCACAAGAATTGTATAAGTTTAAAGTTTTGAACATGTTTCACCCCAAAAGTATAGAAAGGAAAAATGGGCTAAGTATACTCACTTGGATTGATGAAGAGTATCCGATAAGAGTAAGTTTGCAAGACTTTGAGGGGAATATCCTCACAATGAGCCTAAGAATATAAGTCTAAAGGTTTAAGTTTGCTTCTACAAGTCTAAGGCAAAGATCTAGGATTTCGAGATTCGACTAGGGTTCCAAATGGGAGACGAGAATGATTGTATTTATGAAGTTTAAGTCAAGTTTAAAATAAAGGTTTTGAATGAGTGACACAAGACTTGTATAAATATTTAATAAGTCTATAGTTTAGAATAACTAAAAAAGTTTTATAACTCATGTTAGGTGATAATAGTCAAAATAGTTTTCTAAGTGTTTGTAAATGAAATTGAAGAAATAGTTAAACTAAAAGCTAATTAGTTATTAAAGATTTATAACAATCATTTAAAGTGTGGATGATTATTAAAGATTATTAATAATTATTGTAAGAATAAATAATAAGTATTTGGAGAATAAATGATCTTTGAGGATTAACAATAACATTTAAAGGATAAATACAAGGTTAATAGAAAGTATTTAAAAAGTAAATAATTATTGAGGATAAATAATTATCTAAAAGAATAATCATCTTATTTAGAATAATCATTATAATTCATTTAAGATTTATTAAAGTATTTAGGTATTGAGTATTTATTATCTTGTAGTTTAAATAAGATAACATATATATTTTTAAGTTATAAATTTTAAGGTTTACAAGTTTATAAAGCTTACAGGTTAATAACATCTAACAGGATAAATAGTGTATATTTATTTCTTTTTTTTTTCCGTTTGAATTTATATAAACAATTATATAAAGTATAAGTTTATAATTTATTTAAGTTTATGCTTTTATAAGATTTATAGGTTTCTAACAATGTATATTTATTTTCTTGTTTTTAATTTAAATGACTATAAGTCTTATATATAACTTTTATAAAAGTATGTAAGTTTTGTAGTTTGTAAGTTTGAATAGAAGTTAAGACAAAAGAATTCTTTTAAATTCGAAATATAAATAATAAATCTAGTTTATTATTTTTATAATATAGCTTCTAAGTAAGTATAAGTTTTATAAAAGTTTAAAAGCATTTCTATAGATTTTAAGTATTTAAACTAATTTTAAAGGTTAAAATATTTATAAGTTTAATTAAATAAAATAGTTCCAGAATATAAAAATGTAAATAAAATTCGATTTTAAGTTTATAAAGATTTAACAGATTTTATAAAAATTATTAGAGTTCAAAACTGTTTTAAAAAGGATAAAAGAAAAATAGAAACAAAAACCTGGGGCCAGACCGAATCGAACTCGGGTCTGCCCCGGGTCACCATCACACACAAACACTTAACCATCCCGACTACGGGTTCGTTAGTGTTATATCGGGAAAAGGAAATTTATAAACACAAGCTCAAATCAGTCCTAATTCCCTATGAACCCTAGAAACGAAATCCCTCAAATACGAGTTGGAAATCCCTCTGTCAATGTAAATTAACAGAGGGCAATTGTTTATAGTATGAAGACGAAGGAAAATAACCATTCGAATTACCTTGAACGATGCTAAGACGAGGGAGAAAGAGTCGGGTCCAGTGCAGGTCGTTCACGAGCTCAAATCGAGTAAAGCATGTACGAATCGACGAATTAAGGGTATGAGGAGTTGGAGTGTGATATCGTCGATGAACCCCTATTGATATTTACACCCGATTTTGCGAGTTAATGTTAGATTGGTTAGGGAGTTCATGGTTGAGTAATGGCGGTTATAAAATCGAGCCCACGCCATGTTACAGTTGGAATCGATAATCGGAATGTCTTGGGCTAGGGTCGCACGCCTGCTTCGGTGCTCGGGAAGCATTGAATTCGTCCGTTTCACGCGTTTTCGAATAAACGCGTTCAAAAACGGTCAATGCGGGATTCGAACTTGGGGCTAGATTCAAACTCGGGGGTTTGGGTTAATTACAAGTTCGGTCCCCGTAGTTTAGAGGTGTTAACGTTTTATGTTAAAAAGTGGTTTCAAGTGTAAAATAAGTTTCAGAAATTGACGGTTTTAGTCCTTAGACCTTTTATAAATAAGTTTTTATTTTATAACGCTAAATATAGGTTTTATACTTTCTTTATTATTTAAAAAAAAATAAGTTATAGGATTCTTAGTTTATATGTTTAAGTATTAAAAGAGGGCTTATTAATTATTATTTATATAATTATAACCCTATAAAAGTTTTTAAAGATTTAATACTCCCTTTTTTTATGAGGTACATCCATATATATATATACCAATTATAATAGTTTTATTAATTGAGAATAAGTTTCTTAAGATTTGAATGCTCGATATGCGTACGGGTGTAGGAAAAATTATATCGGAAATATCTTGGATATTACATCATATAAAACATAACACTTCTACAAATACATGAGTATGGCGGAGGCGATACACTAAAAAAGAAGGTGATAAACGTTGTCATCTTATCCACTATCTGGTCAATTTGGTGTGCAAAAAACGAGATAGTTTTCGACAACAAAAGGATGCTTATTCTCAAAATATTGGAGGATATTAAAGCTACGAGTTTCCTTTGGGTCAAGAATAGATCGAAAAAAATTAACGTAGAGTGGTCGGATTGGTGCTCCTTTAATGTATAATCTCTTTTATTGTTTATTTGTCCTTACCTCTCTAGCTCCTTGCTAGTGTTTGGTTTTTTTATAAAATTTTCCAGCCGTTCAAAAAAAAAAATATATAAAACATAACACGAATGCCACAACGGTGATTGAAAAAGTAATGCCACTATTTAATGATCACTTAGTTTTCATGCAATACTCAAATTACACCTACAAACGATTGAAACTCATAAAAACAACCAATTTCTCTAAAACAATTCCTGGTTATCCCGATAAAATTTAACACGACTATTGTTCGAAGGACTATTTGAAGGTTCCTATAATGGAAAAAGAAAAGGAGGAATTACTCAATAATAATTTGACTTACGGGCTTTTTTAAATATGATTTAAATATTAAACATTAGATTAGAACCCCGTGTCTACACACAGGATGAAAAATAATATCAATACATAAAATTCTTAAATCTTTATGCATATACTTTTTACAGGTGTAAAATATATTACATATACTAAGGATAGAAAACAAAAATCAAAATATGTAAAAATTAATATATAATTGGGTTTCAAAAATACACTAATTACTATTTAATGTAATTTGACTTTAATTTACTATTTAATTAAAAATAAAAGTTACATAATTATGTTTCAAAATTTCTTATAATAAGTGATAATTTAAAATAAATGTGTTTTATTAGTATAACTAGTATTTTTTTAAAAATATATTATTATTAAAAGTATATTTGAATTTAATAATAAAAACATGCGAAATTTTTTTTGATAAGAATGAATATGAAGACGACACATAATATTAAATTTTTTTATTTATTATATAGTATAGATTAAACACCTCTAAAAGGGACTAATGATGGCGCAGTTATTGACCGAGAAATAAATTGGAGTTTTATTTCTTTCATTAATGACGTCATTGGCAGGTTGACAATCAAATATATATTTAGAGGGTGAAGGCAAAATATACGTCCATTTCATGTTATATCGTTTATTCAGTCACGTGTAATACATGAAATTTAAATGTATCTCCTGAATTTTATAACATGTAATTTAATCTTACTTCTTCGAAGAATATCATTTATGAAATTAATTTTATGTATTTTTTTAATGTTCTTATTACTCTCATCAATATATTATTAAAGTTTGACAATATGAAATTTTTTTACCAATACATCATCAAGTATTGTATAAGAATACGTGCAGTGGCGAAGCTTGAAGAAAAACGCAGGGGGGTGCCGTAGAATCCTATAATTTTTCTTTTTCTATCAGGGGTGCCAGAACTTAATACCTATAAAATTTTCGGCCGAATACGTATAAATTAACACTACTGAGAGAAAAATCGGGGGGGGGGGGGGGAAATACATGTTCAGATATTTATCAGTCTAATATTAAGGTTTACACCGTGTAACACATGTGTTTAAAGCTAGTTTTAAAATAAAGAACTTAAAATGTATATAAGTAATAATACAATTATTTTCTTTTATTAAAAAAAATTGAAGTCTAGAATTAAAAGTTAGATAAGTAAATCAAAACAAGATAAAGTTGTTGAAACACGCAAAAGTAGCTTAAAAGAAACTTAAAAATTTGCAAAATCTTAAACTAATTTATTTGACGTTACCATTTTAATAATTTAGTTTATTGACTTAAGTAAACGAATATATTAGTTGATGAACCCAACATCACCCGACCCGATCACGGACTAAACAATTTTAAATAAAATTAATTAAAATATTATATAAGTTACAACCCCTATTATATTATCCATTCGATTCGACGCCTCTAATCACTTATAAGATTAGATAAGGTATGTCAATTGGGCGGGTGTTGGGTCATATGACAAAGCCATTTGAAGTTAGAGTATGAAAGCTCTCGTTAAGATTAAACGTTTAAGCCCCGTCTATGTCGTTAGGAAAATTAGTTTAAAAATATCTTAAAGTGGAGTATTGCTATTAAAAAAAAATAAGGCATGCCGACCAAATTATTAAAATAATTATTTCTGAGAAAAGGAAAAGACTAATTGATTGAATTACGTGTTGTAATTTATATTAAAGACAATTTGAACCTACAAGATGGTTACTGTGGAACCATGTTGACCCGTTCTCGTTGACTAAAGCCACTTTGGCGGCTTTGGTTTGGAGTATTAAGTTTTGATTGGTTAGACGTTGTATCATTGCAAAAATACAAACTTGTAATACTTCAATTTAGGAATCAGAAGGATGGGTTAAAAGTTAAAACCGACCCAAACCAATGAAATAAAAAAAGTTGGTTTTAGCGGTTTAATCGACGGTTTTAAATTTAGAACCGTTTGTGTAAGTTGTATCATAACGATTGTTTAACCATTATTTTTTATTTTTAGAATGTGTAGTGATGTATATTAATGAAACATTTTTATTATTTAAAAAAGTTTAATATATAGTAACGATTTTAAAAAATGTAAAAAAAACCATGGTTCAAACCTATCAGATGTCAAAACAGATTTGTTTTGGCCGGTCCGACCGACCAAACAAACATGGGTAGTTTGCTTGTCGTTTTTCAAAACTGTAGTTAGCGGTTACACCAAAACTTTCATCAAAACATAGTCAAACCGGACTATAGATACCCCTAACTACAAAATAATAATTCTTTTTCTTTAATCACACTAACGGTTAGAAGACGTGAGTGCTAATAATCTTCGAACGAATGAGACAGATCCAGAACTAGCCAATGCCAGTGAAAAACTGGTAAAATGTTACATTCTATTAAAAGAGTTGATTCAAAATATTGTACTCTCGGAATTGAATTTAAAATCTTGATGTTAAAATTGAAAACCGGGTTGTTTTAGCCATTTAAAAATATACATATTTTTTTAAATTCAAAATTCTTTAAGCTTGTTTATAGGTCAAATTAGGTTACAAGGATCAACATAAGGAATGCCACAAATGATGTTTAGATTTCAAAATGCGATTGATAGTTTTGACCTTAAGGAAAACGTAACGGAAGATGCCACAAATGATGTTTAGATTTTAATAATTTTTTTAATCCCGAGGATCAGCATAACAAGTCGATAGAGATGGGAATTTACGCACGAGCTAGAATTTCTTCATCGGCTACATACCATCAATATTGTGTATTTTGGCTTAGAACATGACCTGACTACTTGTTTCCCCTTTTCTTTATAGACGAGGGAGTACAAACAGGTGATGGGGTTGTTGAAATTGTGGCCCTTGATATTATTGAAAATGTGTCGCTTAATGAAACTGCTGATATTATTGAAACCCGAAGTTGGGGTTCTGGAATGATGCGTAACCAGGTTGTTGAAATTGTCCAAAACTGATGTTTGGACTCAGGTGGGTTTGGTTCAAGTCTTGGTTTGTGGGATCGTTTAACAATAAATTGGGGTTCTGGAATGGTGCATAATTGGGTTGTTGAAATTGTCCAACACCCATGTTCAGACTCAGGTGGGTTTGGGTTGGTGGCATCGTTTAACAATTCTTGAAATGGAGTTTGATCATCCATTTTTTTAGAGAGATGTGGTTTAGTGAGGTATGGTTGAAGAATACAGGGGTGTTGATTTATAGTGTTCAAATTTTAATACAACTAGCCGTTGTGGGGGTGGGGTGGGGGCGCCCAGGTTTGTTATTTGGGACCAACAACCCCGACGAGGGATCACATCGGTGAAGTCTGCTTAGGAGCAAAGTTTGCTCCTAATCTCGTCACTTTATCACTGATGTAGATGTTCTAACCGTTTAAAAATAATTAAGAATCTGTACTATATAATAAATAAAGGTTTTGGTGTGATCTTTTTACTGTCTCTCTCTCTCCTATTAATTATATAAATTTCTTTTATTTTTTTTGTTTCCCACATCTCTCTCCTATTAAATAATAATGATTTCTCTAATTATTTTTATAAAACGTTTTTTATTCAAAAAAATATGTCTGTTCAATAAATATTTTTATAAATTGAACATTTATTTCATTCTTTTTATAAAATATTTTTAAAAAATAACTATTTCACCAATAACATCCAACATATAAATTTTTTAAAAAATTGTTGGTTTACAACAAGTTGTCTTTATTCAACCCATGTAATACATGAATTTTAACCTAGTAATATTATATGTATATGCATATCATGTGATCTTTATAGTGAATGTTTTAAATTTAAGCATGTAAAATGAAGTTTGTAGTTTTAAAATGAATTACAATAATAACTAAAAACAATTTAGCATCCAAATAAAGAAAATATAATTAGTGGTAGCAAGAATTCTGATTTCTGAATACAATAAAACTAAAATAAAATTGGGCTTTAACTTATAGTTCCATCCAATGATCCATCCGGCATGGGTATTACGTATTTAAGTATCATATTTGTTTAAGTTATTATTTGTTAAAGAAATAGTCCGATCTGGTTCAACTTGAACCCAAATCCAATTTTAAAACTGGTTTGGTTGAACCCGGTTTAGACCTGAAATGAATCATAGAGTTGAAATCGGTTTATATCCCTATACTTTAAAACCAGTAAAATCAGAACTGAACCGGTTAATACCCGGTTTTAAGCCCGTCAAACCTGATCCTTTCCCCTCTAGGCTTTATGGATGAACCTAACCCCTTATGGAGGCGTTACAACAATAATGAACTTTTTGTACGGAAAACCCTTTACTTTGTATTAATTATAACTTTTTTTCCAAATCTTTTAAACTCAGAACATTTAATGAAAACATATCAGAAACACTAATCATGGCCTATTTAAAGAACTTTACGGGCTAGGGGTTAGGAGGTTGGATTGGAGGCGTATTTTGGAGGCCGGAACAAAAGATTTGGGATAACAAGAAAGGTTCTTATCACCAGTTAGCTGAGGGATTGAAGATCTTGCCATCCGGTTTGTGTATATGCGCGTAGCTTGGTTCGGTTTGATACTCGTTTCTTTTATGTTATTCTTTTGATCATGAACACTTATGAACTTTGTTTGGTTTTCATTCCAATGATGGCTAAACATTTGTATCCATTTAGATTAGATGAATCTTTGATGGGTGGTGACTGGATTTTATATTATTTGATGGTATGATTTTGGTAGAGTTGTTATATTAAACTTATGATGTGTATGATTACTTGTTTGTGTTGGGTTTTGATCTAAGTTGTGTGGGATTGATTGAACTTTCTATGAAACTATGCATGGTAGTTTCAACTAGTGTTATCTTTAGGTTATATAATCGACAATTAACTTAAGGCTTGATACTGTAATAGGTAATAGACAACTTTGTAACAAATCTGGTAAAACCTGTGAGCTACCTAGGGAATAGATCTGAATAAAAGGGTATAAGAACAAATTAGAGTTTTCTATCTTAATTTAATAACAGATTGTAACTCGCTAAGACGCTTAACTGTCTAGTTTGGTATAGAAACCCTAAGTCATAAGGAATTGATAATAAACTTGCTCACTTAATTAGGATATTAGTCATAACGAATAAACAACCTTTGATCCAGTTTGAGTATTCGCGAAGGTTACTTGTTGACATCTTGATAAACCACTTAAAGGGGCCACAAATTAGCTCGATACATAACAAGTCGGGTACAACTAACATATACGGTAAACTTGCGGAGTACTAGAGATACGAGTTGATGGAGTTCAAGAGATAATGATAATAACTACGATACTAGCTTTACAAAACTATATATGTTGCAGATCTTTTGGATAAAAAACACTAGACATATATCTCCATCATGAAAATCATAATACAAAAGAAAACACACATTGAGAAAGGGGTAGCTTTATTAAACTGCCATACTTAATTAATACCATCCAGCTAGAATGAACTCTAACATGCATGATCCAAATTCTATCACTTGTTTTTGTGTTGCTGAACGAATCCTTGGCCTTCACTGCTTTTGTAGTTTGGCAGCGGAATTTTGCCTGCCTCTATAGCCTTCACATCATCGACGAGGTTTTGGTAGTGAATCTTCACATCCTCCACATTCTTGCCCATGAGTTTTGCTATCTTTTGAAACCGATCAGGGTCGTTATTGTAGGTAATTAAGGAGTTTTCAAACACCTTGTTTTGCTCCCAGCTCCAGTAATTAGAACTTGAAGCCATAGGTAAGAAAAAGAAATATGTTGAAACTGATGTGTGGATTTGCCTTTATTTATACAAAAAAAATGGTAATGAAGAGAGGGTTGTTATGAATGGTGGGTGAATAAACTGATCATTTGTAACGGATTAAGGGCTTGTTCTGAAAAAGTCGTCCTTGTGACTCGCTAAGTTTCCGGGGAAAGGAATTAACAGGTTGAGTCAAGTTTGAATGTAACGTAAAAACAAGTATTACCGGTGGGCTCCGACTTCTTATTTGGCAAAAACGAGGTTGAATCAGTCCTAGCAGAGGCTCTCATTTGCCACATTCAGTCACGGGTATACAACTAATTTCTAAAACATTATATAAAATTCTTCTAGCTATATCAAAATATAGATGACTACACGATTTTAAATAATTACTATACTTAAAGGTTTTTGTAACTGTATTTAAAACTTACATAAAAAAATACACTACAATAATACGTCTTGCAATACATGTTTTTTAACATGTATAAATTAGTTATATTGATAAATATAAAAAAAAATATATAAAAGTTATAACATTTTTACACTTATAGTTATGGAAAAAATATATTCTTAGTTGCATACGCAAAAAAACGTTAAACTTGTTTAAACTTAAAAGTGTATGTGTCAATTTCTTGCACACAATTTTCTAATCCTTTGCGAAACTTTTTTAAAGACATAGTACTTTTCAGAACCTTTTTAAAACTAATGCAAACAATATTTTTGTTTTTAGTTGTTACCGGTGCTCAGCTGCAATTTGAGTTAAAGTTTTTATTCTATATGTATTTAAGATATAATTTAGTTTGTTTATAGTGAATATCTTTTTGTCACATATCTACGTTTAGATGCGAAACCTTTTAAAACCATATTGAAATTCACTCTTCACATAAAAAATTATTTTGTTCATAATGTTTCTTTTATCACGCCTCTTGCTTGTGTAATGGTGAGTACAAAAGTCCATATACACAATGATTTATATCATAGGCTTGTGTTATACCTCTCCCATCACATACGAGGTGATAAAGGTCATGGTTGACTCAAGTGTGTTGTCAACCCATGCTAGGGTTTAGGGTCTTTATTTGAAAAGGGCCCTTAATTTCTTAAAAAAATAATTTTTATATATGTGTTTTTGTACCGACTAAAAGTGTTAGCGATTAACCATTAAATGGCCCGTGTAAATTGGAGCATTACTAGTTCTCTTGACTAAATTTGTTATAATCTAAGTTAACAAAACTATTAATAAATCTGCGATAAAAGCTAATATGTGGCAAATTGTTGATAATTGGAGTCGCTAATATGTTAGGTTATTATAATCTGTGACAAATTTATGATTGTTCCTCTCTAAGTGCTTGTGAATTGACCTAGTTTGTAATAAAGTATTCTATATTTTCATGTCAAATCGTAATCGAAAAGATAAATTTGGTTATTTTAATGAAACAGAAAGAAGACGCCAATATGGACACAAAAGAGTGGAGAGTTTACTACATGAGCATAGGGGATCAAGTTTTTAATTCGCTTGGAGCCTCGAAATTGATTAAGCTGCCCCTGGATAAGGTACCGTGAAGGGACCCGCCGGTGTAACGGCACCATGCGAGAGCCTCTCACTTGCTCCATTTTTTTACCGTTAATCCCAAAAAACTACCGTTAGCCAACGATAAATTAAAAAAAAAATTGATTTTGTTTTTTGATAATAAGAATACCATATTTACCTCTTATAAATACCATTTTAAACTTTAATATGTTACACATCTATTCTATTAATTCTCTATACTCTTTAGTATAAGTCACACTTGCTGATAGAAGATATATAATGACTGATCATGAGAGCCATGCCAACCTCAATCATGCATTAATATTATTATTGTTATTATTATTATATTATTAGTTTTGTAGTTATCAATAATTAAAATTAATAAATATATAGTTTGTATTAAAAAATTTAGAAAAAAAACTGAAAGACGAAAGATGAGTATACCATATGTTAAAATACAGGGTGAAAAATTATGGTGGGTGGTGATGTGCTGCGAAAGTGGCATATGATGAAGGATGACAGACCAGTATAACACATAGTATTACCTTACATGAGTGACAACATTCAACTTTTCAATTTAATTTTTCTTTAATAATATGTAACATTTAATATAAAATTAAATAAATAGCTTTTTTTACTCATTTTTATCTATATTTAGATATAAACTTCATTAAAACCTACATGTATACTGCATAAAGTATCTTTTTGTCTCGTAATATTCATATTGGCTACAACTTAGACATACTCATAAGAAATGTTGGCCAGTTGCGCGACATGGAGTGCCACTGTCAATAGAATCTGACTGGGACATGCGATTCAAATCAAGGCTTTGAAAAAGATTCCATGAAGCAATAGACACTAAGCTAAATACCAGCACCGCGTATCATCCAGAAAACGGACGCTCAGTCTGAAAGGACTATCAAAACCTTAGAGGACATGCTCCGTGTATGTATTATTGACTTTGGTGGTAATTGGGACAATCATTTACTACTAGCCGAGTTCTCCTACAACAACAATTATAATGCGACGATAGGCATACCGCCTCATGAGATGTTTTAAAGGTAGGGGAAAATAATTATCAAGCTTTTAATTAGGAGAACATCACTACAACTTGACTCATTTTTTACAAGTAAACATATCCAAAAACAACAATAAAAAAACGGCACATAAGCTTAGCCGGTTAGATTACACCGGCCTGGAGCCTAGATAAAAAACTTGGTCATTGTACTTTTCCACCAAAAAACCAATCTAGCCGGGATAAAGATGCCAACTGAAATCTAGCATGACAATATTTTTGAGGACCTGTTGTACTTTTCAATTCCAAGTTTTTTGTGTCTACTAAGTTCTAGCTTACAAGCCGAAATCTGGCTCGTTAAATTTATGTGGCATTTTCTAATTATTTGTTTTAGGATATGTATATTTGGAATGAGCTAAAGTCGATGTATATTTTAAAAAGAAACTTGGTTAACTCGTACATTTTGGTGATCATCCTTTTAATTAGTTCTTCATGGGCCGGTCATACATCTATATAAAACCCTATCAGACGGCCTCCAATGCGCATTTGTAGCGCCGCCCGTGAGTCGACATGGATCGCCCGTCCCAAGGGCACCCGTTGAGGGCTCATCGACCGTCGGCCTCCGTCCACCCTCTAGGGCTGCATTTGTTTGAAGACTTGTGGGCCCCACTATGTTTTTTCATCTTGGCTCTATGTTGCTATAAGCATATGAACATTTGTTTTGTTGTAGCTCCTTGATAATCAAGATGAGACCCACACATAAGAAATTAAGAACCAATAATTAATATGCTTATTAATGTTCCAAAATAAACCAGGGTTCTGTCTTTGTTTTAGCATTGGGGCCAGGGCCAGGGTTCTGTCTTTTCTCCAGGTTTGTTTTCTGTGGGCTGTGTTTTCGAGCAGGAGTGCAACTTTCTGTTTTTTCTACTTCGGCTGTTTCTGGTAATTTGGCTGTGGTGGTTCTGTATTCACCCCTTTTTTAGCTCCATATTTTGTTAATGTAACAGTATTTTCTGCTGTTAAAGAAAAACTGAAAAAGTATGGGTTATTCAAATATGTTGATATTCAAATATATCATTTAATTAGCGGGCTACTTTTTTTTACCAATTGGTATAATTATTTAGATTGGATCTAACGAGTATAAATAAAAGCATATATACTTAATTTAGTTGCAACAAAAAAAAGGCATGCAATGCCTTGCATGATAAATAATTATTATCCATCTCATTTTGCAAGAATCTGAATGCGTCATCATCATCTTCATCCATAAATGCGGTAACGTACAGTTTATTTCACTTTCTCAAATTCCTCTAAGCTTTGAGCTAGAGCCGATTCGCTTTATATTCTTAGTGGTTGGAGATCACATTTTTATGCTCCTTTTGCCTAGAATAATAATAATATCCATACACTATGATAATGGCTGATGATAATATGATAGTGTATATGCAGCATGCATGATTTGTGAAAAATAGTAACTATTAACATATAATAAAATGGCATACTTGATGCTTGACTTTGCTCTCGCACAGTGGCAAACATAGAATTTTTTTTTCATGGGTGTTAGAAATTTTCGGAGTTCGGATGTTTATTAAAAGAGATTTTTTGGCGGGTCGGGTCGGGTTTTACCGGATTGAGTCGGGTCATCGAACTTTTTTACCGGATTGAGTTAGGTCAATGAAATATCATAAGTTTTTGATTGTAGATCTAAGTTTTTTTTATTACTTTCGATGTAGAGGAGGAGGGTTGACAAGACCGGTTAATTGTTTAGAAGGTAATAGATAGACTTAGGGTAAACGGTTATTTGGTTAAATGAAAAGTGGTTTAGTGAGCTTAATTGTTTATATAGATTAATGAGTATGTTCAATTAACTAATTAACTTATAATATGTTTATATTTATAAAATTTTATATTTTATGGGTGTCGTTTTGGTCTAAACAAAATTCATAGGGGGTCGGTGTCAAACTTTTTTGGGGTTACTTGGGATCAGATCGTGTATATAACAAAAAAACAAATTATTCTAAACCTGGGTACGCCAATGCTCCCGCATTACACAGGATTCGGGGGGGCCATATATATGATATACGCAGCCAGATATATGATATACTCTTTGTTTAAACACGTGTTTCCCACGGCTTGAGGCCTTATGATCGAATTGCTTAAAGGCCCGCCCTCATTAATGTATAATAAAGAAAAGAGAAAATAAAATTACATTTCAGTTTTATCGTACCAATCACTTCTTAATTATTACTTTTCAACCAATTAGGGGCTGTCAGTTAATCAACTTGAATTGGACATTTGGTCTTAGCGATTTATAATACGTACGTACGTTTTATGATATCGTAAGTACTTATAAATTAAATGTGTAATTAAGAACTCTTCATAACTCTTCATATTTATAGTGCACACATAAATAACAAACCACAAAAACTTCGTGTGTAAAATATGATACATGTGAAAAAAATATAAAAGATTTTCAACGTCTAATTTGTTGTAGTGCTTCTTTCTAACCATCATCATTATGGTTAAATGCAGAATCGATTGTCATTGCCAATGATAATCAATAAGAATATAAAAAACAACACGAATCCGAAATCTTTGCGAAAAGTACTAGACATTTATAAATATTCATTTATTAGATAATTAAAACAAAATTCCATTGGCTTATTGAGGCTTCATATCTTATTGGGGAATATGAATGTTTGGAACACTAAAACAAAGGATAACTTATTTGTCATTTCCACTGAGTGATAGAACAGAAGCATGACCATAACCATGACCAAAGAGGCCACAACCAAGTGGGTTCAAGTGCCATTGAAGAAGAAATGTATCTTAAAAAGTATCGGATATATGTCCAAGTCTATTGTTAAAAAACTTATTATTTGATAATTTTGAGAAGAAAAACAACAAATATCTGATATATTTTATAAAACTACACCAACAATCTTTCAAAACATCCGTATAACATAAATATTGAGTATGACACCATGGTGTTGTGTAACATTCGGCCTCTCGTACCACTAATATGTCCTTTTTGCCCAGAGAAGCTTACAAATTTGCTTTTGGTTGTTTAGGTGGAGACTTCATAAGAGGTTACCTATCCTGTTACTACCCTCACATGAGCTCGCTTAACTATGAAATTAACTCTCATCCACAACCACTCACAGAACACGTTGATGATATTTGAGGTTTGTCCCACCATCCTGAACGTCACACGAGTGACTCTAACACCATTTGTAATATCCGACCTCTCATACCATCAATATTGTCTGATTTGCCCAAGAGGAGCTCACGGATTTGCTTTTGTTTGCCTGGGTGAAGACTTCCTAAGAGGTCACCCATCCTCGTATTACTCCCAGCTGAACACGTTTATTTGCTTTTGTTTGCCTGGGTGAAGACTTCCTAAGAGGTCACTCATCCTCGTATTACTCCTAGCTGAGCACGTTTAATTATGAAATTCTCCTCTCATCCACAAATATTGCTCCCAAAATGCGTTAATGATATTTGAGATCTGAAAATCCTTATAAATCCAACATTTCTCATGTAGACAACCCAAAACTTTTGTAAACAGTATCATGGTTAGCAATTCCAAACTTGTGTGTTTCAACAAGCATGATGGATTTTTACATAAAATATTTTACTCTTTATAGAATAATGAAATTGAAAAATAATCTTATACTATATAATAAATAAAGGTTTTTTAATGCCACATGTCCCCTTCATATTCATTCTCATAATTTTTTTTTCGCCTCTCTCTCTCTTATTTAATGCACTTTTATCTTTTAATATTAACATACTAGGTTAAAATCCCGTGTATTATACGGGTTGAATAAATAAAATGTTATATATTTAGTAATACAAATTTTATAATTTTAAAAACCTGTGTATACACGGGTTGAATAAACCAGTATACATCGGTTGAATAAAATAATATGTAATTTGTTAACAAGCACACTCGTCAAAATATGTTTTAAAAAAATATAATTTGTAATTTGATTGATGATATAATAACTATTTATAATGCAATAATAAGTATCCGTAAATAAATTTATTAATATAAAGATTATTATTTAATAGGAGAGAGTAACAGAAAATTTAATACTTAATATGAGAGAGAAGCAGGAAATAAAGGTGAGGGAGTAACCAGAGAGTGACACGTGTCCCCCCATGGTTTTCCTTTATTATATGGTATAGAAGTATAGATATTTAAAGAAAATACTAATTATACTAATAAAATACATTTATTTTAAATGATCTTTTATCATAAGAAATTTTGAAATTTAATTATGTAACTTTTATTTTCAATCAAATAGTAAATGAAAGTCAAATTATATTAAATAGTAATTAACGTATTTTCAAAACCCAATTATATATTAATTTTTACATATTTTGAATTTGTTTTCTATTCTTAGTATATGTAATATATTTTTACATCCGTGAAATATATACATAAAGATTTAAAAATTCTATATATTTATATTTTTCACCCCGTGTGTAAACACGAGATTTAAACTAGTGTTTTATATATATAGGAACGCATTCTTTTGAGAACTAACCTTATATTCAGAACTGAGAGAAAAACATAAAACGTGTATGTATATTGTTTTAGTGAAAAAATTAAAATTGAAAATTAATGTTTTATTTATCTCACCACTCTTAGCTAGTTTGCTTTTCTCTTTTATCTCCCGAGTGTTTATAAAAAAAGTAAAAAAATATACATATATGCATTTAGACAAACGACTATAAATACTGTATTTTTTTAAATCCAAACCTTAAACATATTGAAGTTTACATGATATCTAGTCAATTAATTTGATAAACAGTGTATGAGTTAATGTGGTTCTCATAGTTTTCAATCTAACCCTCCCTCAACCCCAAAAACCTAAACCCTCCCCCCACCTCACTCCACTCAACCCTTAAAAACATAAACCTTAAAGCTATAAAAAAATGAAATCAGGGTGAACCTTCTCAAACGGACTCCGATTGAACTCATTATTGCGATGTTGGAATCGGATTGACGAACCCTAAACTAGAAACCCTAAATCCAAAACCTTAAAGCTAAACCCTAAATCCTAAACCATAAATCTAAACCTTAAATCCTAAACCCTAAAGCTAAAACCTAATGCAAAAACCTAAAGCTAAACCGTAAAATATAAAATATAAACACATAACGCTAAACTCTAAAGCTAAGTCTTAAACTTGAAACCAAAAGCTAAACTCTAATACTAAACGCTGCTGAAATGAGTTCAATCGGATCAAGTTCGTTTGAGCCGATTCGCCTCTGTTTCCCCTTTTTTGCCGTTCCCTTTGGAACCACACATACACACACAATGCATTGGATGGTTATATAAATGGATTGTATACTTACCTTAGTATACTTAATGCATGATTAAAAGTGCTCATGTGATGGTTGAGATTTATCCCACATCACCAAGTTAAACAAAACTTCGAGCGTCACTTGTCTTATAAAAGGGAGGCCCAAGCTAAGTTCACTATGGTGGGTCTAATAGTTAGCCAACCAAACCTAGCTAAAACTTTAAAATTTTGAATCCAAGATTAAAGATGGTTGGGATCAATCCATCAACTTGATATCAACTTAATCATATTGATTTTAGTAAGAGTGTAAGACTGTAAAATACTAAACCCAAGAATAATGTGGTGGTATTTCACACATGCCACGAAGCGCAGGCTTCCATACTTTTTAATCTATAATGCATATTGGGTGGACAAAAGGGTAGTTTTACCTAACTTTAAGACACTATCTCAAATACCATTTGTTAAGTCTAATTGTTTAAAGCTAAACCAAATATATTTTTTTTTTACTTTTTAGCTTGTCCCATATTGATGGTTTACCCAACCTAATTATAGAGCAAACCACTATAAATAGAAAAGCCACCTTACTTGAAAAAATTGAATCATGTGTTCCATGCCCTTTTTTAGCTAAGTTTGGTAAACATTGAATATTTTTTTTAGTGCAAAAATTTGGATACTTAAACGAGGTTCGAAGCTTGCTTGAAAAAAGCTTGGCTTGAAATCGTTCCGATTGTAAATTTGCTGACTTGGATCGGCTTGTTTTGTAAACAAACTGAGCCCGGGTTAGGCTTGGCTTGGCTTGGCTAGTGAGCTAGGTTTGAAGCTTATAATAACAATAATACCCAAATATAATCAATGTTTAAGGCAAGACGGGTTAGATTCCGCTATCAAAAAGAGCCTCGGTGAGACCCGTCTCTTTGCACGGCCAACCCACTAGTATACTTTGTTTTAATGCCAAACCATTGTTCCGTTTATTGATGTCCAAGAGAATCTGGAACCTTTATTTTGTTGAAAGGAAAACCTTTTAATGACGTAGTATACTGCCCCATTGTTTCATTTTGATGCGAGCCTAAAAAATAAGGTTCTCTTTGTGTGGGATCTGTCGGATTCATTACTTGACTCTAGTACGCAACAGTAAAATATTGATATTATCCCAAAGCAACACTAAGCATATTTTGCTTTAGACCAAGTGATATTATTTTTAGTTTGGCACTTCATTTGTAGATTTTTTTCTTTATCTAGGTGGTTTAAAATTATAAACCTAGTTTGAATATGCTTTTTGAAATCATTTTGTTTTCTAGGCGATCCGCTCCGTCAACTAGCGGATGTGGGTGAATCACAAATCAAACTAGTAGATGTGAATGGTGTAAAAGCAAAATCACCTCACATATCTAGAAAAAAACATAGATAATGTTATGAATATTTTATTTTTCACTGTTCACATGCGTTACTTGAAGGACCCCAAGATCAAGTAGAAACAAAAATGGTACACCTAAATTAAAACCATATTTATAATTCTAAACCACTTTGAAAAAAAATCTTCCATTTGTACATCTTATCCACAGTGATGTCATTATTTTTGTTCCATATTCATTTACCTTTCTCCACTTTCAAACAATCAATTTTGTTTGTCTTTTAGACAACAAATTATTTGATCGTAATGATCATGGATTACTGCATAATACAAGCGAGTGTGGTAATTAATGCAGAAATAATTTCTGTTTTGTTCAAGATATATTAAATGGTACCAGATGGCATTCTCAAGGTTTTTCTTAATTTCCAACATCCAAACATCATTAAAAACTCGTTAGGAGTCTTCTTATTTACATATATTTGAAAAAGACATATTTCATGTTTTATGGAAAATGACGAAAGGAAGCTTTATTCATCAGCATTCTTTGTAGTTGTTACTTTTATTGCATCTTCAGCTGGTACTTCAACCTGCTTCAAACAGGCCATAGATAATATATAATGTTAACTATCCACTTTTAGAGATATTAATTCTACAGTACTGAAAATGCATTTAGAATTGAAAAAACAATTCTGCATGAAACCAGTGTAACGTTTTTATTATACCTTTGTTAAAGCTGGTAGAATGATTTGGCTGAACCGGTTTTATACTTTGGCAGAGGAACTTTGCCAGATTCTATTTGTTCAACATCTTCAACCAACAACTGGTACTGCCTCTTAACTTCATCCACCGTCTTCCCGGTGGCGTTTGCAATATTCTGCCACCGGTCAGGGGTGTCCTTGTCATAGATAGACAGGGCATTCTCAAACAGCTTGATTTGCCTATGATTCCATGTAGAATTTGAAGCCATATATATTTTGAATCTTGAAAACAATATATACTTATGGAAGAAGAGGAGGGAAATATAATATATATTGCAACTTAATTATGTATGTCACAAGTGCCATTGGCGTCTCCATTTATAGGAAACCCGAGGAGTGAGAGTGTCAAGGTTCTTTTACAAAAAAGTTCATAGTGGACACGATCAAGAACTTTATGTTATTCCTTAAGTTTCACTTCTAAAATTGGCAGTCTGGTAAATGTTAAAGAAGTTGCTGACCCCTTAAATGGAAAATTACGGAACTTTGACGCAAAAAATAGTCATAAACCTGCAACAATATCACCCTATACCGACGACTTTTTTTGACCCTATAGCGACGACTTGTCGTCGGGATAGCTTATACCGACGACATGTCGTCGGGATAGGTGTCGTCGGGATTGAGTCGTACCAATAGCCCAAGATTGTCGTCGGGATAGGTGTCGTCGGTATAGGTCAGCCTATACCGACGACATGTCGTCGCTATAGGGTCTAATTAAATAATTCAAAAAGAAATTCTATACCGACGACATGTCGTCGGTATAGATTCCAACCTTGTACCGACGACATGTCGTCGGTATAGGTTGACCCTATTCCGACGACATGTCGTCGCTATAGGGTTTTTTTGTTTTTTTTAATAATTTTTGAAAAAGGCCAATAGCGACGACATGTCGTCGGTATAGGTCTTTTCTGTTTTTTTTTGTTTTATTATTTTTAATATTTTATTCAGAAATATTAAATTTCTAAAAACAAAAACCTGCAAATCATAAATATAAATCATTCAAACATTCAAATCGGATAAAAACTAATGTCCGAAACATAAACCAAACATCCAAATTGTTCGACACACAAACTTGTTCGGCACACAAATTTGTTCGACAAATCAAACATTCAAAACATAAACTTGTTCGATACACAAATATGCAAATTGTTCAAGACAAATACCAACAAAAAAGGCAAAGACTCAACAACTCCAAGCTAATTATCATCGCTGCTAGTTCGGCGATCCCACATTCGACGCATTTCATCCATTTTTCGTTGCATTTCAAGCATTTGTTGATTATGTGTACGACGTTCTTCCTCTCGTCAACCGCAACGAGTTTCAAACTTGTAACAAAATTAAATAAAGTTACATATACATACAAACATACATAAGCATATGAATAAATACTCTCTTATATACCTACACATCACAATTACATACATACATAAATAAAAGCCCAATTACATAATTACAAATATATACACACAAACATACATACATAAATAAATGTCCAATTACATAATTACAAACATATAGATACAAACATACATACACATATATACATTCATATTAACTAATCATCATAAACACAAATTACACACATACATACAACCTAATCATCAAAACTAATCATCAAAAACATAAATTACACACATACATACAAACTAAACATTCAAACTAATCATCATAAAGACAAATTACACACATACAAACACTAAATTACATAAACTAAATTATATAAAATAATCACACATCTAAACCAAATGACCTAAACTAATCATAATTTAATAATTCCATCATACATACAAATATACATATTCATACATACAAACATCCATACATACACATACATACAAAATCATAAAAATCTTAGATCTAAATCAAATTTCATCACAAATTAGTAATTAAAACGAGTACTTACCTTCACAAAGCTAGAAATCAAGAAATGGTGAAATTCCTCCAAAACCTAACCAAAATAAACAAACAAAACTTCAAAATCTTGAAAAATTAGCTAAAATATGAAACCCGGATGTTACCTCACCTTAAATCCCGAGATTTTTTGTGAAAGTTGCTCCCAATAAATACCATCTTATATACCTACACATCACAATTACATACATATATATATAAATAAAAGCCCAATTACATAATTACAAACATATACATACAAACATAAATAAATGTCCAATTACATAATTACAAACATATACATACAAACATACATACACATATATACATTCATATTAACTAATCATCATAAACACAAATTACACACATACATACAAACTAATCATCCAAACTAATCATCATAAACACAAATTGCACACATACATACAAACTAAACATTCAAACTAATCATTATAAACATAAAATACACACATACATACATATACATACAAACACTAATTTACATAAACTAAATTATATAAAATAAGCACACATCTAAACCAAATGACCTAAACTAATCATAATTTAATAATTCCATCATACATACAAAAATACATACTCATACATACAAACATACAAAATCATAAAAATCTTAGATCTAAACCAAATTTCATCATAAACACAAATTACACACATACATACCAACTAAACATTCAAACTAATCATCATAAACACAAATTACACACATACATACAAACTAAACATTAAAACTAATCATCATAAACACAAATTACCCACATACATACACATACATACAAACACTAATTTACATAAACTAAATTATATAAAATAAACACACATCTAAACCAAATGACATAAACTAATCATAATTTAATAATTCCATCATACAAATATACATACTCATACATACAAACATACAAACATAACACATACATATAAAATCATAAAAATCTTTGATATAAACCAAATTTCAACACAAATTAGTAATTAAAACGAGTATTTACCTTCACAAAGCTAGAAATTCAAGAAATGGTGAAATTCCTCCAAAACCTAACCAAAATAAACAAACAAAACTTCAAAATCTTAAAAAATTAGCTAAAATATGAACCCGGATGTTAGCTCACCTTAAATCCCGAAAGTTTGTGTGAAAGTTGCTTCCAAATAGCCCAAAAACGCTGAAATCGCCGGAGAGACAGAATTGGGGGAGTTTTGGAGAGTTTTGGCTGAAAATAAAGTTCTGCCGTCTGTTTCCCTATTTGTTCACGCTGCACCCTATAGCGACGACATATCGTCGGCATAGGTCCACTTGTCGTTGGTACAGTGGCCTATAGCGACGACATGTCGTCGGCACAGGTTTCACAGGATGTTGACCAGTCAATAAAGGTAAAAACACTATACCGACGACATGTCGTCGCCATAGGGTTTTCCATAATTTTTTTTAATTTAAAAAAAAAAAATTATTAAATAAAAAAAAACAAAAAGAAAATCAAAATTAACCTATAGCGACGACATGTCGTCGCTATAGGTTTTCCCCAAAAATTCATTGGGCGCCAGTTTTCCCTCCAACCTGCCTCAACCCTATAGCGACGACATGTCGTCGCTATAGGGTCGCTATAGGGTGTCCCATTTAAAATTTTGGAAAAACCCTATCCCGACGACATGTCGTCGCCATAGGGTTTTCCATAATTTTTTTTAATTTAAAAAAAAATTATTAAGATAAAAAAATTAAAGTTTTGAAATCCATATTTTTCTGTTTAAAATAAAAAATTTATTTTATAATCAATATATATCCAATAGCACATAAATATATAAAAAAACAAATCAAACCAAAAATTTCTACAAAATTATAAAATCTCTAATTTATAATCAATATATATCCATAGGATTTATTATTGTCAAGTAAAACTCTAATTCTCAACCTCCCATTCTAACAGAACTTCCAAATCTCATTCACTGAAGAATTAAGTGGGAAATTCGTGAGAAAAATCGAAACCGTTACCTTAGCAAGATTCATGGAATAAGAAGAATTTTTAATCGGAACCCCACCATGCAAGACATTAGAAGTCTGTTGATTGCCTTCACGATGTCTCGGACGTTTGTGAAACACCCAAGACTAGCATGTATGGCCCCAAACTGGGTACCCTACAGTTGGTTCTCATCACTGGGTGTTCTCTTTAAAAATAATCGCTTTATTACAAACAATCAGTGGAAGTCTTAATTTAAAATAGTTGTAACCCTTTATAAACTCAATATCAATCTTAATCTTATCTTACAAATGCCTACACACCAATCCGAGTAGCACCGCTCCCTAGCCAAGATACCTCATCTGCAAACAAGAAATACCATTTGATTGAACTCAGAACATTACAATCCTTTATAAAACGGTTTGTCGTTTATTGACATGTTAATAACCCACACTTCAACACTAACCCATAAGGGTTCAACGACCCAAGATGTAACATCCCGGTTTTTCATAAAATAACTGGGTTTGTAATTATGCAAATTATTGTAAAGGTTAACGGGTAATTAATGGGGTTTTGGCGGGTTTTATTTAAAAACGTGAGCAAAACCAAGCCCGGGAGACCTTGGGTGAGCGTGGGCCAAGCCTGGCCCTAGTGAAGAACACCCTTTAGGGTGCAACGCAAATATGGAGACCCCATTTTCACATTCAGCCGTCGAAGAGCAAGGAGGAGAGGGAGAGAGCCGTTCATCGCGTTTCAAGTCCGATTTGATGTATTTTGTCGATCTCTAATCATCCTTAGTGTGTCAGGATCCTTGAATCAATACTACACATGTTTCATAATTCTAGGGTTTAGAAGAGAAGTTGAGTTTCAAAGAAGACGAGGTGATTCGGGAATTCGATTGGCACGGATTCTCCGATCTAGAGGTATAATCTTGAAAACCTTCCAGTTTAAATACTTGTTTGTGATCGTAGGGAACCTTCATGTGTGTGCATGGGTTCGGCCGAACCCTAGAGGTGGCCGGTTGGGGGGATAGGTGTCCGACGAGGCATGAGGAAGCCCGGAACCCGTTAATTACACAAAGAATTTTTCCAGATTTTTTTTTAATTTAAAAAAAAATTTTAACCGACGAAAATTTATTAAATAAAAAAAATCAAAATTAACCTATAGCGACGACATGTGAGAATGTAAAAAAGAAGGGTAATATAGGTATAGTATTACATACCTTCACATTTTGAATAAGAGATTTAATACTCTTAAGCTTTCTATGAGGCCATCTCTTTATATTAAGCTCTCTGCATCTTTTCTTCAACATGGTTAATCCCACCTTAAGTTTCTCGGCTGCCATGACTATCGGCAACTCAAAATGCTTCTCTATCTCTTCCAATTCCAACGGTCTCGACGGCCTCCGGCCACCGTGATCACCGGAACCACCACCATTGTGATCATCATTGGAACTTAGCAATGGCAACACATGACCGTCTCCCCAACACTCCCACAAGCTTATATCTTCATCAATGGGATCGAAATATGAAAACCCTAAATCAGAAAAGTAATGTGATGAAACTCGGTTCATATCGAGAATGTTGAAAAGTGCATCGTCATGCCTGCAAAAACAAAAACAAAAACCAAAATGGTGTTAGATTATGTTATTAAACTTGAGGTTCAAATGCAACTTGTTTTGTGACAAAATGTGTACCTGAAAAGATCTTGATTGAAGTAGTGAAAGCAGTCATCAAGGTTATACGAATTTTGATGGTTTACAGGATTATGATCCATTTTTGTGGTAGAAATGGAAAGAGGGTGATGTCATATATATACATATAGATAACATGCATATACATACATGGGTTATAGAGAGTGGGAAAATGTGCCTACGATTACAGGAGTTATAATTAATTATTACACTTAATCATCATTATTATGTTAATTTAGCATTATCTAATATTGAAAGTGGTAATAAATAGGGAAGAAGCATAACATTTTCCCATTAATTCATTATTACACTTTATCATCATTATGTTAATTTAATTAGCATTACTTTTATATTTTTTTTACAACGACGAAACATTTTAACCATGTTACAAATAAAAATTGAATCCGTGACATTCAAACCTTATATGTTTCTAGAGGTTTTGTCTCTATCGTTAATGATATTAGTTTTATAGGGTTTTGCGGAATTTTTTTTAATTTAAAAAAAAATTATTAGATAAAAAAAAACAAAAAGAAAATCAAAATTAACCTATAGCGACGACGGTGTCCCATTCAAAATTTTGGAAAAACCCTATCCCGACGACATGTCGTCGCCATAGGGTTTTCCAGAAATTTTTTTAATTTAAAAAAAAAATTTTTGACCGACTAAAATTTATTAAATAAAAAAAAACAAAAAGAAAATCAAAATTAACCTATAGCGACGACATGTCGTCGCTATAGGGTTTTCCAGAATTTTTTTTAATTTAAAAAAAAAAAATTTTGACCCACGAAAATTTATTAAATAAAAAAAACAAAAAGAAAATCAAAATTAACCTATAGCGACGACATGTCGTCGCTATAGGTTTTCCCCAAAAATTCATTGGGCGCCAGTTTTCCCTCCAACCGCCTCAACCCTATACCGACGACATGTCGTCGCTATAGGGTCTCCCTACCAAAATTTTGGTTTTGACCTATACCGACGACATGTCGTCGGTATAGAGTGACCTATCCCGACGACAAATGTCGTCGGTACAGGTGGCGTCGGGACAAGGTCAATTTGTTGTAGTATATATCCAAAAAAATGAATCTCTTGTGCTATAAAAGTTGTCTAGTATGCCATAATCGACCACTAGCTATATAATTATGTGTGTGTGTAATTGTGCACATTTCATTGAGACACTTGTAAGTGTAAGTATTAGATATTTAAAGATATAAAGATTTTCTGCGGTGTTAGTCTAAATTGCAACACATGTTAATTGGTCAAAATAATTTTTCAAGAAATTTTCCATGGTATTGGTCAAAATGACTTTCAATTCATATGATGAAAGCCAAATACGTCTATGACTATTACACAGAGGCATGCCAACCATTCTATTAAAGTTAATTACTTCACTATGAAGATTAATTTTATCTAAAACACTATCAATGAAAAATTTATAACAGTAATGTCATTTGTAAGTTTTATCCACAGTGTATAGTGATGTCATTATTTTTGTTCCACATTCATTTACCTTTCTCCACTTTCAAACAATCAATTTTGTTTGTATTTTGGATAGCAAATTGATTGTGGTATAGCGAGCGACACTAACTTTATGTATTCATGACAAACCCCCCGCTTATGAGCGAACAACATCGTTGCCGATGTTTTGACGTTATCGTAACCGGTATCGACTTTTATGGGTTTTTGACAAGCCGAACTGATAACGACCAAACTTCTCCCGTATAATGCGTTTGAAAAACGACCGCGCTCCCGCTGCGAAGCGGTGGTGCAAATACTAGTTTACATCATTTATCATCATACATCTTTATTATTTTTAACCAACTACTACTAACAATACATATATACGTATTTTCCATTAGGTACTTAACATGCAATACATAGCTTCAACATAGATTTAAGATGTAAGAACTACTCTTTATCATTACCATTAGGCATTTGTCATTCGGGTTTTTCCGAATATGGATACGGATCAGTTTTCAGTTTTTTTTCGGCTTTTGGTTTTTTTTCACACCCCTACACAATACAATTGATGTAATTTACTCGATAATATTCCAATTCGTGTATGTTTTGTTGTATTTTATAAGAACATGTTAGTTTTATTATATTTTATAAAAACATGTTACTTTTTAAGAAAAAAACAAAATATTGTTATTAAAGAAAAATGAATTTTTTTTTGTTAATATAAGGAAATTAGATGCTTTTAAATATACTTAAAAAATAATTGATATCAAGTTATATCAGATACATTATAAAAAAATATCTAAATAGTATCTTGTTTAAAAACCAACCAGGTCATATTATAAGAATAGTGTCCGATTCCTACTATATATACTTAGCAACCGGGGTTGTATTGTTTACTGGGATAAACAAAAGTACGCTATTTACTTTTTGTATCAGGTTTACATTGAATATACAACCCCGACTTATACTTATACGTGGGTTATATTCATGAATATAATTAGACTACATGTGTATAATGGTTAATATATACACAAATAAACATACATCTAAATTAGAAAGCTAAGCGTATAGAATCAATATACTTTTGCCATTATAGTCAACACAAATATAGATTCCAATAACAGAATCGATCTCCCATATATGCATCTTTGCAAAAAGCTTAGCTTCTTTAAAAAAATACAGTTTAAAAAACGCTAAGATAAATTTTAGTGGATCATGAGGTTTGGCATCTTATCATGGAATATGTATATTAGATTACAACCCCTCCCTCGGTTTTCCTTATACCCATGGGATCTATATATAGGGTCGGTCCATAGATTACAGACGCCCCATGCACCAAGTGAAGAGACCCCTTAAGGAAACATATATAGAAACAAAATTTGTTAGTAACATGATAATTTTTAGACCAAGGGTAATTGACACTCTCCTCATCATTTTGTCTTTGACGGACAGGTGTTCTACCACGACGCCCGGTATGACCCTCCACCACGCCTTCCGCCTCTTCTACCGGCCATCTTACTTAACTGAAAGATAAGGAATAAGGAATTCAATGTTACCACGCTAGTTAACATATAGAACACAATAAGTAAGGAAAGCTGCTACACTAGCCATCTGCAATTAACTACTACACCACTATTTGGTTTCTATTTGATCACCTTTATGTTACACTAAATACTCTTGCCCTGATCTATCTCGTCTAACAGGAAAAAATGTATTTACTACACTGGTCTATTCTTGGCTGTGAGTTACTCGTTGTCTGGCATCCTTTACTTGGTCTCATTCTCTAAAACAAACTTTTAAGGCCCCGATCCCTGGAGGCCTCACTTGTTGGATTTATTCATTCACACACAGTTCTTAAACTTTAAATGCGTTCATAGCAACGGAATTTAATGTCATTACATCACATAAATGTCAACCATTCAAACATTTAATCAATTGTCTCATCTATTACATGTAAAGGTCTATTTTCTAATAGTGACAACTTTCAATTCAATCACTCGGGATGCAAGGGATCTTCAGTACCGGGTAACTCTTCACTGCCAGCCAAGCAATCCATGAGCTATCCCGTACCTATACTTAACCTGTTGTGCATACTAAAAGTCAGCTAATACTGAGTGAGTTTTAGCTTTTCATAAAACATACATTTACACGATTTGTTATTATCTCTTTTTTATTTGTTATCTTTATCTATAGTTTGAAAAACAACAACAAAACGTAGCAAGATTCCTAAAGATGGGGTACTTAGTGTTTTGTTATTTTGAAAGCTTCTTTGTTTCTCTCTGGTTGATTCCATTCGATTACTAGCATTTGTATCAAGTTGTATCAGAGCTTGATACTCATGACCGATCGAGGAAGACAACCACGTAACGCCACCCGCATGGGCGGTGGTCACGGTAATGGTGGCCAACCACGAGACCCAAGGGATGAAGAAATTAAACGTCTTCAACAAAGGATCTGGGAACTAGAACTACAACACGAGGAATTAAACCGAGTCCGAACTACTCGTCTGGGACGACGGCGAAGACGAGGAAGAAAATTCATTCGAAAGAAAGGCCTAAGCGTATGTTTTTATTGAATGATTAAGCACAATGGAGAGAGTCTTCGAGCTTAGAGGCATCCTGATAATCTCAAGGTCAAGGTAGTTGTGATTAAACTTCAAAAATACGCGTCACTTTGGTCGGATCATATTAAAAAGAAACGAGCACAAGAGGGTAAAACAAAGGTGGAAACTTGGTTCAAGATGAAGAAGCTACTCCGAGCTAAAATTCTACCCATCAATTACCGCCAAGACGCCTTTCTCGAATATCACAACTTAAAACAATAGAACTTGTCCGTGGAGGATTTCATTTCTGATTTCTTGCGTTGTACTGCAGATGAAGAGGAGGAACAAGTTATTGCCAGATTTCTTGGTGCTTTGCGTCCCGAAGTGGCTGATGCCGTGCACTTTTACAACAATTTTGGACCTTTATGGATGTATGTCGTTTAGCCCTCAAGATTGATAAACAACTCTATAACAACTCAGAGCTCTTGTTTATTAGATGGCTTGTTGTTGAAGTGGGTATCTTATACGTAGAGGCAACGATGGAGGTGCTTCGGGTTTATTCGTTTGTGAGGTCAAGCATGTCAGAAGACTTCCACAACTTATCCTTTGATTGGGAGAGATTGAACAAGTTGGACGGCTACAACATCTAATCTCTGGAATAAGGTTTGTATCTATGTCGACATTGAAGGAAACCAAACCAGAAGGACATGTATGGGACGAGTGTTCTTGGATGAGTATCGTTCAAGTGATGATTTTTTGGCATTGAAGTAAACAAAAGAGGCGAAATCGGTCTGGGACGAGTCTGCTGGGATAGTATCCTTTCAATGACAGCTTTATCTATGATGTAATTTATATGTTTGAAGAAAATACTAACTTTTGAAAATCATGTTGCTTAACATCCCACCTGTGGGATACAAACCATAAATGAAAATTAGACCTTAATTTATAAGAAGTAAACCACTATATATTCTTGAACCATTGGTATGGAAAAAATCTTCAAACAAATAAATTACGTCATATCTCAAAATTTTAATATAAAAGGTCACATGAACAATTTTCCACGAATGATTTATATGGCGTACACATTTTCCACGAATCATCTATATCTATACTATATAATAAAGGAAAACCATAAGAGACACGTGTCACTCTTTGGTTACTTCTCATCTTTATTTTCCCGCCCCTCTCTTCTATTAAATTTTAATTTTTTCGTTTCTCTCTCTTATTAAATAATAATATCAAATAATAACTTTTATAGTAATAAATAAAATTTTATGGACACGTGTCAATTTCTGGTTCATTTGTATCATTTTTTCCCGCCTCTTTCTCTCATATTGAATAATGATATTAAAAGAATTTATTTTTAGTTTTTTAATATAAATCTAATTACGGATACATATTATTCAATTATAAATAGTTCAACCGATTTAATATACCGGTTTATTCAACCCGTGTATTACACGGGTTTTTAAAAATATAAAATTTTTATTACTAAATATTTAACATTTTATTTATTCAACTCATGTAATACACGGTATTTTAACCTAGTTTACCATATAGCTTCTACTAATTAACAAGGTTAAAATCCTGTTTAATCCCTATTAAATGACCATTTTATCATTATTATAAAAAAAAGTAAAAATATGGTTTTCAATTAAGAGGGATGAAATGATTATTTCACAATATTTTTAAAATTTGTTAGTGATAACGACTAAACACGTTATAATTTAACAAAAAATGAGATTAAATTCGTAGTTCTCAAACTAATTGATCAAGTTTACAAAATGGATTGTAGTTCACTCTCATGTTTTTTTTATAGTCAACTAGCCGCATATTGATTATTTTTTTATAAAATTTAACAACGGTATGACGTTTTTTGTTGAGTAAATTTTGTAAAATCTAATTGCAACATTGCATATGGTTAAACACTAGTTGACAGTACCAAGACCAATAACATAAAATTCAAGATCTTTGCTTATGTAAAATGACAAGTGACTCGATGATTACATCAAGCCAACTCTGAATCTTGGGGAATATACTTTTGTCTCTTAGAAAAACTAAGAACTTGCAATCATACAAAAGTTGCATTGACAGAGTACTTATCTATTTTTCATGAACTCAAATTAATGCATAGATCTTTTAAGTATTTTAACCAATTACATGTATAAATATTTTCTCACATATTGACGGCTATATGAAACTCAAGGCGTGTCATTTGACAAGTTGATAGTAATTAAAATTATTTTGATTTCACGAATGATCAAGCCATTTTACCTTTGCCATATAATCTAAACATATACAAGGCTTGAAGCTTTAACTTAGGACAAAAACAAGCATATTACTTAGTAGGTCATTGTTTTGAGAAGCTCAATGGACTGATCTAAAGAGTTCAACACTTTAAACGGAAAGATTGATATTGTTACCAAAATGGGGAAATTAAAGAATGCGTTAATTTTGGATACATATAAAGTTATATATTTATGATATATAATTATTAGTTTACTGATTTGTGAAGGATCAAGAGAAAATCACAAAGTTAGGCGAAAACCGAGAAAACCACAACATTTCAGGCAATTTTTTTATTTACGTATACGTATCCAAAAACAATTTTTTTGATATACGTATACGTAACCACAATTTTTTTGTTTTATGTTTACGTATACGTAACACTGTGTATAAAATTATTTTTGGTAAAAATGTTTAATATTATATTGATACTTTTATAAATAAATAAAAATAAAATAAAAAATAAATATTATTATATGATTGGGTAAAATTGGTTTTTTTAATGGTTTTCTCGGTTTTCGCCTAAATTGTGGTTTTCTCTGGAACCCTCCCCGTGTTTTCTATCCTTGGATTACTAGCCTTCGTAGGAATGTTGATTTCATGTATGCTTGGATTACTAGCCTTGTGTACTATCCTTCCATGAGTATAGAAGCCAAGTCCCAAGCTCCTTTGATATAGGTACATTCCTCTTATACACGTGTAAATTTTCAAATGAACTATTAAGAAGTGTAATTTTTCAAGTGTAATTAAGTTGTGGTTTTCTCTGAAACCCTCCCTGTGTTTTCTATCCTTGGATTACTAGCCTTTGTAGGAATGTTGATTTCATGTATGCTTGGATTACTAGCCTTGTGTACTATCCTTCCATGAGTATAGAAGCCAAGTCCCAAGCTCCTTTGATATAGGTACATTCCTCTTATACAAGTGTAATTTTTCAAATGAACTATTAAGAAGTCAAAACTTCATTCTAACCCAGTGCAGTTTGAACAAATACCTTGTGATGAAGTATTACATGTGTTCCAGTCTCTATAGGTTAAGCTTTCAACTTGAATTCAACATCTAATGTTATATCTAATGTTATATCTGATAGAAATAAGGTATATTAACATGAGAGATTTAAGTGAACTTCAATCTTATCCCTACAACCGACTTGTGCACTAAATCTCTTGCTAACCATTTGGTTAGATGATTGGCAAGATTTTGTTGTGTAGTGAACATATTCAACTGATATCACACCCTGCATGATGAGCTGATGAATCATTCTATGACCTGGTAGCTTAACCCCAACCAGAGGTGTTTCCCTTTGGCCCTCACTAGGGGCTACCGCCCCTAGGACTCTGCTAACCCAAGGCACTACCCCCGAACACTGCTGTTTAGTGGGTTTCGTCTCCTTCAAAACAAGGTATTTGTAGCATCATAAATCATAAGATCATCAAACAAATGTGCGCTCCACATTTTCTAACTAGTTTGATATTTCATTATAACTTCTCATTGGTAATTAAGTAAATCTAATTAAATAAAATAGTTAGATGACACTAAAAATCATGTTTAAAACAGTTTTTCATTATAACTTCTCACCAATATCATGTTTGAAATAGTTTTTTTCAAATTTACGAACTTAAATCTCCTTTATATAATTAACGTGTTCGTAAGAATTATGATTTGCCGCCTGAAGCAAGCGAAGCGACGATAACATCACGACGAGGATTCACTGTCATATGGGGATATTCGTGTAGGATATTATTCAATAAATTATTAAAAATTTAAAAGTTCGAGTAATATTCTGATGTCAAAATCAGACATCTTTTTCTTAATACTTATTTTTGTTTATCTGCATGTGCTTATCCATGAAACGATTTCATCTTTATACTCTATATATAGTTACTGTTTGGCGCTTTTACTTTTGCCTAATTGTGTTTTGAACCCTTGGACATCAATTTGAAAAAAAACATTATTTTTTTAAAGTGTTTTAATAATGGAGCTCTAATGAAACTAACATGGTATATCATTTAATTATCTAAAACTTAAATAAAGCACTGTAAAAGATTATTGAATTTTGAATGTTTGTAAGCTCTATAAGGATTCTAGCATGAGAGGACGTTTGAGAAAATATTATAGAATCCAAGGAGTTGAAATGAAATTAGACCATAGTAGGAGGTCCTAAAGTACAATGCACTCTTTCAGTTTGCATATAAAAGCTGCCAACTCAAACACTTTGTTTCATGCAATATAGCAACAAGAAAAACAATGAGCTTCGAGAATTATGACCCTTATTTCCCGGACCAGCCGGTAGTTGATCAATACCTCCCGGTCTGGGCTAACCTTCCCTCTTTCCGGTCCAAGCCAGCTTTCATCTGGGCTGAAGACAGTTTGTCCGGTTCGCTAAAATGCTCAAGTCTCACCTACGAGGGGCTAAACAACTCGGTTCACTCGATCTCATCCCAACTACTTCAATCATTTCAGAGAGGTGATACATTCATCATTCTATGCTCCCCTGGTCTAGAGCTCGTTGAGATCCTATTTGGATGTCAACGAGCAGGACTTATAGGAGTGCCCATCATCCCTCCGAACCCATCTTTTTCAAACAACGATCATCATCATCTCATTCGTGTTTTGTCTCAAACACGACCAAAAGCCGCTGTTGCAGATCAGGGCTACATTGAAAAAGTCGAACGATATATTAAACTTTCTTGTCCTGGAAACCCCCTCTCTAATATGTTACGCAATCTTGAGTGGATACCTATGGAAAATCTTATTGAGATGAATGTAACCTCAAACAAAAGGTTACATTTATCATATCAAGGTTGCAAGCCAGACGAGGTGTACTTGGTCCAGTACACCTCAGGTGCAACTGGGATACCAAAGCCAGTCTTGGTGACGGCTGGAGCAGCCGCTCATAATGTTAGACTGGCTAGAAAATCCTATGATCTTCACCCAAACAGTATCATTACGTCGTGGCTACCCCAATACCACGATTGTGGGCTTATGTTTCTCTTATTGACGATTGTTTCTGGTGCGACTTGTGTGTTAACCTCACCGAAAGCTTTCATCAGCCGACCTAGGCTTTGGCTCGAGTTGATAACCAAGTTCAAGGCAACGTGCACTCCAGTCCCCTCCTTCACATTGCCGTTGGTCGTCAAACGGGGTCAAGTTTTTGACACCAACCGCGTTTCTATAAATCTAGCCACCATGAAAAACCTAATAATCATCAATGAACCAATATACGATAAAGCCATCAAACAATTTGTGGAAGTTTTCCGTCCGTTTGGTTTGAATCCTTCGTCGATTTCACCCTCCTACGGACTAGCTGAGAATTGCACTTTTGTCTCCACAGCATGGAGATCAAAAGTGCAAGGTAGGGAAATTAGTGATTTCCCTATCTACAAGAAGCTATTACCAAGTGCCCGGCTCGATGATATAGACGATGAAGAAGGCGATATTGACATAATAATCGTCAACGAAGAAACAAATGAGCTCGTCGAAGACGGATTTGAAGGAGAGATATGGATTGCTTCATCCCCAAGCAAGGCCTCCGGCTACTTGAGCCACCCTTCTTTAACTCAAGAAGTCTTTCATAGCAGATTAAGAGGACGTTTCAGCCATGAACGCTTCATTAGAACAGGCGATCGAGGGATCATCAAAGGTGTCGAAAGATTCCTCTTTGTAACGGGACGATGCGTGGATGCCATAAAACGAGAAAATGGAGTTGAAACACATGCTCATTATTTGGAAACTGCAGCATATGCATCATGTACAAGGTTTCTAAGAGGAGGGTGTATTGCAGCATTTGAGATTAATGGGACTACGACAGCCATTGTTGCGGAGATGCAGAAGACCGGTGAGAATGAAGAAAGTATGTTGAGGAGCATATGTGAAGGAATAAGGGAGTTTGTGATGAAGGAACATGATATTCTGTTGGAAATGATAGCACTAGTGAAGAGTGGAAGTATTCCCAAAACGACGTCGGGGAAGATACAACGATGGCTTGCTAAAGATATATTCTTGAGGGGTAACATGGAGGTGGTAAAGGAGATGAAGTTCGATAAAGAAGATGATAAAAATAGGATGATAAATCAAAGTGAAAGCAGAAAGACGATATTATATAGTAATCTATGAATTGAATATATGAAAACACGGCTTCTTTACGATAATCTAAAGATCATATATGGTGTATGTCTTGTACCCTTTCGCCAGAAGAAACAATAAACGCCGGGATCTGAAGGGGTTTCAGCGAAATGTCGGAAGTTGAACGGGTTTTCGGCGAAACGCTGGGGTATGAACGGCTATCTCGGCGAAACGCCAGGTCTTGACGAAATGCCGGTTTGTATAAAATTAACATTACACATGTAAGTTGTACGTTAAGACATGTAAGTCGGTAAATTCACCGACTTGGAGGTGTGTTCTGATATATATAGTAACAAAAATAAGATGGCATATCATACAACTCGATCGACTTGAATTAATGTTTGTTTAGCATGCAAGATATTCGAATATCTTTGAATTGAATTTGGACACGGTGTTTAATAATGTTTCTTTCGGACGTCTATGTTGAGGAATTAATCCCGTTCATTGTTTAGGGGTCGTAGTATAATTACGAAACCATGTTTAGTATGTATGTTATATGTAAAGTCTAGGGTGTAGTGCGTCAAAAAACAAAGCTTGTAACCTACTAAATTCACGTGGCATACATACATGAAGTATGAATCGTTGCCTCCATCAATCGTAACCCTAATTGGAGACGTTCCAAGAATTAACAATGGGTATAAACAATTGGCATAAGAGCAATCAGGCTCTTTAAGAATACAAGTTTCAATCAAGGAAACCAAAAGGAGACTGGGGCCGATCATCCAAAGGCAATCACGATTACCGTTTTTTTTGTGGAAATCAAGAAATCGGTTTGTTTCGGCAAAAATGAATCGAAGAAGAAGGATTACGATTGTTTATTAGGGCCGATACAGAGTAGCGGGCATAAACTGAAGGGTAGATGGCTGAAAGAAGGAAACGAAGAAGTAGGAGGAATCATTAGTCAATATGAAAATTCCAAGTTTGCAAATTCTTTTTTTTTGAATTCTGTACAATTGGAACCCCCCCCCCCCTAATTTATCAAAGTAAAAATCATACAAGAAGAAACCATGTCAGATACACCGGATAATACAAACAACGCATTAGTAACACATAAATCAGTATGATCTGCATCCCACTACCAATGCCCTATTTTGAAATCAACAAACGGTATAACAATTCAAATCAAGATCATTCTTGAGGAAAATGGGTTATTGGATATGACAGAACCTAGTGCAGACACACAACCAAATGTGAATAAAGGCAAAGCAAAAAATTACATATTTGTATCAAGGTTTAACAAAAGATGTGATTCCGCAAATTGCAAGTTGTAAAACTGCTAAGATGTGTGGGAAACATTGAAGAAAAGACACGTTGGAGCAGATAAGGTGCAAAAGACATGATTACAATAAGTCATTATAGAATTCGAGATGATGCAAATGAAGGAGGAAGAAACAATAGATGCTTTCACTGCAAATATTAACAGCTATGCCACGAAGGCAAGCGAATTAGGAAAGAAAATGGATCAACAATCTTTAATTTAGTATGGAAGTTGTTGAATTTCGTACCTGTCCGGTTTGTCTAGATTGTAGCATCCATAGAACAAAACTCTGACCTAGATCAAGTAACTGTGGACGAAATCATTAGAAAATTAAAGACTTATGAAGAGTGGATAAAGCTCAAGAAAGGAAGCACTAGAGAAAGTCAAGACAATTTTTTTTTTCACTTCATGACAACAACTCAGGCAGAGGAAGACGATTTGGGAATTGCGAAAGAGGCAGGTTCAATCCATCACTTAGAAATCGGCAAGATAACACAGATAATCAAGGTTCAAAAGAATAAAACTCGTCATATAAACTCTAAACTCTGGTCTAACAACAAATGGAGGAAGTTTGCAAGGGATCCAAACAAGGTGCAATGCTATAAATGTTAAAATCTTGGACACTTCAAGAAAGGGAGACTACACAAGAACAATGACCGTACAAGATGATTTAAAAGGTGTAAGACCCTAACCCAGGCATCCTATAGTTGTTTCTCATAACGGGTCATTCTCGTTTAAAACACATTTATTATTATTCAAACTACAGCGGAAGCCTTTCTAAAATCATTTATTAATATTTAATGTTACTCAACATACCTCACGAATACCTGCACACCATTCCAAGTAGTACCACTCCCAAGCCAAGATACGTCAACACGATGCTTACCTGCAAAACAATCTATCGCACACACAAAGTCAGCTATGTTGGGTGAGTTTTAATAGTTTAATTTATATAAAAACCAACTCGTCATAACGGTTATTTAAGGTTTACTCAGGACTCACGGTCCTTATAAAGTAGTTTACCAGTTCGTTAATAAATACATAAGCCCTGTACCATCCGACATCCCTTAATTACTCAATACCTGAGACTCGTCTCGTGAAAATAATTCTCTAGTCTCGTCGACATAGGTTGAACTTACTACACCAATAACTCATACACGTATTAACTCGACACTTTGATAAGCCATTAAAACCCTAGACATCACTTACCTGACCTTTAATCAAGGCTATTACATTTCCACCGACACGACAGTTGTACATGTCACGTCACAATCCTGACATCATTGTAGATCTAACTTTATACACCACAATAATAACATTCACACGTCACGTTAGCATTACCACCTTAATATCCTCTACACGTCACATTAACATTACCACACTAACAACATCGCAATCACAATAAATATAATTCAACATTTGCATGCATTTCCACACACCTGTAAATATACACGTAAACACATACCTCGTCACCGCACCCTCATCAGGGCGTTCGACGCACCCTGGGCTCATTATTAACATGTTAAACAAATGTGACCGTTGGTGACTCCCCGAAGGACCTCATCCTTCACAAAACCCGTTTGCCATGCAATATAGATAAGGATGCAAACACGTCACACAAATATAAAGCACATAATAGCACACATCATTTACATGGCTCGTTAATTACACCTGCACCTTACACATGACACTAGAACAACATATACCCCACCTGAAATCATAAGCATTTAGCTTAAAGCCCGACCCCCCTGATCTACACTTAACACGTCCCACATTCATAACTCGTAACTCTAGCTATCACATTCCCATGGATACACCATAGACCTTACAATTCCTTGATACTTATTTTATTTCAAAAACACATCGGATTAGAACCCGAAACCCTTAACACGATTAAATATATATTAACATCTCTTGAAAGTATGTACGATAGCCCCAAAACAGTAAACATTTAAAAGAAGTGGGGATTAGAAACTCACCGGTTGCGAAGCTTTCCTTCCGAAGTTGCATACCCGTAAACGCGTAGTCCAACGCGAACCTGTCTTCAAATGAGTTACCCATATCAATCCTATAACCGCAATAACACTAACTCATCTACTATGGACCAGCAGCTACAAGCTCGGTCTAAATCGTTCCAAACCGTACAACCGACGCGCTCAATCGCGTACAAAAACCCCTAAATTAACGTAACAGAAAAACGTTCCCGAATGTTGTCCCTGTCAATTTTCTCACATCCCAAAATAGTCTCCAACAATGAATATAAGGTTATATGGGGTTATATGGGGTCATACCTCTGCGTACAAACCGTTCTAAACGGTTTCATACGAAACTGCTGAGCACCACGCGAGAGGAAAACTTGTTTTGCTCATATCCCGACCATACGAGCTCCGTTTCGCGCGATCCACCTATCTACGTGTTCACCTCAAAATGCCTGACCTTAGAAAATTATTGGTGTCGGCCATCGCCGCCACCGCTGCTGCTAGAACGCGGGTTCGTCTTTCAGCACGTTCGGTTTTGTGCGTCAATATTCGAGTAGCTTAAAACCGACCCAAATCAAATCTGTTTTAGGAGAATTATATGTCCACGCGTCCGTATCGCCGAACCCTTTCACAAGAACCAGCCGCCGTAGCCGGAAACCGTCGCCTTCGTCGCCGCAAAATGAAATAGTGACCGGATTCGCATGTTTTACGCGTCTAACTTCCCGCTTCTCGAAACACTATCAAACGAACTCGGAATTGGAAAAATAATATATCTACGTGACCGTGTCGCCAAGCTCTTCGATCCAAACCATCGCCGGCGCCTGCGGCCATCGAAAACCGAAACAGTGGTCGGAAATCCTCGCCGGATTTCTGTTTTTATTTGTTTCTCGCAAAGCATCAACCTTTGCATGATCCCTAGAATGATAAACGATTACAACGAGTATCCGGGATCCAAAACATGTAAACTACGATTAGGAGATCACAAAAATATCTTGATTTGATCACAAATCCTAACCGGCTCCCCTTTGTTTTGTCGGAACACCGTTGCGACCCTCGTCACCGCCATCCGCCGCCACGACTAGCCTATACAGCCGGTTCCCAAGACCACCTTCCTCTCCTTTCTCCCTTGTCTCCTTCTCGGTAGCTGCAAAGAATGAAAATGCCCCCCCCCCCCCCGCAAACCTAAAGGGTTTGTCACCCTTGGGTCGGGCTTCGGCCCTTGCGCGATACCGACTCCTCGGGCTCGGCCCGTCTCATGAGTTTTTTTATAAAACACACCCTCTAGTCTCAATAATATGCATAAAACCCACGCCTAATTATTTATATAACGATAATGTACTACACTGGTCAAGTTTTCGTCATAAGTCCGTCTTCTACATACAAATAATACACATGTTCATTAAATTCCATTTACTTGGTAAAACCCGGGATGTTACAAAAGGATTAGGACCATGGCAATGTTGAAAGAAATTCACAACACAATATGTGCAAATGTATTGAGAGACGTGATTCAGGCTATTCCATTTGATTAATTTAAAAGTAGAGGATAAGTTGCATTTTAATGAACAAACGACTAAAATCCTAGAGACTTAGGAACATAAGTTAAGAAAAAAGGTTATACAACTAATATTGATACAATGGTAAGGACACAAAGGACCGGATAAAACATGGGAATTAGTGGGTGAAATAAAAGAAAATACCCACATCTGTTTACTTAATGTCGGGGACAAGATTTAAATAAGGGGGAGGATGTAACACCCGTAAAATTTACATGTCCATAAGTTATAGAAACAATAAGTTAGGACGAGTGTCGGTAAAGAAACGCGACATTAGAACGTAACCAGACACGAAACAAAAAGACCGTTCGACCGGAAAGAGCTCAAAACTTCAAATAAGCATATTTGGGCTAGGAAAGAAGTTACGGAAACCATAATACATAAAACCTAGGCGTCTCGACGAGAAAAAGCTGAAAAAAGGGGCTCAGCAGACCTCTACCCCAACTTAGCGGTTCACTACGTGCCTAGGAAGGCTAAAATTAGAGATTAACACGTGTGTTTCATGACTCACGAACAATATAGCGACATCGATCCGCTACATAAACCTTAGCGGTCCGCTAAGGACCCAAAACAACCTATAAATAGAGCTTTCTGTTTTTCATTTAGTATTCCAATCCAACTTCTTTAGAAACAATGTACGAGGAAACTCTACATCAACATTAGGGTGTTACAAGCAAGTCATTTTAAAAGCAACGTACGAGGAAACTCTACATCAACCTTTACATCAAGAAGGTTAAAAATTGAAATGGTTTTCTTTATGGCTTCTCAAGGTCTACCTTTATATTCATATGATATTTTGATTCTCTCATGATGTTGCAATTTGCATTGTGTGGCATTTGGTTCTCAACTGAATGTTTGATTTTCGTCCTCCACAATTGTTTATTTTTGTCTCAAGTTTGAAGTAGTTGTGTAAATTTTTTATTCCTGCTTTAAGCACAAATAAATGATACAGTTTATCGATCAAGATCCAAGCACTGGGTATAATTAATGGATAATGATTCTAATCAGAGTAACGCTTTTGGTAATGCATTTTTTTATTATTGCTTATAATCTCTATTATGTTAAATTTTGTCATAATAGGGGGTGCTGATTTGGTGACTTATGGTTGACTTTTTATATCGAACCCTGACCTGGTTTAACGCTAAAGCTCCATGCACCCTTGAATCGGTATGTGAGTGCTACTTTTTATACTCATTGTCCTGTTACGGGGTACACCAATTACCCTTCTCTTGAGAAAGGAAATGAACCACAAAAGCGAACCCGTCACAAAGCATGTGGGAGATCATAGAAACTCAAGCTTTGTAAATTGTCACCGTTAAAGTATCGCGCAGGTTTCCTACTAGTATATGTATATAGAGTAAACTGTAGTTTTCGTCCCTGAGATATGACCCGATTAACAGGTTCAGTCCTTCCTTAACGGTATGGGTCCTTGAGTTTACATTTCTTAACAGTTTTCATCCAATTTCGTTAACTTCGTTAAGTTTTTCAGTTAGTTCTTGTTAAACGACTAAAATACCCTCATTATTTCATCTTTCTTTCTAAACTTCAAAAAACCCTAGCCTGAAACTGTTCGATGTTCCACCACTCCACCACCAACAAACTCAAATGAAGAAACGCCCAAGTACATCAAATTCCTCCAAGCACAAATCGTGGTTCTCGAATACATGCCGGTTTCATCCACCTCCTCGAATTTCAGATCTGAAAACCCTAGGTATGAAGGATTGGGGAAATTGAACAGACAACAACTATTAGAGGTTCTGGTTAACTCTACGGCTGCTCAATCAATCCTCTATTCAAAAGGGAAACATCTTCCGATAACCGGCTATGGTCGGTGGTGCTACTATTCGTGGCCGAAGTTCCGACACCATTAATCATACAAATCGATGTTCCTAAACAGTTTTTAAAACCAAATCAGAAGGTATAGTATTGATGCTTGGATTGGCGGAGATGATGGACTAAGAATTTGCAGCAGTGCCGGCGGAGAAGCAATTTCCCATTTTTGAGAATCCGTGACCCACCCCTTTTCATCTTGATCGGTGACCCAGCTGGACGGGCAACATACATCAAACCACTTAAATCTTTGGGACAACGGATCTGGTGAGCTGGCAAGCTTCTCCACCAATTTCACTTTTGTTACTGATTCAATCGGGAGCACAAATTACGGTGATGCCCTCACTTTCTTTCTTGCTCAGAATAATTCCAACATAAACACAGGTGTAGCCAATTTGTTGATATGGAGTGGTATTTTAGTCATTTAACAAGAACTAACTGAAAAACTTAACGAAGTTAAAGAAATTGGACGAAAACTGTTAAGAAATGTAACATCAAGGACCCATACTGTTAAGCAGGGAGTGGACCTGTTAATCGGGTCAAACCTCAGGGATGAAAACTGCAGTTTACTCATGTATATATGTCTGTTATAGATTTCATAACCTTTTTTACTTGGACCCCGGTTTGTTGTTGAAGATATTGTCATTGTGTGTTTTCCATAAGAACCAGAGAGTGGCCTAGAAGATGCTTTGGGTTGCCAACTTGTTTGAATTAGGGTAGCAATTGTCTTCGGTACCTGCCAAAGAGGTTGTAGTGTAGTGGTTGAGGTGAAGTCTGAAGTCTCAAGGGACCCGGGTTCAATCCCTCTCACCACCATTAATTTCTGATGCATGCAAATGAGGCATATTTCTTAGGCTGATGCACCAGGGTTTTACCCACGCCGATCCAGGGTTCGAGCCTCGGCTCTCCCTCAAGCCTGGAAGGGGCCGTATTAGGTGGGATTTTTCTTTGGATGCTCTCCAACTCTGACGCCCTCCAACTCTGACGCCAAGTGGGCCCAGTTAAGACAACATATTGGCCGGAGTTGGACAAGACTCTCCTAGGTAACGGGGGTGCTACGTCACAACATTCAATATTCGTCGTTCAAAATTTTTTTTGTCTTCGGTACCTCCCAGATTTCCTTCACCTTTGTCTCCCGAGAATATAGGTAGTTTGCACCAAACAAACACTTGATTACATATGCATCTAGCAAAGGACAGGAAGCGACATGAAGTGACAATACCCAACGAATCACATACAACCAATAGACATGATAAGTTAAAAACATATGAAAAATGGCTCGGCTCCACAATTTCCCCATAATTACTTGGTACCTTTTATCAAGTTTGGGCAGAAAAATACCAAAAGAAATTAATGAGAGAAAACTTCAGAAAATAAGGAGTGATTTTTTTTCCTTCAAGTTCTTGAGATAAAAATCGGTATGGTGTTTTTTTTCTTGTTTTCCTCAACTTAAAGAAAAGGATCAAGGATTGAAAGTTAATAATTATACCATTTTAGTTTAAATTATATTAATTTACATCAGAACAATTGATTACGTCTGAAAACAGTTAAAATTATCTCTTTCAAATTTTTTACAGTTAAATGAAAAAGGTTCAAGAAAAATAGCACATAATTTGACAATAATTCCTTCTTCATATAAACTAAATAACACAAATCATTTTGTTATCTTTTACTTTTCTCATTAATCTCCAAAACATACTCAGCATCATGTGTCCCATTATACACATGAAAATACAACATGTGTCACTAAAGATAAATTTTTGTTTCACTTGATTCTTTGAGAGTAGAGATATATGCATGCTAATTATTGAAAGACTAAAGTTACATAAAAAAGTTATTTTTTTTAAATGATTGAAGTCATATAAAAAATAAAGTTGCCGAACGTCAACCTCAGATATTGAAAAAAGAAAACCAACTTAATTTGTGATTTTATGTATTGAGGCTTGTAAATGGTCGGTGATTTATACCGTTTTAATTAAATAGCTAAAAATATTTTTGATATACATTTGATAAGTATTTGAACACTTGTAACATATTCTCAAATAGATCACGCTCTTGAATAACTTAATTAAGCAAAATATTCCTAGAATTCAAATTAAACTCCCAAAATAATGAAAAAAGAAAGATCAAAAACAAAATAATAACGCAATGAAAACCACAACATTATTATAATATTCTATGGATAGTACGGCGCAATCATTCAATCGGTTCATCTTTGGAATCTTGAACATGCTTCTTCCCAGAAATCGCTTTATTATTATGCATCCAAACCTTAAGAACTTGTCGTTTAACTCCAACCATTTCGCAAAATCTTTGAACCTCTGGATCATCTTCTCTCGGTATCCTCCACCCTACTTTTTCCGCAAATTCAAGCATTTTCTCCTTCTGATCCTGACTAAATTTCGATCTAAACCTCTTTTTCACCACCCCATACGGTGGAGCCACCGCGACATGCAACTCCTCACTAGAAGATTCTGTTGCTGTACCGCTTCCCCCAACTGCAATTTTCAGTGGGGAAGCATTGAGTGGCAGATCTGAAAATTTTCGTACGATAAATTATCATATCACAAAATAAAATGTAGTAAGGTGGAAGCAACTAATTAGTATGCAGCTTTTTATATCAACATACATAACCAAAGTACGAAGAAACACTCGAACAATCGTTTAAAGGTAAAGGGCTATGATGTAAGCCCTAACCTTCAAATGATTGTTCTGTAAGACCTGAACGACCATTTATAAAAAAGAGGCTATGACATAAGCCCTAACCTTCAAACGGTCGGTGTGAAATTAGAATGTTAGCATGTGTGGGTATAGAAAAAACACGTTAGATGATAAGAAAAAAAACTTTTAATAACTTATTGAAGACTAAAATATCTTGGATGAGAAGTGTACCATGTTGTGTAATTAAGATTTGTGATCTTAATAATAAAAACTAAATATTTGGATATATGAGTTTAATTTAGATACTTTTTATTAAAAAAAACTTATTAGTAAAAAAGTATTTTGTAGCCATACATATTTTACCAACGGAATTAAGCAAATTATACTTTACATGTAGATCCGCCTGCAGGAGTGTTGATGGAGGATGCCCAGTGGGGTTGGTGGTGGTGGTTGAATGACGGTGAAGGGGAGGGTAACGCCGGAGGGAAGTGAAGAAAGTGTCCAGCTGTAGCTATTTCTTTGCGATGAAAGTTACGGTGACAATTACAAGCTGCACACTTGAATGCTTCTAGGGTTCCGTCGTTGCCTGACGGCATGAACTCGCAGCAGCCATCAGTGATATTACCGCCGATGTTGGCGGCATGGTTCTTCAAACATTCTCGGTACCTTGCCACCGGTCTTGGTGACTTCAACAGCCTAGATCCGACAGAAATGGGTGTAACCGACGCTCCAGATCCGCCAAACCGATCCGGATCAGATCCATGTTCCATGGGTTCCGAAGAGGAGTCACGAATCAAGTGGCGGTTGTTGTATGGGAGTGATGAAGTCTGCGTTGTTCTTATCTCTTTGTCAGTGCCACTGATCGAAATTAATATTTCTTGATTAATTAAACCCTAGAAATTAATTAAACATGCTTCATAAAAAAAATTTTAACGGCAATTTGGATTACTGACAAGCCACTAGCTCATCCGATCTTCTTCACCCTCAGGAGGAAACCCATCATAGGTGAGAAAACCCCTGGCCCAACTTGGACCCCCCTTTTTATTTTTGTCACAAGTAAGACTTGAACCCAAGACTTCTCCATTTTAAAAAAAGTTTTGAGCATACACATTTGTCACTAGGCTAAGCTAGTGGTTGTGCTTCATAAATTAATATTAAAATACAACTCAATTGCTTTAACAAAACAATCAACCTTAACTTTAGGTCATCCATCCATTTATATGTAGCTTTTGAAAGGTTTTAAAACAATATATAAGATAATTAAATAGTTGAATCTAGTTATGAATTACAAGAAAATTATGAAAAATTAATAAGTGAATATAAATCTAAAATTGAAATTTAGGTGATTTAAATTGGATTTGTTGAACAAAGAGAAAGATGTACCTGAGAAGTAGCATAAGTGGAAGAGAAGGTTGTGGATGGAAGACTTAGGGTTTAGAGATGATTATACACAGTGTGTGTGTTTCAGAGGTTCCAACAAGGGACAGCTTGGTTGCCTGAAATGAAGCTAAAAAGTAAAGATAGGGAGTGAGAGGGAGAGAGAAGGGGAGTGGGAAACAGCCCAAGACCAAGAGATGACATAACATGACATTTGAATATCATTTTTTGTTGTTTTGTTTTGTTTTCTTTAGATTTTCGATAAAATCGTACTGTGAATGTGTAGGCCAGGATGAAGGATTTTTATTGGGTGGTGCTAGGACACTGCTGGTTTTTTTTTTTCACACCTGATCTAATCGTCACGTATAGGACTAAATGTGACGGTTGTGACCCAAACAGTCATGTTACGGCCTAAACGTGACGGTATGTCTCTCGTGAGTCCAGGAATAAAAAGGACACTAGTGATACGACGTTGATACGAGATTGTGCAGACTGCAAAAAGGAACCCTAACGGTCACGTATAGGCCAATACGTGACGGTTATGTACGAGGTTGTTTAGACAGAAAGTTAACGTTGACAGTGTTGTCGGACACCTAACATAACCGTCACCGTTGGACCTATACGTGACGGTTAGGTTGTAGATTCAGCTTATATTAAGACAACTCTCACCACTCACTCACACACTAAACCCAAAATCAAACACAACTCTAATCACATTAAACCCACAATCCACAACTCTCACTACTAACTTTCATCACACTAAACCCAGCATCATACACAAATCCGACACTACCATTTTCACCATAATTAAAAAGAACATAAAGTATAGACGAAAGAGCATGTTTGAATTCTTGGTTGTGGTTATTTGTTGTTGGGACAACCAAGTAATATTTGTTTCACGCCTGACACCGATGTCGAGTTCGGGAGATCCTTATCAGAAGTCGAAGCTTCCAGATTTGAATGAGGAGCCAACCTTCGAAGATCTGAACCAGGTTTAACAAGTCTTTATTTTATTAAGGGTTCTACTGGGACGGGTAAACTTAGTGGTGTGCAAGTTTTTATTTTACGTCGGGTATCTAACCGGCCATTACGTTTTCAGGAGTATTTCGTATTCGGGAGTCACCCTTCGTGGGGGGGGGAGAAACCAACTCGTTGAATACATACGGTCAAGAGTCGTCGCAGCAACAACCATTACCGAATTACAGTCAAGAGGCGTACATGTCACTATTTGGACCGACAGATTACGGTCAAGGATCGTACTGGCCACAACCAGAACCGAATTACGGACATCTCTCATACCGGTCACAACCAGAACCAGATTACGTACATCTCTTGTGCTAGTCACAACCAGAACCGGATTACGTACATCTGTCGTGTCGGTCACAACCAGAATCGGATTATGAACATTTCTTGTACTGGTCACAACCAGAACCTACACACGTGTCGGATAATTTCCATAGGAATGACACAGATGACAGTGAGTCTTCCGTTCATTTGAAAGGAAACGATGGGGATGGGGATGCGGAGAATGCATTGGACGATGATCGCATACGCAAGGCGACAGTTTCATATAAAACAGACAAAGTATGACAACAACTCTTTCGTCCGTTTAAATTGTTTATTTATTTGTTTTATGTACTACGTTTTAAGTCTGACCTTGTAACTATTTCAGTATTTTAATTCTAGTGAGGATTTGGTGGATTGGGCTAAGAAGAGAGGACGCGAGCATGGGTGCGTCATTGTGGTTAGTCGGTCAAGGAAAAAAGATGTGGAACTCGGATGCAATCGTGGTTGGGAACCTAAATGCAGGGCACGGTCAGGCGTACTGGGAGCATAAAAAAATCATGTCCCTTTAAGCTCGTAGGGAGGTACATCGGAAAGAGTAATAGTTGGAGGTTGGACATGACAGACGAGACACACAACCACGATCCTGTTGTATTTGAGAAGGGCCACGCGCAACATAGGAAGATGTCCGCTGGTGAAATTGATCTGGTTGAGAGGTTACACCGGCAGCACGTGCGTGCACGTCACATTCTTGCAAACCTCACCGGCATATCTTCTTCTGATCCGTACTCGAAATCCACACCCTTACAATTATTACGCTTATTATCAACGTTTTTCTTCCGTTCACAGTCACGGTTGGTTCCAATATTGAGTCTCGAAAAATTCCGATGGAGACTCCCTCATATCTGACCACATCTTTTTATTTTAAAAATTATTGACTTTATTATATTCAAACATAAAGGAAACATGGTGTTTGACATTTTAATGTTTGACCAGTAGCCTGATAGAAGTTGGATGGGTAAAACGGTTGTGCGTGAAGATTTAATAGACGTCGATACTCCAATATTGGTTCTATTATTTTACTAATAATGGAGAATCGACGTCCATTAAATCCTCACGCACAACCATCTTACCCATACAATTTCCATCATGCTACTGGTAAACACTAAAATGTCAAACACGATGTTTCCATGATGTTTGAATACAATAAAGTAAATAACTTTTAAAATAAAAAAAATGAGCTCAGATATGATGAAGTCTCCATGGGAAATTTTCGTGACTTAACAAAGAAATTAACAGTGAATGTGACCGAAAGAAAACGTTGATAAATAAGCCTTGATAAATAATTGTAAGGGTATGTATTTCAAGTACGGATCAGAAGAAGACATACCGGTGTGGTTTGCACCGCCAAGAGGTGGCTCCGGTGAGATTTGTTCGAGGATGTTCACAGTTGGAAAGTGTGGGTAGGGCGGTGGTCTTCTTCTCCGGCGATGGTGTTCTTCTCCGGCGGTCGTGTGTAGTGAAGCATACGAGATAGAGTATACCCGTCACATTTGGCTCTAACGGTCACGTGTATTTCACATTTGATCGAGATGTCTGTCACCGTAATAAACATCGCCGTCACGTTTGGATCTAACAATCACGTGTGTTTCCAAACTATCACGTTTGGGGCTAAACGTGACCATTTACCTTCGTCGAGATTCACGTTTGGGTCTCGCGGTCACCGTTATTATTTTTTATTATTATTATTAGGTGATATTTACAGGCTAACGGTCATGTATATCCGTGATTTTTACGTGACATCTAGTTCTATACGTCACCGTTTCGAGCTCACCTTTTGAATTTTAGCTCACCTTTCGACCTATCCGTCACCTTTTGATGTGTACAGGTCACTTGTCATTACCGTTTATGTGGACCAACATACACATATTGATCTCAAATCGTCTTCAAATACGTTCGTATACATACATATACTCATACACAACCATATTCTCATCATCGATTACAGCCATAGGTTTAGGAACTGTAGCAACATCAATAGAGGCTGATGAACAGAATCGTGACATCAAGAGAGGCTGATGAATATATGTACATACATACATATAGTCATATTACATGCATAGAGGCATACATACATACATGTATGTATGAATTCATGTATGTATGTATGCATGCATGTATGTATGTATGTATGTATGTATGTATGTATGTATGAATGCCTGTATGTATACTTGTATGTATGCATGAAAATAAGTAATATGACTATATGTATGTACGTATGGATGTATGTATGTATGCATGCATGTATGTATGAATGCATGTATGTATGTATGTATGTATGCATGCCTGTATGTATGTATGCATGTCTGTATGTATGTATGTACGTACGTACGTATGTATGTATGTATGTATGTATGTATGTATGTATGTATGTATGTATGTATGTATGTATGTATGTATGTATGTATGTATGTATGTATGCATGTATGTATGTAATATGACTATATGTATGTATGTATGTATGTATGTAATATGACTATATGTATGTATGTATGTATGTACGTATGGATGCATGTATGTATGTATGTATGTATGTATGTAAGTATGTAATATGACTATATGTAGGGGTGTTCATTTTACCCGAAACCCGAATACCGAACCCGACCCAAATTACCCGAACCCGATTAAGATGGAACCCGAATAACCCAAACCCGTTTAAGATGGAACCCGAACCCGAAGATAGTATTCGGTTTGGTAATTGGGTTAAAAAAAGGTTAATCGGGTTAACCCTCTTAACCCGAATAATAATAAAAAGGTATTTTATTATTAATAGTTATTTGTAATCTTATCTCAATATACATCTAAACATTTTCAATGTTTATTTTATTTCACTTTTTTTTAATATATGATTGGAAATGGACGAGCGGACATAAATGTGAAAATATGAAGAGTGAACACTGTTAATAAGTTTATTGGTTGATACGATTTGTATTTTTTTAGTTTATACGATTGGTTGATACACTTTGGTTTTATGCTTATTTTATTTGATGTTTTTAGTTAATATACGTGTTTAGTGCATTGGATTGAACGAAAAATCATATTGAGAGTGTTTTTATTTGACATTTTGTGCTTATTATTTAATAAATATCATGTTAAGTTAAATAATAAGGTATGCGTTGCAACTTGTATTTAGAAACCCAAATACCGATTAACCCGACCTGAATAAACCCGAAACCGAATAACCCGAAACCGTTTAACCCGAATCTTATTTGAGTCGGTAAACGGGTTGGATTCTTATAACAAAAACCTGAATAACCCGAAACCCGATTAAAAAACCCGATGAACACCCCTAACTATATGTATGTATGTACGTATGGATGCATGTATGTACGCATGCATGCATGTATGAATGCATGTATGTATGTATGCATGCATGTATGTATGTATGCATGTATGTATGCATGTATGTATGTATGCCTGTATGTATGTATGTATGCATGTATGTATGTATTCATGTATGTATGTATGTATGCATGTATGTATGTAATATGACTATATGTATATATGTATGCCTATATGTATGTAATATGACTATATGTATGTATGTACGTATGCCTCTATGTATGTAATATGACTATTTGTATGTATGTACGTATGGATGCATGTATGTATGTATGCCTGTAAGTATGTAATATGACTATATGTATGTATGTACGTATGGATGCATGTATGTATGTAATATGTGTATGTAGGTGCACATAAACGGTAATGAAACGCGAATCGTACACACCCAAAGGTCCCAGATATGTCGAACGGTGAGCTAAAATTCAAAAGGTGAGCTATTATACGTGACGGTTAGGTCTAAACATCACGTAAAAATCTCCATAATACGTGACGGTTAGCCTGTAAACGGCACGCTAATAATAATAATAATAATAAAGGTTACGGTTAGGTCTATACGTCACGTTTGGGCCCATACGTTATATATAGTTGGAGAATAACCCTCACCCTAAGGCTTTTCGTCCATTGTTGGTTCATAACCGTCACGTTTGGACCTAGATGTGACGGTTGTAACTATTTTTTTGGTTCATAACCGTCATGTTTGGACCTAGATGTGACGGTAGATATTATTCGGGTGACACAAACCTGGCAAAATGTGTATCCCAATAAAGAGGTCACGGTCACGTTTCGGTCTATACGTGACGTTTAGGTCCATATGTTATATATAGTTCAAATAGACGGTGTCTTTATTTGGTGAGACAAGAGGGAGGTGTTAATTTGGTGAGACAACAGGAGTGATTCACCGAAAATGAGGTGAGACAACGGTGGTTGGCTTGAGGAAAAAGTAATGTAAATATATATAGATACATACACGATGAATACGTGTATGCATGGCTCCCTGTACGCCATTTTTAGAGCCTGCCGATATCTCCAGCGGCCTCCGTAGATGGCGTATGGGGAGTCAAGCATATGTCCCATCTTGTACGTTCTATTTCTCTTTTTTGCATGTATGCTTATCAAAGTAATGTAAATACATTTAGATATATACATACACGATGAATACGTGTATGGGTCACGCGCACCTAACCGTCACCGTGTGTTGATATTAACACAACATAAATCCTGGCCCGGGTCACGCGCACCTAGCTGTCACCGTGTGTTGATAGAAACACAACCCGCACCTAACCGTCACCGCTAGGCCCAAACGTGACGGTTTTAGATATTTTGTGACATAAATGTCACGTTTGGACCCAAACGTGACAGTTAGGTCAGAGACATCTCTGGCAAACGTGACTATCACCGTTAGGCCCAAACGTGACGTTTTAGATATTTTGTGACATAAACGTCAAGTTTGGACCCAAACATGACAGTTAGGTCAAAGACATCTCTGGAAAAGGTGAATCCCAATAAAGGTGAACGGTCACGTTTGGTCCCATATGTGACCGTTATGGGAATCCCAATAAAGGGATACCAGTCACGGTTAGACCCATACGTGACGGTTGATTCGTATCTGTTACATATAGACCTCACTACCACAGAACCGTCACCATGATCAACCATCTGTGACCGCTTCCTCCGTCTCCCCCACTACCACTGCAACCACCGTCCACCGCTACCACCGTCTTCCTCACACCACCGTCTTCCTGCATCACCTTCATCGTCTTTCTCACCGTCCACCACTACCACCGTCTCTCTCACACACCACCGCAACCATCGGAGACGAGGACCGCCGGGGAAGAAGAGCGCTGGAGACGATTACCGCAACCAAGTAAGTAATTTTATGGTTTTTAACCGATTAATAACTTAGATTTGTTAGGTTTGCCCTTAAATCTAGTATAGATTTATGACGGGTTACGGCGGTTTACGGTGGTATATGTGTATATATATGTGTTGTATATGTGTATGTATGTGTGTGTGTATATTTGTGATATATGTGTATGAATGTGTTGTATATGTGTATGTATGTGTGTGTATATGTGTGTTGTATATGTGTATGTATGTTTGTGTGTATATGTGTTGTATATGTGTATGTATGTGTGTAATAATAATAATAATAATAATAATAATAATAAACTTTAAACCGTAAACCTAAACCTTAAACGTTAATTTAACAAACATTTTAATTAATTATAAATACGGATTTATGCGCATATATGTCTGGTTCCGATGATGAGCAGGAGTTTATTTTAGGGATTGATGACAACCCGCACCTTCTTTTTGAGGCGGGTTCGACGGCACACCAGCGGATTACGACTCTTAGACAGAGGACGGTGGAGCCCAACACCGTTTTGTCACGGGAGTAGTTTTATGAGGTTGGCGAGCTAGCGAGGACCACAGCGATTATTGGAGATGATGGTCCGTGGGAGAGTCTATGTACTATGGGTTGGCCCGCACACAGAGGGCTTACCATCGAGGTGTACTCTACATTTGTGTTCCGGCCGCGTGAGGCGGGATTACCAGAGCTGGACGAGACTGATATTGTGGAGGAACGTGTGGAGGTGGAGGTTACTTTCCGCATGTTCGGGGTTTGGCATCGTATGTCCCTTAGACGGTTTGCTGTTGTCAGCAACCTCTATACCGAGCAGGAGACTTGGAAGCCGATCTACACCACGGCTATCTATATGGGGCCAGATGACGCACACCGGGTCTGGTGGCCTGCGATTGGTGACCATGCGTTTGGGGATGATCGTCACACCCATCGCTGGACGTGGCAGGGGCACCGATAGGGTCACCGCCATAGACCTCTTCTATCTTCGGTGTCTGCTCACACACACACCCTGCCACCTCGCTCGTGGTCTGGCAGATTACTTTTCCGGTTACCATCTCAGGCAGGCACGAGGGGCGTTGGTCGGCGACAACATCGTATCGCAGATCGCCAGAGTTCTGGGATGAGCCGGTCCGGCCGGTGCCGCCGCAGCATCCTCCGATCGTGTACCATGTTGTGCGGTTGCCTACCGCCACACATGATATGATTCGGGATACTCAGGCTCGGGTCACTCGCACCGAGGAGATGCTGTAGTGGATCATCGACCACACGGTCGCGGACTATCGGGCCGCTGGTAGGCCGTTGTTGAGACCACCACCACGGCCGTTGGGCGACGACGGTGCTAGCACGTCCGGTGCGGGTGGGTCCGGTGCGGATGGGTCCGGTGCAGGTGGGTCCGGTGCGGGTGCGTCCGATGCATATGGTGATGACGGGATGGAGGGATAGATAGATTGTTTAGATAGATTTGTACTTTTGTTTTATGTGTACAGAATCATTGTATTTATGTATGCAGTTTTATTTATGATGGTTTTGTTGTGTTTGTTTGGTTGTTTGTAATGGTTGTATATGATGTTTATATATGTGATTTTATTTACGAGTAGTTTAACACGTGAAAAAAACTCTTAGTTTTACATCTCAAACCGAATATTAAAATAAAAGCTAGTTTTATAACTAAAAAGACGTGACCGGATTTTAAAAACTATAACTACCGATTTTTACAAACTCTTAACGTGATAAAACCAATAGAAAAAAATAATAAATCGTTATTCATTTTTTACATCTCAAACCGATAATCGAGGTAACCGGATTTTAAAAACTATAACTACCGATATTTATAAACTCTTAACGTGATAAAAACAAAAAACCAAAAGAAAAAAAAATAAGTCGTTATTCACTTTTTACATCACAAACCAATAATGAAGGTGACCAGATTTTAAAAACTATAAATACCGATTTTTTCAAACTCTTAACGTGATAAAAACAAACATATATAATTTTAAAAAAAATAAGTAAGAGGTGACATTTAGCTCTATATGTGTCATATACACCACAAAAACCCTAAAACCTAACTCAACCCTAAAAAAAACCCACCAACATATCTCGACATTCTCTGGCGCGCTGATTCCAAAGTCTGGTGGATAAGGGTGACGGATTGCCCTATACGTGACATTTGGTGCCCTAAACGTCACATTTAGCCCTATACGTGACGGTTAGGGCAGGTGCAGTTAAAAAATGAAACGGTGTCTCTAAAATTCCCCTTTTTATTTAACACGAATATTAAATGTGCTTCTAATTAGTGTTCTATTTCATCTTAAATGTAAATTATAAAAATCGTCTGTCTATCTCTATCTATTATTAGGGGCGGACTTAAGTGAAGCGGGGGGGTGTACAGGAACCCTCGAGTTTCGAAATTTTAGTGTAATGGTAGGTAAAAAAACTGAGGTGAACCCCCTAAAATATTATAGGGTGAACCCCCTTCGAAATTTTCCTGGATCCGCCACTGCCTATTATCGATGTGGTTTTTGAGTTCATTTATTACTATTTTAGTATATACTATACCTTTGTGTATCGACAATGAATTCAGTACTTGTATTTGATGTGGTCTCACCTTTGGTACGTTAAGTTCTCTCCCGAGCGCTCCACGTCATGGGTAAAATAGTTTTTTTTTTAATTTTCTCTTACCTCTGTTTGTTATATCACCACGTTGTTTTCCCCCTTTCACTTTTAATCCTCGTCGTGCATGACGATTTCAATCACAAATCCCTCTTTGTCAAGTGAATAACAAATCCTAAAATTTTCGTCTATGCTAAATATAATTTCTCTCATCGTTGTTCGCAGCTCAAGCGGTGAATTGGTAAAATACATGATTAATTTGACTAATTAACTCCCAAACTCTTTTATTGATATCAAGAAAATTCTCTTAAAAATTTGATTACAATTGCAAACCCTGACTCTGTTTATATAAGTTAACCTAGACTCGTTAGACTACAATACAAATTTAATTTAAAAAATAAAATATTAAATCATATTCCTACTCGTATAGGACTATTTGACCAACTTAAGCAATCTTCCCAAGCCGCCTCTATTAGCCGATCCCACCGACTTTGGGTCGGCTCACAAGCATCTCTTCGAACTTGATTCTTGGTAGGGCTTTAGTCAAAGCATCTGTTCTTTGTTCTTCTCCGTCTACGTGTCGACCATCACTTGATCATTCTATACACACTCTTGAATAAAGTGATATCGAGTGTGTATATATGTTTATTCCTACGACTATGGAATATAGGGTTCTTGATCAAGGCTATAGCCGACTTGTTATTAACCTTGATCAACACCTTTTGTTTCTCCCATACTGTTAACTCCACGAGTAACTCCTGAAGCTACAAGGCTTGACAGGCAATTGTTGGTGTTACCATAAACTCGACATCACATGAGGATAAGACTACGGTAGCTTGCTTTTGTGAACACCATGTGATTGGTGAGGACCCAAGATAGAATACGTGATCGTTAGTACTTCTTCTATCTTTTTTATCAACATTGTGGCTACTAACACTATAGCCAACCAATTTCTTGTTCTCGCCACGGTTGTACTTTATCCTAAGGCTAGTTGTACCTTGTACATATGGAAGTATGTGATTTATCGTCAATGCATGAGACTCCTTTGGACATTGCATATATCGACTAACTACCCTAACCGAGTAGGCCAAGTCGGGCCGGGTGTGTGGTAGATAACGTAGACAACCTGTAATCTTTATGTAATCTGTTGCGTTTACTTCTGGTTCGTCTTCATTCTTTGAAAACTTTAGTCCCGATTCCATTGGACAATGAGTTAGGTTATAGCTTTCCATTACAACTTCCTTCAAAATCTTTCGGGCATAACTTTCTTGCTTTATCTTTATCCCATCTTTGTTTTGAGATACTTCAATCCCAAGGTAATATGTAAGCTTCTCTAGGTCCGACATATCAAACTTCAACATGTCTTTCTTGAAGTTGATAATTAGACTTGTATTCATACATGTAAAAAATAAATCACATAAACATCAGTGATTAGTAAATGTAGGAATCAATAACTAAAAAAGAAATGTACAAAATGAAGAACATGAAAAGCACGTTAACTTACATATATGTCAACATGTTCACATATATGCTTATGTATATGTAAACATGTTTACGTATATGTAAACAAGTTTACATATTTGCTTTCATGTATTTAAATAAATCTACTTATATGTTTACCTATATATAAACATGTTTACATATATACTTATGTATAAACAGGTTTACATATATGCTTACGTGTTTGTAAGCATGTTTACATATACGTAAGTGATACACTATAAGATCTACATATATGCTTACGTATATGTAAGCTGGTCATTATCTTCTCTTAGTTCCAGACATTTGCTAGTTGTAGCACAAAAAGATGAATTTTTATTTAAGTGTTGTGAAAATACGTATGAGATTTATAAAGAAAATTCCACAACAACAAAACCAAGAACTTACAATCCCGTCAACAATCCAACGAGAGAATCATTAATTTTTTTGTAATGAAGAAAACAAAACACAAAATAAAGATATACTTGCGTGTGATTCAAAAGAATCAATTTAAAAAAAAATGATTTCAAAAACGAGGCCACAATTCTCAAATCCAAGAAGCGATATCAACTTGAAGTCATGTTAATTGATTTTTCTTTGTTCGTTCTTGACTTGAAGCAAATTTTTATCTATCGTTCTCGATTTTTCTTTAATGATCTCGTTCTTGAAGCATTGTTCTTTGATGATCTTGTTAGTGAAGCTCTATTTTTCTCTTGTCGTTCTTGATGGTCACGATTTCTTGAAGCATCAAATTTTAATCTCGCCGTTGCTGATTTTTAGAAATAGAAATCATTAATAACTCAAATAATTAGGTGAGTAAAACAACTAAACAAGGGATTTCAAAAAAAGGTAGATAACTATAAAAGTAGAAAATTGTTAAAATTACATAACTAATCTTGAAATAAAAAGGTGAAAACTAAAAAGAAAATATATATATTTCACCTTCCCTGTAGAAATGACATGTTAAGGGTCTATCTCCCACATCCTGCAAAATTGGTCCCATTCCATAAAAAACTTCATTATTGGCCCCTTTTAACCCCTCTTGCTCAGCCTCCTGACTCTCCATTTTTACGCTAAACCAGTTCTCCCCACTTTTTTTTATCATTATATTATTGTATTATTTATTTAATTAGTTCGTATTATTTATTATGTTATAACATATAATAACCGTAAAGAAAGTATTGCTATTAATATTTATTGTTCAACACTTTAACTATCAATTATTCTTCAGACATCGTAGCTTTCTACTGAAAGCCATAATAATTACAAAAGTTTAAAGGTTCTCATTTTATTTTACAGGTAGAATATTTATTTGACAACAAAATAACAAATATAATGATAAAAATGTATTCATTATTTGATTATCTTTTACATGCATGATGTGACCCCACCATTCCTTTACATTATCTTCACTCACGCAATCCAGAATATCATTATCCCTTTTTAACTTTATATGTTCTACCTTTTGTTACCAAGAGCTTTTTAATTTTTAAAATTTCCAAAACATTTTATCTTCTTACAAGTTAGTTGATGCAGATTTTTTTTCAAGCTCATCATTCTTTAGTTCTTGCTACAATTCTCCTTATATCAATTTAGCAAAGGAATTGAAAAGTAATCTCACGATCGTGTCAGAGCATGAGGCACGACCGTGCCTATCCATGAGTCACAACCGTGCCTAGACATGAGGCACGACCGTGCCTATCTTTTTTTTTTCATTTTCCTTTTTTCTTATATTTCTTTATAAAAATTACTTTTTCCTATTTGAAATTTATTTTTATCTTTTTATTAACTTATTTAATGAATTTGTTATTTCTTTAAAAAAAATTCAATGTTAAATAGTGTCAGTGGAAGATGTCACCGACCAATCCCCCCCTACTTTATTTAAATTGTAAAAGTCACATCCAACTTTAAAAAATGTCATCTAGACCCCTCAAGTTTATAACGTTGCGAGTTCACCCCATGTAATATATATAATCTGATTTTTCCTTAATAACTTTTGCGTTTGTTTGTTTATTTTTTTCTTGACGTCCAGGTAAAAAAAATTAAAAACGAAGACCTATTCAAAATAGTATATTTTTTAGATATCGTTTGTTATATCGACTGAAGGTGACGCGTTGGCACCATAAAGAATGAGACCGACACTGACTGAAAATCATCGGTACCGTTATCTAACTGTCTTTATCTATGTTTCGATATTCACAACCGACTCGCCGTAACTTCATACATTTCTTTTATGTATTATCTATAATTTTCTTTTGTGTTTAGCCACGTTAAGGTTCGTCTTCCGTCTCCGAACACGTGACAAAATTTAGTTAACCTGAGCTACATTAATGACACCGTCTAAATTGTTTAAGGTTCTTTTACCACAGCGGAACGCAATTGAAATTTTCAAATTGAAATTTTCAAGTTGTTATTAAGAAGATAATAAATTCTTGGCAAAAGAGTTATTCGAATTTAACGAAGGGTTGGCCTCACACAAAGCGACAAACTACACTCAGGGACCTGTAGACTGTGATTCTGTGAACAATCACCTGCAACATGTATACAGTAATTGGTAATTAATCGCCCTGATGTTGTCATAGAGATGCTCCACAACACCCACCAATCATTAACTTTTAAAATAATAATACACTAATTCTTTTGATTTGATGTTATATTATATTTATAAATAGGTTAAAATCATGTGTACACGATTAAATAAATATAATGTTATATAAAAAATTAAGTTTTTAAAAATTTATATTTTACATAGGTTGAATAAAATATAATGTAATCTTTTAACACATACACTCGTCAAAATATGTCAATTTAACGTGAAAGTTATAAATTATAGTAAGTTAATTTTTAAAACATTTTTTTAACTTGGTATTAGTTTAATTGATAAATAGTAATCCATATTAAATAATTTGTTAAATGATATAATAACAATCCATAATTAAATAAAAAATATATATAATTAGATTGATATTAAATATTTAAAAATATATTTATTTAATATAGTATTTAATAGGAGAGAATCGAGAAAACTATGCTAAAAATGCTCAAGAATGTGACATGTGTCCTATACTTTTACTTGTTTATTAAATAGTATAGATTTTATTTTTAGAACTTGAACAATAACATTAAAATAAAACTTACAATATGCTAGCAAATTCAAAACATAATACAATATAAAGAAGGGAACAGGCAACAACACCAATCTGACCACATTAAGTTAACTTAGCCCTATGTTTAATCTAATTGAATGAGGATTGTTTGATGTCCTATGTCAGTCGATCAAGAGGGAACAAATGTCCATTCTAAAGGTTAGCGTATTTTACCTTTCCAAATGCACCAAATAACCATGTAAATAAGACGCTTCAACTTGTTTTGTCGTTTGCAGTCCGAGAAACATCCATCAAAGAAGTGAGAGAACGTCTATCTATCGGAGCAAATTGAAACAGACCACTCCAAACCAATCCCATAAGACAACCGAGACACAAGAAATAATATGTGATTAACCCTCTTCTCAATCGAGTCACAGAAAGAGCACATGGAATAACCACGCTTCTACTTGTAAGATTACAAGAAAGCAGAATTCGGTTTTTTATCATAAGCCACACAAAACATTTAACTTTAGCCGATACACAATAAACCCATTTGAAGCGGTCGACTGATTTCCACTCATTATTCTCATATCCACATGGAATGAACTGAGAAAGTCCCTAAAGCATCTCCGATCCACCTCCAAGTATCGTCCTGATATGAGAAATTAAAATCTTCAACCTCTTTGATCAGGTTGTCCAACTCTATGGATTATCGACTTTCTCTTTCCAATACCACAAAAAAAAAACCTCACTCCCGCTCCCTTATTATTTTGTTTGGACACTCTTTGAGCCACCAAGCTATATATATATATATATATATATATATATAGGGGCATGTTCTTTTGAGAACCAACTATATGTTGAGAACCGAAAGAACCGCACAAAACGTGTACATATCGCTTTAGTGAAAAAAGTAAAATTCAACAACAATGTTTTATTTATCTCTTCCCACTCTTAGTTTGAGTTTATCTCCTCTCTCCTGAATTTTTTTAAGAAAAGTATAAAAATATGCATATATGCATTCATTTGTGCATATAGTGTGAGTGCATATATGCATTTAAAAAAACGACTATAAATTCGAGGTCTTTTAAAACCAAACCTTAAACATATTGAAATGTACATGAATTCTAGTCAATTTATATTATAAATAGAGGAAGAGTTAATGGGGTTCTCACGGTTCTTAACATATTGTTGGTTCTCAAAAGAACATACCCCTATATATATATATATATATATATATATATATATATATATGGTGAGATTCAAATGCTAACCAATATTTATGTGATAATCATGATAACCACTCTCAAACATGGTGTTACGTATATGTAACAATTATTATTATGTTAAAGTTACATATATGTAAACACTGTGTGTCACGTATATGTAACATTCTTTGGTACGTATACATAAGACTCATCATTTCCGTATTTACGTTCAAAATATTTATTCAAGATACATAAATACTATTTTAATAATTAAAAGAAAATTATTTTATAAATTATGTGATTGTTTTATAGTGGTTATCACATAAAAAGTTGGTTAGCATTTGAACCCTTCCCTATATATATAAACTCATGTTTTACACGTTATGAACAAATGAAATATTAAACAGTTAGTATTGAAAATTTAGAAATTTATAAAAAGAAATATTAAATAGTAATGAAGATTTAGAAAATTGTAAAGGAAATATTAATTAGTATTGAAAATTTAGAAATTATAAAGAAAATATTAAATACTAATGAAGATTTAAATTAATAAAATAAATATTAAATAATTACTAAGAAAATATTAATTCTTTTAAATAGGAAATATTTAAGTAAATATTATTTCTTTATTGCGCCTTTTTTAATTACCAAGGAAATATTAAATAAAGTAAATTTTTACCAAGTAAATATTAAATAGTTATTGATGAAGAAAAAATAAGAGGAATAAATAATTTTAAACTCATAGAGTTGTGACATGTGGTGTAACTAATTACTTATTTATTAGGGGGGTGTATGTGTGTAGAAGAGAGTTCTTGAAAAAACTAGATAGTTATGTGAAAATTACGAAAACCAATTCCAAGCAATCAGATAATTTAGAATTTTTTTATGTAACACCCAAAAATTTATTAAAGAATACTAGAAAGGGGGTTTTATGGAAAGATGGAAGTTGAAGGACTAGTTAGGTAACTTGAAGAAACAACCCTACATAGCCCCTAGACTAACCCCCTTGACCGATTACTTCTTCATTTTCTCCTCGCCTTAACTGAAAACTTGTGAGCAAGTTTGTGAGTTCTCGACGGGGTTTTAAAGAAGGAATCGGGTCGTGTGTTGGCTATCTTTTCGACTTCATTGTTGTTGAGGATCATTGGGAGAAAAAGGAGCTCGATTTCTGCACGTTTTCAAGGTAAGAAATCAGCCTTAAACCTCTATCTTTGTTCTTGAGGGTTTTTGGGGGATTTTAATCCAAAAAGGCTGGTTTTTTACATGTAAAATCAAACAAAGGTTTTAGATTTATCATTATAGATCTCATATAAATGTTTTGAATGTATAAAGTTTCAAGCTTGATATCTAAATCGAACCAGATCTGAATCCATGCAAAAACTAGGGTTTTGGGTACGAACTGGTAGTTCTCGGCCTAAGGTTTAACTGAGAACTTCCCAAGTTCTCGGGGGAGCGTGTATCTGGAACTTCCACGTTCTAGTGTGTAGCATTTATCCGAAAACTTCTGAAGTTCTCGTGACTAAGGTTTAACCGAGAACTTCCCAACTTCTAGGGTATGCCTGTGAGAACTTCCATGTTCTCGATATATGAAGTTGTATGAATGCGTTGTATGTGAAGCTAAGCCTTAGGATGTGTACATGCATGTCAGAAGATCTTTTAAAGACCATTGACCGTGCTTATCTCAGGTGAGTTCTAGATGTCCCTTTTTATGAAAGTTTTTACGATGTTTTGAGACCGGTCGCATGCTTACGAAATGTTTATCAAAACGAATGTTTATGAAAGGATTTATGAAATGTATTGCCTTGAATATTACGAAAGGTTTTGAATGAAAGATGTTTTAATAAAACGTACAATACTTTAACTAAACAATTTTACGAATGAACGAATGATATACTGTAAGTCAAATCTGACAACGGTTCCTTTGGGAACAAATGGGATGATGAAACATTTTCTAGGTTAGGATTCCACACTAGACTGACATCTTAGACACAAAGATTTTCTATCCCTATATAGGGGCCTTTATGACTAGCAAACGGTTGTACAACTAGACGAACGACGGGATTAGCTATCCTGTAATGTCGTGTGCATGCACACGAGCTATGGTACTATCATAGTGGGGCGTGATTCTGTCAAGGTTAGGATTCCGGACGAGACCGTGCATCCTGGACATACACTAGGCCCAGATTAATCTCGAGTAATGCCTAAAGGATTTGACGGTTATAAAAAGACGCAGATTTAGCAGAGTAGTATATGATTATTGTTATTGAATGTATGTACGATTTTATTTTTGATTGATGAATGTTATGTCAAAGCAAATGTTTTGGTTATATATGTTTATTTAAAATTAGAATCCGCCAGCGTTAGCTAACTTTTAGCATGTCTTCAGGTTAAGTGTAGGTGCTTTAGACGATGGATGAGGAGCTTATGCCGAGAGATTACCCAAGCGATAACACTGGCACCCCGTTTATTTTTGTTATAGATATGTATGTTTAAAACAATGCTTCCGCTATGTTTGAGATAATTTTTAACTAGAATGATAATTCCGCTGCTTTATTTCTATATCGAAGTTTAAGTTACTATATGTTTAAAATCGGTAGCAACTGAAGCGGTCACAAATCGGTCGCAAAAGAGGTTGAAGCGCTGGCAAATCGGTGGCAAACTGAAGTGGTCATAAATCGGTGGCAACTGAAGTGGTCGCAAAACGGTGGCAAAAGAAGGCGGTCGCAAAATTTGCGGCGGTTTTTATCGTTGCAAATTCGGTCGCAAAGTGTAGAAGCGGTTGCATTTTCGGTTGCAAAACGGTCGCAACATAGCAATTGCAACCGTTATGTGACCGAAAATGTAGTCGCAAATGCCCAGTTTTTTAGTAGTGCACCCGGCTCTATCTAGTTTATGGGGTAGTGTTAGAATGTTAAACTAGAAAGTTTTAACGGCAGTTGGTAGATACCGTTAATAGTGGCGGTTACCGTTGATGATGGCGGTTACAGTTTCTAGTCAATTGGCGCCACCCGTTTTTGGCACCCTTTCATTTTGTATATATACCCTATGTATTCAACATTTGATGATATGTGAACATCTTGCACGTTCATACTTTACTCTATTATACATTCAATCTATCACACAATGGTAGATTAGATCTTATGGTTTTGGCCAACAAATTTAGTGTTCATCTTAAACTGCTAATTTGAGGTTTCTGCTTGTTTTATGGATGAAACCACAAGATATTATACACTAGTTTAGATCCCGTGTTACACACGAGGTGAAAAACATCAATATATAAATTTTTTAAATATTTATGTATACAATTTACATGTGTAAAAATATATTACATATACTAAGAATAGAAACAAACTCAAAATATGTAAAAATTAATATATAATTGGGTTTCAAAAATATAATTTAACTTTCACTACTATTTGATTGAAATAAAAGTTACATAATTAAATTTCAAAGTTTTTTATAATAAGGGATAATTAAAAATAAATATTTATATTATTTAAAAATATATTATTATTAAAAGATGGAAATACATTAAATAAGAGAGAGAGGCGGAAAAAAATGATGAGAATGAATATGGAGGCGACACGTGACACTAAAAAAACTTTTATTTATTATATAGTATAGATTCTGAAACTTGAGACTACATTAAAATTAAGAAAAAACAACAGCATGATACTTGCCATTAATTTCTGCAAATTTAAACTCCGTTTTGAGTTAAATTGCAATGACATGACTAAATGAGGAACATAATTATGATAATGCACACAAACGCGTATAATCCACAACCCTTTTTGCCCTTCCTTCATGAACCTTGTTATTGTGTAATAGCTGCCCATATATAGCTTCATTGTAGTTTTAGATTCTTAGAAGCCTGTTGACAGGTAACATTTGAGTGAGAAAAAAGCAACAATTAATTTTACAAACTTTATTATGTTTTAAGATGTCACATATGTAAAGTTGCCTATATATGATAACGTACTTATGAAAGTCTACTATAGACACATCAGAATGTTCGTAATTTGTATCATGATTATGTAAACTTGTCTTCTATATTAACAACTCTATGGTTATTGACAAATAAACGGAAAGACAGTAAATAAAATTACCTGTGTCCATTTGCAAATCCACGGCCAATATTATCCCTATAATTAGGTAAAGGCACTTGATCTGATTCAATTTGCATGATATCCCTCACAAGGATATCATAATGCCTCTTAACCTCTTCAACTGATTTTCCACCTACAGCCCTAGCAATGTTATGCCACCTGTCCGGACTGTCCTTGTTGTAATAAGCTAAAGCGTCTTCAAATTGCTTGTTTTGTCTCGGTGTCCATGACGATCCCGAACTGCGTGATGATGTCATTGAGATACTTGCCATTACAGAAAAAACTAAAGTAAATCAGGTAGAAACTGCCTGAGTCAAAGGAGAAGACTGAAGTGAAGTGGATGGTATGCATTAGATTGCCATGCTTCCTCTCTATATATAAGAAGAGAAAGATGCAAGTTGGAGAATAATAATTCTTTTATTTTTGTTAGTATGTTATTCGCGTGGTACGTTGTCAACCATCACATAAGCAAGTCAGATCAGTTAAGTTCTAAAGATTGGTAATTAACATATTAGGTGATTTTAGTGTTATTTAGCTATTTTTTGTGTAATTGAGATTTACTTATAAGACACCAAACGAGAAGTCGTAAGCAAACATTAGACAAGTTGAGAAGTATGGAGTGAACACTTGTTATGAGAATCTTATGATTTCAAGTTCTTATGACACCTTGTTAGTTAAGGGAACGAATCCCATTGAACTGCGAAGGTCCGGGGGCAGCGCCCACGATTAGCAGGGTCCCAGGGGCGTTTCAGAATTGCAAAGTTACTGGAAAATTGCATAAAAGCGGGGTCCTAGGGGCATATCAATTTGGTCATCAGTACCAAGTGTGTTCTTCCGTACCAAATGTATCCATGAGTAGCAACTTTGATCATCAGTATCAAATTTAATCATTCGTACCAAATTTGTTCATCAACATCAAATTTTGTCATCCTACCAAATTTGTTCATCATCAGCACCAACTTTGGTCATCCGTACCAATTTTTTCCTCAACATGAACTAGCAGTTATGGGAGTTATAATCGTCAACTGCCATGACGTTTCATGAACGGTTGCAATGGTTCAATGCACCGGTTCACCCCCATAAATAGATAACATTTTGGTCAGATTTTGGTATAACGAAAAGTCTTAACATATTTTATATTCGTTCTTGATCTCTTTGCGAATTATTCGATTGAATATTTCATTGGTACCAGTGAAATAATTCAATCTGAAAGTGTTCACATGATTTTCAACTTGAAACCTAAGCAACCTATTTTGACTCAAATAATAATATCTAAACATTAGGAGACTAACTCAATATTCAAATAAACCTACTCTCTCTCTCTTACTACTTTTATCTCAACTTTCATGTATTACACCTACATTTTCTAACCGTTTCACATGTGAACTGATCAATTATGATTAATTCCATCATAGTATGTATATCTTTAAGTGTTTTCTATCATTTTCCTAAGTACTAGCATCATATTATTCATATGGTGTAAGATATTTACAAATTGGTGCCATTTTAAGTGTGGTTAACATTATATATGCTCTTATGATAATGATATCTGTGGACAAACTTTCTACCTTCTAACAAACAAAAGAATCCAGTTTGCCTAGCTAAAAAGAAAATAGAAAGTGAGGCTTTTTCAGAGGTTAAAAAAAGCATTTATTGAAGTATCTTGTTGAGATAAATAAGGAAAAATAGAAAGTGATGGTGGCCTTATTTGCACAACTTGCTGAGATGTCCTATGCTTTAAGATCATCCTCCCCATTATGCAAATGGAGGGACCTGCTTATGGGTGATATGAAGGTTAAGAATCTGAATAAATTATACTCTATTCTTTTTGATATTGTAGAATCCTTATCATCTCAAGTGATTTTAGGTATAAAGCTTTCCTAGAAGGTGGACTTGTTTTTGCACTGTGACCCAGTGGTCCATGCAAACCAATGATTTAATTATTAATCTGCTTGTGTCCATATAAAAAATGTTCCTGAAGCCCTTAGTTTTGTAAGATAAGGAACCTGCAAATAGGGACTTGTCGCGGACTGAAGGATTCCCGCACCACTCGGTATATTTGATAGCCAAAATTATATCCTCTGAACACAATAAAAAGGAATTTAAGAAAAAGATAGTCTCTAAAGATTGAAATGACATGGATAAAAATGGAATTTTCCCCAAAGATAAGGAAACAGACTGCATAAGGCATGAACACCAACCAATGAGAATTCCCCTGTGATTTAGAGTTGCTGAATGTATGCCCATCATCAGTAAATTGGCATATAATTTCTTATGTCAAGAATGTTAGGTTGAGGTCTTAATTGGGTCTTTATTCTTTGTGATCAGATATATATTCATTTTTAGTGCCAACTAAGGTCATGATGCTGGTTTACCTTTTTTCTTAAAATGTTATTACTTGGATTAGATTCTAGACATCTTTTCTTTCATGATGCTCAAGAACTTTTAAAATCTGTAAATACTGTTTTCCCTTTTATAGATGATGAATGATGCTTCATTAGAGCTCAATGGATACAGAGCTCTAAGGTTAGAAAAAAAAAATTATATAATTTACATTGGTGGCCTTATAAATTTAAGATCTTGTAGAATTTATATAAAAAAATAAAGGGTGAGAATCAACAGCAACAATGATCACTGCCGATAGGGCATATAATTTACTTAGCACTTTAAAAATCTCCAGAATGTATGAACAGTTGGCCACAGCTTTGATTCAGCATTAGCACTACACTTGGGAAGTTATTACACCACTGACGGTTGTACAACTGGGATGAGTGACGATGATTACTCGGGGGGTCCACGCAACCTTAAGTGGTGTTGATTATGAGGACAACACCATGTTAAGCGATATGGTCGCGAGAGCCATACCATGTTAAGCAGTATTGATCAGGAGGACAATACCAGATGTGACAATGGAATTGACGGTTAAGCGGTATTGATCACAAGGACAATACCATATGTGACAAGGGAATTGACGGTTAAACAGTATTGATAAGGACAATACCAGGAATTGATGGTCATTGTATCTTTTACAACTTTTTTAAAAGTAAATTATGTAAAGTTTTGTCTTAATGACGGTATGTATGTATTACTAAATCGTTTGTATGATTGATTAAAGTAAACGTTAGAACTCACTCAGCGTTGCTGATTTTTAGTATGCACATCGGTTAAGTGTAGGTGGTTGTAAATGGATGAGGATACTTGGCTTGGTGAGAAGAGTTACCCCGAAGATCAGAGTCTGACATCCCGTTTATGTCGTTTTAATGTTATGCTTCCGCTGTTATGTTAAAGTTTTTAATCGTTTCCGATGCAATTGTTGAATGTCTTATGTTTATGAGCTATGTGTTGATGAGTAAATCCAATAAGTGAGGTCTCCCGGGTTCGGGGCCTTACGATAATTTATTCTCTGATTATATCTTTGACATTCTGGACCGCAGACTATGGGCAGTTCTAGCAAGGGGTCGATGTGAACATGGACTTTACATTCTTGAACAAGGACAGAAGGCATTCATGGTTGTCGAACGTTCTCAACTTACTCGTGCCTCATATTAGCGGTGGCATATTAGACTAAGTGATATAGTATAGGGACTAGACTTGTAATATGTGTTCTATATAAACACCTCTTTATGTAAACCCTAAACACACAATCACATTCTAATACAATCATATTACAAGGTTTAACTTGGTATCAGAGCTAGGTTACAACCACCTGAAAACATCTCCGGCGGGGCGGCCGCCGCTCCGCCACACCTCTCTTTTCTTTACAAGTTTTTTTTTATCGCTCAATAACCAGATCCCCCACCACCAAACAACCGCGCTTAGTCTTCTCTATCCACTCCTACTGCCGCCGTCAACCACCACTGCCGCCTCCACCTATGGCGGAACCCTAGCCGCCACCACAAACACCACCGTCGCCGCCCTAAACCCTAACTCCTCCCCGTCGCCGCCACTATACAACAGTGGTCGTTTTTCCGGCGACGTGCGCCTCGCGAAAGCCACAATGCTTTCAGTTCCGTTTATTCGAGGGTTGCATAAAAAAAATAGAGATCTACAATAAGGGAGTAAAAAAAAAAGAAAAAAAAAAGGGGGAACAAACCCCTAGTTGTTGAAGAACTCCGGCAAACGACGAAGTGGTGATGGCCGGAAGAAGATTAGGGTTTTCGTAATCTAGTTTCGATTGGGCCTTTGAGCCCATTTACCATTGCTGTTAAACGAAAAAAAAAATGTGTGATGGGCGAAAGCATGGCGACGGGCGAAAGCATGGTGGAGAAGGAGAAGACCAACTATCTTTTTAGTTTTATGTTTTTATATTTTCAACCTAAATCTCTCCGAGCTTAGTTTGCGGGGGAATATTAGACTAAATGATATAGTATAGGGACTAGACTTGTAATATGTGTTCTATATAAACACCTCTTTATGTAAACCCTAAACACACAATCACATTCTAATACAATCATATTACAAGGTTTAACTTGGCATAATCACTTAGGACATGTTTGTTTTGATATTATTTCTTTGTTGAATAAGTTAGGGCACTTGTCCGTTACTTCTTTGTTACCAAAACCGTGTATTTGTGCCGGATTTCAACCCGGTTTTGTATATGGAAGGCTAGAACAGGTTTCGAGCCTGCGGGTTGAATAAGGTTGGAACTCAGATTCATCCTATATTTCATGTTTCACTTCTAAAACTAGCACACGGATCTTCTACCAAGGTCTGTATTGATAATAGTAGTATAATAACCAACTTAACAGAACAACTAGTAGAGATTAGCTACCTTATTTAAAGAAAATGCGGTAACTAACAAGAATTAGCTTGATGTTGATACTATCCTCTCTGAAATTCTTCTTTCTTACTTCATCTATTTCAATTTCCGTTCTTAACCGTAACATTACAACATGTCATAATCTAATCCCATGGCTTGGGTGAACCTATGTGCATAGATCTCACCCGGTCTCAATTGCTTGTTTGCTTCGATTTTCTTCCCACGTCTACACACCCCCACGAGTCACTATCTCAAAACTTGGAACCCACAACTGATGAGATTGAAAGAGCTTTATTTCATTTGAACATAACTAGTTGAATAAATCATTATGAGAACAAGCAAGAAACTGAAGAATACCATTGCAACAATGGTTTTTAGTCCTAACCTCTTTAGAAGCTATAAACTAAAACCCAAGAATGCTTCTTGTCATCCAACCCTTGGAAGAACAAAGTAGAATTCAATACAACAACCTGGATTGGCTTATCATACATAAATAAGGACCATGTTTACACTATTACAAACACATTTAGCACGAAGGTGCACCAAGATTTGAGGCAAGCCGTAACAGGTCACTGAAAACACCGCCAGCTGTTACTTCTGCACCGGCTCCCGGACCACGGACAATTAGAGATTGTTTATTGTACCTTTCTGTTGTAAAAGCAATGATATTATCAGAACCCGACAACTGGGCAAACGGGTGTTGCTTTTTGTATTTTCGCAACTCCACAACTCCCTTTTGGTTTCTAACATCCACTACCCCAACGTATCTTAGAACCTAAAAGAATAAGCAAATATTAGATCACATAAAAAAGGCAGGCATCGTACGCACATTTCAAATAACACACCATACAAATAAGCCGATCAACGTGCATATTAAAATTCAATAGAAATAGAAGTGGCAGATGGACGGGTCAAGCAACGTGTAAAAACATTTTACTATTTTAGTGTAGGTCGCAACGGGTCGGTCACATAGGTTTGCCTATCACACAATACTTTGTCCAGGTTTTCTTTTGAAAAACTTTTTTTTCTTATAAATATTTAGTGAGCAGATTGAAGTTATAAAAAATCTAAAGTAAAAGTTGCTCACTTCTCCAGCATCCTCTGCGGCTTGCCGCTTGGCAGCTATATCTGAATCAAAGGATGGCAGCTGCTGCATAAAATCATCCACTGATGCAGTTTCCTGAGATTCAACAAAAAAATTGTATTTGAACTTATAATATACATGATGACGGATATATAATATGAAATGCAAGTATCCCATCTGCATTTGTGGAGATACGCCTATGTATGTATGCATGCATGCATGATGCATAATGCATGTCCATGTTTGTATTAATACAATTACATACTTGGATTGTTCACAATGTTATATCATGGAAGCAGAATAACTAATGAACCATAACCAAAGTATTTAACATTTTTTTATATTTGATCATTTGGTCAATGTTATGGCATAGCACCATTTGCTTCATGTTGTCATGTATAACGAACCGAAATTAATTCACCAGACTGGATAGTTATCAACTTACAGAAGATAAAAGGTATACGGAATTAGCTATAGGATTAAAAAATGATCATAATTCTCACCTTTAATGGATTTGGCACAAGGCTTTGGACAGGGATATCAGAAAGTTCAAGGTTCAAACCACATTCTCTTGCAAGAATTATCACCTGCAATATTGTTCAAAATTATAACACCGCATATGGAGCGACAAAAGATTCACAGATATTTCCATATTTAAATGCATGCCTTTAAATACAAGCAAAAAAGAACAATGCAATAAAGTACAAGTTACTGCCTGTGAAGTAAATTTCTGGGGTCAAGACCTTTAACTTGTATGTAACTTAATTTCTCTCTCTTTATGTTTCCATTTAGAAATACCTTTCTGGCTACATCTGTTCCAGCAAGATCATCCCTAGGGTCTGGTTCAGTGTATCCTGCAGCTTTTGCCTCCATCACTACTTCACTGAATGATCGTGTGTCAACAAAACTGTTGAATATATAACTCAATGTCCCACTGCAAAAACACAAAAGTACTGTTATGAGAACAAATATATCCATTTTACCAACTTAAAGATTTCTACTGTTGAAAGGAGGGATACCTCAACACTTAGTAGCAAGTACAGCTCATGACTAACAAATGAAGTTGAAATTAAAAAAACCAGAGTTAAACTAAACTTAATCCACAAATAAAAACAATTATATCATATTCCACATCAGAAAAAATTATATTAGGGGATAATAAACAAAAAAATATATATTATATTCCAAACCTTCTAGTTCTAGGTTTATTTTACCTAAAGCTATCGGGTATATTAGCAACTAGCAATTGTGTAACAAGTGTTTCAAAATAAAATCAAAGAATACGCATCAACCCCCAGGTAAGAAGGACTGGGTATACTGATCAGATGTACCCATGATTTTTGTGCACTCAAAATGGACACCCGTATATTTAGGCTGGTATTTCTAATTTTTACATAATCAGTTAGTGAACATTATGTATCTTCATAATCACTCTTCAAAAGAAAAACCTTCAAAATATGGTTAATGGTGATGGTAATTTTAGTGTTTGCATTAGATTTCTCTCCGTTTCTTATCAAGTACTGGATTCAACTTTTAACAAATGAGTAACATGGTTGCTTGATTAACCTGAAAATTCCTTCAATTCTTATAATCTTATCCCCTGTTTGAAGAAGATCTCTTAAAGTATGCATGATTGGTAGACCAGCTCCAACAGTAGCTTCATAAAAGTAATGAGTGAATGATTGCCTTTGAAGAGCTCTCAGCTTCAAATACTACATCAAATATAACGCTCCATCAAGAACTAGAAACAACTCGAATAATTTGTGTTTCGATTGCAGATTACATCAAATGTGTTACCTTGTCAAGTGGGCCAGAATTTGCTTTCTTATTTGGGGTAATCACATGAATTCCTGTGTGTAACCAGTCATGGTAGTGGTCTGCAACCTCAGTGCTTGATGTACAGTCTACTAATACCGTATTAGGAATAAAATGATTTCCATGGACATGATGAACAAACTTATCCAGATCAGCTTTTTCTCCTTTCTCCTTCTGAAGTTCTTTCCAGTTAGAAAGATCAATACCCCTACAACAAGTAAAAGAACATTATCAAATGGTATATTTAACCTTTTAGCAAAATGTATTTCAGTCTTGTAGTGTCTTCGTTTACCCCAAGTAGCATTAATGTTTTGTTCAATGTAAACAACTATGTGGTCTTAACATTTCATGGCAATAAAAGATTATTACATAATCTGAATAGAGCTGTTCACAAAACATTCTGACTATTTTTTGTTGCTCCTAATATGACTAGATGCACTTTTATTAGTTATAAACAAGTGCATCCAGGACCAGATGCTACTAGATGAGATACTTCTATAGATATTGAAGTATTGAACAAGAAATAAGTAAAGATAAGGGCATATAAGACATGAAACTTACGTGTCACTGAGCAGCATTTTATTCGTTCCAATGATACCCATAACACGTAAATCAGTTTTAGACTTTTCCTTCAGGACTGCTGACTATAACAGAAAAATCTGAATGTATTTAGAAGAAATTAAAATACAATGGAAGGCCTTGTATCAAAACAAGGTAGAGCTTTGTTTGATTAGAAGCAAGCTAACTAAGCAGCAAATAAATTTCAAAAGAAAAAATGAAATGTAAAATATACCTGATCCCTAAGCTGATTAAGTAAAGTGGCACCAATCAGCCCAGGCCCAATTATGCCCACTGCTATTGATGTCTTAGAAAGATAGAATCTTGAATGGACTGCTTTTAAGGCTCTTACACAATCTTCCCTTTTGATAACTACTGTGATGTTGTACTCTGAAGATCCTTGTGCTATAGCTCGGACGTTAATATTAGCCTGCATTGCAAGAAAGTTGCATAAGTCATAACTTGCAAACAAAAAACAAATCGTTAAAAAGTACCATACACGAAAGCAGAAGATGTAGCAGTAAAATAGAATAATATATTAGCATGCAGACCATATTATATGTATGACAAATCAAGGTGTACATAACCAACCTTTGCAAGTGCATTAAACAGTGTGGCACTAACACCTGGAGTGCTGGCCATTTTCTGGCCAACTGCAGCAAGAATGCTGCAGTTTGGTATTACTGCAACCTGGAAGGAATCAAAAACAAAAGGAGATGTTACATAAGGATGTATTAGTCCATGTGGGCCCCCAAAATGTAAATAGCTAAACCGTGTTCAGATTGATGGAGACCAATGTAAGTCCTTAATCTGTACATTCAGAGAATATTTACGATAATATGGTGGATGCACATCCAGCTTACAACTCTATACACAAACCATACAAAAAAAATCCACCAATACTACACTTGCTAGATATTGCAATGATGTAAGAAGGTCAAGTTTTATTTAACAAATTTTTGTATAGAAATTCTGTAAAAGGTCACCAAGAAAATTTTCATCATACCAACCAAAGAGCAATATATGTTTGTCATGTACTGTAGTTTCTTTATATGAGTCCAAGCTCATTACCTGAGAAAGACGTCCAGCACTCAAAGCTTGACGAAATCTAGCCTCTAATGCCTTTGCAACCGCTTTCACTTCCTTCTCAGGCACAGCAAAGCACACAGAATGCTCACTGCTAGCCTGTACTTAAACCACACTTAACATAAGAACTCCACTATTACATGATTTATAAGACAGCAGAGGGGCATGCCTGAGAAATCATGATGACATTAGCTCCAACATCTTTAACAGCAGCAAAAATGGCACTAGCTGTACCCGGAACACCAGCCATTCCAGTTCTGCAAAAACATTACATAAATGAAAAAAAAAGTAGGTGAAGACGGAAAGGTGGCCTGAAGATGGCACAAAATGCAAGAAAAACTCACCCCTCAACATTTACAAGGGCCAAGTTGTCTATGGTTGCAAAGCCTTTTACATAAGCTACCAATTTCTGTTTTTCTTCCTTTTCAATGACAGGTGCCCTGCAAATTTTTGTTCCAGGTGCAGAGAGGTTGAAGATATTTCTGATAACAATGGGAATGTCATACTGCATCACTGGAATGATAGTTCGAGGATGTAAAACATTTGCCCCAAAATATGACTGCATTAAGCAATTTAAATTAGTTACAAACATAATTGAGAAACCTTCAGGGTATAAGCAGAAAAGATGAATGAGTTTACCATTTCCCATGCCTCTTGATAAGATAAGGTATCGAGTACAACCGCCTCACTAACTGCAAAACATTTTGTTCTTTAGAATAGCTAGTGAACTCAAATACGTTCTCGTATCACCTGATTTTAAAATTTTGAAAAGATTTATGTTCTCTATCCTAACTGACGAAACTAACCTTTTCTAGGATCTGCACTATACACACCATTAACATCTGTCCAAATTATCACTTGGCGGGCCCTGAACAAAGCACCCATGATAGCAGCAGAGAAATCGCTCCCATCCCTTTTCAAAGTTGTAGGTATATTTTGAGGGGTGCTAGCTATAAAACCAGTAGCAACAACTACCTTAGAAGGATTTTTCAAGAGCCAGTTGTCAAGCCTTTGCTCTGATTCCTCATAATCAGGATCAACTTGATTAGAACCAGCAGGTGTCACAATCAAGACATCCCTTGTGTCCATCCAGGTACATTCTATCCCACCCTGGTAATTAAAAAAAAATTAAAAACGAAAAAGAACCTATAGTTCACTCATATTTAAAGTATATTCAGTATCAAAGTAATCACCTTTCTGATGACAGCTGACAATATCTGAGTTGACCATAACTCTCCATGTCCCGCAACAAAAGCAGAAAAAGATTCTGTACCATGTCCAGCTGCACATGAAGACATTATAATTATTATTCAAAACACATAAAAGTAGTAAACAATTGACGGTAGGAAAAGAAACACAGAAGAGATATAAACCTATATATATTGCACGTAGCATTGCTTTTAGGTTATTGATATCACGAGTGAGAATAGACAGGAAGCTAGCAAGTTCATCCCCATCAAGTAGTTCAACTGCAGTCAACTTGTGTTTTTCATATACAGCATCAAGTGCCAACTCATATGAATCATCTCGTGACTGTGCTTTTTCAATAAGATCATACATCATATCTGTAACTTTTGACATTGCAGAAACAACAACCAGCTTTCTTTCAGAACCATCTTCCATAACAATATTCGCAACATTTTGGATCCTTTGGGCAGTTCCTACACAAGTGCCACCAAATTTATGGATTGACCAGGTGTCACCCTTGACTATTGGAGACTTCACAGGCACTTCAAGTGTTAAAACATCTGACAAATTGATAAAGGCAAACAGAATATGTATTAAAAGGAGACTCAAACCATATGGTAGTATGGTAGAATAACTTACATACATATAAACTAAAATCAATGAGAAAAAGACTCGAATTTAAACCTGCTGTAACTGAAGCAGAAACTTTGAAGTTGTAGGACTCTCTTCTTTCCAAATGAGAAGGAAAACCTGCTCTGTATTGCAAGTAACGTGCGTAACTTTAGAGCTTTAACAACCAAACAAGAGTTCAAAAGGAATTGAAAATTACGGTGCACACAGATTAGCAAGACATCTTTGGTTACTTATCCACACTTGAGCAGGATTGTTTCTATCCGAGTTTATGCCGTAAAATAACAAAGTCATAAGTGAAATCTTACTTGTAAGTCAAACAGCGTTGAAGGAGAGAGGATGCATTTGATAAGCAAATCCTAGACTTGGTGTCCACGGCTGCATCATGTGCTGCTAATTGGGAGTACAGCCGTGGCAGATATGACGATGAAATCGGAGTCGACAAAGCCATTCTTTCTTAACCACTACACTGACTGTAACACAAACAATAACACAGAATGCGATTGAATCAGTAATCTGTTAATTGGCAATCATTCTGATTTCAATTTGAAAATCTGATTTCAGCTTTCTAGCACCAGTCCAAATGCAGCGGACAAATTGAATTGGACTGTATAGCTTAATAAACAACCAAGCTGATGGAAATCATATAATGCATTGAGATAAACAAATCCTACTCATTACGAACGCGATTGTTAGATTAAGATTTAGAACAATACTGATTTCGAGATAGCTTCGCAGGCGATTGTTAGATTAACGTTTATAAAACTAAGAAGCAGTAAACGGCGAGTGAGAAGAAGACGGAATGCACTTACAGCTGCCGAAAAGCCAGAAGAAGACGGCGAGTGAGAAGCTCGAAAGGACGCCGGTTAATCTTGTATTGAACCCTACCAGTAAATGATGCTGATACCAACCACCAATTATACCCATCATTTTCAGGCAATAAATAAGGGGTCAGAAGTGTAAATTTTAAAAGGGACCAGATTGTGTTTTGGCAAACCTCAATACAACACTAGCATGAATACAACGAGTATAAAACAAGGGTTATGCACGGGTATGCGGGGCCGCGGGGGCGTTTAGTGGATCGGGTAATGCGGCTCGGTCTAAAATATGTGTTACTACTTTTTATTCAAAACTACTAATTGTACTCGTGTTTCATGGCAAGAGCATAGTTTTTTCTCCAAATTACGGTTTTTTTTTATAACAGCTAGATATTTTATGATAATTGAGTTTTTTCGGGAAAACACCTAGAACATCTAGGGCAGCCCATCCGAGGAGGAATCCTCAACTGGGTAAACCCCTGACCTGGCCACAGACCCTTTTTTTGTTGTGGCCAGGATTCGAATCCAAGACCTCCACTATGGGAAGTCTCCCCAAATTATGTGGTAAGAGTTTGGTCATTATTAGTTCGGCAAGTTTAAAACCAGAGCCGGTCCCGATGATTCGAATACCCTAAAAAATTTTGGGCCCCTCGAAATGTTAGGCCCACTATGGTCATGTTGCCCGCATGCCCAATGGGCCGGCCCTGTTTAAAACCATAAACGCGATCACCGATATCGGTTACAATAATATCAAAATACCGGCAACAATGTTGTTCGCTCATAAACGGTTGGTTTGGCACGCCTACGCAACTGTAACGTCAGTCAATATAGCCTACGATACAAAAAAATATATATACTTGACTTTTAATACAGTTCCATTTTTTTTTAATTATACCAAAACATTCAAAAAAACTAAAGTCAGCTGTGAATTCTATTTTTTTAAAGGTAACGAACAAAATCTATTACAGGAAAACGAAATTAATATAAAATCAAAATGGTTAAAATCGTATATTATATATAGCAGAGGGGTGAAACAAAAATTAAGAAAAAAACCCTAACCACTCACAAGGTGCCACGTTGTTTGATAAGTCTCATTTCTCTCGTATATAATTTAATGTAAATTTTGTTCATGTATTGTTATACTTAACACTTGCTCGCGCGATGCCGCGGAAAAACGTATATTATAGAAAAGTAGTATATATTATAAAATTAAGAAGCTCATTTACAACAGTATTATGTTTAATCATAGGTGGTCTTGTATAAAAAAAATAAAATTGTGACCTAAACAAAGTTATAGTTTTCATAAACTATTCTTAAAAATATAATTAAGTAAAATAGTAAATTTTTAAGCAATAAAATAATTAAATAGTTATTTTATTTAATGGAAGATGTAAAGGAAAATTTTCATTATTGTAAAAGTGAGGGTTGAGAAACATGAAAGCTTATTAAAAAACGGTTTTGAGTAAAGGAAAAATCCCATTATCTACCTTTTTACTCTATATATAATTATTTTTTAAATATGTAGATATTTATGAAGTGATATAAATAGAAGTTCAGTTATGATTTAAATTAAAGTACAAAATGTGACCAAATCCATTAAATTTCTGTATGGTTCGTTAAACTGCATTCAATTGTATTTATTGCTAATGCTCTTACTTAATATAAGCTTGGGGTTTTAATATGTTTTCTCAAATTATTTTGTTTTTTTAACAACTATTTGTATCACTGACAGACCATTTGCCCATCCGATCATTTCCACCATCCTCAGAAGAAAAACCCACTACTGATGAGAAAATCCCCTCGTATGTGGTATGTGGAGGTGTAAAATATTTATAAGAAATTGTTCATTTTTGTTATTTGAAAAAGTTTTAGGTAATTCAAGTATTTAATAACGGTCATGACTCATGACTTGCATATAATTTGCAAGCAAAGACAATAGGAGGCAACATCTAAAAACTACCTGGAATAGAAAATATGAACAATTAAAGCATCTCGTAATCGTAATTTTTTCATAACTGGAATAGCGTCTTACCGGTCAACTAGTCAAACCGATTTCAAAAATGAATAACGTTATAAATAATTTAAAATTAAAACTTTATGTGTAACTAATTTAAAACAAAATATGAAACTATATTATGTTTTGGTGCAAGTTTGTAAATTTATAAATACTTAAAAAAATAAAATATATAGCATGAAGTAATAAATAAATTTTACAGAAAAAAGAATAAAAAATTTTGAAATCTAGTTTGACCACCCAGTCGGTTCAACCGGTCCGACCGGATAAAACAAAGACGGCTTAAAGTAGGGACGAGCATTTTGTACCCGGGTACTGATACCGTACCGATAGATTCGGTACACCATTCGATAACACTTTTTCATAAATTCGCTATGAATATTTTCGATAACAATACAACACTTATCTCATCCCTAGTTTAAAGAGGCTTAACCAGACGTATCTGGTTTCTCATCAGACTAGTCGGGCGTGACAACACTGGTACCTTGTCAATCCCCTTCCGAACCTTGAACCATTAACAAGATTTTAGTAGTGGGTAATTTATCATCAAAGCATCATTTTATCGTGCAAATAAAAGTTAAAAAATATGTTTAAACGAGATCTCGATATCAATCATACTCGACCATTAAGCGATTTCGGTTATAATAAAAAACGAGAACCAAACAAAAATATCAATTTAGTGTGACATGACTCCAATTAATTTACGCTACTATTTTTTCCAAACGTGACATCTATTAAAATCAACTTTGGCATTATCCGTTAGTCCAACTTTAGTGGTTGGGGAGTCATAAAAGCATGATATTTTTAGAAATATTATCTAAATTTTAGTATTCATTCTTTAATTAAGAAAATTACAGAAAACGTAATTTACCTAAATTTCACTGTACGTTGTTTTGGCCTAACGATTGTTCAATTTTACCGCTAAGTCTTATCACGTGTCATGCATATGAGGGTATTTTGAGACGTTTCACACATAAAAGTACTGTTCTTGTAATTTGTTTATATGAATGAGTGTTTACAGAAATAGTACTTTTACGGTAAAAAGACCAAAATATCCTTATGTGCCTTGCACATGACCTGACTTAAACGATAAAATTTAACTGTCGTTAGGCTAAAGAACGTAACGTGCAATGGTTTTTAAACATAAATGACGTTTTCTGTAGTTTACTTAGTTAAAGACGTATACTGAAATTTAGGTTATACCTAAATGACGTAATTTATAATTTGCTCATATTTTTATTAAAGTGATTGGTTAATTTGTGTGAAAAAGAAATTATTTATGGGCAATGGATTGAGATTCCAACATTTTAAGAAAAAAAAATTAAGAACGGGTAACGTAGGACATATTGTTGTCTAGCTCTTCTTTTATGTATATATATAATATCTTTAAGTGTTGTTAAAAAAAACACTATTAAATTTTATTTCACACATAATAAGTAAGACATTTATACCCTCACATCCCTTTTACGCAAAATTTTCATTAGGTTCAGGTAAAAATATTCTAATTCTAAGAAAGGTGAAAAGGATTTAGGAGCATTAGATCAAATTGTAGAAAAGATTTAATGGTTGAGATTAAATTATAGGAGAAAAAATTGTTGGAATGATATTTTAGTCTTGTGCACTTTTGTTGACTCATTTTTAAAAGTTCATAACTTTTACATACGACATTATTTTTTCAAAAAAATTACACCATAAAAACGAGCGTTTTTTATCTTTAAAACGATTATAGTGTCGTTATAAACAAAAACAAAAAAAATTACGTTTTCCAGCTCATTGTGTAATACAAGTTCATTGTGTTATATGTATTTATCATTGTGTTTTACGTTTTTCAGCTCATTGTGTAATTAGTCAGGTCATTGTGTAATATCTGGTCATTGTGTAATTAGTCAAGTCATTGTGTAATACAAGTTCATTGTTTAATACCACGTCTGGTCATTGTGTAATATCTGGTCATTTTGTAATTAGTCAAGTCATTGTGTAATAAAAGTTAATTGTGTAATACAAGTTCACTGTGTAATTAGTCAGTTCATTGTGTAATATCACGCATGGTCATTGTGTAATATCTGGTCATTATATAATTAGTCAGGTCATTGTGTAATATCTGGTCATTGTATAATTAGTCAGGTCATTGTGTAATACAAGTTCATTGTGTAATACCACGGCTGGTCATTGTGTAATATCTGGTCATTATGCAATTAGTCAGATCATTGTGTAATACAAGTTCATTGTGTAATTAGTCAGGTCATTGTGTAATTAGTCAGATCATTGTGTAATTAGTCAGGTCATTGTGTAATACAAATTCATTGTGTAATACCACATCTGTTCATTGTGTAATGACCTGATATATTACACAATGACCATTATGTCCTCTCTTTAAAAACAATAAAATGACACATGTCAAGCCCATAATCCTTCTTACCCTTCTTATTTTTAAACCTTTTTTACTATAACCTAACCCTTAAGAAATAATCAAATAATATTCTAAACAAACATATTTGTTGTGTCTAAACCAAAACTTTCTTTGTGCTAATCACCTTTTATTATAAAAACAAAAACATAACATGCTACGTATCGAGTATTTAATAGTTATTATAGAGGGGTGACTTATAGTGTTGAATAACCTCCAACGTCACTTTATGAAAAGAAAAGAAAAAAGAAAAAAAAAACACAAATAGAGGTAAAGCATACTCATCAAATATCTAAAATGCAAATGAAAAGGCTTAACTAATGCTTCGTGGTAGAGACGAAATATTTGATCCATTTACTTATGTCAATATAAGTTGCATTTTATTTTTAACTACTATTCTTACCCCGACACGTTGCGATCGGAACAAACTCTATAACAAATAACTAATTCATATGTGTTTAAGAAGTTTAGTGAATTGTATTAAAAGATATAACATTAATTTTTAAAACTTTGAGATTTTAATTTTAATTTTAATTTTAATTTTATTTTTACAAAAACTAATTAATATTCTAAATTTATCATTGATAATTAATAGTACAAAGTTATTGGGTCAATCAATGTATCTATAAATTTTTAATTGTTTTATAAACTTTTTTGGTTGTTAATAAAGTATTACTTTTTGATGTTAATTGTTGTCATACTCAAATTAACTTTTAAATTTTTTTTTGGGTGATATTATATTATTTACTTGAATAATAAACTCAAAACTATGTACTTGTATTCCTTTAGATGAAAGGCAGTTTTTTTAAACATTTATCTCATCTCGATCCCACCAAGTTACCATTTCCCATTCCCCTTTCTCTTACACACAGGGACACAGCCTGATGGCGTTAATGCCGGCTCAAAAGCACCGCTTGCGTACACAGGGACACCGCCATTGCCGCTCTCTGCTGTCGTTAATATCGGCTCAAAGGTTCTTTTCATTATCAACGATCACGACTGACTCCGATGGATTTTCCGGCCGACTTATAACAAGGAGGGCATGGAATAGGGTTTGACGGAAACGGTAACAAAGGGTTTGACGGAAGTATACGCTTTTTAAAGGTTTATTAATGGGTCAAATTATTGGATTTGAGTGCTTAAAACCGAACTTATAACAACTTTGCTAGTAACGTATAATCCTATAAGGTCACATGTCGAGCAGAATCATCAAAATGTGTTTAAATATGATATGAAGGTAAACAATCAAGTCAACGTTTTATGCATTGTTATTTACTTGAAATAATATATGCGAATAATATAATGCCCTAAATTATGACAATTATCATTTTAAGAAATAATAAGGTTTAATATAACGTATATCATATGTAAATAAATGTTATTTACGGTAATTGACATCTTTATTTTACTTACGTATACGTTTACATATTTAAGATAATATCATCACATGGTTTATATATTTTTTATACACACAAAAAATGTATATAATAAATATAAATGCAAATTTATACAACTGATTATTTGCAATTAAAATAAGTTTTTCTATCATTTATGCATGATTTTCCAAATATAATAACAAACCTTGTTAAAGAAATAGTCTTTCTCATCGCCTCCATCGCACAACTGAACGAAAGAACGGCAGAACTTCAGAAGCCTGATATCCGACCTCCAACTCCCAACAGTCCCCCTTTCTTTTCAAGAGCTTGGCAACTGTTTTAACGAGGTAACTATTGAATTCCTTATGCGTATGGGTACTTTGTGCTAGGATTATAATTTGAGTGCATTTTATATTCCAAAAATACTAAGTCGGGCAAGATGTAACTGTATGACTAGCTATTAAGAAAGAACATTTTATTCATGAGGTTAACATTGATGGTGCTAATATGAGAGAAGATTAAATCTTTGTAAACATGAATAGTATATCTAATCTTGTAAAAAATATGGTAAAAACAAATAAACATAATGATATACGTTGGTCTATCGTTTATTGAAGTTAACATTAGTTCTATTGGTTGCAATGACAACTGTTGAGAGATGTTTTTTATTCAATTAAGCATGTGAAGACGAATTTGCATAATTGGATGGGTAATGATTATATAAAAGATTCTTTCACTTGTTACATTAAAAAATGTTCTTTGTGAAAGTTGATTGAAGATGTAATAGAACGTTTTCAAAACATGAATACCTGCGGAAACAACTATAAAATTCTTTTTTTTTTTGTATTTTAAATGACACTGTATTTTTACTGTGTGTTTTTTCCAATGATAATAACGTCGCTTTGTTAGAAATCCAAGTATCAAAAAATACTAACCCAGAGGTGGCTCAGTGGCATGTGCAGCATGTGCGACCGCGTGGGGCATATAATTTTGATGGTTTCGCACGGGGCATGTAATTTCGAGTGGCCTAAATTTTTTTAAATATATATACATATATATTATAAAATTATATTTTATAAAAAACTTTAAAAGTTTAAACCCATTAAAATTCAAATTTGATTTTCCCAAATTTAATTTAAATAAAACTATAAAAGCCAGATCACTAGCTAATAACGAACTTGGTGAGTTTGAATTTTTGGTAGTAATCATTATTTGGTATCGAATGTTACACACGGTGAATGTGGTATCGAAAGATATGATTCTTGATAATGCTATTGAAGAAGTTAACAAGTTGATTGAATTCTTTAAAGAATTTAGAGAAACAGGGTTGCCTAATACGATCTATGAAGCTAAGGTAATTACCGCTGAAACGGATCATGATTAATTTAGGTATATATTTTGCTACAATTTTTTTATTTTGTTTATCTTTTTATTACATTTATTTCTATATAATCGGATTTTTTATATGATTATTTTTTTTTAAAATATAAGTTCATATTTTATGGGCATTTATCTGTAGTCGCGCTGGGCATTTGAAACCTCGGAGACGCCTCTGTACTGACCCATAAGAAAAACTCCTCGCCTCACCTATGAGTGCGAGAATATGGTCTTTTAATCTGATCGTGACAAATTTTATAGAGTGTGATGTGAGTGAAACTTACGATATATTATAACTTTTGATCCATATTTTTTTAGAAGTGACTAAAACGTTCAGATGAAGCATAAAAGATTATCATGGACCCAATAGAAAGCAACGTTTGTGGAGTTCACACTTCACACTTTCAAATCCACAGCCGATAGAGATAACGAAGAAAAGGATTTCGAAATTTCCTTAACTTCTTGGGGCCCTAACGCACTTTGACTAGTTATCAACTTTGAAGAAACTCCATGCCTTTTTTGTTACGATCGTATAAGAAAGGTAGCCTAGCAAAATGGGGTTAGACGGTGCCGGATAACGGTTCAAAATGAGTTAGGGTCACCAGATTAAAACATGCCATGTTAAAAAAATATTAATTTGGTTCGGATTAAAACAAATTCTTACCAAAAAAGGTTCGCCTTAACATTTATGAAAAAAGAAAAAGTATCAAAATAAGTTACCACTACTACTAGAAAATATATATATTTTTTACAAAAGTTTCCGACAAATTACCAACAAAACAAATTTCCACAACTTAGCGACAAATATCCAACAAAACAAAAACAGCAAAGTAACTATACGATTTCCTACAATTTTCCGACAAAACAAAAACAACAAAGTAACTATACGATTTCCTACAATTTTCCGACAAATTTATTAAATAAGTTAACTTATTTATATATTATAATCGTCAGAAATTACCGACGAAAGGCTTTTGTAGATAATTCGTCGGAAAATTAGTCGGGACTTTGTCGGAAAAAACATTTCCTATGGGGTTTTTTTCCAACAAACACTTTTTTTGTCGGAAACTTGTCGCTAACGACAAATTCCGACAAATTTCCCACAAAACTACTGTCGCAAATTAATCATTTTTTTAGTAGTGAGATTTCGTAGGAAATTTGTCGGAATTGGTCGTTAGCGACAAGTTTCCGACAAAAAAGTGTGTTGGAAAAAACCCCGTAGGAAATGTTTTTTCCGACAATGTCCCGACTAATTTTCCGACGAATTAGCGACAAAATCCTTTCGTCGGTAATTTCCGACAATATTCCCACGATTATAGTAAATAAATAAGTTAACTTATTTAATAAATTTGTCGAAAAATTATAGGAAATCGTATAGTTACTTTTTTGTGTTTGTTTTGCCGGATATTTGTCGCTAACTTGTGGGAAATTTGTCTTTGTTGGTAATTTGTCGGAAACTTTTGTAGGAAATATATATGTTTTCTAGTAGTGTACGTGCTGGATTGACCAAATGCATCAAAATCGACTACAACAGTAACTAAAACCTATAAAGTACGCATTGTTATAATTTGTTACATGTACAATTATATACAGTTTCATCGAAATGAATTACAATAGTGACTTAAACCTAAGAAGTTTGGCGCACTGTTTTAATACGTTAAATACATCTCTATAAAACTTGTACTGTCAAAATATATTACAATAGTACTTTAGACCTAAAAGGTTGGACTTAGGGTATGAGTATACCCTGTATGGGTATACCCTCATGGGTATCCCCATATGAGCATCTTCACTGCGTGAAGAGATATGGAACACGTCCCCACGTCACAGAAAAAGTACTTTCACTACTCTCCCAAATAAAAGTATACCACATTTTGAGGGTGACTAATCTTTATAATTGTAAATGACGGTTTGTCGTCCTCTGACCGTTTCTTTTGTAACATAATTAAATCCGTAATTGGTCTATAACAACTTAAAAGTATGGGTCCATGTTGTTCACCTATTAGCGACATCAATAAAATGCTTCGACCTCTCCTCTTTGAACACATTGCCAAGCATGCTTTTTTTTGGAATTCAGTGGTGGAGGTATGTTTGTCACTTATTTTACATTATTACTCAAGATTCCTTTTCTTTTTAAGATTAATTAATGATAAATTATTTGCAGAAACAATATTATCCAGTTTTTTATTAAAACCAAGACAATTTTCAGACTAAAAGTGCTATATATGTAATGTAACAAAAAATGTTTTTTTTGGTAAAAATATATAATAAAGGAAACAATTCAGTTAAGTTTAGGGGTGTTTATATATTAGGGGTACTTGGTTAAAATCTCGTATATTACACATGTTAAATAAATATAATATTATATATTAAGTGATAAAAAATTTATTTTTAAAAAACTCGTGTTTACACGGGTTGAATAAACCCGTGGAATACAATATAATCAGTTAACATATACACTCGTCAAAATATATTAGAAGATTTATTAATATAAAGATTAGTATTTTATTTAAAAATATATTATTATTAAAAGATAGAGGTGTATTTAATAAAAGAGAAAGACGGGAAAAAAATGATGAGATTGAATATGGAGACGACACGTGACATCTCAAAACCTTTATTTATTATATAGTATAGATATAGATTCATGGTTTAATTTTGATGATTTTGAACAAAGTATGAATCAAATCCTTATAAACGGTTTTTAAACCCTTTAAACCAAAACAAACTTTTGTAAAATTTTAAGGCGAACAAAACCGACTATAATAGGGGTTTGGTTTCAGAGTTTAAGGTTATTGGACTTTTGAGCCCATAGTCACAAGTTTTCATCTTTGGAAAATTATCAAAATAGACATGAGCATTGGTTTTTTTAAAATAGACTTTGACATTAGCCTACGAATTTATAGACATTCTTTCTGAACAGACGCCTAAAACAATCTAAATAGCCGGCCTAAAATTCAGTGCACAACAGACTTCTAGTTCAATAAAAACTCGACACGTGGCAGGCTATTTAGCCGACCTATGTCGGCTAATTAGCCGTCATAGGCCGGGCCGATTAATTAGCCTGCCATGTGTCGAGTATTCATTGGGTCAGAAGTCTGTTGTACACTGAATTTTAGGTCGGCTATTTAAACGTCTGCTCAGAGAGAATATTTATAAATTCGTTGGCTAAAAGTCGGCGTATATTTTGAAAAAACTTTTTGATCAAATGTGTATATTTTGGTATTTTCCAAATCATATTTACATTATTTAACTAGCTTATACCCCGTGCATTACACAGGGGGTGAAAAATATTATACATAAATTTGTTAAATATTTATATATATATTTTACAGGTGTAAAAATATATTAAATATAATATTGATAGAATACAAAATTTAAAATATGTAAAAAATAATATATAATTGGGTTTCAAAAATACATTAATTACTATTTAATATAATTTGATTTTCATTACTATTTGATTGAAAATAAAAATTACATAATTAGATTTTAAAGTTTCTTATAGTAAGGAATAATTTAAAAAAATGTGTTTTATTAGTATAATTAGTATTTTCTTTATATATATTAATATTATTAAAAGATAAAAGATACGGTGTATTTAATAAAAGAGAGTGACAGGAAAAAAAATAATAAAAATAAATATGAAGATGAAACATGACAAGAAAAAAATATTTATTTATTATATAGTTTAGATATAGATATAGACACGAGAGATGCGAAAATCTACTCATATAGATATAGTCATATCCTACCATATTTGAGAGTTATAGGAATTCAAAGTCAAGATTCCAAAGCCAAACATATAAACAAAAACCAAAAGAAAAAGATAGAAAAACAGAAAGAATCTTTCAAACTTCTACAAAACCCGGCAATGGTTGACCCGGTCGGGTCGTTGATCTTATATCTACCCGGTGACACACTCTACCATCAGTCTATTACCTACTTTCACGTCACCCATGTCATCACTAAAACTTTTTGCTCAAGAAGACTTGGAGTCTTCCCTTTGACTCCCCTTTATTCAAAACCCAGCAGCCACTCAATTTTGCAGCAATGGAGACTGTGAATCTTGTGGAAGAAGAACATGAACATCATCCATATACAACAACTACATGGCAAGTAAGCTTTCAATTCTCTGCATCCATATAATTATAATAAGTTTTTGTGTTTATCTTATTAAGATTGGGAGTTTGGTTGGAACAGGTTCATCGTTTGGCATGTTTGGAAATTAAAAATATAATGGAAAAAATCACAAAGATATTTACAGCACTCGAGACCACGATGCAAATCAGGATTACAGTTGTTGTGCTCGTTACACAAATGCATGGAAAGCTGCAAATTGCTTCTTCGCCATTGTTCTGAATCCAGCAAGCTTTACTTGGTAAATTTTCTATTTTTTTTTCTTGAGCCACATTGATAAATTAACTGGCATCGATATATTATGTAACTAGGTTAGAAACCCGTGTCGGGTTAAATAAAGGAAATATTAAATAGTTAGTAATGAAGAAAAATAAATGGGGAAAAGAATCTTGGGCTTGTAGAATTGTCGCGGAACACCAGCTACTTATTTGTTAGGTATAGACACTCGAATTATATCTAGATATGGGCATCCGATTATGAAATTGAGTTCCTAAATAGACATGTGAATTACTAAAAAAACAAAGATCCACGGTTTTAAAGGAACTAGATTATAACTCCTAAAATTAGAGTTGGCTTTGAAATCAGGGGCTCCAATGAAATTTGGGTCTGATAGCTAGATAAACCGCCTATGGTTGTTTACCAAATGATATGCCCCATGAAGACGTTTCCATTCATTACTTTAGGGCCCTGTAACTCCAGACATGGCCTAAATTATGTCCTTTTTTAAGTTTGGGCCCTTTTTTAGCCCATTTGTCTTTGTGAAACTGGCCCAAGTATGAGTCTGCTAGTTTCTGGATCAACTTTAGTCACACACTAGCTTAATTCTTGATCTAACTAAACATTTTTCCAGGCAATTAGTGGAGAGAAGATCGTTGTGAGGTGTGAAAAGATTTGTTATTCATTGGATCTATGTTTGAGCCGGCTTCAAGACATGGTCGAACCAACATTGGCCGCTCAGGTTTGTTGTTCTGCAGACTCCATGCCATCGCTTTCAGATAGTTTAACAAGCTTTGTTACTCATATTCTTATCTGTGTTAACTGTTGCAGATATCCAAAATTGTTGATTACATCAAAAGTGTAGCTTTTACTTTGGATACCTCAGAAGATGAAGCAGGGAGGGTGTTACTAGCTTTACTCCATCAAGACATAAAAGCATCAAAATTTGCTCAAGCTGAGGAACTCAAAGCTTTCAAACTTGTAGCTTCTAGGTTACACATCACATCCCCTTTAGCCGTTGTGATCGAAAAACGTTCCATAAGAAAGCTACTTAACAAGATTAGAGAAACTGACATGGTAAAAAAGAAAATCTTGAACTTTTTGTTGTATCTTGTGAAAAAATATGGGAACTCAACCAAACCACAAGAAACAGAAAGCATTGATGATGATGATGATGATGTTTTCAATTCACTTGAAATACCAGTGAAGTTTAAAAACCGTCGAGTGTTTTTTCATCTTCTAGCTTGGCACCCAGTTTTAGCAGTTCTTTAGCTGATTTGAATCTCCAAGTAGACAATGTTTCAATTATATCTTCTGATGCTGATGCTGGCACTGAAGATGGGTTTGATGAGATTCAAGAAAAATCAACAGGGTTTAAGTGTGATCGTGTTCTTGATAACGGGTCAAACCTGTTTATACTTGGGAATCTTTCTGTTCTTCCATGGTCATCAAGGCGTAAGGCGGTTGAAGATGTGAAAGATCAGTTACAAGATGATCAAGAATCTCATCTTTTCATGTCTACAAGTTATGTTAAACCTCTTTTCAAGTTCTTGAAAGAGGCTGATCGGTTTGGCGATTCAGTAGCAAAAAGACATGGAGCAGAGTTAATTTTGATGTTCTTGAAAAAATCCAGGTAACTATTATACTTTTATGGTCATGTCAGAACAATTTCACGTATATAACCATGAGATATGCGAATCTGTGGTCGCGTATATGCTTGTTTTAGGGGTATAAACGAGCACGAGCACGCCTAAGCTCAAACTCGGCTTGTGAGGAGTTTTTCGAGCTAGCTTGACTCGGCTCGTTTATTATTTATTAATTATTTAGTTATTTTATTTATATATATATATATATAATTATAATTTTAATATATAACATAATATATATTTTTTTAATTATTTTTATCATAAGTTTTATATATAATAATAATTATTATATAAATAAAAATTATACAAATAAAAAAGTTCGTTCAGGCTCACGAGCCTGCTTGTTTATTAAGCTCGAGCTCAGGCTCGATTCGAGTTTTTAGCGAGTCAATCTCGAGTAGTTCACAAACAGCTCGGCTCTTTTACAACCCTACTTATTCTTGCCTAAACCATAAATATTTCCATTCTTTACACGATACATATAAATCTATATCACGAATAATAACACATATGCGAATTTATACACGATATATATAGTGTTGATATCACATAACTTTCACTGACTGGATTCTCATGACATTATACAGATCTGAAAGATCACCTGTACTAAAAGATGTGATGAGTAGCCTCTCTTCGTTTCTGGATTCAGGCATTATTGAAGAAGCTTTGCTGATACTAGAACTGCTATCTTTCCACCATCACTACACCTCTGAAATTGTGACATCTGGCATTCTGTTGACCGTTATAAAACTAATAAAGAACCCAAAGAGCAAACAACACAATGTGATTGTGGCCCTGAGAGTGCTATGTAATCTTTCTGCTAACATGGATCTAGGGCACCACATGATCTACCTAGGCTTCGTTCAAGATTTGGTGCCTGTTTTGGATGAGCTTTTGCTGTCTGGTTATTGTATCCAGATTTTCAAAAATCTATGCGCGATCGATGAAGCTGCAGCTCAGTTTCATGATAACTGTATCATATCCATTGGAGAGCTGCTTGAATTAGGTAAAGAAGATGAGCAAGAAGATGCAGTTGAGATTCTACTCTGTTTATACTACCATCGTGAAGAACTGCGTGAAATTTTGAAGCAAGATGGCGTCGTTTCATCTTTGGTCAGCTTATCCAGGAATGGGAGTTCCAAGGGTCAGTTATTGTCGGTTGAGTTACTCCAGTTGTTAAATAACGACTCTGATGATTGTTCTCAGGTATATAGCCTTTCGGACACATCACAGAGCACAAATAGTAACCCTAAAACATGTTCCAAGTCATCAGGATTTTTTGGTAGGATCAAGTCAAAATTTAGGAAATACGTGAAGTAGCTTTCTAGTTGGAGCGTTAAGTGCATCAACATGCGATGCTGTTATGAACAGATAGTCTATTGCATTCATTATAGTTAAACAAAGAAAATATGTAAGATATGTTTTTAATGTAGGGGTAACTTTTAGAATAGTAACCAAGTTTCAAAAGTGTTTCATATAGGTCACTCAATACGTATTTTACACGACATATACCCTCGGGTATACTATGATGAGTAATCTAATTGGAACACTTTTGAAACTTAGTTACTATTACTTGATGTTTTCCCCTTAATGTATTGTATAGTCTTCCACTGTATTTTTGTAGATTATTTGTTACAAGTAAGAATTGTGTAAATCCAACCATACACGTACGAAGCATTTGGCCTAATGATATGACACGAGTCTCTCGGCAACCTTTACTTTTGGGCCCGAGTCTCTTTAGAAACATATTATTAATCTGTTAAAAGAATATGTACAACAATAAGTTGGTTTTACTTTGGAGAAACTAATAATAGTCGCCTTTGATGAAGTCGTTTAGCTTATTCATTTCACTTCTTTGTTGATCCACAACTGTCCGTACAACATCAACCATAGAAATCATCCCAACTATCCTCCCATCTATGACTGGTACACGTCGTATCTGGTTTTCTGTGATCAAAGTAACTCGGTTTTATTCGTAAACGGATCAAAACTGACAACACGAGTAGTTATAGTATACCTGACATTAGTCGCATTGCTTGATAAACGTTTGTGTCAGATGTCACTGTTACAAGTTTGTTCTGTTGAAGTTAACAAATGGATAAGAATTCAAGATCAAAATCTGCATAGTTTATGATTGCAACATCATACAAACATGCTTGTCTGGTTTGTCATGATTTCCCTGACTTTGGTGTATTTATATGATTTATCCTTGGCAATTACCTTCTGCAAGCAATCTGGACATTATGGTCAATTGCAAATATCTTTATGACTAAAATCATTGTATCATGTTAATGTATTTGTCTTAAATAAATGAAATAACCTCTTTCAGTGACGATTCCTGCAATCCTCTGTTCATCTCCAGGCTTTAGAACCACTAAAGATCCAATATTGTTTCGAGCCATCTGCACAATTAGCACAAATTCAAGTAAATTTCCTCAAAATAAATGGAAAATGATTAATATGGACTGTGTCATTACTCTCGCACCAGAGCCATGATCCAACTTTTTCATCATCTTTCTTCATTAAAACTTCAGCAACTGTTGTATTTTCCAAACCCTTTTGATGCATCAGTGGTCATTCTATAATCGATGCATTTTCTGTATACTTTTGCAACTGTTGCAAGACTGGTACACGAAATGTCTCCCGGCAAGATTTTATAACTCTTGCAATAACTTGCATCTTGACTAAAAACCGACAACTTTTGTGGCTTAGAGTTCAGGAGTCTAAAAAGGGAAACTTCTAAATGATAGTATGAAATGGGGTTTACCTTATGATGATATATTGATGGAAGCTACCTTCCATCTTGGTTCAACTGTTTCTTGGTTTACAAGTCTGTGTTCTTTTCTTGAATTAGCAAGTAGCAAGTGAAAGAAAAGGATTTTCAAGCTTTTCTTTGACAAGTTAGTTGCTTCAACAACCGGCTACCTAGAATGCTGCAATTTCTATTATGACTTGTACTTTGGTCTTCCAAGAGTTGTACCTTAAGTCGGCATTAATCATGTTTGTATTAGTTTTAACTGTAATGTACAAGCAGGAACGAATGGTGTAGAAATCACTGCAGCATAAACAAAGGGTAGCCTCTTAAAAGGTGATGCTAGACTTGGCAGACAAGGTAAATCAGCATCATAAAGTTGCTTACAAGAGGGTTAAACTTTGTAAAACTCATGTTTTCAGCCACCTTCATGGCCTTTTTCTAATGTATCAAACTTGTATTTATAGCAATTCTTTCCTCTTCATGTTATAATATCACAGAACTGACCATTTGAATTCGCCACCATCTTTTTTTGTAGCATCTTTCATTATTGAAGAGAAATAATGGCTGAAAAAAAGCCTTCAGGCTTCCGTTTTCGCCTACCTTGGTTGCTACAACCTGCATTAACTCCCACCCGTGAGCCACCCACCCAACCACCACGTAGCACCACACAAACCTCTGTTACATCAACTCCTGCACAAAGGCGACCATTTCGGCCTCCAGGGATAGCCCCAGCACCACCGGCGGCAGCACCAACAACTGTAGCTACAACAGCACCTTTTTCGCCTAAAAGATCTCCACCACAGTCAGCAGCATCACCACCACAACCATCTGTTTCATCTAAGTCATCAGTACCCAAATCTCCAACTGCTAAAACTATTGAACCCCTTGCAACTCAACCTGCAAATGAAACTCAAGCCACCACTGAAACTCTGGTTCCGGCAACCCCACCTCAAACGCCGCCATTCAGTCCACCTAGGCAAACTCAGTCCCAGTCTAGTCCTACCCAAAATTCACCACCACCACCATCTATTTCACCTAACTCATCAGAACCCAAATCTCCAATTGCTAAAACTACTGAACCGGTTGCAGCTCAGCCCGCAAAAGAAACTCAAACCACCACTGAAACCATATCAACCATTGCAACCGCCGTTCCTTCAACACCGCCACTCAGTCCGCCTACAGAAGCTCAATCCCAACCTAACCCTCCCCAAATCTCACCACCACCATTGCCGTCTGTTTCACCTAAGTCATCAGTGCCCAAATATCCAACTGCTAAAACTATTGAACCCCTTGCAACACAGCCCGCCAAAGAAACTCAAGCCACCACTGAAACTCCGGGTCCAGCAATCCCGCATCGAGTGCCGCCATTCAGTCCACCAAGGCAAGGTCAGTCCCAGCCTAGTCCTCCCCAAACTCCACCACCAACAAAACAATCATCACCCCCCACTAAAACCACAAGTGAAGTTTCAGAAATCAAAAGTTCAACTGAGATAACAGGAGAAAAACCAAGGGAGATAACAAAAGTGAAAGGAACACAAACCAAATCCATGGATTCACATTCAACAGATTTAAAATCTCAAAAACCTAAATTAAAAACCGCCACACGAGTTCCCCTACACCGAGAGATCAAGGACGACGTTTCCAAGTCCATTCACAAAATAACAACAAGCTCAGCAAAACAATCAACGGATGAAAAACCTGCAAGTGTTATCACAATTGCCGGTACTAACACAGGCGCATTGATGCATCTAGGTTTAGATGTAATCAAAAGAGGCTACAAGCTTAATTCCGATACAACTGCTCATGATTCTGCCATCAACGGAGATGAAAGCACACAACGAGATTCAGAAGCCGGTGAAAATAAGAAACCAAAGGCAATTGTTAACAGCAATATTCAAGGAATCAACAACTCAGTGATGTTCAACAGTTCTGTTACTGAAAGGAATCCAGGTGTTCATTTAGGTTTCTACCGTGATCTAGCAAACATTAACGATTCAATTATGAAGAATACAGAGTCAATTGAGATGCAAAGGGCTGAAGTGAACATTACATCACCGCAGAAGCTTGTTTACGATCCGACAACGGGAGGATCTCCCGGAGGGGCTTTGACGGAGCCGAGTGAATGCGAGTTTGAAGAAGATGATCCCGAGACGTCTGGCAAAGGTTATGAGATTGAAGTTCTTTGAATTGAAATAATGTAACGACTAAAAAATACAAGTAACAAGGATGATGCTTCGTCCTTTCAAAAAAAATAAAAAAAATAAGGATGATGCTTCATCATTCATCAAATCTACTTTTTACTACGTTCTTTGTCAATAAGGAGACGAGTAATCTATGTTGTAAAAGAAATTGTTAGCCATGTCAACAATACTTAACCATAATAACCCGATCACAATCTTTGTAAACCATTTATAAATTTAGAATTTGTCAAACAGAAGTTTGACATATTAATTGCTTTTGATGTCAACAGGGTCAAGCCATCGTTGGATGTTTTCATAAGCATCAGCTTTGCAAGTTACAAATCAATTCTTGTTAAATAAACTTGAACACTTAAAACTTTCAGTTAATATCTCGATTTTGCACTTCAATCTATCAATATATCATCCGACGAACCAACATGATTCAGACCAGAAGCAAATAACATTGTACCATACTACCATACATTAAATGCATCTTGTTTGTCGCCCGTTATATATTTCTTAGAACTTGACAGTCCGTTCACAACTCGACCGAAGAGATATCCATAGTCACCACAATCATAACTCAAATAAATATGGAGTTACAACTTACAATAACAATGATTTATTTTGTACAAACTCTAAATGCTAATCCCCTCATAAAGCCAGGGGTATTCAAAAACACACATGTTAAGATTCATCATTGCTCAATAATGGCTGTTGAGTCACCTTCAAGCAACAATCATGAGCTTTAAAGACACCATCATTAAGACTTACAGAGCCCAAGTAAAATGCCAATAACACTTATCTCCTTCAAACCATGACTGGACACGTGTTATTTTAAAAAAGCTTTTTCTTTAGTTCAGATTTTGTAATCTGTGAGTAAGAGCATTATTCTATGAAAATAAAAAATATTGATCAACTTGGTTCATCACATAACTATACGAGATGAACCATGTAAATCAAGAATATTGACCAAATTTCTAATAACTTGATCACAAGTGCTTAATATGATTTCAAGTTATTGTATTTCGCATTTTTGGTATGGATGCAAGTATCGCGTCACCACTTACCTCTAGCTCGTGTGTAGTTTGTCTATGAAGTTTCGGTGATGGTGATGTTGATAATGCAGGTCTTTCTTTCTGGATAGATCCAAGTGCTCTTCTGGACAATAAGCCGACCTCTTTACTACTTTGGACGCCCTCATTCTTTATTCCCCCTAGCAAAACATACAAAATGTTATTTCAAAGATCCGTGTTTCTGAATGTAAAACAAGAATCAATGGGCAGGAGATGAATGCCAAATTATTAAACATGTCATAAAGTTATATACCGTTGAAATCCAAGACGTTTGCAGATGCAGATAACCAAATGAGAATAGGCGTGATGACAATGAGAGCAGCCCAGAAGAACAGTATTACAAAAAAGGTTCTCCCCAACATCTCTTCAAGAAATGATCAGTGAAACAAAGATTGAAAAATACTTTTTGGAGAATATAATTTACATGAGCAAATTTTCAGATAATGTGTAAGGGAAGGAAGACATTTTAAAATATGGGAGAAGACTAAATACATAAAGAAATGAGCTGTAAGAAACAAAAATAATTAAACAAGATTGTGTTTTTAAGAATATAAGATTATTAAAGCCACTACTCAAATAACTATAATTCTTTTGGACATGAAATGAACTTGGTGGACTATCTTTGGTTGGTAGTTGAGAAGTGGTTGTGCCAATCAGGTACATACAAGTATGACAAATCCCATCTGGCATCTTCATGTGACAAAAATTCCATTTGGCGGGGACAAAACTGTAATTATACATACCTTGTGCCATTATGAGGTTCTCAAAACAAAAGCCCACCTCTGAACTGCCAACTGGTATGTATATTGCAAATAAACCAGCAGATAATATTATTATTAGGGAATCATTTGTGCTTAATCAGAAATCAGAGTTGTTTCTATTGTGTAAATGTAATCATAGCAAAAATATTAGAACTCAGAGTTACTCCTACACTATCTTGATCCTAGGCAGTTGCTTCTTCAACCTCGGTGAGTTGGTGAACCACCAGTTGCAGTTGCAGGTGACTTCCTTCCGCCGTATTTCTGTTAAATTTTAAGAAATACTTAATATAAAATTTAGAAACATGCATTTGGGGTGGTTGGGATTTTAAGTATTGAACAAAACTTAGGTCTTACCTGCTTTCCAAAGTTAAATGGGACATATTTGTATTTAATCATGTGCATGATTTGACGCTTCATAGTGAGAGCAAATAGGACGATCCAATAGCATAGCAGTATTGGCCAGAAAACAGGGACATCAAATAGAGAAAAGAATGTCATCAAGAAGGCTACAATGAAAGCCTTTGTAATGGCATACCTGTAATAATAAAATAAATGAGTTTAGTCTTTTTAGTTACTAGCTATAGATGATTCAGAAAACATAAAGATATCCTTAATCGGCTTATAGCAAAAACATCATGGTCCAAAGAAATATTAAGCCGCCAAAACAAGTAAAGTGTCGGAGAAACAAAAAGCATAGCTCTAACCATGAATAACTCTGTAGAGATATATCAAGTGTATCAAAATAATATGGTATCAAAATTTAGTTCTCATCATAATCCCTTTTAAACATATAGCTTATGTTTCCACTTAAATGTTTAAAAAGCGATTAAGCACAGACTGCCTAGCTCAAATTAATGTTTTTTACAACATCATGTCAAATCATGAGCCAAACAATGAGAATCCCTAATAAAGAACAAGAACTAATTGCATAGAAATTGTTGTAATTGTCTAGCATGCATATAAAAATAAGTACATATAATGTATATAGATGCAACACTTCTCAAGTTGGTGTATACATATCGACCCGTCAATATCACAATGAGATTAACGTGTACCAAATGTGTGCAATCTTATTCATGTCATGTTTAAATATTTTCTTCACTTCTCATGTATTCTTTTACAATAACAAATGGAGTAATAAAAAAACCCGAGTATTACTCCGAACAAGCAATAGGGACAGATGTATATATTTCAGAAGAATGTCATATCAGTAGAGCTTAACTCAATATAAGTAACTCAATTTAGGTTTTTTTTCATTAAAAAAATATCAACACGGGTGGATGCACTACAGTTACTATCATAGCTATCATCCACGTAAACAGAAGATTAACAAATAGTGCCCGTGATCACATAGACATTATTCTAGACCAATTATCCATGCGCCATACTCTAACAACTACGTACATATTCGATGTTATGTCATCCACAAGAAGATGCAACAATAAATGTCAATAAGATTCGTCTCTTGTCAGTAGGATGACTTTATAATAGGCAAGTAGGTATAACAACAAGATCTATGTAGACATGTGAGAAACCATATTTCAAGATATTGTTACTTTTTAGATCATGAAACTGCAATTCAAACGTGCAATACAAAAACGCAACGGGTGCTAAACTCACCAAAACTTGAACTCCGGAAGGCGACGTATAAAAGGCCTAAATTCGTCAGAATCTTTAGTAGGCAGTGAAGCCCCATCCAAAGCTTCCAGCTCAGGATCAACTTTTGGTGAGAGAAACCCAATCAACAGATTCAAGATATAAATTCCAAGACCATAAGATATAATATAAAACCCTTCAAGATAATAGACCCGCAACACATAAACTGCTGCAACACCAAGTGTCCCAAGCCACCTATGAACAGGAAGAGATGTCGACTTATCGAGATAAAACTGAAACGCCCTCGAGAATTCAGCTTTCCATTTGATTAATGGTGCCACTGGGGCGGCTGCATCGCCTCCTAATCCTTCCATTTAAACCAACTTTTAAGTCTTCTATACAAAGTACAAAGTAATACATAATTCAGAACCCAAAACCATGGCATAATCAGTAACAACAGTAAGTACATCATTAGTCCAGTTTCTTAACCTAAAAACTCATTGAATCTGTAAAATAAATCAGTTGAGATTATTAATTTTATTTACATGTATCCTTGATTACTCAAATATCTGGAAAGTAGATTCTAATCAGACGTATTTGGAGTTAATAAAACCGCCATCAATGAATTAGCAGGAATGATTGTGTTCAAACGATGAGATATGAAAAAGGCATTAAACAGATAGTACTTTAGCCAATTTACAATATGATCATATCAAGAATTGAAGAGGTCGAGTCGTGATCATTGAAAGATAGGACGTGAATCGATCAAAAAAGTAGCAGTAGTGAGAGTTGAAGAGCTCACCCAGACGAAATCGTTAGGGTTTCTGCGCTGATGATTATCCAGATTCGCATGGAGTTGGTTTTAGCTTTTATTTGGTTTTTAGTCGAGGAAACTTCATAGAATAGTAACCAAGTTTGATAAGTGTTTCAATTAAGTCACTATAATTTTTTTTTTATCTCAAAAACCACTTAACTTTCAACTTGTGTTCCAATCTTATGAAAAATAAAATCTTTTATAGGTTAGTGATGATGTGTCATGTTTTTTTAATGGGTCATTTATATATATCTCCTTCCTAACTTCATTTATTACATATTTACCCAACCCCTAATTTTAATTACATATTCCCCTTCCTAAAACATATATATTACATATTTACCCAATTCATATAAAATTAACTTATTAAATTACTATTTTACACTTAATGAACCAATTAAAATCATATTTACACATATCCCTTCTTAAATATATCATTATTAGGTTTTAAAACATAAAAGGGTAAATAGGTAATTATATAAGGATTTGATAAATATGTAATTGATTTTTATGGGTGGGTATATGTGTTATTAAGAGGCTTAAGAAGGGAAATATGTAAATAACTTTTTTTTAATTAAATACAATATGACATGGAAATTAAAAGTGATTAGGTGGCTTTTAACTTATAAGAAAAATATTGGTTTCAACCTTTTTTTCTTGTTTTAATGTTGACAAAAACTAAAGAATGCCTGTTATTTTTTTTCTATTTTGATGCTGGAATTTTTTTTTATTTTGGTTAAACCCATTTCTTTGTTGAACTCGAAAAATGCATAAGTGGCGTTGATTATACCATTTTATTAGACGTAATTTTGGATCACATCAGAATGGTTTTTATTTCTTTTACATAAAAAAAAATTCAAAATAAAATCTAATCCCACCTTTAGTTGGCTTGTTTCAATTATGAATTCTATTGATTTTTTATTTATATAATGATTATCGTTCTTTTTTCAATTTAAGATTCTTTTTCTCTTTCAAATATTATGGATTTTTTATATTTTTTTATAAGTTAAAAGTCACCTAATCACTTTTAATTTCTATGTCATATTGTATTTAACTAAAAAAAAATAAAAAAACATGACACATCATCACTAACCTATAAAAGATTCTATTTTTCATAAGATTGGAACACAAGTTGAAAGTTAAGTGGTTTTTAAGATACAAAAAAGTTTGAGTGACTTAATTGGAACACTACTCAAACTTTGTTACTATTCTATGATTTTTCCCCTTTTAGGTAATATGATTTTATTTCCTTTTTATATTTTTAGGGCAGATCTTAAAATCCATTGGTTTTGTATGTTTTCGGGTTTGTGAATTGTGGTTCGGTAATTATTATAAAAACTAATTTTTTTAAATAACAACCAAATATTCTAAAATAGTTGGGTTCTTTCGAGACAATGCCTATAACATTTAGAACAACTCATCACAAGAGAAACCTCGTTACAAGGAAAAACCAATTCAATATGTTAACCGCTAGCAATCATGCTTCTGGTTTGGTGGTGAGGGTTTTATAAAATGACTGAAATACCTATAATATTAAAAAAATAAGTTAAATAGATTATTTAATTTAGAAATAAAAAATAATATATATAAAAATATATATCAAAACCTAGACCCTCAAACCCGTTTTCTTCTTCTTCCCCGTTTGCCCTCAAATCCGCAGGTCTAACAAACCACCGCATAGCTTCTTCTTCGACATATCTCTATATTGTCACTCGAATTTCATGCCAACACTACCAAAAAGTTTCACTTGATAATAGTACACCGTAAATCAAATTCATGTGGATGTAGTGGTTGTCAGTTGGTCATGATTTGACTGCATGGATGGTTGAGGTGGAGAAACTAATTGGTTTGACGTGCAAATCATGGTATGCAAGTTGTTAGATGAACATCAATAGGGATTTTGCAAGTTTCCTATGACATTTGGCTCTCTTTCATAGTCATTATACACCATGAATTCAAAAGAGACCACCCCGTCCATATCTACTCCATACCTAGAGTTGACAAAAACATGTCTTGTGCTTAACGGGTTGAACGTCACGACTACTGAACTCGAACATGACACTTTTTAACTAAGCATGTCAGTTTCTTAAACACAAACATATTTAATAAACAAGTTATATAATATGTCACTTTTACCATGATTAAATATAACCAATTCATTGACACTAAAACATGAGTCACTGAAACGCACGCATACATACGCAGTGAGACCGGTGTCAAAAGGGGGAAACGCTTCAACACAGTGATCGGCCATGGGAACCCTAGGAAGAGCAGCTTACACCGTCGGCTTTTGGATCCGAGAAACTGGCCAAGCCATGGATCGTCTCGGTTCGCGCCTCCAGGGCAACAATTTCTTCAAAGAACAACGTATGTATTAATTGATCCTTTCAAATCCCTAATTCCCGTTTTTAAGTTTCTTAACCTGAGCATACCTTCATTTTAGTTATTAGGGTTTCAATGCTGGTTTTGTTATCCATCCTCAAATCATTAGTCCTCTTAAGACTTCAGATTTAGGTGTGGGAATTTATGTTATTTTTCATGATTAGTTAGATTATCAAAGATGTGTTGAAGAATGGAAGTAGGTGATTGAATTCTTAGCATCTGGTCTGCAATTTGAAGTTCCAGGACAATTAAGGGAAGTTATCATATCAAGCAGCCTTTGACCAACATCACAAAATGATTCCAAGATAACTCAAGGCGGTGTCATCTTGGTTTTAAAACGCGCATATAATGCGTGAGAAGAGAACGCCTGCTTGATGCGGCGATTTCGCATAATGCGGTCCCTAGCAAGATGCGCTATTTTTGGACCAAAACGCATTGCGTATATTGAAACCAAGGGTGTCATGCTGTTGAAGCTTAGATAAATTTGAATATAACACATTAACACACTTCTAAAAGAGATGAAGTAGGATGGTCTCAGCGGTATTAGCTTTTATGTTTGCATGATAAATCTTGGTAACTGTTATGGAATTTCACAACCATCCTTTCTTTTCTCTCAAAGAAGACTTATCAGAAGTTGATTGGGACGGCTGCAGTAATTCTTTAATTTTCTTTTGCTGTTAAATGCTTGATTATTTCTCGCACACTCTCCATTTGTTGCTTTATCAGATTGGTGTTTAGCAGTCATTTAATACTATTATGTAGTTTATGCTTTCTTTGAAACAATATTTCTTTTTCTTTTTTCAGTTTCCAGGCATCGGACTCTTATGAATGTATATGATAAAGCCCCTGTGGTAGCTAAGGATGCATTTGTGGCTCCAAGTGCTTCTATCATTGGGGATGTCCAAGTAGGGGCAGGATCGTCTATTTGGTATGGATGTGTTATGAGAGGTAACACTTAATCATTTTGACTTTTATTAGCTGACTCCAGTAGTCTTGTACAATCGGTTTTCTTATTTATATCTGTAATAAAACAGGATTGTGTTAAGCTTGATAATTTTGTAGCTAATTGTAATAATGAACTTGAATTGATTCTGCAAAACTAGATTAAGTACAAAGAAGTTGATGAAAGTAGATAAATTAACAGGTGACAAAGTTGAAAACAAAATCATACAATTTGGAGTACTTTCTTTGTGGTACACTTGTACTTTGTAATAAGTTTCCTTATCATTGTTTATAATCCATCCATCCAGTCTGTTTATTATCAAGTTGTGACACTATAGAAGGCGAAATGGGAACGCAAAGTGTATGCTTAAATTATTAACTTAAAAATTAGTTCATTTAGGCGTCTTTTGTCTTTGAAAGCATGCTCTTATGGAGATGAATAATCTAGAATGAAAAATACATCAAAATTTTATAAGCATACAAAATGTTCCCACTTAGACCCCTGGCTGCATGAACCACTTATGTGTTGCTTAAATGTTCACTTCATCCTCACCTTCATGATTGATAATATACCTAAATAGTTACTTGATTACATGGATTATTTAAATTTTAAGCATGAGCTCTTTTGACATCACTTTTTGATTATATTTAAACTTTAATCAGAATTTACATCTTGCTGATAGTAGTTTTAAGTCTCCTTGAGGAGTTGCTCAATGTTTCACTTAATTCACTATATACTAGCCATCAGTTATTGTTTCACTAATGAAATATGGTTTTGTATATGTAGGTGATGTGAACAGCATTAGTATCGGATCTGGCACTAATATACAAGATCACTCACTTGTGCATGTTGCAAAATCTAATCTACCTGGAAAGGTGCATCCGACTGTGATCGGTGACAATGTGACTGTTGGTGAGCAATGTGTTTTATAAGTTTTTGAACGGTTCTTTTTTCTTTTTAATAAAATGATTTTGATTAAATATAAATCAGGTCATAGCGCTATTTTACATGGATGCACTGTTGAAGATGAAGCGTTTGTTGGTATGAAAGCGACACTTCTCGATGGGGTAGTTGTAGAGAAACATGCCATGGTCGCTGCTGGAGCCCTTGTTAGACAGGATACTAGAATCCCCACGGGCGAGGTTCATAATTTCATATTATCCAAACATTTGCATTTTTTTATTAAAACCACAAACATTTGTAATTAAAGTTAGTTGGGAATGTGGTAACAGGTATGGGGAGGTAATCCTGCCAAATTCTTGAGAAAGCTTACAGACAAAGAGATAGCCTTCATTGCTGAGTCAGCTGCTAATTACAAGAGCCTTGCCCAGGTTCATGCCACCAAGAACGCAGAGCCACTTGACCAGACTGAGTTTTTAAAAGTGATACAAAAGAAGGCCAATGATGACAAACCTCTGATTCAATAGGTGGTTTGGTTTTCTTCTCGTGAATACATTCGTCACGAAAGTACTTGTTTTTGGTTCCTCGCGAGTTTGATATTGACGAACAAATGTTTATTTTAAGCAGGTTGTTTATGGACGTTGGATCGCGGTATCTCTCTTTTCAAATAAAGGTTAAACTTATTAGAGATAGAATTGTTGCTGTCAGACCCTGATGTATTGTTTGTTACTATTCTTACATCGAAAACTTAAAAGGGGTTTGATATTTTGTGTTCTTGTTGATGTGGATTTGAGTTGGAATTGAAGTAATTCAGATCATATACAGGTCTTTGATCTCTTCAGCACTACTAATCATATTGTTCTATCAAACAAGCCCTTAATCTTGATTGGCATCATGAAGAATGAATATAGAAAAAATCATGAAAATAGTCATTTTATGTGTTGTCATGTCAAAACAGTTTTATGTATTCAACAGGAGGTACGAGAATCTTTTGTCATGTAACCGCTCTTGCTTGTCTATCTACATTTACTCACCCGAAGCTGTAAACATTTTCGTTCTATGTGAATAATGATACGTATGTGAATAACAGCACATACACAAATTATACACAAATTAGGGTTGTAATTAGACTGGCTATGTTATACGGAACAAATTATTGGGCCATCAAGAAGACACATGCGTGTAGGCTGGAGCCTAGAGGTAGCAGAGATGCAGATGTTAAGGCGGATGTGTGGGCACGCAAGGCTGGGCCGGATAAGAAATGAGGTTTCTATGAAAAGATTAGGGGTGACTAGTTTATCAGATAAGATAAGGGGGGAGATTAAGATGGTGTGGTATGTGAAGAGGAGACATGTATCGGAGCCGTTTATATAAGTAGAGACCCTCACAGTAGAAGGGTGGAGGGGTAGAGGTAGACCCAAATTGACTTGAGATGAGCGGATTAGGCAGAATTTGTTAGATTTGCACATTTTTTAGGATATGGTTGAGGATAAAACTTCGTAGAGATGTAAAATTACGGTTAAGGACTTTTAGAGGTAGATTACAATTTTGACTTAACTTTATCCTATGGGCTTACTTCTATCTAGACATAAGGTGGCTATGTATGTTATCTTCCTCTTAGCTTCGTGTATGTGTGATGTTACGTGTAATTTTTCCATTTTTTTCTCCATTTTAGGTTTTCGATAGACTACTGCCACTATTTTATTAGTTTCTTTTGTGGTTTGTCGTTTTAAATCTGTGTAAAACTCTTTGGTTCTCATATGCTCTTTCTGTGAATTGAGGGATTTTTTGAGCTGAGAGTCTTCCTAGAAGTAGCCTCTCTATCCTCAGAGATAGAGGTATGGTTTGTCTACATCTCACCTTTCCCGGACACTACCAATAGTTTTTCTATTGGTGTGATTTTTACTGGGTATGTTTTGTTTGTATGAATACAAGTCAAGTATATACACACTTTTTTTTCTTGCAAGTAAAAGTAGATACACACTCTTAGTTGCATATCTTATGGTTAAATGAGCTATTTGTTTCTGATATGACTACATAGGTATAACACAACTAATAAAATGATTATATTCGTGATGCGTATACTCAAAAGTTTGATAACTTTTTTAAACATAAAATGTTAAATAAAAGCAACATTTCATATGTTCTAAAATAAATGACAGTAACCAAGGGTTAGACAAAAGTGATGTCTTAAACTTCCTTAATAACTACAAATCAAGCTATAAGTTATGATTAAGAGTTCAAAAGGTTCCCCCATTTAGAAACTCAAAAAAACTGCAATAAAAAGATTCCAATAAGAGGTAATAACATTGTGTCCCTACAAATTTCTAGATCAAACACTAGGATCAACGAGACAACGGAACACCTGCAGTCCTCAAATATCCATCGGAGCCGCCTCTTCCTCTGCAGCAGCTCCTCTCTGGTCAGGGGCAGCACCATCACCATCACCATCACCGCCAGATTGCTCCACGGCTCATTTATAGGAGCTTCTTCACCAGAAATCTCAAACTCATTAATCAATGCCTGTACAGTTTCTTGGTCCAGCATATTGAATGCTTCTCCTACACCAACAACAGCAACCGTGCACACATTGCTGGTGAGTTTTTCACCTTGCAAAGTCTCTCTTATAGCAAATAATGCATCCTTGACGAGGTCATCTCGAGAAGATTCTGTGAATTTCTTAAACTTGCGTTCCAAGTAAGTTTTTGCAGCTTGTGAGCGGGACCGATGGCAAAAGCTTGATATTCAAAGTAATTGCCACTAGGGCAGTTATAGTAGAGATGGGCCCCAGACTCATCCAATCCAGCAACCAGCAGTCCCACACCATAAGGTCGTTTCCATGATCTCTGGGTGCAGACCTGTGAACACCAAACATTGAAGAAACAATAGTCTCATCTATTTGCTTAAACTACAATCTTGAGCCAGTTGTTTTTAAAGATTGCCCCATAACGTGGTATGAAACTAGAAAAACTAACACATGACCACATATGCCATTTGGGTCTTAAATAAAATAAAAGATGAAATAGAACAAATGGCATACGTAGCACATCTAATATTCTGAAATGATTGGTTCATGAAAGACTAATTTATAATGAAGTGAACGTTTTTTATTGGGCAATGCAAAAGGGAAAACATATACTTGTAGAGGGACGTATAGCCTATTTCCATATAGCAATTCTATATCTCCAGCCTCCTAATGATCAAAACTACTGACACTCATCAAGAACATTCTGCATAGGGTGTTTAGCACTTAAAAAAACATTACACATCTCAAATACAAACGATGAAAAGACGGAATTACAAAGAACTATAACCTCAAATGAGTGTTGCATATCTTCTTTATTAAGTACCAAACAAGACTGTTCATGCACAACCACTAAGGTTAAGTGAAAAGGGCACAAGCTGCAATGAACAATAACTTAACCATAATAGAAGTTCTAACATGAAATCATTGTAAACCTCTCCAAACAGTAACTTTGTGTGTTCATTGTTTGTATTTGGCATCTGTTGTGTTTTTAAGGTACTAGATACCGTATGCAGTCTGTTCTTGATTTATCACAATAGTTTTGACTTTTTTGTTATTATGAGACATGGAGTTATAGAATCGCTAGATGGAAATAGGCACAACGTCCCTCCCTCCAAGTATACTATAAAAGCACTACTTCCAAAAACTATTCGATTACCCAAATCTGCTAGCATTTCAAAACGAGGCTTTGGAATATAACGTGATTCATGATCTAGAAGGGACATGTGAGGAAATACATCACACAACATATAATAAGAAGTATAATCACCTTATATTATACCATTAACATAGCCAACCAATTTGAGTGTTAATAGCGGCTTAGTTTGAGGGTCCTTATTATGATGACAAAAGCGCATTACTTCTATCTTCATAAGTAATCTGAACTTAATTCACAAACGATCTCTATTCCTCATTAACCTCCTCCTTAGCAAGTTTGATAATATTTATAGTCTGTTTTAGAAAGAACCGTAATGAAAACAACTTTTGAAGAAAGATTTAAGTTACTACTAAAAGTACTTACTTGAAGCACAAATGATCAGATTGCACATAACAATTTTCTTATTACTCTGTTTGAAGTCGTACCTTGTAGGGTATAACATCTTGTGCACCAAGCATATCTAGATCAGCTCCTTGCAAAGAGAAGTAGTAAACTGTGTTTAGAAATGAGATAAGACACCATTTTGAAACATTTCTTTTGACCCTTTATAAAAACTATCCACACAATCTCATACTCAAATTCACCTAACTTTTATCTGAATTCAATCTTACTACTTGTGTACTTCGCATCTCCATTTTCATTCTAAATTAAAATTATTGTAAAGGCAATTCCTTTGATATGGTTTAAAAAAAAATAGATCTAGAAACGCATTCCTTTAGCTCCTGAATCGCATTTAAAACAAAACCACCAAATAAAAAAACCCTTTAATGTAGAAACAATACCTTTGATATGTGATTTAAAGAATTTAATCCATCAACAGAATCATTTCATTTGCATTTACATTCCCATTTTCTATGGATAAGTCCCCGATTTCAGGATTATTTTCAACAACTTCAAGTTTCTTTTTAGAATTGGGGACTTACCCAAAGAAAATAATCCTGAAATTGGGGTCTTACCCGTAGAAAATGGGAATGTAAATGTAAATGAAATGAGTCTGTTGATGGATTAGATTCTTTAAATCACATATCAAAGGTAAGACTAAAGGGTTTTTTTATATGAGTGGTTTTGTTTTAAATGCTATCTTGGTTTAAAAAAGCGCGAGGCGAGGTGAGGCGTTTCGGTCCCAAAATCCGAGGCGCCACGCCTCAGGCGCGAGGCGAGGGCTTCACGTATGCGAGGCGTTAAAACTAAAAAAATAATAAAAAATGTATTATGCATGACACACTTCACTTCTTAATCATAAAAACACAAAACATACTTTAATACTTAGAAGTTAAAAGCTTAAAACATAATTAAACATTTATAAATTGGTCACAGCCTCACAGGATAAGCCCAAATATGGTTACAGGCCTGATTTAGGGTTATTTAAATTGGTCACAGCCTCACAAGTTAAGCTCAACTACAGATTTAGGCCCAAATTGGTTTAAATGATGGGCCAAGCCCAACTGATTTAAAGCTAAAAAACGTGAAAATACATGAAGCGGCGCCTCGCCTCGCGCTTCAAGCCTGAGGCGGCGCCTCGGAGCGCTTCATGTATCTCGGGCGCCTCACCCATTTGAGGCGTTTTGCCCAGCGCCTCGCGCTTAAGGCAGCGCCTCACGGCGCTTTTTTAAACCAAGAATGCTATTCAGGAACTAAATGTATGCGTTTCTAGATGTACTGTTTTTTTAAATCATATAAAAGGAATTGCATTTACAAATTTTTTAATCTAGAATGAAAATGGAGACGCGAAGTAGACAAGTAGTAAGATTGAATTTAGATAAAAGCAGGTGAATTTGAGTTTGAAATTGTGTGAATAGTTTTTATAAATGGTCAAAAGAAATGTTTCGTATTGGTGTCTTTGGATTGTGTTGAAAACCAAAAAGCTCCATCAATACCGGTATTTCATCTCATTTCTAAAATCTAAACAGTTTGATACTTCTCTTTGCAAGGAGTTTGCCTAGATATGTTTGGTGCACAAAATGTTATACACTACAAGGTACGACTTACAACATAGTAAAAACAAAAAGGTTATGTGCAATCTGATCATTTGTGTTTTAAGTAAACACTTTCAACGGTAATTTAAATCTTCCTTCAAGAGTTGTGTTTCATAACGCTTCTTTCTAAAACAGACTATAAACGATATCAAACTTGCTAAGGAGTAGATGGAAGAGAAAATAAAGATCATTTGTGTTTCACATGAATTAAATTTAGTTCTAGTTTGGAATACTTATGAAGATATAAGTCATGTGCTTTTGTCATCTTCTATAGAGGACCCTCAAACTAAGTCGTTATTAGCACTGAAATTGGCCGGCTATATTAATGGTGTAGTACAAGGTGACTATACTTCTTATTATATGTTGTGTGATGTATTTCCTCTGACGAGGGAGGAACCTATTCTGAAGACCTTTCTAGATCATGAATCATGTCATATTCCAAAGGCTTGTTTTGAAATGCTAGCATATTTGGGTAATAAAATAGTGCTCTTATAGTATACTTGGAGAGAGATGATGTGCCTATCTCCATCTAGCGAATCTATATCTCCATGCCTCATAAAAATAAAAAGTCAAAACTATTGAGACACATCAAGAACAATCTGCATAGGGTGTCTAGTACCTTAAAAACACACATATTCCAAATACAAACAGTGAGCACATAGAATTATAACATGAAATACGTGATGCGTATGCTCTTTATAAAGTACCAAACAAGATTCTCCACGCACAACCACTAAGGAGAAGAAAGGACACAAGCTGCAATGAACAATAACTTAACCATAATAGAAATTTTTAACATAGAATCATTGTAGATGACTATTGCAAACCTCTCCAAACAGTAACCTTCAACATAAAATTCACATAACCAATTACACTCGTAACTTTCATCTTTAGTATCAAACCGCCGGTGATCAATGAAATCAACAATTAATAAAACCGTATTAATGCAAGAAATCAACATTACAACATTGCTATCAGATAAAGCATCTATTTAGTTCATCTCAAATCCATTTTCCCATATAAAGTAGAAAACTATAACAGTTTTCCAACTTAAAAGTTAAAACACTTCTCCAAGTTCAAAATAATGACCATTGCGCCATGCAAATGATCCATTGATGATTGAACTCAAGCTTCTACTAACAAAAGAAAGTATAGTTAAGAAGGGGACCTGAGCTTTGTCTGCGAGTTGAACAACTAAACGGCCAACAGGAAGAGGAGACTCGTAGGTATAGCCGTAATTGATGCACTCGGATCTCATATACCGCGATAGAACACGGCCGTCTGCAGTGAGACCAGCGATGGCGACGCCGATATGGTCATCGACCTTGAAAATCTTCCTCTGATGCAATGAAAGCTCCGAATTAGCTTTGTTGACGCAAGCGAGAACAATGTGAGTTTTGGATCGGAGACCGATGGCTGCGGATCCTTGCTTGACTGCCTCCATAGCGTACTCTACCTGAAACAACCGCCCCGCCGGCGACCATGTTGTGACGTCGGTGTCGTATTGATTTCTGAACATTTTTAATTCGTTTGATCGATTAATCTTTCGCCGGAAAACTGAGTATAGGTGTTTGCCTGTGACAATGAAATCAGGCGAGGGTTAAAGAAGTCTCCTTTTTCATCAAGCCAGATTTATGAAAGAAAATGAATAAATAATTGCTTTATTATATCTAGACTGGCTCATGGATTCGGCTTGTAATGTCAATGCGGTCGGTCCTGCTTATGAAATGGCTTTTGGGTCTGTTTGGTATAGGGTAATGAAATGAAAGAGAGAATGAAATGGACGAGTGAATGGAATGGACGAGTGAATGAAATGGACGAGGTAATGGAAAGGACGATTGAATGAAATGGATCATTCAATTTCATTGTCTTGTTTGGTTACCATGAGAGAATGAAATAAATCATTACTTTATGTTGTTTGGTAGGCTAGAAAAGACGAATGAAAAAAATTGATGGTGAGTGGTGGTGGGTGGCAGTATTGGGTGGTGGGGGTGGCGGTATTGGGTGGTGGTGGGTGACGATGGGTGATGGCGACAGTGGTGGGTGGTTGTGGGTGGCGGTGGAAGTGGTGGTGGGTGGAGGAGGCGACAGTGGTGGTGGTGGTGAGAGGTGGCGATGGGTGGTGGTGACGGTGGAGGCGGTGGGAGGTGGCGGTGGGTGGTGGCGGCGGTGGGAGGTGGGTGTGGTGGTGATGAAGGGTGAAAGAGGGGATGCAATGAAAATAAACGAGGGGGTGGATGGAATGAATTTGAGGGATTTAGAGAGAATGTCATTCCTTGTAGAATGAGTGATTCCATTACATCGTCCAACCAAACACCATTTTTTTCATTCCCTCGTAATTGTTCATTCAATTCTACCTCCCATTCCTGCATACCAAACGCTACATTTCTTTCGATATGATTTCTTATAGTTTACGTCTTAGATCCTTCACAATTAACAACCCATTAAGGCCATCATAGAGAAGGGATAGCCTATGTAATAACCCTCCGCCGTGAGTATAGTGAACGGAAAACTCAAACGATGATAATTCTTAGTGGAGAAAGAGATAGGAAGAGAGAGAGAGAGCCCTTTGTGTTACTTTTTCCTCACTACTTATATCTTTTTCTATAGGCTTATCTAATATGGGTTGGTTCGGGCCCATTGGATCCAATGTTATATTTATTGGTCTTAGACATTAAACTTAGTGGGGAACCAGAAAAAATTTTCATGGGCCCATTGGATCCAATGTTATATTTTATTGGCCTAGTCGGCTATTTATACATGTCTATTTTTAATAACTTTTTTGGTCAACTGTTCAAAGGTAGTAGTCACTTGCTTGTGGAGTCTTTTGTTTATTTCATGTTTTTTAGTAAAGTTTGTTATTTAGTTCTGTTGCTTTGTAATGCTATTTAAGCTACTTTAAATCATCAATAAGAGTATAAGTTGATTTGGATCTATGCCTATTATTCTATCAATTTGCAGACCATGAACAAATGAATAACTAAGGGAAAAAAAAGAAAGATAAAAAGTGACTAAAAAGTGAAGTTATTAATAGATTTCTGAAGAATAAATATAATTGACTAAATTAAACATAAAAGAGAATGGAAAAGAATAGACATTTTGGTGTTTTTTTTATGTACTGTAATTTCAACGACGAGGACACACAGATGATAAATCGGAGGCCAAGTTGTTTTCAAAACAACCAAGTTCAAATACTTATGATCATTCTTACAAAATGATGGGGAAACCGACTGCGATGTAGTTCATCGTGTGCATGCATGTTGATGCAAGTGCAGAGCAGCTACATGCGTTTTGTGCGACAAAAGGTTCCTTGAGAGATTAAAAGAAAATTCTATAGGGTTGTAGTAAGACTGACGATGTTGTGTGGTACAGATTGCTGGCCAATCAAGAAGACATAAGCGAGAAAGATGGAGGTAGCATAGTTGAGGATGTTAAGGTGGATTTGTGGGCACGCAAGGTTGGATCAGATAAGGAATGAAGTTTTGTAGGGATAGATTAGTGGTTGCACACATTTTAGATAAGATTGAAATGTGCGGACTGCAGAGGAGACAAATGACGACACCGGTGAGGAGCGTGGAATCTCACTATAGAGGGGAAGAGGAGCAGAGGAAGGCTGAAGTTGACTTGGGAGGAGCAGGTTATGAAAAACTTATTAGACTTGCATATTTATGAGGATATTATCAGTAATAGGAGTTCTTGGAGACGTCAGATTAGGGTTAGGGATTTTGCGAGGAGTATATTAAGTTCGTCTTTCCTATGGGTGCCCTTAGTTCTAGGTGCTTTTAATCTTAAATGGGCCTTTAGTCCTAGCTACCGTATAATAGGCATGCCGTTAGTCTTATCTACTTTGAACCTAAGAATACTTTATTGCTACTGTGTAATTTGGGCTAAACCGGTTTATAAACTTTATACGGAGATTCACAAATTGAATCCAATCGCTTGTTACACAATAAACACTTCTTAGAATCAACATAGTTATATATTTTAATATAGTTAGGAAAATAATAATTACACTTTGAGATAGCGTCTAAACTTTTTTTTTCTTGCAAAAATAACTATAAAGGAAAAGGAAATCCAAAGTAGATCCAATCCATGCACTTATGTTTTAGAAAAGGGAAATTAAGATCCAATCTCCACCAAAGGAGAAGAAAAAGTAATGATGAGCCAATGGTGGCGTATAAAGCTTTTTGATGTGGACATGATATCATTCATCTTTTAAAAAGAAAAAAAAAAGTTTTTTTTAATTTAACAACAGATATCTTATTTTGGTCATCTAAACTATTCTTAATAACTTACACTGATTCGTGATAGACGGGGCTTGAATCCTTAACCTTAATAAAAACTTCACCACGATTCGTGATATTAGACCCAACCTCCAATCCACAAAAAAAGAACTTAATAGATAAACATTGTATCAACATATTGACTCGAGTTCACAACGCAAACAATATAATTCAAGAACTTGTTCGATTTTTACTTCTATCTTTATTGTTTAATTAAAATTAACATCTTAAAAACATGTAAACAGATACACCAAAAACATGTAGCCTACCTTGATGTGGAAGCACTGTCTTTGACAAATTTGATCATTGGGGTTATATCACTATTGCATATTTGCATCCTCGTTTATCTCTTTAGTTGATTGTATATAGAACTTACTAGCAGAACAAAGCCTACCATCCATTTTAGGATATGATGTGTTTCTTCCTTCTTAATACTTGTCTAATTGTTGTGAAATAAGAAAAGTTTAAAATAAAAGAGGTGTAACTTCATAAGAATCCAATGTTTTTATTCACACATGTCATAACAACTAATTGTACAATAAGTTATGGAGTCAGTGTCATATATTTACTGTATTATAGGAAATAATAAAACCTTACTAAAAGAATTTAAGCACAATATTAACGTCCCATTATGCAGGGTATGGTTTCACCGTGCCATTGACAAACGAAACAATGTTTAACATGTCTGATCAAGTCATGTGGGTATAATCGTTCATCGCGTCACAGACCCATGTGTACTGATATAACCCAGTCATCTATGTGCTACGAAAAAAATAAACCAACAAACTCTTAAACATCATTATTCTTTAGTATTAATAACTCGAAACCTTTAAAAACTTACAACCATCCATAAATCACCACACGACTCATAGCACACCCCATAATTCATGAGCACTTAAACTAATCTAGGTATGTAATATGGCAAAACGTTGCATCCAAATGAAAGTAGAAGTATTCTACGCTTCTTACCCGCCCTTAATCATCCACCAAGTCTTCAGTGAATTGTTTATGGGATAATGAAAAATGCAGCCATTGTACCCTCACTGAATGTAATAAAAGGTGGCATGTGGCTCCTATGTAGGCTTTTGAATGTGGCCACTTTATAGTCCTTTGACATCACATACTTTAAATGAGTTGAACTCATTGTTCTAGATCCACAACTGTTTATTGGAGGATCCGACTTATCTGACGTCGATTAGTTATTTCTATGTTTCTAAGCTATATGGTGTAATAAAACTCTAAAAGGATGTATGAACCGATACACGTATGATTGATCATACTTGAGTTTATGTCACGTGTTACATACATTTATCAATAAAAAGATGAGTTTGATGATACCCGAGTTAAAAGTGATACGTGACCACTGGTCACGTAGATTATGCATTCATGCACGAATTAATGGATATAAATGATTGATATGCGAGTAAAAGCGTATATGTGATATCAGATAGTTTATTACTATGAAGGTGTTTTTTTCCCTCTAAAATACCTATAAAAGTATATCACATTTGAAAAATTAACTAGCTTCGTGATTTTCTCTATATTTATATCCATATAAACATATTATATCACTTTTTTTTCCTTTTTGATAATTTCGTTTATTTATGAAACATCTAAAAAAATTATAGAGCCTATATTCTTTCTCTATATTTATATTTAGCGCGCCCGCCCGCCCAATAGCAAAATTTTTTAAATATCCATGATCTTTATTTTGTACCACATATAGTTTTTTAATTTAATAATATTTTTATGTATGAGAGCCTGACAATTATTCACTTATTATATTTTTTAGAACGGCTAACCACACTCTCTAAAATTACTCTTAAAAGTTAAATCTATACTTATGTTCATTACGAGATTAGCTAAAACATTCAACCACTTGGTAATGAACATTTTTACTATGCACTATGATACTAATATGCTAAAACCTTTTAGTATATAGTTATTATGTTGTTAAGTAAAAAGAATAAATATACACACAAAACAATTAATTTCACTAAAATATTTATAGGTTTCGCAATCGTAATGAAAATTTGAAAATATATATCATTACTAGGTTAAAATCCCGTGTATTACACGTGTTAATTAAATATAATATTATATATTCAGTAATAAAAAAAATATTTTTTAAAAACTCGTGTTTTATACAGGTTGAATAAACCCGTGAAATAAAATATAATCTGTTAATACATACACTCGTCAAAATATGTTAGAAAATTTATTAATATAAAGATTATTTAAATACTTTCTCACCTTTTCTTCTACATCAATGATATATTTTGTAAGGACTCTGATAGTCTGATTTATAATATGAGTACTCCAAGGATGAGCAAGATTAGACAAATTTGAAGCCAATCGCTAGAGTTAAAATTGACTTCAAAAAAGTATCCAATGTTTGTGATAAGTTTTATCAAACATGTCATATTAACGTCACAACAACTACAGACGGTCCACCAAATTATTATTTCTATTTGTACTAGTCAACAAACTATTAAAAGGTTTTAGAATATCTCGCTATTGGAAAATTCTTTTGTTAATATACAATAAAGTCATATTTATATTAATAAAAGTGAGTTTATATTGTTTTATTAAGCACTGAAGTTTTTTTTTAATAGAAAGTACTTATTTATTTTCAAGAAATAGACAGCAACTAACAAATTCAAGTACGAAATAGTAAATAAATACAACTTAATTTTTCTTCCTGTGAATGAACATCAATATCTATAAAATATGATATAGCCATAAAAACCTGTATTTTGAAGAAATATAAACTTATATGGTACTATTCATTTTAAAACATTTTGATATCTTAATTGCAACAAACATAACAACTAGTTTTAAACAGAAAGTACCTTATGTGTTTGGTAAATTATTTGGTTGTTAGAGAAGAAAGAAAGGGGTGAGTAGAAAAACCGAATATTAATAAATGAAAATAATTAAAAAAGTTAAAATTGAAATAACCAATTTATATAGTTCGATCAATTATGGTTATATGTGTATATAGCCTAAACGACATAAAAATTTACATTTATATATTTTTTTTCTTATAAATTAATATGTTATATATGTCAGATACATTGTTAGATTTTTTTATAAAAAGATTGCTAATAGTTTTTAGTTGATACCAAATATAATTAAATTTATTAATTAAGATTAGTAAGAGTCCAACGACGTTTAAAGTCAATAGTTAACTGAGCCATTTAAAAAAAACCAAATATAGTGAATCATTTAAATTAAAATCAATAGGTTATGAAAATTTGAAAAAACAAAACACAAATTTCAGATTCAGTTTCAGTTCATAACCGAACCGCTATGCTCACCCCTAAGCTTGATAGTTAGAAGATGAACTTCTATTTATATAAAAATATAGTTAAAAAAAGCTATATATATAAGTTAAATACCTTAAAAACATTTTTTAAGTGTTATATTTAAAAGAAAACTACCTAACTCTTCATGCAAATACGATCCTATCAACCCCTTGTTGCTTCGTTTATGCTTCACAATCACCGGGCCAAACTAATTGCCGAAGTATTCCAACTAGCCGATCATAAAACCAATATTGAAAATACAGAAAATAATTCAACTAAAAAGTAGTTATGCAAAATTACAAATTGCATATGCACATTATTATTTTACTTCAAAATTTTCAGAAAAAAAATAGCTGATATTTTAGTGAAATTTTTTAGGGTGGGAATATGTTACCAGTGAAGTTACGAGACCTATAATACTATTTTAATCAGTAAAACACAACTTTAATTAAGAATTTTGTTTTAAAGAAGGTAAAATATAAATAAAGAAGCTACATGACATATAAAATATTAATTGTATAAGAAAATGCATTTCATTCATCTTTGTTGTATTACTTTTTTATATAAATAAACTAGCTTAGACCCCGTGTATTACACACGGGATGAAAATATCATACATAAAATTCTTAAATCTTTATATAAATATATATATATTTTAAAGGTGTAAAAATGTATTACATATACTAAGGATGAGGAAGGTTCCGCTAAGAAGTGGTTTTTCGCTAAGAAACGCTAAGAAGTGGGTCAAACGAACTCCGATTGAGCTCATTCGAGCGGCGTTTGAACCGTCTCATCGAACTCTAATCCGGACCCAAAAACCTAAACCCCCCTCCACCCGCACCCCAAAAATCTAAACCCCCATCCAACCCCACCCCGAAAAGCCTAAAACCCCCACCCCCACCCCCAAAAACCTAAACCCCCCACCCCACCCCCCCAAAAACCTAAACCCACCCCCACACACCCCCAAAAATCTAAACCCTAAAAGCTAAGATGGTAGAGTTCGACGATACGGTTCCAACGCCGCTGGAATGAGCTCAATCCGAGTTCGTTTGATATCGTTTCTTAATGTTTTTGTCACTTCTTAGAGTTCTTAGCCGAAAACAACTTCTTATTTGATCCTCCCCCTACTAAGGATAATAAAAACTAAATTCAAATGATGTAAAAATTAAAATATAACCGGGTTTTGAAAATACGTTAATTACTATTTAATATAATTTGACTTTCATTTACTACTTGAGTGAAAATAAAGGTTAAATAATTAGATTTCAAAGTTTTTTATGATAAAAGATAATTTAAATAAATGTGTTTTATTAGTATAATTAATATTTTTTTTAAAGATTATTATTAGTAAAAGATGAAAATGTATTTAATAGAAGAGAGAGACAGAAAAAAAATGATAAAAGAGAAAATAAAAATGACATGTGACATGAAAAACCTTTATTTATTAGATAGTATAGATTTAAAAAATACGTTTTAGTAATAAGTTTTGTCATAATTTTTATTTAGTTTATATTACATGTGTTGACTCCTTTTGCTTTATATGCACATGATCACTTGTATGATTTTTTTTTAAATATAACTTTTTAATAATATCCATCAGGGAACTTATCAATTATCATGAATATGAAAAAAAATGTAATTAGTGATCAGATTAGTTAGGCATATTAAAAAATGTAATGCTTAACCATTTAAACTGCATGTTTCGATCATCAACTAGTTAAATTAAACTAATATATATAGTCTATTTTTTTAAGGCTTTTAACATTTTCACAAAACTTTCTCCAACTTTAAGTCGTTTGCACAGTTGAAACCATTCATTTTTAGATGATTTTTTTTATATGTTTGTATAATATATCATTAGAAAATAGTGCGCTTTCAGCAACGATGTATCCGTCATAAATCCCTCGGTGAAGACGGCTTTGTCGATAATCCGTCGGTGATATTTAGCCTGAAACATGGTGTGTGCAATGAAGTTACCGGTTTGGCCAACCCAGCAAAATCAGCCGATTCAGTTTAGTTTCTTGAAAACCGTAGTTACCGGTTTGGCCCAGAAATTCCATCAAACTCGGTCGAACCGGACCATAAACGTTGTTATGTTTGGTGTAGTTAGCTATCGACATTATAAAAGCAACTATAGTCAACCGACGTACCCGAAACAAACCTTAATCTTTGTTCTTTCTTCTGTTTTCTTTGCCATATTCGAATAAACACAATCGCTCATTGTTGTAAACTACAATTGAATAATTTTATTTTGTTTTATTTGAAGAACAACAAAAATTGTTGAAGAAGAGTTAAGATTGTGTTTTTTTCGTTCGGAGCGACGATTGATGGTCGCTAGAAATGTATGGTGGTTATGGTGTGCGCATATCTAAAAGAGATGTCATTTTGTCTGTTCCGAGAAAAAAAAATAAAAAGATATTACGTGAAAGGTTAAGAAATTATTAGGTTAAATACCTTATAACACCTTTACTTTTTCATTTAGTATTCTTATTTTTATGTTCATTTATATAAAACTACGTTAGAAAACCCCGTGTATTACACGGGTTGAATAAATACAATAAATAAATGTAATGTTATATACTTAATAATAAATATTTACATATTACATATTTATGACGTATTACATAGTTTTTTAATACAAATTTTAGAAACGTCATGTAGTTACTTTTTAAAAATGTTTTTTAAAAATAATGAAATAAATGTTCAATTTCTAAAAATGTTTTATGAAAAACCTATATTTTTTTAAGTAAAAAACGTTTTATAAAAAGAATTATAGAAATCATTATTATTTAATAGGAGAGAGATGCGAAAAATAAAATCTTATTAAAAATACAGTTAAAGAAAGTTTGTGCAAATAATACGAGAGAGAGAGAGGAGAAAACTTTTCTCACCAAAACCTTTATTAATTATAGAGTATAAATATGATTGATGAATTAAACCATTAATCAAATAAAACCCTTAATCAAACAATCCAAGAGATTTAGATGATTATAGTAATTATCATTATTTCATAAAAGAAATGTTCCCTATACATACAAAGTTAAATGACGATCAAAGGGTTCCACACCAACAATTTACATTTATAATTTATACAATCTGATTATCTTATAACCAAAAAATTACATTTATACCCTTGACATTTTGTTTCACCAAATCAGAGTCGCCTTCTTTTCCACCGTCACTTTGTCCTGTTTCAGCAAAATTCCCCTGCAAGCAAACAAACAAAATCAAAATTAATAATTTAACATTAAACGAACCCTAGATACATAATTCTCAAAGAGGGAGAGTGAGCTCCAGCTCTAATTCATACTAATGGAGTCTCACTCACGTCCTTTTCACAGAAGGAAACTTCCCACTGTTAATGGCTTTTCGGGTAAACACGCTTACGATGGCGTCTTATCCGGCCACCGGCCCAAGTACGACGGATCTCCGGCTGTTAACGTTGAAGAATACGGTGAGATTTTTAGCAGCGGTCAAGCTGAATCTTCGATTCCAGTTCTTGATCTTTTTACTTTAGTAGACACGTCTGATGATTTGAATTCGGAAATCTGGAGTACGAAGCCGGATTACGGACAGATTTTCGGCGGATTTCGCGACCACGATATCGCTATTTCGTACGAAGAATTGATGGCCCGCGATAAAGCTAGGTAATTATTTTCTAAATTAAATGTGGTTTTAGTTGTCTCGGTGAAGATGATGATGCAATTTCCCCCTTACTTTGAACTGATTTTTAACAATACCAAATTGTCAATAATGCTTTTTTTTTTCTTTCTATAAAAGCTGTTGGCTAAAAAGTTGTGTGGTTGTATTTGCTTTGCTGCAATTAGCTTTTTTACATTATATTGCTCATGAACACATTTTTAGATCTAAACCCTGACCCTCAACTGGTAACATCTTCAATGTTATTATGCAACTTATATGAATAATTTAGGTAGTGAATTGTCACGGACTCCTCTCATGAGCGTCGTGCGGCGTCCTTGTATGATCGAGGCTCAATGATTTCATTCTGCCTCGTCACGACAACACCTCTAAAAGATTACATTTCTGAGTAGACCCAATCCCCGAACACTTTGCCCGTCAGTCGTCACATAATGTTAACTTGGGAGGGATGGCATTTTGGAGAGGTTTCAAATTCCCACTTGTTGGAGTTCATTAAGCCACATTTTTTTTGAAGTTTCAAGGTTCCAAATTAGAAATATTTTCTTTTTCTAGATTTGCAACGTCATTGATTAATTTCTATTTGTACTAGGATTTAATCATTAAATCTAACCTTACTCGTTATTGCATTACTTGAACTTTTGTAATAGCAAATCTTGAGTCCTGATTATGTGGCTTGGTAAACATTCTCTTGCATGTGTAACTGTCTTATGCTATTTTTTCTGTAACCATTTCCCTTTCTTATAACGGTTTTGCCATTGATCTCCATTTGTTTAATAAAAACCATTACCTTTTTCTGTGAATGATATTGTTTGTAGGGCTCATGCTTCTTCATCAGTAAGCCAGGGCTCTCTAGATCCGGGTGATCTGTGTAATCAACCCTTGGATGCCTTGCAGCAGTTTAACATGTTATATAACAAGATCAGTCAAAGGAGTAAATATGGGTTAGATCGGACAACACATGTCACGCAATTACATGAAGTACCTGGATTTACTTGTTTCATTAACGAATCAGCTTCTCAACCAAAGAAAGGAACTGAAAACCAAAAATCATCTGTAACAAATAATATTCATCCCAGTGTAAAATCCAACAAGCGGGATATTCCCGAAAAACAAACTTCCCCGGGCATTGTTGAATTTAGTAGATTGGAAGAAGAATCTTTATCCGATGATAAAATTTTCAAGACTTTTGAGGCAGATCTCAAATCACATCCCTCCACAGCATCATCACCACCTGCAGCTTCTCAACCAAAGAAGAAAACCGAAAACCAAAAATCATTTGTAACCGATAATATCCCCCCCGGTGTGAACTCCAATAAGGGGGATTTTCCCGAAAAACAAATTTCACAAGGTACAGCTGAATTTAGAAGTAGCTTGCAAGATGAATCTTTATCCGATGATAAAATTCTCAAGACTTTTGAGGATGATCTCAAATCACATCCCTCCCAAGTATCATCACCACCTGCAGCTTCTCAACCAAAGAAGGAAACCGAAAACCAAAAATCATTTGTAACAGATAATATTCATCCAAGTGTGAGCTCCAATAAGGAGGATTTTCCCGAAAAACAAATTTCACAAGGTAACGTTGAATTTAAAAGTAGATTGCAAGATGAATCTTTATCCGATGATAAAGTTGTCAAGACGTTTGAGGCTGATCTCAAATCACGTCCCTCCACAGTATCATCACCACCTGCAAATTCTCAACCAAAGAAGGAAACCGAAAATCAAAAATCATTTGTAACAGATAATATTCATCCCAGTGTAAACTCCAACAAGTGGGATTTTCCCGAAATAGAAACTTCACAAGGTGCCGTTGAATTCCGAAGTAGATATCAAGATGAATCTTTATTAGATGATAGAAATTTCAAGACTTTTGAGGTTGATCTCAAATCACATCCCTCCAAAGTATCATCACCACCTGCAGCTTCTCAACCAAAGAAGGAAACCGAAAACCAAAAATCATTTGTAACGGATAATATTCATCCTAGTGTGAACTCCAATAAGGGGGATTTTCCCAAAAAACAAATTTCACAAGGTACCGTTGAACTTAAAAGTAGATTGCAAGATGAATCTTTATCCGATGATAGAATTCTCAAGACTTTTGAGGCTGATCTCAAATCACATCCCTCCACAGTATCATCACCACCTGCAGCTTCTCAACCAAAGAAGGAAACCGAGAACCAAAAATCATTTGTAACAGATAATATTCATCCCAGTGTGAACTCCAACAAGTGGGATTTTCCCGAAATAGAAACTTCACAAGGTACCGCTGAATTTAGAAGTAGATATCAAGATGAATCTTTATCCGATGATAGAATTTTCAAGACTTTTGAGGTTGATCTCAAACCACATCCCTCCAAAGTATCACCACCACCTGTAGCTTCTCAACCAAATAAGGAAACCCAGAACCAAAAATCATATGTAACACATAATATTCATCCCAATATGAACTCCAGCAAGGGGGATTTTCATGAGAAACAAACTTCACAAAGTGCTGTTGAATCTAGAAGTAGATATCAAGATGAATCTTCATCCGGTGATAGAATTTTCAAGACTTTTGAGGTTGATCTCAAACCACATCCCTCCAAAGTATCATCGCCACCTGCAGCTTCTCAACCAAACAAGGAATCTGAGAACCAAAAATCATATATAACAAACAATATTCATCCCAGTGTGAACTCCAGCAAGGGGGATTTTCATGAGAAACAAACTTCACAAAGTGCTGCTGAATCTAGCAGTAGATACGGTGAAGAGGAATCCATATATGATGATAGAAACTTTAAGACATTTCAGGCCGATCTGAGATCACACCCCCCTAAAGTATCTTCATCACCTGCAACTTCATCAACTGATTATCAGAAGAGATCAACGGCTACATATGGAGAATTTCTTCCTACCTGCTTTGATGAGGAACTTGATGTCAATTCTGCAGCAGCTGTTTCTGCAGCTGCTTTGAGAAAAGCTGTAGAAAAGGCTCAAGAAAGTATACGAATTGCAAAAGAATCAGTGGGAAGAAAGAAAGGACTTGGAGGATTTTCAAGCAAATGTTTCAAAGATAGCTTGAAAGTTAAAGCTAAAGTAGTGAATGCAAATGCAGGTGAAGAACATAAAGAAAAAGATGATAAAATGAAAGAAAAAGATGATAAAATGAAAGAAAAAGATCATAAACATGGAAGCACGGTAGTTTTTCCACACTTTGTGGATGATGAGAACCTTTTTGGTGCAAAAAAGGTTATAAAAGAACTACATGGGAACATTTCAGAATTAGATAAGAACTCTGAGATACCAACTAGGTCTCCTTTTGAACTAAGAGAAAATGAGAGAGTTTGCAACTCTGAAGAAGTTGTTGGCAAAACAGAATCCGAATCGATTGAAAATAATATGTGTGAAGGTCCACAGAAGGTTGTAGAGAAATTCAGTGGTTTTCTTGTACTTGAAAACCGTGAAAAGAAACTAGGAGACACCGAATCAAACAACTTAACTATGTATCAAAGGGTGGAAGAAGAGAAGAAAATATCCGGGAAGTCTGATGAAAATGATTATGAGAAGAAATTTAGTGGAGAATTATTTGGGTTATTTGAAACTAATAAGCAAGAGAATCTTGAACAAGAAAATGATGAAAAAGTGGCAAGTGTGAGTCAAGTTGAAGATGAGAGAGAAGTGAAAGAGGAAGGGAAGTTTTATAACGTTTGTGAGGTGGGATTGATTAAAAATGCAGAAACTTATAACTGTTGCATTGAAACAAATGATTTTTCTCGTAAAGAGGATCATGAGATAAACGCCGATGAAAATCACAAGGCGGAAGAAACATGGAAAAAGTTGGATAAGGTTCAGGTTCAGGTTCCAGAAACTTATGAGAATTCATCAAGTTATCATGATGACGCAGAAGAAAGTAAAAGTGTGATTGGCGGAAGCCAAATTGTAGATTATACAAAAGAGGCCTGTAAACTTGACCAAAACGAAAACAATGCTGAATCAAGTCACGAGTTCCAAGTGGAAGACGCAGAAGCAATAGAAAAAGAGACCGAGAACATTTCTTCAAATGAAACAGAAGACAAGAAGGATGAATGTGATGCAAAATCTGATGATCTGGCGAACTGTGGCTTAGCTGACGTGGATTTTGTACAAAACGTTTATAGCATAGAGAAAAATGATTTCTCTCATACTGAGGATCATGAGATAAAAGAGAGAGAAAATCACAAGGCAGAAGAAACATGGAAAAAGTTGGATAAGATTGAGGTACCAAAAACTTATGAGAATTCATCAAGTGATTATGATGAAGAAGAAGAAAGTGTGATTCGTGCAAGCCAAGTAATAGATGATACAGAAGAGGCCAGCAAAGTTGACCAACACAACAACAACGCAGAATCAAGTCAAGTTGATGATGTCAGCAGCAGCAGTTCAGGTCACGATTTCCAAGTGGAGAACACAGAAGCATTAGAAAAAGAGGCCTGCAAAGTTGACCAAAACGACAATAACGCGGAATCCAGTCAAGAGATCGATGATGTCAGCAGCAGCAGCAGTTCAGGTCATGATTTCCAAGTGGAAGACATAGAAGCACTAGAAAAGGAGATGATTGAGAACATTTCTTCAGATGAAACAGAAGGCGATGAGGATGAATGTGATGCGAAGTCTGATGATCTGGCAAACTGTGGTTTAGCTGATGTGGATTTTGTACAAAACGATGTACAATCTGAATCATCTTCAGACACAATACTTGGTATGCAGATAGAAGTTAAAGAATACAAAGAAAGAGAAGAGGCTGTTGAGAAAGAAGACGACAACGTCCAACAATCTCATGAAGAAACACCTGAAGTTAGAACAAAAATGGAAACAGGTTCGGAACAAGAACCCGAGGATGCAAGCAGAGAATCCGAGCCAAGCAAAATGGTGGAGGAAGTGCCCAATAAAGAAGAAATGGAACGGGAGAGACTAAAAATAGCTGTGGAAAGAGCAATTCGTGAGGCTCGGGAACGTGCATTTGCTGAAGTTAGACAAAGAGTAATTGCTGACACGCAAGAAAAGGTCACTAAAGCTTCGTCTGATAAAACTTGCGCACAATCCAAACTTAGAGCAGAACGTGCTGCGGTAGAGAGAGCCACCGCAGAGGCTAGACAACGGGCTTTAGAAAAAGCAATTTCTCAGAAGAAAATCTCTGAGCCAAAAGTACAAGTTATCGAGATTAACCAAACCACTTCTGCTATAAATCATACAAATACAGAGTCAGTTTTGAGAAGTAAAGCAAAAGTCGAAAAGCATAACAGGATTATGGAACGCGCAGTATGCTTCTTACCACTTATCCATAATATAACTATTTGTTAAAATCTTAACCTGTACTTCAATGTTTTTTTTCAGGCTAAAGCTCTTGCTGAGAAAGAGATGCGTGATCTGCTTGCTGTTAGAGAACAAGCCGAGAGAAGTGTAATCATCTTTTGAATCAAATTATACTACATGTTGATGCAATCTTTATGTCATTTACATTTTGGTATTTAACTGTAATTGCAGCGGTTAGCAGAAAACCTTGATGCTGATATCAAAAGGTGGTCAAACGGGAAAGAAGGGAACTTGCGCGCACTGCTTTCAACCCTGCAATATGTATGCAAAGGCTTATAATTTTCTAATTTTCTTTAAATATGATTAGTAACTAATTTTTTTTCCCTCAGATCCTTGGAGCTGAAAGTGGTTGGCAACCAGTGTCACTGACCGAGATCATAACCACTAGCGCGGTTAAGAAAGCTTACAGAAAGGCGACTCTGTGCGTGCATCCTGACAAGCTGCAACAAAGGGGTGCAAACATTCAGCAGAAGTATATATGTGAAAAGGTTTTTGATCTTCTGAAGGTATGCAATATATCTCCTTTAATGAATGTGATACTTTTTTTAATTTGATTTTAATTATATTTTCATATTTTGTCAACAGGCAGCTTGGAACAGATTTAACTCAGAGGAAAGATAATAGCAGCAGCAGCCTTTGAAGCTGAAGAAGTTCCCTGTTGTATGATTAGTCAATCAACTGTTTAATTTGTTTCAAGAATCATTTTAAGCGTGTTTGATTTATATATATATATATCTCTATAAAAAAACATTTTCTATAAATTTGGTCAGCAGAGTCATAAAATATGAAAATAGAAGTGAAATTAAAAAGAGTAAAGTACACGGATGGTCCTTGTGGTTTACTAAAATTTTAGATTTAGTCCGTAAGTATGAAAAAGTATAAAGATAGTCCAAACTTATGCAAGCGAGTAACACATTTAGTCCTTGAAGACAGATGGGGTAAAATTTTCTGTTAAGTTATACAAAATGATTAAAATACCCTTTATAATAAAAGTCATAAAACCTACCTTAACCCAACCACCACCACCCCGGCAGCACACTCCCCTTCACCCCCTCTATCTCTTGAAATTAGAACGACACAGTTGTTGAAATTTCCATATATGAACATCAGTTAAGTTTGCAATTGTCTTCCTCTTCGTTATCAATACACAACCATTAGTCACAAGAAACATGAATATATTATTTATTGCATATTAATAACGGTCTGGACTTCAGATCATCATCTTCCTCTTGGATTAACAAGCTGGGAAAACACTGCACTAGTGGCATCTTCATCTGTGCCGGAATGCCCCCCCATCAATCATACTGGTGCTGTTCTCAAACGCCTCAACTGGAGCCAACGGGATCGCCGGATATGATTCGTGCGTAAATGGGAGATAGTGAAAACCGCCACCATCGATGGCCGCCTTCGTCTCCACTCAAATACGAAGAACGCCTCAAAAACCCAACACCATCGTAGATCTGAGTTTACTCTGTTCATGTTCGCTGAAATAACCCAAAAATGAAAAAAAAGAAACACAGATTTGGGTTTGCTCTGTTTAGGGGCGACGGGAAGATGGGTCTCGGTGGTAGCGGTGTTCGTTCCCGGAGAAGGAAACCGGTCGGAAACGCCGGTGGTGGTGGTGCACCGGAAAATCGAAGAGATAGGGGGTGGTGTGGACGGCCGGTTTGTGGTGTTGCCGTGGAGCAAAGAAGAAAAAAAAGACATGGTTTTGTAATGAAGATAAGGGGTGGGGTTGGCCAGAGGTGAAGGGGAGGGCCGGAGGGGGCTGCCGGTGTGGTGGTTGTGGTTTCAGTCATCCCCGAAAGTGACAGGGGAAGAAGATAAGGGGTGGGGTTGGGTAGTAGGTTTTATGATCGGGTATTTTAGTTAATTTGTAAAATTTAACTGAAAAATTTAACTCCATCTGTCTTCAATGACTAAATGTGTTACCCGTTTACATAAGTTTGAACTATCTTTGTACTTTTACATATTTAGGGATAAATCCAAAATTTTATAATATCACAAGACCATCTATGTACTTTTTTCAGTTAAAAAATTAAATAAAAGAAAATTAAATGAAGGGCAAAAGTGTCTTTCTGCTACCTCTCTGGCTTAGAAGGAACTCTTTGTAACCCTTCCATTCCATTATCTTCTTCATTTTTCATCTCACCCACAGACGGAAGAAATGGCGCTAAGCCTATCCAACTCCTTCCTCCATAGAAACTCTCCTCCTCCAACACTATCAATGAAAAAGGTCTAAACTTTACACTCTCAGCCCTCCTTCTTTCACCGTTTTACAAATTGACCCTTTAATTTTCTCTTATCAGGTGGTTACAGATGTATCCCCGAATCAACCACGATGGACTTGCCGGAAGAAGGACATCCATCCGGAATTCTACGATGACGCCAAGGTTTATTGCAGCGGAGAGCATGTTCTGACCACCGGCGGTACTAAGAAGGAGTACGTGGTTGATGTGTGGTCCGGCAACCACCCTTTCTACCTAGGCAGTCGCTCCGCCAACCTCATCGATGCCGATCAGGTTGAAAAGTTCCGTAAGAAGTTCGGGGGAGTCGGAGGTTTGGATCAGTTTATGCAGATTCCGACACTCAAGGGTGAAATTGTAATTCCACCTAAGCGGAAAGCGGCCGGTAAAGGCAAGAAGAAATAAGTTGAATTGAGTGTATTTGGTCCAGAATTTGGGGGTTTGATTCTGTGTAGTGGTCTTTAATTTGATGAGTTACTCTTTGATGATATATTATCTTCCTGATTTTACGTTTTGAAACCCTAAATGCAAATTAGCCATGGGACTTCTGCCTGCAAATAAACTATCGTTTTATTGTTATATAATTCCACACAATCTTCATTTCTGCAATATGTGTATCAATTCTAGGGCAGTTCAACAAGACGGCGATTGTGAAGAAGCAGTGGCAATGGTTGCTTGGTTCGAAGCTCCATTATTTTTTTTAAACCAAATTTTTTGAGATCCGGGGACTTTGAACCCGGAACCTTGATGTTAAAGGCTTTGCCCCTGTAATTGGGCCACCATCCCAATGGTCTTCGAAGCTCCATTATAGTTGGCATTTTTTTTTAATGTAGGTTAACTCATGGACGGCGACTCACTTTGGGTGGGTTTATTTATTTATTTGGGCTCATCTTGTATGTCCTTATATAGTGGTGTACAAACCGGTTCCGCTTGGGTTATACCGGTTTCAAAGTGGTTCGAGAATGGCTGTTCTCAAACCTATTCAGATATATGGTGCGGGCTCAACCCTAAACCGGTTTCAATACCGGTTTGGGTTGGTTTCGGTTTAGAAACCCTTTTTTTACACCTCTATCCTTATGTTTATAGGTGCATAACCAAACTAGAACCAGACCGGATCTAGCAACCGGTTTGGGTGTAACCAGTTCGGTTTCGATCCGATCTGCCAGTTTGAAACGTATATATACTTTGGATCCGGTTTTAAAACCAATTTGGATGGGCTGATAGTTTATAGTACGTGGATGGGTTCTGCCAGTTTGAAACCAGTTTAGTTAATTTTACTTGAGTTCTCTGCAAACTAATTTCAAGCGAATTACGAGTCACAAGCTATAACATTCCTCGTTTATTTATATTTGATAATTCTAAAACCACATTATTAGAGCATGTGGTATACCCAAGTAAGTGAGGCTCAAGTGAGGGGGAAAAGTGGTTGCCACGTGACGTCACGTCTTTTCATTTCTCACATCACATTCACTTGGCAGGGAAAGTACCCAAGTGAGAGTGAGTGTGGTGTGAGCATTAAATGCATTTTATAATTTTTTAATAAAATTATATATTAAATTTATATAAATAAAATTACATTAAATAAAATCTCCATAAATTAAAAAAAAAACATAATAAACATAAAAACCTAATATTTAATTAAAATCTTGAGAACGTTCATAAATATGCTCGATCAAGTGCGCTTTGAGTGCATCATAAATATCCCGGTGTTGTATTTCTTGACGGTTTTTTCGCTTTTGATCTTCGTAGGTTGGTTCCTCTTCATTTGGGTTATATTGACAAATTTTCACTTCTTGGTCCTCCAAAATCATATTGTGTAAAACTACACAAGCGTACATTATGTTCCTAATTCTCGTTTGAGAACAAGATCGAACAGGTCGTTCGATAATGTCACTTATTCTTCAAAAGACCAAACGCTCGTTCTATATCTTTCCTTGTCGCATCAAGAGCTTTTTTGTAAGTTGTACGTTTAATATCTTCGGGACACATAAAAGACTTGACAATTGTAGCATATTCGGGATATATTCCATCAGCAAGATAATACCCACGTTGGTAAAGTGTCCCTCTAAGTTCAAAAGACGTGTCAGGTGCGGTTCCGTTTACCATATCGTCAAATATAGGCGACTGATTAAGAACGTTAATGTCATTGTTGGAACCCGCAACGCCAAAGAACGCATGCCAAATCCATAAGTCATATGAAGCCACAGCTTCAAGCATAATACTAGGACGAGGATGATCCCCACGTTAAAACTGACCTCGCCACGCATTGGGACAGTTTTTCACTCCCAATGCGTACAATCGATGCTACCGAGCAACCCGACAAAGCCATGTTTAGTTTCATGGGCCGTATATAATTGTTAAATGTCGCTAGCCGACGGTTTACGTAAATATCTACTATGATACAATTTAATTATAGCTTTAAAAAATTTGTAAATACAAGACCTGATAGTTCGGGGAGACATCTTCGAGTAATCGTCGAACGAATCACTTGCGGTGCCATACCCCATTTGACGAATCGCGTCGGTACACTTTTGCACGGACGTAAAACCAACCCTACCTCTTGCATCTACCCATTGACGGAACCAATGAACATCTCTCTCCAAATCATTTTTAATTCTTAAAAATAAATTCCGGCTCATTCTAAACCGGGTACTAAATTGCACCTCGTTGTAAGTACACCCTTCGTCAAATTAGTCTTTGTGTAGGAGTGTGTTAGCTGCCGTTCAATCACGATTAAGACGAGCACTTTTTTTTATAGGTTGTGAGGATTCAACTTCTTCCCACCACTGAAGCGCCGCAGTTGAGAAAGCACAGAACATTTTATTCCGGGCTTCGTCGCTTGAAGATGAAGACATTTTTATGAAAATAAGTATAAAGTTGTAGGAAAATGGTATGATTATTTGTGTAATTTATAGGTAAAGGAGATATATATTTATAGTGGGTTATTAAAAATAAAAAATAAAGTTTTTTTTTCATTTGACCGTTACAACGGTCATATTACCGTTTCAAATATGGAAAATTGTGCTCTCCTCTACGTGAAGAGGTCCACGGCAATTCCTCACCACCCCGTGCCAATGGGGCTCACGGCATGAGGGCCTCTCACGGGTGGTAGTCACGGGACCATACCACTTGCTTTTAAGGAGATTTGAATAGTTTGGCCCAATGACAAGGCCATTTAGAATCATGGCGGTGAAGTTTCCTTTGATGTTTAGAGTTAGAGCCCTGTTTACGATGGATTAGTGTAAATTATTATGAATAATTTAAGGGCCCATAATAATGTATTGCTATTAAAAAAAATTAAAATATTGAATAGTTTGGTAATATCTTACAATATGATGGTATAACATTATCATATTGTACCATGATCGGTAGAAATTTGTTGTAGCAACAATCAACAGCCTTTCAGTAGTGATTGGCAGAATTCAGCTGCAAAAGTGCATGGCACAGTTTTCAATATAAAAGGAAGCTGAAGATGGGTATATTTCAAAGCAAAATCCAACGGAGTAGTCAATCATAGTGGATGGATGAAAACCTTCAAATGGTAAACTAATTAAAAGCCAATCCGTACTAAAACAACTTTAGGGTGAAATAGTCACATTGCTGACTTGAATTGTCCCTAATTTTTTGCATTCTGTTCGTCTCTAACAATAAGTCATCTAGACATATTATTATTGATAATTTTGGAACAACATAAAAGTATAAAATAATCTAGAAGACAATAATTTATTAGGCACATTGGTTATTCTTTAAACCTAGAAGAAAATAGTTTAGTATTGTCATGAGTATATAACAACATAAAAGTATAAAATAATCAAAGATGCCAACATAATAACATTGTTGTCTAGGTTTATACCTTCTATTGTTCTTGTTATCTTGTTAGGTAATGTATTATATTATATATTTGATAATACGATGCAGTAATACAAATAATAATTAAATAATTATCATTGCTCATATTTACTTTCATACGATGTTTTCAGAACCAAATATGATACTAAACCACTTGTTTTAGGAAGGAATGGGTCGACTCAGGTTTGTGGCTTGTTTTCACGGGAACACCGCTGCAACCCTCACGGGTTTTGGCACGGGTTCGTCAAGCCGTCTCCTTGTGGCTTTGGTGATTGTTTAAATTTGACCATTGGAAAAGAAAATTAGCCGTTGGGCTATTAAAAAAAGTATGGAGTCTGAAGTACTAATTAATGAATCATCAAAAAAGATTTTAACAAAAAAGAAAAGATTTCTGTCCCGACATCGCAGTTAGGTTCACACGGTTACTAGTCAGTTTAAATGATGATGGTTCGAAGAGGTTTAACTGAATCGACTAGATACTCGGTTTCCGGTTTAATCTTCGGTCTGGTAACGAGAACAATGCTTCCATACACTCTAATACAAGTAGGGTATTAGAGTTGTAAAAGAACTGAACGCTCATCGAACAGTTCGTGAAATGTTCGAAGGGAGTTCGTATATCTTCGTTCATTTAATATTTAAACGAACATGATCAAGAAATTTCGGTAATGTATTCATTTTAGTTCGTATGTGTTCGTTCATTATCGTTCGGTCTTTAAAAGTTTTTACATTTTATATTTTATGTTTTATCAATTAAAAATATTTGTTAAGTGTGCTTATGTTAATTATGTCAACCATGTGGAGATAATTAAGTCAACTGTCAAATACTTCATTTTAAATTTTGGTGGATTTTGTATAATGTTATTTTCAAATGAAAATGTTGATTTTTCTTTTAAATTAATTTGTGTTCGTTTATGTTCATTAAAGTTTGTTACATAGAATTATTGGATGAACACAAACAACTTCATTTCCTTAATAAATGAACACGAACCATAAATCTCGCTCGATTATATTGTTTGTATTCGTTCGGTTCATTTGAAGCCATGAATACAAATATTCAAACAAGTATTTAAAGAAACAGTTAAAGGATGTTAAGTATAAACCTTAATGAAATGAGTCAAACCAGTAAATTCATTTAAAAAATATTTTTAGGGATTATTATATCTATACTATATAATAAATAAAAGTTTTTAGTGGCACGTGTCGCCACCATATTCATTCTTATCATTTTTTTCTCGCCTATTTCTCTTATTTAATGCACTTTTATATTTTAATAATAATATATATTTAAATAAAATACTAATTATATTAATAAAACGCATTTATTTTTAATTATCACTTATTATAAGAAACTTTGAAATTTAATTATGTAACTTTTATTTCAATCAAATAGTAATGAAAATTAAATTATATTTTTGAAACCCAATTATATATTAATTTTTACATATTTTGAATTTGTTTCTATCCTTAGTATATATAATATATTTTTACACATGTAAAATATATACATAAAGATTTAAAAAATTTATATATTGATGTTTTTCACCCCGTGTGTAGACACGTGATCTAAACTAGTGAATAAAATATAAAGAGGATGAATGGGGATAAGTGACAAGTGCTATATTCCAAAGGTTGGCACTCCCCGTACCACTCACACGACCTTTAAATAATACGTCTTTTGTCTCCTGAACAGAAGGTAATAATTGTTAGATTTTAAATTTGTAATCATCTAAAAAAAGTGTAATATTTCAAAACATACTATTTAATATTTATTTATTAATAATACTAATGGAATTAATATAAATTACAATTACAAGTTCTCTTGATTTTACTATATAACTTGATATACTTGGAATTTAAATAAAAAACAAATAATATTACCATTCTTTTGTTTTTGCTTATCATCATATAATAATTTAATATTGGACAAATAAGTATAGTTGGACTCTAAAATACGTAGTCGAGTCCTAGTTACGAATACAGGATAATATATAATTTCATAAATTAATTAATTTAATATTTTTAACATCAAACTCAACACATTTTCAACCTTGTCCTAACTCTTACTTGAGACTTGATCACAAACATTAGATTTTTTATGACAAATATTACTTGTATTTTACTTTACCTTAATAATTTTAAACTATTTTATTAAGGTTTAAATCTGAGATCTCACCTCCTGAAAGCATGCATGAGTATACATTAGATACATATTAATATTAACAAATTAATTTTTAATTAAAATATAGTCAGGATTTTCACGAATGTTGATATTAATTTATTTGATTTTAGAAATCACATTTTAAACTAATATTGATACTAATTTACTATTTTAGAGTGTGAAGTAGGTATTCAATTGATTTTAAAAAGAGTAAACTGTCATTTTCGTCCCTGTGGTTTGGTCAAAATTGTCACTTTCATCCAATAGTTTGTTTTTTTGTATCTGGGTCCTCGTGGTTTTAAAATATTGCCATTTTCATCCTCGTGGTTTTAAAATATTGCCACTTTCATCCAGTCAGCTAACACCGTCCGTTTTTCTCAATTAAATGAGGGGTATTTCAGTCCTTTTACATATTTGTTTTATTTCTTCATCTTTTTTACTCTCACTTTTTATACATAGAAACAAGCGACGGATGTGTTCCAGTGGTGCTCGTCGGAAACTGGTCAGGAAAAGAGGAAGAAGGCCAGCAGGTGGATGATTAAATTAGAGGTTAAATTGGGGATGATTAAAAAGTGATAGTAAAAAAGATGAAAAAATAAAACAAATAAGTAAAAGGACTGAAATACCCCTCATTTAACTGAGAAAAACGGACGGTGTTAGCTGACTGGATGAAAGTGGCAATATTTTAAAACCACGAGGATGAAAATGGCAATATTTTAAAACCATGAGGACCCAGATACAAAAAAACAAACTATTGGATGAAAGTGACAATTTTGACCAAACCACAGGGACGAAAATGACAGTTTACTCTTTTAAAAATGCATCCATGCTTTTAAAAATTATTTTATTTTCTATAAAAAAGGAAATTATATCGTGTATATTAGGAAGAGATTATTTCAATTTTTAAAGACTATATGCCCTATAAATCGGAACCTTCCATCCGTAGTCATTCCATCGTCCCCTACCCCTTCCCTCTGTTACAAACAACCATCTTAAAACACACACACTCGAAAGGTTTGTGCGTGTTTTTATCATCCATCTCCGTTTCAATTTTGACTCGATTTCTCGTGATCTCCTCGATCGCTGTAAGATATTGAATCCATTTCATATTCCTCTCCTGTTAAACTCTGTTTTTGCGACGATTACATCTCGTAATTCGCTTAATTTTTCAAACGGTTTCCTTTTTGTGACTCGTTAGGGTTTTGAGAACTTGAATTTGAAAAACTATGGATTCTTATGGTTTCGTTCACAGTATTCAAGTGGAGAAGGTCAATGCGCTTGCCGGATACAGGCGGTTTAATAACATTTCAAAAATGTTAAGGCGGATAGAGGTTTTCGTCGCTGTTGTGTTGATTTCATGGTCGTCGACTCGCCTTCCTACAGTTTTTAAAGTATTCGGCGAGTATCTGTACGCCTGTTCGTCTTACGTGGTGAATCAACACGTCGTTTTTCTCGTCGGAAATGTGATTGTTGTGCTTTGTTATGTGCTATCCGGCCACACCGAGGTTGGAAGCGAAACCGCCGGTCCGGAAATTTCGGAAGGTATTAGGTATAGATCTACGGATCATTTGAAAACAAGTGAAGCCGGTTTAAATGTTGAACCGGTAAGTCCGCCGGTGGAAGAATTGCCGGAGATGAAGCAGGTAGCCGTGGAGGAAATTCGTGATAAGGTAGTTCGTTATGAGAACGCGGACGTGATAACCGAGTCCGGTATGGCGCCGGAAACGGCGATTAAACAGGCGACGAAGCAGATAGAGAGGTTTCAGAGAACCCAGTCGGTGAAGTTGAGGCGGGAGATATCAATGAAGCCTCGTACGGAATTGAGGAGGTCGGTGAGTGAGAGGCGGAGGAGTGTAGTGACCACCGGTGATGGAGATTCAAGATGGTCGTCATTTGAGACGGTGGAGAGTCTGAGCAACGAAGAATTCCGGCTTGCCGTTGAAGCTTTCATTTCAAAGCAGCAGAGCCTTCTCAAGCAACAGGGTTGAAGAAGCATCTTATTTTTAATTATTAATAATTAGTATTTTTAATCATATTATATAATAGTGATGAAGGCCTTATTATTATTGAAGGAAAAATGACTGTAATTATCCCTACTTCTAAGATTCTCTCTTATTTTGATGCGGAAAAGAGTCTTTGTATTAATTTTCTGTTAAAATATTTAATTATATAACAAAAGTTAAAGATTAATCGCCCATGTCATTTAAATATAAGTTTTGACATTGGGTTTTGACTATTTAAGGCACTTTTAAAGGGTTGTAGAAGAACGTAATTAAGTGTGTACTTTGCATATACATAAATGGACCATGCGTGGGCTGAAAAGTGTAAACGTGATGCTTTGTTTTACGGAAAAAAAACATAAAACTATAAAAGTGGCTCACTCTCTTATACTTTTCATCATTTCAAAGAAAAATGATATTTATAGTCGTCAGATATGTCACTTCATAGTCAAGTATTAAATTTCAACTCCACAAAATTTATGTCTATTTAGAGCATTTAGAATAGTTTCTTCATCCCAATACCTATAATTTAACTAAAAATCATCATTTTTTAAATTTATTCATCAATTTTCATGAACCTTTCACATCAGATTCCCCATATCTATCCTCATTTTAATTAAATAATACTTCTTTATTCATTTTTTATAATTTTTTCTTTCTTTCACACACAACCACTCACATAAATTATATTATAATAGATATAGGGGATGGGATAGTGTCTCCAAATATGGGGGATGAAACAAGTTTTCCTTAAAAATATGGGGGATGGGGATGGGGAACTTGATGTGGGGGTAAAATTATATTGTTTTGTATGCTTTCCATATAATTTGGTTATGGGAGAAGTAACGGAGATTCTACTGTGAATGCTCTTATCATTCTTCTTGTGTGCTTTTGGAAGTGGTCAGAGAGGCTTTTCACGATATTATCATTATCTCAGTTTGGTTCTTATGGTTAGCTAGGAATGATTTGAGATTCTCTAATTCTCTGCTCAAAATTGAAGATATTGTCCTGGACATCAAGTCTACCGGATTTTTTTGGTTTTCGAACATGTCTAAGCCTAATTCCGTTTCTTGGATTAAATGGTGTAATTTTGATTTGAAGTCTTGTTGTTATGTTCGTTGTCCGGCTTGTTTGGCCCTGTTTTAGGGTTGTTTGTGTTTTTCTTTAATAAAGGTTTTCCTTTCAAAAAGAAAAAAATGTATAATACATTTTTGGAGACATGAGAACTTCATATCATTATGTAATGTTTTCTTTCTATCACTAAGCTAGCTTTCAGAATAGACATTAACAACATTTTATGTTAAGTATGTTGACAACAATGAAACATCCTCGTCATATTTCAAGTTGAGAATGTTCGTAAGTTGTTCTTTCTTTAAGAATTCAGTGACCGCTTAACATAATACAACCTTAGTAGCACAATAAAGATTGAATGTAATGCATACTTTGACGCACGGAAGAGGTGTTGAGGAGGGGGAAGACTTGTAGTAAACACTTACTATGTCTTTGTATCAACTTAGTTTGACAACTTAGAGACTCTTACTAAAGTGATTAATTCTAGTATTCTCCACTAACAAATCTTTCTATCGTCAAAACATGTATTACAAACGAGCATTAAAGTCTACCAATGTTACATTATATTGTTAACATCGATTGTTAAACTGTTAGGGCGAGAACGTATTGAACACCAGCAACATGTTCAATGTAATGTTGAAATGGTATAAGTCGTTAGAAATTTATGTTGGTTGGATTAGAGTGGTGTCCTCATGGAAAAAAAGTTATAAATTGAGCACAAAGTTTAACCACCAATCCCCATAATCTTCTTTGCTCTTTTTGTATGATGATAAAATTATTTAAGTCATAAAAAATAGACGAAAACATCCATATACAAGTACGATAAGAATATTGTGAATACTTTGTAGTTTTTTAAGTTAATGAATGTCGTAAATTCATGACGTTGTAGTTGGATTGGTGTGTTGTCTCCATGATGACAAATTGCAATACGAGGAGGAAAATGTTTGACTACCAATCATTAAAGAAAGTCGATCCAATTCAAGCTACCAATAGAGCACTAAACTTGGCATAGACCCCACATTTTCCCGTTAGGTTTCATCACTAGTTATTCTCTCACCTTTTGATTAGTTTAGAATTTTGCTCAACACCGCTTGATTGAGCAATTAGCCCCTACTTACGTACTAACCATGAACAATGACCGACCTTATGATTTCAAAGATCTCTAATATGTTTGGATCACTCTAATCAACCAAAAACCAATGCCACATAATAATTTGTCTTAGTAGATGAGTTATATATTAATAATATTTATTCTATAAGTGCCATACCTTAAATAGCTAACCTAAGTACCGTTTTGGCATTTTTTTATCGCACATATGTAAAAAATCAGATAATACGTGAGTCCATGCCACATAGGGGCGAAGTATAGGTATAGACGCCGGGGGGGGGTGCCCCCTGATTTTTCGCTTAGTAGTGTACATTTATACGTATTTGGCCAATTTTTCGCTCAGTAGTGTTAATTTATACGTATCCAGTCGAAAATTTTAAAGTTCCCCCCCACCAGACATGGAAAAAAAATCTTGCCCCCCTGCTTTTTTGTTCAAGCTTCGCCAATGATGCCACACATGTATTGAAATTTATCATGTAACTACCGGTCTATCATTGTAGGTACGTTCAACGATTATACACGAGTGAAAGTTGTTATGTGAGGAGCCATCATGACGACATGGTTTTAAGTTTGTATTTATGAGATTAACGTGTGATATACAAGCGAAAGTATATCAGTGGTCTTTAAATGACTGCATATGTGATGGATATAGATATGATTTTTCTTTAATATGATTATAAAGTATGAAACCACTAAGAAAAATGGTTCTTTTCTTGATTTTCACTTATTTTATATTTTATAGAGTAGTTCGATGGCTTTTTAGGACACATTTTACCTAACCTCATGACCACCATCACCGTCTCTCTCTCTCACTCCCTCCTTTAAATGATTTTATTTTAATTCCATATATAAACTATAAAGCATAATTCACCAAAGTATCATTTTATTATATTTCAACCAAACTTTGGGTACATTAAGTATTTTTTTTTTCTCATCAAGATCGTGTAGTGGTCTAAAACTTGAACATATGACAAACTTTAAGAGTTTTTTTTAGTTAAGTATAAGAATGATCCTAATTCTGAAAAATTACACTAACAGTCCTAAATTATACATAAACGTAACATGTTTGGTTTATAAAGTGGATGGCAGTTAAAAATTACGATGGCGTCGGCCAATGGTTTTGGTAGGGGGTTTAACAGTATTATTAGTTATTTCAAGCGGTAATGTTAGTGGTGTTTCTAGCCAGTTTTTGACCGAAAAATGTAAATAGATCTATGTTAATGGTGTTTTTAGACAGTTTTTTGGTTGTTTCTTGAATATTTTGGCCAATGTGATAATCTGAGATGTTAATCCGACTTAGATTTCAGCGGTAATGTTCGCTGGAAAACCGTGTGTTCACCAGAGAAGAAGAGGGTAAATATGGGGTGAGTTCAGGGACATAATTGTCTTTTCATTAAAAAATACGACATGGGTGCAAAGAGAGAGAAAAACTAAACCACAGGGAGGCAAATTGCACTTTTTTAAAACAGGGTTGCAAAGTATCAGCGTGTTTAAACCACAGGGATACAAATTACAGTTTACTCTTTACATAAAAAATAAAAATAAAAAAATAATAGCTTAAAATGTAAATATGCACCCGAGAGAGTTGCCAGCCCATTGGTTTGGTAGTTTGGGGCTTGGTGGCATATAGATACAAGTCAGCCGGTTGCTCTTATCCAATTGTGTGGTACCTCTCCAACAAAATCCAAATTTAACTAATTAATTAATTGATTAATGATTCGCTTTTAAGAAAGAAAAAAAAGTATTCTCATTTTTGGTTTAAAGTACTCTTTTTGCTCACCTAATTACCAACATTTTTATAAAAACGTATTAGACAACTAAGGAAACAGAAAAACAAGAAACAATTTATGTCTCTCCTTTAAACTAAACTATAGTATACATATATATTTACATTTAGAGTAAACTATACTTTTCGATCTTGAGGTTACTCAAAAAACCACTTTATGTCTCTCATTTAAATTTGCTATTTGCGCAATCATAGTTTCTAATTTTATCACTTTCTGTCATTCCACCAAACGTCCGTTAATGAAACGTTTGTCGGTAGAGGTACCACCGTCCTTTCCAACATAAGAAATGGTGTGATTTTAGGGGACAATAGTGGAATACGAAAGTTAGGGTTATAGCAGGGAATTAAAAATCCAAAAATGTCCTTATTTCTTATAGACACAATTTTTTTTTCTAAAGGTTGATATCACTAGTATACAATTGTACATGTTGTCAAGTCCAAGCATTACAATTTCTAACACCCCGCAGCAACACACGGATTACTCCCACTCGTTAAAATTTAAAGTACAACTCGTTGTCTCGAAAAAATAAAAGCGAACAAGATGTTTATAGGTATTGTAAAGCCAAAAGAATGACTAGAAATCATGAAGAAACACGTTTTTTATTACCACAAGTTATATTGGGTGATATTTAGCCATAGACATATAATGAATTTTTAAAAATTAACTAGGTTCTTGATTATTTTCATCTATAAGAGCATTCACATCAGCATTACGAGAAATCATGAAGAAACATGTTTATTATCACTACAAGTTATATTGTGTGATTTATAGCCGTAGACATATAATGTTTTTTAAAATTAACTAGATTCTTGATTATTTTCATCTATAAGAGCATTCACATCGGCATCTCCATCTTCATCTATATAGTTTAACTAAATATCACATTTTTTTAAAGTTTTCTTTAAATTTGTTTTAACCTCTCACATCTTATGCTCTATCTCTATCTTTATCTCACTTACAAACATTTATTTTATTATTATTTTTCTTTCCTATACACTCACACAAAATATAAAGATTAATAAAAATAGATCTTTATATTTAAAGAATCTCTATTTACTAAACTTTAAAATTTAAGATAGAGATAAAAATAAAGATACTGATCAAGGTGTAAAATAAAAGAAATTTTTAAATAATAAAAATGAGAATTAATATAATAACACTGACTAAATCAATTTCTAAAATGATTAAACATCACAAACCTTAACATTAAAGTCTTGACATGTCATTTTTGAATTTAAAGGTCACGAGACTAAAAATATTTAATTAATTATTATATTATTTTTTTCAAACATAAAATAATAATTAACTAAGAGCACTAGATTTTTCAAAAACTTTAAAGAATAAAAGGTCACCGTCAACTACTAGATTATGAGCAAATGAGTCACCGGTGGAGTAGTAAGGTAGAGATGTGATGTTGCTTATGACCCAGGTTTAATTCCTGTTCTTCTTATTAGTTTCTGAGTCATGCAAATGAAGACTAGCTTTTAGTCTGATGCACCTGGGTTTTACCCACGTCGATCCAGAGCTCGAGTCTCGGCTCTCCCTCAAGCCCGGAAGAGGCCGTATTGGGTGAGATTTTTCCTTGGATGCTCTCCAACTCTGACGCCAAGCGGGCCCGGTTAAGACAACATATTGGCCGGAGTTGGACGAGACTCTCCCATATGACAGGGGGTGCGACGTTACAACATTCAATGTTCGCCGTTCAAAAAAACTACTAGATTATGACTTTATTTCAATTAAATTTAGTACCCCACTTCTTTTAAACTTTTATTTCACTCCTTATTGTATTTATTTGTTTTAGGTAGAAAGAATACCAGAATTTGTTCCTTCGATCATTACACAACCACGTATTTACTTTATATTTTTTAAGAAATAATAATAGTAAAATAATAAGTATATCTAACCAATAGCAAACAAAAAATATATCTACTTAAAGCATAAAGAATTGTCCATTCTAAATTAAAACGGATACAATGATTACCCAATAAAGGCTCATGAACTATGATCGACTAAATGTCTCTTTTGACCGGTGTATGCCCATTTCATTATAAAAACTCTACCCTCTTTGATTAATTTACAATAAGGTTCCTTTTTTTTATTTACATAAGCTTACTATTCAAATTTAAAATTTAATATAATTTGCGATAGCGTTTACTGAGAGATTGAATAAAGCTAAAACTTTAAATTCGTCGGTGATCTAAGGGCAATCACCGAAGCGCCTCAGACAAGAGCTTACTATTTATAAAAGAAGAATAAAAGAAAAATAATATATTAAAGGTTGTATGTAGTCAATTGCTAATTACTGACGGATCATTAACGAATATTTACGGATAAGTTCTTATTGGTAATCACTGTCACGTACCGACAGATTTCCGATGGAATCGTCGGTCAGTAATCCATCGAAATCGAATTATTCTCGATGCATGGTTTGTCTGACGAAGCATCACTGACTGATTCTTCTTGTTACTATCATCGACAGATTTCTGACGAATTCGTCAGTCGTTGATGCTCACTTTCTCAGTAATTTAGTAGTGATGATGGTGGTTTTAGCATGATAACAAACATATTTTGCTATAAAGAACCATTTAATTCATGTAACATCCCAAAAATAAAACGACAGTAATAATAACGGAATGAACGAACGAGGCATGACGGGCCGGGCCGGATGGGCCGGGCCGGATGGGCCGGCGGGCTAGAAGGGGCGAGCATAGGGGAGCCTCCCCTATATATAGCCTAAGTCACCACCCTTTCTCTCATTTGCAACATCTAGAGAGAGAAACTGTAGAGAGAGAAAGTTGGCGCATCGACTCGAGATTTCAGCCAAGAGTTGCTCCATAGCTTGTGAGAAGAACCTCCAGATCAGAAGCTCGATACAGGTAACGATCTAGCCTAGATCTGAGTTTTTGTTCGTTTTTGGGTTTTGGATGAAAATGTAACGTTTTTACTGAAGAATCTGGAATAAAAACATAGATTTGAGTTCCTTAATGAAAAGCAAACGTTTTGAATGTAAACAAGTTCGAGATCTTGACGTGATCAGACCCGAATGCGAAAGTTAGGGTTTTTGCGGTGAAGCAGATCCTGCGTACTTATCAAGTACGCATGAAGAGGGTCATGCGTACTTATCAAGTACGCATGAAGAGGGTCATGCGTACTTATCAAGTACGCATGAAGAGGGTCCTGCGTACTTATCAAGTACGCATGAAGCAAAGTTTGCGCACTTATTAAGTACGCAAGAACAAGGCCCTACGCACTTGCTAAGTGCGCATGCATCAGACTGTTTAGGTAAAGTCAGTATGTTTAGAAGGTTAAACTGTTAGAGTCGGGATTTGGTCTGATGTGTATTTAACTAATCAATTCAGATCGGAAGTGACGTTGTGGGATCTTTGTTTAGGACAACCCAGATTAGCTTATCCGATGAGTTTTAGAAGCCCTCTTTTAAATGTTTTGAATAATATTTTTGGGTTGGTGTGCATACGTAACGATGTGACTATTTTATAAAACGATGTTTATGAATGTTGTATGTGACGTTTTATAAAATGATGTTTATGAACGATGTTTTGGAAGGAAGAGTTATGAAAGAAGTGTTTATGAAATATTTTGCCAAAAGAAGTTTATAAAGTGTTTATGAATGAAGGAATGATTTTTAATAAAACGTACGAATGCTTTAACTGAAGTTTTGAAGTAAAAAAAAAGTGAATGTTTACGAAAGTCACAAACGAACGAATCTGCCAATATTCCTTAGGGAATGAATGTCACACCCCGACCGATGGCGGAATCATCGAGGCGGACAATAGAATGATTGTTCATAAGCACATGATCTACTAAGGTTGCATAATTCATTAATGAGATTTAAATACCAAATATCTAAATACAATTCAAGTTACAACACCCTATTCTAGAATATTACACATGATTATTTTACTAGGTCCAAAAGCCTTATGTGTAGCACCTTCAACACATAGTCACAAAATCACATATCTTCACCTGAAACGTAATCCAAAACAAGTGTCAACTACGAGAGTTGGTGAGTTTACATATGTTTAAATAAGATAAAAGTTTAGTTAAAAACGTTTATACAATTCATAGTTTGACATAGTATGATATGGCATAATGTGGAGATTTCACTATATGTATACCAATTGTAAGCATGTAATTTTGTATATAAGCATAAAGGTTTAACGTGATAGGCATAGCATACCGCTACCCTAAAAGTGATAGGCATGGAATCAAGACTATGTGGGTTACACATAATTTAAACCATCCTAAAAGTATTCATAGCATAACAAGTGACCATGCACAAAAGCACAATAATCTACACATGTAAACACAAGTTGAATTGTATGTAAGTAAGCACAGATTACGTTTCACCCCAAAATGTATAAAAATGTAAATAGGGGATATGTAACTCACCTTGCAAGCGGGTATTTGTCCACGCGTGTAGGTGATAAGTATGTTGAAGTCTAAGCAAAATGAAACCCTATGTAGATAAATGGGTATTATTGTATGTTATATGTATGTGCGTATTCGTATTTAAATGAGTATATGTTTTATAATAATATCCTTAATGTTTATTTGTATAAAATGTGGTAGAAAATGAATACGGTTTTGTAAAACTTTGACTTATAAAATATTACATTTTTAAATAATTAATCATTATGTTTAATGTATTTAAACAATAATAATAAATAAAAAGATAAGTCTTTATTTAACCAATTATGTTGATATTTAAGATTTATTTAAACGAGTTTATTGAAAATGTAGCTAGGTTTATAAAAAGATGAGACATTTTATATATATTAGATGTATTTTATTAAGTTTATAAAAATGTTACAAGAGTTATAAAAATATAGGACATTTTATATATAAAAGTGTATTTAAGTAAGTTTATAAAAGTATTACAAGATTTATAAAAATATGAGATATTTTATATATAAAAATGTATTTAAATAATATTACGAGATTTATAAAAATATAAGATATTTATATATAAAAATGTATTTAAATAATATTACAAGATTTATAAAAATGGAATAGTTTATGGATTAAAAAGATTGTTTAATTGGTTTCAAAATAAACGAACGATCAAACCGACTCGTTTTAGTCTTTAGTGTATAAAAATGATATTAAAATAAATTAAGAAAATTAAATAAAATAAAAAAAAGACAACAAGAGCAAAATGGGGTTGGGCCGTAGGCCACCCGGATCGAACCCGCGACCTGTGATACAAACACACACACGCATAACCAGCCGGGCTACTGCCCATCGCTGGTTATGTGGGTGTCGTTTAATTGATAACCACACTAACCATACTGGTCGCTGGTTCTCGGTAACCGGCAAACCGTGTCCGAGGACACTTGGTTTGCCCGGTAATCCTCGAGCGATTGTCTAGATTTCGACTGGAATAGGTTACCTGATGATAACAGAAGGTACAGGAATCGAATCGAGACTCGAACCTAGTCGCGAAGGGCTTGGTCGGCAGAGACTTTTGAACCGAAAATGTCCAAAACGGGAACTAGACTTCTGGGTGGGATTAGCTTCTGAATTCTTGGTCACAACTTCTTTCAGGGACGACGAGAGTGATGGAATTCTCAATTTGGAGTGAGAGTGAGAGTCGAGAGAGAATGGAGCCCGAGAAGGACCGGTAGTGGTTTCTTATAGTCGAGCTTGATTCCGACAATGAGACAAGCAATTGAGCCTGCCCCGATACTCGTCTGGACGAGACGAAGCTGTCGAGCCCTTTTTCAGGCGTGGAGGTCTACTGTCGGGGTCAATTACGCGGCGTGAACTTTCGGCCACAAACAGGATCATACTTTTCGTATGTTTAAACGACAAATTGGTCGAGGGCTCTGGTTTGCGTGGGAGAGGCGAAGTCAGCGACGCTTTTGTCGGGCGTCGAGGTGCAGGGAACAGCCCTGTCGGGGTGTTCGCCGGAGAAAGCCTCGGACCGCCGGACAATCGAAGGGGGTGACCGGGAATGCGAATGGGGAGTTGGCAACTTTGGTCCCTGGGGTTTGTCTTTATATTAAATTAACCCTTAAAATAAATACGGATGGGTCCCTGAAGTTTAAATTGTCCAGAAACAGACCCTACAGTTATTTTCTGTTAAAACCTTTGAGTTCGATTTATTACAATACAACCCCTGAACTTTTAAATGAATAAATTAATTTAAATTTCTTTTTAAATCAAATTAATTTAAAAATGTTTTTATAAACTTATTTTATTATTATTTTATAAATAATAATCTTTATAAAAGTTATAAATCTTATTAAAATATGTTGTTTTATTAAATATGCAACTTTTTAAATGTAGAATTTTTTTTGTATAAAATTTTATATTAGTTTTTAAAACTTATAAAATTCTAATTAAATTAGTTTCATAACAAAAAAATACTTATTTGTATAAAAACCAAATAAAACTTAAGCATATAAAATTTCATAAAACTTATGTTTTTATTTAAGATCAATCTCATTGAATGGTAAATAAAATTGAAAACCATTGATTTATATAAATTATTTAATTTAATAACATAATTTATATAGTTTATAACCTTCAAATATTTTTAAAATTAAAAGTACATAAATTGAAATTTGCCAATATACCCATTTGTAATAATTTGATTAAATATAAAATGTTAATATTTACACGATAAATTCCGCAACGAAAATTTTTGAAATGTCACAATGAAGGTTATGGGTATGAGAAGTATGTTATGGGCCTTTACCTTTTAGGGGCCTTTGTGGCTGGCCAACTGTTGTACAACTGGGGTGATGACGATCACCAATGGGATTATCGTGATCCTTGAAGTTGGTACGATCTACCTTACATGGTAGTCGTGCTTTAAGTTTGGTACTTGTGCCTTACGGGGTGCAGTGCTTGAAGTTTGGTACGTGTCATCCTTGTGATGCCGTGCTTGAAGTTTGGTGTTGAATAACCTAAGTATTGGGCCCTAGGAGTTCTTCACCCGAAGGACAGTATAGTGTTGATGGGCCTAGTGGTGGTGATCTTTAGGTTATTCCACTAGTATGTGACGTTTGGATTTGACGGTTACGAGAAGGCGCAGATTCGATATGTTCGTTGACTTATGTTTATGATGTTATGTTATCTTATTGCATGTTTTCGTACGCTTTTATTAATGAAGTTAAATGATATGTTTTTTGGCAAATATTTGAAGTTAAGGTTTTATGAAAAGCTAGAACTCACCAGTGTAGCTGACTTTTTAGTATGCACATTCAGGTTAAGGCAGGTTATGATGATGGATGGTGATGCTGGGCAGCTTGATACCCGGATGATATGAAGACTGACATCCCGTTATGATTAGCTTATGTTATGTTTATGTAATAGACTATGTTACGCTTTCGCATGTTGAACAATGTCACGGTTATGTTTTAATGAAATTTTCCGATGCGTTGTTTTGATATTCAAGTATAAGAACTATTTGTGAATGAGTAAATCCAACGAGTGAGGCTTCCCGGGTTTGAGGCCTTACAATTCATGCGAAAAAAAAATGATTTATCAATCCTATATGCTACCATACCATCACCTTGGAATGAAGAAATATCATTATGCCACGTCGCAATCAGAGATAGGAACATTCAACAACCATTTTGATGTGTGTTTGTACTTTGTTACCGGAAAAAAAGTCAACTGGATTTAGTTGACCATATATTGATTGAATTCATATAGTTAAAAAATGAATGTTACCAAATTGAAATTGATCATATCATATTAAGTTGCATATGTAACACTCTAACCTGTCTTTTGTGTTTCTAGATTGCAGTTTTAGAACAATACCAGTGATCAATAACTAAGAACTAATCACTGTTATTGTTCTATCTTAATGTTTAAAATTCGTGAACAAGTGTGAATTTCTTGTCTATTTTAGAACCGCTTCATCGGTTAAACAACCTAGAGATCAAATACTTCTAAAACTAACTATAGCCCGTTTTGATTACAACTTTTGTTAACACATTATTGAACAATCTGAACACAACTTCCTAGCTAATAATTTAGTGTGCAGTTATGGAGATTTTGGCGGTATTAACTGGCCGTGGATGTGACAATATGCATATGACATTGGTTGATAGTAAATTTTACCCAACCAAATACATAATTTCCTCATGGGCATAAATGTTTTTGCTATAACTATCGGAGCATAATTATACCAAATATTAAATGTGTACAATTAATAGGTGAACCAATTAATATTCTCCAACTGGCATGACTAGATCCATACATTTTATCATCTCTCTATAAAGTATATAAAATTAGACATACAAAATAACAAACATATATACATGTGTGTATTGAAGGTAGGCAATTTGTTCATATCATTACTGGATCCGAATCTAGGAGATTATGCAAAGTATATAGCAATATATTTTGCTGTCATCAACCATGTCTTTTATGGCAAAGGTACAATAATCTACTCAAATTCACCACATTTTACATCTGTTTCATTGTTTTACTTTGAATCTTGTCTCTGATTATTGGAGAAAATTCCGAAAATAAACATGTGACTTGTATTTCCCCCAAACTAAACATTAACGTTTCAATTCTTAGTAAATGGACATGCCAAAATCGCTGGAACATTCACCAAATGGAGCGAGCCGGACAAATAGACATATAGGGACGTGACATGTGTACATGTTCTGAACAACAACCTCGGGTTTTTAACGCGATTTTGGAGAAATATATTTGATTTTGGCGATTTTGACGAAATATATTTGATTTTGGCGATTTTGGCAAAATATATTTGATTTTGACGATATATATTTCGAAGATTTTGACGAAATATATTTGATTTCGGTGATTTCAATGATTTTGGCGTGTAAATTCAGTGGAAGTTGAATAGTTAATGTTTTAGTTTGTGGAAAAAAAAATAAAAGTCTATCACATGTTGAAAATGGTGTTAGTGTGTCAGATAATGAAACTCCCATTTGTTTTTGCAGAAAACAGTTTTGTCAGTGGATCTACTTTGTTTAAAGTGCAGGAAGAAAGTAATGATATTGATATCATCCATTGAAGGAATAGACTCAATAGTTCTTGATCTTTCAAAAAACACAGCTACCATAACTGGTGAAGCTGATCCGGTGTCCATCATCAGAAAGGTGAGGAAATGTAGAAAATCTGCACACATAGTAAGCGTGGGACCTGCGAAAGAAGAGAAGAAAGTTGAGAAGAAAGATGATAAAAAAGACGAGAAGAAAGTTGAAAAGAAAGGTGAGAAGAAAGATGTATCAGCACACAGTGTTGTTCCTTCGACCCCGAGAACATGTCACAGATGCGACGCTTGGTTTGTCGTTAGTTATCAAGATTACATTGATCCTTGTCACATTTTATGAGTACTTCGTTTCTATATTCTTTGTAATTGTAGTTTGATTTTGATGTTCATAATCTTATAACATTGTTGTTTATGGATGGAGAGTAGGATGTGAAAGTCTTGATGATTACTTTTTGTGCTCAATATTAGTATTTGATGCATATAGCCTGTTGCAAAGAGCCCGATCTAACATTGCCTAAGCTTGGATTGTTAATTTGTTAAAAACAAGGTTTTAGTTGATTTTGATGTTTGACTAAACAATTTACCAAATGAAAAAGGAAAAATTACCAAACTAGACATTCTGACCTTTTATTTTATCAAACTAGACGTACTTTTGGGAAAAATACGAAAATGGACATTTGACCAGAAAAATTATAAAAAATGGACATCCAAATTTAACCTACTATTTCATGAACATTGGTCTTGCGAGACGGCTAAAGACGGCTAAAATTTCCGTGCCAACATTTCATTTGTCAAAGTACGAACCAATAAACAATCGACACGTGGCAGGCTTAGCCGTCTATTAGCAGGCTATAGCCGTCTATTAGCAGGCTAAGCCGTCTGTTAGCCGGCTCTAGCTGTCTATTAGCAGGCTAACAGGATTAGACGGCTAAGCCTGCCACGTGTCGATTGTTTATTAGTTCGTACTCTGACAAATGGAATGTTGGCACAGAAAATTTAGCCGGCTAGCTTAGTCATCTTTAGCCGCCTCGCAAGACCAATGCCCAATAGTAGGCTAAATTTGAATGTCCATTTTTAATTAGTTTTATGGTCAAATGTCCATTTTCGTATTTTTCCCGTACTTTTTTAGCTGGCAAACACTTAGACATTGACTAAATATTACCAACAATATGCCGACACGCACGTAATAGCCGGCGGTGCAAGCCGACACGCACGTAATAGCCGGCTGAACGTTTAGCCAACACGTCATGTAGCCGAATATTTTGGGCTAAGCCTCCGTATTTTCTTCAAGTAGCCGACAATAAATTTTTCCAACTAATTTTAAATTTATAATTTTTTATGTTATAACTACGTTTTTATATTTATATCAAATTGTGTTAACTCAAGCAACTTTCTCCAATTTTATCTAGTTTTCTTTGAATAAAAAAATGTCAAGACGAAGTAATCGTGAAATCATTCAAAAACTTAATCAAACAATTGGAAGTATCCAACAATCTATCCGAGATTTAGAAGATGTTGATGAAGATTACGATTCTGAAACCGTATTTCATTCATCGGTTACGATGAGCGTCACCAGGCGTTGACATAGGTGACAGCCGCAATATATGTGGCTTCGTCGTCGTATGTCCCCAAAGCCCCCATTGGAAAACCCTGCGTTAAACATTGTCTCCGAAAAACGGCGTTTTTCTATGGACATTGAAGAGTCGAAAAACTGGTCAGAAAATGCAGATTTGTTCTACGCGAATGGGGTTTCCTCGTTTTGTTTTTCTGCTTTGCTTTCTTCTACCGAGCTCGACAAAGAGTTTTGGGAACGCTTTTGGGGCATTTGTGCAACGACTGCTCAAATAAGAACAAGTTAGCATATATTTTACAACATGTAACTGTTGGGTATTTAGCCAGTGGTGATTAGTTATCAAAAACGGTTGATAAATAATTTTAGATTAATAATAATTATTTAGTAATTATTAATACGCAGCGGAATGAAACCGATTCAACACAAAAAAAACCCCGACAGGATCTGGGTTACAAAACATAAGAATACGGAATAATATTTAAATCTAACTACCAATGAGATAGATATACCTTAGTGGTTAATGATTAACCGGTTGAGACACCTAGGTACAACGAAACGATGCTAGATTACGAACCGAACCGCGAGAACGAGTGGCACCAAAAATCGCCGGTCAAGGCGGCGTGCGGTGGCAAGGTGGGTGGCCGGAAGTTACAAAGGCAAAAGCCTTTTGGTTTGTTTTTGTCTTCGTCGCTAGTTCTGTTCAACCGAACCAAAACCAAAAACTTGCGGGTAATTCTCTTTTGCGCTCCACACAGAAGGGAAAAAACTAAATGGCCTTTTTTGGGGTAGAATTCTATTTTTTTTTCTTCTTGTGTAAAACAAAATTAGATTATAATTATATAATAATTATAAACCCTAATAATTGTTTCCGGGCCCAAAGTCCAATACGAGATAAAAAGTCTGTACCCATTTAATTGTTTTAATAAAAAAAGATTAAAACAATCAAAATATTTATTATTTATAAACCAGTATAAATAATAATTCCCGTCTAACGAATATATATAAATATATATCGTCTCGCTAACAGATCGTAATTACCAGTTAAACGGGTTAAGTGGATTTAATGTTCGTTGCCCTAGGTGTAACTCTTACGGGTCATAACTCGGTCAGTCGCGTTGTCCATCGGGTCGGTCCATAAAATCCAACAGTAACTGGTTGGGTTAACTATATTATGCGGTATCGATGGTTCCAAGTCACTAGAGGTGCCATATCGACGGAGGTGCTTCGTTGGAAGGTTCTTCCACTTACATTTATGGACGGTTTATTTGAAACATCAAACAATTTAAGTATTAAGTTTTGTTAGTAGCTTAATAGTCTTATGAATCTATAAATGTAAGTCATGTTTGTTTTGAAGTAGATATATGAGAACGACGTTAGAATTCTCCAATCTCCTGTATGTGAGTTTGTGTCTCAAGGGGCCTGTATCGACATTTAGGACTGGTCATATGAGGATGGGTAACCGATTCCACATGAGCAAAAAAGCAAGAAAAAAGGAAATAAATACAATACAAAGTTCAGTGAAAGATCTTTGTTAAGAGTGCTTTATGATGGACAATCTGTGTAGCTGCCGAATGCTTCACCTTTCAGATCTGCAAAAGAAATAATTAGCATAGAAAACTTTGTAAGCAAAAATGGATACATCAATTGCAAAATGTAAAATATATGCACCGCATAACTCAGGTAGACCATATACTAGGTGTATATATGCACACAAGTGAAGCTAGAGAAACTACCTTAAGGAATAGATTGCTTCAAATAAATACACCACTCATCAATATATGCCATCTTGTCATCCTCCATACTTGGTAGTTTACAAGTCTCTAGTCTTTCTATTATCTTTGTAGTCTTACCAAGAAGCTTTGTTGCAACCTTCACACTTGTCTCTCTTTTCTCTATCACTATTTCATGACATTTCATTGATATGACTCGAGGTATGTTGGTGAAGCAAGCAGAGAATATGTCTGCAATCATGCCATTTAAATGGTTAAACAACTGCTTTTTGGTAATTGGTTCTACGTTGCTTTGGTATCTAAGCAAGAGCGTTTGTGTGATTCGGTACATTGAATTGGCAGCAATCAACGTCTTAGGAGGGTTCTCCACTGGTTCTCCATTGGTGCTTTCATTGATTTCTATCACAATTTCTTTAGCTTTATCAGAAAACCATTTAATAATATTTGTTGTTGTTTTCCCTTTAAAAGCGGTTTTTGCCAGAGGAGTGTCCCACCACTTGCATTTGTTTTCAACCTCATTCCATAAGGACATACTGGCCTTTCGAACAGTGACATATTCAGTTGCACAATTAAGGCTTTCTTCCACAAGATGGGTGTATGAAAGACCTTCACCAACACTGTTGAACAAGTTCTCCACTTTATCCTTAGGGATATTAGGGAGAGCAACAACAATGCATGTTAAGGTTACTATTGGTAAGCTCCAGCTGTTAACAAGTTCAACAGGAAGGAGAGGTCGAACATGATCGGTGTCAACGATCTCTACTCCCTTGAAGCCATTATATTTCTCAAGAAGCTCTAAAAGATTGTTGTTTTGCTCCTTTGCAGCCTTCGATATACAAGAATTTATTGAGTTTGAAATTTTTTGAAGGATATTCTCAGCAAGCTCCATCTCATTGTTAATTTGTAAGACATAACTACTAAGGTCTTCGTCTATATGATCATTTCTTGAGGAGATGGGTTGAGTAAACCATCTTGCCTTCAATAACTTCCAATGATATAAACATTTGGCGACAAATATTGGAACCACTATCTGTATGAACCATATCACTTTGCACGATACAACAATTACCTTTTGAAATCCAATGCAGAGGCTTAAAATGATATTTTTCGAATTATAGACGAAACTTCTTGATCTTCGAGTGCTTGAAAGAAAAGATACATGACTTTGTTTCCACTCATGTAACTTTTGGGTCCAGTACTTCTCTACTTTAAAAACCATGAAATGATTCTTATTCTCTTTAGTGACCAACTTGAAGCTGAAAATAGAATAACATCTTAGTGCAGGAGCAATGGTTCCCACCATGACTCCAATGGATGGTGTTACAAAAATCACAGTCGTTGACCACCTGTATTGCGATTCATATGCTATTGATGCCCACGTGCGTTGATTTAGAGTTTCAGTCACAAAAAATAAGTTGATGAGTAGAATAAGTAAACATATTGTTCCAGAAGAAGCGGATAACGGGTTACTAGCGAGCACAAACTGAGGGCTACCGGTTTCTGCCATGGCCCAATGCCTTCTCACATGTTGTCTTAGTTTCTCAACTTTAGATATTTGGATATGTTTTGATCGGTTAATGATATTTTGTTTATGGCTTTATACTTCGAATCTAAAATTTCCTTAGAGGTTGGAATTGTTAGAGATGAAGAAATCAGTATTATTAGTAAGACGAGGATCATTGTTGTATAGACGTATGCGACCATAACGAAGTCAAAAAGGTAAAAGAACCCACAATCTAGAGAATCATTATTAATAACACCAGTATTTATTTGAATGCAGATATTTACAATCATGGTGATAACGAGAATAGACAAACCTATAAGATTTGATAGTAGTGTCTTGTTGTCCAAAGACGCCAAAGAAGGCATTATGTTGGCCATGATTGTGCACATGAAAGCCAAACTTCCTAGCTTGGCTGCTTGGTCTATGTAACTTGGCATCGCGCTACTTAGATCAACTGGGAGTTTCATGGTGACGGTTATCACCGTGATAGATGCAGCAGTGAGAGAAAAATATTTACATGGAAAATATGATTTGTTATTTCGAAAACCAAGCAACAAATCGGCAGCCATGGCAAGGATGCAGAAAAACGACATGATTGCAATGTAGATCCCAATCCAGACCATCAGTTCACTAAACCTGTCACTGATTTCCGTATCCTCCTTGGCCTTACAAGAATTATAAAATTGTTTGACGACATCAACGTATGGAATCATGTTGGGAATTTTTTTTGCCAAGTATTGAATCAGTTTGTGTAATGCAATTGAATGGTCATGGACTTATGAGGTAGACCTTGACCATTGACAGAAAGTAGAATACAAAAAAAAAGGGGATTAATACAAGAAATATGGTCCTTGTTGAAGAACAAACTTCACTGCTGTAATAACAAGCTGTAAGGCAATTTAAATTATAATAATAATAATAATAATAATACTAACAACAATGTGAATAGGATAAAAGTATAATCTAATATAGTTTATATTAAAATACTGATATAATGTGAATGAAGCGAATTGTAATTTAACATAACTAACAGAAGGTAAAAAACATAGTTTTTATTTGTATGAGGAACAAACTTGTCATTAAAAGAGTTATCGCTAGTTATCTGGTATTACTGATGATTCACTACACATTAAATAATTTGACATTTAAAAATTCACAAAATTAATTGTCATTTTTAGTCGTATTATTTCTATCTATGGTTTTTCCTTCTAAAAAATATAAGTGCAGGCAAAAAATAAAGCTCATTTTTCAAATAAACCATCAAAAGTGGAGAAAATCTCTCATATGGATAAAGAATATATTAAATCACAACACATTGCAATATATTATTGGTGTAGCTTTAATATATTGTAACATTATAACATTGTATCTTTCATGTTAATGCATGCATGTATGGTATTACTTAAACATATGTCATCCTTTCACGCTCTTCAACGCCCCCGATTAATTGATACCCTAAACGACTTTTGAGCCGGAGCGGGTTTCTTTCATGGCGTTGATCTCGTTGATGTCCTAGCCACCTTAGTTGGTCTTGTTGGCGTCTTAGGTTTCCTTTTAGGGGCTACCGCTGCAGCAGCTATTGCACCGGGTTTGGGCTTAACAACCGTCTTCGGCTTAGACTTAGGAGCCGACTTAGGCTTGGTGGCTGGTTCCTTAACCGACCCTTTCTTGGAGGCCGGCTTAGGCAACTTATATGACGCCTTTACCTTAACAAGCTTGCCTTGGGCGACTAGTCTCTTCAATTGAATCAACAAAATCTTCTTAAATTTCTTAGGAAGATTCTTTTGTTTTTCTTCAACAAACTTTGCGATCGCATACTGGCTTGAACCGGTTTTATCCTTCAATGACAAGATGGCGTCTTTGATCATCTAATTCAAAATCAATTAACATCAGAAAATAATAATCACAACGATAAGTTCATCTCTTTATCTCAAAAGACATATTTTTTTAGAAAAATGGTGGAGTTAGTGCAAATGATTTGGTTTGTGGGTGATTTTTGGAACTATTTTCGTTTATGGGGAGTCTGCTCCTCCACAGGCGGACTCTGACTTTTCAAGTTTGAGTCTGCTCCTCCTACAAACGGACTTGAGGAAAGCTTCACCATTTCTCCAATCTCCGATTGCAACATAAGCAATTTTCAAGAGTCCGCTTGTGTGAGGAGCGGACTCAAACTTAAAAAATCAGAGTCGTTTGTGCGAGAAGGGAATCTCCATAAACCAAAATAGTTTCAAAAATCACTTACAAACCAAATCATTCATGCCAACTCTATCATTAATCTAAAACAATTCCAAAAGACATAGAATAATTGTAATTGAATTCATACGTCGAAGTAAGGAGGATGCAACGAGGGAACCGTGGTTTTGTGCTTAGATGATATTATCTTCTTGCCTTTCTGCGATTTTCCTAGGGCTGCTTCCATAGTAGGTTCTTTATGTACTACAACCGTTGCAGCTGCTTTGATCGCCGGAGCGGCAACCTCCGCCACCACAACAGGTTCTTCCGTCGTCATCAAACTACGATAATTGGGGCTATGATTAGGGATCCGAGAAATGTATTTAGATGGATTACTGCAAGGGAATTTCGGATTGATGGCGGTAATCGAAACTAGTGTGTGACTCGGATGAATTTTCGCGGAATTAAATTAAAAGTGTATAAAATTTGTGAAGACACATGATTTGATTGGTCAATTAGGCCTTAAGGATCTTCAAATTTATAACATGAATTGCGTTACATCTTTCATGTTAATGCATGCATGTATGGTATTACTTAAACATATGTCATCCTAATTGAGACTACTAGAAAAAAAAAATTCATAGGAAACCCTGACATTAATTTCGACATATTTGAGTGACAACAAAATTTTGATAGAAAAACCCTCGTCACAAACGTTTTGCGACAAATTTCCAACGTAATTTCCGACAAACCGAATTCAATCTGAATCGGTTTTTTTTAAAGAATTCTGGTTCAATATTTGAAAATTTGAAAAACTCGAGTAACTCGGATATCGATTCGTTAAACACCCTTAATACCTTACGTGTGGTTTTCAACTTGAAACTAGCCGTTTAACTTTTATCATTTATATTTGGTTTCATTATCCGAATACATAGTTATTTATATGTAATATTATCATGAATCATATAATCATTTAAAATCTGTAATACAAACTAATTAAATTGAAAAAAAGGAAAAAAAAAATAATGATAATAATAATAATAACAAGTGAAAACCACCAAAACCAAACCGTTAACCTGGAAAACCAGTCGATGTGATGGTCGTTTCCCGTAATCGTAGGCTAATAATTTTCGTCAAAACTGATTTAATCGAACCGTGAATAGACAGTTTCATTTGTTAATCCTTTCAATAATTTGTGTTTCAAAGTTAGGGTCGAATCGGCCCAACCCAAAATAATAAAAATAACAAAATTGCCCCAACAACATGCAAACAAGTTCTTAAAGTAACAATATCGGCCCAACAAAAAGTCCTTAAATAACAAATACGGCCTATAGTATAGTTATAATTGGCCCAACATTTAACTTTATGCGAGTGTGCCAAACTAAACCCCAAAATCCTTCCTCCCAAAAGATGTCGGACTCGGACACCCCATATAAAAATATTAATATTTAATAATATTAAAATAAGTTTATTGGCTAATTACAAAACAAAAACAGAAACATATGTTTTCTAATAAAGAAATTAGTAATGAGATACCTTGTATTTTTATTTACAGAATAATAAACAGTGAATAAATAGCTGGACGAAATATATAATTATAATGACAAACAATACAATGCTTAAATGGTAAAATTAACCATCAAGAGCTTATTAATACCTCCATTGCATATATTTACAAGTCCTAATGCTTGCATTCAACTGGAGCAAGGTGATCAGGTACCAAAGCAGTCGATTTGGGTGCATGATTTCTATGTACAAATGCATCTTCCTGCAGTGTACAAACCAAATTTCTCAGTTATGTGTTTAGCCTGCTTAACTCTTTTTATGATTCAGTTTTATCTATAAAAGAACATAAGGTGGTACCGATGAGGAACACCGTCCGCTATCATGTATTATTCCTTCCCTAGTTGAGCCCGGTCTCGAAATGCAACCTTTTGTTTTGCTACTTGAAAGAACCTGAATTCAAGACCATCTGAGTTTTGCAAACATAATAAAGATTATGAAATTTTGTTTAAAAATGAATCTTTATTTTGTTACCTTCATAACATGAGGGTCTTTCCAAGGTCCTTTATCGGATCGCATACAACCCCCCTTTTCTGCACAATTGCAACAACCACCTAGAAATTCTGGTAATTCACTGACACATTAAAAAGATTTATCAAGATCAAGTTATGAATAACCACCCATTCATAGTTATCTTACAAGGGTTTACCTAGCATCAATTACTTCAAGCAACGTGCTTCTAAATTTGGTTCCCAGGACCTGAGGAGGATGTAAAATATCAAACGAAAAACCCGTGGTGACATGAGCTTAGTATTTTGCACAAAAACATATTGTCAACTTACATGGATCTTGGATTTTGCTTTGGGTTCAAGAAATGATTGAACCATGTTCCATAGCATCTTAAACCCCTGACCAGCATTTATGATGAACATCTGGCAAAGTGTCTGCAGAATTCATCGTGTCCCAAATTAGAGTATGAAAACAACATACTTTATGTTCAAAAATTATAAAAATATGACTTTTTATGTAAACAATATACATCAGGATAGTTGGTGTTAATTTCTTGCATCCTCCTAATGAGTTCAATCACTGGTTTTGTTAAGTTCCATAAACCCTAAAGAAATAATAATATCACAGAGTTACAAAAACAGTTTTATTTTCAAAGATTAAGCTTACATTACTTAGATAATTCATATCATACCACGCCTTGAACATCTATAATCGTTGTATTTGAACCAATGCGTCTTCCTGCTGCAATTGCGCAGGCTGGAAACCTAATGGATAAAGTTCTCTCATACTCCTGCACATAGTATTTCACATACCGTTCAATAGTAGTTACTCTCAGAAGCTTCTTTGGGTCTATTTGTCCTAATATTTCTATATAAATAGGCCTCCCTTCTTTGTCAATACCATGATAACCCTGGGGAACATACTTTCGAACTTCATTCAGTTCATTGAATTTGTAATCCTGCAAAAGCAAAGTTTTTATACAATTAGTCAATTACAAGGAATTCGCGATTTGGCAAAGTTTCTTTCTGATTTACCTCCAAAATGGTGTCGGCTCCGAAGTCTTTCCTCCACTTAAGCATGTTGATCCACATATTCTTGGTTTCTTCCATATTAAAGTTCATGGCTTTCAAGTATCTGCAAGGATGTGATTTGAAAATTATCAACAAGGTTATGAAAGGTAACATTCCATTGCAATAATTTGGTTGAGATGATAACTATTACTTTAAGATCATATGATAGTCATCTAGTATTGCAGGTAGCAAGCTGTCTGCAATTAGTGTTTCTCGAAGAACATTAACCGCTTCAGCCTCTTCAGTATCTTTAGCTTCTCCTAATGTAGGAGAATCTGGATAAACGGTTTTCTTTCTGATTTTCTTATCTCGAGAATGGCTGATTTCGTTCTTTTTACAAGTTCCATATGCGCATTCTTCATCTGAGACTTCAAGATCTTTATCCCATATAGATGTCAAAGAACAAGGTTTATATATCAGAAGAGTTGTTATGATATTAGATGTAAATTAAAGCATGTACACAAAAATGTCCAGTGGGGATGAGTAACTGCCATACTGTCCAAGTCATAAGGATGTAACTTATAAGAGACAAAGATTGATAACCTTACGTTTATTTCTAACAATTTTTATTTTGTGGGTTCCACTACACTCAACATGATGTTTCGAATTTATAATTTTTGCTTCTTATTTCTTCTCACATCAGTTCAAATAATTGGGGACCGAAAATGACATCTCTATTTCACTTACACCATACAATTAAGACCCATAAACTAAAAGTGTTACCCAAACAGAATAAACCGGATAAGGTCTTTAGCAACAAACCTTTGAGTCACAAAGGGACACTGGTGCAACTGGTACACACTTAAAGAGGAACATCATGTGCTACTTATATTTACTACATCACATAAGAAAGTAGAGGCAACTTTGTTTGGAATGTTAAGTGTCAATTACAACATAGATTTTGAACCCAGAGTGTAAAATTTGGGTGAGAAAAAAACCGAATTAACTGAACCAAAACCGAATTAACAGAAAAAAACCGCACCGAAAAAATGACCCAAACTAATAATCAACAATTTGGTTTTGTGTTATTTGAAAACCGAAATTACATTTCGGTATCGGCATTGTATTTTTTGAAAACCGAAAAAGTTGAATTGAACGTATACATATTTGTTATTAAATTTATTGATTATAATGTTTATTTTAAAATTTGAAGTAATTTATAAGAAACTAATAAATTGTGTAGCCAAAAAATTTTAAGCCCAAATGTGTAATAACAATCAATCATTAGTTAACAAAAAAAATATATATATGCCCAAAACTTCCCACACAAATTTATTATTTTGGGCCATTTTTCTTTTATTCTAAAAAATTGAAGCTCAATTGGTAAAATCGAAAAAACCGAAACCGAAACCCAACCGTTTTCAAAAAATCAAAAACCAAACTTTCGGTTTTGGGTTCAATTTTTGGGTTCAGTTTTACCCTAAAACCGACCAGTGTCCTGATGCACACGTCTAGACTGCAAAATATCTATGTTTATTTGGATATAAAATACTATTTCTAAACAATCAAAGAAATAAACGATGATACTAGTAATGAAACTCTTACGAAACTAAAGAGACGAGCTTACCAGGCAGTGAATTGCGTTGAATCGCTCCAAACATGGCGGATTTTGGTCTGTTAAAACTCAATCTTAATGAAAACTGAATGAAGTTTACGAATTAAGAACAGATTAGTATTGGAATCGATAACTTACCAGCACTAATTGATTATGAATGTAGAGAAAGAGAGGATTAAGACGGCACGGCGAAGGATGGCGGGAAACGTTTCGTTCTGGTATGATTCAGTTCACGTGTTTGTTCCGCAACTTCTTTATTTTACGTCTCGTGGGAGAATAAGAATATGCCAATTTGCAAGAATAACATCTTTCCAATACTCAATTACAATAATACCCCTCCAAGGCTCCAATGAATTTGTAATTCATATGAGGCTTCAAATTGAGAATGTATGTAATCCATTGGTTTCTAAATTATTTAACAATTTTGTTATGGTGTCACAAGAAACGTAAAAGGAAAGTTTTCAAAATTTTTATAGTAAAATAATCAAATGAAAAATATAATTGATAAAAATACTCCGGAGCGATGAGCCTTAAGAAAGTTGATAAGTCAAAAGTCATGATCTTAAAAGTTCTTAAATGACGGATAAGATGATGGTTACTCCAGCTAAGTTAAATGGCAGGTGAAGTTGTTCGAAGATGACGAGGCAAGCTAGAGAGCGGAGATCTTTGTTCTAGAGGGTGTCAAAGTGAGATGTGTTGAGAATTATCGTACCAGTTTTAACTTTTAAAACTAAATAATATTTAAACGCTTTAATATATATAAATAAATAAATCAGATTTAATCAACGGAAGCAATTTTGGTATGAATATCAGATCAGATCTGGATCCCGGTCAATGATCCGATTACACGTACAAAGACAATAAAATTAAATGCAACCATAGGGTGTTCAAAGATTATACCTTTCGATGATTAACCGAATCAGAACACCTTGGTTCAACAAGCGTCTAGCTAGATGACACGATCATGAAAACCTGCAAAACACGTCACACGATTTGTGTAGATGGACACATCAGCGGCGACGGCGTCGGTGGTTCCAGCTCACGGCGGCGGCCACGGTTCTCGGTGGTGGTGGTGTCGCACGGAACTGAGAGAAAGGGGAGAGGGTTTTTGAAATTCTCCTTGGTGGCTAGATTACTCATTAGGGTTTAGGATTAACGATAAATTTATAATCCTTAGTCTTACATTCTACACCCCTAGGGTATTAATTAGTTAATATCCCAGTAATTAAATATTAATTACTTTTAATACATATGTTTTACTAATTAACAATAATCAGTAAAACTAATCTCTTTTACTGTTTAGTATTTAAATAGTAAACCTCTCCGTATAAATAATTATTTCTCTAAATAATTATTCTCCGAATAAACCTAATAAATATATATTTAATTGCCATTTAATAAAAAAAACGTCTTTCTTGAACTATCTTGTTGCTCAAAATGTAACTCTTTGAATCGTACCTTCATAGTAACGTTGACCTCCATAGAAAATTGTATGGTCTGCTTATCTTGTTGCCAGAAGGAGACCAACCTAATAGAAGATCGTGTTCAAACTTGGTTTATCGAAAGGGTAAGTTTGATATGGTTTGTCGAAAGCTAGGAAGTTCAATAGGTGGACAGGGACCTTTCACCGAACCGAGGGGATAATTGGTCATTGTAAATGGAACTGGGGGATCTCCAAAAAGAGTACATGCTCAACGTAAGGATCATTGTGGAACGGATTCGAGCCGACGAATGGTCATTACACATTGGTATCAATACTTATGAGTGTCTATTTAGCCGAATGCCAAAGTAAAGCCTTTTTAGAGATGTTGATGCGGACTATCACTGATGCATGAGGACGTGCATGTTTTGAAGGCTGGGGGGAGAACGTGACATGTCAAATGTTTTGAAGATCATATTTATTCAGTTGTGCTCAAATGCAAGGATTGTTGGCTACTCCTACAACAACTGATTAAGAGTGTACAGAAGTGTTTGCGTTTCTGAAATCCCACTGACTGGGAGTTGGGGTACCCTAATGTGCCCATGGAAACATGAAACTAGTAAGCTATATCAATAAGCAGGAAGAATTGGTTGGCCCTCACGATAATTCAAGGTGACAGGGTGCTAAGAGGTACGGTTTGCTGTTTGTCCTCATCTCACCCTCTCCGGACCCTACGCTAGAAAACTTTATCTATTTCTTTGTGTGGCGTAAAATTTCATTATAAATCTCGTTTTCTTTCAATATTGAGTTATATTTGGTTGGACATATCAGCACTTTGTAGTAATTAATTCTAATAAGTTAGAAACTCGATCTCAAACTGATTAAAAACGACTTGAGACAAATACTCAAGTACGGTTATATAAAGATGGTCATAAACTCTGGTTAATTGACTAGTTCAAATCTAACCATCATTATAATAATATAACAACTCACTAATGGATCAAACATGGTCCATACCATGATCTACAAGATATGACCAAATTTGCTCCACTTTTTCATCTTAAGAAACTAAGACTAATTAAACTTTTGGGAAGATCAGAAGGAAACGAGATATGAACCCTATGATCTTAGACATATTGTTCTTGAGGAAATGAGATCAAACTAGAAGAAATTTAGGTAGATTCGTCGACCTCAATTTGAAAGCCTCCTGAAGTTACTCCAACACTTGACTGTAACCTAGCTTCTTTTCAGTGAAATATACATCAAACCACTCACCATTAATTCAAGTTCTCTAGAGTCATCATGCATGCATATTAAGTTGGCCAAATGCCTTCACATCCATCTGTAACATATGGCAAGCATGACACCGGGACCAAACATAATCCTCGACTTCGAAGATCTCTCTTGATCACCCGTGCGTTTCCATACTCCATTTGCCCCTGAATACGGACACAATCCTTCAAACCAAACGCTCGAATACACATACATGCATGCATGCATAAGTACGTACATGCATAGATACATGAAATGTTCTTACCCCTTGTGATGATATTCCACCAATCTCGTTAGTTGACTTCATGTATGGCACGCTTAGCGTCTACAAAATCAACAGTGTTTTCAAGTCATGTCAAGTCAATGTACAACTTAGATTTATAATTTATTGCTGTGTAACATGGGAATCTATGAATATTGAACGGAACACGTATAGATTCTCAAGGTACACGTCATTATCTTGTTTCCCTAAATATGGCTGCTTGTCCTATAGGTTAAGACATCTTGTATCATACACTTTTGGAAAATAAATTTAGCAACACGGATGTCACTTATTGTCACTACTTATTGATGCAATCATGTTCCGGTACTAATTTATATATGTTTTTGCTTTTTTTATTTTAATTATAGTCTTTAACTAATTCATATAAATTTTCAAATCCTGTAATTTAATTTTATTTTTAGAGGGGATTACAAATGTGTCTCTCACACGTGAATATGTTACTTTTTATTTGACAAAGAGACGTAATACAGGGCTCTACATTTTTTACTCTCTCTTAAAATCGCTTTAATTAAAAGAAAGGCAATACCAAAAAAAATTATCAATACTTTCTATTTTTTCTCATAAAAATCACTCAACAAATTTTTTGGTTTTTCTTTCACACAAAAGTGTCTTAATAATTTTTTACATATAAAAAATCAATGTAAGTTTTATCTTTTTTTTTTACCAAAGTCACTCAATAATATTTTAAACAATAACTTATGCCCTAACAAATGAGTCGGCAAAAGCAAGACAAAAAAACAGAAAGCAAATTCAATTTTATGTGTTTTTATAGATTTAATTTATAGGTACTTTTATAAAATGGATTCTTATTGATTACAAATCACCTTTTTGCATAATGATATTCATTGTCATTACAAAGTTTTAATGTTTAAAAAGTTGTTGAGAGATTTTATAAAAAAACAGAAAAAGTGTTGGTTTTTATATGTATAAAATTATTTCTCTCCTATAAAAAAAAAAAGAAAGCATGATAGGTTTTTATATGTAAAAAATTGTTAAGAAACTTTTGTAAAAAAAAATAGAAAGTATGTTAGTTTTTTTGATATCTACTCTTAAAAGAGTTAAGTATTTTATAAAAGTAACTTCATAAATTACTGACACAACTTTTACCCTCTTTTCCATAGGGTTTTCTAGTTTTATACAAACATCAAAATCCTAAAATTTTCAGTATTATAAAATAATATAATATTTATTCGATAGTACGTTTATGGGTGGATGTAATAAAGAACGTAAACCAAGAAGAATGTTTTGAGACATGAAAAGAAAGTATATATACCTCGACTTGGGTTTGTAGAAATTTGATATATCCAATAGCCTCCATTAGTACCGAAGCTGTATCAGTCTAAAACCATTCTCCATTAATCCAAAAAATAACAGTAATTAATTGATAATTTACACACTTATTTTTTATATATCTTGCCACTAGTTAATGTCCAGTATGGGTAAAAAAAATAAATATATATATCTCATGATGCTAGAAACAAAAAAAGATATATAAATGGTAGTGACAAGATCTACTTGTACTCAAAAGTTTGGATTCTCAGGGTGACAAATTATTGTAGCAAATTTATATTTATATATAGGAAAGAACCTTGATCACTATTTCAAAAGTTAAAACAAGGGAAAGCTAGCAACTTTAAAAGATGAGAATCACATCTTTGATGTATTGATTCTTCAAATTTAGGTTAAAAACTCAATGTTTGATATTTGTTTTGGTGCCATATCTTTCTAATTTCATATTATTCTCCTAGTTAATTAACAAGAAGATGATAATATTTGTTCATTTATTTCTCTCTTCTTTATTTTTCTTGTCTCATAATTATATATAAAAATTGTGATAAAATATCATTAATATTTTTTTTATATTATGAGAAAAAAAATTACCTTGCCAAAAGGTGCCACCAGCTGCTGAATAGCTGCAATTCTGTCCCCCAATTTCTCCTTCCGGACCTGATTCAATATAGTCAAAGAATGGTTCAAGAACACCTACAAATTAAAAAAAAATTAAAAAAGTTGATTCAAAATGCTTAGTTAAACCTGAAAGGGTGCAGAAGAAGAGCGCGGTTCCGATTTTGATTTCTTTGGTGCTACAGATTTAGTCTGATCCTTTGCATTGACATATTTGCTAGCTGGCCTCTTTGATGATTGATCTGTACTTCCAGTGGTGGAGACCGATGATATCTTTAATAAGTTGGAAACAGATATAAAGTTTAGTTTTTCAACTTTAGTTGTATTATATGATCATCATCATCTCAACCTTGTCAAAAGGTGATAATTAAAGAATGAATCTTTTCTTCTTCATCAAATTAAAGATGAATAATATCAATGCAATGTAAAAGGCTGTGAAAAAAGAAAAAAAAATAAAACCAATAATTCATTTTAAGAAATGGAAATTTATCACCTTACTAGGGCAAACTGCTGGCCTGTGATTCGGTCGATGCATATGATCAAAACCGTAGCCGAAGGGATCCAAACCAGGCAAACAGTTCATATCAAAAGTGCTTGGAGAAATTGCTGAAGATGATGTGGATGATGATGATGTTGAGGTGGTGGTGGATTGTTTCAAACTTGAAATACTTATAGTTGGGAAAATTTGGCTAAATGTCCCATTAGAACAGTTGTTGTCATTTATAAGATTAATCTGGTCACCTTTGATTTGACATCCAGTAATATAATTTGTAAGCAAGAAATTATCTTGATTATTATTTGTGTAGCTAATTTGTTGATGATCCTCATTCTTCAAGTAGCTATAGTAAGGCTGTAACTCTAAAGTACCATCCATGCTAGATGTTGGGTTGCAGTTTAAAAGCTCTAGGAATTTTGGATATGATTCTACAACTGAAAACTCATCTTTGATTCGTGCAAGACGTTGCGAGTCATGATTAGTCACGAAGTTCTCTATTGGATACCCCATACCGTTGTAGGGAAATAAATCTTGAACGATGGAATTCGTACTATTGACAAGATTTCTTGAATTTATGTTATTCGTACCGTTCCTGCATCGTTTAAACAACATAGAAAAAACATAAGTTATAACTATCATGCTCGGCGCTCTACCTTTTTATTAAACGAGATGATTAAAAGGTGTGACTAGAGCAAAACCCTAGCCAGAAACCATCAAAGATATCAAGAAACATAATGATAAGTTAATGATCAAATAAAGATATGCTTTAATCCAAATAAAGACTTATCAATAACAAGTTGTATGTGATGCTTTAAGTACATAATTAAAGCATCAAAACTTAAGGTGAAAAAAGTTTGAAAAAGTGAATTGAGAGAGAGATTACAAGATGGGATTTTGAGACCAAGAAAAAGAAGAAGAATCCACAAGTTGATGATCTTGTTGTTCATGGTGATGAAAATTTGCAGACTCCATTATTTATATGAATGAGTGATTACATATGCTGCTTGTGCTCTTGCTATTATAAGCACTTAACCTTTTTTCTTATTTGTGAAAAGAAATTGAAAACGAAAGGGTTAAAGGAACAACAAAATTGGCAAAGAATCTTTCTCTCTATCACTCAGGTGACACCCTCAAACATGGGCATGAACATGACACATCTATCTATCTCTCTAGGAGCGTGTGGGTGCGCGCAGAGGGGCTTTTAGTGATGCTTTTCATAGTTTCTGCTGCAATCTCTCTTTCAGGCTCTCCTCTTAAAATAACCCATTGAATAGAAAGAAAGCAAGAAATAAAGAAAGAGGTACCAACAATAATTTAAAACATTATACCCACATGTATATATACTCACGAATCAAATACTAAGTGTGTGAAGTAAATCTTTAACTTTATCTTTAACTTTTGATCAAAACAAATCAATAGTTAACTAGACGTGTGTTATTAGAAAGAGTAAAAAATAAAAGGTCACTATTTATTTACATTTCATAATTTTTTTAAACGTAAATAACTTTTATATACATTGCGTTACTTTAAAAAATATATATCATAAAATCAAGTATTTTATTTCTTTTACTTTATAAAAAATTATATACATATAGATGGGTGTTATTACATGTGTATATTACATAAGAAAACATTATGTACGTTTTACGGGAAATGACCTTTTACGGGAACCAATCTCTATGTGTGCATACATTACATATGCTTAAGTGACTTTTTTTTACGGGAACCTACCTCTATGTGTGCACGCATTACACATGTGTGATGAGAACTATGTAAATTGAAAAAAAAAACCACAAATTCGCATCCTTTTACTGCTTCAAAATTTATTTATTTGTGGGCTCATTTTTACAAAAGCAAAGATAAATATTTTTAAATATAATTCAGAGTTATAGGAAAACTCTAATTTTAAATAATTAAATTTAATTAATACAGCCCACTTGAATTCAAGAAAAACGAAACCTATCAAGATCTAAATTTTCATCACAACTCAACGAATATTCAAATTTAAAACTTTTACCATCAACCAATTTAATTTTAAAACATATACGTGTGCCTTCTGAGCACAAGCTGCAAGGCAGTCGTGATGCCCATTGACGAGCAGGTGCAGGTGCCTCAACCGGAAAAACACCACCTTCACTACAAAAACCAATGAAGTGAAAACAAAATATTAGAGACAAAAATGCACCTTCAATCGCCACCGTAACCCTAAACAATTAACACAAAGACTTGGGAAGACTCATGTTTGTGCATTTGTTTAATTCCTAGTAAAAGCTGGTAAATTTTACAGGTTTCACCCAAATCTACAATCAATATACCAACTTGACCCAAAAACACACTAGAAATCTCCACCATAGCCCTCATCGATTGTCCATTGCTGCTAATCAAAATCACAACACCCATTATCGTCACCCGTCGAACCTAATTGAGCAAATTTGAACAAAATTGAAAACCAAACCTGATGAACCTAATGAAATCATTTTTAGAAAGCAAATTGCTTAAAACTGAAACCAATAAATCAATTAGCCCAACTCCATCATTGATTGAATTCGCCCTTACGACAATCAAATCAAACCCAAATCACCAAAGCCTCGGATGAAGCTTTGGGATGAAATCGAACTAGAAAAAGACCTTCCATGTAAATCGAACCACACTGGTTGTTCAATCGAGCTCAAGACATCAGGATTCTTGATGGAGAGCTATCGGAGGATCTATTCTACAAGGAGAGTTATCGATTATACGGGTCAAATCAGTGTTGTTCAAATTGATGTTGTTCAATCCATGGTGTAGTGTTCATCTTCACAACCAATGCTTCAAATCGATGGTGTAGTCTGCATGAATTCGATTGGATCTGGTCATCTCTGATTAGAGAAACCCTAATCGGTTCTTGTTTTTTGGTTGCTGGTTAAAAAAACTACCGTCTGTTCCGCTGCTACTAACTCTTTCTGCTTGTGAACCTGCTACTACTTTGAAGCCCATGAACCTCTTTATGTTTTGAAGAATAATTGTTTGTTGTAACTCTAAGAGAATAAAACGACGCTGAAGAATCAGAATTAACGTCTGGCGTTCGTGACTTAAAAGAAAAAAATCATTTATATTCGAATCTTTATAACCCTAAGTGAACGTTACAAAGTTCGGATCCAGCTTGGAACACCCTAACTTGTGCGCGTACCTCTGTGAGATTGTTCCATCCCTCTGTTATTTTCCCGTCTTGCATCACTAGTGTGTCTGTCTAGGCATTATTTGACCGGGTTAGGGGTACCGACTTTGGTTATACACCAGGGAGAGACATACATTGATTCTGTGATGCATTTTTTATTTGATTTGTAGTGTTAGCTTTTGTTCTCTGTGGTTTATTCTAGTTCTTAATCACTGCTTACATTGCCTGCATCACTTGGGTGTAAAATTTAAATTTTGTGCGTTTGCATCAAAAGCCTTGGCTATTCCTTGATCTACCACGTAATGGTGTGAAAACCCGACTCTGATACCATGTCAAAAATGGTATTTGAACTAGAAACAACTTGAACTAGAAACAACTTGAATAGAAACTCGAACCAAATGATTCGATTATAAATAGATACAACTTAACGAGAAAACCAAGAACCAAATGGTTCTAATGCAAACAGAACAATAACCGGAATTCATAGACCGGTTTTCTTCTTTTTTCGTGTGCTTGAAGCGAACACTGAGAGCATAATATATATGGCAAGAACCAACGGTAGGATCCCGATCAATGGAGCCAAGAAAGAAAACCATGGAGCGTGATCTTGAAGGGATGCGAATACAGCTGGATATGAGGGACAATTTCAACTTTCCATCATTGAGAGGCAATTTGAAAGCTAGCCAAAAAGAGGCGGAACCACAACCCTAATCAGGAGCGATAGAAACTTTGAGAAAAGAGAACCACGTCTTTATTTCTTGAAATGGGCTGTGGCTTGAGATTGGCTACTGGCCAAGAAGCTAAAAGAAGCAGCAAATTCCTAAATGAAGATGTAGCCCAAGAGACAAAGAGAAAACCAAAAAAAGCATGTTAGAGAAAAATTTGGTAATTGAATTTAATAAATTTAACAGAGTTTAACAACCATCATCTAAACTAGAAGAACGATCGTGTTATAGTACATCAAGTAGTACTTCTTAAACACTACTATAAGGTAAACATCAGATAACTAATCTATCCCAATATATGGTTAGTGTCTTTTAAGGTACATACCTATACCTAAATGTTTTCCACGATCTCGGCTCACCAACCAACACCTATCATGGATCTTATCTTTCTTGCTTTAGCCCCCATTGATATATATGACGTGAATGTATATCACATACAAGCTAGTTGATGTTTCATGAACTTTCACATATATGCTATGTCTGTGGAGAAGATTTTAGGAGTTTGTAAATCTTTTGTGTTCTAAAATGTAAAAAAGTTATCGCTTCTAAAACATCAAAAAGCTTAAAATCTAGTCGAACTTGTGTTAAGAAGAATTTAAACTCCCGTTTGTAACTCGAGCTATACTTTTATCAAACAATTTTATAAGAATATTGGAGCAATTCAATTCTAAATTAACATATCAAAACCATTTATATAAGACCTTCCTGTTAAAAAACTGTTTATTTTTCATCTTAAAACATGCTGAGAGACCCGCTATAGCCTGCATGGTCTCTCATAAAATCAAGTCACCATACGCGTTTCTACCTTTTTCTAATTTTGTCACAATGCTCTTTGACATCTTTCATAGTATGGCATGGATTTCAAAAATCATTTTATAAATCTAAATAATATAACAATTAAATATTCATCATATCAATCTTTTATTTAATAACATTAATACATAGAAGTTCGTTAAAAATACTAATACATAAGTTTATGCATAACTTATTAACTTTTGAATCATGTTATGCATATAATGAATACAACATTTCACAAAAAAATAATTTAAGACTACCCGGATGTAATACAAGTCTCTAAACAAGAATATACATAACTAAAACACCTAGAATAAAAGTTGTTTTTTGTTATATGAATAAGGTTTAATAAACCCTCATCAATTTCACATATTTAGCTGGTTATGAATATTCAAGTCACCTATAAAATATGTATATATGAAAGTCATACCACTAAACGATGTAATGATTTACTTATTTGCGCTCTTTAAAAGCCCTTAAAATTAAATGGAACTCTTAGAGCTTCTCCAACACGATATTTCGAAACCAGCTCCATGTCACCCTTATCTAATATACAAGGGCTTTATCTCTTTCACAACCAAAATCAAGTCTAAAAATCCTAATAATGCACACTCTCTCTCATCTCCTCTCTCCTCCCCCTCTCACATCCTAGTTTTACGCATTCTTGAATAAGAACGTGTCACTTCACACCTCTCTACTCTACACCATCTCCTCACCCCTAAAAACGAGCTAAAACCCAGTATTGTGGGTGCTCTTAGAATACATCCTAAACCACCCATGAAAGAATGAGTCCATACAACTTAACATTGGGTTTCTGATATAGCGTAGCTGTAAGTTGGCTCCTTGCGATCCTCGATCTCCTTTGCCGAATACGTCTGATACCCTCTTCGAATTAATGCATGCATTTATTAATGTTTTAAATAAGACCATTGGACAAGGTCACATTGGCCTGCTCAGCGTCACCCTAAGAACATGCATCTCTCCCGCTTCCCCCCTCTCACATTCTCCTCCTTCTCTTCTCCATGGTAATGGATTTTTCTCCTTCTCTCCGGTCACGTCCTCCTCGCCTCCCTCTTACTTCCACCTCAACATCCTTGAACTCACAGATATATGTATTACCGATGCTCTAAATGCATCATTTTTAGTCATGTCACATTCCAATTTCAATTATTTTTTTTTCTTTAACACTAAATTTTAAAGGGTTTTTTTTTATACATATTTTCCCATATTAAACTTCAAAATTACATATATTCCTAACCTTTAACTTTAATTACATGTCTCTAATTAACTTAAAATTACTCAATTGCCCCTCACAAATATTTAGGAAGTGGATATATGTAAATAGTACTTTAATTGGTTTATTAAGGGTAAAATGATAATAAAATAAGATATTTTAAATAAATTATATAAATATGTAATATATAGGTTTTAGGAAGGGAAAATATGTAATTACACTTTATGGTTGGGTAAATATGTAATAAAGAAACTTAGAAAGTGGATATATGTAAATGCCCCATTTTAAAAATATCAAACTTAAATACATCTTAAGTTCTATATATTTGTTTTAAGTAATACTTTGAACCTTCAAATTAATTAATAGAGAAAAAAAGTTCGATATTTAATTAATAATACTGCTAGGTCGTATACATTATTATGTTTTTACTTTAGATTTAACTTTCAATAATCTTTATTAAATAGATAAAGTTTCTAGCTCTTAATCATACTCCATAAGACAATTTTTAGCAAATTTTTTTTTGTTAACGGTGTTTATTTCGGATAACTTAAAATATAATGTGTATTTTTCTAGTTACAAAGGTTTTATTTTTCTAGTATGTTTAATGTACTTTTTATAATGAAACTACATGAGTAGCCAAGTGGGTGTTAAAAGTGAAAATGTACAAAACATGGACAGGCCCACGCTATAAAACGACATCTTCTTGATAGCACATTCTAATTATGATGTCAGTGACCTTCGCATGACGTCATAACTACGTCGCATGTTTCAATTTCCAGATTTATTTTTGAGAAAGAAATACATAATACATTTCTTGTGTAAAATTACTCTAGCCTTAAACAACCCAACTTTGAAATAATTTTTTGTTGTCAATTGGTCATAAACTCTTTATCACGCCCGGTTCTTTTTTTTAAGGCGAAAAAAAAAAATCCTCAATAACTAAACTATATCAATCCAAATAATATATATAGGGTTAAAACCCTCCCCCCTCACTTTTCCTTTTTCGCTTAATTCCCGATTCAGCTCTCAATCTTTTTATTTCGTTTATTTCTTTCCAAACCCCCATTTGATAAATTGCCGTTTTATTATTATTTTCGGGACGTTACAAGTCTACAATCCTTACTAAAGGTTTCACCCTCGAAACTTGTCTTAAGTCAAACAGTTGAGGGTAAGACTCCTTCATCTCTGCTTCAGTTTCCCATGTAGCCTCTGATTTACGATGTTTCCATTGAATTTTAACCAACTTAATGACTTTGTTGCATAGTTACTTCTCTTTCGTGTCTTATATGGCCACTGGTTATTCAATGTAATTAAGGCTATTGTCTACCTTGATCTAAACAGTAAAAAAGGGTTTCTAGAACTCACATGTTAACTGCCAAGGAAACCAACAAAGAGAAACACGAAACGTCTAACAGTTTGTACGAAGATATAATTACGAACTAGGTTAAAACCAGAGAACTTTCGTTCGGAACAATACTTTCGACTGGAACTACAAACTTTCGGCCAATTCATCTAGTTAATTGTCACATTTGTAATGTGTCCATCTTTTAAAAATATTCATTTTCTCTTCAATCATTCATCATACATAAACATACATACATTTTTATATCATTACCACTTTTTACGTTTATTTTTCATAACAAAAGTATTTATTATAATAAACTATTTATTTTTTAATTTCATATTATTAAGTTAAATTATAAATTTATAAAAGTTTATAATTTAAATTTTTTTTTAAGTTATAAAAGTTTACAAATTCTAGAAATTCTTTAAAAAAGTTAAGCATAACTCATTTAAAAACTAAATAAGTAAAATTTGAGAAGCCCAATAATTCCTATTTCATTGGCTTTCACTTTCATCTCCTCTTTGTTGATGAAAAAGATTAAAAAAAACCTATTCGACCCCACCAAATTACCTGTCCGTGTCAACCACTCATGACGGACGAGCCCCACGGATTCATCTTTGAAGGTGTCACTCTAATGGAGGTGTCTGTCACGGACGGGAAAAACGTCACTAATATTGTGGATGTAGGATGCTTTTACTCACCTTGTCATTGCATTTATCGATTAAGTTGACATATTGGTGATCTAGTTAATATGAGTTGTAGATCATCAGTCTACATGTAATATGATACATCTTTTATTTTGATTTAATTATTTGTTGTTATTTATATATCTTAATAATTTAATCATAGGTGGATGATTTTTGGTCTAAATGGCTCCACCACCGGCTATCCCAACCTAGCTCACCAAAAAGAATTTGCAATCATTACTTATATAGAATTTTAACTATCTAAATCATTTCTATTTTTTCATCTGATATCTATACTATATACCGTTGGTCATTTGATGCAATGTTAGCCTCAAGACTTTTTATACTGGAGGTCTTGGGTTCGAATCCTGACAACAACAAAAATGGGGTCTGTGACCAGGTCAGAGGGTTTACCCAGTTGGGGGGTTTCTCTTGTGGTGGGCTGCCCTGGATGTTCTAGGTGTTGCCCCGGGAAAACCCAATTATCCTATATAATAAAGGAATATCATGGGGGACACGCGTCACTCTCTAGTTACTCCCATCTTTATTTTTCCGCCTCTCTCTCATATTTAATATTAATTTTTCTGTTTCTCTCTCCTATTAAATAATAATATCAAATTATTTTATTTATATTAATAAATAAAATTTTATAAAAACGTGTCACTTTCTGGTTCATCTTATCAATTTTTTCCCGTCTCTTTCTCATATTGAATAATGATATTAAAAAAAATTATTTTTAGATTTTTAATATAAATTTAATTATGTATACTTATTATTTAGTTATAAATAGTTCAACCGATATAATATACCGGTTTATTCAATACACGAGTTTTTAAAAATATAAAATTTTTATTACTAAGTATATAACATTTTATTTATTGAATCCGTGTAATACATGAGATTTAACCTAGTTATATACTAAAAAACAATTCTTTTTATGAATCTAAGTGATAAAATCAAGAGAAAGGATAAAAAAGAAGAAAGAAAATTAGAAGAATATACCATATACTGTTTTCATGCATTTGAAGGCTCCTCCTATACGTGACTTTTCATCATAAGAACTTTCTTATTTGCATTGTGGCCTTACTTTTTGCCTTTTCATCTATATTTTACTAGATTATTGGTAACTTTTAAATTCTTTTAAATAAATATACCCTAAATTTCATAATTAGTTACGATATTAATATTCAAATTTTTAGCATAATATAGAAGGTAAAGATGTGAATAATTAAAAAATATTGGAGCATGTATTGTTAGGAATTTTTTAAATTATAGACTATTCAGCGAGTTGGCTTAATTATCATGCAAGTTATAATAATTAACCTTGAAACCCTTATATATAATTATTAATTTATTAATTAATACATTATGGTTTATCCATGTCAATCTTTTGATTTAACATATGCCTCTTTGTGAATTTATATATTTTCTTTGTTTGTTTAGAAATGTTAGCTCACGCACCCTCTAATCATACTTTTAAATCTACACATTTTTATCTATAATCGGACGGGAAACCTTAACCGCTTGAGGAATGGCACATTTTCTACACAAGTTGATACCGCTAGACCGCATGCCCTTAGATATGAATTTATAAATATGAACGCATATTCACTAATTCTTCTTATTGTACAATTAAACAACATACATAATATTGTTCTCTTATCTATGTTTGAGAGGAATAAGAAAGGACGACATGTACACAATATCTCTATCATAAGTTAGATATCAAATGAGATTAGAGACTATATATTCTATACAACATTATCATCAAACACCAATTTAAACCTTCTGATAGATAAGTTTATTTACTTCTTGAATTTGTTTTATGTTGAACTAGTGAACATATATCATATGTAAGGTTAGAAAAAGCTCTAAAATGTTGAAAAGATTCATCTTTCATCGGCTATAATGGACTTGTGTTTCATTCTTACTAAAACCTTAAAGTGGTTTATAACTCTTTTAGCCAAAACTAAATCATGATTTGAGAACTCTGATTAAGGCAATATGCTTATTTATATACCTTCTAAAGGTTTATAAGAAACCGGCCAATGAATAATGTAAAATTAAAAACATTGTTGTAACATTTTTCGTTCTGTACAACTTCTTGATATCAAATAAAACCGCTAGTGTTGTAATATAAGTTTAAAAACAAAACGATGACCAAAATAACAAAATATATTATTAAATTAACAAATTTGAATTTCGAAGAGGAAGTAATAACGCAACTGTGAGATGACATGTAATAGACTATAATAAATGATGTGAAGCCCTTATTTTATCTACGCTTTGTTAAAATATAATATTTTACAAAATTTCGAATGTATTGTTACGAAACGCTTATTTTATCTGTGCTTTATAGTAAATTTCATTTAAAACTAAGTTTTCGTGATAATGTATAAGTTACCGAATCACGAATGTACAAACCGTGAAAGCTACTTGTAGGTTTCGTTTTTTTTTTCCTTTTTATGATCTTTAAAATGTGATTTTTATAAGATTCCTGATTTGTTATTTAACGTGCTTATTTTATCGGCGTTAACGTGTTCAATACCAGTATACATGAGTACATGACGTCAAAACATAGTCTTATAAATTTTATACCTGTGAAAGCGCGTTTATTTCCACTTGCTTACTTTAATTACAATTGAATTGGGACCACTAGTTGTCTGCCATAAATGCAATATTCTGCTGAGATTTCGTCTTTTTTAGGATAGTTTTCTTATTTCAATATTCAAAATAAAAGTTAAAACAAGATTGATATTAATATTTCATTTAGCCAAATTTATTTTTGAAAAGGGTAAAGTTGGTTTCAGGGCATAAAGGTTTTTGTAAGGTATAGGACAAAGTGCCGGACTTTGAGTGATGGCTACATATCCACAACATTAAATATTAGTATAAGTTGCTTTTAAGTCATCACTCATCAGTAATAATATTATATCTTGTGTATACATTTTTTAATAAATCATAAATTAAAAAATATTAACGTGTTTATGGTGCTTGAATTTTAAAAAGAGTTTAAGTACACGAATCGTCTAGCGGGATGTGTAAGTGGGATGTGTAATTTTGGATTTTGTCTATAAATTTGAAAAAGTATATCGGTAGTCCCAAGTTATACATAAACATAACATGTTTGGTCTTTCAAGTGGATAACAGTAGGGCCGGTCCTGAGAATTCTCAAAACGTTTTGGGCCCGAGACATGTTAAAAAAAGCGGGGCCCATTATATAAACTCATAATGACATAATCAAAAACTACAACAAATGAATAACGATTAACGATCATACATAACGAATAATGAATTACGCTGCCGACTGCCGTTCTTGCCTCCTGCGTCTTCTGAGTTCCCTACCTGCTCCAGCCCACTTATTTTGTTATTTTTTAATAAGTTTTAAAATCTAGTGGGCATTTTTTAATTTATAAGTTAAGATGATACATGGATAATAGAAGTAGTGGACCTTTTTTTAATTTTTAAGTAGGTTAATAAGATAAATGGATAATACAAGTTGGGCCTTTTATAAAAAAATATATATAATATATAATTTTTTTTTAAACTACGAGCCCCATAGGAGACCGGGCCCCGGACGGTCGCCCTCCCCGCCCACCCTAAGGGCCCCCCCTAGATGACAGTTAACTATTTTGTTAAATGCTTTGAAAGTGAACAAAATACCCCTAGATTAATTTTTTTTTAAAATAGGTTTAAAAAAAATGGTGGTGCCGTCTAAGAACTAGGGGTATAAATATAGGTTTTTTAATTTCTATTTTTTAAAGTTTTTTAATGTAGGGGTAGTTTAGTCAATTTCAAAATATATAACAGAAAAGTTTAACTATCATCCATTCTAGTGACCAAACATGTTACCTTTATGTATAATCTGAAACTGTTAGTTTAATTTTTCAAACTTAAGATACAAATCCAAAATTTAGACATACCACGTGGACTATCCATATACTTTTAACTCTTTTAAAAACCATTTGTATCTTGTTCTTGCCTTTAAAAATAAAGAAAGGAAAACTACAAGTTTTAAAAAATAACATGTCTTCTTCTATATTTAAGAAAATCGTTATTTTCGACGATTTTATTTAGAACACTTCTATGTATATATTAAACATTTAAACAATAAAATTATGTATTTGTTTATATAATTATTCATACTTTTTATACAAACCTGTATTTGATAAGGAGATTGCAAGTAAATGAAAATTGTAGGACCCATTAAAGTTAGTTCATTCGAGACACCCCATAAATGTAAGTTGGCTTCTCAAACAATGACACATTGTCACGTCCATCTTTGCCCACCCATTATATGTAAATATTATTAAGAATGTTGGTTACGAAAAGGGTGTCTCGTGTTTGAATTTTATTTGCTATGGTTTTAATTTATAGGAAATTACTATTGATGATCATTTTAACTTAAAAATTACATGCATACTGGTCAATATAATACATTTTCTTTGATCATATAAAAGAATATACCAAATGGTATGTTTGTGAAAGTAAAGGTAAACTAATTAAATAAAACATAAGATAACTTTAAATGGATGTAACATATAAGGAACAAGAAATAAATTCCACGTTAGTTTTTGACCAAAGGTAAAAGGTTGTTTACTAAAATAATTACTTATTGCATATAAAATAAGATGTTAATAGAGATTTTGCCCTACCGCACCAATTGTTTGATCATAAACTATGATAATCCAACTTTTAAATTGATAACAAAAAGTTGTTAAATCTGATCAGGGGTAAGTTGGTAAATGGGGAATCGATTCGTTTCTGTGACCCTTAATTGGTTGTTGAATGGTCCGTTAAAATCTGCCTTCCCTAACTTATTTTCTTTGGAAACCAATAAGAGATGTAAAATTAAAGATTGTTTTTCCTTGCATAATCAAAGTTTATCTTGGAGTTGGAGGTGGAAGCATCCCCCATAACGGATGCAGAATTACATGAATTGCAGTAGTGTAGCAACTTGCTTAATCAGGTTCAGGTGTCGGGTGGATCTGACTCCTGGATTTGGTTGGGTAATGCTTCGAATCTCTTCTCTCTTAAGGCTGTCAAAGAGTTGTTAGCTAAGAATATGAATAATTATGGGTTTTTCAAGACGGAATGGTGCAAAGGGATCCCATACAAATGCAATATTCTAGGCTGGTGAGTTGAGATGGACCGCCTTCCAACTATGGTGGCCCTTAACAAGCGAAATATCCAGGTTGATTCCCTTCGGTGCCAGTTATGCAATTAAAGGGCTAAAACAGTGACGTCTTGTTACATTGCTTCGATCGTTTGGCAACTATGGTGGCCCTTAACAACCTATTTTTGCCTTTTTCGATTTGAGATTTGTTGGTTTTATTCAAGTCGGCTCTAAGAGTCGAGGTTCATTCGAAAAGTTTTGCATGTGATCATCTTAATCACTTTTTAGTGTATTTGGAAAGCAAGGAATGAATTCATTTTCTCAAATAAACCGGTCAAGGATGAGAAGATAATTGAAGATATTAAGGCTTTTGAGTTCTTATGGGTCAAAAACAGGTCTAAAGACAAAGCTATCTCATGAATAGAATGGGTTCGTTTCAATTTATTGTAATAATGTAACTGTGGTTTTTGGGTTCGGTGGTACAGTCCCTTGTTTTTGCTTAGGGATGTTTGTTTATAAAATGTTTACCTTTTGTAAAAAAAACAACAAAAACAATGCTAATCTATATGTGGATTTGATACAACCTGGAGGTTCGCAATAATCCATATATCTTGCATCTAAATTCAAGGCACAATGTAACATTCAAGTACAACTAGGTGCAAACAAAAAAAAAATACAGAAAACAACAAAACCTATTTCGAATTTTGATCACGAGATGTTTATTCAAACATTATTTGTGGATTATAGGCGACTGGGGTGGAGAGAAGCATCGCCAACTATCTGGAATAAACTAGCAAATGGACAGAAGACATGTAACATACATACCCATTTGACATGTGTAGAAAACTAGAGGTAGAAAACTAGAGGGGATAAATAGGTTTTCGTAAAGTTTTCCTGTTTATTTCTTGATTACTTATTAAATATGGAAAACCACTTTGTTAATTGCAAAATATAAAATCAAATTAATAGTTTAGGGAGAAGAAAGAAAACCTATTTATAGATATTCAAGTGAACGTTAACGAATCCACTTTACGTCCACTCCTCGATCCTTCAGTCGAGAGTTTGCACCAGTAGCGGTTTCCCTTAAATGGAAGGGACCACCTTGTATAACGTCGTCTCACTAGTTAAAGTTAGTGATCACCTTCTTCAACCCATCATGTAAAGAGAATGGTTTTTATAGTTCTCATTATGTCAAGATAGTGGTCTCCCATAACTATACACTATATCAAGATAGTGTTTATCCTCGCAACTCAACACTAGTGTTATCTCCCACAGCTATACACTATATCAATATAGTGTTATCTCTCACAACTATACAATATATCAAGATAGTGTTCATTTCACAACTCAACACTATATCAAAATAGTGTTATCTCTCAGTAAGACAATATTTGTGATTGTTAAGTCCAAGAGTGACAAATGATAAATATTTGTAGCACATGAGTGTCTAGGGACTTGATTTCTTTGACTTGTTTGATCTTAGACTTGCTTATTGACTTGAATATTGTTAGGAACCTGTATTTAGCATATGGTTAACTATTTTTAAGAAAATAATACCACATGTTAAATATTTTCATCAATATCAAAACTAGAGTTTGATGTTTTTCAATTCAAACCATTGTTTTCCCAACAACATGTATGTAATATTATAATTATTAACAAGTTCTCTTATGTAACATAGTGTTTCTTGATGTGTTTTGGGTGGAAAGGAAGGACCATTAGGCCAAAGTTGAAAAACCCTTAGAGTCCCTAGATTGATCCCTCATTTTTTTGCAATTGTTTCTCTTAAAAAGCTTTAAAAGTCTCGATAAATACGACTCTACCGTATTACTATGATTCCATATCATAGCTCTACGATCCAATTAGTGTTTCCCATTGTTGCATGGTTGTCACATGATAGAATATATGAAATAAATATAACATGGGTGCTAGAATTTATCGCCGATCTTATTATTTAAGTTTGTAGTTTAGATACAACGATCGACGGGGTTCATTGGTTCAACCAGTTAACGTCATCACCGACCGACACAAATGAAATCGTTTCAAAAGCGACAATCCTACCGGTTGTATAGACGGATTCCAGTCTGACGATCGTTCTGATAAATTATACTTTTGTCCCCCTTGAAATTTCTACTTTTAGTCCTTGAGATTCCAACTTTCACAAGTAACTCCAAAGTTTTACTCTTCCAACTTTAGCCACAAAAACTATTAATTTTATATTATCACCGACGCAATGATGATAGTGTACAAACAAAGATTGTATATTACAACACCTTATTGTTTTTATTTATATGTATTAAAAGTTACACATGATTGTTGGGTTGGATATTTTAGCCATTGGAAAAGAAAGAGAGTGACCGATATTTATCTTTTATATATTTTTTTAACATATATTTCGTCTTTCCACCCCCCCTTCTCTCTCCCCAACCCCCTCTTCACTGGTCCATCAAGACACTACCCATGCGGCTTCTGATCACAACCAGATAACGAATCCAACTCCACTCTTCGTTTTTCATAGATCCAATACATCCTTTTCTTCTTCTTTTAACTACAATTTCTCTTATTTATCTCTGTTTTCGTCGTTATAGATGGGTTGAGTTTCAATTTCAAGATCAGACCTTCCGATCATGTGGAATTGATAAATTAAGGTGGTATTTGGGTGAGATCATGCTGAATCGAATTGGGTTTTTGATTAAGTGATCAATTTTGAGATCCTCAACTTGAATTGGGTATGAAATTGATCTCATCTTTCTTGCTATTTAGGGTAATTTCTTTTATTCTTCAATATATGCTTAGATTATCTAATTACCAAAATCAGCTAACGTGCGCATCTGTTCTAGTACTTTTTCTGGTTATTTTTCATATGTTCATGTGCTTAGAACTTTAAAGTGAGAATCTTGATGAAAAATGAATAATCTTGATGCTGATTCTTGTTCTTGATGGATGCTAAAAGGGTATAATATTCAAATGTAATATACTAATATCAATTATTTCATATTTACTTTTTGTTTATCATCTTTATGTAGAAAAATGGCAACACCAGTTGAACCACCAAATGGGATTAAATCAGAAGGGAAGCATTACTTTTCGATGTGGAAGGCGTTGTTTGAAATCGATACAAAGTATGTTCCCATCAAGCCCATTGGTCGGGGTGCGTATGGGATTGTTTGTTCTTCGGTTAACCGTGAGACAAATGAGAAAGTAGCAATTAAAAAGATACACAGCGCGTTTGACAACCGTATTGATGCTTTGAGAACCTTGCGTGAACTTAAGCTTCTTCGCTATCTTAGGCACGAAAATGTTATTCGTTTGAAAGATGTGATGGTCCCGATCCATAGAAAGAGTTTTAAAGATGTTTATTTGGTTTATGAGCTTATGGATACTGATTTGCATCAGATTATTAAGTCGTCTCAAGCGCTTACTAATGATCACTGCCAATATTTCCTGTTCCAGGTATATGGATTGAATCATATAGGAAAAAGCTAAAATTGAATAGTTGGATTGCATATACAGAATTGGGGATGTTTGGATATGTGTTATAGAAGTGATGATGTTTGGATATAATTTAGTATTTGGATTTGCTTATACTGCTTGAAATTCACAGCATATCAATTGATTAGGTGATTAATTATTTAGCAATTCTGATTATTTATGGAATTAATAGTTAAAATGATCAAAAAGAAACTGTTTTTGTGAAAAAAAGGAGAGAATTTTTGTGAAATGGGATTAAAAATATTTAAAATTAGCTTAAAAGAAGCGATAAATAGTTTAATTGTATTTCTGGATAATCAGTTTTGTTTCAACTTGCATAAACAGAATCTGTTATCCAAACATTGATCTGCATAAAAAATGCAAATCCAAACATCCCTTTAGTATTTACATTACATATGTATGACTGTATGCATATTATGAGGTTTTTTATACATGATGCGAATTTTGTTCTTAGCTATTACGAGGCTTGAAGTATCTACACTCGGTAAACATCCTCCATCGCGACTTGAAGCCTGGGAACCTACTCATCAATGCTAATTGTGACCTAAAAATATGTGATTTTGGGCTGGCCCGTACAAACAATGGTAAAGACCAGTTTATGACCGAGTATGTGGTGACCCGTTGGTATCGGGCCCCAGAGCTCCTCCTATGTTGTGACAACTATGACACCTCAATTGACGTGTGGTCTGTCGGGTGCATCTTTGCTGAACTTTTAGGCAGAAAACCGCTGTTTCCAGGGACCGAATGTCTCAACCAACTGAAACTGATAGTCAACATACTGGGAAGTCAAAGAGAAGAAAATATCGAGTTTATTGATAACCCAAAAGCAAGAAACTTTATAAAGTCGCTTCCTTTTTCACCTGGGACTTCACTTTCTCGGCTTTATCCTCATGCTCATCCATTAGCAATTGATCTGTTGCAGAAGATGCTGGTTTTTGATCCTTCAAAGAGGATTAGCGTGTTTGAAGCGCTATGCCATCCTTACATGTCTCAACTTCATGACCCGAATATGGATCCTCCGGTTCATGTACCTGTGGATTTGGATATAGATGAAGATTGGGGGGAGGAGATGATAAGAGAGATGATGTGGAAGGAGATGGTTTATTATCATCCTGAAGCTGTTGCTGCTGCTGCTAATGTTAATGCTAATGCTGATGCTAATGCAGAGGTTATGTTGTAACTTGTTATGAGTGTAATAAGCATGGATGTAATGCATTATTAGTTTGTGCTGTTAAATGCATTATGATGCAAAACAATCTGAACTAGTTTTATGTACATAAGTTTCTGTGTGTTTTTACCAAGATTTCTTGAAGTCTTGAGGGGTCCAGTTTGTTAAAATTGACAAGAGGTGCACATTTTTCCCCAAACCAGTTTGGTTTAGGTCAACAATGGTCAAAACCGGTTCTTGGTGAAACCGTTTTTCAGGGAAGAAGAGTTGTTCGGTTCAAAAACCGTTTTTTCCTGGTTCAGTGCGCTTTGGTTTTGACCCAAACTGATTTTAAACGTACGGTTCGTTGGGGTTAAAAACCGGTTACAGTTCACAGGCTTAGGTCAAAGCCCAAGGTTACTGCTGGTTGAATTCAATAGCCCAACAGACTTGAGTCCACTAGATCCTTGTATCTACTGGATAATGTGTCTGACTCGTACAAAACCCGGTCCATGACTTGCATGTGACCCAAGAACAAAACCCATAGTCAACTTCATATATAACATACCGATGGAGGATAATGTTTTTACGGTTTACTTATAGTGCATTCAAGTAAGAGCCATCTAACGGCTCAAGGGTGACGAATTAGAGTTAGAACAAATCCACAAGAACAATGAATAATAGAAACCTCTATGGTACTAAAATTCATGCATTTTGAAATACAACACTATGATAAATGTATTTTTTCTGTATGGGAATAATTAAATTTACCAAATATCATACTATATAGGGTTGGTAGGGCCGGCCCTAGGGAGGGGCTGGGTGGGCTACCGCCCAAGGCCCACTCTTTTAGGTTGCCCGAAAGTTTTAAATTATATTTACCTTATTAAGAGAAAATCACAAAGTTAGGCTAAAACCACAAAACTAGGCAAAAACCAAAAAAACCGTTTTCAACTAATCAGAAAATTTAGATTTTATTTATACTATTAATTATCAAAGTTCGAGAGAAAACTAGAAAAAACAATTCTACGCCACACATTCATTTCTAATATTAGGTGTTTTCATATATATGTTTTAAGGATTACACTACATAAAATCTGTTTTTTAGTTTTTTTTCATGTTTATTTGATTGTTTTACATGTGTATTTTGATACTAATGTGTACAGATGTTTGTTTTTGAATTGTTCTTTATTTTTAAGTTCTAATCATTATTAAAAAAGAAAAAAAATGTGTATTTGTTTTTTTACACATGTATTACACATGGGTGGGAGTGTAATTTTTGATAACCAGATTTAGCTGCACTTGCGATCGCAAGTCTTTCTTGCAATACAGTTGTGTATCCGCCTTCTCCTACATAGAAACCCTAACATAGCGACTATGTTTTGGTTTTCTCAAAAATGTTCAAGACTTAAACCTTTTAATTCCAAAACTTATGTTTAGTTTCATTAAACATATTTAAGGCTAGATTTTTACGTAAATCATAAGCTTTTACTCTCAAACCTTAACCCCACCGCTAAAACACGAAAACAATTTAAGAGTACGGTTCTTAACCTAGTTTCGTGTAGAACTCAACAGTGACGGTCTCCTCCTTGTCCAAGGTTTACTCCTCGAATCGGATAGCTTGTCAACCTTTGATTCTTGACACTCTTTCTAGAGCTTCTCTCTCTTTCTCTCTCTAAACTTGCGTGAATGCTAATTGGGAGATGCCTTCATGGGGAAACGTTTCCTTTGTTAGGTAAACCCTACCTTATATTTACCCTTTTAACAAAATCGCCTTTAAAAGTACTCATTTGCACCCCGTATCTTGTTTAAATACAACGTGAATGTAAAGGGGATGTTACATAGTGAAAGGACATAAAGTGTAATAACTTTTCAAAATAAAGAACACTCAGTATAAATTTTTATTTTAAAGGACACGTTTCATAATTTTTGAGATACATAAATAACATAGTTTATAATTTACTCATACTTGTATTATTATAGAATAAATTGTGACGACAGTGGAAAGATTCAGGGAAAGAATAACCACCGACTTCAATATTTTTATATTTCTCGTAAAGCAATATAAGATTCTTATTATTATTTTATTATGAAATAATACTTTCATTTAGCTTTGTAAGTTTAAAAAATAAGTTAATATTATCTTGACACTAGAGGAGGAAACACGCCATGTTAATTTAATAACAAGAGTAAATTAAAAATTGTGTACTTTATCTATTATGCAAATTACAAGTATTATCCTTTCGGTTTATTAATTATACTGTATGTCCTTATTTTGAAACCTTTGCACGCTTTACGTCCTTTTAACTAACCTCTATCCAAAGCCTCAGTTAACTCGGGGCATTTTCGTCCTTTTAACACCTTGTAATAATAATAATTGATATAGTGTAGTTTCATCTACTTCATCCTACAATTACTCTCTTCGCCATCTGCCGGAAATTCACCCCCTTTGTGAAATCGGAGATTGGCCAACAAACCCCCCATCCTCATGTGTCGGTCAAGCCTCCAATAAATATATAGAAACCTTAATAGCAACACAAATCCCTAACTGGAATTTCTGGTTCCTGCATATAGATCACGATATCACTGTTTCTATGATCAACACTGACAACGACTTTCGCCCGCCACTGCGCCGCTCGTTCGTAAGCCACCAGTCAGCCAACGACCGACACAAACAATGATACAAGATTACAGATTTGGTCAAAAAGGTAGTGGGGTCGATAGGGAAGACAATCGGAGAAGACGATTGAAAGGGGAAGATGAATCATTACCTGGTTTGGTCAAAATGTCGGTTGAATCTTGAGAATTTTGCAATTAGGTTAGCGTATTTGAAAATCTTGGCCACCAATTTTGCGGCTTGCACTGGTTGTTCAACCTAAAGTCCAAATATCCAAAAGGAAATTATTGATGAAGCACCACCATCAAAAATATGGTGGTCACCGTCCCTGCCTACATGGTCGATGGAGATGAGGAGGCTATCGGAGACATGGCCGATGGAGACGAGGAGGCTATCGGGGAAGGCGGTGGTTGCGGCGGAGGAGGAGAATGAGGAAGATGAAAGGGAGAAAGAGAAGAGGTGCTTTTGAAGATGGGAGACATCGGAAGACGATGGAGGAGGGAGGCGGTGAAAGATTTCGTGAAGGAGAATACCCAAATCCACCATGGGATCATCAGAAAGCGAATCAGAGCCATTGGATGGGTGAACTGGACTGAGAGCTGTGGAGATTGTTGCTAGAAATGGCCTTTTCCCACATAAGCAAATATTGCTGCTACATGATGACATCCTTCACATGGTAGGGGTGTTCAAAACCGGATATCTGAAAATTCCGATATCCAAAAATTTTGGATATTGGATTTTACTATCCGAATTCGGATATCCGAAATTTCGGATACGAATTCGGATATTAAACCGGATATCCAAAATATGAAAAAAAACTTAGTACCAAATTTATGGGGATATTAATGCTGCAAGTAGAATGGATAATCACACATTTTGTACAGCAAGCAAGCAAGCAATCACACAAATTGAAAAATTGACCATTACCAAATATCAAAGCATTAACTTGAAGTTAGCTTCTGTTTAGAGATCAACAATGAATTTTTGCATATGGACAGAAAAGTCACATATTTTGTACAACAAGCACATATTTTGTGTAACAAATAAAATTTGATTTTATGCTATTGTTTCCAAACAAAAAGTTACTAAAAACATAACAATAAATCTAACAAAGAGCTCATGGCGGAACCCTAGAGACGAACAGAGAGCTCATGGCAGAACTCGGCTGCGTAGGCGGCGGTCGGTAGGTGGCAGGAGGGATGAAGGAGACGCCGGGTCGGAGGTTTGGAGTTGAGCAGCAGAGCTTGGCTGGGTCGGAGGTTTGGAGTTGAGCGGAGCTTGTCGGAGGTTTGGAGCTGAGCATGGTTGTCGGAGATTTGCGAGTGATTTGGAACTGGGCAGCTGACGCAGCAGGGATTTGGAGTTGGGCAGAGAAACAATTAGGGTTTTTAGGATGAGGGGTATATATATTTAAATATAATAAATAATAAAAAATAAAATATTTTGGATTCGGATATCCGAAATATCCGAAATTTTCCAATATTACTATCCGAATCCGAATCCGAAAATTCGGAAAGTTCGGGTTCGGTTTCGGATATTTTTTAACACCCCTAGTTTTGGATTGATCGGGGGTTAGGGTTCAAACTCTAATAATAATAATAATTCTTCTTCTTCTTATTATTATTATTATAGGGGGATAAGAAGACGAAAATGCCCCTCATATGAGAGGCACATGACAAAAGTTAACTGAGGTTTTGGATGGGTGTTAGTCAAAAGAACGTAAAGTGTGCAAAAGTTTTAAAATAAGGACATACAATGTAATTAATGAAGCAAAAGACAATACTTACAATTTGCATAATAGATAAAGGACACAATTTGTAATTTACTCTAATAACAAATTAAAAAATGGCTTTGCTAGCTACATGCAGTGAACAATGGGATTATAATATATAATCTACTAGGTTAAAATCTCGTGTATTACACAAGTTAAATAAATAAAATGTTATATATTTAGTAATAAAAATTTTATATTTTTAAAAACCCGTGTAATACACGGGTTGAATAAACCAGTATATTACATCAGTTGAATAAAATATAATGTAATTTGTTAACAAACACATTTGTCAAAATATGTTTTTAAAAAATGTAATTTGTCGTGACAGTTATAAGGTCTGTTAAATTAGTTTTTAAAACATTTTTTTTTCAACTAAGTATTAATTTTTTGATTTAATTGATAAATGTTAGTTCATATTAAGTTCATTTGATTGATGATATAATAACTATTTATAATTAAATAATAACTATCCGTAATTAGATTTATTAATATAAAGATTATTATTTAATAGGAGAGGGAAATAGAAAATCTAATATTTAATAGGAGAGAGAGTCAGAAAAATAAATGTGAGGAGTAACCAGAGAGTGACACGTGTTCTGAAGAGATTTTTCATTTATTAGAGTACTAAGATTTTGAGTAATTACATGAGATGAGGAAAAAAAACGAATAATCAAAATAAGAAAAAAAATAAACCAAAACAAATCGAATCAGTTAAGAGAGGATCCGATTATAATCTTTTTAGTAATTGAAATTTATGGTTTGATTATGTTTATGAGTGTATGAATAACCAAATTAATTAAATTGAAACCTTCACTAATATTACTTTTAAGTTAGTGGACTTTGAATACGTACATCATAAATGACCTCATGAGTCATGATCTTGATTTTAAGTATTTTTTTTTAATGTGATTAATGAAAGCATGTCTTATAGCATGAGATCATACCATCAATAATTGTTTATTTAAAACAAAATAATTCATAACCATTTAACCAATAAAGTTTACATATTATAATAATATATCCTCATGGCAAAAGCTAATATGACCGGTTACCTAAACTAATTAGTTGATCTATGGTCACCCTCTCTAATCATAAAAAACTAATGAACCACTTCCCAGTATTCAACTTTTAGATCGACATACGAATACTCAAATCTAAAAAAAAAATACAACTGGACAAATTAAATACAAACTAAATAACAAAAATAATTTAAGAAAAATGATAGCAAAAGGAATGATAACTTATTTTATTTACAACTCATATGAATTATTGACTTATTATCATGATATCAAAGTACCTTATATGGATAAAAAGAAAGTTGTTATTATTTGATATTAACCTTTTTATTATGGAAGAAAAAAACTGCATAATTTTGTTTGGAAATGATAAAAAAGAAGAAAATGGACTTGAAAATGGAAAGAAAGTAATATAATATCATGTAATTAAGTTCGCATTTTAATAACCATATATGAACAAAAAAAGAAGTACGAAAAACATATTAGAACATAAAAAACCGACTCTTGTTTACTAAATAAAAGAACTGAAAATCAGATCGAGAAGGTAATTTTGTGTATTATGTTTTCATATAAAGTACAATGGCATCATATATATAATGAAGTGGAAGCCATGACAATGAAAAATAACCACCTAATTGAATTTGGTATCCATATAACTCTTGAATATGTCTCTCAAGTTAAACAAACATAGTAACAACGTGAAGCTTGGATCAAAGATTGCCAAAACCACATCTCTTATAAATTTAATCAATCTCAAGATATTTCATAAGCTAATGAATACGTGATTGAGTGCTAAATAGATAGTGCCAATATTGTCACACTAAAATATAGATGGATATGTGAGAGTAATACGCAGCTTATATAAAACATATGTAATCCGACGAATCTCGACAACGATATGAGCAAGAGCACGGTACTCAATCTTTGTACTAGATCGAGCAACAAAATGTTGCTTCTTAGAACTCCAACTTATAACGTTGGATCCAAGAAAAGCAGAGTAACATGTAAAACGACGATCATCAGGGTGTCCAGCCCAATTATCACATATTTCTCTCTTAAAATATATTTGTTTAATAAATCAAAATTTTGATTTTTCTCTACACAAAAGACTTCAAAATCAATTGGTTTTGACCAAATATTAGGTGAGGGTAACCAGTGCTTAAATATGTAGACATATTTTCTTTCAAGAAAGAAAGAGAGCTTGTTTCAATCTTATTTAAGTGGTTACTACCCCAGTTGTCCAAACCCAATTTGTTTGACTAGATTTTGATTTGTAAAACTTTTTTAAAAGAAAGATTCCTTCCATATTTTGAGGAAAAAAATTTCATATCTTCTTTATCATATAAAAATTCATTAAAAAGTGATTTTTATTTTCCTTATTATATCTTTTTTCTATATTAATTCATAACTTTGTTATAAACCAATCTTGTGCTTAGCATTTGATTGTATATATTGATGGGACTATGGGAGGCACATGTTTATGAATATATAATATAAGTATCTTAGGATACCAAAGTGCTTGCATCCTAACGTTATCAAGGTTTAAAGTAAAGATATTCATCTTTAAGTGGTTGAAGATTTTAGTCTCATAATTGACATTTGTGTAGATTTAAGAGTACGTCTAGAGAGTGTGTGAGTTAGCCGTATAGAAAATAAGTATCTTTGGGTAATATTTGACCTTTATGTTTAGATTTTAACATCATTAACACATACTTACACACTAGGTTAGAAACTCGTGTTTTTATACGGGTTAAATAAAAGGAAATATTAAATAGTTAACGAATATTTAGGAATTATAAATAAAATATTAAATAGTAATGAAGATTTAGAAATTAATAGAACAAATCTTAAAAAGTTAGTACAAAAATATCAAATAGTTTGTAATGAAGAAAAAATAAGTAGAAAAAAACAATTTTAAGCTGATAGAATTATAGCACGTGTCACAACCAATTAATTATTTATTATAACTCGTATGCATGAACCCTCCACCCTATCTCATTTTCAACTCACCCTCGCTCTCCTCCAAAACACAGACCGAATCGTTGTGGAAACTCTAATGATGTGTTTTATATTTATTTCTCTATTATAATTTTTAGTGTACAAGATGTTATATACACATGTATATTTATATTTATAAATATACAGTTACATTAGGTTAATTTTTATTTATATCTTGATGTAAATTTCATTAAAGTTAAGCTGTATTTAATTTTATATATTTTTCTCGCTCGAAACATATTTTATTTATATTAACACCATTCAAATGAGAAATTATCATATATTATTAAAAATAAAATATTTTTAATAGTCTCCAACTTTATAAAATTCCAAGACATGCATGTTATAATTTATGATAAGAAAGACGATACTATACAAATGTACATTGACTGAGTCGTCTATGATTAATGGTTAACTTGATCAATTGCATGGTGCTACATGGTTATTGAAGATAGATTTGAGATAGGAAAGTACTACCACTAGAAATCTGTTTTCTTTTGTTGTAGACTCTTCATTCAAGATTTTCCAAAGTGGACCCTCCTCTAACAAAGTTAACCTAGAAGAATGTTTAATCTGGATGGAGTTATGAACAAGAAAAAGCTTTTCAGACGTTGAAAAAGTTGAGTAAAGCTCACGTGCTATTAAGGCACGAAAGTCATAGTTGTGTATATATGCCCTACCTTGGGATGGAATATGCTCACTACTTTACTTGTAAATTAAGGCATCAAAAGTAGTTAATAATCAACCTTAATTGACAGGCGTTTTTTTAGATTAATTAGGAGAGAAAATTAAAGTAAGGAAAAACAAGGTGCTATAAGTACTTTTATTTTTTTAACATAGGATGAAGAAGAGAAGAGAAGAGAAAGAAAAAGGATCAAAGATTTTAATACAAATGGATGTTTTAATTAATATATTTTTTTTCAAAATAGACATATACAAAGTTAACATCCTTAAAATGTAGATTTACCATTCAAGTTCCATAAAATATACATGTACTCTTTGAATGTAATCGCACCCCATACTAACCTTTACGTGATAAATCATTCGATGTAAACACACTAAGGACTCGATACATGTACTCTTTGTGTGAAAATACATTTATTTTTTAAAAAATTTTTGCATCCACATAAAGAAATCAATGGCCGCAGACATAAGTTACGTTTTTGACCAAAGATTTTATTTTACAACATTGATATATAAACGTTCTTTTTCATTAAATTACAAAAACTAAATACGTATTTTGTAACATCCAAAAAATTTCAACTATTAGAACTTCTATTTGGAAATAAAGATGAATAAATCTTAAGGGGTTGAATGGCAACGATTAAAGAGGGAAGAACCATTTCCCATTTAACCTAGCCGCCACCTTACATGAGCCTCATTCCATTTCACCATTTGCGCACACTAACAAGTAGGGAGAGAGACAGAGACTGAGAGGTCGTTGGCTTTGAAAGAGAAAGAAAGAGGAAACAGAATTCTAGCCTTCGTCTTGCTAAGGAAAAAAGAATACAGAGATCTACTCACGTTTGACGTAAAACCAACCTCTAAATCTCGTGTTTTGGTTCAAAATGAGTTTAAAAAAAAGAGGGTCTTAATCTAAAAAGATTAAATTTTTACGTATGTAATGACATAAAAGACACTGATCTGGCTTTCTGGTCGATAAACGAATGTTTTGAACGATAAAAGTTAGGATCTTGATGCATGAATTAGATCAAAACAACACCCAAGCAAGCTAGGGTTTTTAGCGGGATTGAAGAACCGTGTATTCATAGATTTCTTGTGCGAATACTCAGAGTACTCGTAGGAGTACCTGCACACGAGTAAGTCAGAGTATTCGCATGAATGCATGAATACTCTTGAGCGAATACTTAGATGTATTCGCAGGTTTCTTGTGTGAATACTAGGGTATCCACATGGATACACAAAAACGAATACCAAGGTACTTGCAATAAAAGATCAGTGTATACTTGGTACGAATACTTGCCTATAAGCTTAAAGTTCATTTAATGTACTTGTACATGTTTGGCATAATCAATAGAGCCTACATGTTTAACTAGAACTCAATATTCATAACCAAATACCATAGATGAGTTCTAGATGCCCTTTTCTAAGAGTTTTATAATGTTTTTGGATGAGGTTCATACTTATATGTTAATGAATGTTTTATGAAGTAATGGCGTCTAACGTATATGCCCTTAAATTTATGATTATGATGTGTAGTAAAGGGTAGGCACCTAAATGTACCAATATGATGAATGTTAAACGGTTGCCTTTGAGGCAAACGGACGATTAAACGTCTACTCACGTAGACAGATGGGAAACGGCTATACATGTGTAGACGGTGCGAACTATTATGGCTACTTATGTAGATGGTACGAAGTATTACGACTATTTATGTAGAAGGTACGAACTATTACAGCTATACATGTGTAGACAATACGAACTATTACCGTTATTTATATGTAGACGGTATGAAGTGCGGCTACTTATGCAAACGGTATAAAAAATAATTTTATCATTTAAAAAAGGATAAGTTTTTAAAAATTAAAGTTTGAAAAAGAAAAATTTGTGTGTGACGCCGAAACATTTAAAAAAAATTAAATTTTCAAATCATTTCTTCAAATTTAAAATAAAAAGGTTTTATATATTAACGTTGTATAATAAAATCTGTGTGTTAAAATATCAGAAATTACCATTGATTTCTTTGTGCAAAAATGTCACGACCGTTGATTTTTTGTGCTGAGGAAAATTAATGTAGGCGGTCATTGATTTCTTTTTGATCCGCGCGTTGCGGCGGGTTCGTACAGTGATATTAACGTGGTTAACTACATAATTAAGTCTGCGCGTTTGTGAATCTCGTTACACGTGTTGCGGCTGTGACACTAGCGTCGTTAAATACGGTGACTTTAGCACCCCGCACTCTGCGACGAGAAACGGATCTAAAACAGTTGAAGGGTGAGTAAGCACAAAAAAGTGATTAAGTATATAAAAAAATGTGATTAGTCCAATAAAAAGAAATTTAAAAAACAAAGAAAAAAAGCAAAAAAAATTATGAACCAACAGATAGGTGACATGTGGCGTGACGTTGTGGAAAAACACATAATTTTGATATTTTACAAACTTCAGGGGGGTTGTGGTAAGACACATGTAAATGAGTAAAACAAAATTTATACCGGGACGCAAAGAAAAAAAATATTAAACACAAAAACAACTAATTTTTTTGTAGAGGTATATTTGGGTTTTTAGAAAGTTAAGGATTATTATTTAAAAATATAAAAATAAAATGGGGTGAATATGAAAAAAGAAAAAAAAATTCTCATTGGTAACCGAAGTTACCATTTCAGAGTTATTAATTAGCGTCGGCGACTTGGTGGTCATTGATTTCTTTAATTAATTTAATATTATAAATGTTACATGAAACAATCGTAAATTACTCTTAATTTTTCTTTTCAGGTTCTCTAATTTAATAATAGTAAAATTTAACGAGCTGAACATATTATAAAAGTTAATTATTTTTATGTTAGAGGGTGTTGGGATTGCGTTAGAAAACTGTTTATTGACTTATTGACTTTTTCAAAAGCTAATAAGCTAAAAAAAGTGTTTCGCAAACATAAAAGCACTTTTGGATTTTACTTTTTGATAAAACTAAAAAGTTGTTTTTTAAGAAGCAACGAATTCCTGGCTTTTGGCTTTTGCAATAAAATATTACCAATTTACACCTAACAATTTCTAACAAATATTATATATATATCATCGATCAAAAAAACTCTAGGGAAGAGAGCATCCACATTCGTCTGCCATGATCGCAAGCTTCACACCATCCTTGCATCCTCTTCAAGATTGAATGCAGGTCTTCCACCACTGTGATCGCAGGTTCGGTTCGTAACTTCCTGCACCCTCTTTGATTTTGATCGCAGGTTTTCAATCACAGGGGCTTCGTGTACTGATCGCAAAGCAGGTCTTCATCTACTGATCACAAAAAAAGGGCAAAGGGCAAAGTAGGTCTTCTCTCTGTGATCGCAGGTCTTCAATCATTTTGATAGCAGGTATTACTATGATAGAAGGTTCCTGCATCCTCTTTGATTTTAACCTTTTTATTATGTTGACAGGGTGGCGATTTTTTGAGTTATATATTCTGTGAATTATGTTTTACTAAATTACTCAAAGAATGCATTATATATTCTGGAATTCTTCTTAGGAGAAGGATTCAAATGGTAACTGGATTGAACTCCCTTTAATAAATAAGTGTGTTGCCATGCTACAAGCTTTATTATTGGATGAGTCAGGAATTGGTGGTGGTCTTGGTATTGGTGGTGGTTCTGGTACAAGGATGGGTGGTATGGCGGCTCTTTATCAGTTGTTATACAAATTTGCCAATGTTGTGTTTCTGTGGGTTATAAATATTTTGATAACTTTTGTTGCATCTTTATGTGATGAGCTAATATAATTAATATGGATTCCATTTCAATGTATCACCACCAGATTCTGTTTTCTCCTTGTTTCAAAGTTTGATGTAATATGGATTTGTGTTTGTAAAATATACACAGTAATGAGTTGGAATGTGTCTAATTCTTTTGGATTGATATGAGATGGAATGTTATACCACCTTGAGCTCTTTGTTTCCTCTCTCCAATTAAATGTTTGTTTTGTAATGGGTCTTTTGTGTTTATTAGATAATGGATGAAAACCACACTAATGTTGTTGATTGTGAAACATCAAATAAAAAGATTAAACAAAAAATATTACGTTGTTGAATATTACGTTGTGAAACATCAAATAAAAAGATTACGTTGTTGAATATTACGTTGTGAAACATCAAATAAAAAGATTGAAACCAAAAATATTTGTAGATAAATATTACGTTGTTGATGCAGGATACCCAAATACTAAAGGGTATCTTGCTCCATACAAAGGTACGCACATTCGTTATCATCTACCGGATTTTCAACGTGGACATACTAGTGTTATGCGTGCTCCTCGCGGAACGAAAGAAACATTTAACTATCACCACTCATCATTGCGAAATATCATTGAACGAACTTTTGGAGTGTGGAAAGCTAGGTGGGCGTTATTGAGAGATATGCATGTTAATTACAAGTATGAGCATCAAGTGAGTATTGTGATAGCGTCGATGGCGATCCATAACTTTATTAGAAAGGCCGGTAGGTTTGATGAAGCATTTAACCGAGCACAACAAGAATCATACAATCCCACTCAAGGTGGTACTAGTAATGAAGTTCATGAAGAAGGTCCAAGTACACGTCGTACAAATAATGATGATTTGTATATGGCAGCGATACGCGATATTATTGCGCAAGATATAACACTACTAGAAATCTAGGCAGATTCGACGACCAATATCGACGACATATGTCGTCGAGATTAAGGGGACCAGTCCCGACGACACGTCGTCGGCGATGGTCTCTAGTTCTCGAGATTTTTTTTTGTAACATTTTCTCGACGACATGTCGTCGGGGATCGTTAACCGGGAAAAAGTGAAAGCTTTTGGCGCTTACCCGGAAAAGCTGAAAACTTGTATCGACGACACGTCGTCGATATTGATATTTTTAATTTTTTTTCTTTTTTTTTTGCCTGGGTAAAATATTAAAAAATTAATTTTTAAATAAAATACCTAATATCGACGACATGTCGTCGATATTGGTAAAAAAAATTAATTTTTTAATAGAATAACCAATATCGACGACATGTCGTCGAGATTGGTCTAACCTGGTAATTAGACGGCATAAACCCTTCTTCTCTTCATTTGTGCCCTCTTTTTCCTCTCAAACTCTCTCTCGACTACACCCACAAAATCCGACCATTTTGCTAAAAAATCAAACGTTTTCTACCTCATTCTTCACCATTAATCTTCTTATTCAAGTGGTTAGACCCGATTTTGACTTTTTTTGTAATTTTTTTTTATAATCGGAAATTTCTAATTAAAATCTTGTGTAGGTGAAGTTTTTGGGCTAAGTGAAGTGGTTGGAAGCTTGATTGAGTGTTTTCCCGACGACGTGTCGTCGTTTCAAGAAATTTTCGGAGGTAATATGTATATTTTTTGTGTTTATAGGTGTATTTGGATAGTTTTATAAATGTTTGTATAATGTTTTGGTATTAGGTTTAGATTTGAGAGATTTAGTTTTGTATAAATGTTGGTTAATTTATATAGATGTGTTCATTTTTTTTGTGAAATTTGATAGTTAATTTATATAGATGTATGGATTATTTGTGAAATTGGTGAATTTTATATAAATGTTTGTTTAATGTGAATTGTATATAGATGTTTGTTTAATGTATGGATTATTTTAATTGATAGTTAATTTATATAGATGTATGGATTATTGGTGAAAATTGATAGTTAATTTATATAGATGTTTGTTTAATGTAATTATTATTTTTATGAATTGTATAATGTTATTTATTAGTTTGTATGATATTATTTATTTGGGTATTTGTATGTATTTGTGAAATGTATTATTGGTTGTGTTATGTATAAATTATGGATTGTACCATTTAGAAAATACCCGTCCGAAATTTAACTAATAGAGAAAAGAGAAAAGAAAGCCTCCTATGAAATTGACGAACACACGGATATTAGAACAATTAGAAAACCTCCCCGATCGTGTTCCTGGTAAACATCCTAAGCGTGGAGGTGTGAAAAGAAATCGTGCTGAATCAGAGTTGAATTGGACCAAACGTAGTATCTTCTTCGAGTTGAAATATTGGTCTTCTCTTGAATTAAAACACAATCTTGACGTTATGCACGTTGAGAAAAATGTGTGTGAGAGCGTGTTGGGTACTTTGTTAATGAACGACAAATCAAAAGACACAAACAAAGCAAGAGAAGACTTGGCAATTTTAGGCATTCGACAAAATCTATGGCTAACAATGAAAAACGAAAAGGTCGTCAAACCGCATGCCCCTTACTCTTTCAAGCCAAGTGATCGAGAACGTTTTTGTAAGTTCATTAAAGAAGTGAAACTACCCGATGGCTTTGGATCCAACTTTAAAAATAAAGTGGTTGATTCAAATATAATCGGGTTAAAGTCTCATGATTATCATATTCTCATGCAGCGATTGCTACCAATAGGGATCCAAATAGGTCTGCATGCGGATGTTAAAAATGCAATTAGTGACCTTTGCACATTCTTTAAAAAAATATGTGCACGATCAATAGATAAGACAGACATGCAAGAAGCACATGATAGTTTGGTAAAGATACTATGCAATTTGGAATTGATATATCCGCCAGCGTTTTTTGACATAATGGTTCACGTAGTTCTTCATCTACCCGAAGAAGCTATTCTTGGTGGGCCTGTATATATGAGATGGATGTATCCTTTTGAAAGATATATGAAAAAACTGAAAGCGTATGTCAGAAATAAGGCCAGGCCCGAAGGCTCAATAGCGGAGGGTTATGTTGTAGAAGAAGCATTGACATTTTGCTCTAGGTATCTTGAGGATGTACAAACCAAATTCAATCGTCCTGACAGAAATGAAGATCTTGGCATTCCAAATAGGCAATACTCTGTGTTTTCATCACAATGTAGGTCAATGTCGGCAAAGAAAATGACTCCACTTTGTGAAAATGCCAAAAATTCATTAGGGTGGTTTGTGTTGGACAACTGTGTTGAAATTAAAAGCTACTTATCGTAAGTTTTTTCTCAAACTTTTCTTTTAATTTAGTTTTTAATAAATAAATAACTTGAACATATTTTCTATCCACCATACAAGGAGTTTAAAACTGAGTTTCCTGCCAAAAATGTAGAAACTGAGTTTTCACCATGGCTCAATGCTAAGGTAAACACGTCTCCTGACTCTACCGACGAACTCAGGGCATTGGCACATGGTCCATTGAGTGCATATTCTTACACTGCTTGTATCGTTAATGGTGTTAGATTTGTGATACACAGTCGTGATCTCGGACGCATTACCCAAAACAGTGGTGTTGTTTCATTCGAAGAAGATGATACACCATATTATGGTGAACTTGAGAGTATCATAGAGTTGAATTATTTAAGTAATTATTCGGTTGTAGTCTTTCGTTGTAAATGGTTCAACACGTTGGGTAACGGACGGATAATTAAAAAGGACAATCTGACTATTATCGACGCTAGCCATCAAAGTTATGTTGGTTGTCAATGGTATGATGCTCAACAGTACATTTTAGCCACACAAGCTAAGCAAGTGTTTTATCTCCAAGATCCTTCTCGCGTCGTCGGCAAGTGGAAGGTTGTGGAAGACGTTTATCATCGGAAACTTTGGGAGGATACCGGTGTTGTTAACGAGATAGATGTACTTCACGACACTCGATCATCTGATTATAACTTGGTTGTCAACTCAAACCTTGAAAGTAATGTTAACGAGGGTCCAAGTACTAGTGTCGTACATGACACTCAATCATGTAGTATGTTTATCGACTTAGGCTACTTGCCCATGGTGTCGACTTTAGGTGAAGGTGCTCACTCGAGTCTTAACCCCCAGATTGTGGCTGATGATGTTGAGGAAGAGGAGGAGGAAGGCACATACACTTTGGATGAGGACGACAACGATGATATTAGTGATGATTCTGATTGACTTGTAATGTATGTGACACTTATTTTTATTGATGTATGTAGACACTGTCATTTTATTGAATTCAATTTTATGTAGGTATATATGGCGACTTATGATTGATCACATGGTGGTGACGGTGGGGGTCGTGATCCACGGCGGAATTCTAGGAGGCTCCCTACTGATTGCGAGTCTTGTAAGTTACTTGTTTTAGTTTGTTAATACTTCAAATTCATGTAACATCTGCGAGTCTTGTAAGTTACTTATTTTAGTTTGATAATTCTTCAAATTCATGTAACATCTGCGAGTATTAAATTCATGTACCAGCTTCCTCAAAAAAAGTAAGGGGCCGTGGTAGAAATCTTGAAATGCTGGAGGCGTTTGCCCAAAATGGAAACAAGCCACTCCCACTAGAGCTTGATCCAACACATGAGACCTACAAGTTTGTCGGTCCAAATGGTCGATGGTTTGTTCGACAAATAACTATTGCTCTCGAAAAAATCCCATCACACTATATAGGTTGGGAGTCTATTCCTAGGGAGCATCAAAGCACCGTATTTCACAATCTTCATGTAAGTATAAAATGTAATTTAATAACATTCATAATTATTAAGTGTTTCCTAATTACCTTTTTTTACAGAATTACTTTGATTTAGAAAGCTGGAGTAACACACCGCAGTGGTCACAAATATCTGCGGGCATCCATGATGATTGTGCCCGTAGATTTCGTGACCGCAAATCTACTTTAAAGAGACATTTTGAATCGGTTGGTGGTTACGAGGAGTTGGAATAAGCAAGGAATAATCCTCATGAGTCCATCAGTTCCGGCAATTGGAATTCCCTCATCGACATATTGTACCTTGATCCCGCATATATTGCACGCTGCAATCAAAATTCTTCAAACCGAGCTAAACAACCATACGTCAATACTAGTGGGAGCAAGTCATTTGCTCAACGGCGATATGAGGAGGTAACAAAAGTTGTTAATATTATTCTAAAAATGAATTCATAAGTTAGTCAAATATTAGTAACATTATTTTTGTTGTTTATAGGTACAACAAGGTGGAACCGTCAGCCTAATTGATGGTTGGAGACGTATGCACACGTCTCACGGCACATGGGTCAACAATCGGGCACAAAACGATTGGGTAAGTATATATATCGATAAGGGAATTCTAAGTTTGGGAAATACACTAGAATATTAATCATATTGGTTATTGTTGGTTTTTATTATAGGTTTTTATTGAGTTTTGTTGAATTATTATGTTTATTGAGTATTTTTAAGTAGGTTGGCTATTGAGTTTTGTTGAATTATTATGTTTATTGAGTATTGTTAAGTAGGTTGGCTATCAATTTTGTAGTCGTTATGCTGTCGGATTTCTGAATTTTTTTTTATATGTGTACTTTTTGTTTATTATAGAATACAATTCAAGAAGAATTGACCCGGATGCAACAAGAAGGCGGAGATGTTGATGAGGAAGAGGTCCTAAAATGTGCCCTTGGCGAGAGACGCGGTTGGAGCAGAGGAGTTGGAAGAAAAGTTAGAAACATGCCCACTAATGTTTCGGCTCTCTCCGAGTCTCAATTCAACGAATTAAAAGAACAAATTCGTGAACTGAATGAGACCGTGAAACAGATGCAACAGGACCGCAACCAATCCGGCAACCAAAATGACGACGATCAAGATGAATAAACTTGGTTGTAACTTTTATTTGAACGATTTGTAATAACTTATACAATTTGTATACTTTTTGTTAGATGTTTTAAGTAATATATTGTTGTGAAATGTATTAATATATAACAGGTTTGACAGGTTCTGAATTTTGTGTATTACATTACTGGAAATTTTTAAAATTCTAAAAAATATTTTTTTTTTAAAAATAACCCAGTCTCGACGACATGTCGTCGGGATTGAGGTTTCCAGATTTAAAAAAAAGATTAAATAAAATTTAAATCGATCAATCTCGACGACATGTCGTCGAGACTGATATTTAATTTTTATTTAATTTTTTTTTTAAATTGAAAAGCTATTACCGACGGGAAAATATCGACGACATGTCGTCGATAAAAGGGTAATCTATATCGACGACGTTTTCTCGACGATTTTTCAAGCAGTCCCGACGGAAATCTGCCGACGAGTCAATATCGACGACATGTCGTCGATAAAGGGCGTTGAATCTGCCTAAAATTCTTGTAGTGTAATGGAATCGCGAGGATGAATGAACTATGACATCATTTTGGTTTTTTTTTATGAATTAGTTAGAATTTATATGAACTTATTTAGAATTTTTATGAATCATTTTGGTATTTTTCTATGAATTATTTTGAATTTAGAATTGTTATGAATTATTTAGAATTTTTTATAAATTATTTTGGTATTTTTTTTTAATAATTTTGGTATTAAATATAAAAATGTCATTTTACGTGAATAAGCACCAAACACTTTTAAAAAACAACTTATTAACTTATTGGCCTTTTCCACCACAAAATTTAATCCAAACATTTTTTTAAAAACTCATTTTCAAAAAATAATAAGCTAATAAGAACTTTTAACAAAAAAAACACTTTTGGAGTTAAATAAGCAATCTCAAACACCCCCTTAATGAACATGTAGTAAAAGTTTGTCGAACTAGATATTATTTATGGCAAGATAAAAGCTAGGGAATCGTAGAAGGATATCTTCTTCTAGTAATATTAGTTCTTGAAATTTGCCTGGTCCCTTCATATATGCATGCAAATATGATCCACCTTTAATAAAGCCAAATCTCTCGTGCCCCTCTTTATTCATAGGATCATCTTTAAACTCGTACAGTTACCACATGATCGATCGAAGTTTCTGATTTTGTATTTTCCCAAAAACAAACACATTGTATCGATTTCATATATATATATAAGGAACAATCACAACAACTAAACACGAATATATACGCACACAAGGGTGCACTAGCGAAGTTTGAAGAAAAACACAGGGGGCGCGGCGGAGTACGTATAAATTGAGAAATGTTTTAGGAATGTTTTAGGGATGAATTGAGAAATGTGATGTGACGCTGACGTGAAAGGGAAAGGGTGTTAGAGACGGGATAGAAAAGACAACACCCACCACGTAACATACCCGGACTGTGTAACTTAATAGGATTTTATTAAACATCTAGTTGGCGATAAAATCGGCTAGTAACTAACTCTATGGAGGGAAGTTGGGTGGGTACATGCAAAGCTTTGTAGCGAAGTAAGTCATGTAGATTAATGGCTATAAACAAAAGGTCGGATGGTTTCCTTTACACGCGATTATTATGTTGGAAACGGGGGACATGATCCCCAAAGTTTCTATATATATTTCGTTTTCCATAAAGATTGTTCAATTTGCACATGCCCAATTTGACATCTACTCAGTTACCAAGCCACAGAGTTCGGTAAATTTATCTAGAGTGAAAGGTTAACTGGTATTTAATTTTAAAAAATTGTAGTTCAAAAACTTTTTAAAAACCACATTCAAAATAATTATAATACACTCATTTTTCATTCTGTAAAAGCACTAACTTAATGTCTTTAATATCTCATTAAAAAGGTTTAACAAGACATATGAGGGCAAAACATGAATGGACATCTTAATAACGTTTTACGTGTCTGTTTGATAATAACTCTATTTATTACTAGGTTATATACCCATGTATTATATGGGGTTGTTTAATATAAAAATAAAAATACAATAATGTGTAAAAAAATTGAAATAATGTGTAAAAAAAGAAATAAATTTCTTTATTTCCTTAACTAAGTAATAGTTAGAATTCAAATTTTATATTATGTTTTTTAAAAAATAAAAACATTAACATAATTAATTTTTAAAATTCAAACTACTTAAAATAGTGAAAATTAGAAGATTTTGGTGAGATAAAATATGGTGATGACATGTGGAATTATTTGAAATCATTTATTAGAATAAGAATTACTAGAAGGTGTTAAGTATTCAAAATAACTTGAAAATCGTACTTTGAATCGAACCAAATTTGAATTCGATTTTTTAATCATTTTGGATTTTGAATCGAATTTCTTATTTTTTAAAGGAATAATTTGAGTATTTGAGTTCAAACTAAACTTTTTTCTTATTTATTTTATATAGAAATATGTGTGTGTTTTTTTTATATTCTTTTTATTCAAATCGGTTTATTAGGTTCTAGTTTTAATTTTGTCGACTCCAAATTTAAGTATTATCTTTTTCTAGGGTTATCCTTAAGGTGGAGGGGCACCCACACCATGACACCCCTTCATGCCACACACCCACCAATAAGGGTGTGACACATTAATTCATGCCACAAAACACCAAAACCATTGTGCCACTACCTCATGCCATGGGGTGGCGGCATTGTATCACACCATGCCGTGGGGCGCCCTCCTCCCTTACCGCATCCACCCCCTCCACCCTAATAACAGCCTTTTATGACTCATTTAACCTATTTGTTACAACTCGTCAAACCATTAACATATTTACAATTTCATTACACTCATTATCCGCCAAGTTATTTACAAACCGTTTAACTATCATGTAGTGTAGGGTTGCCCAAAAGGCTCATGGCTCGAAGATCGCACACAAAAAAAAAACAATTGTAAACGAGCCATGCTCGACCCAAGGTACTCTCTTGTTACACCAGTCTAAGCTCGTTAACCCGCTAGTTTGACCGGTATTAAATATGTTTATAAATTATTAAATTAAACATGGAGATGTATTGATTTCATAACCCTACTGGTTATAATTCTTTGCTTTTTGCACCATCACCAGCTGTCCATTGTTCTCTTGTGCAAATTTCTCACCACCCAATCACTCTTCCTTTCACTTTTCCCCCACCTTTTTCCTCTATTTAATCACCCCTCAAACTTCACCAAAAAAACCTCTTCCCTTCCTCTATCTTCTCCTCTCCTCTTCATTCATCAATCAATAGATGTTAGAGATCAATTGATGTCTCCTGTTCTCAGCGAAATCCTCCGGTCCGGCTTTACCATCAACTCCTCCCTCCGCCGCCGGACTCATCTCGTTCAATCCTTATCCGTCGTTTTCCTCTACTGGTTCTACGTTTTCTCATGAACACAACTCCAATCATATAATTACCTCATATATCTACATCTACTGGTTCTACGTTTTCTCATGAACACAACTCCGATCTTATAATTACCTCATATATCTACATCTACTTTTGCAATTATTTTCTAAATCGTAATTCCATCATTAAATTTCGTTATGGCTTCGTCAAGTGGCAATTCATCTCAGATCCAAAACTCCGGATCCAAAGAGGATTTGAAGGATCAGAGGAAGAGGAAGAGGATGGAATCGAACCGCGAATCGGCGAAGAAATCAAGGATGAGGAAACAGAAGCATCTGGATGATCTAACGGATCAAATCAACCGGATGAAGAAAGATAACGCACAGATTCTGAACACGATTAACGTCACCACACCGCAGCTTGTTAATGTGGAGGCAGAGAACTCTGTTTTAAGGGCTCAGATGGATGAGCTTAGCCAGAGGCTGGATTACCTCAATGAAATCATCAATCTCATGAACAATAACTGTGAAAGTATAACCACTCATTGCACAAGTGGTATAAATGGCTACTTTGAGTTTGATAATCATATTGATTTTGTTAACAGTCCTTGGAGTTTGATGTACATCAACCAGCAGCCAATCATGGCTGCTGCAGAGATGTTACAGTATTAGTGTTTTGGTTAATGTTGTATTAGGTTTTGTGGTGCTTTAACGGGTTGTACTTTTAGGTTTGATTGGTGTGGTGGTGGTTGAGTGGGGTCTTTGTGTTGTTCAAAGAAAAAGTTGGATGTTTGTATGTTAAAATCAAGGCTTGTGTGATTGTGTCATGCCTTGCTTTTTATTTTCTTATTGAATATTATGTCTTTTTATTTTTAAATTGTAATATTATAAAGTTATGTTGGTATTATTATTATGTTGAAATGAAACCAATTAGTTTTCATTATTTTATTGATTAACTCCTTTAATTATTTGTCAATGACATAATCTCCAAACTTTTTAATTACTCAAATCTATAGAAAATGAGTTAATTTTTAAGTAGTGCCACCTCGATCAGAATTAAACCAATGGACGAGAGGATCAAGATCCTTAATTTGGGGCATATTCAGGGGCGAATTTATGTAGGTTTCAGTGGGGGGCGAGGCACCCGCTGAGATTCATCTGCGTAGTGAGAAATTTTCGATCTCTCTTAGTAGGCATCTTCCTAAATATGCTAAGAGGCACCCGTCATCTGATTTTCAACAAACCAAGAGAGAAAGAAACCAAAGGGATTGATGATAATTTTAAGTAAAGATGGTAATTTTCTATAAAAAAAACCATGAAAGCTTAAAGATTTAATGGAAAAAAAAATTAGAGAGAGAGAGAGGAAGAGAGAAGAAGAAGAAGATGAAGTGGCATGGGAAAGTAGGAAACCCAAATATTCGTTGATAATTAAAACGATAAACAAAAATTTCACATTAACCCTTGTAATACAACTAAATTTACACATTAAACATTTTACTTTCATTTGATTTTTACATAGTTTTATATTAAACATCTAAACAATATACATTAATCATAACAAATTAAATTTTGCAGGTAAATAATATGTTTTGTTATTGATTATTCAATTGATTTATAGGTTTTTTTTGTATTTTTTACTTTTGGTTTATAATTACATTTTTTTTCTTCTTATTTATGGTTTACAAGTGTTTTTTTTTCTTATTGTGTCATATTATTGTGTTTAATCAGTTATCTGTACACGTTTAAGTAATAAGTATGAATAGTTTTACAATATTTTTAAGAAAATAGGTATAAATATTTTTATTATATCGTTATGTAAATAAGTATTTGTTTTAACCGACCCATTATGAACCGATTTGTTTTGACTAAACTCGCTTTGATACTTTGTGCACCCGATTATAAAAACTTCTGGATCCGCCACTGGGCATATTTCACCCTCAGAGAACGAACTACCTGTCAATGTGTGAATGACTGTTGCCAAATTTAAGTATTTTAGCTTCAACATCAATTCTGATTTACAAGGTATTTGTTTAGGATTTTTAAACTGAAACAGATTCCAAATTTAAGTATTTAACCTTCAACATTTACTCTGATTTAACATATTTATTAAATTCTACATCAAAAGGGATTCCAAACTATTGATCATGCACATGGGAAAGAGAAGATGGGATGTTTCAGCTTTAAAATTTTCTACCGAATTGTTCTGCAACTTTAACTAAAAATACTTTAAAGGAATATGCTCACGTAGCCAGCCCACACATCACATGCAAACCCCTCATGCAAAACTAGCTTTAAATCTAATCAATTCAAATGAAGAAAACGTGTTAGTATGACATTCATTTGAATGCAAAAAAAACTTAACTGGACATTCTAATAGTTTCCATTGTAAAAAGAGATTAAAAAAAAGGCCTTCCCCTCCCCTCAATTTCAACAGCAACCTAACTTCTGTCAACCTTATAAAGTTACACATTTATTACTTCGGCTGCCTTTTTTCAATATTAAATGAAAACAAATTGCTAATTTCATGCTTGTCCATTTGAAAAACCCATGATGTTGTTTATGTTGTTTGTTTAAGTCTCTTTAACTAAGGATCTGGTTGTATCAGTTAGTTATGGAAGATTATGACAAGGCTTATCTGGTTGTGTGTGGAGTGATCTCATGGACAATTGTATTCTTGTTAGCAAGAAAGATCTTCCCGAAACGGTCTTTTGATTTCTGTAACCGTATCGTTTCCACAATTCATGCTTTGTTTGCGGTTTACTTGTCGTATAAATCTGTTCAAGACTGGAGATGCCCAGTTTGTCCCTGGCTTCAAACTCTTCCCCACTTCAGGTTCCATATCTAATCGTGTTGGAATTTCTTTAATTTTGTCAAAATCTTGAACTTATAGTAACATTTTCTTGATTTTTATGAACAGATGAGAGCTTTAGGAGTTACTCTTGCTTATATAATATATGACTTAGTGTGTTGTTTGTTCAATAAGAATATAAAGATCAATGATGCGGTTCATCATATAATTAGCATAGTTAGGATTGGAGTAAGCCTTGCTTATGAAAAGGTACTTTTTAGGAGAAAAAATAGTAATTAAATTAATTTCTTATGTACATTTTCTTAAAATTTAATTGGTGTTTCATATTTCGAAAGTGCTAAAAATCATGTGCAGTTTGGATCAGAAATGGTGTCCACGTTGTGGATCACAGAGATATCTTGTCCATTTCTTCATTTAAGACTGTTTCTCAAAGAGCTTGGTTATAACAACACTTATCTCACTTCAGCAGCTGATGTTAGTTCCTTTTATATCGTATACAATCTTGAAACTTTTTACTGTAGAAATGACATATTTGACCTTTGTATTGATATATATATACATGGGAAAATTACAAAATACACGTTTGGCCACCAATTTTTCTCAAAATAAACTTTGACTTTTAGCATAAAAATTCATAAACGTTCTTTCTAAACTGATGGCTAAGACGGCTAATTTAGCCGGGCTAAAATTCAGTGCACAACAGATGATCTGGTCCAATGAGCTGTCAACACGTGGCTAAGCCGACGCCCAGGCTCACGGCTAAGTAGCTGTATTTTCTCAGCTAAGGGCTTTATAATGGCCGGCTAAGTGTAGAAACCCCCGGCTAAGGGCCTTATAACAGTCGGCTAAGCCTAAATAGCCTAGACGGGCCGGGTATTTTTAGCCGTGAAATTTGTCATGTGTCGACATTTCATTGGACCAGATCTCTGTTGTGCACTGAGTTTTAGGCCGGCTAAATTATCCGTCTTAGCCGTCGGTTTAAAGAGAACCCCTATGAATTTGTAGGCTAAAAGTCCGAGTATATTTTAAGAAAAATTGATGATCAAATGCCTATTTTGATAATTTTTCCTGTATATAAATGTGCTATTTTATATTAGTTTGGTTACAGTAGAACACATGATCGATATTAACAAAGACAAACTTTAATTTCTCATTAGGGTTTGTCACCCATTTAATCTTTACATACGATCGGTTATATATAAGGATGAAGGAAACGAAATGACGTTTCCAAAACATCGTAACCCTATAATACAAACTATAATACAAATACACGGATTTACAAGTTTAATCCTTCTACTATACTTATATACACAAGACACTAAAACATTAACTATTAATTATTTACTTAATAGACCCACTAACTTCAATCAAACTTGGATAACAATTATGAGGCTAATAGTTACAACTTTATTTAACTTACAGGTTTTTGTAAGGCCACAAATCCGAGAGGACTCACTTGTTGGATTTACTCATTCACAAACAGTTCTTAAACTTTGAATATCAAAATAACGCAGCGGAATCATTCATTCAATATAATTAAAACTTGTTCAAACATGCGGAAGCGTAACATTGTCTCGAGCATTCATTACATAACATAAACATCACGTAAACAACTCATAACGGAATGTCAGTTTTCATGATCAACCGGGTAACTCCTTTCGCCAGCCAAGCATCACCGATCAACTTCCATACCTGCCTTAACCTGAATGTGCATACTAAAAGTCAGCTACGCTGGTGAGTTCTAGCTTTACATTAAACTTTAACATAAACATTTTGCCAAAAACATAACATACATTTATTTAACAAAAGAGTACGTAAAACATGCAATAACTTAACATCATCATAACATCGTAACATAGCATCGTAACATAAGTCAACATGAACCGAATCGGCGACTTCTCGTAACCGTCAATTCCATATATCGCATACCAGTGGATGAACTTAAGGCTCGTTACCTCTAAGTCATCCGTCACACAGGTCCCTTGAGGCTCGTTACCTCTAGGTGGACCAAATATATGTCTCATAAAGCTCGTTACCTCTAGGTAGACCAAACATATGTCTCCTAAGGCTCGTTACCTCTAGGTAGACAGAACATAACTTAGGCACTATTTTCCCGCAAGGAATAGTACCTTCCATCGGGATCCCGGTAATCCCATGGGTGACCGTCGTCACCCCATCATCAACCAGTTGTACAACCGTTAGCCAGCCACAAAGTCCCCCCGTAAGGGTGAGGCCAACAACGGTCCAACAACGTCACTTCCGACAACGTCACTTCCGATCTGAATTGATTAGTTAAATACACATCAGACCAATCCCGACTCTAACGGTTTAACCATTCTGAATTAGGTGAACATACTGACTTTACTAACCAGCATGATGCCTGCGGTGCGCAGGGCCTTGTTCTTGCGTACTTAATAAGTGCGCAGACTTCGCTTCATGCGTACTTGATAAGTACGCAGGCTTTGCTTCATGCGTACTTGATAAGTACGCAGGACCTGCTTCATGCGTACTTGATAAGTACGCAGGACCTGCTTCTTGCGTACTTGATAAGTACGCAGGACCTTCTTCCCCGCAAAAACCCAAACTTTTTGCGTGCAGATCTGATCACGTCAAGATCCCGACTTTTTTGTTCAAAACATTCGTTTTTCCTTTAAGATGCTAGATCGATGTACATTTTCATGTTTTCTGTGTACAAACGTTACCCTTTCATCCAAAACTTGAAAACCCCAAACCGAACAAAAACTCAGATCTAGACCAGATCGTTACATGTATCGAGCTTCTGATTCGGGGGTTCTTCTCACGAGCTATGGAGCAACACTTTGCTGGAATCTCGGGCCGATCCGTTTACTTTCTCTCTCTTTGGTTTATCTCTCTAGAACATGTAAAATGAGATAAGAGAGATGGGCTAGGGTATTTATAGAGAGAGACTACCCTTGAGCCCATACGCGTGCAAGCCCATAGCCAGCCCATTCCACGCTCGTTTATTCCGTTCGTCTCGCGTTTAACCCGTTTCCATTTATTATCGTTTATTATTTTCGGGATGTTACAGTTTTGTTTGCAGTGATTTTCACACTTTCAAGAATGTGTTTTGGACCATATTTCTGTTATCTTATAGTATCCGCCAAGAATCCTATTCTCATCAAGGTATCATGTCATATATTTTGCCAAGAATTATAAGATTAAATGCATCAATGATTTGTACAATACGTCGCCTGAAAAAAGTCGCCTGAAAAAAGTCGCATGATTTGTACTAAACGATGTTAACATCGATTGTGTGCAGACAATGGCCTTGGACTTCAGTTAACGAGTGCTTTGTGGTTCTACAAGATTGCTTATAAAATCTTGAAATTCAAGTTGATTAAGAGATTCATGTCTAAAACCAGTTAGCTCTAGCTCATTAAGAATAAACATGAAGGAGTATAATTCTGATAGAGTAAAGCATGGGAGGATTTCAAAGAGATAATTCAAATTCTATGGATATTCAAGAAGAAAAGGAGAAACTTAAGGAGCAAGCAAATGAAGTTTTTAAGTCCAATTCGTATGGATTAAGTCGGTAAAGACATATTTATTTAATTGGTTTGTTTTTGTAGAGGATTGAGATTAGTATTTACGATTAAGGCTAATTAATAGGTTTGTGAGTTTTCCAGTTTAATATAAAAAAGATTCGTGATTAGAGTTAACCACGTTGTGTGCTTAGTTTTTATCTCTAATTTCCAATAAAACATGCATTCAAGATCTTTACTTTTTTAGTATCTTTCATGAAGTTTTACTTTTGGGAGACAAGAAGTTTGAGTTTCACACAAAATTCATGATTTATTCGAGTTTTCTTATCCGTTTTATGTTTGATGTTTTATGTTTTAAGTTTTAAGATGTTGATATGATTGTAGCAAGAAGTAACCATGTTTCAATTATTAGAAAGTAGGGTTTTCAGGATTACGAGAAAATATAATATTAGAGAGCTTAGATAAACCTATAATAACCATGGATATTCTTTTGGGGCTGTATAATTAAACGGGCTCGAAGAAGTGGAAAAAGTTGGTGAGTATGGTGGTGTACGCTGCGGTGTGGAGGATTTGGATTTGTAGAAATGAGTAATTTAATGGGGTGGATTTTCCTATTTTTAGGATGGTGGAGTCAATTAAAGAAGATTCGTTCCCGTGGGTGAAAAATAGAGCTAATTGTAACTCTCTTATGTGGGAGAATTAGCTTGATTTTAACGTTAGTGACCTTGTGTAATTGTATTTTTGTTCTTTCTCTTGCTGGGTTAGATATATTTATATATATATATAGCTTTTGCCATTCAAAAAAAAACCATGGATATAATTTAATACGGTATTTGGTTTGCTGGTGCTTTAATGAGTTGTACTTTTAGGTTTGATTGGTGATGGTGGTTGAGTTGGGTCTTTGTATTGCTCAAAGAAAAGTTGCCTGTTTGTATGTTAAAATCAAGGCTTGTATCATGCCTTGCCTTTTATTTTCTTATTAAATATTATGTCTTTTTAAAATTGTAACTTTATAAAGTTATTTTGTTATATTATAATGTTGTAATAATGCTAAACAAATACTTGTTTATTTTTATGACTAGATGTAGATGTATATGTTAATAGATTATGCTAGTTAACTTTTATCATCTTATTTGACAATACTTAGTTGGTTGTAACAAAAAAACTGTAAAATCATGTGAGACATGTATAGAGACATTGGATGTGAGACACCTATGAAGAAACATTGAAATTGAACATTTTTAGCATACGAGAGACCTGCACAACTCAGTATGTCAAGAGTGTACTCGCTCTTGAAATTGAAAAGTACCATACTTAAGTTATATAACTTCAGTTCTCAACAGAGATGATCTAAAGATTTATTGGATTCGTATTTGGAGCAACTTTTTTTTTAACGGCAACACCTAGATATTCTAGGATAATTGGGTTTCCTCGGGGCAACACCTAGAACATTCAGGGCAGCCCACCCCAGGAGGAACCCTCCAACTGGGTAAACCTCCTGACCTGGCCACAGACCCATTTTTTGTGGCAGGATTCGAACCCAAGACCTCAACTTTAGAAAGTCTTGTACCAGATGGCCAACGGTATTTGGAGCAACAAGATAGAGGGAAGTGCGCTAGGAAAGAGTCAATAACTTGAAAAGGTCATAAATTTCGCTATGTTTGGAATTATGGCAACAAAATGGATTTTTTTAGGCAGTGAAAACAGTTTTTAGGGGCGATTTCAAACCGCTTAAAATAATATTGCCTCTAAAAATGGGTTTACTATTTTTTGAGGCGGTTGATCGGTTTTAAAAACTGCTCCAAAAAATATGTTTTAGGGGCGGTTGACATTTAGTATATGTATGTTTTAGGGGCGGTTGACATTTGGTATGTAAGTTTTGGGGGAGGTTGACATTTAGATAGGGGTGTGTAAAGTTGGTTATAGATCGGTTTTTGGCATCTTTCATAGCCATAACCGCTTAGTTGGTTATACCATCTTTTATTACCATAACCATAACCATAACCATAACCGCTTGGTCAGTTAACCTCTTTTCGATTAACCGTCGGTTTCGGTTTATTTTGGTTAATTAACCACTTTATTTCCGTATTCACGAATCACGTTTTTTTTAGTAAAAGACATGGGCTAATGTTAGTAATATTATATTATTTCTAGTCATAAATAATGCATTAGTTATCTACAAATTTATTTGAAAATTGATAGAAAAATTTGTTGGAAGGTTCCTTCCACTGGTTTTCATATCGATACAACTTCGGTTTACTGAAATTCGAAATATAAGTTCAAATCAAAACCGTAAACCATAAAGTTGTTTAAAACCATATTTGGATCGAAATACCACACACCGGGTAAGGTGTCTTCGTATTCTTCACCGATACCAACGACTTCTTCAAGCTTCACGATCGGAGCGGCCTGTGCATTTTCTTTGTTAGTTTTTACACGTTATTAATTATTGAATTAATTTGGGTTATTAAGCAAATTAAATCTTCTTAATTTACTTTAAAATAATTGATTTAATCAAGTGATGACCATAAGCGGGCAATTATGTTAAAAACGACTAATTATGATTGACTAGGTTTGACCATGTTGACGATTAAATTGCGACCGAAACTAAGCGGTCGCAAAATCTGCAACCAGTTTGCGACTGAAAATAAGTAGTCACAAAATATATGACTGATTTGCAACTTAAAATAAATGGTCGCAACTACTACAACTGCTTTGCGACATGATCTTGTACTGTCGCTAATTTTGCAACCGTTAAAAAATCGGTCGCAAAGCACTCATAAATTTTGCGACCGTTATGTGCGGTCACAGTTGACCAATTTTCTAGCAGTGTAATAAATAAGTTTGTTTCTGGTTTCTCTTTTTTATTTTTTTATTTTTATTGGTAAATATTTAATATTTTATTTATTTAACTCATATAATACAAATGTGATAATAGTCTAGTTTAATAATATATAAATTTTCTCTCTAACAATATACTCTTCTATATTTGTGATTTCGCTCTGTCATAAATTCCCATAAATGGAGTTAAAAATTAAATTTTATACAAAATTATATAGAAGAGATGAGATGTCAGGTTTGAAATTTTCAACCGAATTATTTTGCAACTTTAGGTAAATATACTTTAAAGGAATATGTTCACGTAGCCAACCCACACATCACATGCAAACCCTTCCTATCTATGCAAAGCTAGCTAGGTAGCTTTAAATCAAATCAAATCAAATCAAATCAAATGTATGACGAAAACCTGTTCGATTGTCATTTTCAATTTAAAGCCAAAAAAACATTTCAATTTTAAGTTTTTGTTATTCACACAATTTAATAGTACGGTTTTTATAGACGTTCTAGAGAAATTAATAATAAAACAAACACGTATTATCGAACAATTTAACTATCTTTCATAAGGATTTTGGGTTGCTTGAGTTTGTTCTTTGAGGGGCTCTATCTTTCCTCAAGGGTGCACCAAGGATTTTTATTCGATTTAGCCATACATATTGTTACGTTATGTTTATTACGTTTCATTATTTTCTATGTAATATTAGAAAATATATTTGAATATAAATTATTACATCTAATTTGTTTATGCAATATGATACTTTTTCTTCTAATTAATTAAATTTTGAATTATGTAATATATTTAAATATAATTTATAATATTTATTTGATATACTTACTATCAAAATAAACAAGTTAGAGATGAATATTAGTGTAAAAAGTGGGATCCATCCAAAAACGTATAAATAGTTTCAAGAACAATAGCATTGCTAAAGTTTTTCCTTAGAAATAAAGATATTTAAAAATCAACGTGACATAATTACGGATCACAGAAAGTCATTACCAAGGTGTCATTGACGGATCACAGACAGTCATTACCAAGTGACCTTTGATGGACGCTTCACCAGCGGCTCACGCTGTCGGAACAAAGGTGTATTTCATTGCCGATATCTTCACGGGCAGATCACCAACGGCTTTTAACTCCGTCGGTGTTGATTGTTTTTATTTTTCTTAATGGATTATGTTTGTAAGTTATGTTTGGCTTGTGATAATAAATTTTTTAGTAGCGTACTGAAGGATGTAATTTCTACTCTTTACATATTTTATTTATACATCTGTCATAAATGGAGACTTACGTTGGACAAAAGTCCTAATAGTCTTCATTGCATAACCACCCCCCTAGCATCAGTTAATAAAAACCTAACTTCTCTCAACCTAACTAAAGTCCATTTATTGCTTCTGCTGCTTTTTTTCCAATATTAAGCGTAAACCAAATTACTTAAAGGATCTTGTTGGATCCATTAGTTATGGAAGATTCTGACAAGGCTTATCTGGTTGTGTCTGGTGTGATCTCATGGACAATTGCATTCTTGTTAACAAGAAAGATTTTCCCAAAACGATCTTTTGATTTCTGTAACCGTATCGTTTCCACAATTCATGCTTTGTTTGCGGTTTTCTTGTCGTCTAAATCTGTTCAAGACTGGAGTTGCCCAGTTTGTCCCTTGGCTTCAAACTCTTCCCCGCTTCAGGTTCAACCCAAACCTTCATATATTGGTGTTGGAATTTCATTAATTTTGTCAAAACTCATAATCTTGAACTTATAAGCAACATTTTCTTGAACTTTGTGAAACTTTGTGAACAGATGAGAGCTTTAGGAGTTACTCTTGCTTATTTAATCTATGATTTAGTATGCTGTTTGTTCGATAAGAATATAAAGATGGATAATTCGGTTCATCATGTCATTAGCATTGTTGGAATTGGAGCAGGCCTTGCTTATGAAAAGGTACTTTTTTTTTAGCTTTTTAATTAATTTTGTTCCATATATACAAAGTTGCTATAAATTATCATGTGTAGTGTGGATCAGAAATGGCGGCCACTTTGTGGATCACAGAGATATCCAGTCCATTTCTCCATTTAAGAGAGCTTCTCAAAGAGCTTGGTTATAAGAACACTGATCTCAATTTAGCAGCTGATGTTAGTCACTTATATTTAAAATCACATATTTGACCTTTGTCATCGTTACATAATGTTGTGCTTTGTTAATTTGGTTACAATTTTTATTGAACTTACAGGTTTTGTTCGCGGTGATTTTCACACTTGCAAGAATGGGTTTTGGACCGTATCTATGTTATGTTACAGTATCTGCCAAGAATCCTATTCTCATCAAGGTATCATGTCATACATTTTGTCAAGAATTTTAAGATTGTGTATGCATGGATGATTTGCACGACAAGCGAAAACTAAACGATGTTAATACCGATTGTGTGCAGACAATGGCCTTGGGACTACAGTTAGTGAGTGCTTTCTGGTTCTACAAGATTGCTAAAATGGTGAAATACAAATTGATTAAGAGATCCACATCCAAAACCAGTTAGCTCTATCCTATAATTAGTGTATAAATATGTATTCAAGATTTGTATTTTATAATATGTTTCATGAAAATTTCTATTTTGGGAGATTATGCTGGAAATTTGGGGTGAAAACATGTGTTTATCACTAAGTTACAAAAATGATATTTTTCAACTTTGAACAAAAATAAATATATGCAAATGATTTGTGTTGGAAATTCTGGGTTTGTGTTCTATGTTGTGAGGGCTACGGAAGAACAAAACCGCGTCAAACGAAGCTAAGATTAATGAGATATCGATGCTCAAAGTTGGGTGTTTAGTGCTGTGTAAAGCTACGAAAATTGGAAGGACAAAAGTGAAACACACCATTTTTAAAAACTATACTTTAACGCGCGGAAGTCTTAATCCCAGAAATTTTTTTTTTTTTTTTACCTCTCGCATAGCGCGAGAGTTATTGGTCACCTCCCTCGCGTAGCGCGAGGGACCTGTTTTCACAGAAAGTTTCCAGTTTTTCATCAGTTTTCACACTTAGCCATTTTTCCAACTTTTTCCAAAATACAAGACAACAAATTTGCCCAACACATGGGTTTTAACCAAAAACCCCTTCAACAACATGATCACAACCCAAAAACATGTTTTGTTTATCAAATTACAATCAAAAAGGGGAATTCCACCAACTCATCAAAACAAGAAAATATGCATACGAGGATCCGCCAACGCCTTGGACTTGACTTTGACTACCTCGGAGCTTTTCCTACATTCACCACACATATCACCATTAGTAATGAAGATAAATTCATAACAAACAAGTAAATTCCTACTTGTTTCACTCATTCACCCATTTGACCCGTTTCCACCCAAATTGTCATTTAGGCTACATATTCTTGCACCCTTACTACAAGTTTCAATTATGATCAACACATGATCCATTTCCATTATGGCACAAAGGCCATAACTCCTTTTCATTTATGATCAACACATGATCCATTTCCAATATGGCACAAGGCCATATCTCCGTTTCATTTATGATCAACACATGATCCATTACCATTATAGCACAAGGCCATAACTCCGTTTCATTTATGATCAACACATGATCCATTACCATTATAGGTTAACACTATAACTACATTCATTCATTGCACATACTAAATCATTCACAATTTATCATATCACAAGTATGCACACAATCACATAACACATAATCCATAAAATTCACCATTTATCATCAATACTAAGAAAGTGCATAGGCACTTACCTTTTGGGTTAGACGACTCCGCTCCGCCTTCTAGACCCACAATTTGATTGCCTAAACATACACACCTAGTTTAGTAATCTAATCATTCATTCAAAACACATACAATTGAGTTTACCACCCAAATTTCCATTTTCAACCCAAATTGACCCGTTTGGGTTATTTCCATATCCAAACACCCCCTTTAATCAAGAACTCAACTCAACCACTAGAATTCTCTTTCCAATACCTTGACACTAATTTTTATCAAACTAGTTTCTTTAAGTTAATTTGGGGTTTGTTTAAGTGTCTAACACCTCTATAACACTTAATCATCATCAATTTATCAATTTTTCATCAAAACCCCAAAACCCCCAATTTCCTCCATATGAACCCTAACTTTCAAAAATCAAAATCAAAGGGTTCCATAGTGTTGTTCACCTTCCTACACCTTTAGTTTAGCTAGATTATCAATAATCTAACACCATTTTACCACATGCAACCATAATTTCGGGTTTTCAACAAAACCCAACAAGAACACCATAAATGGTGGATCAAAGAGGAAGAAATCACTTACTTGATGTTAGAAAGGTGATGTGTGAGCCAACACCTTCAAGTTACAAGCTTCAAACACACGAATTTTGGCTTCAACTCGATTTCTCCTCTCTTCCTCTTCTCTTGAACGACCCAACTCCAAAATGAAGTCAATTTTGACTTCTAAAGGTCAAATATGGCAGATTTGCCATGTTTCACCTTTAGCCCCTCTACTTTCAATCTTTTCCATTTCCTTCCATAACTAGTTAAAACTAGTATATCCCCGTTACTAACTTGAAACCCGCTTGTTTCAACTTATTTCTAAAATATTATTTTCACCATAATATTTATTAGAATTATTTATTTATTTATAACGAGACCCGGATTTTGGTTCGTTACAAAAAGTGTGGAAACTTGTCCCACATGGGTGGGGGGACCAATCTTGGAGTGGTATATTAGTGGGAGTCTCCTAAAGAGTTTCTTCTCTTTAAGGGTTCCGGTTCTTCGGCCCAACCCGATTTGTCCACCTATAATCCACTATATGGACCATCCGTGTTACTTTTTCAAAGTTAGGGACCCTACTTGCAATATGAACTTACCACAAGGACCATCTGTGTAGTTAACTCTTATATTTTTAGTTTTAAAATAAAATTTAGTGACAACTTTGATATCAAATGAGTATGGAAGACCCACCGACTGTGGTGCACACTAGGCGCTAGTTGGATATGGAAGACTACGATAAGGTTTATCTGGTTGTGACAGGAGCGATCTCATGGACTATTACATTCTTGTTAACAAGAAAGATTTTCCCAAAATGGTCTTTTGATTTGTGTAAACGTATCGTTTCCACAATTCATGCTGTCTTCGCAGTCGTCCTGTGTTCTATATCCATTCAAGACTGGCGATGCCCGATGTGTCCCTTGGCTTCAAACTCTTCCCCTTTCCAGGTTCGACGTAAATTTCGAATCTTGTTAAATTTTCTTATCTCAAAATCTTGAATTTACCGTCCTGTTTTCTTGGTTCTGAAATCTACCAACTAACAGATGGGAGTTTCAGCCCTCAGTCTTGCTTATTTCATCTATGATTTAGCATGTTGTTGGGCCGATAATAATATGACTGTGGATAATTTGGCTCATCATTTAGTTAGAATTATTGGAATTGGAGCAGGTCTTGCTTATGAAATGGTACCCTTTTAATTTCATTTATTAAATTTAGAGTAAAGTGACATTTTCGTTCTTGTGGTTCGGCCATTTTAGCCACTTTCATATAAAAAAAATTAGTTTTTTCGTCCATGACTTTTTAAAATCTAGCCGTTTTCATTCACTTAACTAACTCCGTCTACATTTTAACGTTAAATCAGGGACAACTTGGTCTTTTCAACTGCATTCTACTCTCTATGGCATTCAAGAATGATTTTTGAAACGACCAAATTGTCCCTGATTTAACGTTGAAATGTAGACGGAGTTAGTCATGTGGATGAAAATGGTTAGATTTTGAAAAGCCAGGGACGAAAAGGCTAAAAATATTTGGATGAAAGTGGCTAAAATGATCAAACCACAGAGACGAAAATGACACTTTACTCTTAAATTTATTTATTTTTGAATAAATGAATTTGGATTCCACTTTTAGAAAGTTCCCTGAATCATCTGTAGTGTGGATCAGAAATTATGGCTACACTATTGTTCACAGAGATTTCGAGTCCATTTCTCCATTTAAGAGAGTTTCTCAAAGAGCTTGGTTATAAGAACACTTATCTCAATTTAGCAGCTGATGTTAGTTCCTTTTATTTTCACTGTCCTATGAAATTTCACATATGATATGACCTTTGTAATTGTAATAAACACGTATGTTGGTTTTTGTTAATTTGGTTGCCACTTTATTGAACTTACAGGCTTCTTTTGCGGCGAGTTTCACGCTTGCAAGAATGTGTTTCGGACCATATTTCTGTTATATTACACAATTTTCCAAGAATATTCCTATTCTCATCAAGGTATCATTTCATACATTTTGTCCTGAATTATAAGATTGAATGCTTCAATGATTGACTGTGTGCAGGCAATGGGCTTGGGACTTCAGTTAGTGAGTGCTTTCTGGTTCTACAAGATTACAAAAGTGGTGAATTACAAATTGATTGAGAGATCCACATCCAAAACCTGTTAAATCTAGCCCATTAATTATGTATATCAATAATCAATTCATTCAAGAACTCTACTTTAATTTCTTAGATATGTTTCAAGAACTTCTACTTTAGTTTTTGGGAGATAATTAAAGTTGGATTTTCTACTGATCAGCACCCGTAATCCATTTGAAGTTTTCGGCCCGTATTGAGCAGACCATAGCATCATAGCTAGACATATTTCCATTCATTAGAAACTAGGGGATTTCCAGCATTACAATACACTAGAGAGCTTACACAAACTCAAGAAATTATAATACGCATAATTACCTAGTTATACTTGGTTAACCATTCGGCAGTTCTTCCTCACTTCGCCGTTATAACCAGTAAGGGGGTTAATGCTTCCCATTTTAACCATTGACCTAGCAAACTGGTCAAAGAAGAGAGCATCATCCTCGGCGAAAGCTTTCACCAAAAACATAGTTTCCTCAACATTTCCAGACAGAAGCACTTGATCAGAAGTTAGAAGCCCTTTTCCCAACATAATGAGCTTGAAATATGTGTTATCAAATATTGCAGGAGATGCGAAATCTAGAGGAGAAATGTTGTTATCGCCACCAGTTTCTGGGCAAATTGTTTTTAAGCCATTATAGTAAGTAACCTCTAGAGTTGAATCTGGTTGATTGTTTCCATCTTGATTGTATAACCTTTGCTTAAATGAAGTGCATCTTGCCATTCCTATGGTATGAGCTCCTAAAAGGAAAAAAAATAACTCTCACATCACTAATATTTGTTAGATTTACATATTTGTTGTATTGATGTCATGTGTTTATAGAATAAGGTTAACACTAACAGGTGTTTTGTATTATTGATCAACTATTTATAAGAGTACAATGTATAAATATATTTTCTCTAATAGTTTTGACTAACCAGAAAGAGAGACCAGGTCAGCTTCATCAAGGCCTTGTTGCCGGAAAAGCGTGATAAGGTTTTGAATAGTGGAGTTTGGCGGTGGAAGGTTGTTGTTTGAGCCGCTAAGACTTGCTTGTGTTCAGGGGCGGATGTAATAGTGAAGCGGGGGGTGCACAGGAACCCCCCGAGTTTCGAAATTTTAGTGTAACGGTAGGTAAAAAAACTGGGGTGAACCCCCTAAAATATTATAGGGTGAACCCCCTGACGACGCTGCCCACCCCACGGCCCACTGCAGCTCGCTTGATCCGGTTGTGAAGCTATAAAACTAAGAACTCTTTCTTAAACTAAATGTGTGTTCTTGAGCATTCATATGATTAGAGGTAAAAAATTGATAGAAACAAATGAGTAGATGACTCTTAAATACAAATTAGTTGATTTTGTGAACATTTTAAGCATAATTTTCATGTTTTTTTCTTCGTTTTAGGCCTCCAAAAATGGTTGAGCCGCCCCTGCCCGACCCGACCCGACCAATCGAACCGAACCGAAAAATTTTATGTCCGGCCCTATGAAATTGGATCATCTAAAAACAGTGAACCCCCTGAAAAAAATTCCTGGATCCGCCACTGCTTGTGTTGCATCCCTCCTTCCTAAAGGCAGTTCCCAGTTCGGCCCACCACTCTATGACCAAGCAAATTTTCATTAGTTAATCTCGGATTCTTGAAACTAAACGGCCTTTTTTTAAAATTTAGAAATATATTAGAACACATAGAATAGAAAGATATATGAAGTTTGAATGCATACTAGAACAGTGGAACCTCGAGCAGCAAGTGTAAGAATGTCTGCACAAGAAACCGTCTCAGGACATGCTTCTTCTAGCTTAGATTTGATCTCATCGATCACTTCAAATCCTCTAATCGAATTACTATTAGGCCCTGAGTTCTTTTCGCTTGCAAATAGTTCACTATCATCCAACAAGATAGATGCATCACATCCCTGTGACAAAACCAACATAACTATCAAACATAATCGTCCCTGAGATTTCGGATGCCTTGTGCGAGTAGTAAAATGTTCCTAAAATAACTTATTAATACAATGAAAAATTTACAACAAACAAAAACAAAATTACTATAGTAAATTGATCTATTTTACATAGTTAAACGAATCGTGTGGTATTCCTCGCATTCTTGGAAGCAAAATTGTTGAAAAACTGAACTAATTAACCAATAATAAGTTTCAATAAGTAATGAAAAATTGAACCGATAATAAGTTTTAATTAGTAAAGAAAAACTAAACCAATAATAAGTTTTAATAAGTACTGAAAAATAAACCACTAATAAGTTTCAACAAGTCAATCGCCTATAAACTAATAAATCTAATCAAATAAATTTCATATAATCATTAAAAAGTGAAGCAATAAAAGAACGATTTTAAACCTAATCAAATAAGTTTCACATTTCTCAGAGAATCATCAAAGAAAAACATTTTTCGATTTTAAACCAAATCAATTGGATACCAGAATTAAATTAATTTAAACCTAAGATGCATCATGCATATAAAAACGATACATCATTTGTTAATTTGTGTAGTGATTCTCGGGATACGTATAACTTTTATACTCTTTGATCTACAAGAAATATTTTAGGTAAACAAAAGTTGTTAAAGAATGTAAATGTAATGTATTTACCCCATGTAAATTCATACATTCACCATGTCCACATGAAACAAGACCATACAAAAAAGAACTAAATCACAATTGATTTTAATACAAAATTTTCAAACAGAATTTAGCTTGAATATGTCTGAATATTGTGAATAAACCAATTGTGTTCAAAGTTGTTGCTAGAAGTGTTTGTCTGGTTCTTGTATCCAGGTTTCAAGTAAATAGAATTGAGGAGTTAAAACTTAAAATATCTGTGTAATTTGTTATTTGGTATTTCTCCAAGTTTCATAGTGAGCCTTCAAAATTGTAAATGAGTGCACCTATTCCTCCTCCATTCCTCCTAATTTTTAATTGGGTTTGTAGTTAAAAAAAATCCCTTGGGCACTGCCCTGTGCCTGTCAAATTTCAAATGTATTAAATGTAACATAATTAATGTATGTACCATGAAAAATGTAATGTAATTACCTGAACAAAACAGTCATGAAAATGAAGCCTTAGTAAAGAAGCAGCCATTCTTGGGTCTTCAGCAATGACACTCTCAAGTACAGACATGACAATGTCATTAGCTTGAGGACATAAGAAGCTATAGAATTCTGGGAAAAGACCAGTATACCCTTGGCCGCCACCGAAAGACCCCTCTCCGCTTCCTCCACCGCCACCACCTACGCCTCCACCCCATCCAAAGTTGAATCCCGGAAACGCAAAACATATACTATAGGATGAGAGCAAAAGCATTAGCATGAAAGTAGTGTAAAGAAGGGAAGCCATTAGGCAGGTTAACTTTGTTGAAAAAGATTACATGATGAAGAGCAAATCAGTGATGCTTATAAAGTGTGAGCTCAAGATCAAAAACCTACTACCAATCTCACCAAAACTAATTACTAGTAGTTGGTTGCTATGACCATTTCAAGATTACATGATACCCTTTTCGAAAGGTCCAACGAGTAGGTGTTTTTGGTGAAATGGTGACAAGTTTTCAGGGCCATAATCGGTACAAGATCTTACAGAAGCTTAAAGTGAAATCGTGTATGACGGGTTAGGTTTGATGACACAAGTAATTCAGAAGCAAATGGTTGAACAAAACCGGTTGGAATGTGTTCTTTATAGGACGAAAAGAAAACGTTACGGTGACAGAATATTTGAAACGAAGTTTTGTTTTACTTTTTAAAGAGTGGTTGTGATTTCAATCTTACCTGCTCTATAAAAGATAGATCTTAACATGTCATGCTTCTGCTTTAAAATAATATTTTATCAAATTAGGTCCGGTAACAAGTAAAACTGAATAACACTTTGAATCCACAATAATGGTTGTAATCGAATTGATACGTTTAGGGAACAGTTCGTGAACGGTTTGGCAGGAAGTTCCTTTGCACTCGTTCGTTTAATAAAGGAATGAACATGAACAATAAATTATGTTCTTTTGATCAAATGAGCGAACATGAAAAGATGTTGCGTTCTTTCAATTGTGTTCGTGGACGTTCGGTGTTCGTTTATTTTATCTTATTTATGTCCGTTTACGTTTCTTCGTTCATGTTCGTTTACGTTCATTCATGTTTTTTTTTATTTTCGTTCATTAAAGGTTTTATATTTTTTGACTTTTAGTTTACCATCCTCACGTTTAAACTTTTTTATACATTTTTAAAATTTTAATTATTAGACCCTGACTTTTAAACAAGAAAGAAACCCTAATCAAGGGCTCCATCGTTTATGTGCCGCTTCCTTCCCATCTCTACCACGCCTTCATCAAGAGTTCCAGTTCCGATTAGCGCTTCCGGTTCCACTTACTCCAATTACGCCTTTTAGCCTTCTTCTTCATTTTCCAGTTCCACAATTACTCTGATTACACATATCGGCCTTCTTTTTCAGATTAATATATGTTCATTTGTGTTAGTTTATGTTTACTTGTGTTTGTTTAGGAAATTAACAAACAAACACGAACAAGTTCATTTTTTTAATGAACGAACACGAACAAGACCGTTCGGTTATGTCTCTGTGAACTGTTCGTTTGTCTGGTAAATTTTTAACGAACGAATACGAATAAGGTCTCATTCGGTAAATTAATTTTAATAAAATCTATATCAAAATATAGATTTTTTTTAATAAAATTGGATATTTAGATGTATATTAAATACCACAAAACTGAAGTTATACTTTATTAAACTTCAGTTTTAATGTTTTATAGCACCATACAATATTGAATCCAAGGTAAGAAACCGTGGTAATTGTACTTTTACAAAGTAAAAAGATTATGTTAGTTTTAAAATGTATAATAGTTTAAAAAAACTCATATTGTAAAATATGTAAACACGGATATTAGGATAACATAAAGAGATATTTAAAACTTTCACTTAAATCTTTTAAATACAAGAGAAAATGTGATCATGTGACACACTCACACATTAAAGTTATTCATAGCCGTTAATTTATTTAACTTTTTTGTATTATTATGATTTTTTTTATAAAGCCATAGGTTTACAAGAAAATCGCAAAAAAACCATCACACTTTCATAATGGAATAAAAAGGTAACGTAAAAAAACACTTTGTCAAATATGGAAATCTTTAAATGTTTCGAAGAAAATGCATCTTAAATAATGAATATTTTTTTATCCTATTAAATTGAGAAACAAATTGGTTTTGTATTTTGATGCTGAAAATTAATTGCTATACATGGGGTAGCAGTAGGGGTGTGGGGGTGTAGGAAAACTTGTAATATTAAATTTAATAATAAGATAAGTATAACAAGTAGGTAGGTAGGTAGGATTCTATACGGGTTGAAATTTTAAATGGATTTAGGACGGGTTTATTAGTCTCTGATGTTTTTAATTAGTGTTAATGTTAAAAATAGCATTACTTTAGGGACCGATAAGAAGTTAAATAGTTTTCTCATCTAGTGCTTTTAAGATTTTCAAAAATAATGTTTCTCATTTTTACAGGTTTTTTTTAAGTTTTCAAGGTAAAGTTGTTTGATTAGGTTAAGGGGTATACCCCGTAAAAACAGTGTTGGCTATTTTAGTATAATTGAATAAACTAGTTGACCAAATTAATCATATTAAATATCAAACAAGCTAGGAGGTGCGGAGCGCCCCCGGAAGCGGGGTCCAAAGGGGCGGCAGCCCCTGGCTGGGATCGAGCTGCTGGCTTGGGTCCAAGGGGCAAAGCCCGAAAATTATTCTGACACTTATTGTTTTTATAAAAAAATGCATTATAACTTAATTTTTATATAAAATTGTTGTCAAAAAATTGGGCGGATTTTAATTAAATTAGAATTTGAATTTGAAATTAAAAGTGAGCAGTTATCTGATTTCCTAGTAAAACTGGATTTTGGTCATACGTATGTTTCTTTTGGTTTATAAAAATTCTCTCAAAATCCACACTTGAATCTTGTCTCAGTTCTCTGAGTTTTATCCGATCAAAGAATTTGAGGAACCACCAAATTGTTTTTGATCTGAAAGTATTTTATAGGACTCTCAGATCATCCTCGGTTATTTTGAAGTTCTGCAACAAAGATATAAAACAATTTTGTGAAGATGACAAACGGAGAATTTGCGAAAGACATGACGAACAATTTTGCAAAGTTGGACAAGTTTGCTGGACAGGATTTCAGACGTTGTCAGAAGAAGATGCACTTCATGTTGACTACTCTGAAGGTTGTGTATGTTCTGAGTACCCCCATGCATGAAGTCATGGAGAATGAACCACTGGACTAGACCAGAATGCACTGAAAATGGGAGAACGACGACTACATATGACGTCGACACATTCTCAATGGCATGGCTGATTCCCTTTTTCGATGTGTACCAAAAATCCAGTTTTTCATGAACGGTCTAAGCCTATTGAGTTGGATTGTCATTTTATTCGTGAAAAACTTCAGAATGGTTTGATTTTACCAACTCACACTCGTACTATATATAAGCAGCTTATTTACTAAGAGTCTTGTTGGTCATTCACATAAAGATTTGATTTCCATGTTGGGATTATATACACTTCCAACTTAAGAGGGGGTGTTATCATGACTTCAAGTTCAGGTGAAGGATGGTCAAGTTCGGATGAACTTCAAACTCCGGACTACATTTTATGTTCGGAGTTCAACTCTGGACTAAGGAAGTATAACTTCGGATGAAGGAAGTATAACTTCGAATGAAGCACATTCAACTTTGGACGTTTTTGTTTTGTATTTGATCATGTTAGTTAAGTTAGTTAGATCTGGATTCTTGACTGTATTTATATAGCTTCTTTTAGTTGTAAGAAGAGTTGGTTCAGATAATCCATCAAAAAATTCCCCAATTATTGTCTCAATTTACATGATGAACAAATTATGGTCAAAGGACGTAGTCAGTCTTATGAAATGGAACTCAATGAAAACATGTTCATCATGGTGAGGGTCTTAAAATAACAAGGTGATGTAATCTTGTTAACCGTTGGTCATTTGTTGCAATGGTAGCCCCAAGACTTCCTATAGTGGAGGTCTTGGGTTCGAATCCCGGCAACAGCAAAAAAGGGGTCTGTGGCCAGGTCAGAGGGTTTACCTAGTTGGGGGGTTCCTCCTGTGGTGGGCTGCCCTGGATGTTTTAGGTGTTGCCCCGGGGAAACTCAATTATCCTAGAATGTCTAGGTGTTGCCGTTCAAAAAAAATGTAATCTTGTTAGACTTGATAGCAACAAATGAACTAATGTTGTTTATGATTGGCTAAGCCACTAAGTCATGGTAAAATTTAATGAAGTCTTCAACTTTAATAGTTCAACGCTCTCAAATCCATATGTGATTGTTACATTATTGTTACCGTGTTTGAACGTTAAACTTATCTTGAACTTCGGTCTCACGAGCTTCATATCTTGGTCGGAAATAAAGAATAGGACAATTAGACTATCTGTAATAGTAGGGTGAAGGTGGTGGATTTTCCTTGTCAAGTAGGCGCCACGTAGACCGTGGCTTCCCTCACCCTCACCCTCACCCAGGTGTGTAATGGTGGGGTGAGAGCTTATAGCATTTTCACCCTCAAAATTATCCATTTCTTGGCCTCCCCACCCTCCAACACCCGTGACCACACCCACCCTCACCCCAGCCCGGCGCGGTGTTCCACGCCCGTGGTGGGTGAGGTGGCACCACGCCCCCACACTCACGATGATATTACGGATAGTCTTATACAGTGATTAGAAGAATTTGTTTAAAGTATGTTTGGCAACATGATATGAATTCAAAGATAGTCAAACCCAGTCTTTAACAACAGTTCAAATTTCAAGAAAAGTGATGATCTTGGTAGGGAAAATAAAGAAAGATAGAGGGAGTTGAAAGAAAGAAAAGGTACACAAAAACGAGTGGAGGTCATAAATGTCATTTACTTCTCCATTTCAGACCCCTCATAGGCATTTTCATAAGCTTCCAAACTGAATAAATGCCTACAAGATTTATATGTATAACTAATCATGCTAAGAAACACCAAAAACTAGTAATCTCACATGCAGCTACCCATCTCTACATTGCAACAACCTAAATCACTCACCTATGTCCATGGTGAAATTACCAAAAAGGACACACATATTCAATAGATGGGCTGGTCCCCCATCCTCCAACCCCCCCCCCCCCCCCCCCCCAAGCCTACTACAAAACATCATTGATAGTGAGGTACACTACACTGAATTCTGCATAAGAAAGAAGTTAACAAATTCTTGTTTTATTACATAAGAAATGGTATTTTAATCAATGTGACACATGTTCTAAACAAATAACAAGTTTTATTAATCCAAACACTGATCTTTGATGAAAAATTATGTAGTATCAAGTTCTAAACAAAACACCACCTATATTCACATCCCTATTTACACAAATTGAAACCAAGATCAGCAATAGGTGTGTTGTGTACAGTGTACACTTGTTTACTATTGTATTTCAACACTAAATTGCATCTTTATTTATAATCATACCACAAAATCAGATAATAACTGGGGTTCACCAAACCTGCTAGCTTCCATCTGGTTGAAAAAATCAGGATTTGAGTCGCTTGACTGACCCGTATGTCCAGCCATTGGAGCTAGATCTTTCTCTTTATCTTCAGAAGAAGATGAGTTGTTAATTAATAATTTAGATGCATGTTCTTGTGATGATACGCAATTGCCTTCTGCGTCACCGAATTCTTCTTTATACATGTCTTCAATCATCGGTTTCCATAGTCGCACCCTTGCATTGATGAACCAATTTGCAATCTAATAAAAACATGTTTAAAGTAGAAATATAAGTCAACTAGTAATACGTAGATCAATTCAAGATCATCCGAAATAATAAACTCAATAATTAAAAACCGTAAATACCTGACCACGGGTGAGACCAGTTTGTTTCGCTAGCATGATTTTCTCTGAATCCTTCGGGTAACTGTAGAATATTTAACAAGTTAACATCAGAATACATTGAAACAAACCAAAAAATGCTTAAAGTTTTGAGAATTTATTTAAAAATCTAAAGAACATACGGGTTAAGAAAATGTTCAAAAAGCCAAGCACGAAGAATGGAAACCGAGCCTTCTGGCAACCCTCTTTGTGGCCTCCATGAATGGCGGGTCCCACCAAAATGATGAAGGTTTCTTTGTTGTCTGAGCTGTTTTTCTACATTCCTTAAACGTGGTAACACTCGATCCGATGAATCATCTTGTTCTCCTAAACTTTGACGGGTCAAAAGAACTTGACCATTAATCGCATTCCTTAAGCACCGAAAATGGCGGGAAATTGTTTGATGTGCAAGTGCTGTGTATGGCCTTGCAGCCCCATATCCAGAAACCACATCTAATGCTGCTTCAACAATCTGCAACTGTTGGCAGTATTCTCTGTATTTTCTGTCTACCTATATGTCACATCTCCTTATTAATACTTAGTACTCATAATGTAATATTCAAGAAATACAATAACAGTAAAATGAAGAATTTACCTCATCTAATAACGAAAACAGTTTCGTGACCTTGTTCTGTAGCTCTTGCTTCTCAGAAGCCGAAAGTTCACCAAATGAACTAGTAGTCGATTCACGAGGGGTAAATTTGGAATCTTTTTCATCAAGATGAAGCTTAGGTAGGTTATTATGCCTTTTCATCTTTAGCTGACTCAGCGCTTCACGAAGATTAACTACTTCATGGAGTAACTCTTGTGACGGTTTGAGATATTTGGATTCCGAAAATCCACCAATAACCCCGTATGAGCCATCATATGCATCTGAAACCGAGCATTGACCATTGTTCACAGCTCCATTTTTTGGAGTACCAACCAAATTGAATGATATATACTGCGTGTTTTCTACCTTGTTGGTTTGAGAGCTATGATCACTTGAATTCGGAAGATGGGAATTCAAGTAATTATATTGAAAAGCAGGCAAATCCATGGAAGAAGAAGGTAACTGCATTCCTAAACTGAGTGACAATTCTTGATAATTCAAGTTATGTTCATCATCTAAATTGTTAGGATCCTCAACGCGTGTAAGAATTTGGGAATTTGGTTGCATATTACCAGATAAAAGCTCCAAGAATGAGGTGTCGGTAGACGATTGGTTTTGATACATCATATCAACCGGAGGACAAGGTTGTTCTTGATATGAATCACTTGAAATATAGGAATTTGGAAACACATCTCTTTGATGACTACTTGAAGTTGAATAATAAGTAGCCATCTTAATATACCTAAAAAATTATAACTACCCTCTTAGAAGCAGATATGATACCTAATTCAACAAGAAAATAGACAAATTAATAAAAAAAAAACACATAGTTTCTTAATTCAGTTTTTAACAATAACCTAAACATGGCATGATGATTAATGATCTATTATGTAAACTGTATAAACACATAGCAAGAAATACACAAACTAATTATGATCTGTGAATTTCCAAACATATAAATCCTGAAAATTTCAAAGGGGCATATCATCAAACATTTGGTGTGCATCAAAAAAACAGATGACTGGTATGAATTCAAACCTGAGAGCTGAAGTCCACTGTATGTATTTGTGTGTGTGAGAGAGAGAGGAGGCTATGGAGAGGAAAGATGAAGACAGAAACAAAGCAGGTGAAAGGAAATCTTCCTAAAAGGGAGACAAAATTTGGATATGAACAAGAAGAAAATAGGATGACTCAATGGGATTAAAGTAATAAAAAGGGTAAATTTACACAACCAAACCTCCTTTTCATTGAACAATGACCAACTCCCACAATTAAACAAAGATTAAACATGGCAATTATTGGATAACAAGCAAACAAAAACATGATTATACATATAAAAATAAACACCCACCCAATTCATTAATGATTAAACAAATCATATGAACAACAAAATTGAAAACCAAATCAAACAACCAACCCCGTGATTCGCACGTGTGGACAAAACTCAAGATTTTGAATGATTCGGATAAGAAAAAAACCCTCGAAATTGAAATTAAATGGAGATTGTGAAGGGTAACCACCAGTTGGTAGACCTAAACTGAACACACCTTCTTCTTCTCCATGTTGTTGAGTTGAATTAATTAAAAAGGTGTGATTATTATTGATGAAGAAAAGGAAATTAGTAAACAAGTAATGATAAACACACGTCTCCAACGTGTATTACGTTTCTTTTTATTCATATTGCCGGCAACCAACGCCACTTCTCCCTCCGATCCTTTCTCCACCGTCCGATTCATTTCTTTGGTAGTTATTATTACATCATAGTTATAAAAAAATGTATTTGAAATTTGTGTATGCACCTTGGAAATACGACGTTTACTTTAATAAAAGTTGGTTAAATATCTAAGATCGATGTTATTAAAATCGTAAAGTATTACTCAAAAAGTTTTAATAATATAAATTTTGAGAAATTTAAATGAAAAAAAAAATTGGCAAAATCATAAAAAAAACATAAAATTAAAAAATAATAATCAGGTTTTAATATTATTTCAATAAAGTCATTCGTATTTTTTAACTATGCATACTAGTGGAATTGTATTTAACGTTTCATTATTGTGTGAATTTTTTTTATAAATGTTCAAGTATTTTAAAATTAAGTGACTTAAATAAAATATGTATATGAAACGTTATAACTATTTACTTTTTTCAATTTGGTTTAAATGGAATAATTATAAAACTTAATTGTTATTTATTGATTCTTTTTTCATGATTACTTCCTACTTCAGATTAAAATTAAATAAATATTTATCAAACAGTATACAAGTTTTATATATGAATATATGTAATTTTCACAATAATGAAACAATACTGAAACTAAAGTATTTTTGTCGTCAAAAAAAATGTGAATGAGTTTAGTATAATACTGAAAAAGCTTTGTTATTATTAGATGTAATTTTCTCAAACAAATTTATGCATTTAAAAAGGAATTTTTTCAAAAAAAAGATAATATAAACATATTTTATATTATAAATAAAAAAAAAAGCATTTCCTATCCCGAAGAAAGGAAAAATGTGTTAAATATATGAATGGAAATCAAAATGTTATTTTTAAGCATGTATTCAAAAAGTTATTTTATGTAAAAGAAAATATGTTTAAATTTATTTAACATGTTTTTAGAAAAAAAGAATTGGCTATATAAATAAAAGTCAAATACAAACTTCCTTTTGAAAGAGAAGTAATTATTAAAGAAGTGGATATTTAATGATGTAGGTGTAGGCTTAGTTGGATCCGTATATGTTGTTGAATACTTTTATTTTTATTCTTATTTTGTCATTTCCCTTTTAGAATAACTTATTATTACATGGTTTATATTTTTTTGAACGGCAACAAATATTATTAAAGAGTTGTTTGTCAAGTGCTGAATCATTAAGTGTTAAATTATTAAGAGGTTTGAATGGTTTAGCATGGTTTTTTAGCTGAACCGTTAAAAGGTAAAATGAACTATTAAGATGTGAGCAGTCAACGAAACAAACATCTCTTACATCTGAACGATTCAGATGTAGTCTCTTAATGGAATCATTAAGAGGCTAACAAACAGCTCCTATCTTAAACGAATTATATACTTTATCAAATATGTTAATTATTATATTATGAGTTTGTTTCTATAACGGCTAAGTTACATAATCAACTTACTCCTAAATCTATATCAATGCGTATTATGTAATAAAAACACTCAATCATTTGAAAACGGACACATTTACAACATATCATGATCCTACTAGACACGGTCATCCCCGAGAATACTGAAAAATTCATGGGCCCAGGGCAAATGGAAAAAAATTGCCCACCATCACAAGTAATATAGATTTTTTTTTGGTGTAAATGTGTATATATTATACTTGATTAAAACTCATGTATTACATGAGTTGAATAAAAAAAAACTTGTTGTAACCAATAATTTCTATGAAGATTTGTATGTTGTATGTTATTGATGAAGTGTTTATTTTTTAAAAATAATTTATAGAAAGAATGAAAGAAATGTTCAATTTATAAAAATATTTTATGAACAAACATATTTTTTTAAATAAAAGAAATAATTATAGGATTCAATGATATTTAATATGAGAGAGAGTCAAGAAACAACAAAATTTAAGAAATTTGTATAATTAATAGGAAAGATAGGCGTGAAAAAAAATGTTGAGAATAAATATGAGAGTGACAAGTGTCTAAACAAAACCTTTATTTATTATATACTATAGATATATAAAAACTTTAAAAATTTCAAGCCCCTGAGAGAGTGTACCCTAGGTGGTTGTGCCGCTAGATTATATGCCCTTTGAACATTATATTCATTGTCTTTTTTCATTTTTTATATTCTTTTTTTATTATTATTATTATTGGTGTATAATTTTTTTCATTTTTCTAACAACTTGACTTTTTCTTGATTTCCAAATATAACGTTACAACGTATTTTTTTATCTGCGAACCGAGTTGTCGTGGCAGTACACGTGTGGGTTTATAACTTATAGGGATGCCAAGTGGCTTTGTAATTTTTTTTTATTTAACCCCTCATACTATATATCTTTTAACACGTTTAGTTTTCTATTAGTTTTTAAAAAAAACCGGATGCCAAGTGATAATTTTTGTTCGTTAAGATTTTTTTTTAAAACCAGAATGCGTGGTTTTTTTTGTCAACGTTACAATATAAATTTTATTAAAAACGGAGTTGTATTCAAATTCGAGTATTTGTTTTATTGTATGCTCTAGCGAGTCTGTATGTAAGTTTTATCTACACAAACCAACATAACCGATAATGACCTGACTCCCGTCACAAAACGCGACAGAAAAAACAGGCTAACCGTTTAGAAAATAATAGTTCAAGACAAAAAGGAAAAGGACGGGCAAAGAAAATAGAGTAAATTACAGAAAACAACCTTTAAGTATATACTAAATTACACCGGCAGACCTTTATCTTCACTAATTAAGCTAGACACCCTTTATCTAAATGGTTTGTATCAAATTATAACCTTTAAACTAACAGAGGTTAAATTTTTCAGTTAGTTTTGTTTGTTTGTTCCTATCCGTTTTCGTTTCCAAATCCACACACATTCGATAAAAACTTTGATTAATGTCCGATAATTTGTTTTTGCCGATTATTCATGTTTAAAATTAGTTGCAATCACACAAAACGTGATTACGGTAAATTTTTTTTATGAAAAACGTGATTACGTAAAAACGTGATTACGTAAAAAAAGCACGCATGAAGTGTGATTATTTTAAAAAAATTGACATTTATGCCCTTTTTTATCTGGACGACGCGTTATTTTTTCAAAGTAATTACGTTTATGCCACCGCGCTATCCCCAACCTTAGATCATATTAATCGGACGGTTGGAGGCCCTTCGTACGATTTAGGCTCTTTGTACGATAATCGTCCCTTATATATATATATATATATATATATATATATATATATATATATATATATATATATATACACATAGGGGAGGGATCAAGAGAAAACCACAAAGTTAGGCGAAAACCAAGAAAACCAAATCATTTTAGGCAATTTTTTTATTTATGTATACGTATCCAAAAATAATTTTTTTGATTTACGTATACGTAACTGCAATTTTTTTGTTTTATGTTTACGTATACGTAACACTATGTGTAAAAATATTTTTTGGTAAAAAATTTAATATTACATTGATACTCTTATATACAAATAAAAATAAAATGAAAAAAAAATAAAAATTATTACATGATTGGGTAAAATTGGTTTTTTTAGTGGTTTTCTCGGTTTTCGCCTAACTTGTGGTTTTCTCTGGAACCCTCCCCTATATACATATATATATATATTAATTTGTTAATCTATACTATATGATAAATAAAGATTTTGAGGGGACACTTGTCACTCACACATTTATCCTCAACCTTTTTTCTCGCTTCTTTCTTCTATTAATTATACAAGTTTTTTAAATTTTTTTTATAATTTTTGTCTCCCGCCTCTCTCTCTTATTAACTAATCAAAATTTTTAATTTTTTTATAGTTTTTGTTTCCTATTAAATAATAATGATTTTTAAAATTACTTTTATAGAACGTTTTTTTTTAAATAGGTTTATTTATAAAACATTTTTATAATTTGAACATTTCTTCATTCTTTCTATAAAACATTTTAAAAAAATAACTATATAGCATTTTTAGAATTTACAAATTTACATAGAAACTATTTATTAACCTAGTATAAGAATGAAGGGTAAATTAGTCATTTACATGTTATTTAACTGAAAAATCTAATGCCGGTTAGTGTAAAGGTTATAACTTGATACAAACCATATAGATAAAGGGTGTCCAGTGTAATTAATGGAGATTAAGGTGTACGGGTGTAATTTAGTATATACATAAAGATTGTTTTATGTAATTTAGTCAAGAAATAAAGAATCAATGGTTATGATAAGCCGGTTGGAAGAAAAACTAATTGGAACCGGCCCGCGGGCTAACCGTTTATCTTTGTCCCATACTTGAATCTATACTATATAATAAATAAAAGTTTATCAATACCACGTGTCGCCTCCATATTCATTCTTATAAAAATTTTCCCGCCTCTCTCTCATAATAAATACACTTTCATATTTTAATAATAATACATTTTTAAACAAATTATTAATTATAGTAATAAAACACTTTTATTTTAAATTATCTCATAGTAAAATAAAATTTGAAATGTAGTTTTCAATTAAATAGTAAATAAAGTCAAATTATATTGAATAGTATTTTATGTATTTTTAATTTTACATGTTTTTTTATTTTGTTTTCTATTGTTAGTATATTTTTTTATCTATAAGATACATATATAAGAATTTTATATATTAATATTTTCTCACCCCGTGCAGTTCACAGGTTTTAAACAAGGATCCAATAAAAAGAAAGGTGGTTAGAGTTTTGGTCTTTTGTATGCAGGCTCAACTCTCAAGTCAAGTCCACCCTCCATTACCGGATCTTCGTCATATCCAAAAACAATTTGTCATAAAATTTGAAGGTACTGCTTATTCTTATCTATACTATATAATAAATAAAAGTTTCTTAATGCCACGTGTCGCCTTCATATTCATCCTTATAAAATTTTTCCGGTCTCTCTCTCATAATAAATACACTTTCATATTTTAATAATAATACATTTTTAAACAAATTATTAATTATAGTAATAAAACACTTTTATTTTAAATTATCTCATAGTAAAATAAAATTTGAAATGTAGTTTTCAATTAAATAGTAAATAAAGTCAAATTATATTGAATAGTATTTTATTTATTTTTTAATTTTACATGTTTTTTTATTTTATTTTCTATTGTTAGTATATGTAATATATTTTTTTATCTATAAGATACATATATAAAAATTTTATATATTAATATTTTTTCACCCGTGTATTACAGGTTTTAAACAAGGATCCAATAAAAAGAAAGGTGGTTAGAGTTTTGGTCTTTTGTATGCAGGCTCAACTCTCAAGTCAAGTCCACCCTCCATTACCGGATCTTCGTCATATCCAAAAACAATTTGTCATAAAATTTGAAGGTACTACTGATTCTTATTCTCTAACTCTTTAATTAGCTTGTAATGAATACCAATTAATTAACTGATTCTTCTTTTGGTTTGAAGAGGAATTGGTGTGTGTATTAAATTTTGGGGGTGATTTGTTGCTCAAGTGTTGTTTAATTTCATCTGGTGTCTTATGAGGCCTCCTTTGGTATATCGATTCAGGCTTCTTGATTTTGAGTTTGTGGGTTCTTAGTAGCTGTCTCTGTTTGACTTTCTTGCTCCTGAAATCAATATGAAAAGGCCAAAAGCAGAAAACAAAATTGGGCCTTTTTCGTCAAAAGAAAAAAAATATATCATTTGTGTGTATGTATAATTATAGACCACAAACCCATCATCAACAATCGCAAAACCCAAATTACGTGCATATACATTTAAGAATTTGGGGGCCCATAACACCAGTGGCGGAACATATAAGGGCCAGAGGGGGTCCAGCCCTCGAACTTTTTGCTCAGAAGTATTGATTTCGACTCCCTAGGTTTATTTCATATTAGTTGTAGTGTTTGGGTCCTCCTAATTCAGACCAAAAGCCCAAATTTGTTCCACAAATTGTTTATGTGTAAGGACTGGTTTTTTTTTTGGGATTTACGGTCTTTATTTAGGGGAAAAAATTTGATTTTTTTTATGTGTAATATTTTCGGCCCCCCAATTTATTTGTTCAAGTTCCGCCACTGCATAATTCTTGCTTGATTTCACTCCCCCCTTGAGCCGCCCCAATATACTATTCTTATTATGCATTTTGACACAAATTAGAAGTTTGAACATCACATTGACTACTGTAGCTGATCATATGAACATATTACTGTTTCATGTGTGAGGAAACCTGACCATACTCCTTTTGTAGGAAAAGGGAAAAGAAAAAATTACAGTTTGACTATTGTGGTCAAACAAACCGATTTTCAGATTCGAAATTGCTAGTATTTATCATTTAAATTATCACAAAGAAAGTGAATACTGCATATGATCTAAAAGAAGGAACAAATTAAGAGATGTTAGTATTGGATTTGAATTAAATTACTATGATTTCAAACATGCAAGCACTGGTTTTTGACTTTAAAAGTTAACACATTACTACTTTCATGGACCACAAGTAGCATTGACGAGATTAATGATAATTAAATTGGTTGTCAGTCATGTTTTTTTAGGTTAATAACAATACTGTTGCCCTGTCAGTTTTGTATATCATTCCTGATTATCCTAAATTGAAGAAAAATATATATGCTAACATCTTCCCTGTAATTATCATTCAGTAACATCAAAGAAACATGGAATCCAATGTTGGGATAGCAGAAGACGTTACCGAAGTAAATCCATTCCTTAAGAATCTTGACGCGTTAATTTCCATTAATTCGGATTTCTTAAAGCATCTTTTCATTTATCCCTCATAATGTGCAGTTGATAGGAAATACACCTATGGTTTATCTTAAGAAGATTGTAGATGGTTGTGGTGCGCGTATTGCTGCAAAGTTAGAGTCTATGGAACCCTGCTCCAGTGTTAAAGACAGGTAAAGTTTCTATCTTTATTTTAAGGGGTTGGCTAAACGTACCCCCTTGAATTTGCAGCGCTCCTCCCTTGAAAACATGTTAGTGTGTTTTTTCCTTTTTTATTTATTTTTTTCTGAATTTGAACAAACAGGATTGCATTAAGTATGATTAAAGATGCAGAAGATAAGGGTCTTATTACTCCTGGGAAGGTTAGAATGTTGGATAACTTGCTTTTATAAACTTATGTTTCATCTCTTAATGTTACATAATATTTATGCAAAATCATGAACTAATATGTTTTATTGAAGACGGTGCTTGTTGAGGCTACAAGTGGTAATACTGGAATCGGGTTGGCCTTCATTGCAGCAATTAAAGGTTACAAACTTATAATAGTTATGCCATCAACATTCAGCATGGAAAGAAGGATTATTATGCGTTCTTTCGGGGCAGAATTGTGTTTAACAGATGTGTCCAAGGGCATCGAAGGCGTTTTTCAAAAAGTTGAGGAAATAGTAGAAAAAACACCCAATAGTTATTTCCTTAAGCAATTTGATAATCCTGCTAACCCAAAGGTATTTCTTTGTTATGTTTATATACAATGAAATGATTGTTATAAGTATTATGAGTGTTAATGTCAATGACTGTAACTTTGTAGATTCATTATGAAACAACTGGACCGGAGATATGGAATGGGTCTAAAGGGAAAGTTGATGCTTTCGTTTCCGGGATAGGGACAGGTGGCACTGTGACAGGTGTTGGGAAGTTTCTTAAGGAGAAAAACGCGAATATTAAGGTGGTTTTGTTCTTGATTTCAAAATATTAAAGTTTTCTCGGGGTGTTTGTAAGCTAATTTAGTTTGGTTACTGTTTGGCATAATATGAGTTTAGGTTTACGGTGTTGAGCCCAGTGAAAGTCCTGTTCTAAATGGAGGAAATCCTGGTATTTAACTTAATTAGACTTTCATAATCTTGAATATATGTTAAATTTCATAAAGTTATTCTTTTGTGTGATAATTTCCTATAAATTCCCAATAATTGTTATTTGTTTGCTTAATTTGCATTGATGGTGAAGGACCTCATAAGATTCAAGGAATTGGTGCTGGTCTTATTCCTGATGTTTTGGATGTCAGCATTCTTGATGAAGTTATAATGGTGCTGCAATTTTTTTTGTATAAAAAAATAATAAATGAATTACAGTTATGCCGCATGGTGTTTCTTGCTTAATGTGGTATGCTTTTCAAACCCTCTTCAGATAACTAGTGAAGAAGCCATTGAAACTGCTAAGCTTCTTGCACTGAAAGAAGGTTTGCTGGTATGATCATATTTCATAAAGAATGTCACAAATCCATTTTTGCCCCAGTTTCTTGATCTATCGCGTGTGCAGGTTGGGATATCATCCGGGGCAGCAGCAGCTGCAGCCATTAGAATCGCAAAACGACCAGAATATGCAGGAAAGCTCATTGTTGTAAGATGATCTTAGTCTCCCTCAACTTACAATTTCAAATTCAACTTAATATGATAACAAAATTTAAAAAATAAAAAAAAATTGGAGTTGGAGGTCTCAGTAGGAACAACCTCCTCTATCCTTTGGGACAGAGAAAGGTTTGTTTTCGTCCCACCCTCCCCAACCAAACCCTACAAATAGCTATGCTATGAGTGAGATTTTACCAGGTATGTTTGTTTGTTTATTTGAATATGATATCACTGTAGCTAAGGATCAAGTGTTGATGTTAAATTTGAATAACATATCCTCATGTAACTTTGTATCCTAATATTGTACCAGGTTGTTTTTCCAAGCTTTGGGGAGCGGTATTTGTCAACGGTGCTGTTTGATTCTGTGAGGAATGAAGTAGAAAACTTGCCAATCGAGTGAGTCGTTGGCCACAAGGCATGGTTGACGGTTGTAAGGCCGTGCATAGATTCAAAACGAAACCAAATCTGTATGGGCATGGTTCAACAATTTGACTGGAAAGAAAGAAAAAACACACTTTGCTTTGTCTTAAAAAGATTACACTTGATTATTAACTGAATCTTTGTTGAACACTGTGAAAGTATTTGATTATTGGTCAGAATTGGTTCAGGATGTTATGTGCTAGTAGCTTTTTTTTAATTTTTTAATAAAAAATATAATTTTTACATAAAAATGAAGAGTAATACATCTTGTTACAAGAAAATTTAGATATCTTTTAATACTAAAAGAAGGGAATATTCTACACAAACACAAAAATGAAGAGTAATACATCTTGTTAGTACTCTTTGTATTACAAAAGCTTGCATGTTTGCTAGAGTTCCTACTAATTGTTATTATAAGATAGTCAAACGCTTAACTTAGCAAGGACGTTAAGTGTTGCACGAGAGTTGGAAAATCATTCTGCGACACTTCGCTTCCTAACTAGCATGCTTCCTTGTTACTAAAGTAGTAAACCTTTCAACTTCTGACATACACACTCTTGTTTGTGGTGTTACCCTCCTATGCGACAATAGAAACCTTACCAATTTTTCCAAAATGAGTTTAAACATTTTCAAAATATTTCTCAACATACATGATATAAACAAACAAATGATGCTGATAATATAAAATAATTAGTTAATGAAGTTCACACAACATATTTTCTCCACCAAACCTTAATCCTTGTAATCAACAGAAAACAATTTTTAACCTGAAACCTAAAGCTAGGTCATGACATGACAAAATTAGATTAATGAAATAGTTAGTGTAAAATAATCAAACTTTGTCATTTGTGACCACTTTACAAGTACATCATCATATCATAGGTCATTCGTTCGTTCATTCATTCTTGATTCGAAGACATACCCCGTTCTTACTGGAGTCATAACTTAAAAAGACTGTTTAAAATGTAAACCTTAATCTCATGATTTCTTTTTCTTTTTTTGTTCCAGATATGGAGATAGAGGATATGAAAGGAAATCACATCAAAGGCTGGATTTTCTTTAACTATTCTTTTTTTAACATTATACTTTATCGTCATGGAACCACCATCTCGTCTCCTTTGGAGATCTCCCGTTCCTACAGTTCTTCACGTAGCGTTCATCGTCAGCTGGACGTTGCTGTAGCACATTATATCCCGAATAAATGTGTTAATTCTTTTATTCAAAAAATAATAATATTGACCAGAGTAATTAAAAAACTACATGAACTGCGAAAAGTTTAAGGTTTGAATATTTAAAATCAGATGGGAAGATGGAGTGATGATGATAGTTATATAAACAGACCTTAGACGTAGAGCTTGATAACATGGAGAGGATGCTGATGCATACAGAGCTCACAGTCATGGCAGGGGACCATGAATCATACAATATATCTGCACCAATAGCCAAACGCCCCCATCAATCAAAAAATATATTCGTAGATCCAACTATACACATAAACTAATAATAGTTAACTAGTAGCTCAAATGTTTATAATTCAAAATAGAATCGATATTGCAAACCAAAATGAAACAAAAACTATTTTTCTAATTCTTTCATTCCATAACATACATAACTAGAGTGGAATTCATCAAAACTAAAAAGATAATAGATGGAAACCTAACTGAAAAGTATTATTTGAATTCAACATTTATTCTTCAAACGATTAGCTCGGGAAATATTCCTGTCTTTTAAATTCTCAGTCCTTTATAGGTAAGGTGTAAATGGAGTTTCTGAATCTCCAACCTACAACATATTAGCACCTAAAGAGCAGGCCAAATACCATCAGGATAAATGCTTCATGGCCAGTAATTTATTTTTATTCTAGAAGGCTAGGTAGCACCCATGTGGTGTTTGACTATATCCCCGAATTATTGACCAAGGCTTCATCAATAAAGAATGAGAACATGCATGACAATTGATAAAGTTTGGGAATTTTTTACAAAACAGAGATGAGAATTAACAAATTGCAGAATTAGAAACAAAGGCTAAAATGAAAGAAAAGAAAACAAACTTAAGTTTATAATTGCAAAAGTAGAAATAAGGGACTAATATGGACATACTAGTGAGAAGACAGCATGATGAGACCAAGGTTTTACCATTTTAGTGTGCATTTATCTTATGTATTCATTTAAAGATCATGATATAACTTCTTTCTTTATTAACTTTATACCACGGGTGCTAATTATCTAGTCAATTGCTTTCTCCCACTTACTTCTAAATAGTGATACATGACTGTATACATATTTGAAATTCCAACATGTATTAGTAACTAGCTAACCCAATTATGAGAACGGTGCATTTACAGTTGACCCGTTTTCTATTGGATGTGAGATTATGGACTAGTTAGTAGTTACTCTCTGCTAATAGATTGAGTAACAAGGGAACCCGTAAAATATTCCATTTTCTTTCATTTCTTAAAGGTAAACACAAGCTTCTCAATTTCATTACTACATTTAGAATATAATATGTTAAATTTAGAAAATCAAGATCCACAGGTTTAAGGTCCTACCAGTTAGGTCCCATTTACTTGAAAGTTGACACAATGGAACCTAAAGCATCCACCATTTTGATCAGATGCATGAACCTTTTAGTAAAATCATATAGTTGCAACTTGTATCAATCAGGGGTCACCAACACCCTCCCCACAATGGTAAATTGTTCCATTCATGTATACATATGCACAAAATCATCAAATGTTCAAAACCTATAACCATAAACTACAACAAAGGAAAAAAAAACATTCAATAAAAAGAAATTGCATTATTAAATCTCTCAGGCTCAGATGCCCAAAATCCAACAATATTTGAATAAATCTGGTGTAACATTAACTTCTAGTAGTTATAGTCATAATTCATAAAGCACATGAAGCATAATCAGCAGGTCATGAAACAAACCTAAACAAATATGGCCATTGCTATAAATGTGTGGATGAAGTGGTGCAGGGGGTACAAAAATAACCTGTCAAACCAACAGAGTAAAAAAACAAAGATCAATACTATTATGGAAATTAAAATACGCTTAACAACAGTGTTAATTAGGTCAAATTATGATGATTGTGACCTGTGGGGATTCCATAGGGTAATGCTCAGGGAAATCAACTTGCAGCTGGAAAGTTTCATTAGCATACAAAGTTCCTGGTGCACCGTTGACCTCAATTACCCATCTTCACGCCAAAATTAACACAAAATTAATATATTAACTCCTAATTCGGAACAAAATTAAGTTGAAACAGTCACGATAGAGATTAAAACCGCACCTTTGAAGATTATCGGTGACTTTGTGTTTGAATCCAGCAGGTGGATTCACCTGCCATTCCATTAGCTCTTTCTGGAGACGATTTGTTGCGATCTTGCTTAGCACCTACAATTCAAGCCGAAAAGGAGTGATCACTGATCATTATAATTCACAACAAATAATTATAATCCGTCGATAACAAAATTAAATCTCGAATTGCGTCGAATCGTTCAAATTAGGGATGCAGAAGTAGACACAACACATGTATACAATTACTGACGTATGTATACGCATATACATGAGAAGAAAAAAAGATGTAGAGAAAGATGGTAAACCTTTCGAGAAGAAGCTGAGGGGCTCGTCATGGCTTCTAGAGAGAGAAAGTGAAGAGAGAGAGAGAGAGAGAGAGAGAGAGAGAGGATTGTGTGTTTTAGTTTCTATGTCGGGAGGACTTTACTTTAGTATTTCTGAAAGTTTCACTTTCTACCCAAATATTATAACCAAATGTCGAATAAAACCCGTAACTATGGCCGCATAGAAGAATAAATGCCCCTACATTTATTGTGTTTCAACTTTAATGGTGTCAATTTGTTAAAAATAGAGTTAATTACATTTCTTACGGGGCCAAGTTTAAAAGGTCGTATGTTTGAGTTGTAATTTTTGTTTTATAATAAGTTTGGGTTCTAACATAAAGTTTTGTTAAATTTCCTATTAAGTTTACATAAAATGATAAAAATATCCTTAATATTACAAATATATATCTATACTACTTAATAAACAAGTAAATTATGTGAACACTTGTCACAATTGTAGGCCTCCTTATTCTAATTTTCTCGCTTCTTTCTCGTATTAATAATCAACTCCACTATTTTAGACAACTAAATTAATTATTTGTTTCAATTTTTATCTACACATTTTTGAATTTAAAATCGTGTTTATCATCAATTAATTTGTTTAATCATATTTTTATGAACTCTACAAACTGAAAACATTTTAATAGCCAGCTAGGATTCAAATAAAAAACATTTAATCATATATTTATATATTCACATTGTTCCATTTTAACGAGTGTATGTGTTAATAGATTACATTATATTAATACGCGGGTTTATTCACGAGTTTTAAAAACATAAACTTTTAATTACTACGTATTTAACATTACATTTATTCAATTCGTGTAATACACGGGATTCTAACCTAGTATGTATATATATATATATATATATATATATATATAAACCCAACCCACTTCCCACGACCACTCACACCCTCACAGCCGCAGTGGGGGCGAGGTGGTACACGAGAAAAAAGAAAGAAATGAGTGAGGGTGGAGGTGCACAGTCGTGAGAATAAAGGTGCGAGTGTGGAGGTGCACAGTCCTGAGAAGAAAGGTGCAAGTGTGGAGGTGCACAATCGTGAGAAGAAATGAGTTAGGGTTTTAATAAGTTTTTTTTTATAATTAAGGTATTTTATCATTTTACACAAAATTAATAAAAAAAATTTAACAAAAATTAATGTTAATACTCGGCTTATTACAAAATGAAACCACATATCTCAAAAGATCCAGCAGATTTTTTTTAAACTCCATTTTAGTTTTTTTTGTTCGTAAAAAGCTAACGAGTAAAAGTTTTTAGAGAAAAATCAAATTAAATGATAAATAATTATATTATTAAAATAATAATTTAAAAAATCAAAATGATGTTCCTAGTGACCCAGGTTCAATCCTTGCTCTCCACATTAGTTTCTGCAGCATGCAAATGAGGCCTAGCTTAGGCTGATGCACCTGGGTTTTACCCACGCCGATCCAGGGTTCGAGCCTCGGCTCTTCCTCAAGCCCGGAAGGGGCCTTATTGGGTGAGATTTTTCCTTGGATGCTCTCCAACTCTGACGCTAAGTGGACACTGTTAAGACAACATATTGGCCGAAGTTGGACGAGGCTCTCCCATATAATTGAGGGGGTGCGATGTCACAACATTCAATGTTCGCCGTTAAAAAAAAAGGGGCTGTGTGGTGTGAGCATGAGCTGAGGTGGCACTCTCCCCTTTCACACATGCTCTAAGAAAAATCATTAGTTTCAAACATAACTTTTATTAGGAAACTGCAATACTAAATTACTTTTGGGTGTATTCTGTGAACTACGAAAACATTAGGGGCCATATACAATTATCTCTTTTGTTAAAAGTTGAACTCGTGATTGAGTGTCCAGTCAAAAAGTTGCTCTTGATCGGACGGCCGGAGTTGATCTGGTGCGAAGAGACTGCGTGCATTCTACGTTGCTATCTAAGGATTATTTGCCACGTGTCATTGTCTTGGAATACATTATGTTCCATTTTGCCCCTTTGATTCGAGAAGAATCTATTGTTGTGTTAACTCCAATATATCAAAAGCTTCCAGAAATCGAATTGTTCTTTGTGTTTTCTTTAATATATATACATTTTTACATGCTTAGAGACTAAGTTTAATTAGAAATTAAATATTAGAGCAATTTACAATTTTTCATCATTTAAATTAATACCAAATTTCAATTATTATCCTTAAATTAAGAAAATAATAAAAATCATCATTTATATTTTAATTTTGTAACAGTTTATGCCATTTGATTTAGCGGGGTTAGATTTTGTGGTTAAGTTTCATCATGTGCAAGACACGTGAGGGTAGTTAAGTCATTATAACCTTTCATGGACCATTTATGTACTTAACTTAAAGATTTGGATCCACCATTTTTATAAAAACTGTCTTCAAAACGAAAAAAAAGAATAAATTGTCATCATGTGTCTTTCACATGACAGAACTTAACCCCAAAACCTAACCCACGTTCGACCAAAGAACGTAAACTATTACAAAATATAAACATAGAGAATGATTTTATTAATTTTAAGTTTAAGGACAAAATCTAAAATTTGATTTAAAGGACGAAAAATATAATTTACTCTGCCTATAACATCACACTAAAAGCCAATTTAAAGAAATCAATGAACCAATGACCAGCATTTAGTACTAATTATAGAAAACTTTAGATCACCAAATTACCATAAAAGTTTATTTCGTTTGTTTTGGATTACAAAAACATAACAAGTTATAGATTAGGTCCCTGATCTTTACCATTTATAATAATAATAATCTTAATATTCACTTCTATTAAAATTTTTGTTCTAGCATATTTAACATCAACTACATCATGTGTTAGACATATTGTGGAAATATTTAATGTTTTTTAATCACATTTGTTGCTAATTTAAATATGTGCTATGAGATGTTATCAAATCTGTTGTGAGATAAATACAAATGTTTTTGATGTAAATTTCAATAATCAACAATGAAATAATCGTTTGACAAAGGAATTCTAAAAGAACTAATTACATAAATTATTATATCGATTTTGTTTTCTCTAAACTCTCTACCTCTTCTTCACACACACCCCCATGATTTCCTTGAATACATGCCATAGAAACAAAGGGAAAGCAACAAAACGACACACGGTTGAGCCAAATATGATAAATAACGGAAAGAACAAAAGTAACGAAAGTGAAGTCAAAATAATGTCAAAGGGTAACGGAGATAACAATGGGAAAGAACAGCGGAAGCATTACAATTAAATTATCATAAGCATATCAGATAAATGTAATAAAAAATAATCATACGAATAACTAATGCAACTGATACGAAACAAATATATGGTCAAATAAGCCGTATAGTAAGGAGCAATACCCATTGAGCACAAAACAAATAGTGTACACAAATCAGTCGGCTTAATGTACCAGATTGTGAGTTGTATGTCATCACTCAACAGAACAAAACAAATATACTAGATCTACCAGATCTATTAAGAAGCTGTTGTTTGATAATTATAATATTTTACGCATGTGTAATAAATGGTACCCTTTTTAACCCCTTCCTTTGGTCTTGATACCTATCATCTCATTTTTCTAACTCCAAAAAAAGATAAAAGATCAAAACAACACGTCTCATTGCACTTAGAAGAAACAATGCAAAAAACTTAAAAGTGTTTTTATACAGCCTTGTAAAGTAAGCTGAAAACATTGAAGTTTCAGTTCTATGAAAGGAATGTGTATAGTAATTTTATTTAGAGTAAACTTCGTTTTTGCTTCATGTGGTTTGACCATTTTAACCATTTTGCTCCAATAGTTTGAAAATGATCATTTTGCTACCTGTGGTTACAATTTTTACTCTAATATGTTCCCCACCCTAACTCCATCCGTAATTTCGGTTTAATGTTACCTGCGTGCCCCTTACATGATGGGCATTTCTGTCTTGTCTATGCTCCTCACATGGGTAACATTTAACCGGAATTATGGTCCTAAGGATGGAGTTAGTGGCGGGGAGCATATTAGAGTAAAAACTGTAACCATAGGGAGCAAAATGATCATTTTCAAACTATTGAAGCAAAAGGGTTAAAATTGTCAAACCACAAAGACCAAAAACGAAGGTTACTATTTTATTTAAGAAAACATAACTGTGGTTTGATGTTAACAAGAACAAGATAATTTTCTTTCTATCAGATCTATTAAGTTGTGGTGATTATTATCTTTTACACATGCGTAACAAATGATAACTGAAGGGGGTTAGAGAATCAAACCCCAAAGTAATAGAAATAAAGCCAAATCATAATCCCCGGCTAAAGCCGAGTCCCGGCCAAAAGACATCTCAGCCGCGGCACATGGCCAGCCACGACTAGAGTGAAACCCGAGAGAATTAAGGAGCCGCGGCCTAAGGTAAGGTTCATCTCAGTCACGGTGAGATCCGGCTCGAGTTGGGGCGCAAAAAGAGAAAGATTGACAAGCCAAAAGATAGAACATGGAGACGAGCGGAGACAACACAACCCCAGCCGCGGCTAGGCCCCCTGCCGCGGCTCAAGGGGTGTCACGGCCAAGGCTGTGTCGGGCAGAGGAACTTGTGCAGTCACTTGTTCTCGTCAGTCGTCAGGCGCGATCGTCCACTCATGTTTACACTTAGAAAACATTAGAAAAGTTATGAAATAAATAATTCCATACCATAAAACAATACTAAATAACTAAGATAAAACAAGAGTAAAAGCCAAATACTTGTACCTGTGTACTCAACTGACATCTGGATTAGATATATAAGTCAACTATAAAGACAAGGGGAATAAAGAAACCCGAGTCCATGATAGAAAGGAGTCAGATATGAGTTGGGCACAAAAAGGAAAGTCAGCTAAAAGAACAAAAGACACGGAGTGCAGAACCTGTGCACAAGGGCACATGTCAACTATGGAGACAAAAGGTATTACATAATCCCTGAACTCTCACAACACAAAAGAGGGAATAACAGTCACATAAGCAGGAGCAGAGATGGATGTTTGACTGCAGGTAGCCCCTAATAGACATGTAGTCCAAACATTCCAACCATGGGAACCCTATAAATAGTCTCATCAGCCTCCAAGATGGGACTCACTTTTTACTCCCATATTCTTAACACTCGAACTTACTTCTCATTACTATTCTCTCCTCCCTCTCCTTCCTCTCCTTTTACATTTCATCAAACAAATACTTATTCTCACGCCGGAGGGTGGTCACGAGGAGAAACCCCTTCTGCTCGTGGCGAGGCTCACGGTGTTACTGTTTTACAGATCATCTCCTAAAGGCCAGGAGATCCGGTCTGTTCTTCCAAGCCCAAGTCCAGAAGTCTCAGCTTAACTTGTCCACCCAGCACTGCTCCGAAGCTTAAGCCTCTAGGTGATAAGTTTTGTAGCAACATTTGGGACCATCCCGTGCTCTAAAAAAAACAAAAGCACGATGGGCGAGGAAACTCCTCACATTGAAACCAGAAGTTCCGATGTCCTGAACCCAAACGGTAGCAATGTTACCGGGGGGAGGGAAGCAAGAACCAGAAGAGTCGTCTTAACGATTCTGGAAAACAAAGCAGTGATAAAGTAATCATCACACCTGAGTTCTTACGACAGAACCGTCAACAGATCCTCGCTCTATTACAGGAGGAGGGAAAAGAGCGCCAATTGAAAGAAATCCGAACCCGTCTAGAGTTCGGAGACGACGAGAATGACGACTCATCAAAGAAGAGCGGAGAAGAGAAAGATAAGCCAAAAAACACTGAGGCTGTTCGTCAAGAGACAACCAAGAGGAAGCTGGATTTTGAAGATAACTACAGCAAACCATATAGACCGTCCACGACGCGGTCAAGATCCAAGTTCATCAACAAAATTACAGAGTTTACTTTTCCCCCCAAACTAAAAATGCCATCAAACGTGGGGAAATATGATGGTTTGGGTGATCCAGACAACCATCTCGCAATTTTCATAGGTGCAGCCGAGGTTGAACAATGGTCTATCCTGGTGTGGTGTCACATGTTCATGCAGACGCTGACGGGAGCAGCGTGGGTGTGGTTCGACAGTTTCCCAATTGGAGAGATAGGGAGCTTCGAGCAACTGGAAGAAAGCTTCTTAAAGAACTTCAGCCAACAAAGAAGGTCCCTAAAGGATCCAACGGAGTTGCGCAACATTAAAAAGGGTGATAGTGAGTCAGTGGAAGATTTCATTACAAGATTCGTAAGAGAGAGCATGCAGGTCAAAGGAGCTGGAGAAGATATACGTATCTCAGCGTTTATTCATGGTGTTCGGAGCGAGCAGTTGGTGGAAAGATTCCATTAAAACTGTCCAAAAACGGTGGAAGAAATGCTAGAGAGAGCAAAGGCGTTTGTACGAGGAAGCAAAGTGAGCAACCAACTGAAAGACCGCACACAAAAGAAGCTGTTGAATTGGGAAAACACAAGGAAACAAGGACCACCAAAGATATGGGATAAATCACATTCTCAGCCGTGTTTTCAACAAAGGAACGTGGCGCCCTCCCAGTTTTCAACATCACAAGGACACGTCGGCGGACCAACGGTTAGTCTTCCACTATTAACCAAAACACCAAGTGAAATTCTAGCAACCGAGAACGTCAACTTTGTGAAACCTGCACCCATTAGACCAGGCCCTAAGAAGGCCACCGACAAGTATTGTGAATTTCACAAAGATAATGGGCACACCACTGATGAATGTTTCTCCCTGAAAAGACAAATCGAATCAGCAATAAAAACAGGTAAACTGTCACACCTGTTGAAGGAGCTTAATGCAACACCTCAGGCAGGCGGAAAGAGAAAGGAGATCTTAATGGTAAATCAACCATCAAGTAGTGCAGGCGTGAAACGAAATAATGACCACATGGAGTCGTGGATGGAGAAAGAAATCACTTTTCCTCCGATTAGAGGTAGAGATTTTGCTAGTGGCGCGCTGCATGTCACTGCTGACATTGCCGGTCATCAGGTGCGAAGGGTTTATGTTGATACCGAAAGTGCATTCGAAATCATGTATGAGCGTTGCTTCATGCAACTAGATGAAGAAGTACAGAAAGGCCTCGTCACACAAGTCCACCAGCTAACAGGCTTTTCCGGAGAAGTAGTGCAGCCGCTGGGCGAAATACAACTTCAGGTGACAATAGGGAACGAAACAGGAATCGTACGATTCCAATGACCTTCCTCATAGTGCGCTCTCAGTCAAGCCACAACGTAATTTTGAGATGGCCAGGTTTATGTGCACTTAGAGCAGTCATATCTACCGTTCATGCAGCAATCAAATTCCCAACCCCAGACGATGTGGTAACTCTATTCTCAAGTAAGGAATGTAAAAGCATAAAAGCTATAGCGCCAGATGCTTCAAACAACACAGATGTGCAACACAATACGATGCAAGAGGAACTGGAAGAAAAAATCACCATCAAAAGTTAGTTGGAGGGGATAACAAAGAAGCTGAAACAACCCTCAGATATGACGGGGGATACTAAGGGATTCGGCGGAGCGGATAAGGTAAGACGTTTGGATGGGATAGATGTACCACGAACATGTAACGGAGTCTAGCTCCGAAAGTGCTATAAGTAAGCAACATGTAAGAAGCCAATGTAATCAATTTTGAAAAAAGGTGTATGCGGACACCAAAGATTGCATTCACATTTTGTTATTTTATACCCATTGTCATAATCAAAGACAATAATGCCCAAAAGTCACCTGACCACGTTCAGGTTGCAAAATTAATCTAAGTCTTCCAGCCGCGACTGGACAGACGAGTCAGCTGACCAAGTTCAGTTGAAAAATAATCTAAGTCTTCCAGCCGCGACTGGACAGACGAGTCAGCTGACCAAGTTCAGTTGAAAAAATATCTAAGTCTTTCAGTCGCGACTGTACAGACGAGTCAACTAACCAAGTTCAGTTGAAAAATAATCTAAGTCTTCTATTCACGACTCGACAGACGAGTCAGCTGACCAAGTTCAGTTGAAAAATAATCTAAGTCTTCCATCCGCGACTAGACAGACGAGTCAGCTGACCAAGTTCAGTTGAAAAATAATCTAAGTCTTCCGGTCGTGAGTGTACAAACGAAAAATAATCTAAGTCTTCCAGCCGCGACTGGACAGACGATTCAGCTGACCAAGTTCAATTGAAAAATAATCTAAGTCTTCCAGCAGCGACTGGACAGACGAGTCAGCTGACCAAGTTCAGTTGAAAAATAATCTAAGTCTTTCAGCAGCGACTAGACAGACGAGTCAGCTGACCAAGTCTAGTTGAAAAATAACATAAGTCTTTCGGCCGCGACTAGACAGACGAGTCAGCTAACCAAGTTCAGTTGAAAAATAATCTAAGTCTTCAAGCCGCGACTGGACAGACGAGTCAGATGACCACTTCTGTTGAAAAATAATCTAAGTCTTCCAGCCGAGACTGGACAGACGAGTCAGCTGATCAAGTTCAATTGAAAAATAATCTAAGTCTTCCAGCCGCGACTGAACAGACGAGTCAGCAGACCAAGTTCAGTTGAAAAATAATCTAAGTCTTCCAGCCGTGACTGGACAGACGAGTCAGATGACCAAGTTCAGTTGAAAAATAATATAAGTCTTCCAGCCGCGACTGGACGGACTAGTCAGCTGACCACATTCAGTTGAAAAATAATCTAAGTCTTCCAGCCGCGACTGGACAGACGAGTCAGCTGACCAAGTTCAGTTGAAAAATATTTTTAAGTCTTCCAGGCGCGACTGGACAGACGAAAAATAATCTAAGTCTTCCAGCCGTGACTTGACAGACGAGTCAGCTGACCAAGTTCAGTTGAAAAATAATCTAAGTCTTCCAGCCGCGACCGGATAGACGACCAAGTTCAGTTGAAAAATAATCTAAGTCTTCCGGCCGCGACTGGACAAACGAGTCAGCTGACCAAGATCAGTTGAAAAATAATCTAAGTCTTCCGGCCGCGATTGGACAGACGAGTCAGCTGACCAAGTTCAGTTGAAAAATAATCTAAGTCTTACAGCCGCGACTGGACAGACGAGTTAGCTGACCACGTTCAGTTGAAAAATAATCTAAGTCTTCCGGCCGAGACTTGACAGACGAGTCAGCTGACCAAGTTCAATTGAAAAATAATCTAAGTCTTCCAGCCGCGACTGGACAGACGTGTAACATTTCTGATTTTTAGTATTCATATTTCAATTCAATGTAATGAAATTTCAAGTTCTATACTCGTGCAATGTCTCAATATTTTTCCCGCGGTAAATAAAATGCAATGATTCTATACAAGTTCGCAAGTTTTACTCGATTATATGCACATAAACGCTATACAAGTAACTATATATTTCAAATTTATAAAACCTGAAAAGTCAAGGACTAAAGTTGAAAATTTATCAAGAAACCCTAGTTAGCACGGTCGTGCTTCGTTCTAGCACGGTCGCGCCAAGTGCCTCGGCACGATCGCGCGGCTGGTCCTGGAACGATCGCGCCCGGTTCCTAAGCACGGTCGCGCCTGCGAAACAGTCGAAACGTAAATGTGATTTCAAAACGCTCAATCGTTCGAATTTCAAATCCGATTACGTTTCTTTTCCTTTAACGCGAGTTATACCATTTTCAATTACTCAACGCCTCAGTTTTTCTCCATCAATCTCGAATTCTCTCTCAAGCAATTCAAACAAAACTCGAGTCTTCCTCCTGGAACCCAAATCCTCCCGATCAAGAAAGGATTTATCATCTCCCGGCTCTCTCCAAGACTTTGGACTCTCTGGCCTAGCCGGAATCGCAGTCGAAGTCACCGGAAACCTTTACCTCCGTCGCCGGAACTCATCTCTGCCGTTCTTCATCGATTCGTTACGTTTCAGGGTAAGTATACTCTCCATCTCACTCATTTCAGTAACATTATCAAAAGCCCTCATTCAATTTGGGCTTCCATTATAGAATTCGATCAGAATCAGAAATCATATTTTAATAAAAATGATTTAATCGAACCCATGCTTAAACTCGATTTCCATACAATTAAGTTATATGAAAAGACTCTTAATAACCCATTAATCAAAAGCCCTAACAATTCCTGTGTTCAAAATACAAGAAACTCTCGATTCGTGTCTGATTTGGAATAGACACGGTCGCGCTAATCATCTAGCGCGGCCGTTCCTCGTTTAGCGCGGTCGTGTCGACTAGCAGCGCGGTCGTGTCATCCGTCCAGACCTTGTCATGCCCTTTGGGCTAGTCTCTGTTGTGTCTAAAAATCATAGACGCGACCGTGCCGGGCTAAGGCACGGTCGTGCCTGATGACTTGTCTAGATTGTGCTCCTGATTGATCAACCCGGTCGCGCCCCGACTAGCGCGGTCGCGCCCGTGGCTTGAGCACGATCGTGCCCTTCCGAGGCACGGTCGTGCTAGACTCAGAATTTTTAACAGAATTATAATTTTTATATTTTAATCAGTAAATGTTTCAGATTTTATAAAAATATGTTTTCTGTATTTAAAAATAGATTAAAAGTTTAATCTTGGCATAAATGTAATTTATTGAAAAGTTTATAAAAATTAAATTTATATTTATCATCTTACACTTAAATGATATTTTAAATAATTAAGTTACAAAATTTATAAATAATGATGACTTATTTACTTTACATTTTAAATCAAAATCGTTTTATTTATTTATACTTAATTACAATTAATATTGACATTATTTCATAAACTATAGTTATACACTTATTTATTTAATTCAAACCTAATTAAATTGTTTCAAACATATTTTACCTCAAACTTTATATATTTTATTCAATCCTTTTTAAATACAAACCAATGGTTTTATATACAAATCCAACTTTCATTTTTAAACTTTATACATCTATGTGATTCAATGCATATTACTATTTAGGTTAAAGTGTGCTTTTCAAGGATCTTTTTGCTATCTATATTCCTTGTTAGCTTCACTTCCATACCATGTGAGTATTCACAACCCCTTTTACTCTTTTACACTTTTGGGGTGGAACATGAACTCTATACTCATTACACATTACACATTTACATTTACACAAACTACACAAGTGCAAAAAAAATCCTATTTACATACATGTGTGCAAAAATTTGAGCTTTGTGCCCGAGTGCTAGGTGTGTTTAACCTTTGTATGCTCTTATGTGCAATCATTAACTATACAAGCCGACGGTTTTCAATGATGGATCTATTGAGTTTGACAAACCCACCCATGGTACGCGGTGATTGAAACCGACAATACACTTTGTTTTGCATGCTAGTTACAAGGTTTGATTGTACATTTGGTTACACAATAGTTACTCCCCATGAACGCCTTATTTATCATGTCATGTAAAGGATTTGTTTTCAACTATATGCTATCTATATACAACTGTGTTATACTCACCAACTTTTTAGTTGACTTTATTTTATTCATGTTTCAGGCCCCAATATGTGAGATTGATTCAAGACGTGTTCAACATAGGATTTGGACTTAGCAAAATAAATCAAGAATTTTATGAATTGTTTATGTTTCTTGTTTGAATTTGATCTTGTACTTGGATTTATTGTAATGCAAATTTGACTTTAATATATTTTAATTTAGTCAACCATGTGCTATGAACAGTCTTACATGTCCCGCCCCGATGATTCCGCCATCGGTCGGGGTGTGACAAGACGAGTCAGCTGACCAAGTTCAGTTGAAAAATAATTTAAGTCTTCCAGACGCGACTGGACGGACTAGTCAGCTGACCACGTTCCGTTGAAAAATAATCTAAGAATTCCAGCCGTGACTGGACAGACGTGTCAGCTGACCAAGTTCAGTTGAAAAATAATCTAAGTCTTCCAGGCGTGACTCGACAGACAAGTCAGCTGACCAAGTTCAGTTGAAAAATAATCTAAGTCTTTCTGCCGTGACTGGACAGATGAGTCAGCTGACCAAGTTCAGTTGAAAAATAATCTAAGTCTTCCGGCCGCGACTGGACAGACGAGTCAGCTGACCAAGTCCATGTTGAAAAATAGTATAAGTCTTCCGTCCGTGACTAGACAGACGAGTCAGCTGACCAAGTTCATGTTGAAAAATAGTCTAAGTCTTTCAGCCGTGATTGGACAGACGATTTAGCCAACCAAGTTTAGGTTGAAAAACATTCTAAGTCTTCTAGCCACGACTAAGTTCAGGAAGATGAGCAAATTTTCAACTATAATAAAGTAAACAAGGTCTTAAAAACAAACAGTCCTAAGTGCATAAACTAAAACGTCCACGTAGGGACAACAAGAAACTAAAGATAAACGTCCGCGCAGGGACGATGACAAACTAAAGAAACAAACGTCCACGCAGGGACGACAGTTCATAAGGATAAATGTTCACAAAGAAACAACACAACTTGTCATCGTAGAGACAAGGATAAGACTTAGTAGGAGAAAGGAAGGCATGAATATCAACAAGCGTAGAGCTGACCATGCTGGCTATAGAAGCAGACATCGAAAACTGACAATTATCAAACTTGTCTGAAAGCTCGCGAAGCTAATCAAAAGCATCCGCATGAAACCGATTAAAATCTTGAGCTTTTTTCCCTTTCTCGCCTAGTCCCACACTGGATACGATGATATAGTCCATCATCATGGCTCAAAACCCATAATAATGGACTAGGGGGACATGAAGGGGGTTAGAGAATCAAACCCCAAAGTAATAGAAATAAAGCCAAATCACAATCCCCGACTAAAGCCGAGTCCCGGCCAAAGACATCTCAGCCCCAGCACATGGCCAGCCACGGCTAGAGTGAAACCCGAGAGAATTAAGGAGCCGCGGCCTAAGTTAAGGTTCATCTCAGTCACGGTGAGATTCGGCTCGAGTTGGGGCGCAAAAAGAGAAAGATTGACAAGCCAAAAGATAGAACATGGAGACAAGCGGAGACAACACAACCCCAACCGCGGCTAGGCCCCCTGTCGCGGCTCAAGGGGTGTCACGGCCAAGGCTGTGTCGGGCAGAGGAACTTGTGCAGTCACTTGTTCTCATCAGTCGTCAGGCGCGATCGTCCACTCATGTTTACACTTAGAAAACATTAGAAAAGTTATGAAAGAAATAATTCCATACCATAAAACAATACTAAATAACTAAGATAAAACAAGAGTAAAAGCCAAATACTTGTACCTGTTTACTCAACTGACATCTGGATTAGATATATAAGTCAACTATAAAGACAAGGGGAATAAAGAAACCTGAGTCCATGACAGAAAGGAGTCAAATATGAGTTGGGCACAAAAAGGGAAGTCAGCTAAAAGAACAAAAGACACGTTGTACAGAATCTGTGCACAAGGGCACATGTCAACTATGGAGACAAAAGGTATTACATAATCCCTGAACTCTCTCAACACAAAAGAAGGAATGACGGTCACATAAGCAGGAGAAGAGATGGATGTTTGACTACAGGTAGCCCCTATTAGACATGTAGTCCAAACATTCCAACCATGGGGACCCTATAAATAGTCTCATCAGCCTCCAAGATGTGACTCACTTTTTACTCTCATATTCTTAACACTCGAACTTACTTCTCTCACTATTCTCTCCTCCCTCTCCTTTTACATTTCATCAAACAAATACTTATTCTCACGCCGGAGGGTGGTCACGAGAAGAACCCCCTTCTGCTCGTGGCGATGCTCACGGTGTTACTGTTTTTGTCTATCTTCTTTGGCTGGTCAAACCTATTTTCTCATTTTCAAACTCAGAAAATAGTAAAAGGTCAAAACCAAATGCCTCTATGCACTTAAAAGGGCCACCACAACTTTGTCCGGCCATCTCAACCGCAAACCCTTCACGTCTGTTAAAGCGATAACGGCCCCGCCCTTGGCGCCCCTCAATGTAATGGTGTTTAGCACCATTGATGCCCCTTCCTTATTGATGTGTACGTGAGCATTAACCCACTACACCCAGCCTTTTATAAAGTAAGCTGAAACAATTGATGTTTCATTTCCATTAGAGAAGCGCATGTAATAATTTTTAGGATTATAGGTCGATAACATCCAGATCAATTAAGTTGTTTTGCAATTATCATCTTTTACACGCACAAAGCGCTATGTGATGAATTTTAGGATTATATGTCGATAACGTCTGGATGTATGAAGTTGTATTATAATTATCATCCTTTTTACGTGCATGCAATAAACGTTACCTTTTTGGCCATTTCGAGTTTGAGACCTATTTTCTCACTCGAGAAAGAATAAAAGAGCAAAACCAACATGTCTCTTTTAACTTGAAGGGACAAGATGCTAAGATTCTTCCATTAGATGGTCTAGTATTCCCTTTTAGAATATAATAACTCAACCCAATGCCAAATAAACCAAAATATGAAAAGAAAATGATATCTAGCAACAATATCCACAAACTTAACACCATCAATCTCCACACCACAGCAACTTCAATTTATGCAAATATCAAGACACAGGTAACAAACCAGGTTTACAGACCATATTCAAGATCAAAAGTACATCATATCCCAAAACAAAAGATTCAAATAAGTTGCTGATAGTGATGACATAGCAGCTAAGCAGATACAGTAGCAGCAGTAGCAGTAGCATGCTTAACGATGCAGGCATGGAGATCATCTTTCTTAGCACCGACAACCTTGTCAACCACTTCACCATTCTTAAAGAACAGGAACGTCGGCATTGCCTCCACCGAGTACTCTTGAGCAACACTCTGCAACAAAACAGATACCGATCGGTCAATTCTAAGTTGAAAGATCCAATTTTGAAACAATATGAAGATGAAAATCATTGGATTTGGTTAATATTACCTCAACTTCATCCACATCAACCTTCAGGAAGCTAACATGAGGCATCTTTTTTGCAAACTCAGCCAAGACTGGTGCAATCACACGGCATGGACCACACCATGAAGCAGTGAAATCCACAACCACCTGTAGAAATTAAAAACATGTCTGATTGATTAATACAATTCCTAATTGAAGCAACAAATCAAAATTGACAGAACTCTTCTAAAAGTCAAAATCAAAATTGACATAATTCTTCTAAAAGTCAAAATCAAAAATTGATAGAACTCTTTTAAAATCAAAATCAAAATTGACAGAATTCTTCTAAAAGTCAAAATAACAAATTGTCAGAACTCTTCTAAATTTCAAAATCAAAATCAAAATTGATAGAACTCTTCTAAAATCAAAATCGAAATTTTGAGAATTTTTCTAAAAATCTAAATCAAAATTGACAGACATGTTCTAAAATTCAAAATAATACGAGCAAATAGGCATGTCACGATTTAATCAAAAGAATCAAACCCTAGAATCTAATCAATCCTTCCTAAAAACTAAAAATTGAGCTTATAATCTTCATCCAATCCGTCTAACAACGAATTCAAGAAAAATAGCGGAACTGAATGCGTAATATGCAAATCCATATCGACAAACAATAACAATTTGAACGAAAAGAAATATAGAAAAGGGAATATAGGGTTATACTAATCTCTGAGAATCCTTGTGCTTTTGAAGCTGCTCTTTCCACTGATCAGGGTTGTGGCACCCAATCACAACTCCTTCTTCGGCCATGTTTTCCCACAAATTTCTCTTTTAAAAAAACCTAATTCGAATTTTGTTAGCTTGTAAATGCGATTTGTTCGAGTATGAAGATTATGCGGCCCCAACCCCTCAATTTATAGGGTCACGCCCCTTCGTCGGTGGACAGAATTACAGTACTGCCCCCTCAATTGTTTGTGATTACGGAAATGCCCCTGCCAATGGGAAACGCGTATGTTTTTTAATTTCGAAGTTCGTTTATAGTTTATACACGCTACGTCTTTGTTTATTCTAGAATATTCTTTTATGTTTGCTTTCTCACCGTAAAATCGTTATTCTAATAAATAATTTTAAAAAATGTCACATATTATTACCATATTTTTTTATTAAAATCTTCTAACTTTTTCTAATTTAAATAAGTTTAAAATTTTAAATTTTATTATGTTAATGCTTTTATTTTTCTAAAAAGATAATATAAAATTTAAATTCTAATTAGTACTTAGTTAAGCAAATAAAGAATTTTATTTCTTTTTTTATGCATTATTTTTTTAATATATTTTTATACTTTCATTTTTCTATTAAACAAACCCGTATAATACATGAATGTATAATCTAGTTTGTGAATAAATAAATAAATAAATAATATTTAAAAAGGATAAATTAGGATATTATTAATGATCATAAAGTACGATCTTCCATTTTAATAACATTATATTGTTATTTACTTTTGTATTTATCATTTATGTCAATTAGCTGGATAGATGACATCAACAAAACAAAAGTTTATTAAGTTTTTAGTTGAAGTTCAGTTTGTACATAACTAATTGAAATATATCCAATTTATTAAGAAAAAAAGAACATTAATATTATTATACTTTAGTATATATAAGGATATGAATAATTATGGAAGCTAATGAGGGTAAGTGGGAGTATTGAACGAGTTTACACGTCTTCTATTTACGATTTTGGTCGAAACATTCATGACAAGTATTGTAATGAGTTCAACCTTCATGTAATAGTCGGTTGGGTGAGTTGGTTATTAAGAAAGATATATAGCATCATGTACGAATTAATATCATTGTGTTACGATGTCCTTTTGTAGGGGTATGTATGTTTTGGGTTTATATTTAATGCATGTCACGCTATCTTTTTTTGTCTTTGCTTCGAACTAAACCTTGTCCGAACAAACGTTGATCAAGCTAATTAGGAGGGTGTTTTATAGACCAATGTTGGTCCAAATGTTAAAGTGTTTTTCATTCAGACCGACAAAGATCCAAAAATTAGGGCAAAATCATTGGTCAAAACACTTGTAACAATCGTTTCAAATATGGAAATGCAACCGTCGACATTCGAAATGCAATCCTGCAATGAAATATCTTGTAATTTACGTTCACATAAATGTCTTGGATCGCGATTTCTTTCACCATTTGTTACATATCTGCTATTGCGATTTCTACATACTACAATTCTACCCAACTGTGTTTTGTGTCTACTCTTGTGCGATCGTTATTTTGGCTTATGATTACTGATTATTGGCATATCATTACTGCGATTTCTACTTTGGAATTACTTCCATTACAGCCACACAACAAGTATGAGGTATTAACTATTGAGGTTCGTTACCACAATGATGCAAAATGTGAATTATGAAATAAGTATATTATATGTTTGTGTATATGGCAAGCATTGAATGATTGAAATTGTTTCATTTTCTGCATCAATGATGCAACTTCCTCTAACCGACCATGACAACCAAGTAGCAAACATATAAATCATTGTATTAATTGTCACATTTGGAACAATGGATTGTTAATTTGTTAAATACTTTGTTATTAACAGATTGTTGTTACGTACTTGGTTCATCAACTTCTTGTAATTGATTATGGGTTTGTTATGTTATTTCAGACTTCTTGTTAATTGAACCTAGATTTCTGTCTTCAATCTAGAGGTGACATTCATCCCTAATTGCCTATTGAATATAAAAGAATTTGATTACAAATATTTTATTAAAAAGTTTGAATCGAATAAAGCTAGAAAGATAAATTTAACTTAAATATGTTTATCCACATACGAAATATATATATATATATATATATATATATAGGGGAGGGTTCAAGAGAAAACCACATAGTTAGACGAAAATGAGAAAACCACTAAAAAAACCAATTTTAACCAATCATATGATAATATTTATTTTTTGTTTTATTTTATTATTATTTATTTATAAAAGTATTAATGTAATATTACACATTTTTAACAAAAAATCATTGAAATATTGGCTTACGTATAAGTAACCTATAGTGTTACGTATACGTAAACAGAAAACAAAAAAATTGTGATTACGTATACGTAGTCCAGAATATTACACAATGTTTTAGTGGTTTTCTTGATTTTCGCCTAACTTTGTATAGGGGAATGATCAAGAGAAAACCACAAAGTTAGGCGAAAACCAAGAAAACCACTAAAACAATGTGTAATATTATGGACTACGTATACGTAACCACAATTTTTTTGTTTTCTGTTTACGTATACGTAAGACTATGGGTTACGTATACGTAAGCCAATATTTCAATATTTTTTTTGTTAAAAATGTGTAATATTACATTAATACTCTTATAAATAAATAATAATAAAATAAAACAAAAAATAAATATTATCATATAATTGGTTAAAATTGATTTTTTTAGTGGTTTAGAATATCAAAAATTAAAAAATTTAACAGACAATTATAAAATTTATAGTTTATTATTATAGGTCTCAAGCTTGAATAAATGAGAGGTGTTTATAACATGATTTTTGAAAAAGGTCCCCAAAATTTTAGTCCGCCCTGAGTATGCGTATTATTTATCTTGATGTTGTCATGTATTATTATTGTGATTGTTTATTCCTTTTACGTTTTTTCATTAATGGTTAAAGAGAAATGTAAATCTATTAACACTTTAAAAATCTCGAAACAAATATTCATTTGCATAATTATTTAGACTTTAGTTAACAATTGTAGGTAAGGAGTTGTTAGAAGAACTAAGTTATCATTCTAACAAGAGTATTAAGATAAATGAAAAACAATGTAAAAACTAGAAGAAAGAAAATATTAAGATAAGTCATATTTTTTAATTTTAAAATACAGGATTATGTTGTTGAACGAAATCACGAACAAAAAGCCAAAACGTATATGGTTTTGACTTTGATACGTGTGAACTCATATTTAGCATCCAACCGTCTAAAGTTACATGTTTGGTTCTAGAAAATCAAGAACAAATCCATAAAGACGTACCAAGTTCAAATTGGTCCAAAAATAAATTCCTAGATAAGTTTTATGTAACTGAATAAAATAATATTTCTAAAACCTTATAATTTGGTATCATATTTATTAGAGTTAATTACACAGAAGGTCTTAAGATATATCTATATTACAAGTTCGGTCCCTAAATTTGAAAAACTACACTCGTGGTACAACAGTTTGTAAAAACAAAACACGTGTGGTCCTTAGAGTGGATTACCGTTAACTTTTTCAGTCAGGTACATGTGAAATGACCGAAATACCCTTATAACAAAAATAAAACAAAATAAATTTATGAGTACATTTCATTCTTAATAGGGATGGCAATGAAACCCGAACCCGATGGAAAAACCAAAAACCCGAAAAATTTGGGACAGGTATAAGGGCGGGTAATCGGATATGGAACCGAGTTTGAGATTACTTTTGAAAATTTTCGTGGGTTTGAGATGTTATGGGATATGGTGATATACCCGTTTACCCGCCCCGATTACCCGATAACGTATACCCGTTTACCCGATTATATACCCGAGATACTTTTCTTTCTTTTTTATTTATTCTAAGTATATATATCATATTTATTTTAAGTATATATACCGTATTATTTTAAACTAGGTTATATACCCATGTATTATATGGTGTTATTTAATATAAAAATAAAAGTACAACAATGTGTAAAAAAATTTAAAATAATGTGTAAAACAAAAAATAAAATTCTTTGTTTCCTTATTTAAATAATAATTAGAATTCAAATTTTATATTGTCTTTGTAAAAAAATAAAAACATTAATATAATTACATTTCAAAATCAAATCTTACTTAAAATAGGAAAAATAGAAGAATTTGATGAGAAAAAATATGGTGATAACACGTGCCATTATTTGGAATCATTTATTAGAATAAAGATTTATTTTAAATGTATATACCCGACATGATTTTATTTCTTTCTTTTTTTATTTTAGTTACATTTTTTATGTAAACCCGATAGATACTCGACGAGTTTAGGTTGAGTATATCCAATGGGTATCTTTTAGAAACTTATTATGTTTTGGACTAATGTTAAAATAGGAACGCATTAAATCGAATGTTCTGTACATCGTTACGAATGGTCCCCAAGAAAGTCACTTGTTATGTTTTGGACTTTACATAAATTTTAGATATTTTGAGTCTCTAATTGTGTTTTGATGATTCATACTAAAACGTTAAGAGAGATACCACTCAAGTGATGAATCGATACAACTCAAACAAAAAACACACTAAAACCCCTTAACTCAATGGTTGGACCCATTTTTAAGGCCAAACAACAATCGAGCCAAAGTATACAATCAAGAGTTGAAGTATGTGTATGAGTATGGATGATCTTCATTGATACTAATCAAATATTTCATCTCCAAAAAGAGGCTAAAATAATAAACTCTCCTCAAAACACTCGATAGATGACAAATAACACAACTAATGAGATAAACTCAAATTAATTGACTTATGATAAAGATAAAATAATACTAACACGGGTCCGCAATACCATATACTATTTTCCGCGCGATACACATTATATAAAAACAAATGTCTGAAAGATAAAAATATACTGTAAGATTAATATTACTCATTGTAACACCATAGATAAATGTCACCCCTTTCCCTCAAATTCCAATGGCAGAGTGTGATAGTCTCTTTCATCGAACCTGAAGCCCTTTCAATGGAGACCTGCTTTTGTGGTGAGTTAGCAATCGTTCTAGGTCCGATGAAGGAGGCGATCCTTTTCAAAAGGAACAATGGAGAACTGAAGAATAATCTGGTCATTTGTATGTTGTAATGTCTACTGTTATGTAAAGGCACTTCATATGCCAATCTGCAACCATGTTAAAGCCAACCTAAAACCTATTTCATAAACCAATAATGATCTCAAGTTTACAGCAAAAAATAAAGGCACTTCATGCCAAAATGATAATACAATTGCAGGAGGCATTTCTCAAGCCATAATATTAACATATTTGCAGCCAAAATGTAATCCATATGACACCATTCTAAAATACAACCTAAACCCAAGGACACTGTAGCATCAAAATACAACCCAAAAAATTACAAACAAACATGATAAGACTACCAAAAACATGCTTCCACCAATAAACAAAACTTCATCAACATCAAAAAACATACATCAACAAAGGAAGCCTCAATCACACAACAAATCGCAAAGTCAAGCACTTGGCCCTCCTTACCCCTTACATGTCCTTATATTGTGCCATTTGTTCTTGCATTTCACGCATGTAACATTGCTCCCAGACCTTGTCTGTTTCATCCATTGCTCCAATTCATCATGTAGTTTCACTTCATTCATTGTATGTATTTTATTTGGTTCGGCAAAAGGGATTTTTTTCCCCTTTGTCCAAATGAAAATATGGATGAACCCATGCTTTTAGTTGGTCCGCATCGTGCCCATAGACAACCATTTCATAGTTAACAACAACATGCTTACATGGAATTTCGGTTAACTCCTACATCATGTAACATTGATTGACACAATTAACATAATATTAGTAACTACCATTGTACATGTGAATTTAAATTAACTAAAGTAACTATTACCTGCAACTAGACACCCTTGCTTCAACATCCATTACCACTCGTTCCCTTAAAGGACTACCAACCTGCCACTTTGTACAAAATATCCACATAACAACACATTTTGCTGCCTTTGATTTGGCAAGTTTAAGCAACTTTGTTGCACCAGGTGTCAAAGGACTTCTACACTTTTCATTAACCTTCTTAACATTCACTACTCTTTTCATTAAAAACTTTTATGGTTTAACCCTGCCATCAATAGTCTTCGCAGCCACATACTCATTTAGATACATGTTGACATGAATAAAATTCATACAAAGATCTGGATGTCCATTAATATCTTCATTAACCTCCATACTCACACCATCACCCTCATTTCCACCCTCATTCACAACCTCATTGAAACACTCATTGATACCCTCATTCACATCCACATAAATACCCTCAATAACAAACTTCGTCACAACATTCAATGTTCGTCGTTCAAAAAAAAACAACCTTAGGCACAACCTCAGGAGTTGTCTGATAACTGTTAACCATAGTATGACCATTTTCAATTTACAAGTCAATAATTTTTTTTTTTTTCAATATACTTCTTAAGATTGAACACATCTTCCTCATTATGTAAAACTTGTAATGCAAAGTCAATTTTTTTCCTAGAACTAGAAAATTATAGTAAAGGAGAACCCCTAGCTTAATCAAACCCCATAGTCATCACCATTAGGTCATACACACAAACTTGGTTAATATGTATAGTTGGGCTCCGCAGCAATACAAACAAAGTAACAAACTAGATAGAACCAAACTGGTATAGAACCAGATTTTCTCCTGGTCGGATCTGGTTGTTATGGGTCAACTAGATTGATCTAATATATGTAAATTCTCATATTTTAAGTGTCACAATTGTGAAAACTATTAACATCCACCCACATAAAATTTCAATTATTGAACATTTAAACAAGATGAATCATGTTTCTACTTAAAATAGATGTTTTTAAAACCGGACTAGACAACGGACCAACCTTCTTACTGATCCATTGGTCAGACCTGATTTAAGAACCGTATGATGTCATAAACAATAGAAAAACTAAAGCTATTTATATATGTCTAATTTAAACAAAATATGAAAATACTATATGTTTTGGTATGGATTTGCAATTTAAATAAACTATGAAAACTTAAATAAATAAAATATGGATTCTAGAATATTAAACTAATCAGATAATGAGATTTTGAAAGAAAACAAAAAAAAAATGAAACCTAGTTCGATCACCCGGTCCGGTTTACCCCCTGGTTCACCGGTCCAACCGGTTCAAACGAAAAGACCCAAATAGGCATAACCAAACACCTTTTAAAATCAATAACTGATACTTATAACACAAGACATGGTTATGGGCTTAGGGGTCGTATAAAAAAGTTGTTTTCATGTTGGGCTTATAAAATTAGTGTTATAACCCTTGTTTTAAAGTTGAAAATATGTTATACCGCTCAAATTTCTGGTACAATCATACAAATAACATCCCTATATAGCAATAAACTAATATCTATAATCTCGTATATTATTAATTGATATTTGATAATAAATATAAACAAAAACTTTCTATTGGTGGATCCTTTTCGATGCTACATTTTTGTTAGAAGTTTAATCTTGATTTTATACGTGAAAGCTTGTCTGGAATTCACTTTTGAAAGTTGAAGGGTTAACGGAACGGTGAATATCGGTGTTTGAGAGAAACATAAATCAAGGCATTTAGATACACAAGATATATTAATATATAAAATGTGTTAGATTCAGAAGGGTGTATGAGTTTGCAGTTAAAAAATAAATAAATAACTTAATTTATAACATCAAAATCAATACAAAATACAACCTTAAAAGCAAAAACACAAGATATTATATTAATATATAAAAAGCATTTTCTTGGCTGATCGATCATGACACAATAATCATCACATTCAGGCATTTCCTCTACCTCTCTTTTTTAAAGTGAAACCGAAGGCTACCATCATGAAAAAAAACAAACAAAATCTCAACTAGAATGACACTTCTGAAAACACACCACGCTTTGCTTTCACCTTTTTTAGCATAACATAAGAAACAAAGTAACTTCCATTTTCAAAAAGGTTCGGCCGTGCAGATAGTCTTCAAACATTTTCGTTCGATTGTGACAACAAAGGTTGGACAATCGACGATTTAGCGTGGCTACTTGTCCTTGCCACGCCGTTGTCTGTAGGAGACTGGATCATAAACTTCCTCTCTTCATTCTTTCCCCACAACACGAGATACAATCCGGTTATAATCAATACCGCTCCTATAATCCTGCACCATCAATACTGTTGTTAGTTTTCAGAACCAATAATATGTTGAGAAACACAGTATAATATTAAATTATTAATCACTTTCTTAAGCAATTTGGTTTTAATAATCACTATCACCAACTGACACTCATAACTTTTATTTTAATTGTCAAAAACAATCTAAGTAGCATAATAATTAAGGATTTACACTTAATTTTTACTCAATTTCACTTGTATGTTTTCCCGTTTCGTTTATAATCATCATTTTGAGCGAAAACGTGTCTAAACTAATTATAAATCTTAATTGATTATGGTACTACAATTACCCTTGAAAAAGAAAATAAAAGTTAGGAGTGTCATTAGTTAAATTGACGTTATGAATTTTATCAACCAATAGTTATAACTTGGATCATTAAAATCCAATTTGCGTGTACGTACCCTCCCAAATAGAACTCTTCACCTAAAGCAACAGAAGCCATGAGAGCCACAACAAGGGTCTGAACCGGTTGATACAAAGCTACAAAAACCGGGCCACCTTTCTGTATGCACCATATTTGTACAGCAAATGCTATCCCTGATGCTACCACTCCCTGCACCCAAAACTTTTATTCAATATCTGTATCACTACTAGAAAAATGTTGGATTTTCGTCGACATTTTTTATTTTCGACCATTTTCTGACAAAAAAAGAATTGTCAAAAAATGCTTGTAGGAAATTTTTTCGGACAATAATTTCTGACAAACTTCCGACAAAATATTACCGCGTAAAACACGCTAAAGAGCTCCGAGCCAGTGTGAATGAGCCAGGCGTTGATGTCTCGTTCCATGAACGCGGCTAACACGATGAACTGCATTATTCCGAAGATTAACTGGTATGACGTGAAAGAAAGGCGTGCCGGATACTTCTTGAGGACCGGAGCCTGCAACACCAACCATCCTGACCATGACAAACAATGGCCGATCAAATACAAGCACCCCAATGTCCAGCTTTTGCCGTTAGCGTCTCCTAATGACTGCAACAGCGGTGACATCTCCCTCACCTGGTTTAGCGACGGAGACGGGGAATATATAGTTGGTCCTTTGTAAAGAGTGATCACTGATGCTCCGGCGATGCAAAATATGGTCCCGGAGACTTTGGCTAAACCGTCTTTCCGGTCTAGTCTAACTTTCTCTATCCTGAAATGATTTTATTGTAATGTTAGGGTGAAGTTTTGGAAATATGAGTTTATGCATAGATTGGGAGCTTGCCGGAGAATTGCTGCCATGAGGAATGTTATGGCCGGAACGGAGTTTTGAATGGCGGAGGCGAACGTCGGAGAAGTGTTGTCTAAACCCAACAAGTAGAAACCTTGGTTTGCAGTAATCCTGATACATGCATTACACACACACAAAATTTAAAAAATATGGAATATTTAAAAGATACAAAGGCTGTAAACGAGCTGGAACGTTGAGATCGGGCTTGTCTCGTAAAATACTCGATCCATCTCATTTATTTTAAGAAAAGAATATTTGTTACCTTTTACGTATATTGATATATATAAAAACAAAAATAATATTTTTTTTAGTATATATATATATATATATATATAGGGGAGGGATCAAGAGAAAACCACAAAGTTAGGCGAAAACCGAGAAAACCACATCATTTCAGACAAATTTTTATTTACGTATACGTATCCAACCACAATTTTTTTGATTTACGTACGTAACCACAATTTTTTTGTTTTATGTTTACGTATACGTAACACTATGTGTAAAAATGTTTAATATTACATTCATACTCTTATAAATAAATAAAAATAAAATAAAATAAAAAATAAATATTATTATATGATTAGGTAAAATTGGTTTTTTAATAGTTTTCTCGGTTTTCGTCTAACTTGTGGTTTTCTCTGGAACCCTCCCCTATATATATATATATATATATATATATATATATATAAATTTAGGTTTTAGTTTTAACAAGCTAATTTCAAACACGTTTTTTTGAATTTTTTTCGAACGAACCACGAGCTACGTGCTCTTTATGCCGCCCAAAATGGAACAAACTATCATATATAGTGTAGTATTATGACTTTGCTGAAAAAAAAATAATTTTGTAACTTTTATTTCATTTTTATTTACTTAGAGGCGGCTAGGGTTGACAAAACAAGTCAAATCGTGTTAAACAGGTCAGAGATGACCCGAATAACACAAGTAACAAACATGAATACAACTCGTTTAATTAATTACTATATATCTCATGTTTATAAGATAGTTATATCTTTTTATGTACTAAAAAGGAGAAATAATTGAGCATAATCTTACTTATTTTAAAAAAAATGTATAAAATTACATAGTGTATTTTTTATTAAACATGTTACTCGTGTCTTAATTAAACAGGTGAGGAATTGCCAGCGAGCCATGAACTAGATTAATTCGATTTAAACATACCCGACGACGGCAAGAAAGAAGAACTGGACCAGAAAATTGAGATTAATCGGTGGGCGCTCCTTCCTGATTTATACATAAAAAACACAATTTCAACTCATAATCTTTAAGATCATATTAAACTGAGATTAAAGAATTCCTGAAAGAAAAAACAATAATAATAATAATAAAAACACTAACTTTTCAAGAAAATAAGCAAACGGAAGAAGGAGGATGAAGGCGAGGATGTTGCGATAAACGGGGAAGACGATCTTGGAGATGCCCATATTGAGGGCGGCTCTAGATATGACATGAAAACCAGCATACCCGAACTGCAACGCTAGCATGGCTATGTGCAGTTGCACCCTCTCCGGAAACCATCCCAAGATTCTTTGAGTGGTGGTGACGCCGCCATGTTCCGCCATTGATCGAGTATGAGTTATGTAGAACACTCCGGGAGGGATGAATATATGGTGGTGAGGAGAGTAAGATGTGAAGGGGATATATATATATAGTATGGATGACCAACTCTGTATCCTTGTTGGAACAACACATGTTGGCCCACAAGCATGCACCCTGAAATTTTAAAATTAGATATCACAATTCAATAAATTAGTTATATATGATAGCTAGTGTGTATTTCGCTTCTAGAGAATGAGTATATTATAAAATTCTGTCACAATCATATATAGTCCAGAAATTGGAATGATATGTGTTTTTATGACCTTCACCTTATCTATTTTGTAGGCTAAGAATATATATGTACATATAGGTTAAATATAAAACTAATTTTAGTTATATAAATATATATACGATATGATGTCGGATTTTTTAATTTTATTGAATTCATAACCTAACAAAAGCTCTTTAACTTTTTTTTGAAAGACAAATTTCTTTATTTTTATGAGAATGAGACTTGAACCCATGACCCCTTTAATCCTTATTGTTTCTAGAGGATTTTCTTCTATCAATAGGCCACCAACCTCATTGGCAGCTCTTAACTATTAAAGCAGCCACATAGACAACACAAATAGCATTGGAAGGGTTGTTTGTTGCGGTGTTAGTTTGGAATTCCAAATAATGGGTTAGGGTGGGTCACCCCTCACACACACATATTTAGTTATTGTTTTATATAAAAATAAGCGTTTGAAAAATGATGTGATCTTGGAGTAAAAATATGAGTTTTTAAATAATAAGTGAAAATCTGATATTACAGCTGAGATGTCGCATATGTTGGTGTTTGTTGCATCCATCGTTGGAGGTACTCTTACCGTAGTTATTCGGTTTATATGTATCCCTTTATGTCAAAGAGCAGCCCCAAACAAATATAAATCCGAATGGAATATGTAAAAATCATAAGTCAATGGTCTGAAGTGTAATTTTAGTTTAAAATTTTGTTAAATTGGCTGATCACTCTGTTGTGTAGTTAGGGTGGAAGGGGTGGTCTTCGGGTTGCGGTTCAGGTAAGCTAGGGTACGCGGTAACATTGCTATAACACTTGTGGGTAGCGGCTTTGGCTTCAGTTCACGGGTTCTACAACCCGAGCAATTTAAGAGTGCAATTTGAATGTTCGGGGGTGCAATTAGAACTTTGGGCATGGCTTAGGTGTGACATCGCTGATTTTTATGCCTGATCCTATAATCCTACCTTACAACCTTGATTGATTTCTTATACAATGAACCTTTTTATGCTTCATATCACTTGTGATATCATTTCATTTTAAATTTCCAAGTCTAGTCTAAAGCGAGTATTCTATTGCGCTTAGAACGGCTTGCGCATTCTATTTTGATTCTATATATGATTCTGGTATTCATTCTTAAACTTGCTACTTATAGTAACTTTGGATGCCTTAGACTCTAACCTAATAAAAACAGTTCAAGTTTGTAACTTCGTTTGACTAAAATAAAATTTCAAGGGTAAAAGTTACACATACGTAAATTTCAGGGTTTCTTTTGTAACGTATTCAAAATCTGGTTAATTTTTGTAAATTCAATCATATATCATTATTATTAATATAATTTTCGAAATTTTAAGTATATATATTATTATTTATTATTTAAATTAATAAAATCAATTAATTCCTTTAAACTTATCCAAAATGAATTAAAACCATTATTTTTATTCTTAAATCCTAGGGCTGTAAACGAACCGAACGTTCAACAGTTCGTGAACCGTTCGGCGGGAAGTTCATTTACGTTCGTTCGTTTAATAAATGAACGAACATGAACAAACAATTCCGTCCGATTAACTAAATAAACGAACATGAACAGAGGTCTCGTTCGTTCAATTGTGTTCGTGAACGTTCGTTCATTTATGCTTGTTTACATTCGTGTTCGTTCATGTGTCGTTTGTTTATGTTGTTTACTAAAGATTTTTGTATATTTCTCTTTTATTTTATCTAAATGTTGGGTATAATTTTGAGATTGATGTTGTCAATCGAAATTACAGTATCGAAACTACTAGTTTCGGTTGAACTTTTGTTCAATCGAAACTACTAGTTTCGGTTGAACATTTGCTCAATCGAAACTAGGTAGTTTCGATACATGTTTTTCAGGCCCATTGGGCGGTGGCTTGGAAAACAAGGCGCATGTGCTTGGCCTCCTATATATAGCAGATTATGTCCTAGGAGTGAGAGTGTGTCTGTAGAGGGAATCACCACCCCAGGGGGAGCTCACCCTGGGGTGAGACTAATTGTTAGTGTATGATCGAGCTTTTAATTTTCATATCAATCAAAGAATCATACGTTTTTTATGCTTTCAATTAGCTGTTCTTTTTCACTTTCATATGTTTCTGTTCATATATGTGATTCCCGCACCCGTCTCTACCCATTTGTGATTCGAGAGTGATACCGGATCCAGAGATTCCACCTCTCGATCCGGACTGTTTGAAGAATTTCTTCGCAGATCTGTTATTTCAGGTCTGCTCAGGACCTACAAGTGGTATCAGAGCCATGGTGGCTCTTATTGCTCTCGAATCTGCTCAAAATCAAGAAAAACCCGCCATTGAGACGTTAAACTTGAAGAAATCGATGTGTAGCAGGTTCGTGACTGCTGTTCTACATTTCCACTTTCAAAATCTGAAGATGTAAGGCTTTTGAAGCATTTTTCAGACCTGGATTGGGGGTATCGAAGTAGCTGAAGGTTGAAGATGGTCAATTGAAACTATGTGGCGGCTGAACATTTTCTATCGAAACTACTGGTGTTGCCCTAAATCAGAAGTAGAAGACATCGAAACTAGGCTGTGGAAACTAGGCTATCGAAACTACTAGTTTCGATTGAAGAATCTCCTATCGAAACTACTAGTTTCGATTGAAGAATCTCTCTATCGAAACTTCTTGTTTCGATACTGCCTCTATCGAAACTAGCCTTGTTTCGACTGAAGTAGAGCCTATCGAAACTACATGCAGAACTATCCAAGTACTTTCCAAAAAAAAAAAAAAGAGTTTTTTGGAAATTTTCTTGGATAAATTTTTTAACAGGATATTGCATAGAAGGAGGGGAGTTTTGGAAGAAAACTTGGAGACAGCCTTTTTCGGGTTTTCGAAAATTTCGTTTCTTCGGCAATATACACGATGTTCTGCCTGATTCAGCCGTAATTCCTTTGATCAAAGTTCAAGTTTGGGCAGCGGGTAACAAAGTCAAGCATACTTGTGACAAACCGGATCATTAGTTGTTGATTACATGGTGATTCAATCCCTTATCTTTTGCTTAGAAATAGGAGGGTCACTTCAGGGGGAGAATTACCACGAAAGACTTCAAATTATCAGCAGAGTTATGAAGATGCAAGACAAAGTGAGCCTTTGCTTGAAATTGACATTTTTTTAGGGGGAGAGAAGGCAAAAGTTGATCAAGTGTTCGAGAATGTCAAGAATCCTTGTAGAAAGATGGTTATTTACTGCTAAATACTTGGGATTCAAACCTTTATCATTTTCCTACAAGATAGGAGGGTCTACACTTGAGGGGGAGAATCACAACGAAAGGCATTGGATCATCAGTCAATCTATGAAGACGAAAGACAGAGTCGGACAAGAATTGATAGCATCAGTCTAGGGGGAGATTGTTGGGTATAATTTTGAGACTGATGCTGTCAATCAAAATTACAATATCGAAACTACTAGTTTCGGTTGAACTTTTGTTCAATCGAAACTACTAGTTTCAGTTGAACTTTTGTTCAATCGAAACTAGGTAGTTTCGATACCTGTTTTTCAGGCCCATTGGGCGGTGGCTTGGAAAACAAGGCGCATGTGCTTGGCCTCCTATATATAGCAGATTATGTCCTAGGAGTGAGAGTGTGTCTGTAGAGGGAATCACCACCCCAGGGGGAGCTCACCTTGGGGTGAGACTAATTGTTAGTGTATGATCGAGCTTTTAATTTTCATATCAATCAAAGAATCATACGTTTTTTATGCTTTCAATTAGCTGTTCTTTTTCACTTTCATATGTTTCTGTTCATATATGTGATTCCCGCACCCGTCTCTACCCATTTGTGATTCGAGAGTGATACCGGATCCAGAGATTCCGCCTCTCGATCCGGACTGTTTGAAGAATTTCTCCGCAGATCTGTTATTTCAGGTCTGCTCAGGACCTACACTAAACTTTTTATATTCTTTAATTTTTATTTTATTTTTACTCTAAAATTAACTAAGTAAAGTAAGTTCGATGCAAGTACAAAAAACTTAATATTAAAATGATTTTATTAAATATTCATTTCGGAAGACATTAGGGTTGACATCAAAAATCTCAAACTATATCCTTCGTTTGGTTTCGTTCATGAACAAATCCATTTCCTTAATGAACGAACACGAACATGAAATTTCGTTCGGTTAGTGTTCATGAACCGTTCATGAACAAGTTAAATGCTTAACGAACGAACACGAACAAGGCTTCATTCGGTTCGTTTACAGCCCTATTAAATCCTATCCTAATCCATTACATCCATTAACTAACTAATTTTGAACTCAATCCTATCATCCATATCCTCAAAATTTCATGATCTAACCCCCCTATATCCATTATTCAAAAGTTTTATAAAAAATTCTAAGATTTATAAACCTATGTTTATCACCTTTGTTATCCTAGTAAAAAAACCTAACCAACTTTTCCCCTTTTTCCTCTCAAACCAACCCTATAAATAAAGCCTTACACCTCATTCATTCTTCACACCTCAACAATCCTCTAGGGCTCTCTAGCAACTAAATGTTGTTCTTCTCATCTCTTGGAAGATTCTAGCTTAAATCCTTCCATTATAAGTAAGTTCTTATCGTGTTCTTGCTTGTTCATACTTTTCCTTTCAAAATTCTTCATAACTAGCTAGATCTATGATTCCCTAACATGTTTATGTTATAATCATAGACCAATTCAAGATCAAAAGCCCTATTTTAATTAAACTTGTTCAAAATTTTATTTAAAAACTTGGTTTTAATCTTTCTTGTTCTTTTGAATTTCAAAAATCATGTTTTTACTAAAACTCCTTATTTTCAAATTAAACCCCTTTAATATTCAATTAAACTTATTTCTATCTTTACTAAACTTATATTTACACTTTAACCCTTATACTTTCCAACCTTACAATTCACACCCTAAACTTGGTCTAGTATACAAATAGAGTAACTTTTAAACCGGTGCTGACAAACATTAAAGTTCTGGCAAGGAAAAGACGGGGTTCTGATTCGGCCAACTCTTTCCTGGGAACTTTTCTGTTGGAGGTACTACTCTGGAATGATAACCACTCTAGTATACAACAACCACTTTCACCTAATTACACTATCAACCCCTCTACTATTATAAACTTGTTTCTAATTAACTTAACAAACTTACTTATGGAATCCTTAAGGCATTCAATCCAAGTTACATCAAGTACAAGTTCAACCCTTTCACTTGCAAGGTGAGTTCATAGCCCCTCTTTACTTTCTATTTTAGGGTGGAAAACATGCTCATATACCAAAAACGGAAATCATATTCTAGAGTCAAAACTATACTTTTGAAATCAATAACAAACTTTCTAATTCTAGTAAAACTACACTGGTTTATACATGTTGCTATACTATGTCACTTTTTATTACAAAATCTCTCTTATTTCTAAAACTACACAACCATTAACTCCGGGGAGGCCGCTCGAGTACGTAAATAGATCTATTGGCATGACTAGCGATCCGGTCCTCGGGTTGATGCATGCCAATCAATTCCGAGCATCCTTCAAGTTGTGGATTCTGATCAACTTGGAAGGAGCTGGGTGTTCAGAAACTGCATTCTTGACACTTACACTTAGTCTAACACCCTGACAAGGTGTTGTACGGGAGAGCTATCGATCACTAGGGTTGGTTGTGGACTCATGTATAAAAGTTTTATTACTTGGAATTGTGAAACTTGTTTATGACTTGCATCTTGTTATCTATTACTATGTATCTATCTAAACCTATGTTCTCAGCAACTTTTTACTTGACATATTTTAGCATGTTTTTCAGGTAATGGAAACTAAGTTGATGTTTCGATCACGCTAGGATTTCAAGGACTCATGTTTTAGTGGACTTAGCTAGATATTAACAAAAATAAGATTTATTTATTTTACTTGTATTGTTTGATTTCTTTGTAATCAGTGTAATCAACTATTCAATTAATAGAAATCTCTTTTAATCATGTGTAATGATTCAATTTCGTCGCCCCCTCGTGTTTCCGCCTTGACGGGGGTGTTACATTGGGACCTTGGGTTCACGGGTTCCACCCCCTTGTGATGGAGATAGTTTAGGGTAAAAATAACATGACATATTCTGATTGGTTTAGGGCTAGGGTACTTTCGGATTGAAGGGGTTCCATCCCCTCCTCCATTAGGTCATCGGTACAAATAAACAATTGCATAGAGATTTTGTAGTCACTTTAATTCATGTGGAATGCAAGTTAGCTCCATGCACCCCTACCTAATAAATATCAGTGTATACCACATAAATAATTCAATCTGAAAGCGAATTCTCGTGATTATCAGAGAATCCAAGCGCACACGAAATCCAGAATTCCTACATTAGGTTTGTCTAAATATGAAATATTGAGAAAGCAAAGAAAAGATAGTGTGGAAGACAAATATCATATATGCAAGGTAGATAGGGATGAATGACTCATCTAACACGAGTCTTCCAACATCTCATACACAATTTGGACAAATTTTGCTTGGATACTTTTCTTGGCTCTTAAAAGTCAAGTGCAATACATATATACCATTAACTCAATTATAAATTGTCAAAAAGTTTCTAACTGGATGAAATATATGAGGGCAAATCCGGTGTACGAGTCTCACACATGCGTGGGATTTGGGGGAGGGGCGTTGGGCCGACTTGGGTTTACCCTCCATATATATAAGAGGCTGTTTCCATGACTAGAATGTGTGACCTCCAGGTCACATGACAGCAACCGTCCTGATGCTCTAAGGTTCACCCCTATGATTTCATGTTCTTTTTGTCTGCAATTTACGTGATTTACATCTTTCATGTTAAATGTGAAGCCGGTTGGTGAGGACATTATGTAGTGGGTTACCAAAAAAAGCAAGGATGTGTGTGCTTCAGTTGAAAAAAAAGAACTTTGGCCAGTTTGGATGGGGTGGTCCTTCGTAAGCTAGCCAACCTGTTTGAGATGGTCCTAGTCGGTCGCATACATTTTGGTTTGTAGATTCAACAGTTAAACTAGTTGTTTAGACCGGATGTTACATTCTCTTTGTGTGTATACAAGAGTCTTTGTACAAATTAAATTAACAAAGAAACGATTGTGTATAAGTCTTTTATTACTTCTTTTTATACTCTAGACCATAGTTTTTAGATACACTTATAAAATACATATACATGAATGATAGCAAGAGTGTAATTAATAGCTATAGAAAAGGGAAGTAATGAGGTTAGATTTAAAGGAAGCTAGGCATGCTACTAATGATGAAAGCATAGCGCACGAGGGGGTGGAGCCAATCCAGTCGGAGGTGTGGGTGCCTTCCACCACCACCAACACCAACACCAGTCCTTGATATGTGGTCAAACCAAGACCCACACAATTCCATCACCGCTATTGACTATTTAAAATATGTATTAATTAAATATTATAATTTCCTTTTAGGTAAATAAGAAAATAAAGTTGTTTTTTTAAGGATCACAGCTCATGAATCATGATGCCCTCATTATGTGCATGGGCCGAGTAAATATTGCTTATAAAATCACAACAATAAGTTTTATAGTGACTAAGATACTTGATTTTATTCAGGTTTCTAACATAAAAAAGTAATGGTGTTTTAAAATACGGATCGATTAGACTAGGAACCGACAATGCCATTGGCTCAATTTTGGCAACTAAACCTCTTTTTAGAGAAATTCAACTAGCATAGGAATTAGTTTGATCTTCGATGTGGTTTTTAAAACATTATTATAAAAGGATATTTAAATGACTTTATTAATGTAAGTCATTATTACGGACATAATTAATAAAATGTGCTTTTTAACACATTATTACAAACGGATAAATATACATTTGAAATTTTAATAGGACTATATATGCAATATATACTGTGTTACAAAAATTTTCTTTCGAATAAATATACATATGAAATTTCCAATCAATGATTTTGAAACTTTTTATGCATTTAGTCTCCATAAAGCTAAAAGAATAAAAAACCATGCTTTGTCCCCCATATCATGACAAGTACCTGATTGTAATTAAACTATTCAATATGCTTTTTGTAAAACCAATAGGAATAAAAACTTAAATGGTTGTAGTAAAAATACTGTATGACATTAAAAATTAGAGCAAGTTTTAAATACAAAAGATTTTTATGATGTAAAGGATACGAAAAAGATGGACATATTCCTGTTTGATTCCCGTATCTAGCTATTTAATGCATAGGAACTTTCGTACTTAATGCACAAAGTTTAGGCAACGAGTCACACTAACTCAAAACTCATCTAGAGATATACAGAGAGATTGTTATGCATCTCTAATATTTTATTGATGAAGGTGGTTCAAACATATATGCGGTCTTTTGAATCGCAAGACCGATATTTGTAAGATAAACCATGTGACTAATATTGTGTGATATTTTCAACTTATTAGAAATATATGGTTACAAGTGTTCAAGACTAGGTGGTAAAAAAAGTGGGGTCTTCTTTGGTGTCCGTTTACTAATGGCTGAGTCTTCTTGTTTTTCTTTGTAATATAGTTCACAACAACCACTAGCTTAGTTAAGTGGTAAAAGTGTATACCAAAAACTTCATTAAAATGGGGAGGTCTTGGGTTCAAGTCCCACCTGTGACAGAAAAAGAGGTCCAGGTTGGACTAGAGGGTTTTCTCACTTATGATAGGTTTCCTCTTGATGATGATGATGGAGATAATCGGGTGGGTCAGTGACTCGTCAGAGATCCAAATTGTTGTTAAAAAAATATATTTCTCACACTTATTGTTGGTATTATGTTGCCAAAATACAATATAGAGGCTCAGAATGCCTCTTAATCATTACATTATACAGAGAAAGCATACACTGTGGAGACTAGTGGCCAACTGATGTATTTACACAGTGTGATAATAAATTGATAACACATCCATCCATAAATCATTTATTTCTTTGATACATAGTATAATATCATATGATTTGATGGATCCATTTAAAGTATTAACTTAATTTATTTAGTTATACGAGTATATGACTTGGCTATTTTTCTTTTTATATCTTTCTGGTTTATTTTATCTCATGTTTTAGCCTCGTTCTTAGATTAATTTTTAGTTTATTCATTTAGGCTGATCAATCATTTTGTGTAATTGCAACTATGTAACAAGGACAACTGTCATCCTATGGTGAGTTGGAATGAGTTTAAATTATAGTTTTTTAAACCGTAATCCAAGCAAGAATTTTAAGTCTCCCGCTGTGTGTAGTGAGTAAATCCAAGAAAACGTCATGCCTGGTTTTGGAGTGTGACAATGAGAGAATATGTAATTAAGGGTCTTAGTTTAATAGTATTTAGCTATTTGACCATATATATGAATGTATAGTGAATTTAATCTATAAATCATTTTCTAGGATCAAACGTAAACCTTATCAATACAATCTAAGAATACTTTATCTCGTTAATTATATGCTTTAATTTTATGGGATGTTTGTTAAGGAACCAAATGAAGGTGTTTCCATTAGTATATTTTGATTAATTTCCACTCAAATCAAGTTTTTAAGTAACTACACTTTGCTTTAAGAGACATGTTGTCCCACGCCCATTCACACCACCATCATTCTGACTACTCACCACTTCACACTCTCACAAATAGTACCCTTTACTAGTTTATATAATTATATTGATCGATCATGTTATTCATGAGATTTATGGAAAGCATCTTATTTAAATGAAAGGGTGAAATCAAGGTATCCAAGATAGATATTCTATCCAAGGTTGTTTGTCAATATATAATCGGATCACACCATTTTATAACAATGAACAAATTTCTTTATAGGTGTTACCATTTATAGCAATAGCTAATTATATAAAAATGTCATGAAAGTTTAAAAGACGATCATATAGACAAAATTGTGATCAATCAGTCAATCATATCCTCAAAACAATCTTAGGTCGATTTAGCTGGTATGTTGAGATTAAAATAGTAATATCATAAGTTCTACGATCAAATCTTTATTCTAGTAACCACGGGCATTGGCAAGCCCACCTTATAGGGATGGGGTCGCACGACATTCATGACAAAAATATTTGTTTATTATATATATATAATCTAATCTCGAGCGATCTTTAAGAAATTTTGACATAGACACCTCATGAATTTTTTTTTTACTAAAATCACTCAAAAAATTAGTTTGAAAGTTTAAATTTTTACAAATATAAACTTATTAATTGTTATAAATTAACTAACATATATAAACCTATTATAAGTTAATTAGTTAATTGGACCTACTTATTAATCCTTATAAACAGTTAAGCTCACTAAACCACTAACCATTTAACTCAATAACATTTTACAATAAGCTCATATATTCCCTTATAAACAATTAACCCCCCTCCCCATCGAACATGATTCAGTGAAATGGAAACAAGCAACCATCGACTGAGAAGTGTCACCCCCGCTGCCCATTCAGGTTGCTTGCGAGAGTCGGGGCACTTGTCGGAGTGCTGCCCCTCTACTCTCCCGAGTCCATTTCCAAAAGACCAAACAACCCCAATTTATGTATTATTTTTTTTTAACTTTTCCTATAATAATTAAGTATTTTTTTTATATTTTCTCTAAATTTTATTTTATTATATGATTATTTGCTAGAATATTTATTAGAATATTAGATTGTTGATTGATTATATAAATATTGATTTGGCTAATTGAATGTTTTATGTTTAGTTTATAGCTTGGTATTTTGAATGTTATTATGTTTGACTTGTTAGTCATTTGATAATTAAATGTTTTATATTTAATTTATATATTTGTTTGATTTAATTTTCAATTTTAGGAGTATTTTAAAAGTTTTCATTTCTAAGAATTTATGAACCTAATAAAAAACCTTATATCTATACTTAAAAACTTAAAAAAAGTTCGATGACCTGACTCAATCCCTCAAAAAAAAATTCCAATGACCTGACCCGACAAAAATTCTCTTTTAATAGACATTCGAACACCAAAAATGAAAAAGTTTCTTGAGTCCGCCGCTTACTATACATAAAATTTGACTCCAAATTAAGGTTTTCCTATTAGTGTTAATTTGACTCCAAATTAAGGTTTTCCTAATAGTGTTAATGTAAATTAGTGATTTAGTGTTAATTAATTTATTTTTTTTAAACGGCAAAGCCTTTACTAAGTTAGCTAGTCTCACATTCACGTTAATTAATTTAATTAACGACTAAAATCGACACACAAATTTTCTTTTTCCTCATTTTCAAAAAGGTGTTTCCTTTCCAAATTCTGACAACTATTTTTTCGTTGGTATGATTTTCAAAAATAAAAAGCATTTAGAAAAAGTGAAAGTGCGAAATAAAGAGCAGCCGGTTATGTGTCTGTAATTTGCATGTTTTTAATAGACGACTAATGTTGTAATACCGTTCGCTATTTGGTGGAATGATAGTCTCAAAACTTTTTATAATGGAAGTTTTGGGTTCAAGTCCAACCGGGACACAGTAAAAAAAAGGTTTGTGATTAAGTCAGAGGGTTTATCCAGTTGGTGAGTCCTTCTAGGATGGGTTGCCCTAGATGTTCTAGGTGTTCCCTTTAAAAAAAACTAATGTTCTAATAATTTTCTATTTAGATATATTTTTATGGATTTTGTTAATCCTAATCGTACGCTAGCCATCTTGCAACTAACTAATAATTATAAATTAACTTATGTCCAGAGGGGACATCATGGTGTTAATTAAAGTGGCATGCTCTCAAACTAAACAGTTAAGGATTTAAATCTTGCAGAGCGTGGGTGTGTTGTTTTTAAAAATAAAGTAAGTGTATAGCAGAGAGTGTGTTTTCACACATAAAAAAACTTATGCCTCAGAAAATGTTATATAAATCTACAATATAAAAGCATCAAACAAAGATTGGTTGAAGATTTAAATAACTAAATATGATATATTCTATGATTTGGGAGAAAAAACTTTGACGATGGTATGATATTGTTGTTGGATGGATACTTTACGAGTGTGATTGTACCTTTTTTTTTTATCAATTTTGTGTAATATACTTTTTAGAGTGGTGCTGTTATAATATGTTGTTTTTTTTAAGAAATCTTAACACGGATCCAAAATTTGTATAAACGTAACAAATATTTTTGAAGATGTATCATAAAAGAATTAAAAAAGGAAAATATTCATACATTATAAAATATTATTAAACACTTTTAGACTTAATAATAATAATAATAATAATAATAGTATATGATTCAGATTATACCGGAAGCAAATGGAAGACAAAGAGTTTGGTTTTGCACGAGGGATCCATATTCAATCCTTGGTCTCCCTCCAACTTAACAACCATTAATCCCTCACATTCATTGCCAATGGAGGAGCCCTACATATTTACTGTATGTGTATTTTGTCTCCACTAATTTATAGCTTTCTTATTTGCCATTCATAAGCATTTTTGTGGGCAGCTTCACGGTCTTTATTCAAATTGGCTTTTCGTGTGAAGGTCGGCGTGTTTGAGCTTTTAGATCATCTTTTAGTATTTCAACGGTGGTGGTAGCAATTGTCTCGAAAATAATCAGGGATACACCTTCCGATTCCGAAGAGGGTGAATTTAGTGTGTCAATTTGTTGAGAGAATGACTGAAATGGTTTGAGAATAGTTTGAAATGAGTGAAAAGGTTTGAAAAATGTTTAGAAAAATGTTTATTTAAAAAGTAAAAATATTTTTTTTAAAGAACTAGCCGATGAACGGCTTTTTAAACATTGGAGATGCGTGGAAATCTCCATGAAAATCACTTACGAACGTGGACCGTGCGTGCATGGGCGGCACGTTGTTCCACAGTCTCTTGAAATTGACCTCTCCTCCATGGTGAGTTTCCACGAGATATACCGCTTGGTCTAACACATACCCTAACAAGTTATATAAATAATTAGTGGAGGAGACAATACACAATGACCATCGATTGCAAAGTTTCTCAAATCTTATTGAACAAATTTAATCACTGATTGAGCAATGAGTTTGAGTGTTTATTTGAACAAATTAGATATCGATTAAACAAATCTGACTATAGATGATGAAAATTTCTTTTATTTTAGTTTTTAAAAGTTAATATTTTAAAATAACATCTATAAATATTTTTTAGTATTTTTAATAGCAAACGCCTCACATATGTGATGCATGAATATCGCGCCTTGCATATCACGCATCAGCCTTTGAGATGAAAAAGCGCATCGGAGCACCACACGCTTTTTAAACCAAAATGTCTTAATGCGAAAGGTAAACGCCACTAAGTTGTCTCAGTAGACTATCATGCCTCTTAAGTGAGATGGTAATGAAGTTCAAATAGAAGATGGTGAAATCCCATTTTGAAACCAGGTTTGAAATTGACTACCACTACTTCCTTCAAAGGCATGCACCATGTGGTGTGACATGTGTCCTGTAGAACCAATTAACCTGAAAAAGACTGACGATGATGGAACAATCTAGGACCCACAGGTGCCCTTCAATAGAAGACAATGGAAATCTACACTTGGTCACTTTCAAGATCTATTTGCATGCGCGTGACAAGTAGACGACAAACTTCATGCTTGGTATGAGCCCACTAATCAACCAACATTACACCATTGACTGACAAAAATGTTGTTTTCAAACTGTCAACCTGTTTTTTTCACACAAAAGATAAACAAGGTTAAGGTACTTTAGGCGTGACTTTGTGCATGAGTAGGTTTTTATGTGCCAACATATGTATGTATATATGATGAATTATGGTACGATGAAAATCAAGCTAAAAAGGAAAAGTAAGGACCATGAATTATGTAGGTTAATGGAAGCCGACTATGAATTTGTGAAAAGAGATCATTAGATTATATAACCTCTTCATATATCATCTTTTTAAATCTTGAATTCTACTTTACTATTTCTTTCCTTTTTTTATGCTCAGCTTCCAACAGGCTTTCGTCTTCTTTTAATAAAATCAGATGTTTACAAAAAATTCTATGTATATTTTTTTAAGAACAACAATGAGATATTTCATACAAAGGCTACCGGGGAACTAGCAAAACTCCTAATACAAACACCCAATGCAAAAAAATACATAACCTCTTATATCGTCTTCAAATCTTGATTTTTAATTTATTGTTCTTTCCTTGTATAGCTTCTCAATGACTTTGTCTTCTCTTAAAAATAGACGTTCAAAAAAAGATTATATAACCTCTTCCGATATCATCTTCTTTAAATCTTAGTTTCTACTTTTTAGAGCCGGCCCTAATCAGCAGGTACCGAGTGGGCGACCGGTCAGGGCTCGTATGCCCAAATTTTTAAATTTTCTTTATATGTATAAATATATTTAAAAAAAAACCTATAAGTTTTAAAATCTAATAAACTCTTTTAAAGTTTAGCGCAACTTAAACCTGTAAAGTTTACTACTTTAGCGTTTAGCCTAACTTAAACTCATTTAAACAACTTAACCCAATAAAATTTGTATTTTGTGTTGGCCCATCTAACATCTTAACCCAATAAAACTTATATTTGGTTATAGCCCATGTAAGATCTAAACCAAACTTAAAAATTTAAACAATTAATAAACCTTATAAAGAAAACTTGCGGCAACTTAAAAAAAACTGCAATCAATGATTAGGCTTCATCCATCAGATGTGAGACGTGAAACAGAGCCAACCAGTATCGAGCATTCAAGGCTGAGGATCTGGGGTCGGCAATTCAAAAACGAAAATTTAGAAATCAAAAGTTCAATTGAAGTAGAGATCTCAGTTGTTTTTATCAAATAAGTTTTTTTTACCTTTTGATTTCTTATGAGTTATGATTGATGAAAGAAACAAAGACGGGAACTTGATAATACTTGAATATTGATTAGTTGATTTATAATTGATTATTTATTTTTTGAAACTTGATTCTTGAATAGTTTTTTTTTTATTTCTTGATTAGTCAATTACACATTTGCAATTTATAATTTATCATTGATTTTCAGAAATTATGCCTCTTAAACCATTATCATGCAGTAAAAAATGTAAAAAAAGAACCATATGAAGAATTAAGAAAGTCTCAAGACGGGGAGCAGGGCTCTAGATATATATATAACTTTATATTTTAGGGACCGCAAAATTTCATGGACGGCCCTACTACTTCTACCTTCAAACTTTCTTATTATGACCAAAAACCATTTTGCTCCGCACGACTTTAAAATCGGAAAGTCAAGGCTTTGTTTCTACTTCCCACGAGGTTATACATCCTGAAATTATCTCTCATTCAAACATGCTTAACTTATATAGTTCCAAGAACTCAAGAAGCACAAAACTTGTTGATTTTTAAGGCCACACATTTACATGTGTACGACTCAGATAGACGATTGGTGTGGGATTTAACTAAGGTGTCCAACATATGCTACACTTGTTAGAAAAGCTATATAAATCAAAAGGCTAAAAGGCATTAGTATCGTCTAGGGGCTCTATTTCATAAGCAGTAAAGCCATAACTATTTCAAGAAAAACTGCATCTTGTTAATAAAAGAACTGCAGGCTGCTATTTCACACTGTT